>FR997830.1:5010000-10010000 GCA_905475405.1 Schrankia costaestrigalis
TCACGCAAAAGACTCGACGACCTTATAATGGTGACTTATAGACGAAGGGAGTATGGGAAACGTATCCACGAAGTATAATTGTGAACGCCTTTTGGCTGACAAGGTGAAGACGAAGATCAAAATAAAAGGGAACATCAATTTAAAACAAACCATAACTAGACTTCCCACTAATGAAATATTTATACGAACCAACAAAGAATGTAATGTTATTATGAGTTACGACCTCGTAGAAACAAAAACTAAAATAACTTTAAACAAAGTGACCGCAGCAATTTCCGGCTATTCTCGACCGGATCACACTATTTCTACTGTACGTCTAACGTCATATTCCATCCTTCCTTTTGACCCAATAACAGGCCACAGTGCTTAAACTGTTTAGGAAAGTGTCGTGGAAATAAAATGACGACAATACGGTGAAAAAAGTTTTCACTCTCTTGCTGGAATAATGTTTTGTGCCGAAGTCATCTTTTACTACCCTCTAGGAATAAAATAAAGTAGTATCAAGTATTCTTATTCTGACACACACAATCACCATACAGACAAATAGCTATTACCGTACCGTAATTAATACAACCAAAGACGCAAATGTGAGAATTATTACGTCGCCTATTTTGTGTAGTGCATCAGCTACCTTATTAACTACTGAGTTGTATAGGAGAAAGAGTTTCCATTTTTGTGCAGACTCTCTATTCCTGAGTCTTAATCAGCTGATGCATTATAAAGATTTGCAACTGATAATAAGAATTAAAACAACAACACTGATAATAAAAAACCTGCTCTATAAAATAGGCCATTTTAGTGACCCATAACATGCAACAGAGTTCTTAGCTGAATCGCGCTTAACGAGATACTTGAGAACGATTCGCGCTGAGGGAGCTCATCTGCTTAAGACTCTTTAAAATAATCTTGGACCACGAATTACTGTTTTTAGACTAGGAGCTTTAAACAGGGGAATGTTTAAAGTTTTATACGATACTCTGTACCGTAAGCAGCGGGATGTTTATTATTGAAGCATCATTCAAAAGCAGTTAACAGACTATAACAGTTTAAAGTTAACAAAGCCGCTTATTTCTTTCATCTGCTATTTCAGACTTTTTCTTGCTTGGTAAAAAAGTTTAATAGATTACTAACGCTTTCAGAATAAATTCAAATTATAATAGCATTTTTAAGGATGCAAGTAGAGCAGCCTTGATAAAAAACCAATGTCCTTACTTGGCTTCATGACTGGGCTATTTTCTGTATCATAAAGTATGAACCGCTATTTACTGGCGTTTTTTATGCCGACAAGCTACATTAAGTTGGCTATGCCGCCAGTAGACACAATAGTAAAATTATGCGAATTAATCATAATAATATTTATGATATATGGGACAACCAACTGTCTTCTAAGGCCATAAACTACTCATTCAAAACCGCACAAGAACATAAATCATGACTTGATACTTGAAATTATTGCTTGGTGACTCCAAGCAATTATTAGAATTACACTACCCACATTAAATCAATAAATAGGCCCTTATCCTAAGTAAAGTATAAAAAAACATTCTATTAAAATTGCTGTGCAAGAAATATTCAATTATTTTGTAGGTAACCTGAGAATAATGTCACCATCAGATTAAGAACTCTACCAAGTACCTGATATCGTTGAAATTCATAGCATTAAAAAGTCAGAAACGGGTATTGAACCTCTACTAACTCTACAATGAATAAACGTTAGAAGCCAATAAAGTAAATAAAGAAACAAAAACAGCTTAGAACTTGCCACTTTCGTGGCAATACAATGTAGGTTCCTAAACACTCACAAATTGCTTCCTGCCATTGGAAGGGCAAAAATACTGTTTCCTTTAAACACAATAGAGCGAAAAACCCCGGTGGCGTGACGAAGCAACAATTAGAAGCTAGGGTGACACAAGCACTCACGCCTTAATTCAACAGAAATTACTTTGGTATTATCACGAAACAAATTTGTGTAGACTTAGAAAGTTAAGTTTATTTACCGATGAGAACCTTTTCTTTGAACTTTTAAAATCCTGCTTATCAATATTATAAAAGGGATATAGACGAATGTTACCGAACAGTGTTAAGATACAGTGTTAAGGCAAAGTGTTGAAGCCATATTAACCATTATAATTCTTTTAGATAGTCGGACATCAATAAACCATGGGGACTTATTAAACCTTTGTCAATAATTAAAATTGATTAAAAACATTCCTTGTAGTGACAGATTTAATATACCCAATCAAAACATAAAATGAACAAAATGAAACATACTAGGGCTGTAAGCTATAACATAGTTATACCAAAACTGATGCTTATACCTACCAAACAAATAAATATAAATGAATAATAATAAAAGATTGTGGATAATAAAGTGAACAAAAGGCCTCTTTGAATTAACCGTTAGAGCCAACAATAGGTCCATTAAAACTGCGCCTCGAAAATTTGTCTCCAAAAGAATCTCAAAATAAGGTATTCCGCTTTACGGTGTCTTAATGCTTTCCTGTTGCTTAATTATAAAAGACTTAGTAAAGAATTACCTTATTTCAATTAAATAACGAGCAAATTTCAGGTCCATTACAAAAACATTAATGATCATTCTCTTTTAAAGTATCCGGATTATACATTATTGTGGTTTCAAAGTATATACCCATAACAATTGCTCTGAACTCTTAGCGATTGGACGCAAACGTGAGTTGAATTGGAGGCTTTTAATATTCGCTTAGAACTCCATTCCGCCATTGTTATTTTATTAGCAAGAAGCCAGTGGCTTTTAGCGTCCAATGTTACCAATAACAATAATACAGAAGTAGGTGTATTGTTACGTCAGCAGGGTTCTCGAACATAAATGATTTTTCATTACCCCTAATTATATTTGGAGAGTATAATAGAAATAAATACGGCCCTTTGTGTGAATATAAAAATATTACGAACAATTTTAACAATAAACTAAACATTATCTTCTAATAATTCCACCTATGTGATGTGCTCAGTCAAGGCAAGGCGAGTGACATGACATATACGCGAATTTGTAACCAAAATACTTACAAATCATAATTAAAGGATTTAACTGTGTTATACTCGTAAAAGATTTCCAACTGAAAAAAGCAAGTAAATATGTGTGACATATTAAAAACAATATATTTTATGAGCGAATTGGACACTGCTTAATTTTTACGTTCGCCACGACCTTGCTGCGTGCAAGGCGAACTGAATCCATGAATTGCCACTTCCGAAACCGAACGAGCAAGGCTAAACGCCAAAATTGTACAAGCTTGTAACATAGAATACTCGTACTGTTGGAATAATAACAAGCAATAATGTATTAATAGGGGTATTGAACAGAATATAAATACCGCATTTATTTCGTCCTTTACATGACAAATTACTGTATATCTTTCCGTAGTTTTGGCAAAGAACATTGAGCAAAACAAAAGACAGTTTGACAGAAGATCAATAAACAGGAAAAGCTTGTTTCCAGATAAATTCTAATAAAGTACACTTTCTAGAATCTTATGCCTATTATATGAAAATAATAACTATACCATATTCATCTGGGCTTGAGAAATTTGGTAAACAAACAAAAAAATGGGTCTTTTTACTGTCACGATTACTCATTTATAGATAATTATAATCTATGGCCACGATGAAGACTCGAAAATTATAAAAAAATATGAATATTTTAACGTCTTTACAATAAAATAGAAATTTCATTACATAATATGTTTAAATAATTTAAATATTATAATAAGATCACCAAGTAATCAATTTTTTTTTTTTCCCTTTTTAAACATTACTTGAACGGAACGACAATGATGAAGAGCCTACAATTGTCAATGTCTTAAATGTCATGTATCGCATTAATATGTCTTATCAGAAGAAGAATAATATTACAAATTAATGGGATTAATGAAGAATTTGATAATTAATTTATAATACAAGCTGGGAACAGTTTTTCTGAATCTAAATTAGAAGTTTCCGATTAATAGAAATTGAAAAAAGTGTTTTTAAAATGCAATTTATTAATTCGTAAGTTTTATTTATATATTCTGCTTCTCAATAAACTTTTATTGCCTTAATTCAAGCATTATTTACTAAATTCACATTTTCTTATCCAGGTAGAATACACTTATTTATATTTACACAGAGTTATTTATTGTTTAATTATGTTTTTAGTGAAATTTTTTTGAAAACCGCGGCATTTTGGCAGTTTGACAGATTTGACATGTTTATACTTTTTCTCATGCTATCTTGAATAGGATATAATTGAATCTGGTCAATCAAATCGAACTAAATAGGAATAAAAATAATATAATTCAATTATTTTTTCCTACACAATAAACCTTTATCGGTTAACCTGATTAGTGCCGCATTAACTTATACGTGACCTTTGTACACATTGTTTCCTAATCTATCACCAGCAGACAGACATCACTAAGTCAATGTACATATTAAATTGACCGAGTCCCTTGACCCGAGAGATTACGTCGATTAAATCATCATGCTCGAGACATAGTAAAGAGGCCAGTTGCATCGGACAGTGGGTGATTATTACGCCAGTGGACCCTCTCGTAAAGTTCGTGGGTGAGGGCCTCTGATTGATGATTTCCGTCCATTGTGTCACTCCCTTTTATACACCCCACAACGAGCTAAGTGCGGCTATATAGCTCGTCAAACGCACAAATAGTCTGAAAGTGAACATCATTTTACGTAACGGCCTTTTGTTTCCAGAAATAGAACATCGGCTCGTTGCTGCGATTTAGGGGAAAAACATGCTGATTTATATTCAGAAATTTGATTTTTATTCAGAAAGAGCTTCTTTAATTAGGTTTTAATAAGAAAGAGGACTTTGATTAGGCAATTAATATCTTAGTACAGCATTTATTTTAGAATGTAATAAAATATTCACATAACGTTTTCCGTAAGTTGAGTTTTCAGGAATGTTATTTATATCGATACAAAGTGACGTTGACCTGCAATGGTGGCACATGTGAAGGCGCCTCGATTACTGTATGTAATAAGGGTGTGTTCAAATATCATGTACATAATAACCTATGTGAGGGTTTCTGGGGCGTCCCCATTCCGCAGGGGCATTGTACAGTTTTTCCTATACATATAGTATGGGTATTTACCGCGTATATTTTAAACATACAAAGGAGGGTGAATCTCGGGATAATGTTAGACAAGATAAATAAAGTTACTGTTTGTACAGGATATTTTCATAACTTAACAAACTCGATTAATCGCTTACGGAATAAATCATAAGATAGAAATGGAAGATGTACGGTGGTGACTAAGTTTTCAAATTCTGTGTAAATATTATTAAGGAAAGTTGGTTGGTGTCAAGCCAACAAGAAATTGTTAGTCAACCATTGAAATATAAGTTGCTTAGTGATGTACTAAACGCTACTTATTACTTTTTTGAAATGAGCTACACGGGGCTGCAGTTGGCCTATTGGTCACTTATGCTTTTAGATTGATTTTTTCGTTTTGGCGAACGTATCAATGTTATCGTACACCACATTGTATCTTAATATACTGCGAAATGTCTATAAATATCACGCAATTGCTTTTTTACACACTAGTAAAATTGATTACATGAAAGAGATACTCTTTAAATTTGACTGTTCTGGTCTTTTCTATCCCTTGTTTGAAAAAAAAAAGAAGTTTGACAGACTAAACAAATAGGCTTTCTTCATGTAATGCTTCTCTTTGAAATTATTGATGATTACGGTTTGTTAAACCCTAACACGGTCCTAAGAATATTAAATGATACCAACCCTTCATGCTTTACAATAATTTATAAGGCCACTAAGGTTTGACAGTTATAATATCATAACCCAAAACGAATCCTATACTAACAAATTTTGGTCAGTGTGGTATTACATAGTAGGCCAAGTGTCCGGTCAAGAGTGACTCACTAACCTCGGTCCAAGTGTCAAGAGGTTGCTGTCCCTAAAGTCGAACATTTTAGGGTTGAAAATAATATCTATTTTTTTTTTATTTCATATTTTTCGAATTTTTCTGTATATTTTTTTTTCATCTTGCATATTAATATTTCTATGACATCAACTGTAAGAACAACAATACTTAAATCTACGTCTGAGTTGTATATTAATAATAATGTGGTCAATTTATATTTCAAGAGTATATTACCCATTATTATCAAATGCGTCAATAGCAAAGGAAATACGTGGATTGAGCCAAAATAATCTGAAATTATTTTAAATAGCCATTTTCACGGATTGACGAACATTTTAATACTCTCAACGCCAGAAATACAAACACGTAACTACTATTATTATCACGGCAGACATTTTTTTTAATCAGGAAAGTGTATTCATGGATATCGAGCTGAACATGTTTATTTTTGTTCTTTATTTTTCAATACATTGTTGTTGTCACTTGTTTTTAAACGAAATGTTAGCAAGATGAACAAGGCACTTAAGCCCGATTTACACATCGACAAGTACAGTAGCGAGTTAAGTTGGCGAGACTGAGAGAAGAGAGAAAGGGGGCTACTTCGTACTTAACTCGCCAAAAAATAGGATGGAGATCTATTTAAATCAACTTAATCAACAACTTACTACTTAACTCGCTACTGTACTTGTCGATGTGTAAATCGGGCTTTAGGTGATGATTATGCTCTCGCTCATCTAAATACTGAAGAACTATGTACATTTACAAAAGTTCAAAATGCCTATGCACCTCGTACCCTAAGCCACAAGCTCTTAAGCTACATATCCCTGTAAATTTGCACACTATTGCTCGAAGGTGAATTAATCGGGTACACCTGCGGTACCTTCTATACCTCCCATAAAGATATAACCCTCCTATAAAATCTATAAAATACGCTGTTCCGAGTTTCATGTGACAGTTTTAAATAGGTTTTATCTTTCAATCAATTAAAGCAGCCAGTAGCTAGTCAATAAAACCTTTTTAGCTCCAACTGTGTGTTAGTCATCGCATAGAAACAGAAAACTGCTAGTGACAATCGACCTTTTTATAATCCCCGTAGGCGTATTAGGATCTCTACAAACGAGAAAGATACAAATAACTGTTATAATAAAAAATCTAGGTAAGTATTATTATTTATTATGATCTGAGTAATAAAGTAAGTTACAATACGACATAGATTCAGGCAATTCACACACATTGTCGGTTTATAACGACAGTTCAATAAGAAGAGACACATTTTTTTTAATAAAGGCAATAAGATCAGTATCAAACATCATAACAAGTGGTAAACGACACTCGTGTGCGGTCACACGGGCCGAATGTCGAAACATGACGTCAACACTTCAAATGTCGATCGTGTGTTGCAGCCTTAGTCCGACCTCGATATAAATCCGTGGGAAGCCGCATTAGGGTCCCGTCTCGACACACAATGGTGGCTCTGTTCTATACATTAGATCCGTTACACGTCCCATGAGATAGCTAATGCCTCCGTTATGATTGCCGTCTATAAACACTTCTCTTGTAGTTTATTTTCATCGTTTTTGTGAAGACTAACGTGCGTATATATGAAAGTTATATTCCTAGGTTTTATTGCGTTTATACCAATGATTTTCTCAGTATAAGTAGGCTTACGACGCATTTAATTTATTTAATAGAAACAGAAAATAATGCACATGGTAGTAATAATATATTATTTTTGCATTCCATGCGCATAGGATGATCACGATTAGCATGCAATTAATAGATATAAATTATATGTTTTGACAAATGCATCAACAAGTGTAATACATTATTATGTAAATCTACAAGTTTGTTTAGATAAAAAACAGAAAGAATATTATAAAATCATCCCAACAGTGTATTTTATCAAATAAATTCAGATGTCGTCGTAGAGCCTAGAATTACAGATGTTAAAGGAGTAGGTATATTGTTACGTTTTTGCTGTCTTTATAACGTTTCTGTAATAATTAAGACCCTATAATTAAGTATTTATGATACAATAACCACTTGTTGTCGTAATATGAAGTGATTGATTTCACACATTGACTGTATAGTAGTTCTTCCCCGCTTTATGTATTTGTCTACTACAGATTTTTACATATACCTACCGGAATTTACAATGAAAACAAAACTTTCCATTCATGGTGCAAAAATTCACATACGTAAAAACTAAAATCTAAACTAGAGTAATGATATACAGTATGTTGATATATTTGATACAAATCTTGTAATTGCATAAAAGTAAATTTCATAAGGAGAACGTCTCGTAACTACTATTGAGGTCTAATGTAATTAATTTGGCAACTTTGAAGATTAGCAGTAGTTAAAATAAACAGTCGATATGTAAATTTTAACAAGAATAAGTTCTATACTGTAAATAAATTACTTCGTAGTATGTAATCAATATGATACTAATAAAAACATCGAGTGCATTGAGTCCAAGGAATGACGTAATTTTGTAGGAAAAACCGCAAAGATTGCGCATGAAAATTAACCAAACACTCAATTTATCCTATATTTAAAAATAGCAGCTAAATAAACTTAATGACGTATTTACTTTTTACTAGAGTAGAATAATAATTGTGGTTGGATTTATGAAAACAAGTTCCTTCCAATATATTGCAAAAGATTTGGTATATTTTTAATCAATAAAACCTAAATAAATATGAAGGCTAAGTATCCAACAAAGACATAACACGTCCCCTGCTTGACATATGCCTTCTCTTACTGTTTTCACTACTTGCGATCTTCTATCGACATCCTAAAGTAATGTGCGTGTGCTCTGAGGGCCACTTTCTCAAAATCCTTTGAAAACATGCCTAAGATTTAGTGAACATTGCAAAAATATTGTGAAAGTTGGAATCAGATTTTGTGAACATCAAATACGCGAGTTATAGGCTTTAAAGTTGGACCCTCAGTCCACACATAGAGGATTGAGGGTCCGCTTGTACCGGCTAAACTAAGGGCACTAAAAAAAAAGTGTTTACGCCAAAGTTTAACGTGAACCCAAACAAAAAAAATGAAAACATGAAAATTTAAGAATATAATATGGTATTATTTTCTATATCTCCGTTCAAAATTGGCCCTCAGACGAAAAGTTTAAACGCTAATTATAACAAAACCATAAACTTTTTGCTACTTTTTATAATCTTGTATTATAGGAAATATATTGTGAAAATTAGTGAAAGCAATAACAGATCACAAAATCATGTTGGTAAAAAACTATCACCTTGTAAAAATTCGGACCCTCAATCCTCCACTTTTTTGTTTTCGTTTTTTGTCGCTAAAGTATGATAGCTAGGAAAATTACAGAAGTACCTCGTTCTGTAGAAAACATTGTGCAACAAACTGATATATTCTGTTAATAATAATAATTAATTATAATAAAAACGTCAAAGCTACAAATTTTAATATAACCTCAAAACTATTTACATAGTAAAAATAAAGTTGATTTTCTTATACAATAAAATGTATTGTTTTTTACCGAATGGTACTGTATTTGTTGCACAATTTATTTTACAGAAGAAGGTACTTCTGTAATTTTCCTAGCTACCATATTTTAGCCACAAAAAAACGAAAACAAAAAAGTGGAGGATTGAGGGTCCGAATTTTTACAAGGTGATAGTTTTTTACCAACATGATTTTGTGATCTGTTATTGCTTTCACTAATTTTCACAATATATTTCCTATAATACAAGATTATAAAAAGTAGCAAAAAGTTTATGGTTTTGTTATAATTAGCGTTTAAACTTTTCGCCTGAGGGCCAATTTTGAACGGAGATATAGAAAATAATACCATATTATGTTCTTAAATTTTCATGTTTTCATCATTTTTGTTTGGGTTCACGTTCAACTTTGGCGTAAACACTTTGTCTTTAGTGCCCTTAGTTTAGCCGGTACAAGCGGACCCTCAATCCTCTATGTGTGGACTGAGGGTCCAACTTTAAAGCCTATAACTCGCGTTTTTGATGTTCACAAAATCTGATTCCAACTTTCACAATATTTTTGGAATGTTCACTAAATCTAAGCATGTTTTCAAAGAATTTTGAGAAAGTGGCCCTCAGAGCACACGCACATCTAAAGTATACTTAAAAATAAAGCATAATAAAACACGAACTAACGCAAGAACAAACAAACTCATTGACTGCCACGTGACCACAAGGTTGTCGAGTACAACAGCACCGTATTATCAAACGAGACGCGACTACAGAATTAGATATACTATGACGTTTTAATGTAAGTAACAGTTATTAAAAATAATCTCTATCACTACACTAACTCATGGTTTTGATAAGATAGATTGTAATCTTTATCTGTACATATGTTTGGTGTCACTGTTTAGTTGTTTCGTGGTAGTTTAGTAGTTCAAAATAAATAAAATGAATGGAATAAACAGTTTATTAAGTATTTTACCGAAACGAAACGGTTTTCAGAAAGTGTAAAGCCAATAGGCAAAGTCCACTTTTCACTACAACTAAATTAGAATATAATATAAATCATTACACGCTCAAAAATACTTATGAAATCATATAGCCGTACCTACTTATCATGTAACTGTCCTGTTCTAGTATTGATAGCAGTTAGTACTCACATCATGTGCTACAGTAAGTTATCGTGTCACGGATTGATTGCATAAAAGTTATTGAATACTGACCAAACAAACTTGATCTAATATAATAACTTCTGCTAACCATATTCAACCTTAAAATTATAACTTAACATTCCTATGACATTATGCATAATAGGTCTAGTTAATTTGGACGGTATTAATAAACTAGTGTGTTTAATAATCGCGAACGTCTCGTCTAGTAGCGAGTCGCATTCCATGAGTGCCATCGTTCATTGGCAACAATGAAGGGTCAACATAATTACATATAATTGACTAAGTACCCTCTGTCGACGATCGTATAGTAGCTGAAGGCGCCAAGTGATTCACAACATTAAGTAAACACTTGATTTTAAGTACGACAACTCAAACTACAGACATTTTTTCGTCTATGATGATAATAAACACTACGTCTTTAAGTAAAAACTTGTTTAAATAAAGAATATTTTACGTAATACATTTTTTACTTGGGGTTTCAAGTAAAAACATTTACATTCATCGAAGTCAAACACCGTTTCCGACCATTGCGAGCAACGGAGCTGAGCAAAAAAACGAGTACCCCAGAATTGGTTGCCTCACCTTGCACATCCTCTTTCAACTGCAACATAAGTTTTTTTAGAGGTATCGGCACCTGCAGCATCGCTTTACGGTGTGAAAGTCCCGAAGCGTATCGCAGTGCGGTCTTTAATGGTTTTATAGGATGATCTGTTGCTCTTAGTTTCTGGCTATTCGGTACCGTATGACTGCTCTTTTCAACCAAAATACCTCCAAGAGTATTTATTATTTGGTTTGGTATTATTTACGTCTTTATAGATGCATAGTTTAAAGCTAATAGACCAGATAACGAACAATGAGTTACTAGGACGTGAATAAAACTGGAAAAAACTATTATTTGCAAACAGTTTTCCATGGTTATTTGCTTTCTAAGTAATGTAATCATGGATATTCATGGATGTCTTTATCCCATTGTCAAATGGACTATTTCGTCTGGTAGCTCGAAAAGATAATGAACTTACTTCAAAGGAAAAAACCGCAGTCAAGGAAATCATTAAGCATGACAATGCTAAGAGGTTTGATGCACAAAAGAAGTTTATAAATGACAAGTCGTGAAGATCGACGACAATTTGTTAACCTTGTGGCATATTGGTCGCGAATGTCGTCGAGTGACCAAAATAGCATGTACATACACGGTGGGTGATTTACTACTTTTATAATATTCAACTACATATCGGCATATTAAATACATCATTGTAATAAGCAAAATAAGGCATGTTTAAGACGCTCTTTAAAAATAATATTACTTTAGTATTATAAATTGCTTTTACTTTTTCTTTCTTGTTATAATCACTGTTGAAAATGAGAATCAGGAACAAAATGTAAGTAAAAATAATGAAAAGGAAATTAATAATAAATTAAGCAGGCGACTGTAAGCCATTTAATCAACCCTCGCTTTAATATTTTCCTCAAATCTTAATCTAGCCTTAGAGAATATTAACAAAGATCGAGTTCGGTTGAAATTTATTACCACTGGCTGGATGAGAAAATATTAATTTTCTCGATATCAAATTATACGCTAAGGCTCAAATTTCCAGTAAAGTATAAGTTCCGTAGGCGTATTTCTGTAACGGTTTATACGAAATACTATCGTTTACATTAAGTATTCATTCAACGTATCTTTTACTATTATTATACCTAGATGAAAATTAATAAGATGCGCCTTTTCTAATTTGCTTTAATGTTGGCTCGCCTGATGGTAAGTGGTACTGGCCTCTCGTGGACGTCAGTAATACCAGAGCACAGCCTACTAAAGACAGAAGTTCTTAATTATCATAGGCCAGTAATACATGAGCTACTTTAATACCCACCTTAACACAATATCATAAGCACGTATGGAATTCCACAACACCTGTCGAATCAAAGAGGTTTAATCTACACAAAACCAAAATACTATTACACAAAAAGGTCAAGGTTTTAGAAGATGGAAAAGAAACTTGCGAACAAGTACGTCAGGAAATCGTGGCGGCCGCTTTCCGTCGAGACACTATCCACTTTTACTTTCACGCTTCGTACATTCACCTGGACGGAGAGCGGTCAAAGACGTACATACCGCTAGTAAGATTGTTTCAAAATTTTTGTTTACCAATTAATGACCTATTTTGATACAAAATACAAAGAATTTGTTTTGTAAATTCAATTAACAAATGCTGATAAATAAAAGCAATTACGATTTCGTCGAGATTATATTATTTTCGATCTTTTTTTGTAAAAATAGATTAATGACCTACTTATGCAAAAAAAATGCAGACAGCTGAGTGTTATCAGTAATTAACTTATATTATAGTTAAGTTATTCACACTCACTGATATAACTACCCGTTATTATTTATTCACGAAGCAATGTACCTACAATTTACACATACTGCTCTAAATCACTAACAGGTGTTCAATACAAGGCTTACTAGAGCAGAACATACCTTATGTATGAATAAAACTAGCGGCAACACACATGTTGCTGGAATGCAAGCAAAAAAAGAAAATATACATTTTTTTATAATAGAGGACGATACATGATGATTCAAGTCAGTATGTTAGAACTGTACTAGTAAGCAGGCTTTAAAACCTTTCAGAAATATGAATGGAATTCGTCATTTTGTCCGAAAAGAATTAAAAGGGGATATGAATGCCGCAAATAAATAGGAAAACTAGATAAGTAAAGTTATTTCTTGCTTTCAACTAGTAGGTATGTTATCATAATTTTGAATAAACCTTTGTCCAGTTTATGCCGAGTCATTTTTCAACCTTTCTTTTCTTATCTTTTGCTCTTAATGATTGATTAAGATAATCTTATCTGAGATAAACTTGTGACTGAATAAATTTAAGGTTTTAAAATAATAATACTGTTTGTCAATGGTATCATATCTATAAATAGATAAGGATATAATTAACTAAAATAAAATTATAAATTAGTGTAACTTTCCTATTATTATGAAATGGCAGGTACAGCAAGTTCAAATGATAATTTGTTCTAAAATAATAATAGTATAAAATGTAACATGGACTACATAATATTATTATTGTAAGAATTCAAAAATGGCATTTTTATCAGACCTATGTGTTTTGGTCTTTTAGTACAACAGTGACCAGTCAGGTTTGTAAAAAGTTAATTTGAAGTATTATCATCTCTAAATTTCCCTAGCTAATTCTGGACCAGTATGAGAAATAATGAAACATAAATTTAGAGGCGGCAGAGATGCATGTGATGACACTTTGCCAAAGTCTCTGCCTACACCTCAAGGGTAAAATTTTATATCTATGTCTAGGGATGATACTATGTTGGAATATACAAGAACGTCCTCTTGACATTGTCATTAACAACAGCAACAGATGAAAGTGACCTTTTCTATTTATATTCCTTTACAATTAGACAATTAACTTATTTAATCAACAGATACAGTCATGTTCCTGATAAGGAAGTTCACTTATAAATATTTATTTATAAACAACATTGGTTCCCATCCTTACTAAACTTGGTATAAACATATGGTACTTCTGTCTGACTCAAAGAGGTTCTAGCACTATATAGGGCAATACTAAACAGCTGAGTCAGATAGTTTATTTAAAAAATACTTAATCTATTCTTTGGTTGCAAATGGAGATTAAAAACTAATTATATCATACTCATCAAAACATAAATAGATTACCATTTTAAACAAAACAAGAAGCTAATTTGGCAAATGTGACTAATTTTAGATAATGCAAGTGTACATTTAGATAAACAAAGCCTAATTATATACTGTTATGATAGGAACAACAACAATCTTCAGTAATTCATTAATTAAAAATATTTTAAACAAATAACTATCAGTTAATGCATAAATGAAGGTCTATTATAGAAGTAGAACTTGACACAAAGTGTGTATATTTGGACAGTACAGTATTTATGCCCTCCCTCCCTTTATAGACAGAGAAAAAAGTTTCGGCTTGGCAACATTCACACTTCTTAGATGAACTTACATTGTTGTTTTTATAAATTGATGGTGCCTATCTTGTACAGAGGACAACAATTTATTTTGAAGAGTAAGCAAAATAAGTTAGATTAAACTGAACGTAATGTAAATACAGTGATCAACTTTACTATGTATTTGTTGTTTAAATGTCATGTCAATAACTTTCCCTACCACTTACAACCAATATTATAGATAAACTTCAAAACATTTGTTGTTGTTTTGAAATTTATCTATAATTTTGGTTGGTATATATCAGCATTAGAATATCCATAAAATTATTGAACCTAAGTCACTGACAAACTTTTGTGCATTGTTAGTTATCTCATTGGAACACAATAACATTTTGCCAAGATTTACTAACTTTATAGTCTGTTGACAAGGATAATAATAATTATTATGAGATAAAGTTTTACATACCTGAAATCCAGGCTAAGATTTCTCTGGTGAGTCGTGGGTTTCGTGGTTCGGGAGTCGCTCCGACTTCCGTGAACAGGGACATCTTCCAACATAATCACAAACGCTTTGGAGCGACACAACACAATATACCCATGTCACAATCCGTACGTACAAATAGTAAAATCACAAAGTAAATAACAACATGGCGTCCGTAATGAAATAAAATGCTTTGACCCCCCGCTGTACAGACTTCACGAATTATATTTTACTTCAATACCTAAAATCATACTAATTCAACACAGATGTAGTTGTTCCAGCAGTATAAAATGTCACAATCAAGAACAATAAAATGATAGAAGCCTTGGATGCCTTTTCTTTCACACAGCGTAGTCAGTTTTGATATGATAATAAACAACAATAGAACACTGAAACGATTTTCGAAAAAAAAATCAGAATGTGTAGATTATAAAATAAATAAATCACTCAAAATTAAAGAAATCGATGACGCTCTAGTCGAGACGACATCCTATTATTTTTTAGTTGGGTGAGTTCTTCAGCAATCACATCAGCATCAGCTAGCAGTCACAGGATTATTTCAAAAGCAACACAATTTGACACAGTACAACTCAGCAAAGATCGTGTGACAACCTTTTTGCTCTTCTTCCTTAGGTATAAAGTGAATGAAAACCAACACAGTTTTCTGTGTACAGTTGTTGGAAACACCAATGTCCAAATTGTGTCTGTCAAGATGAATGTTGCCATTTCATAAAGAAGGTAACAATCAAATAATCAGAAAAAGCAGTGAGTAAGTTATTCAAATGTTCGTGTGACTTAAGCTAAACCTATAACATCTAAAATTACGGACAATAAGATTGACTAAGTTTAATTGAAAAACGTTTTGTGAAATCACACTTATATCGCTCACATTCATATTCAGCCCCCAATCAAACGTTATAGAAGTTGGTGAGACTTGAACGTTTGCCATAATCTTGGTCGTTCCAAATGACCTACTTTTATCTTTATGACAATCATCCATACTAAAACTCATGCCGTGTTCCAATGGGGTCTTTCCAAAACTACAATTTATTGAAACAATGTCGCTTCAACCGCGTTGGCAAGTGGAAACAACGTGAAAACCGACCGGAATAGCGCGAACTCTGTTAGTACAACTAACAGAGTTCGCGCTATTCCGGTCGGTGCTGAAATTTAACCTAGTTCCGCACGTCAGTTCTAAGATCTTTGTTTAATCTGAGCAAAAGGTACCCTCGAAAGTCAACTCTCGGTCGATAAACCCGACCATCCTGGCATTGTTGCGAGCAGTCCCAGGGTGTCCAGGGTCAAAGTTTGTATTAGCGAAGATTTTTCGCAATCACTACCCGTAGCTACTTGGCCAGAAATAGCGGAGTGATCATCACCCCCGAATCTGAATTCGGGGGTCTTTTTAGTCGAAAACAAATCAAGAGAAGGATATCTATTAGGTTGTATCAACCTATTTATTTTAAGGTAGTCTATTTAGGAATTCAGTCATTAAGAAAAAAATTATTATCTGATTTTTCCTGTGATTTGTTGGTCCTGTGGGTAGTTCATTAATTTAGGGTTTTAATGTGCCCCGCCTGCTCCGTCGCGGGTTTCAATGTTTTTGTTATTGATGAAATTAACTACTGATGGAAGCCCTGACGACAGCTTCGCATGCAACGGCTATCCTTCTAACGCAGTGCTTCTCTTGAAATAGCAGAAAACAAACACACAGAGTGGACGCGTACGCACACACTGTGCGCCAGCACAATCGCCCCAAGACATTCTGGCTTGCTTCGGTTTTAGATTATAGAATTATTGTTTATGGATCAAGGTAATACAAGGTACTACTAAGGCATGTAAAATATACAAGGAAAATTAAATATATAGACACGAAGTATTTTATAGGTCGGGATAGTGTCCAGGAGGTGGAAACAATTAGAGATCTGGGAGTAGTCTTCGATAGGAAAGTCACCTTTGTACCACAAATCGATAGTATAGCCAATAAGGCTTCAAGAATGTTAGGGTTTATACTTCGGAACAGCAAAGCATTTAAAAATAGCAGCACCAAAATAATACTATACAATAGTCTCGTGCGAAGTGTTTTGGAGTACTGCTGCGTTGTTTGGAGACCTCATTACGCCACACACATGCTACGGTTAGAACGTGTCCAGAAGCGGTTTATGTGGCACCTGGCATTTTGTGAAGGAAAGGCTAAGAGTTTACAATCCTATATATCACGCCTGGCTCACTTTAGGGTACAGCAACTATCCACTCGTAGGGATGTTACAGACGCAGTGTTTTTGTATAAATTAGTACGTGATAAAATAGACTGCCCCAAATTGTTAAATCTCCTTAGGTTTCGTGTACCATCCAGATATCCAAGAAATGCCATTACACCTCTTTGTCCCCCGTTGCGTAGGACTATTCTTGGTACAAACTCTCCAATCCCAAGGCTGTGTAGGATACTCAATAGCCATAGCGACCTGGTAGACGTGCACTTTGATAGCATCAGAAATTTTATTAGACAATTTACTCAAGACAAGCACACTGTTATGCAAAACTTAGACTTCGTCTAAGTCACCTGCAGTAATTTGGAATTATAACAATTATGTAATAATTAATTAATAATAATACGATATTTATAATGTAATGATATAATTAATCTATATTTTTTTTTGTTTTTGTTTTATATAATTTTAATTTAATTATTTCTTTTTTCTGTTTTATTATATTATAATCAATAATGTCAATAATTAAAATATTGTTCACCGGGAATTTGTGCATGCGGGGTTAGCCAGTAAGTGGTTGTTACACAAGTAAATGTAAATATGTAAATGAATAATACAATATGTAACTGTGGAAACAATCGTTGGTTGACCTAATAAAAATAAATAAATAAATAAATAAATACTACCAGCTTTCCTTCTCTCCCACTGAAAATCCTGTGTACAACTAACCAAGAGTTAGACCTTATTATACCCAAGTGGAAATGGTGGAGAGACATTCTTCATTTAGACTTCCCCTTAAGTACTAGAAAAAGAGTACACTACGTGAGTTCGACAAATGGAAGTGCGATTAGCGATTGTGCGACAAAACTATACTGCGACTCACCATAGTTCGAATGCACGGTAGTGCGACACACTTTAGTGCGTTACTAGTGCATTACTCTAGTGCGACAAGTTTCTCCCGAGGCGTCGATTTGGTTCAGGCACTTCGCCGGCTACTGCCGCGACACGCTCGCTTGGCTCGTGCATTGTTTATCAGCATACTAACGTAACCTAACCAATTCCTTTGGTCAAACTAATGTCGCACAATCGTTTGTCGCACTAGAGCAATGTCGGCCTTTAGTGTGTCGCACTAGCGTACATTCGAACTATCGTTAATCGCACTTCCATTTGTCAAACAAACATAATACACTACTGGAAAAAGGTGACAATATTGAATAAACAATTTGTTTAAAATAAATTCTTGTTGACCAGTTTAGTAAATTCTTATTAAGCCTTTCCATGAAATAATACAATGTTATATTAAAATACTTCATAATTAAATTAAACAATTATAAAATAAATCTTAACTAAGTAAGCATATATTTAGCAATATCTTTTTAGTTATATTATAAGCATTATCTCTGTTACAAGCATCATTAGTATTATTGTTTTGGAGATGATTCCTGAGATTGTCTTGTAGAAGGCTGCCGTTTATGAACATTTGGTTTTCTTAAGCGGTGGTAATTGGGCATCACTTTACTAAGAAAATCTAACTGTAGTAGTTGTGATGGCTGTTTTTCTAATGCTTCTCTTATATGGTGTTCAGAACCCCAAATAACTGTATTGTCAGCTAGTGTTTGTGGTGCTGTTAGATGACATGCCGCACCTGGAACATTATTTTTTAAATTATATTTACAATTCATTGTCATAGATGAAAAAAAATCTTTTTTAATTAGAGGAATTGCTTGTTATGTAGCATTACAATCTTAAAATTATAGCAACTTTTCGGACCAGAAAAGTAATTTCCTATTAATAACACTATGTTACAGATTTTGTATTAGAGCATTGCATTACAGAAGTAACTTTCTGTCTTGACCCTGTAATGTACCAATACTTCAGCTGCTTTTAATAATTGGAATAACAAAGTCTCTCTTAGATTAAGCTTAAACAAAAGTATGAAAGTAAAAGTATAAGAGGAATACATTATGTCTAGTGTTGGTACTGGCTTGGCAGTTCCAACACTAGACTAGTAGTTACCACATACCAGTAGCCGGAAATAATTGTTTACCTGCCACCAGAAAAAAAAAGTAACTTAATGATTGTGAAAATAGTTAAACAAAAACTATAATAATTACCTATGACACATCCACTTCCAATTTTAACATCAACACCTATGTACGAGCGACATTCAAATACATTGCTCTCTCCAATATGTCCACATGGTGCTTCTAATTTGCATCCCACTTCAAATACATTGTGTGCACCTATGAATAGAGGCTTCGGAGGATTTTCTTGTTTGTCACTTTTTCTGAAATATGATAAAAAACAAAGTCAAAAGCAGTTGATTAAGGCATCTTCCTGCACAAAGTAATTATATTTTTTAAACATTTATTACAAGTCCTCTGTGGTGTATCATCCATGGCTGTTATGCAGTGTACACAAGTTTGATTCCTTTGACCTTGTGTGATACCTAGGCTATCTTTACATGCAAACAACAAGGATATTATTCATCCGGTTTAAACACATTGTTATTAATTTTATATGTACACAAAAACCATGTTTTGTTTCATTTAAACATTAATGTCAGCAGCTCAAATAAAATATAGCTATATGATCATTAGAAACACATTAGTATTAAATTTATTATATTTACCTATCATTATTTGGTATCTAGGACAACTATCTTTACACAACAAAATTGGGTAGCTTACTTGTGAATAATGGTGGAATACTCTTCAATAATACAATATTCTGCTATTATGATAGGCCCACCCTCTGCAATAATGGTCACTCTTGGATGAATAACTGTGCCTCCACCTATTGTGATATCGCCGTCAAGGGTACAATCTTCACAAACAGTAGCACCAGGCAAAATTTTTATGCTGAAACAAGTATGTAAATATATTTATTTGTTTTAATAGTAAATATGGCAATCAAACTTTAAAAACACTAACTTATGAGACATTTTAAGCAACAATAATACAAAACTTTACAAGTTAAAGTATAGTAAAAAATGTTATTAGATAAACACACGACAACGACACAATTAAGAGGGTTGTGTCCTTATAACATAAACGAATATTGATATATTCTTTGTTATTAAATAATAACTTTAAAAAAATAATTCGCTGTTTAGTTCATTAGGATGGGTGTAAGCAATTTCTGACAGCAGTATAATACAACTGACAGTTGACAGCAGTGACATTAATTATCAATTCAGGAAAGGTCTTTGGTTTATGAAATAGACAAAGATTTCTTGGCTTTTCTTCAGTATGTTACGTTTGCGACTTGCGTTAAAAAAAAAGTGACAGTAGATGTCAGCCATACGCGATCAAAACAAAAACAAATTAAAAACCGCGAAAATATTAGAGATAATTTCATTTTGTACAACTTAATCTAGTCTACTAAGTTTTAAAAATTCATTTTAACTTTCTTTTGATGTTGGTGCCTTAGCATTGTATATAATAAATATGGATCTTACATTTCCTTTCCCTTTTAAGCCTTATGAGATCCAACAAAAGTTTATGAAAGAACTTTATCTTACTTTAGAAAATCAACATTTAGGTATATTTGAAAGTCCTACAGGAACAGTATGTTATTTATTAAACCTTATTAGTCATTTATCACTAGCAATATAGAGTTAAACGTTTTGTTTTGTTTAATTTTAACAGGGAAAATCCCTAAGCATATGTTGTGGTGCCTTGAAATGGTTAAAAGATACCAACAAAAAAGAATTTGATGACCTTCAAAGGGAAGTGGCCCAATTAAAAGTTGAAATTTCTAATAATGCAGGTACTTATGGTTTTACAGTATATTTAAGTTATTCCTCCGTGTAACGATTGTGTGTGTGTTTTTTATAATCATTTAACACAACAACAGCTTAATCTCCTAGGTATTATATTTATAAAAGTATAAAATATTTTATTCCTTTCGAAAAAGAAATATTGTGTAAAATATGTCCTACAATAAATTTTTGATTCAAGAAATAATTTGTTTATAAACATTTTCCATACAATGTTAATGTATTAGAATTAATTTTAACATTATGTCTAAAGGTTCTAGCGATTGGCTCCAAGAGGAATATGAAAAAATTAAGAAAAAGCAACAATTAATCAACTTGGAGTTGAAATTGGATAAATTAAAAAGAAAACAAGATTTATTTGAGCAAATGAAAGTGCGCATAACGAAAGAAAAGTTTGCTTTAGCTAATAAGAGTATTTCTACCTACTTTGTTAAGAAAACTAAAGATGATGATATTGAAAATCAAAAGGAGAATATTTCACAAGAAAATGAAGAAGATAAAGATTTAATCATAGAAGATTATGGGAATAAAGATGAAGAAAATGAGGTAGATGATGAAGAAACTTTGGATGTTAATGAAGAAAATGTAACTAAGGTATTAATAATATTTTATACTCAATATATGATTGTTACAACATGTTCACATAAATAACACTATGATGCCAAGTAAATTTACCTAGGCTGTTCCTGTACTTAGCTGCCTAGATAGGCCATAGTGCATGTCACCAATCTGACAAGAGTTTACAAGGCTTAGGGTTTTCTATCAAGCTTCCCTGCTGTTGTTTTCATAGAGATAGTATTATAAGAAATTTCCGTTAGTTGGTTTTTAGGGGAGCTAAGGATAAAGATTAGATGCTGACACTATTATAGTATTTTTGTATTATTATATTGAGTATGTAAATAAATGTTAATAATAAATAAATATGTTAAATTGTCTGGCTTTACTGTAAATAAATTGTTTTTCTTTCTTTCTTCTTTCTTCTAATATATCATTATGTTAAAATTATTTCAGATATACATAAGCAGCCGGACACATAGCCAACTTTCACAATTTATAGGTGAGATTAAAAGAACTGAATTCAAAGACAATACCAGAGTGGTTACTTTAGCATCTAGACAACATTACTGTATCAACTCTGATGTAAACAAACTTAAAAATGTGAACCTTATAAATGAGAGGTATGGTACCATTCATATTTAATATTGATTTGTTTCTAATAATGAACCTTCAGATCTTTTATTATCCAACACCAAAAACTAGAGAGATCCTCAAATTAGATGTATATGTATTTATTCCTAATGATGTTGGCTTAGAATTCAGCCATTTCTATACCTAACCATCTACCAACTTAAAATGTGAAGAGACTAGCCTTCTCTACGGATGGACAAAAACCTGACACATAATTCTAGGTTGTTGCAAGATTTTTTTCTGATTTATATCTTCCCATTTTTTCACTACAAATAACAATATGTATTCCAGGTGCTTAGATATGCTTAAGTCAAAAACTAAATCCACATCAGTTGGTGAAGAAGGGAAAGTGTTAAAGAGGACTAAAACAAGAACATGCACATCTTGCCCCCATTATAATCAGACTAACATTACTAAGCTAAAGGAACGGATGCTTGTGGATATAATGGATATGGAAGAACTTGTTAAATGCGGAAAAGAATTGAAGGCGTGCCCTTATTACGCATCTAGGATGGCGTTGGATGACGCTGAGGTATTTATAGAATAACTGCATTAAGTCTTACTATATTTGATCATCGTGGCCATAGACATAAGATGCAAAAGATTGTCTAAAGACCATTGTTATCCTTTGGGTTTGATGGTATGAACTAATCATAGTCTGGGTAGAGACCACCATACACTCGACCTAAAAAGCCCCTAAACGGTTTTTATTTCACGGTTATCATAATCGGGAATCAGTGCAGGTATATCCAGAGCAAACGTGTGGTCACTGTGGTCAGACGTGTAAAGGCGACATGGTGAACCCATTTTATTACTACCCTCTTGCTCTTGTTGCATTCATAACTGACAATAGTTCCGATTTATTTTTCCAGGTAGTCCTAATCAGCCACGCCGGTATAGTAAGTTCCGGTGCCCGATCTGGTGTCTCCCTAAAACTGCAGAACAACATACTGATACTAGATGAAGCTCACGGTCTAACCTCAGCTTTAGAAAACGCTCACTCAGCGCCAGTGTCTGTTAAACAACTGTCATCTGTGAAGACATTCTTACAGTTTTATATAAACAAGTACAGATCAAGGTTAAGTAGTAAAAGTTTGTTGACGCTGAATCAAATCAGTTTTGTTGTCACGAAACTATTGGGTAAGTTGTTTTAACATGTTTTTAGAATTTATTGCCACATTCTTACATTTTATAAGCTCCATCTTTAGAACTGTTTTTGTATGTTATCTTTAATAATAAGTTTATAAACATGAAGAATTCTTAAAGTTAATAGTCATCATTTTGGTATCTGGTGTTCCCCAAGGTTCAATTCTATGTTCTTCATTAACATAGATAAAGCTAATTTTTCTTTCATATCTAAGGCTTATACTATTATTTTAAAACCTTTTGTTTCAGGAACAATAAAAACCAAAGCCACTGAAAAAAATGAATATAAAACGACAATATTTACTTTAGAAGACTTTGTCATTAAAGCGGAAATTGACCATATGAATTTAAGACCTTTAGTAGAATTTTGTAGAAATACAAGGCTAGCTCCCAAATTACACGGATTCTCCATGAGATACAGTCAGCAAGCTTTAGAAGAAGAAATGAAACAAAGTACTGTCAAGAAAAAAAGTTCATTTGAAATGTTTATGAGCAATATTTCAAAGAAAAATGAAGGAAAAGTGGAAGAAGTTGTACCTGAAGTAAAAGAAACTGCGCCTGTAAATGTAAGTATAGGTAAAATACAACAGGATCTCCGATGTACAAATCGTATGGACACTTTTCTATACATTTTTATATTTTTTATTGGAATCAAATAAATCTTATGATGTTTTTTCTCACTAAACTTATCCTTTTGAAATGACACATTAAGAATATATCGTGTTACCATGCCATCTCTTTGTATTGCTTAAGTCGAGTAATGGAAAGTTCATGGGAGATTATGATAATTTCTCTACGAAAAATGGATCAGAGACCCTGTACCAATCCGTCTAGCTAGTGTAAATTTCTGAGTCACTTGAAGTCACCACCACCATCATCATCATCATAACAGCCCATTAATGTCACACTGCAGGGACGCGCCTCCTCCCATGACGGAGGGACACTTGGCCTACTAATACCACGCTGGCCATCATCAGGCATATATAATTTTATCAGAGCGCCCCTAATATACTTTAAATACAATTTTCAGACCCCAACAGAAACATCAGCAGGTAGTGGTTTATACGCAGTACTAGACTTCCTTGATATGTTATGTGATCGAAGTGAGAATGGCCGCGTGCTGGCACATATGAACGAATTGAGTGGCCATTTAAAGTATTTACTTTTAAATCCTGCTGAATATTTTAGTGAAGTCGTGGAGCAATGTCGATCTGTAAGTATAATTATCTTAATGTTTTATTTTATAGCTTGATTGGTTTATATTGCGTATAATAACAATTTTTGAACTCAAAATAACATTTTAGCTCTAGCTGTTATCTAGATATTTAGAATCTGCTCTATTGCCTTGGGTAGCACTGAGGTAGCCGCAATTGGACAGTAATTTGATGGGTCCGAACTATTTTACTTCTTGCAAATAACTTAGCTTGCACATTGGTCTCCTTCCGGGATAAGGGCACAGTGCCTGATTTTATTTCATTTAACACGTTTAGCGCCGCTACGATTTTCATGATGTATTCGCAGATGCCGCATACATTTCGCGATGCACTCGCCTAGCGAGTAGCTGGCACTACATATGGTATGGTATGGTATGGTATAGCGGGCTGTTTTCCGCAACTCCACGTCATGGCGCGGGTTTTGCGTTAGGGTGGGTGATTTATTCGATCCACCCCAGCTCGTCGAAAAACGCCAACAGGCCTTTCAAGTTGCTGATGGTTTCTCGGAGCGTACCTGGATTTCCTAAGTACTTAGCCCTGTATGTGGCGGTCGCAGGACAGTGTAGGAGCACATGTGCCGCCGTTTCTTCCTCTCCCATGCAGGCTCTGCAGAGAGGGCTGTCTGTGATACCTAGAACTGAAAGGTGTTTGTTAAAGGAGCCATGCCCTGTAATGGCGGCTGTAGCCATTCGTAGTTGCCGTTTGGGCAGTTGTAGTAGGCTCCTTGTAAGTTTATGGTCGGGCATAGGGAGTGCATCTCTAGCTTGTCTGCACTCTGCCAGATTTGCCCATCGAGTGTTGTGGCTATCCTTTGTTTGCCTGTGTATTGTGGTGCGGAGGTATATAAAGGGGATTGGTATTATGGGTTCAGGGCCCATCACTACCGTATCCGATCCTCTTCTTGCAAGTTCATCCGCAGCGTCATTGCCACGTGATCCGCTATGGCCTTTGATCCATTGCAAGGTTATGTTGTTTGTATAACCTACTTGGTTTAGTTTGTGGTGGCATTCCAGAATAAGTCCTGAATTAATAGTGTGGCTGTTTAAGGCCTGTAGCACAGCCATGCTGTCTGAGTGGATGCGGATTGCGTGTCCCTCCACTTTTCTTGCAATGACCGCTGAGGCTGCCAGTGTGATTCCCACGCATTCGGCCTGGAATACCGAGCTGTGAGTTCCCAGTGGTTTTGAAATATTGATGTTCAGGTCCTCCGAGAAGACGCCTGTCCCGGAGCCTGTACTTGTCTTAGATCCATCTGTGAAGATGTGTAGTTCCGCCTGTTGTTGTGTGGCTTCACAGTGGCGGTCTTCATGAAGTTGGATCTTGTATTTTTTGTCGAAGACAAACTGTTTGGGCACACGGTCGTTTACTGCTCCAATTATGGGTAGCTCGTCTGTGAGCGCTTTGAGTAATGATGTGTGCTTAGTGTTATTGTTCTTCCATAAGTTTAGCGCCCTCAGACGTGTGGCTGCAGCTGTCGCTTCCTGTCGGATAAACAGGTCCAGCGGCGGTAGGCCAAGCATGACCTCCATTGCCGCTGTGGGTGTAGTCTTCATGCATCCAGTGGTCGCCATGCAGGCCAGTCTTTGGGTTCGCTGTAGTTTGTCAGTTGATGTGGTGTATTCAGTTCTTGGCCACCAAACGATAGCACCATATGCAATCGTGGGGCGGATCACGGTTTCGTAAAGCCAGGTGATGATTTTTGGCGTTAAACCCCACTTTTTACCAATCATTCTTCTGCATTGCCAGAAGGTGATACCGGCTTTTTCTAGTTTCTTGTCAAGGTGGCTCTTCCACGTTAGTTTGTGGTCGAGAATGACACCGAGGTATTTGACCTCTTTTGACAGTTGAAGTTCAGTACCGAAGAGCTTTGGCAGTTGATACTGTCCTAGTGTTCGTTTGTTAGTGAACATCACTATCTCTGTTTTTGCTGGATTCACCGACAGCTCAAATTCCCTGCACCATTTTTCCACGGTGCGCAGGGCTTGCTGGGTGAGATTACAGACTGTTCCTGCTGCCTTTCCTGAGATGAGGATGGTGAGGTCATCTGCGTAGCCTATAGTATAGTCTCGGTTCTTGTTCAGCTTTGTGATTAGGTCATCTATGACCAGGTTCCATAGAAGTGGGGACAAAACTCCGCCTTGGGGGCAACCCTTGGCTATTAGGGCTGTTTCATCAGCCTCTCCCAGGCGGACCACCCTTTTGCTGAGCATGTTTGTTATCCAGTCTATTAGTATCGGCTCCACTTTGTGTCTGGACAGTGCGGCCTTGATACTTGTAAAGTTGGTTTTGTCGAAAGCTCCTTCGATGTCGATGAAGGTTCCTAGACAAATGTCCTTTTGTTCAATTGCCTCCTCTATCCGGCTGACCACCAGATGGAGGGCTGATTCCGTGGACCTTCCGGAGCTATAGGCGTGTTGGTTAGTATGTAAAGGTGTTTGTTTTAAGACCCCATCTCTCAGTTCCCTTTCGCATAAGCGTTCCAAGGTTTTGAGCATGAAGGAGGTCAGGCTTATTGGTCGGTATGCTTTAGGGTTTGTGTAGTCACCTCTTCCCGGCTTTGGGATAAAAATGGCTTTCACTTCCCTCCAGCCCTTTGGAACGTATCTGTGCGCCAGGCAGGCTTTGAAGACCCGCTCCAGTCTGCTTGCTACTGGCAGGTTACCCCACTGCAGCAGCGCAGGGGTAATCTCGTCTGGGCCGGCTGCCTTGAAGGGGTGGAAGCTGCCAATGGCCCACTGAACTCTTTCCAGGGTTACTACTTTATCAGCATACCGCCAGTCTTGGATGTCTGGTGTTTTTGTTTCATCAAGCCAGTTGATCTGTGTCGTTAGGACACAACCAGGGAAGTGTGTTTCTATTAGAGTGCGCCTGGATTCTTCT
This sequence comes from Schrankia costaestrigalis, assembly GCA_905475405.1. Classification (NCBI taxonomy): domain Eukaryota; kingdom Metazoa; phylum Arthropoda; class Insecta; order Lepidoptera; family Erebidae; genus Schrankia; species Schrankia costaestrigalis. Next base: position 5,037,419 of record FR997830.1, read on the forward strand.
GGCGATGTTGTGAGTGTATCATCGGGTTTGCGGATGGCTGTCGGAGTTGTCGACTTTTGTTGTGACAGGACTTTCCTTACCCTATTTGCTTGTTGGCATGACTCAATACTTTCACAGAATTTGCGCCAGCCTTGTTTACTACGGTATCTTATACATTTTTTGTAGCTAGATTTGGCTGAGCGGTAAGCGTCCCAGTCCTCATCTGCACAGGTATTCATAGCCCTGTTAAACGTTTTTCTTACCTTCTTACGCTTGCGCTCTAGTTCGGGACCCCACCATGGTTGTTTGCCCGGTATACTAGGAGGTAAAGTTTCCGGGCATGCTATGTGGTAGCTGTCCGTTATAGATCTTGTAAGGTGATTTACCTCTTCCTCGATCTGAGTGGTGTTTACGAAAGTTTCTGGGGAGCATTGTCGAGCTAGTCTGAGAGTCAGTTGTTGCTCATATTTAGCCCTGTCTGTTTTCCTTGGGTTGCGTCTAGGTGGAATTTGGAGTGTTTCTGCCTGTAAGTCAAAGCGGATCCACCTATGGTCCGAGCAGGATGTCTCCTTGGAGACTTGCCAACCTGTGACCACTTCTGCTATATTTTCCGTCGCTAGCGTCAGATCAATGATCGTGCGGCTCCTCCTAGTGACGAAGGTTGGTTCAGAGCCTGTGTTTAATAAAGTAAGGTTTGTGGTGAAGAGGTATTCAACAAGATACTTACCTCTGTCATTTTGTGTGTTCATGCCCCATAGGGGGTGATGGGCGTTAGTGTCAGCCCCTATGATGACCTCAAGTCGCTCCTTTTCGCCGTGGTCCACCAAGCGGATGAGGTCTTGAGGCGGCAGCGCCTCCTTGTCGGGCATGTAGGCTGATGCGAGGATGACCACCTTATCCTCGTCGTCCAGCTGAGTGTATAGCCTTATGGCTGTTAGGTCTCTGCAACAGAAGTCTGTGAGGACCTGCGTTTTCAGGTTGTTTGTGACATAAATACATGATCTGGGGTGATCATGATCATTAGTTGTTATAAGCTTACCTCCTAAGTTAGAGAGTCCATGAATGTGGCCGGCCTTGATCCACGGCTCTTGGATCAGGGCGATGGCCGTGCGTTGTACCTCCAGCCACTTCCGCAGCTGAGCCGTCCCGTCCCGGCTGTGCTGGAGGTTTGCCTGTAGAATTTTAATCGGGGACGAAGGGGACGACATCTTTGGTCGCTTCCTCCTCGTCCCCATCAAGTTTAAGGTCCGCAAAGAGGTCGCCAGGCTCGTCGTCTACTCCCAGGATGCTGGAGATCGAGGTAAGCACATCTTCCTCGTCCTCCTCCATGGGGTGTTGCCTTTGATCGTCGTTGGCGGGTGTGGGCGGCTCCGCGTTTGCAGGCGCCGCCTTGACCTCTTGCGGAGTGTCTTTTTGTGGAGCATTTACCTGTGTTGGGGGCTTCTTCAGCTCCCGTTTTATGGTAAGTGTTTCGTGGTCCCATCCATGTGGGACCTCGGTGAAGGTTCCGTTCGGGCCCTGGAACTTGATGTATATAGTCCCGAGCATAAAGGATAGTCGTCTGCCTGCCTTCATTAAGCTCGGGATCTGGTCCTCAGGGACCCCGACCACCACGAACCACGCGTCTGTTTTCTTTGTTGCGTTTAAGAGCGTCCATTTGGAGATCCCGAACTCGGGATTCTGGTACGAAAGGTTTCGGCCAATATCGGCCGTGTCTTTCAGGAATCCCTGTTGGTCCGGGACCCATATGGCGCAACGTGCCCGTTGAGTAAGTTCCGACTGGTTCCTTACGACCAACTTGGTGTTGGGCGTCGGTTCCAGTTCGGAGACCACTTGTTTGAGCCATGTGTGGGTGTGCTCATTCGCGCACCATAGTTTGATAACCCCCTCCGAGTAATGCGGTTTCGCATTAAACTTCGGGGGTTGAGTTTGATTCCGAGCTCGGGCATCAGCGGATATGCGTGCTTGTATGCCTAGAAGCACCTGGTCGGATACGTCCTTGCTGATGCTCCCCTTCAGTTCGCAGGTGATTGCTACGCTGAGAGGGGAGCATACAGCTTGGGCGTATGTGGTTTTGGCGGTGCCTTTATTTGAGTCCAGTCTCTGCTTCTTGTGCTCCCCTCGAGGCGATATTGTCTCGTTGAGAGCACGTTTAGCAGAGGACTGTCCACTACCGCCCGGTTTGGGCCCCTTCCCGCTTGCTGGCGGTCTCTGCTGTTCTTTAGCAGCAAATTTGAGGGGACCGTGTGTCTCTGCTTTGTTTCCTTCAGCAGAGGGTTGTGTAGTAGGGGTGAGGGCTGCAGCCTTTAAACGGGCCGCTACCCGTCTTTGCTGCTTGGTCTTGCGAGCCCTCCATTTTGGCTTTATGGCCACTGTTGGACCACCAGCCACGTTTGTGGATTGAACGCCTGACCTGAGCTTATTTGTCCCCTTCTTGGTTTGGACCCTCCAGCCCAATGAGAAGTCGTCCTCGGGTTGCTCATCCGTTCCCGTCTGCCCAGACACGTCGGACGGGCAGGAGGTCGCCGGATTTGCGCCTTGGACGTTCCCCTTGGGTGGAGGGTTAGTGTATTTACGGGTGCTCGTGGATGTTCCCACTGAACTACCCGTTACGGAAGTTTTGGTCCCCGGTATGGTGCCCGTGGATTTTACCACTGAGCTATCACCCGGGGATCTAGAGATGTTGTCATCTTGTGCTGTGTGGTTGTTGTTACCAGTGCCTGTGGCCGAAGCCGCCGAGCTACTGGTTGGAGACGAGTGAGCGCTGAGGGCGCGTGTGGTGTGTGTACCCTTGCTGGTGCCCGCAGTTTGCCCGTCTGAGCTACCAGCAGGGATGGTGTTTTGCTTCGTGTGTTTGCCCTTCTCGGTGCCTGCAGCCAGGGCCGCTGAGCTACCTTTAGGGGCTAAGTGAGCGCTGAGGGCGCGTGTTGTGTTTTTCCCCTCCTTGACGCCCGTGGTCGAAACCTCAGAGCTGTCAGTTTGGGGATTTGTGTGTGTGTGTGTGTGTTTTTGTGTGTTTTTTTGTTTTTTGTTTGGCCAATTATCCATAGTTTGTGTATGTTTGAATTCGTCTATCTGGCTTCCCACCCTCCATGGAGCCCGCAGCTGGGAGTACCCTTCTCGACATAATTCGAGGGGCACTAGGACTACCAGACAGATATAGGAGTGCAAGGCTGGCTTACAGTGCGACATCGGGAGCTCGATCGGGTTGGCGTTGTGGCATGTTAAGGCCAAATCACAACGACTGATCAACCCTCACTTACCCCGTCAGCATGACCTTCACCCACCACAGTAGTCGTCCGAAGACGGCTATCGTGGACCCCACACCCCTCGCCGATGGCCCACAAGTGGGACACCTTGGCCTAATTTCCCCAACCATGGCTAGTGATTGGGGCTACCGTTTAGCTTGAAATCCGGGCCAAAGGGGGCGTGTTGCTTTTTGGCTCAACCCCCCAGGATCCCTTCATCCCTGCGTACGGCGCTCGACTGCGTAGGTCCATGACGCAGGTGACTGCCTAGTCACATGGGAGAATGATGTTATTATATTCTCGATTAGTCCCTTAGTCGGCTCTTACGACACCCACGGGTTGAGATGGGGTAGCGACACATTGTATTCTTAAGCCGTCGCTACACGGCCAATCATAATAAATTAAATAAAAAAATATTATCCCAGTGCCTTGAACTCGCTAGGCGAGTTCAATGCAACAGGTTGTCTGTCAAATAACATCATATTTTGAATACACACTGTAATTTTGAACTTTGTATACGCAAACGTTTTAGAAATATCAGCGAAATACACTGAACTCGCCACGCGAGTCACCAGTATTGGAATGAAATTAACATGAACTCGCAGGGCGAGTCGGCGGCACTAAACGTATTAAGGACAATTATAATATATTACATTTCAGGTAATCGTCGCTGGAGGTACAATGGAACCAATAAACGAATTCCAAGCATTACTCACAAGTAATAAGACTAAAGAAGATATCGTGAATGTAGTAAGATGTGAACACGTGGTACCTGCAGATAATGTACTCGGAATATGTTTGTCTAAAGGACCTTCTAATGTTACATTAAATTATTCGTATGAAAACCGAATGTCTGAAGCTTTGGTAAGTATTTATGTCTCTTAGATGAAAATTGTAAACGTAACCTTGCATAACGTAACAGCGTCTTGACGCTTCGCACGTATATTGTCGCGACGTCTCTCATTATAAACATCGCGACGCCTTTCACCAAGAGCGGTGCGCCGCCTCACATTAGAAGCGTCACGATGCCTGGTACTAAGAGCGTCGCGCAGAGCCTCGCTCTAAAAGCGTCGTAACGTCGCGCCTCTCACCAGTTTCGCCGTGATTGTGTCAGTCAGAATAGCAGGTCGCCTATGGAAAACAGTTTCGAAAATATATCTTTTGATTACATTGTCATTATGCCGATCTGTGATGATATTGTCCAGCAGGTACATTGCTTTACCATTGATGAAGGGAATTATCTAAATATCCAGCTGTAGTGCGAGAGTTTTTTAATAAGTTAACTTATAAACTAAAAATCAAATTATTATTCCAGTTAAGTGAAACAGGCCGTATATTAAGAAATATTTGTAGCATAGTGCCCGGTGGTGTCGTGTGTTTCCTACCTTCGTATTCATACGAACAAACTTTATATGAACATTTGAACAAAAATAAAGTTATTGAAGCTATAAGTAAGAAGAAAACTATTTTCCGTGAGCCTAAATCTGCAGCGGATGTTGATCAAGTAAGTTTTGAAATTAAATCCTATTTTAATATTATAAAGGCGAAATTTTGTAAGTATGGATGCTTGTTACTCTTTCACGTAAAAAACTACTGAACGGTTTTTAATGAAACCTTACAAAAACATAGCTGAGGTATACATCAGAATAACACATAGGCTACAAACAATTTATATAGATAGATAATCTGAGTCCCAAACTAAGCAGAACTAAATAAAGAGTTATGTAAAAAAAAGTCTATGAACAATAGTATGATAAAAGAAAACTATAATAAATTCATTTAGGTATTTTTTTTATGGATGTTACGTAATTATTGTATAAACAAACTATTTTATTAATATTTATGATATTTTTACAGGTATTAAATAAGTTTGCTACCGCAGTTAATAATAAGAATGGCGGTAAATCTGGAGCTTTATTGTTGAGTGTTGTTGGTGGTAAACTTAGTGAAGGACTTAATTTTAGGTAAGTTGGCAAATAGGAAGCAAAGAGCTTCATTTAGTTATCTTTATTCTTTTTGTACTTTGCCTTGCCCGACAGGGTCCATATTTGATTTAGGTATATATGTATTGTTACCACCTTTGTAAACATATATGGAGAGCAATAAATATTTGAGTTTGAGTTTTACACAATTAAGTTTGTTATATTAGTGAAAACTAGAATATTTAAAACGGTGATGGCGTTGCCACTCTTTCTGATACCAGGGTTGTCGGAAACGTTGACTTATTGTATTATCTATACCAAAATAAAAAGACGCTATACAAACACGTCTGATGTGATCCGTGTGAGTTTTCAGTCACCGCACCCTATTTTATGAAAAACCCGACCACCCCAAACCATTCTTTGTGCTAGGTGTTCTTTGTTATAAAATGTTAAGTTTTTTGTTACAGCGATGACCTAGGTAGATGTGTAATAGTCGTTGGTATGCCATATCCTAATGTAAAATCACCCGAGTTACAAGAGAAAATGAATTATTTAAACAAGACAGTGAATAGTGGCGCCGGTAATATGTATTATGAAAACTTATGTATGAAAGCTGTGAATCAGTGTGTTGGTAAGAATTATTTATTTATTTATATTTATTATAAAATGATTATGCCCAGTGCCATGAACTCGCTAGGCGAGTTCACTGCAACAGGTTGTCAAAGAACATTTGTCACGGGCCCCATAGCTCATTACGTTTTTATGTCAATAGTATGTTACGCACTTTGCTCGCCTAGCGAGTTTATGGCACTGGTGATAATATTTTTTTTCATCAAAAATGTAAATATGTTTTACTACCCAGGCCACAATGTAAATAATTAAATAACATCATATTAACTACACACTGTAATTTTGAAGTAGGTATACGCAAACGTTTTAGAAATATCATCGAAATACATTGAACTCGCCACGCGAGTCGCCGGCATTAGAATGAAATTAACATGAACTCGCAAATCGAGTCGGCGGCACTGAACATGTTAATACATTCGCGCTGTAAATTTACTTTGTTAATCTCTTCTTATTTAAAACGTTCATAAGGGTCCGGCCGGCCCTACGGAATTTGGTAAGGAGACTTGTACCAATCTAATGTGCTCCTTGACCAAACCTATGTAACTACTTCGTTTTTAATGTAACTCTTTTGGAAAAAAGTTACAAGCACTTTTTAGGGACCGGGCCAGCCTGAGAATTCTGGCCGGGCCCCCTTATTTCTCGAGAACTACAAAACATACAGTAATTCTGTAAATACAGAAGAAATTTAACCCTGAAATAACGCCTGTGTAACACTTTATTTCAATACAAAACTCAATGTTATCGGAGATATTAACGGTTCTTAGAGGCCGGGCTGGATTTATTTCATTACGCCATAATATTAAAACTACAACAACTATTTTTCTTAAATGTTGTTACTTGTAATCTTCTGGGCGTACAGATTCAATGTAACCCTTTCGTTTTTACCTAAACTCCTAAATAAAAATAAATTTTCATTTTTAACTTATTTCAGCCCCGGCCCCCTTTAACTGTTAATGTCTTTTTAATACATATTGGGTTATTTAATGCGGAACAAAATGCATTAAAAAAGGGTAAAGAGTACATGATATGGTTTTTAGTCCTGAACCTGTAAGCTTTGTGGTTCCTAAGATGTTTAAGGTTAAAGTTACTTAAGTTTCAGTCAAGGAGTACATTAGATTGGTACAAGTCTCGTTACCAAATTCCGTAGGGCCGGGCGGACCTGACAAACGTTATTTTAAACCTTTATAATTCACTGTAAATGTGTTTTAACTACCTTAACAATTTATTTCTGTTTAATTTAATTCTGCTAATTTATAGTTTTGGTTCATTATGTTTTTAGGGCGAGCCGTAAGACACGCAAACGATTATGCCTGTGTATTGCTAGTGGATGAACGATACTCGAGACCGCAAACGATGTCAGCATTACCCTCTTTTGTACAAGTAAGTATTATTATTAAACGACTTAAACTATAATTATTATTATTTCATCATCATATCAGCCGATTGGTCTGATGGATGATGATAGTCCACGGGAGGCGCATGACCGCACAAGGTGGCAATATTTAGAGGAGGCCTGTGTCCAGCAGTGGACGTCAATTGGCTGATAATTATTTGCATTTAAAATTGCATGTCATGAATGCTTTATCACCACTTACGTTCGTTTTATTATAAAAATCACGCACTGAGAATGACTAAGACTGGAAGTTAGGGTGATATGTGTAGCCCAAGTTTGCCTTAACACGTTCAGCACCGCTACGATTTTTATGATGTATTCGCGGATGGACTCGCCTAGCGAGTCACCGGCACTACTTAAATAAAATATTATCCCCAGTTCCATCAACTCGCTATAGGCCGACCGTTTATCTCAGTCCCCGCCTGCGGTATGAAAGGGACGAGGGGGCGGGGTAGCGGTGTCCGTTATGGTAGCGTACACAAGAGCTATATCGAGTTGGTTGCTATGCCAAATAAAATAAGTTTTTACAAAAAAAAACCGACTTCAAAGACAAAAATTGCACTAAAAATTAAAAAAGAATTAGTTGTATTTTGGTTTTGCAACATTAAATCAGACATTCTTTTTACTTAGTTATAATCTAAAGAATAGGTTCTTTTAATTATTGTAAAAAGTATTGTTAAGGATATTTCTTGAAGAGTCTACAAATATATTTATTTGTATATTCTTTAAAATATAATCAAATTATTACAAATAATGTAATATTATCGTTATTTTTGGAATCAGTGTCAGCCGCGATAATTATATTCTATTTTATATTCCTGACTTAAAATTTAAAGAAATATGGCGTTGTGTTATACACAGACTAAAGACTAAGATGAGAAAGTACTACGAATCAAAGACAATTACTTAAAATTAAAAACCATTTAAAGTGATCAGAATGTGTTAAGTATACAGAACTTTATTGCCTTTTCTAACGACTTTGTAGACAACATTTTGCATTATTGATCCTATTTGCGTATTACGATTTTTTTCAATTGACGGTGCTGGTTAAACCTATATAAACGCCCAAAGTTATGGAAAGCTTTAATCAGTTACTAAATAGGTATATTAAAACGTTTGAACGTGACACAGGTATTTTAAAATATATTTATTTAAATACGATAAAAATAGTTATTTAATATTTGTTAAATTTTTAAACCAATCCATAAACAATCAACAACTTTATGTCATAATGTCGAAGGCATATAATAATATAACCTGTAGTTCGTGGCCGCCATTCCATTTGCTTAGGTATTATCGTATTTCGTTGGCTGACACCGACTCCAAAAATAACAATAATATTACATAATTACTATTTCATTATTACATAAAAATGAAAAACCATTTCTTTTGAAATAAAATAATTTTAAAAATAATTGCCTTTTTTATTTTGTGTCTTATTTACAATTTTATTGCATAACACCTTCCTAGTTCAATATAGTGATTGCTTCAAAACCCTCTAAAACGGTATCGGTTACTTTCAAATTTCACTAAAACCTAAAGTTAACTTCTAAATCCCCTAAAACGAATCTATTTTTGCAAATAACCTCGTTTTTCAAATTGTTTTTATTAAAGAAAGATGTTTGTTGGGATTGCTAGATTACAATAATAATATAATGTTAAAAATCGTACAGAATTAAGGTTGTTAGTAAGTTTAAGACGTTTTTCATGAATTGTCGACATTTAAGAAAAAGCACTTTAGGCGGTTTTGCAATTATATGACTCATATATACCTACATTAAAACAGGTAAGATTTAAACATATTAATTTGTAAGAATCAATCTTAGAAAATATTTACAGATAATAAGAACAATAATAAGAGCTTTTTTTATTTTTACACACTACCATAACGGACACCTAGTCAGTATGTCAGTATGACACTAGTGCAGTAAGCTAGTCCGTCTTCTATACAATTTACAAATTTCAAAGATGGTGGCGTCATCTTGGCATTTAAACTCGTACTTTCTTAGAGAAAATATGCAATCTAAATTTTTACACAATTTAAAACCTGACCAGAAAAATAAAAAAACCCCTCCAGGTATTTCGATTGGTTTATGGTATAATTTCAATATTTCCTTCTTTTTATTTCATAAAAATAAGCTAGCTAAAAATTAGAGCTGTGTTGTGATGTGATGTAGTTCGGGGTCACAGTATCTAGATGGCGCTGTTTTGCCGAAAAATCAAGAGATAGCTCTCTCCTTTGCCCTCGCCCCCCGCGCACCCCTATTACCGCAGGCGGGGTCTGAGTTAAACGGTCGGCCTATAGGCGAGTTCACTGCTACAGCATGTCAAAGAATACAAGAAGCCCACGGGTCCCATGGCTCATTACGTTTTTATTTTGACAAGTATGTTTTGAGATCTATAGGGTGATGCTACCAATTATCAGCACTTTAAGAGTTAGTCTTATGCCCGAATACTCAAACGCTAGTTAAATATTTATCGGTTTCTTAGCTACAAAGTAGCTCTTATCCTATACACAAACCACAATTTTAAGCAACGATTTATCTTAAATTTATTTGTACTTAAACGCCGACTTAGTAATAAATTCGTATACTCAAACGTTACTTAACTTATTTAGCTGTCAAATGACCTGCCAAATTGATTAAAGTAGCTTAAAAACTTGAGAGTGGTCGCAAGGTCTCTTAAATCTCCAAAAAGTTAATAAACAAGTTATTATGATGATTCAAACAGTGGTTCAATGTCTGGAAATCAGTAAAGTAAGCGTCAGTTGCCGCACTAGCGGTAGAGTAAAAGTATACAGGCTGTTAAAGTCATTAAAAAATCTCAGGAAAACCTCAGTTTTAAACACATTTATAAATAAAATAATCGTCAGCAATATGCAGTTATAGCGGCTTCAACGTCAATCGGATTCGATTGAGAAAAATATTTTGCTTACGCCTAAAAATAGGTCATGATGTTTACAATCTAATATTGCTATAAAAAAATCATCAGGCGTTATATAAATATTTTCACTCTAATTTAATGGACTTAACAACCCCTCTCGTCCCTACAGCTGACGATTATCGCTTTAATAATCAAAGAAGTGTATTCATTCACCGAATTGTACATTAAATGACAGCCAAAACTTTGCATTACAAATGTTATTGCAAGATGGCTAGGTTCCGAACATGATAGCACAATATTAAATGACTTTCCTCTATGTGCACAGTTAGAGCGTGGAAATTTTCAAGCCATAAGACTTTACTTGGTTATAAGTAGCGGTTATCTGTGTCGACCGTACCTGCTAACCCCATTATAAAATCCACGGACACCAACAGAATAAGCTTACAATAAATAGAGCCCAAATAAGCACCAGAAATCTTATAGAGGCTTTTTGGTGTACTAAAAAGGAGATTTCCCTGTCTTCAACATAGAATGGGTTTAAAAATTAATATTATTCCACTAGTTATTGTGGGATGCGCTTTGTTACACAACATAGCGCTGCGTAGGCGAAATGGGATCTTAGAAGAGGATTCACTTTCTACCGTAGAAGAAAAACCTGTAGGTACCACAGCCTAGAAGTCTTTATACTAATCAACATTTTATAACAAGGACTACATTAATAAATACACACTTTTTTAATTATAAGTAGTTTTATTTATATACAACATAATTACTTATACAAGATTATTATTTTCAATTTTTCCATTTCCATTTCTATTCTGTACTTATTGATTTCCATTCTGTTTTTATTATTTTTTGACTTCTGTTTGTGTTTCTCGTAAAAGTGTCGCAGTTGTTGCCATGATCTGAAGCCACTCACAGCAACGGCATTACAGTGCTGACACCCTTTGAGTATAATTGTTCTGTGGCTGACACACAAATTCCCAGGTCTCGCTTCTTATCATGTAGCCGTTTATTTCCTTATTTTCTACAATATTTTGATATCTGGAAAGTCATTGTTGATTGAATTAAATCACAAACTTGCAATTTAAAAAGAAGTATGTTGAAATGTGTTCACATTAAATTGTCTCATTTTCGTATTACGTTCACATTTCACTCACTTTTTAATTATTTCTAAATGATTTCATCTCTTTTCGAAAGTAAAAGATTCTTCTTAAAAATTTTCAAGCTGATGAAAACTCACGCTTTGTCGTGTTGTGTCAGTGTCACTGAGTAAACGTTTCGTTCTTTGTGCAATGATCGTGTCATTCATAGATAAAGATAATAACCAATTATAGGGATATCTGTAAATACGGTGTTCCACAGGGCAGTACGCTTGGCCCGACACTGTTTCTTATTTACATTAACGATTTATGCAAGATGGCTACGTTACCAGGCTTAAATATTGTTATGTTTGCGGATGACACAGTGTTGGTATTTTCTGGGCCAACGTGGAAAACAGCATACCAGCTTGCTGAGATTGGCCTAGCAAAGATAACGTGTTGGTTGGAGGACAGTTTGTTATCTCTGAATTGCAGCAAGACCAAGTATATATGCTTCAGTAAGACATCGGTAGGCAAACCTACTGATGCACATACTCTAAAACTACACACCTTCCCGTGTAATAGAAAAGAATATTACACCAATTGCGACTGTGACAAATTGTCTCGAGTACCCAACATCAGATATCTGGGTGTGATGCTTGATGACAACTTGACATATACAGTTCATATTGCATCAACCATAGCGAGAGTTAGAAAGCTTGTCTATATCTTCAAGAGCCTGCGATCTGTTGCTGATCATACTTTACTAATTCAAACGTATCGAGCTTTATGCGAGTGTATAATTAGATACTGCATCTGTGTGTGGGGAGGTGCAGCAAAGACTCATATGCTTGAGATTGAACGGAGTCAACGCATGCTGCTCAAAGTCATGTTACACCTACCATACCGACATCCTACAGTGTCCTTATATGAACAAGCAGGAGTGCTCTCGGTTAGAAAGCTATTTGTAATGGAAATGCTACGAAGATATCACAAAAAAGTAGTTCCTAATCTACCAATGACGCACAAGCGAGTAGAACGTTGTCCTACACCACGTTGCAAATCTAAACTGGCTCAAAGACATTTTAATTTTATTGCTCCTTTTACATACAATAAATGCAACAAAATATGTAAAATTAGAAAAATCAACAACCGTAAACTTAAATTTATAATATATAACTGGCTAGAGACAATGGACTTTGATGCAGTTGAAATTCTTTTAAAAGTTTCATAAACACACACCCTCTCACACACAAATACACACCCTTATACACACACACAAATACACACCTTCACACAAACACACACACACACACACAAACACGCGCGCATACATGCATGAAAGTACGCAATAGTTTTAGTTTTTTTTTGTTAATATTATTTTATTAAAAACATTCAAGTTTATTGAAATATCTATATAATCTTAATAACATTGTCAATTATGTGGAGGGGAAGACACTGGTGCCTACACCTCAGTGTAATTGTATACTTTCGTAGGTACCAGGGAATTCTCTAGGTATACCCCTTCCAGCGTAAGTTTAGCTTTTTGACAGTTCACGTCCATGAAGTTTCGTAATACTTACGCTTATTTTTCGAACAAATTATATTGTATTTCACGGACATACCCATGTTTTATTCAGTTACCTTGGTTACTTAGTGATGGACACTCATAACGATTACCACCATTATGAAACAAATTACAAATAATCGGTAGAAATAAATGCTATGAATAAACCTGAACTCTTCATAATACGTTTATAAAATGTAATATGATATTTTAGATTAGCTATAACCCGCGAATGTGTCACGATAAATTATGTATTTTAAATAATACCTAAGCTAACTATAATTTTATCATTTTAATAGGCTAATTCTCTTAACATAAAAGAAAGAAACAATAGTAAAATGATAATGTAAGTTGATGTAAGGATCTAAATGTGTAAAATAAAGTAAATTAAAAAATCGCGAAATCGCTTACAATCGAATGGCATTACATTCGAGATACTGCTTAACGTCACTAACGTCAATCTGTCAAATGTTGTTAAATATAGTGGAAAGGGTATACTAACTTGTACTATTCTTATGTCAATAAAGATTATTGTTATTGTTATTAGATGACATAACATTACATTTAAAAATAAAGAATGGTGTAATTCAGTTTGTTTATTGAAATTGTAATACTTATGTCTGAAAATTTCCAAGTGAATATTCAATTACAATCGTAGTATGCAGCACACAACTGATTATTCTTTTCCATTTTCTGCGTAAAACGAAAACACAGCATAGGGTAATTAAATTTGTAATTGAAAACATACTTTATGAGGTGAATGTTACCAGTACGCAAACATTTATCGGCTGTTTAGCTAATCAAAGATATGAATGACTTAAGTGGTGTTTGTGTATACCGAAAAAAATTTAAGGATCCAAACGTTTAGGATGCCGTTTATTGTTAGACGATTTAAGTGACGTTTGAGTATTCGGGCGTTACTTTAATATCTTTTATCTTTAGTGATAATACTGATAACGCCTTTAACAACATGCTTTCTCGGTTCACTATTAAATAAGTAATTGATTTTTATTATAAAAAATTGTCTTTATGCATACCTACACATTTTATTTAGATGAGTTTGACTAAATAATTACCCAAACACAATTATTGGCATCGACCGAGCCAATTATCAGCACCTTAAAATTAGACATTAAAATAGGTAGATAAATGAAATAATCTAATGTTTATAGCAGAATCTCTTTTATTTATACCTAGCCTAACAACCGAAGTTTCAGAAAAATAAATACATAGGTAAATATAAAAAATTCCAAAAAGTAATAGACATTCTTTTGATCATAATATCAACACTATGAAAATAACTAGCAATGTTAGTTTCAGCACCATGCCAGGATATGAAATCCGAAATCATAGAGTACTTTTTCCAAGAATATTGAATTCTAGGCATAAAATAATCACGCTTTACAATAAAAAATATGGATTAACAATTTTACATACCACTTTGTCATGTAACAGTACCAGTGCCGATAATTAGCAATTCGCAAAAAGATTGAACCCAGATGTCAGCACCTCATTTATGAACATAAAATCAAGATAACGTTCATTTCTATTGTCAGATAAGCCTTATAAAACATTTTATACATGAATAAAACCTAAAGGTTCAGTAAAAAATATCTAAAAGATCTAAAATAAAGTAAAATAAAAAAACCTGAACTTACCTACGATCATAAGAAACTGTCAAAACAAAGTAATGTGAAGGACATGTTCCCGCATTTTTAAAAATATCTCTTTTTTTTTTCAAATAGTGTCGTGTTTGGATCAGTTTATAATTCCAAAAGGATCTTATTTTAATGTTTGTTAAATGGTAGCCGAAATTAATTAATAGAAAGCTTATAATTTGAGTTTTAGTTGGGGGTGCTGATAATCTGGTGCAGTGGCAACATTAGGACGCGTGCCCCTACGTTCAGTTTGTTTTATTATTATTTTATAAATTTACTTTTTATTACTTGTTTTAAGAATATTTTAAATGCCGAAAATGTATTTTAACATTCCCAAATTAAGTTTATTATTGCTACGCTTGTTTCAACTCATAAACACATCATATTAAGTACACACTGTAATTTTGAACTTTGTATATGCAAACGTTTTAGAAATATTATCGAAATACACTGAACTCGCCACGCTAGTCGCTGGCATCGGAATGAAATTAACATGAACTCGCAGGGCGAGTCGGCGGCACTGAACATGTTAATAACTGCAGGTGCTCGCGAATTGATTACTGTGGTGGGTCGCTGCACCCAACTTAACACTAAAATGCTCTGAGGGCCACTTTCTCACGCTTTGAAAACATTTTGCCCTTTTACAAAATTATTGGCTGCCCTACCTATATTTATGTTAGGTGAAGTGTAAAGTACCTACATTTTCCGGTAATGTTACTTTCTTTTTTTCTTTCAGAAATCATTGATAGCAAATTGCAACTTCGGAACAACCATAGGAAACATAGCAAAATTCTTTGGAAGACATAAAGGGAAAAAAACATGAAATGCATTTAAAATGTTCTTTATTGTAAACAATATTGTGATAAATAAATTAAATATATATACAATTATTTATTTTTACTTAATAACAAAGTCCTTATTTACTAAACTATTCCTTGTGCAATGCTGGAGGAAAGTAAAGGTTATCATAGCGAAGGAAGAACAAATAGGGCGTCGAAAAATGTTTAGCTTGCGCATCTTACTTGGCTGGCCAGAAGTTAAGCTTTCAGAGACGTTCGCGCATGTCAGAAACTAAAAAAACCAACCTCTGCTTGTAATGGCATACTGTACGTTATAACGTAACCAGTAATTCCTCTTTGCAGCCATACACACGTTACTTACTATAAACCGTTATTATACCCTTAACTGTGTTATTGTATTTATAAAATTACTTTCTTAATTAACTATAATATTGCACTTGGAGTTCATTTATTTTACTGCAAAAGTGCTCAAGATCCATAAAAAGGAATGCACCAAATATACAGGATGTCCCAAAACTCAATGTCAAAGGAGAACAGGACGATAAATTATACCTGTTTTAGAAAAAATAAATCCATGTTATTTGGTCTGAGTATTTTTTGACCCAACTACCTCCAAAAATTTATAAATCTTTCAAAGCTTCTGGCAATGTGGTCCCACAAGGACCTTTAAAATGATATTGGAAATCCGTTGTGGATGGAGTTGTTTCTAAGTTAAATTCTGCGACGATAGTGCCCCTAGCGGCCGCTTGTGGCGCGAACATAGCTGCGGGATAAACTACTGATGAAGTGCCTACCACCAAGCATACGTCACATGCTGCCATGGCTGCCTCTGTGAAATAATAGTTTCATTTGATATGAGATAATCCAAATACATGAGCATTGTACATACATTTAACATGAGGTAGGGAATAATTTTACAAGGCAGAAACAAAAGACAACATTGAAAAAGGTTCATCTGTGATATGACAATTTAATTTTTTCATTTTTTACCTCATTACACAAATACATCCTCTATAACATCGAAAACGCCACCGGTAATCCCAGTGCTCCACAGTAGGTATGATTGGTGCTTATTGTTAGCATTCTAAGGATTCTCCGATTGTGTGTTAAAGGAAGGAAAATTTGCAACTGTGACAGTGTAATAGTAGGCCAAGTATCCCTTCGTCACGGGAGGAGGCCCTGCAGTGGGACTTTAATGGGCTGTTATGATGAAGTAAGGAAAGAATATTTACCTGCACTATCCAATACTTCAGATTCCAGGTTTTCTCCAAACCAAACTATGTGAGGTCTCAATAAACCACCACAGTTAGACTTTTTACAATGAGGCAATGACTTAACAGGTATATCAGATCCAACAATGTTGACATCAGGTGCACCTCTGTTTGCTAAGGCCTAAAACAAAAAGTAGAATATTTAAATAGATTTTTTTAATGCAGTACAGAGCTAAGTAAAATTTTCTATTCCAGATTTACAAAAGCAAAAGATGTTTATACAATGTTCTATTAAAAAAGGAACTCACTTTATTATTATTATTATTATTCATAAACAGGCAGGCAGTTGTTGCAACTGATATTGCCCGTATCCCGTGTATCAACAGCTTTACTTATTTAATTTCCAAAAATTTGTCTAATCTATTTTTAAAAATGTTGACACTTGGTGCCGAAACTACTTCTTCAGGCAGCTTGTTCCACACTCTCACCACTCTGTTGCTAAAGAAATGCTTGTGTGGGTTGTTATGGGAAAAGTTGTTAGTTGGTTGGTTAGTTGACTTTAGGTGCTACAATGCCACAGACTGACAAAGTTATGTGTCAAACCTTCAAAAATACTTTTATATTTCTTACTGTCAGAAGTTTTGAAAGTTTGAAAGTAGTGCTTATGTCATCATCAGTGGCCTTTAACATCTACGAAAGATGATTTAAACAACAGCCGTGTCAAGTGATTTGGTTTTGGCACTTGCGCTGGTGGCTAACAAGGCCTATATGAGAGCGACAACGGCGGCCGCAACGCCCGCAAACAAATTGTGTTCCCGGTGACGTCAGAGGTTGTGCCATTCGTTGGTGACGCAGATCGCGCTTTTGGGAGAGCAGATCGAACCAGGCACTGTCATGCACGACCACCCCGTAAGACAATCTCTTCCTCCAACCATCACGGTCACCAGAAACCTTTTCCCAGGTGTTCGGGTCAATGTTAAAAGATAACATATCGCGTTTAGCGCTATCTTTAAGCCGCAGTAGTGGCCGCCCGACTGGTCGTTTCGTGTCCGAAATTTGGCCAAGGAGAGTCTGTCTTGGCAAACGAGAAGACTCCATCCAATGCACATGCCCCAGCCAGCGCAATCTTCTTTTTTTAAGTAGTGCGATTATGCTAGGCATGCACGCGATACTAAGCACCTTCTCGTTTGTTACTCGATCCTTCCAAGAAATACCCAATATACGCCTGAGACAACGCATATGGAAGCTGTTTAATCTCCGCTCCTGATTGGCATAAGATGTCCAGGTCTCTGCCCAATACAAGTATGGACAAGATGCAGGTTTGATAAATAATCATCTTGGTCTTTACAGTAAGATATTTGTTGTACCATACTCTTGCACTCAGCCTCCCGAACATCGCAGAGGCCTTGCCGATGCGGCTGTTTATTTCAGCGTCGAGGCAAAGGTTGTTCGAGACTGTGGATCCAAGGTAGCAGAAGCTATCAACAACATCCAATGGTAAGCCCTCCAGTAAGATTGTGGGCATTTCATTAACCCCCTGCGCCATAATGACGGTTTTCTTTATGTTGATAGACATAGAGAATTGCTTACAGGCTTTACTAAACCTATCTAACATCTCCTGAAGTTCCGACGGGCTCGAAGCAACAAATGCTGCATCGTCAGCAAACAGTAAGCTATCTATGAAAATATCCTGGCGATGTCTTTTGGATTTAAGGAGGGAAACATTGAAAAGCTTACCATCCACCCTGGTGTGAAGGTGTATGCCTTGTTGGTTATCTCCAAAAGCAACCCTGAGGAGTACTGAGAAAAATATACCAAACAATGTCGGTGCCAGTACACAACCCTGCCTGACCCCTCTTTTCACGTAAAATGGGTCCGATGTATATCCCTTATAAATAACGGAAGCTTCCATGTCCTCATGAAAAAGTCTTATCAAGTTTAACAGCTTCGGTGGACAGCCAATCCTCTGCAATACAGCGTATAAGCCCTCTCTGCTCACGGTATCAAATGCCTTATTTAAGTCAACAAAGGCAGTCAGCAAAGATGTTCTTTGTTCCCGACACTTTTCTTGAAGTTGCCGAAACGTAAAAATCATATCTGTGGTAGATCTTTGTGCCCGAAAGCCACACTGAGATTCAGGATATACGCGATCAGCTAGCAACTGTAACTTGGAAAGGATCATACGACTAAGTAGTTTGCCAGCTATACTAAGTAAGGAAATTCCACGATATGAGTTGGGTAGTAGTAGCTTATGTATTGTTATCAAAATTTGATGAAATCAGGTCAAACATACAAGGAGTAGTATAATAAAACTTTACTTAAGTATACATATGGTTTTCTAGGAAACAAAACTTGTGATTTAATTACTTACCGGACATATAGGGTTATCATTGTTTACTAAAACTTCTTTACACTTAGTACATCTAGTTTTGAACAGATTGCCATGAAGTTCAATCAGATTTTTGGTCCCAGCTTTTGCATGAAGTCCATCAACATTTTGTGTAATAACTGTTATTGTCTTATCTTTACTATGTTTTGCTTCAAACTCTGCTATTATTATATGACCCTTGAAAAAAATTAAAATAAATTGAGGTAGGCAAATAAATATTACAGTAAAATGCTTAAAATTGATGGCTCAGGCTCAGAATGTCCCTTTCCCAAAAGGTCTCTGGGTTTCAAATAGTCCCATTCCCAAAATATCCCTTGACCATTAAAATGGACCTTAGAAATGGACATTATGGTTAAGGGGCATTGCGGGAAAGGGACTATTTGAAAACTAGGGGCATTTTGAGAAAGGGACATTCTGAGCCTGTGGGAAATTGGGCTATGTACTGTTGTTCTTATTTCTTTAAAATTTAAGAAGCCTATTTTTATTGTAGGTAAGGGACTTCCACAGTTTGCATGTAGGTCTTCTACAAAATTTTGAAATACAGCTTATTTGTTTGTCACGCAATTATTTTCTGTAACATAGAGGTTATTATTCATGGATTTCACACAAAAGTTTTATAAAATATTCTGGAAGAAATTTGTTGTTGCAACAGTGATGCAGTAGCAGTAGGTGGATTACTTTTAATTTGGGGCTCTTACTTTATGTAATGGTTATTGTAACTGCCTGTATAGACTTTTGTATCTCCCATAATCATCATCATCATCATAACAGCCCATTAATGTCCCACTGCAGAGATGGGCCTCCTTCCGTGACGGAGGGATACTTGGCCTACTAATACCACGCTGGCCAGACAGATTGGTATAGGGTTTAATTTCAAGTATTCCTTCTTTTTATAATAGTTATTTAATATAGATATAGTGAACTTACCGCATTTGGTAATGCATCCGCTGCTACAGTTCGTCTATAATGATAAAATTCCCATACTAAGCTAGGACTACTTCTGAATGCTCCAGGGGACGCCAGTGCCGTAGCTTGGTACTTCCTCCAGAGTCCACCAGCACCACGAAATGTTGGTATTCCAGATTCAGCACTAATACCGGCACCAGATAGTATCACAACATGTTTTGCCGATTGTATAGTTTTCCTAAACTCTGACATACTACTAGACGGCCGGTTGGTCATGGTGACTTTAGGAATTGTAAAAACAAATAAAGATCGGTGAAAAGATTTTAGTAAAGTCGTGGTCATAGTTAAACTATGAGGTTTTGATTATTTTAAAAATATATTATGTAAACAAATAGTTAATTATAGTTAGACAGTGACATGAAAACATCGGCAAGTTTTTTTTTTTGGCTCCATCAATACACAACCAGTGATTCAGTCAAAATCAGGGTTTTTGGCTCATTGTTTTGTTTAATATTATTACATCCGTTGTAATAGTTGTAAAAAAAATAATTACATCCATTTTGACGACGCACATTGAGGCTCGTGCTTAATATTACTAATAACTACTATTTTTATTTATTTATATGCGACCGCTGCGCCGTAACTCGCTTCCTTAGGCCTCGTTTACGCAGAAGCGGGGCGTCGGGCGTGGCGTGTAGCGTGGCGTTGAGCGGGGCGTCGGACGTTTGTTCTGTTTACGCTGGGGCGGGGCGGGGCGTGAAGCGGCACGCATCATCGCACGCGTAAACACAAACTTATAGCAATATATGACGTTGTTTATATAGAAGCGTGGCGATGCCCGCTGCGGCGCACGCCGCGGCCCCCGTCGCGGAGCTCGCGGCGATACGTCAAGTGTATAGCGAAGCACGCGGCGGGCACCGCGGCGGGCACGCTCGTCTCGATCAAATCAACTAGTTTTATATATAGCCTCATCGAGAATTGACGCTGCGTGCGCCGCCGCGTGCACCGCTGCGTGCAACGTGCGACGCTTTATTTCAAACAAATGTGTCAAAAATCGCTTCTCCGTAAACACACCCATACAACGCCATATATTTGAATTCAGTGCGGGCCGGCCCGATCAACACCACGCCCGACGCTTATCCGTAAACATGGCCTTACATTAATTTCACTGGAAAAACATGCAGGGCATTTCCATCATTTAAGTTATTTTCATTTTAGTATTTTATTATTATTTGTTTTTAATAAAAACAACTCCAGAATAAGTAATGCCCGTGTCTCGTGTACTTTTAGAACCTTATCGAACACCTACACCTACCGTGGGATAATTAATGCTATAACAGGAATAAGAATCTACGACTTTCTCACATTATTGTATCGCAAATACTTTTGTATCCGTGTGGTGACGGAGTAAGAAAACAATATGTCACCACTCCATCTCATCCCATGGGTGTCGTAAAAACCGATTATGAGAATAACCGTAACTACTATCTTTACGAAATAAAAAGAATGAAAACTTGAAATTAAACCCTATACCAATCCGTCTGGCCAACGTGGTAGGTATTAGTAGGCTAAGTAACCTTCCGCCAGGGGAGGAAGCCCGTCCCTGCAGTGGGACATTAATGGGCTGTTATGATGAAATACTTTTATGCAAGATTTTATTATCCTCTTTGTGGGGTAATCAGTTGCATAGATGTTACTCGTATACTTACGGCTAACTAGGACATAAGAGAAGAAACTGTTATTTTTTTGTTTATTCTCAAAAGAATGATGTTTTGACTTATTGCTTATTGCTGTATTGTTTTGGAGCTGTGATTTATTATTTAAAGTTGAGATATAATGATGTTTTCTTCGATATGTCGAAAGTTCACTGGGGGTCAGGCCATCGTGACCTCGGGACGCTAACTAACAAAGTTAGTACCTAGGGATGGTGAGCGGAATACTAGAGAAGGGAGTTGTTTGAACTTGTCGTCATTATTGAATCAGAGGTAGATGCATGCGTCTAGGTAGATAGCGGTAGATTGCTCAAATGTGATAAAGCTTTTAAAGATATAATTTGAGATCTATCTACAATGTTTTTTCATTTATGGAATAAGGTAATAGGTAATCTAAAAACATCCCAAATTTCTGTGAATGACCCATGTAAAAAATGTTAAATTAGAAATTTATTATTGTGAGTGTTTTACAAACGTGCGCCGTTATAGAAACCAGACCATATCTAATAGTCATACTGAAGGTTGACAATTCGATTCTCGCCCAAGTCCAACATTTGTACGTATAAATGTGGTCTATTTATAGCTTTTTTTACAATACTCAGGCATAACCTGTGGGCATAATAGGTTGATTGTCAAGAAAGGTACATCCTTTCTTGACAATCAACTTGTATTATGCCTGAGTAAAAAAGTAATTAGAGACATAGAAAATAGTTCTTTCAAAATTGATCTCAAAAACCGATTGAAAATGAACAAAAAAATAATTGATCTTGTACATACTTGAGATGCTGTTCATACTTTTGTCATCGCATATTGGGTTGAAAATGGTTTTTCTCCTGTAAGCATATTTTTTTTAAAGACAGTGCCACTCTGGTCGCAGCGACGTCAATGTTATGCACACCAATATACTTAGCGGACACAAAGAACATCCAGACTCTGGACAATAATTTGTGAATAACACAAACAATTGTCTTGCATGGGAATCAAATCCACGACCTCGTGGACGCCCGGCAGCCACTTCCACCCCACCAAGCCAGTTAAATTAGTTATACTTTTCGCACAAGGTATAAGAGAGATATTTCGGGGAGGCCAATGTCCAGCAGTGGACGCCTGTTGGCTGATGGATGAATAAATACTTCAAACTGGAAATTATTATCCGAAATGAAGAAAGACAATGGAAAAAATTGGTACTCCAGGACGGACTCGAATTACGAAAATTCTTGTTCGAAAAAGTGAAATTATTATGTTTGAAAAGAGTTCCTTTCACAGTGTTGGTAGTTTGTCAGTTATTTTCACGTACCAGTTATTTGTAGGTGTTACTACTTTGTGTCTTAATGTAATAAAGATTTTGACTACGAGTTAACATTGATTATTTCTTCTAACCACAACGACTCTACTGTGTGTCAGCTTTAGTGACTTTGACCAGACAGATTGATATACTTACAACTTATTTCTAGTTTTCTTTTTCTTGTAATGATTTAGTATTAGTTCAAAAATCTTTAGTCAACATTTACGACAACAATAGGACAAGAAGACGTGGTGACATTTTATACTTTAAATTGGTCACCGCAAACACAGTCAACTGACCTATTTAATATTCAAAGACTAACTTTATCTACCAAAGACCACGTTAAAACTCTTGTTAGGTACTTGTTGAATGCGGTAAGCCGCAGACGGTAGGATCCACTGAACAGATTCCTTTGAGTATTACATGATTAAATCTACAAACCTTTGTAGATAAACAGATTAAGATCTTTTAGTCTGATTTAAACCTAAAGTATAAGAAAGAAATTAAATTTGATTTCGGAATTAATTTATTTTATCTTTTAATTTGTATGTTGAATATATAAATCCTGCATTGTTATAATATTTACGTTTATAACACTTGCTTGATTATATGTTACGTAAATACAACAATAAGCTTAATGTTGTTTTTGCCTCTTTACAAAAGTTCAAATAAAAGCCTCAAAGTACCAACATCTAAATCGAAAAAACAACATCAAATACCCACTGAAAATGTTACAGTTTTTAAGGTGAAAGCCTGTAGTAGCTACAGATACTGAAAGTAGTAGCTACAGATACTGAAATTACAAGGCTATAGGAGATAATCGCCTGTGTCTCATCATGTTTGTGATCTGTTTACTCGTCTCACGCCCAATGCAGTAAAAAATATGTTTACAAAAAGTACAGAATACCAAAACATAGTAAAGTTTAAAAAACATCGATAAATTTTTTCTTTATTGCTTTAAAAAAAACGATTATTTAAATAAAAGTAACGTACTAAAATACATGAAACACTGTATGTTATTTTATTTTTTAGAGTACGCTAATCGTTTGAATACATTTAGCTATTTACCATAATGCTGATGTATCATTTTACAGCTTTTTCATAGCCTATAATAATAAAATAAATATAAATAGCTAAGTTAGCAATTTCCACTTGTCTCTTTTTGCAACTTAGGCACAAAAAATGACGTTACGATAGTAATTTCTTTCGTAAATTTTACTTAAGTTATAGCCTCAAAAAACTTAAGTAGGCACTTTTATTCTTTTTTGATGCGAGTTGAATATAAAATAGATAGATTTATGAAATAAAAAAACTAAACAAAATACATTAATGCAAACAGATAAAAGTAGAGTTTTTGGTTTTATAAAACACTCTAATAATCGTATCCACCATTTTACAAACATCAAACGGAAACAGCATTGAAACTCAGAATTACAATTACTGCACATACAATTACCTGCATTGGTTTTGAACATGCGACCTAATGCACAATTACCGCTCTACCGCTGACGCAGCGCCTTTGAGACTGTGATCTCAAACGAGACGACACTATAGTCAATGTTTTCCACAGAAAACACACCTAGGAACTCTACAGAAATTACAAGTTCGTTTCCTAACTTTGTTTAATTATGTTCTCCACATTATAGGTAAAATCCGATTTACATTGACATCCCAAAAGTTTTTTCAACAAATACGTAACTTACTAACAGGCTTTGATGATTCTTATCATCTAAAATTAAATAACACAATATGAAAAATTTCATCTAGAGCAAGATATTGATGGAAAAAGTAGTGAGGCGGTATCTACTTACTCATATCTTTTTGCTGGAAAAGTTTACAAGATAGTTTTATCTTTGCCAACGATACTTAGCAAAGCTACAGAGCCGTTTTTAAATAGTATTTAAACTTATATTTTTATACTTAAATTATTGGTAAATAATAAACAAATCATTTTTAATTGAACTCAAAACTATAGGACTTCTTCAAAGTAAACAAATCTGTACCATTTCTGCTAATAGAGCCAGGAATTTCTAGAAACGTCTCCCTAACGTAAACTCGCTTACCAGACAAGAATATGTACTGTATAGGTAAGCTTTTACCCGAAGATCCACATCTTAGAGCCATAATTTGCACGCGCGAACTGCGGTATAGTGAAGCAACACCTGTATGCTTTGTGAACGAAACCATTGACGTCATACAAGAGCGCATGCGTGGTGAATAGCGTCGCCATCACGGCATAGGAGAGTGGGACGAGAGGATAATCATAACGCGGCACGCTGTAAAGGCGGGCAGACGTATTGTCGATAGAAGCTGTCAACAAATAGCGCGGGAAACCTACCCTGGTAAGTTACAGCGTAATAATAATTAAAGAGATAAAATTAACGTCTCTACCTAAAGTACTTTTATAGTGGTAATATTTTTTATTTATTTTATGTTTTGATTGTTAAATTTAATTAAAATGTGTTTGGTAAAGTAACTATCTACTGAAGTTGTTTGTTTCTTGTTTATTTTAACTTTTTTGTAGGAATAGTTGTGTTATTATAAACTTAGTTGGAAAAGTTTACGTAAAGTTACTCTATATTAATACGAGTATGTATACTAAACATTAAATATAAAGAAAATTGTAATCTATAAAGTGTTTAATTAAATATTACAAACATTTTTCCGTTATGTCTTTAAAACTTTCTTTTCTAAAATCTTTATGACTAATTCTTTATGACATTTTTAATTGATGAAAATAGTATTTATTCCGTAGTATAGTTAAGATTCTGATTAACACTTTCCAATTTAAAATATTCCTGCCGGCATCTTGTATATAAATCAGTTTAAGTGTCAACTCATCTTGGCACAAAGGTCAAGATAGTCTTTAGAGGTTCTTGAGAATTTCAATTACATTACTTGTCAATAAAAGCTCAATTGCTGTTGTTTTGGTTAAATTATTTAATGGACCGATTGCAATTAACTGTACTAATAAATATATAAATACCGTAAACATGGTTCGTTCTTCTTTAAATATTTTTTTATCAAAAGTAATCACTGTTAACCACTCTAACGTCCAGGCCGCTCAGCTAAATTCCGGGACTGTACGTTTTAACATTTGATATCACCATTAGTTCCTGTGGTAAGGGACTAAGAATACAGGATGTATTCTTATTTTCAGGGGCTTAAAAGCGACTAAAGAATTACTACCTATCTTATATCTAGAAAAGAAGTAAAACTTGATACAGAACTCGAAAACAAAAAACCGGACGATACGCCAAGTTTAGCTCTACATTTAGAAGAGACCAGAGAGATTGTTTACAGACTACTACTACCAATAAAAGAACTTAATTTCAAGTAAGCAACACCTTGATATTGAAATTAAGTTAATAATACAAAAAATATTCAATTTTCTGCTACGCTCATTCATTTAAGGCCTGTATCAAAAACTAAATCAGTCGCCTTTTAACAATTTCTAAATAGAAACATAAACATAAAAACTTTTTAAAAGTAAGTTTTAAACTTGTATCAAAAATGAAATCACCGACCTTTTGACAATTTATGAACGAAAAAGCTTTATGTTTAGAAACAGCTATTTACATTACGAGACTGTGATATTTAAGACACTTTCGTAATAAGATAAGGTTTGAGATGAGTGACATTTAAAATTCATATCTGTGAACGAAGGAAAAAGTAGAATTCTACTTTAGAGAGATTTTACTTTATTTTCAATTTTTTTTACCGATGCTAGCCATCATTTGATCAATGTTTTTGTTTTCTCCACACTAGCTTTAAAATTCACTCGTATTATGATTCGAAGAAGAGAACACATAATTATATTAACTTACTTTAAAAGACTTAACTTTTTGTATTCCAATTCTTGGGTCACACAAATAATTGTCTTCCGTGGTATTCGAATTAGCCACCTCATTAACAGCAGCATATCTGACTATTAAGCCACTGTGGCATGTTATTAGATTCTATTACGTGTGTATGCTGTTGAAATTGAAATCTCTAACAAACTTCTCAACATATTAAATGTCACAAAGTTTACCTCAGAACTTTTAAAGAAAATCTTTACGTAGAGTATTTTCTTTTCATTAAACACACAGCGAATTCCAAGACAATT
The DNA here is from genome assembly GCA_905475405.1 of Schrankia costaestrigalis. Classification (NCBI taxonomy): domain Eukaryota; kingdom Metazoa; phylum Arthropoda; class Insecta; order Lepidoptera; family Erebidae; genus Schrankia; species Schrankia costaestrigalis. The sequence continues at coordinate 5,064,192 of FR997830.1, forward strand.
TAGAAAACCGAGGATTTGTTGAGGTTATTTTATTTTACGTAAATGCCGAGTCACGGTTAATCCTGGCTTATTGAGATTACGACGGATGAAGTTGCGGTGCTTTCGTTAGCCTTTTGGTGTTTGCTTGTGATTGAGAGAATTTTGGTCTACTAAAGCGAAGCTATACTTATAAGTGTACTATTGTACGAGTATGTTGTTTCTTGATGTGATGCTTGTCATCTCCGAGTGGCGTTTGCCGCCTTTTATGAAACCAAATTTGTCACCACTTCTGTTGTATTTTTTTATTGTTTACTAGCTTTTGCCCGTGGCTTCGCTCGCGTTAAATTCAGGATAGCACTGTTCCCCTTTCGTGGACACAGAAGAAAAAAAAAGTAGCTTATGTTACTCTCCATCCCTTCAACTATCTCCACCTAAAAAATCACGTCAATTCGTCGCTCCGTTTCGCTGTGAAAGAAAGACAAACAGACAGACACACTTTTCCATTTATAATAATGTTAAGTATGGATTATGTGAGCACTTAATTTGTTAATCAATTTGTATGGAACTTTTTGGTTTGATAGGTTATATTTCCAATTTCAATTTGCTATCATAGAAATTGGTTATGTAAATTGGTTTTTATCGAAACAAATATAAAATTTCTGTGAGTAATCTTTATGTAAACGTAATTCGTATGAAAGCTCTGGTTGGAACGGTTTTTAATTAGATAATTATTATCTTGTATGTACCACACATTTAGTATTATAGTAAATATACGTAAAATGACAGGAATAGATCTCCTTCATGAACCCATACTTAGGCAACAGGTAACACTTTGCCCAGAAGGGTTCTGTATCGATTTTTGTGAAAATTCTTCCTTCTTTGCCAGATACATTAATACGACGAGCGATTAAATACCTTTAGGATGAGAGGGGTTGATGATACCACTATCATTATCTATCACCACACGAAAAATATTCAAGAATAATTCGTAGATAGACGACCGGATACAAGTAAAGTACCCATATTTATGAGGATCGCATTGTTAATCAACATATAGTACCTAGAACTAATCACATTAAGTAGGGTACTTTACAATCTGACTAACAACTAGACGCTGCTAGTACGTGCTGTGGAATTAATGGCGTTTGATGTTTAATCCTAGTTGTTAGTTATATTGATTGTTTTAATACTGTACTTTACTAAGTACTTAATTAAAAATCATAAATGGTACAGTTGTCTCGATGACTAAATAAAACAATTATTTAAAAATCCGCGACACATTACTTCCTAAAGAAGATCTATTGACCTTTTTGCAAGCCTCTTTTAAAATAATAATTGATAAGTTTTTAAACACAGTCAATACAAACTGGAAAAAAAAGAAACTTGGAGCTTTAACAGGACTTTAAAAGGCTTCACACACAGCAGCTATAATGTACTTATAGCTGCATTATAGCACAATACATCTCATTACATCTTTCCATAGAAATTTCAGGAGATCATACACGAAAGCTATAATGTATATTTTTAACCGACTTTAAAAAAAGGAGGAGGTTCTCAATTCGGTTGTACTTAGATTTTTTTTTTTGGGTTTGTTAACTGATTTCTCGAAAACGACTGAACCGATTTGAATTTTTTTTTACGTACATGCTGTTGTGTGTGAAGCCCTTAACCCGTTTCTATACGTATATATACTTTTATTGTTGTAAATACATTTATCTCATTATAAAGCGACCATAATTTTATACTAAAGTCAAGGTTCCCATTTGGTAATACGAATCACTTTTACAGTTAATAAGCTTAGTGGTAATTATTTCTCAAACTTAATAAAAGGGTTCGAAGGCTTTTAAAGGAAGGCTCTTTATAATACGAAGCCTGTTATTGTACTTAATTATTATTTGAAAGTATTTCACAAGTTGTTAAGTCAATTTAATCTTTGACATTTGACGATTTGTGGCGTTGTGTTTGTGTGTTTGTGCTGCGCAGATGTTTCGGGTTCGATTCTTATTTAAAATATTAATTCAGAACAGTTTTCTTCTTTATTTTTTTAAAAACACCTAAACACCAAAAATTAACTGCTTATTCACATGTTAGTAGGCAAAGATTACTGAGTTCAAAGTACTACGGTGCTTACAAACCAGTTTTGCTTCGTCATTCATTCATCACATAGGTACATATCCGTCGGTATCGAGTGCAGTTGTCCTTTCTGAAGGATGTCACCAACTACGCTACCTAAAACAATCGCTTGATACATTTATTTTTTTAATATCGTAATAAACATGCTAAAAATAACACATTTTTTATAATTACTACATGAATAATAAAAAAAAATTAAACCTTATATAAACCACAATTTTCAAAAAGGTCTTTATGAATAATTCCGTAGACCCTCTACGCCGTAGCGTCGTAGCCTCGTAGCATTATTGTCATCTCTGTAAATTACTTAAATATGCATTGAATTTACAAATTTAATTAGCCTCCGAGATCCTCCTCTTAGTAAAAGAAAGAAGAAGGCTTAAGATTAATCACTTTACTAACTTAAGTACAACAAACAAAAGTTTTAAATGTTGTTTTCTTAAGGCGATTACAGCCCGTTCCAATCACTGATTCACAAATAATAATGTTTAATTTATTTATTTAAAGTTAACTAAAACGGTACAGGCCAATTTCATTAATTAACTTAGAACTAACTTAGAATAATCTTAAACTTAAACTTAAATTAACATGAAACAGTGGACACCCTTTCATACACTTTCTCACAAAACACTAAACATACACGCATGATTTCATTCCATTCATCCGCGAACACATCACACTCTGGGTGTTGACTCAAGAGGTCATTGAGCATTTTTAAAGTTCGACAGACTGGGGACTCGAATGTTGGTTAAGCTATGACAGCGAGGTCATTCCATAGATGGGTGACCGCTCAGTAGTATTTAATCTGAGATTATCTTTGCTTTAGAGCGCTCGTAACAAGTCGGTCTCTGCTGTCGTCGTAGTAACACAGTCGTTAAGCCACGCTAGATGCATGTGGACTGCTATGGAATGACCATCTATGGAACGACCGCACCAACGTTGTTTAACCTGCCTTACTGTTTATTAGTGATTGAAGTTGATTCTGAACATCTTCAAATTAACATTCGAGTTCTAAGCAAAAAAATAAACACCGTAAAAATATTCTGGCACAGCATCTTAAAATGAATAATCGAGTTCTGCGCAAAAAATAAACTTCATGAATTTTCTTACTTGAAGTCGAAGTACGTAATAAAACGAATAAGCTAGTCTAAAAATAAACCAAGTAATATAAAAAGCCACTCCGTACTTTAATCACTCAAAGACTTAATAACCAATCTATAGACTTACAAAAAAGAATGTATCAACAAAGGTTTTACTTTCACAAAGACTTTTAATCGTCGAGATGAAAGAATTAATCATTGTGTATCCAAGCATACGACTTGCGGTCGATGCAGAATATTGAATGCTTGAAGAAAATCGTGTATAACGTACAGTCAACTACAAAAAGTTGATTAACATTTTAACTGCCTCGGTGGACCTTGTGTTATTTATTTTATTATTTAAAACTTAATGTACATGGTGCACAAAGGCGGACTTAATGCCAAAGACATTTTCTACCAGTCAACCTTAACCCTGTAAGCCGATGTTTGTAAATGTTTCCGCGAAACAGTAAACCCGTAAGCCGATGTTTGTAAATCCTTAGTTCACTAAGGATCATGTCCTGTTTCGCAGAGTGGTATTTTTAAAAAATTAAAAAAAACACAAGCAATATAGCAAGACTTCTACTTTTCATGAGAAAACTTTTATTGAAAAGTGGAGTTCAGTGTTTATGCGACATACTATTATTTTGCTCGTCTTAACACATATTTATGTAAGCTTTTAGCGTTGAGATGTTTTGTAATATTGGATGTGTTAATGATAATCCACTTTTGTTGCTAACGGTACCTAAGTTTATTTTGTATAATAATATGTCAATGTCCTCATTTTACCTTAATAAATGCGTTGGTTGGTTATTTCGACTTAGGATTATTTATATTTTAATAGTGAACAAAATTAGGCTTTATACCTTTTTTTCTATGAAAAGGTTTTAGCTGTCTTTCCTTGCTCTTTAAACATTTTCTTGAAGTAATTTAAGTTTGGAATAAGCTTTGTTGGAATACAGCATGCCTCTGCACCTAGAGAACATCGCTTACAGCTCATCCATCTTTTTTTACAATCCAGTTAGCGATTGTAACCCGCTGTGCGGTAATTTTTAAGAGCTGTTATGACAATATTGTAGTAAATTAAACACAATATCTCTTAAAAATGACTCTGTAAATCAACAATAATTTCTTTAAAGAAAAATGCTGTTTCGGCCATTAGGGACCACAATCTAGATCCATTTAACGGTTATTGAGCCTTTAAAATATTAAATTACGTTTTTTTATGTATTCGTAATATTTAAGTATTTACAAAAACGTTTATGACACACATTTCTTAAGTAAATAGTTAAAAATATTGTATACAGAAGCCATGTGTGTTCTTTCTCAAGAAAGTATAATTTGTGATATTATAAAATTATATAGTGTAATGACACAATAATGAATGCAATGCAATTGAAATGTTAAATGAAATGATTTACATGAATAAATAATAAATAAATATTCCTCACACTTTCACACAACGCCATCTAGTCCCAAACTAATGGATACTAGACAACGGATAAACATACTTAAATACTTTTTACTTACGGTTATACCTATAACATGACTGCTACGCAGAGGCCTCGTGTTCGATTTCCGCTCAATGCAAATATTTGTGTGCATGAACATGATTATTTGCATTGCTCTGAGTGTTTCTATGTATAATATGTATGTACTTACAAAAAATAAAATATAAGTACTAATATCCATTGTTTTGTTACCCACAACACAAGCAGGTTAAGCCTAGCTTACTTTGGGAACAGATAGCGCTGTGTAGAGATGTCCGTGAATATTTATTTATTATTTATTTATAGGAAAAGGTCCGTCCTTTCAGTAGGACATAAACAGGCAGTTATGACGTAAAATCCCTACATAATCAAAGGAATTACTTCCCCCTAAAGACTTAACACCTGTAATAGTAATGATTAGTATTCACCGTGACCCGCTTACGTCGACAATTAAAAAGTTTCTAGGTCAAACAGTTTATAAGTGTACAGGTCAGACGTATTAGTAAATATTCGGCAGCTTGTAAATTATATGTTTGGTTAATATGTTAATAAAAATGTTATGGTTTTATTTATTAACGGCGGAAATTACTTATTTTCTTTCCATTTGCTATAAATAATTTTACTAAGTACGTATTTATTTAGTTAAAGTGAACATCATTATGAACATCATAATTTAACTCGTTGAGGCAGAGGTCTTATTCTTTTCATAGTTGATTTATACGCAGATATAATCGCAATACTTACTAAAAATAAAACTAAGAAGGAAAACTCGATATAAAAACTTATACTAAATTCAATCCACCTGGTCAGCGTAGCATTTCAAGACTGAGTATCACTCCGCTACAGCAAGAGGCCTATCTTTACAGTGAATAACACATAATACATACATCATAACAGCCCGTTACGGCGCTTGTACACGGTAAGAAAAATCGCCGTGTCTACGCCAGACAAGACAAATCTTCGTGTAGACGTCAAGAATTTTGTCTTTTTCGTACACGAAAACTTTTCTTGTCTTCCGCAGACAAGACAATTCGGAACGTGTACACGCCAGGATTTTTTTCGTACAGTCGTCAGAAGGGCGTAGGGCGCGCAAGTAATAACAAGTGTGATAATCGGTGTGACTTTCCTTTAGTAAAAATGTTAACTAGAAAGCAAACAAGTATGATACCCTACTACACCGCTCCCCGCCCCTCCGCAACAACGTTCGCCGTGTCTTGTCTTGCGCAGACAAGAAAATTTTCTTATGCATCGCCGGCTCTGTGTACACAGGTCGTGCTTAGAAACGACACGAATTCTTGCGTAGGCCCGGCGATTTTTCTTACCGTATACAAGCCCCGTTAAGGTCCCACTGCAGGGACGGGCCTCCTCTTGTGGCGGAAGGATACTTGGCCTACTAATACCACGCTACCCAGACGTATTGGTATAGGGTTTAATTTCAAGTTTTTATTTTTTTTTATTTCGTAAAGATAAAATTTACAAAATAGTCCCTTAGTTGGTTTTTACGACACCCATAGGATGAGATGGGGTGGTGACATATTGTATTCTTACTCCGTCACAACACGGAGAGTTACCAGTGACATATTAGCTGTAATTAGTAGTCAACGGCAGCTTTTTAAAAATAACAAAACAGCTAAAACAACGTCATAACAATAGTCATTGTTAAAAATTCAACATTAAACTTTCCGTTCTGAAACTACGTTGTATAGAAACTGAATGAGTTTGTATAAGGTATGTAAACTTGAGATAAAAGGGAGATTATATAATATTCAGGCTCTCATTTTGTGTTTAATATCTATAGATACGTATAGGTACTTATGTTTTTAATTTGTTTGCTTTTTATATATTAAGCCTGGTGTAGCGTTAAATGGCTGCTGGTTATAGCATGCGAATTAAAAAAAAAGAAAAGAAAGATTTTAAAACTTTTGTTTTTATATTATGACTAGCTGACCCGTGCCCACTTCGTTGGGTGGCGAAAAAAACGCGTTACTTTTTTAAACATATTTTATTACTGCTCCACTCCTATTAGCCATAGCGTGATACTATATAGCCAATGACACTCCCTAATAAATAATTTAGAAAATCGGTTCAGTAGATTCAGAGATTACCCCCTACAACGTCACAAAGACACATACTTTACCTCTTTATAATATTAGTATAGATAATACTCGGGTACAACAATAAATAGTCACGTCTCTCATGCTTAACCGGCAATCGTTAACTTAATTATGTTCTTAACATCGAAAGCTGAAGATTGTAAGCTATCTAACTGATGGGTACACAATTTGGCCCTCTACTACGCTGCAGGAGCGGGCCTCTTTCACTGATTGAACGATAGGGGATAGCCAGGTGGACATGGTCGGCCTTATTACAAAATACGGTCTAACTATAAACCACGATTTATTACGTCACAAAACCACTGTTTTTGAAATTTGTTGTTACAAATTCAGTCTTAACGCTAAAGTGTTAAAACTGATTTTGTATTAACAAATACAAAATCATAAATTTGTCATTACAAAATCAGTTTTAACACTTTAACGTTAAGACTGATTTTATAACAACAAATTTCAAAAACAGTGGTTTTGTGACGTAATAAATCGTGGTTTATAGTTAGACCGTATTTTGTAATAAGGCCGAATATGTTTTAAATTTTCCTTTTCTGTCAAAGCTCTACTGATTTATGTACTCTTAATTGACTTTTACGACCCCTATGTGTTCCTAGTCCTGATCTATTTATAAAAAAGCTTAAACGAATTTTTAAATATACATTTGAGTACTTAGTAAAGCATCCGTTAAAGCACCTTTTACGTGCCTGATACGATAGAAGATAATGTAAGACGAAGATCGATTACAAACACCGCGTAAAACAACGCTGAGACGTACCTTAAACTCAATAAATACTTCTCTTCACAGTATATAACAAAGTCGCTTCTGCCGTCTGAAACGTCTATGTTTTAAATTGTGAAACTAACTTTGTTGCGGCTGTTATCTACTGACAGAGTGACTGTGACACTGTTAAGGAACTTTCTCTGTCTATTTTTAAAAGAGTTTTAAAGACGACTTCTGTGACGGTATTACAGTTCATGGCTGCTACGTAGGTCTTGGATTCGATTTCAGCTCAATGTAAATCTTTGTTCTTTAATATAGTTTAACTATATGTGAAAGGTATATTTATTCGTTTTTTTTAAATACAATCTCATCTTAGTGTGAGCCTAGTCAGCGTCGAACCAAAGTTAAAGTAAATTGCAGAGACTTAAATAATTGACAGAACGAATAATTTGGGATAATTAATTTTCAGGGAAATGTATTACGAGTATGTTTATTGCTTTTAAACTTTCGCGATTTGTAAACATCTTACAATTTTGTAAACAGGCTCTTTTGCTTTTTACTTGATATCCTAGATAGTCGCAAGCGTGCCTGTTGACTGGGATCTGGTGGCCCCAGACACAATAACCTTACTACTAGACGCGGGGCACTGTACTCGTAGCTAGTGGATAGACCCCTTCTATTAGTTTTAGACGTTTTGGTCAAAGACCAGAGAACGTTGTTACAATGCTTGATGGTTCGGTCTTTCTAAAGGTAAGTTCCGCTGAAGCTGGTAAAATTTGCTTCAAATCATACTTCTATTAATCAAATTAATCTGTTTATTACACTCAATCACAAAAAAAAACATATTTAAATAAACAGTTTGGCATAAAGTGGCACATAATATGTGATATCTGAACTAGTTGAGCTTTTATTCTGCTTGCTTGACAAAATGTGAAGTGACGATGAGTTTCAGTTACCCCAGTTTTAAAATACTCTTTCTCAATATAATACTTTATCCATGAGTTTCATGTCAGCGAGTACATTATGCAGTAATATTATTGATTTAAAAATTGTGATTTAAATTATTCATATCATGAACATACTCCACGTCTCGTATGCCGTATGAATAAGTATGATTTCTCTCAGTTTAAATTTCAATTTAGTTGTCAATATTCTAATATTTTACTTAATCCGATTGACGTGTAATGTTCTCTTTATATATCTGATGACCTCTTTTGATTAGAGGTACATGATAGCTACATAAATATACGTCTTAGGTTTAATTTCTTGAAATCTTTCAGTGCATTAACATAAATATTTTCCGTGTGGTGACGGAGTAAGAATACTATATGTCACCACCCCATCTCATCCCATGGGTGTCGTAAAAACCGACTAAGGGACTAACCGTATATATTATCTTCACGAATATTATCTATACCAATCCGTCCGGCCAGCGTGGTATTAGTAGGCCAAGTAACGCTCCATCACGGGAGGAGGCCGTAATGGCCTGTTATGATGATGATGATGATTAACATAAATCAGAACTCAGAAGTTATTTATTTAAAAACTGAAGAATGTAAACTTATCATAACACCCAAAAACAAATTCATCTAGTTAATGTGATATGAGTAGGATGTTTATTTCCATATCAAGAAGAGGCCTGACCCTACATCGGCACATGTAACGAGCTGTAATGAAGGCTTTTACAGCCTTAGGTATCGACATTACTCACATGAATGAACATTGATTAGATATTCAGTGTTATCGTGTAGAAATATCGGTTTCTAGTAATGGAGTATTCTAAAGCTATTGAAATGTAAACTTCTAAAATAATAGGATGTAGAGTTTAATAGATAATTATATTTTATTGTTATGTCTTTAATGAAGGGGCAGTTGCCACCAGGACGAAGATTCTGAGGAGAACTTGGGCTACTTGTGTCTTGCTGGATGGACCGAATGGTACTCCAGTTTTCTTTATTTTACCTTTATACAGATAGTATTAGCGAAATCATCTATCTTCGCAATGCGTGCGTTCGCGTGCGTGTTAAGAATATAGGTACTTATCTTATTATTATTTGACGACCTTATTATTATATGACTGACGACCTCTGTGGCGTAGTGGTTATTTAACATGACGGCCGAGGTCTCGGGTTCGATTCCCGCTCAATGCAAATCTTTGTGTGCATGAACTTGATTGTTTGCATTAGTCTGGGTGTTTTCTATGTATAATATAATAATATGTATTTACAAAAAAAAAGGATTTAAGTATGTTTATACGTTGTGTAGTACCCGTACTACAAGTTCTGCTTAGTTTGCGACTAGATGGCGTTGTGTGAAAGTGTGAGGAATATTTTTTTTTATTTGGCTTACTGGCCAACAGAATGATTACCCATTCCATCTGATCACGTGGTTGCCGTCAAAAAATCACTAAGCGACTACTATTTATTAGTTAGTAAAAATAGTAAACTTGACTCCTAATCCAATACTAGCATGTGTAATACTAGCACTGTATAGATAGGCTAAATATCCATACTAAGTGGAGATAGTTGAAGGGATGCAGAGTAGAATAGGCTACTTTTTTTTTTCTGTGTCCAGGAAAGGAGAACAGTGCTACCCGAATTTAACGCGAGCAAAGCCGCAGGCAAAAACTAGTCTAAGAATATAGAAGAAGCCAATCTCTGCAATGGACTATACATAGACAAGTCTATAAATACACACAACGATATAAAATAGCGTAGTTATTTCCTACATAAAATCAGTTGGCAACAAAAAGTACTGTTTGCCGAACGGACAACGGTCACCTTTGATTATTGAAGTGACAATAGACGAATGATAGAGACCTTGATGTACAATCAAAGGACGTGTACAGTTCCGAACCTATCTTGTATCCTATTGTCATATTGATGTATGCTTAATTATGTTACTTGTATCTATGTACGGGATATTGATACAGAAAAATTGATTGGAATTTTGTGTGAATTAAATTAGTATCTTATAAGTACGATAGAGACGCTTGTGACTATAAATCTCACACCAACACAACGCCTGAAATACTTTCTACTTATTACTACTTCATAACAGCCCAAAAATGTCCCACTGCAGGGACGGGCCTCCTACAGTGACGGAGGGATACTTGGCCTACTGCTACCAAGCTGGCCAGACGGATTGGTATAGGGTTTAATTTCAAGTTTTCCTTCTTTTTATTTTGTAAAGATAATATTTACGGATAGTCCCTTAGTCAGTTTTTTCGGATGAGATGGTGTGGTGACATATTGTATTCTTACTTCGTCACCACACGAAGAATTTTATTTAACATGGGAAACCTTTTAAATGATGCTCATCCGCCTTTCCAGGCAGGTGCTGCGATGGTAATACTGTGTGGCGACTAGAACCAACGGTGTATTTCACTTCAAAAAAGTGTATATTTGTTTAAAGGAATATGTATTATGTAATCTTCAACCATTGCTGAGTTCAGGTTATGCCTTGGTATGTTTACGATCCGATGACTTAATTTTGCTTGACGACCTAATTTTTCTAGTCATAGATTTACCACAAAGAAATTTTCATTATTACTCTAATCTCCATTTCAATTGGTGGCAATCTAAACAAGTGGTACTACTTGTTTCGATACCTGCCTAAATTTTTAAACGTGTAGAAATCCCGAAAGCCCTTTAGGACGCTGAGTAAAACCACACGGTACCTTGTATATTCGTATTCCTATAAATTAATGCTACAGCTGCTCAAATCTACCTAGTTATGAACTAGGTACTGAAATTAAAATCATATTCATTCTACTCTAACTTCAACGCAATAAATTTCATTTGATTTCAATATTACTTGCTTTATTACAAACCGCTGAAGCGTCAAATTGACTTATCACAGTAATTAGAAGTTTAACTTTAGTTCTGGTTTAAGCGGTTCTATAGTTTTGTAAATCGTCAAAGGTGGTGATCAAACGCGTCAGTGAAGCTGAAACTTATTGAGGTTATAACACCGCGAATTTGCCTAAAGTATACTCTAGTAACAGGTACCTAAGTACTTTAATATTTAGTGAGCGTGGTTATCTATACTAATATTATGAAAAGGTAAAGTTTGTGTGTTTGTGACGTTGTAGGGGGTAATCTCTGGTACTACTGAACCGATTTTAAAAATTATTTCTGTGTTGAATAGTCCATTTATCGGGGAGTGTCATAGGCTATATAGTATCACGCTATGTCTAATAGGAGCGGAGCAGTAATGAAATATGTTTAAAAAAAGGACCTATTTTTTCGCCGCCCAACGAAGTGGACACGGGTCAACTTGTCGAAAACAAACATGATAGAAGTTAAACAACAGTTATCAACCGAAGAAGAGATGGATGTGTGATATTTTCTATTCTTTCAATATGACTAAGAAAGGAGTGCATATTGAGATGACGGGAAACAGAGATGAATGAAAAAGCACACGTTGGGCCGACCTCAAGTGAATATGGAATAAGGGCAGGAGGATGACGATTAGGATGAGAAATTAAACAGGTGTAAGAGTAATTTTGTCTGGAACTATGGAGTACACGAGTTTTTTTTCTTTTTAATGCTTTTATCACTACTTCACCCGAGCTTTCGCTTCAGCTATTACAGCCATTATTTCTGACTGGCACTGACTTTAAAGTGTTTAATGGTTTGGATATGAAATCGTGAGTAAATAGTAGCCATAATGTTTCCTTTTTATTTCTTGTAGGCGGGTTTTTATTTAAACTTTTTTAATGACGTCTTCAATTATAATATTTTGAGCTTTAAGAACTCGAGGGCGTATCAAATCGTTTAGATATTGATAGACCGTATTTTGACAAAGCCTATTCATAACATTCAATCATCAAATTAATCTAAGCAAACGACGGCTTATGATATATAGCTTATTAATATACAATTTAACCTCAATTTAATAAATATTTGATAGATTAAAGCACTCGGTTGTGAATGAATGATTACCAATCTGGCCTATTTCTCAGTTCGGTAAACGATGTCTGTGGATTATATGCATTATAAGCTACGGCTTAAGGAACACTCCGGTAATCTTAGGGATTAAATAAAGTTATAAACGACCTGCTTTATGTTCTGTAATGAAACATTTTCTGCATTAATTTACTGACAATGTAAAGTAGTAAGTATGAAGAATAGACGTATTTCGGTTGTAGTTGTTTTTGGTTCTTACCTCAGTTGTTTTGTTTGTGTGTTTTTTTTTATCTCAATAGAATTTCTGTAAATAATCTATAAACAAAATTGTCCCAGGGCTTATGATTTTAACACATCGAGCATAAAGGAGGTGCCGCACTTGCAGCTGTTTGTCAGAGTCCCGAGGGACCAACAAAGGTAAACCAGAAGGTTAGGCTCAGGGTCTGTTGTGTCGTAACAGTATTAGCCAAGCTGCCCCTACGGACTTATTATTACTATTTAATGCCTATTGTAGCGTTACACACCTATAACATGAAGTTATTCTGTTTAGATTTCTCATGAAGGTAAATCAATAAAGAATTACGTCACATACGTAGATTATTAACTTTCGTCGTCTAAAAAACCTAAACATGTTTATAAATAAATCGACTTCAGCAAATTCTATTTATAAAAAGCTTTCCCTTGTAGCGTATGAGAGAAAATGTAATTTACTTTTAAGTCTCTGAGAAGTCACGGGTACAATTTCACCCTCATATGGGTTCATGGAACAATAATGAGAGTTGAAATACATTTTCAATTCAATTCTCATAATACCTATTAAGTACGTATGTTGATAGATCCGTGTATAGAAATTTAGAATGAAAAAGTGGGTCTATCAGATAGCTGCACACCGCCCTATTGTGAAGGCCTTAGGTATTGGTTTCAATCTGAGCTACAGAAAGTCTCAAAACATATGTTTAGCATTTTCTCGCCTGACAAAGTGTGGCCTGAACATTGAACAACTGTTACTCGATACAACCAGCAGTTCTAATAGACTGTCAGCTTAAGACGCTACTTTGAAAATTTTCGAGTTGAATTCGGCCGTGGCCAGAGGGGCGCGCCCCTCGGCGCGCGAATGAGACGGATATACTCTCGCTCACGCGCCGCCGCGCCGTGTGCGCCGTCGTCGTCCCGCCGGCCCTCAAGGACACGTTATCGCTCTGTGCCATAGTACAAATATATACAGTATTTCAACTTCATAGAAACGGACGACGAAACGTGAGTTTATACCTACACGCTCACGATCGCGGAGGGAACAGTCGCTACTGTGCCGCAGTAACGAGCGGACCGTGTGTTATAATTTGAAACTAAATATATTATTCATATGTCAATTTCAAACAAACATGGCTGGTATAAATACCTACCTTACTAAATGACTTAGGTATTTAATATTAGAAATAGAAATAGTAGTACAGTTTGTTGTACTTAGGTCAATAATAATGAAAATTTAGCCCCCCTTTATGTAATCCCCCATGCGTGTCTTTCACTTTGATCTAGGTAAATTTAAGCAATGACATCGATGTCATTTTTTTAATGGATTGGTGAAGTGACCTCGATGCCTTTATTTTGACGTTAAATAGATCTAATAGACCTGTTTAAAGTTTGGTTTTGGTTATCGATAAATTCAATTTCAAACAAACATGGCCAATATAATAAATACAGTACCCGGCCGTAAATATTACACATCGACTTTTTCTCTGACGCTCTACGAAGCCGAAATTGACCGATTGTATTTTTCTATAGGTTGATATGCAATATAAACGGCCCGGTACTGTACCTACTTTACTGAATGACTTGTTAAGTACCTTCTTAATATTATAATTTAGTATTTTATTTATATCACAAACATGGTGGATATAAATACAAACATATACATGTTTCTTTAAATTAAATGTATCAATCATAAAACAACACGTTTTTTACAGAACACTTTCTATTTATTTAAATATAAAATAGAAAAATAAAAAGTATTAATTTACAATTACAAAACTAAATGGAAACACAAAGTAGATCGCATGTTTACTATTGTTTACGTACCGCGCACCCTTAGGCATTTATAATAAATATTCGGCCCAGTTTGACTACTGGTTATACTGTGACGTCAGTCCGCGGTAGGTAACAGAAAATTCTGTTACAGAAAAACCTACTATCTACCGGTCTATTATGTTTATACATGTAGCCCCTACTTTTTTTTTAAATTTACACCCGCGCAAGGTATTATGAAGGCACAAAGCACATCCAGATTTAGAACAATAATTTGGGGATCACAAAAATAATTTGACCGCCTCGGGGTATCGGTCGCAGTGCACTAGGTCGCGGGTTTGAATCTGACGCAAAATAATAGAACTTTAAAAAAAATACAATAGCCCCACTATGTATTGTCCTGTGTCGCGGGGTATTTACAAACATTTACTTAGCTGACACAAAGAACATCCAGACTCAGGACAATAATTTGTGGATCGCACAAATAAAATTGTCTTACGTGAGATTTGAACTCTAGGTGATTTTCCACCTGAGGGGCGAGACGAGGCAAAATTTGAAATCTTTATGTAAAAATGAACCGTATAGCGTAGGAAATAGAGTATATATTAACTTTGTAACAAAAACACTCGCTTCTCGCGATAGGCCTATTGTTGTTTGTTGCTACTTTTTGTTTGTGTAAAAATGAACCGTATTATTTCTCTTGTAGAGTTCAAAATACATTAACAAGAAACACGCATGTCGCGATGTCAATTTTTGGTGGAAAGAGTTCGGTGCGATTTCAATTCTCGTCTCGTCTCGCCCTTCTGGTAGACTCTTCATGCTGACTTACGATTACCGATTACTGCGCCCGCCACTGCCTTTTTGGCAGACAGTTTTTTGTGTGATCCACAAACACCAGTCCTGAGTCTGAACGTTCTTTATGTTCGTTTGTTTCATGTTTGTAAACGTTCCCGCAGTGGAGTGCATGAGAGTTCAAATCTGACGTAAGAATTTTTTTTGTGTGATCCACAAACAACTGTCCTGAGTCTGGACGTTCTTTGTGTTCGTTTGTTTCATGTTTGTAAACGTTCCCGCAGTGGACTGCATGAGAGTTCAAATCTCACGTAAGATAATTTTTTTCTGTGATCCACAAACAACTGTCCTGAGTCTGGACGTTCTTTGTGTTCGTTTGTTTCATGTTTGTAAACGTTCCCGCGGTGGAGTGCATGAGAGTTCAAATCTCACGTAAGACAATTTTTTGTGTGATCCACAAACAACTGTCCTGAGTCTGGACGTTCTTTGTGTTCGTTTGTTTCATATTTGTAAAAGTTCCCGCGAAAGTATAAAGTATTATTTAGATCTTATCAGTAAGTACCTACCTACCTAAGCTTGCAAATAAAATAGGTACGTAATATTATTTCTTTGATTTTTTCAGTTTCACACAGCTCCTAGGTATTGTCGCGGAGACTTTTACAAAGAACATCCGAACTCAGGACAGTAATTTGTGAATCGCTCAAACAACTTTTTTGCTTGTATTCGAGCCCGCGACCTCGTGCACGCAAGCCACTACCGCGACCGCGCCGCACTGCCCGCGCCACTGAGGCCGTTTCAATTACGTGATCTTGACGAAAACGGTTATAAAACTTATAACACTTGAGCATATAGTCTAAAATCGCTTATAAACAAACGCTTGCATTATCAAAAGGGTCAACGGTAACTAGGTACTTAGTTGAGTTATGGCGAACTTTACCTAAGTTTTATAAAAGACATAACTACAAAAATATTTTACGATACAATGTTATCGAAATAACTATTATAAAATAATACTATTATTTACTGATAAAAGAGAACAAAGTATTAATAAAAACTTAGGTATAAATATTTTAAACCTAACCTATATATTTTACCTACGATATAAAATTACGCGATAAAATTTAGTACGAACGGTGAGTCGACATGCACAGGTCCGGCGTCGAAGAGGGCCATCGCCCGACTGAATCGTCGACCGTACTCATTCTGTATCGATCGTTAACTTATCGGTATAAGGTCTGAAATTGCGATGCGCCCGCAACGATCCGGAGCGCTTAGAAATTGCTAAAATCTTATTTGATTCATTAAAAATTATTGGTTGTAGTTATGTAATGATATTCTACAGTAATACTAATATTGATGTTACGAATGTATTTGAGTAATTCCTAAGCATAATGATAGTGTACTTTCCGTGTAATATGTAAAAAACTGTTTTTGTAGAGGTGTTTTCAAAAATAAATATGATCGAGCCAAAATCAAGCTATCGCGTTTTGGTAATTACAAAAACCTAGTTAAAGGTATCAATTTACCTATATTAAAATTCTAGATCAATAGGTCTTTTCATATTCCTGTAGTAGTTGATGGAAGATAGTGCATTTTATCAATGTATCATCTTAACTAACTAGTTCCGATAGTTTTCTATTTCGAACAATGCTCATAATCATAATAATATATCCTATGTAATGTCGTGAAAAACATATTCGCCAGTCATAAAACAAGCGGATAATATTTTTACAACTTGTTACACCATATTATGATGCTGTGCACGATTTCATGAAATCTTTTTTTTGTCATTTAAACTTCCCGAAGTTGAGTCTAACGGTTGTTTGAAATATAATTATTAGGAAATTTCGTTTTTTTTACTGCGTTTGTACTCTAAGCACGTAAAGTCCGAGGGACCTTTTTCTCTTGTACGGTCAAGTTCAAAAGCGTGTAATGTTGTTCTGTCTATAAGAATAAGAATATTAGAGTAATACGGTGTAATGTAGTAGCTTAATTATAAATGGCAATAAGCCAATCATTACGTGTCAAGTTTTTTTTCTTTAGTAGTTACGATTAGGGCTTAAAGTAAAGGATGCCTTTGGTAAAAAAATATATAACAATAATCTTGCAGATTTTTTACAAAAAACAGTTTTAACGATATTAGGTAGAGGTACCTTCGGGCAGTAAACATTAACATTACACAAATCACTTATCAACATACCTAAACTGTGGTGGTAACCAAACTAACAATCTCTGTAACGTTAAGTGTTAATTTGATAAACTACTGCAAATATTTGCCATAATATTATTCGACTTGCTAATATAAACAACTTATAAGATTAAAAAAATATTGAATACGTTTGTGTACAGTCTATTTAAACGGACTTGCTCTATATGGTAAACATATATGGCGTCGTGTCAACCGCAGACTAAAGAGTACTGATACCTAGAGATGTGTAACTGATGTGAATGAATGAAATCTTTACTTAAAGTTCTTTTAGTACTGAACGGTTTATGGCAATTTTTTAGCTACATACATTATACAGTGTAGGTATATAATTACATAATATTCTAATTACGCAATAGGAATGTGGAGTCGTAAATAATGCTAAAAGTATTAAACTAATTTTTTATTTATAATTTTTACAAATATAGAAGGTAGGTAGGTATAAGCAGCTGTAAAAGAGAAAGAAAAAGAAAGAAAGAAAATACATTTATTCCTGGTTTAAGGGTACAGTAAGAATATAGACAATTACAAAAATAAAACAAAAATAAAGAATATAAACAAAAGTCATGATAAAGCCACATCTGTGCAGGAATCGGACCCCACTCAGCATAATGCTGCGGCACACCAAACAGTTATGCTCAGTCGCTTACAGCGCTGATTTTCAGTGAGACCCATAAAAAAGATTACAACTTTGTTGATATTAAATTTTACAAATATTGTTATGAGTAGCGCTATACCACTGATTAAATTGAAAGTGTCCTTATACCCAGCAGGACCCTTCGACCAATTCGATTGAAAATCAAAGTTCCTAGTAGAGTAAAGTAAGTGGAACTTTGATTTACAATCGAATTGGACGAAAGATCCTGCTGGGTATACGGACACCTTCAATTTAATCAGTTGTATATCTGCTCATGTTGTTACTTAAACAACATTATCTAGTACTTAAATAAATATTTTTTATTTTATTTATATTTTGACTAGGTGATACCCGAGGCTTCACCCGCGTTGTATGAGTAGCTCAAATGTTATTCTACACCCTAATCTTACCCTATATTCCAAATTTCATCAAAATTCATTCAGTAGTTTTTGCCTGAAAGAGTAACAAACATCCATCTATCCATACATTCTCAAAAAAATTCGCATTTATAATATTAGTAGGACTTATTTAAACATCATCATTTTATTCGTATGCCAATCGTTCATTCACTTTTGTTACACATCCCTACGAATCTATGAAATTTCTAGAATCTACAAATGTCAAATAATGAAATTAATTTTTATCTGTGAAATTTGCCGTTGGAAAAAAATACATTTATTTAAAATATAAGAAAGATAGTGGTGAAATCAAAGTAATTTACGTGTTTTCTATTGCATAAACGTATAATGCTACTTTCCAGAAATTTTCATCAATATCAAAGTGTGCGATTGATGTTAAAACTAGTGAATTTGCAATATGTGGTGTTTGTTTACTAAATAAATCAAGTAAGGATGAATACGGTATACATATTTGTATTTTTCATCATCATGCCTCCATCAGTAAACAAGGATTCTGCCAATATGCGGCTTAATAGTCTTCGGCTTTTTCGGAGCGAATGTTTCGTGTACATCGCTATAATATTCTGTCTGCGGTAAGTCTTGTGGCAGGTATCGTGCTATTTGTACTGTTCCTGTGGCGGTTTCATGTACCTAGTAGTTTTTTTTGCTTGCTCTGGGCTTTCGATGATTTTCAAGAATCACTTCGTCATTAGTCTTGTATTTGACAAACTTGTGAGCTGAGTTAAAGACCATTTTAGACTCAATATTAATTACTTATTAGAGTTTAAATTTTATGTTTTAATTACTGTTCTTAATGTAATAATTTCTTTTATCTTTCTTAAGAAATTTAGACATGAAACTTTTTAGTGCAAAATGTTTCTAATATCAAAGTTCTTAGCTTTAGCAGGTTTCGAAATAATAATTTAGTACCTTATAAATACAACTTTTAAACATCTACGAGTTTCAGCTTGTTTGCATTCCACACGGTAAATGAATAATGTTGAAGTAGAGATAAAGAATAAAATGTGAATAGGTATTGAATTAAAGAATTCGAAGAGAAGAAGAAGAAGAACCCGCGAGACCTCTGCGTAGCAGTTATAGACTATAACCACTACGGAATAGAGGTGAATATTGCATACTAAATATTTGATTTCGTTTTTGCTCCTAGACAAAGTGAATGCACTAAGAAATTAAATTAAAATCTTTAGATGAAACAAAATTAATGTAAGCTTTTAAAGTAAAGGCACTATAAGCTTGGTTAAAGTGCATTAATTAAGCAAATTAAAAATAAAAACTTGAAAGAATAAGTAATTAAACAAAAGAACTACAAGAAATTCCAACGTTATCTGTCTAATATGTAAAAAAGAAAATATGTTAGAAAGAAAACTACCTTGGTGGAAAAGCGCTCATATATGCAACTGTACCTACTGTAAGAGGACGCGGAATACGAATTTTAGGCAAAATAATCATTTTCGATTTTCGCTCTATGTAAGTCATTGTGGGCATGAACATGAATGCTTGCATTGGTCTTGGATATTTTCTATGTATAATATCTACTATTCAAGTAGGTATACCTATTTCTGTTATCTAATACCCACAGTAGCGTTTTGTGTGAGAGAAATACTATATTATTATCATCTTAGCGAATATCTACGTACACTCACATAGTGCAGAAACTAAAATATCAAGTTCTATCTACCACAAACTTGTGTTTGACCATTGCAATCTAATTTACTATGAAATGAATATTAATGGAACTTTACTTATAGTTAGCTGGCAGAACAAACACGAATTCCTTTTTAAACTTCACTGGAGTTCGCCGACTCGTTGACTCGAAATGTCACATTCATTTATTTCTTTTTAACTTTAAACAATGTTGAAGTTAAAATAAAAAGAATTAACTGTTGCTCTTCAAAGTAACCTTTTTTGTTTGTTAAAAAACGTAACTAGTAAAACTCCTGCACTCCTGGACATCATCATCATCATTGCGTATGGTTTCTTCTTTGAACGTCATACGTCTATATCCAGCTGGAAGAGCCAATCTTTTGCTGCCGGAGTAAGGTTGTGGAGCTTACCCATTCCCCCACAAAAACGACGTCGGGGACTTTCCTCGGCGATGTGCATCATCGTTTAGTTAGTCACACCTCGGCGAGACTTTGAGGCCTCACCGGTGGAGGTGGTAGTTGCATTGCCCTGTCCAATTCTGAATCTATTTGCCCCCAGACATCAAGGGACTGACTTATACAAACATTCAGTTAATAGATACAAAGATCATCCAGGCTAAAGGTAATGATTTTTTGGTTCCACAAATATTACCCTGCGTGGCTTCGAACTCGTAGTATCAAGGACGTAACCACATTAGCCAAGCTGCCCAGATCTGATGAATCAGGTTGCATGTCAAATTTTCATTTTTTACTGACAGTTGAACAGTGGGTCTCTTGTTTTTTACGCGATCCTACCATGAAGGTACGAGTTATTAGGGTGGTAACATCATGCTTTTTGAGTCCGTTTTTACACGGACAAGGAATAAATATACTAAAGTAAATCCTAGGTCAACCTGATAAGCGTTTCTACTAAAATTAGGTCAAGTTTTTCTATCGGAAATTAATGTCCCTGTAGCGCAGCAATAAATAGTGAAAAATAACACTTAACAATTAACATTGTAACATTTGAATTGTTATTTTAACATTTTAACGTTAACAATTTTCTACGGTACTTTCTCCTTCATCCCACACCTTGTATGTGCTAAACGTTCTAATTTCCTTAATATAAGGTATTACTACAGAAACGAAAGAAGGAAAAATTGACATAAAACCCTTTATTAATCCGTCCTGCCAGCCTGATATTCCTTGTTTAAGTTTTCCTGATACTGCAATCGGATATAAACGAGGTGTTATTATGAACTAAATAACGAATATATAATATAAACTTTAATAACATTTAAAAACCCACTCAACTTTCCACTCCATTTTATAAACTATTTCAATGAAAGTACGTCAAACATGATGCAAACTAAATAAATAAACCACCTTTCACCTAGTTTCGCAACCCATTTTTCATCCGTGAAATCCTTTTTGAACCGCCAGTAGTGCAACAAAACGATTTGATTCACAGGAGCCTCCCCGGGGCCGGGCTAACAACCTGTGAACTGGGTCACCGGCACAAGACCTACTAACAAAATCGGGAACGCGAATCTATAAGCGAGGAGCCTTTTAGTGTACACACTTTTGTTGTTTGGTTTCGCTTTTATGAAGTACGGATAATAATAGATAGGTATGTGCAAATGTTTGTTGTGTATGTAGATTAACTGGTAATAATTTTATCCGTGTGGTGACGGAGTAAGAATACAATATGTCACTACCAAATCTCATCCCATGGGTGTCGTAGTAAAAACCGACTAACGGACTATC
This sequence comes from Schrankia costaestrigalis, assembly GCA_905475405.1. Classification (NCBI taxonomy): domain Eukaryota; kingdom Metazoa; phylum Arthropoda; class Insecta; order Lepidoptera; family Erebidae; genus Schrankia; species Schrankia costaestrigalis. The sequence goes on from FR997830.1 coordinate 5,086,074, forward strand.
TGTGAATGTTATGTGTACGAATTAAAAAGAAGGGAAACTTGACTGAAAACTTGACCAATCCGTTTGGCCAGCGCGGTATCAGTAGACCAAGTACCCCTCCGTCACAGGAGGAGGCCTGTCCCTGCAGTGGGACATTAATGGGATGTTATGATGATGATGATGATGTGCAAATGTTTGTTGTGTAAATGGCCCATTACAAGGACAGGCCTGCTCTACTAATAAAGACATCGAAGTGCCACTCTGGGAAAAAGGATTAAGTAGTACTAGGTTTGTGTCAAGTATGTAGAATTTGTGAGGATTATTTATATTTATTTATATTATTTGTTTAGTGAGTGGACTCTCTGAATATTCTAATGATTCTGACAGCCACATTAGGAAGTGGTGACGTCTTAAAGTCATAATTCTTATTGTATTATTCATTATTTACTATTATTACTGTATGCATGACACCAAATACTGCATAAACTATGTTTTCGTGATTTAATTCATAAGTTTTGCACACATTCTCTTACTGGTTACGTTTATCAACATGACACGGTTTTAAGAATCTATGTATAGAGTACATACACACGTACAGCGTAATTACGTACTTGAAGCACAGCTTTATTTATTTACATTTGTTTACATGAAACATGGTTATATTTGATGGAAAGCTTCTTCAAAATCTTAATACAGGGGTTTATTACCCCTGTATTTAGATTTTGAAGAAGCTTAGATTTTAAAAATAAAACAGATTGGAGAAATAAATATAATTGGAAAAATAAAACGGATTGGATAAAACAAAAGGAGGTTAAATAAACGATAGTCAAGGAAAAGAGAAGGTAATTATTAGTTGAATAAACACAATTGTTCCGATGCTAATAGAATACAAGTAGATAGCAGGTTGTAGGTAGTCTAAGAAAATTATGAGATATTTGAATATCTAACTAAACAGACAAACGCTAATCTAATTGTAACCCCGACAGTAACCTTCCTAGTGAAGCTTTGACTGTATTGAATTATCAAATGGAAGCTACAATTGAGTTTATCACAGAAAATGGCGACATCTTTCAAATAAATGTTAAATAATGGTGAATTATTCATTAATTTAAAATTTAAAACGGACTAATAATATTCGTCTTTTAATTTAATATCTTCGGTATGCGCAGGATTAATTTTAATCTTAACAGCTTCGTCGCTTTTATTACAATAATTGACAAGAATTACTTTTATAATAATTTAGGTTGTGGTTAAGAATTTAGAATGAGAATACATAATGTCACAAAAACTACTAGACAGTGGGTGTCATAAAAGTCGAGACTCCTTAATATTGTAATAAAACTTCCACTGTAGTAATTACACTGCTTTACTCTCGCAATACAATAATATAATTTTAATTATTCAAGTATGTAAGTATAATATACACTCTATTATGTTATTTTTCAGAATCCCAACTCACGGTACAACGTGCTCTATCTAGCATCCACCATCTTCTTTCTTCACCCACGCTCTCTCCGCTTCCCTCCTTTTTTTGCCGTTGTGTTGTCAGATATCAAATAGCTTACAATTAATATTGATCAGAAATAAACTCGACTAATTGAAATTGAATAGACCTATACATCTTTTAGTTAGTAATATTAAATTATAACATAAAATGAACCTGAATACACAATAATAATAATAATAATATAATAGCCAATAACTTATCCACCGAACATACTCATCCATAGACTATTTAAATTTCCATCGCATCCTTAGAGATGCACTACAATAGTTTTTGCACTCGGCAGGGACCATCTCTGGATGTATCATATTGTGCGTTCAGATATGGTATCTGTCCTGTGTATCCATTACCAGATTAAATATCTCTTAAAGGGCCTCTTCGTCTTGGCTTCGGCCCGATGTATGCCTTCCAAAGAACCGGGTCTCCAATAGACCCGAGTATTATGGAAAAGAGAAACATAATAATAATAACGCCGTGCAATGATATAATCGATATCACCATTCCTCATGACGAGAATCTTGTTAAAGCAGAAAAAGACAAACAAACGAAATATTTGGACTTGGCTCACGAGGTTGTCGACATGTGGAATGTTGATTCGGCGATCATTGTTCCGATAGTACTTTCGGTGAATGGACTTATTCCAAAGAGTCTCTATCAACATCTAAGGAGACTCTCGCTTGACAGTTGGATCATAGGTCTGATGCAGAAGGCAGTACTGCTTGACACGGCACGTATTGTGAGGAGGTTCCTATCTCTGGAGCCCTAACCACCAGTAGCTTGGTCCCTTTTTACCTTTTTTTTATATTTTTAAATGTCTATAATTTTATATTTATATTTAAAAATGTAAATAAATGTGAAAAATGTAAATAAAGAGAATAATAATAATAATATAATATAATATAACCTTTATTTCAGGCTGCATAGGCCCATAGAAAAATACCTTATAGACTAACATACATAAAACAATATAATATATACCTTAATGACTAACGTAAATAAAATAATTATATTACTTCCGGTTACACCTTTCGTTCGGGTGGAATTAGACCGCGGAAGCGACGGAACACCACGTTCTTCGGCCAGAAGTTGGAGTCCATGACGTGCTGAAGGTACAAGTTCGGTATACGCAACACGAACGCCTTGAAGTTCACATTGCGGCGAGACTCCAATAGCTGTACCCTCGGCCTGTACTTCAACTTCCGGTGGACGTACTCGACGATGTCATCTACCTCCGTGGTGTAATGGAGGCGAGATATGTACACCGGAATGTTCGGATGGGCGGCACGCAACGTAACCGTGGGCTCCGCAGGAGCAGTACCGCAGCAGTTCTTGTTGCTTCTCTGACGGCGCTTCTTTTGCACCGTCACAAAACCGTCGTTTTCTCCTTGACTGGGCACCTTCTCAGACACCACAGTCTTAACTATAGGAGCCTTAGGCGTGCTCGTCATCACCAGCGGAGCCGATGACTTAGTAACACGTGCGGCGGTGCGCGGAACGGCGGGGGCGGGGGCAGAGTTGTGCGGCACGTTGTCTGCACGTTCTGCAGTCTCAGCGTTTGTCGGCGTTGGCGACAAAACTGCTGACGCGTAGCTAGCGGCCGATGTATCGAGGCGACACGCTCCTCGACGTGTGTTGACATTGACATAGGTCGGTGACCTAGTTGCAACAGTAACATTCTTGCGCAACTCGTCGACTTCCTGTCGTAGACTTACGACGATTGTCTCAGATGAGCTCAGTTTCCTTTGCACATCTGCCAAACTTGCCTTCAAAAACACGATGTCCTTGAGGAGGCTGGTAACATCGACGTGGTCCAAGGTGACAGGAGGCAACTTGTTGAGGTCCTTTGCCACAAACGTAGGCACGTCGTCAGGGTCGGTTTCTTTTAACATCGTGATGATGTCTTGTAGACTTTTCTTTGTCCCGTCACGCCGGCGGGACACCATCTGGTCACGTTTATTTAAAACGGTATACAACTGCAGCTTGGATGCAGCAATATCTTCTTCGCTGAAGTTGGTCGCGCAGATTTGAATGGCGGATACTTCATCCATCACATCCAATTTCTGCTGCAAGAACGACAGCAGCTCGTTCGGCATAAGTATGTCACTCATGACGTAAAATACCGAGCGTCGGCTTACGCCGCGCTAAACACTAATTAATTTATTAATTATGAACGCACACGTCCGCTTCGGAATGATACCTATCGGTGTGTGTCACAATGACCTAACAATATAAACAAGTGTAGATAAACTCAAAAGTAACCATATACCGCATAAGATAGAACTCAAAGAAAAAGACACCATAATGAGGGATGTTTGTTACCGCAGAATTCAGTCATGATCAATTTAAATAATATTTTCTTTGAAAGAGTACTTCCAAGTTGATTCCTTTGAAAGGAGAATGGGCGGTTTCGTCCCATGTGTTGTAACACTTTGTGACCTATATCATTTGAAAGATCTCAGCGAGTGCTATGTTTTGTTGTATGGGCATAACTCCGTATCTCGTGCAGGGAAACTGTTATAGGGTTTTAAAAAAATAAAAAAAATAATTAAAAATGTTTAACTAATTGGTCTTTTAATAACTACTACTAAAGAGATTTAAAGGTAGAGCCTACTTTGACCCAACGCCCTCTCTGCCACCATTGTAAGCGCAGCGTTTAGAAGATTGCAGACATGTAAAATGTAATTTACGGCGGTAGTACCTTCTGGGTAGAAGAGTTCTCAAGCTTTCAGAAACCTTTGCGCAATTACATGGACAAAGAAAAAACAGCTCCCTATGCTCCCTGCCATTTTATTCCAAATATGACATCTGCTCAGTCAGTTGCAAAAACTTCAGGTCGATCAAAAAAGGGGGCGCAGTGTAGATGCCATTATTAACTTACTGGTGTAGTGTTTCAGTCTCTCCAACGATACCAAGTACACCAACGATATTTCATAATACTGCAGTGCTTAAGTATACGGAAACGCCATTATGTTGGCTTGTCTCGAGGATGGATTATAAAGAACTATGAATTTGCAGCGAGGTATAACGAAAATGGTGTCATGTCATAGACCAAGGAGGACCTCAATATAATGCTCGATGACCCTAATATTATGTCTCAATAAGTAGGTCTTAAAATGAACACGGACAAGACCAATATCATGGCAAATGTTCATGTTGCACCCACTTCAATCACGGTTGGAGGCGCTACACTCAAAGTTGTCCACGAATGTATTTACCTGGGACAATCAGGCCAGATAAGTCCAACTTCGAGAAGGGGGTCACTCGTCAAATCACAAGGCTTTTGGTCGTCTACAGGGGAATGAAGAGAGCTTTATTGGGAGTTGACCTGCGTAATTGAATCAGAAGTGAGATAATCCGCAGGAGAACTAAAGTGACCGATAGAGCACTCAGGATTGCCCGTTAAAGGGGCGACATAGCACGAAGAACTTACAAATGACGATGAGGCAGAAAAGTTTTAGAAAAGCGACCGCGTATATCGCGTGATATCGGGGTGGCGCCAAGTGATAAGGTAGTCACAGGATCAGCAAAGTAAAGATATTTGTAGGAGGTCATCTCCAGCAATGGACGTCTATTGGCTGAGGGCTGGAAGCATGGTGTAGTGTTGTTGCTGAGCTGTACTTTCGTGTTTTCAATATATTTTAAAAGATATGTGAATAAAACAAGTCTTTTTAAAGGAGTTGTATATTTATATTGTCATTATAATTATTATGACAACCTTATCAACATCAACAGCTATGTAGAGAAAAATGCGATGAGGATTTTTATTTTCTCAACCTCAACTCTATAACGTATCTATACATTTACATCATCATCATCATCATCATTCCCCTGCCCTTATCCCAATTTTTTTTATTTTTTTATTTGGGGTCGGCGCAGCATATACATTTACGTAAGAGATTTATTTAGCGATAACTTTACCATTTTCACTTATGTATTTTTAACTGTGTACTTATTAATAACGGTCTAAACTAACGATTACTGTCTGTAAATTGTCTACAGTTATTATAAGTGAAATAAGTATAGTGTGTTTCCGTTTCACAAAATGTAAAAAAATACGATTAAAGCCTTATTTGATACAAAAATTATTTTATCATTAACAGCTCAGTGCTTTTGACCTGCACACAATTTTAATGAAAAAATATATATTTATAGAAAAAAAATCTAGGTAAACATGTTTATGCTAGTCGCAACATGTTACAAAGGTTGAGACACAGAGAGCATATGTCATATTTGGAACAAAATGGCGGGGAGCATAGGGAGCTGTTTTTTCTTTGTCCATGTAATTGCGCAAAGGTTTCTGAAAGCTTGAGAACTCTTCTACCCAGAAGGACCGCCGTAAATCACATTTTACATGTCTGCAATCTTCTCAACGCTGCGCTTACAATGGTGGCAGAGAGGGCGTTGGGTCAAAGTAGGTTCTACCTTTAAATCTCTTTAGTAGTAGTTATTAAAAGACCAATTAGTTAAGACATTTTTATTTTATTTTTTTATTTTTTTAAAACCCTATAACAGTTTCCCTGCACGAGATACGGAGTTATGCCCATACAATAAAACATAGCACTCGCTGAGATCTTTCAAATGATATAGGTCACAAAGTGTTACAACACATGGGACGCACCCCATATAAAACTGCCCATTCTTCTTTAAAATTGCTTAAGTAATTTGGTGTTTAGGTGAAATTTCTGTGAATCATCCAAATAAATTAATTTGCGCAAATCTTTTAATCTGTATCAAAGCTCGAGTCATTTTTTTAATTAGAAAATTATTTACTTTATTTTTTTAGTTATTATTTATTTTATGTTTTAAAAATAAATATTACATGTAAACGAGATAAACAAAGCATGCTAGGGTATACTGGTCGTGGTTTTAAGCTGGCAGCTAGCTTGAGACCACAATCAGTGTAACCTGTGCCAAAACTTCAAGCAAAATAAGGTTAATCTCCCGTTTACATATAATATGAGTGGTTATACAAAATGACTGCTACGCAGAGGTCTCGGGTTCGATTCCCGCTCAATGCAAATATTTGTGTGCATGAACATGTTTAATTGGTCTGAGTGTTTCTATGTATAATTTATGCATGTATTTACAATGAAAATAAAGTATATAAGTATTAATATCCGTTGTTCTGTTACCCATGACACAAGCAGGTTAAGTCTAGCTTACTTTAGGAACAGATGGCGCTGTGTAGAGATGATATCCGTTTATTTTAAAGGCACTAAAATAGGAGTAGGCAAATTGTTTCAGCCTGTCAACATTTCGTGACGAAGGTCGAGTATCGGAGCTTATCATCTATTGACAGGACTAGTGATATTTAGCACGAGTTTTGAACAAATAGGTTGGTTATTAGAGTGATACTCTATTCAACAAACTTTGATTAAAGCATTACATCGACGTTAACCTGTTTGTTAATGTATCGAATCTCATATATGAATGTCCTGAAGGGAATTATGCAAAAACGTTTTTGTATGGCGATAGAGAAATAATAGGAACGTGGTGTCACCGACCTTGATGAGATATTGTCCCATGGGTTTCGTAAAAGCCAGATAAGGTAAAGATTTCAGATGTTATATAAAACTTGACATTAGGACCGGATCGGCACCGCCTAGCATTTTTCCTCGGTGTCAAACGTCAAAAATCCGATTACGTTACGATTCCGATTAGTGTGCGTTGCAGTAAGGAGTTTCATACAAATAATACTGAACGGCTCGAGTTGACAGGTGAATCCCTTTTACGTTTTGATATGTGTACTTCAACCCTTATCCTGTACGAAGACATTTTGCCAACTAAGTATTAGTAGACCAAGTTTTGTTCTGTTACTTAAGGAGATCCAATCCTGTAATTGGACATAAAACGTCTATAACGAAGATACTTAATTATCCTTTATTTAAAAACTAATAGGGTTGTATGCATGTATTTCAGCTTTAATAAAAATAAAAGTTACATTCAAACAAACTTACGTAATACCTGAGAAATATCTTTATGTCAAGCAGTGGTTGTGCATAAGCAGAATGAAATATCGATTTAGTTCTTGAGAGCTTGTGAGTGGTTTATTCTCATCTGAAAACAAATTCTCGTAAAGGCAATGCTTATTTCCCGTGGCAACTCTTGTCTTTATTTAACGTTTATATAATGTTTGTTCGTTTGGTTAATAGCATAACTTACATCAATAGTGCTTAGGAATCAGTAACATTTCGTTGAAATACGATTTTAAGCAAATGTGATTAAGAGTATTGCCCCTATATTTGCTGTTTTCGCAATACTGAGAGATTGACATCTATAACAAGTTTGCGACTATGAAGATTTCTTCTATCGACAAAGCAGAACAGTTCTTATTTTGAATATTGTTCTAGAAAATTATAACATCACCTTATTTTTCTCTTTCCGCCTTCACTCATCTTCTAATGGCTTTTTATTTGATTATTCTTCAGTTTTAATATATTTATGTAGATTAAAGTTATATAACATGGAGTCACCACCCCATCTCATCCCCATGGGTGTAGTAGAAACCGACTAAGGGACTATCCGTAAATATTATCTTCACGTAATAAAAAGAAGAAAAACTTGAAATTAAACCCTATACCAATCCGTCTGGCCAGCGTGGTATTAGTAGGCCAAGTATCCCTCCATCACGGGAGGAGGTCCGTCCCTGCAGTGGGACATTAATGGGCTGTTATGATGAACATGGAATGTCATAGAGGCAATCTTAATCGCGTCCTTAACATCCGGTAGTAAACATTATTAACTTGACTCAGGATGTTTATAGCTTCTAACGTAACTTATCTTATAAGACAAGTACACTCTTTATAGTCTGTACAATATGTCGTTAAAACAACATTAAATACACATGTTACCACTTGGCTTTTATATTCGTTATAAAAACGAAGATAATTTTAATATATTTGTGTTTTGACTAACTTCAAAATGATGATTAGGTTTAGTACGTTCTATACTTAATATTATAAAGAGGTAAAGTTTGTGTGTTTGTGACGTTGTAGGGGGTAATCTCTGGATCTACTAAACCGATTTAAAAAAATCTTTTTTTGTTGAATAGTCCATTTATTGAGGAGTGTCATAGGCTATATAGAATTACACTATGACTAATAGGAGTGGAGCAGTAATGAAATATGTTTAAAAAACGGACGCGTTTTTTTCGCCGTCCAACGAAGTGGGCTCGGGTCAGCTAGTTGGTTATATAAGTCTTGAGACTCCATGTTCTTTGTGTCTATTAATTTTATGTTTGTAAAGGTCACAAGTTTGTTCCTTAAAGCGGGATTTATAATCTAAAAAAAAAATATAAAAACTAAAAAGCAGTCCCAAGTAATGCCATAATGTTTATGCCCGTTCATAGTTATTTCAGAGAGAAAATAAGTCTAGATTAAACCTAAGCTCAACGCTTACTAAAATATGTACAGTAGCATCTAAAGAACTAAGTAGATGTACTAAAGCGTTATCTAAATAAAAATCTTATGTAGGTGAGAATTAGGCTTAAAATAGAATATCTAAGGTTCCCGAGAGATTTCTACGGACGAATTTGGCTTAGTGATTTATAGGTTCATGAAATATTTTAGTATGTACTGTCTTCTTTGTAAAGCAACAAAAGGTAAAAGGTAATTCTAGCCACCGGTAATTTTAGACCGAGTTTGAACAAATCCACAAATTTGCCCAGAAGCTTGTTGGTTTTTTGGTCTATTAAATCGATGTTTGTAATAGAATTCGGCAAGTTTTATAACATGACGAGCCCATGCTAAGTAGTGGGACCTTTTTAGCCTGATATAGTTACCTCACAAATGTAGTCCTTATTATAGTTTAGAAAGTTGAGCAGTCTCTAACTCTCTACACTGTACAGCGTGACTTTAATACTGCCCTCATTAGGCAAATAACTAGACAATTTTCAGTTCAACGCTCAGATCACAAAGCGGCATTTATATACTTAATTACTACAAAATTATTGTTTATCAATCAGTAGGTTAGTTGAAACTAGCCATGAGTACATATATATTATTGTACATATTTTATTGAAATACTGTTACTTACTATTTTCTACTTTCTTTTATATTATTTAGTAGAATTAGTCTACTTTGTCCTATAACTGCATCTTTTGTTTTTCCTCACACATTCACACAACGCTATCTAGTCCCAAACTAAGCTGAGCTTGTACTATGGGTACTAGACAAACATACATAAATACTTTTTTTTGTAAATACATACATATTATACATAGAAACACTCAGACCAATGCCAACAATCATGTTCATGCACACAAAAATTTACATTAAGCGGGAATCGAACCCGAGACCTCTGCGTAGCAGGTCATGTTATAGAACCACTACGCCACAGAGGTCTTCAAACTTTACTATACTACTTAAACTAAAAATCTCAAACTTTACCCCACTACTGCTGGTCAACTCCCCGTCTCATCCATCATTTTTATGTCGTTAGCCCATCAAGTTGGAGAGATATAAAAAAAAATTATATCACGAAATTATTTCTTAAACCTCTTGATTATAATTAAAGGGTAATATTGTCCTCTTGTATCTAACAAACATTATAATTGCCGTTATAAGCAGAAGTGTTATCGTTATGTCCAAGGCTTTATTAGCCCATTCATGAATCTACAATAGTCTATGAAAATAAAATTTTCTAGGAATTTTTTAGCTTGTTAACAATTTGTTTTTAGAGTTACATTTTTATACCGCATATACTTTTGATTAGCAGATTAAATAATTTATTTATTATAACTGTTATACACGACATTAATTTAAAAAAAAAATTTTGTCTATCTGATTGTGATAGATAATCTCCAAACATATACACACCTCAACAAAGTCTAGGGATATTTTGTATAAAGTTGTGAAACTCAAAAAATTTGGTTTGCAATTTTGTTTTTTTTTAAATTCTTTTGATGAAAACTTACTTTGTTAACCTTTTTTAACCATTCTAAATTTGAATTTGAAAAATAAAATTAAAAATAAAAGATTTACGCGGCTTAAACGTAGTCAAGTTCGAAAACTTCATTTACCAATAGTAAGTTTTGACTGCTTTTTTGTGTAAAATTTAAGTTTTATAACAATTTAAACGTTTATTTCGAATGAATGATATTGTGTGCATTAAGCAGCGGCGCCATTTCATCAGAAACAAAATGTTATGGGCTGTAGGCATGCTCCCAGCTGCGGGTACTAAGCGGAGTATTGCTGAAGAGATTGGAACAATACAAAATATGAAATCAAGGTTATGGTCACGTTATCGTGCTACTGGTGAAGTGGCTGAAAGATACCACGGCAAAAAGTCTATCACCACTCAACGAAATGATCGATTTTTGCAAGTTCCCGCGAAAAGACACCCAAATGTTACTACCATGCAGCTGGTGTAGAGGCTCCAGCTCTTGGTGAAGACTCTTGCGGGTGACCAAACTGTCAGAAGAAGTCGGCACAAAGCCCACCTTTATGCTCGCATACCGCTTTATACTCCAGCACTTCGCCGAGCGAATCGCGCACGACGACAAAAGTGGGCTCGTGAACATTTGCTCTATAAAGATAACCTGTTATCTGTGGTGGTGTTTACACATGAGTCCCGGTTCGGTTTCCATTCGGATTCACATAGAGAACGTGCTTGGCGAGTTCCTGGTTGTGATAGCCGTCTACAACGTCCTCAAGAAATCTATTCATACCACAATAGAACAATTATGGTTTGGACGGGAATTTGTGTCGGTCGAAGAACAGAGCGCGTTTTGTTTAGAAACACCATGACGGCTGAAAAATAACTTAACGGGGTGCTAGAACTAATAATCTACCCCCGTAGACTACAATTGGGCCAAATGTTTAAGCACATGGACGATAACACCCGTTCGCATAAAGCGCGAGTGATGAAGGGCTGATTGCAGGAGCACGATGTATCGATTTTATGCTGAACCACTCAATCCCCTATCCTCAAAACCATAAAATACGCGTAGGACATGTTCAAAAGAAGGGTTTTGGTGATTTTTCCTGCATAAAATTGCGATGGAAGGGCTACTTTTTTTGCATCCTAGTCGGACCTGGAACAATATACCGCACCAAGACCTAGATAACATAATAAAAGCATGAAAAACCATTGCAGGACCGTTATTTACGGTTTTTTTAATGAGCTGACTACTGATTACTCACTTAACATTTAAAAACAGATTAATTTTTGCTTATTTTCACTTTTGCTTAAGAAACACATTCATTGTTAGTTTCACTAATTTTCCAAGTTTTTTATTTATTTGAATAAAAAATTATTTATGCAATAATAATTCTTTTATTTAATTCTGGATTGTAGCCTGATAAATTGTCTTTATAAAAATATAAACATGTTGTATGCTATCTTCAATAGTTTTAAAGTTAATTGAGTAAATACCAAATATCCCTAGACTTTGTTGAGGTGTGTATATACGTACTTACTTAATCGCGAAGTTAACAGCAAGTATCATAATAAAAATATAAAAACTAACTCGTATTATTGTGTTTTTTCATTCTTATATTTATGAAAGTACTTATTATTTTATTACAATCTACTGTATAAAGAACATTACATTTAAAACAAACAAATGATACAAATGTTTTAATACAACGCTTATTTTTTCTTCATCATTTGGTTAGTGGCCAAACCTTGTGTTGACAGTTGTTCAAGTGTGTTAGTAGTACTGTGTGACTTGAATGTGTCATTACGACGACAGCTGGGTACAACGTGCCCTACGAAGCACGAAGACGCTCAGATGAAATACCACTGAGCAGCCACCCATCTATAAAATAACCTCGCTGACGTTACTTAACCAGCGTTCGCAAATGTGTATTGCAATTGCAAATCGCCTCATTGTAAAGCTAATCAACTTTTATCTACTAGATGTATTCTGCAGATTGTATAACCAGTAATTAAAAGTTGAAGAGTAATTTAGAAGTCATGGGTAGGAGCCATTTTGAACTTCAGCCACTCTCTAGAAGCCTATTAAACTTTCTGATTGATATCCATTTTAATGTGATAATGTTTGGTGAATTCTTTTTCCAAGTAAATCACGTTTCGAAACTTCATTGGGCTTGTGATTACGTCAATAATTAATAAGATTTGGTTTTGACGTTTTTAATCAAGATGTTTTTGGAAAAAAATATCACGTTTTGATGAATAAGATTTCGAGTTAGATTCTTTTTGATAACAGCTAAGTTTATATACTTAATTATTTTTTTTATTACTTGATATTTGTTTAGATTTTATTTAAATAAACAAAAAAATATGAAGCGTTATGCTTTTATTAACATATCTGGACAAACTAGAAAATTTATTCTTCAAAATTTTTAGGTAAAGGCTCCAGTGAATGAACACTTAAGCAATTTTCAAACTTCAAAAAATAAAAACATATGTTTTTTCTTATGCATAGGTCCTCAGAGCTAGTTTTTCGTTTAGAAGATTTATTCAAAAATGTTTTTCAGGCTCGCTTTACCTTTTAGGATACACAGTTTGTAAGATATTTAGCAATATATAGAAAAATACCCCAAAACCCCAGTAAATGAACGCAAATTTCCAGTAAATGAACAGAAAAAAACCCAATGAATGAACACGATTTGGTTTTTATTAATTATCGTATAAAACAGTAATTATTGCAGCAAACACAATAAAAAAATCTACCTATTGTTCAAAATTATTAAATTTTGCATAGTTAGAAAGAAAGAAAAACAAGATACATGGGCAAGAGCAGAAAAAAACTATTTAATATTATTAATCTAAAGGACGGCAAAGCCTCAAATTAAACACCTTGGCCTGCTGCGGTGTCATGGCTGTTGTGGTTCTTTAACGTCTATCTGGAATCTGCTTCAGTCCCCCGTCTCTGGAGTAAATTCAAGGTCATAGCCATCCTCAAGCCGGGAAAACCAGCTGACAATCCTAGAAACTTTCTGCCCATAAGTCTTCTGTGCCACACATACAAGCTGTTCGAAAGATTGTTGCTGACCTGGCTCACAAAGGTTATAGACCCGAATGGGATCAGGTCTCAGAGCAATCAGGTTTCAGGCCGGTGAAATCGTGCTGCAACCAGACACTTAAACTTACGCAGCACATTGAAGATGGTTTTGAGATGGTAAGAGTAACCAGTGCTGTATTCGTGGACCTATCGGCGGCCTTCTTTTTCCTTCTTTTTACCATTTACTGCTTCTTCCGCTTCTTATACGCAGACTATCTCGCGCTAACTTCCCAAGCAACAAACTTCATCGAAGTTGAGTCCAATCTCACCAAGCTAAATAGGTATCCCGATAGCTCATAATGACTCCCTCAAATATCTCGGAATCTCACTGTCATTTAAAAACACTGTCAGAATGTTAAACAGAAGGTGCATTCTCGCAACAACTCGTAGCAACGGCTCATTTCCAGAAAATGGGGAACCTCGCCCCCGGTAATGCGGATTTCTGGGCCGGCGCTTTCTTTCTCGGCTGGAGAATACGCGTGCGCAGTCTGAAACCGATCAGCTCATGCTAGGTTAGTGGATACAGCTTTGAACGAAAACTCCCGGATTATTACAGGTTGCCTTAAACCTACACCGGTCAGAGTGCTGTACCCACTGGCTGGCATCGCGCCCCCCGATGTCCGTAGGGATGTGGAGGCCTCCCTTGAAAGGAGCAAAATTGATGACGACCATCGGCACCCAATGCACGGCTATGTTCCAGTGCAGCAAAGGCTGCGTAGCCAAAAGATCTTCATAAAGTACGTCTACCTTTTAAGTACCGACCTAGCACACGGGAGGTGCAACTTTTCGCGCGAAAATAGTGTCAATACTAGAACCGTTTGTATCACTCTCTGTGAGGCTTTCACCCGGACATAAGTTACCATGGGCTACCTGGAAGTCCTTAAACACATTGTGAACCCAGTTAGGACGAAGCAAGGAGAACATGCTCCGGTGGGGCCTTACAAATATTGGCGGACTGAGTTGCCTGTACGGTGTTCCCCAAACTATGGCCATGGATCTCATCATGTCCTGGATGCCCTAACACCTGCACTCATGAAGAGCTTAAAGATTTGAAGGATTTTAATGTGCAATTTAGTTTCAAAAATATAATGTTCATTTACTGGTTAATAACCAGCAAACAGTAAACACCAACAAATGAATTTAATCTTTACCCTCTTGAATATAAAACTCATTTTCGAGTGTTATGGTTATGTCTTCTTACTTATAACTAGAAAATGAACACAATGGAAATTGTTGGTTCATTTACTAGATTTTAAAAACCAATAAATGAACACCCCTGTCCCAATACTGGCCAAAAGATCAGAAATCGATTTATGAAAAGACTTGGGAAATGTGAACTTAACAGCATTAAAATAAAATACATTTTTTTATTGATTTGAAATGCATTATTTAGCTATTCTATTATATTTATAAACAAATATCTTGACTAAAATACTGCAGGTTTGGTTATAATATCGAATCATAAACGGTTCGTAATACCTGTGACGTAAATTCCGGTTTGAACAAATTCCCAGTTTCACGTTGCCTACCACTTTAGACGCTCGCCGTTTTGAAATGAACAGTGATTTTAGAAATCAATGTTGCTAATAATATTAGGAATATCGTTACTATTACTAAAAAAAATACTCTATTTGGTAGAAATGCCCTAATTTCTTATTTTTTGGAAAAAACTGCGTTTTGTTCATTCACTGGGGGGTGTTCATTCACTGGAGCCTTTACCCTAGTTTTCACAAAAATCCGTTTTAAATAAAATGTGACAAACCGCATTGCAATAAAGATCAACCTTTTTAATTAAAATAGTTTGCTCATTAGGCCTTAGTTTATAGTCAAGGGTCTAATGGATTTTGGCTTAAGAAAAACTAATTTTGTTTTTAGCATATAAATAAGTTTGTAGCATATAAAAAGTAATTCTAATTTAATTATAAAAAGAAAAAAGAAATAATAATTATTATAAAGTAATTGTTACTTACATATTATCACATTAAATTACATTTTTATATATAAATAAATAAAAACATTTTAATATATAAAAAAGGTGAGTTACCAGCATCGGGTACAAGGACCAAATTACTGGTGGTTAGGACTCCAGAGATAGAAACCTTCTCACAATACTCGCCGTGTCGAGCAGTACTGCCTTCTGCATCAGACCTATGATCCAACTGCCAAACGAGAGGATGTTTATTGTTATTATTCCTCACACATTTACACTACTAGGTATAACAAGATCATGTATCATGATCATGTTGCTAATTTATTAGCATTTAATATAGGTATAGGTACAAGTACTAATAGAGTACTCATTAGTTTGGTAGGAGATAGTAGGTCCACTACTAATACATTTATTGAACCATCTAATAGTTTAAACTATTAGATAAGACAAAGGGTAGCCTTAATCTTTGTTTAGTTCATCAAAACATACAAGGTCTATCTGGCAAAGAACTAGAAATAGAACTGTTTTTAAACAAACATAATGTACAAATCTTTTGTGTTACCGAGCATTGGTTACAGTCACATGAATTATTGTTTAATAATGCACACTTTACATTGGCAAGTGCGTTTGTAAGAAAGAAGGCTATACGCGGTGGCTCTCTAATATTTATCTATCTATATATACTTATAATAAAACTGTAGAGAGATCAATTCTGTACATTGAATATATGTTAAAAATTAATATTGGAGGATGAATGGTGATCGATACTAATGCCAAAAATGCAATCAATAAATTTTTTGTCTGTCTGTCTGTCTGTCTGTCTGTCTGTCTGTCTGTCTGTATGTGCACGCATGGGTCAAAAACTACTGAAGGCATTTTAACCAAACTTGGTACAATTGTAGTCCATACTCCCGGGCAGGTTATAGGCTGTATAACATAACGCTAAGACACATAGGAGCTGAGCAGTGGCAAAAAATTTGAAGCAAGTCGGTTGAAAAAAAGCGCGTTCGAGCTCTTATCATCGCACACGTTGATCATACGCCAAAAATATGTATTACAAAAATAATGGTCTTCAAACGATGAACAAAAAAGTCCTGAATAGTATATATCTATCTTTTATATATTAGTCACAATAACCTGTTTAATCGTTAGGGTTTTCTTCAAAGTGTATTAAATACATAAATATATTGTAATTTGCATAGACATATCTTTCTCAAACTCCCATATTTCAAAAGTACACTTTAATACCTTATTCATAAAAAAAAAATTATAGAAATCGATTTATAAACACACAAGATTTATATGAAAGAAAATTTCCAAATGTCGCCGCGCCAGTATGAGTACGGCAGTACGGTTGATTTTTGTTTAACGTCCGAAACGGCCAACCGGTGCATCTATATAATTTCATTCACATTGACTCTTAATGCGAACGGACGTGGTTCTTATTGACTCTTCTCGGAATAAGCGCGCTTTAGATATTAAAATACATAGATACGTAGTTTTTAGGTATTAGGTTTAAAGTAGGTATCTATCTATACTATAATAAAACAATCGGAATCGGATAAGTAATACTCGAGATATCGCTAGATCTTCTTTATTAGAACAGTCCAATACAAATCAGGGGTCATGAAAAATGGATTTGGTTCAATGTTGAATGAATTTAAATTTCGTTTCTTTTGTTCACGAGATGGCGTTACCAGTAGTAATCATAAAATAAATGAGTTTTTAAATAATATATAACTATTTTATTATTAAGTGCTATTAATAAGTTATTCCTTTTAAATGTTAATAAAATTAACCATGAATCGTATGTGTAATATCAATTATTATAAGTCTTCACACTAGCCTTTAAAAATATCAATTTAACGGACACAAAGAACATCCAGACTAAGGACAATAGTTTGTGTATCACAATTGTCCTCCATGGGAATCGAACCCGCGACCTCATGCACGCCAGCCATGTAATGCGACCGCCGCGCCACCGAGGCAGGTAATTCTGCCGCACCATAACGTGGCGTGCAAATGTATTCATTCATAATTAATTAGCGATTATCCGTGTGCTGACGGAGCAAGAATACAATTTGTCACCTCCCCATCTCATCCCATGGGTGGCGTAAAACCGACTAAGGGACTATCGGTGAATATTATCTTTACGAAATAAAAATGAAGGAAAACTTGAAATTAAACCCTTTACCAATCCGACTGGCCAACGTGGTATTAGTAGGCCAAGTATCCCTCCGTCACGGGAGGAGGCGCGTCCTTGCAGTGGGACATTAATGGGCTGTTATGATGAAAAAAGCGATGTCATTTATTTTAACTTACAAATTTGACAACAGATGGCATTGTGCCTGTGACGTCATTTTCAGTATCGCGGTATTAAGATTTTACTTGAAAGAATGACGTTCGCTCATGTCTTTCAGTATAAGTTTAAACACAGTCTTCATAAATCTGTCTTTGTAAAGATCTGTTTTTGAAAAGGTTTTGGTTCGTTCGTTAATTTTACAATTCGTGTGTAGGTATATCTGTTTGTTATAAGGTTTAAAAAACGATTTTTCAGTATTAAATCGAATTGCGAAGTAAGTAACAACCGCCACGCGAACGAAGTCGCGGGCACAGCAGCTAGTAAGTAATAAAGTTGAATTTAAAGAAAGAAAAGACATAGCAAATCTTTCTATCGAGCGCACAGTCGAAATCTCTTGTGTGGAGCTTGAGCAACATGTCGTAGCTTGTGTGTACCGACCACCGCAGAGTGATTATAGTCTATTCGAGGGTGTTATGGAGAAATTGTTAGAAAGACTATGCTCAGGAAATAAATTTATTATAGTATGCGGGGACTTTAATGTAAATCTACTTGAAAAATCTTCAACTAGTGCTAGATTAATTTGTTTGTTTCAGTCTTATAATTTACAGTTTTTATTTAAAGAAGCCACTAGGATTACATCTCATTCTGCTACATGCTTAGATAATGTATTTTGCAACTGTGAATATGTTAATAAGGATATCTTAAGTGATTTAACATCTGACCACTGTGGGCAAAGGGTAGTATTTCCATCTATTACTACTCCCACAGAGAACAAAATCACATGCAGGCCAATTACCATAAACCGCCTGAATCAATTTAGTGATAATGTTGCAATCAAAGTGACTAGAATTAATCTTAATCAGTATAGCCCAGATGATATTTATAAAGATTTATTAGACACTAGCTGCTGTGCCCGCGACTTCGTTCGCGTGGCGGATGTTACTTACTTCGCAATTCGATTTAATACTGAAAAATCGTTTTTTAAACCTTATAACAAACAGATATACCTACACACGAATTGTAAAATTAACGAACGAACCAAAACCTTTTCAAAAACAGATCTTTACAAAGACAGATCTATGAAGACTGTGTCTAAACTTATACTGAAAGACATGAGCGAACGTCATTCTTTCAAGTAAAATCTTAATACCGCGATACTGAAAATGACGTCACAGGCACAATGCCATCTGTTGTCAAATTTGTAATTAAAAATAAATGACATTGCTTTTTCATCATAACAGCCCATTAATGTCCCACTGCAAGGACGCGCCTCCTCCCGTGACGGAGGGATACTTGGCCTACTAATACCACGTTGGCCAGTCGGATTGGTATAGGGTTTAATTTCAAGTTTTCCTTCATTTTTATTTCGTAAAGATAATATTCACCGATAGTCCCTTAGTCGGTTTTACGCCACCCATGGGATGAGATGGGGAGGTGACATATTGTATTCTTGCTCCGTCACCACACGGATAATCGCTAATTAATTATGAATGAATACATTTGCACGCCACGTTATGGTGCGGCAGAATTACCTGCCTCGGTGGCGCGGCGGTCGCATTACATGGCTGGCGTGCATGAGGTCTCGGGTTTGATTCCCATGGAGGACAATTAATTGTGATACACAAACTATTGTCCTTAGTCTGGATGTTCTTTGTGTCCGTTAAATTGATATTTTTAAAGGCTAGTGTGAAGACTTATAATTGATATTACACATACGATTCATGGTTAATTTTATTAACATTTAAAAGGAATAACTTATGAATAATTAATATTATAAATAGTTATATATTATTTAAAAACTCATTTATTTTATGATTACTACTGGTAACGCCATCTCGTGAACAAAAGAAACTAAATTTAAATTCATTCAACATTGAACCAAATCCATTTTTCATGACCCCTGATTTGTATCGGACTGTTCTAATAAAGAGATCTAGCGATATCTCGAGTATTACTTATCCGATTCCGATTGTTTTATTATAGTATAGATAGATACCTACTTTAAACTTAATACCTAAAAACTACGTATCTATGTTTTTTAATATCTAAAGCGCGCTTATTCCGAGAAGAGTCAATAAGAACCACGTCCGTTCGCATTAAGAGTCAATGTGAATGAAATTACCGGTTGGCCGTTTCGGACGTTAAACAAAAATCAACCGTACAGCCGTACTCATACTGGCGCGGCGACATTTGGAAATTTTCTTTCATCTAAATCTTGTGTGTTTATAAACCGATTTCTATAATTCTTTTTTATGAATAAGGTATTAAAGTGTACTTTTGAAATATGGGAGTTTGAAAAAGATATGTCTTTGCAAATTACAATATATTTATGTATTTAATACACTTTGAAGAAAACCCTAACGATTAAACAGGTTATTGTGGCTAATATATAAAAGATAGATATATACTATTCAGGACTTTTTTGTTCATCGTTTGAAGACCATTATTTTTGTAATACATATTTTTGGCGTATGATCAACGTATGCGATGATAAGAGCTCGAACGCGCTTTTTTTCAACCGACTTGCTTCAAATTTTTCGTCACTGCTCAGCTCCTATGTGTCTTAGCGTTATGTTATACAGCCTATAACCTGCCCGGAAGTATGGACTACAATTGTACCAAGTTTGGTTAAAATGCCTTCAGTAGTTTTTGACCCATGCGTGCACATACAGACAGACAGACAGACAGACAGACAGACAGACAGACAGACAGACAGACAAAAAATTTATTGATTGCATTTTTGGCATTAGTATCGATCACCATTCATCCTCCAATATTAATTTTTAACATATATTCAATGTACAGAATTGATCTCTCTACAGTTTTATTATAAGTATAGATTATCAAGCTTGAATATGATAATATTTTTAAAACTAAGACTTTTGTTAGTAACTCTAAAACTAAATTCTGTGATTGGGCAACAACAGGTATATATAAAAGTAGAGCTCGCTTGTATGAATTGTATGGTATGAAACAATATAATACTCAACCAGATTTCATTCAATATGTCAGGAACTACTCGAAAACTTTTAAGAGGGCTTGTGCCATAGCAAAGTCTTCTTATTTGAGTAATAAGATAAAGGAATCAAACAACAAAATTAAAAGTACATGGGACATTATTAATGCAGAGACCGGCCGGATGAAAATTCGTGATACTAATTATGTACTAAAAACTCAAGATAAGGTTCTCACCAATAATGCTGACATTGCACATGCTTTTAATAATTTCTTTATCAATGTTCCTATTCATACAACAACCTCCTTAAATTCCTCTCCAAACCAAGCAGAATTTTTACTAAAAGATAAAGTAATTGAATGTAAGAACCGCTTCAGTTTTAGGTCTATTAACCATAATGATATCATAAAAGCTTTCAAAAGTCTCAATTCCAAGAAATCTGCTGATTTATGGGGTATGTCTGTCAAGCTTCTTCAGGGTATTATATTTAATATATCTCCACATTTATCTATTATATTTAATAAGTGTATTGCCATAGGTGTATTTCCTTATCTAATGAAACACAGTAAGATTATTCCTTTGTTCAAGAATGGATCAAAAAGCGACCCTGGTAACTTTAGACCAATTTCAATACTACCTGTGATTAGTAAAATCTATGAGAAAATTATCTTATGCCAATTGGAGAGTCACTTTCATTTAAATAATATTTTTCATAGGCAGCAATACGGTTTTAGGAAGGGTAGCTCAACGATTGATGCGGGGGTTTCTCTTCTGAAATATATCTATGATGCTTGGGAAAATTCTATGGATGCAATAGGCGTCTTCTGTGATCTTTCTAAAGCTTTTGACTGCGTTGATCATGGGACACTTCTGTGCAAGCTTAGACATTATGGAATTAGGGATGCTTCTCTTGATTTATTATCTTCGTATTTAAGCAATAGGGTTCAGTATGTCGAAGTAAATGGTAGTAGGTCCTCTGGTCTTCCGCCAAGTATGGGCGTGCCTCAAGGATCCATTCTAGGTCCGTTTCTATTTTTAGTTTATGTCAATGACTTGCCGTTTCTTGCTCAGGGTTTGTGCGACATTGTTTTATTTGCAGATGATACTTCACTCGTTTTCAAAGTAAACCGTAAGCAAACTAATTTAGATGAAGTTAACGAATCTCTCGCACAAGTCCTGAACTGGTTTACTGCTAACAATTTGCTTTTAAATGCTGCCAAAACAAAATGCTTAAAATTCTCTATGCCCAATGTTAAAAGCCTTAGTAATAATCTGATTTTAAACGGTGAGGTCCTTCGTTTTGTAGACACTACTGTATTTTTAGGAATAACGTTGGATAGTAAGCTGCAATGGGGTGCTCATATATTAGCTCTAGCAGGAAAACTAAGTTCAGCTGCTTATGCAGTTAAAAAAGTGAGGCAGCTAACGAATATAGAGACAGCAAGATTGGTATACTTTAGTTACTTTCACAGCTTAATGTCCTATGGTGTTCTTTTGTGGGGTAGGGCTGCAGACATCGAATCTATTTTTATTCTTCAGAAGCGTGCAGTTCGAGCTATTTACAATCTTGAATCGAATGTTTCATTGAGAGATCGTTTTAAGGAAATAGGTATTTTAACAGTTGCTTCACAATATATATATATGCTAATATAATATATATTAAGCAAAATATTGAACAGTATGATAGAAATGGCGACATTCATAGCATTGGTACGAGGAATAGGCATAAGTTGATAGGTCCACAACATCGCCTACATAAGGTACATAACACTTTTGCGGGACTCGGTATACGTTTATTCAATAAACTGCCTAAGCATGTAATGGATCTACCTTTACTAAACTTTAAAGCATTTGTAAAAAATCAGCTATTATCGAAAGGCTATTATACAATAAACGATTATATTAATGACAAAAACTCATGGGCTTAGATTTCAATTATCGTGATTTCATGTTGCTTGTTCCATGGTGTAGATTGTGGCTTAACCTAGGTAGTCGTGCGGATGTTATGTTACTACCTTATTACTTTCTTTTACAGTTTTATTTGTTATTGTAACGATAGAAATACTTCACTTGCATTTGTAAATGTATTTAATTATATTATCTAAATGGTATTCTATTCCATTCTCAACTACTTAAAGATTAACAAAATCAACTTGACGACACAAATGCTTGTGTGTTAATTTCTGTCGGATATCGCAGTGACGAGATGACTGATGAACGTGCCATGCAATTAAAGCTTTTTTAAATCAATTTATAAACAATGAATTTTTTTTTATCAATTAAACTTTAAATTGCTATGCATTTAAGATTTGCTTGCACACATCATTCTTCACGCTGCTGTTGGTAATTGTAACAAAGTCAAATTATTATTTTGAAAAGAGTGGCCTGAGTTTCTTGGCCACATTCTTCTCAGAGCTCTACTATAGTCGTCTGCGAAAGTGGTAGTAGTTTGGCAGACATTTTTCTCTATACTATTCTACTACATGTATAACGATTTGCATGTGTTACTTTGTAACCTAAGTGAATAAAGCTATTTGACTTTGACTTTGACTTTGACTTTGTAGGTACTATAGTGTCGTTTTAGTTAACCAAAAGTATTTCTACCTTTCCTTTTTGAAGATATCCTTTCTAAGTTGTTTAATTCTTGTTACCTGAGAACTGAAAAAACTACCTAAATAAATTCCTCTCCTTTTGGGAGTTGTGGTTAAACATATTTTTAGTCATTCTTGTACCAAAATCTGTTTACAAAATCAACAATATACATTTTACAAAACAAAATATACTTACACTTTTAATCGCATCACGTCAAATAATAATTATTCCTACTTTTGCATTATTAAAATATATAGGTATATTTATATACCAACCAATTTACGAAGTTATTGATTTAACTACGAGTACTCCACACTTACGAGGTTTCTCTCTCAGAACGTACTGTCAACAACAAAAGTGGATTAATACATCCAATATTATAAAACATCTCAACGGTAAAAGCTTTCATAAGTCAGAGTCGCAAGGAGCACAAAGAAAAATCTCATTAATACATTTTGTCCAATAAACACTGAACACCAATTTTCCAAATCGCTGAACACGAAAAGCCACCATGTAATGTTTTTTTTCTTAAATAGAGTGGGCCAATTATGGATTATGCCATGTGTCGCGGAGACTTTGCTAACATCTATGTAACGGAAACAATAAACAGCCAGACTCAGGACAATAATCTGAGAATCGTTCAAAGAATTGTTATGCATGGGATTCGGAACCGCGACATCGTGCACGGCAGCCGCATACAACGCTTACAACGCGAGGCATTTATTTGTGGATGGGTTAATCCACTTTTGTAATCGACTGTACGTCTCAGATTTACTTACCTACTTATTGTTTTGTTAATGAAGCCTGGCTTCCTTATTCTCAATTTGTTTACATATTTATATATCTAGAATACCGCATGTAAATAGGTTAAGGACATCTTTTGTTAACATGGTTTCCCATAATTTATACATATTACGTTTTACTTGTATGCTTATGCTTTTGTGCACTTTGAATTTATTGAGGTGGATAATCGGTTTGACGGTTTTCTAAAGCTTAAATGAGTCTCGTACACGTGTCGTGTATTGTCATTGCAAAATACGTCTTAGTGTAACGGAATAAGGTATACCTAAAGGGACATGTTATTGTGTTTTCGAGATTATTTGCATGTGGTTGATTTCGTCAAGAAAACGTTGTTTACGTTGAAATTGCGTCGATATGGATTACAGATTGGTTAATGTAAATTCAGAATCCACTTATTGATCAAGTACCCCGTATACTTAGGCAACTACTGGTTTTATAGTAGTAGTTGGCTAAGTAAACCATAATCCTTTAAGTACTGTGACGAGCAAGGAAATCCTATAGTCGACATGCAGTCAAATACAATCAACATTCAGATTAATTTAACTATTATGTATTCAGAAAAGATTTAGTGACAATTTTATACCTTCGTGGTAGCGTCTGCCGTGCACTAGATCGCGGTTTTGAATCCAAAGCAGAACAAATTGTTTGTGCAATGTACTAGTTGCCCTGGGTTTGGATGTTCTTTGGGTCCGTAAATCTGATGATTGTAAAGTACGCGACACAAGGTACGAGTATGATCCCTAGATTTCTTATCATCATAATCATCTCAGCCAATTGGCATCCACTGCTGGACGTAGGCCTCCTCCAAATATTGCCACCTTGTGCGGTCCTGTGCCTCCCTCATCCATCGGCTTTCCGCCGCTCTAACGAGGTCGTGGGGAGACCCCTCATACGGTGGACCGACGACCTCGTTAGATTTCTTATGAGGAATTAAAATCTGCAACTTTCTACATGACATTACCTTACGTCACACCAGCAAGACATTGTTATATACAAAGTAAAATAAGTATATAATGTTTTATGTTTATTGTCCACAGAGAGCAATGGCGACCGGCTCGTGTACTTCCTGTTTGATATTCCTCGTGAGTCTGTGCTACGTGTTGGCCGCTCCGGCACATACTGGTAAGTCTGACGTAATAAGATAATATTCTCAACTATTTGAAATATTGTGTAGTACTAAAAATTGTATACATTTTCACGCCTTTTTCCAATTAGGGGAGGTAAAGATCGGCACTCGGCAATTCGTCCAGTAGAATCTTTGGCGTAGTGTGTCGCAAACATTACTGCCCATTTCATAATTAATTATAAAAAATTGGAATTAAAAATTGTTTTAAATAGAGAGAGAGACAAATACTCATACACATAAACACGCATTAACGGATTATTATTTTAAGTACTAAATAGGTAAACATTATAATTATAATAATTCATTAATGCACCATTATTTTAAAGTACAAAGTTTTACATAATTCAAAAACTAATATTTTGACTAAAATTAATCCAAAAATGAAAACTTCTAATAGTTACTTAGGCCTCTAACTTTAAGTAGGTGTGTTTGTTATTTTGTGTATAAGTATAACTAGATCGTAGTGTCCGTCCGTTTTACGTAACAATACATGTTCTATATAACCTTTACCACCACAAGTTACATAGAACGGACATAAGTAAGCAAGAAGTTTACAATTGTGGTCTTGTTTAAGTTTGTTTACTTTTACTTGTTTAAGTTTATGCTTACATTAGCAAAGAAAACATTCTTTAAGCTAGGTATTAACCCTCTTGTAGTATGCTCTACTGTCGTAGCGTAAGCTACGCAGTATTACAGTGGCTAGAAGATTGGTTTGTTTCGTGTTTTCTACCTCACGGAATGATATTACAATCTTTTCGAAATTTTTTCATAGTAAGTCAAAAGGGATGGTAACACTTTGAATTCATAAAGTAATCTAAGGCGACTAGGATGTTTACTCAAGTGACGCAAATTCTATAATGCTTAGAAATTTTCCATTGTATATTCATTTAGTATTTTAATAAAGTTAACATGTCTCATATACACAGCATTTGAAACAGCAGGTTACTTTGTCCCCCCTGTATAACATTGCCACGGACATAAGCGTACCTACCTAACGATTTGACGTTTATGTACTGCACTTGACATTGGGAATTTTTATTGCTTGTTTAATATGTTACCTAATGTTGAAGGCGTTTGAGTTTATTTTTATTTGTCTATATGACCTTATATGAAACTTTGTATAAGAATCATGGGAAATAGGAATTAGATTATGGGTACTTACTTTAATGAAGTATAAAAACTGGGTTTGCTTGTACAAATCATTAAACAAATGTAGTATTTTCCTTTTACTACGGCCCTGTAGGGATACTACAATATGTCAGTACTTTTACAAACATATCAGATCTTTTCGACTTCCTTCCTACATTTTAAACGACTTGTTGTTTGAGAACATCGAAGCAAACAATAAATAATGGACCGCAGGAATAGTTCTATATGCAGTCTAGACTCTAGACCTACTATCTCGTGTACGGCAGCATCGCATTTCTCGACTGAGCCAGTTACGAGTAGATCTGTGGAATGGTAAACCACGACATCGAGCTTGGAATACTTTACATGGATTATTCTCTTAACAATTAGTGTCTTCAGAATGTAAGCACATAAATGCGTTATTGTTATAAATTTATAGATACGTGCCTTTTGCTGTGGTTTCAAGAACAAACTATGCTGGTTTGTTAAAGGTAGTGCTAGGTCTTGTGCCATTTTTTTTTGTCCTGGACCGGATTTTTAACTATTCTACTTACAACTTATTCTATTTCTATTATCATAGAATATCTTTTGTAGCTGGGAGGTAGTTATCATAATATTTTCCCACAGTCTTCCTCGTTACGTGCAAACCGCTGTGTTCAAAACATTCATCATCAAGAGGCGGTTAAAGAAAAGGTCAAAAGTCGTCTCTAAGGTTGTTAAGTATAGAATTACTCAATAAAAAAACCATAAAGATCCCTTGAACAATCGTTAAAACTTCCATAAAAGTAAGAATTCCCTAATGAAATTTAATTATTCGCTGTTTGAAATTTAAAATTAGAAATCGAATTTCTATTTTTAAATTTCAAAAGGTGTTCGTTAAGACTGTTAGGCGAATGAAGTCACGTTTTCTAATAAAAACATCGTTTCGTGGAACATACGTTGTTTCATACATTTAGTATCTCGGTTATCAAAGGTGCTGATTTGCATTTATAATTCAAGACGAGATTTCCATGCAAATGATATAATTTAAATTTGGAGTTTATTTATATATGTCGCAGGGTAATGAGGAAACCAGGGATTTCACGAAATCACTAGGGATATCACGAAATCCCGGTAAATGACGAAAATGCCTTGCACTTCGGCGGCCGCCACCGCAGCACGCTCGCTTCGCTCGCTCGCCTCGTGCATTATGGTCACAGTTCTAACCTAACCTAACTTACAGAAGAAAGAATTTTTGTGTTTTTTAACCTACAAACAAAAATATGAGCATTTCTTTTCTAGTACAAATGAGATTTCGTCATATCCCTAGGGATTTCGTGAAATCCCTGATTTCCTCATTTCCCTGCGACATATATAACCTGCCAAAAGAACCAAAATTTTCATAACATATACCTTAAAAATAAAAGGACAGTAGTCCTTACTGCAAGGACGATTATCAAGGCTAGAGACATGACCATAGTATTAATAACTTGGCAATTAATTTGTAGCGCGTACATTTCCTTGTTATAAAAAACACCCTTAAGCTACCTAGTTTTGTAATGCTTTATCATTCATCACATCACACATATCACTACTAATGAAAAATTTTTATAGGAAACAATAAGGACTCGTGTGCCGGAACATTAACTAATAATATAATATTTCAATAATATTTTATTTTCACTATGTTAACTATTGGTAGACTACGGATAAACATACTTTTTTTGCAAAAGTGTACTATCCTATCCTACTAATATTATAAATGCGAAAGTTTTAGAGGATGGAGTGTAACAAGCATCCATCCATGGATGCATCGGATGGATGGATGGATTTGATCGGATGATTGGATGCTTGTTACTCTTTCACGCAAAACTACAGAATGGATTTGTTGAAATTTGGAATATAGGTAGTTTAAGCTGTAGAATAACATTTAAGCTATTTATACAACGCGGGTGAAGCGAACGGGGTATCAGCTAGTTCGTTCTATATTTAGGAAACACGCAAACTAATGCAAACAGTCATGTTCATAGCGAAAGACCTTTGCGTAGCAGTCATGCTCTACATTACAATTACTGAGCCAAATAAGCCGTCTGTAATAATTAAATTAGCTATAACATTAGTAAAGGATAGTGATAAAAGCTTACATAAATACATACATAAACGATGGTACCTACTTACTCGTCATCATCATAACAGCCCATTAATGTCCCACTGCAGGGACGGGCCTCCTCCTGTGACGGAGGGATACTTGGCCTACTAATACCACGCTAGCCAGACGGATTGGTATAGGGTTTAATTTCAAGTTTTCCTTCTTTTTATTTCGTAAAGATAATATTGACGGTAGTCCCTTAGTCGGTTTTTACGACCCCCATGGGATGAGATGGGGTGGTGACATATTGTATTCTTACTCCGTCACCACACGGATAGGTCACCACACGGATAACTTACTTACTCGTACTTGCTTAGATTACCCACTTCGTTTATAATACGTTTTAGTTTCATGTTTTATAATTTATAGTTTTGGTTTCATGTTTTGTATTTTTGTTGTTTATATTTATTTAAGTTCAAGTAAGATTGTTTCTGTATAGTATAGAAATGTATACTAGTGAATATTGTTTCTCAATAAGTGAATTATTGTATATTCTTAAGAGAAATAAAGATCTTTAACCATAACCATAAATACCTTATCCCGGCCCGGGTAGGCAGAGACAACAGAACGCCACTTGTCACGATCCTAGCAAACAGATTGGGCCTCATCCACATTAATTAATTGATAAAAGCGTGAAAACATATCAAAACATTTTTATAAACGATTATTATGATTGTTAAAAAAATAAAATGAAACACGAACACGATTAAAAGCTACATTGTTTTTATAAAAATGCTTTCGACACCGATATTGCGATCGGTTATTCATTCGATTGATTCTAGTTCTTTGTCTTTTTTTTTATTTTTATGTGAATTGTTTTCATATATATTGAATTTTCTTTTATTGTGTTTTGAAAAGATTGAAAATTATTATTGCTGTGTGAATATAATGTTTTAGTTTTAATACTAAAAGCTGAAATGCCAAAGTTTTGTAGAATAATTTTGTTACTTATCAATTATTGTGATTGAAAGTATATGCTATAATGTAAGGTAATACGGACCAAGCGGGTTATATCGTCATTTCTGAAGACAATCTACCAAAATCTGAAGGTTTTAATATCTAAAGCTCTGGTACTGTTTTCTTATCGTATTTTCTTTTATATGCTACCTTTACAGCAGGATAGTATTTTGATTTATACTAATGTTGACGAAACTGAGCAGGTTTGTAAGATATTCCTCACATATTCCTCACACTTTCACACAACGCCATCTATTACCAAACTAAGCAGAGCTTTTACTATGGGTACTAGACAACGGGTAAACATACTTAAATACTTTTATTATATTTATATTTTTAGATGGCGTTGTGTGAAAGTATGAGGAATATTTTTGTATTTTATCACACAATTCAAAATTATTTTATGCTAAGAATATACATTCAGGTTGTGAAATATTCATCAACACGTCTACTCCTAATGGAAGTAGCTGCTGTACTGAGTTATTTCTTTTATGAACGAGTACATTGTGCGAGGCTCAAGTCAAAGCTATCATTATGCCTTTATACATAAAATACTAGCTCGTCTTTTGTGCTTGGTATACTAACGTCATAACTGTAAGTCTGTCATGTGAGTAATAGTGATATATACCTACCTATGTTTACGTCTATCCGCGTGGTGACGGAGTAACAATACAATATGTCACCACCCCATCTCATCCCATGGATGTCGTAAAAACCGACTAAAGGACTAACCGTCTATATTATCTTTACGAAATAAAAAGAAGGAAAACTTGAAATTAAACCCTGTACCAATCCGTCTGGTCAGCGTGGTATTAGTAGGCCAAGTATCCCTCCCTCACGGGAGGAGGCCCGTCCCTGCAGTGGGACATTAATGGGCTGTTATGATGAAGTATCGATCCAATTAACTCTTAACAGCATTTCACATAACAGTAGATGAGTATAAATATCCATGACAATAAGTAAATTATTAGGTACTAATAAGATGACGCACTGATCAAGTGTGAGTGTTACGTTATATGGACCAATCTGATAGCAATCGTGCCAAGGTCACGACGATAATATTGTTAGATTAGTGATAGTAGATGTTACACATACAGAGTACAGTCACGAGCAATAATATGTACACATTTTCAAATTTTCTAAACTATCCGCACGTTTATCTAGACATTACAATATCAAAATGAATTCGTAATTTAGAAGAGGTTCCGTACAGTTTTGAATTAATCTTCGAATTTTCAATTTTGGATTGGCAGAACTTTAGATAACTGGTTTACAAAATGCGAAAATGTGTACATATTATTGCTCGTGACTGTACATGTGTTATGTGTAGATAAGCTTTTAGTACTTGGTCATCATAACAGCCCATTAATGTCCCAATGCAGGGCCGGGCCTCCTCCCGTGACGGAGGGTTACTTGGCCTACTAATACCACGCTGGCCAGACGGATTGGTATAGGGTTTAATTTCAAGTTTTCCTTCTTTTTATTTCGTAAAGATAGTAGTTACGGTTATTCCCTTAGTCGGTTTTTACGACACCCATGGGATGAGATGGGGTGGTGACATATTGTATTCTTACTCCGTCACCACACGGATAGTAGGAAAAATATAATATGGTGTTAATCCATCTATAGGGGTCGACTTATTAAAAATTAGTAGATTTTGTTTCTATGCCTGAAAGAAAAAATCGTCTGACTAGCAATTAGCAGTCCAAGTTTACTTTCATTCCCAACGATATATAGGCACATTACTAGGATCTTATGAAGGGATGGCTCACTTATTATCTTTTATCTTAAAATAGAAACGTTAGCGTAAAGCGTTTTCGTAGCATAGTCTTCTCGAGTAATTCGTCTTCATATTTTTAAATGTTTTTCGTTCTACAGTACTACTGGTTACTACAGTATAATTTTGCAAAGTTGTCATTAAAGTCCACAAAGGTTAAAGCTCTAAAGATTATCCATTAGTGTGTCCCCTTCCTAAATACATAAGTCGGTTACCGACCTTTTAAAAGATTAGAATTCAACAACCATAAATTAATATTTGTTTTTTGATTACCAACCGTACATGAGATTTAAATTCAGCACCAAATCGTGTACCTCTCTAAAATGGTTTAAGGTATAAAATATTCAAAACTTTATAAGGTCAACGTTCTTACTAATTATAAGAACATATTTAGCTTAGGTCTCAACCCTTATTTACTTTTGAACGACATGTTTTATTTTGAACTTTAAGCATTACTTCTTCACGGAAAAGGAGCTTAGCAGCCTTTAAAGTCCACCAGCATATTCCTTTAATACTAGTCTTGTGAAGTTCAGGAACTAAGAACTAAAAGAAACTAGTTCCTGATTTCTTTTATCAAGACAAGGGACCGAATCAATGAACTAAGAACTAACAACAAACAGTTTACGGAACAGTTAGTTCAGTGTTAGGAACTAGTTCCTTTTAGTTCTTAGTTCGTGAACTACACAAGATTCAGACAAGACATCAGTGATGTGATATAGCAACAAATTTCGATACACCAAAATTTTGCCGTAAAGCCAACAAATGTCATTGTATTGATACAAATGTAATTGATATATAAAGTTTATACCTGGAGACGATACACGATTCAATTCTAGAATCGACACTTTCACTCTCACGCCGTAAGATTTTCCAGTGTACGTTGAGCTGTGCTCGAGTTACCTTCACAATTAGTTACCTTCAAAAACAAAAGTGACATTGTATTATCGATCTTCGATCGATATATGCTGTAATGGTTCATCTTTTTCTATCAAACCAGTTTTCTAAAGTTAGCTAATGACTAAAGATTAATTGGCTCAAACACTGCGGTTTCTTTTTCAACAAACACTATAAGCTCTAGTCAGAAGAAAAGGATATATTAATGCAAATATAAAAAAGGAAAACGTAAAAGACTGGTTTTTTGACTATCAAGCATTTGTATAATTCCATACAATAAGAACTGAAATAAAATTCCAAGAATCTATCAAAAGAAATTTCGTCCATTCAATTAAGAGTGTAAAAGATTTTTCATGTTATTATTTGAAGACTTAAGGTATTCAGAAAAGCGCGAAATAAAAGTACGGGGTAAATGACATTTCAACGATTCGCTTTGTAACCTATTTTTTTTGTGTAAAAGATTACGGAGAAGTAATTTGATCAAATAACAGAATGAAACCAGATATATGAATACCTATATCAAACGGCTTTTTGTCTAGGAACAATGTAGGTATATTATTTATTTATTTATCATTACATCTCTTTATATTCTACTGCAGGACAGGGTTTTCCAAGTCATAAACAGAAGCTTCTTTTTTGTATTAATTAGTAAGAAAAAAAAAACTAATGAATTTGTTGTCTCACTTTACTTAATAGTAAGCTTTAAATAAATTTAGATTCGTGTTTTTTTTTTCATTATAACATCCCATTAATGTC
Source organism: Schrankia costaestrigalis (assembly GCA_905475405.1). NCBI lineage: Eukaryota > Metazoa > Arthropoda > Insecta > Lepidoptera > Erebidae > Schrankia > Schrankia costaestrigalis. The sequence goes on from FR997830.1 coordinate 5,118,872, forward strand.
CCACTGCAGGGACGGGCCTCCTCCAGTGATGGAGGGATACTTGGCCTACTAATACCACGCTGGCCAGACGGATTTCTATAGGGTTTAATTCAAGTTTTTCTTCTTTTTATTTCGTAAAGATAATATTCACGGATAGCCGGTTTTTATGACACCCATGGGATGAGATGGGGTGGTGACATATTGTATTCTTATTCGGTCACCACACGGAAAGTGTCTCATATTATAATATTGAATTAAATACGTTATCAGTCTAAAGATTTACCCTCGGGAACGTAATACATAGAGTTGCCGCCTTTTCTTCAGTATTCAATAAATAATTTTTCGAGATTCTGTAAGGATCACAAGCTTTTTTTCGGTTTTTCTTACGTCATATTCGTTTCTACAAAAGCATAAAATGTGTGATATCAAATTGGAAAACGATATTGTTTGAACATTAAAGCGTGTATAGATTTTATTCCAAGAAATAGCAATCTTGGGAATTGGATTTTAATTCTTATAAAGACAATGGATAGTTATTTTTGAAGTTGTTATAGTTTTTTGATGTCGGAGTTAGAATACAACATGTCACCACTCTATCTCATCCCATGGGTGTCGTAAAAACCGACTAAGGGACTATTCGTGAATATTATCTTAACGAAATAAAAAGAAGGAAAACTTCAAATTAAACCCTATACCAATCCGTCTGGCCAGCGTGGTATTAGTAGGCCAAGTATCCCTCCGTCACGGGAGGAGGCCCGTCCCTGCAGTGAGACTTTAATGGGCTGTTATGATGAATTAATCCCGTATAGATTCTCTTCATAAAGAAAGAAACTTGCTCTTTTGAACTACGTACCATATTAGCTAATCCCTCAAAACTCAGCCTTTTATATTTTATATTCATAATAAATTCTGATATTAAATAAATAAAAATAAAACCAGAAAAGTCACGGAAGCAAAACAGAGACAGATACCTATGTAAAGTTAATTAAAAAAACAACAACAAATGTAAGTAAGTACCACTTACTCTTTTGTCGCTTAGTAAAAAACTTCGCCTAGTTAACTAAGCGACAACGAACAGTTTTGTAGGTATCTCATTAGTTGTTGTTGTACCTTACATTAAAAAGAAAAATACTAGCATTATGTTAGAGGTGAGAAGAAATGTAGCCCTAATTTATTCCAGTTTTTAATTAAGAGAACTCCGCGAACTGTCGCGGTGAATTTACAAATATCAATTTAAAGTATACATCATCATCATTACAGCCCATTAAAGCCCACTGCAGGGACGGGCCTCCTCCCACAACGGAGGGATACTTGGCCTACTAATACCACGCTGGCCAGACGGATTGGTATAGGGTTTAATTTCACTTTTCTTCTTTTAATTTCGTAAAGATAATATTCACGAGTAGTCCCTTTGTCTGTTTTTATAACACCCATGTGATGAGATGGGGTGGTGACATATTGTATTCTTACTCCGTCACCACACGAAGAACCTTTTTTATAATTTATTCAAATTAAGAGTTCATTCGTATAACCCTAGTTTAATTTGTAACTCGATGTTCAGGACGCGTGGTGTATCACTCACAATTTAATAACGGCCAAGGTCAGTTGACGGAATAATTGAGTTTTTAAACTGTTTAACGAAAACATACCTTTTGGTAAAAAATGTTTTTTGGGCTGATCTCAGTTTGTTTCATCTATATGAGAGCGTGTTGGGAGACGCCTATGTCCAGCAGTGGACTGCAATAGGCTAGTTGATTGATTGATTGATATATGAGGCGATGGAGGTTCAATATATTTATGATGTGAACACTCCATTTCATGCAATTTTCTCAGTTATTTATATTACGAAAACAAAAGATGGATATTTTTATCGACTTGTGTTTAAAGTTAAGCTCCATCACTGGCTGTAGCCCTGTAGCCTATCCTTGCAGTGGGATTAAGTAGTAGTATTTGAATAATAGTCTCTTCTTTTTTGCTTGTGAATGAAAATCTTTCAAACTCTGTTACCCGTCTACCAGATATGAAGGGTAAGCAAGATATTTCTCTCACTTTTGGCCTTGTAAACTTCAAGTATGAATATCATCATAACAGCCCATTAATGTCCCACTGCAGAAACGGGCCTCCTCCCGTGACGGAGGGATACTTGTCCTACTAATACCACGCTGGCCAGACGGATTGGTATAGGGTTTAATTTCAAGTTTCTTTTTATTTCGTAATTCACAAATAGTCCCTCAGTCGGTTTTTACGACACCCATGGGATGAGATGGGGTGGTGACATATTGTATTCTTGTCGTGACAAGCATGAATATAAACAGACTACGAACTAACGAGACAAACAAAACAATACTGCTTAATATTCAAACAAAAGTACGGGTGTGTTTTTATGTTATTCCTCCTAGCTTTGTGAGAGAATCTCAGCAAAGCTTTTAAGTGTATATTGAAAAAAAACTTTTCTCAAAGGCATTAGTGTAATAGTTGCGTTAAGGCGACAGAATAAATCGTAGATTTAAATATATACTAGAGGATTTGTTTCTACTATTTTGTTAAGTATTTTTTGGCATAATTACGCTTACATTAGTTAAAATTTATATAGGCTAATTTTATTAAGTTCATTTAATTTATTCATTTCATTTATTTATTTTTTTATCATTTTGTTTGCCCATTTTTGTTTATTAAGTTTTTACTGTGTGGTCACAAAGAAAGAACATAATGGTGTCATTACCCCATCTCATAACATGAGAATCGAAATAAACCGATTAATGAGAAGTAAACACATAACGTATAGACGACCTCTGTGGCGTAGTGGTTATATAACATGACTGCTATGCAGAGGTCTCGGGTTCGATTCCCGCTCAATGCAAATCTTTTTGTGCATGAACATGATTGTTTGCATTGGTATGAGTGTTTCTATGTATAATATGTATTTACAAAAAAAAAGTATGTTAAGTATGTTTATCCGTTGTCTAGTACTCATAGTACAAGCTCTGCTTAGTTTGGGACTAGATGACGTTGTGTGAATGTGTGAGGAAGTAAAAAGTACTGTCATCTTTATAGGCATTAAACACGCCATTATACAAAAATGTAATTTGTGCATAAAGTAAATAAAATAATCCTCACACATTCACACAACGCCCTCTAGACCCAAACTAAGCAGAGCTTGTACTATGGGTACTAGACCACGGATAAACATACTTATATACTTATTTTTTTTTGTAAATACATTCATATTATACATAGAACACCCAGACTAATGCAAACAATCATGTTCATGCACACAAAGTTTTGCATTGAGCGGGAATCGAACCCGAGACCTCTTCGCAGCAGTCATGTTATATAACCACTACGCCACAGATGTCGTCAATTTGTGCATAAAGTAAAATCAATTAATAAATTATTATGTATCATTTTAGTATAGCAGTCAAGGTCATAGTGTACGATATGTTGCCTAAATTCTAACTTCCATTATACCTCAAGGAAACCCTTAAATGATAATGTTTCTATACGGCGAGTAGAGCACTTAGTGTTCCCTACAAGGGCTTCTTGGTCCTATATGCGTTTATAAGTTATCGTTACTTAAGTTTTAGAAGGAATTTTCCCTTTAACCGGTAGAGGTGATTATATTGCCACCTAATTAGCAACTCTAATGCCCTCGCAATAAAGGTCAAAACCAATGAAAAACGAAGTTACTTGTACCAGTTAAAGGGTTAAGTACTAGCTGATGCCTGCAGCTTTGCCCGCGTTGTATAGATAGCTTAAATGTTATTCTATACCCTAAACTACCTATATTCCAAATTTAATCAAAATCCATTCAGTAGTTTTTGCGTAAAAAAAAAGGAAAAAACATCCATACATCCTCACAAACTTTCGCATTAATAATAATATTAGTATTTTAGGCTATTTTACGTAAATTGCGACCATTTTCCATCTAGTCCACACTTCTCATCAGGGAAAAGGTGAGACGCTTAATTTGTCACACAAATGTTGACTTAAAACTTGTTTTAAAGTTACAAAGTTTGTCATTTTGGCAAAGTTACGCTCCTGGGATTAGCCAAAGACGATTAGTCCTGACACGTGCTTGTTAACGAACAGAGTAAACTCATTATATAAAAGCCTTTTTGTTTGTCTGAAAATCCCACGCATTTATGTAACTGTATGTATATTTATTCAATTAATCAGTGGATGACATTAATGAACTTTTTGATCGGCCATGTTTTCGTTTTGTATGTCAATAGATTTAAATATCGCGTTTCATGGGATTAGTCCAATTATATTACGGACGTGATGGATTGGATTGAATACACGGGGTTACGGATTACTGAGTCAGAATATACAATGTCACGTGTAGTAAAGGTTGATTTAATATAAACGTAAGAGAAGGTCTAAATAAACGTAATACCAATCTGGTTAAATAAAGTGCAAGCGTGCAAGTTTTTTTTCATTAATGGCTACCATTCTCGATTAATAATAGCTCTTTACCTATGAAATTGCCGTTTTATTTCTGCGCAGTCTTTATACTCTACATTCTTTAAAAACATATATTGTTTAAATTATTTTTGATTATGTAAGAAATATGGGATATAACCAACATCTAACAAAAGATAATAAATGAAAATTATTATTATTTGGATTTAAAGCGTCTAGTGATACCGAGGAAAGAAATCTCGTTGACTTGCGATAATGCCTGACTTTTTCTTTTTGTGGCTATGTATTTTGCCACTGTACATGGCAAAAAAATTACACATAATTTTCATTAACAATAACTCGAAACAATCCTAATAGCATCCATCCGGAGCAATGTTGTTTTACGAGGAGTATTTCTTTATCAATGGAGACTGTCCTCCACAGTTAAAGGAAAACAAATGATACATAATAATAACCTACTAAAAATAACCTATAATTTATATTTCTACCAAAATTAAGTTATTCATTGACAGCTCCTGTACCTAACTGAATAAATTAATTAACTCTAACGACACTGACCTTTCTCTACTTCCAAATTGAAGGAATTACTTATTTATACTTCGACAGTCTAATGTCAAGGGGTCAAACACCCTTCAATTAAGCCATGTCTAAACATTTTTCCATATTCGTTACGTTTCAGTTGTGTGATGTCAAAATACTTTTGTCTTAGCAATGTCATATCGATTAGCCCTATGGTTGTATTTAATGCGTTACGTAAAACCATGAGACTAACAAATTTATTTATGTAGAAATAACAAAAATACTTGAATTAAAATATTCTGTTACTAACTATTACTTTTATTCTCTTAAAACTTATGAATTACTTTCTTTAAAATGAATATAACATTTGCGTGATAATATTAAAAAGCCGTCCCCTAAGGTTTATTCAAAACGACATTTTTTTCATAAAAACAAAAAAAAATCTTATCATATACGATTTGCGACCAAGAATTATATCGATTTTTACAACATTAAGAATCCAAGTGATGTTTTATTCTAGAAACACACAATTATAAAAGTGATACTGATTTGAAAAGGGGAAAGTGCAGGCCTGTATTTAGTGCTTTAACAAGCACTTGCACTATACATTCCCTTTAATTAGAAGGTTACGAATATATGAAATAACAGTAAGGCCACTTACTAATATTTATTTATTTAACAACACCAGAATTACCAATCTATTACAATTGCTCATATACAAACTAACTTCTCTCGACAATATATACGAGGCGGTAGGGTCAAATCTCAAACAATACACTATTACACCAATTCTTATCTTATCTGGATTCTCCTTGTGTACGTTAATTTTATGTCCGTAAAAAATCCCAGCGACGAGACAAGAATTGTTTTAAAAGCAAAAAGAAAGAGAAGATTTGCATTTGGTTGAGGGCCAGTCCTACACTTTGAAGTGATAAAACATTTAATAAACATAAACGTTTATTTTAAAATCTTGCACTATGACTATGAATTAAACTGTTCACTGTGTCGCGAAGTTCAGAAACTAACTACAGTATGGTGGTCACTTCCTATTTATTTATTAAGCACACCAATAGTACAATTATCAATCTATTACTCACATACAAATCAGCAATTCATAGCCGATGATTATACATATTGAAACTTTTGCATAAACCTTTACTGCCTAAAACTGTCAGACGTAGACAACACTTTCTCTGTCTACACCTTCAAATAATAAATATCTTTTTTTTTTTCTAAAAAGGTCAAGGTTTTATTCCCTACATATGAATGAGCATGCTCATCTTATATGTAAGTCACGCGTATGAAAATTTCAAATAAACAATTCTAACTTCAAATAAGTTTTTTATTTCTTTTCATGCAATAACATAATACGAGTCTTGCGTTCCTAAACATATTCTGTTTAGGAACGCAAGACTCGTATTATGTTACGAGTCTTTTGTCTCTAGCTAAGGTGTGATAAACTATTGAAATGGAATAAAACAAATGTTAAAGGTCGCGTAGGTTGTCTTCACATCTCTGCATGTTTTCAATGTAGTCTATTAATAACCTACTTCAGAGACTTGATATGCAATGTATGTTACATTGCAATGTATGTATGTTACATTGCATTCAGTTATGATATACATTTTGACGTTAACACATACACACGTAAACTAAAGCTCATTTCCCGTGTGGGTAGGCAGTGTACACACTATGATCATAACAAATCTCCTTTGATTTTTTCACACTCAAACATACAGTCACGTCGCTACCTAAACTTCTCTTTATTTTTCACATTCACAGTCTACCATTAAATATACAAATATATTACAAATATATATATTATAAAATATACAGCATAGAAACCATTATAATCATAACTTATACATACATTCAAATCAAAAAGATACATAAACACGTAAACCTATTTAGTACTACTTCGCCAATAGGAGCATAAAATGGAAACAGCTCATAAAACACTTAGCGATCGTTTTGTGACGTCATCTGTCAACGAAACACTCTCTAAACGTGACGACACGATAAACTGGATTATCATATCATGTTGTATCAGCTTTTATGTGGAACTGTATCGAAGTGGGAATTTCACTGGTAAAAGACTAAGTAAACTAAGCTCTGCGATATTCTGATATGAGCTGAGTAGAGCTTATCAGAAAAGTCCATGTTTCACAGCCAAAAAAGGCGTTTTCCATTCCGGAAAACCAACTAGGCATAGCAATGCATAGCATTTATTATCTGATAAAAGGTAAGCATAGGCTTTCCAACTATTACAAAAGACAAGTAGCATCCTCGCTACATTATTGTATTGACATTTCAGCCAAGAACTTGGCTACTCAAACTGCTACTATAGAGAAAACCCTAGATATTAAGTTGACTGCTCCTATAGAGCAAACCCTAGTATTTAAGTCGACCGCTCTTATAGAGCAAAACCTAGGTTATAAATTGACTGCTCCTATAGAGCAACCCCTAGATTTTAAATTGACTGCTCCTATAGAGCAACCCCTAGATTTTAAATTGACTGCTCCTATAGAGCAAACCCTAGCTTGTAAGTTAGTAGCTCCTATGGAGCCCACCCTAGATTTTAAGTTGACTGCTCCTATAGAGCAATCCCTAGATTATAAGTTTACAAAAGCCAAGCACTTAGCTCAAACTCAGTCAAACTGTTTAAACTAAACAGTAAGACAAAAGAGTATACCTCTTGCTCACTTCTGGGTAATACTAAGAATGTCAATCAATTAAATTTAGTACATCAAAACATTCAAGGCATATTGGGTAAAACTCTAGAAGTCGAGTTATTTATTAATAGTAACAACATTGACATCCTTTGTATTACTGAGCATTGGTTAAGAAGTGACCAATACATGTTTAATTTTGATAATCACCAGATAGGCAGTTCATTCAGCAGAGAGCATGCAATACGAGGTGGTTCATTGATAATCCTTAACAAAAAATTTAAATATAAAGAACGACTTGATATTGTTAATCTCTCGGTTGAACGTTCTGTTGAGATAGCCTGTGTAGAGTTGAAGCATTTTATTATATTAAGTGTGTACAGACCCCCTTCGGGTATGTATGATTGCTTTGAGAGAGTCATGGAGGATGTCTTAGATAAGGTAACCAAGTCTAAAAAATATGTAATGGTTTGTGGTGATTTTAATATTGATTTACTGGTAACAGGGAATGAAACCCCAGAAAGGGTATCTAAATACTTAGCTCTTTTTCAATCTTTTAATCTGAAAAATGTATTTTTGGAGCCCACTCGTATAACTGAAACAACAGCAAGATGTATAGATAATGTATTTATTAATTTTGTAATTACTGATAAATTATTAATTAATAAGCTTCAGTCAGACCACACTGGTCAGCAGATTACATTTTTAAATAGAAGGGAACAAAATGTATCTAAGAACATTGTTGTTATACCTAAAACTGCGCATAGAATTGAATGTTTTAAAAACAAAATTGAGTTAGCCTTTAGTTCCACACCAATTATCAGTGCGGATGATAGTGTAAACACTTTATTTGATAATTTTTTTACTACTTATTGTAATGTGTTTAAATCAATTTTTATACCAAAAACAATATTAATTAAAGGCAACGCCACATTCAGTGAATGGGCAACAGTAGGATTACATAAGAGTAGAATACGGCTTTATGAACTTTATGAAGAAAGGAACTATAATTTTAGTCATACATTTCAGAGTTATGTTAAAAATTATTCTAAATTATTTAGGAAGCTTTGTAAGGTAGCTAAATCACGTTTTCTGAGTTCAAGAATTAAAAACAGTAATGATAAGATTAAGACCATATGGAATATTATCAATAGTGAGACAGGCAAAGTAGTCAACCGCGACATTGAGTACAACTTAAACATCAATAACTCAACAATCACATCAGATGTAGAAGTCGCCACTGCCTTTGAACAATTTTTCCCTGATATTCCAATTACTACTACTCAATCTTTGAACTCTTCACCTATAAACGCAGAATTAATTTTAAAGGATAATGTACCGATTTTCAACAATGATTTTGAATTTGAACATGTTACTCCTTTTGATATAATTAAAGCTTTTAATACCATTAATGTCAAAAAGACATCAGATTTATGGGATAATTCTGTAGTTGTTACTAAACATATTATTTACTCAGTTGCAACGCATTTAGCTCTTATATTTAATCATTCGATAGATAGTGGTGTGTTTCCTGATTTAATGAAATCCAGCAAAATTGTTCCTTTGTATAAATCTGGCTGTACATCAGACCCAACTAATTTTAGACCGATTTCAGTACTGCCAACTTTCAGTAAAATATTTGAAAAACTTATTGCAAACCAACTGCAAACATATTTAAGTAGATACAAAATTTTACATATTAAACAATTTGGTTTTACAAGGGGTCGCTCCACAACCGATGCTGGTGTGGAGCTTGTAAAACATATATATGATGCCTGGGAGAAGTCTTACGATGCTTTAGGTATTTTCTGTGACTTGTCCAAGGCTTTCGACTGTGTCGATCATGATACACTTTTACGGAAACTACATCACTATGGCTTAGGTAAACTTGGATTAGATCTTTTCACGTCTTACTTAAATAATAGAATACAAAGAGTTAATATTAATGGAAAATTATCTCCAGGATCTGTCGTAAAAATGGGCGTTCCGCAAGGTTCCATACTTGGACCCCTTTTGTTTCTCATCTATATAAATGATTTACCACATCTAGTTAAAGATCAACATGAGATAGTTTTGTTTGCCGATGACACTTCGCTTTTATTTAAAGTGAAACGACAGCAGACTAGCACTGACGAAGTAAACTTGGCTATCTCTAAAGTTGTTCGTTGGTTTGACATTAATAACTTGCTCCTTAATAGCCGCAAAACCAAATGTGTTAGATTTATAACGCCGAATGTACAAGAAGTGAAAACCACAATAAGAGTTAAGGAGGATCAGGTAGACCTTGTGGACACTACAAAATTTCTTGGTATAACACTAGACTCTAAGCTTCAGTGGGGCCCACATATTATGACATTGGTAAAGCGACTAAGTTCTGCAGCTTATGCCGTTAGGAAAATTCGAGAACTGACAGACATAGAAACTGCCAGATTAGTATATTTTAGTTATTTTCACAGCATAATGTCATACGGTATTTTACTATGGGGACATGCTGCCGATATTCATTCTATCTTTGTGCTGCAAAAGAGAGCTATTCGTGCAATTTATAATTTAGGAAGGAGACAATCACTTCAAGAAAAATTTAAAGAAATCAATATATTAACTGTAGCAAGTCAATACATTTATGAAAACATAATTTATGTTCATAAAAATAAAGACCAATTTGTCAAAAGAAGTGATGTCCATAGTATAAATACTAGAAATAAAGATAGACTTATTCATCCGTATTCTAGGCTCCAAAAAATACATAGTTCATTTCAGGGTCAATGTGTGCGATTTTATAATAAAATTCCGAAAGATATTCAAGATCTAAGTTTTAATAAATTTAAGAATGTAGTCAAACAAAAACTTATCGTAAAGGGATATTATACTATCCTAGACTACACGAAAGACAAAAAGGCTTGGGATTAACTGCTTCTGTTCCATAGGCTGTTTCAAATAATGCAAGTTTATGCACTTTTTTTATATATGCGTGCTACTGTATTGTTTTATCTCTAAGTTCTAATTGTATTATTGTATCCTTTCTATCTTTTTTTTTTCTGTCTTCCTTGTTCTCATGCTTGTCTTCTACTTTTCTTTTCTTTGATTATTATTTTTTATGATGTATAAATGGTGTATTATCCTGTCTGGTACTGTCAAATATTTTGATAGGGTATATGATTAATGTAAAAAAAAAATTGTAAACACAACTGAATTTTAAAAGAGTTGCCATGAGTTTCTTTGCCAGGTTTCTTCTCATTGGGCCTACCATTTGGAAACTGGAATTTATAGATCAACACAGACAGACAAGTAGATTCGAGTAGTAGATTGGTTTTATTTTTCTCCTTTAATTTACATTTGACAATACAACGCGGCTTTTCTTAGTGCTGTAGCGTTTGTCTGTGTCGATCTATAATTTTAAATGTAGCTTCAATTTTAAGTAAACGACGATTTCAAACAATTTGTAATAAATTTTATGAAATAAAGTATTTTGAAGTTTGAAGTTTGAAGAAGTTTGAATGTGTACCCAAGCTGAAGAGCGATTTGGTATAGAATTTTTATTTATTTATTTTTAACTTCTTGTGCACAAGAAAGTAGTAGTAGTAGTACCGTATTTGGTAGTTTTCTGTCAAGTTTTCTTTCCTTGGTAAGTCATAGAGTATCTGCTAAGGTCAGCCTTAACGATACCTAATGTATGAGATAGAAATAGAATAAAGACATCATTTATTTTAACTCTGTCGCAACATGAATTTCCGTAACCCTAGCTTAATTAAAGAGTCAACAAAACAAATAAAAGAGATAATTTTAAAAAGTTTTACAGCAGATAGTACGTTGTAGAGAATGTAAATTCGTACTGAAGTATGCATGTTCCTTTTTTATTGGGCAGTATTTATTTGGTGGCAGCTGAACTGGCGTGGGTCTAAAAAATCCCTAACAGATGTTCAATCCCAAAATCGTTCCCGTATCGTGACATATAAAAGTATTGGTAAATATTTTGATATTAACAGCGTGGCTCGCTGACGTATGTAGAAGATTATATTGAGGCTTTTTACGATAATGTGTCGTGTCTCGTTATGTCAATATTAAAAGAATGAAGGATTATATTAGCATATGGTGAGCTATGATTTATCGTTTTGTAGAAAGAAAGCTTAAAAAATGTTTACGATCTCTGTGGGGTTGTTCTAGAGTGCCTACCTAAGAAAATCGGTTTCGATTCCCGATAATGCAAATTCTTGTGTGCATAAACCTAAAATATTGCGATACCAATTTTCTTGTGTGCGTTTCTACAAAAAAAAATAGAATTTGTTTATACGTTGTCCACGTACACAGCGGTACTTCAGTGCAAACATTCATGTTCATGGGCACAAAGATTTTTTTTTACAGGAAATCGAACCCGATCCCTTTGCATCCAAAGACTATAAATAACTACACAGTAGTCATCAAGACACTTCGTTTTTAATTTTCTTCACTTCAGTACTGAATATTTCTCACATAAAGCCCGATTTACACATCGACAAGTACAGTAGCGAGTTAAGTAGTCAGTTGTTGATTAAGTTGATTTACTATTAACTCGCTACTGTACTTGTCGATGTGTGAATCGGGCTTAAGTCAGAACACTATAAACTAAACTTGTAGCTTGTAGTTTAAACAAATAAATTAACTTAGCTTTCAGTAATAAAGCTTCACGGTCTCTTGATTATAATCAAAATTAAACAAACAATGTTTCAACTGAATAGTGTGCTGAATGACGTCACCAGTTAAATTTGTACCAGTTGTTTATTATACTGCGGTTTCTGTTAATTCTAGCTTAATGAATAGCAAGCAACATGCCCAATTTAATTTAGTTTCTGAATAATTTCTGAAGTAAATCATAATTGCTTAGGGGGTAGAAAGTTTTGTGTAATTTTTGGAAAAACTGTTGTACTATTGACAGCTGCGATATTCAGCTCAATAATGTAATGATATTATTGAGCTGAAGTTCTTCTTCTACGCATTATTCAAGCATAGAAACATACGTCATCAGTTATGGCGTGATGTCATGCCTTGGGATCTTGAAAGCCAAACAGAAACACGATGGTACATGATACAGAAGACAGAGGAGACATGAAAAGTACAGCTAATATCAGTCATATCTCGTAAACAATGAAATATAGAAACTTTCAACTTTAGGGCCCATGGTTAGGTTACATAATACATACATACACACCCATACACACACACACACACACACACACACACACCCATACACACACACACACACATACACACACACACACACACACACACACACCCATACACACACACACACACACACATGCACTCCGTGGCATTTGGACCTAAGAAATTGCACATCATTATCTTATTGGATTGGATCATTTCTTTATTACATTTAAGTGTGTGCAGTTTAACTGTGAGATCGTTGATTCTCTTCTGTAACAATTTACATTTATAATTTTTTTAATCTATCATGTTTTTTTTAAATCTTTATTTTGAAGGCGGTTTACTTCTAAGTATGAGTATGTCACCCCATATATCATGTTTGTTTTTTTTATATGTATCATGTTTTGCTACACCATAAAAACAAAGTCCATCGTTTCAGAGAAATAAAGCGAAAACAGCTTTTTCTAAGAAATAAAAAATGTCGATAACACTCAATTTACTTTTTACAGCAATAACTCAATTATACACGGGTTCAGAGAACTTTCAAAAGCTTATGAATATTAGAATTATTTGGTTAATGAACAAGGCTAACTCTGCTGGAGATTTTTATTACTTAGGTACACGTGTAATATGTTATTTTAGGTATTATAATGTTTTTGAAGAAAGCTATCGTAATTACAGTGACTGCGAAGTCGAAGGACAAGGATTCTATCCCCGTGTAATGCCATTTCTATGTATAGTAAGAAGAATGTATTTAGAAAAAAAGTATTAAATATTAATTTATATGATATAAACACGAGTTCTATGCCGTTATGGGTGTCATTTATATTACGTATTTTATTTAACATATATTTACAAAAAAAAAGTATCATTTTACGTCATATGAATTACCTATAACTTAGGCATAAATAGAAAATGGCGGAAACAACAAAAGGCAATGCAAAAAAATATTTTGATGGTACCTAGTGTATTCTCAGAAGAGGGTAGGATCCACCTAAAGATTGAAAAATTATTTTCATTGGTATTTGTTCTTTTCCAAGTAACTATTTAAATATGTTAATTACAATCTCTACTTAATTAGGACTTAATGGTATTGTGTAAATTTGTCATAAATTATATCTTTAATTTGATACTATCATTGTCACACTGTGATTTTATCATATAGAGAGTATTATCACACTCCTCCGTGTGGTGACGGAGTAAGAATACAGTGTGTCACCACCCCATCTTATCCCACGGGTGTTGTAAAAACCGACTATAATATTCACGTCTTTACGTAATAAAAAGAAGGAAAACTTGAAATTAAGAAAGTCCACAGTATATTTCCTCAACACGATATGCAGTGTTTGTTTTTCATCCCGTTATTGCGCCGTCGCTCGTCCACTGTGTATATATCACTATCACACATTTCGAAATAAAAATCCAATTAATCTGCTTAAAGAAAACTACAATAACAGACTCCTACATAAGAATCAATAGCGATAGTGACAAAACAAGAGTAAGAAGGTGACCTGCTGGCTCGTTTGCCTCCCATGATATATAAAAAAAAGAAAAGAAGGAAGGGAAATTGGCTTACCAATACCAGTTTGTAATATTTGGGAACTAATAACATTTACCAACGTGCTTTTAGTTAGCTTTTACGCGAAGTGCTTACGAAGTTTTAATGCGAAGTATTATACAAATATTATTCACAAATTTTTATAACTGATAATTCTGTCAGTTACTTGTGTGCGATAATTTATTTCACGGGAAAAAAGAGACTATTGTATTTTAATAAGAGCAAATGTTATTTTGATGAAACAGCTGGCTAATTTTCTAACAAGTAACTATGTGTTGGTGCTGCCCTTGATTTTCCAGGAATCACGCAAGAAACTTTTGGGAAACGATTTCATTAAACTTAGAACTAACAGGAAATTTGTTAAATTTTAATATGTTATACATTTCATTAGTATTATGTATATTTTTTTTCATTAGTACTAATGTTATGTGTTATTTGAAAGTTTATTAAAATCATAAAACCACAATTTTGCTACGGTTTAAGCTTTCACAAAAAATGGAAAGGAAAGGAAGAGGAAGGCCCAAGAAAAGATGGATGGACTGGGTTAGAGAGCATATTAAAGAAGGTGAATAATGATATGACGGCTGACAGGGGAGTATGGAAGGAGAAAACCATTTTCGCTGACTCCCAGTAAATGGCATAAGGGCAGGCAAATAAGAAGAAGATTTCACAGAATGTTTCTGCGGTTCTGCCGTATTAATAGTCATCATTGATAAGGTACATGTCATAAAGAATTGTATACCATTATGCCAAGACATTGGCAAAAAAAGCGGGCAAGCGATGGATGAGTAAGTGACAAGATAGAGTAAGGTGGTGGTTGAGCAGTGAACGATATTGGTTAAAATGATGATGATGGCAAGACCCCTCACATTGTAGACTGAAAACCTGATTTAGGTTTCAATGGGCACAGATAGTGCCCGGTAAAAATGCTTGGAGAAAGTCTCTTTCTAGCAATGAATGTCTGCTGATGGCATTATTGTTGGTTTGTACTGAGTTGCATATTGTTGTTATAGTCTTTGAACATTATATGTATATTAGATATTTGTTGCAATTATATGTACTCGTACCTTATACTTAGGTAATAACGAGCTTGAAGAGTTTCCTCGTATTTCATTAAACAAAGTAGAAGTATTAAGGTTATTGTGTTAGTAAATTAAGGTTATTGTAGATAATAGTCTTCCTGGTATATTGCTTATGTCAATTATGTGCATGTTTATTTAACTATTGGTTGTTAATAAAAGCATTAGTTTTTTTAAATGTATATACTAGAATCGTTTACTAAGTTTACAGGAAAAGATGTATTATTATTGGACCAAATAAATATAAAGAAAGATAATAATGTCTAAATCTTTGAAATAAACGCATCACATGCTCGTGACGCTAGACCACCCGAGTCCTTGTCTCGATGTCTTAATAGGTATGTCCAATCCTTTGCATATACCAAAGATACGGTAACTCCAACTTTTATTCAACTAAGATAACTTTCCAGTTAACTTTCAATAATGTAATTTGTTGCAATGCTCTAACTTTTCTGATTTGAAAGTTGTAACTCATATTGTCTTTGGGATAAACAACAAATAAGAGTACATACGAATATGTACGATACATAATTGCTAAGAATCAAAGAAGTTAAAACAATTTTCATGTTATATCATTATGTACGTTGTCAAGAATACAATATATTTTATCAAGAACAAATTCGAGAAAGTTTCTACATTATGACTACCCATATTTATTTTGTACACACAGCAACTAAATAATTAAGCTAGACTCTCATGTACATTAATACCTTAAAATTAAGACACAATTTCAAATGAAAATGTTTAACTTGATGTGTTGCTGTGTGTACTACACATATTTTAGTTTCATAGAATAAAATCACCAGAGACAAAGCGTCCGGGACATTCCGTGCGGTCTCTCGCTTAAATATAGGGTCTATCTAAAATTCCCTTGTCTACCAAGTTGGACAGTATAAAGACCGTGCCTTTTGCGTACCATGCCCCAGGCATGTTGACATCCTAGACGTTACGCCAAAATAATATATTTTAACCTAATTTATTATACTGTTGGGATTCTAAGTGCTCTAAGGGTTCCGGTGATAGTTAGATTGTCATACCTATCGTAGGTATTACCCCTGATTATTAAACTTGGAATTTGTTACCTATCTCAAAACATATTATCAGGTAACAATTTGCGATAATTAATAGAGACTTAATGCTTTTTATCTGCTTCGTTGGGAATATTGCTAGAGCCGCAGAAAAATTTCTTATACGATCCACGAATGATTGTACTGAGTTGTAGGATATACTTTATGTCTGTTACATTATTTAAAATAATCTTCTGTAAAATTCTGCTCAATAAATTCTTATTGCGACATCTTAATTAAAAAACAAATTTATCTGTTTATATGATAAACATACGAAATTAATTTTTTATTGCTTTACATTTTAATACACGGTCGACTACACTCCAATCTTGTTACAGCTTATCAGAAAGTCATTGATTCGTGTTATCGCGTATGTATTAAACATGGAGTAGCATGTAGGTGGGTTACAATTGAGGTTATGCTCTTGGGAAATGTACGGAGTTATTAAATATGGAAATGTGTATGAACATGTAGGTATTTAATGTTGAATATTATGGTTTTACAACAGATATAGGTAGAGAAGTATATCTGAAAATAAAGTGCGTTCCAGTAAAGACGCGGGCCCACCGCGGTTCACGGAGAGTCTACGCACGTGGATTAAGCTTCGCTTTGGAAGAAAATGTACTCGTATGTGGTCCACTGCAACCCGGCTACGCATGGACGATACGATGGACTCTCACAAAGAACAAAGTGTGTATTTTACATTTAAATATTTTTTATAGCTTTTTAGTGAAATAAAGAAGTTGTACTGTATACTTAATTTCCTGTACACATTTGCATTAGGTTAATCCGGGACCAGTAATACGAGTGTTTGTATTACGCACGTAGGTATAATGTGTTAATCCCTTTAAATGATATATCAAACGCGATTTTGTTGTCCCTTGACACAAGTAATTACAATTATTTCAGCCACTTTATCCTTTAGTATATTTTGTGCTTCTGGTAAATAAATATTGTAATAAAATAAAATGAAATAAATATTTACGGACATCTCTACACAGCGCTATCTGTTCCCAAAGTAAGCTAGGCTTTACCTGCGTGGGGGGCCTGGGGGTAACGGGACGGATGGGCTGCCCGTTGCCCCGTGCAGAAGCAGGCCAAGACGTTGGCGTGTGTAGGTGCTCCCCCCACACACGCCCCCCCCCCCCCCGGTAGAGAGGACTGGGGATCCTCTCCCACATAGGGACGGGGCCGTAATAGGGCGGCCGAGGTCTGCAGGGGACCCTGGGGTCGATGCTTAACGGTGCATACCCGGGGCCCCTGCGAAGAGACCCAGAGGGAAAATAAAAAAAAAAAAAAAAAAAAAAAAAAAAGGCTTTACCTGCTTGTGTTATGGTTAACAGAACAACGGATATTAGTACTTATATACTTTTTTTGTAATGTGGATTATAATAGATCTTTACCTATGAAATTGCCATTTTTTTTTGCCGCAGTCTTTAGCCTCTATATTCTTTTGAAACATAGATTTCTTGTATTATTTTTGTAATTTCGTAAATACAGGACATTACCAACAACTAACAAAGGTTAATTAAGAAAAATAATTATTATTTGTATTAGTAATAAGCCCGTAAATATGGGTCAAATTTAAACCAGCGGATTTTACCATTTAAACAAATGTAACTTCTTCTTTTATAATTTTTTTATTATGATTAAAATGCTATAAGTTAGCTAAGATGTGCGCTATTAACTATACTAAATTTCATTCTATTAAGTTTAATAATTATTGAAAAAACTAAGAAAACGTTAGTATGAAAAATCAAACTTCGCATAAAATCTCCATACAAAACGGCAATTTCACAGGTAACATAGGTAACCTATTATTTTAATTTACTTTTATACATTGTAGCCAACCCTACCTGCGATAAATATTTCATTGTTGCTCGATGATCTCCTCCTTTGATGGTGGGAATCTTGATCTAACATTTCCACATAAAGGTTTTGTTTTAAAATTTCCGTCTCTGCAATATACAACTTACTTACTAAACTATATTTGTGTTATTTTGAAATTATTTTTGATGCGTTAATTATTAAAAAAGATCTTTATTATAAAAGGTGCTGTCGCCGCACGCCACGCCATTGGAACTATCTTAGTACAAACAAAAACAAAAATTACCTTCCTAGCATTAGGTAGAACGTTATTTAATTACAGCAATAATAATTTTGTTTGTCACGTAGCGAGATAGGGTTGGTTATAATTTACACGTGGTCAGGTCACTCTACGATTTATTTTCAACCTTGGCCGGGATTTCATGTAAGAGAAAGTTAACATTATCAAACTTTATTTTTGAGCTTTTTATCCGACGTAGAAGCGTTAAAAAGAAAACATATCTTATATAAGTTTGATATTGATAATAATCATCAATGTAATCATAAATTTAATCACTGTTTAGATAGAGGAGATATTTCTAAGTAAAATCGTAAGAATTTAAGCTAATCAAATGACTAAAATTTAAGAGGCGTTTATGAGTAAGGAGGTACAACAAGATTATTCTAAAAGAAACACATTATAAGATTATACTCAAAAAAATATACAAATTAATAGGTACAATATAAAAGTTATAATGTTGACGCAAACTGTCTTTAGTATCCGGAATAAATCACATTTAAAACTTTACGTCAGTTGAGAAAAAATATTCGTAGATTAAAAAAGTTTTTCAACAACGTTGCCTGCGTATTTTAGATAAGATACCAAAGACACAAACTTTATCAATCATAGTTTTTTTTATCATATGCCTTCACACTAGTAGAGCTTATTGCTATTTGCAATCAGTTATTACAAACCGTTAACGCTGGTTAAGCAACATTGCCGAGGTCATTCTTAAGATGGGTCCCTTAGTAGTATTTCTACTGAGTGCCTTCAAACTTTTGAATGTAGCACGGTCTTTAAGCCACGTCAAAGGTGGCGGCCTGTTATATTTTTCCAGGACCTTTATTATAACTGCTAGACATACTTTTATACGTTTTTTATATATACACACGCTTTACTAACAGAAACATCTAAATCTAAACTAACAGTTTAAGCACACAAATGTTTGACGTTTGCAGGGATAAATCCCGTAATATCTACTGCATCTAGACGTCTCCATAAAATGATACATCAAAAGTTTAATTTAACATATATAACTTTCTCTATTTTGTTGCACAATTCTCCGAAGATTCGTCTTTGACATGTACTCGTATTGCAATAGAGTAAGTTCAGTGTAACTTTATACTTGTAGACGAGTATCGAAGGACGATGGAAATGTTATGTTTCTTAAAAGTTACACATTTCATAGTTGGTGTGACAAGTTTTCGTCAGCATGAGATTTTTATATTCATGCTTGGTTGTGGATTAAGCTGGACAGCAGCAGTAATACAGATTAGACAACTTCTTGCTAAAGAGACATACCATCTGACCGTAGTCAAGTAAATTAGGTAGAGAAACGCTAATAACTCCTGTAATTAAAGTTAACGCCTTGGTGGCTCGTAAAATTTATCTGGTGAGATACACTTTGACACCTTATGGCTTTTGACAGCATTTATTCTTACATCATACAATATAAGATTTTCCTCTCGATTGTTTGAATGAAATCTTATTCCACTATTTTTATATCAATACTTTTAAAATAAAATTGTGTTCCGTTCGATTCCACGAATGTAGGCGAACGTTTGAAATTGAATATTTTACGTAATCTTC
Source organism: Schrankia costaestrigalis (assembly GCA_905475405.1). Lineage (NCBI taxonomy): Eukaryota > Metazoa > Arthropoda > Insecta > Lepidoptera > Erebidae > Schrankia > Schrankia costaestrigalis. The sequence goes on from FR997830.1 coordinate 5,138,980, forward strand.
ATGTTATTGCGTACTGTAGATATTCCTAACATATTGATACGATTTATAAATATCACGACATGGCATAGAACCTTACCTACTTTTAGACATTTTTTCAGAAAAGCAATAACACTTCGATTTATTACAATACAATTAATTGTCATGTCGATGCATTTCGGCGATATTTAAAGGTACCAATTTTTTTTTAAACTTCCAACAACTGTTTTATCCCTCTATTAAATAAAAATAAATAAATAATCCTCACACTTTCACACATCGCCAAATAGTCCCAAACTAAGCAAAGCTTGTACTATGGCTACTAGACAACGGATAAACATACTTAAATACTTTTTTTTTGTAAATACATACATAAAATATTATAATATAGAAAACACTCAGGCCAATGCAAACAATCATGTTCATGCACACAAAGATTTGCATTGAGCGGGAATCGAACCCGAGACATCTGCGTAGCAGCCATTTCATTTAAAAGAAACTAGGTACCTATTTTTAAAAACTACGTATTATAATTGATAACCATTCTTTAATTTTTAACGTTTTATTTCTAGCATTTCACTTTGGCCACTATAAAGTTCTCAAAACATTATTGATCTCAAAAACGCAAACAAACTTAAAAAGGTCGTGACATTTAATTGATTACTTTAAAATAGGTCATGTTGAGTATTTACAGTAGTTAGCTAGAACAATAATAAAACTACGTGACTTCGCGTTGTTTTACTCTGTGTTTCTGTGAAGTGTACTTAGCACCGTCCGCGTCGTGTTGAGATAATTGAGGAAAAATAACTCGACTGTAGCTCTTTGAAATGTTGTGTGTAAGACACTATACAAGGCGTGATACTAAATTTCAGAGGTTGAAGAATAAACTATTTTCAACGATAATAATTTTATTTCTTGCTTGACGTTTCAACTCTGTAACTACGCCCACTACAAAGTCTTCGAAACTTCAGTCTAGAATTAAAAACCCATTAATGTCCCACTGCAGGGACGGGCTTCCTCCCGTGACGGAGGGATACTTGGCCTACTAATACCACGCTGGCCAGACGGATTGGTAACGCATACAAGACTAATAAAGGTCGTGACATTTAATTGATTACTTTAAAATAGGTCATGTTGAGTATTTACAGTAGTTAGCTAGAACAATAATAAAACTACGTAACTTGACGTTGTTTTACCCTCTGTTTCTGTGAAGTGTACTTAGCACCGTCGCGTCGCCGTCGTGTTAAGATAATTGAGGAAAAATAACTCGATTGAAATTCTTTGAAATGTTATGTGTAAGACACGGTAAAAGCAAGATGCTATATTTTATAAAGTGTGAAACAATTACTTAAAAGAGGTTGTAAATGTTTAACTAATTTTCTTTTAGAGGTGTTTGTTATAAGATGTAATGGTAACGAATATAACAGCTTTTTAGATTTGTATTAATCTATGTAAATACCGTGTAAGTATGAGGTTTAAATTTAAATTCTTCGGGAAGACGGTTCGAGCGATCTTTAAATAACTTCTTAGAGCTTGCAAGCATTTAAAACATTCTTTGGAATGTTGACTGTGGGCAGTTGTTCAGAAAGTGGGCACTTTAGCTACTTTAATAAAAAAGGATTTTGAAATAAGTATCTACTCTCGGTGAAAAAATACGAAATATGTAACTGGTGTAAGGTTGATATTTTATATGTAGGGTATTTTGATACTCAATTTACTATAAAAGGCGTAATGGACGGCACGTCAGGGCCTTTCTTGTGTAAGCAGCCGAAGCGAGTGGTTGTGTATCCTATCCATCGAAGTATATTAATATATATACCTGAGTATAATAAAAGTATACAGTACAATCAGCGGAGTTTTATTACAATTCAGAAGTGGTATGTACAGCTCACATTATTTTATTTTATGCAAATGTTTAAAATGCAATGTTAGACTGTTATAATTTATTTAGTGTGTTTTAAAGAAGCAACCGAATTTAAGTAAATGCCTTAACCCTTTAACCAGTACACGTAAGTTCATTTTTCACTGGTTTTGACCTTTATTACACGGTTATTAGAGTTGCTAATTATGTGGCAATATAATCACATCTGCCAGATAAAGGGTTAACTGCATCAAAGGTTAAGTGTGTTCGGCTGCCATGCATGAGGTTGAGGGTTCGTATCCCATTTCGAAACAACACACTATCAGGGTGAATTTGTGTGCGATCCACAAATTGTGTTATCTCACAATAAATGTTCTTTGTGTCTGTGGGGTTTATAAAGAGTTGTTGTAGGGTTCTTAATAAAATCCATGTAGTATGAATTCGAATACATGATATATTTCCTGGTACCAGATTAATACTTAAAATACAATATATAATTACATGATTGCGGAGAGACGACGGCTGGGCGACGCTAATGCAATCACGCGTCTGTAAAGGTGATTTGTCAGCAGTCGCTCAAATTACAATTATGTTGTGTCCCTCCCTACATGTCCATTAAATTGATGTTTGTAAAGTCTCTGCGACACAGGACACGATTCCTAGTGCAGTTGCATTTTTAAGAAAAAATAGGTTAACGATTAACTAACAGCGTTTTGTGTTCAAGTTTTACGTCATACCTACACTTTTCAATATATTTTCTTAATTTTATATTTAAAGTCATTTTATGCAGAAAATGATAACGACTGTATTACTATCGCAATAAATAGACTCTGCCTACCCAATGGGAACATGCCGTGACCTATATTTATGTAAAGTATGGTCAAAATCTAGCAGCCTTGAGTCTTGAAGAATATTTTATAAATCTTTACAGTTAAATCAATCTCAATGACTAGTCTATGTACTGACCTTAAGATTTTGTGGTCCGGGTCATTTCTTACGATAGTTTTCATATTGTATGGGGGTTATAAGGGGAGCTGAAATGTGGTCCTTTTTTAGATAGGACTAGCCGTTTTCGAGTTATTTTACTTTAGGGCAACCTATGGTCTAATGAATATATTATAATGAAGGTTATTGTTTGCGAGTTTAAGATCATGGAGAAGGCCAGGAAAGAGGTTTGGCTCGCCGCCATGGTGCCCTTGTTCTTCACACATCGAGACGAAATGGTTCCGGAGGCGGGCGGCATGGCGAGGCTTACTCTCCATGTCGGAACAACACGCACTGTGGGAATCGCGGCTCTACTCGTTACAGCGGGTGCAGTAAGAGCATTCGCGCATACGCTACGGGATCGACTAGGGCGCAGCGCAAGCGTCTGCGCTCCTTCTCCACATCACGTGGTGGTTTCGGGCATCAGGGATCCATCACTGGCGGTGGCTTACCACACCTACCATTAGCAAACGTAAGGAGAACAGTGAGGAACCTGCTACAAGGGATAGTATAAGGTCAGCCAGTGCCGCTTATTAGAAAGACATAGCTAATAATTTATATGCAATAGTCATTCTAGTCTATAACGGTATAGCTCCCATAATTTAATCATAAGGATATGAAAGGATTGTTATTTGGTTATAAAAGGTTCTTTATTTTAAGGATTACCAACAAATGATACACATAATGATTTACAAGCCAAAAATAATAATCTTGTCATTCACAGACAATCATAGCTAAAATGTCTTGATGTCTCCATAACAATAATTATTTTACAATAAATGTTAAATGACAAGATTCTTATTAGTAAGCAGAGAACTGTTAGAAAGTATTTAATGTTATAAGTTAAAAAGAGTTAATGGTGACTACCTACTATTTATATAAATAATATTATTTAGAAGCTATATTTTCAAAAATGTTAAATCAAGGAGTCTAGAAATATCACTATACAGCCTGCACATTATATTTAGGGGTAAAGTGAGTACTAAGGGGGAATGCCAGATTTCTTAGAGATTAAAGCTAAAGGGCCTACCAATAAAAGTATGTAGGAATGGTATTTACTACTAATAATCAAATTCTAAAAGAAATGTTATTAGTAGGTTTTGAGTTGTAGGCGAGTTGAGTTGAATTTTAACTTGCTGCAAAATTAGGTTATACTCAGTTACGTAGGTGCTTATACCGTTAACAAGGCTTGAGCTTATATACTTCAGCTATATTACATGTTGTTCTAGTAGAAAAGAGTATTCAATTTGTCGTATGAATAATAAAGATTTAAAAAGAAATTAAAAGACTAGGTACCATTATATTTATAATATTTTAATAGTTACACTTTAAAAAAAAAAACTGAGCAGGAGGTAAAACTTAACATTGACTAGTCTTGTTGAGAAACTGTTCCTGGTAAGGATTTTTAATCTTGCATCAACAGTTGAGATACATGTGTGCTGATCCTGGTAGCTGTAATAAAAGTAGTTTTGATTTAAAATGAAAGTAATTCATCTTAAACACCCGAATTAAATTAAAAGTAATTTATTTAGGTATTTACCTTGATAAATGGCCTATTGACATAATTGTCTAATGCACATAGACTGATTTTTATTGATGGACTTTTATTTGGAAAATATTCATAGTAGGTATTGTTTTTATTTAGGAAATTTCATTTTGAGATTCTTTCTGTGATTTACTGTGTTAGTTATTAAAATAAACCAAACTAACTTAAATCTATTTGATAAAATAATATTATAATGCTGAACTATGGCATTTAGAAATGATAAAAAGGATGGTGTAATTTAAACCATAAACACAAGAGTGTAGTTAAATACAATATACAAAAAGAAAATTATAGTCTTACCTGATATAGTGCTATTTGATGAATTATATTTCTAATTTGTTTATATACTTCAATGTATCACTTGTCAACTGTGTTAATCTGTTAGCAGTGAAGTGTTACAAGTAATACATACATGAGTATGGTTAATAATATGCTATGTTGCTTTCTGGTTGTTCAATTGGTATATTAAGTCGAGATTACCTCTTGAGATATTATGCTACAAGTAAAGAAAATAATGGTATAAGTATTAAGCAGTCAGGGAGTGAATCATACAAGTAGTTTACTATATACATTCTACAACATTGACTAGGTTATTAAGTATACCTGCCGTGATCTAAGCCATCGCTGAAAAGTTCTCTCATCTTAATCTTTGTATAGCAGATGTCTCCGCATTCTAGACAAGTTCATATCACAATTAATTAATACATCATAGGTTTTTAGTATTCACTGTTGACGTGAAGAGCCAAGTCCAGGAATTTCGCAGGGGTTCTCAGAGGTTTCATGCACTAAATCAAAGTTATCGCTGGGGTTCTCGTGTGTTATTTTATTAAGTTCCATAATATATTCAACCCAATGTTATTAAGCAAAGAAGTATTGTCAAAGTTAATATTCACAAAACAAGACACTTAAAACAAACAAGTCTATCGTATTTGCAATATAGTCGAAACCATCCAAAGAAAAGATTTGAAAGTTTTGATTTTCAGTTTCATTTCAAACAGAAAAATGTTAATGAATGAATGTGAAGTACACGGAATTCGATGTTGCCGTTTTAAAAAAAAGTGACGGTATGCATTTGGTCAAGTTAATTATCAATTTAAATGTTTTGTGATTACACATTATTATTCTTACTGTGTATAAAGGAAAATAATATAACTTCTGTTATAATAAATGCTGAACTGATTTGCTTTGAGACTGAACAAATAACTTAACCTTTGTAAGTGTGGCAATATTATTAATAGGTAGGTAGTTTAAAAGTATTTTGCGTTACGTAGTTTTACAAATTTACTTCTGTCTGTTATTGTTACATTTCTTTCGTATTAATATTTCATTTCCTAATTAGTTGTATTATATTATAGTGATTCATGCAGTATTTGGAAGGGAAAAGTAATGATTGAAAGGTTATTTCAAAAATTAACGATTACTTTGGAACCGTTTGATAAAATAAGAGCCTAAGGCTGGCAAGGCAATCTCCTTAGTTAGATATCTATTCTATTCAAACAGCAGTTTGTAGGCACGTATTCGCGTTTATTTCGCTCGCCGCGGCAATAATAATATGATAAAGATTATGTAACTGTGTTTAATGAGATGACAAATGCGTTGTCCACTCACCACAATTTATTATGTACCTACCCATAACAAGGGACAAGGAATCTTGAATATTGGATCTCTCTATTGGGTTTGGGATATTTTTGCAAATATTTTAGGCTAGAGGTACTTCGATATTTTATAGAATTAATAAAGTATATCTTTTAAAGGAGTACCTAGACACTGATACAATCAAATGGAATAGTGGAGGTTAGTGGACGCTGGAGGTGCTTGTGTAACTAACAATTTTTAATTGTACCTAATGTCTAAACATTCTAAAATAAAGCATCTGTGTGTGATCGGGATATCATAGTTAATGCATTTATTATAATACATTATGGACAATAGTGTCACTACTCATGGAAATTAAAAGCTATTGGACATTTAGACAACTATAAAAAAAAAACAGGTTTTATTTTCTTGTTTTGGGAATTATTATGATGTCAAAATGTAGCAAACTTGAGAATAGGAACAACACTAAGTACCAATTGTTTATAACACCATAATGCTTGGTCATGTAAAGAACGCAGGCTGGTTAGGGATACAGCTGTAGGTAGGCAAGATAGTAGCTTAGAGAATTAATAGGTATCGTTATGGAATTAAACATAGTTATTGGAAATGACCAATAATTAGGCGAGGCAGGAATACGACAGTTGCTGTCGGTCGAATTTTCCCCTGGGTTTCACTTGGTGGGTCTAACAGTTAATAGTAATTCTGGTGATGGGAGTGTTGGTTTCTTTGTTAATCACTCCGATTGAGATTTCTGTCACCTTTATTTTGTGATGGATGGTAAATAATATGTACTCTTATTAAGATATAATGTGTTAAGTTGTAATTTATGTTTATAAGTTGTAACTAGGTAGTACCTAAGTGTAAAATATGTTATAAATGGAGTTATAAACGAAAGTATGAGTTAAGTTATAAATGAAAGTTTAAATGATGTTATGGTTTGTGTTGGGGTCCTGCCAAATGAAATGGGCTGGCATGATGTATTGTAGTATTTCACTACATTTTATTGTCGCTGGCAGGTGTCGGAATTGTTGGATTAATATCCGATGGTGTCATGTGTTTTGATTGACAGGTGTCGGAGTCATGGGATTGAGATCCGATGGTGTCATGTGTTTTGATTGACAGGTGTCGGAGTTATGGGATTAATATCCGATGGTGTCATGTGTTTTCACAAGCGATAGTTGGTTGGTTTAATTATTGTCACTGGCAGGTGTCTGAATTGTGGGATTAATATATTAATATCTGATGGTGTCACAAACAATAATGGTTTGGTTGGCTAATCTTGCGAGAATGAAGAATGAATGAGTAATGTTTTACTTGTCTAAGAATTGTTTAAGTATACAAGAATATAGTGCATTGGTATTCCTTGTGAGTTTAAATAAATGTTTTTGATTGATTGAGTTTAAGAGATCAAATAATACTGTTGTTAGATTATCGCTATAATGTATATGAATGGTATAGGTACTTAATCATATTGTAAAATGGTTTAAGTATGCAAGAATATAGTGTATTGGTATTAATTGAGTTTAAGAGATATCAAATAATATTGTTGTTATTATTGTTATATGCATATGAATTGTATAATGTTATTGTAAAATGGTTTAAGTAGGTATACAAGAATATATTGCATTTGTATTCATTGTGAGTTTTAGAGATATCAAATAATATTGTTGTTGGATTATTGTATATACCTACCTATATGACAATTCATACATTTCATCATATGATAATTCATTATACAATTATAATCATATTGTAAAATTAGTGTTATATACACTTTGTTTAAATACGATTTGGTGCTCCCACTTTTATGTACTACCAACAGAACGCTTTTTACTAAAACTCTATATTAATCCTTTGGGTATAATCCCTAGCTTTTTATGGTATACATTGGTTGCAGCACCTTATTACAGTTACAATGTTGTTAAGATAAAAATAATAATTGACGTCCAGAAAATGCTGCAGTAGAGTTTGTTGCGCCGCTTCTTCTCTACTAGCGCTTTGGAGGCGGTGGTAAAATTTGAGAATCTTTAAACATATAAACTTAGATTAAGTAGATTCCAATTGACGTCAAAAGTAGGTGGTACATAATATCGAATGAGGATACACAACAATAAAATTGTTAAGTGTTGTATAACTATGTAAAATAATTTGTTTTTTTTTTTTCTCTTTTTGTTATTAATATCGCTGTTAGTTTTTTTTGCTGTCAAAGACAAGTGTCGTCCCTGACCAAGTGTAAGGTTAAGTTCCACCTGGGTTCGTGCATGGGGACATGCACGAGGTCAGGATGGACGAGTGTAAGGTTGATATTTTATATGTAGGGTATTTTGATACTCAATTTACTATAAAAGGCGTAATGGACGGCACGTCAGGGCTTCACATAGACCTCGGGTTGCCTACTATCCAGCAACACATGAAACTCTGTTCCCGCCGCTACTTTGATTCGGCTGCCACTCACCCCAACCAACTAGTGGTCGGGGCGTCCGGGTACATCCCCTCCAAGATTAGCAAAATTCGTAGACCTAGGCATGCTCTCGAAGAGCCGGACGATAGGATCACGATCGCTCAACGTAGAGCTCACACGGCGAAGCCATAACAAAACGTCCGCGGTTCCGTCCTCGCCGTCGAGGCCGGAATACGCGCCGCGTTCGCTCCTAGAGGGCGTGCCTTCCGCACGTCCTGTTAGTCAGTGACGGTCCAGGCCGAGGTCCGTACCCCAAAGGGGGTGCCCCTGTGGCACGTCACTTAAATGTCTTTGGTTGAGGGCCATCCGCCCCACCACAGCCCGCGTAAAGTAGTAATGGTCGTCCGAGACCGACTACTCGTCCACACAAAAAAAAAAAAAACAAAAAACACGTCAGGGCCTTTCTTGTGTAAGCAGCCGAAGCGAGTGGTTGTGTATCCTATCCATCGAAGTATATTAATATATATACCTGAGTATAATAAAAGTATACAGTACAATCAGCGGAGTTTTATTACACTGGTCACAGACTAAAACACAGTTTCATCAGTCAAAGATACCTTACCAAAGAGGAAACCTTGACACAAAATTGACTACCAGCGCCTGACAAGCAAACTACAAAGTAGGTTATTTTTTTTATACATGGAGGGCCCCGGCCCTGTAACGGAACACTCCTAGTCTATTATGATGAGAAGGAAACAAATAATGTACCTGGTTATAATTCAAATCTTTTTTAACACACTTACTAAAATGCTTTATTAAAATAGAAAATTACATGACTGCCGTAGTTAATAGCCTTAGTAATATGATTTTCTTAGAATATTGCTACGAGAATGAAGTTTTACGAAGTATAATGCAGCCTAGCCTACTTCAATTACCAACGCGATAAAATAAAAAAAACGTTGATAATTTTTCTCCGTGTGGTGACGGAATAAGAATACAATATGTCACCACCCCATCTCATCCCACGGGAGTCGTAAAAACCGACAAAGGGACTATCCGTGAATATTATCTTTACGAAATAAAAAGAAGGAAAACTTGAAAACCTATACCAATCCGTCTGGCTAGCGTGGAATTAGTAGGCCAAGTATCCCTCCGTCCCGGGAGGAGGCCCAGTGGGACATTAATGGGCTGTTATAATAATGATGGTCTTTTTTTATCAACCAGTACTTTATGACGTTGCAGTTGTTTTCGGAGTTAGATAATCACTTTGTTTTACTACTTACCGTTTAATGTAGAGGCGCATACTTACGATGGCTGAAGTGTTTCAAAATAGGTGGGATTCTTCTCTACTACTTCAGTGGCATAATATTCACACCGGTTATCGTTGTAGTCTAATTTTGTTACACTAACACATATTCTATTCACATCAGTAATCCCAGTTTGTATATGTATATTAAAAGTATAAATAAATATTCCTCACACATTCACACAACGCCATCTAGTCCAATCCAATCTAAGCAGAGCCTGTACTATGGATACTAGACAACGGATAAACATACTTAAATACTTTTTTTTGGTAAATACATACATATTATACATAGAAAACACCCACACCAACGCAAACAATCATGTTCATGCACACAAAGATTTGCATTGAGCTTGAATCGAACCCGTGACCTCTGCGTAGCAGTCATGTTATATAACCACTACGTCATAGAGGTCTTCAATCAGTATGAACCATGTCTACAATAAATTATTTAAATTTTAATATCATCATTATCAGCCAATGGACGACAGCTGCTGGACATAGGCCTCCTCCAAATATCTCCACCATACCCGGTCCTGGGCTTCTGGTCTTCTTCGGTCCAAATTTTTTATATAAATAAAACAATTTATTTATTTATTTTACAATTTTAGGAAATCTTATAGCTAGTAGATATAATATACAGGATTGAACATAAAAAATGAAGGCCAATTTAAAGTTTCCACAGATAACACAAAACTGCAAAACACACGCAAAATGTATGGAAATACTACAAAAACTGTATAAAAATAACCAGAAGGCGTACATTTGTTATGTAAACCGCTTCCCTAAGGTACGTTTAGTTCCGCTATTATCATACAACCTCTATTCTTATTACCACAATATAGACTTGCGGGCTTGCATCACTTTCATAACAACCACGCTTTTTTAGAGTTCCGTAGCAAAATAGATTCAGTTTCTTTATAGATTCGACATGTCTGTCTTAAAGTTTAAAACTTAGTAGGGTTCTAAAAAAGTTATTAAATTTCTAATATCATTTTTTTCTAAACTAAATATTAGCGCGAGTTAAAATTCATAAAATAATAACTAAAAACGTAAAACTACAAAAAAATATACGATGTAGATACCATACAAACTTCAACCGAAAATTGGGTTGAAGTTTTTATTAAAGTAAACTTTATAATGCTACGGAACCCTTCATGGGCGAATCCGATTCGCGTATGACCGCTTTTTTTCTTCTATGTAAGACAGAGACTACCTTTAGTACCTATACGTATGTAAACTAGTTCTAGTGTTAGTAAGTGCTATAGACAGAAGCGCGCTGGTCGAGTGGATGTACGCACTCCATCCTTATTGTACGTAGACTTGGAGGTACTTCAGTCAGTGCTCAAGTACTATATAGGAAGGAATAGTACAATGCAAAGGTTCACACAACGCCATCTGGTGTCAAAGTATGCAAAGTTTGTACTTTGGATGGTAGTTAATGGGTGGATAAACATAGTTAAATGATTCTTTTGGAAACTCCTACAAAGTATAGATTTTATGAGTAAAAAAATTAAATATTGTACTGAAAAAAGCAGGTATATTATAATAATTTATTTATTTTGAAAACAAACAATCGTACAATACAGACAACAAAAATTCAGTAAAAAGATTTCCACAACGTCTCCACAGGTTCCTTTATTATCATAATAGTGTGTGTTTTCTGACAGACAGATCATATAGACACCAAAATATAAATCATCATCATCATAACAGCCCATTAATGTCCCACTGCAGGGACGGGCCTCCTCCCATCACGGAGGGATACTTGGCCTACTGATACCACGCTGGCCAGACGGATTGGTATAGGGTTTAATTTGAAGTTTTCTTTCTTTTTATTTCGTAAAGGTAATATTTACGGATAGTCCCTTAGTCGGTTTTTACGACACCCATGGGATGAGACGGGGTGGTGACACACTGTATTCTTACTCCGTCACCAAACGGAGGACCTACATAAGTTAATTTAACATATTTAAAACACTCGTTTGATTTCCCTTCGGAAACAAAAAAGTTTTATTAAACAAGTTTCCTCCTATTCATAACGAGCTAATTTGGTACTATATAAAAACAACCGAGTGAAATTTGATTTGAGATATATAGTGGTGTAGAAGAGTTGGATTCCAATTAAAATTTAATTTATGTAAAAATTTATATAACATATTGAAGTAAAAATTAATAAAAATTTATGTTAATTTTTTGCCTACCATACATAACATTCTTGAAGTTCGTTAGAAATGCGGAACAAGATGGCGCTTTGACAGTCTTATTCTTATTTGAAACGCATAGTAACGAAGAAATTAACAGGACTAGGTGTTATTAGAAGATTACTCAGTCAATTAAGTGTTTTAGGGAAAGTTCTAGGCTTTCGATCTTTTGAGTTTCAAAATTAATATGGTGGTGATGTTTTTTTTTATAACCTATATGGTCCCACTACTAAAGAAATATTCCTTCTAATTTATTTTCCATTCGTGCCTAGGCCTACGTATTGCTTTGAACATTTAGTTAAGCCACCTCGCCAGCATAGGAAACCTATATCTTCCGTCCCCAAGACGAGTACGTTCGTGTATCCATTTAAATTTCCAGATACATACATCATAGACCAAGACCCTTTCCAGTTATTTTTCAGCTTGACTGACTTGTAAAACAAAATGTAATATAATAGAGAGTAACATTTGATCTGTCAGTCCTGTATCACAGGTCAATAGATACAAGTTTTCATTCCAACAACTAAGGGTCGCCCACGCGCCGTCAGACATGACGCCAAACATATTGGTTTTGTACATAAATGACGCTGGTCACGTTGAAGGTCGGAGGTTTAAGAAAAAAGTTTCATTGTCTTTTAGTTTTAGAACTTACCCTTATTTTAAATGTTTATGGATCAAGTTTTGGACTAGAGTTGGGCTACTTACTTGCGTAATGCATTTTTGTATAAATTTGTTTTGTGTTTAAAGTTTTAAACTTCAACAATAAATTGTTATTTTGGTAATAATCGAGGGATATTAAATTACCAATGGGTAGGTACTTCAAAAGTAACATTTAGGTAGATCAGCAAATTAAGTATGATTTTGTGAATGTTGTCCGTTCTTTCAATTAACTGACTACGTATGTCAAGCTTAACATTAAGTTCGCAACAATAATAGAGTCTTAAAATAATCAAAAACTAAAATATGGTACCGGAAATTTGAGATGACAAAATATATTTACTACGAATATAAAAGACACACGAATACGTGAGATACACAGTAATAAAATGTTAGAATATATATTTTCATACAATGGATAAAATGGCAGATCATTTATTTGTTTCTTCCTGTGTACGAGGAAATTCTTTTATATTATGTTTTTTAGTTTATTGGTAGTAAATTGAACAACAATATATTTTTGTATTGACGACCTCTGTGGCGTAGTGGTTAAATAACATGACTGCTACGCAGAGGTCTCGGGTTCGATTCCCGCTCAATGCAAATCTTTGTGTGTATGAACATGATTGTTTGCATTGGTCTGGGTGTTTTCTATGTATAATATGTATGTATTTACAAAAAAAAGTATTTAAGTATGTTTATCCGTTGTCTAGTATCCATAGTACAAGGTCTGCTTAGTTTGGGACTAGATGGCGTTGTGTGAATGTGTGAGGAATATATTTATTTATTACGGCTAAGTATAATTCAAAAGTTATATTTATTATTTTTATGTATTTTCATATGCATATGATTTGATGGAAATGTGTTGTAAGCCAATCATATCTTTCGACTCTGATTCTGTATGTTTTAATCGAATCCAAACTCAGTCACTTCTTGACTAATTAAAATGAAACTTTTTATTTGAAATGGAATACTCCCAAGTTCTTACAATATAAATTACGTCACCACACTTATGTTTTTCTGTAATCAAGAAGTCTGTTAAAACAAAAAGGTAAAATTCAAGTAAGTTAACATACAAAAAAAACCATTTTGTAGTCTTTAAGTAAATCGAAAATACCTCTGTATAAGATAAATCTTCTCACAAAAAATATTTTCCGAAACGTTTAATTCTAAACGATTCGTAACTTCGTAGTACTGGCTGTTGCCTAAATTTTATATTTACGATCTATCCTTAACCTTGAAATAAGTCAAGGTTAAACGTATCTAAATAAAGAGGACACCTTCAATAATTGGAAAATGGCTCGGAAAAATATCTTCTTTGTACTCACAGCAACACATCACCTAAAAAATTTCATTTGAAAATGGGGCTTATTACAAGTGATTAAGGATTACAAGGGGTTACATTAGTGTGTATCTAATATATGCCAATATTTACCACTATGAAGTGTGAACAAGAGCAAATATAAATAAATCTTTAAGGATACATAAGTCTAATTAAATCACAAGTTTTTAAAATTTTTTAGCCACACCTTAATTCTTGATGATGAGATAACTTGATAACTTTGATGAGAGGGAATTATACTTGCCATAACTAGTATAATTGATAAACAATCGCAACGGCCATTCTTTAAATATGGTTGTCAGGTGGTGGTGTGTAATTTTTAATTAATTATTTAATAAAAACAGAATTTGTGGGGAACAAATGCACCGACATTTAAGCTAATGTTGAAAACATTAAGTTTTAAGTAGATACAACAAAAACATTAAACTTAATAAAGGCTTACAAGCCTTTTTATATTTAAGAAAATAAATTAAAAACCTTACTTTCGCTAACCTATATTGTGCTGCTATAAAAACGTTTAATAAGAGAACCAAAAAGGCTGTAGTAAAGTAGGTCATTTCCCGCCATTACTGTTTTATACAAAGAACCTCTATCAAGTCGCGGATGTCCAGACAAAACGCTTTTACTCTATAATTCTTCAACATCTAAAGAACCTACTTATATTCTTTGATATTAGGACCTACTTAATTATTTTTGTTCGATAACATACGTTACTTTTAAGTAAAATAAGTATTCAGTTACTTAGTTATTAGTTCCCTTTTACTTTTTTCTAATAATATGTAAAAAATATTGTAAAAATACTAAAAAAGTAAAAATTACCTTTATTCCCAACCCGTAAATGTCTTCCTTTAAGGTATTTTGCTGTGACAATTTCATGTTTTCCTTCTAACATTGCGTCGAACTTTATGCAAACGTTTAAAATATTCCATGTTAATACCAATAGCGTATACAAAGAAAACAAGAATTAATGTTAAGGCTAATAAGGGCTAATCATAAATAAGTCCTTAGCCCTTAAGTGAATAGTCTTATATTGAAACGTTTCCAAAAGAAAAATCAGTCATGAAAGTAGTTAATACTTTTCACCAAAAGAGCTTTATTACGTCCAACCTCCTTACTTGTTGCTTCGGCTATTCAAAAGAATAAATCAAAAGTCGTTCAACACAATAAATGTACCACTCCAGGAAATTATGAGGAAAAAGGATAAGTATGGAGGAAATGCCTAATTATTATTTTAATTTTTCAACATAATAAACTTATTGTTATAAGTTTAAGTACTTTAAAGTTTACTAATTGACTTTTAAGTCGTCGATTGCTAAGTTGACACCCAATGGATAGGACATAATGGTGACTCTATATATTCTAACTCCGTCATCACTGGAAGACTTTCTGTATGTACAAAATACGCAACACATTTTATGCACAAAAAACCCAAGAACTATGTACACTGACATACAATAAATATTTAAAGTGTGCGGGAATTGAACCCTTCCTAAGATAATCTTACCACTACACCACCAAGTAGTTATCTAACATGAAAATCTGTTATTTAAGAGGCTTATAGGACGAGAGGCTTATATGTAACATGTCTACAAGGAATCGAGGTCAACATCACAGCTTTATATGTGTGAACATAATCAGAGCAAGGATAATAGTACAATGTGTTAACGCCCAGCGGTATACAAAGTTATTGGCGACGCATATACCTACTTTGTTGTGTATGGCAATGTTTGATTGAGTTATTACTTACGAAACTAGGTTTTGATTGCAGTAATTAATATTTAATCTATACTATATAATAAAACTGTAGAGAGATCAATTCTGTACATTGAATAAATGTTAAAAATTAATATTGGAGGATGAATGGTGATCGACACTAATGCCAAAAATGCAATCAATAAATTTTTTGTCTGTCTGTCTGTCTGTCTGTCTGTCTGTCTGTCTGTATGTGCACGCATGGGTCAAAAACTACTGAAGGCATTTTAACCAAACTTGGTACGATTGTAGTCCATACTCCTGGGCAGGTTATAGGCTATATAACATAACGCTAAGACACATAGGAGCTGAGCAGTGACGAAAAATTTGAAGCAAGTCGGTTGACAAAACGCGTTCGAGCTCTTATCATCGCATACGTTGATCATACGCCAAAAATATGTATTACAAAAATAATGGTCTTCAAAAGATGTACAATAAAGTCATTAATAGTATATATCTATCTTTTATATATTAGCCACAATAACGTATTTAATCGTTAGGGTTTTCTTCAAAGTGTAATTTGCATAGACATATCTTTTTCAAACTCCCATATTTCAAAAGTACACTTTAATATCTTATTCATATTTTTTTTTATAGAAATCGGTTTATAAACACACAAGATATAGATGAAAGAAAATTTCCAAATGTCGCCGCGCCAGTATGAGTACGGCTGTACGGTTGATTTTTGTTTAACGTCCGAAACGGCCAACCGGTGCATCTATATAATTTCATTCACATTGACTCTTAATGCGAACGGACGTGGTTCTTATTGACTCTTCTCGGAATAAGCGCACTTTAGATATTAAAATACATAGATACGTAGTTTTTAGGTATTAAGTTTAAAGTAGGTAATCTATCTATCTGTACTATAATAAAACTGTAGAGGTCGAAATGTCTGTTCTTTTCGAAAATTCAGATAAAAATTATCTATATAATCTAGAAAAAAGTCAAAAAGCAACAACACTACACACTTACAATTTTTAGAATTAATGTATATCTGTCTGTCTGTCTGTTTGTTACCGCACATCTTTAAAACGAATTAAAATATAATCTTAAGACCAATACATTGTATTGTAGCCTTTCTTATTAGGCTTAAACTGAGGTATGTTTCATCAAAATCGGATAAGTATTACTCGAGATATCGCTAGATCTCTTAATTACAACAGTCCAATACAAATCAGGGCTCATGAAAAATGGTTTTGGTTCAATGTTGAATGAATTTAAATTTCGTTTCTTTTGTTCACGAGATGGCATTACCAGTAGTAATCATAAAATAAATGAGTTTTTAAATAATCTATAACTATTTTATTATTAAGTGCTATTAATAAGTTATTCCTTTTAAATGATAATAAAATTAACAATGAATTGTATGTGTAATATCAATTAAAAGTCTTATTAAATTAAATCAATTATAAGTTTACTTGATTGTTATATTTTTGTGTTTTTCGTAATTGAAACGCAATTTAATTAAATATAAATTGTATTAGTAAGCTATTAATCTAAAGTATCAATTATTCTTTTGGTATTAATTTAGTTTAAACTGTAGTAGTTACTGGTCAACGTAAAAGTATGATGCATACTTTTACGTTGACCAGTAACTCTTAGACTCCACCTGTTTTTATTAATGTAAATATATAAAAATACAAATAACCTTTATTAGTTAATCACAGGTACAAAACATCTGACAAAAATAAATAGTATTTCCCTTTATTGCTAATATTGGCATACAAACTTCATTTTTTAAAATTAAACTATACCTATACTTAATCATAAATATTAATTTGAATTAAAATAACATTCCTTTTCTCACAATCTTATTATAACTGCAATTATAACACACTTATATAACTATTTAATAATTAATAATATATGGGTATAATATAACAGACAACATAATAAGTAAAACGTTTTTTCTTTATAAAATCATTATACACAATAATGTGTATAACTATTGTCAACATAAAAAAAATACAAAACTGACAATAAAATATAGAAATACAATCACAAAACATTAAATTATTATTCAAAGTGTTTGTGTTTATTTTATTAAGTAATTCAAAAATACTGCACGCAGTTTATTTATAGATAATAATAATAATATAGTCGAGTCTAAGTTTAGTCAAATATTTTTTGCTAGATGGTAAAAAGGTGTTAGGTACAATAATTTTTTATTTCAGCATTTTTTTTACAAAAGACAAATCCCACACTAGCCTTTAAAAATATCAATTTAACGGACACAAAAAACATCCAGACTAAGGACAATAGTTTGTGTATCACAATTGCCCTCCATCGGAATCGAACCCGCGACCTCATGCACGCCAGCCATGTAATGCGACCGCCGCGCCACCGAGGCAGGTAATTCTGCCGCACCATAACGTGGCTTGCAAATGTATTCATTCATAATTAATTAGCGATTATCCGTGTGGTGACAGAGTAAGAATACAATATGTCACCTCCCCATCTCATACCATGGGTGGCGTAAAACCGACTAAGGGACAATCGGTGAATATTATCTTTACGAAATAAAAATGAAGGAAAACTTGAAATTAAACCCTATACCAATCCGACTGGCCAGCGTGGTATTAGTAGGCCAAGTATCCCTCCGTCACGGGAGGAGGCGCGTCCTTGCAGTGGGACATTAATGGGCTGTCATTTATTTTAACTTACAAATTTGACAACAGATGGCATTGTGCCTGTGACGTCATTTTCAGTATCGCAGTGTTAAGATTTTCCTTGAAAGAATGACGTTCGCTCATGTCTTTCAGCATAAGTTTAGACGCAGTCTTCATAGATCTGTCTTTGTAAAGGTTTGTTTTTGAAAAGGTTTTGGTTCGTTCGTTAATTTTACAATTCGTTTGTAGGTATATCTGTTTGTTATAAGGTTTAAAAAACGATTTTTCAGTATTAAATCGAATTGCGAAGTAAGTAACATCCGCCACGCGAACGAAGTCGCGGGCACAGCAGCTAGTTAAATAATAAGAGTTCCGTGTGGTGACTGAGTAACAAAAGAAAGAAATAATATTTATATCGAACCTAACTGCACAATATAAAAATATTAAAATTATAAATAAACATAATAAAAAGTCACATGAAGTGTAAAACTAGGACCAGTCTCACCATAATGCTGCAACGTTGAAAGCTGCAGCGCTGTTATTCTGACTGGCCTCTTTTATGACGTCACGGACGCCAAACACTTAAAACGTAAAGTAAAACATAGTGTAAAACAAAACATGGTGTAAAACATTTAGACCAATGGAAATAAATATCGACGAAGTAAAAAGTAGGTACGTTTAAAAAAAAAAGGGACTTTTCGACATTAAACCCTTTACCAACCCTATGTAGTCAGCGTGGTAATAGGCTAGGTTTCCCTCTTTCGTTGGAAGAAGCACGTCCCTGGTTGGGACATTAAATGGCTGCTGTGACGTAATTAAAAATAAAATTTTCCTTTTTTATAGCATAATTAAATTTCATTGTTACCGTCATAATGAACCTGAAGTTATGTAGGTGTAAGTACCTCATTGAATAGGTTCAGAACAATAGCATAACAGTATATTTCTAAATTAATTTTACTGCTATTGAAGATAGCTGTGTAAGTATTTGTATAATAAGATACCTTATTCTACAGATGTTGACATTTTAATTATCTATCTATACTATTAATATTATAGAGGTAAAGTTTGTGTGTTTGTTTGTGTGTTTGTATATTTGTGTGTTTGTGACGTTGTAGGGGGTAATCTACTGAACCGTTTTTAAAAATTCTTTCTGTGTTGAATAGTCTATTTATCGGGGAGTGTCATAGGCTATATAGTATCACGCTATGACTAATAGGGGTGGAGCAGTAATGAAATATGTTTAAAAGCGGGACGCGTTTTTTTCGCAGCCCGACGAAGTGGGCACGGGTCTGCTAGTTTTGTATAAAGTAAAATATCAATAACTTATACGTAAGCAAAGTACTTATAACAATGTGTTGCTTTTCTTTTAGGTTTTAACTTTTAAGAAGATTTCACTTTTTGAATAAGAGACGTAATACTTTAGTAATTGTCTAGGCTTTACAAATATTGTAAATGACTTATTTCTAATTATTTTCATTAGACACATGGCGGTTGCAGGAAGGTATTAAAACTGATTCAACGTATTAGGCCCGTTCTGCTAGTAAGTATCTAACTTTTTTTTAAAGTAGTAGATCCCCACTTTGTATTACGATATTTTCAACCACTTCCAAATTAACGGAAAGACGCCATCAGATGGTTTACCACCTATGAATATAAAGGATGTACGATCACCTTCAATAGATTGTTAAACAGATTCAACCACCTCTTAAATTAAAACGTGGTCTTAAATTAAACTTCTAAAATTAACAGTTAATAGACTACCTCTTTAAGTAACACCGACTTAAATGAGTTAACAGGTCGTAGATCACCACATAATTCGAAATTAAAAAACAAAACAGCCTCTTAACAATACATTTCATTATTTTCCGTTATAAATGTATTTATAATAGGACGTACTAGCGTAGAACGGATGGCGTAGCGCAGTGTTAATCTTGATATTGCTGCGGTACTTCATTTCCGTTGCACTGCACACTATGGTAATAAAGAGTAGGTAGTCTAAATCTGTCTAGGAGCGGTGGACATTTCTCAAACCACTTTTTTAAATTTTTTTACGAGTAAAAATTTGGAACGAACTTTGCGACAGAGAGCGAGCTTGTAGTATTTTGTAACTAAACTTTAACAGTATTCTTCCCAGCTGTCATGTGCTGCGGTGGGGTGTCCAAGTAAGACCTAGTAAAGATCATCCAACAATCCTCCAATAGTAAAACCAAAACATCCAAACCTATATAGTATTAAACCTTTATAGTACTTATTAAAAAAATAAAATAAATAAGAAAAATAAAATGTTTATTTCCAAAAAACAGATCATTACATAACATACATCTCACTGGTATTTACAAACTAATATTACATAATATTTATTTTATGTACCAACAATGTGAGTATTCGACAGTGTCTGTGCTAGTATTAACTGTGTATTACAACAATCTTTCCAAAAACATGTATACCACAAACAACTAGACATCTTTACCTCAATTAGAACCCTGTTAAAAACCAACATAGCCTATCTATAATACACGTTACCACAAGTTGAACGAGCTTTTGTTTGCGTGCAGCCACCGCACGTATAAGTACAGGTATGTACATATAGGTTTAACTGCTGCAGTGATTAAACAGACTCTCGAAGGTAACACAAAAGGACGAGTAGGTGTGCTGTTTGATGGTTAATGACTTCAGATTTTATACGTGCTGTGTATCCTGAGTGAGTAAAAGGTTTATTTGATTTGAAAATTTCAAAATGCTTTATTTCATAAAATTTATAACAATTGTTTGAAATCGTCGTTTACTTAAAATTGAGGCTACAATTAAAATTATAGATAGACACAGACAAACGCTACATCACTAAAAAACCGCGTTGTATTGTCCAATGTACGAGTAAATTAGAGGAGAAAAGTAATTTTAAGGGTGGACTAAAAGTTAAAATACGAGTACCTCCTGTAGGAGTTATCGCTCTCCTAAATTGAACATGTTACGCATTTTCCATCTTACATTATTAAGTCTCTTATACATATTTTTTTGGGAATAATGCAAAAAAAATATGTTTATGTGCACAAAGATTAGCATTCAGCGGAAATTGAAGCCTAGATATCTGTGTAGCAGGCGTGCACTATCGACTACGCCACAGAGATAGTTGGAATTTACTGTTTTTTAATTCCTTGCCAAAATATTTCTTTCTTCGAACACGCAGACCAAACTACATTATATTTTTACTTTTGTTTCATTCCTCGCCGAAATTCCTCATTTCAAACTTTCTCAAACTAAAAGAAACTACAACAAGTAATCCCGTTGCCTGTCGTTTGTTGATCGTATTACGTAATGGTTTTATTTCAGTGTTTCTGTACGTGACTGTACTAGAGATGAGAGCCATGAATTAATTTCAATGTCACGGTAGTGACGTTATGTTATCACAAATCCTGTTTCTGTTGACTATGTGTTCCCTCTAGTTTCTATAATAACTTATTACTAAGTATATCAATGGAAAAAAGAGTCGGAAGAGGCCTAGTATATAGGCAATGCGCGTCTTTTTCTTCTTGGATTAGTTATGACGTAGAATGGTTATTAACTATGAAAAAACTGTTCCAGATTTCTTGTTTTTTTTTCTTCTTAACAACTTTACTGTCCCATGAGTCATATATAAACTTTTGCATTGTTTTATTATTGTGTCTAATGGCGGGACAGTGAAATTGTTAAAAATACCTAATGAAAAAGAGTGGGATTATTCCATCCCACTTACTTTTTAATGACAACAAAGAAGCGATGCTATTCTTGTAATTATATTTCGACAAAAGCACTACCAATCATGCGTCATTCTAGCACAAACGTCATCAGTATTAAAGTTAACATTCTACTTACCTATTTGAAAAGAATTTAAAACACTTATAGTTGTGCTAAGAACTTTGATAAATGGAATGTTGTCTTTAAGTAAAACAATAATAACACTAGGAAAATACAGAATAAATCAGCCAGATGGTGTCAGATCTTTGAAACAATATGTAACAGTCTCCGTGTGCTGACGGAGTAAGAATACAATATGTCACCACCCCATCTCATCCCATGGGTGTCGTAAAAACCGACTAAGCGACTATCCGTGAATTTTATCTTTACGAAATAAAACTTAAAATTAAACCCTAAGTATACCAATCCGTCTGGCCAGTGTGGTTTTTTAGTAGGCCAAGTATCGCTCCGTCACGGGAGGAGGCCCGTCCCTGCTGTGAGACATTAAAGGGCTGTTATTGTAACAGTTTATTAATTTATGTAACTCTTTATTGAACAAAAATAAAAACAAAATGCTCCAAAGGAAGTCTGATTTCAATATTGGAATTTATCGATGTGAAGAGGATTTATCTTGTAAGTAATACACACATCAAAAAAGTCTAAGCAACATGCATGATATTACAAATTTACCATTTATATTAATTTATTTTACCATTTATTTTAATTATAACGTTGTATTTTATTTTTAAAATAATATTTTTAGGGTTCTATGATGTAAAAATAACAGCTGTTTTCTTTATAAGTTCTTTTAATAACAGAAATTAACAATATTAGAATATACAGGTACATAAGAAACTAAACTTTTTTTTTACAAATTGAAATTTCTTAAGAAAATGAATTTATTGTGAAAGAATAGGACAATTTAATACAAAGTATGGCCTCCTCTGCTATTCAAAACTTGTCGGCAACGATTATTCATTGAATTAATGAGACTGTTTATGTCATCTTGCGGTATTCGCTCCCAATGGAATTGTAGCAAATCCTTCAGCTGTTGGGTTGTTGTCACTCCGTCCAAGTCCTTCAAAACACGTCTCTGGAGCATGTCCCATGCGTGCTCGATGGGGTTGAGGTCTGGCGATTGTGCAGGCCAGGGCAATACCTGGATGTTCTCCGTTGCCAAGTATTCACTGGTTCGCCGAGCTGTATGTGAACGCGCATTGTCATGCATTAACGTAAAATCGGAGCCAAAGGTTTGTGCAAATGGATGGACATAAGGTCTGAGAATATCCTCAACGTAATTTTCAGCGTTCATGTTTCCATTTACAAAAACGAGCTCAGTTCGCCTGTTCTTCATAATACCCGCCCATACCATAACTGTTGAGCCGCTGTATGGATGAACTTCCTGAACGCACCTGAGTCTTTCAGTATTTCCGGGTCGACGGTACACTCGCACCCTTCTTGTATCAGGCCTAAACCCGAATCGCGACTCATCGGAAAACATAATTTTATCCCATTGTTCCTGGGTCCATGTTATGCGTTCTCTACACCATTCATTTCGACGAGCGCGATTCCCGTGACGTATCGGTGGGCACCTGATAGGGCGTCGAGCTCGTAGGCCGTACTCATGCAGTCGATTTCGCACAGTTTGGGGACTTACATCAACACCACTTGAATTTTGTAGCCTCAAACTTATCTCTCGAGCGGTTAACATCGGCTGGCGTCTTGCAGTCAGTTGTATGTACCGGTCTTGCCGAGTGGTTGTACTCCTTTTACGGCCTGGATGCTGTTCAGCGGGTTCCCCTGTATTATTGTAGCGCTGCCAAAGACGACAAATAACACTTCTATGAATACCAAAATGTCGAGATACCTGAGATTGATTACTTCCCGCTTGCAACATCCCTACAGCTCTTTGCATTTCATCTGCCGTCAAATGACGTCGCTCCATGACGTAAAGAATATCTAACAATTCAATTTTGTCGCCAACTGTATTTAAATGGTTGGTAAAATTATAAAATCAAGACTAAAACGTAGCAATTAACATGCACTCAAATTCAAACAAATTCGCAGTCATTTGAATTTTATGAAAAAAAACAAAACATAATCGAAATTTTTTTACCTATACACTTGAAGTTTACTTACCTATACACTTTGAGTGAGTAAATACTTAGAAATTAATTAATATAAATGGTAAATTTGTAATATCATGCATGTTGCTTAGACTTTTTTGATGTGTGTATAACACATAATACATTATTTTGTGTCTTATACTGATATCGCTATTGCGTGGTAAAGTGAACCGAACGCTGAGTACGTGAACAATTTACTGATATTGCAGAAAACTAGAAACGGATACCACTCGTTTCAAGCAATTTGATTCAATTCTAAAAGACTCTCCGTTTTGCTCCGTGAGTGCAATGGAATTGCACCTTAATGTAACCTCTAAATTATGTTTATGTTGATGATTATTGCTTGTTTTTAACTGTACCTATTGTACTGTATACGTTTTAATTATGCCTAGTAGCGATTGACACCAGAATACCTAAAATAAATAATAAAGAAAAACTTGTTAACTATGCTTCTTTTTCCACATGGTTTTTACTGTGTGATGTTAAAAGGAAGATTTATCAACAAATTTAGAATCTACAAATAGCATAATGTATTCCGGAATACTAAAACAGGAGTTCATTCCTCCTCTTACATTCAACGTGGCAAAGTTGTTTGCCAGGATCGTGACAAGTGGCGTTCTGTCGTCTCTGCCTACCCCGGACGGGATAAGGCGTGAGTTTATGTATGTATGTACGAGTATGTATGTATGTAAAACAGGAGTGTTTTTAAAAATATATTACTCGTACTTTTTTTCTAAATATAATTCCATAGTTATGTCACTATTTACCTTTGAGAAACAAACAACTCAAATAATGTTTTTACCTAAGTTGAGTAAGCAAAGGGGTGTAACTACACATTTGGGAATACGAGTACTTTTGTGCCTAACGTAAATATGACAAAACACTGCCACGAAAAAACAAAAAGTTTGAAATAATGTATGGTTATGTAGAAGGTTTTTATGCGAACTATGGTTAAAATGACGGATTAGGGTCAAATATAGTCGGGGTCACATCTCGCAGTTCTAGTATTTGGCTATAACGCGGAGGTCTCGTGTTCGATTCCAGTTAAATGTAAGTCTTTCAGTGCATGAACATGAACTTTTGCATTGGCATGGGTATTTTCTTTGTATTATAAGTATAGGTATACCCATAATATAGTATTTTATTATAGCATCATTGGCTGAATTTTGGATTAGATAGCGATGTGTGAATGTATAAAAAAATATTATATTCTGTTGCCTAAAAATCGAGTAGAGAAAAGCTGACGCAGATTATGACTGGAAAACTTTTAATGAATACTCAGAAAACATGGTACGTAAGAAATCCAAAACTCTCTTTTGAAACAAACATAACAATTTCATAAACACTCCTCTATAACTGGGTAATTTAGAGCTCGTGAAGCAGTGGACTGGGCAATTCTGAGCTTATATGTACAGTCAGCCCCAAAAGTCGCTGAACACATTTTAAATTCCAAAACTGCTGAACACTAAAAGTGCCATAAGTCAGTGTCGCGGGTATTTCAGAAGTATCTGAACACTAGTATTTCAAAAGTAGCTGAACACTAGTGTTCCAAAAGTAGCTGAACACTAGTGTCTATTATGTTTACTCGTTGGGATAGATACATAATTTCAAAACATTTCACTGAGATTCGATAGCCTAGGGTATAGAACACTCGACTTTGATAAAGTAGACGTGCGTTCGAAACCGGGTTGTGCCAAGTATTTTTTTGGTTTTTTATTTTTTATTTATTGTATTTTATCTCAAAAAAAACAAGTAACTTAAATTCACCGTCACTGTTCACAGGTATTTTAATAAAGTTAAAATATAATTTTTAATTGAAAATTAAATAGTATTTTTATTTAATTTTTAATTTAATGAAGAATGATCATTATGACTTTAAATTGTATGAGAAACATTTTCGGAGATTCGATGATATGAGTTGAAATGTTATGTTAGAAGAAGCGCTCCCTGTTGTGCGACATTGAACTTAATAGTTTTATGACATGCAACTAAAATTAAGTCTAGAGGTGATAAAGCCATTTAATTAATTAATTAATTAAATTATTGAATTTAATTGTCGAATATACATTTTTTTCGTAAACGAAGTCGCGGGTTACAGCTTGTATTGAATAATAATAGTAGAAAACAAAATAAGAAAAAATAAAAAAAACACAAAAAGTAATCCGTTCCTCAGGATGGAACCAGAGCTGTTTTCTTTTCACCCAAGCTCTATACAAGCAAAGCTATCGTGTTGACAACTGTTTTGATGAAATTGTTAATGTAGTATTCCGCTTTGAAATTGGCTTGACTTTTGTCTACTGTCAAAATCACTCACTACAACTACACTGAAACTCGACCGCAGATGAGCGACGCAGCGGGCGACGTTGCCGTTCAGTCATGCGCGGCTCCCGTATACTGCACGAGTTGGCAACATCGATACTTCTGAAATACCCGCGACACTGACTTATGGCACTTTTAGTGTTCAGCGACTTTTGGAATTTAAATGTGTTCAGCGACTTTTAGGGCTGACTGTACATCAAGAGTTGTCTTTCATCATAACAGCCCATTAATGTCCCACTGCAGGGACGGGCCTCTTCCCGTGACGGAGGGATACTTGGCCTACTAACACCACGCTGGCCAGGCGGATTGGTATAGGGTTTAATTTAAGTTTTCCTTCTTTTTATTACGTAAAGAACATATTTACGGATAGTCCCTTAGTCGGTTTTTACGACACCCATGTGATGAGATGGGTCGTGACATATTGTATTCTAACTCCGTCACCACACGGAGCGAGTTGTCTTTACATTGATTTTATTTTATGAAGTCTTGGAGGAGCATATTTAGTTATATTAGACTTAAGTAATTTTAAATTTTTAGCCAACTAGAAATTGTACATATACTTATGTATGAATTCTTGACCACAAGAATTCATGTCTTAATTCATCTTGAGGATTGTTTAATTATTTTAACTTAATTCGTATTCTGAGTTTAGTTAGATAAGCGAATTACTGAAGCATGCAAAGAACTTTGACCTCTTAAGAGTACATTTTGAAACATTACATTCTTAACAACTGTGTAAAGTAGTGAAAGTATTGTGTAAAAAATTCATAGTACAACTATGCACTCTACTCCTTTCTCGATATACGAAAACTCCGGGCTTGAGTTCCAAATAACATTTAATTTACAGTTTTAGATTAAAACAAAAACAACATTAATAATAATATAATTTATTAAGAAGTTTAGTATAATATGAGGTATTATTATAATATCTCAACTATATTGCTACTTGTTCATTAACACAAAAACTAACAAAAAAAATTATAATTTTCAAAAGCTCGATGCCCATCATAATCTTGAGTAAGTAAGTATCTTTTGCTTTAAAGTTTATTTAGATTTAGATAGAAAACCAAACACAGCAGATAAGAACAAAACTAATATTTATGAAGTTTAATTTATAAGTTATTATTATAATATATTTACCATAATATCTAGTTATAATATACTCTGGTATCATTAGTTATAACGGCGTACATCCTCCAGCTAGTTTATATGCAAGGCAGCAAGGTCAGATAACTGACTTGGAAACTACAACGTTGCGGCTGATTGCCACGAACTGCGGTAACAAGTAAATATACAACTGTTTCCAATCAACCAAAGAGGTTTCATACTAATAAGGTAATGTGCCGAGATTTAATTCTGGCTGTACGTGAGAAGTGTTTAAGCTTGTGAATTATTGATTAATTTTTTGTTGTCTACATATTTTTACGTTTTGCTACTATTTAGTACATTTACACATGTAGCAACAAAAAAAAATACAATTATTTTGTAATTAAGAAATCCGACCCGATAACGATATTAAAAATTTCGTAAACTGCTATTAAATTTTTAAATAAAACTAAATTACTTAATAAATGTAAAATATTTTTATAAGGGACCGACTTAAACTAAAAAGCTTTTAAATTGGTCCAATTGGAGAACCAATTATATTAATCTCGATAACTCTCGCGGAAAAAAGATCTTGAAATCCTGCTCCGAATTAGTTGCTAACAAAATGGTAGGCTTGGAGAATTTTTCCTCTTGAAAAATTTGAATGAAAATAGGTACTGAACATACTGCAATAGAAAATAATACACTTACACATAACTAGAAAGTTACAACAAGCCATACCTAGATGTCGCAATGAGCAACGGTTAGAAAGGAGTACGTGCGTGCTATTTGGAACACGAAGCTAGTTTTGAAGGGTCACTATCATATCGTCTTAAACGCAACTGGTAGAAGTAGCATTTGGTCTAAAACGCAGCTGGTCACTGGGTATAAAACGCAACTTGTCTAAAACGCTACCGGTCTAAAACGCAGCTGGTCTAAATATCAATTAGTCTAAAAATACAAGTCGCCTGAAACGCAACTGGTCTAAAACGGAGTTAGTCTAAAATTCATGTCGTCTAAAACGCAACTGGTCTGAAATGCCAAGGGCACAACACGTACCTAATTGTCTGGTAATAGCAAATACTTAAAACGGCAGATGGCAATTAAATTAGATAAATAATATCAGAAAAACCGAAAAATGTTGCATATTTATTGTTATTAAATAAAACAAAAGAAATCTGTCTAAACAAAAGACAGTCGTAAAATCTCAATCTCATTACTTTAAGTATTAATCTTAAACTATTTAGAAAACAATTTAACTAAAAATGTTCCTTACTTTAAAGTTTAAACAAATCTTTGTACTACGCTACTGTTTATATTTTTTATGTTTATTTCTTGCTCCCGTTATTTTCTCTAGACAATCGAATGGTGTAATCAATCCCATTTCCAAAGCAGTCGATAACTTCGAGTACTCAGCATTGAATTTTTTATCTTTCTTTTTTTTATTATTAACATTAAACACATTTTTCTTTACCATTATATCTTGTATTTTTGCCTGACGTAGTAATTTCTCCAAAAATTGAATAAACGTGGGCTTTGACTCGGCTATTTAACCTGCGATGCCATGCTTCAACTGTGTTTGTCGTGCGATGCTTTTCGTGCGCAGAGCTAATCATTGGCAAAGACAGCCATTGTCTGTTCACATAATAATAGAATTTTTTCGTATTTTCTGTATCGCATGCACTTGGCAAAATGTTTATCCACGCATCGGATATGTAGTTATTTGGAAGCAACGGTAAATTTGCAGTCAATCTTACTGTTTGTCGCCCTTCATGGGTATTTGTAATATTAAGAGCCTTTCCCTTTTTCGAAAAAAAAACCTTTGTCGCTAAAGGTAAAACATAATGCGAATATGACCTTTATGAACAACATGTTAAAGTATATAATTGCCAGAACTGCAAAAACCGCCATCCATCGACGACAGCGAAATTAACTCGAAAATTGAATTTATATAATTCTTTGTGCGCTACAGCAAAATAATTTCTTTTTATAGTTTATTTATGAAGGTTTGCTCCCAGATGTAGGAT
Source organism: Schrankia costaestrigalis (assembly GCA_905475405.1). NCBI lineage: Eukaryota > Metazoa > Arthropoda > Insecta > Lepidoptera > Erebidae > Schrankia > Schrankia costaestrigalis. The sequence goes on from FR997830.1 coordinate 5,168,489, forward strand.
CAGCTGGAGGCCCGTCCCTGCAGTGGGACATTAATGGGCTGGTATATTGATGATGAACAGGGACTCAAAAGTCTACACAGATTAATTATTTAACTAGATTTATCTAAGTTATTCTAACTCTACTTCGAATATGTTATTTTTTTGTTAGTACATAGTTTATTTGTGCGTTTATTTGTTTTTTGGCGACAGCGGTTCCCATAGTGAATTTCTTTTTACGTATTATGTTACCACTTTAGAAACATATTTAGGGCCAGTTGAGTCTAAGACGAGATGATAGTGAGACCAGCTGCGTTTTAGACCAAATGCTACTTCTACCAGTTGCATTTAAGACGAGATGATAGTGAGACCAGCTGCGTTTTAGACCAAATGCTACTTCTACCAGTTGCGTTTAAGACGAGATGATAGTAAGACCAGCTGCGTTTTAGACCACATGCTACTTCTACCAGTTGCGTTTAAGACGATATGATAGTGACCCGTTTTGAAAAGCTAAATAAGTATTTTAAAACAGCACTAACAGGAGTTTCCCTCTTTCGTACAATCCCGTTTGAAATTAGAACAATGCTAAAAGTAGCTTTTTCTTAACGTAGTTTTTTCTTCCTAGTATTTCTTCTAGCAACTCGAATTGTAATTAATGAGCTTCAATGGAAATTGGGAAATTGATTCTTTGTATAAAGAATACAAAAGACTGATCGTATTTATTTAGGACCCAACATTTGAGGGAACTTTGTCTTTATTTTACTTCTATTTTTAGACCCATAATCCTTTGAATGGTTAATGTAAATGATTATTAAAGCGTAAGTAATTCTATTGTTTTAGTTCTGTTATTGTTTGAATATTGTAAAAGGTAATTTTATATTATTGTATTTCCTTTATGAATAAAGTTATTATATTGTAATATTATGTTATTAACAAAATTTGTAACAGGTACGGTCACTAGCTGTAATATGTACCAATTTTCACATTTTGTAAAATAGTTTTTAAAATTCTGTTAATAGAAAATTAAACATTGGAGGATAATTCTAAAACAGAACGGAACCTTTTCTAAATTACAAATTAATTTTGAAAGTATGTAAGATAGTTAAGAAAATTTAAGAAATACTATGTAACTATACTCGTAACTGTATCTATTCAATAGTAAATGTAAAACCATTATAATTGTCAGTAAGAGGAGTTCTTAAAAGTCTTACAGCAGAATCGGACTCTAGTCATTTGGGCTTTCTAAAAGATACAAAATGGTCATATTAACATCTTTTGTAAAAAAAAAACCTTTTGCTTGCCGAATCTCAATCTTCAAACCAATACACAATTACTGCAACGTTAATAAATAACAATTTCAATCATTCATATTTAAACTATTTACTAAGCTCACAATAAAACCTTTTTGCAAACAATATAGCAAGTTCAAATCTTAGTGTTTGTAAAGAAAACAAAACAGAGTTTAAAACTATGCAGACAAATGGCTGGTATAACAAAAGATATGGATTAACTTACTTAACGCTACTTTAATGATAATAACTTAGCACTTTAGCTCATTAAAATAGCTGAATATTGCATGAAGTTAGTTTATTGGGAGTAGTAGGAGCCTTTGAATGTTCCAATGCAGAGATACACACACACATACTCACACCCTTATACACGCACATCCTCACATAAACATAATTTCTATAAGCTGCCGTCTAGACTCAAGACAATAATTTGTTGATCGCATTAGCAATAGCCTCCGTGTGGTAACGGAATAAGAATACAATATGTCACCACCCCATCTTATCCCATGGGTGTCGTACAAACCGACTAAGGGACTATCCGTGAATATTATCTTTACGAAGTAAAAAGAAGGAAAACTTGAAATTAAACCCTATACCAATCCGTTTGGCCAGCGTGGTATTAGTAGGCCAAGTATCCCTCTGTCCCATGGGATGAGGCCCGTCCCTGCAGTGGAACATTAATAGGCTGTTATGATGAAGCAATAGGCTATGTTTAATTATTCGTTTATCACGCGTGTTACTTTTCAGGAAAACAATTACAACACATTAAGTAATAATCTTTTTAATTTAGACACGAGATTAAAGCTTCACCATAAATTCTTAATAAGAATAGACTAAGAAAATATCTTAAAGAATGTTCCTTACTTGTCAGTTTATGTCTCAGAGATATAAAAAGTAACAAACTTTTCTAAATTGAAATGTAATCTCTCATTCGTTCCGCTGACTGATAAAACCATCTCGCCCAAATTGTTCAAAGAATAAATTTTGTGTTTTACCGTTTAATCACTCTTCTGACATGGCGGGATTATGGCTTTTTTGGCTTCTTTCATCATTTATAGGTGTTAAAATAATCTATACTTCTATACTTCTATTTATACTAATACTAATATTATAAAGAGGTAAAGTTTGTGTGTTTGTTTGTTTGTGTGTTTGTGACGTTGTAGGGGGTAATCTCTGGATCTACTGAACCGATTTTAAAAATTCTTTCTGTGTTTGATAGTCCATTTATCGGGGAGTGTCATAGGCTATATCACGCTATGCCTAATAGGAGTAGAGCAGTAAAGAAATATGTTTATAAAAAGGACGCTTAAAAACGTTTATTTGGCTTCTATTAAACGTCTGGAGATATTACTGAAATAAATGTATTACAGAATAGTACCTTTAAAAAAGTTATACAATTAAGAGACTTAAGATTGTCGTAAAAATGCTAGGGTGTCGTAAAATGATGAAGGGTATTGTAAAAGATGGAAGGGTGTCGTAAAACTGCAAGGATGTCGTAAAATGATGGAGGGTATCGTAAAATGCATGAGCGTGTTGTCAAACTGCAAGGGTGTCGTAAAATGATGGAGGGTGTCGTAAAGTGATGGAGGTTGTCGTAAAATGATGCAGGGTGTCGAAAAATAATGCAGTGTGTCGTAAAACTGCAAGGGTGTCGTAAATGATGGAGGGTTTAGTAAAACAGCTAGGGTGTCGTAAAATGATGAAGGCTGTCGTAAAATATGGAAGGGTGTCGTAAAACTGCAAGGATGTCGTAAAATGATGGAGGGTGTCGTAAAACAGCTAGGGTGTCGTAAAGTGATGGAGGTTGTCGTGAAATGATGGAGGGTGTCGTAAAATGATGGATGGTGTCGTAAAATGGAGGGTTTCGTAAAACAGCTAGGGTGTCGTAAAATGATGAAGGCTGTCGTAACAGATGGAAGGGTGTCGTAAAACTGCAAGTATGTCGTAAAATGATGGAGAGTGTCGTAAAATGCATGGAGGGTGTCGTAAAACCGCTAGGGTGTCAAAAAATGATGAAGGGTGTTGTAATAGATGGAAGGAATGTCGTAAAACTGCAAGGATGTCGTAAAATGATGGAGGGTGTCGTAAAACTGATAGGGTGTCGTAAAATGCATGGAGGGTGTCGTAAAACTGCTAGAGTGTCGTATAATGATGAAGGGTGTCGTAATATTCACGGAGAGTGTCGTAACACTGCTAGGGTGTCGTAAAATGATGCAAGGGTGTCGTACGTTTTTTTCGCCGCCCTACGAAGTGGGCACGGGTCAGCTAGTAGGATATAAAGCAACAGTTTGTTTCTTTATTATTTCATCATAACAGTAGTTTGACGGTCTCTGTAACGTAGTGGTTATACAACATGACTGCTACGCAGAGACCTCGGGTTCGATTCCCGCTTAATGCAAATATTTGTGTGCATGAACATGATTATTTTCATTGGTCTGAGTGTTTCTATGTATAATTATGTATTTACAAAAAAAAGTATATAAGTAATAATATCCGTTGTTTTGTTACCCATAACACAAGCAGGTTAAGCCTAGCTTACTTTGAAAACAGATTGCGCTGTATAGAGATGTCCGTGAATATTTATTTATTATTTTCTTTATTTACATTAGATCTCAATTTATTACTACATTATGTTAATGTTCCATTCCAGGGATGGGATAGATGTTTCTACCCTTTCTTATCGATTAGAGGTCGTTCCTGACCAAGGGTGATAACTGGCCAACTGTTCTCATCGTTAACTTTTAAACTATGTAAAGTTGACAGGCTAATTTAATCACGATCCTTTTCAAGTTCTCGCTTTGAAAATATATTTAAAACGAAACTTATTAAGCCAATTAACGCTAAGTAGTAGTGTAAAGTCTACGAAAAACTTGTATAAATTTAGGCCTGTAAAGTTGAACTGATACCTAATTAAATTTAAGTACGCTAGCCAGGCATTTTATGACATAGTGACACTTACATTACTATGAATGTGTGGCGGTCCCAAGTCAGCCGCCTAGATGACCAACTTTTTTTTCTATCCTTTAGACCCTTAGTCACCGTGGGAGACGTACCACGGGTAAAACACCCTGCTTCTGGAGCAACCGGGCAAACAGCAGTATCTGTCTTTTCAAAATTAATTCATCGTATTTATTTAAAACTTATTTTCAATCTATCTACGTTCAATACTTGCATTCAAACGCAGCAGAGAAGCTTCTCTACCTCCCCTATTTTATCTATACTAATATTATAAAGAGGTAAAGTTTGTGTGTTTGTGACGTTGTAGGGGGTAATCTCTGGATCTAATGAACCGATTTTAAAAATTATTTCTGTGTTGAATAGTTCATTTATCGTGGAGTGTCATAGGCTATATAGTATCACGCTATGACTAATAGGAGTGGAGCAGTAATTAAATATGTTTAAAAAAAGGACGCCTTTTTTTCGCCGCCTAACGATGTGGGCACGGTTTAGCTAGTTTTAAATAAATTCCCGTATATTGATTCCTAGCTTTCATACAGACGGAACATAACATTTACTTTCCAAGAAAAGCAATTAGCACAGTAAGGCTACTTATAAAAGTACAATTCGACAGCTTGGTAATAACACCACATGAAGCAATAAAATCCCTAAGGGGCGTTACCACTGGCACTGTCGAGTTTCAATGACGCCCTTTCTGTGAAATTGGTTTGTATGAAATACTTAATTTATGTTTAGCGATAAAACTTGTTTATATGGTGACGAATGAAATAAATAATTGTTCTGTATTATCGAATGTCTTTGTTTGGTGATGAAGTGAGAATATAATTATATGTGGTGTCATCACATAACCATATGAGTCATATTATAAGGGCACTAAGTTCCTCTTTCTACTTTAACTGCTGGTGTGGTCGATCAACATGCAAGATTTCTTTGTTTGATCTACAAATTGTCTTGAGCTTTGATGTGTGATTGTGATTCTATGTTTCGGTTGATTTCGTAAAAGTAAAATAATAAATAATAAAAATTGTTTATTTGAACATACTCGTAAGTTACAGGTTCCCTTAAGGGGAAACAATTCAATCGCAATTCCATACAAACAAAGAAAGTTAATTCCTCCTTCATTAGATAATAAATACTCAAAACTATAGATGATATCGTTTTGTCTCGTTATTATCTAGTCTTATTGATTAATAAAACAGTAAAAAAAATATTCATTTACAAGTTATGAGGCTTCAAAGTTCATAATTCTATGCACATTTTATGACAACTTTTAGCGTAATAAAATAGGATTAAACGTTTATAAAGGTAAATATATTTTGGGACTAGGAATAGATTTATTTATTCGAAAATTCAAATAATTTTATATTGACTAGATACATTCTAAAGTTTGTACGCAATTACCTTTTTCCCAAAAACATTTTAGGAAATTTTACCGTGCTCGTTTCCGCCATCGACATCTTGCATCTCGCCTCCACTTTCTGCACCCCTCGGGTCGGCGGAGGGGAGGTACGACAGCGAGCCGACCGTCGTCGAATGTTACCGAATATTTTTTTTTAAACTTCAATAAACTTTAATTTATGTCATTTATGACAATTACGTATCGCTTGCCAGTAAGAAGTTTCGTAATTTCTTTTATCAAAGAGATCCAATTATTATCAGGTGCATAACCAGTTAAATAAAATACCTACATCAGTGACATTCTTGACTAAAATCAACTGTCAAATTTTTTTTTTGTTCGTATATATATAAAATTGTAGGGACGCATTGTGTAAAATCTTGTCATACATGTGCATCTCTGACGTCACTACCAAATAATCAAGAGTTAGAACTGGTCAGATCCTGGAGACCACCGAGAGTCGAGGGAACACCTCAACGGCATATAGCAGCTACCTTGTGTTTGGGCTTATTTTAATTGTATTGATGAAAATTTTACACAACTTTACACAAACATGATCTTATGATGAAGACAACTGCAGAAATTTATTTAATACTAATCTTAGAAATTGTAATAAGCATGGTTTTTAACCGACTTCTGTTGAAGTCGGTTTTTTAATTAGAAAATTATATGATTTTTCTTCTTTTTTTTTAAATCCAGCTAATATTAACTTCATGTACTGTATGTGAAGTAAGATATTATTGTGTACTGTATGGAACCCCTATTAACGATGCACGGTCTAAAAAACTGCCTCAAGAATAAACAGTTTAACTTAAAAAAAAAAAAATTATAATGTTTTACGGTGTCATACCTACACCACTTACAAGATAAATTGATGTCTCGCTTGGTGTGTCTTCCGCAACAAAACAAAACTAGTATTAGTGTCAACCCTAACAATCAAGGAGAACAATATTTATATTTTGAACGACATTTTGATTTGTAATAAATACAATCGAGCGCGTGTGCGTGTGCATGTTTCTTACTGCTTTTCTATGAGTTGTTCTCTTTCTCACGCGACGTTTGTGAAACAACAATGTTTTAGGCTTCGCCGACAGCTGAGTTGGTTTTGACAGAATGAGCCTTCTTAAGACCAACAAAGTACAAAATAATGACAATGAAGTCTCCGTGACACAGAACTTTTCCTAGTGCGGAATTTGTCTTTAAATACCGAATAACGGAAAGTAACAGAAATTGGCTGTTACTACTCGTAATTACTAAACAGCCTTGAACTTTAAGCGCGTTCGCTTGCAATGTGTTTTAATTAATTAATCAGTTTTAGTGCATTACACGATTCTAGCGCGATCGGATGAGCTCATAACATTTGCTTTTTACTTGAATTTAGTAACATTACAATTACACATCTTTTAACCTTAATGCCTCTTTAAAGAAAGTGAAACATAAAATATTAGTGTTAGTAGACTTCTTACAATCTTGCCATACTTGACATCTCTGGAAACAATGTGGTAAGAATCCAGGTCATTGATTTGTTAGATATTTATAAATATCTTTATGATTAATGTTCCAGTCCAGATAACCCTAGCCATCGTCTCTCATTCAGATTGAAACCACGAGCATAAAAACTCAATTGGATGCCTTATTAACTCTCTAATTTACTACAAATAATCGTAAACATACAACGAAATAAATGAATTTCCGCTTAAACATTATCTAAAACTTAAAAAAATACATATCCGTGTGGTGACGACGGAGTAAGTATACAATATGGTCACCACCCCATCTCATCCCATGGGTCGTAAAAACCGACTAAGGGACTAACCGTAACTATTATCTTTACGAAATTAAACCCTATACCAACCGTCTGGCCAGCGTGGTAGTAGTAGGCTAAAAATCTCTCTGTCACGGGAGGAGGCCCGTCCCTGCAGTAGGACTTTAATGAGCTGTTATGATGATTATTAAAATATTACATCGTAACTAATAGGTGTATCAAACTATTTAAGAGTAATCATTAGGATCAAAGGCTCACTCACGTGCTAATTGTGCTGTGAAACGTACAAAAAGCGCATTGAGCCGACCTAATGGAAACTGTACACGCATCAAAACTTTAAAACAAAGATGGGGAATATTATATGGGATATTTAAATTGTTTTCCTCATTTTCCTACATACCTAATACATATAAATTGATTTCAATAAGTAGATTAATATTGAGAATTGGCCTTGCCATCTTTTGTTGAAAAGAAAAAGGTACATACTGACTTTTGTCATTATATAAATTGGATAATGACATCTACTTAATACGCCAGACTTTTATATTAAAGAATTTTTTGTCACATAAACGAATAAAAACTCTTCTAATAGGTGTCGTAAGAGCTGAGTCTCAAAAATCATAAGAAGGATAACTTTACACGAAATTCTGAATTGTCTGGTCAGCGTTATATTTGTAGGCTATGATTTTAGCTTTGTTACTTAAGGAGGTCTCTACAGTGGGTATATCATAGCTTCCAACAGTTTCCGCGTTTCTAGCATGTTTAAGCAAATGCAATGTATTAATATGTTATTATTGTTTGACTTTGTTGATTTTTAATTACGTCCATTGTAAACTCAGAATATATTGAAACAGTAAATAAAAACATGGAAAAAAATAAATTTAAATAGATAACTTCAGCTTTATTATAGAAATGTATCCAACAAATAATTTAATGAATTAATCATTGTTTCAGGTCATGATGGATCGGAGCCTAAATTGGTAAGTAAGACGAACTTATTAAAAGTAGTTTATTGATTTGAAAATGCCCCCGAGCAATGAAACTGTAATCGCAGTACTGAAATTTTGAGAAAAGAAATATTTAATGTTCTGGAGTAGGTACGACTTTTCTTTAAAGATTATTATAAAAACATGATGACATGAAGGGAATCAAGTTAATTTTGCAAGTTTTAAGGCCGTCTACAAAACCAATGATATCTATTATTGTTTATATTATTTTTACCAAGCAATTTACCGCGTCGCTTATTTGTTGGAATGTAATTTTTTTGTCGCATCGTTTTTTTAAAAGTACCTATCTATTTACTAATAATCATCTAACCTAACTTAAGTAAGCATCATGTAAACTTTCATCTGCTAATACCTATTACTGCGATTTGCTACCTAACAAAATAAATTGCTTGAATAAGCTACGTAAATTTTGAGAATCACCCCAAATAACACGTAACCGCTATTCGGGATCATTCTGGAATGTAAATAGATACTTTGAAGTTTACGTTCAAGTTAAAATTAGTTCCGTGTTTGTTATTCTAAAATTGTAGCCTATAGTGACTTAGTATTCGAATTTGAACCTTATTCGTATATGTGCCCATGGTGTGAATTACATATAATTTGAGCCTTATTCTTATGTAGATAATAGTGATATTGTGGTTAAAATTGAGCTTTGAAGCACTTGCAAACAGTATATAAGATAATTTAAGCAACCTCGCCTCGCTTTATGAATAGATGGATGGCCGCTTCACAGTTTTCGTTTCAGTTGTTCAAGTTACTTTTGCATTATTACATAAAAAACAATCGTGTCATCAAAGTAATTACTTAATTCCTTAAAGAAGACAACTCCCGCACTAGGGATCATGCCCTGTGTCGCGGGGACTTTTTACAAACATCAATTAACGGACACAAAGAACACCCAGAACCAGGACAATAATTTGTGGATCTCACAAATAATTGTCCTGCGTGGGGATCGAACCCACAACCTCGTGCACGGCAAGCAGAACAATTTCGTGTGCAACCTACAAATCAATATCCTGTAGACTTGTGTACTGTCAGTAATGCATGACGCGTAATATAGCACGACCGCGTACTGTAACAGTACGCATTACCCGACAAAGTTTAGCAGGACACATGACACTAAACAGAACGCGCGAACGTAGCCTGCGTTCGGTTCGGTTGGTATGTCTCTGTCATATAGGTATTACATGCACTCTATGCGTTCGAGATACGGGTTACATTTCTTTGAAGCTACTTTGCGTAGTTATGACTAATATTATCCTTATGGCGCTTTCTTTCGTTTGTTCGAATTTATAAGTACTACTACTATAATAGTAAAGCTTTTATTTCATAGTGTTATTTCTTTCGAAGTTTTATATGGCTGTTATTATTACAATGAAGGTACATCGATGTAAAATGTAGTATGAAACTTAAAATAATATTCAATTAAGTCTATGATTCATAAGCAGTCGTAAGGATTATTAATATTCTAGAACTCTATTTTACACGGAAAATTCAAATTTTGACGAAAACACACCGATACCGACCGTCATACAAAAAAAAGTATAACACACAGAACTTCGTAATATAACTCAATGTATATGATTGTTCTGACGTAATATTGCCCACTAAAAGGTCTATCTATTACTCCAGAACAATCAGTACACGACATATTATATGACAACTGGTTATACATATGGCATAACCGCCATAGGTCATGTTTAGCGTCCTGCGTACTGTTATAATGCCATATGACGCGGTTCGAAATGTCATGCCATATGGCATTACGTCTTAAAGTACTGTTTTGCGCATGCCTAATATCCTGATCCTGGATGATACGATACAATTTACGATTGTAAATATGCCACGACGAGTATGCCTTTTTTAAAACGATAAAAAAGCAAAAAAGTATGTTGTAAAAAGTATCAACGAATATACTTTCATTTAAAAGGTGTTTCAAAATACTGGCTGTTTAGAATTATTACAAAGGAGGTTTGTAAATTTTGTAACAACAATGTAACATAACTTTCTTTCCCTAGAGGATGTAATTACGAACCTTTTGTTATACCCCAAGAGCTGACAGGCATTTTTGAGTACATCCTTGAGGCACATTGAAAATATTATTGTTGATTAGTTGCGAATGTGCGGATGATGAAATGGCCGATCTGGCTGGGAGGTTGCGGGGCGTTAATGAGCTATGAATTTTTTAATTCGCAATTTTTCTCAAGCAGAAAATGTTCTTGAGGCACTTTGAATCTTACAGCATTTTATAGTCTGATGTTTAATTAAACGATATATCATAATGCCAGGCGATTTGGTTGGGATTTAAATGGTGACAGTCAATTTAAAGTTATATTTTTTTTTGCGCAAAAAATGTACTTGAGGCAAGCTGGGATCTATACACAATAATTGTTGTGTTGATAAGATGCCATATATCAAATGACAGGCCGTTCTGGCGGTTATTTAATCTTGCCAGGTGATAATAATAGTTGCCTGTGAGTGCGAGTGAGCGGCATAGCGGGTTGTTATGAGCGTGAGAGAGAGCGTATATCTGCAGTCGACTGAGTGGAGCGTGCCGTGACGTGATTCTTGTTGCACACAATGACCGATATTCCTGCTTATTATTAATAATGCTGACGTATATATATATGACGTATTATTGATAATGCTTGGAAACATGGATCATCTTGATAGCGACCAACTGAATATTTTTATGGAATACGGCACTGGAAATAGAAGAAGATTCATTGATATATCACAATTATATGCCAAATTTGGAAATTCGGTATGTGTAAGTTTGCCTGGCTTTCATGCAGTCACTGGGTGTGACTACAATCCTTCATTTTTTATAAAGGCAAGCGGAGGCCTTTCCAACTATTAATGAAAAATAAACTGTATCAAAAAGCGTTTATTGATCTAGGATGTGCGCATACGACAGATTTACGCAATAAGGTTTTTAACATGCTTGAGAAGTTCGTGTGTGAAATGTACGGTGTCAATAATATCGCAGATATAAACATTTGAAACGGTTTGAAAAATTTTGCAAGACATTTAAAGCTAAGAGCACGGGAAAGCCTTTCAAAAAATCTGTCAAAAACTATGATCCGTCTACGTTACCACCATGTAAAGCAGAGTTGCACCAACAGCTTTTAAGAGCTCAATATGTTACAAGTATCTGGAGAAATGCACATTTACGTTTTCCAAGTAACCTAGAACCCACTGAACATGGATGGCAGCTGAAGGAGGATAAATTGGATTTTTATTGGTTTGATGGGGATCGCATGCCGCAATTAGTTATCGATGCAATTGATCCTGGGACATTTGAACACTCTGATGAAAATGCTACAGGTATGTAATAATAATTTGTTAAATACTCGCACTATTGATTGTATTTCACATTTGTTAAAAAAAATTATTTATTTCCAGACAATGAAGAAGAGTTCATAGAACTCAACTCTATGGACGAGTTCACAAGCGACGAGGAGATTCCATCAGATATTGATGAATAAAAAAAATTACATAAAAAGTATACCAAAAATTTAATAAAATAAAATGAAATATAATAAAATGCTATCATCTGGCAAGATTAAATAACCGCCAGAACGGTCTGTCATTTGATATATGGCATCTTATCAACACAACAATTATTGTGTATAAATCCCAGCTTGCCTCAAGTACATTTTTTGCGCAAAAAAAAATATAACTTTAAATCGCCTGTCACCATTTAAATCCCAACCAAATCGCCTGGCATTATGATATATCGTTTAATTAAACATCAGACTATAAAATGCTGTAAGATTCAAAGTGCCTCAAGAACATTTTCTGCTTGAGAAAAATTGCGAATTAAAAAATTCATAGCTCATTAACGCCCCGCAACCTCCCAGCCAGATCGGCCATTTCATCATCCACACATTCGCAACTAATCAACAATAATATTTTCAATGTGCCTCAAGGATGTACTCAAAAATGCCTGTCAGCTCTCCAGCTATTACGTGTAATTGCATTTAACAATTACGTTTACAAAACTTTTGTAACTCATTATACGGCTTGATGGTGGAATTCATTATAACAGACTTAGTAGAACATTGTAATTCTTTTCGTAGAGTACTTGCACTGACAGAATTTTGTCTTTTGCAGAATATACAAAAAAATATGATTATAAGCTTATATCATTTTTTTGCAGTGCTTTTCCTAGTAGGTGAAGAAACTGGGAACGAACTCGCGCACTTTCATTTTTATTATAAACTAGTTCTAGCAGAGCACTGCTAATAAGGCCAAATCATTCATAAAATGATGATAATAAAAAACTTTATTTGCGCAAAAAATATAGTACAGTTAAACATAATTATGAGAGGCACATTATAATTTAGAATTTATAGATAGAGTGTACGATGAAGTCTGAACTAGTATTAACTGTATGACAGACCCCAACCTTGTTTTGTTTGTTACCCTCATTTCATATCAAATTATCTAAATAATTATTTTCTAATAAATAAACTAAACTAACTTAACGCAATCTCCCAGTGTAGTATTAACCTACACTCCCGGTTTAGCATTATCCCTCAAAGAGATTCGCATAGCTAGACTAATTTTTTTATCCCACGCGCAAAATTATGTATTCTTATAATGTCCAAGTAAGAAATTCTTCGTATAAACCTTAATGAGAAAAATAGAGCGCAAATTCAAAACTCGTGTAAAAATTAAATCTGTCGTCACTAGTCAGGACAGGGTTACCGCAGTTGGTATCTTTACCTTTGTATATATTATACATATTATGTACAGTTACGAGGAATAATACACATTGTCTTTTCTAAACTGACCAAAATTAATTCGTAATTTAGAAAAGGTTCCGTACAATTTTTAAACTAATCTTTGAATATTTAATTTTGGATTGGCAGAACTTTGGATAACGGTTTTACAAAATGTGAAAATATGTACATATTTGCTCGTGACTGTACAATGCTTTAAGAGTTTTTAAGAAGATTCTCCCACAAATTAATTATACTGTAATGATACACCACTTTGAAATGTAGAGACATTTTCTTATCGTTTGTTGTCACACTGTCCCTCTCCTCTTTTGGACCCTAAAGGCCTGAAATGAAGACCTGTAATGTCCGATTTACACATCGACAAGTACAGTAGCAAGTTAAGTAGTAAGTTGTTGATTATTCAAATCAACTTAATCAACAACTTACTACTTAACTCGCTACTGTACTTGTCGATGTGTAAATCGGACATTACAGACTTTACTACAGACTCTGTGAAAGCAAGCCAAAACACACTTGCATTGTCGTTGACGTTAATAATGATCCTTTCGACTTATTTATTTCAACATTTACATCTCAAAAGTACGGTATTATTAAATTATTTATCCATAATTCTTATTTACAATTTCAATTGAATCATTGAGTGAATAATACTTTTTATACTGATTGTTCAAAACATTCATAAATATATTTTACATTTTTTTTTAAACGTATAGCGCATAACAAAGGTCGTTCAAATAATATCTGATCCATTTTAAATAAAAGTATGTGTGTAAATTTGAGCGATATTCAAGTGTATAATATTAGAGTATATATTATTTTTGTTAATGCATACAGTTGTTTAAGTAGCGACTCAAACAAAAACTAAAGAAACGAGTGAAGCCATGTTTTGACAACTACCCGTTACCTTAATTTCCGTACTGTATTCGCGCTTTCCATCGGGTTCAATACTGTCATTTTGCCATGTCGGGTATAAAAATATACCGTATTCATGCACACAAGTGTTTGAGTTGTGCGGGGACCGTAGCTGCTACCTACGGCGTAGCAGGCATACAAATGAAAACATCATTAAGTATTTTAAATAACATAAAACATTTCTTTGCTTATTATTTATTTATTATTATTATTTACATTTATCACATTAAATTACATTTTTAAATATTGATATAAAAAATGAAAACATTTAAAAATATAAAAAAAGGTAGACCCACCGGCATCGGGTACAGGGACCAAGCTACCGGTGGTTAGGGCTCCAGAGACAGGAACCTCCTCACAATGCGTGCCGTGTCAAGCAGTACTGCCTTCTGCATCAGACCTATGATCCAACTGTCAAGCGAGAGTCTCCGTAGGTGTTGATAGAGACTTTTTGGAATAAGTCCATTGACCGAAAGTACTATCGGAACAATGATCGCCGAATCAACATTCCACATGTCGACAACCTCGTGAGCCAAGTCCAAATATTTCGTTTGTTTGTCTTTTTCTGCTTTAACAAGATTCTCGTCATGAGGAATGGTGATATCGATATCATTGCACGGCGCCTGACCGATCTATCACCACAATATCTGGCTTATTGACAACAATAGTCCGATCAGTGATGATAGATCGGTCCCAATATAATGTAACACTACTATTTTCGAGAACTGGGTCGGGTACATACTTATAATACGGTACTTCTGCATCGACAAGATGATATTTAAGAGCAAGTTGTTGGTGGACAATTCTGGCTACTTGGTTGTGTCTATGCAAGTATTCACCATTCGCAAGACGAGAACAACCGGAAACAATATGTCTGAGTGATTCTCCGGGACAGTGACATGCCGATATGTCAACTGTACCATCCTTCAGGATATATTTCCGATAATTCTTAGTCATTACGACTTCGTCCACAAAACCTTCGGTTTCTCCAAAGAGATCACCGAATCGCAGCCAGGACACAGATGATAATGTGTCAACATCAGGCCCATTTAAGGCCCGGTAAAAACGACCATGCAACTCCTTACTTTTCCATATTTCTTTACGATCATCGATAGTTTGTATTATAGGTTTGCGCCAATTCTCTTTAGCCAAACAAAGCGGAGTAAGTTATTATTATTATTATTTATTATTCCTTTTAAAAGCCTTTTTAATGTCCCACAGCAAGGACGAGTACGCATGTCATGAAGTGTAACTTGACCCCAAATGACGGCCAAAACCTTTTATTCACAAAGATAATATTATGTAAAAAGTTTTTTTACTTAGGTTATACTCGTACTATCCACGGGATGTGATATGTGTGGCGGTGAGATACTCTAATACCACACGGCAAAATATTATTTTCATTTACCTAGTGACTAAATATTTTTATTCCAAAACATAAAAAGATGAAAGCAGCCTCCAGTGAAATCGACCGAGAACTAGACGCGCTTAATATTCAAGATACCAATATGCAAATAAGATTATATTACTTCGGCGGTTGTTATTTTCGTCTGCCCACGCAATTAAGTATTTTATTTACGTCGTGGTTCGAAGGAAAAAATCGTTGTTTTTGAAGATTTATTATATTTTTTGACGGTTTAGGTGGATGGATTTAGGAACATCTTAGGCGTTGTTTTGTCAAAAATAACAAGAATAAAAAAATATATCGAAATAAACATCATTTATTGTTGTTTAAAGGACAACTCCCGCACTAGGGATCATGCCCTGTGTCGCGGGGACTTTTACAAACATCAATTAACGGACACATAGAACACCCAGACTCAGGACAATAATTCTAGGAGGATTTCTCACAAATTATTGTCCTGCGTGGGGATCGAACCCACAACCTCATGCGCGGCAGCCGCTGGCTCTACCAGCGCGCCACCGAGGTCGTCAAAAATTTGAATCATAAAATTTGATGATGATGCATGGACTGAGAATGACGCATAATTTAGACGTGCCTTGGCCGTATATCCTAATTATTTGTCTACTACTTTACACAATTCTTATTAAACGTAAACTTTACACGATACTTTAAAAAGTAAACTTTCTATGTACCAATGGAAATGAGTTTACTTAAAGATAGAAAATCGGTATGTTCTGGCTTATAGTAGTCATAGTTGTTTAAAAATTGGTGTGATAATTAGTAATAACACTAAATACGTCAAAATAGAGATTCTACGACCTCTTTGGCGTAGTGGTTTACAATACATGACTGCTACGTAAAGGCCGCTATTGTATCTCTGCATGAATCATACACATCATGTTTGAGTACAGCGGTTTGATTTGGTCCGGAAGTTTTCTTTTTGAAAAACTAAACCATGTAAAACATGGTTTAGCTATATTATATGGCTACAACCCAAAGCACAAGATCTACTTTGTTTAGGACTTGATGGATGGATTGTGTGAATGTGTGAAAAATATTATTAAATACTTCTTATACGAATATATCTGATCTCCCTTAATTCCTTTTAATTCCAAGAAGAAACAAATTTTTCTCTGAAAAGATTCATTAGACTGTAAAAGCATATAGAAAAATCTAATAATCTCTGAGTAATAAAATAGCCTTTCACAAGGAAATTATTCAGCCGTCTTATACATTAAAGAGACGATAATAAATCTTTTTATTAAATTCAATCTCGTAAAATTTGATAAACATATTAATACGAGGAAGATTCAAATTAGTATGTATTGAGTAGATATCTATTAGCTTACAGACTTATTTTTTGTTGAAAAAGGCTACTGAGCCAATTAGCTGAGTTAGGTCCTATTTTGTGTACATTTATGTTTTATATTTAAATTCATTTTATTGTATGTTTTTCAAAAAAAATTCTTTCTACTGATGTACTTGGGAATCCATGTGACTGTGGGAACTTTTACAGACATGACATAAAAGGATACAAAGATTTAAGACAAATATTTGTAAATCACACAAATAATTGTCCGTGTGATCATCATCGGTCATCTCATCCCATGGGTGTCCTAAAACCGACTAAGAAACTACCCGTCAATATTATCTTTACGAAATAAAAAGAAAGAAAACTTGAAATTAAACCCTACCTATACCAATACGTCTGACTAGCGTGGTATTAGTAGGCCAAGTGTCCCTGCTCCGTCGTGGAAGGAGGCCCGTCCCCCGAGAGGGACTTTAATAGGCTGTTATGATTATGAATTGAAATGACGCCAGAGGCGTAAGGTTTGAACAACTCTTGTGACGAGAGGGCCAATTCTCTAAATTATATTACAATCAAAATGCAGAATCAATCAATTTTGTAACCACTCAATTATTTAATAATGGTTTGATTGGTTACAAGTCAATTATCTATGTCATCATAGACTAGAATAGAGTTTTAACCAATTAAAATGCTGAAAACAGATCGGAATGGAACTACATCAAACAGAATTAAGAGAATAAACCTACATTTTGACCCCTAAATCATAAGATCATTATAACTCTACGAAAAGGGTTGTTTATTTTAACATATAAATATGCATTTTAATTATACTACGCTTTCCGCGTACCGGTAAGCGCAGGGTGGGGAGACCCCTCACACGGTGGTCCGAAGACCTAGTAAGGACGGCGGGAAGCCGATGGATGAGGGAGGCACAGGTCCGCACAAGGCAATACTTAGAGGAGGCCTATGTCTAGCAGTGGACGTAGATTGGCTGATGATGAATTATACTTTAGTTAAGCTGGGTTTGTTTTAAGGCTTGTTGAAATCTGAGCGGTATTCGCTGCCGCTCTCGGTACAGGAAGACAAATGTTGCTAAGGTGTCTACAAGAGGTTGACGCAAAAAATAATGTTAAATGGCCACAAAATGGATCATTATCTCCAAAACGAATGGCTATTTTTGGGTTTGTGCTCAGTAAATTTACACCCTACCTTGATAGCTTATGATAAAAGGAATGTGCTAATTTTATTGTAAGTACGTACTGTATATCTATGCGAGCCTGTGTCTATTAAAAAAAAGGTTAATAAGCTTTCCAAAGCCTCACAGGGACATTACTTCTCAATATAGGATCAGAAAAACAGGTTGCAAAACTTGTCAGTAGGTTTTTATTTATTTATAATCACAAACAATCGTTATATTGTGTTGGATACATAGTAACTTAAAACTAAAGTGACAATATTAAAATCACAATTAAAATTAGGCATATAGAATTGATATAGCTAGGCCTTGTACTTTTAAAGAAAATAAATGTAAATACTTCCTTCGCCGAATTTAACGACACCCATATGAAATGAGGTTTTGTTACAGAAAATGAAAATATGAGTATGATAATACTATAACCTTCAATTAAAGAGGGTTGTGTTCATTCTTACGTAAAATTATGCATTTTAATTATACAGTAATTAATCCGGGTGTGTATTAAGACCCATTCAAATCTAAGTGGTGGTAGAAGTACTTTGTCTGGGACCCATATACCTTATACAAGCCTATAGATAAGTAAGAGGTTAAATGTAATTAATGTAAAGATGTTCGTAAAAGTTATTTAGTGTGTTGTCTAGTGACCGCGTGGGCATCGCTCTTGCTTCCCGAAAATCCAACCCAGGTACAGTCAGAGGCAAAAATATGTACACATTTTCGCATTTTGTAAACCAGTTATCTAAAGTTCTGCCAATCCAAAATTGAAAATTCGAAGATTAATTCAAAACTGTACGGAACCTCTTCTAAATTACGAATTCATTTTGATATTGTAATGTCTAGATAAACGTGCAGATAGTTTAGAAAATTTGAAAATGTGTACATATTTTTGCCTCTGACTGTACATACATGCCTAAAAGGTTTGCTAAGTATTCATAATGAATACCATACAGGACAGTTATTATATTTATTATAAATAAACTTTCAGGCCCATTTTCCAAAAATTCATTCAAATCAGTTCAGCCGTTTAAGCTAAATAACCTAGACACCGACTGCAGCGCCATCTGCTCGGCTGATTTGTGAATCTAAACCATTCAGGGCGCCACTCAAACGCATACAGAACAATTCATTTAAATCGGTCAAGCCATTATATAAAGATAACCTTATAACAATGTCAACATAATATAAAGTATCGAAAAACAAACAAAATAATAAAAATACACGATGTAGACAAAATGTAAATATCATAAAAAACCTACTAAGAGAGAGCAGATAATATAATGTGTACGATAACAGTAGAAGAAAATATTTACATGAAACAATATACTTCTATTATGCCAAGCTTCCCTGCGTCACTATATAGACGAGTCTTTTATGATGATGATAGTTATACTAATATTATAAATAGGAAAGTGTGTCTGTCAGTTTGTCTTTCTTTCACGGCAAAACAGAGCGACGATTTTTTTAAGTGGAGATAGTTGGTATGAAGAGTAGGCTACTTACTTACATAGGCTACGTTTTGATACCCTGAATTAAACGGGAGCGAAGTTGCGGGCAAAAGCTAGTGTTATATAAGTATTATAAATGTACTAAATTATATTTGTTTTGTTCTAGGATGTACCAGTAGAGCAATTGGAGAAACTTAAACTGGGTAAGTACACTTTTATGCACTATTTTTAATATCTTAGTAACCACAACTATTATTACTTTTATTCCCAAACATTCACACAAAGCCATATTGTAGTCCAAAACTAAGCTGAAGTTGTATTATAATGTATACCTCCTACTAGATAAAAACCAATGGTATACTTTTTTTTATAAATGCATAATTACATCTATACATAGCATAAAATAAAGTCGCTTTTTCTGTCCCTAAAACCTATGTCCCTAGCGGATTATGCCAGGACTTTTACCGGCTAAAAACCACCAGACCTACTACTCGGTTGCCCTATGGGCTACTAAGCGAATAGGAACGTCCCCCCCAGACTGGGTATACTTAAATCTTTTAAACTACGCAACGGATTTTGATGCGGTTTTTTTAATAGATAGAGTGATTCAAGAGGAAGGTTTATATGTATAACACATGCATAATATAGGAGAGAAACCCTAAATTTAGAGATTTCTTATTTAATCGTCTAATGAAGCTGTACTTAAACTTTGTTTATGGACATTCTGTAGTAGGTACCTGGGCGGAGCCGGGGCAGGTCGCTAGTATTAATATAAGAAGAAAAATACCATAACAGGTTTATATTGAGCGAGAATCGAAGCTCAGCCTAGGAGTCATATACTATAAAAGTTACCTTATGTTAGTTAGTATAATAAAATCTGCAAAGTTTTGCCGTAGCCACTTTTCACGACTCCTTTGAGATGAGATCCAATCACACAAACTTTGAATACGAAAAAGAATTAACGAATTCTTTTGTATAAAACACAATAAGCGTGTCAAATATTTTACGAGCAATAAAAAAGCTTTGCATGAAGTGTGAGATAAAAAAATGTACGAGCCATGCGTGTTATTTGAAATCTCTCATTCATTCCGTACGATCCAAACTCGTGAATCCCATTTTACCTAAAATATCAGAGCCATTTGACGAAAAGCGGTCTCGTTTGAAGTGATTTACGTACTTTTATATTTCAGAGCTATTTATTAATGGTTTGGAATAATGAAAGTTAAGGACTTGATTGTGTAAAATTTTGAAGAAAAGGCAGGACACAATTAGTTCATACCTCTTTTGAGTACGAGTTTGTGCCAAAATCAATAAGTCTACAACATTCTGGCAGTGGGACATTAATGAGTTTATTAATGTCCCACTCCACGAAATAGGTGACTGCTCAGTGGTATTTCATATGAGTGTCTCAGTGTGTGGTCTCAGTTCTTATAAGTAAAAATGCATATTTTTTGTGGCAGCAGTAGTTAAGTCACGTCAGAGACTTTTGGCCTGCTTAAACATCTCTCGATTTCATCGGCGAGCATTAACCACGCTTTAATGTCTGTCATAACAGCCCATTAATGTCCCACTGCAGGGACGGGACTCCTCATGTGACGGAGGGATACTTGGCCTACTAATACCACGCTGACCAGACGGATTGGTATAGGGTTTAATTTCAAGTTTTCCTTCTTTTTATTTCGTGAAGATAATATTCACAGATAGTCTCTTAGTCGATTTTTACGACACCCATGGGATGAGATGGGGTTATGGCTTATTGTATTCTTACTCCGTCACCACACGGAGAATGTTTATAACATAATGTTTATAACACAGAAAATTATTCTCATTCTTCTTTCTCAAAATCGAATTCCTTATACCCAGTAAACAGCAATCGCAAAACCAATGCAGGTAACATAGCACCCCGTTGACCCTTCGATAACGATGAGACTATTATGCCTCCATAAATATGGCTGGCCAATACAATTCCATTATCCGGCTCTTATGTATCTCAAGGGGCATATTACTATAGGGTATTAAGTTACATTTACCTTACACTACTTGAATGAACTTGCATTGCTTTTAGTAGATTATTTTTGTGTGTGGGTTGCCCGTCTTCCTTGACCTGTTTTGGTATTACAAACATACAATAACGTATTTTACTTCCATTACTTCGAATGCATGGCATTGAAAAAGATACTTTGAATGTAGGGAAACAACTGGGAGCTCAAGATATATGTATTTTGAAAACTAAATACTAAACCGGTTATGGTATTCGGTTATTCTAAATTATGGACAAAGAAAGAGACACAGCTACTCATAAATATAAGTTATTTTTCAATCTGTTAAGTGATTTAGAAGATTTGACGTAACAGATATACAGACAGAGAAAAAGACAACTTTTTTACATTGTTGTGGTATTCTTACAAGTTTATGATGACCAACTACAAATAATGAAACGAGCTGTTGTATTTGGGGAATTTAATATAGACCTATTAACTAAGGACAGAAGAACAAATCAGTATCAACAACTTATGAAAGAAGCCAGACATACGCTATTAAACAAAACAAGTAAAAAATATTGCACAAGAGACTCACAGAATAGAAAATCGATATTAGATCATGTCAGCTCCAATCTTAAAAATGATTACTTTCACATGGCAATACTTGACTCATCAATGTCGGAACACAAACAAATATTTGTCGAGCTTAAAAAAACAAAATCACCACCCAAAATTAAATCCCAATACGAAGCAATAGACTACACAAAACTACAAAGTTTACTGAAATCAACAAATATTGATGAATTAAGTGATGACTACAGTCTACTAGCAAACAAAATAAAACTGATAATAGACAAAAGTAAAATAGTCAAAACAAAAATCTTAAACACTCCTCAGAGGGACTGGATAAATAAGGACATTATAAATAATATCAACCAAAGGAACGAGTTGTGGACCGCACTTAAGGAGAAACCAGAAAACAACGAACTCGTAGCAGTATATAATGCGAAAAAACAAGAAGTATCTACACAAATCCAAAACACAAAAAACTCATACTATTACAAAATATTTAATAACTGTTTTAATAAACCAAAAAGAATGTGGAACTTAGTAAATGTATTAGCGAGTAACAAGGTTAAACAAAACAGTGTCCCTTCAAAGCTATTAATTGACTCAAAGTACGTAACTGATGAAGATGATATGTGTAAAATATTTAATCATTACTTTGCTACCGTTGGCCCACATTTAGCAAATAATATCCCCGCAGCCGTACATGATTCAACCTACTTTGCCCGTGCTTGTCCTGACAATCTTGCTAGTGATATTCCGATTTTATCTGAGCTATATCCATGTTGTGACAATGAAATTTCTAAATTAATAGCAAACCTCGACTCTAACTGCAGTACTGGACTAGACGGCATAAGCACCAAAGCAATAAAAAGTGTATCCAATATTATATCTGGTGCCCTGAGTAAATGCTTTAATAAAATTCTGCTTACTGGAAGCTTTCCTGATAACCTAAAGATAGCTAAAGTTATCCCTATTTATAAATCAGGTGCGACTTCTGACCCAATCAATTATAGACCGATCTCGGTTTTACCTGTTTTATCAAAAGTATTGGAAAGAATCTTATACATCCGTTTAGAAAAACACTTATCGTCTTTTAATTTTCTATCTGATAGGCAAAACGGTTTTAGGCCAAGAAGTAGTACACTTTCAGCAACAATTGATCTTGTCACTAAAATTAAACACAATATAGATACCAAAAACATAGCCGTCGGTATTTTCATCGATCTCAGAAAAGCTTTTGATACCATATCTCATAAAAATTTATTATAAAGCTAAAACAGCTTAATATTACCGGAAGCGCCCTTAAAATATTTCAGTCATATCTAGAAAACAGATCACAAATAGTAAAGCTAGATAACAAACACCAAAGCAACGCATTGCCAATTACTTGCGGCGTCCCGCAAGGATCAATCTTAGGCCCTTTGCTGATTTTAATCTACGTAAATAACATACAAGACCTTAAATTACACGGCCATCTCACACTCTACGCGGACGACACTTGTCTGTTTTATTTTGGGCCCTCTATTCATACAATAATCAATCAAGCTCAAGCTGACTTAAACATTCTATACTCATGGCTGCAAAACAACTTATTAACTACTAGCTGCTGTGCCCGCGACTTCGTTCGCGTGGCGGATGTTACTTACTTCGCAATTCGATTTACTGAAAAATCGTTTTTTAAACCTTATAACAAACAGATATACCTACCTACACACGAATTGTAAAATTAACGAACGAACCAAAACCTTTTCAAAAACAGATCTTTACAAAGACAGATCTATGAAGACTGTGTCTAAACTTATACTGAAAGACATGAGCGAACGTCATTCTTTCAAGTAAAATCTTAATACCGCGATACTGAAAATGACGTCACAGGCACAATGCCATCTGTTGTCAAATTTGTAAGTTAAAATAAATGACATCGCTTTTTTCATCATAACAGCCCATTAATGTCCCACTGCAAGGACGCGCCTCCTCCCGTGACGGAGGGATACTTGGCCTACTAATACCACGTTGGCCAGTCGGATTGGTATAGGGTTTAATTTCAAGTTTTCCTTCATTTTTATTTCGTAAAGATAATATTCACCGATAGTCCCTTAGTCGGTTTTACGCCACCCATGGGATGAGATGGGGAGGTGACATATTGTATTCTTGCTCCGTCACCACACGGATAATCGCTAATTAATTATGAATGAATACATTTGCACGCCACGTTATGGTGCGGCAGAATTACCTGCCTCGGTGGCGCGGCGCGGCGGTCGCGTTACATGGCTGGCGTGCATGAGGTCGCGGGTTCGATTCCCATGGAGGACAATTGTGATACACAAACTATTGTCCTTAGTCTGGATGTTCTTTGTGTCCGTTAAATTGATATTTTTAAAGGCTAGTGTGAAGACTTATAATAATTGATATTACACATACGATTCATGGTTAATTTTATTAACATTTAAAAGGAATAACTTATTAATAGCACTTAATAATAAAATAGTTATATATTATTTAAAAACTCATTTATTTTATGATTACTACTGGTAACGCCATCTCGTGAACAAAAGAAACGAAATTTAAATTCATTCAACATTGAACCAAATCCATTTTTCATTTCACCCCTGATTTGTATTGGACTGTTCTAATAAAGAGAGATCTAGCGAAATCTCGAGTATTACTTATCCGATTCCGATTGTTTTATTATAGTACTAGCTGCTGTGCCCGCGACTTCGTTCGCGTGGCGGATGTTACTTACTTCGCAATTCGATTTAATACTGAAAAATCGTTTTTTAAACCTTATAACAAACAGATATACCTACACACGAATTGTAAAATTAACGAACGAACCAAAACCTTTTCAAAAACAGATCTTTACAAAGACAGATTTATGAAGACTGTGTCTAAACTTATACTGAAAGACATGAGCGAACGTCATTCTTTCAAGTAAAATCTTAATACCGCGATACTGAAAATGACGTCACAGGCACAATGCCATATGTTGTCAAATTTGTAAGTTAAAATAAATGACATCGCTTATTTCATCATAACAGCCCATTAATGTCCCACTGCAAGGACGCGCCTCCTCCCGTGATGGAGGGATACTTGGCCTACTAATACCACGTTGGCCAGTCGGATTGGTATAGGGTTTAATTTCAAGTTTTCCTTCATTTTTATTTCGTAAAGATAATATTCACCGATAGTCCCTTAGTCGGTTTTACGCCACCCATGGGATGAGATGAGGAGGTGACATATTGTATTCTTGCTCCGTCACCACACGGATAATCGCTAATTAATTATAAATGAATACATTTGCACGCCACGTTATGGTGCGGCAGAAATACCTGCCTCGGTGGCGCGGCGGTCGCATTACATGGCTGGCGTGCATGAGGTCGCGGGTTCGATTACCATGGAGGACAATTGTGATACACAAACTATTGTCCTTAGTCTGGATGTTCTTTGTGTCCGTTAAATTGATATTTTTAAAGGCTAGTGTGAAGACTTATAATTGATATTACACATACGATTCATGGTTAATTTTATTAACATTTAAAAGGAATAACTTATTAATAGCACTTAATAATAAAATAGTTATATATTATTTAAAAACTCATTTATTTTATGACTAGCTGCTGTGCCCGCGACTTCGTTCGCGTGGCGGATGTTACTTACTTCGCAATTCGATTTAATACTGAAAAATCGTTTTTAAAACCTTATAACGAACAGATATACCTACATTACAAACGAATTGTAAAATTAACGAACGAACCAAAACCTTTTCAAAGTAAATAAATAGTAAATAAAATATCTATGAAGACTGCGTCTAAACTTATACTGAAAGACATGAGCGAACGTCATTCTTTCAAGGAAAATCTTAACACCGCGATACTGAAAATGACGTCACAGGCACAATGCTATCTGTTGTCAAATTTGTAAGTTAAAATAAATGACATCGCTTATTTCATCATAACTGCAAGGACGCGCCTCCTCCCGTGACGGAGGAATACTTGGCCTACTAATACCACGCTGGCCAGTCGGATTGGTTGATAATATACGGATAGATTGGAAGATAATATTCACCGATAGTCCCTTAGTCGGTTTTACGCCACCCATGGGATGAGATGGGGAGGTGACATATTGTATTCTTACTCCGTCACCACACGGATACATGGCTGGCGTGCATGAGGTCGCGGGTTCGATTCCCATGGAGGACAATTGTGATACACAAACTATTGTCCTTAGTCTGGATGTTCTTTGTGTCCGTTAAATTGATATTTTTAAAGGCTAGTGTGGGATTTGTCTTTTGTAAAAAAAATGCTGAAATAAATTATTGTACCTCACACCTTTTTACCATCTAGCAAAAAATATTTGACTAAACTTAGACTCGACTATATTATTATCTATAGATAAACTGCGTGCAGTATTTTTGAATTACTTAATAAAATAAACACAAACACTTTGAATAATAATTTAATGTTTTGTGATTGTATTTCTTTATTTTATTGTCAGTTTTGTATTTTTTTATTGTTGACAAATAGCAATAATGTGTAAAATGATCTATATCTTGTGTGTTTATCAACCGATTTCTATAATTTTTTTTTTATGAATAAGATATTAAAGTGTACTTTTGAAATATGGGAGTTTGAAAAAGATATGTCTATGCAAATTACAATATATTTATGTATTTAATACACTTTGAAGAAAACCCTAACGATTAAACACGTTATTGTGGCTAATATATAAAAGATAGATATATACTATTCAGGACTTTTTTGTACATCTTTTGAAGACCATTATTTTTGTAATACATATTTTTGGCGTATGATCAACGTATGCGATGATAAGAGCTAGAACGCGCTTTTTGTCAACTGACTTGCTTCAAATTTTTCGTCACTGCTCAGCTCCTATGTGTCTTAGCGTTATGTTATACAGCCTATAACCTGTCCGGGAGTATGGACTACAATCGTACCAAGTTTGGTTAAAATGCCTTCAGTAGTTTTTGACCCATGCGTGCACATACAGACAGACAGACAGACAGACAGACAGACAGACAGACAGACAAAAAAATTATTGATTGCATTTTTGGCATTAGTATCGATCACCATTCATCCTCCAATATTAATTTTGAACATATATTCAATGTACAGAATTGATCTCTCTACAGTTTTATTATAAGTATAGATTACTACTGGTAACGCCATCTCGTGAACAAAAGAAACGAAATTTAAATTCATTCAACATTGAACCAAATCCATTTTTCATGACCCCTGATTTGTATTGGACTGTTCTAATAAAGAGATCTAGCGATATCTCGAGTATTACTTATCCGATTCCGATTGTTTTATTATAGTATAGATAGATACCTACTTTAAACTTAATACCTAAAAACTACGTTATCTATGTATTGTAATATCTAAAGCGCGCTTATTCCGAGAAGAGTCAATAAGAACCACGTCCGTTCGCATTAAGAGTCAATGTGAATGAAATTATATAGATGCACCGGTTGGCCGCTTCGGACGTTAAACAAAAATCAACCGTACAGCCGTACTCATACTGGCGCGGCGACATTTGGAAATTTTCTTTCATCTAAATCTTGTGTGTTTATAAACCGATTTCTATAATTTTTTTTTATGAATAAGGTATTAAAGTGTACTTTTGAAATATGGGAGTTTAAAAAAGATATGTCTATGCAAATTACAATATATTTATGTATTTAATACACTTTGAAGAAAACCCTAACGATTAAACAGGTTATTGTGGCTAATATATAAAAGATAGATATATACTATTCAGGACTTTTTTGTTCATCTTTTGAAGACCTTTATTTTTGTAATACATATTTTTGGCGTATGATCAACGTATGCGATGATAAGAGCTCGAACGCGCTTTTTTTCAACCGACCTGCTTCAAATTTTTCGTCACTGCTCAGCACCTATGTGTCTTAGCGTTATGTTATACAGCCTATAACCTGCCCGGGAGTATGGACTACAATTGTACCAAGTTTGGTTAAAATGCCTTCAGTAGTTTTTGACCCATGCGTGCACATACAGACAGACAGACAGACAGACAGACAGACAGACAGACAAAAAATTTATTGATTGCATTTTTGGCATTAGTATCGATCACCATTCATCCTCCAATATTAATTTTTAACATATATTCAATGTACAGAATTGATCTCTCTACAGTTTTATTATAAGTATAGATTAATATTTCAAAATCCAGTTATGTTATATTTAAAGCAAAAAATAAAATAATACCCTCTCATGCACCATCTATACTTATAATAAAACTGTAGAGAGATCAATTCTGTACATTGAATATATGTTCAAAATTAATATTGGAGGATGAATGGTGATCGATACTAATGCCAAAAATGCAATCAATAATTTTTTTGTCTGTCTGTCTGTCTGTCTGTCTGTCTGTCTGTCTGTCTGTCTGTATGTGCACGCATGGGTCAAAAACTACTGAAGGCATTTTAACCAAACTTGGTACGATTGTAGTCCATACTCCCGGACAGGTTATAGGCTGTATAACATAACGCTAAGACACATAGGAGCTGAGCAGTGACGAAAAATTTGAAGCAAGTCAGTTGACAAAAAGCGCGTTCTAGCTCTTATCATCGCATACGTTGATCATACGCCAAAAATATGTATTACAAAAATAATGGTCTTCAAAAGATGTACAAAAAAGTCCTGAATAGTATATATCTATCTTTTATATATTAGCCACAATAACGTGTTTAATCGTTAGGGTTTTCTTCAAAGTGTATTAAATACATAAATATATTGTAATTTGCATAGACATATCTTTTTCAAACTCCCATATTTCAAAAGTACACTTTAATATCTTATTCATAAAAAAAAAATTATAGAAATCGGTTGATAAACACACAAGATATAGATCATTTTACACATTATTGCTATTTGTCAACAATAAAAAAATACAAAACTGACAATAAAATAAAGAAATACAATCACAAAACATTAAATTATTATTCAAAGTGTTTGTGTTTATTTTATTAAGTAATTCAAAAATACTGCACGCAGTTTATCTATAGATAATAATATAGTCGAGTCTAAGTTTAGTCAAATATTTTTTGCTAGATGGTAAAAAGGTGTGAGGTACAATAATTTATTTCAGCATTTTTTTTACAAAAGACAAATCCCACACTAGCCTTTAAAAATATCAATTTAACGGACACAAAGAACATCCAGACTAAGGACAATAGTTTGTGTATCACAATTGTCCTCCATGGGAATCGAACCCGCGACCTCATGCACGCCAGCCATGTATCCGTGTGGTGACGGAGTAAGAATACAATATGTCACCTCCCCATCTCATCCCATGGGTGGCGTAAAACCGACTAAGGGACTATCGGTGAATATTATCTTCCAATCTATCCGTATATTATCAACCAATCCGACTGGCCAGCGTGGTATTAGTAGGCCAAGTATTCCTCCGTCACGGGAGGAGGCGCGTCCTTGCAGTTATGATGAAATAAGCGATGTCATTTATTTTAACTTACAAATTTGACAACAGATAGCATTGTGCCTGTGACGTCATTTTCAGTATCGCGGTGTTAAGATTTTCCTTGAAAGAATGACGTTCGCTCATGTCTTTCAGTATAAGTTTAGACGCAGTCTTCATAGATATTTTATTTACTATTTATTTACTTTGAAAAGGTTTTGGTTCGTTCGTTAATTTTACAATTCGTTTGTAATGTAGGTATATCTGTTCGTTATAAGGTTTTAAAAACGATTTTTCAGTATTAAATCGAATTGCGAAGTAAGTAACATCCGCCACGCGAACGAAGTCGCGGGCACAGCAGCTAGTCATAAAATAAATGAGTTTTTAAATAATATATAACTATTTTATTATTAAGTGCTATTAATAAGTTATTCCTTTTAAATGTTAATAAAATTAACCATGAATCGTATGTGTAATATCAATTATAAGTCTTCACACTAGCCTTTAAAAATATCAATTTAACGGACACAAAGAACATCCAGACTAAGGACAATAGTTTGTGTATCACAATTGTCCTCCATGGTAATCGAACCCGCGACCTCATGCACGCCAGCCATGTAATGCGACCGCCGCGCCACCGAGGCAGGTATTTCTGCCGCACCATAACGTGGCGTGCAAATGTATTCATTTATAATTAATTAGCGATTATCCGTGTGGTGACGGAGCAAGAATACAATATGTCACCTCCTCATCTCATCCCATGGGTGGCGTAAAACCGACTAAGGGACTATCGGTGAATATTATCTTTACGAAATAAAAATGAAGGAAAACTTGAAATTAAACCCTATACCAATCCGACTGGCCAACGTGGTATTAGTAGGCCAAGTATCCCTCCATCACGGGAGGAGGCGCGTCCTTGCAGTGGGACATTAATGGGCTGTTATGATGAAATAAGCGATGTCATTTATTTTAACTTACAAATTTGACAACATATGGCATTGTGCCTGTGACGTCATTTTCAGTATATAGAAAATAGACGACCTCGGTGGCGCGCCGGTAGAGCCAGCGGCTGCCGCGCATGAGGTTGTGGGTTCGATCCCCACGCAGGACAATAATTTGTGAGATCCACAAATTATTGTCCTGAGTCTGGGTGTTCTATGTGTCCGTTAATTGATGTTTGTAAAAGGTCCCCGCGACACAGGGCATGATCCCTAGTGCGGGAGTTGTCTTTTAAAAAAAAAAAAAAAAAAAAAAAAAAAAAAAAAAAAAGTATCGCGGTATTAAGATTTTACTTGAAAGAATGACGTTCGCTCATGTCTTTCAGTATAAGTTTAGACACAGTCTTCATAAATCTGTCTTTGTAAAGATCTGTTTTTGAAAAGGTTTTGGTTCGTTCGTTAATTTTACAATTCGTGTGTAGGTATATCTGTTTGTTATAAGGTTTAAAAAACGATTTTTCAGTATTAAATCGAATTGCGAAGTAAGTAACATCCGCCACGCGAACGAAGTCGCGGGCACAGCAGCTAGTACTATAATAAAACAATCGGAATCGGATAAGTAATACTCGAGATTTCGCTAGATCTCTCTTTATTAGAACAGTCCAATACAAATCAGGGGTGAAATGAAAAATGGATTTGGTTCAATGTTGAATGAATTTAAATTTCGTTTCTTTTGTTCACGAGATGGCGTTACCAGTAGTAATCATAAAATAAATGAGTTTTTAAATAATATATAACTATTTTATTATTAAGTGCTATTAATAAGTTATTCCTTTTAAATGTTAATAAAATTAACCATGAATCGTATGTGTAATATCAATTATTATAAGTCTTCACACTAGCCTTTAAAAATATCAATTTAACGGACACAAAGAACATCCAGACTAAGGACAATAGTTTGTGTATCACAATTGTCCTCCATGGGAATCGAACCCGCGACCTCATGCACGCCAGCCATGTAACGCGACCGCCGCGCCGCGCCACCGAGGCAGGTAATTCTGCCGCACCATAACGTGGCGTGCAAATGTATTCATTCATAATTAATTAGCGATTATCCGTGTGGTGACGGAGCAAGAATACAATATGTCACCTCCCCATCTCATCCCATGGGTGGCGTAAAACCGACTAAGGGACTATCGGTGAATATTATCTTTACGAAATAAAAATGAAGGAAAACTTGAAATTAAACCCTATACCAATCCGACTGGCCAACGTGGTATTAGTAGGCCAAGTATCCCTCCGTCACGGGAGGAGGCGCGTCCTTGCAGTGGGACATTAATGGGCTGTTATGATGAAAAAAGCGATGTCATTTATTTTAACTTACAAATTTGACAACAGATGGCATTGTGCCTGTGACGTCATTTTCAGTATCGCGGTATTAAGATTTTACTTGAAAGAATGACGTTCGCTCATGTCTTTCAGTATAAGTTTAGACACAGTCTTCATAGATCTGTCTTTGTAAAGATCTGTTTTTGAAAAGGTTTTGGTTCGTTCGTTAATTTTACAATTCGTGTGTAGGTAGGTATATCTGTTTGTTATAAGGTTTAAAAAACGATTTTTCAGTAAATCGAATTGCGAAGTAAGTAACATCCGCCACGCGAACGAAGTCGCGGGCACAGCAGCTAGTTACTAATAAACAACGAACAACTTCAACAAAAACAGTTTGAAAAATACCTTGGTTTAAGAATAGACAGTCTTCTAACATGGAATGCTCATTTAGATCATATTCAAGCCAAACTGAGGTCCCTACTAGGGTCACTGCGAGATATAGTCAAATGCATACCGAATAAATTACGTCACAACATATATAACACCTAAGTTAAGCCACATTTAATATATCTTGTAGAAATCTGGGGAAATCCAGACTAAATTAAGTGAGCTTCAAATTTTACAAAATAAACTCGTAAAATTAATTTTTAATTATCCGCGCCTTACGCCCACACACACAATTTACAAAGCAACTAATATTATGAACCTCAAGCAATTATATATATACAACACATGCATTCTTATCCGAAAAATCCTAAAAAAAAATATAAAATCTAATCTATCATTCACGAAAATTAAACATATCACCCAACGTAGTACTCGCCCAGCTAACTTCTTGGTTTTACCAAGAATTAGAACGAACTATGGTAGAAAGATGTTGACATACGAAGGGGCACAGTTATATAATAAGCTGCCACTAGACATCAAAAGTGTAAACTCATTTAATGTATTTTAATCTCGAGTAGCTCAATATGTACGCACATCAGTATCATTATAAACTTGTTTGCGAGCAAAAAAATACATTAGATGTGTACCTACCTAATACCAAACCAGTAATATAGGTAATAGTACCCACATTTTTATAATAATTACTGAGTTTAACGACGAACTTGTAAACTATACTAAGTTTAATATTGTTCTCAAGTAAGTGACATTGTTTTTATTAAGAATAAAGAATCTTTAAACCTAAACCTAATTGTTAAGATGATGATATCTATAATGGATACCATCATCTCAAGAAGAATACGTATGTTACTAAATTTAACTCGCCTGAGAAACCTTGAATAAAGGTTATAAAGAGTCTATTTTTAGTTTCCAATTCGTTTGATATCATAAATCTATTAATAGAAGTTTTGTTAAGTAAGCTTTTGAAATTGAAAGGTTGTTTGTGATATTTTTGTATTTGTGATATTCGATTGGCAGGTATTTATTTTGGCGTAAAGGCATTGTTTCGAATTTATTGTATCTACGGTGATATTTTTTTAATTTATAAGCTTAGACTGTATCCTAACAAACTACTAATACAGCAGAGTTTCTTGTGGGTGTCTTCTCTGTCATGGTATTGTTCCGAACCCACAGTAAACTTAGCCGTTAAGTTAGACGTGCATATGTGATCACTATAAAAACGCAGACGTTCATAAGTGGCATTGACGTGACTTTGAAATAAATATTTTTCATTTTTTCATTTTACAAAATACCGATATGTCAATAATAAAAATGTGGGGGAAGGGGGATTGTTTACTCACACAGATCTTTTTGTTTAGAACCAAACAAACAAGTAAAAAATACGTATACTATCCATTTAGGTACCTAAGTATTACAGTTTTAAGCCAAGTGTTGAAGTTACTTTTAGAGCATCGCATTTATTTTTCCTTCAATGGAACATTGAATATAGTTTAATATAGTTTCAATACTCAATAGTAATTTATGCCAAGACATAATATAGATAAATCTTTATGACGTAGTGGAGTGCTCTCCTATCAATAGGACAGACGACTCTCATTGTGAGATCGGTCGATGATAAAGCTATTGTATACAGTTTATTGTAGTTCCTTGAACTTAAACATTCTGTACCAAGTGGATGGGAATTTAAAGTAAAGTACACACTTATGTTTTTCATGTGATTGTTAATGACAAAATTTATAAACCTGTAATTTCGTTTACTTTGATGATTTACGCAGTAATTGGCCTTCTAATACCACGCTGGCCAGACGGATTGGTATAGGGTTTAATTTCAAGTTTTCCTTCTTTTTCCTTCGTAAAGATAATGTTTACGGTTAGTCTTTTAGTCAGTTTTTACGACACCCATGGGATGAGATGGGGTGGTGACATATTGTATTCTTATTCCGTCACCACACGGACAAGTTAGTTAAATAAATAATTATTGTAAAATTTCTATTGAAATAAATTCATGACTTCACCATTCAAACAAAAAACTTGGTCACGGTAAAGAAAAAAGCGTTAAAATGATGTAATGAAGCTGTGGGTGTCGTAACATCTGCAAAAACAAAAAGACAGCTTAATAAAAATCTCTGTAGGTACGTCCGCAAAACATAGTATTCTTTGCCTAAGTTTTCCTGTCATTGCTGAAACCCCAACTCTGACATAGTACTTTTAAAGTCCATTATACAATAGCTAAGTAACAAGTGACAAGTGGCGTTCTATCGTCTCTGCCTACCCCGGACGGTATTAAGCGTGAGTTTGGTGTTTTCTATGTATAACATGTATGTATTTACAAATAAAAAAGTATTTAAGTTTGTTTATCTGTTGTCTAGTACCCATAGTACAATCCGAAAAGAACAAGTAGTACAAGCTCTGCTAGTTAAGGACTAGATGGCGTTGTGTGAAAGTGTGAGGAACGTTTATTTATTTATAGTTCTTAACCTAACAGCTAAATGTAAGCACATGTAGGGCATCTCATGTATTTTTCCTACATTAATGTTAAACTAAGTAATGGAGAACATTAATCAAAATACTGTTAATGGATCTAACGCCTACGTACATTTGTTACATGTTCGTGTAGGCTAATACCTACATTTTGATGTTATTTTACTTCATTTGAGAAGTCTGTACAAGGGATACTCAGAAAGATTTTTAGAATCTAATTATAAAATCAATTTAGTTCTTTGTTAATCGACTCAAACCCCTTCCTCAAAAAGCCATTTCAAATCGATTAAGCTATTTATTCAAAGCTACATTTGACATTGTTTAAAAAATAATCGCACGAAATTATTCCTTTTCAATGAAACACAATAATTCCCGTCAGCTTTCAATAAATGTGGATGATGTATGAAAATTAAAATTCGAACGATGGTATTCTATGTGCAATTTTTTTTTTTAAATAATTTTGTTTTTTTCGTAGGGAACGTATTATTTTTGACGCATTTTCTGAGTGGCCTGGTACAACTTTTGTGATAAAAGTTTCTTATCTAGTTATAATACATACCCACATAACCTTGTATACGTTTCATAATAGAATATATTTTCGCTTATAGCCTTCCTTAACGAGTAGACTATGCCACAACAAATTCTTTAGTTCATATTAATTCCTGTTTTAAGCTGTATTTATGGTTTCACCTGTTTTAATTTTGTTTGATAATTTTTCCCAATTTTTGTTTTTGGTAAAATGAATAAATTTACCTTAATAATATAGTAGTTTTATCCTTCGTAAAAACAGTGTTTAGTTTGGAAATAGATGGGGCTGTGTGAATTTGTGTGAAGGATATTATTATTATCATTTGCCTACACTTTTACTGTACACAAACCACGATTTAGTAAGTAAGTATCCAACTAATAAGAATATCTCATTACAGCGGAGGCGGGGAAGAGCGACTTGAGCAGTGAACACGTTGAATACCACAGCCTCGGTGAGTGCTCCCTTCTATTAATACTTACATCTCGCTGTAGATTCATTGTGTTAGCTTATTGAACGTATCATATTAACTTTAACTCCATGGAATTAACGATAATATAAAACTTCCTACATATAGTATATTCTGATGCCAATTTTTTTATGTCATCATCATTATTATAACAGCCTATTAATGTCCCACTGCAGGGACAGGCCTCCTCCCGCGCTTGAGGGATACTTTGCCTACTAATACCACGCTGACCAGACGTATTGGTATAGGGTTTAATTTCAAGTTTTGTATCTTTTTATTTCGTAACGATAATACTTATTCACGAATTTTTTTATGTGATCATTCAGTATCCCACAGTACTGTAGTATAAAATACTGTGTTATATTTTTGTCGTTACTTAGTTCTCACTACACAGCTATGAATTTCTAAGACGACAATTCATAGAGATTCAATCCCCACATTAGATGTCATAATAAATCGCTGCTAATATTTGCGTCTCCGTGTGGTGACGGAGTAAGAATACAATTTGTCACCACCCCATCTCATCCCATGGGTGTCGTAGAAACCGACTAAGGGACTATCTGTGAACCTATACATAGAAAAAAGGAAAACTTGAAATTAAACCCTATACCAATCCGTCTGGCCAGCGTGGTATTAGTAGGCCAAGTATCCCTCCGTAACGGGAGGAAGCCCGTCCCTGCAATGAGACATGAATGGGCTGCTATAATGATACTAACTGTTTGAAAAAAATGTAGAAAAGGAGTTATTTCAAGTTTGCCTTTTTTGTTTTTATAGAGATAACAGATGAGATATCGATAAGTCAACTTTTACAATTCGCATAAAATTGTTTGATCCTCCTTAAATCAAGACGTATTACCTATTGATAGTTTAACACTGACCCCCAAGTCACAACACTGACCCCCAAGTCACAGGAACACCTAGTTTGGG
Source organism: Schrankia costaestrigalis (assembly GCA_905475405.1). NCBI lineage: Eukaryota > Metazoa > Arthropoda > Insecta > Lepidoptera > Erebidae > Schrankia > Schrankia costaestrigalis. The sequence continues at coordinate 5,204,976 of FR997830.1, forward strand.
GGTTAGGGTTTAACTTACTTGTTCAACCTTAGTTCATATTCTTTGTAATGTAAATGTCTTAAGGATCTTGTATAAATAAACTGATTTTTATTATTTATAGTATTTCCTTTATAGATCTACTTCTATTGCCATATCTTTCCAACCACTAATAAAATAAAAGGGACAAGTCAAAATCGATGTAACTATATTATATTACAGTAAACAATACCTTTGTTTTCTTGATTAATGACCTCCCAAGATTAAATGGGAAGTTATTTTCGGTACTACTAAAGGATGTACTTACAAAACAATACCGGAACCTTTTGTTCTGCTTAAAATCTTGCCATTTGTTTTGTTGTTCATTTAGTGTTTTCAATTTACTTAATGGAGAGCACGAATACAGTCCAGTAAACAAAAAAATAATTGAGTATTTTGTCACCAGCATGTCAATTCTCGTACCTTAAAATCGTTAAAAATTCGGTTAAGTTAACTTTTAGTTGTCAAATTGTCTTACCTATTGTGTGACAATTTGACAACTAAAGTTAACCGAATTTTTAACGATTTTTAAGGTACGAGAATTGACATTCAGCATAAATTTAATAGATCGGTATAGTCATAAATCCCTTATAATCTTCGCTTATTCTTTGGTACACGTGTAATAAAATTGCTTTCTTCTAATTTTTTTTATTAGTATCTAAGTAAGTATAAGCCCAGCTCAGTTCAAGGCTAGATGGCGTTGTGTGAGGGATATTATATTATCCTGTAGTATTAAATGCGTTCTTATCACACATAAACAGTGTCAGCGATAACAGTTTGCGGTAAACGTGCAATTTTTTGTTTGCTTTGAGATAACGATGTAATGATACTGTTGTAATGTTGTAATAGATAACATACTCGTACCTTTTTTATTTGTTACAACGCGGGTGAAGCCGCGTATAGGTAGCTCAAATGTAGTGTACACCCTAAACTACTTATATTCCAAATTTCAACAAAAACTATTCAGTAGTTTTTGCGTGAAAGAGTAACAAACATCCATCCATCCTTACAAACTTTCGCATTTACAATATTAGTAGGATCTAGTAGGTACTACAAAGTACAAACTCTGCTTTGTTTTGGACATATGCTGAATTGTAGTTTCTATTGCTTGCAGAGCAAAAATAGTAGCTGTCTACGCTTATCTTATGTTCTTTAGTTTCCCAACGCCTAATCCTTTACGACTTAGGGAGCTTCACAAAAAGAGCGTACTCCCTTTTTAAAGGTCGGCAACGCATCTGTGATTCCTCTTTTGTTGCGGGTGTCCATGGACGGCGGTGATCACTTACCATCAGGTGACCTGACAGTTCGTTTGCCTCACATTTCATTAAAAAAAATCCGTGACTTATGATAGAGTTGTAACGCTCTGTATAAGAATCACAAACCCGTTACCAACTACCCAATTATTTTTAAATAATTATTTATAAATAGTATTTCATTATTAGTCCTCCGCAGAAAAGGACCTCTAAACGAATAACAATACTCTGTTAATACTAAACAACAAAACCTTTTCCTACCCATCAGATGCACTACAAACTAACGGAGAACTGGTCTCCCGTCTCGAAGAACATGCATCAGCTGATAGAGTAGGAGACGAGAAGCCACACGTACACGCGCAAGCACAACTGGACGTTCCTTCTGAAGGTGTACACCGTGTTGTGGAGCAAGACGGATCTCATGTGAGCGTACATGATGCTACGGCACCCACTACTGTTGCTAGCGAGGAAACTACACCTAAGGTTCGAAATTTAAAATACAAAAATAATATATTTAAAAAAATTAAAGGCAGGTTGGTAATCTAGAAAAAAAAATGTGGTAATCTAGTCGCTGGGCTAATTCACACATTCACATTAATAACAAATTCTTGCCTCGATTTTCAAATTTGTCTAATTTCATAATTAATTTTGTTAGACTATCATCTTCAATATTTAATTCACTTTAAAGCGCTATCTAGAACCTAACTAACTGGTCCACTTAATATGTTTAAATTAAAACTAATATAGACTATCTAATCCATTTGTACCACCTTTCTTACCTTATCGTTTATACATATAGTTAATTTTGAGAAGAGCTATTTTTAGAGTTACCTTCTGAAATACGCACTACAAATTATAGAAATACAAATAATAAATAACAGTTACGCGATGAAAAATTTGAACTGTGTTATAATTAATGACATTAATTTTATTTCAATCAACCTAAGTTAAAATAGTTTAAAGTTTCCTAACTTCACTCTTATTGTTCATTAATAGGTACATGCTTAAGCACAATATCTAAAAGACATTCATGCCTCTAAAAAAAAGCACACATCGTCGTTGCAAATTTAAAATCTCCTATGTGACAATTTGGGCCAAATTGAGATTTTCATATAATTGGAAAGGTATTTTATATTTCTATACAACGCAAAAACTCCCATGTAAATATCTCAATATTTCACTATAATATGAGCCAATTATAAAATATTCCATGTGATAGTCTACATTTTATTGTACATCAAAATATCCTATGTGCTCAATGTACACATAAGAGATTGTGATCCGTAATGTGAATCTGTTTTAACACAAATATTTGAAAAAAAAATCTCCTATGTGACCGCTCAACGAGAATCCCGGAACCATTTCACGCCTAAATTTTACTAGATTAAGTATGCATTAGATTGAGACACTAATATTTCATTATTACTTACGTTTTTAGGGCCGATTTTTCAATGCTCGAATACTAAATTAAACATGCGTCTAGGTCATAGCGTCAGTCAGTGCAGGTTGCAAGTGTTTGCGCGCGTACATAAACAATACATAACAATACCCAATTCGCGTCCTTAAGAGGCCTGTTTTTTTTATAACTGGGCCAAGGACCTGTTTAATACCTTTGTAGACACCACTGATGTCTTCCCTATCTAGACACGACAAGTTGGTAAAGTACACTTCGTTAAAGAGAGGCTTTGTGCGTACTAAGCGCTTTATCAGTCTCTGGGCAGGGATCCATAGGTACGATGTCTTAGAGCGGCATTGCTCTTAGAGCCCAGCTGAGGTTCATCTACAACCTATGCAATTCAATATTGTCTGCAAACCAGTCCTGAGACTTTGTTTTTAGGTAGCTAAAAACCTCACCACCGGCTCTATCAGTATGAAGTTTCCTGACATTATTCCACTCATCGCTTACATCTGTATTAGCATTCCATGCAGCTAACTCGGCTTGAACCATACACTCAAATTTTTCGTTAATCTTTCTTCTACGGTTTGTATAAATCCTTTTGTGAGTGAAGGCTACACGCGCTGCTACTATGGAGTGGTCGGTATCGCAGTTGGGGCTTTGGAAGAAGTGCGTGTGGAGGATTTCGCTAAGATCCTACATCAAATTTATGCCAGTGGTCGGATCGTGCGTGTTACCAGGAAACTTTGCGAGACTCCTTTGTAATATGTATTGGTCACACATAACAGATATTGAAAAATCTAGTAAAGGTTGGCCATAGTCATTCATCGTGCCAATACCGGGGTAACCAATACAGTTTGACCATGAGAGGCGATCGCCATTACTGACATTCTTTACTTTCTCGGCATAAGAGTATGTATGCGGAAATAAGAGTCACAAAATCGCAATTACTACTGAGCCTTATGACCATAATACGTTTTGAGATTCCGCGTGGATCCTCTATGGTAGACAATAAATTGTTATGGACGGCAAATCGAACGGCAGCCGAGTCTTTTCCTTTCCAGAAAAATGTGTCATACACATTTTTCACAGGTTTCGCGCATTGAGCCTTCGTCGGGTAATCTAGTCTCTTGTAAAGCACATACCGATATGTTAAGCCTGCTTAGCTCGGCATCGATTACAGCAGTTTTACGCAGATCTTGTGCGGAGTGTAATTGTGAGCCTTCCCTGGTGTCGGGGAGACCTGTGCTCATAGTACGGACCTTCCATGTTGAATGCGCACGGATTGGCGGGGCATAATTTTAGTAAACTGCTTTTTTGTAATAGCAGGTGTTACAGATAACGGTACCAGCCATCTAGCTAAAAAATAGTGTAGTGACTACATCTGAAACCAGCACCGGGACGGAACGATACCTATACGATACCGTGGGCTGCCCGGGTTGAAGCGGGCGGTAATCGAACAATGAACCTACGATGGGTCCTCCCACTGGCGAAAGTGACCCCTAGCGCCTGCACTTACGTCCATGTGTGCAGACCTATTACTGGTAACTGCCATTTCCCGTGTTGTTGTCCAAGCAGCAAAACTGACGCGGGTGGAGTGATCTCTCCGCAGACATTACACCGCCTGGGACGGAATTAAGGACACGCAGGGTTGCCAAGGACCTACGTTACCCTCTCAGCCTGGCTAGCCTGTCCCACAGGGTCTAGCAGGTTCTAGAAGGGTCGCATACCAATGCTAATATCGTCTATTTCACCAGAGGCATCGATCGTAGTATCAGTATCATCCATTTTATGACTCAATCACGTACAATCAAGGCACCTAAAAATGTATGTATAACCTCCTATGTGACAAAAAATTGCAATATAAATCTCCTATGTACAGAATTATAATTAAAAAAATATTTGTACGGTAATTTACGCATTAATGTGTTATAAAACCGAAGTCAGTACATTATAATTGCTTATTCTTTTCATTATAACTAATAGACAAAATATATTTTCCTAGAAATTTTTTCAGGAGATAGTTTTAATCGATTATCTCAAAAAGTGAATTTATACACATAGGAGATTTCAAATTTGCAACGACGACATACATATAAGTATGTTTATCCGTTGTCTAGTACCCATAGTACAAGCTCTGCTTAGTTTGGAAGTAGATGACGTTGTGTGAATGTGTGAAGATTATTTATTTATTTATTTATTTTATCTAATGAGTAGAATAAATTTGATTAAACAGAACATGTGTCCTGACAGTAAATAAAGGACAGCCAAGTTCTCACATATTGTCCTCGTTTCGAACACATCGATCACTTGGAAAACCAATAACTTTTTTCATTCAATATGTCCCGAACTGCGTGCTAACATCAGTGGAATTTTTGTGACTCCTCAAATTATAACCTTCTGTTCAAAAGGCGTTTACGGACGATAAATCAAAAGAAATGTTTTATATTATTTGCTGATGCTGGGAAACTGGTCAAACGGATTGTTCTGTGTCTATGGCAAGTCGTCTTTTTTTTTTTAAAGTAGTTACTTTCTTTTAGAAGTAGGGGTAGTGACATCATAAATGATAGATGATAGTCCTGTGTGACGAATCACGAACTATACTACACGCTTAATGGGTGGTCACCACCCGGACTACACTTCAGTTTATGTATGTACGTAATTACCCTGGTGATTGGTCATTCAGGGCTTGTCTAGTAGGGACGTCCAGCTTCTCAAAAAGGACAATATAACAGCCTTAAGATATGTGATACCTATTAATGTTATGTAAACCCTTGTAAGATATGCGAACATAGCGGTTCAGCACTTCGTACATGTGCAAAACCATCAAACATTCTAACTCTTTGCCAGCCCACGTGTTTCCTTCAAACTACGATCCTGGTTCTTTCAAGCGAGGTGTGAAAAAGCATCTTCTGAAGCCGCCATAGTGGAGACATTCAGGCCTCGACAAATATTGTGTAGCTGGCATGGTGTTCGCCATTCTTGGACTCTGTTGGATGCTTCACATCAGGCAATTAAAAAAAAAGATAAATGAAGAAATAAATTATTATCATTAGACACAGCCCGTCACCAAATATTTCTTCTTATCTTAGTCTTATGGTTCTCTCATCCACCGGTTTCCCGCCGCCCTAACCGTGTCATCTGTTAATAAATAAACTTTTTGTATCTGCAGGTATTCCACGGCGCTGCTCGGCTAGTACAACCTGGTTCATCTACTAACAATAACCCGATACACACGCACACAGCTACGCGACGAGCCTTCAATGCTGACATTACCAAGGAAACTAAGAACAATGTTAGTTTACCAGTTATTATATTCCGGTGTTTCTTGATTTTGAAGCTAAATTCTCCGGTCAAAAGGTTCTTTTCCACTTCTAATTTATTAAATTTAATATGACTGTACCGAACAACTGTTTTGTGGAACAATCTAGCTGCGACGATATTTCCGGACCGTTACGACTTGGGGAACTTCAAGAAACGAGCGTACTTCCTTTTTTAAAGGTCGGCAACAAATCTATAATTCCTCTGGGGTTGCGGGTGTCCATGGGCGGCGGTGATCACTTACCATCAGGTGACCTGCTGGCTCGTTTGCCTCCTATTATAAAAAAAAAGAACTTGAACGGTACAGGTAATGTCTTCATTCAGTCGCCATTATTTTGCTCGTTAGGGTACACGTATTCACTGGATATACACCGAGTGACCCCGATCACGATAGCTATGCAACTGCAAGCTGTTGAGTTTTCCGTAGGTACGCAGGCGGCCGTCGTTAATTGGCTGACCACCAAACAGCTGCTCTGTGTTTACCATGAAATCAACAAATTCGCATATAACTTGTTCATTTTCGAGAATTTCGAGTACAAGTCTGGTAATTTCTAGTAATTCTGGTTTCAGGATGTCAAATCTCGTACCCTAAAAGCGTTAAAAATTCGGTTATGTTAACTTTTAGTTGTCAAATTGTCACACAATAGGTAAGACAATTTGAAAACTTAAAGTTAACTAAACCGAATCTTTAAGGATTTCAAGGAACGAGAATTGACATGCTGGTAAAAAAACGTAGTTTGCAATTTAGGAAATTCTTTACTTATACTTACTTATTAGGGCTAGTTTAAAATAAAAATATTATTTATTTATCTAGATGGATCACTATGCAGCTTACAGTGGCGTTCAGTACTCTCCGCTAGACATGGCCGAGTATGTGTTCTGGACTGGCGACGAGCGTGGTGTGACTACAGCTATCGAAGACTTTCTTCAAGAGGGAATGGTAAGTCCAACAACCTTAATATTTTCATCCAACGATTGTTGCGAAATCCGAAGAAAAATTAGATATTTACAAGTTTTTTTTTTGTAACACTGCTGAAGCTGGACTTTTTCTGTTTTGGACAAGACTTGCACTTTAAATATTACGCTGATGTAACATGTCACTGATAGGATTTCTTCAAGTTCTGACATAGGTATTTGTCACGTATTTGTCGTATATCCCTTCGTAAATTTTTACATTATTCTCTGGACCTGCAATGGGTTACGGTATTGCGTATTCTTAGTTCATGCGTAATGTTGCAACATTACACATTAACAAACAAATGCTAGGCCTGTTCAGTTTGCCTTCTCAGTAAAATAATGTAAACAAGGATAATAAGAATATTGTAGTATGAAGGCGACCCAAACCTGGTTTGTAAGGATCATATTACAACGATGACGTTTAGTAACTTCTGCTTAGCCCTTTGGGAACAAGGATAATTCATATATGTGCATGCACAAGTCGCAGGTTCGCTCAAAACTTTTCTCAACGATAAAGTAATGATATTTATTAAGGACATAATAATCACCACAAATTCTCCTTTACAGATGTCTAAAGAAGAAGCTATAGCGTTCTTGCAAGAAATAAAATTCAACATCGATTACCTCAGAGCCCATTACACACAGAACTTGAAAGCTGCGGAAGAAAGTGCACAACAAGAGAAACTGAGGAACATGCTTATTGAACAAGCTAACGCTAAGGTAGGATTGGAGAAAAGATGGATATTTTTTGCTTTATAGAAAACTGCTGACGTTCAAGGTATTATCCCCTGTGTCACGGTGACTTACGCGGTGTCCTACGTGGGCGACGAATGCGATGCTACGCGACGCGATGCTACACGCGACAAGTGTTCTACACATGATTACGTCACGTCTCGTCGCAGACTGCCATATAGGACAGAAGTAGGGTACGCCGTTGATTTGATCGCGTACGTCGCGTCGCTTTCGTCGCCCACGCAGGATACCACGTTATGCAAATATTAGTTTAACGCACACAACAAACATCCTGGCTTCGGATTGTTATGTAGATGGATGTCGAATATGAACCCGCATTCTCAAGCATAGCAGCCGCACACTGCGACCATCACGTCTTAGAGGCAATTAGTTATAACGCCTCTTTAAAGGCTCACCACTCTGCCTAAACAAGGCTCCAGGTGGTGGAGTGAAACTTGACTTAATGATCATAAGTTGACTTTGACACTGATAGGATGACAATAGTTGATAAATTTATTATTCGTCAGTCACAATACATACATCATATCATCATCATCATAACAGGCCATTAATGTCCCACTTCAGAGACGGGCCTCCTCCAGTTACGGAGGGATACTTGGTTTACTAATACCACGCTGGCCAGACGGATTGGTATAGGGTTTAATTTCAAGTTTTCCTTTTTTTTTTTTACAATACAAACATTCAACTACAATACTCAAAATACCCCAAAAATAAACTCTATTGACTCTGTTTCTACCCTTTGGTAAAACTTTAAAATTGTTTTTCAACATTCCATCAGAAACAACCAGACTAACTTTCTACCTTTGATATTACTCGAAAAGGAAAACTTTGAGAATTTCATTCATCAATTCAGACCTTATATTTTCATTGTATTGAAATACCAGGTATCTTATATTATCTTTTATTTTCTTTGGCCTTGAATTATGAAATTAATTTTTAAGAAAATACTTTTTGTAAAGTTGTTTGGTATGATGCTATAGGCTATGAATATTTAGCCTACCTGAGACTATGTCCAATGCAAGGAACTTACACTCTTACTGGAATGCTTACGAAGCATATTTAGACAAATTAAATCGTACATTACTACTGACAATATAAGGTTTATATTTGTTTATATAACGTGAAAGGGAAAAATATTCCGACAAGGACAACGAAAAAGGCGGATTCCATGTCTCTCTTGCAACTGTAAGTTAAATGTTGGTTTCTCGATTAGAGAGGGACACACTCCACTCATACAGCTGTAAATTAGGAACGGATTTTTTGTGACCGTAAGCATTCCAGTTAGAGTGTAAGTTCCTTGGTTCAATGTAAAGTCGTTGTCTCGGTGATGTAACAAGCAATGTTTACTAAACAGGTTTCGATACCGCGATCCACAAACGTTTTTCTTGAGTTGAGCCCAGATATCCTTTAAAAGAAAATTATGCAAAAATATAAAATTTTGCGGGTTCTTTTATAAAGATCAATTTAAATGTTTGTATAAGTAGGTATGTTTCATGCCAATATTCGTAGTGCAAGAGTTACTTTTTATAAAAAAAAAAAACAAAAAGAGTATTCAAACCAGGGTTTAGTGATAATAAAACACTTTTTAAACATTTACAAACTTTAAAAGATAACAGCATGTCAATTCTCGTACCTAAAAATTCGGTTAAGTTCATCATAACAGCCCATTAATGTCCCACTGCAGGGACGGGCCTCCTCCCGTGACGGAGGGTTACTTGGCCTACTAATACCACGCTGGCCAGACGGATTGGTATAGGGTTTAATTTCAAGTTTTCCTTCTTTTTATTTCGTAAAGATAGTAGTTACGGTTATTCCCTTAGTCGGTTTTTACGACACCCATGGGATGAGATGGGGTGGTGACATATTGTATTCTTACTCCATCACCACACGGAAGTCTTATCGGTTAAGTTAACTTTTAGTTATTAAATTGTCTTGTTTTTGCTATTGCAATTGTAATCTTTTGTGGTCGTGTTAAAGTTTTATATAGAGTGTGAAAATTTGACAACTAAAAGTTAACTTAACCGAATATTTAGGAACGAGAATTGATATTACGTACATGTATCGTCAGATTAACTCCATAAAGGTATCTTATCCTCCTAAAATAATACAAAACAAAGCTCATTTTCCTTATGCCAAGTTATCATCTCACGTGTGTAAACGTATTATATTTATTACAAGAATAGCTATTCTCTTATAATTAAATGTCACTCAAAACTGAGCTTTATGTACATAAGAAATGTAACAGAAATTCTAGCGCAAATTGTTTGAGACTAGGTCAAATTGTTTTCAAGTTTACATTATCTTGGAAATGTGCGAAAGTTAAACTGTTTCATTGTTGAACTAACTGAATACGCTGTTTTCGCTCGTGTTTAATCGTTGAAAAGCGTTTAAGATCATCTGTTATGAAAACATTAACAATTTAGATAATTGAAAAACTTGAATTGCCTATTTTTTTACAAGGATTATACCAATTTCCTATCTTATATTGACGGTGTCGTAAAAGGCAGCTAACTAATCTACTATACTATGAGTTTAAAACACAATCTTTCAAAATCAGAAGAGGAAAACTTACATCATAACAGCCCATTAATATCCCACTGCATGGACGGGCCTCCTCCCGTGACGTAGGGATACTGGGCCTACTAATACCACGCTGGCCAAACGGATTGGTATAGGGTTTAATTTCAAGTTTTCCTTCTTTTTATTTCATAACGATAATATTGACGAACAGTCCCTTAATCGATTTTTACAACACCCATAGGATGAGATGGGGTAGTGACATATTGTATTATTACTCCGTCACCACACGGATTACTAACGACGATTTAAAACTTACATAGTAGCGCACATTAGTACTAGTAGGCCAACTTTCCCTCCACTCACTGAATGACCGTTCAGTGGCACAATAATAGCCTGTTATGCTATTACAACCTCACTAAAGAATGAACTCCTTGTAGAAATAAAAATACGACTATACAAAAGACGTACGTAAATAGACAATCAAAGAAATATACCGTATTCCATTTAAGTGGGTCGTAAAATTATTTTTTATAATAGAATTGTCCACAGATAATAGAAGCTCTCCTTTCATTTACAACATTCACTTAACAATTCAGGTCAAAGAGATATTATACCGTTTGCACTATACTTATAACTTTTTAATATACCTTTATACCTTTCCATCTCCATAATTACATTTCTGCTACGATAGCTCTACGCGCGTAGGTAATAGCTACGGGATGCTACGAGACGTAGCAATCATTATTTTTAAATTTTAGTACCAGCTATATGACGGCGAATTTAATAGATTACTTTTGGCACTTTATCATTGCATATACCCTTGTAATGTGGGGCATAAATAGATGGGGTGGTGACATATTGTATTCTTATTCCGTCACCACACGGAGACTCCTATTAAAGTATCTCAATTCTCTAGTACTTGTATTATCAATAGAGTAATATTATAATTTTATTAATATTACTTTATTTACACTAACGAACACTTACAGAAGACTCGTAACATTTTATGAGCATCGATAAAAAATAACTGTTTGCTGTTCATTTAGTTCAGATTCATTTAGTTTTAATATTAATACTGATACTATCTCCATTTCATAGATATTGTAGCGATTAATATTAAGTTGGTATGGAAATCTTCGTAATATTAATATACTGTCTACATCGCCGTGTCTGTTGTGGTGACAAATTAATAATACCATGACGTCAGCCGACTAAGGTAGCTTCGCAGATATCAACTCTATGAAAGCATATCAAAGAAAACTCTATACTTCCCAATCAGCCTTGTAAATTGCCAATGAACTGCCTAACAATAGAGATTGAATAAATAAATAAATAAATTATCATCTCACATTCACACAACGCCATCTAGTCCCAAACTAAGCAGAGCTTGTACTATGGGTACTAGACAACTGATAAACATACTTAATTTTTTTTTTGTATAGGTATACATACATATTATACATAAAAACACTCAGACCAGTACAAACAATCATGTACATGCACACAAAGATTTCCATTAAGCGGGAATCGAAAACAAGACATTAGTGGGCTGTTGTAGGATATAATATAAAGATATGTATATAGGACAAGCCACGGTATTCCTCTATCACTTTGGCCCTTGGTCCTTATGCCAGGACAGCAAGGAGCATTACTCAAGCCGTCCGAGCTGTCAGTGAGAAATAAAAACATTTTCGTTTTCTTTCCAGGAATACCAATACCGCAGTCCAGCACTTCAATCATTTCCGTTCGGCAACAGTCCCGACATCATCCGAAGCATCGCGTCTAAGAACTGGGAGCTGAACAACAACCTGTCGCCTGTACCACAGCTGCCCATCACTGATCTACGTCCAGAACCAGTCAAGAGGACCTTCGATCCTATGTTGCAGACCAATATTATCAGTGAGTTTGTTTAATTATCGTTTTTACGTAAAGGGTAAATTGTAAATCTGTTTTTGTTTTGTACATACATACAATCACGCTGTATGGTCTCTGCACACAGCCAGCGTGGCGTGGCGGGACGGGACGGCGACGTGACAAAGTACTAGAGCGACGGTAACCGTCGCGTCGAGCGGGACGGCTCTGTGTGGCGTGCGTCGTCCGTAATATCTAGTACATACATTATAATTTACAACTGCTCAGCGTCGCCGTCGCGTCGCGCCGTCCCGTCCCGCCACGCCCAGCCCGCTAGCTGACCCGAGCCCACTTCTTTGGGCAGAGAAAAAAACGCGTTCCTTTTTAAACATATTTAATTACTGCTCCACTCCTATTAGTCATAGCGTGATACTATAGCCTATGACACTCCTCGATAAATGGACTATTCAACCCAGAAAGAATTTTTAAAATTGGTTCAGTAGATCTAGAGATTACCCCCTACAACGTCACAAACACACAAACTTTACCTCTTTATAATATTAGTATAGATGGGGGTAGGTAGAGACTTGCGAGCGCCATACTAGGATTCTTATAAACCTTCTTTGCATCGTTTATACTTATTCAAACATGCCCGTGAATTCAATTGTTTTCTTGTTTTGTCCGTAACGGATTGATACTTACATAATTTGACATTATCGCTACAAAAACAACAGAAAGATAACTTGACAAAAAAGTCATAATAACAATCCCTCCTTCTCTATAGGAGACCCGTTCCTGCAGAGGAACACTAACTGACTGTTGTGATACTCAACTTGATTAAGCTAATGTAATAAGTACGCCTAAATACCTGTATAATAAAAATCTATTTTCTTAGTTAAGTATAATACCGTCATTAATCTCCGCCCACTCGTCTCAAAAGGTCTTATTTAGCTAATAATAGATGATGAACAGCTCGAGATATTCGCATCGTTGAATTTAATAAGGGACCTTAGGTTTAAGAGGACCGGTCGATTACAAGAGGTTGAATGATAATATAATGTAAGACTAAACTTAGAACGTGAGATTATTTATTTATGATAGGCACAATATACCTCTCAATAATAATATATTATTGGAAGGTGTCTTTGAGTAGGTTTGGAATGATGGCTAATTAGATCGATCAGATAGTTGGACCAATAAGATTAAAAATCTCGAAGGTTTGAATTGGATGCGTAAGGCGGATTACAGTATTTAATAGCATGTTTGAAGAGGTCTGTTTAGCAGTGGACTGCAAACGGCTTATTTGATTGATAAAATTTTAATATCCCAATGCACAGGGATGGGTCTCCTCCAGTGTAAACGTGAACTTATTTTGCTAATACCACGCTGAACAGTTGGATTGGTAAGGGATTTATAAAAGTCTAATGTAGTAGTATGTAGTCTATGTACCTATGTCTAGTAAATTCTCTAAGTCTAGAAAGGGACTATTCGAAGAGATAATATATCTGCGAACTTTTTTTTAGTCACCTTTACTAAAACGGGATGAAATGGGGTGGTGACACAATGGACTGTCATGTTATAATAATGTACTAAAATAAAACTTTTTTTTTATTGATAAATAAAACGTTTTTTTATACAACAAATATAACTATTTTAAGTAAAATTAATATTAAAATAATTTAACGAAACATTCGCTTTTTACAGGCACATCAGACTACGACCGTGACGGACAAATAATCACCGAGGAGGAATACGAAGAAATGATGGACAAATTAAAGGCAGCGGACAATTTATATACTGAATATACGCTTGAAGAAATTATTTATCAACTTGCAAAGGTACGCTTTATTTACATTTAAATTAGTACTATAATTCAATCATATACCTACATATTTTACAGCTTATGATAGGTATGAATATAATCGTATATGGCGTGTCCTGTGAATAAAATAGGCTAAAATGACCGCTAATTAACCGACACGACCGACTTTTAAATTTGGAAGGGTACTTTTAAGTTTCTCCTATACGCAATGCCATGTTTGTAAACGAAATTATTATATTTTAATAGATATAAGTATCAACGCTCTGGGCGAAGTCAGCATGTCAATTCTCGTACCTAAAATTCGGTTAAGTTAACTTTTAGCTGTCATGTTTTTGCTATTGCAATTGTAATCTTTTGTGGTCGTGTTAAAGTTTTATTTAGAGTGTGACAGTTTGACAACTAAAAGTTAACTTAACCGAATTTTAGGTACGAGAATTGACATGCTTATTAAAATTAGAAAACCATTAAACTTTATTAATTTTGTGCTTTAATGGTATAGCAGTTGAATGTGGATGGCGCAATGTAAAAAAAAACTAAGATATTTATTAACTCAAGATAAATATATAACTTGCAAAGGTACCCTTCATTTACCTACATATGGAACAGAACAGATGGCGCTGTGTACAGATGTCCGTGAATATTTATTTATCTTATTTTGTAGATGATGTTCTCGCAATCACTATCAAGGGATCCGGCCTCCGCGCGCGCTGCCACACAAAGATTCATGGCCTTCCTTGAACTAGAAGCAGAGAGGGGACAGCTATCACGGACTATTGAGAAGAAAGTACTTGGTAAGTACTTTTTAATCGATAACATGACTGTATCGAATGTTATGGAGAGCTCGAATATATTCTTAGAATGTAGGGAACGACCGTATGAAAGTGTACACGGTGCCTAAAATATTTTTAAATCTGTGAAACTGACAAACGTATCTAATGCAACGTAGAAACTTTACGTTTATATTTGGCGCTGGCAAAATAAATCTTCAAGACGCCTAATATCTACTACCTCACATACACATGCTACAAGACCCTTCCTCGTATCCATATCACATACAAGAGACCACGTATCACCTACAGCACAACACATCCTAATTAGATTTTTTCTTTGGGGTTTTTTGAAGTCGATGGTTTACGCGAATAAGCCGAGGACGACTCAAGCCTTAAAAGAGGAAATTGGACGCTGCATTAATGAAAAACCCCAGCATTTACGCAAAAAGGTCATTGAAAATTTCCTTCAAAGATTGCGTACGTGCCAGCAAAGCCGCGGCGGCCATCTGCACGATATCATCATAACAGCCCATTAATGTCCCACTGCAGGGACGGGCCTCCTCCCGTGATGGAGGGTTACTTGGCCTACTAATACCACGCTGGCCAGACGGATTGGTATAGGGTTTAATTTCAAGTTTTCCTTCTTTTTATTTCGTAAAGATAGTAGTTACGGTTATTCCCTTAGTCGGTTTTTACGACACCCATGGGATGAGATGGGGTAGTGACATATTGTATTCTTACTCCGTCACCACACGAACAATATACACTGCACGATATATTGTTCCATAATACATAACCTCATTCTGTCTACTTTTTTTTTCTACGATATAATAAAGTTTCACGATTTTTTTTTAAAAATCCGTGTTTTATTTAAAATTTAAAAATTGCGCTTTTGTTGTAGCGCTCGAGTATGAACTATATTTTCTTACCTACTCCTTCTTTACTACACCAGGGTGCTGTGTAAATTATTAATATTATTTTTGATCGTTTCAGATGTAATGATTGCGGCTTTGACTGACACTATTGGTGATCATCCAGAGCTGCTGCAGTCACACGACGCAGTTGGAGTAAACCCAGCTAACAGGTAGAAATAAAATATATACTATTCCTTATACAGTTAGTAGAGCCCATAAGGGTCAAATTGACAACATTTCGACATTTTAAGTTCCTTAAATATAAATACTGGTTTGTTTATGTACTTACCCTGGTGTCAAACATATTTTATTTTTAAAGAAAAGAAAAAAAATCTCTTGGCACATTGCTACACTAATATCCTTTGCTTATAGAATCAGGCTGCATTGAAAACTTCTTTTTTTTTCACTCTACCATAGACTCAATCAATCAATCAATCAATCAACTAGCCTATTGCAGTCCACTGCTGGACATAGGCCTCTCCCAATATACGCCACAGAACTCGGTCCTGCGCCTTCCGCATCCAGTCCGACCCAGAGACCTTTATGAGGTCGTCGGTCCACCTAGCTGGGGGGCGTCCTACACTACGTTTGCCGAGTCGCGGTCTCCACTCTAGGACACGTTTGCTCCAACGGCCATCGGTCCTTCGACAGATATGACCAGCCCATTGCCACTTTAGCTTGCTAATACTACGAGCTATGTCGGTTACTTTGGTTCTTTGTCGGATAACCTCGTTCCGGATTTTATCCTTCAAGGAAACGCCGAGCATAGCTCGTTCCATTGCTCGCTGCGCGACTTTAAGTTTGTGGACTAGCCCTACTGTGAGTGTCCACGTCTCGTCATAGACTAGCACCAAGTAAACGCACTTCTCAGCGTTATAAGTTTTGTTTTATTTCTTATCTGTGTAAGAAATAAAACGGTTTTTGTTTATTTATTTATTTATACGTATTTAATGTACTTACTTTTTTTAGGCTTCTGCGACAATTCTTCGAAACCAGCTCATCTGAACCAAGCATGTCTCGAGCTATCCTCGCGGCTTACAAGGACGAACTACTTAAAGGACCACCACTGCACAAATTTGGTTTCCCCGAGAGAAACTAAACTAACGAACTATTCAATAATAACTACGAAGATATACCGCATCTAGAAAGGTTTTGAAATAAAGCCAAATATGACTAAAAAAGAAAAATTAATTTTAAGTCGAACTCCTTCGAGCGTATACCTACTTATTTTCAAATTTTAAAAGTGGCAGCTAAATTTTGGTACATTTATATTTAAAAAACAAGTAGGTAACTCTTTATTATATTTCATTCTTGGTTAATGTAAATTGGATTAAATTTGATGATCATGGCGGGTATTTGCGAAAAAAATCGTGCAGTTACTATCTTCGTAGTTATTGTAAGTCAGAGAGTACCTACCTATTTATTAATCTGTGTACCTACTAGATGTTACTTTCATAATTCCCAAACGTAGTTAAATATCTGTTTAGTTCATAGTATTGTATACGTTGATGTTACTAGGCTAAGTATAAAACATCTCTAAAAAAAACTTACATTAATGGAACATTATTTTGCTTCTGTACCTAACATAGTAAGGTATTAACGTTTATGGGAAATATCTAACCCAATTTTAAAAAATCTCTATTTATTAAAGGATAACTTAAAGTTAACCTCATATTACTTTAAACAATAAAAATATAAGATCATATAAATTTAAATGTTATTAATTGTAAGAAAGCCTATATGGTAGGTGTATTAATGATGGCAACACTTTCATTTGAGATAAAAGTCTAAAAGACTAGTTATGTTCCGTACCTGAATTATATTTTATTTTGTAAATAACTTATTTAGATGAAAGATTCTTCAATTTACCCCAAGAGACTTACTACCGTATCATAATTATAACAAAACATATAATTAAAACAATCTATATAAATGCAAAATATTATTAGCTTTGCGTGTAAGACATTCTCGTTTAGCTTGTTTTATTATAGTAGATGAAATTAAGTGCTATATGTAAGATAATATTATATTGAATAGTTAGTCAAATATTTCTTCATATTTTTCTACCAAATCTTCAATGTGATGTACTATTTTGTGTTGCCATGTGAAAAAAAATTGTCTTCCTTAGTAGAAATAAATGAGCTTACAAATTTAAAAAATCTATAGCAGTTGCATATCATTGTTAAGAAACATATCTTGATATAATATTAAATTATCATAATCATGAGTCAATCGCAGTGTAAACAACTTTTTATACAAACGTAATACCTGCACAATCGCTTAGGTACATTAATTTATCCTATAAGTTGTAGATATACCCGCTGTATTTCCGTGCGATATTACCTAACGACAGATAGAAAAAAATGGTGTTAGAATTATCGCTCAGTGCAATAAATAAGCTAATGCAATAAAAATTGACCCATATGTCGCAAAAAAGCTAACGGCACAAAGTACGTACGTACATGCTTAGAAAGAATCATTCGTGGATTGGGCAAATACATTACAGAGTATATTACAATATAAATAATTTTAAGACTACTTTTACCCCTTATTTCAGAAATTTTTGTCTAAAATAAGGGGTTGGTCTAAGGTTGCATATTGGAGAAGGGCCAAATAAAGATCACTCGTAACCGACGACGCGCATGTATGACTCGCTTAATGAATCTGTTTGCCAGGATCGTGACAAGTGGCGTCAGTGTAGTCTCTGCCTACCCCGGACGGGATAAGGCGTGAGTTTATGTATGTATGTATGTATTTTTGTCTACAAAATTTAAGAGGAAATAATACATTTTCGACACGATTCCTTTTTATTCGAGGCGTACATCGTTTATCCAAGGATCAAAGTAGATAGATAGGCAACACAAAATGGTACATCACAACTATACTAACGTTTCAAATGAATACCAAACCTTATTTATGTATAAGTAATTGTAAAAATAGATTAGAACAGTGTATTTCTATTCAAATATCCATAACATGTTTTAACAGTAAGACTTAAATATTCAGCATTATATGTAATGCTATGTTAGTGATCTATGCAAAATTTATTATATTTATATTATTCTTTGAAATATATTGTGGATTTAATAAAAAATGTTTTAATGTCATTGTATTTTTATTTGAGAGATTTCTTTATGATCAACTTGCTAACTTGTACGGTACCTATGCCTGGCTATAACGCATAACTTTTGTAGAAGGGTTTTGTTAGGCTGTGTATATTACCAAATTTGGTCCCACTTAAATATGTCACTAATTTTGCTAAAATTATGTGTTTCATAAGGACCTATTGTGTGCAATAATAGCCAGCGGTGACATTTGCTTACTTTACTTACCAAAAATGTAATATAGCGGACGTACCTACTGTAGAAAATAAAGAATCGTCATGTCCTGTTGTCTAAACGGCTTGAGCGATTTTGAAATTCGAAAAGGAATTTAAAAAAAATATACTTAGTTATTTATAAAATGCAGTCAGTATTTTGGTTAAAAATGTTATGTGATAAAATGATAAACAAATAGAAAAGAGATCTTATTTATTTTTTAATTCAACATGAACTTTTATAGTCAGACATTATTGTTAATTTGACATTAGTATCCGCATCTTACGTACATTAGATTTTCTTACATACCTACTTCTCTTAACTCTACTTATCGTTTTACATTAATATCAACCTTGTTGTCCGGTTAATAACATCGAAAAATATTTAACTACTTATATGTTTTTAACATATAGACGACACAGTTAAAAATACAGACATTTTTGTCAATTAACAGAAATGCTTTGATGCTTTTTAGCACGTCTAGAGACAAAATTATTGTGAGTAGTTAATTTGGATCACCATAACAGAGGCCTCCTCTAGACCAAGAAGGTAAACATGGCATACTAATACCACGCATTTGTAGAGGCTAATTAATATTTGGGTTAATGTCAATTTTTCTTTCTTTTGTTTTCTTATGGCCTAAATCAAACAAAGTATTATATACAACATTGCAACAGATGCGTACCGATAAATGTAGGCCGCGCGGGACCGCGAGAAACTTTTACAATGAGGCTGCCGTAGGCGTCTTGGTCGACCTATTAAGCATCATCGAGAGCTCAGGTGATAAAAGGAACAGAGATTACGCGAGCCTAGGTCATACATTTGCTTGGCTTGTCAATCTGTTAATTTCATAGGGGCCGTTCAAGTATTATGAAAGCACTATGGGGAGGCGGGGGGTGCTTGGTTATTTTGGATGACATGGGGGTAGGGGAGTATATATGATGATTACTCATCGATAATTATTTTCTTTTTAACACAAATGGCAACCCATTCTGTTTGCTTGAAACCGATACGTATTTTCGGGGAATTACCTACAAATAAATGCAAACGGTTAGTAGGGTTGCCGAGCTGTAAATAACTGTAATAAATCTGCTTACGTAATACCTAAACGTCCCCGTACTTACACATCAACCTGTACACAAAAGAGATTTTGCGTTATATTTAAACGTTTTAGACGACTTGACCATCTATTTACGTAAATACCATACTAAGTACAGTACTGCGCCATAGTAACGGCAAAAACAGAGACTTAAAACATTTACAGACCCTGCTTTATGGCAAATTATGTTAGTGACTGTGTCAGTTTAAAACCTTACCATAATACAAACTAGCTAGCAGGGATTTCTTTTTCAAAATTTCTTAATTTTAACTAATGCTGTCTAATCTAGTAAAATTTTACAAATACTTACTAAACGATCATAAAAATATTTTTTTCGATGCCTAACGTTCAGGTAGAAAATAACGGAAATGTTAATTTTAAATGCCTTAAACCTAAGTGTACTATAATAGGCTACTGTTACAAAAATAACACGTAGTTATATTAGTACCCTATAGTCCACTTATGACAACTATAATTTGATTCTCATAATCTTTGGCCTCTTCTGTTTGGACCATAAATTATATATCTAACCTTATGGTAAGCTATCCAACAACATTTATTGGTCATGCATAGACCTCTTTTCGTATAAAAAGACATTCCTCTCACATTAGTGCAGCATTCAAATCTCATTTCATGATCATAACAAAACAAGGCATGATTCTTAGATCATGGGGATCATGCCCTGTGTCGCTACGACGTTTACAATCATCAATTTAGGAGCGTTTATAGGGCTCACTAGCGCCGTCAATAGAAAAAAATCATAATTCGCAAATAGGATCAATAATGCAAAATGTTGGTAACGCTGTCTTGAGAAAAGGCAATAAAGTATTTGTATAACACACTCTAAATACTTTAAAGGTTTTTTAATTAGTTAAAATTTGCTTTCGAAAAAAAGCGGCCGATTTTGTTTATATTATGTAAAGCAATTTTTTTTTCGCGCTAATGAACCACGTAAAGGCCCTTAATGGATACAAAAGACATTCAGACATTCATCGTTTGTGGAAAACATATATAATTTCTTTGCGTGAGATTCGATCTCACTGAGGCAGTGAAAAATTATGTTGAAAGACATTTTAGTTTTTTCCCTTAGATTTACCGAGTGTCATGCTTCATGGTTTTGTTAAAATTTGCTGTAGATTCTGTTTTATTAGACAGAATCTACAGTAAATTTAAATAAGAGTCACAATAGTTTGATCATTTAGTGGAACAAGTCCTGATGCATATTCGTTATTAAACTCATACCAAAATTACTATATGAGAATAAAATATTATGGTGGTATTACAGAAACTATAAGTTCTGAATATGACTTAAAAATAATACCAAATGCAAAATGAGATGCCCGTTTCGAACAGAATAATACCATCGAACAAAACACACATTATAATCGTATATAAAAATCTCTTCTTCTGCTTAAT
This sequence comes from Schrankia costaestrigalis, assembly GCA_905475405.1. NCBI lineage: Eukaryota > Metazoa > Arthropoda > Insecta > Lepidoptera > Erebidae > Schrankia > Schrankia costaestrigalis. Next base: position 5,226,380 of record FR997830.1, read on the forward strand.
CACAATAAAAATTTAAACTATAGTAATATCAAAACTCGATAGTGGTGGAAATGGATTTTTCTTACTTACAACAAGCATCTGATGTTGATATGATATGTATCCTTTGATTATATTATGGTAAATTAAATGAGCAGCAATACATTGCGTTTCATCGGCATCCACATCTCCCTCTCCCATCATTTGCAAAGCTGCTTGGAACTTCTTAATATCAATTTGATGAGACTTATTTGCATCTTCCTGAATTTGCTTTTCATTAATGCATACTTTCCTAAACAAATTTCTTCTAGCAATAATCTTTAATTTCTCAACAATTAAATAAATACCTGCATTTTTGAAGAATGTATTATGTTCGTTCATTACTTTGTCAATACCGCTAAGATTTCCTTCCCTGACAGCTGAAGCGAGCTGCCAAAATTCCATTAGGCTATATTTCTCTAGCAATCGTTTTGCTGGCATTAAGCCTAGAAGCATCTTTACTGGTATTAAGTAAGTAAGGATTAATTGTTTATTCTTGATGCTATCTTTGTGACATTTTTCGAATGCAAAAGAGAGATACTCATCAGCAGAACGATAGTCCGAGTCAAACATAGCTTTACGTCCAACAAAATATCTGTATGTTACTTGTTGTGCTATGGGAAATTGCTCTTTAAATGGAGAAGAATCAATAGCCCTTATCAAAGGTTTGCATAACTGGATTTTGTCTATCTTAAAATAGACTTTAAGGAGTTGGTTGACAAGGTTCAGCATTCCAATTTTCTTGGTGTCGGCGTCTGATGCGCGGTTGTCTGCCGCGCATACTCTAAAGCAAGCGAGTAAACTCTCTGCAGCTTTTTCTAATATTTTTCCTCGATTTTGGGCTGAAAATATAAAACACATTTATTGTTAAACTTGAATACCAAATAAAATATAAGACAAAACATGGGTAAACATGGCATGAACATATTTCTTTTTTCTTCGTCACATCTTGGATATAAATATCCACATAGATGATCCATCAATCTTTAAATGACCAATTTAGAGATCAATGGATGGGAGAGGCACAAGATCGCTCGCCGTAAAATTTATTGGAGGAGGCCTACACTGAGACATGTTTAAATAAACATCTTTTGGCTGTTATGATGATGATGTTGATGTAATAGTTAGATTTCAATATCTTATTTAGTCAGAATGTCAAAAGAAAATCATGTCATTAAATAGTTAACAACTGCACATTTTCTAAAATACTATCTCAAGTGATTACTGTCATGAAAGATGTCTTAAGGCAAGATTTTCAGATTTTACATCAACTTAAACATAAGAAAGAAAACCCTATACAGATCTATTTTCCAAACATAGTACTAGTAAGAAAATTTTCCTTCATTTTAATGAAGGGAAGACCTTTCATTAGGTTGATATTGCTTAGGTAAACAAGACACTTACGGCTACTGGAAAGAGCATCAGCTTTCTGTGCAACCAGACGCAAATCCAGACACACTGTATACATAAGAGGTAACCCCCAGTTAACCTCCTTCTGTGCTTGTAGAAGCTTCACAACACATGCTGCACATTCACTCTGTTTGTTATATGCATCTACATAATTGTGGTTTAGGAGTGCCTGGAAAATTATAACATTAATGTAAATTTATATTATAGAAATAGTTGGAATATAGAGACAAGAATTGTACAGGTTTAGTTAATACATAGCTGGTCCATAATCACTACGGGAAATTAGCAGAAAATAGGTTCCCTGAATATAATTTTTTCTTATATCAGCTGTCTCAATAAATTACAAATAAAATCAGCGGTTGTTGTTTGCGGTTCTTAGTCAAAATGTAATTAGAACCAAACCCAGATAATACAATAATATTCCTTACACATTCACATAAGCAGATGTAGGCTCAACATAAGCAGAGCTTGGGTACTAGATAACTGAAAATCATACTTTTTTTGTGAATACATACTATATATTAAACATAGAAAACACCTAGATCATAAAAAGCATGTAATATCTAAAATAACCATAATTTACTAATTTTATACTTCAGTAAATACTAGTACTACCCATGAATGTTTTAAGTATCTATTTATGTAGTTAGTAATAAGACCTTACTATGATAAGGTTAAGTATTTTAAACTTCAATTTTAAGTAAAATTTAAAAAGCCCTTTAGGACTAAAATAAATAATTCATTCAATCAAAATTTACACTGAAGAAAATTTAGAGCCACACTCACACAGGACTGTGTTAATAGTTAGGAACAATAGACTGTAAGTTTGTCTATCACACTTTAAGATACAATCATAAAGGGCAAGCTTGGTAAAGCCAGTACCATGTACAGGCCACACCAACATCAGTATCTGATCAACTTGATATTTAGAGAATTTTATTTTAGACATGAGGATAGTTGATATAAATCAGAAAATCTTAAACTCTAGTGATAATAGCTATTACAATGATACTATAAAAAAAATACAAGCAAATAATCTTCAAATAAAACATTATCTGTTGATATTCTGGTAACAATACACCTATTTGTTAATGCATTAATTACTATCTATCACATAATTTTCTTTGATTATTTGAGGTATTTTTTTGAGTAATTGTAAACTCAGGAGATGGTTTTTCTTTCTTAGTCCCATCTTTTTGTATTTTGAATAGCCTTTAGTGGCAGACAAAGAAGTGGATACATAAGGTATGTGTTAACCACTGCAAGTGCATGTATGACAAGTGCCACATGACAGCCATACCACTGCCTATCATGAAGGTAATAGTTTGAAGAAGGACAAGTCCAGAGCCTGCATGTAAGTAGGAGAAAAGAACATCAATCGCTTGCAAGAAGTCCCTTAGATCCATGATACACTACCACCTAATGAATAAGCTAATGTGCTTAACTAATGAATATAATAGCAGCTAACGAATAATGACATAAAATAATCCGTAAAGGGTTAGCCAAGCGCTTACTACAGAATTGTACATAATAATCGTTAGTCCATTACGATTTGCACTAAAGCTCCAAATGGAAATGTAACATAAAATATATCAACTTACTTTCACACATAATAAATGAGTGATGATAATTTCATCCAAGGGGCTAACGCAATTGCCTTCCACAAGGGTTGCTATATCACTGGAACCGGTCAAATTCTTGTTCAGTACATGCTCATCACGTAAAGACAATAAACGTGAAAGAATAGTTCCCTGGGAAGTCCTATACATGCGTTCAATAAACTGTATGTACTGATTCAAAGTACCGGTGACCGACATTTTAGAGTTAGAATTTGTTTATTATTCATACAATTTATATTGAAGAACAACTTCTGCTTTTCTTATAAAATATTACCGCATTTACACAACAAATCTAGTAAACTCATGACAGAAACTCGGCGACTAACTTTGACAATACACTTGACATTTGTAGGGATTCTAGGGATGGACTTATAATGAATGGAAGAGTGCATCGTTGCAGGTTGCAGGCTTACCACAGAGTACATTAATTTGTAAATATGAGCTCTCAACCAACCAGTCAGATACTCAAGCCGTTCCGGCCAAGAACTTACACTATAACGATAATTAGATAGATAGGTTTGATTTAGATACTTTTGAACTTACACGTGCATTTACTGTGTCTATAAGTAGGTATATATAAGGCTCATACCTAGATAATTAATACTGCTATTGTACAGTACTCTGCACAATAAATTATTGACCGTGTTAGTAGGCTGTAAACTTAAATTTAAAACGAGACCGGACGCAATAACTATATTACCTATTAATTAATAAGATAATTTTTAAATTGCACTTACATTTAAAATGTGTCAACAAATTTTAACTCTAACATTCTATTAAATAGAATGTTATTTATTTATTGAACTACAATACATAACTGCAATAAGAAGGCAAACAATGTATTGCACTCGCTTCATATAAAATACCTACTTAATAGAAAAGTGGTTTTAATATACTTTATAAATTATCGTATCATATTAAATTACTTTTATTAAATCGGGCTGAAATAACTAGGCTGAAATTATTTATATTTGAGTGTAAACGAAAAACTTCTAACTAAGTATAAAGTGATTGCAATTATTTATTACCTTTTTAAAAAGTATACTATACGTCCGTGCTATATAATAATATATTGTTTTAAAACGACTTGTACTTTTTTTTCTTGCACTTTTATTTTTTTTCAGCACATGTTTTTTAACATGTTAGAAAATGCGTCTTCGTCATCACTACTAACGCTGGTCGGTCCGTCCATTTGTTTATATGCTAAAAGTTTTAAAACTACGCAACGTAGGTATATTCAAGCGGTTTTTTAAATAGATTGAATAATCCAAGACGAAGATTTATATGTATAATACACATGCATATCATAAATATAATAGAGAAACGAAACACTTATATCTTTTAAGTTTCTAATGTTATTGTCTAATGAAGCTATGCCTACATAAACATTATTTATTATGATATTCTGAAATAGGCCTGTAAAAAAGCCGAGGCGGGTCGCTAGTATATCATAAACATAACAAGTCACAATCGTTTTCATTCCTTCTCAGTGTACCTACGTGGTTAGATTGAAAAACGTTGTAAAAATCACGAATATTTCCATTATTACTAATTATTATTGATGACATTTTTGGTGCCTTAAACAGTTTCACACAGATCAAAATTAATTACCTAATAAATTTAATAATACGTCATGTCAGGTCAGGGTTTAATGCTTAACTTCATAGATGCACTCCAAAAACATGTAGCAACGAGACGAATTGATTAGTTAATATCGACCTTCGTAAACATAAAATATTAACCTAAAATGTTAAAAAGGTCAGAGGTTATATTATCACCTTTGACAAACATATTGTACCCTTTTTCTTCTACTAGACGCAAATTTCTTTTAGTTAAATCGATTTAAAATACCTATCATAGGGATTTCATACTAGTTTTAAATGATCTTATAGTCAGTAGGCAACATTAGAACTTTTATCCCTAGCAACACTAGTTGCTTTAAAAGCGTCTCACACAAAATCAATACTTAGTAGGTACCTTTTCTGAATAATAACCAACTCCTACTTCCCTACCAACTATTACGGAGAGAAAAAACAAAGATACCTACTATTAACATGAATAATTATAATGATTTGCCTATTTTAGGGACATGATTCCTTGTTCGGCACCCTGGGCGAGGGCCTTAACTAGAACATACGGCTTAAAGTATAGCGATGAAGCTACATGTTAATACTATTCGAAATATTTCTTCAAATATTTATTTCGAAAAGTATTGAATTTTGGCAAGTGAATAATAAAAAACCACTTACTTTCACACATAGCAAGTGGCTGATTATAATCTCATCCAATGGTGCAACGCAGTTGGCGGTAACATAATTATAAATTGTGCTAGAAGTTAAATGATAATTTAGAATGTGAACACTGTCAAGAGCTAACAAACGCGCTAATTCAGATCCGTGTGTCAATCTAAACATACGTTGAACCAGTTGTATAAACTGGCCTAAAGTGGTTATGGCTGCCATCATGTAAGATTATACGTTTTATTTACTACTAAACACTATATTATCACTCTTGTAATACTTTTTTTTTTATCTTTGTAACAATAATAATTACATTACAATAATTTTGGCACAGTGAAATGAATGGTAAATCAATAATCAATAAATCATAATTTAGGGTTGCCACCCAGGCCCAGGTAAGTGCATCGTCATTATGCACGTCTAGACTTGCAGGAATACGCAATTAGACCCGCTCCACACGACTTGTTTCGCCAGCTGAGTGAAATCAAAGAGCGCTTTATAAGGCAATATTCACACAGAAGCTTTTGACATGATAAGGGTTGTTCATAAAAATATTCTGACAACCTAATCATTTTGAATGACATGTATTTTAAATACATGTAAATTAACCTATACTTACGTTTAACTACTTTATCTTCTTTTTTAACTATTTTTGAAAAAATGAATTGAAAATGTCATCAAGAAATTTCATTTTAGCGCCCTAATTTGTAAATTATTGTTGGTATTGCTGGATACAACAAAGAACGATTTACCTGGAGATAATTCCGTAAATACGTTAGTGCCTAAAGAACTTATTTTCCGTAGTATATTATACTCTTTGGAACTTATAGTCTGAAGAAAGACTATTTTGTATCTGCCAAAATAATAAAAATGTGAATGTAGAATGAAATACGTAATCTTTAAGGGATTACAATTTATTTCTTCTATTTTTAGAATAAAATGGTACGAAAAAACGTCATTATAACAAAAATGAATAACTTGTAAAAGGCATACATACACTCTGTCTATAAAGTCCTGAAAATAAATGAGGCCGCCACTGTGCTTCACGTAGCAACCCTATTTAGTCTGAGAAAATAGTTTTCATACTAGTAATTTATTGAAATAAAATAAGTAATTTTGAAACACATTATATCTAATACTCAAGTAAGAAATTCACACAACTCATAATGAGATAATTCATTTCATTGGTTGAAACCCTAAGTGATTGAGAAATTTGAATAATTGTTATAACATGACCTGAAAGACGTTCTGTCGTCTCTGCCTACCCCGGCCGGGATAAGGCGTGCGTTTATGTATGTATGTATGTATGTAACATGACCTTTATAGAAGTAGTGTTAGCCCTTTAAACATTTTAGATGACGATGTATTATTTTTGTTTTATATGCACTATAGTCAAGCCATTTTAAATTTTGACAGTTGTTTTGAGCCATAGAATGTAACATAATTTAGTGTAAGAATTATGAGCCATAACGTAATTTTTGACTTCTGCAAAACAATTATGTGTAATTATGGTTTTAATTTTAGTGCTGCTACTATATGGCTGCTGCCACATGTATACCAAACTTAAAAAACTAAACTATAAATAAAAATTGATTATCGATTAATCGCTTGTTATCTAAATCGATAAATCTCTTAATCGATTTCATACACCAACCCTAAACTACATGGGTCAAAATTCACCTATTAGAATAGTATGGGTATTAGAATAAATTAACGGATTGAAACAGAGTAATAAAAACGCATGTACACAGTTAACAAGGAGATTTATTCATCGCTTTCATCATAGGATTTTTTAAATATTCGATGTTGAGATAACTTTCGTTGCCACCTTCATCGTCATCACTAGAGCTTTCTTTGCTGCTGCTATTATCGTCAGTATTTGCCTCTTCTCTTGTAGTATTCTGATTCGATCTTCTCGACGCGATGACAACTGTTTTTCAAAGTTTCAGCTGTGACGCTGCTGAAGGCCCTTTTTAGAAATTGCCAACATTTTGTGACCTGCGGGAACATAAATAGTTACTTGTTAGTGATGAATTTATAAAATATTCTGTTATTTTATATATCAATTCATCATCATCATAACTGGATCCTTGGCCTACTGGTACCACGCTGGCCAGACGTATTGGTATAGGGTTTTATTTCAAGTTTTCTTTCTTTTTATTTCATAAAGATAATATTCACGGACAGTCCCTTTTTCGACACCCATGGGATGAGATGGGGTGGTGATATATTGTATTCTTCATTCGTCACTACGCGGAAACTACTGATTTACTAACTATACTAATATTATTATTAAAAAAGATTTGATTATTGGTTTATTTGGAGGGGCGTATAGGGGGCAAAGAGGAGTAGAATGGGAAAATAGGCTAGAAACTATTATTTTAACTATTTTATACAGTTAATAATGAGAAAAATTACTATACAAAAGAATATGCTTTATTATATAGGTTACCTTGTATGAAGAATGATAAATAATGTCTTTCCTTAGTTCTTTAGGCAAATCTCGATTTTTATATTACTAGGGCATTTCTTGTAGGACTATTGCATTTAATATTTTGCGTAGAACTTCAAGACTACAAATACAGTTCTAGCTATCACCTGCAACTATCTGAGGGTTGGTTGGAGCCTGAAATTTTACAAAAGTTATGTTGATTAAACATTTGATTATACTTTTACAATAAATTTAGACATACCTAGACACAAAATACAGGCAAAGAATGGGATGGAAAGAATAACTGCAATACCTAACTAAAATTTATTCAGTGTTAAATATTAACTAACAAGATATCATTTAACATGGAGTTACTAAGAACTAAATAATAAAAAAAAAATATTGCAATTAATTATTCATTGTCGACAGACCAGTTGATGCGAAAGTGACATACTTAGTTTAGTTATCAACCGTAATATAGACATAAAGCAATTAATTCAAATTCAAAATTGGGATAAATCTTGACTGAATTATACTAATGCAACTGAATAATGTATCAACAGAATAGGTCGTACTACAATATTTCTTACTTTCAATGACAATCTTACCTAAAAATATGCTATGTACGCAATGCCTGTTTTTGGTCTCTAAATCGTAAATGGAGTGAATATATTACTTGAGACAGATTACAAAACACAGTAACACGATTACATACCCATCAAAGTTGCAGTTCGCCCATAAATATCATCTAAATCACATGAAATTTGAGCAGCTTCGTGCTCCGTCAAACATCGATAAAGAACTTTAAAAATCACTTCCCACGTGCCACTTTGATTTACTCTACTCATTCTTTATGTTGTTCTTCGTAAGTCAGTATTAGTTTATTGTAGATTAATGAACTTATAAAAATCACAAAATAAAAACCGTTCCGCAACTTCTACTCGATGACAGCTTATGTACAAGTCTATTTTGAATTTCAGTGTTGCCAGACACATGAACAATTTAGTTCCTCAAACTTTAATTTCTTGACTTTATAGACAACCTATACATTGACACGTTCAAGATAGATTTGGAATTTTTTTTTTTGCATCAACAACCTCGGATTCTAAGCACTGTATCTTGTAAGTATACAAGATACGATGATTTGTTTTTTATCATAAAGTTCGCCACTTTTACTCATAGCTAGAGATGGACGTTTAAACCATAAGCAATTAATAAAACGAACTTTTAAAAATAAGCAATTAACCTCACTTTCAACTATAAGCAGTTAAGGTTATTAGCTTTTTACAATGTACTTAAACGACAAAAATGACATTGACATTAAATGCATTAAATTTTATTTTAGTATTGTACTTGACTTAAAAAAGCAAACAACGAACAACGACGCTCGTTATCTGCTGCTCGCGCGTTTAGTGCGTTAGTTGCTTTTATTAAATTTTATTAATTTTTAGTGTAAATTTTTTGCGTTTATAGAGATAGTAATAAGTAGATAGATATTAGAGATTAGATATACCACGAATTTTTAAGATATAGTAATAAATAATAAAATAGGAAACATTTGTTAGATTTGCAGTGCGTTTACAAAGATAGTAATAAAAATAATTAAATAGGAAACGTTTGATAAATATGCCGTGCGTTTATAAAGATAGTAATAATATTTTTTTATTACTATTTTTTTATACGCACGGCATATCTAAAATACGTTACCTATTTAATTATTTAATAATAAAATAGAAAACGTTTGTAAGATATACCGTGCGTTTATAAAGATAGTAATAAAAATAATCAAATAGGAAACATTGTTAGATATGCCGTGCGTTTATAGAGATAGGTACTAATGAATTATGAAACGTTTTTAAGATATGCCGTTCTTTTATAAAGATAGTAATAAACGTTTCCCATTTTATTATTTAATAATAAAATAGAAAACGTTTGTAAGATAATGCCGTGCCTTTATAGAGCTATCTCTATAAACGCACGGTCAAACGTTTCAAACGTTTTACTTATTAAATAAATAAATAATTGATTCACAGTAGTATATAAATAATAACTTAATTAATATGTAAATATAAATAAAAGGCTTGAAACAAAGGACATATTTATGTTTTATTTTAGAAATAAAGCCTAACCAGAAAAATAAAAACCTCTCCATATTGCGGAATTTTTAAGAACTAATTTTCGTCATTCATACTTTGATCATAACATTGACAATTAAACACGAAAGCGACTTCCTGTCATGTTTTTTTTATATTCCTGGTAAGCCTATACCACATTTTTTGTTAAAAGTAAATTTAGGATTATAAAAAATCAAATATATTATTTTAAAATCTATAAAGATTTTATTAAAGATTTTGTTGAACGAACGTAAGCTCAGGAAGTAAACTTCATGTAAAGAACCAATAGCGTAGGTTAAACTACGGTTTTTTAAATCAATTTAAAATAAAAACGAAATAAGCAGATAAGCAAATAAGCAATTAACAAAAGTCACTTTTGAAAAAAAATAAAACGATAAGTTCGTTTTTTATTTTAAGTCGTTATTCACATCACTGCTCATAGCAATAACACTTTTTTTTATTGAAGACGAGTAGTTTGTCTCTGACGACAGTTACTACTTTACGCGGGCTGTGGTGGGGCGGATGGGCCTTAACCATAGACATTCAAGTGATGTGCCTCAAGGGCACCCCCTTTGGGATACGAACCTCGGCCTAGACCGTTACTGACTAACAGGACGTGCGGAAGGCACGCCCTCTAGGAGCGAACGCGGCGCGTATTCCGGCCTCGACGGCGCCGCTGCTGGCGAGAACGGAACCGCGGACCGTTGTTGTGGCTTCGTGAGCCGTGTGAGCTCTACGTAATGCGATGGTGATCCTATCCTATAGCAATAACCCGTTTATAATTAAACCAATATTAGCATCAGTTAGACTTAGAAGCTCAAAAATTGATTACTGTTATACCACTTACCTAGAATACGGCTTCGTGTTATGTTGTTTAGTTCGATGTTATGTTTTTTGTAGTTCTTTGCGTTTTGTGTTTACTTTTTTATTTCCACGAAGGGACATATCGATTTAATGTGAAGTTTTTACAATCATATAATTAAAACAAACATTGTATACGTAATCACGTGTGGTGCTGGTGACGGAGTAAGAATACAATATGTCATCACTCCATCTCATCCCATGGGTGTCGTAAAAACCGACTAAGGGACTATTCGTGAATATTATCTTAATGAAATAAAGAAGGAAAACTTGAAATTAAACCCTATACCAATCCGTCTGACCAGCATAGTATTAGTAGGCCAAGTACCCCTCCGCCTCAGGAGGAGGTCCGTCCCTGCAGTGGGACATTAATGGGCTGTTGTGTTATGATGAATCACGTGAACAGTAAGTTAAATTTTGACAAACAGTAAACATAAATATTATATAAACGGGATATTAACGCGCATTTTATTTACCTTTATTTTACTTGACGTTTTGGCACAGGTTGCACTGGCCGTGGTCGCAAGCTGACTGGTGACGCGACGTCACAGCTTCGTCTTCGTGATAGATAATATATTATTATCATCTACCTTCGCATCTTGAGATGTTAATATAAAGTCCCCATACACACAACACTGACCGTATCGCTGTTCTGTACGTTAACCGACCGTTCAAAAAAGGGAGGTATTGTTTTTGATATCACTGGATTCCACGTTGCTGACAACTTGAAACCGCCATCCCCGTTAAAGTTCTGGGACTTTTTGATATAATATAATATTTATAATAATGAAACGCGATAATTTAAAAGTTATTTAATAAACAGTAAACAGCATTTAAAGATTCTGAACCTCCTTAATAAAAATGATGATAATATTTTCACTTAACCTGATCACGAATATACTTATTATGTTACAGTGTATGAGAAAAATAATAATGTAACTCCTATCGTATTTTGAGGTAAAAATTTTAACACCTCTCAAACGTTTTTTATAGAATAGATGCTAAAAATTTACTATAGCATTTTTTTTTAAATGAATTAGCAATTTAAAAAAGACTTTGTTAAAAAATCCTCCAAAACTACCTGAGTCATTTAAAAAAGGCTATTTTAAATTAATTAAAATAGCGAACAAAAAGATCAAACTAGAAAAAAATAACTATAGCTCCCAGTTTTCAAAATGTCTTCTTATTTTTTTAATTTTATAGTTATTCGGCTTTGTATCCATGGGCGTAGTAATTTAGTGTCACTTTCGACACATTATAGGCAGTCTTGTGAGACATTCTCCATTATATTATAAAACTGTCCACTGTCGTTGGCAGAATCATTGATAACGAGGCATAAGTCAAAACCAGAACAGAAAGAACAGAAGCAGACATCACACAGTCTGTGAAACTGTGAAGTGTGATCTCTGACATTAGTGACATTCTCCGTGACATAACACAGTCGGTCGGTCCCATCTGCGTTTTGAAAATTAAATCAAATTCTATTTGATTGATATAAATACCAAATAATAAAATGGAAGAAAACGTAGCGTTAGATTCGAGTAAACAAAAAAAGTTTGTGAAATCCATTAGAGGAATTAAAAAGCTTATAAAGGTATGTTTTTATTTTTTGGGTTTAAAGTGAGGTTAGAATGTGTTTATAACATGCTTGTTATTTTGTTTTGATCAGAAAAATGAGAAAGCTTCAGGAAAACCTGATGAAAAAACTAAAAGTGTCAAGCCAGAACCTGTTAAACCCTTTAGTATGCGACTTAAGGATGGTAAAATTAAGAAGAAAAAACGCAAAGAAAGGGGTTTGGTGTATATAGCGCATATACCTCATGGTTTTTACGAGGTAAGTTTGGTTACTTTATTATTTCATTTTTATCTTCATCCCGTATCGAAGGAACTTTTGTTTCCATCAATTTAACAGAAAGAGCTAGACAGGACAATATTTATGAAGCTTATATACATTTCTATGATAATAAAACAGTTTGTATTTACTTACACATTTACACACACATTCAAACTAATTCAAGTAATGAAATTAAATTTTTCTGTCATTAAGTATAAGTAGACATTTTTCTCAATCATTAAAACTGAAGTGTAGCTGGCACATACTATGCTATTTTAATGGAAATTGGCACCTAAGTTAGTGAACAGTATTCACAGAAATTTCAATGTTTAATTGATTGTGATTGATTGTCTGTATTAGGGGCCACTCCACCAGACTTATGTAATTTTTTTACTGTTTTAGCACCAAATGACAGAATACTTCAAGCAGTTTGGTGTTGTTACTAATGCAAGAGTGATAAGGTCGAAGCGTACTGGCAACTCAAAAGGTTTTGCCTTTGTTGAGTTCAAAGAGACTTCAGTTGCTCAAATTGTTGCGGAAACTATGAATAATTATCTGATGGGGAAGAGACTACTCAAAGGTATGTTCTTTTGTTATAATTTTTCTTATGATTGACACAATAGTAAAATAATGCCCGTGAACTATATGTGGTACACTGCACTGGGAACATGTTACGAGTATAAATAAACAAGGAGTAAGGCTAAAAAAAGGTTCCAATTTTTTAAATCAAAACAGTACAATGTGTTTTAAATTTATTTCAGCTTCCTACATCCCTCCAGAAAAACAAAGGCGCAAAGCATTCAGAAAAAATTGGAATTCACAACATAATCCTACTAGTATAAAGAGGTTGAAATTGAAAAAGGTAAGATGAGAATAGACTTGCTAATGCTAGCAATAGCTTTGATAACAGCTTCCAAAGTTGTATTATGCAAATTTCTGTAACACATATCACATGACTACTATTTGTCATAGTGTGATATTAAATAGTCCAGAGCCATTTTTAATAGATAAGCTATCTTTCATGTTATGACAATTGATATTTTTACCTTATAATCCCTATTTTTAAAGATGCATAATATGATTATAGTTGTCCTTTATTGAAATTGCATCAGAAAGTTGGATATTTTTTACTATATTGAACTGAACCACTAAATGAATAAATTTTGTTCCAGGCATTTAATGCAGTAAAAGATGAAAGTGAAGAGTTAAAAAAGGCAAAGAAGCTGCTATACAAGTAAGTATCTCCTTTTAGTTTATTTTGTTTTTATAAGACAACTCCCACTAAGAATAGGGACTAATGTCATAGTACAAATATATGTAATATACACTCACGATAGCGGTGGCTTTGCGGAGTGAACAGTCGCGACTGCGCCCCAGTAAAGAGCAGGAAGGTAGGTAAATGTAATTAAAAAGCTGGAGGTGGGTAGCCCGCATGTTTACGTACCGCGCAGCCGTAGGCATTTATAATAAATATTCGGCCAAGATAGACTACTGGTTGAACTGTGCTAATGTTTAGGCTCAAGACAATAATTTGTGGATCACACAAATATTATCCTTTGTGGGATACGAATCCGTGACCTTGTACACGGCAGCCACATACACAAGAGCATTGCTGCCGATGGAGTTTCTGTTATAGTCATCATAAAAGGGATGGGCCTCATCTCGTGACGGAGGGATACTTGGCCTACTAATACCAAGGGTTTAATTTCAAGTTTACCTTCTTTTTACTGCGTAAAGATAATATTTACTGTTAGTCCCTTAGTCGATTTTTACTACACCCATGGGATGAGATGGGGTCGTGACATATTGTATTCTTACTACGTTGTTATAGTAAATGATTTTTTTTTTTCAAAAGAAAGCGACATAGTTTTAGGTTGCCATACTACAAAAGTACAACAGTAATATTTAGTATGGAAATTTTGAAAAAAAATATATTTGCTTTAAGCTGCATAATTTATAAGTTCTAATTTTTTTTCATAACTTTTTTTTTACCTTTATTTTACTTCACCTTTCGGCACAGGTTGCGCTGCCCGTGTTTGCAAGCTGACTTTTTTATTTTTCTATTTCAGATTAAATAAAACTAAGGAAAAGCTCAAAGCACTCGGAATCGATTACGATTTCTTCACTCCAGTTGATGTACCTGAACAACTTTTAGGTATTGTTAAGAAAGAGGAAGAAGAAGATACAGTGAAAGAAGAAAATGATACTAAAGTCAAGGATAAAAATATTAATAAGAATAATAAGGTAAAGTATTTAATTTTCTTTTAAGGCACAGTAATTAAAATTAATAAAATTGTCTTCTCAATACTTTGTCTTTCTATTGAACTAATAATACAAAACGTCAACACTACTCTTCCCATGAATACTATAAAAGGTGACAAAAAGGGTGTAGTGTTGAAGGTATTGAACAATGTTATGAACATTTGGAACTTATATTCTTTTTTACAATAATAAAATCTTTGCAAAAAAATGCATTGCCTTTTTCACATCACCTTTTTGACAAGCCTAATATAAAAGTCTTTTGTTTTAGAATAAAACTATTTATAAGACTAGCTGACCCGTGCCCACTTTGTTGGGCGGCGTAAGGGCTTGAACAAATAAATTTAAAGGAGAATGAAACCTTCACTAAGAGTTTCGGGCCAAGATTGTACAGAAATGGGAGTATTAGCAATTTATAGCTTCACACTTATTAGTCTCGTGCTAAATCTTTTGTTAGTTTTGGCAATCTGAAATCCAAGATAATTTTTTTTTGTAAAAGTAAGGTTATGTTACAAACTGTCAAAGTGTTTAACTTTTGAACGGCTGTGTGCGTGTTAAAAATAGTATTGTGCTGTTTATTTGGTCATCGATAACAGCGGTGCCGCTGCTGTAGACGACAATTATGAAAAAATAACCTTTTATTAAAGGTCCCCCTTTAAAAAAAGTATTTTTTCATACTTACTTATTTCAAACTATTTGTTGTTTTGTATAATATATTTAACACAGCAAAATGACTATTGAACCTGTGTGCCTATGTCCAGGAATGAAGCATATGTAATATATGATAAGCAGTCTAAAAACATGGAATTTATTGTTGATTGGTGCTGGTGGGGAACGGGTTAAAAATGCCTTAACACCAATGTTATACCAAAATGTTGTATGTGATGTAAAATCACTGCTGTAGTCTGACAGTGTGCCTTGAGCCTACCCTGAACATGTTTTACTATCTCATACCTTTGACACTAGAGATTACTGTACCTGGTCGGAGCAGGTGAACTTCTATAACCTAAAATGTACCTTTTACCAATAAACCTTATTTACCTTTTCTAAACTTATAACCTTTACCTTTGACAGTGCAAAAGCATGCTCATGTCTGGATGTAAGGTACCTACCTAACAGGTTATGGACAGGATATAACAATTTAGGAATGACTCAATAAATAAATAGAAAACATTTTTCATCTTTAAATATGATATAGGACAGGATATAACAATTAGGAATGACACAATAAATAAATAAAAACTTTTTTCATCTTTAATTATAATTAGCACATAGTTTATGAAGTATGTAGGTGGAGGGTGCAGGTGAAATTAGGACTCTATAGCGGTTTGTTCTTGAATAAAGCACTTAATTTAAGTTACTGTATAAGTTTATTTGTCCAAAAGAAAGTTACACTTTGTTTCTTATTTATTTTTATTTATTTATTTTATTTGGCTCTACAACATTGAGTACTCTGATACAATCATAATAAAAAAATATAATGCAGTTTGAGTCTAAGTGCCCCATTACTTAAAGAAGAGCACAACATGCACTTATCTATGCGCTAAAAACTAAGAAATACAAAAATTACAGCTAAACAAAATTAAAACCTGATTAAGACTAAACATTATACAAGATATTATAAACTAAAAGAGAGAAAAAAAAATCTTAACTATATAAATAGACAAACTGACTAATTTACCAGATTTTACATCAGTATATTCTTAAGAGCAGGTAAAGAGGTATGAAACAGATCAATGTTTACTTACATAACTATTATAGCAACAGTATAAGGTAAAACTATTTATTAAAGTATAGTTAAATGTGGGCAGTGGTTTTCAAACTAAGCCGTAGCTTATATCTTGAAAACCAGAATTTTGGCATTAATGATGCCATGACAATACCACATAATTATTATAGTAAGCTCTGCTTACTATAATAGCTAATTCCAATATCTTGTTGAGAAGACATAGTTCTTGTTTTTTGTAAGTAGAGTAGTATTGAGTAGAAGTTAACAGATGAGAGACCAAATAGACCATTCTATCTGCAGCCACCCAACAAGTATGACATATTTGACTAGTTAGTGGTATTTTAGATGCCTATAGTAAGTGAAAAGAACGTAGTATCAGCTAATCTAATCAATTAAAAACAAATATTAATTTAATTACACATCTAGACAACCTTTGGGGAGAAAAAAGGTGAAGGTAAGAAAGTAGGTGCATTAAAGTTGAAATTGAAGACACATTTATTTGCTTTTGTTTACATTATAAATTGAACTACTTGACCTTTTAGCAGATTAATTAAAATAAAATCTCATGAATTAACTCACATCCATTCTTTTAAGCATGTATAATAATTGTATGTTTAAGGTAAGCCATGCATATACATCCTTGATCCATGGGTTGAATTAGTATAAAGAATATTACTGAATTATGAATGCTGCTGTCCAAAGCGCATACAAGCATCGTGGTAACCCAGTGGTCTTTGATCTGTAGCTTCTATACTTTTATTTATTATCCAGCGTACTTGACATGTAAACATATCCTAAAAAGAAAATAACATCATTAAGCATAATGATTGTGACAAATTGTACTGAAGTAGCATTAAAACAAATAATTAATGTATAATAGCAACTTACAGGCCGAGGCGCCAGGCACTGTTGAATAACATGTAGTGTATAAGCATAATATATTATATTGTGTCAATACACATATGTAATCAACTATATAATCGTATTTTCTTATTAAATAAAGGCAGTATTGATTTGTACGAGCTTGTGTTATCATTTCATACAATCCCCACATCACATGGCGACCTTGCCAAACACAGATATCTGAAAAAAGGAGATGTGCCCTGAATGTCATTTTGTATGGAAACCTAATGTCGCCAGTTTTATTAACACACACAGCAATAGAATATACGAATAGACTACTGTTCTCAGTTACATCTAGATTATCAATGAACGCAATACTCTGTCTCGTTTTTCCTTGAAATATCTCCCTTACAGGGTGTCACAGCGAACCAATCAGCGCTACTATATATATACAACTAAAACAAACTTCAAAAAATTTAGATAGAAGAACTACTACAATTTAAAACTACTACATTCAAAAAAATTACATTTATGCTAGGCGTTGACCTTATCGATAAATAATTAATAAAATTTATCGATAGACAAGACTTACATATTATTAAAAATTAAATACTTATCATATACTTAAATAATAATTACTTTTATATAAATATGTATTATATAATAATATATAATTGTACAATACTTTTGTAAAATAATATTCACGACAGTTTGTGTAAGATCGTACATGTCGTGAAACAAATTAATCCGTGAACTGATGTCGTAATATCGCAGGTTGAAGGAACTCAAGCGTCATACTTCTTTTGCGTCCTTATTGTCGCAGCAGCTTGTAACATTTTGACTGTTGTCATACAAAAGTAACGCACCTGTGAGGGAGAGCTAGCGATAATTTAGCGACAGTCGGTAAAACCTAGCCGACTTTAAAACACGACTTTTTCCGCACGTGCTTGTCATGCATGATCTACTTTTTATCGCCAATTATCAATCTCTTCAAAAAGCGCTTTGTTTAATTACATCATGGTTCATTAAATTTCTTTGAGTGAGCTTGTGTGGCCCATATTTTGAGCTTTGGGCCAAAACTGTTTTGTAGTCAATTACAACTTATAGATGTCAATTTTTGGATAGTTGTATAATATAAGACTAAGTATACAGATTATTTTTTGAAGCAGGTAACAGCGTGTACAGTTCATTTATTCAAGCATGTGCATGCGCATGCCAAAATGCGCGAGCAATATTGCGCCTAGATAAAATTAAAACAATAGCATGAATATAGGAATTGATAGATGAGCATTTAGACTGATTTTAAGCAAATCTGATAAAACCAGTTAAAAGCACGTGTGTGCTAATAAATGGATGAGCGTTTAAAAAAAACTTTTAAAACCACTCTAATCAACATTTTAAACCTTTATGTTCTAGAGTACTTACTACACCTTTGATTTAGGATATTATTTCAACATTGTAATACTTATATTGAAATTACATAATTTAAACAGCGTAACACAACATTTAAAAAAAAAAACTCATTTAACTTAATAAAACTTTTACAATTTAAAATTCCTACAATACACGACTTTTTATCGAAAACGATAGATAGTCGTAGTCATGAACGGATCGTCACTATCGTTTGGTTGTTAGAGCGATCACGGTTAGCAACCACTTGTCATACGTAATATCGTTGAGCGAATAGTTCATTGCTTCATATATCATTGAATGACTAGTTTAGACAGCATTAGAAAAGCAATGTATATGTTACAAAAATATTATAGTACTTCATTGTCCGAACATGAAAATAACATAGTGAGGACATTGAAGATTATTTTTTCATGATTTTAGAGGTAAATACAATAAAATACATGTACTAGCATACGGTAAGTGATTCCATTATTAATAAAGATTTTTTTATTGCTCTTAATTTTACAGGCAACCACTGAACAACTCGGCATTTTATATGTTATCTCGGTCGTTCTCAAAACACAGCTAAACCTAGGTGACAGCCATTTTTAGCTATATAATCGGTCTAATCATATTGCGTTGACAAGAAAACCCCGTCATACCACTTCTCCTTTTATTTAGATTTCTGTGCTGCCAAACCATCTCGGGTCAGCCTCGCGCGCGTAATAAGAACCTCCACCATATAAGGACTGCATTCCTGCAGTAGTGAATGTGTAAAAATGTCCACACATTTCGACGAACATTACTCGCCTAAAGTAGTGCACGTATTTGAAAAAAAAAAACATGGGCAACCCTCAGAGTAAGGTAGAAGAGAAGGTGGTAATTTCCCAAGCGGCTACGGGGAGTGGCCAGAACACCTCAACTGTCGAACAGCTGTTGCACCATGCTGGTGCCACTAACATCGTCCTGGTGGTGATTGCGTTACTGCTGGGTCTTGGCGGTCTGTTTCTTCTCTATAAGACGTATCGAAAATGTCACGAAAAGATTGTGGAGAAACACGTTAACGACGTTATTCTGAAGAGATATGCAAGTATTCTTCGAGGTCAGCGCAAACAGGCGCTTTCGGAAAATATAGTGTGACGACCAGTCTATGAAATTAGTGAAAAAATAGTGTCGATCGTTAAAAAAAAAAAAAAAAAAAAAAAAATATATATATTATATAATAAATAAATAAAATATAAATAAAGCAGTGTCTAAACAAGTGCGGTTAAATGCGTACCTAAACGTAAGTGTGTCAAAATATCAATCGTGCGGTCAAAAATAAAATAAAAATAAAATAAAATTTTAAGTAAAAGCGGACAATGAACTTTGAACTCTAAATAATAATTGTAAGTTACATCTATGTGTATTTGTACGGTGACAGTATCGGGACCCAGATCTATTGGTATGTATTAAAACTTATTATGTAAGTAGGTATTTTTGTATCATAAATATTATATATATAGGTATATATATTATATGTCATTAAATTCATGGCAGATTTTATTGTAGAATTGTATAATGATTTATTACAAATAAGAACCTATTTAATAAAAATTGGTCCCAGTAGGAGACAAGAAAGAATATGTACTAAAAAGCTAAGTGAAGCTAATGTTTTGTTCACACAATATAATAATTATTTAGAAGAACTTAAGAGAATAGAGCAATATAAAAACGCTTCGGAAATTGAAGTTATTAATAAAAATTGTATTAAATTTAAAGATTTGTATTGTGAGATTATTAAATTGTGTGAGTGCTGTCAACCAGAAAATTGCAAAATGGCAAAGTTTGATTTAAAGGTAGCGCTTAACCTATTACCTATTATGAATGATCAGGAATCTGTCACAAAACAATTGATTGACGGGATCGAATATTACAGTTCTGTTATAGAAAGTGATGAAAAAAGTAATTTGATTGAATTTGTTTTAAAGAGCAGATTGTCGCAATCCGCTAAACTAAGGTTAGCTGTCAAATATAGAGAGGTTTCTGAACTATTGACTGACATGAAACTAAAATTATTACCTAAAAAGTCCTCCACAGCATTACAGACTAAACTGCAAAATATTAGACAACACGAAAAATCAATTTCAGATTTTGGGCAAGAAATTTCGACCTTGTTTGTCGACCTAACGATTTCGCAGTCCGAAGGACAGGCAGAATCCTACAGTATTTTAAAGCGTGTAAATGAAAAATTTGCCATTAAACGTTTTTCCGACGGACTACGTAACCGTAGGTTAAGCACAATTATTGCTGCACAGCGCTTTGAGTCATTAAATGACGCTATACAAGCTGCCGTCGACGAGGAGACGTCTTCGTCGCCGAGCACTTCTGCAGATGTATTATCTATGAGAAAAACTAATGCTCAATACGTTAGTCATTTTAGAGGTAGACAGAGGGGGTTCTACTCATCAACAAGAGGTAACTATAATCAACATAGCAACCCTAAGCAGCGCGGAGCCGGAGGTCATCAGCAGCGCGGAGCCAGGCGGGGCTGGTCGCAACCGTTCCGAGGAAGTACACACGGGCGCGGTTTCCGAGGTAAGTTTAATAACTATAATAATAGTAGGATTTTCAATAAACATCTAAACGTACAGGTTATGGACAAAAGCGGAAATGACGACGAGGAAATCGAAGATAACGTCCAGCAGTTTTTTCGAGTCTAATGGTAAATTCATTTTATCTTATAATGATAACTCTATATTTACTTCACTATTCTTAAACGGACATAATTATTCATGGTTAATTGACACTGGAGCGTCAATTTCAGCTCTTACCTACCGCAGAATTCTAGAGCACAACATTCCATTACAAAAAAGGAGCACTACGATTAATGGAATAGGTGGAAAAGTTGAAGCGATCGGGTTCGCTTATTTACAGTTAGAAGCACAGGGATATAATTTCAGTCACAAGTTTTATGTTTTTAAACACTTACCATGTAGGGCAGATGGCATAATTGGGTATGATTTCTTAAACAAGTTTAGATCACGTATCGATTTAGAACATAAACAATTAATTTTATATCACTCGCCACACACGAAGATAGTTTTAAATTTAAATAATAAGGTATCGCAATCGTTTAATATACCATCGAGGTCGGAGTCTATTCATTATATTGAGACAGATTTACAGGAAGAATGTGTAATTTGCGGGAAAGAGTTATGTGAAGGGGTCTTTATGGCTAGTAGTATAGGAAGACCCGTAAATGGTAAAATACCAATTAGAATATTAAATACAAACGAAACTTCGATATCTTTGAATGAAATTAATCCAATTATACATAGATTAAACGACTATAATATTTGTGAATTTGGAAAAAATAGTTCACGTAGCGCGGAACGTGTTAAGTCCCTATTATCGCAACTTAATTTAAAACATTTAAACACGGAAGAGAAAACCTCTATTCGAAACTTGTGTGCTAAATATTCAGATATATTTTATTTACCAGGGGATACCTTGACCACTACTTCAATTTACAGTCACAAAATACGTCTTAAGGAAAACGCCGACACAGTTTACGTTAAACCGTATAGATTGCCTTTCTCTCAAAAACCTGAAATTACTAGACAAATAAATGAATTACTGTCACAAAAAATTATAGAACCGTGTAAGAGTGAATGGTCTAGTCCATTACTATTGGTACCTAAGAAGGACGATCCTACGGGACAAAAGAAATGGCGACTTGTTATAGATTATAGGAAACTAAACAACTGCATTAAAGACGATAAGTTTCCCTTACCGAACATTACCGATATATTAGATTCCCTTTCCGGTTGTGTTTACTTCTCCCATCTAGATTTACACCAGGGTTTTTATAATGTGAGTTTGGATAAAAATAGTAGAAAATATACGGCATTTTGTTCAGGTCAATTTCAGATGACCAGAATGCCAATGGGACTCAAAACTAGTCCTAATTCGTTTTCTAGGATGATGAATATGGCAATGGCAGGATTAACGTATGAAAAATGCTTAATTTACTTGGATGATTTAGTCGTTTATGGTAAATGTCTGAATAGTGCTATAAAAAACCTACTAGATGTGTTCGAAAGGTTGCGTAAGACGAACCTTAAGTTAAACCCAAGTAAATGTGATTTTTTGAAAAAGGAAATGTTGTATTTAGGTCATGTAATTACTTCAGACGGGGTGTTACCAGATCCGCAAAAATTAGACGTTGTAAAAAATTATCCAATCCCAAGTAGTTCTGACGAGGTAAAGAGATTCGTTGCCTTTGCAAACTACTATAGAAAATTCATAAAAGATTTTGCGAAAATTGCACAACCTTTAAATAACCTATCAAAGAAAAATATTCCCTTTGAGTGGTCTGAAAATTGCCAAAATTCATTTGATTTATTAAAAGAAAAATTAATTTCACCTCCAGTACTAGAATATCCAAATTTTACAAAGGACAATACGTTTGTTCTTCAAACAGACGCATCAGGTTTAGCAATAGGTGCCGTATTAGCCAATCAAAACAATAAACCCGTGGCTTTCGCTAGTAGAAGTTTAAATAAAGCAGAAAGAAATTACGCAACGATAGAAAAAGAGCTTCTTGCTATCGTTTGGGCTGTAAAACATTTTAAACCCTATGTTTATGGTCGAAAGTTTAAAATTATGACCGACCATAAGCCGTTGATGTATTTATTTAATATTAAAGACCCTTCTAGTAGATTATTAAAATTTAGAATGTTATTAGAGGAATATGACTTTCACGTAGAGTATGTTAGGGGCTCGGATAATGCTGCTGCAGACGCATTATCCCGAGTTGTCTTGACATCTAAAGATTTACGAGATATGCATGAAAGCGTGATAAATGTTATGACGCGAGCACAGAAAAAAAAATTAGTTGCTCAGCAAAATACTTCGGGGACTATAGTTCCTACTGATGAATGGTCTGATCAACCAAACATTGTGGAAACTCATAGTAAACCAAAAATGTGTATCGAGTTAAGATTCGTAAATAGTAAACAATTAAATAAATTAAAAAGTGTATACAAGGTTGAGAACGAAAGTGGAATATTATTTTATGTACCAAGTGATGCGATTATATATATACAGCCAGTTACTCGATCGCAATTGACGCCAGACGCTTTTGCGAGAGAACTGGAACTGTTTTGTGGAAAGTTAGGAATTAATGAAATATATTTTTTAAAGAGTAAAATAAATGGTACTTTTATTGATAAATTAACTCAAGCGATAAAGTTAATAAAAAATTGGACCGGTCCTAGGTTATGTGTGTTAAAAGATATTGAAAGGGTAGAAGATAAGGATGAACAAAGAGTCATTCTAAACGACTTTCATCTATTACCCACGAGTGGCCACGCGGGTATTAGACGAATGGTCAATAATATTAAAAAATATTATTTTTGGTCAGGCCTTGAGCGTGATGTTACTGAATTTATTAAAAAATGTGACAAATGTCAAAAACAAAAATACTCAGTGCGTTATAAAGAACCTATGACAATAACAACTACCGCACACTCAGCATTCGAGAAATTATTTTTAGACATAGTTGGTCCATTAGACAAAGACATGCATAATTTTTCTTACATATTGACACTCCAATGTGAATTATCCAAATATGTAGAAGCCTATCCGTTACTAACAAAAACTTCTACAGAAGTCGCCAGAACATTTGTCAACAACTTCGTACTACGTTATGGAATACCTAAGGTAATAGCAACTGACAGAGGAGCTGAATTCATCTCGACAACAATGCAAGAGGTATGTAAACTGCTTTCTATTACACAAATTAACTCTACCGCATACCATCATGAAAGTATTGGAGCTCTCGAAAATTCGCATAAACATTTGGGGTCATTTTTAAGAATACAAACAGATAATCGTCCTGAGTCGTGGAGTACGTGGGTTCCTTACTGGTGTTTTAGTTATAACACATCAGTTCATACGGCAACCAATTATACACCTTTTGAACTGGTATTTGGTAATAAATGTAATTTACCCAGTAGCTTAATGAGAAATGTTGAACCTCTTTATAACCATGACAGCTATCCTCTAGAGTTAAAATATAGGTTACAGGTATCTCTAAAAGATGCTCGAGAAAATCTAATTCAGTCAAAAATTTTGCGAAAGCAAAATTACGATCAAACTATAAACCCTATTGTTTACAAGAAAGATGACTTAATTTTAATAAAAAATGAAACTGGTAATAAATTGTCTAAATTATACTTGGGTCCCTATATTGTTTTAAAAGATATGTCACCTAATGTAGAAATATTAAAAGATGGTAAACCTGATATAATTCACAAAAATCGAACAAAATTGTATGTTCCAAATTCATAAAAACGTGTACCTATTTGTTAATGTGTAAGTTTAATAAAATTGTAGCTATTAATAGAATGCTATTATCATTATGGTAACGTAATGACTCTAATGACTGATGATGTAACAGGTACTTGCTGTTAAGTAACTTGAGACGTGTTACGAATGTTATGATTATATCCACAGATATTATAAACAACTGTGTCTTAGTTAATAAGATATTATTATGTTATCAATGTAATCGATTTAGTAATAAGTTAAAATAAAATAAACCCTTCAGGTAATTTTATTTTCTTTTACGGGGGGAGATGTAGTGTATAAGCATAATATATTATATTGTGTCAATACACATATGTAATCAACTATATAATCGTATTTTCTTATTAAATAAAGGCAGTATTGATTTGTACGAGCTTGTGTTATCATTTCATACAATCCCCACATCACAAACAGACAAAATGACTTCATCCTTTATGATTAATTTTTTTATGTTATTTTTTTACTGTGACTAGTTTCTATTCCACAGTTCACACAGCTATCCATAATTACAATGAATTTACTAACACCTACAGATTGGCAATCACCAATAACCAGTATATAAACAAGGCTTGGTCAGGGTAGGCAGAGTCAGAATTAGTAGAAATATTCTAAACGCAACGGAAAATACGAAAATAATGAAATGAAGTAAAAGGCAAAAAAGTTTCGGCATTGGCACAGAACAGATGACAATGACACAGACTAAAAATAAAGATTGAAAATCGTTATCGATATTTTTACTCGAGTAATCAATTCCAAATTACAATAGTTTTTATTAAATGAATAAATATTAATAAAAAATATTTTTATGGCATCTTTATTAAATGTATTAAAACATAAAAGACGGAATTTAACTTGTTGAGTTAATTTGTTAAGCAAAAATGTTTTTGTATCTAATAATCGAGTAATTCTGTTACTCGATTGTCGATTGAAAACTTACATCCTAAGTTTTCATATAAATTCGCTTTTAAATCGAAGATTACGCTATTTGTTTAAGATTCGAACTTGAAAAAAATAGAAAAGATTTTTAGGGCATATCCTTACTCTGTACAGTAATGTACAGGCTTTAGCCCAGAAGTTTCCATCTCCTTTCGTACCTTAATATAAAGTCTTGTAAAGTAATTAATTTCTTTTTATTCAATACCATTTTCTTCTTTTTCGGCAGGTAGATAAACAGCCAAATAATAAAAAACAACAAGAACAGAAAAAAGAAATAAAATCGAAAGATAATAAAAAGGAAAATATTAAATCCTCAAATGTTAATGGAAAGGACCAGAAAGAGAAAGAAAAGAAACTGAAAGATGCTGGTGTAAAATCAGTGGAAGAGTTCATTAGTTTAGAAGGTGACGAAGATAGCGATGACTCCGGTGGCTTTGACTCTGATGAATTTGAGAAGATGTTAGCGAGTGATGATGATGATTTATCTTCTGGTGAAAGTGGTGATGAAACGGACGATGAATCGGGGTCTGAAGAGGCTTCTGATGATGAAGACAGCGGAGATGAGAATGATGAAAGGTAAGGGTTTCATTATTTTAAATTGTTTTTATTTTGCAATTAATAATGACGTAAGGCATATAATACATTTGAAAAATTCTACATACTTATGCCCAAATATTTATTTTATTATACACTAGCTGACTCGTGCCCACTTCGTAGGGCGGCGAAAAAAACGCGACCCTTTTTTAGACATATGCGTCAGACGAGTATTAGTGTAAAAATTTGTTTAACTATACTCTCGGCTAACCACTTTAATATGTGAATTTGACAGTTGTAGTCTAGGGTTATTTCATAACTGCTCCACTCCTATTACTCATAGCGTGACACTACATAGCCTATGACACTCCCCGATAAATGACTATTCAACACAGAAAGAATTTTTAAAATCGGTTCAGTTGATCCAGATATTACCCCCCACAACATCACAAACACACAAACTTTACCTCTATAATATTAGTTTAGATATCGTTTATTCGAAAAAGATATCACAATGACGTTTCGCTGGCGTCGCTGTACTTACTGCGCTGACTGCCCGCCGTTAGATTTTTCATATTGACATTATAAAATATATATTGTACTAAACACGATTAAATACTCTGAATTGAATAACAATTTATTTGCTGGTTTGGAGCGGTGGCGGCCTATATAATGTGCCATGACCTTAAATATAATAATTTGTAATACCAAACAAACAGACCTACTCCCAATTTCATTATTACTTCGCTTCATACTCGCCATTTTATAACTTCTTCGCCTCAAAGAATTGTTTTGTGTGCCGTCTACGGAAACCAGGCTATTACCGTATACCACTTTAATCAATTTTTTTTTCTAGTATGGCGTCAATTGAAGACTCAGTCCCCAAAGGGAAGAAGGGAAACAATTTACCAAAAGCTGTTCAAATAACTAAGCAGCCACAAAATAAAAAACCTCAACAGCCACAAAATAAAAAACCTCAACAGCCACAAAATAAAAAATCTCAGCAGCCACAAAATAAAAAACCTCAGCACCAACAAGGAAAACAACAACCTAAAAGGACAAATCAAGAAAGTAAGCATTTACTAATTTTTTTCCCTTGCTAACTAGCTATGGTTAAGGGCTACTATAGACCCTTAACCATAGCAAGTGGTCAACTGAGTCCGCGGGTCCAGTTGACAGATTAGTGGGCTGAGTAACATCCTAAAAAAACGAATGGGGTCAACTCAGCCCTCGGGATCAGTTTGTTGTGAGATCAGTTAACCATGAAGAGATTTTTATTAGTTAGTAATCAATGTTTGTGCCATGATAATTCCATCCTAAATAATTTGAGGGAAAGTATAGTCTTTTAATTAACACTTTAAATGTACGTGTCCATGCTTGATAAGTAATGCACTGATGTGTTAGCTTGGTACGTCCGTGCATGGCATGCTATACACTATTAACCACTAGGCCCCTTACTCATAAACGCCTCTTAAATTTTAGTCAATTGATTAATTAGCTTAAGCTCTTACGTTGTTTGGTATAAGGCTCGTTTTCGTAATAAAAATCTCGCAAAACAGTGATCTAAGAGGCGTTTATGAGTAAGGGGGCAAGAATAGTAAATACAGCGACCTGCGCGTACAGTACAATAACGCATTCAGGGTGCTTTTGGCGATTGTTGCCGTGGCGATGTAGCGCGTCAGGGATGTTTGCAGAAGCGTGCGTTGACGGGTTCGCCGCGATCATGCGAAAGCGATGCGCTTCTATGATGACGCGCCTGCGCGCCTCCTCCAATGGCATCCTGAATGTGTTTTCTGACCGGTGGGACTCTCCCCTCTGGCAAAGATGGATAAGTGTACACTTATCTAAAACTAGTGTATAATTTGTTATTTTTGTATTATTGTATTTTATATTATTGTAATTTTTATGTTTCTTTTTAACTTAATGTCCTATGGTGTTCTTTTGTGGGGTAGGGCTGCAGACATCGAATCTATTTTTATTCTTCAGAAGCGTGCAGTTCGAGCTATTTACAATCTTGAATCGAATGTTTCATTGAGAGATCGTTTTAAGGAAATAGGTATTTTAACAGTTGCTTCACAATATATATAATATGCTAATATAATATATATATTAAGCAAAATATTGAACAGTATGATAGAAATGGCGACATTCATAGCATTGGTACGAGGAATAGGCATAAGTTGATAGGTCCACAACATCGCCTACATAAGGTACATAACACTTTTGCGGGACTCGGTATACGTTTATTCAATAAACTGCCTAAGCATGTAATGGATCTACCTTTACTAAACTTTAAAGCATTTGTAAAAAATCAGCTATTATCGAAAGGCTATTATACAATAAACGATTATATTAATGACAAAAACTCATGGGCTTAGATTTCAATTATCGTGATTTCATGTTGCTTGTTCCATGGTGTAGATTGTGGCTTAACCTAGGTAGTTGTGCGGATGTTATGTTACTACCTTATTACTTTCTTATTACTTTCTTTTACAGTTTTATTTGTTATTGTAACGATAGAAATACTTCACTTGCATTTGTAAATGTATTTAATTATATTATCTAAATGGTATTCTATTCCATTCTCAACTACTTAAAGATTAACAAAATCAACTTGACGACACAAATGCTTGTGTGTTAATTTCTGTCGGATATCGCAGTGACGAGATGACTGATGAACGTGCCATGCAATTAAAGCTTTTTTAAATCAATTTATTAACAATGAAATTTTTTTTTATCAATTAAACTTTAAATTGCTATGCATGTAAGATTTGCTTGCACACATCATTCTTCACGCTGCTGTTGGTAATTGTAACAAAGTCAAATTATTATTTTGAAAAGAGTGGCCTGAGTTTCTTGGCCACATTCTTCTCAGAGCTCTACTATAGTCGTCTGCGAAAGTGGTAGTAGTTTGGCAGACATTTTTCTCTATACTATTCTACTACATGTATAACGATTTGCATGTGTTACTTTGTAACCTAAGTGAATAAAGCTATTTGACTTAATACTAACATTAAACTAAGTTGTACTACTAACAAAATATGGATAATTCCGAAATAAATTATTTGAATTGAATTGAATTAAATAGTGTTTTACACGAAGCCTAAAAAATCAATTAAATCAAAAAAACAATGTTGATTTTTCTTTAGGGCCAGATACTTAATATAAAAGAAATAATAAATGTAAAATTAATGGACTATTGTTCCTGAGGCATTGATAATTGCCCACTAAAAGTTAAGAGCAAACATGCTGAATTTACCCATTTTCTTAATATCCTACATTCATTATTATAGCAATTGGCAACCCACTACAGCCCTCGTTAATTCGTTGTAAAGTAATGATATTTTAGTACCTAATATCTCTATAGTACGCGCGTATAGAAGACCCGTAAGTGCAAGCGAGATAGATATAGAGTATTGATATGGCCCTACGACACGTATAATAACGCGATATCTATAGTAGTCATATACACGGTAAGATACAATTATAAACAAAAATGTATTATCCGCGTGGTGACGGAGTAAGAAGACAATATGTCACCACCCCATCTCATCCCGTGGGTGTCGTAAAATCCCAACTAAGGAAAACTTGAAATTACACCCTATACCAATCCGTCTGGTCAGCGTGGTATTAGTAGGCCATATCCCTCCGTCACGAGAGGAGGCTCGTCCCTGCAGTGGGACAATAATAGTATCTTTAATGTATATGTATGACTTTATTACTGTTAAATTCATATCTTTTCTTTTTTGTTATAGAATCACCAGTAGCTGCTAAGAAAACAAAGTTCGAGAAACAGGATAAGAAGACATTGAACAAGCAGTTTAAGAAGAAATGATACATTAGTATGTTAAGGTCGTAATATTATGTTTGTTATTCTGTAAGAATATAATTATATTGATTCTTTATGTAAATTAAGTTGTTTTATTTATGTTCATGAAATTTATAATTTTATGATTGCTTTGTATAATGCCAGATATGAACACTATTAGTAAGCAGGTGTTGGTGTTTTCTTAATCTCGATTATGGACAAATAAAGGTCATTTTAGGTCTATAAAGGTTCATCTTGCCTGTCCAAACCAAAGGACCACTTTCACTCTCTACTCTTTGATTATTTCCTTCTCTCTAAACATACCCATCGACATATCAAGGCATCGTATTTAAAGTCCGAGATTCCCTTCCGCCGATAAGTAATAAAAATAACATGAATAAAGTAAAATTATTTTATTGAATTCAATATTTTGAAAATACATTGAAAAACAAATACTGTTTTATATTAAATGTTTTTAATTTGGCAACTATAGTTGTACTTATAATGTGGAATTACTACTAAAAGTACTACTTATAATAAAAAAAATATTAAAAAATCTTGCTATATGTACACAGTACACAAGTATAAAGACTTGAATCTACCATGGAGGTTGTGCCAGGTATAGAAATAAGTGTTAATGACAATATTACAGTTTGGCATTAGTTTTTTTTTTGAAATTTAGATGGCAGTGTACAGATGCCATTGATCATTCAGATCCTACACAGAACAATTGGTAGATCATCATCATTTCAACCAATTGACGTCCGCTGCTGGACATAGGCCTACATAGGCCTCCTCCAAATATTGCCACTTTGTGCGGTCATGTGCCATCCTTATCCATCGGTCTCCCGCCGCCCCAAGCAGGTAATAGGTCCACCGTGTGAGGGGTCTCCCCACGAAAGAAAGAATCGAGTGGAAGTGCTAAGTAGGCGTGGTACGCGTGTCACTAATAAGCGCTGGTTCGCGTAACTTGTAGCTGAGGTCATAGGTAATACATAACGCAAATATCACCCTTATGAACAACATGTTAAAGTATATAATTGCCAGAACTGCGAAAACCGTTATCTATGGACTACGACGACGGCGAAACAAACACGAAAATTGAATCTATTTAGATTACAAAACGTCATTATAATTCTTTCTGCGCTACAACAAAATAACTTCTATTAAAATTTATAGTTTATGAAGGTTCACTCACTACCAGATGTAGGATCAGCTTCATATCTTATTTTTTTGTTAGTAGTTTATTTGTTTTTTGGCGACAGCGGTAGGTACCCATAGTTAATTAGTTGTATTGTATTTCCGCTTGATTTTTCTTCCGTGGGTCTCCACACCCTTTGTTTTACGTTTTTTTTTAATTGGTAGATGTCTACAATCAATTGCCCTAAGCCGAAAAGTTATTTTAAACAAATTTTCTTTTGAGAAATAGATGGCTGTTGGAACAATGTCATTTAAATAACTGGCCCTATGGTAATGAGAATTACCCATTGTCCTTCATTTGGGTAGTCTATCTGTAATATTGTCATTTGTAGCTACTTTAAGAATATTCATGCTCTACCATCACAACATTATTACTTAGGTGTAAGCAATTATTATTTTCGTATCAATGTTTCAATAAGTAAGATTTCAAGTCGATAGAATTAAAATATATTTCATAAGAAGAAGGGTTTAAATGCCAAAATTATTTGTTTAAAAAGGACATCTATAAAACTTTATGATATTTTACAAGTTTTTATTTCCGAGACAATAACACATTATCTATTGTCAAAAAGTGATCAACTTTACCATACTTTATCAGAAAAGGGCAAGTTCGATTTATTGTAAATCGGTCCCTTTTAAACTTTATTCTATGTTAATTTAATGAACTTTAATTAAAAAAAAAAATTGCCATTAATTCATGCAAAATTTAAATTGCAATTAATTCAAATTCCTTCCATTGCTAAATCTCTTTGGGTGACAATGTTTTTTCACTTTGTAGATGTTATAAGTTCTCATTTAATTTTTCCAAAGTCCATTAAATAATCTTGGTACTTGGTACTTTGAGATTCTTTTTTAAACATACCTATACAAAGCCCCAGTTGACAACCAGTTGGAAGCTTTTAAAACAAACAATAGTGGCATAGTAACATCTTAAATAAACTTTAATAAACCTTATCAAATCTACATAATTTAAACAAATATAAATCTATTTACGAATCATCCAATTGCACTATAACTGGCCTTTCATCCTCGTCATCCGTATCCAACCCGGTGAAATCCCATTGAAGTTTCTCAGTTAAATTTTCCTTAAACCTCTCAATCAAGGTAAGCAATCTACCATCAACTTTACTGACATGTGCAGTACGGAAAAACTCCCGAAGCTTCTTGTATACTAAATTTTTGTTCATAACAATATCTGCTAAGAAATCTTCTGGCATTTCTTCAATTTGTACTTCGATTGTTCTTATGAAATGAAAGAATACGCTGCGATATTTGTGTATGGCATCGTCGCATGAACACATGAGAATGACAAGGTTCTTCCAATGTTCAAACGATTCAAGAGAGTGTCCGATAAGGAAGCAGAGATAAGCTATTTGCAGTTCCCCAATTATGTGTAGTGGTCTGAAAATAAAATTGTAACATGGTAAGTAAAATCCTGAATTAAGGCAGATTAATTATTCATGACGTGATAAGAGTAATAGTACAAGGTTTCACCAGGGCATGTTATTTTAAAAATCCGTTCATTACCCTGAAGGGTGTTTTAGTTTTAAATGCAAAGAATTAACTTCCTTGATGAAGTTTTTGCGCTAGGCTAGGCCGTCACCTAATTTTTTGTATAAAATAAATTAAATTTTAATGTTATATTACAAAGGTAAACGGGCGTTTTGTTTGGACATATGACCCATGGCATACACGAACGAAATATGGCTAGGTATGTAGTTAAATATACCTATTATTAATTGGTATAGGTCCCACTGTTGTGGGGTATGGGAGAATAGAGAAAAATGGAAATTTTGTAATTGTTTTTATGGCATTAATAAACCATTTTTGAATATATTTCAGTTACCTATTGGGCTTATTTCGATAATACTTGGAAGAGTAGTCTGTTTAAAACAATAGCAAAGAAATAAAATCACGTGTTACATAAATGTTTTTTTGTTGTACTGGATACCTATAGGGCTGAAGTTAGCTTTTAGAAAAGTTTGTACAAGAACAAAAAAACACACTCCCCATGTTCCCGGTCATTTAGTTCCAAATATGACATCTGC
Organism: Schrankia costaestrigalis; assembly: GCA_905475405.1. NCBI lineage: Eukaryota > Metazoa > Arthropoda > Insecta > Lepidoptera > Erebidae > Schrankia > Schrankia costaestrigalis. The sequence continues at coordinate 5,260,007 of FR997830.1, forward strand.
GCAGCTGATTAGCAACAACTTCAAGCCTTTATGTCACCTTTATGTCTAGTGTATGCGTGTTATTAAACCGTTATAATTCAAAACTGTCGCTTTAATTTCATTTTCTACAAACATAATAATGTTCAGTACTTGGTTATACCTTATCAAATACAGTCAAATAACTTTTTTCTCCCGGCAGATACATACAATCTATACTAATATATAAATGCGAAAGTAACTCTGTCTGTCTGTCTGTCTGTCTGTCTGTCTGTCTATCTGTCTGTCTGTCTGTCTGTCTGTTACTCTTTCACGCCTAAACGGCTGAACGGATTTCGATGAAATTTGGTACAGACAATCTTTAGACCCTGAGAAAGAACATAGGCTACTTTTTATTAGCAATCATATTATATTTTGATTTCATAGAATTTTGGCGGGAAAGCTGTGTCACGTGACCTGTGACGTCATAGGTCACGTGACCTGTGACGTCATAGGTCACGTGACCCGTGACGTCATAGGTCACGTGACCCGTGACGTCATAGAATTTTGACAGATGAGTCGTGACGTCACAGAATTTTGGCGGGAAAATATTTTTTGACAGTTGAGTCGTGACGTCATTGAATTTTTGACAGATGAGTCGTGACGTCACAGAATTTTTGACAGATGATTTGTGACGTCATATTATTTTGGCGGGAAAATATTTTATACCTCTGTCACTTTTGACAGCTGTCAATTTTGACAGATAGGCGTGACGTCATAGAATTTTTGACAGATGAGTCGTGACGTCACAGAATTTTGGCAGGAAAATATATTTTGACAGCTAAGTCGTGACGTCATTAAATTTTGGCGGGAAAAATAGTATTTAAACAGCTGAATCCTGACGTTATCACAATTTGGCGGGAAAATAAATAGGTTTGTACAGGACCCTCGGTGCGCGAGTCAGACTCGCACTTGACCGGTTTTTTAGCTGTGGGTCTGATATATCTAGAGAGCTTAAATTCGTAATTGTCAACTTATTTCATCATAACAGCCCATTAATGTCCCACTACAGGGACGGGCCTCCTTCCTTGACGAAGGGATACTTGGCCTACTAATACCACGCTTGCAGACGGATTGGTATAGGGTTTAATTTCAATTTTTTTTTTCGCCCAACGAAGTGGGCACGGGTCAGCTAGTATTTTTATATAATTAGAAAAGAGGCATTAAACTCTATAATTTAAAACTAGTTTGGTGTTTGTACGCGAAAAAAATCAAAGTGGGTCAGATTCGCCCTGTTACCTTTATCACAGGAATTATTTTGTGGCTATCTGTGAGGCTACCTGAACGCAGACTTGCTGCATAGACTTTTGATTAAAAGCTATGGTTTATTAATCTACTTACTCATCATGTTGTTCAATCATTAGCTCCAATGAATAAGATTGATCTAAATAATGTTTTGTTATTTCTTCTGGTGTTGATCCAGGAGGGTATTTGTCACGTGGTATTTCCGTAAACCGCATTGACATTCCTGGAAGAATAGAATAGAATAATTTATCTGGTGTTACAGGGTGGCACTGTCTCTTTTTTTTTATATGTGAATATATTGAAAACTATTGAATCTGAAGAAAAATGTGAAGATGAGTGAAAATGTGTTCTGTCGTCTCTCCCTACCCCGGACAGGATAAGGCGTGAGTTTATGTTTGTATGTATGAGTGAAAAGCAATGACAAAAAATATGAGGCTCAAGAGAGGATTTAAACTAGTAGGCTCATGGTGTCTGAATAATATTTTTTTTAAGACCTAGGCCAAATTTAGAGTTTAGTAAATGTGTCTCCATTGATAAAGTATAAAACTGACTACCTCAATGACTCTACCATGAATAATAATACAACATAGAATCATTATAACAGCCTATTAATGCCCCCCTGCAGGGACGGGCCGCCTCCCGTGACGGAGGGATACTTGGCATACTAATACCACACTGGCCAGACAGATTGGTATAAGGTTTAATTTTAAGTTTTCCTTCTTTTTATTTCGTAAGGATAATTAATTTATTATTTAAATTAAATTTCACGGCATGACAGAGCCGAGGCGCCAATGCGCCGTGAAACAACATAGTTTATTGTACGCGCAGGTCCAAATGTGTACTTAAAACAAAGTTAAACGTTACTTATAATATAATATTTACGGATAGTCCCTTAGTCAGGTGGTCAATATTGTATTCTTACTCCGTCACCACACGAAGCACATCTTAAATTTCTTCAAATAACTTACCTGGAGCAGGTTTTAAGTGGGGTAACATGGCATCTTCACGTTCTGCCTGTGTTATTCTCTTAGCCCTTTTAGCATCTGATTGTCCGGAAGTATCATCTTTTTCTTCACTTGAATCCTTTGCAGTATCTTCTGTACTATCTTGACTCTCCATTGAAACTCCAGCAGATTTAACACCTCTGGGTCTTTCCTCATCTGTCATTGATAAAAGTTCCACAGATGCTCGGATAATGCCAGTTTCTGGTGATAGTTTTGTAGCTAATTCAGCTGTAAGTATAATAAAGACTTCATCTTTCATCTTTAAAAAAGACAACTCCCGCACTAGGGATCACGCCCTGTGTCGCGGGGACTTTTTACAAACATCAATTAACGGACACAAAGAACACTCAGACTCAGGACAATAATTTGTGGATCTCACAAATTATTGTCCTGCGTGGGGATCGAACCCACAACCTCATTTCTCTCTCATTATTTAATAATTGAAAATTTAATGAGTAAAATTCCTTTATTCAAATAGTCTTTATTATAGACGACCTCTGTGGCGCGGCGGTAGCGCAAGCGGCTGCCGTGCACGAGGTTGTGGGTTCGATCCCCACGCAGGACAATAATTTGTGAGATCCACAAATTATTGTCCTGAGTCTGGGTGTTCTTGGTGTCCGTTAATTGATGTTTGTAAATTGTTTCCATTGTAAAAAGAGGACAGCTAATCTATCTAATTGTTAATTTGCTTTACTTCCAGTCATACAAAATAACAATGTTTAAACTGTTTCTAAAAGAGAATGATAACAAATTAACATTCAAATAATAAATCTATTATGTAGGTAAAGGATATTTATGGACTAGGAGTAATGGAATACAACATACATAACATTTGACGACCTCTGTGGCGTAGTGGTTATATAACATGACTGCTATGCAGAGGTCTCGGGTTCGATTCCCTCTCAATGCAAATCTTTGTGTGCATTAATTGATTGTTTGCATTGGTCTGTGTAATGTGTATGTATTTACAAAAAAAAATGTTTATCCATTGTCTAGTACCCATAGTACAAGCTCTGCTTAGTTTGGAACTAGATGACGATGTGTAAGTGTGTGAGGATTATTATAAAAAGTAAAATTTAACCTGTGATCTGTGATGTAAGTAATTTCCATTTCTGCCATATCTCATAAGGGTATGGTCCAAGATGTGGGTCCAAGTTAAACAGATTATCTTTGAGCCTCTGTACACTTTCATCTGTTATTTCCTCCTTGCTCATGTCTTCTGTATTTTTATCCCACATTTTGACCAAAAATTCTTTTTTGTGGAAGAAGTGCATAAAGCCAGATCTAAAAATGATTTCAAAAATTATTAAAAATGTGACATATTTTTTTTTATTAGTAATTATAAATGTAAAAATGTTCACATAGTAGCCTACAATGAAAGGGTTAGTAAAATTTTGTTATAAGTATGTTTTATACAATGGAGGGAAATAATTACCAACATGGCTATTGATTGATATAAAGTTATGCAATAGGCTGTTTCCCTTAATTGGGGATCGACCCATACAAAGTTGAAAAACTTTGAAATGAAAGGAAAACCTAGTAATTAAGTGTAATATTTGGACACCGAACATGGTAGTGTATGTTGGACCATTTTATGTGTAACACCCTGTAATACTATATACTTAGAAATAAACGATATTCTATTCTATTCTAAGGTATGGTTTAAATTTTAAATAGTAACAAGAAATGTTTATTTTAGAAAACTGTGATTAATAGTTCTTCGCCGGCTAGAACTTAAACATTAAAATCAATTATCATAATTTGTTTAATAAGTATCTATTTTTTATATTTATAAAATACAATATTTTTAAATATGATTGTACACAAGTATAGTTAGGTAACTGGATACTTAATAAGAATAAAATAAATTTTCAGTTAAGAAAAAATGTTGGATAAATCTAGAACTTATACAGTTATAGATTTCAACCTTGACTGTATATGCTAAAGGGTAAAATCCTGAAATAGTAACAAAGTATTGATCTACAGAAAAAAAACAGTTTCTTTTGGGCCATTGTTTTGACAGTACTCTTGTTTGTTGACATTGAATTAATTTGTATATCGTATGTAAAAGATCTTTTTTACTTACCGTGGCGATATATCCCCTGTACCTTTACTGACTCCCGAGTAATGCACATAATGTAATCCTGGCGGAATCATTTTTATTCCACGAAAATCTTCATCAGTATTCCAACATTGCATATCAATTCCGAATTGAGTTTCTTGAGGAACCCCAAGAAAAACAAATGTGCCACCTTCTACTAAAAGTTTCTTTGCTGTTTCTTGGTCCATCATGTGTTAGAACTGAATAAAATGTGATAAAAATACCAATGATCGATATGTTTACATCGAGAGCGAAATGAAAATTGAAAATGTCAAGCTGTGCTACAACACAGTACTGTTTGACGGCTCACTGACATGAGGTATAGGTTAGAGGATTAAATATTGTGTCCGATGCGAACCGCGGATCTGAAGTTTAAATCGTCGGTTAGCTGCAGCAGTTAGAAGACTGAATAAATTGTTTTCATAGATCTATGAAAACCTGAACGGGTAAACGGTTAATACCTAACTGTTGTCAATAATATTTTTAGAAATGTATTTTATTTGATACTTCAGTAACTTGTTACATAAACATATTATTATTAAAAAAGTTAAAGCTGAATGTTAAGTTAACCATTATTATTATGGCTAAGAATTATTATTTGCCTTATCTTTATTATCGAGAAAAAAATTGGCGGATTTTAAAATAATATTCTATGATTCAAATTAAACATCCGTTTCGACAAAATTCGGATATTTCCCATGCCTAGTTAATATGAAAATGACATTGATTGACATTATTATATTCCTATCACAGTGCAGTGTGTACCTACCATTATTTTAAGGTTCATGTGCATTGTTTCCTATTATGTCAGCTGGCGGTACTAGGGATGGTTTCTGTGTTTCAGTTATGGAGTAGGTAAGACAAATCGACCTTGCTTAGCATAACTCTATTGCACTGAATTCAACGTTAAAGATATCGTAAAGAGAGAATTATAATAAATCTATAATAATTCTGGTCTAGCTAAAATCTTTTCCATGAAAAAAATCCCACGCTAAATCATGAACAAATTATGGCAGATCCACCGTGCTGGTCACTTTTTACTGTGATGTCGGTGGTTGTCATTAAGTAGGTATTGTACAGACGTATTATGTAAGTCTATACTAACGTATTTCGTCGAGTATAGTATACTAATAATAAAATGTTTAAGTACTTCAAAAGTAAGGAATAGGTATACCTACTGTTCTCTTATAAAAATCACATTAAAATAAAAAATTGATTTTTTTAGAAGTATGGTTATTTGGTAGTCATTTGGTATATCTGAAAAAATTGAAACTACACTCTGTCTATAAAGTCCTGAAAATAAATGAGGCCGCCACTGTGCTACACGTAGCAACCCTATTTAGTCTGAGAAAATAGTTTTCATACTAGTAATTTATTGAAATTAAATAAGTAATTTTGAATCACATTATAATATCTAATACTCAAGTAAGAAATTCACACAACTCATAATGAGATTATTCATTTCATTGGTTGTAACCCTAAATGATTGAGAAATTTGAATAATTGTTATAACATGACCTTTATAGAAGTAAAGTAGTGTTAGCCCTCTAAACATTTTAGATGACGATGTTTTATTTCTGTTTTATATCCACTATAGTCAGGCCATTTTAAATTTTGACAGTTGTTTTGAGCCATAGAATGTAACATAATTTAGTGTAAGAATTATGAGCCATAACTTAATTTTTGACTTCTGCAAAACAATTATGTTTTATGGTTTTAATTTTAGTGCTGCTACTATATGGCTGCTGCCACATGTATACCAAACTTAAAAAAACTAAACTATAAATAATAAACGATTATCGATTAATCGCTTGTTATCTAAATCGATAAATCTCTTAATCAATTTCATACACCAACCCTAAACTACACTCTGTCTATAAAGTCCTGAAAATAAATGAGGCCGCCACTGTGCTACACGTAGCAACCCTATTTAGTCTGAGAAAATAGTTTTCATACTAGTAATTTATTGAAATAAAATAAGTAATTTTGAAACACATTATATCTAATACTCAAGTAAGAAATTCACACAACTCATAATGAGATAATTCATTTCATTGGTTGAAACCCTAAGTGATTGAGAAATTTGAATAATTGTTATAACATGACCTTTATGGAAGTAAAGTAGTGTTAGCCCTTTAAACATTTTAGATGACGATGTTTTATTTCTGTTTTCTAAGCACTATAGTCAAGCCATTTTAAATTTTGACAGTTGTTTTGAGCCATAGAATGTAACATAATTTAGTGTAAGAATTATGAGCCATAACGTAATTTTTGACTTCTGCAAAACAATTATGTTCTATGGTTTTAATTTTAGTGCTGCTACTATATGGCTGCTGCCACATGTATACCAAACTTAAAAAACTAAACTATAATAATAATCGATTATCGATTAATCGCTTGTTATCTAAATCGATAAATCTCTTAATCGATTTCATACACCAACCCTAAACTACATGGGTCAAAATTCACCTATTAGAATGGTATGGGTATAAGAATAAAAGAACGGATTGAATCAGAGTAATAAAAACGCATGTACACAGTTAACAAGGAGATTTATTCATCGCTTTCATCATAGGATTTTTTAAATATTCGATTTAAGATAACTTTCGTTGCCACCTTCATCGTCATCACTAAATCTTTCTTTGCTGCTGCTATTATCGTCAGTATTTGCCTACAGGTGACGTCCTCTCTTGTAGTATTCTGATTGGAGCTTCTCGACGCGATGGCAACTGTTTTTCCAAGTTTCAGCTGTGATGCTGCTGAAGGCCCTTTTTAGAAATTGCCAACATTTTGTGACCTGCGCGCGGGAACATAAACAGTTACTTGTTAGTGATGATTTTATAAAATATTCTGTTATTTTATATATCAATTCATCATCATCATAATACTTGGCCTACTGGTACCACGCTGGCCAGACGTATTGGTATAGTATTTTATTTCAAGTTTTCTTTCTTTTTATTTAATAAAGATAAAAATAGGCTAGAAACTATTATTTTAACTATTTTATACAGTTAATAATGAGAAAAATTACTATACAAAAGTATATGCTTTATTATACAGGTTACCTTGTATGAAGAATGATAAATAATATCTTCCCTTAGTTCTCCAGGCAAATCTCGATTTTTATATTACTAGGGCATTTCTTGTAGGCCTATTGCATTTAAAATTTTGCGTAGAACTTCAAGACTACAATTAAAATCCATCACAGTTCTAGCTATCACCTGCAACTATCTGAGGGTTGGTTGGAGCCTGAAATTTTACAAAAGTTATGTTGATTGAACATTTGATTATACTTTTACAATAAATTTAGACATACCTAGACACAAAATACAGGCAAAGAATGGGATGGAAAGAATAACTGCAATACCTAACTAAAATCTATTCAGTGTTAAATATTAACTAACAAGATATCATTTAACATGGAGTTACTAAGAACTAAATAATAAAAAATAAAAAAAAATATTGCAATTAATTATTCATTGTCGACAGACCAGTTGATGCGAAAGTGACATACTTAGTTTAGTTATCAACCGTAATATAGACATAAAGCAATTAATTCAAATTCAAAATTGGGATAAATCTTACGTTCGTCAGGCCTTTGACTGAATTATACTAATGCAACTGATAATGTATCAACAGAATAGGTCGTACTACAATATTTCTTACTTTCAAGGACAATCTTACCTAAAAATATGCTATGTACGTAATGCCTGTTTTTGGTCTCTAAATCGCAAATGGAGTGAATATATTACTTGAGACAGATTACAAAACACAGTAACACGATTACATACCCATTAAAGTTGCAGTTCGCCCATAAACATTAGCCAAATCACATATAATTTGACCAGCTTCGTGCTCCGTCAAACATCACCTTCTAACTTTAAAAATCACTTCCCGCGTGCCACTTTGATTTACTTTACTCATTGTTTATGTTGTTCTTCGTAAGTCGGTATTAGTTTATTGTAGATTAATAACATAATAAAAATCCCCAAAATGAAAAACGGTCCGGAACTTCTACTCGATGACAGCTCATGTACAAGTCTATTTTGAATTTCAGTGTTGCCAGACACATGAACAATTTAGTTCCTCAAACTTTAATTTCTTGACTTTATAGACAATCTATACATGGGTCAAAATTCACCTATTAGAATGGTATGGGTATTAGAATAAATTAACGGATTGAATCAGAGTAATAAAAACGCATGTACACAGTTAACAAGGAGATTTATTCATCGCTTTCATCATAGGATTTTTTAAATATTCGATGTTAAAATAACTTTCGTTGCCACCTTCATCGTCATCACTAAAGCTTTCTTTGCTGCTGCTATTATCGTCAGTATTTGCCCACAGGTGACGTCCTCTCTTGTAGTATTCTGATTGGAGCTTCTCGACGCGATGGCAACCCTTTTTAGAAATTGCCAACATTTTGTGACCTACGGGAACATAAATAGTTACTTGTAGGGCATTTCTTGTAGGCCTATTGCATTTAAAATTTTGCGTAGAACTTCAAGACTACAATTAAAATCCATCACAGTTCTAGCTATCACCTGCAACTATCTGAGGGTTGGTTGGAGCCTGAAATTTTACAAAAGTTATGCTGATTGAACATTTGATTATACTTTTACAATAAATTTAGACATACCTAGACACAAAATACAGGCAAAGAATGGGATGGAAAGAATACTTGCATAGAAGAATATTTGCAATACCTAACTAAAATTTATTCAGTGTTAAATATTAACTAACAAGATATAATTTAACATGGAGTTACTAAGAACTAAATAATAAAACAAACTAATAAAATATTGCAATTAATTATTCATTGTCGACAGACCAGTTGATGCGAAAGTGACATACTTAGTTTAGTTATCAACCGTAATATAGACATAAAGCAATTAATTCAAATTCAAAATTGGGATAAATCTTGACTGTATTATACTAATGCAACTGATAATGTATCAACAGAATAGGTCGTACTACAATATTACTTACTTTCAATGACAATCTTACCTAAAAATATGCTATGTACGCAATGCCTGTTTTTGGTCTCTAAATCGCAAATGGAGTGAATATTACTTGAGACAGATTACAAAACACAGTAACACGATTACATACCCATCAAAGTTGCAGTTCGCCCATAAATATCATCCAAATTAAGTACATAAAATTTGAGCAGCTTCGTGCTCCGTCAAACATCGTTAAAGAACTTTAAAAATCACTTCCCACGTGCCACTTTGATTTACTCTACTCATTCTTTATGTTGTTCTTCGTAAGTCAGTATTGGTTTATTGTAGATTAATGAACTTATAAAAATCACAAAATGAAAACCGTTCCGCAACTTAAACTCGATGACAGCTCATGTACAAGTATATTTTGAATTTCAGTGTTGCCAGACACATGAACAATTTAGTTCCTCAAACTTTAATTTCTTGACTTTATAGACAACCTGTACATATTAATTGAATAAGTAGTAGGTAATACAAAGGACATCTTGTGGCAAGTTGATGGTGATGGGTGTGAACCTATGCACAAATACTACCCTACTTCTATTCTTATTTGCAATTTACGACATCATTGGGACAAGTGACAGGATGAGGTAACATAAAAACCTGTACGAAATCTAGGACGTACCTACTTATCTGTAGCACTGCACTGGCGATATGAAGTATGAACCAATAATTGACTAAAGCGCCGATTACACTACCCTACATGTAGGGCCCTACATCTTGTAAGGCACTACATGTTGTCTAGTGTAATCACATGTAGGCTGTTAGGACACTACATATCGGAGATTGGCAAGTCCCGACCGCCCTACATAATGTAGTACCCTACAAGATGTAGGGCCCTACATTTAGAGTAGTGTAATCGGCGCTTAACAAGCCAGGAGTAGGTAAATAATTACCTTATCTATAGGTACCTTTAATAGAAATATACCTACTTACCGCCTTTTGTTCTTTCTGATAAAGAAAGACATAGGGCATTATTAGATATAGATAGTTTTTATATAAGTAGGTACCTACATTATGATTGGTGTTTGGTCTATAAGTCCGCCCTTATCTACTTAAGCAGTTCTCAGCAAAGTCGGGAATAATAAGTAATGGAAGGCAAACAAGTTATTTATTTCAGTAATTTCTGCAATATTAGAAAAAGGAATAAGTATTTTATGCTTGATGATGGTTCACATGGAATAAAAAACCCGTACATGGGCCATTGAGGTAATATGTACTACGTAGTACATATTATATATTATTATTATTATTATACCTCAATGACATGGGCACTTTAAGTCATACAAAAAGGCTGAATTCAAATTATGTCGATACCAAAAAAAGAGGTTTATTTTCCACTTCAGATTTCGTCAGACGAACGAGCATGCTCATTCGAATAGTTTACGTTCGCAAAAATTCCCGCCGAAAATTTCATCTGTAAAATTTTTTTTTCAAGTTCTCGCGTCGAGAGCTTAACACAGAAAGCTAGATGTCGAGTATTATGCAGCACCTGCATTTTTGTTTTAACTACAGATTTTTTTTGACTAATTATTTTTCAACAGGTGACGAATTCTGCGTCTCGAGCACCACTATAACGTTGGCGAGACGGGCGGCAATCAGAAAATCGCTTTAGCTTAGCTGTCGCTTGCAATTAGTGGGTTTCACGTACCCGACGATACTACTATAATGAATTTCGGCTGTATTTTGTGCTTTTAATTATTCTCGAATCTGTCTTCTAATTGGAAATATCTTGTTTTTATTCAGATGCTGGAAATGAGACAAGAAGAACAATAAACATTATTGGATTGTGTAACATCCAATTTACAAAGATCTGACTGTAAATTACATAGGATACAATTTAAAGAATGATCTTAGCTTTCTTTTGTATGGAAAGTGATGACAAGCGCGTATGCAATTCAGGTCAGTCATAAAATGTGTTAAAAACCACCATCATTTGGATGTAGGTATACATAGGTACATAGCAGTCAGTATTTCAAGCAAAGGAGAAAAGCTTGTTACAAACTTGTAGGTAAACAAAACCTTTTGTCTGATGTCCTGGTCTGCGTTGTACTTATATAAAGTCTAATAACTTTTTCTCCATATAATAAGAGTGGGACATAGGAACGTAGATATTTAAAAATACAACTCCCGCACAAGGGATAGGCATCAATTAAACGGACAGAAAGTACTTCGATCGGGCAATTATTCTTATTCTTCATTTGATACAATAACATCAAGGTTCTAATACTCATTCAAAATATCTAAATCGGTCTGCCAGGAAGAGCAGAGTCTAGTTAACCTATTCATAATATGTCCATATCTCAATCAGTCCGCATGTCAGATGCCCGTTTTGAAATTCATCGTCAATATCGGTAAAATATTGATTCACGGTTTTATAGGCTGCAGCTTAAATTTAGATGTCTATTTTGGTATTTGAAATGCATAGTTTTATTAAACTCAAAGTCTTTGAGGTCAAAATAACTTTCAGATAAACTGATCATTTGGTCCTAATTAGTGATGTGCCTAGTATATATACAGGGTGTCCCAAAACTCGACGTTAATTCGAAACCGGGTGATAAGGCAACTCACGCTGGTCATCAGAAAAATATATAAAGAAATCCAAGTCGCATGGTTGTAAAGTTATAGGCATTTGAAAAAAAACGCAAAAATTCCCACTTTGTGACAGTCTTTTCCCTCCTGTTGTCACAAATCTTAACTTTTACCAACTTTTTTTTCTGCTGTGTTACCCTGAATAGTGCCTCTTTAAACTCTAATAAATAATTTAAAACCAGCTGGTCTAGTTTTCATATCAATAGGACTTATTTCTTAGAATAAAATTTATAATGAAAAAAATGTCCAGTTTGAACTGACTGTAGTGAAAAAAAAATGTACTACGCGAGTTTGGCAAGTTACGCCAAAAGTTGGCGCATTTAGTAAGGATTCGAAAATGGTATAATACTTGGTAAATTGTCGCTGCTACCATGGACAAAAAAATGCTTTTTAGTAAAATTTCGGAGCCGATTCCAATGCTGTATAAGTTAAACGGCTAAGTAGTTGAACCGGAAGGAGTCACCATATCAAAAGAAAAGAAACTGTGGTATTAGTTGAAAGTGCCAAAAAGTACAGCCCATCGCAATTTTAAAAAGTCACGAATTACACTCATTACATTCATGCAAATTATGCATGTTCATGTTGCTGTCTTTTTTAATGTTAAATTATTAGGCTAAAACTGTTTTTTTTAAAAGCGAGTTATTTCAATACCTCTTCAATATTGTCCGGGAAAAAATTACTCGATGTTGGTAGTCTCCGGATACTAACGATTGTACTCGCAGTACTAACGTGGTACGGGAGAAATTCGTGTGTTTTTAAAATACGATGGGTATGGTATTTTTTGACACTTTCAACTAATACCACGGTTTCTACTACTTTTCACTTGATATGGTGACTCCTTCCGGTTCAACTACTTAGCGGTTGTACTTATTCAGCATTAGAATCGGCTCCTAAATTTTACTAAAAAGCATTTTTTTGTCCATGATAGCAGCGACAATTTACCAAGTATTATACCATTTTCGAATCCTTACTAAATGCGCCAACTTTTGGCGTAACTTGCCAAACTCGCGTAGTACTTTTTTTTTTCACTACAGTCAGTTCAAACTGGACATTTTTTTCATTATAAATTTTATTCTAAGAAATAAGTCCTATTGATATGAAAACTAGACCAGCTGGTTTTAAATTATTTATTAGAGTTTAAAGTGGCACTATTCAGGGTAACACAGCAGTAAAAAAAGTTGGAAAAAGTTAAGATTTGTGACAACAGGAGGGCAAAGACTGTCACAAAGTGGGAATTTTTGCGTTTTTTTTCAAATGCCTATAACTTTACAACCATGCGACTTAGATTTTTTTTTATATTTTTCTGATAACCAGCGTGAGTTGCCTTATCACCCGGTTTCGAATTAACGTCGAGTTTTGGGACACCCTGTATATTGCCATTCCCAGCAATATTCCCTATGTTGCCACTGCCGGTAAAATACTAATATTCCCAGCAATATTGGCAATATTGCCAATGTTGCCTATCAAAATAACACTATATTTTATTAGTACTGTAGATGAAATCATGATTTTTTAATTATATTTGTGAAGGATATCTTTCATAAAATATTAATAATAATAAGATTTTATCAATTCCTTCGACTTCTGCTAGCGTGGAAAGGAGTTTTTCTTGAGTTGTTGATCCAAATAGTGATTTACAGATAATGAACGAATGACATTTTTTTGGTGATTGTTTGTATTTTATATATTGACTAGCTGTTGCCCGCGACTTCGTCTGCGAGTTTTGAAGAATTCACACATATCCTTATAAATTGTAGCCTACGATGGTTTTGACTATGACTTTCATTTTAAATTTGACTTAGATTTTGACTTTTACTTAACTTTGTCTTTTTGATTTTGACTTTTGACCTTTTTTGATTTTGACTTTTGACCCTTTTTTGATTTTGACTTTTGACCTTTTTTGATTTTGACTTTTGACCTTTTTTGATTTTGACTTATGACCGTTTTTGATTTTGACTATTGACCTTTTTTGATTTTGACTTTTGACCATTTTTTGATTTTGACTTTTGACTTTTTTTGATTTTGACTTTTGACCTTTTTTAATTTGTATTTTGACCGTTTTTGATTTTGACTTGTGACCGTTTTTTATTTCGACATTGACCTTTTTTGATTTTGACTTTTGACCTTTTTTTATTTTGACTTCTGACCTTTTTGACTTTGACTTTTACTTTGACTCTGGTTTTGAATGTTACTATGACTATAATTTCGATATTGATATCTTTTTTGCGGAACTCTTACATTAAATTTTAGAAAGTCTCGTAATCAAAATTAAATTTATTTTCTGCGGGACCCTATTAAATAAAAGTACTCTAAGTAAGTGCACGTTTACGGAGAAGCGGGGCGTCGGGCGGGGTGTGTGGCGTGGCGTTGAGCGGGGCGTAGGACGTTTTTTCTGTTTACGCCGGGGCGCCGGGGCGTGAAGCGGCACGCATCATCGCACGCGTAAACACAAACTTATAGCAATATATGACGTTGTTTATAGAGAAGTGTGGCGGGAAGCGTAGCGGTGCCCGCCGCTTTGCCCGCCGCGGAGCCCGCGGCGATATGTCAAGTGTATAGCGAAGCACGCTCGTCTCGATCAAATCAACTAGATTTATGTATAACTTCAGCTAGAATTGACGCTGCGTGCTCCGCCGCGTGCACCGCCACGTGCGCCGCCGCGTGCGACGCTCTATTTCAAACAAATGTGTCAAAAAACGCTTCTCCGTAAATACACCCATACAACGCCATATATTTGAATCCAGTGCGGTCCGCTCCGCTCAACGCCACGCCCTACGCCCCGCTTCTCCATAAACAAGGCCTTACTCCTTATACCATCAGTTACCTCTCCGTAACCTTATGGAGCCTAATTTGTGCAAAACCATAAATATTGTTAAAATTTTCAACGTTTTTATATTTTTCTACGGAACCCTAAATAGTTTTTAAAATCTAAAGTACCCCAGTTTACGCGCCGTAAAATTTTCAATCCAATAGTGAAATTCCCATCGAAATCGGTCCAGCGGCTTCGGAGATTACCCGGAACAAACAGACAGACAGACAGACAAAAAAAATTTTATTGTGTTTTTCGGCAATGGTATCGTGTATACTCAATGTATGCAATTTGTAAAAAACCGGGGATTTCATGTCACAAACAGACACTCCAATTTTATTTATATGTATAGATATTTGGTATTTCCATTTCAACATTACTCGTTACATACTTAATAGTTATTTTTATGTAATTTTGCTTGAAAAACAAGTACAATATTAAAGAATTGATTGGAATTTGGCAATTCCTGTATAGAAATGATGTCGTTACTTCTTATTTTCAATATCATGTGTCAACATTGGCAAAATTGCCAGTAAAATACCGGGAATATTGCCAAAAATGTCGGCAATTTTGGGCATTTTACTCAAAACAAAATTATAAAGTGTACAATGTAGTTCGTAGCCTTGAAATGCTAATTTTAATTATTGTACATAGGTGCTATAGTCCATTTGACTTTTATTTAAACAATATTGCCATAAATTTCCACTCGCGGCAATATTGCTGGCAATATTGCCACCAATATTCCCAGTTCGGGTAATATTGCCGGCAACGGCACATCTCTAGTCCTAATATTTCTGCCAATCTACCTATCACCATTTTCGAAGATGACTGTAGTAGAGCTCTGAGAAAAATGTAGCGAATAAAATATTATAAAATTTTATTCGGTTTTATTAAATTTAATTTTCAACATACACACTAATCTGCCCTGATACTTACCAATTTGTTTGGTACTCGTGGTAGGTACTAGGCTTAATTTCCCACTAACTAATAGCCTGTTACAGTAATAATGTGAACACCTATTACCATCCATATTTAAAAATACCTGTGAATTTGAATGATTTTTTATACCAAAAGAGAAATTAACTTTGCTCGTTCATTACAATATTTAATTTATTTTGTCCAGGAAATGATTGGTTTTCTGTTGTTATAAAAATGTAAATCGCAACCTATTAACTTTGGACGTGGATGATGAATTTATTTTTTATATCGTTAAGGTATTTTTATTACCCGAGGACTAAAGAAGAACAATAGTTTAAAAAAAATTATTTATTTATTTATTTATTTACCAACTTAAACTAACAGTACATAACACCACACGCTTAAGTTATAGGTACAGAATTAACAAAATTAAAAATATGCAAACTTACAAAACAACATAATACTTATTATACACTTATAAATTATTATTATTACAGACTAATAGGTACTTTGTTACATACAATTATAATATAGTGCTAGGAGTTGCAATAGCCTCAAAGTAATGTGCACTGATGCTCAGGAGTCTCGGCTCAGGATGACTGAAGATATCGAGAGTATCATCGAATAATAATATATTATTTAAGTGTCGCAAAGCTAAATAAAGTGGACTGTTGGATAAGGTTACAGTACAAACATTGGGAACGTAGAACAGAGGGCGCTTGCGTGCTCGAAGAGTATGAGTTATTGTTCGTGGAACATTTATAGACACGTGTGAAAGAAGAAATGAATTATGAATTGATCCTCGTATGAGCCTGACAAAATACTTAATTAATGTTAAATTTCTTCTAACCTCCAAGCTTTGGTAGGAAACCATCCCAAGAGTAAATGGAGTGGGATACATGTAAGGGTAGTAGCCATATAATTTTAGGTAGAGATATCGAATAAATGCTTTCTGTGTTTTTTCTAGAAGTAAAGTGTAGTTCTTTTCATGCGGGTTCCAAATTGCACATTTATTCTCCAGAGTACTACGAACATATGCATTGTAGAGCACAGCTATAGCATGGCGGTTATTAAAATATTTTGTCTGACGTAATATAAAGCCCAAGTTTCTACGCGACTTGTTACAGGTTTCAATTATATGTTGGTTAAATGTGAGATGTGAGTCAAATCGGGTTCCCAAGTCTTTTATAGTAGTAACTCTGTTTATTGGTTCATTGTTTATAGTATATACAGTTGTTATTGGTTGTGATGCACGTGTAAAAGACATAACCGCACATTTATTAATGTTTAGGCAAATGTTATTGTTTGTACTCCATTGGTAAATCATATCGATGTCATGCTGGAGTTTAGTCGAGTCGGAGCTGTCACTGACAGGATGTGCGAGCTTCACGTCATCAGCAAACATCGATAATGTAGAGTACTTTATTTGTTCTGGGAGGTCATTAATAAAAATCAAAAACAATAACGGTCCTAGGCTGCTGCCTTGTCCTATACCAGATGTTACTGAATATGGCTCTGACTTCGCATCATTGTACTTTACATACTGTCTACGATCATTTAGATAGTTTGCAAAGTATCTCAGTAATGTACTAGAGAAGCCAGCCATTGCCATCTTTACCAAGAGCACGTCATTATCGACTCTATCAAAAGCTTTTTGATAGTCGAAGTAGGCTATATCTACTTGTTTTCTTTCGTCTAGGTTTTTTGTAAGAAGAGTAACTGTATTAAGCAAGTTCGATGTAGTAGAGCGCTGTGGTAGAAAACCATGTTGCTCATCAGCAAACCATCCTCGTAACTGTACAGAAATTTGTCTATTTATGAGCGACTCAAATATTTTAGCAAATACAGATAAAACGGCTATGGGTCTGTAGTTACTTACATCGTTCCTAAGACCACTTTTATGAACTGGGATAACTTTGGATGTTTTCCAGGCCGAAGGATATTTCTTTGTGTCTAATGATAAATTAAATATATAATGTAGGGGCTTTATAAATATTATATAACAGTCTTTGACGATTAACTGTGGTACATCGTCTGGACCTTGTGTAAATTTTGAAGCCAGACAAGATAACGCTCTACTAACCTCGTCCTCGCTTATGTAATTAACATCTACATTTACAAGAGGGCATGACCTGGAGGCTAAAGCTGCATTTTCAGCGTTCAAGAGTGGAATATTATGAAGAAAAACACTACCAAAGTACTTGGAAAATGAACAAGCCACTTGATCGCTAGTCATTTCTCCAAAGGTGGCCTGTTCGTTATTTTCGCGGTTATTTTTTACAAAGGACCAAAAAGCCTTGGGGTCTCTCCCTATGTTACTCTGGATATGGTGAATGTAATTTAAATATTCAGTTTGGATATTTGTTTTTATTATGCGCCTGTAGTACACAAAAAATGCATAATATAATTGATTACCGGACTGTTTATATAATTTGTGGTAATTGTTTTTCAAAGTAATTAGTTTTATAGTAGAGGGTGAGAACCATTCTGGGTAAAGTACATTAGTAGCCCTTGTTCTTTTCAATGGGACAACCTCAGAGAATACGTTATTTAATAGGTTGTAAAATGTATTTACAGCCTCATCAACCCCTGTACATGAATATACTTCTTCCCAGTCTATGTATGAAAGCCCAGTATATAATTCTACAAAATCCGCCTTGCGAAAGTTTAGCTCAGATGTTAGCCGTGAGACATTGACACAAGGTTTATTTTTATTACGTACGTATGGTGTGGAGATGTTTAGTACAATCTCCAGCGGCTTATGGTGTACCTCATCTGGCACAATCCCAGGACATACTGAGACCGAGACTCCCGACACAGTGGGGCTTACAAATATTAAATCTAACATACGGCCTAGATCATTAGTAACGGTATTTTTTTGAAAAAGATTACATTCAGCAAAAAATAATTCAAAGTCAGAGCGCACAGAAGAACTAGTAGAGTACAGGTTAAAGTCGCCCAAAATTACAGTTGGTAACTTTGTATTAATATTAAGTATTTCTCTTATATAATTAAACATATCATAATATCTACTATCAGGTACATTAGGAGCAAGGTATATAACACAACATGTAAAGCGTACGCGTCCACAAGAGACAACAGCACAAATAATTTCATCAGATTGAACAGACTTACAGTTTAACCGCGACAGGGAGAACGGGGCTCGAGCAGCGAGTAGTACTCCGCCTCCGCCTCGCCCAGTACGATCACATCTCAAGACCGTGTAGTCACGTGGAAATATTTCAGAGTCGAATACGCTGTCATCAAGGCGGGTCTCTGTCAGCGCCAAGAGCTTGTAAGGAAATGTGTGTAGTACATTTTTTATATCAGAACGCTTTGACTTCAATCCTCGAACATTTTGGTAGAAAATTGAATCTATTTTTCTAACATTCTTCACGAAAAAACGTCTTATTTGTATGTACCTTACTAGTTTTTTTAAATTGATACCATTCTTGTAAGGAGGTATTTTTTGGCCAGTTATCAGGGGCCATGTAAAAATCAAAGAGCTCTGCCGGGACTCGAAGGACGAAATAGTTATGACGTGAGTGTTCAGGACTAGGTTTTTCTATATTAAAATCTGTGTTTGAATGTATTTTTTGTAAGTACGAACGAATACTTTCTTCGGTTACATCTGGGTGAAAGTTCCAAGCGTGTATGTACTTGACAGGGTGTAACGTCTTTAACTCGCTATCGGCATCGCCTGTCGCACGTACAACCAGTCTACGTTGTCGCTTCTGTGCCGTGCCTGTAGTAAACACTCGTGAACTGTAAGTATTACTTTGAGAAGTACTTTTGCTTACTGGGTACTTAACGTTAACCCCTTGTTGAGGTTGTACTTGTGGTTGTGCTTGTGTTCTAGGCGGAGATATGGAAGGTTCAGGCGCTGGCTGTGATAGCGGGAAGTATACTTCATTCTCCAGTGACGAGGAAGACAAATGTTGGGACTGCAATCGTAGAGCCTCCGAAGTATAGTTATTAATCGTTGGTCTGTTGTTAAATACGTACTTTTCTAGTTTTTCAACCCTTTGTTTGGCGCGCTCTAGTTCACTACCAAATACTGTACTCGTCATTTCAAGTTCAGCTATGTGCGTTGTGTGGTTGTTGCACTTCAACTGAACAGCCGTCTGCGCGCCAGTAATAATATCCACGGTGCTTAATAACTGGTCTACATCATTCCTGAGTACGTCGTACTTATTATGAAGATCATTAATAGCAGTCATAATAGAATTTACGTTATCAGACATGCTACTAATCATAATGTTTTGCTCTCGGTGCTTGTTGTTGCTTTCTTCACGAAAAGCTCGCAATTCCAAAAACAATGTAGTAAGCGAGCACTCTTTTGTTACGTTAGTTATATGTTGAGGTGTACTAGGGCTCTCAATAATCGAGCTAGATTGGGAGGCTTTCCTTCGCTGTGTAATGTTAGCTAATTCCTCCGACGTAAAGGTCAACGGACGACTAGTAACGCCATCTGTGCGCTGAGGTATTACAGGGCTAGCCAATGTGTCATTATTAATTATTGCAGGTTTTCTACATCGGCATTCATGACATACCCAACTGAGTTTTTGTTCAGACGTCATTGTAAGTGAAAAATGACTCGATGGTATATTTGCACACTGTAGGTCATAGTTGTTTACACATTTAGAGCATTTCATGTGCGGGCCCAAAATAAATTGCTTACAACCTGCACACTCAAGCGCCATCTTTTGGTGAGTAGTTGGCTTAGAAAAATAATCAATAAGTGAACCCCCGTAATTAGGTAGTACAGCACGTTTAGGATAGATGGCGCTGTATCGCTTTTCTCCACTAGAGGGCGTACAACGCGCAAAATTTGAATAAAAAACGATTATTTAAATATAAACAATCAAAGTTTTTAAAGTTTTTGGCAAAAATAACACTTTGTAATTGGTTTACTACACTGTATTGATTCACTGCCAATGTTTTAGTAATGAACACTGCTGTATTAACACACTATTGTACAAAAAGAGTTAAAGTTTTAAATTTGCTTATGAATTGTATGCAGATTTTAGAAAAAACACTTAATTTTCACTTTTTTCGCCAATGATCACTTTGTCCACACAATCACTAACGAGTCTATTGTTTATTAACACTTATTTACTATAATTATGGTATAATAACTAGTTTACGAATTTTAATAAATGAAAATGTAGGAGCTGTGTTTTAAACGATGTTGCTAGATCAGCGCCACCTAGCGGATCAAATATTTATACTAACTAGTAAAAGCCTAAAAAAATGGTAAAAATAAAAATAAATTGAAAGCAAAAAAAGCTCTTATTTAATTTTTTTCTAGACCAAAATAATTTCTTTATAATAAGTTTTTACTTACTATCAACTTAAAATTTTAGAAATTTGTCCACAATATTTATTTAATAAAAACTGGTTGTAGTTTTACATGCACCATACACATATTATAACAAAGAGTTATAATATCGAGGTACACACCTTTATATAGTTGAATTACATCTCCGAAGCTATTTGGTGTTTAGGTAGGTTTGAACATAAACTAGTTGCGTCGGTACTCTAAGAGTTAGGGAGAACTTTTAATAGTGTTCATGTCTCCCGAGTTCTAAGAGATGTCGAAGTACGTCAGGGTAAAGTAGCTCAAGCACGAATAAGTATCGAGAAAGTACTCGTTAGGTTACCTTAGGTGTGATATTATTAATACATAATTATCTTAATAGCAATATACAAAATTACGTTCCATTTAAGTAAATCTTGGAATTCAAATTTTTGAAAAAAGAACTTGGTTGGTTACGAACCATCATCAGCTACGATGACGGCCTATGCGGAATATAAGTATATAATTCATGCATGCATGCATATGATAGAATACAGTATAATATTGAATATGCAATGCTTGCAATTATTTTTTTAAGCCCTGTAACTCACCATGTTCTTGGAAATAAATGATTTACTTACTTACTTAGACTGACATATGTCAGTCTAAGTAATACATATAACAGTCTAAGTAATTTAATATAGTCTAAGTATACTTAAGTATGCAAATGTATAAACTCAAAATTACAAAATGCTAATAGTAACGCCATTAACGTGTGCTTATTCCGAAACAAAGGCATGAGACTTTATTCCTTTAATTACTATAAAAAAACATAACATACTCGTACTTGTTCTAGGATAAAGATTCAGCTTAGGGTATTTACCAATACAGCAGTAGAACCTTTATTAGGTGCCACAAACAATTTTTATCTGCATCATTTTCAATGAGTTGTCACTAAGTTGTTAGAAACACAGAAACGAATTGAAAACTTTCTCCACATTATGAAGTCAGCTAAAATAATATGTTTCGATAGTTCTCTCGATGCTTGTGCTAGAGTTTAAGTCTAGCTGTTTATATATCGAAATGCGTTACAAGTTTATAAATGTGAATGGAAGTTGTTGTGAAGTGTATTAACTACATAGTTTAAACAATAAGAAGGCTCGAGTGAGAACTTGAGTGTGTTTTACAGATATGAAGTAGGATTATTTAATAGAGAATGAGGGTTTAATTTAATTGCATCTTCTATTAGGTTAGGTGGGTTTTAATGTTGAGGCATTGAAGAATCTTACGACGACGTAGGTAATAACTCCCTTCCCTGTGTATAGTGATAGAGTAAGAATACGTCAGTACCTTATCCAATGGTGGTGTTAGTTAGTTCGTCACTTTGTAGACGACAAAGTAGGTATTCATAATTGTAACTAAGTAAGTTCTTAATTGTGTTGCGAACTTTCCCGCCCTCTGTAAGATTCAAACCTAACCAAAACAGTTTCATCATAACAGCCCATTAATATCCCACTGCAGGGACGGGCCTCCTTCCATGACGGAGGAATACTTGGCCTACTAATACCACGCTGGCCAGACGGATTGGTATAGGGTTTAATTTTAAGTTTTCCTTCTTTTTATTTCTTAAGATAATATTTACGGATAGTCTCTTAGTCGGTTTTTACGACACTCATGGGATGAGATGGGGTGGTGACATATTGTATTCTTACTCCGTCTCCACACGGAAAGTTTAGGTATATGATAAATATTTTGAAGTTTTATTATTCCTACCAATATTATTGTATAAAAAATCTTTCAAGATTAAAATATCCGTTGGCTTTGAATTTAGCGCAAAATTTTCACACTTTCGGTCGGATACTGCCTACATGGTAATGCCCATGAGACATGATATCCTTAAATTTCCGATGAAAACAAAGAATCCGTGAATATAGGTTCGCGAGAACTGGCGAATGGAAATTTACATCCTAATTTCCCAAGTGAATACCCGTTGAGATCTCTATCCGTCAGCAATATCAAAAATCGAATGTGGGTAAGTATATTATGGTAGTATGAAGTGTGAACCTTGTAATTCGATTATTGTTTTTTTTTTTTCGTGCCTAAATTCTTTGTAGGAGTTCTGTGCGATGTGCATTGTGTATCTTTATATTTATCTAAATATGTATCTGGATACGTGGAATTTGGTGTATTGGAATGAAAACCTAAATCTACAAAATTAAGTATATTTTTATAAATGACCAATGACACCTAGATTTTCAATTATAATTGCTTTAAGTCATAAAGTTGTCATAGGTTCATTATTTTTTTTTAATTCAGTCGATATACTCAAAATCTAAGAACTTTTGCTGGCTTATGGTTACTAAAGTCCAACAAATCTAATAGGTACGGTATGACAGTTCTGACAAATTGAATAATAAGGTTGGGATAAAAAAATCGATTACTATAATACCCGAAAGTTAAGAGATCGATTACGATAATATCCGATTTTTAAGACACTTTAATAATTAATCTCATTATTAGTAAAGGGTAGAACCTTTTGTAAAAAAACACCACATATTGCAAATTCTCTAGTTTTTACATCAATCGCACACTTTGATAAGGATGAAAATTTCTGGAAAATAGCATTAAACGTTTATGCAATAGAAAACACGTAAATTACTTTGATTTAACCACTATCTTTCTTATATTTTAAATATATGTAATTTTTCCAACGTCAAATTTCACCATTTGACATAATTTGTAGATTCTAGAATTTTGTCTTTGATTCCATTTCTCAAAGGCCAAATACTGAAGTCTATAGTCTGTGGTTGACACGACCCCATAGTTGTTTACCTTTATATTCAAGACGTATTAAATAAACAGTAGTATTAGATCTAGTACTTTTAGAGAATAAAAAAAAATTCCAAACATTACTTTTATTTAAATTATAATTAATTAAATAAAAGAAATGTTTAGGATTTTTTTTATTCACTACTAAGACCTTAATAAGTTGCCTCCCGTCACCTTCGACCACGTCGAGTACTAGTTATAAGTAATAGTTAGTTACGTGTCTAACGATAATAACGATTTTTCGTATATGTAAACGATTTTTTTGCATACAAGTGTATCCGAAGAGTCGCAACACTACGAGCAGTAACCTAACTACGTGACTTTGCAATGAGGTCAAGAATAGAACTATTAGATATTATTTACTATGTAAATATGTGTTATTTTGCTTTGTTTGAAAGTTTTCAATTGAATTTATATATTAAGAATTGTACATTTTTAGATACAATAATAAAATCTTTCTAAATTCATGGTTTTACGAAAAAGGTTTTCGAATCTGAATAATGTACCTACGCATGAACAAAGTTGTTTCAGTTTGAAAAATATGAAACGTCATACTGTATCTTTTAGATTTGTTGAACTGTAGTTTGGTTATTGCGGTACAGAAATTGATACAAGTTTATTTAATAATAGAAGAACGTTATAATTTTAAAACAGACTAGAATTATTGTAAGATGAAATTAATACATTGGTAGGTACTTTAATTCTATAAATAGACTATTGAGTATAAATATAAACAACGCTATTCTAAGAAACATTAAAATAAACCTAATAAAGCCAATAAAGTGAAGTTAATTAATTTCAAAGTGTTAGATAATCACTATCGTTAATTTAAAATTGTTTTCCAAAGAAGTTCGCGCTCATGTTCCCGGGTAAAGGAAATGTTTTATAGATAGGCGATTAACCTCTTTGTTAATAAACGTTTATTGTTTATAGGATATTCTATAAATTGTTGCACTAAATCGGCTCTATAAGGTTTTAGTTTCTTGGGATGGAAACATTGATTTACATGTTTTTTTGTAAATCAATGCATAGAAAACATGCTTTATTTATTCCGCATGTCGGATACCGATTGCACAAAATAACAATTTAAAATGATCCTAAATACTCTTGTAAGTGGAAAATGCAAAGCTACTGAAGAGGCATATCCCTTTGGCCACATTCGAAAACATCTTTCGAAACCGGTTTCGAAAACAGAATAATATTTCTTCTTCTGAAACTAGTTTCGCTAAAAGAGCATAATATTATAATACTCGTATAGTTATATAATGCACTGATAACCTTCAGGTGACAAAACGCTCATTTATCTTTTCCTTTTAAACAAAAAAATCTTAACCAACGTCTATAGCAGTCTTTAAGTTCTTGTATCTTTGTAAAAAACATTGTCTCACTGAACCGGCTAGAAGGAAAGGACAAGTTTAAAGTAATTAAAACTTTTCCGACGACCTGTCCATGCGACCTAAAATAAAACATTAAATTACAGATCATTATAGAGCTCGGGAACTGCTAACTTGAAACAAAGGCTTTTGATAGATAAAGAGATTGTAGGAAGTGTTCTTTTAAACCTTTTTTTATTGAGAATGTTAAGCAGGGTGGTTTAAGTCTGTTTTTATGTTTAAAATCTCGTAGTCATTATGGAAAAAAACATTCATGGGAAACCTTTTAGAAGCCGACCGCCCGAGGACACGCCTTTGGTCTAGACGGGCAGGTGGGACGGAGTCCCCAAAAGATGGAGATACGGTGTGTTTACTAAGCCCACGGTGTTCCTCTCTCACCCTTAAATGACTAGGACGAGGAGTAATTGGGATTCAAATCCACGACCTAGTCCCTGCTGCCGCATGCGTGATTACTGTGTTACGAAGCAGTTAAATTACAGAATTAGGTGCTTTATAAACGTCTTTTTGAAGAAAAAAGAAAGAAAGAAATTGGTTACTCACGAACTACTACTATCAATTTAAAAAAAGTATTGTAAATAAAAGTAGATAATCTCATTTTAAAACCAGTCTTAAGATCGGTAGTGATTTATAAGAATATTCAAAGAGTCTCATTACATACTTTGAAGCAGGCGTCAGTTTTAGGAGAGGAATTTATATTGAAATTGTTTACAATCTTCCATTATGAGTTTGTGAAAAGTAATAAATTCTATTTGTTAACCTTTTATTTTAAAGTTAAATACTTTAGTCTTTTAAATAAAAATGTTTTTACTATGAAGACTTAAAGACTGTGTGTTGACAGAGTAAGAAACCACGTTATCGCCATCCCAAGTCGTCCTGTGGATGTCGTAAATACCTAGGGACTAAGGAAAACTTCGCAGATATGATCTTAACAAAAATATAAAGATGAAAAACTTCATGATAGGTATACCAATGCGTCTAGCAATGGTCTAGCGTGGTAAAGTAGACGAAGCCAGGACACAGGCACTCTAAGGCCTTATTTACGGAGACGGGGGGTGCCTTAGCTTTGTATTTGTGAAATACCAATTTTGTCAACGGCTGGTATGGACTTTAAAGCTAGCTTATCATTTGGCGAGCGACGTCTCCCTCTCATCACAAAATTGTTTATAAAAAAATACACTAAAGTCCAACAAATCTAAAAGATACAGTTTGACAGTTCTGACAAATTGAATAATAGGGTTGGGGAAAAAAAATCGTTTACTATAATATCCGAACTTTAAGAGATCGATTACGATAATATCCGAATTTTAAGAAACTTTAAATTGATCTCTTACTAGTAGTATTAGATCTAGTACTACTAGTGAATAATAAAATATTCTAAAAATTTAGTTTATTTTAATTATGATTAATATTTACATAATTTTTTTTTAACAAAAATATAGAGATATAATAATATACCTATTAGGATGATGATAAATGTGTACCTAGTTAGAATAAAGGGTTATTCTTTTACTTTTTAGTATTTTTTTTTTCTAAAACTTTAAAAATATTAAATTAATTTATTTAAGGGTACCTATGTAATAAGTGATTTATGCGATCGCGCAGTAACGTGTCGATAATTGACAATTTGAAAGTAATATATTCGATTTTTCGTTATGTAAACGATTTTTTTGCATACAAATGTATCAGAAGAGTCGCAACACTACGAGCAGTGACCTAACTACGTGACTTTGCAATGAGGTCGAGAAATAGAACTATTAGAGATTATTTACTATGTAAATATGTGTTATTTCGCTTTGTTTGAAAATTTTCAATCAAATTTGTATATTAAGAATTGTACATTTTTAGATACAATAATAAAATCTTTCTAAATTTATGGTTTTACGAAAAAGGTTTTCGAAACTGAATAATGTACGCATGAACAAAGTTGTTTCAGTTTGAAAAATATGAAACGTCATACTGTATCTTTTAGATTTGTTGAGGTGTAAATAATTAGTAGAGTCACTTGTTTATTTATTAGGTCGACTACAATTTCTTTATTTCCGCAATAAACTCCCTAATTATGCCGTTTGTTTTGCTTAATTGGAGCCATTAATTAGAATGATAGTACTTTACCTATAATGAATAGAAGCAGCAGGCTGTAGACACTACGTTTGTGGTCTTCAATTATGTAATAAGTACAAGCAAGGAACAGGTGACAATCAGTCGTCATCATAACAGCCCATTAATGTCCCACTGCAGGTACGGGCCTCCTCCCGTGACGGAGGGATACTTGGCCTACTAATAAGTACCACGCTGGCCAGACGGATTAGTATAGGGTTTATTTCAAGTTTTCCATCTTTTTATTTCGTTAAAATAATATTTACGGTTGAAAATCAGTAATAAAGAGATTTGGCTAAATAACAGCAGGCTGTCAATTGTGGTACTAGTTTGTTTGAACTTACCCTTTGCGTAACTATCATCATCGCAATCATCATTGTAATCAACATAACCTTTAGCAGGGCGAGTACAATAATAACATGTTGGCCAGCCAGACGGATTGGTATATGAGTGTTTCCTTCAAACTACGATCCTGGTTCTTTCAAGCGAGGCATGAAAAAGCATCTTCTTAAGCCGCCATAGTGGAGACATTAATGCGTCTACAAATATTGTAGCTGACATGGTGCTTGCCATTCTTGGACTCTATTAGATGTTTAACATCAGGCACCATAGAGTCATTCTGGTAGACCCATAAAAAAAAATGATTTTATATCAAGTTATCCTGATTTGGACTTCGTAGACATAACCTGCCTGCGCGGTTCTACTACCGGACTTAAATATTCAAGCTCCTACATAGTAATTCGATGATATTGAAATTATTCAGTTCTTCTTCTGCATTCGAATCCGCGACCTCGAACAGCAGCTGCATTCTTTACCACAAAGCCAGTTCACACATAACAGTATCTTGTTTAAAAGAAAGAATAGAGCCATATCCTATTAATTGTAAAAAGAACAATTGTGATTTCAAAGTAATCAGGTTTAAATCCGTTAGTTTTATTCTGCCAATGGGTAGCGACAGCAAAAAAATGCAAAGGGAATTCTCGAATAAAAGGACTCGATCAAGTTAATTAGTAAGAACGTTTTGTTGAACACTAATTGTGTTTTTTTACATGGCAACCTTTGGAAGACAAAAGTTAATGTAGATGGTATCATTAGTACTGAATAGTTGGACGGTATTCGTCTTTTGTTTCATGTAACACACGAATGTGGTGGCTAATAGAATGGTAATAATCTAATGGTTTTTCTCTACTTCATAATCAGCCAATGGAAGTTCACTGCTAAACATAGGATTCTTCTAATTATTTCTACCTTGTATGTACGATCACGGCCATTTGTGTGCTCGAAACGTCAAGCAAATTAAAGGCCCACAGAGCATGGCACAAAAGGGTCGTAGCACATATAACGTAACGTAAACGGATCGGCACCGTATCAACTCGAGCCGTTCAGTATTATTTGTATGAAACTCCTTACTGCAACGCACACTAATCGAAATCGTATGTATGTGTGGACTGAGGGCCCATTTTTTTTTCTGCGGCTTTTTGTAGATTAATCAACAAAAGTGCATAGTTAAAGTTGTTAAAGAGTTTGTTAAACGATTATCAGAGTTTGTTAAGACTTCATTCAAAAGATATATCGCTTTAAGTGGGTCCCTCAGTTCAAACACAAAATCTCCCATAATTAGATAGGTAATGAATTAAACAACAATTTTTTGGTAAAAATCCTTAGTTAAACATGTATAAAAGTATAAAAAGCATTGAAAAGCCTAATATGAGTAGCTAATAAAAAATAACAAACGTTTTAAAAGGTCCCCGAGGGCCCACTTGAATTTATCTCATAATTAATCAATTATAGCATTAACATTAAATATTCCTAAGCCAAACATTTGTTAAAAGGGCAAGGATAAATTTAAAATTAAAGAAAGATCACAAACAGTGATAATTATTGTTATTTTTAAGTTTTTAAGTGGTCCCTCAGTCCACACACTATGCAAATGCTAATTGTTAAATATATAATTAAATACAACAATTACGAAAATGGGGAGCCTTTCAGTGCATAGTTAATTTTGTATTTTATCGATCTGTATTTATCTTATCACTGGTTTTATAATTCTTTTACGAAAAATTTACAAAATATGTTTTTCGTACAAGTAGAGTGTCCATGCAGTCAAGAGATAATCAAGAGCCATTACATACATTAATGATGTTACATTACGTTTTAAAGTTTCTGCATAGTCATAAAGTGTGAGATAAAAGTAAATAGTTGTAATTGTGTTGGGCCGTATGCGGACCGAATTGAGTGCTATTTGATGCAAACGTAAACAAACAATAAAAAAATACATGTTCCTGTTAAATTAATGATTTAAAAAAATATATATTACGAAGTACCTAATCTTTAAATTTTGTTATTGTTGTTACTATTGTTTACTTCTGGTTTCTTATCAAGTCCCTAAATTGAAAAAAGGGGTAAGTACAGCTTATACATTTCAAACATAATTTTAATAAAGGAAATAATGCAGTAATCGTACTTATACAACTATAAATGTTCATACTTACAAGTTCATAACTGCTTTAATACAACATACTTTTTAAATATATTTTACTTTTCTGACAAAGCCTGTCATAAATTTTGATACTCAAAATGCATAATATTTTTACATTCTGAAAAATAGCATAATAATTTATTTTTACAATTCCTAATAAACTATAAACATTAGCACTAACTTAAATACAACACGCAGTACACGATTTTTTTTCCTTTTTTTTGAGATAACAATAATTGTTCTACGTTTGAAAATAAAGTAAATATGCCCATAAATATAGTTTTTTCGCCCTACTGAAAAATCAGAATTTTCGTCTTATGCCTTTTTTCCACTGAGGGTGCGATAATAGCAGTAGATATTGACAGTTTTATTCTAAATTATTTATTTATATAGTAACTCTCAAATCCATAAAAACAAGAACCATATAAAAGAAAGTAGAACTCTCAAATCTGTGGTAAACTGTCAGCTTGTTGATTATCGTGAATTCGTTCAGTTACGAGTATTAATTTTAAATTAAAATAAAATAAAATTGTATCGCTTCAATTCAATTCATAATATCAATTTCGCGCCAGAATGCGATGACTTCACGACTCATCTTTTAAAAATTTTACGACGTGACTTAGCTGTCAAAAATTATTTTTCCAATATAAAATAAATAACCCTTAAATATTTATTTTATTTTGTTTTTAGTATTTGTTGCTATAACGGCAACTAAAATACATAATCTGTGAAAGTTTCAACTTTCTAACTGCCATGGTTCAGGAGATACAGCCTCGTGACATACAGATGGACGGACGGACAGCGGAGCTTTAGTAATTGGGGTTCCGTTTTTACCCTTTGAGTACGGAACCTTAAAAACTGTGGATTTCGTGTTACAAACAGACACTCCAATTTTATTTATATGTATAGACATACAGATATGTATTACGATTGTAGCTAATTAATAATATAACCTGTCACTTGTCTAAAACTTAAAATTTTATTACATTTTAATTTTACTGTATTGCAAATTTTATTGTTTTATTTTTTACATTTAAAAAATGATTGCAATTTAGATTTAATTGATTAATATTAATATTGTGTAATGTTTTGCTTGCCGTGGCAACTTGTAATGGAATCAGCACTGTTGCTTGAGCTACTTAAATATTGTATTATTTCTGATTGACTTTGTGTATGTTTCGTGGGTTATCCTAATTATAAATAAATAAATATCTAAATTAATAATAAATGACATTAAAAACAAATATACAGCCGTTTTCTTAAAACGTGGACACCCCACACCAGACTTAGTATGAAAATTAATAAAACAGTTAAAATGACAAAAAATATAAATAAACCAGACACAAGATAAATACAGATCGATAAAATACAAAATTAACTATGCACTGAAAGGCTCCCCATTTTCGTAATTGTTGTATTTAATTATATATTTAACAATTAGCATTTGCATAGTGTGTGGACTGAGGGACCACTTAAAAACTTAAAAATAACAATAATTATCACTTTTTGTGATCTTTCTTTAATTTTAAATTTATCCTTGCCCTTTTAACAAATGTTTGGCTTAGGAATATTTAATGTTCATGCTATAATTGATTAATTATGAGATAAATTCAAGTGGGCCCTCGGGGACCTTTTAAAACGTTTGTTATTTTTTATTAGCTACTCATATTAGGCTTTTCAATGCTTTTTATACTTTTATACATGTTTAACTAAGGATTTTTACCAAAAAATTGTTGTTTAATTCATTACCTATCTAATTATGGGAGATTTTGTGTTTGAACTGAGGGACCCACTTAAAGCGATATATCTTTTGAATGAAGTCTTAACAAACTCTGATAATCGTTTAACAAACTCTTTAACAACTTTAACTATGCACTTTTGATGATTAATCTGCAAAAAACCGCAAAAAAAAAAATGGGCCCTCAGTCCACACATACATGAAATCGTAACGTAGTCGAATTTTTGACGTTTGACACCGAGGAAAAAGGCGAGGCGGTGCCAATCCGTTTACGTTACGTTATATGTGCTACGACGAATCATCCGTTAACATTCAATATTTAAAAATTCCCAGTGTTCAGTACTTATCTTTTATTTTGTTACAAATAAAGCAAAGTTCACATAAACTTATTTGGCGATCAACATTGCGAATCGCTTTGAAGAATTTCTCATTGATATTTTGCTTTTACTTTATAGAATAAAATGATCAAAAATTGATTGGAACAAATATTTATTAGTAAGTTGGTAAATCATTTTATACAAATAATGCTTCAAAAGAGCCTTTGCTGAATGTTTACATGGTTAAAATTACAGACTCTGTACAAACTAATATCGAAATAAAATGTACAAATATAGCCAAGTACTTAATTACGAGTATTAAATGTTTTGGAAAATATTATTGTGTATTTACAGTCATTTTATTTGTAATGTTAAATATTGAACTACTGTCGTATATATAACCTCCCTATAACGCAAACTAAGCAGAGCTTGTATTTTGGGTACTAGACAACGGATAAGCATTGTTGTTTATAAATTCTTTCACATTGCTCACAAAGAACACCTAGATTATTGGAAAAAAATTATGTATCTCCAGATTTGCATTAAGCGAGAAGTAATACCGACCTAAACTGAGCCCCATGGCTGCAACCCAGAGTTTAGGTCGGGTTTCTGTTAGATCAGATCGGGTCAGGTGGCTGTTAGGTCCATACTTGACAGCCACAAACGTACTACGATAGTGCCGTGCCGGCGTCAACGATAAAGGGAAACTTAATAACTTCTGATTTACACATCATCATCATATCAGCCTATTGACATCCATTGCTGGACAAAGGCCTCCTCCAAAAATTTCCACCCTGCGCGGTCTTGTGCCTCCCTCATCCATCGGCTTCTTTTACAAACATGTGATAAATAAGTACTAAAATCATCACGGTCATTTAGTATAAGATGCACCTTTTTTGAACAGTGATTTCCTTAATTATGTCCATTTTACGATGTCTGTACCTTTCGAAAACACTAAAATATATTAACAAATTTTAAAATTTAATTTATCTCATATAAATATAATTAAATTTGTAAGTCGACATTTTTTTTTCTTATACAAAACCAGTGCGTATTATTCCTTGGTGTACATAACGTTGACTAACGAAGTAGTGGTGTGAAGAAAGGAATGTATGGTGCCGTGCCTCATTAGGCAGACGTTCAATTCACGCGTGCCATATAAAAAAATATTATAAAAAGCTTGGGATTAGGAATGTAGTACAGTATAAGCTGTGTAAGGAGCCGTAACATCCTTGCAATCATTTTTAGTATTATAAAATAGTAATAGTAGGTATGTACAAAATAATTTTTACGAAGCCGAACTTGACCGGTTGGCTCTTTCCACAGGTCGATGTGCAATATTTACGGCCGGGTACTGTACCTACATTATTTATAAAGTAAAATAATATAGTTGAGCTTGCAGTATTCGACAAGCTTTAAAGCGCGTACTTGCCAACGTCATAATATAAGAGTCCTTTTCCGTCAAAGCAGTCAGCTGTTGGTACTTAGGTACATGAACACTATATAATTTCACTGACTTGTTGTATTTGTAACGTAGTAACCTTACTATTATCTCGACAACAGTTATTAATGATTCGTAACAATTTAATAATCATGTCCATCAATCAATCAATCAACTACCCTATTGAAGTCCACTGCTGGACACTGGACATACGCCTCTCCCAATAAGCATGTATAATCTTTAAAAAATCGGTTAAGTTAGCTTTTAGTTGTCAAATTGTAACACAATAGGTAAGACAATTTGGCAACTAAAAGTTAACTTAACCGAATTTTTTAAGGTACCAGCATTGGCATGCAGATACTAACATAATTATTTATTACTATTTCCACTTTAAATAAATTGATTTATCTTAAACAAATAATCTAAAATCTTAACTATTCTCAATGCAAAGAATCGGTTCGCTATATTCGCCATAAAATATTTGGCAACAAAGGCATACGTTTAAGCTTGCATCATGAAATGCCTTGAAGGCTGCTCGACTACTCCAGGCGGAAGGCTGGCTCTTCAGTCTCGGCTCTGGGCACGATAGGGCACACTTTCTCAGTAGCAACCCCACTTCAATACCCCTTATTATCCTCTTTTGTTCTTTTACCTTTGCACCTGTCAGTATGAAAGACGTGTTAAAATAGTACTTTGTAAATATATTATGAGCTTTGATGTTAGATGGTGGAAATTTGTACTTAGTGTTTTGTGTTTTAGTATGAATTGACGACCTCTGTGGCGAAGTGGTTATCGCTCAATGCAAATATTTGCGTGCATGAACATGATTGTTTGCATTGGTCTGAGGTGTTTTATATGAATTTACAAAAAAAAATATAGATAAACACTTATGGTATAAGGTTCAATAGTCAATCAAAACACGTATTCTTCCTACGATATCATCATAACAGCCCATTAATGTCCCACTGCAGGGACGGGTCTCCTCCCGGGACGGAGGGATTGACTTGACCTAGTAATACCACGCTGGCCAGGCGGATTGGTATAGGGTTCAATTTCAAGTTTTCCTTCTTTTTATTTCGTAAAGATTATTCACGGATAGTCCCTTGGTCGGTTTTTACGATACCCATGGGATTAGATGGGGTGGTGACATATTGTATTCTTATTCCGTCATCACACGGAGAGTACCTACTACTATGATATACATAACTGTAACTTTTAGATTTTGCTTTCCATAAGATTAGCTTATTTACTACTGTACTTTCAAGTTTACGGATGAAAGTTTATGTAAGTATGCAATTTCGAAACAAAGGAATAAAAATATTTGCACACCACCGCCCCTTGCAAGTATACGAAAAATTCTTTTAAACATAATCCAAAAATAACTACACTTATCGCTTGCATAAAAGATAAACGAAATAATATCTAAAAGACAAGGTATAAAAGCGTACAAAACTTGTGGATAAACATCTTTCCGCCTTGAGTTTCACAAACGTTGAAGGAACGAACGTATTCGCTTGTTTTGACGTAAATAATGTATTGTTAGTTCTAGCAAGTTGTTATTTTATAACAATAATTGACAAAGAATTTACTACTTCACGTGGAAAGTTTTACTATTTTCGTCATAACAGCATATTACTCATCGCAATGCAAGGATTTGCGTCTTTTAGTAACTTACCCCCGATTTTTCGAGTGACTGATCAAGTAAAAATCAACTAATCAAGTGTCAAATTATAGTTCCTGAACATGATAGTTGATAAGAGTTTTGACACTTGATTAGTTGATTTTTACTTGATCAGACATTCGGAAACCGGGGGTTAAGCCTTGCAATTGCAATTGAAATCGTCAGCCAGAAAGTAGTAAGCCAGTTTTGTATAAAATTCCCTTTCCTCGGTTCCACAAACAGCAGCAAGGTTTGAACTCCACAAGAACTATAATTTGATCCAGATATCTTAAGTGGATGTTTGTGTAAAAGTCCTCGGTACACGGATTGATTCATAGAGCAGAGGTGTCTTTAAAAAAAAAAAAAAGAGGTATTTTTAAGTTTAATTCTGAGGTTTTTTATTTACGATTACTTACTTATTAGATACTCTTCCCATGTTGTAATATGTCATTGACCCTAATCCTAGTTACTGATCACAGGCTAGTCCTAGACTTGTTCCTAGAAACTTGATGGATCTAATCTCAGACTTAAGTAAGGGATAGGAAGGGTTTGCCTTTAAGGTGTTTAAGGACTTTGTAACTAAGCTATGTAGAGTACCTACGAAGGAATAATAAAAGTATATGATAAATTAATTGGTGGTTTTATTGCCTTAAGACATTATCTACCAGTCAAACCTATGGTGATGCAGAGAATAATTTAATGAAGATATAAATTTAAAAATTAAAGAAATACAATATAATTTTGGAATTAAACTTAACACAACTTAGCATAAAACACAGGATTACAAGTTTATTACTTATTCATTTAAAATTTCAGAATTGTACTGTTATGTTTATGGTTTACTGTATGTAAAGAATAACATCATTATTATAAAAACGAATATACCGTTGTCTCCTTTGAGTATAAGTGTTCTGTGCGTCCACGTGTGGACATAGACCTCCTCCAAATATTTCTACAAAAAATAATATTTTTGTTTCATTATTATTATTATTATTT
The DNA here is from genome assembly GCA_905475405.1 of Schrankia costaestrigalis. Classification (NCBI taxonomy): domain Eukaryota; kingdom Metazoa; phylum Arthropoda; class Insecta; order Lepidoptera; family Erebidae; genus Schrankia; species Schrankia costaestrigalis. The sequence continues at coordinate 5,295,947 of FR997830.1, forward strand.
TTTTTTTATTTATTTATTTAAGGTCGCTTTTTAACAACTATGGTCATAAGCGACCACTGTATTACATAATCAACACTTATACTAGCTTATACAAATTAATCATTTTTAGAAAACTAATTGTTTTAGAATATCCATCTTGACTCAGTGCATCTTTTAAATGGTTAGGTAATTTACAAACGGCTTTTTCATTATTGTAAGCTGAACATTCTTCGAAAAGGTGTAACACAGTTAAGTCCAGGCCACATTTACATTTAGTTCTGTTATTTTTTGTAATAAGGTGAATGTGTGATATGTTAGTATGACCTATTCGTAATCTAGTAATAACTACTTGATCCTTTCTGCAAGAAAAAGAAAATGGTGATTTATCAAAGACCGATTGTCTTATTTTAAATAGTTTACTAGTATTATCCATCCTCCAATCATCGTTCCAAAGATTCTTTATTTTAAGTTTAAAGTATTTTTTTAGATCGATAGTACTTGTTTTAATTGTGTTATCTACAGAACATTGAGTTGTAGCTAGTTTAGCTGCTTCATCTGCTTTATCATTGCCAATTATTCCTTGATGGCTTGGTATCCAAATTAATTCAAATAAATATTGACTATTTAATAAATTTATCATTTGCTGTTTTATTTCTATAATAAGAGGATGGACATTTCTATTATTCATTAAAGCTAATAGGCATGATTTGGAATCTGTGTAAATTGTATATTTCTTTAGTTTAGATTCATTCTGTATTAGTTCTAGTGTTTTTAATATAGCTATTGCTTCACAGCTAAAAATTGATTGATAATCATATAATTTATACCTATAGTATATATCATCTGAAACGATCGCACAAGCGGACTTTCCTTGCAAGACTGATCCATCAGTATAGAATGCTTTGCAATCCATGCGTTTGTTTAGTATTTCTAAAAATTTGTTTTTATAAATGTAATCGGGTGTGTCATCTTTTTGATTTTCTGCCAGTTCCAGGTTGACGGGGAATTTAAAATCTACCCAAGGGCCGTGTGTCAATATCTTTTTTGAATATACAGGCGGAAATGTAAAATTAATTTCTTTTAAATACTCCTCTACTCTGATTCTCAAGGGTTTTGGTAGTTTAGGACGAAATAGGTATTCTCCATCTGTTGCAGTTATCTTGGTGAAGTAGTTAAAAGTAGGGTTCTCTGGTTGTGAGAGTATGTTTGTGGTATAATTTAAAGTTAGTTCTTTTCTTCTAAATGTTAAGGGCATTTCCCCAGCTTCAGCTAAGATGCTTTTAGTCGGACTAGTTTTAAAAGCACCAATACATAGTCTAACTGCTGTGTTTTGTACAGTTTCTAAAGCAGTTAAAATACTTGGGCTTGCAGAATCGTAAAATATTGATCCATAGTCTATTTTTTGTCTTATAAGTGTGCGATAGGTATATAAAAGGCATTTCTTATTTGCTCCCCATGTCAACGATGATAGCGTCCGAATAATATTTAACCTTTTATGGCATTCTGCTTTAAGTTTATTAACATGAGTAGTCCAAGTCATTCTTTTGTCAAAAGTTAATCCCAAAATTTTTAAATTATTAACTTCTTTAATATTATTTTCATTTAATACTAGTTTTAGGTTTGAGTGTGTTTTATGTTTATTTGTAAATATTATATATTCTGTTTTGGTTTTTGAAAATTTAAACCCTGTCTCACTGCCCCATTTTTGTAATTTATTTAATGTATTTTGTATTAGTTTTAAGGTAGGTTCTAGTGTTCTTCCACTACATGTGATGGTTAAGTCATCAGCGAATAAGAAACCTTTAGCTGGTTTATCAATACATGAAAGGATATCGTTAATAGCTACTAAGAATAGAATAACGCTAAGAACTGATCCTTGTGGCAGACCATTTTCTATTGAAACTGAATCCGACAGAGTATTTTCTACTCTAACTTGAATTTTTCTGTCTGACATAAAGTTTTTGATGAATGCTAATATGTTGCCCTTAATATTAACCTCTTGCAAAAGTGTTAGGATTCGGTCTTTCCAGGCTATTTCATAAGCTTTCTCTATGTCAAGTGCCACTGCAACTACATAATTGTTATTGGCAAAACCATCGAGTATTTCACTTTCCATATTCATCAAGTGATCCATTGTTGATCTAAATTGTCTAAACCCGTATTGGTATGGTGAAATAAACTTATTCGATTCTAAATACCATCTTAATCTTTTACTAATAATTTTTTCTAGAATCTTACAAAGGTTACATGTAAGAAAAATTGGCCTATAACTATTTTGTGAGCTAGCTATTTTACCTGGTTTTAAAATAGGTATTACCAAAGCTTCTTTCCACTTGTCTGGGAAGACTTGGTTTTTCCAGATGTAATTATATAGGTTTAGTAAGTACTCAAGTCCTTTAACTGGTAAATTTTTAATAATAGCGTTAGATATGTTATCGGGTCCTGGGCTGGTATTGCCAATTTGAGATAAAGTTAAAGTAAGTTCATGCATAGATATATCATTATTTATCGGATTTAAGTTATTTTTAAAGTCGAATATATTACAGTGTTCTTTGTTAGCTTTATACATTAAAAAAATTTCATCACTGTTACATGAACACGAGTTATTTGCAAATGTTTGGCTTAACAATCGGCTTGTTTCTATTGGGTTATTTGTTAATGTTCCATCAGGTTTCTCAAGTACCATACTTTGTAATCCGGTATGACGATTGTTAATTCTATGTATCTTTTTCCACATTTCACCCACAGGTATGTTACTAGTTATAGATGCTACCCAATTTATCCAATGATTTCTTCTTGTTTCTTTGAGTGTTCTTCTAGAATAAGCTCTCTTTTTTTTGTATTCAACTTTTAATGAATTATCTGTTGGATGTTTCTTAAATTTTCTAAATGCTTTCTTAGTTTCTTTAACTGCTGTTTTACACTGATCATTCCACCAGGGAACAAAGCTCTTTTTTGCTCTTCCAGATGTTTTTGGGATTGATTTACTGGCAGCAGCTAAAATTAACTGATTAAATGTTTGTACAATGTTATCTATACAATTATTAGAATTAAGACATATTAAGCTTGAGACATTGTTATTAATTTCTTCACGAAACATTTGCCAATCTGCTTTATCAAATATCCATTTTTTAGGTAATTTAAAGTCATTAGTTAAATTTTGGTCACATAAAGTTTTAATTAAAAAAGGGAAATGGTCGCTGTCATGTAAGTCTTCTAACGCATTCCATACAAAATATGACGTTATACTTTGAGAAGCGAAAGTAAGATCTATACAACTTGTGCGTCCTGTGTTACTATTGAAATGAGTAGGTTGGCCTGTATTTAATAAAAAAATGTTGTTTTGATCCTCAATCCATTCAGCTACTATTTTGCCTCTAGCATCGCAAGATTCAGATCCCCAGAGGAAGTTGTGGCTATTGAAATCACCTAGGATAATAAATGGAGTTGGAAGTTGTGTAACAAGATCTTTTAAATCATTTATATTTAGTGGGCTACTATTTGGAAGATAGATATTGCAAATTGTTATCGAAATAGGAAATTTGATTTTTACTGCTATTACTTCTAATTGTGTATTAATGTGTATTTCCTCGGGGAAAAAGTGAGGTTTTATAAATATAGCAACTCCACCACTAGCTCTATTGCTATGTAACCTGTTTTTAAAAAAATGGTCGAAACCTTTCAATGAGGCGCAATAATTACCTGTAAAATTTGTTTCTTGTAAGCAAATACAGCCTGGACTTAACTTACCGATTAGTAGTTTAATGTTTTCAAGTCGCTTAAAGAAGCCGTTGACATTCCATTGTAAAAAATCCATTGATGTAGTTGTATAAATATAAAAAATGTATATAAAGAAAGTTGTATATAAAAATAGGTTGTGTATAAATATAAACTATGTTTAAGGAGGATTATTAATTTCATGTAATTTTCTTGATAGTCTTGAGCATCTATTTTTTAAGCTTTTGTTCATTTTACAATGTATTGTGTTACACATCTTGATTAGATCTCTTACATTATCCGTATATGAATATACAAGCTCTTTAATGTTTTGCTTTCCTTTTGAATTATCCATCAAGCTAATGAACTGGTCCAAATCAATGGGAAATGAAGTTTCTTTAAATTCATCCTTAATGTTCTGCCAGGCCTCGTCTTCTGTTCTCGAATCTTTAATTTTAGTTTTTTTCTTTGTTTTGGTTATGATTTCTGTGTCTGACGACCTATTGCTGCTGGTATCGTCAGTCTCTTCCATTACGTTGATATCGTCATAGTTTTGACGTGGGGCTTCTGCAATTTCTAATTTTGATGATTCACTTACGCTTGGTGAATGAATGCGTTTTACCCCTTTCTGGCCCCTCAGAGCCATTGATGAAGGTTGTGTAAATACAGGGGTAGGTGTTAGGTCATCGTTTCGTTCGAAGGTTTTCTGCAGTTCTTCTTCTAGTGTATCTTCCGTATCAGGGCATAGTGATGGGTCTATTATGTTTTTGGGACAATTTTTTGCTACATGACCTAAAAGGTTACAAGAGAAACACTTAAGTGAGTCTGATGAAACATAGACCCAATAATTAGTATTTTCATAATTAATTTGGAAAGATTCTGGTAGATGTTTCTCATCTTCGGGGGTTATGTACAGCTGTCTTCGGAAACTTAAAATGTGTGAATACCCTGGCTCAGTAGCTCCTATTTTCATAAAGGTTATAGGAGACATTATTTTAATATTTAGTTCTTGGAATTTTTGTTCTATTATATAGTGCGGAATTACAGGGCATACGTTAGATAAAACAATTCTTTTATTTCTTGTTATTAATGGATTAATTTGGAATGTATTGTTTTTTATTGAAATATTTTTGTTTATAATATCATCACCAGTTTTCTTTGAGTCTAAATAAATACAAATACGTGCATTCGAGATTCGGGATACAAACCGGATAGAAGTTGCTGGTATAATACCGGAGAATGCATGTATGTACTCCCTTAATGTGATGCCGTCAATGGAATTAAGTACGATGGCTTGATCTTTTTTAGGAAAGATTGTCGATGACGTCACATTGGCATAACTTGAAGTCACGTTTTCTTGTTGAGACTTTGTGGTGGGTTGAAACATTGTGGTTTGTTGATACGTTGGGGTTTGTTGAGTCGTTGGGGTTTGTTGAAACGTTGGGGTAAGGTTCATTTTAATATAAAAGGGCTCCTATACCTAGGAGTGACCCTTATTGCACAATAATATTATGTTGTTATTGTTTATCGCGGCGCGTGATTAAGAATAAAACCGGTCGAACGGAGTGAGTCACACGCGTGCGTCGTGGCTCGGAACCCGCGCCGAACTGTATTATTATTTATTTATTCAAGTATCAAGATTGATTCCTTTTTTATATTTTCTTTTTATAAACGGTATCTTTTATAAAATATTGTATGGATAAATAGTATTGTGTCCCTGTTGATATAAAACGTAAGTTACTGAGGCCGTCCTTATCTAGCCTCATTTTATGATCGCGTAAATAATGAACATTTTCGACAAAATTTTATTCAATTTCCTGGGTTTTGTGCTTTGAATAGATGATGTTTTACATAAATTGCTAGAGGCTTGAGCGTCGTATTAAAAAATATTTTGGCTTACTCACTATTTCGTTCAGCTCTTGTTTGCGATTCTGGGCGAGATAAAATTTGTGTATTGCGCGTGCCTTTTTTTTGTATGGTTTTTTATGTTTTGAGTTTTAGGGATGTATTCCCGACACCTTTGGGTAATAAAAATAGTTTTCTGTATAAATTTTGGTATTATTTTGTGAATAATGGATTGCTGTATTCTTAGATTTTAACACAGTGTGTATAACTGTTTGTTATTCTTAAATAAGATATATAAATAAAAAAAAAAATACATAGTCTTACTGTCAGGGATCATATGGTAGCCGGTCCTAAAGGTCACTCAAGGACTACCGCTTTCACCATTTCATTATCTGGTGGCACTCACTTTGATAGATTTTAGGATTTTTCCAAACAGTTGTTGTTTACTTGCTTAATATGTCTATGGTGGTGCTTAACAAAGAATTCATCTATGTAAAACTCAAAACAACAAACAGCTTTAAAATCCCTAGGTTTTTAATTGTATATTTTTAAGAAATATGTACCACAGAATATATTTAGACAGAATATTGATGACTAATTAGCATAATTCTCTAGAAGGTATATGTTAAGACAGGATAACAACATACTATAATAATCCATGTATATCAAATGCAGATGCATTGACGAAGCGATCATTAGATGTGCCTTTGTACATCGACAGTTGATGTCGAGGAAAGGCGTATCTACTTTTAACGATATTACAACGCCTTTACGGATCATATCTCAGAGGTTTTGCCTTACATAGAGATTCAATACTCGTAAAATTTGAGCTTACATTTTTGATGTAAGTATACATTTGATAGATTGAAATTTCATAGATTCATATTATACAGTACAATCTTAAGTAATAATAGATTTTAAACTATCGCGATTTGTATACATAATACTATTTTATACGTCGGAGAAAAATCTAGCTATTTATCTTACTGGTATCTAGGCTAATTAGTATATACCGCGAGTAAGACCCGTATAAAATAGTATTAAATCTTAAGTAAGCACCACAATATAGTAATAGATTGCGTCATTACCTAATCTTATTTTTATGACGGTCTTGCCTACTTACTTATTTCCTCGACCTACTACGAAAGTATGCACTAGATTTTCTATTCATCTCAAAAAAATTACATGCATTTTTCGTTTAGATCGAAATAAATCTTAATACAATAATTTTTTTGTTTCAACTTGAGATAGGGCTCCTCTGATCAAACGCATCAGACAACTTAGACCGCTAAGCCACCAGAGTCAACATCTCGTTATGCAAATTTGTCTGTTGTTTTGTATAGATCCAAGAGCTAACGCGATCTTCTAAGCCTATACGGCCTTTCTGAGTTTGAGATGCTTAGAAATGTTATTCGATTCATTTCGATATCATCATCATCATAACAGCCCATTAATGTCCTACTGCAGGGATGGGCCTCCTCCCGTGACGGGGCTACCAACCCGTTGGCCTGCTACGGGTAATACCACGCTGGATAGACGGATTGGTATAGGGTTATTTCAAGTTTTCCTTCTTTTTATTTCGTAAAAATAATATTCGGGATAGTCCCTTAGTCGATTTTTACGACACCCACGGGATAAGATGGGGTGGTGACATATTGTGTTCTTACTCCGTCACCACACGGAGATTCATATATGGCAAACCAAAACTTCATGGGAAGTTCATATGTAGTTTCTATTTTATTATAGCCTTTAATTTTTCGATAGAGCGCGCGATTACGTATATGAAGGCGCATCCCTGGCGCCGTGAAATAAAATAACCTTTTTCTTGGATAACGTTAAAGGAGGTCCTTTAACGTTTATATTGAATTATGAAACAAACATTCAAAATGTTCGGACGAGAATGACAGGAGTCGTCATTCTGGCAGAACGTCATGAAAACTGGGAAGAAACCACCGAACCCGTGAGGCTGGTGGTCGATCCTGAATATTGTGTGACGGACTGCTTTAGTGTTCGTGTACTAGTGCAGTTTTAGTATTGTAATATTTGTAATTACCTAATATAATTTGTAAACTGGGTTTAAATGTCTCTTTATTTTCAAAAGACCTCGAGCCTTTACCTACTTGAAGAAGTCTGAAACTGATACAGATAGCCACCTGGCGACATCAGAAGTGGGATCCGAGACACCACACCACGTGTTTGAAATTGTGGTAATACCTATGAAAAATGGCAACTGCGGCTTGAGCGACAAAATTGGAATTTTATGACGATTATTCGTACTATGAAGACGCCATCTTTGCCGACGGGGAAATTCTGACAAATTAGATGGATACTGCGGCATTGTACATCAATGAAGAATGTGATCATGCCGCGCGACTCATGGCGGCTTTGTGCCATGTTTAAAGTGTTTTTGATTTCAGCAATACAGTAATGTGTCTGTGTTTGACACGACAAGGAAAATGGATATCGATACAAGAGAATATTAGGTGCTAATAATCAAAATAAGTTAAGATTCTCCAATTGATGGTGATAAATGGGATAGGAAACACCTATGGTGTACGAAGACACCACATGAGGTGTGGTAATGATTATGGAAAAAAAATGCAGATATTGTTGGTGCAAGAAAATAATAATGTTCTAACGCTTATGAACGTTTTCTGGCTTTATTTGAAATCGAATGATGACCCTTTGGTGAGAATGTTCCTTTTTTTTAATAATATTTAGAGCAAAGTGCTCACAGTTTGAAAGTATAACCAATAATGTTATCAGCACACTAACGTAGTACTGTGTATAATAAAAAATATTCCATAGGCTTTAACCATATGACGGTTATGTTTCAATGGAAATTAATTGGTAATGGTTATGAACAAGTTAAAGTTATTTAAGTAACTTTATAGAAAGAACTTTAGTGGAAATTCTATCGGTCGTAGATGGTCGACTGTACTAGCAGCTGATAGCGCTAGGTTTGAGCCTTATGCTATTAATGATTATGTCCTATTGATAAACTACGCTGTTACATTAAATTAGTACCATAAATATACAAAGGTCCGTTTAAAGTCAAGTCAGTTCAAGGTCAATAGGAGTTATTTCATCATGCGTGTCGAACAGCATATCCTTTGCAGTATTTTATTGAGTATACTCGTGATGGAGTATTAAGCTGTCCGCTATCTGATAAGGACGGTAACCCACACTCAAGGTTGTTCCGAGTCCTGTGTTGTTGGATCAGGCACCGTGAGGGTGGCCTGAGTCCTGTGCTGTTGGATCAGGCACCATGAGGGTGGCCTGAGTCCTGTGTTGTTGGATAGGGCACCGTGAGGGTGTGGGTAGAGTGCTTGTCGGCTGAGTGATGCTTGTTTTGCAAGTAATAGTAACTAAATAAGAAAGTTTTTGTGGTTCGACTGTCGTTGAAAATAACTCCTTGAGGTAGCTCACACGAGGACGTGTGAATGTCAGGACGGTCATGTGAAGGCGCATCAGTATTATAGCCTTTAGGAAGCGCCAAGTAAATACTGCCAAAGCACAAAAAGGAAAACAAAAAAAAAAGCTGTGGAACCTAAGCCACAGTCTTATATCTGACTGTATGTTTACAGGGAGAGCGTGTGGTAAAGAAGACGAAACGGTGGAGCACTTGATGTGTAGCTGTCAACAAAATATCTTATTCCTGGTGAAGTCGAAATGTATTCTCGAGGGCTCTCTGAGGAAGAGTAAAGAGGAACATAAAAGGACAGTATTATTTTGAGACTATTTGTAGAAAAAGTGTTAACTATACTGACACTTCTAGTTTGTTGGTAGACGGCGATGTGCCACCCAGACCACACTCGTTTGGGTTGGTTAAGGGGACGCAACACCCAGGTAAGGTCTGTGCTGGGTGGTTGTGCGTCCTGGGCTGCTAGTGGCTAGCAGTAGGGACGCAACACCTAGGGAAGAGATGTAGACCCTGACTTGTAGCTAGTTCAGCAGGGTTGCCTGGTTGGGGTCGTATGCGTGATAATATTGTCCAGGCCTAGCCTGCGCTGGTGGCTAGCGCTAGGTGTAAGGGATGTATGGGTTCAGTTCACTTATTATTGCTGAATTGAAGAGATGTTGGGTGGAAAGTAAGAAGCATTGACTCGTGTCAGGTTGGACGTGCCTGATGCCTTGAGTAATGGTATTGTATTGTCATTGTTGCAGGAATGTATACGCCCGAGGACGGGCGATTGTCAGTCCGGCCGTGAAGGCGCATCCCTGGCGCCGTGAAATAAAATAACCTTTTTCTTGGATAACGTTAAAGAAGGTCCTTTAACGTTTATATTGAATTATGAAACAAATATTCAAAATGTTCGGACGAGAATGACAGGAGTCGTCATTCTGGCAGAACGTTATGAAAACTGAATCATCATGAAACCACCGAACCCGTGAGGCTGGTGGTCGATCCTGAATATTGTGTGACGGACTGCTTTAGTGTCCGTGTACTAGTGCAGTTTTAGTATTGTAATATTTGTAATTACCTAATATAATTTGTAAACTGGGTTTAAATGTCTCTTTATTTTCAAAAGACCTCGAGCATTTACCTACTTGAAGAAGTCTGAAACTGATACAGATAGCCACCTGGCGACATATATAAAAAATATTACGCCTCCTTTAACAATTAAAATACAATTTTCGGAACAGAATTAACAGCTGCAATTTAATTTAAAATCTAGTTATACCGCGTTATAAGACGAAGAATATTCATCAGAGTACCCACTGTCGGAACCAACTGGGAAATTATATAAAGCACGCTTGTAATTGTTGGAAAGAAATAATTTCCCTCGACTAATTATCTTATCTCAGGGCTTAAATGTTTGAGGGGCAACTGAGTGACATTCTACACATAAAACTTTAAATTCCTTGAAGTCGTCTCATGTGAACAACACTAATATGACCATCTTGTCAAACTACTGCAATGTAATATTAACTTTTCAAGTATCGACATAAAGTTGATATTTGTCTGTAAGTTGAAAGGTCATATAATTTGTCCTGTGGGCAACCGTTAGGTACTCTACGTGACTTAGGTTGTTTAATATTGCGCGCTCTGTTTGCTCATAAACTGGATGGTCTACAGTAATAACCTTGGAGAAAGGATTCAGTGGTCTTGTTAAAAATGGGAATTATTTAACACGACAACAGGTCGTAATGAGAGTAATTTTTAATGGTTTGTTGCTAATGATGTCGGGACTTACTTTTAACTTTACATAAAGGATAAGGTTTGGTAAAGGATTGTCATTACGAGTCTATTCGTTCTGTTATATTTATTTAAATGTTTTGCAGACAACGTCTATTTTATTATTCACCTGTTTTATTATTTTCAATTATTGTTTTTACATATTTTATTGAAAATGAGCAGAATAATTAATTTTGGGAAAAACGTTAAAACCCTATAATATGACATTTATCACACGATACACTTAACAAATGTAATACAGAATACATAAAGTGTGTGATTTTTAAGATTTTGGTAATTTTGATGCCTGTCGGACTCCCCCTCAAAAGTTGTCATTTTGGGAAGTTGGCATTATGCGAAATTGGCATTCTGAGAAGTTGGCATTTCGAGAAGTTGGCATTCTGAGAAGTTGTCATTTTGCGAGCGGTTGGCATTTTGAGAAGTTGGCATTATGAGATGAGACCATTGAGGTAATATGTACTACGTTACATATTATCTCAATGGATGAGACGAAATCTATTGCGGCAAATTAATGTAAACTATTATTCTAAATAATTGAATAAATTTTTATTTTTGAATATTTTATTTATATTTATGCGCTTTATACACTACCATAATAAACATTAAAATCCTGGTACAAGATAATAAGTATTATCTTCGAACAACACCAACTTGAAAAAGGTGAGATATCTCCATTATGAATAAGTAGCACAGTTCTCATCTAATTTAACTTGTAAAAGTAACCATTTAGTCAGCCATTTTAAAGTGATGTCTTTAAAAGTGCTATTTATTCCACACCTTTATTACAAGAATTATTATTTCATATCTTGTCTTTTGTTACCTTTACGAGTAGCGTCGTTAGCATTCAAAGTTTTAAGCATCTTTTTATTTACCTACGAAAGTTAAAATCTTCTTGAGTATGTTTTCAAAGGATTTTGAGAAAGTGGCCCTCAGAGCTCACGCGCATGTATTTATTAATCATTTATCAATTGTGGTTTTATTTACATATCAAATTCAAATTTCATGAAATTTATCACAAATTGATTGAAATCGTCTTTTACAATTTCCTTGAGATTGAAGCTACAGTTAAAATTATAGATCGACACAGACAAACGCCACAGCACTAAAAAAACCGCGTTGTATTGTACCTATGTAGTACGAAGTTTAATTCCACAACCAATATGTGGAATTAAACTTCGTACTACTTATAGGATCTCTACGAAAGTTAAACAAACTTAATTTTTTTAAAGTCCCGCGTGTGACGGTGACAGTGGTGAAGGAAACCTTAGCTGAATTATCCCACACGGAGGCACAGACCAAGTTGCGCTTAGTTGGCTTTTTCTTTTATACTCCGAGGTCAAGTTGGGGTGCTGACACACTGTCCCCCTTACTCATAAACGCCTCTTAAATTTTAGTTAATTGATTAGCTTAAATTCTTACGATTATACTTAGAAAAATCTTGCTAAACAGTGATTAAATTTAAGAGGGGTTTATGAGTAAGGGGGTGTACGTTTATTCCATCAACACACGCATAGTCAATGAATAAATTTAAAAAAATCAAACGTACTTGTCATAAGAACGGCAAATGTTATAAGTAAATAATTGATATAAAAATAAAAATAATTAATTGTCACAAAAATGGACATACTGTTATTAGAAAATACCTGACAAGAAATAAACTATATATTTTGACGATATTGCAGGCGATCTAGTTCAAAGGGTATAATTGCATCCGTTACAGACGTTGGACTACGATCAATGTACTTTGTTGGATGGACCGTCTATTGTTGAGACGACCGTCTTGCTTCAACTGATTAGCTTGTACAGGTCAGCAGATGCAAAGGTGGCCGTTTTAATCTTTGTCTTCAACATCTGAACTACACTTAAAGCAAATAAATGACATGTTACATAGTATAAAATAAAGTCGCTTTTTCTGTCCCTTTGTATGCTTGAATCTTTAAATTACGCAATGGAATTTGATGCGGTTTTTTTTAAAAGATAGAGTGATTTAAGAGGAAGGTTAATACATGCATAATATAGTAAAGAAACCCATATAAATTTAGAGGTTTCTAATGTAATTGTCAAATGAAGCTGTACTTAGACGTTTTTAAGGACATTCTGTAGTAGGTGCCCGTGCGGAGTCGGGCCAGGTCGGTAGTATTTTATATTTATCACTAGTAGTTTTATTAATATCTAGTACCTACATAACTATGTTCACATAGTTAACATGAGGTAACATTTGCTTAAAATTGGTACAGCGTGGGTACGGCGACGGCGTATCATTGCTGATGCATCGGGAAGCGATTGAAGTCATTTATGCTTTATTTATTCATTTTTTTTTAAAATTTTATGCTTTAATTACATATAGAAAGAATTACTTCATCGAGGTTAATCATTTCTTTACAAAACTCTCGTAAACCTAGCAGATATCCATGATCTATTTGCTACGAATCCAATCCAATCACATTAAACTTTCTAAAGAAATACAATACTAAAACAAAAGGAAACGATAACACCAAAGAGAATTTAGAAGCAAAGTCGTAAACCGTCTATCGTAGCTGGCGATACCTTTTGCTGTTAGCCGTGGCTTATATGCGGCTGGCGAACTCCAATATTGGCTATCTCTACGTAACGACGTACTTACAGTCGTGGCGGTCACTGAACAAATTGATGGCAGATATAATATTACACTTACATTTTATTATAAGGAATAAAATTTGTTAGGCATATACTTATAAAGGTACAGTTACTTATTCTTTAATGTACTGATAGCTTTACGTATTAAGTAATTCTCCTCTGTGGCGCGGCGGTCTCAGTAGCGGCTGACGTGAACGAAGTCGCGGGTTCAAATGCCACGCAGGAAAAATCGTTGAGTGATCCATAAAATATTTTATCCGCTAGTTTTAAGGGGAAACAATTCAATCGCAATTCCATACAAACAAAGAAAGTTAGTTCCTCCTTCATCTATAATATAAAAATGAATCGCAAAATGTGTTGGTAAGAGCATAACTCAACAACGCCTGGACCAATTTGGCCAAATCTTTTTTTAAAATGTTTGTTGAAGTTCAAGGATGGTTTTTACGGCGAGAAAAATTTGAATTATTGCTGGAAAAACCCTAAAAATAGCCCTTTTCTTTTTCCCATACAAATTATTTCTAACTAAAACGTAGTCAATTTGAGCTTTATTGCTATGGTATAAAGTTCATATTAAATTACAAGCACTCACACAGTGTTGTCTAAGCAATGTAGGTGTGTTCCTAACGTCAAAGATCATATCTATCAAAACAATGTGCGTGTGTGCGTTGGAGCACAGAACACATAGTTGGAGGAGTTTAATGTCGCGTTTCGAAACTCGCGTTTCTTTTGTATTAGTTTCGGCACGCGAGATAAAATGCATCAGTTTCCACGTCATTACATCAGTCAAACAAAAATCGCGTTACCAACAGTGTTTTATTATTTTTAATATACAAATTTTAAATAAATAAAACAATTCGTACGGCTTAAAAGGATTTGACTTCAAGTCATATCAAATTTAAAAAAAAAAAAGTTGTCTGCTACCTAATCTACTGAGTTTGCTTTTGTCAACTGATACACGAAACTACCAATGTGTTTTTATTGGTTCTATGAACTCGGTTTGCTCACACTGTAAGTAACAAATGATGAAACTGGAGGGATTTACTTCTTAGATGCACCTGGTGGTACAGGAAAAACTTTTTTGATTTCATTAATATTAGTAACAATTCGCTCACAAAATAAAATTGCACTTGCACTCGCTTCGTCGGGAATCGCAGCAACTTTGCTTGAAGGTGGTCGAACAGCATATTCAGCACTAAAATTGCCATTAAATATGCAAAGCAATGAAGCGAGTTCTTCGAAACGTTGCAGGTTGGAGTTTCAACTCCAACCTGCAACGTTTCGAAGAACTCTGCAATGGCAAAGGTTTTGCAGCAATGTAAATTGATTGATTGGGATGAATGCACGATGGCACATAAAAAATCTTTGGAGGCTTTAGACAGAACCTTAAAAGATCTACGGAGCAATAATAACCGATTTGGTGGTGCAATGATTTTATTAGCAGGAGATTTTCGTCAAACATTGCCAGTAATTCCACGATCAACGCCAGCTGATGAACTCAATGCATGTCTAAAGTCCTCCAATTTGTGGAAACATGTCGAAGTACTTCATTTAAGCAAGAATATGCGTGTCGAGTTGCAAAATGACCAATCTGGAAACATATTCTCTAAACAACTCATTGACATTGGTAATGGCAAATCTATAATATAAAAATGAATCGCAAAATGTGTTGGTAAGAGCATAACTCAACAACGCCTGGACCAATTTGGCCAAATCTTTTTTTAAAATGTTTGTTGAAGTTCAAGGATGGTTTTTACGGCGAGAAAAATTTGAATTATTGCTGGAAAAACCCTAAAAATAGCCCTTTTCTTTTTCCCATACAAATTATTTCTAACTAAAACGTAGTCAATTTGAGCTTTATTGCTATGGTATAAAGTTCATATTAAATTACAAGCACTCACACAGTGTTGTCTAAGCAATGTAGGTGTGTTCCTAACGTCAAAGATCATATCTATCAAAACAATGTGCGTGTGTGCGTTGGAGCACAGAACACATAGTTGGAGGAGTTTAATGTCGCGTTTCGAAACTCGCGTTTCTTTTGTATTAGTTTCGGCACGCGAGATAAAATGCATCAGTTTCCACGTCATTACATCAGTCAAACAAAAATCGCGTTACCAACAGTGTTTTATTATTTTTAATATACAAATTTTAAATAAATAAAACAATTCGTACGGCTTAAAAGGATTTGACTTCAAGTCATATCAAATTTAAAAAAAAAAAAGTTGTCTGCTACCTAATCTACTGAGTTTGCTTTTGTCAACTGATACACGAAACTACCAATGTGTTTTTATTGGTTCTATGAACTCGGTTTGCTCACACTGTAAGTAACAAATGATGAAACTGGAGGGATTTACTTCTTAGATGCACCTGGTGGTACAGGAAAAACTTTTTTGATTTCATTAATATTAGTAACAATTCGCTCACAAAATAAAATTGCACTTGCACTCGCTTCGTCGGGAATCGCAGCAACTTTGCTTGAAGGTGGTCGAACAGCATATTCAGCACTAAAATTGCCATTAAATATGCAAAGCAATGAAGCGAGTTCTTCGAAACGTTGCAGGTTGGAGTTTCAACTCCAACCTGCAACGTTTCGAAGAACTCTGCAATGGCAAAGGTTTTGCAGCAATGTAAATTGATTGTTTGGGATGAATGCACGATGGCACATAAAAAATCTTTGGAGGCTTTAGACAGAACCTTAAAAGATCTACGGAGCAATAATAACCGATTTGGTGGTGCAATGATTTTATTAGCAGGAGATTTTCGTCAAACATTGCCAGTAATTCCACGATCAACGCCAGCTGATGAACTCAATGCATGTCTAAAGTCCTCCAATTTGTGGAAACATGTCGAAGTACTTCATTTAAGCAAGAATATGCGTGTCGAGTTGCAAAATGACCAATCTGGAAACATATTCTCTAAACAACTCATTGACATTGGTAATGGCAAATTTCTTATAAATATACATGTTGACTGGCTGCATTAACTTTCCTCAAAGTTTTTGTCAGTTAACTCGATCAAAAGATGAACTTATTCAGAAGGTGTTTCCAGATGTTTCTCAAAATTACAGAAACCATGATTGGTTGAGCGAACGAGCTATACTGGCTGCAAAAAACATAGATGTAAATGAATTAAATTTCAAAATTCAAGAACAAATTACAGGCGAATTGAGGATATATAAATCAGTTGATTCGGCTACTAATCAAGATGATGTAGTCAACTATCCACCGGAATTTTTAAACTCGCTGGATTTGCCAGGATTGCCACCTCACAATCTTCAATTAAAGGTTGGATCGGTGGTTATAATGTTGCGAAATATCAACCAACCGCGTCTTTGCAACGGTAAAAAAAATTACTAAACAATGTGATAGAAGCAACTATACTCAAAGGAAAGTATAAAGGAGAAGATGTTCTCATACCGCGCATCCCAATGATTCCGACTGATGTGCCATTTGAGTTTAAACGACTACAGTTTCCAGTGCGGCTTGCTTTTGCTATGACTATAAACAAGTCCCAGGGGCAATCATTAAGTGTTTGTGGTATTAGTCTAGAAAACCCATGTTTCTCACATGGTCAATTGTATGTTGCCTGTTCCCGTGTTGGAAAACCATCAGATTTGTTTATCTATGCGCCAGGTAATCAAACAAAAAACATCGTATACCACAAAGCACTACAATGATAATAATAATAATTATGATTCACATGATTAACAATAAAGCGATTACTTACTTTTAAATCCTTATATATGTTTTATTTAATTATTTTATATTCACAACGCCCTATCACCAGGGTGACGGTTCTGTTCAGGAGAATTTTTTAAAATACGTAGGCACAAAAACTGCCACATTACAAATCTTTTTGACAGGACGAAGTCTGTCGGGTCAGCTAGTCTACTATATAAAAATATGTCGGGTTTTCCTTCCTGACGCTATAACTCCAGAACGCACAAACCGATTTCCACGATTTTGAATTCGTTGGAAAGGTCTCGGGCTTCGTGAGGTTTATAGATTTATAGAAAATCCAGGAAAATAATGCCCGTGCGAAGCCGGGACGGAACGCTAGTTAGATAATAAATACTCAAAACTATAGATGATATCGTTTTGTCTCGTTATTATCTAGTCTTATTGATTAATAAAACAGTAAAAAAAATATTCATTTACAAGTTATGACTGTTATGAGGCTTCAAAGTTCATAATTCTATGCACATTTTATGACAACTTTTAGCGTAATAAAATAGGATTAAACGTTTATAAAGGTAAATATATTTTGGGACTAGGAATAGATTATTTATTCGAAAATTCAAATAATTTTATATTGACTAGATACATTCTAAAGTTTGTACGCAATTACCTTTTTCCCAAAACCATTTTAGGAAATTTTACCGTGCTCGTTTCCGCCATCGACATCTTGCATCTCGCCTCCAATTTTTGCACCCCTCGGGTCGGCGGAGGGGAGGTACGACAGCGAGCCGACCGTCGTCGAATGTTACCGAATATTTTTTTTTAAACTTCAATAAACTTTAATTTATGTCATTTATGACAATTACGTATCGCTTGCCAGTAAGAAGTTTCGTAATTTCTTTTATCAAAGAGATCCAATTATTATCAGATGCATAACCAGTTAAATAAAATACCTACATCAGTGACATTCTTGACTAAAATCAACTGTCAAAATGCACCTATTATTACAATAGTCAATAGAGCATAGCTAAGGCTGTCACATTGCACAAACTGTATTTTTTTTTGTAATTCATTTTGTATTTTTTTTTAATATTTACGTGACTCACCCCCGCCCCGGTATCTGAATGACTGATCAAGTATCATTTCTTGTCAACTATCATTTCCAGATTTTATGATTATTATTTATTTTTAATAAAAATAATCAAGAGTTAGAACTGGTCAGATCCTGGAGACCACCGAGAGTCGAGGGAACACCTCAACGGCATATAGCAGCTACCTTGTGTTTGGGCTTATTTTAATTGTATTGATGAAAACTTTACACAACTTTACACAAACATGATCTGATGATGAAGACGACTGAGGGTCGAGGAAACTTTTCAACGGTATATAGCAGCTACCTAGTGTTTGGGCTTATTTTATTCGTATTAATGAAAACTTTACACAAACATGATCTTATGATGAAGACAACTGCAGAAATTTATTTAATACTAATCTTAGAAATTGTAATCAGCATGGTTTGTAACCAACTCCTGTTGAAGTCGGTTTTTTAATTAGAAAATTATATGATTATTCTTCTTTTTTTTTAAATCCAGCTAAAATTAACTTCATGTACTGTATGTGAAGTAAGATATTATTGTGTACTGTATGGAACATTAACGATGCACGGTCTAAAAAACTGCAGTTTAACTTAAAAAAAAAAAATTATAATGTTTTACGGTGTCATACCTACACCACTTACAAGATAAATTGATGTCTCGCTTGGTGTGTCTTCCGCAACAAAACTTACAATAAAATATTTTTTAAAAACCCATTTTAGTTATCTTTATTTACTCCTGATTTATTACTTTTTGAGTAACTACCTACAGCTAGTATTAGTGTCAACCCTAACAATCAAGAAGAACAATATTTATATTTTGAACGACATTTTGATTTGTAATAAATACAATCGAGCGCGTGTGCGTGTGCATGTTTCTTACTGCTTTTCTATGAGTTGTTCTCTTTCTCACGCGACGTTTGGTGAAACAACAATGTTTTAGGCTTCGCCGACAGCTGAGTTGGTTTTGACAGAATGAGCCTTCTTAAGACATGTCGCGTGGATGTCAAAAAATTCAACAATAGCTAATTTAAAAGCAATTATATTTTTGTTTTAGAAAGAAAACTAAATAAAATCACCTCTTAACGTATCTACCTGGTCAAGGTGAAATTTGTAAAGTTTGTCTTCATTGGTACAGGCCTATCCTTGCAGTGGGTTTCCTGCAGGAATACTACAACCAAAAAGGCTGTTAAAAAAGAAGTATACTCGATTGGTTCGTGTGTTTGCAAAAATTTTGATCGGTATGTTGATAGCGTGAAGGCGAGGTTACATAAATTCAATTTGGGCACCTCAGAGAGCTCAGCAAATTGCCTCGTCGACCAGCGAGTAGAGTTAACCCTTTGATGCCGATCACTGGCGTCATTCCGTCACCCGTACATTTCGTGAGGGGTATAAAAAGCCCCTAGATTTCAACTAAAAGTAAGGCAGACTACGTTTGAGTGCGAATTTAAAATTCTCCATAGACATCGACTAACGTTGAACTATTGGAAAATTTAAAGTGTTCGATAATGAAGCTTTTTGAGTACTCGAGTTTCAGTAGTACATCAGTCTCATGAATATTTCTTTTAAAGAAAAGTACCGAGAACACTCTGGACAAAAATAATACGTCGCTGAAATAACGTACCTGGGACTGACTGTAATGATTAAAGATTCTGTTTCTTTGGATGTATAACTATTGGGAGATTTTGTTTTCACAAGTGCTACTATGAAATTGTTGCTTTTTTAGTACACAGTGTTTGCCTCGTTTTTTCATTGAAACATAGGTAAATAGCTCGATTTATTTTTATAATTTGGAAGTACTTGACATTACCAACATTGAACAAAAAATTATAAAGGATAATAAATATTATTCGTATTAATGTCCTTAGCTAATCCACATAATATTAAGAATTTGTCAACGTAATGCTATGCTATTCTGAAAGTTAAAAATCAGATAAATAAAAAACAATAATTAATAAAACTAATAAAACTGTATTAAGCATGACAAAAATAATATGATAAAAAAGAATTAATAAATGCTACAAAATAGCTCAATGGTGAAGCAACGTTTCTCCACTCTAAAGAAGAAACGTTAACCGAACTCCTTCGTTTGAAATTATGACGTCACGTCAGCTTCAACATAGACAACTCTCATTGTACTTGGTACCACTGAACCTTGTTTCCAACCGAACATTACAAGTACGGGATCACCAATCCTAGCAAAACCTCTTTTTCTTGCCCAACTGACGCAAAAGTTTATTCTTCGCTCAATGTCTTTTGACCAGTCAGGATCAGGTGTTTCTGAAAATACTCAATGACTGTAATACTGAAAGTACACTTTAAATTCACACATTGTTGAAAGGTTAGGTTAGCATAAGTGTGAATCGATGTGGTACTCTGAACACTTTCGCACTAATGTGTATCGCGATGGAAAACATTCTAAATTATGTTTATCAATGTGGCGCACTTTCGCATTAAGCGTTTCGCGTTTCTGTAATTTTGGCCTTCCGTTCATTGCCATTCTATTTATAATATCTAATATAATATTCTGAACTTCAAAATTTAGTGTTTAACAGTGAGATATTCATCTTGAACATTGCCTGAGTGGGCGTATATTCAGGACAAATTAATAGTGCAATCCACTAAAAAACGTCGTATGTCTGAATGTTCATTGCATCCATTAAATTGATTAGGTATAACATTTGTAAAATAGTTAATTGAAAAACGACTCTAACTACAAACCGAGCGTCTTAGATTGCGCGTACTGTATAATTCTTTTTAAAAATATCTAAATTACCTTCGTAAATAAGTGGTATAACGCCTCTGAACATATGCATCTGCCGAGCTACAATAGGATTTCTCGTAACAGCAATGATAGGGCACCTAGGTCGATATTTTGCCATAATGTGTGCTGATTTACCAGAAGATGTGAACACAATGATACACGCTGCTAAACATTTTCGAGCATATAACACTACTGACATTGCTATGCCTGTGGCCTGGTCACAAGGAATCGGCGTCTGTGAAAATATATATATTTTTAGCTATTAGATGAATAACGAAGGTCATTTTTCCAGGTTTGGGTATATTGAAGATTCCATCGTTGCATGCAAGAATGGTATCTATGTTCAGACATTCTCACAAAACAGCAACCTGCTTGTTATGTCCACATTCTTGCCCCTATACAAAAATTTACTCCAGGTCACTTGGGGTGCCAGTTTTTGGGATAATTCATTAGTTAATGAAAGTCGACTGCTAAACTAAGGCCTCCTCCAAGAATTTCACCGTGCTTGCCTCCCATATGGTCGAAAAGAGAAAAAAGTTGTAGCAACCTTATCCACGCAATCTGAGAACACTTGTCTTGACCAAATACATGCTTCAGCTTCTTTGCATGCACTGGCCATATATGATACAGTTTTTACGGGATGCTTTCCGATAGCAGTTTCGGGGCCAAGAACCAGAGCATCAGCGCCATCCAGGATACAATTGGCAATATCAAGTAGTTCCGCTCTAAGAGGGATTTTGTTGGTTAACATACTCTTCAATATATCAGCACTGATGCTGACAGAAATATTAGCCTGAAAACGAAAATGACTCAATTGAATTATCAATGGGCCCAAGCCACGTAAGCATACATTTAAATTACTATTCTTACTAGTCAGGTACATTGCTAAATTAAGTTAGGCATCTTACTTTATTTGCACGTGCTATCATATTCTTTTGTGCTATGACTAATTTCTTTGGTGTGACTTCTGATCCTAGTTCTTGACGGGTAATAAGGATTCCATCTGCAACCTGAATTAAATAATTATTTTATAAATGTCATGCTGATAAAGATCCAGCAATGATCCATTTTAGGGAGCATGGTTAACGAAGTCCGGAAAATTTTAGATGCTTAGGGTCAAAAGAAATAAATTTGAAATTTATAAATTTATGATTGTAAAGTAGTATTTAGTACTTACCTAAAACTTACAAATTGGATTAATGACTTTCGGTAAATTAAATTTAGTAATTTCTAATAATAGACATAACAATTTTACGATATTATGAAATTCTGAATTTTTAA
This sequence comes from Schrankia costaestrigalis, assembly GCA_905475405.1. Classification (NCBI taxonomy): domain Eukaryota; kingdom Metazoa; phylum Arthropoda; class Insecta; order Lepidoptera; family Erebidae; genus Schrankia; species Schrankia costaestrigalis. The sequence continues at coordinate 5,318,116 of FR997830.1, forward strand.
AATATTGAATTTTGAAGTAATCAGGTGTTCCCCTACCTGCACGATTTCATCAAAGTTTTTAAAGGCTTCACTAGTTTGAATGTTGGCCATTATTGCAATTTTTTTTCCTTTCTCACCCAGGTATCCTCTTAGTTCGTGGATGTTATCAGCGTTATTTACAGATGTTGCAATTATAATGTCAACCTAAACAAAAGTACTGAATTTTATAATGTTATATTAAAAAGAGGTAGATAATGTTATATGCTCACAAATCAATGAAAAAAATGTATCAACAAAAATGTCCATTGTACTCAAAAGCGTACAAAATATAAGGAAGTTATAGTAAAATACTGACCTATTTTCATGTCATGTTATAAAACTGCTTAGATGGCAGTCGAGTCGTGTACGAGGTCGCGGTTTCGAATCCCACGCAAGATAATGATTTTCTATTTTTTTTATTACCACGCAAGATATAATTATTATTATAAGAGATTAGTATACGGTTTAACTTCAAGTTTTCCTTCTTTCTGCTTCGTAAAGATAATATTCACAGAAAGTCCTTTAGTCGGTTTTAACGACAGCCATCGGATGAGATTGGGTGGTGACCTATTGTATTCTTACTCCATTACCACACAAAGAATATTTGTGTACACAAGATAATTATTTGTATAATCCACAAATTATTGTCTTGAGTCCAGACTCCAAATCTACTTTAAATCCCTTAATAGTATGTCCCTGCAACACAGGGATCGAACCCTAATGCGGGAGATATTTTAATTTTTTATAAGAAAATTGCACAAGGTATCATGCCCTATGTCGTATCTATCGTATGTGTGCAAACATCCAAATAGTTTGTGGATCACAGAAAAAATTGTCCCGCGTTAGATTCAAACTAAAACGAACTCTTTAAGTAATAGATACCTATCTCGGAAAGATTAATAAATATCGAGATAAGTATGGAATTCTTACTTGTTGACGTACTGCGAATTCGATGTCAAGTTTATCTTTTTCTGTATATGGAGGCATCTTTATGTCCGTTATAGGTACATAAACATCTTTATAAGAATTTAGAGTACCTCCTTTTGTAATTTTACAATTGAGTGTTTTTGGTGTTAAGGACTCAACCTTCAGGTGTACATTTTCATTGTCCAGTAGAATAACATCACCTTTTTTCAAATGCTCAGCCAAAAACATATTGTCAACGTAAATTATTTGCCCAGAACATCTTTCTTTGTATGTTTCGTCCGTTGTAATTTTTACAATAGCACCAGTTCTAAGTTCTATGGAGTCACCGTAATTCTGTAATTATAAAATAGTTAACTCGAATCGCATAGTCATCCAATATCATCAGGAATTTGTGTGATCCACAAATTATTGCTTTTGGTGTTCTTAAATTCCATGTCTGTACAAAACCCCGCGACACGAAAATGTTGTAATGTACTTTGTATTCGCGAGCCTTAAGGACTAAAGCAGAACTTGCAGAATAAATATTTATTTTAAATAAAAGAAAAGAAATCAAACATTATAAAACAAAATAAAATATCATACGTCAGCAATACGTCCTGTCCTAATTTTTCTTCCGGATAGACGAATACCAATCGCTAATGGATAATTCTTTTCCATTTGTACGCTAAATTCCTTAGCTGCCAGTCGTAACATTTTTACAGTATCTTCATGATGTTCCCTTGTGCCAAAAGTCATGTTTAATAAAGCGACGTTCATCCCTGCCTCCATCATTTTCGTCATAATGTCTATGTCGTGAGTAGATGTACCTAATAATTTCAATAATTTCGTAAAGCTCATCGTCTTTCATTATTTAAAGGTTTGATCAATCAACATATCATATATACTCGTATATCACAGTCTACTGTTGGACATAGGTCTCTCCCTAAAGGCGCCACAGAATACATGATTTGTCAATAAATATTGATCACATATACCTAGATCTGTCAAAGTTCTAGAAAAGGTTATTTTATTGTCTGAAGCTACATAGGTGGCCAAAGAGCAAACAGCGGACGGCGTCAGTGATGTCAGCAACGCCTAGCCTATACAGCCAAACGTGTAGGTACAGTCGGGGTATTTGCCGCTCGACCACCCTTAGGCGAGAATCGCTTGTAGCGGCGCACGCGGCGCATGCGATACGTGGGCGTGCCACGTATCGCATGCGCCGCGTGCCAAGCGATTCTCGCCTAAGGGTGGTCGAGCGGCAAATACCCCGACCGTACATACCTATAAATAACAATCGCCATGTTATCAGTCATTCCAAACTATATTGCACATAATTATGTTATTAGATTTATTTAAGCTATATTTTAAGACCATTTGTAAATTAAATAAATGAATTTGAAAATTTAAATTTGAATAATCATCATCTTATCAGACTATTGACATCCACTGCTGGAGATAGATAACTCCTCCAAACTTGCAGTAAATGTAATGATAATCAGAAGATGCTGCCCCTTCTTCTGGTACTCTCTTAGTCGCTTTTAAAGAAACACACGGGAAGAGATGGAGAGGTGTAATATTCCAAGCCGCAGTCTATGGCAAATACATAAGGAGCACTATTTTGGCCTCTTCTTTCTTACAAGAACTGTTTACCTTACCCATTGTGGCCATGATTCCGGTATATCTTTGGCAACCTGGAGCACTTGTTATACTCAAATTCATGAGGTAATCTATTTGATTGTCAGCGTTTGATGCTGGCAATTGTTGGCCAGGTAGTTCCATCTTATCATACTGGAGAACAAATTAAATTATTAGAAGTCCTGATATCTCGTACGTCCCTTACGCAAGGACCGTCTTTTGGGAGCTGGTGGAATGGTTCGAGTATTTGAAGTACTGGTCTTTTATATGTGAAAGAGGAACACCGTGGATTTTAGATGGTACACCGTACGTATCTTTTTGGGATGAAGGTACTATGTCTTCCACGAAAGTTAATATTAAGCTTTAAGCTGATGTTGTATATGATACTTTATACTTACTTGGTAAGTTGGTAAATGAATAAGTATTTGCTTGTAAATAGAATTTTCGAGGCTGGTGCCGTAACTCATACGTCTTGCAAGTGCAACTCATTTCTCAATTATTAAGATAAGCAGCATTTTGCAGTTTCTACTACTCGTACTTTTATAGTTTATAGGTTACAAATTCGAATATGTTTTTCCCATATCAGCTCATGAAGAGGATTTAAGTTACACTTTTTTGCTTCAGATTCTGATGGATATTATAGTTGTCATTTAGTCGCCCTTTATAAAATCCCCAAGATGAGAACACCAATAGTTCTTAGTCTTTCACCAAAAGACCAACGTTTTAGCTACTTTATACTATATAATGTAAATTTTAACTACTTACTTCTCCAAGCATTCTATCAAATAAAGTAGGCCACGTCATTTTTGTTTCATTAAAGTAAACTATTACAAAATTAAAATAACTATTTTTTTATCAAAGTTCATAACTCAAAGACATCAATTCTTCTAGTATAACCACAGAACACACTTATACTCAAAGAGTATAACAGTTAATAAATAAACAATACAGATGCAAAATCATTCATTATACCAAAGAGTTTTACTTTATTAAAAACTTCTTTAAATTATTAGTTTTGTAAAATGAGTCTCGAGTAGTGTTGGAAATTAATCGCTAATTTTCTCACCACCCCTTGATAATAGAGGAACACCGTGGGTTTTAGTTGGTACACCGTATTTTCATCTTTACGGGACACCTGGGTAGACGGCCTCTAAAAGGTTTCCTACTTAAAGAAGTAATAGGCTTTTTCCTGTGACTCTGTAATAAAGGGATAAGTATTTGGTATTTTTATTGTATTTAGGTGGCAACAAGCAGCCCTATTAGTAAGTTCTGCAGTTTGTCGTCATTCATGTCAGTCTACAACATAGCTACTACTAACCCAAGGGAACAAATGGTACTTCAGGACGTTGCTAGGTTGGTTGTACCCAAGGAACTTACACTGTAATGGTTACGAAGTAAATTTAGACTTATTAAATCGTACATTACTATTGACAACATAAGGTTTATATTTGTTTATATAACATGAAAGGGAAAAATACTCCGACAAGGACAACGAAAAAGGGGGATTGCATCTCTCTCTTGCAACTGTAAGTTAAATGCTGGTTACTCGTTTAGAGAGGGACACACTCCACTCGTATGAGCCACAGCTGTATAGCTGTAAATTTGGAACGGATTTTTTGTGACCGTTAGCATTCCAGTTAGAGTGTAAGTTCCTTGGTTGTACCATAAAAGCCTTAAGCTATTTTTTTATAATAATAATATAGCCTTTGGAATATGCCGTAGTGGACTTTGTGGCATGTTTTTTTCTCTATCAGCTCTTAGGAAGCTGTAAACTTACCCTGTCTAAACTTAGATTGCCTAGAATAAAAAAAAATACATTATTGACATGGTGGAACGACAAAAAAAGGTCAGCGCGTGTTGGGAGAGGCCTATGTGATGATAATGAGCCGTGGACAGCGATAGGCTTTGGCTATAGTGTGACCACAGGAGCTGTGCACCCCCTGAGGTATGCGCGGCGAGGTGGGGGACGAAGAAAAAATAGATGTCCGTTATGGTAGCGTACACGTGATAGTTCTGATAGAAAGGGAACTTTTCTTTTGATAAATTCTTTATGTAAAAATAATGCGTGAAATTCTGACTTAATTAGTGTAGGTAAATGCTTTATACGAATTCACAGTGGAATATATGTCAAAAATCCATGTTAATTTATGCTCATAGTACTGGTACAGATAATATGCTCACAAGTAATTTGAATATGTAATTCTGTTAATACAGAAGAAATGTAACCCTGAAATAACGCCTGCGTAACACTTTATTTCAATACAAAATTTAATATTATCGGAGATATTAACAAGATATTTTCAAGACTACAATTAAAATCCATCTCAGTTCTAGCTATCATCTGCAATTTTCTGAGGGTTGAAACCCGAATTTCTACAAAAGTTATGTAAATTGAACATTTGATTATACCTACAATAAATTTAGGCATAACTAGAAACAAAATACAGGTAAAAGAAGAAAAATGTTATATACCTTTTTTACTGTGGAACATAATTGTATTTTGTGAGGGAGAGCAGAAATATAGAAACATCCATTTCTTTCTTTGGCCGGCCTTGCCTGTGTTTACCAGGAGTTTCAAGCTTTTCATTATTTTTAAATGAGGCCTTATTACGCACTATTGAAAATGAAAATGAAAAAATATTTATTTCATATAAGACACGTTAGTGATACTTATGAAAGTCTGCGTTTTTAAAGTGATTACATATGCACGTCTAACTTAAGGGCTAAGTTTACTGAGGGTTCGGAACACTACTATGTCAGAGAAGCAGTCAAGAAGACACCCATAAGAAACTCTGCTGTGTTTCTATCTCACTTTTTGGTGATCACTTCACAAATATTATTTAATTAAGAAAACAGGACAATTTCGATCCAGGTATTTACATCGTTTAAGTAATTCTTTACACTGTAATGTGATTTCGGTATTAACTTATGTTTAATGAAATATTTAAATTTAATAATTGACAGTTCTTTAGCTTCCACAGGGAGCATATTATAAAAACGAATACCACTACCAGCGAAAGAATTACTTATTTTATGGAGCCAATGTGGAGAACAGCAAGTTTATTTTTATTTCTTGTATTACATTATGTATGTCACTCATGTTTTTATATTTATTTATATTTCATGGACGTACATCAAATTTTCGAATATGATATACTGCCAATGGGCTAAATTTATATTATTATTTATTTTATGCATTAATGGGCTGTAATGATGATGATGATGATACTGGCAATGCAGTCCTAATTTTACTCAATTTTCACTGCTTATGCTGCTGAAGAAAGCCTACCTGACAATCTTTCAATATGGGTGCCCCATTGTAATTTACTGTCTAAAGTAATTCCTAGGAACACTGTAGTGTTAACGATTTCTAATTCCTCATCATTAATCTTAACAATTGGATTTTTTTTTTATTTATGCAGAGTTTTTTGGCATAGTAACCAACTCGATAAAGCTCTTGTGTATGCTACCATAACGGACACCTACCTGCCGTCACGAGTATTGACGGCAGTGACATAACAATTCAGACATTATATTTTTCTTTAAGAATTCATGTTCTTAGAGTATTTGATACATTCCGCTAGATGTCATTTTTCTCAAAGTTACATTATAAAAACACTAATAATGTTCCTATTTATGCTTAAAACTATACAATAATGTAAATACTTTCCTGGAGTTTATAAAAATGACTGTCTTTTAATAGAAAACTGCTACAGGCGCTCGTGTAGCGATCCGTACCAGCCAAATAACTTAAGTATATTGCGTCAGATGTCGCTAGTAGCTACATCATAGACTGTTTATTCTATACCAGTATATAACATGTACTCTATATGTCCACCCCCCTCTCGCCGCGCGCATACCTTAGGGGGTGCACAGCTCCTGTGGTCACACTTTAATTGATTGATTGAAATAAACAAAAAAAAATGTAATTTAAATTATTTTTAATACAATTAACTATAAAAACAAATTAATATAAAAATATATTAAGCAACAATCCATTAAATGTCATGTTTGTCTGGTGCTATATAAATAATTCTGATATTGTGGGTAAATTTTTCACCGTGTTTATATGCATAGACAACTACAGCTGGATCCCCAATCTTTACGAACCCTTTATCGATCGCCCAACGAGAAGCAAATTCCACACGTGCATTTACTTCTTCTAACCAATCTTTGTTTTTCGTTTCTGTAATCATTGATATATTAAGTTAGCCTTTTGAAAATAGTCCCTATAATAAAATATGAATGCGAAAAAACAATACAAGAAGAAAAACATTGTTTTATATTATATACTACCTATATATACTATATACTACCAAGTATCCCTCCGTCAAGGGAGGAGGCCCGTCTCTGCAGTGGGACATTAATGGGCTGTTATGATGATATTAATATACTACATTACAGTTCTTTCTTTGTAATACAGACGATAAAGTACTAGACGGAACAATAATAGTTGACTATCTTGAACATTTGTTTTAATTCACTAATCAATTAAAGTTCTTTTAAAAAATCTTTCTTCCTGTTGTTATAGGTACTAAAATAATAAAATTGATGAAAATAACCATCAAATATAAGAGGTATTATTCCCCTCCACAAATGTAACTTGCTTGATAAAGTGTCTGAATTTGTAACTGCAATTATTGGACATCGTGGCCTAAATCTTGCAACACCTGCAGCTGTTTTACCCGTCAATGTTAATACTATGATAACTGATGCTAAGCTTCTATGAGCAGCTAAAACTCCTGCCATTGCAATACTTGTTACATGATCACACGGTGTTGGCATCTGTAACAATAATATTATTATTCCTTACACCGAAAAGAAACAAGAGTTTGAACATAAATGTTATATAGAAAACAGCCAGATCAGAGCAAACATTTAAGTTCATGGACACATAGATATACATAAGGCGGTAATCGAAACTGATACTTCTGCACAGCAATCATTTACCAAAAGCACAGACGTCGTCAATTTCATATATTCAGGTAAGATTAAACAAAAGCACAATATTCCATGATATAGTCATTGCCATTGTTAACATTACGCCACCCAAGCCATGCACAGATGAATACCTTCAGACAATTACCATCTTGACACCTTGATCTACTGAACTAGCTTCACGTTTATCTCTTAGCTTGTTTATTGAACAACTGGTTTTCTTGACATGAGAAGTTTGTTTTAAACCTATAGTCAAAGTACTATTAACAGATGGATTAAGTGTAGCTTTGGTTGACATTTATCAGGTTTCAACTTAATTTAAAGAGAAATTAAAAATGGATGAGGGAGACACAAGACCGCGTTTCCAGCAGTCGACGTCAATTGGCTGATAAGATGAAAATACGCAAATTCTAACAAACCTTATCAATTAAACCCATGAATGTCTGTTTAGACCAAATACATGCTTCAGCTTCTATGCACAATGATGATAAAATTCGAATACTTTCAACCGGGTGCTTTCCAACAGCTGTTTCAGGACCAAGTATTAGACAATCAACACCGTCCATAATACAGTTAGTCACGTCAAGCATTTCAGCACGAGTTGGTTTTGATTTCGTTCTCATACTTGATAACACATGGGCATTGATAGCAATAGGAAAATTGACCTGTAAAGTTACATCAAATTAAAAAAAAAGGCAGCCTCTAAAAGATTTCCCAGGTTAAAATAGTATTGTAAACGTACCAGGTTAGCTTTAGCTATCATTTGCTTCTGTGCCACAACGAGTTTTTCTGGTGTGATGTCAGATCCTAGTTCTTGCCTTGTTATTATCATTCCAGCCGATACCTGAGGCGTTAAACTATAAATTTAAATATGAATTTTACGTAAAATCGACTATCATGTCCTTTTGCATATTTACATCCAGGAATAAAAATATTTTCCTGAGTGTGTGAAATCTCCAAAATCAAACTGATAATATTTCACCTTTACGCATACCGATCGTCGCATGGGGCTTAAATGTTGTTTAGCAAGAAATTTATTGTAGTGAGTAACTAATATACAATTTACCTTTCGAATTTCTTCTAAGTTATTATATCCTGCAATAGTTTGAATGTTGGCAAGTATTGGTATATCTTTATTAAACTTCTTCATTATACTTTTCAATTCTTTTATATGAGACCCCGCAGATACAAACGATGCAATTATAATGTCAACCTGTATATGATCACATTTGTAGGAATTTAACTTGTTCTGATTACATAAGTTATGGCAAAATCAGCTCTGTTTGTAGCGGTTTTCGAGCGATACGCGTTAATGTGGGCATTAGAACTATAATAATTTTCTAATTAAAAAACTGACCTTATTAACAGGAATCAATATACTTATTTTATTAATATTTGCCTTATTTTGACATCTGCATGGTTGAGGAGTGGTAAAGTAATAAAATACTGTAAAACGAATAGAATACTAAGTACTATTCAAATAGAACTTACCGAATTTTCAATAGCCATTTGGACATGCCCTCTTATTTTGTCTTTATATTGTGGTACTGCAAGCGTAACACATGGTATGAACACATCCTTATAAGAACCTAGGAAACCACCACTTTCAACTCTGCATGTCAATGTAGTCAACGATATCATTTCTATTTTCAATTCAATACTTTCATTGTCCAGAAAGACGATGTCACCCTTTTTGAGTTGATCACCAAGAGCATCGAAATCGATGTAAATTGTGGTATTGGAGCATCTGTGTTTATAAATTTCTTCCGTTGTTAGTCTAACTGTTTCACCAGTTACCATTTCTACTGCCTCACCAAATCTCTACAAAAAATAAAACTAAACCTCAAAAGATGAAAGTAATTATACTTTCAATCTATAATGTAAATATATGTGATGTTGTATTTACTGTGAAAGGGCTGACACCCACCTAATGAAATAGTAACTGAGCTTAACAGTCCTAATAGGGCTCAATGCCTACTACAAGATTTGCCTTTTTAATGAAAAGAAAGTTATGATATTGTTAATAACATAGACTTATGGTATGAAAGATTTGACCTTATAGTACACGACGGGTAAACAAGTCAGTTTTATTATAATAGGATTGACACTGTGGACATCCCCAAAAATACAGGGCTAGGAGACCCACACGGTGGACGGTCACAAGGTGGAATTAGTTAAAGCGACAGTAAACCGACGAATGACAAAGACATAAATATGATCGTGTAAACCTCAAATATTTGGAGGATGCCTAGCTTTAGCAGTAAGTGTCAATTGACTGACATGATGATGATATGATAAATATTATATGAAATCGAGTACATGTAAGGTTCCAAGTTCATTTTAGTATGTTAATAAAAATAAATTAAAATTACTTCAGCTATATAACCAGTCCTGATTTGCCTTCCACCCAAGGACACGGCAATAGCTAAAGGATACTCTACACCAGTGCGCTGACTGTAGTTCTTAGCAGCCTGTCGAAGTAAATTAATGGTTTCTACGTGTTCCTCATTAGTACCAAATTTCATATTTAGAATTGCTATATTCATTCCAGCTTCTATCATCTTTTCCAGTGTTTCAACATCGGAGGAGGCTGCACCTAAAGCAAATAATGTATTAGCTTAGTTATAATTATATTCTCTTGTCTGTTACGAAGCAGATGAGCTGAGAACAGGTGAAAGGTTACGCTTCTAATGGTGATTGTCATAAGCTCGTCGTGGGCGGGTCGTTGATCGATTTCGGTCGTCTAACTATTTAACTATATGAAGATACTTGACAATAAAATTTGTGATGGAATACAGCGTGAGGTATATAATTATAGTGGGTTCAAAAGTTAAACAGAGGGCTATGGAAAATGTATCTTCTACAATAGCTCGGTCGATCATGGATATTTTGTGATAAGTATACAAAATCGCTAAAAGTAAAACTATTATATTTTAAGAAGACCTGCGTCCAAAAGTGCACGTCTTCTGATGCAAAATCGTCTTTCACCAGATTGAAGATTATTTATTATATTTTATGTCCATAATGTCATGTTGGCACTCGACTTTCGCTTGCGAAAGCTTTTCAATTGATAAAGAGCATTTATTTAGGACATTGTCCTAAACAAATGTTCTTTCTCAATTCAAAAGTTTGGTGTATGTATTATAATATAAATTTTTTGACATACTTAATAGTGTATAGAAAATATAATAATATGTCGAGTGCATACTTACATCTGCATGGTATAAATTTTCGAAAGCACAAGATCATTTTAGAAATTCCAATCGAAAGTTTATAGTAAAAAAAAAAGTACCAAAATTCTGAAGTGCCTACATGGTTTACAGTGGTTTCTTTACTTTTGAGTAAAATAATTACCGATCGAAGCCATGATAGAGGTCAGTCTCATGAAACCAGGCGGATCATTTACATTCAGATTCAAAACGTGATCGAATGGTGAAGAAGCATGTGCTGCAGCTAACTGACCAGGTATATCCATTGAACTGTACTGAAATAGGTACATATACAAATTATGAAATAAACATCGCAATTTCCATCCATCCATCAACCAGAGGATGTCCACTACTGGACATAGGTCTCATCCAAAAATCTCCAACTTGCGTGATCCCGTGCCTCCCTCATCCATCGGCACTAGTGATAAAGCCCGGTGTCGCAGGGACCGTCATAAATTTATCGCACAAGAACATCACCAAGTTCTGTGGCGCGTGTTGGGAGAGGCCTATGTCAGCAGTGGACTGCGATAGGCTAGATGATGATGATTATGATGAAGAAGAACATCTAGGCAATTATTTGAGGTTCGCACAAAAAATAATAAGTACAGAAAACATAATGCATATAGATGATTCGTTGTTTATAGCTATTGTATAGGTTATTTTTCCAAAAATATGAGATAAAATACTGTCAAAGAAATTTCTATCACTATTGTCCGGCCGTTCAGAGAATGCGTTCCTGACACTTATCAGTTAGTCACGACTAGTGATGGACACAACATTATACCGAGTTCGTTACCGTTACTCCAAAATGAACCGCCGCGTTATTTTTATGATTAGATTTAGACCGTTTTAAATTGGCGGAATCATTTAAAATTTATATTTTAGTTCTTTACGTGGAAACAATAAAAGGGAATATTAATATAATAAAATTGTTTTATTTATTATTTTTTACAAAGTTACAATCTGTATTTCTATGGAATAAAGTACATTGAACTAAATGTGCGTACAGAATATTAATCAGACTCCGATTCGCTTGAGGAGGTGGTGTCTTCATCATCATCTTCGCCTACATGTATAATTATATTATTATCAATTACAGAATCAATCCTGATATCTCGGTCAAAATGTTCCATAATCAGGTTTTTAGTCTTTTCGACAACCTTTGCCCAGTCATCTCTTGTGACTTTCCCGCAGGCTTCTTTTAACAGGGTCATCATCTTTTTCGTGCTGAATGGCGGGGAAGTATTGTGGCGGGCGGCGTAACCTTTTATTTGAGCCCAGATTAGCTCAATCGCGTTATATTGGCAATGATACGGTGGAATTCTTAGAACGCGATGACCGTACTCCAAAGCCATTTCATCGATTTCGTATCGCACATTTGCCGCTTTATTTTCTTTCACTAACTTAATTAGCTCTGCTTTTAGCATCTGCATATTTGCGTCAATGCCTTTTGCTTGTAACCAAGCAACCATTTCTTCTTTTTTATTAGCTTGGGTAGGTGGTTTCTGTATTTGAAACGAGTGATAGGAGGCATTATCCATCAATATTACAGAAGGCTCTGGTAGGCTGGGCAAAAGCACGTTCTGGAACCACTCTTTAAATGTACTGGCATTCATTTCCTCGTGGTAGTCATTTGTGGTTTTTGATTGAAATGCCAGTAAAGCGTTCTCCACAAAGCCGTATTTTGCAGTACCTGCGTGGCATATTATCAGACGAGCCCCCTTACCCATTGGTACTTTCGACGTCGACGCTTGTGTATCATCCGTCCAAGAACGGGAAACCGTGTGATTGGCGTTTAGCCATGTCTCGTCAATGAACACGACATTATCCCAGTTATCAATTTTTTTTGCTTCTCTCAAGAAACTTATCCGTTTCAAAATGATGTCGTATCGTTCTAATAAAATTTTTCTTTTGTCTGTTTTTTTATACGAAAAACCAATATCTTTTAAGATTTTCGTTAAAGCAGTTTTACCCCCGCTAAACAGTCCAGCTTCTCTTAACGACGCCAAAAGCTTCATCCTGTTGAGATATTCATTTCTGGAATAGTAACCATATATATGATTTCTGATTGCATCGGCGTCAAAGGTATCAATATCTGTCACGGGTTTAGTTCTACGTTTCTTCTTCGGAGTACGTAAAATATTATCTTCCATGCCAGTAGAGCCGAACTTTTCTTTATTAATATTTGTAATCGTTCGTTTGCTAACTCCAAGCGCCTGAGAGACGCGTTCTTGTACTTTTTCGACAGGAACCAGGGGTCCGCCATTTTGCCGCTCCCGCTCAAAGTAATCTTGCAGCTTGATAATTAACTCACGGGCTCCAGTTTTCAATGTTTGTCCACGTTTAGGCATTATTATGCACCAAAAGTAAAAAGAACGCAATATAAGACACAATCAAAGTCAAATAACAACAGATCGCAAACACTTGAAGAACGTGGTCTATGCGCACGAAACGACAACAGACGACTGTTTCAGCGTCACAAAATGGCGGCCCATAACGCCATTTGGGGTTACCATTTTCAACCTAAATATAAAAATGCTACTTTGTATTTAATGTACTTTTATTTTTATATTTAATAAAAGTTATTCTAAAGTCCATTATTTTCAAATTCTTGAAAAGAAAAACAAAACGTATTATTTTATAAAGTATAACTGTATCGATAAGAACAGATTACGATACTATTATTCACTGTTATTGTTGGCACAGCACTACAAATATAAAGCGCTGACATAACCTTGTAATAGCGCAGTGTAGATTTAGAAAAATATTGTTTACCAAGTTATTTGACACTCAGTTTGACACAACATTATAACATTCATTAATTATTGATATAATAATGTTGTTTTAATGCTCATCAATAGTTAAAACGATAAACAACCAGCAAAAATATTTTTATCGTAACTGCAACGCCATTACAAAGTTACTGCGTCAGTTCAATCGCGACGTGTCAGGAACGCATTCTCTGAACGGCCGAAGATTAATAGTCATTTTTGATCCACCTTTTAAGTAGTTAGGTATCATTTTAATCGATAATTCTATAAGTTTTGCAGCCTTTCGAAGTTTGTAAGTATTATTGTTATTTGATCTCATATATTATAAGTACTTACGTTTTCATGTCTATCATCAAATATAGTAGGCCACGTCATGGTTCACAAAAATACAATACCTATAGCAAAAACCTTTTTAAATATAATATTCTTAATAATATTTTAACAATAACTATAAAATACCTACTTGTTTATATTTGACAAACTTTGATAGATGAAAGAAAACTTCTTATAGGCACAGATTACCAAATTTATGATAGTAATGCTAAAAGCTATGACTAATCTATGACAATATCTAATAACCTTGTTTCGTCAGTAAATACACTTCTCATCAAAAAAATCGAAACGGTCTGCAAGTTTGTGTTTTGTATGGATTATGAGAAAAATGTGTATATTTAGGAATACGTGTTATATGTCATTTAATAGGGATTTAATGAGGTTTTGAAATAATAATATTGACGTTCTAAATTCAAATTTAATTTTCGTAGATTTTGTGTTTTGCTTAACAAGTCGTTTTTACCCTGTACGTAGTTTGACGGAAATTGATAAAATTACGCACGTAAATGAAAAAAAAGCTAGGAAGCGATTATTTGATGACTCATATACCCTCCCCAAGGTCTCATTACTGCTTCTGTACGGTTCTTCTTCGATCGGATGAGTGTCACGTTCAAATATAGTGACGTTCTGTTCTATACCTCTTGGATTGTATTTTACAGCTGGCTAAGTGTTTTTAACTCATGATCTCTTCCACTAATTCGTCTTTTTTTCTTATTGCATTGATGTTAAATCTGATTCAAGTGCGCCCTTCTTGCTGGCCAATCAATAATAGAGATATCTACTACGGTATCATAATCTCATACGACGCTCGCTGTGTTTGCCCTAGCATCCTTGTGCGTAAATGTCAAACCGCTGTCAATAAAATGTGCATAGGGCATCACATGAGGTTCAATACACTGTTCAATGTCCCTATGACTGTTAAATAAGGGCAGACGTGACCAAAAAACAAAGACAAACTCTGTCTTGTCGTTGTCACTAATTTCTCCCCAAATAGTCCATGAACTACCACCATGGATGACCTTTTCTTTTAATCCAGCATGGTGCAAAGTGTTCTCCATCTCTTCTGTAGACCTTAGTCCTTCCATCCTTACCATACAGTATCATTTAACACTCATTAGAAAGGAGAAATTTGTTCCACTAGATGTATGACCATTTTAGGTAATTACGTGAAAAGTTAAGACACGCTTTTCGATGATCTGCAGGTAATTTCTCCATATTTGCTGGCTTGTATGGTAACATTTTACGATCCTTCAAGCTTTTTCTAATTATAGAGTCTCTTAAAGCTACCATAGGTTCATCATAAAGCTGCTGCTGCGGTGGAAAGACATTAATGCGTAGATTTTGTAAGGAAGTTGTTACTATAAATCGATCTTTTCGGTCAGAAATCACCTGTTTTCTGCCTGATCTCTAACGGCACGTGAACAAACAAGTTCCTTGATAGCGTTTGTAGATTCTATAAAAAGATGACTGGCTTAGATGCAATCTTTTAGCCGTAACACGCTGACTAAGTTGAGAATTTAGCAATGCCACCACTTGGCGGTTTTTGCGGGTGAACATCGCATGGATGCATTAATAAGAGGCGCGAGGAACTCTGGAAGCGGGTTACGGGTTATTAAATAAACGCTTCCTAGCTTTTTTTTCATTTACGTGCGTAATTTTATCAATTTCCGTCAAACTACGTTCAGGGTAATATAGACTTGTTGAACAAAATACGAAATCTACGAAAACTAAATTTAAATTTAGAACGGTAACATTATTATTTGAAAACCTCATTAAATTCCCTATTAAATGACATATAACACGTATTCCTAAATATACACATTTTTCTCATAATCCATACAAAACACAAACTTGCAGACCGTTTCGATTTTTTTGATGAGAAGTGTATATTATTATATTTTTTTGGTTCTGAGGTTTTACTTTTGGGAACCGCTTAAATAATTAATTTGATTTAACCACCGTTTTATAATTAATCATTTTCATTACAATTCACGCAATTGTAATTGTAACTCAAGTCAATTAAACAATGATGATAGTGTTCAAAAAGCTTAGTTTCTTTAGTGATACCTATACCGCACCAACGACTAGTTATTTGTGCGGTACAGAGTTCTTGAATGAAAAACTGAACTTGGCTCCAAGAACTCGGTATCAGGCGACGTTTATCTTCTGTCCAGCACGCATTGTTACCTCCTTTGGGTACGTTTCTAGATGTAGAGACGTATCTATAGAGCCACTGGTATTGCATGGTTGAGTGGAGGGTAACCGTAATCGAGAGATGCGAGTAAGGTCGCCTATGAGGTGGACATACCAAATTAAGGCGGCAATGGACCGTCCCTTGCACAAGTGCGCTAGACAAGCAGCCACCAGAGAGAAATAGAGGGAAACAGTCCACTAATATGAAGTAGGTGATCGTAAAAAATGGAAGAATATAAATTACAAGGAAGATGTTAAGTTTGTATTAAACATTTATTAAGGAATAAAACTACTTATAAAATACATGTAAATAAAATTTAATAATGCTGTTCATTCTATATTTTAAGGAGGTAAGTAGGCTCAAGTAAAAACAATTTGTAAAAGAATGCGGATGTATCGTACACGATTCGAAATACCAAATCAAATTAAACAATTTATTCGTTAGGAATACACAGTACCACTTATGCAAACCGAATGTTTCCATGCAAGAAACTGTCAGTTTCGGAGATGTGGTAAACAAAAAAAAACCAAATATTTTGTGACATAAAATGTAATATTGTTGTTTTTTAATTAATAAACTGTCTTCTATAACTTTATTGACGTGGGCTTGTTCATACAACAGGATCTGAGTTTCATAGCATGAAGTATAGATTTGAAATATTACTGATGCCATCTGAGTTACAATTAAATTTTATGTTATTGTAACATATACGATTAAGTTAAATTATCAGTATTTTTTATGTCGAGTGTTGAAGCACATCTGAAAGAGGTATATTTAAATTGGTTAAACACAAATTAATACGAAAAGAAGAAAGACAATGGAAAAAGGTCATGGCGCTGGACCCTTCGGTCGCTGTAAATCATATTCTCAAAAGACCACATTCGTAAAACATCACATTCGCAAAACACGATATTCGCAAAACATGATATTCTCAAAATATCATGTTCTGAATAATAATAATAATAAGTTCTTTATTTCAGAGAAAGAAAAAGTATACAGTATTGTTACATTACAATAGTTTGTGATACATTTTTTACATTATGTGTGAATAATGACTCCTATGCTAGGAAATTCCTGTGTTACAGGAGTCATCCATTCGTCCGTTTATATGTGGCTATTACTGAGAGGAACTAGACGTGTAACATGTCTGAGTGAAGTTTATTTTGTGTTTGTGCGTGTGTGTATGTATTGTGTGTGTTTTGTGTGTGTGTGGTGTATGTATGTATGTGTGTGTGTGTGTGTGTGTGGTGTATGTATTCATGTATCAGTGTGTGTGTGTGCGTGTGTTATGAGGGTTTTGGTTTTATTAGTGTTTCAGTTTCGTCATAATCCAAGGTTAGTAAAAATTGTTTTGTAGTTTTATTACAGTTGTGTGAGTTTAGCGCATGTATATTTAGTTTTTTTGTGTAATTTTGTGTATAAGGATGCGCTTAGATAAGAGTAGTGTCGTGTGGCGAATGTGGTTTTTGCGTGGATTTTGGAGCATACCGGTGCAGGTCTTCTTTTTACTATTGAGCTGTCATTTATCTTTTTTGAGAGAGTCAGATGTTTCCGTAGAACTGTGCGAAGGATGTAAAGTTGTCGGACCGTTAGTGTGTTAAAATCTATATATAGTTGTCTTGTTGGGTAGCGGAAAGGTTTTTTTTTAATGACTTTGATGACTGCTCTTTGGGCCCGATCTACTTGGATAATGTCAGTCTTTGCTGCACCTCCCCAAACAGGGATGCAGTAGCTTAGTATTGATTCGCATAGTGCTAAGTATACAGTCTTTAGTATGTCATTGTTCGCAGATACTCTGAGCTTCTTAAATAGGTAGATCAACTTGCGAATACGTCCGGACAAGGTTTTTAGATGTTGTTTCCACGATAGGCAGGCGTCTAGTTGTATTCCCAGATAGCGGACTACTGATACTCTGGTTAGAAGAGGGCACGGGCAGCTTGGTAGTAAATTGCTACAATGATGAGCTTTAATAGATAACGAACTATCAGAAGGGAGGACTGAAGGTCTTGAGCCAAAAGCAATAAAGCACGTTTTAGTTGTGTTTAGGGTCAGTTTGTTAGAACCTAGCCATGTTATTACTCTGTGAAGTCCTTTTTCGGCTGCATCCTTAGCTGAATTCCAATCTTTCCCGTGCGATAGGATTACTGTGTCATCCGCATAGACTATTATTTGTGTGGAGGGTATTGTTAGTTGACAGAGATCGTTAACATATATCAGGAATAGTAACGGACTGAGCAAACTCCCCTGGGGGACTCCAACTGTAACTAGGTGGGGTTCACTTATGTGTTCCCAACTTTTAGTTCTGTTAGTCAGGAAGTCTTTATAAAGGTCGAGGGTTATACCTCGTATTCCGGTTGACTCTAGTTTAGCAAGAAGTAAAGGGATACAGACTGTGTCGAAGGCCTTCGATAAATCTAGGAAGATACCTATGCATTTAAGTTTATTATCAATGTTGTTGACTAGGGGATTTACTAAAGATGTAACTGCATCTTCTGTGGAGAATCCACGTCTGAAGCCGTATTGGTTATCAGAGATAATATTGTGTTTGTTTAGGTAATTATTTAGACGTTTATACATTATCACTTTAGAGATCGCAGGAAGGACAGAAATAGGGCGATAATTGTTAATCTTATCCTTATCACCCGATTTGTGAATTGGGTGCACTATAGCCCTTTTTAGAAGTGTTGGGAAGGTGCCTGTGGCTATTGCCAGGTTGCATATGTGTGTGATTACCGGGACTAGAATGTGGCTTGCATGTTTTAGTAATTTAGGGGGAATACCGTCCCAACCTGTCGCACTATCAGTACGAAGGTTGTTTATTATATGTTGGACTTCCTCTGCATCAGTGGGTAAAAGAACCATGGAGTCCGCAGTAATTGGTCGTTGTGTGTTAAGGGGTTGTGGATGGTTGGGATGGACAGTATTTTTAGTCAGATTTAATCCAATATTTGCAAAGAATGAATTGATTGTATTGACAGATTTGTAAGGTGAATCTTTTATTGACAGAAGGTCTGTTGGTATAGTGCGTATACGCTTAGCGTCAGTTACATTTCTGATTGTTTCCCACATTTTTTGGGATTTTTTTTAGCTTTTTCGAATTCAAGAGCCTCGTAATCTGATTTTAGCTTTTTTATCAAATTGTTGCAGAAGTTACGGTAACGTAGGTAGGTAATTTTTAGAATGAAGTTGTTTGGGTCTTTATTTGTTTTTTTATGCATGTTGTCCCTATTACGTATGCATTTCAATATACCTGTGGTTATCCACGGTTTTATAATTCTATGTTTGCTTGGAATCCGTCTTAAAATGGTATTTTTAGTCAGTATGAGTGAGACTACGTTTAATAGTTCGTTTAGAGCCAGATTGGGGTCAGTAAATGTAAATATGGAAGAGAAATCACAGTTTTCGATATCGCTGATGGTGCTTATAATATTTAGGTTGGTCATTTGGGGTCTATTGTGGTTATTTTTCAGGTTGTTTGTCATAAAGTTTAACAGAGTTGCAGAGTGATCAGTGATTGAAGTTTCTAATATTAGAGCGATTGCTTTGTTACTGGTTTTGAGTAGTATGTGATCGATACAGTTATTTTGGCGTGTGGGGAGTAGGTACGCAGGGAGATAACCATGGGATGCTGTTAAATTAAGATATTGTTGGGAGCGTGAATCATTACAATCAGGGCTGATGTTTATGTTTGTGTCTCCAATAATTGTGGTGTGATTGTACTTATTTGCGTCGATTAATATTGTGTTTAGACTGTCTAGGAAAGAATCAATATTTCTTTGGGATGGAGGTCTGTATAATGCAATGATTGTTAGTTTGTTTTCAATTGAGCAGATGAGACAGCTGGCATCAGGGAAAATTGGTTCCGTAATAGTGTAGCGAAGGTTGTTTCTCACGTATAGGACCAAACCATCGTTTTGGTTGATTAATTTTTGAGTTTTGTGGGGTGTGTAACCGTCTAGGGTAGGGATGTTTCCTGTTTTTTGGAGCCAACACTCGGATAACACTATGACGTCGCATGTTATGTTTATTGTAACTAAAAGACATTTAAGGTCATCAAAATTTTTGTTTATACTTCTGATATTTAGATGTAGAACGTTGAGTGCATTTGATGTTTGTATATTATATATATAGTATATAGATACTGTTGATTTTATTTTGGTTTTTATTCGATCTATTCGAATATTGTTATGGTTTCCCCCATAAGTGGTACTGTATCTTTTAAATAAAACCGCATCATAACCCGATGCGTAGTTTTAAGCGTACAAAGACTGATTAATGATTTATGTTTGTATTTTTATGGCATATAGTAATAGTAATAACAAATATTCTGATTCATAATAATAAATGTTTAATTTCTCTAACTAACAGAACTGTGGTGTATTGACTTGCTGACTGTACTCAGAATAGAGTATTTAGCGTTTATCCTGTTTCACGAAAATCATATCTTGCTAGTATGATGTTTTCAGAACATGAAATTTTGAGAATATCATGTTTTGCAAATATCGTGTTTTGCGAATGTGGTCTTTTGAGTATATGATATATAGCGACGGAAGGCGCTGGACGCGTAAAGTCCAGAGACGCGGGTTCGAGTCCCGCCTCAAATACCAATTTTTTCCATTGTCTTTCTTTTTTTCGGAGTTTTCTAGTTATACCTAAGCTTTATAGGTAAAAAATTATATGTAACACAAATTAAGTTTTGAATACTTATTATACGTTAATTTCTTTTAAAAAGATAAATATTGATTCCAAAGTCCAAACGTAAAACTTGATCAAAAGAAGCTTCGGAGGATTTTTTCAATTGTGAATGGTTGTCCTTGCAATCGCTGGTTTACCCTAGCTCGATCTCCATCCTATTTTTTGGCAAGTTAAGTGCGAAGTAGACCCTCTCTCGCGTCTCGCCAACTTAACTCGCCAAAAAAAGGATGGAGATCTATTTAAATCAACTTAATCAACAACTTACTACTTAACTCGCTACTGTACTTGTCGATGTGTCGGGCTTTAGGGACACATCTTTTTCTCTATATCTATCTCGCTTGCACTTACGGGCCTTCTATTCTTAGATATATCTTGACTTTTATGACCTAACGAGTCAGATGATAACGCGCCTACTATAATTATAAGTAAGCCCAAATTTACTCACGTGATCCCTTTAAATCTAATCGTAGTAACAGTTCCAATTTTAATCGTATCGTTGAACACACTGCCTTCTGTTCCCTTCTCTAGAGTGACGTAGGGATCTCCAAATTTGACCCAAGACTTGTCTACAGCATAATTCAGAGCAAATTGTATACGATCTAATATGTTGTGAAACCAGCTTGGGTTAGGTTTACCTAAAAACACAGTAGATACGGAAATTTTAAAATTAATTTAAAATCAATTGGCTGATATGCTAAAAGTTAATTGGTATAGGGTTTAATTTCAAGTTTTCATTCTTTTTATTTGGTTAAGGTAATATTCACGGATAGTCCCTTGGTTGGTTTTATGATACCCATAGGATGAGACGGGGCGGTGACAGATTGTATTTTTACTCTGTCACTACACGGAATAAATTATCACACGGAATAATCAAATAAATCAGTATGATTCTTTCTTTGTTCAAGTCTATGTTCTAACGTAATGAATAGTTTTGTCGTAGTCAATTCTTCCTTATACGACTTTTACAACACTCCAAATCAAAGCAACGACGCACGTCTAACTTTATAGAGCATCGGAGGAATGTTGTCTTACAAACACCACGCTGGACAAATACATTGGAATAAGGCTTTTTTGGAGGATTTTCTTTTCCTGATTCACTTAACTTAGAGGAAGGAAAAAACGGTGACATTTTGTATTCTTGTGCCTCAATCGAAAGAGCTCATTTACGTCAATACTAAAATTGACGCTAATGTTTAAGATATGAGTGTTATATTTGACGACCTCTGTGGCGTAGTGGTTATAGCATGACTGCTACGCAGAGGTCTCGGGTTCGATTCCCGCTCAATGCAAATCTTTGTGTGCATGAACATGATTGTTTGCATTGGTTTGAGCGTTTGTGTGTATAATATGTATGTATTTACAAAAAAAAAGTATTTAAGTATGTTTATCCGTTGCCTTCTACCCATAGTACAAGCTCTGCTTAGTTTGGGAGTAGATGATGTTGTGTGAATGTGTGAGGATTACATTACAATTATTACGCAATAATCGAGAAACATAATTCATAATGGTCTAACCGATGTACATCAGTGGGAAGACGTTTCTATAAGTTTGCATCAATCTGTAAGTCCTGGGATTTGTAGTGACAGCTATGACAAGAGCTAAAGGTCGCAAATAGTTTAAGTAGAATATTGTACGACCAGTCACTGTACAAACTATGATAATGGGACTCTCTGTTTTATTCGCCAGAAGTACGCAAGACGCGGCTGCAGCTACTGCAGCATTTGCTGGTAAAAGTATCTGAAATCAGTAAATCCTACTAATATTATAAATGCTAAAGTTTGTGAGGAATTATTCATGGATGGATGGATGTTTGTTACTCTTTCACGCAAAAACTACTGATTGGATTTTGATGATAGGTAGGTTACTATTTATACAATGCGGGTGAAGCCGCGGGCGTCAGCTAATAACTAATACATTAAAGAAGTAATATAGACTATTCTATTTTTCAGATAGGATCGATACGGTGACATTTGATCCTTTCCGTGTTACTTAGTTTACTTTTGTAGAAATTAAAAATAAAAGCTATCAACTTATGAACCCGAACTTATAGAAAAATAAAAATATTATTTAGACGTTATTATTTAATTAAATTATATGAAATGTTTGTTTTATATCCCATCTTCAACCTTATTATGTAAAATATAAACATACAAATTTTAAAATCGTATGCGCGACTCGGAACGAATCTCAATAGATATTGACACAATAAAATTGTTAAAGTCGAATGAATTTTTATTAAACTGATTAAATCGATTAAGTATTTTTTTTAAATATTCATTGAAATATTATTAATTAATATATGTAATAATTTCAGTTGTCCTATAACTAAATATTAGTTGTACGAGGATAGGGCGCGAATTGTTTTTTTTGGCGGGATTCTTACGTCATAGCATACTTTACTTTATTATCTAAAAAAAATTATATGCGGTAATTTTTAACCTACGACTGACCTAACTTGACTGACTGACTGTTTGTATAGTCAAAAACTAAATGGCCTTATCACCTCTAGAGTTAATGTTAGTTGCATGTCATAAAACTAGTAGGTTCAATATCGCACAACAAAACATCAGCTAAATCATGACACTACTTTGACATATCAGTTCTTTTGTATTAGCAAATAGTCGTTACTTATTTATAAAAACAAATAAAAAAGTCAACGTTATTGACTGTTACTAGAGTATATTTTCGGTAAAATGTTTTATTCTAATGAATTTCTCTCTTTTTTCCTTCTATGTCCATCCCTATCATTTCTTGCATGACGTCATTGGTGCATATTTCAATTAAAAGTTTTCGTAATTTTATAATATAAAACAAATTAGGGTAAACCACCTAATCGTTAGAAGTCCTACAATTATTGGCACTTAAGAGTTAAAAGTGAGTAAAAAGAAAGAAAACACTATAGATTATCCTAGTTCAGTATGATTATTCAAGTTCAAATATTATTTATTTAATATTTTTATCATATTTTATTTATTTCATGTGACAACATAGCAACAATAAATTTATCAGAATCCTTTTATTGGCATTAGTGCCAATAATATTTATTTAATACTATTCAATCACATAATAATGAGTAAGTATAAGCAAAGATTAAAGTATTTTATAATTTTATGATATTTTATATTTTAGTCTGACACGAAGTCCACTCTTAAGGTGCCAACAATTGGGTGGCTTACCAGCCAATATTTAAATTCTACATTTTCAGTTTTTCTGAAATGACAAGCTTGTAATGTCACAAGTAACAAGTTGACTTGAGTTTTAAATTATTTAATGGTTTTTCATGGTTTTTCACATACAAACTCTACAGTTTAAGATAGTGACATTTGTATTGTTTTAGTAGATATTATTATTTATTGCGTTGAAGTGAAAGTTTAAAATAGATTGCACTTTTAATCTAAGCATAGTTTTGATTACGGTCAACCAATGACGTCAAGCTCACGCATAAACATTAAATAACGATCTTAATGAATTTGAATTATGATAGAATTTTTTGTCAAAACTGATAAAGCCATTTCGTTTTTGGGTATACATAATTATATTTTTATACATAACTAAGTTTATACATAACTATAAGAGAATTAAATTGACTTAAACTATGAGAGAATAAAAATAAACTAGCTAGCAACTCCAAAATAAGAAGCGATCTAAGAAAGCAACAGTAACAGAAATATAAATAGTTTTGATACCGCTGTTATCCTATCTATCTCTTCTATCAATTGCAGACTCTACTGAAGCTGGTAAAATCTTGAGGATGTCATTATTAAACAAGGCGTGTGACCACGTAACTGCCGATGATTGGAAAAAAGTGGTGGTAAAACAAAAAATCGAATACTTCATGAGAGGAAGAGACATCAAATTAGACAATTCAGTAGATTTTCACTTATTAGTTCATGTAAGTGACGAATCAAGTAATAAAGTAATTCAAGCTGTTCATCAGATGAATCACTTGATTTGTCATAATTAATAAATATTGGAAAAAAAAGGTTTTTTATTTGTACCCATAATCGATTTATTCTTGTTTATAAATTACTAGCAAATCCGGCGAACTCCGTTTCGCCACCGTTTTTATGTAATGTAAAAAAAGATTTTTCCCGCGTTACTGTTTAAATTTTTCCTGAATTTTCTTTGCTATAAACCTAACGGAGCCCGAGACCTTTCCAACGAATGCAAAACCGTGGAAATCGGTTCGTGAGTTCTGCAGTTATAGCGTCAGGAAGGAAAACCCGACTTATTTTTATATAGTAGAATATCGGTTAGATATTTATTTGGTATTTTTAAAAACGATTTTAGCGTTACTACATCTCTAGTAATGATAAATACTAAACGTCACCGTACCCATGCTGTCTGAAAACTAATATACCTAGATGACAATGTGCCAATGAGGCTGTGCACGAGGTCGCGGGCGTTAAAAATGTGGTGTACTAAGCTTGAATTTTTGCTACACAGTTTTTGCCCAATCTACAAACAATGTCTGAAGCCTGGATATTTTTGTATCCCAAATGGATACAAAAAGAAAAAAAAAGTACAAAATTGTTCCTTTGCGACGTGTTGTTAAGTCAATACGGAATTAAGTATGTATCAATATTTGCTAAGTACAAGCTGTTGAATACTTGAAACTTACAATTGTCTGATAATCTCGAAAATATGTCTTTAGGCTAACCTAACCTAACCTTGTATTTTTGTTTTAATTTTTTTAATTTACACATTTATTTCAGAATAATTTTCCATATTTATTTATTTATTTGTTAGTTAGTAACATAAGCTTACAGAGTATATCAGTAACATTTGTATGCTCATACTTACCCCAGAAATAAGTCGATCAAAATTACTTTTACAATAATTATACGGTTCAATATGTGCACACAAATCTGATAATTGCTTCAAAGCTGTTCTAAGTTTGTCGACATTGTCACAAGGGTCTATAATAAAGCCAGATGCACCGTCAAGTAAAGCTGACGTAATATCTGACACGTCTTGGTGTGCTACATGACCTGTCTGGATAGATCTGTTGAATACTCCACCAGAAATAAACACTTGTCTTCCAACCTAAAAAGAAATATGAATCGGATTTGTTTGGGCTTTGAATTAAAATAATACAAGTTTTTTGTTAAAATGTTTTAAGTTGTTAAGCGTGAAGCTTTAGCATACAACTTAACCCACCCGTCTGTAGGGGGCCTAAGGGACAATCGAGAATCTAGAGAATTAGCTTGATGGTACAACTAATGACCGCCTGAGTTGCAAACACCACATATTCGTGCGTGAAGTCATATCACAATACTTGTTCATCACATCATGTTATACAAATGTAGCTGGTGTACAAACAGAGCAGCCATGTCGGCAAATTTATGGTGAGGGAGTGAAGCCTTTTTATGACTACCGTCTTTAACTTTCTTTTCTGCTGTACTATATTCAGGCCGTTGAATAAGTTCTACTTATACAGTCAAAATTCTGAGTATAGGTATATATAACTAATGATTTAAGAAATGATTTAAGGAAGAGATTTGTTTGTAGTATTCTGTATGGATATCACCCCTTCTTATTCCAAGTTAGGTCTGTGGCTGATGAATGAAGGATGATCGTAGATTTTATATAAAATGGATGGGGTCAAACATTCAGTTAACTAAAAACATAACCGTCAGCCTCGAGTTAATGTAATCAATTTTTTATTACCAGTAGACATTTTCCAATTATCATTTTTTGTATATTTAGCATACGCAGAAATAGATCTTCGTTTAAGTCATGTACCAGCATATCTCTTGCAAGGACTATTGCGTCACACTCCTGGGAAAAAGCGAAGTAGTAAATTAATCGTATCTCATACGTGTATGAGAAGCTAAGTAACCTTGGGTTGTAAGTCCCAGACGCTGTTTTGCAAGTGCTCCGTTCTCTATAACGCGATGGACCCGGCATTCGCACGGAGAATCCATGGAATGCTAAGATTAGGTCATACTTATCCGACTGGCCATCGCGGTATATGGAAGGCTATACGATAGAACAGTAAATCTATGCCTATTTCCCCATGTGTAATACTTCCGTACCTATAAGTAAATAAATAAATTATAAACTTAAAATTATTTAGTTTCGCTTAAATCACATCGGTATAAGAAATGAAGAAAAAATAAAGCTGTAGATTTATATGTTTAGGGATAGTTCGAATGGTAAGATTTTATCAACCTACCTGTCCACGTGTTTACCTGCAGAGATTCAATACATATAAATTTATTCGTGTACTTGTCTTTTCAAGAATGATTGTGATGTAAAAAAATAATATTCAATATACACTGAGAGATGCTATTAAAAGTAATGCATTTAGAGTGAGAAGACGACGGACTGATGCCTAATGGGTCTTTGTGCTGAGTAAGCTCAAGACATTTGCATTCATTGTGGTTGGTACATTACGTGGCCTTTATGTATAAACAATATATAAAACGTATACCTTCACTTGCCAGAATTTCATTTGCTCGAATTTTCATTTTCCATAATTTCATTCGTATTAATATTGTTTACCATAATCGTCCTTAGCCATAATATTAACTTGCCATAATTCAATTATGTTTAAGCTGAGAGTTTCAGAGCAATCCAACTTAGAGTTAGGTTAGGTTTATTCTTTGAACCACCAAGACGTCGTTCTGTTTTTGTCGTTATCTCTTAATAACATTATGGCAAAAGAAATTCGGGCAAATTAAATTCGAACATAAGAATATTATGGCATATAATTTTCGGGCGAATAATAGATAACCGTTATAAAAATATTACGTACCGCAATAATCTCATCAATATTAGAAAGACCTTGTACAGTGGTAATATTTGCGAGTATATAAGGTTTGGCATGAGTACCCATGTGAGATTTTAATGTCCTTAACGTGTCAGCAGTCCGAGGATGATTTACTATTATCACGTCTATCTGAAAAAGAAACTTGTGGTGCAGTCTTTAGATCATATTTACGCCTTTGAAATTACTGGAGATAAAAACGATGTTAACCTCTTCCTTATATTTAAACAAATACTATCTTGAAGTTGGTTCGAGTTGGTTGGTCATTAACCGCTCCAGATTCAATCTAGAGCGGTCCAGGTTTCTGTCCAGCGCTTCCGTAATGGCCATATCTATTTTTTTACGACCCCGGTTTATTAGTGATGGAAACAGTTCAAATAGGTAATTACTCCCTCACTCAGGACATTTTTACAGAACGATTCAG
Source organism: Schrankia costaestrigalis (assembly GCA_905475405.1). Classification (NCBI taxonomy): domain Eukaryota; kingdom Metazoa; phylum Arthropoda; class Insecta; order Lepidoptera; family Erebidae; genus Schrankia; species Schrankia costaestrigalis. The sequence goes on from FR997830.1 coordinate 5,346,014, forward strand.
TTAAGTCATTGGTAACGGATCAGTAACTACTTAATAAAAATAAACTAAGCTAGAAGAGAGATTTTTACCGACTTACAACGGAAACTGCGCGGCAGCGTAAGGTGTTTGAAAGCTACAGCTACTAGTCAGTTTACACAGATCAAAACGTCAATAAGTACCTCATTTTCTAGAGCATATTGAACCATTACTAAGTCTCTTGGAGTTGCATTGCAGCCAATATGATAAGCGCCTTTCATGCGTACAGAGTTGCGTTGGGTCAAAAATCCTTCCTTAATTACATGACATTTCACTGAATTCTTTACTCCTTCCTTTATTACTTCTAATATTATATCTTCATCTTCGATTGATATCTCCATTCCTACCTTTGCATATTCTATAAGGTGAGGAGTGTCGACATATATATGAGTCTCGTTACATTTATTTTTTAGTTTTGGATTATTAGTCAAAGATATTTCTCTGTCTCTATGTATCTTTATCATTTCTAACCCCTGGAAATAATAGTTTAGCATATAAGTTCCATTTGCTTGTAAAGAAAGCCAGGTCACTCTTTACAAACATAATTAATTGGATTTTATTATTGCTTCCAACATTACCAAAACTGCGGTAAGCTAATGTAATAATTCGTTTAAGATTGAACAAAGGAGACGGTTTTTTTTCGCACCGACCTAAACAGTAATGTTTATTATTCATATTACTCACAAAAATAGTTATTATCTTAATATAGTTAACCGAACACAAATTATACTTAAACGGTGAGGGAATAATGAAATAATAATAAAAAAGAATTACACCTAAAAATGCTTGTTTTGGAACGTTCTTAGGTTTATTTTAATGGTTATAATACAAATTATCAAGTAACGTACTTTAAAAATAATCGTAGAACGAAACGTAAATAATAGCCAATAGCAGATACTCTGTAGTACAGTTTCAATCAGTTTGACATTGTCATGACAACGTTGTTATTGTTTCAGATTTTATTAGAAAAAAACGCATGATTTATTTGTACTTTTAAATTTTATAAAAATGGCATCTTTAGATAGAGTGCAAAATACACACTAAAGCTGCTCTTGCTGGATACTGTTGTTATTGCTTATTGAGCAGAGGCACAGTCACTGTTAGCTGCTGTGCATTGTGATGTGTAAGGTGTGGTTTTTATCTTGGGCTCTGCTTTTAGGTGAGCTTGAGCCACCTGCGTCTATGAAATGCTGCTTTAAGAGATGACTGTGTTAATTATAATTGTGAACAGTAATAAATATTTCTTGTGTCATATATATTAGTGTATTGTGTCTATTTAACTACCTTATTATTTAAGATCTACAAGCAATAGCCAGCAAAAACTGCGTTATTTCGAGAGATCTTGGTTGCCTTATTAGTGTATATTCATTAGACAATCGCTGTTGTGAGATTTTAGGTTGTCACTAGAGTCATGTTTTGATTGTCCTATTTCAGAGTATTCCCTCTTGAGGGAGTTTTGATATATGCAGACTGTCTATCTAGAGATTATAAGGAATAAACTGTATGCATTTCATTCCTAAACTCGCACAATTTGTGACTGGGCCTATTCGCCGAACAAAAAAACCGTCTCCTTTGTGTTAAATTAACAGAAAATTGTGTGGTGACGGAGTAAGAATACAATATGCCATCACCCCATCTCATCCCATGGGTGTCGTAAACACTGACTAAGGGACTATCCGTGAATATTATATTTACGAAATAAAAATAAGAAAAACTTCAAGTTAAACCCTGTACTAATCCGTCTGGCCAGCCTGGTATCAGTAGGCCGAGTTTCCCTTCGTCACGGGAGGAGGCCCGTCCCTGCAGTGGGACAATAATAGGCTGTTATGACAAAAAATAGTTTTTCATTTCTTTGAATTTTGTGCCTTTCAAAAGTTGTTGTCTTTAAAATGTTAATGAATATAATAATATAAACAATTCTAATATTTATACCTTCTCTAAATTACCAGTCTGTATAATAGATCTTTTTGGTTCAATACAGGTAGCGTAAGGCCAATCTTGGACTCCTAATTCTTGAGCTAAAATTACTGCAGCTTTATCAATGTTTTTGAATAATTTAATATGTTCTTGGTCGGTTTCAAACGGCGCTAAGTATCGTGCAATGTCCATTCCTGCCTCCATTAGGAGCTTAAGGTCCACGACACCTACATTAGAATTATCTGAAAAAAAAAGCAGGTTTTTATCAAAGTTTATTAAAAAAATCTTGACAAACCTTTTAAGCTAAAATAATATATGATATACAAAAGCAACTTGATTTGAGTCAGATTTCCGTTATCTATACTAATATTATAAAGAAGTAAAGTTTGTGTGATAGTGTGTTTGTGACGTTGTAGGGGGTAATCTTTAGATTTACTAAACCAATTTTAAAAATTCTTTCTGTGTTGAGTAGTCCATTTATCGGGGAGTTTCATAGGCTAAATAGTATCACGCTATGACTAATAGGAGTGGAGAAGTAATGAAATATGTTTAAAAAACGAACGCGTTTATTTGGCCACCTCGAAGTGGGCACGGGTCAGCTAGTCTGAAGATAAAATAGATTAAGATTAGAATGTTGGGTGATATTACGCGTAAAAAGAAAGGGCCGGCTAGCTTAGCTTCGCTGATATAAACAGTGCATCAGTTAAAATAATAGATGAATGTTGCAAATAAATAAAATAAAAACATTAAGTAAACTGAGGTTTAAGACAGTCATTCCTGTATCGCTCAAGTAAAATAATTGAATGACGACCTATGTGGCGTAGTGGTTATATAACATGACTGCTACGCAGAGGTCTCGGGCTCGATTCCCGCTCAATGCAAATCTTTGTGTGCATGAACATGATTGTTTGCATTGGTCTGATTGTTTCTATGTATAATATGTATATATTTACAAAAAAAAAGGTATGTAAGTATGTTTATCCGTTGTCTAGTACCCATAGTACAAGCTCTGCTTAGTTTGGGACTAGATGACGTTGTGTGAATGTGTGAGGAATATTTTTATTTAATATTTAATTTTCTTCTGTGTCTATGTACTTTGGTTCTGTTTATTTCCCCGCGACATTGGGCTCTATAAAAAAAGACTACAAAAACATACAAACAGTTGTTGTTATGATCTTTTGAAATTTTTGGTAATTAGCCATATACATATTTAGAGGAGGCCTATGTCTAGCTGTGGAGGTCAATTGACTGATATGATGATGATAATGATGAGTAGCAATATGGGTATTAATTAAAAGACTAAAAACAATAAAGAAAAGTTACCAAAAGACGCTATTATTTTAGTTCTTCTTTTAGCACATGGTGCACTGTATGGAAAATTACTAACACTAAAATCAATATCTCTAAACTTTAAGCATTGTCCTGTTAGTACATGATTTCCTCCTGGCATTATAGCATCAGTTTTGATAACATAACAGCATAATTAGGTGTAAAAAAAATATATTTTTTATTTAAGCAAACGTATCAGAACTATAATAATATTGTAAATTAATTACAATACTTTAAATTATTCAAAATCAAGTACAAATCGCAAATCTCTGTGACATTATCACATGTCAGCTCCTTTGAGTATATTATTATGTTCTGTGCATGTCAGACAAACAATAAGTAAGTATATAAACTGTTACCAATAGTTACCTTCTATAAGTTTCTGTTCTTCTTCTTCCTTTGTTCTGTTTCTGTTTTTTTTTAATAAAATGGCCCCATCATTTCCCAATGATTCTGCCAACGTCATGCCTTTTGTAAGGCAAACTATGCAGTTGTTGACAATTCTGCCAGACTCTGTCAAGTTATGGCTTATTAGGTGGAGGTTTTGTTTTTAATGTCGGTAAATGTTAGTAGATAAAGAACGTTGTACAGCGTTTAATTTCTCATTCTCTTGATGCTGGCAGATTCGTCAGTCAATAATGAATCTATAATTTCAAAAAAGATTGGTATAGGGCAAATAGGGATATAGAATCGCCATTTAAAGAAAAAAGGTTTGGACCAATTACTGTAGCCTCTGTAGAAAGAGGTCGAGTAGGTTGAACTCAGCGCTATGTCTGCTTCTATCCACCTTCAAAGAGTATGGTGCATTGAAAAGAGTTTAATGTTTCCGTGTGGTGCCGGAGTAAGAATACAATATGTCACCACCCCATCGCATCTGATTAGTGTCATAACAACCGACTAAGGGACTATCCGTCAATATTATCTTAACAAAATAAAAAGAAGGAAAACTTGAAATTAAACCCTATACCAATCCGTCTGGTCAGCATGGTATTAGTAGACCAAATATTACTCCGTCATGGGAGGAGGCCCGTCCCTGCAGTGGGACATTAATGGGCTGTTATGATGATTATGATGAATGAGTTTAATTAGCAGGGTACAGTAGTTAGTAGAATTACAGGGTGATGAGTTATTGGAGAGGCAGTCTGATTTTCAAAGATTTATAATATTTCAATATCAGTAGAAATGTTCATTCACAGAATTTATTTTGTTTCAACCACAATTGCTGTATACTGAGACCGATAACATTAAAAACTCTTGGGACACACAATCTATAAAAGTCTCGTCCTTCTGATGTGTAAGCCTTTTGTATTCACACACATCGTCCCGGAGGCCCACATCAGCGTTCACAATGAAATTTACTATACAAATAAATTTTGGAAAACATATTTCATTTTATTAGAATACTAGCTGCTGTGCCCGCGACTTCGTTCGCGTGGCGGATGTTACTTACTTCGCAATTCGATTTAATACTGAAAAATCGTTTTTTAAACCTTATAACAAACAGATATACCTACACACGAATTGTAAAATTAACGAACGAACCAAAACCTTTTCAAAAACAGACCTTTACAAAGACAGATCTATGAAGACTGTGTCTAAACTTATACTGAAAGACATGAGCGAACGTCATTCTTTCAAGTAAAATCTTAATACCGCGATACTGAAAATGACGTCACAGGCACAATGCCATCTGTTGTCAAATTTGTAAGTTAAAATAAATGACATCGCTTATTTCATCATAACAGCCCATTAATGTCCCACTGCAAGGACGCGCCTCCTCCCGTGACGGAGGGATACTTGGCCTACTAATACCACGTTGGCCAGTCGGATTGGTATAGGGTTTAATTTCAAGTTTTCCTTCATTTTTATTTCGTAAAGATAATATTCACCGATAGTCCCTTAGTCGGTTTTACGCCACCCATGGGATGAGATGGGGAGGTGACATATTGTATTCTTGCTCCGTCACCACACGGATAATCGCTAATTAATTATGATTGAATACATTTGCACGCCACGTTATGGTGCCTCGGTGGCGCGGCGCGGTCGCATTACATGGCTGGCGTGCATGAGGTCGCGGGTTCGATTCCCATGGAGGACAAATTGTGATACACAAACTATTGTCCTTAGTCTGGATGTTCTTTGTGTCCGTTAAATTGATATTTTTAAAGACTAGTGTGAAGACTTATAATTGATATTACACATACGATTCATAGTTAATTTTATTAACATTTAAAAGGAATAACTTATTAATAGCACTTAATAATAAAATAGTTATAGATTATTTAAAAACTCATTTATTTTATGATTACTACTGGTAACGCCATCGCGTGAACATAAGAAACGAAATTTAAATTCATTTAACATTGAACCAAATCCATTTTTCATGACCTCTGATTTGTATTGGACTGTTCTAATAAAGAGATCTAGCGATATCTCGAGTATTACTTATCCGATTCCGATTGTTTTATTATAGTATAGATAGATACCTACTTTAAACTTACTACCTAAAAACTACGTATCTATGTATTTTAATATCTAAAGCGCGCTTATTCCGAGAAGAGTCAATAAGAACCACGTCCGTTCGCATTAAGAGTAAATGTGAATGAAATTATATAGATGCACCGGTTGGCCGTTTCGGACGTTAAACAAAAATCAACCGTACAGCCGTACTCGTAATGGCGCGGCGACATTTGGAAATTTTCTTTCATCTAAATCTTGTGTGTTTATAAACCGATTTCTATAATATTTTTTTTTAATGAATAAGGTATTAAAGTGTACTTTTGAAATATGGGAGTTTGAAAAAGATATGTCTATGCAAATTACAATATATTTATGTATTTAATACACTTTGAAGAAAACCCTAACGATTAAACATGTTATTGTGGCTAATATATAAAAGATAGATATACACTATTCAGGACTTTTTTGTACATCTTTTGAAGACCATTATTTTTGTAATACATATTTTTGGCGTATGATCAACGTATGCGATGATAAGAGCTCGAACGCGCGTTTTTTCAACCGACTTGCTTCAAATTTTTCGTCACTGCTCAGCTCCTATGTGTCTTAGCGTTATGTTATATAGCCTATAACCTGCCCAGGAGTATGGACTACAATGTTACCAAGTTTAGTTAAAATGCCTTCAGTAGTTTTTGACCCATGCGTGCACATACAGACAGACAGACAGACAGACAAAAAATTTATTGATTGCATTTTTGGCATTAGTATCGATCACCATTCATCCTCCAATATTAATTTTTAACATATATTCAATGTACAGAATTGATCTCTCTACAGTTTTATTATAAGTATATAGATTGGAAGTAAGGATATTTTTATTTCTGTGCAAACATTCATCATGACAGCCCATTAATGTCCCACTGCAGCGACGGGCCTCCTCCCGTGACGGAGGGATACTTGGCCTACTAATACCACGCTGGCCAGACGGATTGGTATAGGGTTTAATTTCAAGTTTTCCTTCTTTTTTTTTCGTAAAGATAATATTCACGGTACAAATATTTAGTATAGTTATTTACTGCATTGTAGGTACAAGCGCAATAAGAGGCTGCTGTGCACAAGGCAGCTGGTTCGACGCTGGATGCTTGTCCAAAGGAGTTGTATAAATTATAATCTTGTCCGATAAAACTATTTTCTCATTCATGGATTCACAGTCATGACTAGGTCGTCTGCCCACAGTGTGAGAGATCTGCTTACCCTGCGACGCCCGCTGTTACCAACTTAGAACCTCTCTACCCGATTCTAATCGATTCTACGTGTTCTTACAAGTAGTACTATATCGATACCGCGGAAAGTGGAAGAGGTAGCCTAGCTTTGGAAGTCTATTGGCTGATTATGATGATTATTATTTTAACTCCGTAAGTTCCGTGTGGTGACGGAGTAAGAATACAATATTATGTCACCACCCCATCTCATCCCATGGGTGGCGCAAAAACCGACTAAGGGACTATCCGTCAATATTATCTTTACAAAATAAAAAGAAGGAAAATTTGAAATTAAACCAGCGTGGTATTAGTAGGCCAAGTATCCCTCGGTCACAGTGGGACAATAATGGGCTGTTATGATGATTATTTAACTCGTTGACATTAATGTTAGAATGTTCCTACTTTGGTACATTAGGCTATTTAAAAGAAAACTTCGTGAGATTAGGTTCCTAAGTATTCCATTAGAACTTGATACACGTCTGTGTAGTTCAACCTAGCTTATATAAGACGTTGTACTTCTTGGATATGGAGGCTTACGTACAAATAGGCAAACTTTTTTGGTGTTTAATCTTACAAATGATTGTATCCAGAATTTTTGCTGTGAGCGGTAATTATTCTTTTGTAGAAACAGAAGAAAAATAAGTAAAAACCATTTTGTTTCAGTTTATAACTTTTTGGTATTTCATGAGAAATAGGTAATATCTGAATAGACTTCTTAGTGTACATCTAGCTATGTACTTACATCTACAACATTCAAGAAATGAAATGGGACGTATTTTTGTAAACACATAAGCGTCATAGATATTAATTGCAGAATGCAAACATTTTTATTTATAGTAATTTGCATTGAAAGGGAATCGCTCTCAATACCTGAAATCATAAACTTGTCTTTACCAAGCAATTTCCCACCCAATAATTCATTTTAAAATATAACAAACCGATATAGATACAGCTTTAATAAGCAACAAAACATAGCGAACGTCTCCGTCAGCCATTTTTTTCTTATTTGTACAGTTAGTGGCAAGCTAATGGACAAACAAGGGTCGTGCCAATGTTGATTTTCAGTTAGACGGTGCAAGGACGCTTGTATCTTACATGATTTATTTGCGCTCGCCGCCGGCGGATATATTCTCTTTGTATTGTTAAGATTGCAATTTTCTTTGTAATTTTTAAGCAAATTGTCTTGTATATGCTTTTTTGTTTGAGTCTATTTGAAGAGTGAACTTTTTGGACATAGGTACTTTCATGTTTGCTTTATGAATGTCTGCTCCTTTAGAGTTTCTCTTTACGCTATGCTTGAGTTATCTCCACTGCTAGAAATAAATTAAGGTCAGAAGTTAACACTACTTTGTATACCTACAATTTAACAATACACACAATAAATCTAAATTAATTTTTATAAAAAAAAACAATAAAAATATATTCTAAACAAAATGTTTACATTATAAAGCAGTACCCGAGACCTCTGCGTAGCAGCCATTGAAAATAATGTCTACGCCACAAAGGTCGTCAAGATTAAGAGAGTTTGATTACAATTTTCTGATAGTTTTTTTCCTTAACGATCAATGTTATTCCTGTAGGAATAGGTAGTATAATATCATCGAGATCCCGAAACTTTGGAGCCTTGGGTATACTGAGCAAAGTCTTGTCTACAGTTTATATTGGCATTGTCTGGTTCGCTATTTGGTTTTGTTTATATTTCGTTTACAGTGTGTTGCTATGTTTTATGGTCTCTTCGGTCACTGACATCACTTTCTTATTTATAGAACTTTTATATACGAAATACAAGAGGTGTTAATGAAAACAACACAACATCCACTCACATACAAATCAGTAGATTGTGTGTTTTTCAGACCAGCTTTAGAATGTCATCAACGATGAACGTGATCACAAAAATGGTATATTTTAAAATCTTGAGTGTACCACAGCCCTTACAACGATGCCATGACAAAGAAGTCTCGATTGTTCCTTTATTTCCTTTAAATTTGATTATAAAGAAATTGATATTTGATCACTATGGGCTTAAATATCAGTTTTAATAAATAAAATAAAGTTAAAAATAAGTACATAAAAATAAGTATTTGATGAATATTACTGGATTATGTAGTCATATTATTAACCATCGTCTTTAGCTTATAGATTCCAGTTTTCTACCGTCAAAGCTTTTAGGAGTATATCCCCTAAGAAGGAATTAAAAATGGTATTTTACTTTAATTAGCGTAGAAAACGTAAACGAATTTATAGATAATAATTTTAAAACAAATAATGTACCTCTATTTGATCAATAATATCATCATAACAGCCATTCGACGTCCACTGCTGGTCATAGGCCTCCTCCAAGTATTGCCACCTTGTGCGGTCCTGTGCCTTAATAATATATTATAACATAAAACAAAAACTTCACATCAAAAAACCAAAGACCAACTTTTTGGCAAACAACTCATGCAGGCAATTCAACTCTTTCAAAACTGACCACGTCAACCAAAAACTTATCTCTACGTCCAACATAAAATATACGTAAAGTATTCGTTCGCATGGATAGGCAGACCTTCCAATCAGCTGGTGACAGCTAGATTGAATCCAATATGGACTGTAACCGACGGAATAACAGTGATTGACGTCCAGCGAATTCTTTTCGCCAGTCCGCTTGTAACATGTCACAGTTTTTAAATATATGTATATTTTTTTGGAATTTAAAGCTATGTTGGTGTATTTTTAAATTAAGAATATGTATTTGTAGGTTGTCTTTTTTAATTACTTGAAAAAACAAAATAACGTTTTCTATTTCCATTTATCTTTTTGTGCTATTGCTGTGTTATTATCAGAGGTCGGAATTAGGTAGAGTTATTTATGTACTTGCATCGAAATGTTGATATTAATGTGGACCTTCCCGGGATTTCTGATGAATAATCCCGGGATTTCTAATGGACAATCCCGTGTGGCCAACAAACAAATAAATAATAATAAAAACCTCAGAATTAGACCAATAAAACAAAGATAATTTATTAACATACAGTTTTTATTAGTTTACATTAATTTACAATACAAATTACTAACACCATAATAACTTATTATGTGTCCAGTGTTATTAACACGTTCACTGCGTTACGGGGTTTTTTGAACCTCGTGCAGTGCCGTCATTCAGTGCGGACGAAAAAAACTAGAGTATACTCGCTGGTGCGGGAGCTGTATCTATGGAATTATTTACTGTACGAGAGAGATAAATATATATTTTTTATGTACGCTTATTATAGAAACAGTTAAAATAATAAAATTATACGGGGTCTTACAAACCCCGTTACGACCAGAGAACAAAAATGACCTTCCAGTGCGATACGGGGTTCAAAAATCCCGTATTAATTATTGTGCTCCCGTACGGGGTAGTGAGTTCATTACCATTAGTGTTGTCATTAGCGCAAGACGTAGTGTTAACCTATCGATAATGAAGCGATCGCGACGTATGTTAGAACTGTCAATTAATAAAAAGGATGATGAAATTCCGTCGTCTCCAAGTTCATCCCAACGGCAGTCTGCATCCTCAACAATTTACCGCAAGGTTCATCAGCGGCATCAGCAACGCGCAACAGATGAGTTTGAGATTATCACTAGTCCTAGTACTAGTCATACCTATCACGAGCTACGTAATGTTGATGTGATTTTTTCTAGTTGTTAAAACAAGAAAAAACAATTTGGACAATGTTACTACTAAAACGATTACTAAACAAGCAGAATCAAATTTTAAGTCAATTGATCTCTGTCAAAGTTCTCGATTGCCGTTGAGGTCAGATGAAAATGTTTTAAAACCAACATGCTCAAAAAAAAGTAATTTTGGATCATCGATCCTCTCCTACCTAAGTTCTTAAATAAAGTTCCTAAACCGAAATAAATATTTTTAATTAAAAAGTATCGTTTGTCTTATTTCCCAACACTATAATTTTATCGACATAATTGAGTTCTGTGCGTTACGGGGCAGTAGGATCCCGTATTTTATTATATCAGGTGCGGTACGGGGTTTCTCAGACCCCGAACAATTGGTTTTCTTTGTATATTCGTAATTTTTTGTCAAATCTACTGGCGAAAAGACTATAACATAGCCCATTTCATAATCTATCAGACTATAAAATAAAACAAAACCAAACTTAAATTTTCAGTAAGTTAAAGATTAAAAAAGCAATAGGGGTATACGGGGCACTTTTATACCCGTAACGCACTATGAAGGTAACACTTCACGGGGCTCATTATATCTCGTAACGCACTCAAATTCGAGACGGTTTTTAAGCTCCCGCAGTGAACGTGTTAAAATGTTGTTTTCAACATTTTTTGGTTTGAATATGTATTTATATAGAGTGCTAGATTTGCTTTCTAAATTTAGATTATGTAAACCACGTGAATATGTGGAAAATCCTTAAAAACTGGAGAATCAGCTTATAAATTTATTGCGTCTAACAGTATTGATCAGACTTTTTTTACCAAGATACGTCTATTTAACGTGGAGTAAAGGGTGTAAAAATATGTGTTCAGTCTCAGTGCCAAGACTTGGTTTCCCCTAAAGTCCATAATTATCAACCATCAAAGTTCAATCAACTGCAGGACTCACTGAATAGATCTTAATCAGCTTTCTTAATAGTGTCTTTCTAAACATAGCTTTGTATTAGTAAACAGTTAACTGAAATACATATTGCTTGCCATATGAGTTTCTAAACCTGCTCTATCGAGTATTTATAAGTACAATCCATTGTCTAAAAGCGTTTTAGTATCCTATTATAAATTTAGTAAATTTCAAACTTCTTTAATATGACGATAAAGATCCTAAAAGCACTTTGATGTAGGTTTGTATCATACACGTATATCATTTACGGAATGCAAAGGTTTTAGTGCAAAACTTATTTTCACCGTAAGTGGTAAGACAAACTGTAATTAAAACTTTAAGGGTTTATGATGGCTGTACTTTATCTTTGCTTTGTATATATTATAAACTTTTAAGATATTAAAATGTTTGTCTAAAATAAAACAGATGGTTTTGTTAATGTTTCACCTGTCACGCAGGTGGTAGTAGGGTGCAAAAATGTTTTTGCATAAAAATTGCTGTTGGCTGTTTGATTTGTTGTGTTCACGACGCAATTCTATAATTGATGTTTCAATGTATATTTATTTTATTTATTTTATATTGTATATTATGAAGACGATATGGCTGCGAAGAGTGTGATTTGTGATATGACGTCTGATAGGAAAGAATGGAAGAAGAAGACATGCTGCGCCGACCCCAAATAAAATTGGGATAAGGGCAGGGGAATGATGATGATTGTATATTATGAAAAAAATCGCGTAAAATAAGAATGAATAAAATGCAATTCCATATTCTTTCCAAGTTGTACACTGAAAAGCAAAGTATTTAGATAAATAAATTTTTTGTGTACACCTTTTAAAATTGTATGTTAAACTTTTTTAAATTTATTTTTATAGGCTTTGTCGCTTATGCCCGATTTACACATCGACAAGTACAGTAGCGAGTTAAGTAGTATTTTAAGATTAAGTTGATTTAAATAGAGTTCCATCCTATTTTTTGGCGAGTTAAGTACGAAGTAGCCCCCTCTCTCGCGTCTCGCCAACTTAACTTGCCAAAAAATAGGATGGAGATCTATTTAAATCAACTTAATCTTAAAATACTACTTAACTCGCTACTGTACTTGTCGATGAGTAAATCGGGCATTAGCGACCACATCGCTAATGTTAAACTTTTGAATCAATTATATTTTTTCATAATATTTCAATTAAGTACATCAATTTGTCAACATCATAAAAAAATTGCAACAGCATTGATCAATCTATTCCTGCCCTTAAACAATGGATTTGGTTTAATAATGACTTTCCTATAGGTACAAATACTCAAACTGATCTGTTACTGATTCTACACGCACATGTAAACAAATCTATCTCCAAATTGTTACTGTTTAATGCAGTTAATTGTTACTGTAATTGCCTCTTTGATCCCTGAATTAAGTCAAGGTTTATTTTCACCAATACTCGGTTCAATTAATACCAATGTGGTGTCTAAAATTTAAATGTACCCAATAATAAACCGATTTATACTACCGCAATACCATTTACAATTTTCCATTGGCTTATCTAGTCGAATTAATATTCGCAACTAACTAAAACTTTACATATGAAACCTCATTTGAATGGCGCAAATTGCTTTCCAACGTATGGAACTTATAACAAAACAATTATAACAGACAACACTCAAAATTCAATTATACATTGTCCAATCAATGCAACTTTATTCTAATGTTGCTTCAACTAATTAAACAATTGCAACTTGGTTATTGTCGACGCGAATAGATTTCAAGTTGAAAACAACATGGCTTCTGCCAAACTCAAAATTTGTTTAACAATTTTGAGTTAGCATTTAGTAAATTTGTGATTCAGACTTCGTTACATTGTTTTCTATTTTACTGTTCTCGGAATAGAAACATGCAGAAACTTTGTAATGGCTCCACGAAATGCGACAATTTTGTGGGTGCTTTGATCAGTATTTAGGACATTCAACATTGTGTTCATATCGTTAGGATCTCAGACATGACTTCGACAACTTGATAGTCTTGACTCCGAGTTTGTCAGTATAGCAACTTGAAAGCACCTTCAAGCATGAACAATGTTTTAAAGATTTTGCCTCCTTGCTCGAGTCTGGGTATCGTGGTCCTATTATCTCTCGATAACAAAGTTCTAAACGCTATTTGTCATGAACCAATGTTGTCGCATAATCATGAAAAATAAGCTTAAATATTCTACGAAAATGCCCATGTCTTCATTATTTCAAAAGAATTTCAATAGTATCCAAATGTCAAGCTTAGAAAGTCCTAAAAGGGAAGTAACATAAACCATTTTAAACCTATGCAACTAATGTATTGGTACAAGACCAGTCTAAGAATAGGCATTCTATCGGCACTCATCACAAGCAAAAATCCAAAAACATAAGTCGGTCCTGTTTTTAACGCTCACATAAATTATTAATATTGTTATTATTTAACCCAACTCAGGTTTCAAAGTATTTTGTTATGTTCGACATTTTGTATTATACTTTCATAAGCAAGGTATGCTTCTTACATCGCTACTGTTATTACTCGTCACTCTTGTAAATGTAGGCCATAGTAAATGAAACATTCAGTAAATCAATTAACCAAGCCAAAACACAAATCAATTACATTACGACCCATACAGGAGAGGCAAGGTAAATCGATGAACGAGGTACATACTTGATAAATGCGTAGAGTGCCTGTACCTTATTTAAATAAAGACAGTTTATGAAAAATAGCCGTTGAAACAGTTTGCTGTTAAGAGTAATATAGAACGGACAACCTGGTCAAGGCGGCATAAAAGAGCTGAGGGAAACACAAGATCGCACAAAGTAGAGATATAAGGTAGGAAGCCTGTACCCAGCCACTGACACAGCTCTTTATATAAAGTGACATCTAACATATTCAAATTTAAAGTAATTCCCGAAGTGATCAATATTAAAAATACAACCAATGTCTTCTAAATGAGTGAAGCACCCATCATGCGCAAATATATCGAAAGAATCGGGAGTTATAGGTAAATTATCTTAGAGAGATTTTTGCATTTGTAGTTGTGTACGGTCAGCACATAAGGAAATAAATAATTGAGAACTTTTATATTTTTTTACTTTTTATAGTCAGTTACACCAACTGCATCAAATAACATTAAACAATGATAAGCTAGAGACTAAAATAGTTAACAATCATTAAGTACCATAATATTTAATTCTAATCTTCTTCAACTCCAGACATTTCACTCTCGTTCTCATCCCCACTTTCATCAGATGAATCATTTGTGTTAACAATAATTCGTTCTGATATTATATCTAAAGCCTATACTACTACAGCTGCAAAAATCTCTCGAAACTAATTTTACCATACGATGCCAAAGTTTACCTCGGGCATATATCATCATCGGAACATTTTTATTTAAGAATGTTAAAATAATAAAATATTGATTAAAAAATATTACACAAAATAAATACTTAAATAATAAAAATGTGACAGACCTTATTTGATGACCGTATAGTGGAATTCAAATTTCAAATTTTGAATCCGTGTACATATGCGAACACTACTACAAATGCAAAAATCTCTCTAAGATAATTTACCTATATATTTGAATCTGTTAGATGTCACTTTATATAAAGAGCTGACTGTACGACGACCTAATCTATCTTAATCGAGAAGGAGAAGTAACATTATAATCACAGTCTCGTACTTCAAAGTACGTTTTACGGTACGTTTATCAATAGTTGTACTACTGCATCTTGCTTTAGATGTAGTAAAGTCTCTTCAGTTTCTACGACGAAATTGCTATTAGTGAGATTCACGCTTAATGGACGCGTAATTGGCTGCTTCGCAAACTAATGGACAATTATAACGATAGACGTACATTTTATGAGAAATTATAATATTGTTATGTTGCCCTTATTTTGTGAGTATCGATAGTTAGAGCAAGTTCTCCGTGTGGTGACGGAGTATAATTACAATATGTCACCACCCCATCTCACCCAAACCGACTAAGGCACTATCCGTGATGTTAGTAGTGGTATTAGTATCCCTCCATTACAGGAGGAGGTCCGTCCCTGCAGTGGGACATTAATGGGCTGGTATGACGATAGGTAGAGTGAAGTGTCTTCACTGAGTTTTTATTTGAATGTGGTCATTGTGTAGTCAAAATGCTTATTATTAGTAACTTTTGAGGTGGTTGTCGTCTGAATTTTTTTTTAGTTCCTACTTGATGTCTTGTTTTGGGTTGCGGGAACTTATAGAGAGATGGAATTAATTAAATAATCCTTTGTGAGTGGATTGCACAAAAATTTTTTTTTAGTTTCAAACCGCGATTTGCCGCACCTCAGTTGCATCACGTTTATTTGATTGTAAAGTAGTAATATAATTTAAAAAAAAAAAGATGTCGTCTTGTGCTTTTAAGACAACAACTAGGTCAGATATCATTTCATAATTCTCCTATTTTTACTTTTTTGCAGAACCATTTAATAAAAATTTATCACTCTCCTATTACCTACCACTATCACAAAACTCAAAGAAAATCAAGTTCAACTTGAACCGGTCAATATTACCCAACACTCGAGTGTGAACTCTCAGTGTACATACAGTAGAAGTAGTCAAGTGCTGTATCCACATTCACTGTTTGCTAATCTCACTGTGTACTGATCATACGTCATATTTGATCTGTAAAGCTTCACAATCGACGTTATAGAACGTAACTCTTGTCTATGGTGTTTTAGGGAGTATCATATAAAACAATTGAAAAGATAATAAGTTGTAACACTATCCTGGTGTTAGGTTATTGATTGTTCTTGAAAATGGAGACGAGGATAAAAATTAAACCTAAATAAAGAAGAAAAGACACTTTAAAAATGCTATTAAACTTATAATATTATGGTAGTTTTTGTTTTCAAGCCTGGCTATTCGTGAAAAAACAGATCTGTAGGACGTCGTAATAATGTGTATACTTACGAGTGACTTCCAAAATTGGTTAGATGCTTTTAGTTACTATCAATTTTCCATTCTTCTAAGTCTGGTTTATGTTATCAGCTGTCAGTCAGTCTATCATAACAGCCAACGGACGTCCACTGCTGGTCGTAGGTCTAGCTCCCGTGCCTCCCTCAACCATCGGTTTCCCACACTATACTAACACTCTAGCCCTAAACTATCTAGCTACTAATATTTATATTTCTATTAAAATATCTAATCACTGTTTGTAGTCAAAAATGTATTCCCCTGCATAAAAGTAAATGCAAACTTCTAAATCAAAGAGTAACAATATAGTACATTGATTGAGACGCTGTAGACCCAAAGTTTTAGAAAACAGCAGTAGTAACCACAAAGGCACTTACGCCATCTAGTAGAATTTTGAGAACTTATCACGGGTGTTTTTGTTTCTCCAAATGAAGGCACGGTTTTTAGACAATTTGGCGTACTTAACTCAATTTTGGCTATTTAGCTAATTGTGACTTTGTTGTACCGAAGGTGCGATATAATATATTGTTGTTATATATTACAAGAACATCAACTGAGTGGCAATTAAAACAACTACCAACTAAGGAAACAGTACCATTTACTGAAGTCAGACTTACTTTACTTGTGAAAGCAAAAATACTTTATGCGTCCCTGTTGGTCGATACGGAATTCTTAGAAACTGAATTATCCACCGGGGAGAGAAGGTAAATAAACCCACCCCAAAATAAATAGGGCTAACAATGTTCACGTAGGCAATCATTTCGTTAAGAAAGTACAAGTCAAGTTATTTCTCTTGGGTGTCAGAGGCGAAGGGAAGTGAAGAAACTTGGACCACAAATCACTATTATGTCATCTTGTAGTGGACGAAGCCTTGCTTTCCGGCCTTTTAGGGGTGCATGGATTACTTTAGTACAGCAAACTTTACTTTCATAAAACTAACGTACTTATGCTTATTTATTTATATACAGTTTTTCTTGCTTACAAAACATATTACAGCTCATTTGTGCACTTTTTACTTAGAACTTTTTTTTTTTTTTTTTATTTTTTTATTTTATTTGTTTGAGGAAAGCTTACGGACTAATTACAACATTAGGTAACATATTTTTTTTTTTACAGAAATTGCCAATAACAAGCTTCCACATATAAATATTTTGGAATAAAGTTTAATTTTCACGTTCCAAATTTTTAATAGTTGCGTTTTCAAAATGTTTTAGAAAAATAACTAGAATAATGTTAATTATGTGCGTATAATTAGTTAGTATTTTTCTAAATACTTAGCAATTATATAGGAACGTTGTTTGTTGTACGGTTTTTTGAGAAATGTTAGATTCTCCGACTAACTTCGTATCTACGAAAGAAAATTGTTCCTGAGATTAATTTATTAATTTTAATTTATGGATTTTTTGTAAATTATATTTTATAAAATATATTACATATTATTACGACCTCATAAAGGTCTCTGGGTCCGACTGGATGCGGAAAGCGCAGGACCGAGTTCTGTGGCGCGTGTTGGGAGGGGCCTATGTCCAGCAATGGACTGCAATAGACTAGTTGATTGATTTTATTTAAAGCTTATTTCTTGTTCAGTGTTCACAAAACTATCCCTGCATGTTTATTTTATGATCTATATGAAAGCTACGTTTTTATTTGTAGATTTAAAGTGGCCTGTGCCACCGAGGTTGTTAATTCATGTCATGGTGGTATAAGTCTTAGAAACAAACTTATAAATTCTAATTGCCTTTTAAGAATGAATTGAGAAACCTTTAAAACGCGTAATTAAAACGATATTTCTTTAGTAATATAATTCATATCAACAATAGAGTGGTATTCGGTTTTTTAATTAGAAAATTCTTATTTCATTATAATCGGTTTTGTTATCGGTTTATATGCAAAAAAATACTCATTTCAATATTAACCTCAAACCTGATTGTATATTTTGTTAGTTCGTTGAATAGTTTACTTGTGAACATGTATTATAAAATGTGTGTATTGCATTCATTATTGACTATGAGAAAATCATCACCAGAACTGTGCTTAGATTTTAATCCAGAGCTTTATAGCAACACCACTTTTACTTATGGTAGGTATAAATAACCATTCCCACCAGTAAGGTTTGAGTTATGTCAGTCGTCTGGTCATTCATTGTTATCGTGGGTTTTAATCGGTACACCATAATAAAATGGTGTACCGATTAAAACCTACGAACAGGGTCGGACAGAATCTGACACACCTACCCGTCAGGTGCCCTAGGCTGTTACATACCTGTTGGTAGTTTACTTCTAATACTGTTTTAATTATTGTTAAATTTAATACAGGTAATTATACAGCTGGACATGAATTAAGTTATGAAGCCAATGGTATTGTTGAACGTTTTAATTCAAATTTCGAGCATGTTATTCTTTCTTCGGTAAGTATATGACACCATTTAAGTACCTATGGTTTAGCCTTCAACGCCGTATTATAAAATGTGGGGAGAAAATCGTTCGTATTTATTCCTCCCGTGTGAATACAGAGCTAGTTCTAGACAACGGATAAACATAAATAGACATATTTTTTTATAAATACGTACATTTTAAGTATGTTCATCACAATGCCTTTAAAAGACTCGATATCATAGGAAGGAGGGAACAGATGTGCCTGAAGAATGATTCACAGTTTAATGGTTCCGCAAATGAAGGAAAAAGTTATAACCTAGCTAAGAGACACAAGATCTCTGAAGAATGTAAATTTGACCAGGATATATCGATTTTACGGAACGAGAATTGACATGTAGATAAAAGATAGTAAAGTAAAATGTTATTGTTCTGTTTCAGGAACTGAATCCAAATTTGAGTAAAAATATAACATATTTAAAACTGAATTATGTCAGTCCTTTGTCCAAAGTACACGAAACATTTGATCCTAATACGTTAACTGTACGGCTAAATATATTTTTACCATTTATGAATTTCCCTTACCACATTGAAGCGTATGCTGTAAGGGAGTACTAAGCTTAAGGAATACAATTTAATAAATGTTTAAAAACTAAGTACTTATGAGACATACAAAGAAATGTGATGGAACACAGCTGTTGTTTTTAAGTTGTACTAAATAAAAACGAATCATCCGAAAAGAAGAAAGACAAGGGAAAAAGTTGGTAGTCGAGGCAGGACTCAAACCCACGTCTCTGGACTATGCCAGACCTAAGATTTATAGGTAAAAAATTAAATGTAATTTAAAAACGAATTAATTGAAATTAAAACATAATTACAATAAGAACTATTTTCTTTTTTTACACAAGCTGGTTGGTGACTGCAACGTTGTCGGCGAAGGATTAGTATTGAGAGTTTTTGATAAATTAAAAAAAATAACCTATATGTTATTCTCAATAAAATTGGGAATAACATCTAGGTTACAATTTCTTTATAAATTGTAACCTATATGTTATTTTGATAAACCTATAACAAACATCCATTCATACTTACAAATTTTCACGTTGATAATATTAATAGAATGTTAACAATTAAATTTATTGTTACTGTTATTGTACTTTGTTCTCTTTTATAAGTAAATAATAGTATTATTTTATAATAGTTATTTCGATAACATTGGTTCGTAAAATATTTTTGTAGTTATGTCTTTTATAAAACTTAGGTAAAGTTCGCCATAACTCAACTAAGTACCTATATAGTTACTGTTGACCCTTTTGATAATGCAAGCGTTTGTTTATATAAGCGATTTTAGACTATATGCTCAAGTGTAATAAGTTTTATAACCGTTTTCGTCAAGATCACGTAATTGAAACGGCCTCAGTGGCGCGGGCAGTGCGGCCCGGTCGCGGTAATGGCTTGCGTGCACGAGGTCGCGGGCTCGAATCCAAGCAAAAAAGTTGTTTGAGCGATTAACAAATTACTGTCCTGAGTTCGGATGTTCTTTGTAAAAGTCTCCGCGACAGTACCTAGGAGTTGTGTGAAACTGAAAAAATCAAAGAAATAATATTACTCACCTATTTTATTTGCAAGCTTAGGTAGGTAGGTACTTACTGATAAGATCTAAATAATACTTTTTACTTTCGCGGAAACTTTTACAAACATGAAACAAACGAACACAAAGAACGTCCAGACTCAGGACAGTTGTTTGTGGATCACACAAAAAAATTGTCTTACGTGAGATTTGAACTCTCATGCACTCCACCGCGGGAACGTTTACAAACATGAAATAAACGAACACAAAGAACGTCCAGACTCAGGACAGTTGTTTGTGGATCACACAAAAAATTTTCTTACGTGAGATTTGAACTCATGCATTCCACCGCGGGAACGTTTACAAACATGAAACAAACGAACACAAAGAAAGAACGTCCAGACTCAGGACTGTTGTTTGTGGATCACACAAAAAAAATCTCTGCCTTAGGCAGTGGCGGGCGCAGTAATCGGTAATCGTAAGTCAGCATGAAGAGTCCACCAGAAGGGCGAGACGAGACGAGAATTGAAATCGCACCGAACTCTTTCCACCAAAAATTGACATCGCGACATGCGTGTTTCTTGTATTTTGAACTCTATTTAAGAAATAATACGGTTCATTTTTACACAAACAAAAAGTAGCAACAAACAACAATAGGCCTATCGCGAGAAGCGAGTGTTTTTATTACAAAGTTAATATATACTCTATTTCCTAAGCAATACGGTTCATTTTTACATAAAGATTTCAATTTTTGCCTCGTTTCTTCCCTCTGGTGGAAAATCACCTAGAGTTCAAATCTCACGTAAGACAATTTTATTTGTTCCATCCACTAATTATTGTCCTGAGTCTGGATGTTCTTTGTGTCAGCTAAGTAAATGTTTGTAAATACCCCGCGACACAGGACAATACATAGTGGGGCTATTGTATTTTTTTTAAAGTTCTATTGTTTTGCGTGAGATTCAAACCCGCGACCTCGTGCACTGCGAGTTGCGACCGCTACCCCGAGGCGGTCAAATTATTTTTGTGATCCCCAAATCATTGTCCTGAATCTGGATGCGCTTTGTGCCTTCATAATACCTTGCGCGGGTGTAAATTAAAAAAAAAATAGGGGCTACATGTATAAACATAATAGACCGGTAGATAGGTTTTTCTGTAACAGAATTTTCTGTTACCTACCGCGGACTGACGTCACAGTATAACCAGTAGTCAAACTGGGCCGAATATTTATTATAAATGGGTGCGCGGTACGTAAACAATAGTAAACATGCGATCTACTTTGTGTTTCCATTTAGTTTTGTAATTGTAAATTAATACGTTTTATTTTTCTATTTTATATTTAAATAAATAGGAAGTGTTCTGTAAAAAACGTGTTGTTTTATGATTGATACATTTAATTTAAAGAAACATGTATATGTTTGTATTTATATCCACCATGTTTGTGATATAAATAAAATACTAAATTATAATATTAAGAAGGTACTTAACAAGTCATTCAGTAAAGTAGGTACAGTACCGGGCCGTTTATATTGCATATCAACCTATAGAAAAATACAATCGGTCAATTTCGGCTTCGTAGAGCGTCAGAGAAAAAGTCAATGTGTAATATTTACGGCCGGGTATTGTATTTATTATATTGGCCATGTTTGTTTGAAATTGAATTTATCGATAACCAAAACCAAACTTAAAACAGGTCTATTAGATCTATTCTAACGTCAAAATAAAGGCATCGAGGTCACTTTATGGATGGGTGACCAATCCATTCAAAAAATGACATCGATGTCATTGCTTAAATTTACCTAGTGAAAGACACGCATGGGGGATTACATAAAGGGGGGCTAAATTTTCATTATTATTGACCTAAGTACAACAAACCGTTTTCGTGATAAAAAAAATACTATATTATAATATTAAATACCTAAGTCATTTAGTAAAGTAGGTATTTATATCAGCCATGTTTGTTTGAAATTGACATATGAATAATATATTTAGTTTCAAATTATAACACACAGTCCGCTCGTTACTGCGGCACAGTAGCGACTGTTCCCTCCGCGATCGTGAGCGTGTAGGTATAAACTCACGTTTCGTCCGTTTCTATGAAGTTGAAATACTGTAAGTATATATTTGTACTATGGCACAGAGCGATAACGTGTCCTTGAGGGCCGGCGGGACGACGACGGCGCACACGGCGCGGCGGCGCGTGAGCGAGTATATAGGCGCGCCCCTCTGGCCACGGCCGAATTCAACTCGAAAATTTTCAAAGTAGCGTCTTAAAATATTTTTCGATTACCTCATGATCGTAGCCAAATTGTAATATACATCAAAAACGATTAAACAGGAATGATTTTAAACCTTTTATAAAGTCAAAAACTGTGTAACTGTTTTTTTTGTCTCTTATCACGCTGCAATCTGTTGCAATATAGTATAGTAATACACTATTCCGTCTGGCCAGCGTGGTATTAGTAGGCCAAGTATACCTCCATTACGGGAGGAGCTCCGTCTCTGCAGTGGGACATTAATGGGCTGGTATGATGATAGTTAGAGTGTAGTGTCTACCTACTCCCGTGACGGAGGGATTCACAGATTTTCCTTTAGTCGGTTTTTACGACACCCATGGGATGAGATAGGGTGGTGACACATTGTATTCTTACTCCGTCCACACGGATGAGTAGGACATTAATTGACTACTGGATTTGATTGCTTGATTACTAACTTAGATCAAGTAACAATAGGTATGCGATTTTCACGCAAATATGTAGTAGTAACAAGTAGTTAGTTATAATCACAGTTATAATAGATCTAATAGCCGTACCTGGCGCAGAAGCAGGTTTAAGCGCAACTATAACTAATTACCTTCCGACGCCTCTACGAGACTACATTCCGGTAGAACCATAGAGTTAAGAAGATAATGTTAATGTACTACAATATTTGTAATTTTCTTAGAAAAAAATAAGGAAGCATTTAATGAATACTGTAGGGGTATGCAGTGTACATTAACCGCTTCCTAATTTATCATCCTACCTGTGACATAGAAGTCGAGAATGGAATATTTTACAGTTATTACCTCTACTTATATAATTCCGTGTGGTGACGGAGTAAGAATACAATATGTCACCACCCTATCTCACCCTATGGGTGTCCGTAAAAACCGTCTAAGGGAATAGCCGTGAATATTATCTTTCGAAATGAAAATAAGGAAAACTTGAAATTAAACCCTATACCAATCCGTTTTGCCATCGTGGTATTAGTAGGCCAGGTATCCCTCCGTCATTGTACTCTACAAATTACGCAAAACTTCCACTGAACATACAGTATTAATGGCATATCACGGATATGTGTCATCTGTCCTAAATTACGGCCTCATACTGTGGGGTAACTCGACTGAGGCGCAACGCGCCTTTTTAGCGCAAAAAAAATGTGTTCGCGCTATTCATGGCATACCACCATGGCAGTCTTGTAAGCCTCTTTTTACAAGCTCTCGCATTCTTACTCTACCCTGTATGTATATCCTAGAGACAGCTAAATTTGTTATGCAGCACCCTCACTTGTTCACAAAAGCACGAGACTTGTACCCTCGTAACACGCGAAATCCCGACAGAATTGTGTTGCCTAAAATACCTAGAACGGCTATGTACCTTAAGAGTAGTCTTGTTATGTGTGGACGTATTTTTAATGCACTGCCTGGTAGTTTTAAGGAAATGCCTACTCGTCAATTCTGCACTAAACTCAAACACTGGTTGACTGATAAAGCGTTCTACTCAATAGAAGAATATTTTAGATGTGTAAAAAATGAAATGTAACAAAGTACTACGGCTGCATTTGCAAATGCCTAACTAGCTGTATTTGGTTCTATTTGTAACTTGGTCTATGTGTATAATCTGATGTAAAAAACTTGATATACTTAATAGGAATGCATTTTATGTATCTCATTAATATTTGCATGTCACAATCTGACAAAATGTATATGGCTCCAAATCTTATATCCATCCTATGTACCTACATTTTATGTGAATAAAGTTATTTTATTTTTATTTTTTATTTTTATTATTGGAGGAATCACCTTACTACTAACAATATTTTAAATATTTAAAAAATATCTTATTAATTATGAGCCTTATCCACAACATTATACTTCAACGACTCGCGTACGTCAGTTCCCTAAGTGACACAAATAGAGTGCCATCTCTGCATGCAGCAATATAAAACGTGCTTCCAACACTTATTACTTTAGATATGGCCACAATGCACTATGATGTCGTTAGATTTTCATCTAAAGGGAAATTTGTCAACTTTTATATTCCAATTTTTCGTGTTGTGAAGAATGAAAGAGTTCAGTTTAGAAAGAATATCGCTGTAAGATAAATTATTGTGATACTGTGCAATGAAGATAAAACATTGCAAAGGTGTGTGGTTTTTTTATATTATGAGCTATTTAGTCTGGCACTCCTGGGCAAAAGTCTCTGACGCTTTTCAAGGGTTGCGATGTCTGGTGAGCTTCTTCTTAATTTCTACAGCGGAATGATTTGAATATAAAAAGTTTTTATAAAGATCATGGAATGTCGCGGAGACTTTTACAAACAATTATAAAATTGCTCATTATAGCATAAACTCCACCAGACTCTAAACAAAACCAATGGATCTCATATAAACTATCCTGCGTGGGATTTAAACACGAGATCCCATTGACAGTAGCCCTGGACTGTACCAAGGGAGTTACTTGTTAAAAACACAATTTTACTACAAGTTGCACTTGCACTTTTTTTTTTTTTTTTTTTAAAGACAACTCCCGCACTAGGGATCATGCCCTGTGTCGCGGGGACTTTTACAAACATCAATTAACGGACACATATAACACTTTTGCCGTATTCAGTCGTCAGCGTCACTTCGTCAGCGTGGTATTAGTAGGCCAAGTACCTCTCCGTCGAGGGAGGAGGCCTGTCCCTGCAGTGGGACATTAATGGCCTATAATGATTTTATGATGACTTGCACTTTTACTTACGCAAAATTCGTCTTAACAAATATTAGTATAAATGTGCTTAATAATAAGCTAAAGGGATACCGTTTCAGGAATACGTCTGCCATAATAAGTTTTATAGACTACCTTTACTGATACTTTGTAATTTATTACCATGTGGCATGAGGGTCAGTTAATAGTTATACGGATGGGGTGGAAAGTTATTACTTTCTGTTATTATTATTACAATGTTCATGTACCTATTGGGGATATAAAGTTTTGATAGTACTGTATCTTATCTGTTTTATTCTAATACTACCTTTTGTCCGCGGCTTTGCTCGCTTTAAAAGGGGAAAAAGTAGCCTATGTTACTCTCCATCCCTTCAATATCTCCACTTTAAAAATCACGTCAATTTGTCGCTCCGTTTTGCCGTGAAAGAAAGACAAACAGACAGACACACTTTCCCATTTATAATATTAGTATGGATAGTCGATTTCATAGTAAGACGCTGAGTAGGCATCATTTATCCGGCACGGGTAATGCTAGTCTTCTCGAAGATATCTTGGCCTTTTATGTGTGGAAAACCATTATTTCGCTCAGTATACCGTACTTCCATTTCTTCGGGACCCCTACAAATTCGCCCGCCTGATTGGAAGGTCTTTCAAAGGTTTCTCACGATAAAAATAGGAGACCATTTACAAGGTAAACCGATGACAAGAGGTGGTGGCTGCTTTAAGGATAATCTTGACTGTAACAGGCAATGTTTTTCTTTCGGGGACTTTTACAAGCAAACAATTAACGGTTACAAATACTCCACCTCACAGCAGTCGCCATTAAAACCGAAGCAATCAGTCAGGCTAAGTTTAGGGACTGGGTACAACGGGGTAAACCAAATGAAGGGCGTTTCTGGGAGGAGATGCGGGTGAGTCGTAAAATTTTTAAGTCACGACTAAAATGGTGCCAAAATAATAGGGAGCAGATAAAAATGGATATCCTTGCTTCTCATCATACGAAAAATGACTTCCGTAATTTTCTGGAAGACTACTAGTAGGCTTAGTTACCGGCCGGGCTTACCCGCGAGTGTCGATGGAGTATGTGAAGCGAAAGATATTGCGGACAACTTTATGAATCATTTCAAGGTGAAATCACAGGTGGGCCCATCACGGTCATTCAGTAGGGAACAGTTGCGTGACAGGGAGATATACACAAAATTCACAGCAAATAATGTTTGTGCTGTAATAAAATCGATGGGTCGTGGAAAGTCTCCGGGACATGACAGCATGAGTATAGAACACCTAAAACATGCAGGCGTACATCTACCTAGAGTTCTTGCCATGTTGTATACATTATGCATTCGTCATGCGTACTTACCGCCAGATATGATGAAGACTGTGGTGGTACCAATTGTAAAGAGTAAAACTGGTGACATGAGTGACATGAACAACTACAGGCCTGTGTCACTAGCAACAGTGCTAGCTAAAGTTCTTGACAGTTTGCTTAATACACAACTTGACCAGTATGTAGAGGTACATGACAATCAATTTGGATTTAAATCAGGAATGTCTACTGAGTCAGCCATTTTGTGTTTAAAGCAGACTGTCAGGTACTACACAGATAGGAGCACACCTGTTTATGCCTGTTTCCTCGACCTCTCGAGGGCATTCGACCTGGTGAACTATGACATCTTATGGCAAAAATTAATTAACATTTCTGTACCCCTCGACCTTATAGAAATTTTGAAGTACTGGTATCTTAACCAGGTCAATGTCATACGATGGTCGGGTGTCCTGTCGGAGCCGTATAGGTTGGAGTGTGGAGTGAGGCAGGGTGGTCTGACCTCACCAAAGCTCTTTAATCTGTACGTGAATGCGCTGGTGGAGGAGCTTAGCGGCACCCATGTCGGCTGTCATATTGATGATGTATGTGTCAACAATATTAGTTATGTGGACGACATGGTGCTGCTGGCGGCCTCAGTATGTGGAATAGCTAGGTTGCTGAGAGTATGTGAGCGTTACGCGCAAAAGCATGGGTTGCGCTATAATGTACAGAAGAGTGAATGCATGGTCTTTCGGGCCAGATGTCGTGACGAACAGGACCCTCCACCTATTAGACTGAACGGTGTGGAACTACGGAGAGTAGAAAGTTTTAAATATTTAGGGCATATCGTGACATCTGACCTGAAAGATGATGCGGATATTGAAAGAGAGAGGAGGGCGTTGTCGGTGAGGGCTAATATGATAGCACGGAGGTTTGTACGTTGCTCGGCGGCTGTTAAAATCACACTTTTTAGGGCGTTTTGTACATCTTTGTATACGGCCAGCCTATGGGTGTCATATACCCAGAAACAGTACAACGCTCTCCGTGTACAGTATAATAATGCGTTCAGGGTAATGTTGGGGCTGCCTCGGGGCTGCAGCGCGTCGGGGATGTTCGCCGACGCGAGTGTGGACTGTTTCTACACAACAATGCGAAAGCGGTGTGCATCTCTGGGGAGCAGGCTCCGGTGCACCTCCGGTACCATTCTGAGCGTATTTGCGAATAGGTTTGATTGTCAATACATTAATCATTGTTATATGGTTAATGTGATGACAAACACACAAATGACTCAGAGGCAGGCTTTCTATTAGTTAATTTAATTTATTAATTTAATTTTAATTTATCACTTTAATTTTACAATTTAATTTATCAAGTTAATTTATCAATTTAATTTATTAATTTAATTTACTTATCAATGTAATCTATCAATTTAATTTACCAATTTAATTTATCAAGTTAATTTATTATGAATGGAATTGTATTTGTTGTAATTCTAGTTAAAAATTTGTTTTATTAGTATGAAATTAGTTACAATTTAAGGGAAATTTAATTTCAATTAAATACTAACATAGATGTAAGTTTACTAACAATATGGATGTAATTTATCTGAAATAAATATTATTCTATTCTATTCTATTCTATTAAAAAACTAGAAGTTCATACGGTGGAAATTCTGTCTGTTCAATTTCTTCACATAGCTGTAACTCTTAAAATAAAACAACGCAATGTAAACTAAAGTACACACATCAAAAAAGTCTAAGCAACATGCATGATATTACAAATTTACCATTTATATTAATTTATTTTACCATTTATTTTAATTATAACGTTGTATTTTATTTTTAAAATAATATTTTTAGGGTTCTATGATGTAAAAATAACAGCTGTTTTCTTTATAAGTTCTTTTAATAACAGAAATTAACAATATTAGAATATACAGGTACATAAGAAACTAAACTTTTTTTTTACAAATTGAAATTTCTTAAGAAAATGAATTTATTGTGAAAGAATAGGACAATTTAATACAAAGTATGGCCTCCTCTGCTATTCAGAACTTGTCGGCAACGATTATTCATTGAATTAATGAGACTGTTTATGTCATCTTGCGGTATTCGCTCCCAATGGAATTGTAGCAAATCCTTCAGCTGTTGGGTTGTTGTCACTCCGTCCAAGTCCTTCAAAACACGTCTCTGGAGCATGTCCCATGCGTGCTCGATGGGGTTGAGGTCTGGCGATTGTGCAGGCCAGGGCAATACCTGGATGTTCTCCGTTGCCAAGTATTCACTGGTTCGCCGAGCTGTATGTGAACGCGCATTGTCATGCATTAACGTAAAATCGGAGCCAAAGGTTTGTGCAAATGGATGGACATAAGGTCTGAGAATATCCTCAACGTAATTTTCAGCGTTCATGTTTCCATTTACAAAAACGAGCTCAGTTCGCCTGTTCTTCATAATACCCGCCCATACCATAACTGTTGAGCCGCTGTATGGATGAACTTCCTGAACGCACCTGAGTCTTTCAGTATTTCCGGGTCGACGGTACACTAGCACCCTTCTTGTATCAGGCCTAAACCCGAATCGCGACTCATCGGAAAACATAATTTTATCCCATTGTTCCTGGGTCCATGTTATGCGTTCTCTACACCATTCATTTCGACGAGCGCGATTCCCGTGACGTATCGGTGGGCACCTGATAGGGCGTCGAGCTCGTAGGCCGTACTCATGCAGTCGATTTCGCACAGTTTGGGGACTTACATCAACACCACTTGAATTTTGTAGCCTCAAACTTATCTCTCGAGCGGTTAACATCGGCTGGCGTCTTGCAGTCAGTTGTATGTACCGGTCTTGCCGAGTGGTTGTACTCCTTTTACGGCCTGGATGCCGTTCAGCGGGTTCCCCTGTATTATTGTAGCGCTGCCAAAGACGACAAATAACACTTCTATGAATACCAAAATGTCGAGATACCTGAGATTGATTACTTCCCGCTTGCAACATCCCTACAGCTCTTTGCATTTCATCTGCCGTCAAATGACGTCGCTCCATGACGTAAAGAATATCTAACAATTCAATTTTGTCGCCAACTGTATTTAAATGGTTGGTAAAATTATAAAATCAAGACTAAAACGTAGCAATTAACATGCACTCAAATTCAAACAAATTCGCAGTCATTTGAATTTTATGAAAAAAAACAAAACATAATCGAAATTTTTTTTTTACAACCAGCCAGTATGTCATCAATAACAAAAAAGTTTACTTACCTATACACTTTGAGTGAGTAAATACTTAGAAATTAATTAATATAAATGGTAAATTTGTAATATCATGCATGTTGCTTAGACTTTTTTGATGTGTGTATTATAATTTGTGCCTACCATGTTGACTGATTGACGTAGGATAACCTTATATTTTGTACATATTACCTCATTTGTTCAAATGTGTTTATGTTTTTCCTTGTCTGCTGATGTAGCGAGAATGATAGCTCATTACGAATTACAAAACCAAATAACGTTACTTTGGGAGTATCATAAGTTATTTAGATAGGCGTAATATTTTATTTTTATTTATAACATCCTTGAAATGTTATTTATGTACAGTCAAAGTCAACCAAAAGTATAGAACTAGGAGGATTGTGCTTTTGAGAGTTTTCTTTGAACAAAGAGATATTATTTACTGCTGGCAGGTGCTTATTTGATTTTAATCAAACCGTTTTTATATAATGAGGCATTAAACAATTTATTACCCTAGTAGTTATTAACAATCCCATTAAAATAACCTCTTACCGCACTGGCCACATTGAATAGCATAAGAATTTAGATTTTATTTCAAGTTTTCTTTACTTTGGCGACACATATCATCATAACAGCCCATTAATGTCCCACTGCAGGGACCGGCCTCCTCCCGTGACGGAGGGATACTTGGCCTACTAACACTTCGCTGGCCAGACGGATTGGTATAGGGTTAAATTTCAAGTTTCTCTTCGTAAAGATAATATTCACGGATAGTCCTTTAGTCGGTTTTTACTACATCCGTGGGATAAGATGGGGTGGTGACATATTGTATTCTTACTCTGTCATCACACGGAGATTGGAGATTGGCGGCACAAATAAATGATAAATATGCGTTATCATCAGATTTGACGATACCCGTAGGATGAGATGAGGTGGTGACATTTAATTACCTAGTTCAGGACTAGTTACGGAAACGGTATGCAACACATACCGTTTCCGTAAAACCAACTCAGTGGTAAAAATTATATAAATATATTGGTTGCAATACATGAAATTTTTAATAGAAACGTTTCGTAATTATAATAGAATTAACATTTACAAACCGAGTCATTGTGACTTAGTTAGAAGTCGTATTTTACTTTTAAATGATACAAACTTCACAGACAGTTAGGTAGACAAGTTTAGTTTCAATTCGTCTCCATAGTCATGTTAATGGGATCGTTAAAATAATTAAGTTATAAATCACAATCTACTTTGTTCAACTTCTAAATAAATTATACAAAGGTCGCTCCAGTAAAATTTAACAATGTAACGTTTAATTTTTTTTTTACCATCACTCTCCTGCCCTTATCCCAATTTTTATTTGGGGTCGGCGCAGCATGTCTTCTTCTTCCATACTTTCCTATCCTACTTCATCCCACAAGTAACACTCTTTGCAGCCATATCATCTTTCACACAATCCATCCATCGTTTGTTTGGTCGTCCTCTTCCTCTATATCCATCCACATACATATATAAAAAGTATTAATGTCTATTTCATTTAAGAAACATCGGACAACAGATGTCCTGTCCCAGACAAAGGCAAATCCTGGAACTCCGATCTGGCACCCCCACGTCATCACCTGATAGAAATCGCAAATACAGTCCAGGACTGTCGACAATATTTGGAAGTATGAAAAGAGCACTTTGCTAGTCTATTAAAATATTTTTTCAGACTACGTGTAAAAAAAAACTATTTTTAATAAAAATAACATATCTTTGACGACCTCTGTGGCGTAGTAGTTGTATAAAATGACTGCTACACAGAGGTCTCGGGTTCGATTCCCGCTCAATGCAGTGTGGATGAACATGATCGTTTGCATTGGTCTGGGTGTTTTCTATGTATAATAATATGTATGTATTTACAAAAAAAAGTATTTAAGTATGTCATATCCGTTGTTTAGTACCCATAGTACAAGCTTTGCTTAGTTTAGGACTAGATGGCGTTGTGTGAATGTGTGAGGAATATTCATAAACAACGACGAGTTTCTTTTTCATTACGTAGTACAATAAATAATATATTATGAAAGTGTTTAAAAAGATACTTTAAAGCTACACAAGTGAAAAATCTTAGAGAGCTAAGCTATGTACGGTTCAAAACTAATTCACACCGAACAAAGGAGCAGCTACCAACAAATTTGAATTCCTCTACTGAAGACGCTATACCTACAGTATATATATACTTATATATGTATCTACTAACTTAGGTGGACTTTCCTTAGACGTCGTGGAGCAGTTGGAAGCCACAAATTGCTCAGAACTTACCTCACTGAGTGACGGTAACTTTGTGTCGTTTACTTAAGACTTTAATGAATGCCTACAGCACTTTAGATCATTATTATTTATCGTAAAGGTATTTAGCTCTATTTTTTTAAGGGACTTTTTTTTTAAATAACATAAACTTGGTATAAAGAAAAAAGTAAAACAATAAGAGCAAGTAATTTTCTTCGAGTTTTTTATTGTTATCGACTAAGGTTATCTATAAAATGCAAACTTGTTTACATTCCTGCAGAGTAATATGACGGAAATTATGTAACAATTTATATTCTTGCATTATATTTCTAACATATTATTATATAACATAAAAAATCATTAAAATAATGGTATTGCATTTATAATTATTGCATCATTAACCACCCGTATTCCCATCTAGATCTTAAATACGAATAAGCACAATTCTATCAATAGAATAAAAAGGACACCTATTTTCTCAAGTAATCAAACTTAAGAAAATAAACACTGATAGAAAACGTACAATAAACAAAATTTGTGCAAAACCATTTGACCAGCGTAGTACAACAAAAAAATATCTTCCTTTACTGAAACATATTCTCATTTTATTAAGGAACTAGCTGCTGTGCCCGCGACTTCGTTCGCGTGGCGGATGTTACTTACTTCGCAATTCGATTTAATACTGAAAAATCGTTTTTTAAACCTTATAACAAACAGATATACCTACAAACGAATTGTATTAACGAACGACCCAAAACCTTTTCAAAACAGACCTTTACAAAGACATATCTATATAAACCGCCTCTGCGTCAAAGACATTAGCGAACGTCATTCTTTCAAGGAAAATCTTAATACCGCGATACTGAAAATGACGTCACAGGCACAATGCCATCTGTTGTCCAATTTGTAAGTTAACATAAATGACATCGCTTATTTCATCATAACAGCCCATTAATGCCCCACTGCAAGGACACGCCTCCTCCCGTGACGGAGGGATACTTGGCCTACTAATACCACGCTGGCCAGTCGGATTCGTATAAGGTTTAATTTCAAGTTTTCCTTCATTTTTATTTCGTAAAGATAATATTCACCGATAGTCCCTTAGTCGGTTTTACGCCACCCATGGGATGAGATGGGGAGGTGACATATTGTATTCTTACTCCGTCACCACACGGATAATCGCTAATTAATTATGAATGAATACATTTGCACGCCACGGGGTGCGGCAGAATTACCTGCCTCGGTGGCGCGGCGGTCGCATTACATGGCTGGCGTGCATGAGGTCGCGGGTTCGATTCCCATGGAGGACAATTGTGATACACAAACTATTGGATGTTCTTTGTGTCCGTTAAATTGATATTTTTAAAGGCTAGTGTGGGATTTGTCTTTTGTAAAAAAAATGCTGAAATAAATTATTGTACCTAACACCTTTCTACCATCTAGCAAAAAATATTTGACTAAACTTAGACTCGACTATATTATTATTATTATCTATAGATTAACTGCGTGCAGTATTTTTGAATTACCTACTTAATAAAATAAACACAAACACTTTGAATAATAATTTAATGTTTTGTGATTGTATTTCTATATTTTATTGTCAGTTTTGTATTTTTTTAATGTTGACAAATAGCAATAATGTGTAAAATGATTTTATAAAGAAAAAACGTGTTACTTATTATGTTGTCTGTTATATTATACCCATATATTATTAATTATTAAATAGTTATATAACTGTGTTATAATTGCAGTTATAATAAGATTGTGAGAAAAGGAATGTTCTTTTAATTCAATTTAATATTTATGATTAAGTATAGGTATAGTTTAACTTTAAAAAATGAAGTTTGTACGCAAATATTAGCAATACAGGGAAAGACTATTTCTTTTTGTCAGATGTTTTGTACCTGTGATTAACTAATAAAGGTTGTATTTGTATTTATTTACATTAATAATAAAAACAGGTGGAATCTGTTGCATACTTTTACGTTGACCAGTAACTACTACAGTTTAAACTAAATTAATACCAAAAGAATAATTGATACTTTAGATTAATAGCTTACTAATACAATTTATATTTAATTAAATTGCGTTTCAATTACGAAAAACACAAAAATATAACAATCAAGTAAACTTATAATTGATTTAATTTAATAACACTTATAATTGATATTCCACATACGATTCATGGTTAATTTTATTAACATTTAAAGGAATACCTTATTAATAGCACTTAATAATAAAAAAGTTATAGATTATTTAAAAACTCATTTATTTTATGATTACTACTGGTAACGCCATCTCGTGAACAAAAGAAACGAAATTTAAATTCAGAGTCAATAAGAACCACGTCCGTTCGCATTAAGAGTCAATTTGAATGAAATTATTATTCCAAGATCTAGGGAGTGCCAGACATCACTTATTTTCTAACGAACCAAATATACACGAATGGGTAGTGGTGGGGTGTACTATCATCGTATGACTAATAGCTAACTTGCCCCGACGGCCACTTTTCTGGTATCCGTTGATGAAAGTACAAAAAAACAGAGGTAACTTCAGTCATTTTCTAATGGCTGGTTTTAACATATATTATACACAAGAACGTTAAGAATCCATAATCGAAACTGCCAGACACTTTGCGTCGGCCGTTTTGCGTAACAGACACTTCAAAGTTCCGAAAAAAAATCATTAATGTCACTCATTTTCTAATGGCTGATTTTAACATATATTATACACAAGAACGTTAAGAATCCATAATCGAAACTGCCAGACATTTTGCGTCGGCCGTTTTGCATAACAAACACTTCAAAGTTCTGAACGAAATTCAGGTAACTTATTTTCTAATAGCTGGTTTTAACATATATTTTACACAAGAACGTTAAGAATCCATAATCGAACCTGCGCCAGACACTTCGCGTCGGCCGTTTTGCGTAACAGACACTTCAAAGTTCTGAACGAAATTCAGGTAACTTATTTTCTAATGGCTGGTTTTAACATATATTATAAACAAGATCGTTAAGAATCCATAATCGACACTGCCAGACATTTTGCGTCGGCCGTTTTGCGTAACAGACACTTCAAATTTCTGAACGAAATTCAGGTAACTTATTTTCTAATGGCTGGTTTTAACATATATTATAAACAAGATCGTTAAGAATCCATTATCGACACTGCCAGACACTTTGGGTTATGTGTCTACAGCACCCCGAGTGAGTGATAGTGGGTTAAACGACGGCAACTTTTTTCAGAACTTTGAAGTGTCTGTTACGCAAAACGGCCGACGCAAAGTGTCTGGCAGTTTCGATTATGGATTCTTAACGTTCTTGTGTAAACTACACTAAACACTTTAAAGAAAACCCTAACGATTAAACACGTTATTGTGGCTAATATATAAAAGATAGATATATACTATTCAGGACTTTTTTGTACATCTTTTGAAGACCATTATTTTTGTAATACATATTTTTGGCGTATGATCAACGTATGCGATGATAAAAGCTCAAACGCGCGTTTTTTCAACCGACTTGCTTCAAATTTTTCGTCGCTGCTCAGCTCCTATGTGTCTTAGCGTTATGTTATATAGCCTATAACCTGCCCAGGAGTATGGACTACAATCGTACCAAGTTTGGTTAAAATGCCTTTAGTAGTTTTTGACCCATGCGTGCACATACAGACAGACAGACAGACAGACAGACAGACAGACAAAAAATTTATTGATTGCATTTTTGGCATTAGTATCGATCACCATTCATCTTCCAATATTAATTTTTAACTCCAATATTAAGTTTTATTATAAGTATAGATAAATTATTTATAATTTACCACAAGCGTAGCTATTAAGCTCTTTAAACTGTTAAGGCAAGTTCATTACACGGCTTAAAACTTTTGCAGCATATGAGATACGATAAATCAGGCCTTTGATAACCTTACCCCCAAAACATAGTTTAGTTATATTATCTTTTGTAAATATTCACGAATGGGTACACAAGGAAAATTTCTCCCTTTTTGTAAGAACTTTTAATCAAAGTTGAAGGGTCTTCTTAATTAAATATTTTATGTGAACTTGATCTTGATTAAGTTATAATTAATTGATTTGAACCCTGAATACAGTTATTTTGTAATTTAGAATTTAATAGATTGGGTTTTTGAACTTTTTTTATTATGTGCATAGCGTTATATACTTTCGTCATGAAAATAATATATTTACAAATCAGAAAATTCACAGGACTTCAAGCAAATTAACCCTTAATACGTGTAGAGTTTGTTCAAAACTAGTACAAACGTCCTAAGAGTATGTATTCAAAGAGATTTGAGCAAACATCAACTTGTAGACTGTCATGCGGGTCTGTGTATGTATTTCATTAATTACTATTGTGCATCTAAACCTTTGTTAGAATAGGAGAGGGTTAAATAAAATGGGTTAGTGTTGACTATTCAGATTAGGTATGTTTAAGGTGATATTGTTAGTAATTAACGGGTTACTTAAGGAGGAGTGGCTGAATGTTCACTAATAAATAAGCTTAATATGTCGAATAAGGAAAAGTGAATGACTTAATATAGAGTAGTCACGATATGTAGCATAACGTAACAATTTTTTTATTGTTCAATCACCACACCGATTAGCAATTTACTGTTTAATAATTAAACTAATTAAAACTATCACAAAAATGTTTAAAAGTGTTAAAATACATAATTATTTTAAATAAAAAAAAAACATTTAATTGCTTAGGTCAGTACAGTGCAACTAAAGAAAGAAAGAAAGGAAGAAAATTTATTTATTCACACACAAATAGAGGCACAGAGACAAATAGGTACATTACATGAAGTAGATAGGAAGATATAACACTGAAAATAAACGAAAACAATTATTAAAACAACAAATAGTACAAGAAATGGGTACCTGTAGTCACTGAGCGCTCCACTGCAGTGTATGAAACGGACTCAGTTCAGCATATAGCCAGAACAGAATCTGATCACCAGATAAAGCCTGTCGCTGGTTTTCAACTGAGCCCTTGTATGACTCACGAACATCGATACAACTCA
The DNA here is from genome assembly GCA_905475405.1 of Schrankia costaestrigalis. Taxonomy (NCBI): domain Eukaryota; kingdom Metazoa; phylum Arthropoda; class Insecta; order Lepidoptera; family Erebidae; genus Schrankia; species Schrankia costaestrigalis. Next base: position 5,383,287 of record FR997830.1, read on the forward strand.
AAATATAATAATATACAGTTTATAAAACTTATAAAACGTACAGTGCAATTAAATAAAGTAATTGCAATTAAACAACGAATAATTAAAGATGGGGTGCGGGTTATTATTGTATTCTAAGTCCGTCACCACACGGAGAAGTTGCAAAATTAACTGTTAGGTTTACTTTGTAGCTCTCTGAACTGCGTTACGACTTCAATTTCTGTTGTCATTCGCTATGCAAGACGATGTGCCTTCTGATATAACAGATTAAGATTCTATTGAAGAGACAGACATAATTTTAAAATGGTTAAAAATGATTAAGTTCTAACAAAACAAAAATTAAAAAAGTACAACATGAGAACCTCCTCCTTTATTATAATCTTCTTTGAAAATTGAACTACTTTTTACTTTTCTTCATTTTGTCACTTAAATACTTTTTTAAAATGTTATATTTTGCTTAAAAAATGTAACGCTTAGATAAGCCTTCTGGGTACCACTTTTAACGACAACTACGTTTTTACATTTGCTGTGTCAAAATTGATATTATGATCCTAACAACCCTTAGTATATTCACGCAAAAAGGAGGAGGTTAAGTTAACTTTCTAAAAAAATCGTGATATAATAACGATTTTTTAGAAAGTTATTTATATAAATTAATCTACAAACGCATATTTAATTGAAGTATTAATAAAACCATTCTTCTTAATCTTTGAACTTGTTTCAAATTATAGCTACAAGAAAATGTATTGAGCAATGACCATATTTTAATCAGTAAGTTAGTAGTATATCAATTAAAGTGACAAGTCTCAACTTCGTCTTCGTTAGTTTGTGTATTATTGTTATGACTCATTGTCATTGACATCGACAGTCGGTGTTCACGCAGAGACCGCCTATGGTGACCAATAATGATTCTCTCCTTGACTTTGGGAGTGTGTGTTTTTGGATTATGTCTTTTTGATCATTATTCGGTGTGGTGAAGGAGTAAGATAAATCAGTATTATACGCATTTCATACAATCAATCAATTTATCAACTAGCCTATCGCAGTCCACTGCTGGATGGACATAGGCCTCTCCTAGCACGAGCCACAGAACACGGTCATGCGCCTTCCGCATCCAGTAATTAGCATTTCATACGTGTTATAGATATTCGTGTGATTAACGAATCATTTTCTTCGGCCTAGTGGTTTTTGTATACGTTAATTTCGGCACTTAAATTTAATTATTTTTAAGTACCTACTTAAGTTTAAAATTATGTTCTCAGATAAATGAATATTGTATTCTTACGCGAAATAAATGTCTTAAACCATAATTTGAAAACTGTAATATGTCCCGCGCCACAGGACTCAACTCCTTGTGCAGGAATCGGCATTTTATTTATTTTTGAATTCACTGAACACTTGTCCCTGCAGTGGGACGTTTTAGGTAAAAACGATGTCATATCTAGTATTTCTATAAGAATCACTGTGACCACAAGATTGTCTGATTTAATATGCATCCAAGGTGTCCAAGAGGTTCAACGTTTTAAATTGGCTCCCAGCGTTGAATACCAACCACGGTTTAATTACATTGTCCTTCGCGTTCTACGACTAAGAAATTACTTAAGCGACTTTTATCTTAGCTTTAAGTTTTAGAACTTGGTTTGAAAACTGATTGTTCTAGATATTTTAATAAGAATTTATAAGAAAAGATAATCTAATCAAACCATTCATTTATTTGGAATACACTCTCATTAATGACAGTGGAAACGTTTGTGTGCAACCTAATGATAGCGTCATACGAAGAATCTGGAGGAAACTCACACTGTCATTCTTTTCGAAATACACACCTCAACAAATTCTAGGGATATTTTGTATAAAGTTGTGAAACTCAAAAAAAATTGGTTTGTTTTTAATTCTTTTGATGAAAACTTACTTTGATAACCTTTTTTAACCATTCTAAATTTGAATTTGAAAAACAAAATTCAAAATAAAAGACTTACGCGGCCTAAACCTAGTCAAGTTCGAAAATTTCATTTGCCAACAGTAAGTTTTGACTGCATTTATGTGTAAAATTTAGGTTTTATAACAATTAAAACGTGTAATTCGAATAAATGATATTGTGTGCATCAATCAGCGGCGCCATTTCATCAGAAACAAAATGTTATGGGCAGTAGGCATGCTCCCAGCTGCGGGTACTAAGCGGAGTATTGCTGAAGAGATTGGAACAATACAAAATATGAAATAAAGGTTATGGTCACGTTATCGTGCTACTGGTGAAGTGGCTGAAAGATACCACGGCAAAAAGTCTATCACCACTCAACGAAATGATCGATTTTTGCAAGTTCCCGCAAAAAGACAGCCAAATGTTACTAACATGCAGCTGGTTTAGAGGCTCCAGCTCTTGGTGGAGCCTCTTGCGGGTGACCAAACTGTCAGAAGAAGTCAGCATGAAGCCCACCTTTATGCTTGCATACCGCTTTGTACTCCAGCACTACGCCGAGCGAATCGCGCACGACGACATGAGTGGGCTCGTGAACATTTGCTCTATATAGATAACCTGTTATCTGTAGTGGTGTTTACACATGAGTCCCGGTTCGGTTTCTACTCGGATTCACGTAGAGAACGTGCTTGGCGAGTTCCTGGTTGTGATAGCCGTCTACAACATCCTCAAGAAATCTATTCATACCACGATAGATCAATTATGGTTTGGACGGGAATTTGTGTCGGTCGAAGAACAGAGCGCGTTTTGATCAGAAACACCATGACGGCTGAAAAATAACTTAACGAGGTGCTAGTACTAATAATCTACCCCCGTAGACTACAATTGGGCCAAATGTTTAAGCTCATGGACGATAACACCCGTCCGCATAAAGCGATAGTGATGACAAGCTGGTTGCAGGAGCACGAAGTATCGATTTTATGCTGAACCACTCAATCGCCTAACCTTAAAACCATAAAATACGCGTAGGACATGTTCAAAAGAAGGGCTTTGAATTGAATTTTTCTCCATAAAATTGCGATGGAAGGGCTACTTGTTTTATATCCTAGTCGACCTGGAACAATATACCGCACCAAGACCTGGATAACTTAATCCAAGCATGAAAAACCATTGCACGACCGTTATTTACGGTTTTTTTAATGTACTGACTACTGATTACTCACATAACTGTTAAAAACAGATAAATTTTCGCTTATTTTCACTTTTGCTTATGAAACACATTCATTGTTATCTCAAATAACTTTGGAGTCATCTATCTATACTATAATAAAACTGTAGAGGTCGAAATGTCTGTTCTTTTCGAGAATTCAGATAAAAATTATCTACAAAATCTAGAAAAAAGTCAAAAAGCACGAAACCACAATTTTTAGAATTAATGTCTGTCTGTCTGTCTGTCTGTTTGTTACCGCACATCTTTGAAACGAATTAATATAATCTTAAGACCAATACATTGTATTGTAGCCTTTTTTATTGGGCTTAAACTGAGGTATGTTTCATCAAAATCGGATAAGTATTATTTGAGATAATGCTTGATCTCTTTATTAGAACAGTCCAATACAAATTAGGGGTCAAGAAAAATGGTCAATGTTGAAATGAATCTAAATTTCGTTTCTTTTGTTCACGAGATGGCGGTACCAGTAGTAATCTATCTATTTTCTTTATAAAATCATTTTACACATTATTGCTATTTGTCAACATTGAAGAAAAAATTGAAAATTGACATTATAATATAGAAATACAATCACAAAACATTAAATTATTGTTCAATGTGTTTGTGTTTATTTATTACTTAATAGTACCTAATTCAAAAATACTGCACGCAGTTTATCTATAGATAATAATATAGTCCAGTCTAAATTTAATCAAATATTTATTGCTTGAATAATATGGTAAAAAGGTGTTAGGTACAATAAATTTAGACAAATCAAAAGAACATCCAGACTTAGGAGAATAGTTTGTGGATCACAATGTCCTCCATGGGAATCGAACCCGCGACCTTATGCACGCCAGCCAGTTAATGCGACCGCCGCGCCCCATGCGCCACCGAGGCAAGTAATTCTGCCGCACCATAACGTGGCGTGCAAATTCATTCACAATAAATTAGCGATTATCCGTGTGGTGACGGAGTAAGAATACAATATGTCACCTGCCCATCTCATCCCATGGGTGGCGTAAAACCGACTAAGGGACTATCGTGAATATATTATCTTTACGAGATAAAAATGAAGGAAAACTTGAAATCAAACCCTAGCCAGTCGGATTGGTATAGACCAATCCGACTGGCCAGCGTAGTATTAGTAGGCCAAGTATCCCTTCCGTCACGAGAGGAGGCCCGTCCTTGCAGTGATGCAGCATTAATGGGCTGTTATGATGAAGTTTTAAAAAACGATATTTCAGTATAAAATTGAATTGCGAAGTAAGTATCATCCACCACGCGAACGAAGTCGCGGGCACAGCTAGTACCAAATATCCCTAGACTTTGTTGAGGTGTGTATATCTCATGCATAACAATCATTTTAACCAAGGATTTTACTCAAGCATAGAACATGAACACTGTTAAAAGTAAGTAAAAGTAGCTTCGTATTTCCGTGTGGTGACGGAGTAAGAATACAATATGTCACTGCCCCATCTGAGCCCATGGGTGTCGTAAAAACAGACTAAGGAACTATTCGTAAATATTATCTTTACGAAATAAAAAGAAGGAAAACTTGAAATTAAACCATATACCAATCCGTCTGGCCAGCGTGGTATTAGTAGGTCAAGTATCCCTCCGTCACGGGAGGAGACCCGTCCCTGCAGTGAAACATTAATGGGCTGTTATGAAGGTAGGTATAATGCATGCCATGTGTAGTATTCGCTACTCCGGCCATTCTCCTGTCACTTTTGCTACCTAGCCGATCTTTCAAACCCTCTCAGCAAAACTTCTAGCATGACTCTTTTGTTCTCTAGACAAATTATTTTACAAACAATTTAAAACATGAAGTTTTAAGTAAAATAATTAATTAAATTCTAGATTGAAAGCTGTATAAGTTTGACGAGCTATAACAAAATAGGGCTTTTTGATTACTCAACACTAAGAAACAAAGGAGAACAACAAAATATTTAATCTTTCAAAGAAAAGGAACTTTTACTGTCAATAAACAGTTTATTGTGACAATTAGCGATGGCCTTTATACAATAGAGCTTCGGACGTAGCTTTGTAGTAATAAATCTTGTTGCCAGGTAGCATTGTAGAACCTTCTACGTGTCTACGATGTCTCAAATACTTAGTTTATTTTAACACTTCCGTAGAAAACGGACTGAATAAGCGCCATTTTGTTGGTAACGTGGCGTTGGAAACTTTTATTACTTTTTAGTTGGCAGAGGTAAAATATTGCGTACTTAAGAAAAATGGATCGCTTCCTACACATTCTAGTATTTATTTGAATTTGAAATAAATGTTCAATTCTATCCAATATCTTCATTTTGGTTCTTCAGCGCGTTAGAATTGTTTTGCAGAAACAGGTCTATTGTAATGAGTAAGAGAAACAGTCTTAGTAGGATACAATGTTCATATTATATCTATGCTGGAGAAGAAAAAAAATGTCCCACTACAGCGACGGGCCTCCTCCCGTGACGGAGGTATACTTCGCCTACTAACACCATGCTGCCCAGATGGATTGGTATAGGGTTTAATTTCAAGTTTTGTAATTATCTTTACGAAGTTAAAGAAGGAATTCTTTAACTTCGTAAAGATAATATTTACGGTTAGTTCCTTAGTCGGTTTTGACGACACCCTTGAAATGAGATGGGATGGTGACATATTGTATTCTTACTCCGTCACCACACGAACAGAAGTATCTATGTGGTGACTCAATACCTAAACTAATCCTATATGTGTTTGAAAATCGACTAAAGGAAAGAAGATGTAAACTCTAGAAAACATGATACCTACCTATGTTTATCCTTTTAGCCAGGACGATACTATTAGTCCAATTTTCACTGTGTCTTTGGAGGTGGCCTGTGCCAGGAGTGGTAGTAAACACTAAGGGTCTAATAATATGAAGACAATTTAACCTTACAACAGTAGTACTATAAATTACAAATTAAACAAAACATTGTTGTGTAAACGATAATAAAAATATGAAATAGTAAATTCACGAACGTTGCTTTACGACCTGAAACGTAACTACAATAACTAAGTAATAATAAAAGTTATTTTCTCGCCTCGCAGTTGTACACACAGCAACACATCAAGTTAAACATTTTCATTTGAAATTGTGTCTTATTTAAAGGTATTAAGGTACAGAAAGAAGTGTCTAGCTCGATTAGTTGCTGTGTGTACAAACAACTGGGAATTCTGTCGTCGATTAATATATTCCCCTTAGTATCTGCAGTTTAATGGTCTACTGTGGTACTCCGTGTGGTGACGGAGTAAAAATACAATATTTCACCACCCCATCTCATCCCATAGGTGTCGTAAAAACCGACTAAGGGACTATCCGTGAATATTATCTTTACGAAATAAAAAGAAGGAAAACTTGAAATTAAACCCTTTAATCCGCCTGGCCAGCGTTGTATTAGTAGGCCAAGTATATGCCCGTCACGGGAAGAGGCCCGTCCCTGCAGTGGGACATTAAAGGGCTGTTATGATGAATCGTCTACTGCAAGGATGGGGAAAAACTTAGCCTATTTGTATCGTGCTCATTCTTTAGAGTAAATATTCTGTCTCGGTGTAGTGACGAAAAAGAAATACATAAATAACATCACTACTCTGACTCATCTCATAGAAAAAGTAAAAGCCTACTTGGGGAAATTGGTAGATATTAAGTATCTACGAAAACAAAAGATAGAAACGGTTTCTTTATCTTTTGAACTATTGGCTTTTGAGTTTTTAAATCTTATACTAATTCCGCTGGTCAGTCTGGTATTATTTGTTAGCCTACTTATACTAGACTGTCCAGCTGAATTGGTTAACCTTAATAGAGAAGGGCCATGTCTGTAGTATAACATCAAATTAGCTATAATGAATATCTTTTTCATCTAAAATAATTACACTTTCAATAACATACTTGTCAAACAACAAAACCATAGTACAAATATATACAGTATTTCGACTTCATAGAAACGGACGAAACGAGAGTTACACGCTCACGAGAGAAGTGGCTTTGCGGAGTGAACAGTCGCGACTGTGCCGCAGTAACGAGCGGGAAAGTAGGTAAATGTAATTAAAAAGCTGAAGGTGGGCAGCCCTATCGCATGTTTACGTACCGAGCAGCCGTAGGCATTTATAATAAATATTCGGCCGAGATAGACTACTGGTTGTACTGTGACAAAACAGTTTATCGGCAGTTGTGTGCAGGAGTGAGTGTGTTTGTCTTAATAGTTTCTCCCATAATCGACTTTTACGATTCCCACGGGATGTGTAGGGGCGTTTACGTTTTGTATGTTTACTCCGTCTTTAGTATGTAAACTAGGTTAATTGATTATTTCTTACCTGCCTTGCCATGTACCATGGAGGGTTGGGCTACAACTTGGACTAGTAATCACATGCTGGCAAGACTCATTCTCCGTGTGGTGACGGAGTAAGAATACAATATGTCACCACCCCATCTCATCCCATGGGGGTCGTAGAACCGACTAAGGGACTATCCGTGTATTTTATCTTTACGAAATAAAAAGAAGGAAAACTTGAAATTAAACCCTATACTAATCCGTCTGGCCAACGTGGTATTAGTAGGCCAAGTATCCCTGCGTCACGGGAGGAGGCTTGTCCCTGCAGTGGGACATTAATGGGCTGTTTTGGTGATTTATGATGAAGACTAAATAATACGAGGCTTCTTTTGAGATTACTTTGTCAAGCATTGATATTTTTGTTGAAACTCCTAGGTATTTGATATCAATTCAAGTTTTGAGGTAACTTAAGTTGGTCTCGTAATTGTACAGGTACAAAGTCCGTCACCACAGAATATTTTTTATGATTAGAATGCATACATTTCCATCTATCCCTCACAAAAACCTATTGCGTAGGCATAACATTTCAAAAACATTGTTTACACACTTAAATAAAGCAGCAAACACACATACTGACTCACAATCCCCAATAAAACCATTGAGATCAATAATTCAACATTCAGTGTGTACTACGCTTTACAGTGGCGCGTCTAATCCGTATTTATTTCCCCAAAACAGCTGGCTTCAGTTTGCGTCCCGGAATTTATGTCCGGGCTCCTTGCGTCCCTGGGTAACACGTACATTGGGTGGGTGATTTTGGTGTTGTTAGATATTTTCGCGATAGATAAATTGATATTTGCAAAGACGAAAAATTTTCTTGAAGAAAAGTGCATATGTAATGAACACAACGAATAAAACTCGTGCATTGACTTTATTCCGTCGTCATCTCTATGCCAATTTGGTGTCCGCTTCTTGAGAAAATAGTTGAAACATAGTAAGTATGTAGATAGTTAGTTAAATTTATGACTACAGGAAGAGCGAATTACATACACAAATAAGACAAAGAGGTGCATTATAATACCATGTGGTTATTTACTAAAAGATTACAATGTCACCACGAATTTCAATAACAATCTAGAACAGAACAACACGTAATTAGCAATTCGGTACGTAAAGATTTTTTTTTGTATTTTTTTATAATTCTATTTTAAAAGTTTATTAATTATAAACAACTAAGTAATTTGAGAATTTATGCTTTCCTACCTATAGTTTATTTGTAATAAACATTTTAAGTTCTACTTGTGATGACGTCATACGTAGGTACGGCCGAATTACTTGAGCAATGAAAGCAGAAACATACTTCTATTGAGCCGGGCAAAATGACGTCATACTCGTCAAATTTAGGACAAAGTAATTTATGTATTATTGTAAAAATGAACACAATCTTGCGATTTTTTGCGCACAAAATATGATTTTATTACCTACTTAACGATCTAAAATCTTTAAATGGTTTTGAATTCGACATAGGTAAACTTTTAGTCCCAAACTAAGCAAAGTTTGTACTATGGGTACTAGACAACGGTACTATGGGTACTAACATACTTAAATACTTTTTTTTTGTAAATACATACATATTATACAAAGGAAACACAGGTCATTGTGGTATTAGTACTCCAATAAGGCAGAAGGACCATTATTGCATTCCAATACAAGAATCAGTAATACTACGAATTTTACCAAAATTATCAAAGCCTATTTAAAAATATGTCTATTGTTACACTAATTGACGCCTACAAGTAGACAGTGAGTGCGGTTCTATGTTTTGCTTATATTGTAACTGTCGAGTCATCTGGGGTGACACGGCTGAGCTGATAATGTGTAACCTACATATTAGGATTACGCACACAAACTTTACAGATAAGTATTATATTTAGTAGGTCTAGGTAGTATGGCTGTATTATGAGTTTAATAACGTTTTATCGAATAGACCAGTAATTAAGGAAAAATTTGGTTTACTAATGGCACGCTAGCGAAACTTATTACAATGTGCAAAGTTTTCCTTGGAGATTATATCCAAAATTTCCCTTAATCTTTGATGATTTGAATATACTTTTTGTCTCGGTCACGAAATATACCTATACCTTTTCAACTGGCCGATGTGGTATCCGTAGGTCAGGTTTTCTTCAGTCATTGAAGGAGGCCTGTATTGCAGTAGAATATCGATGATATTTTTGAAAAAAATATATTGTAGTGAGTACAACCAACTACTTCATCATAACAGCCCATTAATGTCCCACTGCAGGGATGGGCCTCCTCCCGTGACGGAGGAATACTAGGCCTACTAATATCACGCTGGCCAGACGGATTGGTATAGGGTTTAATTTCAAGTTTTCCTTCTTTTAACAAACTACTTATGTGGGAAGATATCATTTTACTTTAGATGATATACGATTATGTTAAAAAAATATTGAAACTACAGTGCAATAATTCACCCAGAAAACAGGCGTTGTCGTAGTAAATTCAGTATAGTATTTTAAAAGGGAACCGAACCTCGGACAGTTAGGTGATTTACTGCGAAGAAGGGAGAGCTGTCTTTAGTATGGGACAGACAGACGGAAACTTACTACTTTATATGTATTTGTTACCCTTAGAAAGATAATGTGGGGGACGGTAATAGTTTCCTTATAACCGCATCTCACACTTTTATTTTATAGTGCTATTTAATTTAGCTTTCCCTGACTTCGAAAAAAACGTAATTCATCATTTCTATTCATCATCATAAAAGCCCATGAATGTTCAACTGCAGGGACGGGCCTCCTCCCGTGACGGAGGGATACTTGGCCTACTAATACCACGCTGGCCAGACGGATTGGTATAGGGTTTAATTTCAAGTTTTCCTACTTTTTGTTTCGTAAAGATAATATTCACGTATGGTGAAGGAGTAATTAGAGGTTTTATTATGTAAAATAATATTTCAATGCAATGTCAATATATTGAAAACTTCAATTATAATTCATTGTACAGAAAAAACGGCAAACAAGCATACGCTTGAACCGTGGCGTCACTTTAGGAAAGTGGTTATTTCTGGAATATGTCCTTTCAGGAAAGTAGTCATTTTTGGAATCAAAGATAGTCATTCAATTGGAAAGTGGTTATTTTAAGAAAGTGGATATTATCAACATCTAAAAAAGTTACAGATTTCTATGAGCTAAAGCATTCCTGAATAATAATCACTACATAAAACATACTATATTTAATGAAATCTAAAACCGAAACATATCAATTATGTTAGCGAAACAATCTTCGCCTGCACCAGTGCATATTTAAAGTCAATACATAATGTACAGTCACATTCATACTCACAGAACGTCCTAATTTAAATAGTTCTGGGACAGCCTGAACTCAGATAAGGAAGGATACCTCAATAAATCACTGAGGCTGCCGCGGCTGGACGTTTAAAAAGTTAAGCTAAGATGTTCCTCTCTCATTCATTTTATTAACTCCGAATAGACTGGCTTTATTTTGTTACGATTTATTCGAATTAACTGACGGTAATGGTTTAAGTGTTTAATGTGATAGAATTATAAAAAAAGTTCAATTTTTATTTTTTACAGTGTTACATGTTAATAATAACTAATTGGCAGACTTAAAACTTTTATTTAAATGTTTTTGTTTAGGTTATTTTGATCTTGTTTAACTGTCCTTTTTGTAGCCGTCACGTAGCCGCTGTCTTCAAATTAATAACAAAAAAATGTATTATATTGGTGAAAGCTTATAATTGGCCTTAACTCAGACATATTTTTGTCACACATTGTTAATTAGCTGTAAGCTTTCTAAACATGAAAATAAAATAATTGATTGTTAAGAATTGAACATGTAAATTGATAAAGTGCTCCCCCAATTATCAAACTTACAAGTCGTCAGAAGCTTCATTAAATGACGGGTATGCTAAATAAACGGTACTGTGCAAAAGACACTATGATAAAGATTTGAAGAATATCCTGACCCTGTATTTGTAATGCCTATTTACTGCAAAAGAAGAAGCAACTTCAAAATCATATAGTTTAGATTTATTGTAGGAAGCTAGGAACAAATAAACATACTTATAAGACACAGCTAAACAACAAAGGCAGGAAAATGACAAACATTGCAAGAATAAATAAAAAAAAACAAAAAGAAATAAATAAATAATCCATTACGAGGATAAAAGGAAACACCTCAATAACACTCGATGTTCTCGATGCAGAGAATCCATTACCAACGCTTTAAACAACAAAAGGCAATACTTGAAATACTCGACTAAATGGAGAAACTGTCTAGAAGGAGACCTTAATTGCGCTAGTGAAACTAATAAGAGATAGTGAAAATATTGAACTTTTAGTGTCGATGTAAGCGATGTAGTAAATAGTGTTATTCGATTACGAGAAAAGGGTTCCCTGAGCGAACGAGAATGCAATGGGAATAGAAAAGTAAGTTAGCAGTTAACTGTGTTAGTAATAAAGTATAGTTTAACTGTTGAGTTTTTTTGTCTGTGCTGAGACATTTGTCAGTTCAAATATCTATTAAAATTGCAGTATTAAATTATTTAAAAAAAGGATGGCAGTACCTATTTAACAATCAGTTAAGGAAAAATAATGTATCCATTTAGGATTATCTGGTACACTTATTGCTTTGCCTGCAAATGAGTGACAAATTCACAGATGGGTTTAAAAATAGAGAAAGAAAGAAAACTATAATACAACACACCTCCCTGAAAATTGATGTTGTGCAATTTTAAACCGTGCATCGTATACTTCTTGTAAGAGCCATAAAATAAACATAAAATATGACTTGCATTACTACTTCATGTTGTTTATATCCAGCCACACTATAAGGTCGTTAGCAATAGGTACACATTTTCTTGAGCTCGCATCACAACTTGCAGAACACGCTGGCACAATAAAAACTTTGAACATAAAACAAAAAAAAAGTTGTTGTAACAGCAGAAAGTTAAACAGCTACAATATAAATCTACGTTTTGATTGTGGCTATGGTTTTATAGCTTTAATGTTTTTTTTTGCTAGAATTATGTGTCTAGGTACATTTATTTATGTTTAAAAATAAACAGCTTCTTTTGTAATGACTCGGAATTACTGTAGAACCTTTCAAGGCGAAGATTGGTGTTAGTTTTTAAGGTACATTTTTCAAAAGGTACTGTAAGTAAAGTTAATGTGCTTCATAAGTAATTTAACTGTACAGAATATTTTTTTAAATAAGTGATAGGTTCAATTAATGTTATGCTGAAAATATGTATATTCGGTTGTTGACATTAATTCCTGAAAAAGTAATAACTAACAAACAAGGAACTTAGTAAATTAGCTAGAAATTTAAAGTAAATATTAATAAACTTTCTTGAATTAAGTCAGCTCCTAAAAAACAAAATTAGTATTTACTTCGTCACCGGTGACGGAGTAAGAATACAATATGTCACCACCCCATTTCATCCCATGGTTGTAGTAAAAACCGACGACCGAAGGGACTATCCGTGAATATTATCTTTACGAAATGAAAAGAGGGAAAACTTGAAATTAAACCCTATACCAATCCGTCTGGTCAGTGTGGTATTAGTAGGCCAATTATCCCTCCGTCATGGGATGAGGCCCGTCCCTGCAGTGAGACATTAATGGGCTGTGAAATAGTATTTACGTATCTCTTTACGTGTCATCCCTTCACACAGAAACTTCGAATTTAAAGACACCAAAAATCTTAGATACTAAACGCAAAGAAAATACCTTCCTCAAACGCGTATCTAACCACACAAAGCATTACTAGTGCTAGTGAACATTATAAGAAAGCCATATATAACTTTTATGCAGCGGTACATCGGGCCCCAAGGAGCGTTGCGGCTAATACGTTAGCTAACTTATGAGCCAGTGAGGTTATTCTGTATAAGGAAACTATTGAGTTCAAGGTATTGTTAAGAGTATTATCCTTTGGTGGTATTATTATGGTTAGTAGTTCTGTGTTTATTGTTAATTTTTGAGTAGCAACGTAAGATTTACCATAACACAAGCAGGTTAAGCCTAGCTTACTTTGGGAACAGTTGGCGCTGTGTAGAGATGTCCGTTATAGTATTTATTTATTTACAATGGATTCACAACAATTCTTTACATCTTTGGTGTTTTAATCAATTAAAAATTAGGTGGGACCACTAGGTTTAATTATTTATTCTATTATTATCTTGAAAGAAATCCCTTCAGATTACATGAGTCATACTTGAAGTCATAATATGTAAATGAAATAAAATACATATTGTTTAAAATAAAACCTCATTTAAATCATTTTCATTATTATAACATCCAAGGCACGAGTAAAACCAAGCAACGAGTAAAAGCAAGCTGATTTAAGCATACTTCAATTATTTCGTCTTTGTGGGGTCCTAGCCTCCTTCACACAGTAAAAAGTTTTAGGTAATACGATTTTATAAATACAAAAGAACTTTTAATATCTCATTTAAATAAAACAATTTATTATCCTCTTTAATATGCTTTTATTCTATGGATTGATGTAATTAAAAACATTAAAACAATACATAAAGTTTTACAAAGGTTAACTTCTAAAGTTAAGGATACACAACAATGAATCAATTATCGGCCTTGTAAGGAATGAATAAACAAATCGAACAGATAAACCAATGAAGAATTCCTAAACGAACAAAAACTTATTTAATTAATGTTAAATTATTCTAAAACAACATCCAATCCTATTAAGCGTCGATATCAGAAATCTTGTAACTTTTCGCCTTTAAACTTTTGAAAGAAAAACGTTCCGAAATTTAGTCCGAAAATAAGCTCCCCGGTTTCGAGGCGATTACCATAAAACTTGTTTAAATGGTAATATTAGAAGACGTCACTCGCCGCAATCGTTTCCCTTGGGATTTTATCCAAATCTATCTCAACAAAAATATATACGCCATTTATACATCTAACAAAGTCCTTGCCCTACTGGTTGATTCCTAAGAATTTAGTTCTTTGATTTTCTATGCTGTGACATAGTGAGATGTCAATTTTTGTTAGTCGGGATTTTTCTATTTCAAGGTGTTTGGTTTTGTGTTGTCAGCTAGACGAGGGACTATTTTAGATTTAGAGTCTGGTTGATATTTGAACTGAATTACTTTTAGTTTGAAATTATTATTTAAATTTGAACCTTTCAGTTACATAATCTACGTTATTACCTACAAAACAAAAAGGACTTTATCTATCTATTGTACAGTTATGTTTTTATTATGCAATAAATTATAATAAGGTATGAAAAATGGGAACTAAAGTACATAGTATTTCTTAGGCAAACGTGGTCCTTTATGAACACGAGCTTGTAGTTTTCAGTAATCAAATCGAGAGTAATGCAAAGTTTGAAGTCAAAACTCTTTCTACAACTTATTCCTTGATCTTCAAATAAAAATATCTATACCTCATCATGCAAATATATCCAGGTAAAAACCCTTGTCACAGCGAAGAATTAATCTCGCAATATGCCCACTGAATGGGACATTATGGAAGTGGGTCAAAGGTGTACTCTTATAAGAACGGCCACGATTTGAAAAGGATTAAAGGTGGACGGTTGCAAATTACTGCTGAAGCATGATTGTAAATGTAATTCTGAACAAGACTGTATTTGAAAGCGCTCACGGTTATGTAAATTTTACATGGAATTGAATATTATGACTTTTATAGCCGTTTTGGTCTTTTTAGTCTTGCAAATTTCTATTTTATCAAGCACTTTGTATAAGCGCCATTTTCGGTATTGTACGGTAAATGATAGAAGTCGTATGTTGCACAGTTTATTAACAGTGTATTTTTGCAGTTTTTATAAGATGTTTTGATTGCTTTTCGCATTGGTCTGATGAAATTGATAAAGGTACCTAAGGTAAAGGCACCTAACTACGAGGGGTTCTAAAAATGGCAGCAAATTCCGATGTATTTAAAAAACGGTTTTTTAAGTAATTTACTAGTTATTTTGTTCTGCATGATAAAATAATAAATTAGTAATTTATCTGTTCATGTTTATATCATCAAAAGAGAGTTTAGTGTGTTCACACTGTAGAATAATCGGTCATTTTGTCGCGGGAAGCGGTCTCGAAAGCACACGTCATACATTTGGGACCATATGGACGTGAATATTACGATTTGCCAAATAGTGTTTCACGTGATAATTTTATACAATGCGAGTTTTTATTAAGGTTGAATTATTGAAAGGACAATATTTTTTATCGAAAACACTTAAGGTTTGAGTATTTTACTTGCAAATTAGCAAGAAAATAAGTGTTTAAAATACCACGGCATTACATACAAAATATTTTAGTGTGTTCCTAACAGCCGATGTATACCACGGAAAAACAAATTTAAAGACATTTACATTTTTTTTTAATTTTCGGTGTGTGTTTTATGATTACAAAGTTTAATGTGTTAGTTCTGACTTAATGAATAACTCATACATTTAATAATGTAATTCCGATTGGCGTCGGATTCACTAATTATAGCAGGTCAAAAATGACTTGTATAGGTACTTTCTTAATACGTTGTATGGAAGAAATTACAGAGGACATTAGGTTTTTAATCTGTTCTGTTATTATATGTATGTGCTTTATATTTTTTTCCCTTTCATATTGCAACTATCCACGATTTAATTTGCATAATATTAAAAAATCTTTTTCTTTTTATTACTCTGAATTAGAAACTTTGATTTAGCATCCTAAAACGCTATTACGATATATTTACGTCGGAATAGGGTTATATGAGCACCTAATTGCAATGTATTTACATCGGAATAAGCTTACATGAGTACCTAATTCCGATGTTTTGACCCAGTCATAGAGAGTATTGACCCTGTTTAAATACAGAGTGGTCCTTTTTTATGTGCTTAGTACGCGCTTAGTAACTGAAAGAATACTAATCATCTATAATAAAAATACAATAATTGGAGTGTGCGTTTGTATTAATATTTTTTTTTACCTAATTATGAAACTACAGCAATTAAACTAATTTTTGTCTGTCAGTCTGCTTGTTTGAAGACTAAATATACAGCGTGTGTGTTTATGTAATTTTCTTTGATGTTTTATGTCTTTATTTTTATATTGATTTTTAAGATTAAAGGAATAAGATTAAAAAAAAGATCTGATTAAACATAAAAAATAAACCCCTTTGATTTTTAAACACCATGTATGATTCTCCCTACATAGGTAGTTCCCTTTCTATTTTTATACGCGGAATTAGGATCCAAATGCATCGGAATAACGATTTTTACATCGGAATTAGTCGCATCGTTCTTTTTCATATTTTATCATTTTAAATAACCTTTTAGTGACAAACTGCATATATTTTTCAAAAATTAGATAGTTAACGCTTCTGATAAAAAAATAAAATTGTATACAAAGGTACGATAATTACTTAATTTTTAATGTTTTTTCGTGTTTTGTTAAAAACACCACGGAATTAGGTGCCTTATTATTTTAGAAGTAAAGGGGGTTTTCTTTAATTACATTCCTAAATGAAATCACCTTTTGAGCTAAGTTTGCTGTTAATTATCGAAATAAATAAAAAGAATGGACAAAATTTAAGCTCGAGACGGGATTTTAATTTTCGGCTGCTGATTATAATAAATTGACTAAGACCCATGACCCCGCTAGGCCCTCCAAGCCCTTACCTAGTTACCTTAATTAATCTATTACTTTGCACAGATTATGAGGCTATGGTCCTCAATATTTCATTCACTGCCGTCATCCAAGGAAAGCTCCAACGATGAATGTACCTATATGATGTATATTTTAGCGTATCACGGCATCCAAGCAACTAGTACTACATAATAAACTAAGTAAATAGCGTCTAAAGAGAGGTCAAAATAATGAAATAAATAAAATAGTACCTACTACATAATAAAATAAGAATATTGCTTCTAAATAGAGGTCAAAATAATGAAATAAATAATAAAAGTACTCCTAAGATTAACCTGTACTTCACTCAACATAATTTACTCGGCCTTGCCCTTGGGATAACTAATTTTTATCTTTCATATAAATGAAAAATGTTCTGATATAAATAGCAATTAAGCGGCTAACATCCTAGGGGTGCAATGACTTATAAGGTTAAGTCGTGACTTGAGTGCAGAGTCTTTAGTTAATAGGTAAGTACGTGATTGGAATTGTATTAGGATTTGTAAAAAAAATAACTGAGTATAAGAGATGCTTGATTAATGAAAGCTTTAACTATAAGGCTTTGATGTGAGTATGTTCGGTCTAATGAGGTGTATTCTATGTACGAGTATAATATAAAGTTATTAATAAGAATAGTAGATTAGAATGTTTATTAGTTATCTAAGTTTGACGACCTCTGTGGCGTAGTGGTTATATAACATGACTGCTACGCAAGAGGTCTCGGGTTCGATTCCCGCTCAATGCAAATCTTTGTGTGCTTGAACATGATTGTTTGCATTGGTCTGAGTGTTTTCAATGTATGTACCTATGTATTTACAAAAAAAAGGATTTATGTATGTATATCCGTTGTCTAGTACCCATAGTACAAGCTCTGCTTAGTTTGGGACTAGATGGCGTTGTGTAAATGTGTGAGAAATAATATGTGAATATGTTGAAAGAACAAAGTTATCAGTATTACATAACTAAGAAGCTAACTCGTTGATATCCCCTGAGCTTATACGCGAATAGTCTAGACTGTGTGACGTAGGCGTGTATTCTCTTGAGCCTTGCTAGACGCAACTAACTTACGGATGTACTGACTTGGCGTCAAAACTTACAACGACATCGCTGAGATATAGTTAGATATGTAATTTTTTCTTTTTATTTGTATGCTTGGAGAATATCGCATTTATTTTTTTAAATTTTATTTGTAACTAGCTAACCCGTGCCCACTTCGTTAGGCGGCGAAAAAAACGCGTCCGTTTTTTAAACATATTTCATTACTGCTCCACTAATAGGATTAATCATAGCGTGATACTATATACCCTATGACACTCCCCGATAAATGGACTATTCAACACAGAAATAATTTTCAAAATCGGTTTAGTGGATCCAGAGATTACCCCCTACAACGTCACAAACACACAATCACAGAAACTTTACCTCTTTATAATATTAGTATAGCTAATAATAAGTCTTTTGTAATAGTAATCCTTTAACACCAGGTTATAAGAATCTTCAACGAGAGGCTGTCCACTGCTGTTCCCGCTTAATCCACCTGCAAGCAGTAAGTAGTTGCTGTGTTTAGATGGAAGAGTACAATAGTTAGTGAAATTACAGAAATACTCCGATAATACCTCCTCCTCATATAAGACTTAACAAATTATGTCTAGAGTAGGCAGCGGTTTGGGTATGCTCCAGATTGCTGACGTCAATTAATTGGAGATATTTCTTATCAATAAGTGACCCACTTTAAGATGACGAGCGTGATAAGAAATGGTTGGTCAAGTTTCCTGCTTATTCCAAAAAGAGACCATTTATTGACAAATATTAATAAGGATAATGCTAACAATTATGTGCACATTGTAATAAAAACTTCAAAGACCAGAACAGTACTATGATTGCTCACATAAACAACAGGAACCAAGTCGTTTTAACTCCGGAATCAGGAAACATTTAATGTTAAGCATCGTTCAAGAGCAGAGTGTCATTTTAGTACCAAACTTTTGCTTGCTGTGGAAGCAAGGTAAACATTTGAGGATAATCTCCAACAAGTGAAATACTCTACGGAGATTGAACGTAGGGAACAAAAAATATACTGTGTTATTGGCTTAAAATAGAGAATTACTTATTGTACGGGTAAGTTATTGTACTTAAAACTTCTTTAAATACATTTCTCTTATGAGTTTTTGCTAAATTATGCCGTAAAATTTGCCACAAAAATAAAACATTTTTATGAATTATCACGAAATGACTATGTTCTAAGATAACAAACAGAAAAAGTACAACCAAATTGGGAGGGTCCAATTTTATTAATATCGGTTTAAATGTAAAATACAGTGTTTGATATTTAAGTAAATAATTATTGTCCATTTAGTTATCTCAAATCTCATCCCTGAAAATCAACTACAGGTGAAAGTAAACTACATTACTGTATTATGCCTATGCTTCTGGCCTGCGTGATATCTATAGATATAATTTTTCTTAATTTCTATAAGAGGTAACAAGTAAAACTAATTGTAATTCTAACCCTCTCTTTAACAAAAGTTTTCAATATACTTAAAATACTTAATCAACAAAATCAAAAGTTTCATCACCAAACAGAAATTATAACTAACGAACTCGAAACAATCAATTAGATTCTAACATTGTATTACTAAAAAGACACTTAACACGATCACTTGGGCAAACAAAGCTATTCGTTTGGGGAATTAACGATTTTCGTGGGGCGCCTTCCGCATAGCAAGACGCTAAGAAATTTAATTAGCACTCATTGAGATAATTCACTGCCTCCACAATAGGCCGACATAAAGACAACTTTCGTTAAGTATTGGGACATACGAACGAAAAGGATAACTAACATTTTATTGTTTTGTTATTAGTTTATCAGGCAGTCAAATGATTCTTATTTATTTCTTGATAATCCTTACTTGCATATTTTTATCGTAGGAGCTCATTCATGAGCTACTGAAGGGTCTACTTCAGTGACGTAATTTGTCCAGCTTGGTATAATTAAGTCATCTTAATTATATCAAGCTGGACAAATTACTCAAGTTATCTCTTCTTCTTCTCTTTTTTGGGTTTTGTATATCTGTGAAATTTCGAAGAGACGACTTTGACGATGTCTATCCAATGTAAAAACATTTTTAGGATAAGTTCCGATCTAGTAGGTTTAGATATCTTGATCATGAGTAGGTCTATAAGGATAGTATTTATGCATGTATTACATAGGCTGTCTTTAAATTCAACAAAAAAATATACCAATAAATACAAAGCGAAAATGCAAATATTACGTTTACAGTTGCATACAAAATAAGCAAAAGATTAATAAAAAACCATAACATTAAACTTTCAACAAAAATATGATGATAATCAAAACTATCACGAAACCTCGTTTTATCTATCATAATAATTAATTAATTTATATTTAATTATCATTATAAAATTGCCAGATAGTTATAGCTTCTTTTTAACGAGGAAAAACTGTTAGAGGCCATTCATTACCACTCCCCCAACATGTAAGCCGATAATGTTGTCAATGTATCATACAACACTAAACAACAGATCTTGATCCAATTATCCACAAGTAAGAACAGATAAGTAACAAGGCGAGAGACGAAACACTGAACACTGCTTTCTTATCTATTATTATGTATTATTTATTGTTCTTCTACACTGATTTCTGTGAAAGGATACAAATGAAGTATTTGTTTAATATTTTCTTAATATTAAATAAAATAAAATGGAAGTTTTTTTTAAAGGTATTTATTTATAACATAAAAATTCATAACACAAAAACCGGGCACGGTTTATCACTGGTACAAAAATCTAACTTATAAAGATAGGTAATGATTTAATTCAAGAAATGAGATTTTTTTAAGAACCCTATGTTATTATAGTTTCCACTTACTATACAGATGAACAGTTTATCGAAAATAATGACGATCCGACAGTGTAAATAATCTATCTACTATACTATTAAGTTCCTTGCTTCCGCCTAACATCTTCGGGAACAAGGTGTAATTGAAAATCAGCGCCTCTTGACACTGTGATGTTAAGAAGCACTGACTTGCTGAGTTATTGTGCTCTTTGCTACAATTTTTTGCTTTCATCGCATTGTATTTTTTATATTATATTTTTTTTGTGAATGATAGTAATAAACAGACTTTCATTACATAGATTATCATTGCTTTTTAAGTAATTTAATCTACACTGTACAAAAATAACTATTTATATTTATTCTATTTACTTAAATACATAAAGTTAGTATTTAAAAAACAAACGTGTTATAAATATTTTGTAGTATTATCACTAACATAATGAAGAAAACAAATCAAATAATACAAGTTTCAATATTAAAAATATGCAATTCAACATTTATTCAAAACTCATTGGAAACGGTTGTCGGTTAGAACCGGCACAACGTTTGTTCTAAGCAACAAAGTTAAATAATAATAACGCGGCTAGGACGTTTTACATTACGCCAGCACAAAGTTACTAGACCTGTGGTACTCGTAGAATGACGACGAACTACTGCTAAAAGGGTTATTTTGTTTGCTTATGAAACTATGGAGATGGTATTTGAGAAATAACATTTAGAACCGTGTGGTGAATCTCATCCCTTGGGTGTCGTAAAAACCGACTAAGGGGCTATCCGTGTATATTATCTTTACGTAATAAAAAGAAGGAAAACTTGAAATTAAACCCTATACCAATCCGTTTGGACAGCGTGGTATTAGTAGGCCAAGTATCCCTCTGGCCTACTTATACCACGCTGGCTTTTTATCTTTAGACTTCCTTATTTTGTATCGATTTTTACTATAGTATTCTTACTCGGTCTCTCAACCAATAGTATGTCCCTATTCATCGACAGTCTTTTTGCATAGAGCACACACAATAACTCATTTCTAAATTAATCCTACACTCAATCTTAAGTTTAAAACTATGTATATTAAATCGATTAATTGTTTGATAGGTGAATCGATTAATCTTCCAATAGATTTCAGAC
The DNA here is from genome assembly GCA_905475405.1 of Schrankia costaestrigalis. NCBI lineage: Eukaryota > Metazoa > Arthropoda > Insecta > Lepidoptera > Erebidae > Schrankia > Schrankia costaestrigalis. Next base: position 5,405,352 of record FR997830.1, read on the forward strand.
ATCCAAACCTAGGCTAAAACTGTCAAATTTCACCTATTAGAGTGGTCAGAATGTAAGAATAACGAGAGTACTCTCTTTTTAAAGGTCGGCAATGCATCTGTGATTCCTCTGGTGTTGTGGGTGTCCATGGGCGGCGGTGATCACTTACCATCAGGTGACCTTCTGGCTCGTTTGCCTCCTAATATGAATACATGCATTTACGTTCCGTCAGCTCCCACCAAGCTGCCACATCCAAAACAATCTAGTTTCACGTCTATGTCTCATATTCGAGTGCATTGCGGTGTAACTCGTGTTATGGCGTCTGAGCTTGTTTATGCATATGTTACAACCGCTAAAAGGATATCTGGAATTGGTTATAAAATATAACACAATGTTACTTGTCATCATAAAACTTGAACTGCATACATAATTGTAGTGTCTAGCTTACTTTGGGAACAGATGGCGCTGTGTAGAGATGTCCGTGCATATTTATTTATTATTATTTAAATTGTTATGAATCTGCATACACAAGAGAAGTCTTGTACACTAACCTTCAGAATGTATATGTTAATGAATGATATCGGATAGCTCTAGTTTTATCCAAGAGTGAATGGCTGGAACTGGTTGTAGCCGGCTTGATGAAGGCTAGACCTAGTTTTACCCGAAAACAATCGGCTAGTACTAGTTTTAACCAAGAGTATGTGGCTGCACCTTGTTCTAACCTGCTAAAACTAGGTGTAGCCGCACTTCGGGTATTAGCCGTAACATAAGTATATAACATTTACACACTTAAGTAAAACAGATACCTGCATACATTAACTCTCGCCTTTTTCCTACGGAGTTGGGCAGGGATTGCTGAGCGCTAAGTAAATTATCTATTTTAGAATTGTCTACATTTTAGAAATATCTGCAGTGACAACCACATCCTGTGATATAGACAAATTTCCCCAATTGATACCTACCAGTCTGATCAAACAAATTGGTACTTACTAGATTTTTGTAACCTATTTAAGCCCCAACGATTTATTTAAAATAAATAAATAAATAAAGCTTGTACTATGGGTACTTGACAACGGATAAACATACTTAAACACTTTTTTTTTTAAATACATACATAGAAAACACTCAGACCGATGCAAACAATCATGTTCATGCACACAAAGATTTGCATTGAGCGGGAATCGAACCCGAGACCTCTGTAATATACCGTAGCAGCCATGTAATATACCGACTGCGCCACAGAGGTCGTCAATTTACGGAAACATAAGTAAAATTATTGGATGTTTCATATGTCACAAAATAATAAGACTACCAGCACATTACAAGTTATAAACAAACAAAGTAAATCTTAATAGATAAACGTCAAGTAATCCTCATTAGCAAGACTCAGCTGCAACTGTGCGCTTATCAAATTGCCACCTAATGCTATTGTACCGCTAATGAGTAGAGGGTAGACTGATACACAGTTTATCTGAGAATATAATGCTGTGCCTTCACTCATTACTGGATTATTGAGTCCTTGATGACTTGGAATGATGATTGACTTGCTTGAGTTTTGTTTAATACAGCTTGGGGAGTTCTTGGTTAGACATTTCTGTATTTATTTTTGACGACCTCATAAAGGTCTCTGGCTCAGACTGGATGCGGAAGGCGCAGGACCGAGTTCTGTGGCGCGTGTTGGGAGAGCCCTATGTATAGTCGAGTACTAAATGGCTTTATCACCTCTAGAGTTAATGTTAGTCGCATGTCATAAAACTATTAGGTTCAATATCGCACAACAAAACATCAGCGAAGGCATGACGCTACTTTGACATATCAGTTCTCTTGTATTAGCAAATAGTCGTCATTTCTTGCATGACGGCATTGGCACATACCTATTTCAATTTAAAGTTTTCGTAATTTTATAATATAAAACAAATTAAGGTAAACCACCTAGCCTAGTATGAGTTCAAAGTGAGTAAAAAGAAAGAAAACACTATAGATTATTCAAGTTCAGTATGATTATTCAAGTTCAAATATTATTTATTTAATATTTTTACCATATTTTATTTATTTCATGTGTCAACATAGCAATAATAAATTTATCAGAATCCTTTTATTGGCATTAGTGCCTATAATATTTATTTAATACTATTCAATCACATAATAATGATTAAGTATAAGCAAAGATTAAAGTATTTTATCATTTTATGGTATTTTATATTTTAATTTGACACCGAAGTCCACTCTTAAGTTGCCAACAATTGGATGGCTTACCAGCCAATATTTAAATTCTACATTTTCAGTTTTTCAGAAATGACAAGCTTGTAATGTCACAAGTAACAAGTTGACTTTAGTTTTAAATTATTTAATGGTTTTTCACATACAAACTCTACAGTTTAATATAGTGACATTTGTATTGTGTTAGTAGATATTATTATTTATTGCGTTGAAGTGAAAGTTTAAAATAGATTGCACCTTTAATCTAAGCATAGTTTTGATTACGGTCAACCAATGACGTCAAGCTCACGCATAAACATTAAATAACGATCTTAATGAATTTTAATTATGATAGAATTTTTTGTCAAAACTGATAAAGCCATTTCGTTTTCGACTATACAGCAGTGGACTGCGATAGGCTAGGTGATTGATTTTTGTATTTCAAGAATATTTTGTGAAATATTTACACTACGAAATTCCTTACTTACGGCTGCAACTATTCTTAAAGACTACAGGAAAGTCCAATTGTCCAATCAATATGATCATCTAAACCTGTAATCCATTTTTTAGGATAGGTTCCGATCTATTAGGTTTGGATATCTTACTAGGTTTGAATAGTATTAATAGATGTTTTACATAAGCTGTCTTTAAATTTAACAAAACAATATACCAATAAATATAAAGCGAAAATGTAAATATTACGTTTACAGTTGCATACTAAATAAGCAAAAAATTAATAAAGAAACCATAACATTAAACTTCCAACAACCTATTCCAAATTTTAAAACACCAAACATTGACCTTTAAAAGTCATAAGCTGGCAATTGTTTGACATTCTAAAGTGCACTAGTATAGTACACCAGGTATTAGCACGAGACTGTAGGTAATCAATAAGGCAAGTGTCGCGGAGATGAAGTTAACACAGAGCTTCCCTTTATATTGGGGAAGGTCGAGCACCCTACAACGTGTAGACGCTACTCTAGTTGAGGGATAGCGTTGTGTATGTACGTACTAGAGGAACTGTTTTGGGCATTTATTTTGTAAATTTGATGATTTCTGCTAGAGTCAATAATTTTATCTAATGGCGACAAATAATTTTTCACTTAACGTTAACTTATCTGTTTGACATGCTACAAATTGAGCCTTTAAACGCCGCTTAAGTAAACATTTCAGGATCAAACAGTCATAAAGCACGATTTATTAAAAAAGAAAACACTGTTTAACTTCCAACAATATATCACTAACTTTAAAATATCATTAAACATTTGAACTTTAAAAGTCAAACTCTGGCAATTGTTTGACATTCTAAAGAGCACTAGTATAGTACACCAGGTGTTAGCACGATACTGTAGGTAATCAATAAGGCAAGTGTCGCGGAGATGAAGTTAACACAGAGCTTCCCTTTATATTGGGGAAGGTCGAGCACCCTACAACGTGTAGACGCTCCTCTGGTTGAGGGATAGCGTTGTGCACGTACATATTAGAGGAACTATTTTGGGTATTTATTTTGTAAATTTGATGATTTCTGCTAGACTAATAGTTTTATCTAATGGCGATAATTATTTTTTGACGTGATGGGTAAATTAAGTAGTGGTTAACGTATTTGTTTCCCATGTCGAAGAAATCAAGACTTTGAGCACATATTGTAACAATTTTTGGACAAATATAATGACTGTTTATATTTACAGGCATCTCTACAAAGCGCCATCTGTTCCCAAAGTAAGCTAGGCTTAACCTGCTTGTGTTATGGGTAACAGAATAACGGATATCAATACTTATATACTTTTCTTTTGTAAATACATTCATTTATACATAGCAACACACAGACCAATGCAAACAATCATGTTCATGCACACAAAGATTTGCATTGAGCGGGAATCGAACCCGAGACCTCTGCGTAGCAGCCATGTAATAAAACGATGTAATGAAACTACGCCACAGAGGTCGTCTAGGTGTTTGATCCATAAAGACGTAATAGTTTTACACAATGGACACGAATATTTATTTCCTGACGTCTGGATTGAGTAGTTGTCAGCTTATGTCCCTGCCATGCTGAAGGCTCGTGTAAGATTTCCACTCATTTAATCATAGTGTAGACGAACGGAAGTTATTAAATTATCAGCACCTTTAATGCAACTTTATCCTAGGAATTAAGAGTAAAGGTGCCTGCAGCATTTACTGTGGGTTCAATGCTGCGTCGAGCTGGAATTTTTTCTAAACTTAATTTATTATAATTTGATTACTTAAAAAGTATAACCTTTACTTTACCTTACTTAAACTGAGCGTGGTCTTATGCACGTAATAAAAGTACACGTAAGTAAGTAATGCAATAAAATATAGGTTTATTCAGACATGTTTGTAGCTTAATTATTGTTTGCTTTAAAATGTTTATTCTCCATTTATGATATTTGTATAAGTTTTATAAGCGATTGCTAACTGGATAAATTTTATGTTAATATTTTATTCCACTAATTAGCCTGCTAATTATTGTTGTTATTTAACTCGTAAGTGCAATTGTATATCAGACTATATACCTTTTGAATTTCAATGACTCTAACTATATTATGTATGTAAAATGCAAGTCCTTTAACCCTTTCCATGCGCCGTGGATTACATGTGAAACATTCACATTGTCTAACTATTGTGTCTAATAGCTGGAAATGTAAAATCCCCGAAGTATTATTTATTTTTGAGTCTTTTTTTACAGCATTTTTGTACTCTCACGTCTACGAATATATTTTATTTACCTAATTATTAGTAGGCCAAGTATCCCTCCGTCACGGGAGGAGGCCCGTCCCTGCAGTGGGACATTAGTGGGCTGTTATGATGAACTATTTATTATTATTTTGATAAAGAAACTAGATAAATATTTATTTTTATCTGCACTTTATTGTTTTTTTAATGAAAAAATATATTAAACCTTTATGCTCTACCTTTTTAACACTATCCAAGTAGTCAATATCTGTACGCATCCAGCCGTATGCTGACGAAGCCTCTTGCCAAACTTGAGCTAAGGGCCGGATGTCTCTACTCGTCAAACTGTGAACAAAGACCTGATTATGAATACACTGATACTCTCTTACATCAACGTAATTGATATTGTTCGAGGTGGCGGAGTGTGTGAAAGGAGTTTTTAACAATACTTTGAATGGTTTATTATTTCGACATGTGGGAGATGGAAGTTTGGGATTTTTTTTCTCGTTGTTACGGGTATTCTCTTAAACTTTTATAGTATTTACATTAAATTGTTAAATTACATATAATTTTTTACCTTTAGCTTAGGTATAACTAGAAAAATCCGAAAAGCAGAAAGACAATGGAAAAAATTGGTACTCGGTACGCGGGTTCGAGTCCCGCTTTCTTCTTTTCGGATTATATTGTTATTTAGTGAAATAAAAAATACCACTTTTAATAAATATCGTTATCTGATATTGTTGCCTTGTGCTGTGGGATTTCAAAACGTTTAGTAGTTGATGTAAAAAAATATTAAAATCTACTTTAATCCATATTGATAATGTATCGTAATGAGCACTTACCTAATTGGAATTTAAATAATTGTAATACATTCAAATTTAATACGGCTGCGTTGCTATTACATTAAATTAATTACACAAATAATTATTGATTACATGCCAAAGGTAATAAAATTAATCATTCTCATATTTTAACGATGATAAATTACATTATTTTTCATTTTAATTTTCATTTCATTATTTTATATCCCACATCATTCCATGCATAATTATTGTAAAGGTCAACTAAGAAAAAGATAAACTATTATCAGATATTATTTTCTCTACAAAAACAAAAGAAGAACGTGATTTAAAATTCAAGCAGTTCGAGTAATCAGTAAGGTCAGTCAGTATTAAAAAAAAGAATCCTTTCGACACTAGAGGAGGACCTGCTGCAATGCAGTCACATCATCATAACAGCCCATTAATTTCCCACTGCAGGGACGGGCCTCCTCCCATAACGGAGGGATACTTGGCCTATTAATACCACGCTGGCCAGATGGATTGGTATAGGTTTTAATTTTAAGTTTTCCTTCTTTACTGCAATGCAGTAGGACATTAATTTTATGCTGTTATAATAATATTTTATAAAAAAGTGAAGCCTTAAAAAGTAAAACAAAAAATATATAAATCTACTAAAGCGCTGTCACTCATCATCCAAACATTTACACTTAAAAAACATTATACAAATATGCTTCACACACGTAATTTCATTAAAATCACTCCAATTTCACACACGGAGTTATTACGGGCATTCAAGTAAAAATAATAGGACCTTAAATAAGCATGAGATAGAAGGGAATCCATTGGAATTTTTATTCAAGATCAAATCAAGTGTGAATTTGATCTGGGTTCGACTTATCTCACCATGTCACGAGAAAGTCGGGTGCATAAATTTTTTGGAATCAAATAAAAGAACGTACAAAGTACATTTGGTGTTAAGTAAAGATATATGAGCGTTTAGACGGTTGAAATGGTACTGATTTAAGATATCTTTAACTTTATATTGTTTCGTATGTATAAGGTTTTACTCGCGCACTCTCCTGCTTTGATACTAATTATCCATGTCATAATATATAATGTGTTACTCTAATGCATAAGTTATTTTACTGCATAATTCTGATCAATTTCGTTCAGTATTTTTCATATAAAAGAAGTATATTATTAATTGGTCATGAAAATAACTTACTTTTGAGGTAAAAAAACAAAAAAAATACATACTATACATACAGATAATATTCTTTCTGCTGAGTATACCTAAAATAGATAAACTTAAAACACGTATCTAAGTCTAGAATACAAATGTCATGTCACCTGGCCAGTTAGCTAAAATTAAAGCAGAAATTGAATTTTTTAGATTTGAGAGAATCCGGCTTAATGTTGCTGACTGAGCATTAGCCATGATTGACGTGTCGTTATAGTTGATATTACCGATTTTACTAATTGCTGACCTGTTTAATTTTAGACTTGATTTCGCCAATTTAAAACCAATTAATTGACATATTCACTTTGGTACTTATTATTAAGTTACACTATAAATTACTGAATCAAATAATAAATAATTTGTTACATTAACAGTTTTTATATTTATAAGCAATTAGACTTAGGTATATACAAGTAAACGTAAAATTTTAATAAAATCAAACTTAAAATTAAACCTTATTTCAGAGGTAAGACTAATCATAAAGTTCAGGCAGCATAAAAACGAAATAAAAAAAAATATCTATACTTATAATAAAACTGTAGAGAGATCAATTCTGTACATTGAATATATTATGTTAAAAATTAATATTGGAGGATGAATGGTGATCGATACTAATGCCAAAAATGCAATCAATAAATTTTTTGTCTGTCTGTCTGTCTGTCTGTCTGTCTGTCTGTCTGTATGTGCACGCATGGGTCAAAAACTACTGTAGGCATTTTAACCAAACTTAGTACAATTGTAGTCCATACTCCCGGGCAGGTTATAGGCTGTATAACAGAACGCTAAGACACATAGGAGCTGAGCAGTGGCAAAAAATTTGAAGCAAGTCGGTTGAAAAAAAGCGCGTTCGAGCTCTTATCATCGCATACGTTGATCATACGCCAAAAATATGTATTACAAAAATAATGGTCTTCAAACGATGAACAAAAAAGTCCTGAATAGTATATATCTATCTTTTATATATTAGTCACAATAACCTGTTTAATCGTTAGGGTTTTCTTCAAAGTGTATTAAATACATAAATATATTGTAATTTGCATAGACATATCTTTTTCAAACTCCCATATTTCAAAAGTACACTTTAATACCTTATTCATAAAAAAAAATTATAGAAATCGGTTTATAAACACACAAGATTTAGATGAAAGAAAATTTCCAAATGTCGCCGCGCCAGTATGAGTACGGCAGTACGGTTGATTTTTGTTTAACGTCCGAAACGGCCAACCGGTGCATCTATATAATTTCATTCACATTGACTTTTAATGCGAACGGACGTGGTTCTTATTGACTCTTCTCGGAATAAGCGAGCTTTAGATATTAAAATACATAGATACGTAGTTTTTAGGTATTAAGTTTAAAGTAGGTAGGTATCTATCTATACTATAATAAAACAATCGGAATCGGATAAGTAACACTCGAGATATCGCTAGATCTCTTTATTAGAACAGTCCAATACAAATCAGGGGTCATGAAAAATGGATTTGGTTCAATGTTGAATGAATTTAAATTTCGTTTCTTTTGTTCACGAGATGGCGTTACCAGTAGTAATCATAAAATAAATGAGTTTTTAAATAATATATAACTATTTTATTATTAAGTGCTATTAATAAGTTATTCCTTTTAAATGTTAATAAAATTAACCATGAATCGTATGTGTAATATCAATTATTATAAGTCTTCACACTAGCCTTTAAAATATCAATTTAACGGACACAAAGAACATCCAGACTAAGGACAATAGTTTGTGTATCACAATTGTCCTCCATGGGAATCGAACCCGCGACCTCATGCACGCCAGCCATGTAATGCGACCGCCGCGCCACCGAGGCAGGTAATTCTGCCGCACCATAACGTGGCGTGCAAATGTATTCATTCATAATTAATTAGCGATTATCCGTGTGGTGACGGAGCAAGAATACAATATGTCACCTCCCCATCTCATCCCATGGGTGGCGTAAAACCGACTAAGGGACTATCGGTGAATATTATCTTTACGAAATAAAAATGAAGGAAAAATTGAAATTAAACCCTATACCAATCCGACTGGCCAACGTGGTATTAGTAGGCCAAGTATCCCTCCGTCACGGGAGGAGGCGCGTCCTTGCAGTGGGACATTAATGGGCTGTTATAATGAAAAAAGCGATGTCATTTATTTTAACTTACAAATTTGACAACAGATAGCATTGTGCCTGTGACGTCATTTTCAGTATCGCGGTATTAAGAAGGCTCATTCTGTCAAAACCAACTCAGCTGTCGGCGAAGCCTAAAACATTGTTGTTTCACCAAACGTCGCGTGAGAAAGAGAACAACTCATAGAAAAGCAGTAAGAAACATGCACACGCACACGCGCTCGATTGTATTTATTACAAATCAAAATATCGTTCAAAATATAAATATTGTTCTTCTTGATTGTTAGGGTTGACACTAATACTAGCTGTAGGTAGTTACTCAAAAAGTAATAAATCAGGAGTAAATAAAGATAACTAAAATGGGTTTTTTAAAAATATTTTATTGTAAGTTTTGTTGCGGAAAACACACCAAGCGAGACATGAAAGAAAAGAAAGATAATGTTTATTAAGGCACAAGCGCAAAGGCATATATAAAATTGTAGGTACATTTTCGTCCTTATTTCTACATAATAACTATAACATAAAATATTTTCTTGTTCTTAAAATCTACCCTCCACCTTAAAATATGCTACAATTAAACATAGAAGAACAGATGAACAGGAAGGACACGTAAAACACAATAAGAGCACGCCTTTCACTCCTGCGCCAAAAAAGGTGTTGGTTCAGTTAATTGTCGTAAAACCCTAAAAGTTTTACGACACTGGTTTTCAACCAACACCCTGCAATGACGACACGGATGCCAATCATTCACACAATCAGAGCAAACTAACACAATTTAACTTATAAAAACAATAAAACTTTACAACTACTATAATAAATAAATAAATAAAATACAGACATCAATTTATCTTGTAAGTGGTGTAGGTATGACACCGTAAAACATTATAGCTTTTTTTTTTTAAGTTAAACTGTTTATTCTTGAGGCAGTTTTTTAGACCGTGCATCGTTAATAGGGGTTCCATACAGTACACAATAATATCTTACTTCACATACAGTACATGAAGTTAATTTTAGCTGGATTTAAAAAAAAAGAAGAAAAATCTTATAATTTTCTCATTAAAAACCGACTTCAACAGGAGTCGGTTAAAAACCATGCTGATTACAATTTCTAAGATTAGTATTAAATAAATTTCTGCAGTTGTCTAAATCATAAGATCATGTTTGTGTAAAGTTTTTATTAATACGAATAGAATAAGCCCAAACACTAGGTAGCTGCTATATACCGTTGAAAAGTTTCCTCGACCCTCAGTCGTCTTCATCATCAGATCATGTTTGTGTAAAGTTGTGTAAAGTTTTCATCAATACAATTAAAATAAGCCCAAACACAAGGTAGCTGCTATATGCCGTTGAGGTGTTCCCTCGACTCTCGGTGGTCTCCATGATCTGACCAATTCTAACTTTTGATTATTTTTATAAAAAATAAATAATCATAAAATCTGGAAATGATAGTTGACAAGAAATTATACTTGATCAGTCATTCAGATACCGGGGCGGGGGTGAGTCACGTAAATATTAAAAAAAAATACAAAATGAATTACAAAAAAAAATACAGTTTGTGCAATGTGACAGCCTTAGCTATGCTCTATTGACTATTGTAATAATAGGTGAATTTTGACAGTTGATTTTAGTCAAGAATGTCACTGATGTAGGTATTTTATGTAACTGGTTATGCATCTGATAATAATTGGATTTCTTTGATAAAAGAAATTACGAAACTTCTTACTGGCAAGCGATACGTAATTGTCATAAATGACATAAATTAAAGTTTATTGAATTTTAAAAAAAAAATTCGGTAACATTCGACGACGGTCGGCTTGCTGTCGTACCTCCCCTCCGCCGACCCGAGGGGTGCAGAAAGTGGAGGCGAGATGCAAGATGTCGATGGCGGAAACGAGCACGGTAAAATTTCCTAAAATGGTTTTGGGAAAAAGGTAATTGCGTACAAACTTTAGAATGTATCTAGTCAATATAAAATTATTTGAATTTTCGAATAAATGATCTATTCCTAGTCCCAAAATATATTTACCTTTATAAACGTTTAATCCTATTTTATTACGCTAAAAGTTGTCATAAAATGTGCATAGAATTATGAACTTTGAAGCCTCATAACTTGTAAATGAATATTTTTTTTACTGTTTTATTAATCAATAAGACTAGATAATAACGAGACAAAACGATATCATCTATAGTTTTGAGTATTTATTATCTAATGAAGGAGGAATTAACTTTCTTTGTTTGTATGGAATTGCGATTGAATTGTTTCCCCTTAAGATTTTACTTGAAAGAATGACGTTCGCTCATGTCTTTCAGTATAAGTTTAGACACAGTCTTCATAGATCTGTCTTTGTAAAGATCTGTTTTTGAAAAGGTTTTGGTTCGTTCGTTAATTTTACAATTCGTGTGTAGGTATATCTGTTTGCTATAAGGTTTAAAAAACGATTTTTCAGTATTAAATCGAATTGCGAAGTAAGTAACATCCGCCACGCGAACGAAGTCGCGGGCACAGCAGCTAGTTCCTAATAAAATCCTGGACTCCAAATTTAAAAACAAGACGCTGCTGTAACTAAACCAGGAATTAGCTATTAAGCGTCATTTTAATTACAATGAGTGGTTCATAATTTTAACTTTTTTATTTCAGCCCTAACATTCTGTATAAACAGCCTTCAGACAAAAGCTTTGGTAAAGCTTTTAAAGAAGATCGTAACTCCTTAAGTACTGTTTTAATGACATCCCTTAGTGTTTTATAATTAGCAAGAATATACGTAGAATGTATTGTAAAAGGAAGTTCACGAATTTGAAGATCTTCCTCTGATTTTGACCTAGGTAAGTGGTTACTTACTCTATGATTATAGAAGTTGGTAAAGCATATTTAAGAATAGCTTATTACTTTGTGATTTCAAGAGCTATTTACCTAGACCTTCGTGGTTTTAAGGCTATTTGAGTGCCATTCTGAGTACGTTGTCTTAATTTTTCCTGAATCGATGGAATGAATATCAAGTATATTCATTACACTGATTTAGAAAATTGTGAATAAACATTAATGTTTGCAATAGTATGAGTTTTCTACATTATATAAAGGCGTGCTCTTTAGATTTCTTGTCAGTGGATGGATTGTGTGAAAGATGATATGGCTGCGAAGAGTGTTACTTGGGAGATGACGTCCGATAGGACAGTATGGAAGAAGACGACATGCTGCGCCGACCCCAAATAAAATTGGAATAAGGGCAGGGGAATGATGATGATGATAACTTCGTTTATAACGTTTTGACTGAGTAGATTTAAATGCACCACGTAAAATAGTTGACTCACCTCGTGGGTAATAAAGTAAAAGGTACCCTAAAACTGTTTATTAAGTAAACTGTTTATTTAATTAACTCAAGAACCAGCTGTTTAAAGTGCAAAGGAGTAAGAATACAATATGTCACCACCCCATCTCATCCCATGGGTGTCGTACAAACCGACTAAGGGACTATTCGTGAATATTATCTTCACGTAATAAAAAGAAGGAAAACTTGAAATTAAACCCTATACCAATCCGTCTGGCCAGCGTGGTATTAGTAGGCCAAGTATCCCTCCGTCACGGGAGGAGGCCCGTCCCCACAGTGGAACATTAATGGGCTGTTATGATGAAAACAAAAACAAAATAGCTACTCATTGATTTATAAAAAACCCAAGATGCACATTTTCAAACAAAACTAACAGCCAAAAAAGTCACTAAATTAAACATACGCAATAAATACGTATAGTAATATCGTAAACATAATTTTTTTTCAAATTCAATCTTACACGCATGACATAAAGTTGTATTTAAAAAGTAATGCACATCATCATCATCATTTCAGCCAATCGACGTCCACTGCTGGACATAGGCCTCCTCTAAATACTGCCACCTTGTGCGGTCCTGCCTCTCTCATCCATCGGCTTCCCGCCGTCCTTTAGGTCGTCGGTCCACCGTGTGAGGGGTCTCCCCACCCTGCGTTTTCCGGTACGCGGTCGCCACTCTAGAACCTTTCTGCCCCAACGGCTGTCGGTTCTTCGCGCTATGTGCCCTGCCCACCGCCACTTTAACCGGGCAATCCGGAGCACTATGTAGGTCACTTTGGTTCTCCTGCGGATCTCCTCATTTCTGATTCGATCACGCAGGGTAACTCCCAACATGGCTTTCTCCATTGCCCTCTGAGTGACGGTAAGCCTTCTGAGAAGGCCCATAGTAAGCGACCACGTCTCTGTTCCATACGTCGTCACTGGCAACACACACTGGTCGAAGACCTTTGTCTTCAGACACTGCGGCAATATGGACGAGAAGATACGTTTTAGCTTCCCGAACGCTGCCCAACCGAGTTGGATTCGACGAGTGACCTCCTTCTCAAAATTGGACTTACCTAGCTGGACTAACTTACTGTCCCAGGTAAATATATTCGTCGACAACTTCTAGTGTAGAGCCTCCAACCGTGATTGGAGTGGGTACAACATGGACATTTGTCATGATCTTGGTCTTGTCCATGTTCATTTTAAGACCCACTTGTTGAGAGACTCTACTGAGGTCATCGAGCATTGTGTTGAGGTCCTCCATGGTCTCAGCCATGACCACGATATCGTCAGCAAATCGAAGGTGCGTGATATACTCGCCATTTATGTTGATGCCGAGTCCGTCCCAGTCTATAAGCCTAAAAGCATCTTCCAGTGCAGCAGAAAATAGTTTCGGGGATATGACATCACCCTGTCTTACTCCTCGCTGCAACCGGATAGGGCCAGATAATCCACCCTGGAGACGAACCGACATGGTGGTTCGTAGTAGTAATGCACATAAAGCAATAAAATTTAATGATTGACGTTTGCCGGTAGAACAACGCGATACTAATTTTAAAAAGTGTGTAAAGAAGTGGAGTGTGTATCTTTGGTTTTTTGTAAATCAATGTAGCTACTATACAGTATCCAATAGATTCAAAGTTTTGACCTCTCATATGGGTAGTAAAGTGCTCTCAGATAGTAATATTGTTGGCCTACTTCGGATGCTTAGTTTGAGAAGTCACTAACAGTTCAGCAATCTAGTTAGTGTTGCTTCGTTGCCTTTAGGTGCGAACAACTCTTGTCCATATGTAATAAAGTTTATGTTTTCTTTAGTTTTAGAACTAAGTACTTTTATTAAGGATGTATCTATAGATTGTATGTAACTTTGTGTGGCTGATGTGCAGGAAATAATATTGTGCATGATAATCACTACATAGTATAAAACAAAGTCGCTTTCTCTGTCGCTATGTCCCTTTGTATGCTTAAATCTTTAAAACTACACAACGGATTTTGATGCGGTTGTTTTTAATAGATAGAGTGATTTAAGAGGAAGGTTTATATGTATAACACATGCGTAATATATTAGGGAAACCTGTATAAATTTAGAGATTTCTAATGTAATCGTCTATTGAAGCTGTACTTAAACGTTGTCTAAAGACATTTTGTAGTAGGTACGCGTGCGGAGCCGGGGCGGGTTGCTAGTTAGATGTTATAAATGTTGATGTAATTCAAGTATACGAAAGTCAGGTCTAAAATTTGTGTAGGTCAAACTTGAAAGTATATCATACTTTCAAGTAATTCCATGAAACCTACTTGAAAGTATATCATACTTTCAAGTAGGTTTCATGGAAATTTCATCAAAATTGTACGTTCTTAGCCTACAACAATTAAAACTTCTGTAAATTATCGAAATATATAAAGGGTAACTAACAGTGACCGTTACTTTACAGGAATACCAAGTCTAACAATCACAAGTAGATATCATAACAGCCCATTAATATCCCACTGAAGGGCAGGGCCTCCTCCCATGAAGGAGGGATACTTGGCCTACTAATACCACGCTGGTCAGACGGATTGGTATAAGATTTAATTTCAAGTTATCCTTCTTTTTATTTCGTTAAGATAATATTCCCGGATAGTCTCTTAGTCGGTTTTTACGACACCCATGGGATGAGATGGGGTGGTGACATATTGTATTCTTACTCTGTCACCACACGGAGATGATAGAAGTACGGTACAGAAGTAGGTTTATTAAAAAAACAAAATTTTTTTTAGTTTTTAAAACATAATTTCATAAATCTACTTAATTTTATACTTTAAGCTCCCAAGAGTAAAACAAAAGATAGAATTATCTTAAAGAAACAAAAGGCTATTTTATCTCTTTTGATGAAATATAATTTAATACAAACTACTTTGTTTAATCGTGATTAATGTAAGTACTTTGACAGTAATCCGTAAGTTAGATTAATTTTAATTTAGGTCTAGAACAAAAACTTGTAAATTAAATGTCTGTACCTGGCTGTAAAATTATTTTTAGTGTAGAACAAGTTTAAAAGTAAAAAAGGTACGTGATCGTTATAAAGTTAAATAAGTTGGCTTTTTGATTATTTAAGAATTTATAAGTACGGTGTAGGTCTTTTAGGCAAGGCCGTCTTGGCTGCTCTTATTGCTTAGCACGCCTAATTGTCCATCAAGCAATAGTGTACAAAATATGGTACAGTATTTATATGGGTATGGGATTTAACAGCTTATGTCTTTTGGCAGTGCATTCGGAATTTTATATTTGTAAAACACCAAGTCGTTCTGCATCTAGTTTGGATAAACGCTAGACATTAGGCAGATATTTGTTTGCTCTTCCTTAGTCCATACAAAAAATCCTATGTATATATCATATAAACCAGGGTGTTAATATGTCATATAACTCGAAAAAAAATTTTGAAGATGCATATCTCGTTCGGTAATCAAAGTTAACAACACAACACAACACTCCAACAGCGCTCAAAAATTTTGTTTGCAGATTATGCGACAGAATCTGCCTCTCTAGAATTGGCTTGCACAGCCATGAGAAAAAATGCATGGCATCCACGAGGCAATGAATGTATCGTCTGAAATAAACGCAGAGGCCCATGATGATGAATCAAAATTAAAACGATATTTTTATGTTATTTTTAGTGTTTTTTACTAACGCAATTTAAACAAAAACATAACATTATCTTAGACTAAATAAAATTTCTCATTCAAAACAGAAATCCTTGCTTGTTAAGAACGATACATGTAGTCGTGAGTGCGAGTCAAAACGTTAAGGGCATAAAATGTAAAAGAAAAAAAATATCTGAGAGTATCCTCGAGGTTTGAGTTCACCACCATGCATACAAATGCGTCAGACATGTTCTCTCCACTTGATGTTTTAAGACTTGAATGTACCTAAGAACGTGTCTTACAGAATTTTGTGGAAATTTATTTTGGCGTTTTTATGTATTTTTTTTTAATGTAAAATATGGTAAATAGCTATTAGTTAAAGTATGTTATGGAGAATTGATATAATTTTTTTAGAAAGAAAAAAAAAAGGTTTTTGTTGAAAGATAATTGTAGATAGCAAACTATTCGTGTAGTGGCTGGCGGTTTTGTTATCTCTTCTAGGCTCTACAGTGTCGAAGAAACCTAAGCGTTATCAATTTAATAGTACCTAAAGCTCAAGCCATACAACTAAGTTGATAACGAAAACTTTTTACGATGACGTTAGATTGAGGTTGTTTTGTTGTTTACATCCATTGCTTTAATTTCAGAACTGCATTCGCGCTTTTCATCAGCATCCGTAAATATGTTCATATTGCTTTGTCTTTATAATAAAAATACTCTTAACCAAATTATTTTGAACTTATCTGTAAGTACTCATAAACGAAAAAGAAAATTAGTCGTACAATTTTTGTCATAACAAAAGTAAGTTCTGCAGGTGACAGATCTCCATTATATTTTTAAGGATGTTCTAATGATTCGTATTCGCGTATCATTGGGGACCCTTGATTGTCACTGTCCCTTTGTTTTTACTCTCATTGTTCGTCAGATCCTGTCGTGATGAATGGTCTAAGGGTCAATAGATGTCAACCTTTGTCGGGTCTATTGACGTAGGAAAGTATTTACTCATTGCTCTGTATATTTAGGGGATTAATGCGAAAAGGACTGGGCTATCAAGTCAAAATAATCGTGGTTTATATTGGTTAGATGTATTGTTTTTTTTTCGGGTAAGGGTATCACTGGCCAGCGTCTTATTTAAGGTTGAATTGCTAATGATTACGTTGCAAACATATTTTAATTAGCCAAGAAAAATCTGATGGCATTAATTTAATGACAAACCAATCAAAAGTTAAGTAATTTTAACGAGGTAATTCATTGACCTCGCTGAAATTGCTTAACCTATTTCGTTATCGTTAGTGACTCAGTTAATAACCTAGCTCAGAAAATGCTACTGGGATCTAGAACTTTATGTAAAATACGCAGTTTAAATGATTTAGTTCTATATCTTTTGATAGCTTTTTCATCATATTTCATGATTTGTTTTGAGATATTTTTTCCTTTAGCGCAATAAAAATAACACTTGTATATTTTCATTCGCTTTATCCGTGATAACGATTTTTACGTTCCTAAATAAATACTTATCGCTTAAATTATTTGTTGAACAAACTGCGCACAAGCGTTAGATAAGCCGACGAGGTTTTGCGGCACATACAGGTAAAACGCAGAAGTTTAATTCATCTAAACATTAATATACTACTGCCACGCCTTTCCTTTTTAAGCTTGAAGTAAAACAATTAAAATAGCGTATGTTTACAAGGAAACTTTTAAGTTTTAGCAAACATTTTCCTCCTTGTCAATATGATAATAAAAATGGGGTTTCAAAAATAGTTCCACGGTCTTAGGTTGTTCTCAGAATATTTATTTACCAATACCAAATGTTTATATTACACACACACACACACACAACACACACACACAAAAGAACGCGTGCGCGCACACATACTCTCACATATATACAAAACATCATCTTTGATTCTTTGTTCTCCTAGTATTAAAAATTCTGACTCTTACTTCATTATTAAAAGGGTCTAGCACCCATTATGGACTTCAGCTCTCACTAAGATTATTTAATTTATTAAGTAAGTCTTATTTGTAAACCTTTTTGAAAGAAATAAAAGCTTATATAATATTAGAAAACATTTCTATAAAAATCATTAATAGCAAGTAGTGAACCCAACGTACCCAGTCATCTGAAAATTATACAAATCAGTACCTAGTCTAGAAATAAAGAACGGATATGCCGTAACATGAAAGCTATAACCTTACACTGGGTAAAGAAATATCTTTAAAAGGGGCAAAGGGGCAAAAAGTAGCCTATGTATTACCTGTGCTACTTTTTTCCCGTTTTGGAGTACTCCAATAGAGAGTACTGTATCCCTTCAACTATCTCCACATAAAAAAATCACGTTACTTCGTCGCTCCGTTTTGCCGTGAAAGAAAGGCAGACAGACACACTTTCCCATTTATAATATTAGCATAATATTAGAACAAGTTAGGAAACTTCTGAAGGTGCACGATAATTCACATTAACATAATTACTACTTCTGCATGTTTTCTGTGAAGTGGATGAAAGGGGGCTTGCACACGGATTTATTTATTATTCATGTTGTAGTTAATTTCACCCAACCCGTATAATTAATTTCACGAGGTCTTACAAATAAACACAAACATGGATTATAATCTGACGAAGCAATATTAGTATGGCAAACACTTAAAATGTTCTGTGTATATCCGTATATGTATGACTTACCAGGGCTTTGCAAGGGTGCAATAAATAATGGTGTCTTTAAATATCTAAGTAAATATCATGTATGTGAACCTACCTGCAAAGTATGTTTTTTTTGTTGTCAAGGGGAACCTTTAAAAAGCTCTGTTTTTGACCTGGCAGGCAAGTAAGACTCCGCGTGGTGACGGCGTAAGAATTCAATATTATGTCATCACCCCATCTCATCCCACGGTTGTCGTAAAAACCGACTAAGGGACAAACCGTGAATATTATCTTTACGAAATAAAAAGAAGGAAAACTTGAAATTAAATCAATCCGTCTGGCCAGCGTGGTATTAGTAGGCCAAGTATCCCTCCTTTATAGGAGGAGGCCCGTCCCTGCAGTGGGATATTGATGGGATGTTATGATGAAATATGTCATAATAGGTGATTAAATGACATGGAAACTTTATGGGCTATTAAGAAACATAAAATAAATGTAGTCCACAGTATTTTTGTAGGTTCACAGAAAACTTTGGCTTTGAAAAAATATTCTGTTATATATTTTAGCATTTTAAAATATGTTCCGAAAAATAGAACGGTAACAAAGCTTCAAAGATTTGTCTATTTAAATTTAAAACTGGGATAGAACAGTGCTAGGTTCCATTTTGCATACTTTTATACAACTACCGATACGATGTCCGGTTATTTGTTAAACTACGTTTTAGAATAAACTACAGCCATTTCGTGTTTTGGATTTTGGAAAATAAATTTACTAAAAATACGTAGGGAATCTCATAAGGGATTCAGTGATGTAGGTTTTTCGAAAATAGTGTAGTTTTTGTCTAAATGTCTGCCTGGTCTGCTTTGCACAGTCAATAATGCATGTACAATAAATGTGATTTTTAACTGAATCAAAAAGTGCAGGAAATCCCTAATTGTTGTTATCTTTTTTTAAATCTAGAACTAAATTAAGAATTCTGAAAATTCTTATCATGCAAAAAAGACAATAAAATAACTTGATTTAACCAATGAGATAATCAAAGCAATTTGTGATTATCTCATTGGCAAAATAAACAGGACGCAAATAAAATCGCTGCAAATAGAATTTCAACTGTCCTCGTCGATAAAGTGTTAGTACCTAGGTATTGATAAAGTGTAGTATAAGTACACAGTGTTTTAAAATTATAGTAAAAGACAAACGTTTAAAACAACAAAGTCATTACGTCACATACGACCAATTTAGTAACAGGCAAGTTGAATAACGTGACAATTGCAAGTTCCTCGTCTCTTTTAATATTACATAAGAAGCTCACAGCAGGCAGTTATAATGAAGTGAAATATTCATCAGCTACCGTCTAGAGACCTGGCTACCATCCGAAAACGCAGTACTAACTGGCTTATTAGAATTTTTACGACCTACGTCGTAAGTCGAGAGAAATAGCGTAGTTAGTGCACATGTGATTAAAGTGGTTGGTTATTCAAATTCTCATTTAATTTGTACAATAAATTACTATCTATACTAATATTATAAAGAGGTAAAGTTTGTGTGTTTGTGACGTTGTATAGAGTTATCTCTGGATCTACTAAACCGATTTTAAAAATTCTTTCTGTGTTGAATAGTCCATTTATCGGGGAGTGTCATAGGCTATATAGTATCACGCTATGACTAATAGGAGTGGTAGCAGTAATTAAATATGTTTAAAAAAGTGACACGTTTTTTTCGCCGTCCAACGAAGTGGGCACGGGTCAGCTAGTTTAAAATATTTATAAAACATGAGGTTATACCTGTAGGGTATATCTGGCCACAAATTTTGGGTAGTCTTGTAAAGGTAAATAAAGACGCACGTCGTCGTTAAGGAAGACCGCGATAGCTCCGACATGATGAATTAGGTGCCTGTACCGGCCAGAGGTTGATTGGAAAGCTGTG
This sequence comes from Schrankia costaestrigalis, assembly GCA_905475405.1. NCBI lineage: Eukaryota > Metazoa > Arthropoda > Insecta > Lepidoptera > Erebidae > Schrankia > Schrankia costaestrigalis. Next base: position 5,425,875 of record FR997830.1, read on the forward strand.
GGGGAGATCTTTACTGGAATATATTTATAGGGTTTTGAAAAAAATGTTTAGTGGAACCTACCTATACTCCATTAGTTTAGGTATTTTACAAAAGGTAAACAAATCTTGAGAACTTGACTAAATTGAAAAGTAAGCTTCAATGATAGCGCGGGAACAATTTTGTCAGTTATTTCAATCGGTTGGATTTCCACAGACGCCATCCGTGACGACATTTTTTTGTTAACCTTTAGTTAAATACCTAAACAAATGAAGTATAGGTAGAGATACCTGAATAAAAAACATAGAACTGCTGCACCTTGCGCAGATTTACTTGTAAAGTTAAGGATTAAGCAAATAGTTAAAAAAAATCCCACTTAAATTAATATAATATTCGGGTTTGTTACAACAAAATATTGCTGACAATTTCATATTTTTAACATGAAACAAAATTACTAATTACATTAATGCATCACGTTGCTTCGCCGGTAGACAGAAAGTAAACAGAATAAGGGTTGCGAAACTCGCGTCGTTGAATTTTTGAGAAGCCAGTGTGAGACTGGCGCATATTTGGGATGAAAATTTGCGGCGGTGTCGTGTGTGAAAAAAGAAAACTCATTTGCATACAGTTCGACAAGAGTATGAAGCGACTGTCTGACAAATTAAGATTGCTCTTGAGGTAAAATATTCTGCACGTTTTTCGTCGTGTAATATTACTAAGTGTGATTTGAGTGTCATAGAAATGTTATCTCTGGTGGATCGGTAACATCAAGTCGAACAATAATAAAATATCAAGCAGTTTTTTAATAATATAACTAGCAGACATTGTGTATGTATCATAAAACATAATATACACAATGCCTTCTAGAAACTCCGTCCGAACATCCGAAAATAAGAGAAGCTTGTAGTATGTAACACTAGACAAGAGCTGACAAATAAATATACCTACGTAAACACTTTTTAAATACATAATATTTCGAGTTAATGTGACACTGATGACAGACACAAAGATTTGCATTGAGCGGAAATCGAACCCGAGACCTCTGCGCAGCAGCCATGTAATATACCGACTGCGCCGCAGAGGTCCTCATTTCTTACTACTTGATTAGGTAACATTAAGGTGTAGCTGTAGGGAATTTTGATCTTTACAAACCTCGTTTACATTAATACCTAACTTTAAACATGTACGTCGGTTCTGTGTGCTACACACCTTGTTGCCCTTTCTAAAGAATGTCACCTTTTATGCTTCTGTAAGTATTAGTTCGTCCTATTTTTACTTTTAATTACTTGTACCTTCTAATTAATTATTATAACATTATAACTCAAACTACAATAAATCTCAACCATAACGTGCCATAACTAACAAAGTTATATTCTGTAACTTGTAACAAAAGTTTTAATCTCTTATGTTATTGCGTCAACGGCGGTCTCCCACGAATAGTAATTGTATCACGTATAAGCACTTTAAATTTTTTGATTACATGCCCTGTTTATACTGAGCGGAACGTGGAAATGCTTTCCCTGACGAGATAATGGAATTAATATTTGTTTTCTTCTGTTTTTATGCATGCCGAGTTTTTATTACTACTGTATGTCAATGTTTTTTTTTATCATAAGGGTTTTTTTCGGTACGAGTTTCTTGTGTACAGATATATTTGTTCGTATATCTGATAATAATGATGTATAACCGTAGTTAGTAAATGCTTGTTCAGCGAGTACTGAAATAGTTAAACAAGACAAAGCATCGTGTCAGGTGTTTTCATGTCCATAAAAAGTACCATAGGGTTTGGACCCTAGTGCATAAATCACATTTTTTGATAAAAAAACAAAGTAAGGTACCATACCCGGTAATTACTAACAAAAATAATGCTTATACTAAACAATTCTGTACCTTAATAAAATTAAAAGCGGAACAACACAATATCTCCAAACAAAACAAGGCGACATCTCAATTTAATTTTCAAATCAAAACTCTCGACAATTTCTAAAACAGACTTTTGAAGCAGACCATATCAAACAAAGAAAACAGCTGTCTTATCTAAGCTTAACGGAGGTAAGAGCCCTACAGGATTACTTATTAAGTAGATTACGGGAAACGGCGGGAAGTCGGCCCCGACTACGGAACCTATTCAGCTTGTAGACGGGCGATGAATTTTTGAGAGGCCTTCAGAACGTGTGTGAGACTGGCGACTGAAAGCTTTTTTTTTTTAAAAAGGAATCATCGTCGGAGATAATGAGCGAGGCAGACGTTTAGTAGTTTACTACATAATGTAATGTTTTTTTTTACATAATCATGGGTTTGGGAGATGTTATTGATTAGGGAATTTGTTTATTAGTATGTGAAGATGTGATTGTTTTAGTAACATAATGAAACACATGTAGTACGGATATGAATAATGAGATAAAAATATGCATTTATCGTAGTCTCGACATTTATATGTCATGGCATGGGTCATCTAGTCATATATAGCCGTGCCCACTTTGTTGGGTGGCGAAAAAAAGGCGTCACTTTTTTAAACATATTTCATTACTGCTTCGCTCCTATTAGTCATAGTGTGATACTATAAATATAGCCTATGACACTCCCCGATAAATGGACTATTGAACACAGAAAGAATTTTTAAAATTGGTTTTGAAGATCCAGAGATTAAAACATACAACGTCACAAACACACAAACTTTACCTCTTTACAATATTAGTAAAGATTATAACTTTGCCTCTGATTCTGATCAATATAATGTAAACCTTAATGTAAATATAAATAAATAAATAAATAAATAAATAAATAAGTACATAAATGCTAGGAGACGACTACTGGGCAACGCTATAACAGTCGGGCGAGTTTATCATGTTGTGTCCCTGCGTGTAATTATTACTTTTTATGTCATTATTTAACCTCGTAAAGGTCTCTGGGTCGGACTGGATGCGGAAGGCGGAGGACCGTGTTCTGTGGCGCGTGTTGGGAGAGGTCTACGAGTCTGTCCAGTAGTGGACTGCAATAGGCTAGTTGATTGATTTATTGATATGTCATTATTTCATAAATTATCTTATACAACAAACAAGGAACCATACATTAGTTACATCATAATATTATTGTTAAATTCGCCACGAGAATAAATCAAATCATTATGAAAACTTAACTTGAGCCTACGGTAAAGATTACGGGAATGTGTGCAGTCAACGTTTCGACCCTTTTCTCTTACGATAGTGACTAAAAGCCTTATCTGCTAGTAAGTCATAGGATTAAGCGGAAACTAGTATCAATACTTTTTTTATCTTGTTTGATTTACAATCATGAATCACTGCATATTTGACCAAATCCAAAACAAAGGCGGAAATTATTAGTTCGTATATTTTTTAATGTTTGGGAAAACTTGGTTATATTACAATTTAAAGCCATTTTTTGCTTTCAAGTTGACCAACTATAAAAATTTCATCATCCCTGTCTCAAGCTTTTTTGTCCATTATTGTAGGTACTTTATTTTTAAAAAACAATAGCAAACCAAATCTTCACAGCTCATTTTACTTTTATATTAATAAATTAAATATGATAGTATCAAAATTAATTCAACAAACTATAATAAACAATTTTTTATATTAATAATCTACATGTAAAAAATCTTGATACTTTACGAATCTCATCAATCCATGACCCTCCCTTTATTGAGTTCGTAATACTGTTTACAAATAAACAACGCTCACGTTACTTCTATAAACCAAAAACTAAAGATACTGTACTTTGTTACGCACAAAATTTAGTAATATTTTGATTAATTTAAATGAACTTTGATTTTTGCTTTCAAGTTGGTCCCATAGAAAATTTATCATCTATTAAATTTCTATTTATTTCAATAAACAATACCAAACCAAAATTTTATAACTAGGTCATTTTTGTAAATTAGGTAATAATATGATAGCATCAAAATTTATTCAACACCTTATAGTAAAAAAATTTCTATAAAATAATCTTTAAGCAAAAAACCTTGATACTTTACAAATTTCATCAATCCATGACCCTCCTTGTTGAGTTCGTAATTCTGTTTACAAAAAAACAACGCTGCCGTTACTTCTTTATACCAAAAACTGAAGATACGTTCGAAAGGAGACGTACGTAAATTTCATTAACTGGTGGAAAGTGCCCGGAGCCCCAACGCAAACTGTACTTAATTACGCACATAACTTATTTGTTCAATTAAATGAAATTAATTAAATTAAAGCAAAACAAAAAATTACAACTAGATCATATTTGTAAATTGAATGTGATAGCATCAAAATTTATTCAATACACTATCATAAGAAAAAGTAGAAGCAAAATATCTTGATACTTTACGAATTTCATCAAACCATGACATTATTGAGTACGTAATACTGTTTACAAAAAAACAACGCTGCCGTTACTTCTTTATACCAAAAACTGAAGATACGTTCGAAAGGAGACGTACGTAAATTTCATTAACTGGTGGAAAGTGCCCGGAGCCCCAACGCAAACTGTACTTAATTACGCACATAAATTGAAGTGCCTCTCTCCCTTACACGATGGATGTAGCCACATTTTAACTCATAAAATATTGGTTCTTTGAAATTATTATGTATTGGTGTTAGTAAAGTTTATTATTTATAATTATGACTTTGTATATTACTTGGTGAAGAAGAGAAAGATGTTTAGGAAAATATGCTAAGTAATAAAGTTGATGATTTATTATTTTTCAAATGTCGTCAGAGTGATTGGTAAATTATAAAAAGATACTGCTTTTTTATTTTAAATAGATTATACTATTTTTGTTGTAAAAGACAACTTCAAGTAGGTAAATAATTCCTAAAAATGACAGTTAACCAGAGTTTTGACACTTGATTAGTTGATTTTTACTTGATCAGACATTTGGAAACCGGGGGTAAGACTGTTTAGCCCGTGAGATGTTAAAAAAGGAACATAAGAATAACTAGGTTGTATTCGAGGTTATCATGATATAATTAATGATGATAATAATTGAGGTTGTCTGTAGGAGATCACAATTTTTTTCCGCAAAGATTATTATGTTACCGATTCATTACTTATGTATTATTTATTTTAAATGTGCAAAAAATATTTGTTATATGTGGACCTATGGTACAATATATCATGGTTTTCTTCAAACAAAATACGAATACTAAGAAATTTTTAAATTAAATGGTAATACATTCAAAATATTTTTATATTTGTTTATGCACACATTCATGGGTATATGAAAATCGATACGGCTATGATTTGAATGTCAGAACATAATGTAATGGTGTCACTAGAAAAATGGTTTGGTGGACGCAAGTAACTATATTACAAACTAAATATAAGGTACTGAAATATTTCATTATTTCTAAAGTAGTGAATGAATTGAGGTCTCCAATAAATCCATGCATGGTTTTATGTCATCATCATAACAGCCCATTAATGCCCCACTGCAGGAGCGGTCCTCTTCCCGTGAGGGAGGGATACTTGTCCTACTAATACCACGCTGCCTGGCCAGAAGGATTGGTATAGGGTTTAATTTCAAGTTTTCCTTCTTTTTATTTCGTACAGACAACATTTACGGATAGTCCCTCAGTCGGTTTCTACGACACCCATGGGATGAGATGGGGTGGTGACATATTGTATTCTTACTCCGTCACCACTCGAATAAATACGATGGTTTTATGTACATACTAATAAAAACACACACTTCATTCCTATGAGAATCAAAGGCAGACTATAAAACGATCCTTTTCTGCTTTCAGGATTGCTTTATTTACCGTCAAATGTCCCATGTGTTGTATCAAACAGCCAATGTTATGTTTGATTGCCGTAAGTTTCTTTACTATATTTATGACTATAATCATGAAAATCATCATCGTCATCATCATATTAGCCTTTGACGTCCTCTGCTGAACATATGCCTCCTCCAAACTTGTCCAACCTGCGCATTTATATTTTTCATTTTCATTGCGGGCAACAAACTAATATCCTGGGTCTTGGTGTTTTTCTTAACCGTTACATCACCCGCCGTAAAGTAACCGCGACACTGATCTTTATTACTTAAGGTAGTTATAGCTAACTCTATTAATATTATTTCTACGGGTATTAACACGTTATACATATAATATTATTTAGTAAATATTTAACAATAATTTTTACCTTTGAGGCTCTCGACGTTTCGATCGGGTTGCACCATGGTCACGAGATCACTAAATATTTATCAAATAACGTGTTATTAGCCGTAGAAATAATAATAATATAAAAATGAAACAAGAAAGTTTTAAAGTTAGCTAACTCTATGTCAGATTTATATGTCTTTTATGTTCAGATTTTTATTTTAAATACATTTTCAGATGACCCGAAAATTGATGGCTATCATTTCCATGCACTTGTGAAATCTGGGATCAATATATTTAACGTTGATCTGACAAGGCATGATCTAGAATACTTAAATAAAGTAAAAGATTCTGTTGAAAGCTGTGAAAAGATTGCAGAACATTATCCTTGTAAATATTATAGACCAGTTGCCTTGTCTGTGATGATGTCTGTTAATGATCCTGTGGATTTTGATGATAGAGTAAGTAAAATAAAACATTTAATGTACAGGAATGCTATAATAAAACACTAATATGTAGGTATGCTCTTTAGAAGAGTTTTTTCGCCTAGTTTTAGACACGGTGCGTCACGATCCCAATGATTCGCTATATTACATATACTAGCTGACCCGTGCCCACTTCGTCATGCGGCGAAAAAAACGCGTCTCTTTTTTAAACATATTTCATTACTGCTCTACTCCTATTAGTCATAGCGTGATACTATATAGCCTATGACACTTCCGAACAAATAGTTTTAATAGTTTTAGGACTATTCAACACAGAAAGAGTTTTTTAAATCGGTTCAGTAGATCCAGAGATTATCCCCCTACAACGTTACAAACACACAAACTTTACTCCTTTATAATATTAGTATAGATACGGGTAGGCATTTTTAATCGAAGCATGTAATATTTAAGAATACCTTAAACGTCGAAACCACAGAAGGGCAACGAAAAAACAATATTATTCTTCCATCCAAATACCATTTTTCTTCTCGATCAGTCGAGTAATCTTACTCATACTAATAAAAATGTGGTACTAGAAACCTACTTGATTCGTAACCACTGCAGGTCCTCACATGATTGTACATTCAGTTCATTACTCCCAGATGTTTTACAACCTTAAAATATAAAAGGGACGACGATACCGTGAACCCTGTTTAAGGGTGTGTCTGTTTTTCCAGAATGTGTACACAATTTATGTCAAGCTTTTAGCGAAATGACAACATCGTGGAAGAAACGAAACTATATGTGTAAAGTGGGTGACGAAATTCATATATTGTATATTCAAAGTGATCTTTCTTGTTTCAGCTTTAAGGTTTTTGTGATCTTTATTCTTAAGAGAATTTCAGATAGAATTTATAAGGTTATAAAATATATTTAGAATTTAAAATATATTTTGAGAATGAAAGTCAATAATGTAAACAACTCTGTAGGTAAAATTAAGACGCTAATAAAGATCATATTTATCTCAACATTTTTTAATTATTATTATTAGAGCATAAGTAAATAAATTAGAATTTAGTTTCCTAAAAATACATTTTTAAGAAACTAATCGGTTTTACAAGATCAAATTTAGTGGTTTATGGCTTTACAATCACTTTAAATATTGTAAAACCACTTTCAAGCCAAAGAAAAAGTTTTCAACATAGAAATATACGAGTAGATAAATTATTTCAAATATCTTTGATATTTCTTTCGTAAATTTGAACAATAAATCAGATAGAATTTCTGAGAGTAAGCCATCACAAAAATTAATTAAAATTTTGTTTTAGGTTGACATTGTAATTTTAAAGGATATTACAAAGACAGAAGAATTGTTCGAGTTTCGGAAGCGAAATATGAAATTTTCATCGATGCCTGTTTTAATATGGCCCCTGAATCTTGAAATTGACGACTTAAATGAATTAATTAAGGTTAATAAGATATTAGATATTGCAAAAGAAGATTATATTCAATTTGCTAAATAAATTCTTTTGTTGTTAGATGTCTAATGGTATCGTTATGAATCAAAGTTTTGATGACCGGTCGTGTGGAATAGTGCACGTTTTGAAAACTGCGAAGGAGGTAATGATCCAGTAGACTAATTTATAAAAACATATATATTCTAGTTACAAGGTTCCAGCAGTGATCGAGAATGTTTAAATATAAATGAAATGAAAATCACTGATGTAATTGCAATTGTCTACTCCATCACTGTGTACAAACATGCTGATAGGTATATTTTCTTTATTGATTAGTTTTAAACCACCACATATATTGTGTCTATTCAGACATTGTAGTGATTTCAAACAATTCATCATATTTTCCTTGAAACTAAGTCTTACAAATAAACAATCTGACTTAGTAAATAATATTGCATGTCCAACGTCCAAGTCTTTATGTACACAGTAGTTAAATAGAAAACACCGCATAGTGTATCCACTGACCAACCGCACAGTCACGAACTTCTCAAATGGATTACGGACTAAGAAAGTTCAAATAAAAGAAGGTAATTGATGAAGTTTATTTTGTTTTATTTTTGTTCTTACTTTTCTTGGAAACTGCCTTCAAGTTTAACGTTCATAATGCAATAGGAGAAAATGTTAAATGAAACTGCATTTAACATTTAAAAAGTCTATGTAGGTATTACGGTTGCTTAAAGAAGATTTTTGTAGGTGTTTTTTAGTGTTACCTAATAAAGCTTAGAACTGCAGGAACTGGAAACCAAGTCCCTGTGGAGAAACCACTAAATCAACAGATTGTAGGTGGAGACCGCTGCTTACAAAATACGACAGCACTAGAAAAAAGGAAAACTTGAAATAAAAACCCTATACCAATCCGTCTGGCCAGCGTGGTATTAGTAGGCGAAGTATCCCTCAGTCAAGGGAGACGGTCCGTCTCTGCAGTGGGACATTAGGGGGCTGTTATGGCTAGCAGAGGTATGCTGTCGCTCTTACCACAGTTTTATCTTGGTACATTGAGTAAAGATAGAATAAACCAGACTTGTACGTTTTGGTCTGTCGTAAAGATAACGCTATGCTTACTTAGTTTATATGATTATATTTCAGAGCTTTAAACCAGTATTTCATTTTGAAGAAAATGTGGCCCAAGATTTCCACGATGGCAGGCCTAATGGAACGCTGCGTCGAGTCCTTAATTATGCTTCCGATATCATACTATACGGTCTTGACGGTGTCGTTGTTACTGACTGTGTAGGACAATCCCCAACGTTTGCAATACAGTGTTTGGTAAAAGCGTTGGATTTTGCTCTGAAAAATATACATCCTCCCAACCAACAATTGTTCAAAATGGATCTGCAGGTATTTTTAAAGACGTAGTTAACTGAATAGTGCAATTGCATGTTTGATACAAGCGTGTCAGCTAGTGAAAGTAATGTTACAGTGGAATCAGCAAATTATCGTTGCGGCAAGTGACGTAAGAGGTGGCTTGATGCTTAACAGGGAACAGAGACACTGCCCATGAACTGAGAGATGTGTAAGTCAGGAGAAGATGCCATTGCCTAACAGTGAGATGATGAAGGCTAACAGTAACACAACGTTGTATTGCCCTGGTTTTAATGGTTTTAGAATAGCCACCATTATTCAAAAAATCACAAAATGCCCAAGTTACATGTGGTTTTTTCGTATACTTACCTATCACTATGTGTTTGAGAGTAAACGATACAAGGAGAAGGAGGAGGATACGTCACTATACAAACAATAATCTTTTTTTTATCCTTTATTATCATATTACAAATTCATACAAACACAGTTTTACAAATAACATAAATAAATCACAGAGGTTTGTTCTTATGCTAAATACATCGAGTCCTGAAAGTCTACGAACAAAGGTTTAATGTGTACTTTAAGCTTTGTAATTTTAAAATAAAACTTATTATTAACTTATTGAATAATACTTTTGATTGCAGCCACTTCTACCAATGCTAGCGCCAAAAGCAATTGTATCAGCAGCTTCAACGGCTGCTAGGAAAATCAAAGCAAATGGTATGGTAGTACTGACGACCACTGGGGCTTCAGCTAGACTACTATCTCAAGCATGTTCTATGTGTCCAATAGTGGCAGTTACTGCACATAGAACTTCGGCTCGACGCATGCATTTATATAAAAATGTTACACCTGTCTATTATAAGAGTAAGTAATTCTTTATAGGATTTATTTGAAATAAATAAACTAGTCGCGCCTAGATGGTGTTGTACAGTTGAGTTCTAAGTTGCGGCATGGTACCTTATAAAGCAATGGTTAAATTTGGTAGTTAAGACGGATGTTAGGGTGACCTAGTTGGTCATGGCGCTGGACGCGTATAGTCCAGTCTCCGAGTCCCGCCTCGAGTACCAATTTTTTCTATTGTGTTTCTTCTTTTAGGGATAAATAAACTAGATAATAATAAATTAAGTAGAATAGGTAAAAGATAAATATCGAAAACATTAATATATTGTGGTAATTCAGTGGTTATTTTATTATGTTTCATGTGCATGCTCAATAGTCACTAGGATGACTAAAATATACTATGTATTGTAGTGAACTTCGTCGCTGCATATAGACCTAAATTTTGGTCAAAAATTTGAATCGTAAAAGAGTAAACATAAGAAGCGAAAAATCGTAAGCTTAAGCGTTTGTCAAAAATTTTACAGTGATTATAACACTGCGAAAGATAGAAAACTGAAAATGACCTGTGATAAGTTAGACTTAAGAGTTTTTACTCTTCAAGATTTTGTTCTAAATTCAGTTACACACTTGGTAACACAAACCGAAGATATTAACATAATGTGATGCAATTACAGAACAGCGCATGGGAAACTGGCTGAGGGAACGCAGAGCTCGAGTTATTTTTGGCACGCAATTTGGCGTTGAAGTCGGACTATTCAACTTTGATGCCAAATTAGTGGTATTGTCGCCGCTTCAAGAAAACATTGGATACTGTGACAGCTTCCAATTTTTTAGTGTTGCTGAAATTTTTGGTGATAAGTGCGGACCTAATGCGTAATAATTATTAGTTATGTTACTAATAAAAATAAATTAAGGTATTGAAATAAACTATTTTATTATGCAGACGTTAAATTTTAAATTTACTTAATTTTTTACGGATTTTAAATTTACTTAATTATAAGTCAAAATATGTTAATTACTACCCAAATGTGATCTTCAAATACTATATCCACTATCCCATCAACCTATCCACACCCTTCCTAATTTAAACAAACTTCAATATCGACCTCACAACAAGGGCAACCTTATGCCAGAAACAATTAAAACTATTTGAATAATATTTCATTAGCAGTTCCTGTTAAACTGATTAGAATGTTTATTATGTTAAATAATGCATTGTGTTTCTATATAATACGAACTAAAGTCAAACAAAATAATATTTTCATAGAGAATTATTAATCGGAAATGTTGATTGTTTCCGATAAATATTGTTCGGGTTATTAGTTGATAGATACGATTGATATGAATTCATAATGTTCGATGATTTATTTGTGATGGTTGACGTTAATTAAACACTTAAAACAAATACACTTATTAGATTAATTTATATTAACCACATGCATTAGTGTGGAAATGGAGTGAATATAGTTGGTGATATATCTAAATATCTCTATCCGAGGTTGTGACACAAGGCGACCGAAGGGCTACATCTAAACATGTTTAGAAAACAAGGAATACATACTGTGCATATAACACGTACATATAATACGTACTGTGTGGTGCTGTAGAGTAAAATTCCCTTTATATTAGATCATAGAAAAGTTCATATAGCTGTATCATCACCTCTAGCGACAGTAAAGCAACTTAATGAGACTTAACATGAGTAATAATGAAACCTTCTTATTCCTGGACTGTATTGGCACTTTTCAACAGACAGACACCAGAGATTTGATACATTATTTTGGAGTGTCCTATAAAAAAATATAAAACAAAGTATTTGCCTCCAATTTGGACATCATTAGAGAACAAATCCACAATACTTCATTAATAAACCTTTAAAACAATTAATTACGAACATTGCTTACTAAGCAAGAGTGAATCGTGCGCGATAGTAATTACTCGGTATAAACAGATTATAATACGCATGAGTGTGCATCTGAATGAAGTACCATTTACAGAGGGCCTCATTACTGTGACATGGGAGGTAACGCGAAACTAAAATGCATATCACTCCAAAGAGTTTGCACTTGAAATGGTCTTCAAGAATTATCCAGCGGATATCGAGTGCACATGACAATGTGATTGTTTGGTCTAACTGGCAAAATGATGGTGATAGAGTAATTAATTTAATGACCACTATTCGACATCCTAATTATTGGACTAGGTCCGTTTTGTTGAACAGGTTTGTTAGATGCATCGGATGATTTTATATGCATTCGCGTTTTCGAACAGTTTTGATACAGTCAACTTACCATGTTCTATATGAATTCAAAAAGTATAAAAATGCGTCCTATTTGCGTCCACAATACTTCATTAATAAACCTTTAAAACAATTACAAACATTGCTTACTAAGCAAGAGTGAATCGTGCGCGATAGTAATTACTCGGTATAAACAGATTATAATACGCATGAGTGTGCATCTGAATGAAGTATCATTTAAAGAGGACCTCATTACTGTGACATGGGAGGTAACGCGAAACTAAAATGCATTTCATATTCGCACAAAGGATATCGCATCCTGTTACAAGAATCCTCTGCATTCGGATCGTACTAAATTCATGGGTTATTCTGCAAGAAATTGAGAAAAATAATTTTCACGGTTACTGTGATTCAAATCAGGTTTCACAATTGTTTTTATGAAGCTTCAGTAACGAGGACAGCTATATTTTGTAGATAATATGTGGATTAAACATTTTGATTTTTCACAAGAAGGAACTGCAAGATTACGTTAAATCACCACGGGAAAAATCAATATTATTATTAATCATCGAGTAAAGATTTTATGTTGTGTGTACTTGTTTACATGCACTTGAGCAAAATCGTTTGCTTCAATAGTCAATGAAATTTATTTATCCATTCAGCGCACCTGAGGGCATAAAAATAACCTCTGTAAAATAAAATTTAGGCCTATGCAATATTCGTAAAACTCATTTTTCTAGTTAAAATAATAAAATAAAAACGTATATAGAATAACCCAAGGCCTCATGCATTCGTCGAGGGCTTGCTAATGTCACGCGAAATAAGACTAAAACAGGGATATTAAGATGAGAGCCTGCCTTTGAAGGATTGTACTGCCAAAAAGAGTAGGATTCTACGGCTCTACGTCACGTCAAGTGGAACTTGCTATTGTTGCTAGACGTCAGTGACGTCATCGCAGACCGTGTTTGAGAAGTATACGTGAAAACGTGTTTTGGTATTTGGTTTGTAGACAAAGAAAATTTTTTTTAGATATTTTTTTTAATTTTTACATGTTTGAGGATGTTTATGAAGAGTGTTTTGTGTAGCAACTCTTATGTTGCATATTCTGTTGTTTGTTTATATAGCTGTATATTGGGCTGCGTTTCACATGAAACCATTGTAACAATTAAAGATCTCACCATGCTATTGCATGTGAAGTGTTCAAAATATTTTATATAAATAATACATTTAAAGGAATGTTAGGAAATAACACTGAAAACAGTTTCGTATAAAGCAACGACTAAAAGGTCAACTCTTACGACTTAAATTTATAGAATTACTTATACAAAAAAAACAGGTCTGTTAACTTGTTGAATAAAATTTATGTAACAGTAACAATTTCCATAAAACGGTTAACAAAAGCCTTTCAGGTACCTAACAAAAACAAAACCAAAATGGGTCATTCTATAAAACAACACCCGCAGCCAAGATTATATCGAAATAAAATCGATGAAAGCTTATAACGTAACACGAAAAAAAAAACAAAAAAGAAGGCTCGTTCTATTTCCCAAACGGCAAGCGTTTCAGCCGATCTGTCCATTGTTTCTTTAAACGTTTCCAATAAAAATGCAAATATAGTGTCTATGGTCTGTGCGTTGTCCGCGTTCGACTTTCAAACAAGTTTATTTAGTTTTAACTGTGTCGCTCCGGTTCTATTTATTCCCTATGTTTGTCGATGATGCTATTCTGTCTTCTCTATTCTGTATTTCGAATACGTTGTTTGGTACAAGTTTTTTATAAAAAGGTTTATAGTTTTAAAAAAACCGTGTTTTCTAAACAATGCAACCTGAACCTGCTTTATAATAATAATAATAATAATAAATTCTTTATTTCAGACCAGATTATTTTATACGTTTGTGTCTACTATGAGAGTACTATAAACGGTATCGTCTTTAAACTATAGGCTCTATTGCCTTTAGGTTCGTGTTTTTTATTGTTTGGCCACCATTATTTTTTGGACGCTTTATAGCAAGTTACTACTTGTAAACTTGTCACGATTGCTCAAGGCCAATTTTGGTATACCCGCAGCTTATTTAGCGAGATAATCTGTTCAAGGTATCACGAATTATAATAGGTTTTTACCTATGAAATTGCCGTTTTTTTTCGCCGCAGTCTTTAGCCTCTATTTTCTTTTAAAACATACATTGCTTGTATTATTTTTTTTTTAATTTGGTAAATTCAGGACATTACCAACAACTAACAAAAGATAATTAAGAAAAATAATTATTATTTGTATTAGTAATAAGCCTGTAAATATGGGTTCAATTTAAACCAGTGGATTTTACCATTTAAACAAATGTAACTTCTCCCCTTATATTTTTTTTCTTATGATCAAAATGCTATAAGTTGGTTAAGATGTGCGCTATTACTTGTACCTAATAAATAGTAAATTTCATTCTATTAAGTTTAATAATAATTGAAAAAACTAAGAAAACGTTAGTATGAAAAATTAAACTTCGCATAAAATCTCCATACAAAACCTATTATTTACATTACAGTCACGGCTAGAGCACCAAAGGTATTAATTAACAATCTAGATTTTAAGAAAACTTTTACGAGTGTCTTAAAACCACAGTGCATTATCTGGTGGTAGGCTAAATAGTGTGCTATGTCTACACTACAAAATAGTGTTTACTTTTTTCATAACCAAATTCATTGAAGGACTTCATTACAGTAGAAAAATATATTTTGAGATCCAGAATACCACAAAACACCCAAAACACATTACATTTCCTTAACAATATTAATGTAAAAACTATTTAATATCATTACAATTTATCATCGGAGCAATAGGAAAAATACAAAATTTTGGCGTTATGACGTTTGGCTACATATATTTTTCATAATTTCCCAAGTGACAAGTGCCACCGTATTCGAAAGATACGTTGTGTTGTTTTTATTATTTTATGTAACGTTACTTTTCAATTTTTGCTTGTTTTATTCATATATTCGACAATTGACAGTCTTGGGAAAAGGTTTTCTGATTTACTAACGAATTTTTCGAGCTCCTTTTCCCTACGTATTTCAATGTTAGAACTATACTAAAATATTATGTTTACCAACTTGCAGGTCATTTCAGCACCACCTAAGCCTGCATGTCAATTCTCGTACCTTAAAATCGTTAAAAAATCGGTTAAGTAAACTTTTAGTTGTCAAATTTTCACACAATAGGTAAGACAATTTGACAACTAAAAGCTAACTTAACCGATTTTAAGGTACGAGATTTGACATGATGCTTAAATTAGACTTCCCCTTAGTGTAGAAATGTGGTAGTGATTAGGTAGGGGAAAGGTTACAGTAGCTAGTAAAATTACTGGGCTATTAACTTTACAGCTTTTGTGTATGTATGAACAGATTCCTTGCTTGTTTGCTACCTTTAAGAAAATATACCATAGTCAACGCATAATGCAATACATGAATAATGGACCAAAGTAAATTCCGACCTTTTTTACCTAAACAAACAAATCGGTATACCTATTCAAAATCGATATTTTCTTCATATATTATAATCTATTAGAAATATAGTAGTAGTCCCTCATATATTTTATTGAACAAGCAAAATCACATTGAAATGAAACAACAAATTGCAAAAATAATAAAAGTAAAAACTTGTCTCTATACAATTTCACTATAAAGTCAAGGAAGCAGGATTGAAAGGAGTTTATAAGAAGCGCTCATACCATGTTGCGGTTTGAGCGGAGAGGGTGAGACGGGGGTCGGATCAAATTAAATTGAAGACTAAGCGAAAACCGCGCGGGAAGTGACCGGACCACATTATACCTATATGTTACTGATAAACTGGAAATTTTGACATTGAAACATATGTCTGAAATAATTTTTCTTCCATTATGATTTACGAAATCTCACCGTATTATGTACCCAGTACATTCTGTTTTCCTTGGATGGATTTGATGACGCCGACCGGCAGATATTTTTTGTAAAGAGCAACATTGTTGTAATTAAATTTCAAATTCTTTAGGGTTTTGTATTTGATGAGGAGTAAGAGCGTAAAATGGCATGTCCTATTCTCTTTCCTATCCGTGTGGTGACGGAGTAAGAATACAATTTGTCACCACACCATCTCATCCCACGGGTGTCGTAAAAACCGACTAAGGGACTATCCGTGAATATTATCTTTACGAAATAAAAAGAAGGAAAACTTGAAATTAAACCCTTTACCAATCCATCTGGCCAGCGTGGTATTAGTAGGCCAAGTATCCCTCCGTCATGGGAGGAGACCCGTCCCTGCAGTGGGACAATAATGGGCTGTTATGATTCTCCTTCCATCGGTGTCGTTAAAAGTTAATTAAAAGAAATGAAAGAATAATAATATCAAGTCTAGGAAAAAAGCAAAGAGTGACAGTTATAAAACGGCTTCACATCATTATACGTGTGCACTCAATGCACACCTGAGTAAAAGACTAACCACACAAGTCAGGGCCGGGGCCGAGCAGGGACAGGGGCGTGTTCATGAAAGTATTCTTGAAATTTGATAATTTCTTTAGTTTGTGGGAAAATGGCTTCCAAAGAAGATCATGAAGTTGGAATAGGTTATTATTAATTCATATCACCAGTGTACACCACGGAGTGAAATCATAACACTTGCACCCCGTCACGGCGTCGGCCCTAACACTGAAGCTCCGTTGTCGGCACGGACACGGACATGTGTGTGATCGAGTCTATAAACAATGTATGCACCGATATTTTACTTTTCCCTGACAGAACACGGCCGGGTCACGGCACAGCCACAGCCCTGACGTGTGTGGGTAGTCCATTAAAGTCAGAAGGCATTTTAATTATTTAAGAAAATTTTACATTTTTTTTGCAAAACATATCAAAGTTAGAAACTTTTAGAGATGTTACTTTAACAGATCACAAAGCCCCTGGGTAATATGTAAGTAAGCTGAACTTCAACAACTACAAGCAACATTATATTTTGTACTTTTTGCTACTTTTTACAGCGGATTGGACGAATCTCCAGTGTTTGAAATATATCTGAAGAAGAATCTGCAGCAGCGAATGAAATTCGAATTTCTACTGAAGTGCAGAATATTTTATGTAGTGAATAAAACGTACAATCTTTGTGGCATTTTGTACTAGGGATTTAGAAAAGGAATGTTGATTCTAGTTTGTTACCAGAAAGACTACAGTTTGTGTAGGTAAGCAAGAAAGTAATTGGAATCTTACCTCTCTTCAATAATTTACTTCGCATTCTTGTTTCCTTAACTGGGTTTTGAAAGCACTTACACTTTGTTTAAAGTATGTTTTTATAATATCAATATAAAAGGGTTTTACTTTAGAATTGCGAATCATTGCAAATTTGCTGCTGTATGCTGTTTAATGACGTTCAATTGTTTTATAGTGTTTAAATTAATTGATGACCTCTGTGACGTAGTGCTTGTAGTCTAACGCTGCTAGACGAAGGGTTCAATTTCCCCTAAATGCAAATGTTTGTGTGCAGGTTATTACTACAAATAAGACCTAATCTTAGCATTCCATGGATTCTCCGTGCGGATGCCGGGTCCATCGCGTGATAGAGGACGGAACACTTGCATAACAGCGTCTGGGACTTACGACCCAGATGTAGGCTTAAGGAGTTCACTGTCTGCTATGTTACGTTTATCTTTGTCATATCATTTGTATATCGGTGGAAATATTTTATGTACCTAATGATAATGAAAGTAGTTCAAACAAGAATGCAATTATTTAACTACCTACATACTGGCTGGTTGATGGTAAATTAAATGTAAAATACTTCAACTACAAATCAAGGAAGTTGTACACGTTACTTATTGTTAATCCAGACGAGTATTCCGTACATTTTCAGCTGAATTTGCCTACAAATGTTCAACTCGGAGATAAGTCTGTTGTTTTATAATTAATTAAATTGAGACATTTAATTCCAGATACAGACGGGGGTTTCCAGACCTTTGAGTTAATTATATCAGACAGTGGACTCAAAGTAGTTCTGATAGAATTAAATAAACGAACAAGTTGAGGTTTTTAATGAATATTAATGGTTGGAACTCTTCGAGTCAGGCTTGACATGGGCTCGCGAAACTCCGCAACGCTCTGATATAAATCACGTTAAATACAACCTTAGAGTATTGTTCGCTTTGGTCCCAGCTATTGTTTCTTTAGTAGATAACGAAAATCGGTGGCATATCTCGAACTGAATACTGTTTTGTAGGTTTAAGTATAATTTTCGTGGACAATACGTAAGATAAAGTAAATCGTATTGTTGTTAAGTAACACTATATGAGAACGTACATTTTAGTATCTTTGTAATTTGTAACTATAATATGGTCTATTTGTTTTCTTCTCACGCAAATTTTAAAGTAAGTAGCATAGTAAAGTAATTAAAATTACCAATTATTTTCCTTTTAATTTATATTAGTTATATATGAACAATTTCAAATTAGAAAGTTCAAAAGTAGAATCAGAGTTGTCAAAAATATTTTTCACCTCACAAACTATACAAGTACATTATTTCAAGTATTTTAAAGTTTTAGAAATAATAGGACAATAATGAATAAATATCTATTATTATCGAACAGAGAGTAGAAAACGTTTAAAGGACTATCTGTGAATATTACCTTTACATAGAAAGAAGGAAAACTTGAAATTAAACCCTATACCAATCCGTCTGGCCAGCATGGTATTAGTAGGCCAATTATCTCTCCGTCACGGCAGGAGGCCCGTCCTTGCAGTGGGACGTTAATGGGCTGTTATGATGATTTATTGCATCAAGATCATTATTAAAATTAGAAAAAAATTAACGTCATTTGCGATAAGTTTTGAGTATACCTCATTTCGTTCATTTAACTTCTTTTTTAAAAAGAGTAGTACAATATAATATAAAGCCCTTTCTTTATTGTCTAGACTTCATTAAAATATTATAATACTTCAAAGTAATGAGTTTTTTTTTGTGGCATGAAGCACGTTTTAATGTTTTATTATTCCATTTTAACAATTTTTAATCATGCCATCATATTAAAATAATATTGCTGTATAAAGCGGTTGCTAGAGAATAAACAAACGTATTTATATAAAGACTATTTATATTTAGGATGAGATTGTTTTACATCAGCAAAAAAAAAAAGTATCTAAAAGCGATGTTACAAGGTTCAGTTTTCGATATTTTGTGGTGGATTCAAGACTTATTCAACATTTCTGGATTATTTTACTATGAATTTAATTCATTTCTTACTACTTTTTGCCATAATTTCATTAAACATAACGCCAAATCCAAATAAGCTCACCTACCTCTGGGTGGTTAAAAGAATAATTCGGGGTTTTAAATATTTTTTTTATTATAGCAAATAAATATTATGAGTGAGGACGATTACGGCAAACAATATTATTACAAGTGAAATTATGATAAAACGAGATAATGCCAACAAACATAGTAGGTATGCTAAAAACCATTTATGGCAAACTATTATTATGACAAGGACAATTAATTATGCCTAACTTATTATGACAATTTAAAATAGGACAAAAACCATTATGAGAAAAAAAGGGATCTCTTTGTGTACAGACCATTTTTCTACAAGATTGGTTTCCATATCAAGTAAATGATCTAAACGCATAGTGCGTAAATGCAATAAAGAAATAAGTTTGTTAATTCAATTCAGAAAGTAAGGGCTAAATAATTACGTTAATGTTAAGTGTGCTAACAGTTGTTTCCATTTTATATTTGTCGTAAATATAAATAACTACACGAATCATCATCATCATATCAGCCAATTGACGTCCTCTGTTGGAAATACGCCTCCTCCAAATACTGCTACCTTGTGCGGTCCTGCGCCTCCCACGAATCATAACATCATAACAGCCCATTAATGTCCCACTGCAGGGACGGGCCGCCTCCCAAGACGGAGGGATAATTGACCTACTAATACCACGCTAGCCAGGCGGATTGGTAAAGGGTTTAATTTTAAGTTTTCATTCTTTTTATTTCGTTAAGATGATATTCACGGATAGTCCCTTAATCGGTTTCAACGACACCCATGGGATGAGATGGGGTGGTGACATAATATTGTATTCCTACTCCGTCACCACACGGAGAGAAGATCCCAGGAATATCTTAAACATATTCAAACTGAAGTACGACACTTAGAAATATCTCCAGGTTAATAAAGCCGTTAATTATAACACCCTCTCACACCATCTTGATATATTTCGGTCATTAGTAGTTAATGAATTATTTAGTTAACGAGTCAAGTCGGCAAGCGCCTTTATTGGCTGAATTATTTCTACCTTTTCTGTTTTCAAATAGCATTTTCCGTTAATTGCTGTCTGACTGGAACTCACTAATTGCTTAAGTTCAGGATCTCATCGCTCTTCACTTAAATAGTAGATTACTATTAAAGAAAAAATAAATTCTTAAGAATGTTTTCAACTTGTTCATAATTTTTCCAAAAGCCATGAGTTGTACAGACGTTGAAAAACAAGGGGTTAAAAACGGCTAAGGAAAATATGAAAAGTGCAAAGTATGTAGTTTTTCTGGATGGCGGCACGCCAGACTGCGCTGTTTTCTTTCGTAACAAAAAGGTACTTGTATATTTTTTTAAGAAATTACATGAAGAGCTATTATATTTTGATTTAAATTACATGCATTTATATCTGATTTAAAATGCGTGTTTATTTTGTAAATCTTAAATAGTTCAAGATCTTAATTAGATACAAGCCTAATTGGCAAGCTGCTACCCTTTGATTTGATAACAAGTATATTATTCTCCAGCGTGTAAGCGAATAACTATTAAAACGAAAAACGTTATAAATTAATTTTAATGTAATGTAGTTTTCGAGATAATATTTTAACAATGTTTTCCTTCAATTATTCATTTTAATAGTTGAGTTGGACTAACATTTGCAAGGGTTTAAGCAAAACATTTTAGTTCATTGTTGTTAATGAACTATTTCATGTGAACAGACAGCTGTATTACGGACAGAAGTTAAAATATAGTTTTTTAATTTACGAGCATTATTAAGCATTTGTGTAATTTTTTATTCCTAACCGAGCAAGTACATTCAAAAGTATTTTTGTCTGTTAAAAATATATTAAGTTTAAACCAAGATTTATCTTAAGGGATAAAGTACTTTTTACTATAAAAAAAACTCTCCGTGTGGTGACTTAGTAATAATACAGTGTGTCATCACCCGTGTCGTAAAAACCGACTAAGGAAGTAACCATAAATATTATCTTTACGTAATAAAAATAAGGAAAGCTTGAAATAAAACCCTATACCAATCCGTTTGGGCAGCGTGGTATTAGTAGGCCAAGTATCCCTCCGACACTGGAAGAGGCCCGTCCCTGCAGTGGGACATTAATGGGCTGCTATGATGATATAAAAAACTAAATTGCAATCGATTGTAACCATGCACCACAACTTATTACAAACATACTTGATAACCATAGCAAAAACCGTCATAAAAAAAAACATAAAAATTTGATGTCTGCCCACTATGCAAGGTCTACAAAAATATAATACGCCCCACCAACTATAAGAACCCAAGAGTAAGGAGCAAGTCGTACCCGTGAAACGTTTTCATAAAAATGCAAATCATCCGACAACGTATTGCCGGGAAGATGGGTACTGGGTAACTTCCTTCATCGAATTAAAATACTTTTTAAAGGCAATATCATTTGTTCTAACTTTTTACGAGGCATTCTCTGAGGTAGATGTACTGCTACAATACATTTAGGTTGTATACTACTATGTGGTGACATATTGTATTCTTAAATCGTCACCCTCCGTGTGGTGACGGAGTAAAAATACAATTGTCACCACCCCATCTCATCCCATGGGTGTCGTAAAAACCGACTAAGGGACTATAATAAGAAGGAAAACTTGAAATTAAACCCTACACCAATCCGACTGGGCAGCGTGGTATTGGTAGGCCAAGTATCCCTACGTCACGGGTGGAGGCCCGTCCCTACAGTGGGACATTAATGGGCTGTTATGACTACTTATATTATAAACGTGAATGTTTGCAAGTATAGATGGATGTTTATTGCGCTGTAACGTAAAAACTACTGAATGAATTTTAATATAACTTTACTATAGTATAGCTTATACATCAGATTAACACATAGGGTACAATACATAAAGGTATTGTGTAAACTTTTTAAAATAAGCAGATAAAGTCGCAGGCACCAGCTAGCTTTTATATACGGTCGTAAGAGATATTTTTTTTTTTAAAGTTGAATGCGTCTTTTAATGAATGCGGTTGCCGTTTGAAGTTATACAAATGTTGAGAGCATCCTGTAGATTTCATTTTTATGTAAGTGTTTAATGCATTCACGTGAATGTTTGTAAGTAATGTAATTAAGGTCATGGCATAATATTGTGTTTCAGAAAAAATATGGACAGTAACATAAGAGTTGTGTATGAAAAAAAAATTACAGAGAATGAAATAAGTACCATAAATTTCTTCGAAAACAAGCATTTTGGGTTAAAATATTTTATAGAAAATAGGTAAAGAGAGATCTTATGTTAGAACAAGCATGAATATTGTTTTTACTTAAGTAATTGGTGGGAAAGACAGCATCCTAATTTATTCTGCATTCAAATATGAAAATAAATTAAAACACTGATGCCCGAATACTCAAACGTCACTTAAATCGTCTAGCAATAAACGGCATCCTAAACGTTTGGATCCTTAAATTTTTTTCGGTATACACAAACGCTACTTAAGTCATTTATATCTTTGATTAGCTAAACAGCCGATAAATGTTTGCGTACTGGTAACATGCACCTCATAAAGTATGTTTTCAATTACAAATTTAATTACCCTATGTTGTGTTTTCGTTTTAAATAAGTTAAGTTATTTTTCAGAGATTTTTTAATGACTTTAACAGCCTGTATCCTTTTACTCTACCGCTAGTGCGGCGACAGACGCTTACTTTACTGATTTCCAAACATTGAACCACTGTTTGAATCATCATAATCACTTGTTTATTAACTTTTTGGAGATTTAAGAGGCCTTGCGACCACTCTCAAGTTTTTAAGCTACTTTAATCAATTTGGCAGATCATTTGACAGCTAAATAAGTTAAGTGACGTTTGAGTATACGAATTTATCACTAGGTCGGCGTTTAAGTACAATTAAATTTAAGATAAATCGTTGCTTCAAATTGTGGTTTGTGTGTAGGATAAGAGCTACTTTATAGCTAAGATACCGTTAAATATTTAACTAGCGTTTGAATATTCGGGCATGACTGTTACAAGTTAATTCATACCAATATTATTGTTTAGATCTTCTTTTTACATAATAATTCATTTTCGACTTTTGTATTGAAATAACAACATATTTTATCCTTTAAAAATAGTGAAAATGGGACTTAGTACCTACTAAGCTAAGACACTATAAAAAAACACATCCGTTTCTTCCTCTTTTTAGAGTCAGTTAAAAATATAAAAATAAACACAAAAGTTAAGGCAAAATATAAATAAACTAACAGAAAAAAATATAATATTATTTTCAAACATAAATTAAAATAAAACGGCAAACATAAAAATAAGGCTAATAAACTCTTTATTTTCCAAACATTAAAGAGTAAAATAGAATAAATTATTTATCACACATTTTCTCTTTGATCTTTTGAGGCTTTAAAACTGAGCATACTTTCTAAAACATACCTCGAGGTTAGAAAATGTAGACCGACTTTCTTTTGGCTTGGGTTTAGCTCATTCCGGTCACTATTAGCTAGTAAAGCTATTGCAAACGAGCTGGCTTTAGGCAAATAAAAATGAGTGTTACTGAAGCTGTTGCATAAAATATACTTCATATTTTAAATTTGATATACTTACAGACATGTAAAAAAAAGAATAATGTGGCGTATCTCAAAATACTGCCTAAATGACAATCAATCAAATCAAATCAATTCATTTATTTGTCAGAATAGGGTGTAGGTACAATGACTTGATCTACAGTATAGCTCGCGACTTCGGCAGCGTTGATATCGTTTCAGGGGCAGTAATTAGTAGCCTTTAATGTTTAATCCAATCCGTCTGACCAGCGTGGTATTAGTAGGCTAAGTATTCCTCCATTACGGAAGGAGGCCCGTTCCTGCAGTGGGACATTAATGGGCTACCTACTTACGAAATTTCAACCAAATTGGTCCATTCGTTTAAGAGTGATTAAAAGTAAGAAACTATTCATAGTTACAAACTTTTGCTTTTGCTTTTATTATTAGTAAGGATGTAACTAGGTAGGTAGTTAGCTTTTTACACTTTCCCGTGTATCCCCATCCCATCTATTACAGATGACTAACCCCCGGTTTTTGAATGACTGATCAAGTAAAAATCAACTAATCAGGTGTCAAAACTATTTGACAGTTTGACACTTGATTAGTTGATTTTTACTTGATCAGTCATTCAGAAACCGAGGGTTAATATAATAGTTTGACATAGATTTCTCAAGGCATGTTTTTAAGTCGCAACAACTGTAATCTTAGAGTAATAAAGTTTTTATTCCCTGTAACTTTTCATAAACCATTTTAGTGTATAACTAGTGGAGTACACTGGCGTCAAGTGGGTAGTTAAAAAACATTTTTAATGGTTCACCTATTGCTACAAAACTGCATCATAAAAGTTTAACGTTAGCATTTATCAAAGAAAAGCTTATTTTTTGTTCTGTAAATCTTTTTCATATTTAAAACAGCATAAAAGAAACAAAACGTCTCTCACATCTGTTGGCAAATGAACAAAATTCGTCGCAAAAGTGACGTACTGAAGACTAATTGGAGATAAATATAACTTAGCCAGAAATATATTCCTTATTTTATGAAAAATGTTCTACTAAAACAGAAATTCAGACAATTGCTATTTAGAGAAGAGAAAAAGAACCATATTACTTTAACTGTTGGTGGTCGATAGTAAAAACTAAGTTACATGTTTATAGCCTGGTTAGATAAAACGCCGCATATAATTGTCACTACAGGGAAAATTTTACAATTTACATTTATTTAATCTGTGTACTAGTGGCGAAGGGTCCATATAACCCGATTCCTACCGGCTTACCTTTGCAATAACATTGTATAATAAACAATTATAAATCAATGACGTAACATCCATTCAGTACACAAAATTAAAAAAACAAAAAAGTTTTCTCTTACCCTACGTAAATCGCAATACATATTATGAAAATTATTTACGTACTCATAACGCCATCTATTATTACAACATTGTCAACTAATGGCGGCGGCACAGAGTACATTAGAATGGCGGCGGTAAGCCGGTCTCAAAAATAGGAATCGAGTATAAACAGACGGTACGAAAGTCGTACGCACACATGCAAAAACATTGCATTTTATCTTTGTGTGTGAGCGTCGATATAAGGAACGATCATTGAATGAATAAGCCGGCATTTTTCGAGTTACCTAAGGAAATTGAGTATTATTAATATATTCGTTCGTCGTTGTATTGACCAATCAAAACGACGCATCATTCGTTCGTCGTTGTATTGACCAATCAAAACGATCCATCGCGATGTATGAACGAACGATATTGTGTTTGTTCATTCTTTTGGTCAATGTTCATTGCTTTGCTCTCAGTCATTTCCCACCCAAAAAAGTTTTTATTTTGACATTTATTATTGTTTTTGTTTTCATTCAGCTATTATTTATATTTTACAGTGCAAATACATTAGAATTCTCTGTTTTGTGTAAAGTAGTAATTACTAAGTATGTTTGTGTTATGAGTGTTGTGCATGGATTGAATTATTGTCATAGTGCTTTGGGTGCCTACCTACTACATTATTGTAAGTACTTACTTCATTGTTATTACTTTAATTTGTTGTTACAATGGCAGCGTTAATAGTATTAGATTGTTGACTTATTGATTATTTGTTGTGGAAGCAAAACTTCTTTCTTGAAATTAAATAACGAAAATAAGAAATACAGACATGAATGTGGGATACAAACGAGACGTGCGTCGGCCGCCGCCCGGCGCCATGCATTTACGATATATTTTTATATTATTTACATCTATTTATGATATATAAGTGGCTTACAGCTTGCAGTTGTAAATTTAATAGTACGTTTTGTTTCCCTTGTGTCTTATTCTCAGATTTTAAAAGTTTGTGGAGTCATTTATCTAATTCATCAATGAAACATGTCCAAACTGAGAAACATATTCGGATTTGAATAGCTTTATGTACTTGAGTTCGGGACAGAATATTTTTTCACTAATACGTATGAAGTACAATAGAAAAGTAGATTACGAAATACAAATTTAATATTATAGAAAGACACTTTAACCTCGATGGCGCGGCGCGGTCGCGGTAAGCGGCTGACGTGCACGAGGTCGCGGGCTCGATTCCCAGGCAGGACAATTCTTTTTGATCAACAAATTATTGTCCTGAGTCTGGATCTTGTTCTTTGTGTCCGTTAAATTGATGTTTGTGACAGTCACAAGTTTTTTTTTCGTTCGGCTTACCTTTTATAAAAATTCACCCTTCGCCACTGCTGTGTACGTTATATATTCATGAAAATAAAGAATGAATATGGGCAAACGAAAATACACATAATGAACAATATAAAGTTGGATTTCATTGTTGATTTTAATTAAAAGTGAGATAAAACGGTTCTACTTTTCTATTTTAACATGATTAACCGCGGTAACTTCTAGCTATCAGATAAAAGATTTTGTAACATAATTTTTATGATAAACCGACAGTAAAACTTTCCAAACAACATTAATGGAAACCAATCACAGTACTAACAACATAATAATATAATCCGTTTAATTTCGGAAGGTGTTTCGTTTGTACTTAATTAAGTTTATGACCTCGTATCCTCAAATTGACGCAATAAAATCTTAGCGACGACAATACTTAGGTATCATCGCGGGTTATTGCGATAATAAACGTCTTCATATTGTAGCTAATTAGTTTCTCTGATGCTTACTGTTGCTCACTCTTTTAGCAATAACAAACACTGGTTTTATCAGGGTTGAAATTGTTTAATTTAATAGTCAAATAACATCAAATCCAAATAGGTACATCTATTCAGGATCTAAATTGTCACGCAACTTTTACATAAAAGATGCTTAGTGCAAAGTTGAAAGGTTGGTATGAAATAAATTATTTTGTTCATTAATAAGTTTTTAAATAAAACAGCTGTTAATTACTTAAAAAAGTTATTAATATAATACAAACGAACAAACTCTGACAAACTGTATCGACTACCATGCTGTTTAATGGCTTTAAACTAAGTTTTCGGCTTAAAACTACTTTTTGTTGATTTTTATTCAGTAAAAAACCCCGCGACACAAAGCTGATAACAGGAAGTATAAACAGGAAAACTTCCCCAAAGTTACCTAAAACTAGATAAGGCTTAAAGATAATTTGAAATAAGAACACCTTTTAAATACGAAAACATACATTAACAATACATAAGTGTGATTTTAAATTCCCAAAAAGGTTACCTCAAAAAGGCCGAGTAACAATCTACAATAATATAGGTCAAAATTTAATTTGATAACCAACAATGGAAATAACCTCTGTTCATATAATTTATTACGAATTATTTCACACATTGTAAGCACCCACATTTTAACCTTTTGTAATTAACACAAGCTGTACAGTGAGTATCATAATTCAGTATTATGTAACAGATTAACGATGGTATCGTGAAGTGGAAGTTTAGTTTTCTTTGTAGTTTTGTTACTATTTAACTCTTTTCTTGTATCTTAAACGTATTTTTATTAAATGTTATTATCGAGATTTAACTTTTTGATCATAGTAACAGGCTAGCAATGTCCCACTGTAGGGATAGTCCTCCTAACTACGAGTATAACTAGTGACGGAGGGAAATTTGGCCTTCTTAGATATCCATGCTTAGTCAAGTGCCCATCATTAGTCAAGTTTCTCATCTTAGTTATCATAGAGTTATTTAAACTAAATTTTCTTTTATCTTTCTAACAGATGAATTGGGATGAATATTCCGCGTATTTATACCCCATTACCACAAGTTTTATTTATCCCTAATAATCAATTGCTATATTCATTACTTTCAATTTCAAGCAATAGCAAGTCAAACGTACTAACAAATCACTAAAGAAAAGAAAACAAAAGACGAATTCTTTCATGATCGTCCTTTGTTTTGTTAGGACGGGGCCATTTAAATCGTAAATGCCAACGTCTATTTTGTAAATGTTGATACAAAATCTTCGTTTCTATACAATTGAAACTATTCAAGGAAAGGCTTTTTTTTATTAATGGGTTTTTACAATCCATTTTCCACTGTAACAGTCCTGTGAGCCAGAAACATCAGCGTGACCTCGTACGACTGTTTATGCACTTCAGTTTACGCTATCTTTACCAATTTCTGACTACAGTCCACCCCTGTCTTGCAATAGGTGAAACAATACAGAAGATTTTACTTTTTAGTCCCGACTTTACCGTAATGCGAAAGGCCAAGATTGTCCTCTTGAGACGTTGCGACAGTATCAGCCAAACACATAAAACCAGTAAACATTACTAATCTTCACAAGTTTACGAGAAAAATCCAACATAATTCTTATTTATACAATATTAAAATGTCACAGATCAAGACTGTTAGTTATTCAGGTTATATAAACTCTATCTATACATCTGCTTCTTGTAGCAAACGTTCCTACATCTTACGTGAGCTTTCAACATAAGGAAAAAAAGAAGTGTAAGTGCTGCGAGTTTTTTCAACGCATGTCCCTTGAGACCGCCGTCTTTACTCAAGTTATTTACGTAATCCTCACAGCAAGCAAAATATATATAAACCTACTTGAATTATAGAACAGCTAACGTTATACGATTTGTTATTCGTACATGTCAGTTTTATTTACCCTTCTTATCAATGCAGTTTAATGTCCCATTGACACGGAGCTCCTTAGACAGACTTGGGGACATTTTGTCGCCTTCTTAAGAGTTTTAAATGCTTTTTTTTCATACTTTAAAATTTCTTCTAAAATTGAAAATAATCCTTTTTTAAAAAGCTTTAAATGAATTATTCTTTCTAACATAAATGAGACGAAAACGGTGTCAGTATTTTGTGTATCAGGTTATTCACCCGTCGTAAATTTTTATAGGTATCTATATTAAATATTTTCACGAATGATAAAAACCACGTTTAAAATACGGCTTTAGGTAGAAGCAAGGTGGCAGGGACGTGCTGTTATACAAGACAGTCGCTTTATTTATATCCTCAATATTTTACAAACCGTAAAACTTATTCGCCTTGAAAATAACGAATGTTTTATGTTAATAGGTTTTTCGGAATTCACACCGGGCCGAGTAAAATTTTAATTGATCAAACTTTTCTCCCAGTAATATAAGAAATTGTTAAAGAAAAACCAATCGAGCGTATTTTATGAAAATCATAAAATCACCCTGATTTGATAGGTTCGACGTTTTTACGATCTTAAATATATCTATTGATTTTTTTATGCTCCGGTTTATTTTTATTTTACTGTTTCTCAAAAAATACTGGAAGTCTTGTTAAATTTTGGTTCCGTAACTATGTGCTTTTGATTTTAATACCTCTTGATAAAAACCTTTTATTTTAATGATTTTATTAACTCCAATTTATGAAAAAGAAAAGGTTCTTACAAAATTGAAACATTTGAAGACATAATGATTATCTTATATGATGGGGTTATGTGGTGACGGAGTAAGAATACAATATCACCACCCCATCTCATCCCACGGGTGTCGTAGATACCGACTAAGGGACTATCTGTAAATATTACCTTTACATAGAAAGAAGGAAAACTTGAAATTAAACCCTATACCAATCCGTCTGGCCAGCGTGGTATTAGTAGGCCAAGTATCCCTCCGTCACGGGAGGAGGCCCATCCCTGCAGTGGGACATTAATGGGCTGTTAAGTTGATGCTGGGGATGAAGTTATACTACATACAAGTGTCTACATGTTCTTTTTAACGTTATGCCAGGTAGTTGATTTCTTGAACAAGAAGCTAGGCAAGGATTATCGCTAAATTGTTGCCGCCTAATCCAGTTCCAAGCAGCACTGTGCAAACATTACTGTATTGAGGTGGAACCTTACAGTTGTAAGTAAAATTAGAAAGCTATGGGATATATTAGATACCTATGATATGGTACACAATTATCTCAAACACATAATACTCCATTGAACATCACAAAAATGTACCTTTCGTGACCTCGAAATAAATACAGCAAGCATTAAAAGGGGTTTGGCACTTTAGTAGTCATAAAAGTCAGCTATCACTACGATCCATATACTTGATCCACGAAAGATTTGTTCACTTAACGCCTTCTTCCCTGATAACAATGTACGGTCAAACGAACTAAAAGGATACTAAAAAGTTATTTTGTTGTGACTGTCTATAAAAGATAAACTATGACTACATAGAAGGGACTTAAAGATGCGGATTTAGTAAGCGTCCTGTAGTTTATATGGAAATATATCACTCATAGATATGTGTCTCAAGAATAATGACACACAGTAATGCACTTTATTCGGGAGTACGTAAGGTTTATATTCCCTTGATGGTAGGGGCAACAATTTCCAGATCCTAAGTGTTGCCTTAATACCGCTTTTCCTTAAGACAACTGTTACTTTTTTCTGACTTGGAGTGATTAATGGTGACTATACTACTATTAACGCAGTTCAGTCACTCCATGAATCAAAGTAGGGTCAGGATAACATTTTGTATATAAATCCTATTCATATAAACACTAAAGTCTGTAAGTATGGATGTTTGTTACTCATTCACGTTAAAACTACTGAATGGATTTCAATAAAACTTACACATAATGTAGCTTATACATCAAAATAGCATATACGCTGGAATTTATAAAAATATTGTGTGAATTGTCTGAAATACGCTGGCAAAGTCGCGGACGATAGCTTGTATCTGACGTAGTTTTATGGATAAGGTTCTTAACAGATATATCATAACGTAAACGGATCGGCAACGCCTCGCCTTTTTCCTCGGTGTCAAACGTCAAAAATCCGAAACTCCTTACTGCAACACACACTAATCAGAATCGTAAGATGTGTTATGTGTGTGCCGATGCGTTTACGTTTTGATATATTATGTGCTACGACCCTAAAGCTAAATTAACAGACTTGTTAGGTAAATGTTCGAAACATGCAATGCAGTGACGACTGCGTGCAAATGAGTTAGAGTCTACATTTCCTATAGTGACGATATAAGAATACATAATGTCACCACTCTACCTCTTACTAAGGGTGCATACATAATCTATGCAAGACAGGAAAAATAAGGGAATCTACATGACAGAAATAATGAAAAGATTTATTTGGTATATATCAATCTACAAAAAGCTGTCATTTTAAATACATGAATTTTAGTATTTTCTTTTTTCACTATAAAAAGTCCGTCGATGTAGAGGGAATGAGAGTTATGAGAAATTCCAAATCTGGATTGTTATTAAATTAGTTATTTGTTTTATTAACCGGATTATTAAAATGTTTTATTAGTACTATACATTTTAAATTAAAAAGGTTTATTTTTAAAATAAGTTCTGAGGTAACATACATTAGAACAATATAATCGGATTGTGAGTCTCTCCTCTTCTTTTTGATCACAATTAAATACTGATAAAGTCATAGAGAATTTATTTAAGTACATACTTACTTTATACCTACCGAATCCACTTTTAACAGCGCCGCGTAACGTGTCGTAAAGAAGAAGTGTACCTAGCTTTCTGCCATAGTTTAGTAGTAATTTTTAAATAATATTTTGATGATAGCCAGTATGCTGAGATTTTATGAGGCATTCAATCTTATAAAATTTAAACTTATTAAAAGTTATACAGCTGTTGCTATAAAACTTTTTATATGTAGTAAGACTTTTATACACAAGTCTTCTATCAGGTTTTCGAGATTTAGTGTCATAGGTACCTTATGTTTACTATCCCGTTTGTAAGGTGACATAAAATTAACTTAAAATTTTTGTACTTATATAGATAATCAAATTACAGACAATTTTAATTATTGGGAACTGGACAGCGAATGAAATGCAGACGCTTTGGAAGGCGAAGGAAACGGGATCGGTAAGTACAAATTGAGGAAATAGACCTCCAAACGAACCATCACGTTCGTAATAAGCTTACTAAAGAATTAGACAACTTCTATCGAATTAACTAGCACTAAGTTACTGATTTGGGGGCCTAATTTAAGTTACTAGTTATAGGGCGACTTCAAGCGCAGCTGGAATTTTAGAATATTAATTAATTAAAGGATTAGGAATCTTTTTATTGTTTTTTAAAAATTAAAGTTTTAGAACCTAATTCAAATTTTAAATATTGAATTTTAGATCAGTATGAATTTATTGAAAGCTAACAACGTACAGATAGCGCGCGAGTTGAATGCAGTCGGGGTCTGAGGTAAAGGGCGGGAGCATCTCCCCCCGCTATCCGCACGCTCCACCTCACGCGACTGCAGTGTAGTGCTGTGCCATCCTTGTCAACTATCGTACGTTTGCCGTGTTATTGTGTTAATAGTAATACTGAAGTTCCCGTGTTATTTTTTTATTCCGTTTTATGAAATGATTATTAAAACATGTAATAATTATGATATTGTTTTTTTTCACCATGTTAACCTAGAGTACTAAATAAAATTAAACTTATAACATTGTTTAAATTTATCGACATGAATGTCAATCAATAATTATAATTAGGTCACAGCACTACCGCATTCCTAAGCTCTGCATTCAACTCGCGCGCTATCTGTACTTTATATTGACGTTATTATTTTTTGAATATTATTGTGTTTTTATTTGTTACAATTTTATTTCACGTTGTAGTTTGGTAGTAATCCTAATCACCAGTGGAATTATCTAAAAGTGTTTTCAATTAGTACATCGAATTTATTTTAGTACTTAGTTTTTAAATACCTTTAGGTCACCATGTAATAAATAAAAAGAATCGCAAGTCCCATTCGTTTATATGTACTCAAGCTTCTTAAAATATTTCAAAGTATTATTTCACAGAAAACCATAAAAGTTCCGTCTCTCCAAAGTCCAGTTCACTCGACACTTATATATTGTTAGTTCGTGACGTTTAACTACTCCTTTCTTCTGGATTATGTCTTCGTACAGTAAGATTAATAGTAAGGTGCTTCATCAAAGAAGAAAAATGCAATTTTCAAACCTGATTGAAAAATCGTTCGCTGCGCTAAGCTTAGATTACCTGCCAGTGTTCTCAGAGAATTCAGATTATATTAAAGTAGGTATTGAATTTTTATTTGCATCTTATACAAAGTATTTATCAATTGATCATCAATTTGATGCTTTAGAAAAAAATATTTGCCTTCATGTGGGAATCAAAAAACAGGCTCAAAAAAAAAGCTATTGAATTTTATCTAGATTTCTGAGAGTATATAGCAGTGTCCTTTTTTTAAGTATTTTAACTATTGCGGTGGTAGTTCGAGTGGTGATAGAGTCGATTAATAGATTGTTACTACCACATCTTAACCATTGAAACCGAATAAATGATATGACGTGTGGTGACGGAGTAAGAATACAATATGTCACCACCCCATCTCATCCCATGGGTGTCGTAGAAACCGGCTAAGGGACTATCCGTGAATATTACCTTTACATACAAAGAAGGAACACGTGTACATAATTATAACATAGACGGGATGCCGATGGCGAGAGTTACGGAGGTTAGGGACCTAGGTGTTAGCCTTAACGAGGGGCTCACGTTTCGTAATCACATAATTAAGTGTTGTAAAAAGGCATACAGAAACTTAGGTTTTCTATTACGAACAGTACGTAGTTTTACAAATATCACAGCAATTATAGTTTTATACAACAGTTTAGTGAGAAGCCAATTAGAATGTAATGCAGTTATCTGGTCCCCACATGAGGCTAAATATAGCCTTATGCTGGAGCGAACACAAAATAAATTCGTTAGATATTTATATTTAAGGCTCTATGGAGTATACCCTTTCTTCCCGCTAATGTATCCAACCTTGTTTATATTAGGCATGGTTGGATACAACGAGCTAAGAGTAAGGCGTCAATTCGCAATTGTCTCGTACTTATTTAAATTAATACGAGGCAAGATACATAACGCCAATATATTAGAATTAATATGTTTGAGTGTGCCGGACAGATTTGTGTGGCGGCGACGTCGACCTCCGCTGTTGACTGTACCTCGAGGCCGCACTAATCTTCTAGGGAAGGCTCCTCTGACGAGGGCGCTTCACCTTCTTAACTTTGTGGCGGAAGAAGTAGATATTTTTGTTTGTACACTAAGTGAATTCACAAGGGTAACACTACATGTGATTAGTTATAGAGATTAAGTTACAATAGAGATATATTAATAATTATATAGAGTTATATTAATAAATAATTATAGTTATAGAGATTAAGTAGTAATTAGGTATAGAAATTAAGTTATAGTTTATGTTTGCTTCACTATTGCATTAGGTTTTGCCTGTAAAAATAGTTGTAAGTCTTGATTATAAATAAAAAAAAAAAAAAAAAAAAAAAAAAAAAAAAAAAAAAAAAAAAAAAAAAAAAAAACTTGAAATTAAACCCTATACCAATCCGTCTGGCCAGCGTGATATTAGTAGGCCAAGTATCCCTCCGACACGGGAGGAGGCCCGTCCCTGCAGTGGGACTTTGATGGGCTGTTATGAAATGATATGATGTATATATTACTTCTATTAATAAAAGGAAGGAAATCTTCAAGCACAATATTTATTGCCAGTATAGTATAAATTAGCATTTTTCATCTACGTTGTTGCAAATCATCCGCTACGGATATAAGGGCTTCCGTCGGCTCTCCTCATGAGTTTCCGTCACCTCTTCTGTTAGAGACCTAGGGGTTACCTGGGCTTAAAATCCAAGTGTAAAAAAATTGAAGGCTGACCGTCGCTGCATTAGAACCTACAATTATCAAAATGTTATGTCTCTGTAGTCCATGACGACAGTAACATACAAAAGCCTTACTAGATAAATACATAACAGAAAAAAAAACCAACAGAACATATTCACCTTCAGAATAAAGATAATTCCATTATGTTCAACGTTTATATTGTCATACGAATATAATGCGTGAATAATGTGAACCTTCCATTCAATAAAGGCTGCGCCTTTTTGTCGTGGACCTCAAAAAAGATATTTACCCTTTAGGCGGTATTAAATTATGGACTATATTTACTTTAGCCACCGTGCTCTTTTAGTTAAGTAATACATTTTCCCTTTAGATTTGTCGAGGATGTTGATTAAAGGAAAACCAACTGATTTGAGGGTTTAAGAGGAAAATAGTTGTTGTTGTTTATAAATAATGAAACAATAAAAGAGAGAGGGAATTATGAAAGTGTCGTGTGCTTGGGGTTTGTATTTTGATATTAAAAGGAGGCGTTATATAAATATTGTGTTATTTTTTATGTTTGGTGGAACTATTTTTTTCTGACAGGTGTTTTGTTTTTTTTATGAGAAAAAGGACATAAACGTTTATTTGGTATCTAGCTTAATTATTACAATACAGTATGTTACTAATGTTAAAGTACGTGCTTAATACAAGTGTACTATTGTTATAATAGGTCGGGGAAAAAGTCTTTTCGCATAACGTAGGTATAAACTTATTATAAAATTTCTTTGACTGTACTACTTGTGTCTGGCTGGTTTTGGTAACATTAAAAAGGTTACATTATAAACAAAAGAAAAAAATAAAAAAAAGTTGCTTACCGCTATTTTTCATTTGTTTTTCTCTCCGTAAAAATGAGTGAATCTAATGAAGAAGTTCGATACATTTTGAAATTTTATTATAAAAAAGGCAAAAATGCAACCCAAGCAGTGAAAAAAATTTGTGATGTTTATGGACCTGATGAAGTGTCAGTAAGAGTAGCACAAATTTGGTTCAAACGTTTTCAGTCCGGAAATTTTGATGTTAAAGATGCACCTCGCTCTGGTCGCCCTGTTACGAATAAAATGGAAGCCATTTTTGAAAGAGTGGAGCAAGATCGGCATATTAGTAGTTACGATGTAGCTAAAGAACTGGGAATTGACCACAA
This sequence comes from Schrankia costaestrigalis, assembly GCA_905475405.1. NCBI lineage: Eukaryota > Metazoa > Arthropoda > Insecta > Lepidoptera > Erebidae > Schrankia > Schrankia costaestrigalis. The sequence goes on from FR997830.1 coordinate 5,462,340, forward strand.
AACAGTTTTGACCCATTTCGATATTTGGGTGCCACACGAGCTCACTCAAAGAAACTTAATGAACCGTGTACTCATTTGCGATTCATTATTGAGACCTAATGAAACCGAGCCGTTTTTGAAGAGATTGATAACTGGCGATGAAAAGTGGATCACGTACGACAAGAACGTGCGAAAAAGGTCGTGGTCGAAAGTTGGCCAGGCTTCACAGACTGTGGCCAAACCTGGCCTAACACGAAATAAGGTGATGCTGTGTGTATGGTGGGATTGGAAGGGCATTGTTCATTATGAGCTTTTACCGCCCGGCAAAACCATCGATTCTGATCTTTACTGCCAGCAACTGATGAGATTAAAGGAAGCAGTCGAGAGAAAACGGCCGGAATTGATCAACAGGAAGGGTGTGGTCTTTCATCACGATAACGCTAGACCACACACATCTTTAGCCACTCAGCAAAAATTAAGAGAGTTCGACTGGGATGTCCTAGTTCATCCACCACCACTCGCCTGGCAAGACAAAATGGCGGAAAATTGCACATCTGGCCAACCGCTTTCAGGCGTTTTGCCAGACAGGGGTTTTAAACTGACCAATGTTTGAAAAAGCAGATTTTCTTTAAATCTAATTGGAATTTAGTGTAAGTCCAATAAGATTCTTATAAGCCGATTATCTCCCATTCTAAATGGAATTTTGTATAAATCTAATAAGATTCTTGATAATAAATAAAAATTTATGAACCTTACCTTGCAAAAATCATACCTTGCAAAAAAATAGCTCTTCCGAGTTATAAAAAATAAACCACTTATGAATGTTTTATTGCATTGTTGTAACACAATAACAATGAACACTTATTAGACTTCACATAACACCACTCACAATCACAAACAAAACACAAATACAATTTAAACTTCAATGTTTATATGACGCGTAACACGACTCGCATAACGTAAACAAATGACTGACAGATTCAAAAATAAATCTGTCATAGCTTTTGTGCCATAGATTAAATGATTTTTATATGAGAGGAAGAGAAATATCATGCATAGACGATTTGTAAGCCGTAAGGACTAGAACAATTAACAATTATGTTTATAATGGCACGAAAGTAATACGATGTTTTGACCTTGTCAAAACGCCGTTTTCCAGCGCTTGGCCAAATGAACGTTTTTTTAGGCGCCGTTTTCAGGCGCCTTGCCAGACGAGTGGCCTGACCTTGTGCCTTCAGATTTTCACCTGTTTCGGTCTCTTCAGAATTCTTTAGGTTCTGTAAGGTTGACCCTAAAGGGAGGACTGCCAAAACTATTTGTCCCGTTTTTTTTATCAGAAGTCCCAAAGTTTCTACAGTAACGGGATAATGTCTCTGCCCACAAAATGGCAGAAAGTTGTTCAACAAAACGGTACATATATATTGTAAATAAATGTAAATAAACTTTGAAAAAAATGTCTTGACTTTTCATACAAAAATACGAAAAGACTTTTTCCCCAACCTAATAAATTAAATCAGTCCTATGTCCAGCACTCACCATTCACCATGTGGTGACGGAGTAAGAATACAATAATATGTCACCACCCCATCTCATCCCATGAGTGTCGTAAAAACCGACTTAGGGACTATCCGTGAATATTATCTTGACGAAATAAAAAGAAGGAAAACTTGAAATCTTGTCTGGCCAGCGTGGTATTAGTAGGCCCAGTACCCCTCCGTCACGGGAGGAGGACCTTCCCTGCAGTGGGGCATTAATGGGCTGTTATAGCGATGTCCAGCACTACTGCTGGACATAGGACCGACGTCAGTTTGCTGATATGATGATGATGATGAAATTAATAAGTTTTTCTTAAATCAGATTTGTGGCTGCATTTTCTAAAAGATTTCACGCCTTGGTCGATGGTCATCAGAGCTTTTACATAGTTTTTATTACTGCCTATACTCCATTTGTTTAGGTATTTAACTAAAGGTAAACAGTAGCTGGGAACTTGACTGAATTGAAAAGTAAGCTTGCATGATAGCGCGGCAACAATTTTCACAGTTATTTTATTTGGTCAGATTTTCACAGACGCCATCCGTGACTTGTCTTTTGTCATTTCATTTGTTGACCTTTAGTTAAATACCTAAACAAATGAAGTATAGTACTTTTGTAGATTGCTATAAACAAATTACCTACATGGGTATAATACTCAATATTTCATTTGGTAAAGAGCCATATAAGTAAACACATTGTTTTGTCATGTTTAAACGTTTTTTTATTCATTTGTTATACCACTTGAAATAATTTATTATTTCAAAAAAAAATTGTAATAGCAAATAAAAAAATAAATATCCTACAAAAAAAATGCGAACCTCGCTTAAAATTTGCATCATAAATATTACCACCTTAATCTTTACGAAAAAAAGGCCGAAGAAACACAAACAACAAATAAAGCGTCTTCCCGCAAATCCTTTAAGAAAACTCCTCCTGCATACGGTAGGAATAAATCTTTTAGCTACAAGTAAACTTATGCAAGCAAGATAAGGGAACAAAATACATGCAGCTCATTTCCCATCTCGCGGATTCCACTGATTATACTTACAACACAGACGTTTCTAGTAATTTATGAAGGCTTGTATCTTTTATACTTTGTCTTTACTAATATTATTAACGCGAGAGTTTGTATGCGTATAAATATTTAAAACTCTTAAAGCAAAAAACTACTTACTTTTGTAAAACTACTACAATTTTTTTAGTAAGTTAGGTTATTAAAATAACATACAGGCTGTAAATGTTGCTGCGCTTACTAAGATCAGAAAAGAAGCTAGTTACAGTAACCTTTGCCTGGGGGTTGTGACGACTACCAAGGAATTAGTGCCGCAATGCCTACCGGGTTAACCGTCACAACGCTTATAGGGATGAGCGTCGCGACGTTCGCCGGAACATCATAACAGCCCATTAATGTCCCACTCACACACCGGGACGGGCCTCCTCCAGTGACAGAGGGATACTTGGCCTACTAATACCACGCTGATCAAACGGATTGGTATAGGGTTGAATTTCAAGTTTTCCTTCTTTATGATAATATTCACTGATAGTCCCTTAGTCGATTGTTACGACAACCATGGGATAAGATGGGGTGGTGACACACTGTATTCTTACTCCGTCACCACACGGAGAACATCTACCGGGCTTATAAAGTCGTCGCCATGTTGCGATGACCGGCTTGACGCTATGTAATAAGTAATGTTATGGTGCTGGGCAGCGCTATGATAGTTAATATAAAAATATTGTCATTTAAAATATTAAACTTATATTTATTACTTCAAAGAGCAAATATTTTAAAACACTTAATATTACAAACATACTTTAAATTAAAATTGCTAACTATGCCTTTGATGTAGTAAAACTAAGAGCTTCTAAAACTAAAAGTAATTAGTTTTAGTTGAAAAGTGTCTTTATATTAACGACCAGTGTACTATTTTAAAGAAAGCTTGTAAAACTTTTAAATAGTTTTCATTATAGTACTTTATTATTTAAGACCTAGGTCTACGTAAATATTTGTCATTCAGCCTGTAATGTAGCCATTGAGGTAATATGTACTAGCACATATTACCTCAATGAATGAATTGAAATGAATAAATTGAACAAATGAATGTAGCACAGGAAATAGAAAACTAAGCCTACAAAAACAAACTGTTTAGGTTTTGTGTCAAGTGTTCCTCCTTTTTTTACTGTTGAATGCTTCAATTAAACTGTCTTTAGACCAAGGGACCTCTTCCTCATTACCACCTTTACGGGATTATGCAAAGAGGTGACACTAAATATTTTAAGTCCATCAACCAACCTTATTTGTCATGATTGATTCTGCTAATGGGTTGTATTATAGGCTTTCTTGTACCTAATATGACCTTTAGAAGACACTGTCATAATTGCAAATGTCACTTTCTGAATTACACTATGGATTAGGCGGATGCCTGATCCCTATTGCAAGTTAGAATTCATTAAATGGTAGAATCGATGGTCTACTAAAATTAAAATATGTTTTAATAGCGAAAAATATGTGATTAATACATACAAAGAAATGAAAGTATTTATTTAAAACACAAATATTATCATAAGTAGACACTTTAAACTCTGTTATTCCAACTTAAACTACCTAACTACTTACAAGTGTAAAAACGATATCTCTATCGTAGAAACTTTTTTCAATATATTATAAAAGTTTTACAAGCCCGAGTGTCCGTTACTGTACGAGATGTAGTCAAGAACTAGGCGAACGGGATGCAAACTTTTCGATTAGCATACGAGATATAAAAAAGGGAAGTGCGATTGTTTGTTACTAACTCTTTAAGTAAAAGTTGAACTGAGATATGCTTGTTAAAGATATGCTTTGAATGTCGAAGGTTCAGAGATTGCGTATATTAGACTGTGTCTTAAAATGATACACGTGATAATTTATTATACTTAGGACCAAAGATTGTCTAGTGTTACCAAAACAGCCTTGTTATGTATCACTACATGGACGAACGGTAGGAACTTTCTGCTGTTGCGAAGGGAATCTTAGCCTATTATTAGTAAGCTAGGCGGACGAATGTACATTATTATGTCAGTTTGTAGTATTAATCCATCACCTTACAAGTTATTAGTAAATTAGAGTTAAAACAACCTAGATAAAGATATTTAAGTCATACAGAAAAGTTCTAAAGCATACGTACAATTCCGGAACGAAGTTATGATCGAAATAACTTAAAGGATAAAAGAAAAATACAGATAGAACAAATAGTATTCCAGTAATAACTCCTCTATTATATCTCGTACACAACTTACTGAGATTGCACTGACTGTACCAAAAACAGTAAACGTTAGTAAATTCAAAAGTTTAACACTTTTCTTTAAATACACAAAGTTTGAAAGTGCCGTTACTCTCTGCGGCGTTGAGTTATGGGTATGTTCAATTAACCGCGAAGCACTTCCGAGTAGTCAAAGTTGTAACTTGATTTAACAGTACACTAATGCACCCTGTTATATGGGGACGTTAAATTTTGATGGCAAGTGAATGGTCGCCTTGAATATTTTATAACAAAATTTATATCGTAAAATTGCATGTATTAAAATGTTACAATGTTTTTAACCGACTGCTACAAGACAAGTACTCAATTCAGTTGTATTTTTTACGTGTGTTACTGCAGAACTCAGTTACGTTTTAAAGTATTTAAATAAAACAATTTTTAATTGCTTTATTTAAATTGGTTTCATAGAAAATTCACTAAAATTTGTTAAGTAATTTGGTATCTTATTTATCAAGATGCCTACCTTGAAGCCGCTGTTTGAGCGAGGAATATATCGCATACCTCGGACAACAAAGGCGTATCTCGAAAACACCAACTTTACAGGAGAGCCAAAAAACAGTTTGTTTCTAGAATATTGCCTGAACTAATAATGATAGTACTTTGTATCATATATCATAAGAAGCCTCTAAATGAGCTCTTTAATATGTATTTACCGAAATTATAGATAAATTTACTGTTTTTATACTACAGGGAAAATTAACAGTTACCTATTTATTGTATTAGAGTTATTCTTAAGTAACTGTTGGTAAATAAACATACGCCTTTTTTGCTGTTCATTTATAAACAAAACTTGGATCTTATGTATATAAACGCTTTTATTGCTTGTTTTTCTCGTGATATAAGCTCGGAGCTTATAGTTTTAAGTACTTATTGCACGTTTATTTTTGATAATAAATAATAAGTAAGTTTACGTAAGTGTATATTGCTGTAATAATTTATTAAGATTTTATATTGTATGTGACACACTTATTTATTGCAGGAAGAAATATTTTACAGAGTAATACATATTTTCTTATATTTTCATAATAACAAAAAATAACTTTACATTTTAATTTAAGAATTGTGGGTATCTAATTTGCTATGGTTTTACAACTAATGTACAATATATCAAAAAGTGTTAGGTAATTAATTGCAGGAATAAAACGAGATGATCAATATTTTTTATTAATTCTTGATTTTGTACTTATTTTGCTAACTAAAGCAATTTTTTACATCTATGAAGGTTACAAATGTTATCAAACTCTTCTTATTGCACAATGTACCCATATTTATTTACATTTTATACTCAGACAAGAAAAGCCAGCCCTGTCGTGCCGTTCATTACGCCTTTTATAGTAAATTGATTATGAAAATACCCGACATTTGCCAAATAAAATATAAACCTTACACTCCTCCATCCTGACCTCGTGTATGGCCCCAAACACGAACCCAGGTGGAACTTTACCTCACAGTTGGGCAAAGAGGACACTTGTCAAACGTGTTTACAAAAGTTATTAATAATGGAAGAAAATTATTCTTATTATTTTACTTAAATAAGCATGTTTAAACAGCAAACAACACTAATAATTTAATTGTATATTGTATACACAATACTTATACAATTAAATTTTTAGTGTTGTTGATGAGGATACCCTCATTCAATATTATGTAACACTCATTGACTTCAATTTTAGGCTACAGTGTCTTTCAAATAGAGCGGGTCGATGTAACTCGTCTGTAGCGGCTATTTTGTTCAGATGACATTTGTCAAATCTGATGTTCCTTACTCATACACTGATGCTAAATCACCATGCCAAGTTACACGGTTCAGCATCAGGTACAAACAGTAAAACTTTGTTTTCAAAATGAGTGTTCGTTAGTGCAAATGCATTGCGTCTATTTTACGGCAGACGTGGTGGTCCTCCAAAGTCCACAAACCAACGATGGGTGACCTAATTAAACGTGACAGGTTAGGTAAATAACCAACAAACCCTTTTACGTCAAAGAAACGCCAGATTAGACGAAAATATAGCCGCTGGACGTGAGAGTAATCAGAAGAGTCCGAAGCAGTCGATTTCTCGCCATGCACATGGACTCGACCTTTCATAGACTTTAACTTGAAGAATTTTAGGTTAAGGCGTGGGTCTGCACGCGAATAACTATAACAATTAACTCAAAACCAAGATGTCCAAGAACAAGAGCTCAAAGATTATGAAAACAAAGTTTTTAAAAGGTTTTAGCTCAAAGTTAATAGCACCAAAGTAGCGTGATTTGATTCCACTTGACTTTTTCTTGTGGGGTTTTCTGAAGTCGCTTAAAAGCTACAATCGACTATTGTCCTGAAAGCTAACATAACGCAGATAAAATGTAGTGAAATGCTACAATAACATCTTTAAACCAACATTCTCGCTTGTGAGATGCCTCAATACATGTCAACTCATCAAATTCTGGCACGATGTTAATACAAAACACATTTTTTATTTATTTATTTATTTATTTAATAATGGTACACCAACAGCTATACATATTTACATATTATATAAATCTATGAATTTATGAACTGTTCTGATATGTATGCCAATTATAGGAGTACACAACATTCACAGTCAGTGACAACATGCTAATAACTAAAACTTAATATTAATTTTACAAATAAGATAAACTTAACTACAAAATTAAAAGTATGTAAAAATAATCAAAAACAACATTTTTACTTAGTCTAGAACATTTTAATGTTACTTATTGCGCTCAAAGCTTTTCTTTACTTTAGTAATAAATGCTGACAATTGGTCGTGAAATATGTCTAAATTATCACAATTAATCAAATTATAACAGCCACACATTCTTTGAAGCGGAGAATGTTGGCCCAGATTTGTTCTGCAGGAAGAAGCACGCAAAATTCGTTTTACTGGCTGTCTAGGTATATTGTATGGTACAACCCACAGATATCTAGATTTCTGTGGTACAACCAGTGAGATTTTTTCAATAATATTTTGGCCATCGATTTGTCCGTTTAGAATCTTATGCAACACGGTAAGATCTCGAATCTTTCTACGGTCGTGCAAAGATGACATGGAAAAGTGTTCAAGGCGATCAGTGTAAAGACAACGATGCGATATGAAAAGCAAGGTGACGAGTAAATGAGCGTTGGATGGTTTCCACACGTTGTGAATGCACGGCATATACTGGGTTCCACACGGTGGACGCGTATTCAAGATGGCTACGGACCAAGGCGTTGTAGAGGACTACTTTTATATCCCAGGGAAAACCTTTTGCATTGCGTTTTAAAAAACCTAGCATTTGTGATGATTTTTTGGCTATCATGTCTATATGTGCTGTAAATTTTAATTTGGAGTCCATAATTACGCCCAAGTCTCGTATCATATTTACTTCCTGCAATTGCTTCCCATCTAGCTCGTAAGAAGAAGATGTTAAATATTTTTTTCTCGTGAATTTAATGTGATAACACTTATCAACATTTAGGGTCATGTGATTTTGTAAGCACCACTCTTTAATACTATTTAAATCGTTTTGGAGTAAAATTACATCTGATGGTGATTCAATTACTCGATAGATTTTTAAATCGTCTGCAAACAGAAGACATTTTGAATGGTTAATTTTAGATGATATATCATTTATAAAAAGGAGGAAAAGTACACATAACATTAAACCAACCAAACCATCATTATCGCAAGTGAAATGCTACAATACACACCAACCCATTCAATTCTAGCACGATTATAACACAACACATAACACCACCAGATATTAGCTTGCGAACCCATCCTATTCTCGCAAAACTAACTCCTATGCTTGCCAGCGACAATAAAATGTAGTGAAATGCTACAATACATGCCAAACCATCCAATTCTGAGACGACTATAACACAAAACATAACTATAAACATAACATTCTCGCTTGTGAGCTGCCACAATAGGTAATGCCAACCCATCCAATTTTGGCACGAATATAACACAACACATAACATCTTTAAACCAACATTCTCTTTTGTAAGCTGCCACAATAGGTAATGCCAACCCATCCAATTCTGGCACTACTATAACACAAAACATAACTATAAACATAACATTCTCGCTTGTGAGCTGCCACAATAGGTAATGCCAACCCATCCAATTCTGGCACGACTATAACACAACACATAACATCTTTAAACCAACATTCTCGTTTGTGAGCTGCCACAAAAGGTAATGCCAACCCATCCAATTCTGGCACGACTATACCACAAAACATAACTATAAACATAACATTCTCGCTTGTGAGCTGCCACAATAGGTAATGCCTACCCATCCAATTCTGGCACGACTATAACACAACACATAACATCTTTAAACCAACATTCTCGTTTGTGAGCTGCCTCAATACATGCCAACCCATCTAATTCTGGCATAACTGTTACACAACACATAACATCTTTAAACCAACATTGTCGATTGTGAGCTGCCTCAATACATGCCAACCCATCTAATTCTGGCACGACTGTAAAACAACACATAACATCTTTAAACCAAAATTCTCGATTGTGAGCTGCCACAATACATGCCAACCCATCCAATTCTGGCACGATTGAAACACAACACATAACATCATTAAACCAACATTCTCGTTTGTAAGCTGCCACAATAGGTAATGCCAACCCATCCAATTCTGGCATGTCTGTAACACAACACATAGAAAGGCTGTTCAAATGAAACACACTTATATCCACACGCTATCTATACATACGTAAACATACTTACGTTTGAACTATAACATTCACATTTTTCTGTAAGTAAGATTAAGAATTGTTATCGATAAGGAAGATATCCTGCATGAAGCAGTAAGTGACTTGTGTAATAATCTATAAAGTTATTAAGGATTAAATACACATATGTTTCAGAATAAGTTTAACAGTGACGCTTATGTGAAGTTACGAAAAATGTATTCGAAAATATACCGTGCAATAAAGGAGTAAGTAACTTACGAGTGCACATCTTTTAATTTGACTAGAGCAATAAAGACTTGATTGCGATTACGTACTTAATGTTAATGGTTTAAATAAATTATGCATCGAGCATCTATATTTACGTTTTTTTTGCCAGTTAATTATAATATTTCTTAAGGAAGTAGCTTTTGTATTTTTTTGACCTATTTTTATGGTTTTTGTAAGGAAAATTACGAAAAAAATATGGAACATGAGTCGAAGTATTTTACATCAAAAGGCGAAATAAAAAAAAAATTCCATATGTGCATAAACGCCTTTATTGTCCGAGGTATGCGATATTATTATTGTTGTATTCATATATTTTGAACTGAAAGTACCTACTAAAACAAAAAAATCTTGTTTTCATTTTTATACAAAATGTTGTTGCATCCCAGCTTTCGTAATACAAAAGCCAATAAGCCTTTACCGTTCTAGCCATTGGCGTGTGATATTTATGTGTTAGTATTTGAAAGGAAAATTGAAACTGACAGTCATATATGAAAATGAATATACGAGACATTAAAATTACATTATAATTAGAGGGATATTATAAGAGAATATTTAAAAGATATTAAAAAAATCAATTTAACGGATACAAAAAACGACCAGGCCCAGAAAAATCAAGTCAGGACCTATGCTCTGACTTGATTTTTCACCGTACTTTGTGGCACCCCCTTTCCACATCATCTAGTTCGACTCAGTGACCTTTAAGGTTTCGTTGTAAACGTTTAGTTAAGTTATAATTAGCATTATAGATGAAATTTCGATACATAAATAAAAATTAGCATTTGACCCAGTAAGCATACTAAGCTTTTTAAAAATAAAACAAACAACATTCCTAGAATTCGTAAAAACAAATTGGGTCAAAGTACAAATGGGTCGATGGGTATCGAACCCAACATCATAAAACGATTTTCTGTTCTCGAATCAATCTCTGCTTTACTCTGAATTCAATTTAGACTAGGGTTGCGATACAACGATTTGTTTCTATAAAACTGTTTCAATTTTAGACTAACATAATAAGATAGTTTAAGTATTTTTCTTATTAGTCGTGTGAGTTTTTTATGTTATTGGAGGCAAATGAGCAAGCGGGTCACCTGATGGTAAGTGATCACCGCCGCCGATGGACACCGGCAACACCGGAGGAATCACAGACCTTTAAAAAGGGAGTACATGATTGCCATGGTTCAAATTCTATCCAATGTCTAATGTATGCTTTAGTATATCTTAGGATTTAAGATCTAAGATTAAGTAAGAGTTATGGTTTTCTTCTCTAAATCTCTAATCCCTACTAAGTTTTTTTTAAATTAGTACTTCTCATTCTACGGAGTTAATTGCCATAGTATCACAACCCCAACATCTGTCTTAAAAAGTGAACTTGACTCAGAACTCTATGTCAATATATTGATTGATAGCTCCGTTTTCCTCTATTACTCGAAAAAGCCTGTAACTACAGTGTCACTTTTTCAAAGGCATTTATTATGATTGAACATTCTCTTACAAAATAAATCACGTGCAAAGTTTGAAAATGGATTTTAATTAAAAATTTGTATGAACATGATAAAAGTTTTAAACTATGTTGTTTGCTTAGATAGTCAAACTTTATCAAGCACCTACACGTAGTCACGAATGTTTTCTATGTTAGTTTTATAAATATGCCTTGTTTTACATAATAAGATAAGGGCAGCTGAAAGTGGAACGAAGAGGGCGGGCACTGAATCGCGGGTGGTGTAAACTCTTAGGAGGCCTATGTCCAGCAGTCGACGTCTTTTGGTGGATATGATCATTATGGCTATTGGTCAATGTTTCTTTTAGCTTTATGTGTTCTTACTTAGATACTTTAGACAAAACTAATTCTAGCAATATAAGTAAAGGATAGTTCATATTTATAAATAGCTTACACAATAATAGCGGTTACATTATGGCGTTTCTTTTTACTTAATCTACAAAATTATGTTGTAACACGGATATATTTTTGCTATGAACAACAAAATTGGGGCCAAAGAACGAATTGCTCGGGATTTCATACACACCATAAAGCTATTATCCTTGCGTACAATATAAGAAAAATACAACCGTGAACATTTTGTTTCGTCATTGGCAGATTATAAGAATAACAGGTTTTATTTTCCCATCCTATTTTTATTTTTATATGGTTATTTTTTTAGCTATACTTACGAGTATATAGCTATCAGTAGGTACATTTTATAGAACAAATAATATTCAAGTTCTATACTAAGCTTTATACAATTTGAAGTAGTTTTTGTTTTTAAATCATCTTCATACTTAAATTAACTATATTTAATAAGGGTTTTACGTACAGGTTTAATGGTGGTAACTATATCATAACAGCTGTTCCTGTTTCAGACAAAAATATTTTTAAATTAATTACTTATTTAGGAAACAGCTGAGTTCTCGTGTAACAACCATTTGAAAAAATATTGAAGAAGCCCATAGACTATGGTTAGTGTTGCAGAATTTCACAAACATTGAATTATCATAAACAAAAACAAGCAAGCTTCAGATACTAGACTTTGGATATTACGTAAGAGTTTTAAATATAATTAATTAAAATATTAGTGAAAATATCCAAAAATGCCTGCTAATCAAATTGGACTTACTTACTAAAATGAATAGTTAATAATAGGAAACCTGTCCTATACTATTCCAACATTTTACACGCGGTCCCGAAAATAGCAAGCACCTTGTTAAAAGTTTTCTCATTCAGTTACTTCAACTAAATACAAAGGCTACAGTAAAAATGAACAAAATGACCTAATACGATGAAAGCAACAAATCATAGATATCTACGTCACAACATGGCGGACACAGAACAAAAAGTTTGTACTTCGAACGTGGAGGAACATTCGTCGGAATTGCCAATACCGTATACGAAGCTAGTACCGGATAGTTCTCAAAAAGGAATACGTCGGGGAGAAAAATTAGATTTGCGAAACAGATACGTGTCCGAACTGAGATGTAAGGTTAGTTAAGATGGCAGCTATTGATGGAGGGAGTGACGTCTTCTATACAGCATAATAATAATGTATACAAACCAGATGCTTGTGTTAAAATTTTTAGAATGAATATAATAATTAATCATGAAAATAGTGAATATTAATGTTAATTAAGTACAATGTTGTAATTATATAATATGCTCTAAGAATACAGAGTTTCACAATGCTGTATAATCCTACATTGTCAATTGAGTCTACATAAAAGAATGCAATTATTGTGAAACGGGATAAAGAATAGTACTTAGAATACTAGTAATCTGTGCTGTGAAAATTCTTATTTCAAAAGTTTATAACGCAAATAGGAAACCTAAACAAATTGTATATGGACAAAGGTCAGTATGAATAACGAACCTATTTTCTTTGGAAGCGACCGCATGTTGTGAATGCCAAACATATTTTTTATTGCAAATTAAAACCTTATTATTATTTTCATCAAAATTATCTCTATTAAAAAAGTATTAATTAAAAACTGGCCGGTAAAACGATGCCAATTAATAAAGTTCAAAAACCAATTTTTATTTTTTAATAAAAAAATATATTTAATAAAAAATTCTAAACTCGAAGTTTAAATCACAAATTATTCCACAGGGCGATGTAAATTCACCTTTTGTAGAAGTATAATGGAAATTTTGAGCAACCACTTGGAAAGTCTTTTGATCTTGAGAATTTTACTGAAACGTTTTGGTGAAAGGCTTAAAGCACCATAGTTAGGTACTGTTGAAAGTTTCGCAATTGTCGGTCTAAGTTTTAGTATGCGCTTTAAGAAAAAGGCTGAATAAATTCCTTATGAAATATTATGTGTAATAAAATTTTTAAATTTTTGTGTTTGTTATTATGCGATTAATACGTCATTAGATTTTCTGTTAGATTCTTCATTTAATAAAAATTACAAATTCAACATTCATTTGTTTAATTTTTTCTTTGTTAATTTATGACCAGGGGTAAAACATAGTTCTTTTTATGAATAAGCAGTCTCACAGAAGTAATACGAATATTATAGTGATAAGTAATACGCTGTGTAGAAGAAAGTACTACTATCAAGCTAATGAACCTTGTTTGATTTTTGTATAAATTTTAAGTAGCTTCCACTATTATGTATACCCTCAATTGACATAGTATGACGTAGGATGGTTATACAATGTATTCTTACTCAATTGTCGTAAGGAAAGTATATCACACATATGATTATTACAACTTTCAAATTTTAAATTTCCATTACAAATCCTACTCTAGTTTTAAACTAAAAAATAAAGTCTTAAAAATCTTATGGAGTGTAAAGTTTGTTGGTTTAGTAAAATGAAAATATTTTAAGTCTGATTGTCGAAAACGTTGGATTCTATCAAAAGAAAAGTTGCATTCGTAATGTACTGAAGAATACGCGGTTGCACTGCTCTGAATTTCAAACCCAGCTTTGAATGGGTATTCACTAAATGCAGCCTCTTTCTTTACCTTTTATAACTACGAAAGATGCAGAGTTCATTCCTTCCGAGATTCCGTAGCTTTTTTTCTTTTATTGCAATCATTAATATTTTTCGGTTCTGTTAATTTTTTGACTTTGGCATTCATTTTTTTATATTTAATGGTGAAAAAGATTTTGCAAGGCCTACCGTTTCTTAAGCTCTTGTTTGTTTTGAATGCTTTTACTAGAGTAAGATGCAATTAAAAATAAATCTTTGCTTTTTAAAAGGAGTTGAAAGGGTTTTTTTTTATTTCTTTACTTCGCGGATATTCTTGTAACATTACATTATTATATGAAGGTGGATTTACGACCTGCTAAGCGCCGCTTCCGAAAATGATAGAAAGAAATTGAACACAACCGAACCTGAGAGCTCAACATAGTAATACTGAAACATAACCGCTACGCCACAGAAATCTTTAGAGCAATACACTAAGGAAAACAAAATAAATACACGCACGCATAAAAATAAAATATTTCATCCTTACATAAATGCAATAAAGAAAAAATAAAAAACATTTTTTCTTAACAACCTTAAGGAGGGGTAAAAATATATACTTTCCCTCACCCCCTTTTGCTTAGCTTTTTACAGTTTGTTACAGGGCGCTTCGAAAAGCACAATAAAGTATTGATTGGTCCATTTACAGATCCACTCTCTATTAAACTTTTACAATAAAAGAGGGAATGGTTTGTAAACTTGCCTTTATAGAGGTTTTAGAGTACCTCTGCGTTGGTACTGCAGGTGTTGTATCGTTATTACTTATTTGGATCAAGTTATGATTTTTACTTGAAGATTAAATTTTAGTTTAGTTGTGGCAACGTACGTAGCTTCTACGGTAAATCGTAGCTATAAGATTGTAGATAGTTTCTTTTCGTAGAGTTAATATTAAGATTTTTGGTTGGTAGACTGTGATCGTTTCAAATGATAAAGGCTACCTGATTCAGGCTATCTGATTCAGGTATGTGGCATTCGTAACCCTAACTGGTCAAGGAACCCTATATTACCACAGGGACACCGATACCCCTGCCCACCGCCCTGGACCAAGTCGATAAGTGGACGGCAAAATAGACAAAAATACACTAATGACTAGCAATTTGGTTGGCAATCATATAAGAATTAAGTACATCTGCTTATTCTACTACCATTAATAATACTCTCTCGAAATACTCTCGCTTTAGAAAAATGTTCTTTGCAAAGAACTGTAATTTGTCGTGTGTATTAATAAATAAAATAAATAAAATAAATAGAACTGGATCCATAAAAACTCACTAAAATCCATTACAACAAACCCTTACACATCACCCAGCTATTTTACTTTATTATTTCATCCTGTTAAAATTAATATGTTAAAGCTAAAACATAAGCAGTTTACGTTACTTGTGTTCTCGGCTTTAGACACTCACGTTTATAAGCCGAACAAATGTATACCAGCCTGCGGTGTGTAGATAAAGAAATTATACACTGTGTGTGCTGACATGTTTTATTACCATGAATATTATTGCCAGGTAATGCCGATTTTCGTTACGATCCGATTATTTATTTTCAGCTGGTAAAGCGTTGACGTGATCAGAATCGATTTGAATTGAGCTGACTGAGATATCTAGTGCAAGTGGTGTTGCGAACAATTTAAAAAGTATACTGCCAAGACACTGAGTATGCTTTACTTTTTTGAGCTAATTGAAATAAGGCAAGAAATACTAAAAGAATCGGTTGCCGTAAAAGTCAGAAAATATTATGAGTTCTGTTTGCCAAAGGAGTAAGACACTTCCTAATCTTTTGGCAGAACTCATCATATTTTCTTGAACCCAGCGAACTTCTACAACAACCTTACCTCTCGTTGATTTTTTTCTACCCAGTAAAATCAATTTTTCGAAGTTTTTTTTTTAACACGACACGTAGCTGGCGCTTCTAGGAAGGTCTTCAGCATTATATTGATACTAAAGCAAAGATTATAACTTTTTTGTTAAATTATGTACTTGCGTTTAAGTTAATGTAATCCATAGTTTTTGGACAAGCACGATCTCTGCTGTAAGTTGATGTTTGATAACTTACCTATCTATAGTTAGATTTCACGTAAAACTATACAAAACATTACATTACTAGTACAATTCGATGAATGTTGTAATTACAAGACTATTCAAATAACGTAATTTAATCGAACCGTGTTCTAGTAAAGTGCTCAATCTAGCTGTACATGAACAAACTGTAGTAGAATAATTTATGTAGATAAATACTCTTTTCAGTGGATACTATTAATAAGTTTCAAGGCAAAGAGTACTGTAAGTGCCTTTTATTGGACTATTTATTTTCTTTTATTTTGTAACTACCTTGCCGCAAATTGCAACACTAATGCCGTAAATTCGATTCTAATATTTAAAATATATGTTTACAGTCAGGATAAGAAAATATGCCGTCTTTTTGATTTAATATTTAGAATATAAAATTGGGTAAATGTACATTAAAATATTTTAATGTTAAAAAGTCAAAAAATATAAAATTTTAAGCAAACTCGTTTTTGAACAATATTAGCATTTTAAATTATAAGTCATTCTTGTAAAAACCAATTTTACTAATGTATCTGAGAAGAAAATGTTTATTTTTTACTATAAACATCGATGTACTTATGTAATTACGTAACCTTTAGCAGGCAAAGCTTCCGAATGCAACCGGGCGACGAGCATAATAGTTTAGTTAAGAACATTCTACGAACTGCAAGGGGAAACTATAATGAAGTTAACTAAGCGACACTGGACCAAGTCTCTACGATACAATGATAATTAATTTAGTCTTACATTCTCTCTCTCTTGCTCTTTTTTACTTAATTACTTTAAAATGTGTTAGTGTAAGAACAATAATATCTTGTGGTAACCTGCTTAAGCATTTAGAGGAATTCGAAATTTAAAAATTATTTTATAATTGACGTAGACACTTACCCCCTTGCTCATAAACGCCTCTTAAATTTAATCACTGCTTAGTGAGATTTTTCTAAGTGAAATCTTATGAATTTAAGCTAATCAATTAACTAAAATTTAAGAGGCGTTCATGTGTAAGGGGTAAATTTAAAAATCATTTTCTTATTGACTTTGATTGATACACATCAATCAAAGTCAATAAGAAAATGATTTTTAAATTTCGAATTCCTCTAAATGGTCAAAGTAAACACTGTGATTCAAATCAGAACTCATATCATGATTTCAACCTCATAGACAAGAAACTTTTTAATAGCAATTTAGTGATTAACATTATCTTCTTTACTCGTAATCTTTTCTTTTTTTCTGTCATTGTATTATTTCTAAGTATTCAAAGAATAATTCGTTATTGATTATCAATGACATTGAAATAAAAATACGTTTCATTTTAGCAAGTATTGACAAAATAAGCGATTTGTCACATTCAGAGCTAAGGCAGACAATACTTTTTAACAACAATGCAATTTTCAGAGTGATTGATTGTATTGCCGATCAAATTGTATTTTAGATGAATGGATTACGTTTTAATATTTATTTGAATATACTAAGTATTGCGGGAGTCGTCTTTTCAAACTACTATATTATGGATTTTGCCTTCAACAAACATCAATTTAACGAGGGCAAAGACATTTTTATGTGCGACAATCATTCGTGGATAAAATAAATATATAATTGTTCTCGCGGATTTAGGGTCGTAGCACATATTATAACGTAACGTTAACGGATCGGCACCGCTTCGCCTTTTTCCTAGGTGTCAAACGTCAAAAATCCGAATACGTTACGATTCCGATTAGTGTGCATTACAGTAAGGAGTTTCATAAAAATAATATTGAACGGTTCTAGTTGATACGGTGCCGATCCTTTTACGTTACGTTATATATGCTACGACCCTTATCGGTACCGTTACTTTTATTAGATGCCGTCAACAGTGTAAAGGACACCGTGTCTGGAACTTAGATACCCTATTGGCTACCAGTTTTTGCGTTCTGCTAATTTGAGACCTAAGCGCCTTGTCAGTCATCTTGATACACGAAAAAAACAGGCAGAAAGAAAATAATCAGACCTCTTTCCATTTCCTTTTAGGTGGTTTTAATTATTCTAACTGTAACATATTTAACGTTATATCTACTTCTTATGTCATATTATTATCCAAAATAGACATATTATTGTGAAAGTCAGAGCAAGTTATGACTATGCGTAAACTTTTTATTGGTGCGAACATTACGAATGCACCACGTTTCCTGTACTTATGATAAAGAATTTTTAATCTACGAGTGAATCTACTCCTTCTACATACTTATTCTTCGTATTTGTACATATATGTTCTTGTTTGTAGATATAATGAAGTACAATTTATTACTTTTAAATATTCTTATGTCCGTGTGTTGATAGACTAGAATAGATATAGATCATGACCCTATATAAAAGGGATGCAGTTAATCACCTCATCTTATCCCAAAATTGTCGTAAAATACTTTTTTTTTATATGTGACTATTCGGTATGTAAAGATTTTTTTTGGTATTTTTTTTATAAACGGATATCAGTATTTTTGCTTTCCTACCTATAGTTTACTTTTAATAAACATTTTAAGTTTTACTTGTGATGACGTCATGCGTACGGCCAAATTACTTGAGCAAAGCAGAAATAAACTTCTGAAGAAATAATTTATTTATAATTGTAAAAATAAACACAATCTTGCGGTTTTTGCGCTAAAAATATGATTTTATTCCTTACCGATCTAAAATCTCTAAGTGGTTTTGGATTCGACATAGGTAAACTTTTACTTTACATACCGAATTTTGATTTCATGAAATCTGATGGAAAGCATGAATACAGTCCAGAAATTACAGCAACGACTAGTAGTAAAATAACAACTTCACTGCGCCGCCATCACTTTAAATAATAATCATCATAACATCCCATTAATGTCCCACTTCAGGGACGGGCCTCCTCCGGTGACGGAGGGATACTTGGCTTACTAATACCATGCTGGCCAAACAGATTAGTATATAGTTTAGTTTCGAGTTTTCCTTATTTTTACTACGTAAAGATAATATTCACGTAGGTATAGTCCTTTATTCGGTTTTATGACACCCATGGGATGAGATGGAGAGTGACATATTGTATTTTTACTCCGTGACCACACGGAGAATTCAGTTATTAAATAATAATGTCTGAAGACTTAAATGGGTATCTTACGTGGATAGTTACATATTGGATGAAACATCCTTTTAGATCAAATAGACAGCGTAGGAATGATGAGCAATCGTCTGGCAATTGAAGCAATATCCTGTATCCATCAATACGTAAAGCGTCTGTTTATTCCAATTTAAGTGTAAATATCTTCGTACAGTCTCTATAAAAAGTTTTTTTTTTTTTATATGATGAGAGGCAAACGAGCCAGCAGGTCATCTGATGGTAAGTAATCACCGCTAAATCACAGATACGTTGCCGACCTTTAAGAAGGGAGTACGCTCGTTTCTTGAAGCATCCCAAGTCGTAACTTAAGTTTAATTGGTGGGACCTTTTTATGTATTGACAGGAAGATTATTTGGTAATACCTGCTGTTTGAGAACATTTGGTTACAGGTTTGCCGTAAGCTACTTTGTAATAAATATCCGTGCTAAATGAATTATAAAGTTTATTTAAAATGATATTACTATAATCTTTTTAAAATCATTTAAAAAGCATTGTTAACCTCTAAAGAAAAATAGACCTTGTTGAGTTAGGAGTAGTTTCTTCTTTTGGAACTTTACTACTCGTGTGTGTCTTGTTAAACGGGTGATACATATCTTACCTGAATAAGAGTTTTTTTCCCATTACAGGTTGATAATGAATTAGAATATAGGTAATCCCATCTATTCAACCCTTTCGATAGTCGCCTGAATGATCGTTCAACTTACATATCAATGCGATCGCTCACATTATTATTTCGTCGTCCATCGGCGCGTTTCCCGTCACACCAACGTTTTCACCCGTCATTTCGGACCCTCCTCAATCCACAGTGCGCAAATTGAATTTGATCCGTAACAGGTTCACTCGGTCGTTTGTCTCTGCATTGACGGGTTGTTTTTCGTTTTTTTGTTATTACTATTTTTGTGTCTGTTGATTGGTGGATGGGTAGATAGGGAATTGTTTTATTTAGACTTTTCCTGCTATCTGACTGCTAAATTGTTAAATGTCAGAGCAATTTTGAAGAAACAGTTACAATAGTAGGTACAAAAATTATTTATCGCGTATTGAGTTAAATTTCCTGTGTAAAACAGAGATGAAGAAGCAAGATTATTAACAAACAATTAAATTTGTAAGCTTGTCAAATACTGAAACAACATACAATATTGACCTTCTAAAGAAGTAAAACCAAATAAATAAAACATTTCTATAATCTTTGAAATATCATACAAAATAAAATGAAAGACACTTTTCTATATTTTTCTCATCTATTAGCAAAATAAAAACAACTTAAGTACTTTTTTCAATTCTATGAAATAGCGTAACATCTTGGCTACAAGGTAACGAGTCTATCAAGTCTGTTTGCATTAAAGAAAAATGCTTCAAGATCCCTTTTCAAAATAAACGTCGCCTCACTAGATTCAAATTCCCACCACTCCACTTGCAATATACTTTCGAGTGGTTCCTTTTCACCGCAGACTTTGATTTTATATTTTTTTTACGTTTTTCAACACTTTAAACCCTTTACTCCGCCATAGATTCAACGGTTCCATCAGATAGGATCTAAATTACTATGGCTATGTGCATTTGAGATTAAAAGGGTGTCTGGAGGAGGCAGCGATTCATGTGGACCTTGAGATATACCAGTATAGTTATGTTTATCTATTCAAGTGTTGATTTAAGCTTTACTCCTTACAGTTTCAATGAGGTAAACTGTTTTATCACTAGACGTAAATAAATAATGAAGATATTTCAAGGTTATAGTTCTTTAGGGTATTTGGTTGATAAATAACAGCTGTTTGCGAAAAAAGTGTCTCTTATTTTGAACATGCGCCAAACAAAGGAGGAGCTGATTTGCTCTCAATTTGAATTAAACTTTTTTTTAAATTAGGTATATAGCTAAGTTGCTCCATTAAACAAAAAATTACGTTAAGGTAAAATAATATGGAATTTTTGTAAGTCATTCGCTTTGGTTGTTAAATAAAACTTAATAAATCTTTTTTTTTTGTTTGCGTTGGTAACAGCTGCATATTAAAAGAAGTATTTTTACTCATAGTTAAAGCAAACAAGTTGTACGCTTATAAATTAGACAATTGTTCAGAAAAAAATGTCCTCTCTATTAACTTTAAGCTAACATAAAATTGTTCTTAAAACGTTCTAAAGACGCTTTTCATCACATAAATTAATAAAGTTTTAAAAGAAACTTAGTGGACTGTGTGTTGCTTGGTGTAATTGCTTCGAGTAGTCGCAGTTACCAGTTCAAGGAGGCATGAGAAGTTTGAAGCGAGCAACTTGGAGGACCGCCGGGAAGCTGACTTATTACTGTCAAACGTGGGGTGTGAGGTCGCAGTGTTAGCGGTTTGATCGCTTATGAGAACTGTAACAGTAGTGTACAAACATTAAATATAAAACGTGATTTAAATCAAACAATATTGGAAAATAATTTAACCGGTCTGATATGCCACTAATTCATCATCATCATAGTAACAGCCCATTAATGTCCCACTGCAGGGACGGGCCTCCTCTCATGACGGAGGGATAATTGGCATACTAATACCACGCTGGCCAGACGGATTGGTATAGGATTTAATTGCAAGTTTTCCTACTTTTTTTGTCGTAAAGATAATATTCACGGATAGTCCCTTAGTCGGTTTTTACGACACCCATTGGATGAGATGGGGTAGTGACATATTGTATTCTTACTCCGTCCCCACACGGAGAAAATCAAACAATATTGGAGAATAATTTAACAGGTCTGATATGGCACTAATTATTATAATGTAGAATAGTTTTGGTACCGACTGATATATTTTTAATGTGAGATGCGTTTTAGTCAAAACGTTTTCAGACTTTAGGTACTTTTCATGTAAATTAAGTTTACAAAAGTTATTCAGATTCAATAACTTCTGTAAGGAACTTGATTTTTCTGGATGTTTCAAGGGACGCTCATTTATCGGTATATTGAGCAAGTTAAAGTTAAAAATTGCATGTCACCCTTGGGCTAATAATGCTGGTATAATAGGTACTATTCAAAACAATTCGTGCAAGATTTTTGCAAAGTTTTTATACAACAAATGTATCAGAATGTAAGAAATTCAAGTAAAACGAAAATATTACTCACTGGAAAATATTACTCATCTTTCGCAGCATTTCTCGTTGAGCACTGTAACCACACAATTATTACTGTCAAACATACAAGTTCGTGCTGAGACGCCAGCCAGCTCACTGACGCTGTTGAATTTAGATAGCATTATCGTCTGCCCGCATTTCAGTTATGGCTTTATGCATGTAAACTATCTAAGAAAGTTCCCATTCCTTATGTTTGAATGCATAAATTTGTTTTGTTCATGGCGCTTATAAAGTTTGGCCATCGTTCTGGCTAATTGTTTGTTGATTTGTATTAAGAAAGTTATTCTTAGTACAACGGCTATGAATTAAAAGGAACTTCTTGTAGTTGTTTTACGTTTTTCTAGTTAACTTGTTGCCAAATATTGTTCTTTAAGAGACAAATATTTTATTGTAGTTTATAGTAGTAGTAAACTTTGAGTATAAGGACGGTTTCCTCCAGGTCCAAAGCGAAATTAACTTTATTTTTTCTTCCAAAAAAATGATAATACAATGCGTTCGGGAAGCTGCCACATATCTTCTAGTCCCTATTACCGCAGCGCCATAAGATGAAGGTCTTTGATCTGTGTGTGTTGCCAGAGATGACCTACAGAAAAGAGACGTGAATGCTGAATTTTTGCCCTTAGAAGGTGAACTGAAACTGAACAAGAAAGCAATGGAGAAAGCTATGTTAGGAGTTTACCTACGATCTATTTAGCGATGAGGATATTCTCAAAAAGAGCCCTTTTGAGGAGGCAACGAGCTGCAGCTTAATATCCCTTAACCATCGTCGTCAAGTTTACTGTGAGGATACACTCTGAATCTTCTGGTTTACGGTAGCCATTCCAGATTTTATCTGTAATAATGTGAACTATACTAATAAAGAGCTAGCTATCTTTAGTCTATCTATCTTGTAAGAATAATATAAGTTCAGTTAATCTGAACTTATATTATATATAGTTTGTTATTTTACTTATAGTTTAAAGAAAATAAATCATGGAAAACATAAGATTTAATTTGTTCCGTAAATCCAAATTCTATGGCTTAAATAAATTTAATTACACAAGCACATCCATAAAGCGCCAACTGCTTTTATCTAAATACTTTCTTTGTTTAATTTATTTTGTTCATTGAACATTAACAATTTGGAATTATACTTTACGATGCTACAAGGAAGTTTAGATAACGTTTTCTAAATAAGTTTCCTTAGATTAAAATAAATTTATATTATTAGTTTGATTGAAATACTTATGTAATACATAAAAGTTCGCTTGTACTATTGTTTACATAGCACAAGCATTGTACATTACCTAATTATTATTTTGTTTTAAGACTTATTAGATAGATTTAAATTTAAATTAAAAAGTAAAATATTTCTAGTTATTTCATTACAAAGTATCATTCACAAAGCCTTAAACACAAAGTGTCTCAAACAAAACAAAATTGTTTGTTCCACAAATCTGTTGAAAACAAAAACATTGTATAATACAATGTGATTAACTCTCGTAGTTTTATTAAACAAACTTATCCTATCAGCGATAACCAACATGTCGGCAACATTTGTTTTCACAAATCAAAATATAAATGAAGAGGGGTTTTCCACAAAGAAAACAACTCTGAGTTGAGCCCCCAGGCAAATGAGATCTGTAGACATTAGACTTTAACAGACAGAAAATTAATGTGGACATTACCTTTGCGAGGGTTAACAGAAAAGCAGTAGTTTTGTGTGTAACGCTAGAATAATTGAAAATTTTGCAACCGAAATAGTAGCAAATTTTGTTCAGTATGTAATTTAGTATGGTGAATGTGTTTTGTTATTGCATTTCATACGTCAGAGTTTAGTTGTAAATTTTACCTGTAGGTAAATTAAAATTGGATAAGTTTTCAATTTGAAACGTGTGATGAGCAAATCTGTTAAATCCATGACATAATACTCTACTCTCCGTGTGGTGACGGAGTAAGAATACAATAAAGTTTATTTAAAATGATATTACTATAATCTTTTTAAAATCATTTAAAAAGCATTGTTAACCTCTAAAGAAAAATAGACCTTGTTGAGTTAGGAGTAGTTTCTTCTTTTGGAACTTTACTACTCGTGTGTGTCTTGTTAAACGGGTGATACATATCTTACCTGAATAAGAGTTTTTTTCCCATTACAGGTTGATAATGAATTAGAATATAGGTAATCCCATCTATTCAACCCTTTCGATAGTCGCCTGAATGATCGTTCAACTTACATATCAATGCGATCGCTCACATTATTATTTCGTCGTCCATCGGCGCGTTTCCCGTCACACCAACGTTTTCACCCGTCATTTCGGACCCTCCTCAATCCACAGTGCGCAAATTGAATTTGATCCGTAACAGGTTCACTCGGTCGTTTGTCTCTGCATTGACGGGTTGTTTTTCGTTTTTTTGTTATTACTATTTTTGTGTCTGTTGATTGGTGGATGGGTAGATAGGGAATTGTTTTATTTAGACTTTTCCTGCTATCTGACTGCTAAATTGTTAAATGTCAGAGCAATTTTGAAGAAACAGTTACAATAGTAGGTACAAAAATTATTTATCGCGTATTGAGTTAAATTTCCTGTGTAAAACAGAGATGAAGAAGCAAGATTATTAACAAACAATTAAATTTGTAAGCTTGTCAAATACTGAAACAACATACAATATTGACCTTCTAAAGAAGTAAAACCAAATAAATAAAACATTTCTATAATCTTTGAAATATCATACAAAATAAAATGAAAGACACTTTTCTATATTTTTCTCATCTATTAGCAAAATAAAAACAACTTAAGTACTTTTTTCAATTCTATGAAATAGCGTAACATCTTGGCTACAAGGTAACGAGTCTATCAAGTCTGTTTGCATTAAAGAAAAATGCTTCAAGATCCCTTTTCAAAATAAACGTCGCCTCACTAGATTCAAATTCCCACCACTCCACTTGCAATATACTTTCGAGTGGTTCCTTTTCACCGCAGACTTTGATTTTATATTTTTTTTACGTTTTTCAACACTTTAAACCCTTTACTCCGCCATAGATTCAACGGTTCCATCAGATAGGATCTAAATTACTATGGCTATGTGCATTTGAGATTAAAAGGGTGTCTGGAGGAGGCAGCGATTCATGTGGACCTTGAGATATACCAGTATAGTTATGTTTATCTATTCAAGTGTTGATTTAAGCTTTACTCCTTACAGTTTCAATGAGGTAAACTGTTTTATCACTAGACGTAAATAAATAATGAAGATATTTCAAGGTTATAGTTCTTTAGGGTATTTGGTTGATAAATAACAGCTGTTTGCGAAAAAAGTGTCTCTTATTTTGAACATGCGCCAAACAAAGGAGGAGCTGATTTGCTCTCAATTTGAATTAAACTTTTTTTTAAATTAGGTATATAGCTAAGTTGCTCCATTAAACAAAAAATTACGTTAAGGTAAAATAATATGGAATTTTTGTAAGTCATTCGCTTTGGTTGTTAAATAAAACTTAATAAATCTTTTTTTTTTGTTTGCGTTGGTAACAGCTGCATATTAAAAGAAGTATTTTTACTCATAGTTAAAGCAAACAAGTTGTACGCTTATAAATTAGACAATTGTTCAGAAAAAAATGTCCTCTCTATTAACTTTAAGCTAACATAAAATTGTTCTTAAAACGTTCTAAAGACGCTTTTCATCACATAAATTAATAAAGTTTTAAAAGAAACTTAGTGGACTGTGTGTTGCTTGGTGTAATTGCTTCGAGTAGTCGCAGTTACCAGTTCAAGGAGGCATGAGAAGTTTGAAGCGAGCAACTTGGAGGACCGCCGGGAAGCTGACTTATTACTGTCAAACGTGGGGTGTGAGGTCGCAGTGTTAGCGGTTTGATCGCTTATGAGAACTGTAACAGTAGTGTACAAACATTAAATATAAAACGTGATTTAAATCAAACAATATTGGAAAATAATTTAACCGGTCTGATATGCCACTAATTCATCATCATCATAGTAACAGCCCATTAATGTCCCACTGCAGGGACGGGCCTCCTCTCATGACGGAGGGATAATTGGCATACTAATACCACGCTGGCCAGACGGATTGGTATAGGATTTAATTGCAAGTTTTCCTACTTTTTTTGTCGTAAAGATAATATTCACGGATAGTCCCTTAGTCGGTTTTTACGACACCCATTGGATGAGATGGGGTAGTGACATATTGTATTCTTACTCCGTCCCCACACGGAGAAAATCAAACAATATTGGAGAATAATTTAACAGGTCTGATATGGCACTAATTATTATAATGTAGAATAGTTTTGGTACCGACTGATATATTTTTAATGTGAGATGCGTTTTAGTCAAAACGTTTTCAGACTTTAGGTACTTTTCATGTAAATTAAGTTTACAAAAGTTATTCAGATTCAATAACTTCTGTAAGGAACTTGATTTTTCTGGATGTTTCAAGGGACGCTCATTTATCGGTATATTGAGCAAGTTAAAGTTAAAAATTGCATGTCACCCTTGGGCTAATAATGCTGGTATAATAGGTACTATTCAAAACAATTCGTGCAAGATTTTTGCAAAGTTTTTATACAACAAATGTATCAGAATGTAAGAAATTCAAGTAAAACGAAAATATTACTCACTGGAAAATATTACTCATCTTTCGCAGCATTTCTCGTTGAGCACTGTAACCACACAATTATTACTGTCAAACATACAAGTTCGTGCTGAGACGCCAGCCAGCTCACTGACGCTGTTGAATTTAGATAGCATTATCGTCTGCCCGCATTTCAGTTATGGCTTTATGCATGTAAACTATCTAAGAAAGTTCCCATTCCTTATGTTTGAATGCATAAATTTGTTTTGTTCATGGCGCTTATAAAGTTTGGCCATCGTTCTGGCTAATTGTTTGTTGATTTGTATTAAGAAAGTTATTCTTAGTACAACGGCTATGAATTAAAAGGAACTTCTTGTAGTTGTTTTACGTTTTTCTAGTTAACTTGTTGCCAAATATTGTTCTTTAAGAGACAAATATTTTATTGTAGTTTATAGTAGTAGTAAACTTTGAGTATAAGGACGGTTTCCTCCAGGTCCAAAGCGAAATTAACTTTATTTTTTCTTCCAAAAAAATGATAATACAATGCGTTCGGGAAGCTGCCACATATCTTCTAGTCCCTATTACCGCAGCGCCATAAGATGAAGGTCTTTGATCTGTGTGTGTTGCCAGAGATGACCTACAGAAAAGAGACGTGAATGCTGAATTTTTGCCCTTAGAAGGTGAACTGAAACTGAACAAGAAAGCAATGGAGAAAGCTATGTTAGGAGTTTACCTACGATCTATTTAGCGATGAGGATATTCTCAAAAAGAGCCCTTTTGAGGAGGCAACGAGCTGCAGCTTAATATCCCTTAACCATCGTCGTCAAGTTTACTGTGAGGATACACTCTGAATCTTCTGGTTTACGGTAGCCATTCCAGATTTTATCTGTAATAATGTGAACTATACTAATAAAGAGCTAGCTATCTTTAGTCTATCTATCTTGTAAGAATAATATAAGTTCAGTTAATCTGAACTTATATTATATATAGTTTGTTATTTTACTTATAGTTTAAAGAAAATAAATCATGGAAAACATAAGATTTAATTTGTTCCGTAAATCCAAATTCTATGGCTTAAATAAATTTAATTACACAAGCACATCCATAAAGCGCCAACTGCTTTTATCTAAATACTTTCTTTGTTTAATTTATTTTGTTCATTGAACATTAACAATTTGGAATTATACTTTACGATGCTACAAGGAAGTTTAGATAACGTTTTCTAAATAAGTTTCCTTAGATTAAAATAAATTTATATTATTAGTTTGATTGAAATACTTATGTAATACATAAAAGTTCGCTTGTACTATTGTTTACATAGCACAAGCATTGTACATTACCTAATTATTATTTTGTTTTAAGACTTATTAGATAGATTTAAATTTAAATTAAAAAGTAAAATATTTCTAGTTATTTCATTACAAAGTATCATTCACAAAGCCTTAAACACAAAGTGTCTCAAACAAAACAAAATTGTTTGTTCCACAAATCTGTTGAAAACAAAAACATTGTATAATACAATGTGATTAACTCTCGTAGTTTTATTAAACAAACTTATCCTATCAGCGATAACCAACATGTCGGCAACATTTGTTTTCACAAATCAAAATATAAATGAAGAGGGGTTTTCCACAAAGAAAACAACTCTGAGTTGAGCCCCCAGGCAAATGAGATCTGTAGACATTAGACTTTAACAGACAGAAAATTAATGTGGACATTACCTTTGCGAGGGTTAACAGAAAAGCAGTAGTTTTGTGTGTAACGCTAGAATAATTGAAAATTTTGCAACCGAAATAGTAGCAAATTTTGTTCAGTATGTAATTTAGTATGGTGAATGTGTTTTGTTATTGCATTTCATACGTCAGAGTTTAGTTGTAAATTTTACCTGTAGGTAAATTAAAATTGGATAAGTTTTCAATTTGAAACGTGTGATGAGCAAATCTGTTAAATCCATGACATAATACTCTACTCTCCGTGTGGTGACGGAGTAAGAATACAATATGTCACCACCCCATCTCATCCCACGGGGTCGTAATAACCGACTAAGGGACTATCCCTGAATATTATCTTTACGAAATAAAAAGAAGGAAAACTTGAAATTAAACCCTATACCAATCCGTCTGGCCAGCGTGGTATTAGTAGACCAAGTATCCCTTCGTCCCGGGAGGAGGCCCGTCCCTGCAGTGGGACATTAATGGGCTGTTATGATTATGATAAATCGCCGTCCCCAACGAACACTATGGTAATAGCTATAACCATTTTTTTTTATTATTGCATATTCGCTATCCACAGACTGATTTACATTACTCAAATTTTTTTTAGGGCCCTGCGATAAATACTTTCTAAGATAATTAAAAAAGTAATGATCTTTAAGTTATTGTTCCAGGAACACTTAGTAGACAATTTGAAACGATTATTACCGCAAAAGCATATTACCAAATCTTTTGAATCAAAGTTGTAGAGTAAGCTACTATTACCATATTGCTCAAGGGAAAAATGACAACGCCGTGGCCAGTAATCGCCAACAAAATATCGTTCGGATGAGAACTCGCATTCATATTTATCGCAATGTGTTATTGCTCTCTCTCACACCCTACGTGACAGACAGTTTTATTACATTACGATTGAAGGACGAAGCATTAGGCATGATTCGTCCTTCAATCGTAATGTTGAAGAAAAGAAGCGTTAATAACAATAACAAGTAAAGAGGTAAATCAGAGTAGGTATATTTGTTTTTATTTTGTTGTTATTTTTGATTTTTAACTAAGTACCGGCACATACCAGACAGTTATTTACTGTTGTTATGGTTTCTACTCTGCTCAAGAAGTTAGTACAATGCAAAAGAGTATGATTAGTATACGTGTTTTAATTTTATATACTAATTATAACGTTTAAACTATGCTAGTACGCGTTTCATTATTATAAATATTATATAAAAGGGATATTAACGCGCATTTTATTTAACTTGACGTTTCAACACAGGTTGCCCTGGCCGTGGTCACAAGCTGACTGGTGATGCGATTAGATTATTATCATCTACCGTCGTATCTTGAGATGTTACTTTAATGGTTCTACACATAACACTGACCGAATAGCTGTTCTGTACGTTACCCGACCGTTCAAAAAAGGGAAGTTTTGTGTTTGAAATCACTGGATTCCACATTGCTGACAATTAGAAACCGTCATTCCGGTTAAAGCTCCTAGGGGACTTTTTGATTTCGATGGCCTCCCGCACAAGTCTTAAGTATAATAGTGGCAATCGGTGGAGATTACCCGAGGTTTATGAAATTCTATCTAGTGAATAGCGCCAGCGTTCACCAGGTGTTCGGCGATTGCTGACTTGTTGGTCTGTCGGTTCTTTGCTTCCGCTATCGCTGACTTGTTGGTAAATACGCAAGAATAATGATTCTTAAGTGCTTTGGTATAGCTCTCGCTATACTATATAAGTGTCGCGGGTGGTGATAAGACGTTGCGTGTAAATACCTGTCCGTGTGTATAGGTTTACTGTAAACACTGTGTGATATGGACCCATATAGTTAGTCTTATGGCTAGTTTGACATCTAAGAAAAACAATGACATGTCCGCCTCCATTTCATACGTTAAAAGCATCTTTAAATGGAGAGTATTAAGATGTGCAATATATTGACCTACCTCCTGCTTGCTTCCTTTCAACATAACGTTTTCAAAGCCTGATAGTTTTTGGGCCAAGGCTCAGGGCCTTCTCTTTGAAATGTTCCATCCAGAGATTAAGCAGTACCGAGGCTACTGAACTTCCCATTGCGACGTCATCAATCTAGAGGTAGTATTGACCTTGGAAAGGAAGTAGTTGCCATCCAAGCAGTGTTTTAGAAGATTAACATAGTTGTGGGGCATATCATTGTCACTTAGTTTGTCTCTAACTACCTCAACGCATTCTTTGATTGGAATATTGGCGAAAAGAGATTCTACATAAAAACTCACAACCAGTTCGTCAGGTTTCAATCGTAGATTCCTTGTTGACTAGACAAAGGGGCGCGAATCCTTCACAAAAGACGGTGTTTATCACAGGTGGCTGTAATACTAACGTAACGTACTTCGCAAGGTCGTAAGTAGAAGAAGAGATTTGACTTACGAAAGGCTGCAATGGTACGTTAGACTTATGTATTTTAGGTAGCCCATATAACTTAGGTGGCTACTGCGATTTTGGTTTATTTAATCGTTCGTACTCGTCTTCTGTGAAAAAGTCCATGATCTTGGATTAGTGAGCGTATTTTTCGTGGCACTCTGGCTGTGGGATTGTATGATACAAGTTTGTATACCTTATCATCACTTAGTAGTACCCCTATTTTACCGTAATAATCAGTTGTGTTCATCACTACGGTGGCGTTTCCCTCGGCCCTAAAATGTAAGCACTCAAATGACAGAATTTTCCCTGATCTAGATCTTGATGCTAAAAGCTAGAACGATCGCTAAAATACGCTTTGTTTTTTGTTGGGTGTTATCTACTTTGGAGTAGATAATACTGACAAATTATTGGTATAATAATAAATATGGTATAATAAGAATAAATATAATAATTATCCATTGTCTTCCTTTCATTCGCATTTTTTTTGTATGTAATTAACGCTTACCTTCCTTAACGTCTGAAAAAGGATTATCGAAGAAGCGCGTTATATATCTTTACCGCAATTTTGAGCTCAGTTAAATCATCGAATAAAATTGATAAGACATTTTACGAATACAAAGTACATTTATATTTCCCTTCAACAATATCACAATGCACTATAACTATAGCAAGACCGTTTTGTGATTTCAGTCGAACACTATGGTAAAGTTAGTTTGCGTTAACATTCTCCTTTATATGAGTCGGTAATAGACATTTTCTTACTTTTCTTATAATAAATAAACATTTTTCATAATAAATAACTCATAATCGGATGCATAAAAAAAACACCCAATTTTTGGTACCAGAAAGTTTTTCTTAAGTTTATTAGTTTTTATGATATTTAGTTTTTATGCCCTCCTGTAAAATTGTCATTTTCCTATTACGGTTTTGTTCGTTGGGGACGGCGAAATACTCTACCGATTCCTTATCGTAACGTACATTTTCACAAATAAAGGTAAATTTAAACCTGCGGCTCTATTTATAATATTAAATCTATTTATACGCAGTAAGGTTGCGTAGGTATTTATTTGTTAGCAAAAGGAGTAGATCTTTTTATAAACAGTATAATATTTGTAATGATATTTTTGTTCGAATGAAATTCAAGCATCCATTGAGACATTTTACTACAGCGTAAATAGTAGAGATAATTTATTTGACAACCATTTTTGAAATCTTGTAGTATTTTAAACATTCATCAAGCACATAAGAACTGAATATAAAGTAATTCGTTCTCTTTTTTTTGGGGAAACTACCCGCATCACATTGCGCATTGTTAATTGGCCAAGTGACTACGCTGCGCCATAATTGCGGGGGATTTACTATTATACGAGTAGGTACCTAAGTATTATCTTTGGATAAAGATTTAACGAAAACTGAGTTACGCAATAAAGTTTAAAATACTTTTGTCTGTGTGTGATTTAAGAATGTAATTAATTACTACCATAACGGTGTGATATTCTTCGAGTCTAAGGCAGTATTTTATTTGTTGCTATTTTATTCGATTGAATTCTTATTTCAAAGAGAAAAAAGTGTCACTTTGCAAGTATGTAGCTTTTAGCTAAATATAAGTATAAAAAATGTGTAATAATGTCTATATACTCACTTACGACGTTTATCTATTTACTCCTTATCATAATTTAACTGGTAATAAGAAAAACTTATTTAAAAAAAAAATATATTAGAAAACGCTCTTCATCTTGTAACCTAGTCAAAATAATAATACCATGTACACACAGCAACTAATCAACCTAGACACTCATGTACCTTAATACCTTGAAATAAGACACAATTTCAAATGAAAATGTATAACTTGATGTGTTGCTGTGTGTACGATTACTAAACTCCGCTTAATGACAGAGAGTCCAAAAGACACAATAACTTATGACCCTGCTCCTCTTTCTATTTAAGGAAGATATTAAATGGCAAAGAGGTCTCAATAAAACCTTATCCTATATCGATGTCAAAACTCCTTCATCGTTAAAACGTAAGCATTCATAAAAACTACCTTCAAGCTAAGACCGTGGAATAGCAATGCGAATATATAAATTTTAAGTAAGCACCTACCCCGTATCTACTCCTTTTAAGGAGTAAGTATGTAGGACAAATATCTATATTATGTCACTGAAAAATTCTTCCCGTTTACGTTTTAAAACTGGCGTTTATTCCGGAGATATCTCCCACGGGACAGTTCATACAATATTCATACACTCTTAAATAAAGCTGATTGCTGACTTAAACGCTCTTTCGGTTTAAAACGAGGATCTTTGCAGAGAAAAGTAACTATGTCAATGAATGGATGATGGGAATTGTTAGGCGTTTGTTCATAACTTGCTGTTTGACTAATATATATATTGACAATATACCAAGAATGTTATCTAATGTTATGTTTCGCAGACAAAGTGTCGATAGAAAGAAAAAAATAGTTGCGCGCTTGCGCTACCGTCGGGCCACCCCGGGGCAGTTGTTCCATATTTAATATCTAAGATTGCCTAATATTATATGCGTACCTAAAAATTATTAAAATTTACGAAATAGTTTATTTTTGCGAGCTTTTGAAACAAATACCTATTTTAGTTTTTGTTTTGCGTAGAGAAAAATTCACACAATGGATATGAATCGATGCTATCTGACATACAATGATGCCACAGTCTAAAAATACATACAGTTGGACAAACATTTATATTTTTTGACTTCATGTTACTGAGGTTTGTAGTCATTGTGTAAAATAGTGAGTTTAAGTAGGTACGAGTACTCATCATTTATTTTTTGTTGCAATTAAGATCAACTTTACCTACTTGCCATCAGGAAGCCAGTTAGATATGACGAAGGTATCATAACTGTATATATTTACACTGTGACACTATGTATTGTGTAAAACAAACGCATTCAATCTGCTTTTGTTACTTTGTAAATCGCTCGAACTAATTTTTTTTGGAAGGATTTATTGTTTTCAGGGCAGTATTGTGTCGTGTAAAGTAGTACAATATGCTTTCATTGTTACTATTGGGCTGTTTGAACTATTTAATTTTGTAAAACTTTATCAGTCCATAAGACATAATATTGTTTGTCAAAAGATTATTTACAAACGTATTTCTATTGAATATAGATATAAACTTTCATGTTTGAGCGAACAAAAAATTGAACTAAGCGACCATTGAGCTTCTGTCGAGGTCCCTGCCGCTGCATAATAGGCATGCTATAATCATTACTGCATAGATTTATTCAAAATCATCACAAGATTATTTTATTCTATTTAATTTATTATAGACAAATTATTTAATTAAATAATATCATTCTCCGTGTGGTGACGGAGTAAGAATACATTATGTCACCATCTTATACTCTCTGAGATAAGTACATCGGAAAAAACCATCATAACAGCCCATTAATGTCCTACTGCAGGGATGGACCTCCTCCCATGACGGAGGGATACTTGGCCTACTAATACTGCGCGGGCCAGACGGATTGGTATAGGGTTTAATTTCAAGTTTTCCTTCTTTTTATTTCGTAAAGATAATATTCACGGTTAGAGATAAAGTAAAATATTAATTACTTGTTGTAATTATGAAAATATGCAGCAACCAATACCAACGCTTTTTTATAAGGAAACTGAGCTATTATGTACCAAATAAAGTCCGCTTAACCCGACTTAATACATTGTTACGCACTAATATCGGGTCTCGACAAAACAATTTTAGCTTTTTAACCGTCATGGCAGTTCATCAATCATACGAGGGAAACGGTGTTTGAAAAACGTGCTTCAAACGATTCATCACGGCGGGTAATTATCCTAACTGCTGTGTTTTAGTGCTAGACGTTTTGCTGGACCATGAACGCCTTTGATGTGCAAAGTCTGGGAATAGACTAGTTATATACTATACTAAATATGGAAGGAATGATTTATTTGGTAGATTAGAAAAATGATACCCTATTTAACTAACATAACAGGTAATTGGTAAGGACCGTTGATAAACATAATTACTGACAGTTAATATTAAGAAGAAAAACTGACCTACAAGATAAATCCATTTTGTAGATAATTCGATTTGTTCCTGATTCGTCATCTTCCAAATTCGTCACATTCCTAACTCGTCATCTTCCAAACTGGTCATTTTCCAGATTCGTCATCTTCCAAACTCGTCATTGTACTGTTGAATTGAATTTAAACAGAAACTAAAAGAAATAATTATTCAAGTATGAGGAGGAACAATTATGTCTTAAAGTGTATAATTTTACAAGTGTTAATTATCTTAAATACTATTGATTTTAAATGAATATTTACGAGTATATCTGTATAGGCTACAAAAAAGTTATGTCTAAAAAATAATTAAATTGACTTATTTCCAATGGCATGCAATGTCACTCGTAAAAAAGATTATCATGTACCTAACATTTTTATACTAATAAAATATTTTATTCATCATCCTTATCTATTTAATACGTATTTAGATTTGTTCCTGATTCGTCATCTTCCTAATTGGTCATCTTCCAAATTCGTCACTTTCCTAACTCGTCATCTTCCAAACTGGTCATTTTCCAGATTCGTCATCTTGCAAACTCGTCATTGTACTGTCGAATTGAATTTAAACAGAAACTAAAAGAAATAATTATTCAAGTATGAGGAGGAACAAAGTGTACAACAAAATAAAGTGTATATTTTTTTTTATGAATACAAGTGCTAATTATCTTAAATACTATTGATTTTAAATTAATATTTACCAGTATATCTGTATAGGCTACAAAAAAGTTAGGTCTACAAAATAATTAAATTGACTTATTTCAAATGGTATGCAATATCACTCGTAAAAAATTTTTTTAAAGTATTTAACATTTTTATACTAATAAAATAATTTAATCGTCATCCTTATCTATTTAATATGTATTTAGTTTAATTAATTATTTATTTATATATCATTAAGGATAGTACACAAACACTTTTTTTTAGTACATAGTAAAAATTTAAATTGCATAAATGTTAATTGTGAAGTGCACATCGATTTTGACGTTCCATTTGTATTTTTCGTCTTACTAATTATTTTCTAAAGATAAAATTCAAAAATATTTACTTCGTCTCTTTCTCTAATGAAAAAAATATATTATATGTCACAGCCAAAGTAATAAATATGAATATTATACATAATAACTAGCCGTTATGTATAATAGATACTCATTTTAGATAAAGTGATAAATGTCGCAGAATTAATCACATTAACTAGCCATTATAAATAATATCTTCAAAGACTCAGATAATGTAATAAAACAAGTAGGTAAAGATTAGTAGATTATATTTATATGATACGGAACGGTTGATTTATCTGTAGTTACTATTTATATAAGGATATATTTACTATAATATACGAAATCGTATATTACCTAATCGTCTTTACCCATAATACTTGTGTGTCATAAAATAAAAATTGTGTAGGCAAATGTACACGGTATGACGAGTTTGGAAGATGACGAATCTGGAAAATGACCAGTTTGGCAGATGACGAGTTAGGAAAGGGACGAATTAGGAAGATGACGAATCAGAAACAAATCGATAATTCTAGAAAAATTGAATGTTCCAAAACGCCAAGTCTCAGGTTTGGTTGTCATCGTAGAGTGTGGATTATTCGTTATAAATTTTATGTGCCTCTAAATCTAGGTATACCAAGGTTTATCATAACAGCCCATTAATGTCCTACTGCAGGGACGGACCTCCTTCCGTAATAGAGGGTACTTGGCGTACTAATACCACGCTGGCCAGACGGATTAGTATAGGGTTTAATTTCAAGTTTTCCTTATTTTTATTCCGTAAAGATAATATTCACGGATAGTCCCTTAGTCGGTTCCTACGACACCCATGGGATGAGATGGGGTGGTGACAATTGTATTGTTACTTCGTCACCACACGGTAGTTCTCAGAAATTGATTAAAAAAATTAATATTTTAGTTCTAGGATAACCGCTGAGAACATTGATAGAAATTTTAATTAAAAAATACAAAAACACTAAACATTATTCATCGCTTAGTACATTTAATTTTGCAGAAGCTTTAATCTCACACCCAACTAATACGTGATAGCATTCAACAATTTATCTAACATCATAATGGAATATATTCTTAAGGAAATTAAATGCGCTGCAATCTAGTTTATTTCAAAATAACTTTTCTCTGAAAATTGTAAGCTTAAACTGAGTTTAGACGTTCGTCGATTTACGTGACCACCTTAATTAGTCGGGTAGACCTTCTTGCACCTGCGGAGAAAAGGGATTTACGGCTTAAGGAGGTCGACTAAGAATATTTGGAGCTCTTACATAACTCTCAAGTATAAATTATAGTATTATATTTGTAAGTAGAATTTGTTTTATTTGAATCTAGCTGGTGCCCAAGATTTTTTTTACTTATTTTGAACATTTCACGCAATATTTTTATAAAATGTAGCTCTTATTCTGATGTATTTAAGCTGTGTTTCTGTTGAATTTTATTGAATCTATTTCAGTAGTTTTTACGTGAAAGGGTAACAAACATCCATAAAAAAACCTTAGCATTTGTAATATTAGTAAGATGTTTTAGCTAAAACAAATTATATGTAAAATGAATATATGTATATTTTAATTTGCATGCTGTAAGTTCCTGTTATTGAAGGAATACACGCAATTTTCATGTAGTTTTTTACATTAATTCTAAAGTGTGTTGCCTTTGTTGGAGACCCTTAAAATAAATAAATAAATGAGACTTAAGAGTATAGTATATACGCTCGAATTACGTTTAAAAACTTTAGCTTTGTGATTATTCATTTGAGTAAATATATAAAGTACTCTTTTCTAATACAAATGATCTCAATTGTTGAGTCGTGCTTGGAATCGTCTGATGTCTTGAGCGATCTTTAGTAGCTCTTCACATAAAACTTTCCGGCCTTTGCAAAATCGTTCACTTATCCTTATACTTTATTGGATGGTCTAATAATACATTATGAAGTTTTATTTCAAATATTATTGCCTTTATTCTTTGTTGCTTGCTTTTTATTGGTTACTATTAGCATTGTCTTCTTCCGTTTATATTTGTAAGGATTCTTCGATCAACTACAAGTTGTGCCGTTAGGTTAAAAAAGAGTTGGTCCGTTTAATTCCTAAAGAATCAACTAAATAGTTCATCCGTTAGGAATATAAATAGTTGATTAGTTTTAGTTGATCAGTTTTAGTTGGTCGGATCAGAAAAAGTGGTTTATACGTCTACACTCCATCTCATTCTATAGATGTCGTCATAGCCGAGTAAGGTAAAAGGGAGTTATTCGACATTATATTTACGATAACAAAATAAGTAAAACTTGTCTTAAACCAATCTGTTTAGCAAGGGCAGTTCAGTAGGACTTTAATATTCTAGATTACCTGAAAAGCTCAATTCGGTATGTAAAGTAAAAGTTTACCTATGTTGAATCCAAAACCATATAGAGATTTTAGATCGATAAGTAATAAAATCATATATTTAGCGCAAAAAAACGCAAGATTGTGTTTATTTTTACAATTATTACATAAATTACTTTGTCTTTCATTTGACGTCTAAATGACATCATGCCGCCCGGTTTAACAGAAGTTTGTTTCTGCTTTCATTGCCCAATAACTAAAACAACTAATTTGAGTACTTTTGCCCTCCCACCTACAGTTTATTTGCAGTAAACAGCCAAAGTAAGTAATTCGACCGCATGTATGACGTCATAGATGCGGTCGAATTGCTCACTTTAACTGTTTACCACAAATAAACCACAAGTAGGAAAGCAAAAATACTCAAATTAGTTGTTTATAATTAATAAACCTTTAAAATAAAAATATAAAAAAAATACCAAAAAAAAACTTTACATACCGAATTTAACAAGACCTAAAAGTAAATACAGGTTTATGAATTTATCTTGTGAGCCAAAGTATTATAAATTTATATTTTAACTAATTATATAGCAATCTACACTTAGATTAATATAAGATGTAACTAGAACGAGAACGCTAAAATACGCTGCTTTACGAATTTTGCACAATGCGGAAGAATTCATCAGAATGCTTGTCTGTGTAGTAGACATCTACAATGCGGTACACAAATTGTAGATTACTGCAATTTGGATATTAAACAAAATAAACATCAAAGATTGCTTTTAGTGCGGTACAGAAATTGTAGTAATAACTATTTGGATAAGATATAAAATTACATGGTTCAAATTAAGTTTTTAAATAAGGAAGTACTTTTGATAGGTCAGTAATGTGAAACTACTTTTTCTTCGCTTTCTATTGAAAGAGGCCATAATAGTTCTGCCGTTCAGTTCTACTAGTAGGACTAAACGAAGAATAAAATCCGTTCAGTTCTAGAACGTAAAACTAGCTTCGCAAAATTAAAAATTAGATTCATCATAACAGCCCATTAATGTCCCACTGCAGGGACGGGCCTCCTCCCGTGACGAAGGGATACTCGGCCTACTAATACCTCGCTGGCCAAACGGATTGGTACAGGGTTTTGTTTCAAGTTTTCCTTCTTTTAATTACGTAAAGATAATTTCACGGATAGTCCCTTACTCAGTTTTTACGACACCCATGGGATGAAAATATTTTAAAAGCTTCTTTAACGGTTCTGCCATTTTCGCATCCATAGTTTGCTCTCGTGATTTTCATCGTGTTATGAGAAAGGCTGCCCGGGCTAATGAGAATGAATTGCACTCGCCGTCTGCGAGGCCA
Organism: Schrankia costaestrigalis; assembly: GCA_905475405.1. NCBI lineage: Eukaryota > Metazoa > Arthropoda > Insecta > Lepidoptera > Erebidae > Schrankia > Schrankia costaestrigalis. The sequence goes on from FR997830.1 coordinate 5,502,259, forward strand.
CCGTTACTTTGGAATTAGTGCATTTTTCACTTGCAAGCCTTAACGTGATTCGTCTTAGTTTAAACTAGGATTTATTAGCGGCTCAAATTGATTTAATATGTTTTTATTGTTTTATTTAGATAGAACTTTAAATAGAAATAAAGTAGTTAATAGACTTCTTCTTTTAAAGTGAAAACAATAAGTGAATTTACACGTGTGTTGAATTGGTAAATGACTTTAAATATGAAATGTCACCAATTTTACAGGAAAACCCTACTCACTTGCCGTGCTAAGGTAGACATTCAGATTTGTGTTGAAAAGACTTTTAATGACATGTCTTCAATATTCGCAGGTTAATCAGCGTATTCTTAGAGGTCACAAATAATAATTAATTGCCTAAAATTTGAGCTCACGAACCATACATGCTTCAGGACACCTGAATTACTATTTACCCGTTTCTACCCAGGCTTAGAATTTAGTCTAGATTAATTACCTTGTATACACACTAGGCATTCTTCATTACCATCTGTTATAATAATAGTATAATCTAGTTAGAGATAAGATATTATACATAATCACCAAATAACGTCATAACGAATTTCACAATACAGTTTAAATTGTATAGTTATGACAATAAACGCAATATTAGAATTACCATAAGCCACGTTCATTTGAGAACAGGGAAGGCCAAAAACACACGGCGCGTTTCGACGACGCATCTGCAATTTGCCTTATTTGAATATTATGATACGGGATACAACTGTGATTGGAAACGGCAAACGTGGTAAATTTTGTGTTGTGCCGTATTTGTTTTCCATAAATTAAAAATTATCCGTGTGGTGATGGAGCAAGAATACAATATGTTACCACCCCATCTCATCCCATGGGTGTCGTAGAAACCGACTAAGGGACTATCTGTGAATATTACCTTTACATAGAAAGAAGAAAAATTTGAAATTAAACTCTATACCAATCCGTCTGGCCAGCGTGGTATTAGTAGGCCAAGTATCCCTCCGTCACGGAAGGAGGCCCGTCCCTGCAGTGGGACATGAATGGGCTGTTATGATGTTATTAAAAATATTTATGACTTTAATGAATGCTGTGGTGTACTAATTCAAATATTTAGCTACTGATAGACTGTCAAAACGATTCTTTCATTGATACACTCCATCATTCTTCTAATTAAGATCAAGCGATGCGTCTTTATTAAGACGACCGCACAAGGTGGCAATATTTGGAGGAGGCCTATGTCCAGCAGTGGACGTCAAGTGGCTGAGATGATGATGCGTCTTTAATATTTGCTTTTTGTTAAAATTCAGCTACTTAATTGCTTCTCCTATCCTTCTTATTTGTAAAATCTCACTATATCCTATTCAAGATAGCATGAGAAAAAGTATAAACATGTCAAATCTGTCAAACTGCCAAAATGCCGCGGTTTTCAAAAAAATTTCACTAAAAACATAACTAAACAATAAATAACTCTGTGTAAATATAAATAAGTGTATTCTACCTGGATAAGAAAATGTGAATTTAGTAAATAATGCTTGAATTAAGGCAATAAAAGTTTATTGAGAAGCAGAATATATAAATGAAACTTACGAATTAATAAATTGCTTTTTAAAAACACTTTTTTCAATTTCTATTAATCGGAAACTTCTAATTTAGATTCAGAAAAACTGTTCCCAGCTTGTATTATAAATTAATTATCAAATTCTTCAATAATCCCATTAATTTGTAATATTATTCTTCTTCTGTTAAGACATATTAATGCGATACATGACATTTAAGACATTGACAATTGTAGGCTCTTCATCATTGTCGTTCCGTTCGTATGTATTGTTAAAAAAGGAAAAAAATAATAATTAATTACTTGGTGATCTTATTATAATATTTAAATTATTTTAACATATTATGTAATGAAATTTCTATTTTATTGTAAAGACGTTAAAATATTCATATTTTTTAATAATTTTCGGGTCTTCATCGTGGCCATAGATTATAATTATCTATAAATGAGTAATCGTGACTGTAAAAAGACCCATTTTTTTGTTTGTTTACCAAATTTCTCAAGCCCAGATGAATATGGTATAGGTAAGAATGAAATTTGTTATCTATAAGTTATAAATAAGAAATAAACAATATTGTTGAGACAAATAAAAATTTCCAATAGACCGAGAGGACTGGCCAGAAACTGATAACTGTAATGATACATTATATACTTACCAAGACATAATATTATACGACCCATTTATTTAATCGTTTGTCCTTTTTTTATATAAGTAGGTTTAACTTAATATAACACACTGGAAATAATCACTAGGAATTTAATGGAAAGTGCAAATATAGCTCTATTTATATTTTTAGTTTTTTGTAGGCGATGTGGTCGCTAAGCGACAAAGCCTATAAAATAAATAAATAAAATATAGCTCTGTATAGAAGACGCATCTTAGCTTAACTGATTTTTTAATATCTTTGTTTATAATACAAACATAATCATAATCTTACACAGCTACTTTACAAGAGCTTATTAATACTTAGCAATATTAAATTAACACCAAAGTAAAATAAATCCGCTTATCGGATCCCTGTCGGTGTCCAGTCTGCGTTTCAGCATGCAATAATCACCTGTATGTCTTCACCAAAGACCCCCGTTCCTCGCACATGTTTATCCAATTTGGCGTAGTCTGCAAAGTTGTGAGCTCGCAACACGTGTGACGCTCAAATTAGAGATTCATATTAATTTAGGGCTTATAGTGACAGCGCTTTGTGGCGCGGCCGCACTTGAAGACGGAGAACTTCTCGTACTTCAAATTTGTCACACTTCGACGAGGTGTTTGTGTAAGGTATAATTATATCATTATTTTATAAAACGTAGATGGATCTAAGTTGGTTAATTACATACGTGAGGTACAAAATCTCACGCCTTATTTCCGCGAGAATAGGCAGAGGCTAAAGTAGGCGATATATTTCTTCGTCATTATCTTCATATAAGTCCGCCGGTTTCATGTGCTGCGCACTTGCCCATTCTGAAAGAATATGCAACCAGTTACTATAGATTAAGATCATATTAATTTTATGGTCAAGGCTTAGGTACAAATAAAAAGGGGTCTCAAGATGATTTCTTTCAAGGATAATTTAAAAAAAATTTAAGAAACAGGCCTATGCCAATCATTTATATAACGCATATTAGATTTTAAACTGCAAAGGCAGCTTACTTATGCGAATCAGGTTTGTATTTTTCACTGAAGATTATAATACTGCAGAATTCACAAGAACTAGTTATTATCACTTCATTTTCCTAAAGCGTTCCGTAATTTCAGCTTCAGTAGTTAGGCTGACTACTTCTTCATTAGCATACATAATAATTGTTTCTACCAGTTTTCTCTCGTCACCAGCTTTAATACAAACTTCCTCTACAATGCATAACTATGTATATTGTTGGACAAACTCAATAAAGACTCCTACAGAATTATCTGCATTGATATGCTGCGCAGATACTCATTTTGAATGCAAGGCACAAAATTAACCAAAATAAGTAATTCATGGAATGCACAATAAATGTTTTCGAATTTGAAAGATCCTTTCACAAGTTTTTAGTGATGTTTTTATTAGCCAAATTCTTTGTACTTATTTCAAAGTTATAAGCATGATGTTTTAGAAAATAACGTATGTATTCTTTTATATTATCAGCAGTGATAAAAAAGTTTATACAGTGAAAATACTTTTATGAAAATTGTTTGGAAAAGCTGAAAAATAGATTAAACACGACACCGTTATTGCTTTGGCTGTCTTTGTATACCGTAACGTACCGTACCGTATTCCGTGTGGTGACAAAGTAAGAATACAATATTTTACCACCCCATCTTATCCCATGGGTGTCGTAAAAACCGACTAAGGGACTAACCGTAAATATTATCTTTACGAAGTAAAAAGAAGGAAAACTTGAAATTATACCCTATACCAATCCGTCTGGCCAGCGTGGTATTAGTAGGCCAAGTATCCCTCCGTCACGGGAGGAGGTCCGTCCCTACAGTGGGACATTAATGGGCTGTTATGATGTATACCGTAAAATGTTGAAAGTGAGATATTGTTTTTTGTTTTACTTATATCAATGTGTAGTTACTTTGATCTTTTGTGGATGCACTTTTAGATTCTTGTCTTATCCGAATCTGACAATACATCATGACCTCTATGTTAATTCAATTCATTTAATTTATGTACAAGTTAGTTCGCTTGCATAGAACTTGAAGGTCTTTGTTAAAGGTTGTTCGATCAATCACGTTCCTTGCAATACAATTCCACGATTTTATTCTTCTCCGTGTGATGACGGAGTAAGAATAGGTACAATATGTCACCACCCTATCTCATCCCATGGGTGTCGTAAAAACCGATTACGGGACTATAAGTAAATATTATCTTCACGAAACAATAAGAAGGAAAACTTGAAATTAAGCCCTATACCAATCCGTCTGGCCGGGCGGCGCGTGGTAATAGTAGGCCAAGTATCCCTCCGTTCCGGGAGGTGGCCCGTCCCTGCAGTGGGGCATTAATGGGCTGTTATGATAGACTCTTACTTAAAATGTATTGATACAAGTAAGTTAAAGAGTTAAAAGATGGTCTCTAGTTCTATCTTGTATTTATAACCACAGAAGAGAAGCTGTGGGCTTAGCTTGATAATGAACATCATTTCGTGTTACTTTTTATCCTTTTCAATTTTGTTAATATTGCTCTTAGCTTTTATTGATAAAAAAATATAAGCAACAACAAAAGAATTCGAGGCACATAAAATTCTTAATAACACTAAAAGCAATTTTGGTCTGACGAATAAAAATAAAAAATCTAGACGAGAGAGAACATGTTGAAAATTATTTGCAATTCTATACACACCTCTAACGCCTCTGAAAAATAAAAAATAATAAAAAATATGAAATTAAGTAATAATTTTTTAACGAATTTGTCATGCATCGCGTGCTCAATATTTTAAGTTGAGCTTAATTAATACGCGGCGACACTCCATTCGTTGAAATTAAGTACCAGCGGAATTTTATTAAATGTGCCATGCGTTTGGTAGTCTGACAAAAATCACGTTACTGGATGTGTTGCTGATATTTAGGTTACTGGATATGCTTTGGGTGGAAACTTTTCTAATACACTTCAAATCTTTAGGTACCAGAAGGTATACCTGCTACGAGTACAATATGTTTGGGACATTATACTTCAACATCTTTGCGGAAGATACGTTGAGGTTTATTCATTTATCTGATTTTTTTGTTTTTATTACAACAAAATAAAAGTTTAGGTTTAAAGATTGCGCTTTCATTGCTAGAACAAGCCTCTCATACTCTTCTATAATGAAGGGAAGCTTAGCCGACTTAGACTGACTGTCCAAATGCATTGAAATGCGTATACTCCAGTAAAATAAGCATTCAACCTCGGAATGGAAGCGAATAAGCTGTAAATTTGCATAAACCTTTGTTTTGGTGTACTAATGACTGGTAGAAAAGTCTCATATGATCACGTGTCTGCGTCATAAGTTATTCAAGGTCAAAGGTCACGAAAATCAGTTTTTTCCCATTATCTCGTTTTCTATGGGAAATACGCATTTAACGTCATTATATTATATATTGTAGATCATAAAATTGTCTACAAAAAATATCTAAACACTTTTCTCTTAAAAAGCATCGCTTTCGAGATATCGTGACTTTAGAGCGCAGGAAAGTCGTATTTTCGACTATATGCACACACTAGCTTTTTCCCGTGATTTCGCTCGCGTTTATAAATATTATGAAAAATAAGGCTTATTTCAATATATAGTAGCATAATATGCATTCTTGGTCTCAGCCTAATCGGTTTGAAATTGACAAGGTTACATACAAACTTCCATCCCCTATCTTATCCCTTTAGGGGTAGAATTTATCAAAATCCTTTCTTAGCGGAAGCCTACATTATATCATCTACCTGCATACCAAAATTCAGCCAGATTTGTCCAGTGGTTTAGGCTGTGCGTTGATCAGAGGTGGTGCGGAAATCTTCTATTTCTATAAAACTCAAAGGTGACTGACATAGTTATCTATCAACGCACAGCCCAAACCACTGGACAGATCTGGCTGAATTTTAGCATGCAGGTAGATGATATAACGTAGGCATCCGCTAACAAAGGATTTTGATAAATTCTACCCCTAAAGGGATAAGATAGGGGATGGAAGTTTGTATGTAACTTTGTCAATTTCAAACCGATTAGGCTGAGACCAAGCATGCATATGCTACTATATATTGAAATAAGCCTTATTTTTCATAATATTTATAAACGCGAGCGAAATCACGGGAAAAAGCTAGTGTGTGCATATAGTCGAAAATTCGACTTTTCTGCCCTCTAAAGTCACGATGTCTCGAAAGCGATGCTTTTTAGGAGAAAAGTGTTGAGATATTTTTTGTAGACAATTTTACGATCTACAAACTTTGTCTGAACCATTTTTCGATAGCTCTCGTAGTTTCAGAGATATACGCAAAAAACACAAATTTGTGACCTTTGACCTTGAATAACTTATGACGCAGACACGTAATCATATGAGACTTTTTCACCAGTCATCAGAACATCAAAACAAAAGATTATACGAATTTACAGCTTATTCGGTTCCGTTCCGAGGTTTTCCCCTATTTAAGCCTTATTTGACTGTACTAGTAGTACTACGGTTGAATCTCCGTTAGTTGTCTCTTGTGACTGGTGTCGTTAATGAGATCTTGCTTCGTTGAACTTGTTGTGATATCTATGATTGTAACATTATATTCTTTTTGTAACAAAATATTAATATTTTTATGAATCAAAATAAAAAAGATAAGGGTCCTATCACCGTAAGACTAAGAAATTCTTAGTACCAGCTGCAACCAAATTTACAAGTCTGCAAAGTCCATGTCTCATCTAGTACGTAAAAAAAGCTGTAAGGCATATAGACGGGTAGTAGGGGCAGGCAGTCTCGAGGGCCGTCTGCCGTAAAGTATCGTTTAATGACGTGTAACGAGCATGGTCTCCGTACAGCAGTTGCCATGTACATGAAAAAAAAAACGGATAAGTGCAAGTTTCGTTCGTGAAGTGGGCGCCGTAGCTTTTATTTTGAGGCAGTCTTTTACAAGTTAGTGAGTTTTGAGCAATGTGACTTTGGGTATACGACCGCTTTTTATGATTTAATTTGGTTGCTTCTTTTTTCTTTGCAGTTTCTGCTAACTTGAAGGTGAAATTATATTTTTTAGAAGCCAGGTGTGAAAAAAACAAAACTACTATTAATTACACCAACGTTGATAAAACAGCATAAATGGCACGCGGTTGAGATCTACGAACATTATTTTTATCAGAATAGCTCTTTGATGTCTCACAACAGGTAGGTACGGGTCTCCACTAATACCTAATAAATAAAAACAAAGCCCGCTAGTCATTGGATGGGTACATTTATATCTGAGAACTTTCCCTTAGTCACCTTTTACGACATCCTAGAGATGGCATGTTGTGACGCAAAATATAGATGCCATTACTAAATAGCAAGGATATTGCAAGAACTATTTAGAAATAAAATAATATTTAGAATAAAATGCCTTCACACACCACACGATTTTTCGACAAATCCTTTTCGGTGCAAGCTGTACGCCTTTGGAACAATTTGCCTGAATCGATAAGACGATCTCAAACTCAGCATACCTTCAAAAACCGTGTAAAGGAGCATTTTCTCACTCTTATATCTAATTCTGTCCAAAATTAATAGCTTATTTTTCATTCATTTTCATTTTATAGTATCTGCTTTGCTTCATGTTTTTGTATCATTATGTATTTGTTAAACGCGTCACTATACCGTATCTTATTCTATCTTTCTGTATATTATTATTTTATTTCCTTTTCAGTATAAGTAAGTATTAATGTTACTATTTTTATTACCTTTTCTTTATAATTTTCTTTTCCGTTCCTACTACATATTATAAAAATATATAAATACATTATTACACTATTCAGTACACCACACAACATAAAAATTATATTACACATTTTCCATCCAAAGGTTGTCTGGAAGAAATCACTTCGAGTGATAAGACCGCCATTTGTGTCACCTAGTTTTTAAGATAATTCATGTACTTACCTGCTGTTTTGATTTTTATTTTGGTGTACAATAAAGTGATTAAATAAATTAAATAAATAAATAAAAGAAATTCAATCAATTGAAAAGACATATTTTTTCTTTCTTTGAGAAATAGCGGGACCCTAAAGCTGGCGGCTAGGAATGAAATGAATCTAGAGAAGCGATTTGTTTGCGACATTTCAAGAGCGATTCCTCGCGACTACGTTACCCGTACAGGTTTTTTAATGGAGTACACTTTATGTCGTAAGATGTGGTCACAAAGTGAACAGCTGTAGCTTTTACAGTTCTTTATAGATGTATGGATATTTGTTTGTAAGTTGAGTAGGAAATATTTGTATTGTTTGTCGTTGCCTTCTTTATGAAGAATCTTGTAGTGTAGATATGCTTACTTTTCAAAGTAGCTGACGCTCATGTACTAAGAAATGAGTAAAGAAAATATATTATGAGCTTTAAAGAAAATTGTAATAAGTAAATTTTTCTTTTCTAAGTTATTACATTCTTTATACATTTAAATCAAATGAAAATACATTTTCTTCCTTTCAGGAACAGGGGTACCATACCATTAAGCTGACGGCTAGGAATGAAATAAAACTAGAAAATGTAGAAACACGCCAAATCTTTTGGTTTTAAATTGCTCCTCCTGCGTTTTGATCCAGCCATATATCTTTTTGATAATTAACAGGTACACCTGCTAGTGTTACAGCAGAAAATTACGTTTTAAAAACATTACTAAAATAACTCGTTACCTACAAATTATGGCTACCATTTCACAGAAATTCTCTGAAAACTTAACCACTGTGTAAACATTATATGAATTAAATTAAACAACTGTACCTGTTTCAAGAGAATACTTTTACGTCCGTCCATCTGGTGAAAAAAAGAAAAACATGCAGAAAAAAAAAGTTAATTAATTACGTATGCAAATTGACGAAAAAGTCGTTCGTGTAATACCGTTCCACATTGAGCAGAGAATCAGATAATGAGATTGTGCAGACCCGTGATTAAATCATTGCGATGGAAAAATGTAGAATGTCTAATGATTTTGATTAACACGTGGTTTTTGAACGTATGTGGGTAAAGAAAGAAAGAAAACATTTATTCAAACAAATTACACAGAAGCAGGTACACACAAAAACAATAAGAAAAAAAAAAAAAAAACAAACATAGTACAACAAAATACCTTTGCCTCTGTGGCAAAGGTATTTATAATATGAGTATAAATATATGGTATTTTTTTTTATATTGTATTTATATATGTTTTTTTTATATATATGTATTTTTTTTTTTTTTTTCTGGGTACTCTTTTTGGAGTAGGTAATGTACTCGTACTATACTTTAATTAAAATTTGTTAATGTTATTGTCTGGTTTGAATTTTTATGTGTATGTATGTATAGTGTGTAATTTTTATGTGGGTATAGTGTGTATTTTACTATTAATTGAAATATGTTTTATTTTTTTTATTTCAACTTGCTGCAACTATCATGTCATTTTCTCTGCATCACCCAAAGGTTGGCTGGTAGACACTGCTTTAAGGCATTAAACCAGCCATTGTGCAACTTTGTGCATTAAAGTGTAAACAAATAAAACCACGCTGGCCAGACATACCAATCCATAGGGTTTAATTTCAAGTTTTCTTTCTTTTTATTTCGGATATTCCCTTAGTCGGTTCTTATGACACCCATGGGATGAGATGGGGTGGTGACCTGTTGTGTTCTTACTCCGTCATCACACCACGTCACCACGAGATTAGGCAATATTAAAAAAATATTATTAACAAACTGTATTTCCTCATTTATATTGTTCATGCAAACAATAACGTAAACTTCATTCGAGTTATCAAAAAGAAACAACTTTAGTATAATTTACATAACGAAGGTATTATATCAATTAAATACGAAAAGCTCTCAATCTCATCTCAAGGGGAATGTTAAATAATGTAAGGAATATCTTCTCAAGGTAAGTTTAGGGCTGAACCTGACCACACACGCTTTCAACGTCGGAAGCTTCTAAGAGGCTCGCCAGACCTCCAGCTCTACAGGGACCTACCAATTATGTGAACTCGCTGTAACTACTGTACATTCGATACTTAAGTATTTTATATTAACACTAGCTGTGCCCGCGACTTCGTTCGCGTGGTGGATGTTACTTACTTCGCAATTCGATTTAATACTGAAAAATCATTTTTTAAACCTTATAACGAACGAATCAAAAACTTTTAAAAACAGACCTTTACAAAGACAGATCTATAAAGACTGCGTCAGAACTCATACTGACAGTCATGAGCAAACCTCATTCTTTCAAGGAAAATCTTAACACCGCGATACTGAAAATGACGTCACAGGCACAATGCCATCTGTTGTAAACAGTGAAAACCAAATTTGAAAATTGTAAAAGACAACGAAGTTACAAGCAAATATATTCCAAAAGTTATTCTAAAGTAATAGAAAAAAGTGTAACAAGTGTGAATCATAACGGCTGCTGCGCTGCTATTGGTGGTGAGTCAGTGACACATCTTCGTAACAATTACCTTATAAGGTCACACATTTCTATTACACTCTGACGACTATTTCTCAAAAATAGCTACAGAATAGTTATTTCGCCTGGGATCTTAATTACTGTTTAGCTACGTCTGTGAAGAACCTGGTCGCCGTGCACTAGATATCGAGTTCAAGCCCGTACCTAGAGACTCTTTTTGGACTTTTATTTTTTGCATTTTTAAATATATTTTATAAATTTATTTGTCACAATACTATTATAATAAAGTATAATGAGTTCTAACGGAAATGGCTCTTTTTCTTTTTGTCAAGAATTTAATGAGAATGTGACAACTAGAAAACATTATACAGTTAATGTGAGCACTGAGAATTCTTTTGACTCGTTACCAACCAGTGAAGATGAGGAGGAATATTCATCTATCACTCAGAATACCAGACATAACAGAAGCCTGCCGAGCCTACAGTATAACGAACACGAAAAATGTGAAGAGTTAGAAAATTTTGTAAAAACTTTGCAAGAGAAATTAGATTCAGCTGAAAATGAAATTACAAATCTACTGTCCGAGAACTTCTCTTTAAAAGAAGTAATTAGTAATCACTTAAAAACAATTAATAGCTTAAAGAAAATTTGTAACTATACTCCGAAAAAGAGCATCATAAGCAAAAGGAAAAGTATAAATACGTCAACAATGGCTGTTGAAAGCACTACGAAAGTTACTAATGACTCAAAAACTGCATCAAACCATCCCGAAATCAATAAGAGTGTAAGCACCTATGAATGTACAAGCCCAGTACTATCAGCATGTGAAAAAACTAAAAAAAGAAAATTGTGTATTTTATCAAATTGGACTTCAAGGGGCAAATTACAAGATATTGAAGAAATTTTTGGAGGTCACTTTAATTATTGCCATTATATTTCTCAACATTGTGGTATTAAGCATTTGTTGGCCAACATTAAAAATAAACTACTGAACTTCGACATAAATGACTACTGCGTAATAATGATTGGTGAAACGGACATTAAAGGCATACAAAATTATATAGATTTAATTAGTAATATTAAGCAATACTTACTGGATATAACCTACACAAATATCGTTATCTGTGTACCAACTTACATACTAGGGGCTCCTATTTACAATTATAAAGTTGAATTATTTAACAATTTATTATCTTTCGACATACTCAATAACAATTATGCTTACTTTTTTGACACAAACCAGGATCTCAATTTCAATATGTTTTCTAATATATCAGGCAAAGTTAATAATTTTGGAATAAAAAATATTTATACGAATATTATGGCCAGAATATTGGTTGATTTTTCTATGTATCCTCGAGAATGTATTTCAACATCACCTATAAATAATGGCAAATTTGGAGCTATATCAAATGAATTCAAACGCAAACAAACCGATGTAGAACAATCACAAATGTTTTTTCGCGAATAATAATAAACTAATAATTTTACACCAAAACATTAATGGCTTGCTCAATAAATCAGACATTTTATTTACTCACTTATCTGACCTGTGTAGTAAAGGCAAATCGGCAGATGTGATAGCTATTACTGAACATAATATGAAAAATGGTGATGAAGATCAATTTCACATACCGAATTACACCTTAGCAACTTTTTTCAGTAGAAACAACAGAAATGGAGGGTCGTGCATTATAATAAAAAATAATATTGCATACAAAGTTCTATATGACGTTGTAGCAACTAGCGTTTCAAACGTTATAGAATGTTGTGGAATCCAACTTCTGGACTCACAAACTGTAATTCTTTGCATTTATAGAGTGCCTAAAGAAAATAATGAAGCCATGAATTTATTCTTTACACTCCTTAATAAACTACTTCGTAGTTTCACAAAAAACTTAAATCAGAAATTTATAATTACAGGTGATTTTAATATAAACATTTTAAAAAGGTCAAAAAGGTCTATACAATTAGAAAACTTGCTACTTAGTTATAATTTACGAGTAGAAATACGACAGCCAACAAGATTAAATAGTGGCACATGTATTGACAACGTTTTCCACAATATTCAAAATGTGAAGTCTCAAATCCTAGATTGGTCTATCTCAGACCATACAGCTCAGTTAGTAATTTGTCCAGTTAAAAGAAAACCTATTTTGAATCATTGGTTCATTGCCAGACGGGACTATAGTATCGAAAATGTTAAAAAATTTAAAGCATGCCTTTTAAGTCTTAGTTTTAGTGAAGCCATGAATACCAACAATGCTGAAGACGCATTTGATAGTTTTTATGATTTATTTAATCTGTTTTATTGTCTATGCTTTCCAATTATGAAAATAAAAATATGTAATCGTAAAAAACCAAAATGGCTGACGAAAGGTATCAGAAAATGTTGCAAACGGAAAAGAGAACTGCTTTGGAAATACCGATTAGATCCAAGTATTAGTAACAAAAATAAACTTAAATATCATTCTCTACGTCTTAAACATATTTTGAAATTGACTCAAAAAGCTCAGAATGATTTCCATATTAGAACAGCCACAAATAAGTCTAGGGCAACCTGGCATGTTATAAATAAACACAAAATGAATCAACCAACGTATAATATAAACAAAATAAAGGTCAATCATAGAGACATCACAAACCCAAAAGAAATTGCGGAATCATTTAACAATTTTTATACTGATCTGGTACAAGTACAACCAAACAAAAATGTTACTGCAAATACCTCACTACCATTCAGTAATCCTCATTCAATTTTTCTTGCACCATCAACTACTTCTGATATCAATAGTATAATAAAATCTTTAAAAAACACTCGTAGCACAGGTTATGATGGCATAAGTACTATCATAGTAAAAGAAGTTTCAAACGTTATATCTCCCATCCTTAGTCACATTATAAACTTGTGCATGGAACAAGGAGTTTATCCAAGTTGTTTAAAAATATCGATCATAAAACCAGTATTTAAAAAAGGAAAAAAGGATGATATGAACTGTTATAGGCCCATTGCACTAACACCTGTTTTTTCAAAAATTATTGAAAAATATATTCATAGGTGTCTGTATGGATTTTTCGAATCGAGAAACCTATTCGCAGTAGAACAAAAAGGATTCAGAAGAAATATGACTATTGACATAGCTATTTATAATTTAGTAAAGCAAATTTTGTATAATATTGACAACAAAACGCCTGTGTCTGCTTTATACATGGATATGACCAAGGCTTTTGATCACGTAGATTTCAGCATTTTATTAAAGAAACTCTATGCGTATGGGGTCAGAGATAATGCTTTAAAGTTAATAAGCGCCTATTTGAGTAACAGAAACCAAATTACACAAATAACTGATATATGTCAAAAGTCAAAAACTGAAATCGTTTATAGTTCTGAATCAAGAGTTGTACGATATGGTGTACCTCAGGGGAGTGTTTTAGGGCCATTGCTTTTCCTTATTTACATTAACGACTTACCTAAAATTGTAAAATCTCCTATGGTACTATTTGCTGATGATTGCACCCTAATATTTTCAATGACAAACAGTGACATTACTAAATATGAAAATGACATTAATACAACAATTAGAAATGTAATCGAATGGCTCAATGTTAATAATTTAATAATAAATTTAGATAAAACTAATATAGTACATTACAAACAAAGGACAAATATTCAGAACTTAAATATTATTTTTTATTTTTTTTTATTTTATTTATTTAGCACACCAACAGTATAATTGTCAAGAAATATAACATAAAATTACATCGGTTCTTACATATTAACAACAATCATACAGATTACAGGCATGCATGGCTTTTACATTGTACTATTTGCTAAAATATATTGGTACACAATGAACAATAAAAAAAAAAGAGAGATTAATAAACAAATCAAAGAAAATAACTTAAAGCAAGACAAGGATCTTTGTATTTATGCAGTCGGGATTGCATGTGTGCTGTCAGCCAAGAAACGTTTATATGACCAAAATGTCATTGAAAAAATATCAATCTGGTTACCTGATGCAACCGATACCATGTTATACAACCTTGCCATCCGCGTTACTGGACTATTGTGTGAAATGTTTAAGGTTGATGTCGGGATGTCAAATATACGATGATGTCTTAAAGAGCGGTTAGCAATCCTAAAACCAAAATAGCTTATCAGTTCCGAGTCTATGACACCATTGACAATTTTGTACAGAATTAGTAAATCTGCTCCGTTTCTTCGTTCAGCTAAGCTTAACATCCCAAAATGCCTCAAACGTTCAGAATAATCTGGAATTGCTTTACGAATTCCCTGTTTTACACATAAATACCTAACGAATCTCGTCTGAACTGATTCAATTCTCTGAACATGTGTAGAATAATGCGGCGACCATACGCTAGAACAATATTCCACAGAACTTCGCACCAGTGCATTGTAGAGTAGCATTACACTACTTGTGTTGCGAAACGGCTTAGACATACGAATAATAAAACCAAGCATCTTATTTGCTTTCGCCACCACATTTTCATAATGCTCACGAAATGAAAGTGCCGTATCAAAGAGTACACCTAAATCGCGCACAGTAGATACTCTACTGAGGGGGGTCCCATTAATGTGATAACTAAACTTAATATAATTAAATCTATTAGTGAAGGTTATGTACTGACATTTTTTAACGTTTAATTGCATTTTATTATATATGCACCATTGCTGAAGGATATTTATATCAGTTTGAAGTTTCAAGCAGTCACCTATATCTGTGATCTTACAGTATATTTTAATATCATCAGCATAAGCTAAACTAGCACACTCAAAACTGTCTAACAGGTCATTAATAAACAACAAGAACAGCAATGGACCTAATTTTGACCCCTGCGGAATCCCGGAACCTGGAACAATTGGTACAGATTCGTAACCCGCCAGTGTAACTATCTGGGATCGGTTCATTATATAACTTTCGAACCATCGCAACAGACAACCATGGATACCTAGTCTATTTAACTTTGCACAAAGAATTGAGTGATCCACACGATCAAACGCTTTCGCAAAATCTGTGTAAACTGCATCAACTTGGCTTCTAGCCTCAAAAGCATCCGCTATAAAAGTTGTGTAAATAAGTAAATTAGATGTAGTAGACCTGTTAGCAACAAAAGAGTGTTGTCTCTCATTTATTATATGTCGTACATGGAAGTAGACTACATTATAAATTATTCCTTCAAATAATTTTGCAAACTGGGATATAATAGAAATTGGTCTATAGTTGGACACGTCATTAACACTACCAGATTTGTGAATAGGGATAATGTGCGACATCTTCCATAAGTCCGGAAATATTCCTTCCTTAATAGACTTATTATAAATAATATGTAGCGGTTCAATGAGGGAATTTGCACATAGACGAATGAAGATTGGAGGTAGGCCGTCCGGTCCAGCACCCTTGCTTAAGTCCAATTTCTTTAGGGCATCTTTGATGTCGTTTCTAGTAATGGTAATGGAGGACAGACAGAAATTTGATGTTAACATTGATGGAAAAGAGTTATTACTTGGCTGACTGTCACCGTATACCGAAGCAAAATATTGAGCAAAAAGATCCACCACACCACTCCCTCCCTCAACCATACAATCACCGTAAAAAACTTCATTCGGTACACCCCTATGAGACTTCTTTGTTTTCGTGTATCGCCAGAAGGCTTTCACATTATGTTTTAATTCGTTTTCTATTTTAAATATATAACTTTTAAAACAAGAGTCTATTGCCATTTTTACTCGTTTACGGAGGAAATCAAATGTGTCATAGTCCCG
Source organism: Schrankia costaestrigalis (assembly GCA_905475405.1). Lineage (NCBI taxonomy): Eukaryota > Metazoa > Arthropoda > Insecta > Lepidoptera > Erebidae > Schrankia > Schrankia costaestrigalis. The sequence continues at coordinate 5,518,622 of FR997830.1, forward strand.
AGGATTGTTATACTTTTTATACCAAGCTCTGTATCTCTGTTTTTCCTTAATCATTTTGATCAAAGAAAAGGAAAACCAAACAGGGTAATCTTTCTTTTTGTGATTGCTTTTTGGTGTGTGCCTATCAATTATATCCCTCAATATGTTATAAAATGTACAAACAAATTCATTGCAATTTAAGTAAGTAAAGTCAATCCAACGTATGTCCAGTAGTTCACGATTGCAAGCCTCATAATCGGCCTTGCGAAACATATACTTAACCTGCACAATATTAGGCTTCAGACCCGAGAATCTAGATTTGGCTAGGTTTAGTTCAAAAGGCGGATGATGTACGTCAATTTTGCTAAGTGGGGGCGCGCCCCTTAATGAAACACCACCACTATTATCCACCAAAACCAGATCAAGTGTGTTGCCACTACTATTGCAGATATTGTTTATTTGCTTAAGGCGAGTAACATCAAGAAATTGCTTAAAAGCTAAAGTTTTTGTATCTGTAACCCCTGAAAAAGGGTCTTGTGTCTGCCAGTCAATATTAGGTATATTAAAATCACCTAGAATTAATGTAGCAGTATCTGAACAATTTAAACAAATTTCCTCCGCCCTATCCAAAAATTGAACAAACGTTTGGCAAGGTATGTATGATGGTATGTAAACTAAACAAAGATTAATACAGAGACTGTCTGTCCTTAAGCAAAGCCACATGTCCTCTAAAGAAGTTTGAAAATGAGCCTTATTCACAAAACTTATCCTATTGCTAACAGCCACCAATATTCCGCCACCATAAGCTTTAGAATACAAACGCTTAAAATTATCGCATCGATCACGACGCACTACAGTATATCTTTGATCAAAATATTCAGAAGATAAAATAGAATCATCTAACCAGGTTTCCGTTAGACATATTACATCATATTCAAAGTTTAAAATTGATAAATAAATTTCATGAGCCTTGCTTTTCATTCCTCTAACATTCTGGTAAAAGACTGATATGTGAGTACTATCCATAAAAATAAAAAAATAGTAAGGAAACATGTTATTTACAGTTAATACACTATCTTAAATAATTTTGTTTAAACAAAGTTCATCCCTTATGAGTATGCTTCCAGAGTTTTCACTTTTGCAAACAAATATTTTGCCATAGCGCACCCAAACAAACTTATAGGACTTCTCTTTGGCTCTAAGGCGAGCTGCGGCATGCAATGATTTCAAGCTAGGAGAAAGGTGCTCCGACACGTAAATAGGCTCTCTAACACCTCCGTATCCCAATAAAGATGTATTTAATTTATTGTCACCGTGAGACTTGTTGTATCTGGTAATGGCAGATAAAAACTCGTCCCGACACCTGGGACTACGCATTTTAACAATGACAGAGCGAGGACGAGACTTATTATTGTTTTTAGTAGCCACTCTTACACACTTGTGTATATCACCATCACTAAGCGCATACGACACCACTTTAGCCAATTGTGTTATGGTGCTAGGTAAGACTTCATTTTTATTTTCAGGCAAACCATTTATTTCCAAATTTGTATCACGCATGTGCTGGTCCATATTATTCATTTGGCATTTCAGTTCCTGAATGGTCTTATGTAAGTCAGCATTCTGAGTTCTCAATTCTGCATTGTCACTTTTCATTACATGCAACTCATTCTTAAGATCACTGACCTGCAAAATGTCAAACGATCCTGACTGTTTCAACTCCTCCAATTCCTTTCTCATATCATTTATTTCACATCTAAGTTCGCGTATCATATTTCTTACTTCAATCCTCATTGTGTTCTGAATTTCAGTTCTAATAATTCGCTGAATCTCGCTATCGCCATCATCCATATCAGAGCTATTATCCATATGGTCAGCTACACCAGTTTTACTACCAGTCTTGTGCTGCTTTATTATACAGCTAGGACAATTCCATGTGGATCGTGCAATTTTACTTAGCCTCTTGTAAGCTGTGACACTCAATTGAACACATAGGTGATGATAGTGTTTATCACATGAAGAACAAATCAATTTATCAATTTGTTTAACGTGCAAACCACAGGTACCACAGCCCGACATCTTACTCAAGTTGTATGAGTTATTAATAAATTCATACAAACACCAAAAAGCACATCCGGCACTTGGTATCGAACTCGGAGCAACCGCGTCCTCAGTCGGTTGCTAACTCCCCAAGACCAACAGAGCTTACACAATTGAGTTCAAATTATAGATCTAATAGTACGGCTTAGTTTGCAGAGTGTATTGGTAGTTGGCACAAACGTTGCGATTGCAGGTACACAAAAAAGTTTTAACTTTTTAAGTTTAAATTCACCGTCACGATTTACAAAGTTGTATGCTTTTTCTTAATATTAACACCTCTAATTACGGTAGATATTATCTCACTATATAGTTTAAACGTTTATTAACCAAAGTCAAAACAGTTTATGCACTTAACTTTACTTTTTACTAAGAATAATCAATTAAATTACGGAGCAAAAATTTACGCGACTGCACAGTTAGTGTCCCAATTATGTTATAGTTATGATGGTCACCAAATCACTAACACAGATACTCAAAAGTTTTTAGGCTTATGGATCGATGACGACATGTCATGGAGAACTCATATCGAACACCTGTGTAAGAAGCTTAACAAATACTCGTATTCACTATACATGTTATCAAAAGTTGTGAGTCAAAAGACTGTGCTGACTTCTTATAATGCTTATGTTACAGCTGCATTAAGATACGGTGTCATATTTTGGGGGAACTCTGTCGATAAAGAGGAAGCTTTCAAGGCACAAAAAAAGTGTGTGAGAGCAGTTTGCAGACTAAGGTTACCTGATAGCAGTAGACCACATTTTAAAGATCTACAGATTTTAACTCTGCCATCGCTTTACATTTATGAGTTGGCCATTTTTGTAAAATCGCATCCCGAACTATTTCCATATTTAAATAGTAAAAGACAGTGCAATAAAAAAATAAGAGTACCACCTCACACAACTGCGCTATTTAGTAAAAATGTTCTAGGTATGGCTCCAAAAATTTATAATAAAATTCCAAAAAATATTAGAAACATTGAGGATATCAATGTGTTTAAACGAATTTTCAAATCGTTTTTAGTGGATAAAATTTATTATTCCGTAAATGAATATTTAAATGATCAACAAATTTGACTTACATAATCCATAGGTAATTTCAATGGATGTTATTAATATAATGATATTTTATATACTTGTAATTAAAATAATCTTGTGTCTAAAATAATAATGTAATTATAATAATTAATTAAGTTAATAGCAATGTAATAATTTGAAAATGTATATTATGGTCCTAAATTTATAATGTAATCAATTGTAATTTTATGTAATATTTTATATATTTGCACACCAGAAATGGTAGTGTACAGAGATGCTTATACCTACACTGTAACAACTATTGTAACCTGTATGACGCAAATAAATTATTTGATTTGATTTGATTTGATTTGTAAAATTTATAAGTTAAAGTAAATGACATCGCTTATTTCATCATAACAACCCATTAATGTCCCACTGCAAGGACGGGCCTCCTCCTATGACGGAGGGATACTTGGCCTACTAATACCACGCTGGCCAGTCGGATGGGTATACGGTTTAATTTCAAGTTTTCCTTCATTTTTATTTCGTAAAGATAATATTCACCGATAGTCCCTTAGTCGGTTTTACGCCACCCATGGGATGAGATGGGGAGGTGACATATTGTATTCTTACATTCGATTCCCATATGGAGGACAATTGTGATCCACAAACTATTGTCCTTAGTCTGGATGTTCTTTGTGTCCGTTAAATTGATATTTTTAAAGGCCCCCTTATGTACCATATTATAGCAAAAAATATTTGATTAAACTTAGACTGGATTATATTATTATCTATAGATAAACTGCGTGCAGTATTTTTGAATTACTTAATAAAATAATTTACACAAACACATTGAACAATTATTTAATGTTTTGTGATTGTATTTCTATATTTTATTGTCAGTTTTGTATTTTTTCAATGTTGACAAATAGCAATAATGGGTAAAATGATTTTATAAAGAAAAAAAACGTGTTACTTATTATGTTGTCTGTTACATACCTATATATTATTTATTAAATAATTATATAAGTGTGTTATAATTGCAGTTATAATAAGATTGTGAGAAAAGGAATGTTATTTAAATCTATATATTTATATTTTATTATATAAAACTCAAAGGTGACTGACATAGTGATCTATCAAGGCACAGCCCAAGCCACTGGTGGGATCTGGCTGAAATTTGGCATGCAGGTAGATATTATGACGTAGGCATCCGCTAAGAAAGGAAAATGATGAATTCTACCCCCAAGGGGATAAAATAGGGGTATGAAAGTTTGTATGAAACTTTGTCAATATCAAACCGATAGGCCTGATACTTTGCATGAATATAGCTACTATGACGTTGACACCCCCTTAGGAAGGACTTTGATAAATTTTACCCCCAAGGGGAAAAAATAGGGGATGAAAGTTAGTACGAAACTTTGTCAGTTTCAATACGATCGGGCTGAGACTTCGCATGCATATAGTTACTATGACGTTGGCACCCCCTTAGAAAGGACTTTGATAAATTCTATCCCCAAAGGGATATAATAGGTGATGAAAGTTTGTATTAAACTTTGTCAGTTTCAATCCGATCGAGCTGAGACTTTGCATGCATATAGTTACTATGACGTTGGTACCCCCTTAGAAAGGACTTTGATAAATTCTACAACCAAGGGAAAAAAATAGGGGGTTAAAGTTAGTATGAAACTTAGCTTCTCTCATGGACTGCATGTTTTATGTTGCTTGCTCACGAGTAATTTCTCTCAATAGCGTAATAGTTTTAGTGCCTAATGACAGATTAATTATTAAGAATATGTGTACAAAGAAGTTTTGTAGGCCCCTTATTTCTACACACGCTAAACAAAAAAATAAGCCTAATTAATCATAATACTTCTGAACGCGAGCGATGCCACGGGCAACAGCTAGTTCAATTTATAATAATATGATGTAGGTATATAGTTTAACTTTAAAAATTGATGTTTGTACGCCAGTATTGGCAAAACAGGGAAAGACTATTTATTTTTGTAACATGTTTTGTACCTGTGATTAACAAATAAAGGTTATTAGTATTTGTATTTATTTATATTTAAAAATACAGCACGCATTTTAACTCTTGATGTAGTCCAGTCTAAGTTCGAAAGATGGCGCTGTTTAATATTAATTAATTAAATTCAAATATCTTTTAATAGACGGAACCGATTGCAATGAAACAAAAACTAAATGTAACTTCAAGTTACGCTCAATGGTTGTGTATAAAAATCATCTACGAAATTTTAATTCATTAAACATTGAAACAAATTCCATTTTTCATGACCCCTGATTTGTATTGGACTGTTCTAATAAAGAGATCAAGCGATATCTCGAGTATTACTTATCCGATTTTGATGAAACATACCTCAGTTTAGGCCCAATAAAAAAGGCTACAATACAATGTATTGGTCTTAAGATTATATTAATTCGTTTTAAAGATGTGCGGTAACAAACAGACAGACATTAATTCTAAAAATTGTGGTTTCGTGCTTTTTGACTTTTTTCTAGATTTTGTAGATAATTTTTATCTGAATTTTCGAAAAGAACAGACATTTCGACCTCTACAGTTTTATTATAGTATAGATAACTCATCATAACAGCCCATTAGTGTCCCAATGTAGGGACGGGCCTCCTCCAGTGACGGAGGGATACTTGGCCTACTAATAACACGCTGGCCAAACGGATAGGTATAGGGTTTAATTTCAAGTTTTCCTTCTTTTATTACGTAAAGATACAGATAACATGGTAAGTATAGATAACATGGTTAATTTTATTAAAATTTAAAAAGAATATTTTATAATTAGTAGCACTTAATAATAAAATAGTTATAGATTATTTACAAACTTATTTATGAGTATGATTACTACTGGTAACGCCATCTCGTGATTATAAGAAACGAAATTTAAATTCATTCAGCATTGAACAAAAACCATTTTTCATGAGCTCTGATTTATATTGAACTGTTCTAATAAAGAGATCAAGCGACATCTCGAGTAATACTTATCCTATTTTGATAAAACATACTTCAGTTTAAGCCCAATAAAAAAGGCTACAATACAATGTATTGGTCTTTAGATTATATTCATTCGTTTTAAAGATGTGCGGTAACAAACAGACAGACAGACAGACATTAATTCTAAAAATTGTGGATTCGTACTTTTTGACTTTTTTATAGATTTTGTAGATAATTTTCATCTGAATTTTCGAAAAGAACAGACATTTCGACCTCTACAGTTTTATTATAGTATAGATAATTTTTTCAATTAGGTATGTTTGCTTATTAAAGAACCATTTTGTAGTTAATTTTGTTCAATGTGCGCAGGGAACGTCTGTTGGTTGATAATATGATGATAATGAATTTATATGTTTTAAAATAACGTTAAATATTAGACAGTACTACGAGTATAGAAGAAATTCTTAATGAAAAGGAGTAATTTCCCATTTTTGTTCCCTATTTAGACAACGTAGTTGATTCAAGTTAACACAATGAAATAATTGCAGTATCATTTACATAACGAAGGTATTATATCAATTAAATACGAAAAGCTCTCAATCTCATCTCAAGGGGAATGTTAAATAATGTAAGGAATATCTTCTCAAGGTAAGTTTAGGGCTGAACCTGACCACACACGCTTTCAACGTCGGAAGCTTCTAAGAGGCTCGCCAGACCTCCAGCTCTGCAGGGACCTAACAATTATAAGAACTCGCTGTAACTACTGTTCATTCGATACTTAAGAATTTTATATTAACATAATTTTTTCAATTAGGTATGTTTGCTTATTAAAGAACCATTTTGTAGTTAATTTTGTTCAATGTGCGCAGGGAACGTCTGTTGGTTGATAATATGATGATAATGAATTTATATGTTTTAAAATAACGTTAAATATTAGACAGTACTACGAGTATAGAAGAAATTCTTAATGAAAAGGAGTAATTTCCCATTTTTGTTCCCTATTTAAACAACGTAGTTGATTCAAGTTAACACAATGAAATAATTGCAGTATCATTTACATAACGAAGGTATTATATCAATTAAATACGAAAAGCTCTCAATCTCATCTCAAGGGGAACGTTAAATAATGTAAGGAATATCTTCTCAAGGTAAGTTTAGGGCTGAACCTGACCACACACGCTTTCAACGTCGGAAGCTTCTAAGAGGCTCGCCAGACCTCCAGCTCTGCAGGGACCTACCAATTATGTGAACTCGCTGTAACTACTGTTCATTCGATACTTAAGAAATTGTATAAAAAAGTAATTTTGTACATTTTTATCTATTGTTCTGTTACCTATAACACAAGCAGGTTAAGCCTAGCTTACTTTGGGAACAGATAGCGCTGTGTAGAGATGTCCGTGAATATTTATTTTTGAGTACCTAATATGCGCTTATTCGTAAACTTTCAATAACTTCGTTATCTAAATACTACCTTTAAAGTTACTCAAGGTTGTATTTAAAATAGTGGATGTCGAAACACCCATAAAGAATCAACAGTTTAACCACACCAATTTTTGCCTATTTCAATCAAAAAACCTCCAAATTCTGGTGTGACAAGCCCATAATAACTACTGCACCACTTGGTCAGGGAATAATTAGATTAGAAATATCGTTATTTCTCTCGAAGTAACTTCCGTGTGGTGACGGAGTAGGAATACAATATGTCACCACCATCTCCTCCCACGGGTGTCGTAAAAACCGACTTAGGGACTATCCGTAAACATTATTTTTACGAAATAAAAAGGAAGGAAACTTGAAATTAAACCATATACCAATCCGTCTGGCCAGCGTGGTATTAGTAGGCCAAATATCCCTCCGTCACGGGAGAAGGCCCGTCTCTGCAGTGGGACATTAATGGGCTGTTATGAACTACGTATAATAATTAAAACTAACCTACCAGCTTTCTTTAACAAGAGTGCTCCTAGAGGCAAGTAAAACAACAACTCTAGTTATGTTTATCAGGCACAACATAGTTTAAAACTTTGCCTGGCTGTGTAACTTTTATAAACTGGGCAATACACTCTATGTTAACTTTGCCTTAGTTTAAATCCCAATGGAGCAAAAGCCGAGCCATTAATGAGAGTAACATTACCGGGCAAGAAGCGGCTACACTCGCATGCGGTTTCGGAGTAAAATTACATCAAATCAGCTGAATTATTTAAAAGTTTTAGTATAAGCTTCATAGTTTGTGAGTTTATCGAACCTTGTATCGTACTCTAAGTAATCTTAGCACATTAATTATTTAAAAGCACTTGGATTGTTCTATATGTATACATAGTATCTTTAGTAATGTAATACAGTGTGGTCTACCTATTGTTTCTTGGAATAAACTTATGGTATACTATTCAGAAACGATAATGTAAGGTTCTAGATAGTACGAAATTACTAAACCTATATTTTGAACATGGACAGTAGATAACAAGGTATCCTAAAATTTATGTATTGTATTAGTAGAATTTTGGTTGTATTGTATTCAACACCATCTTAGAAGTAGAGGTAGTTTTATGTGTTTAAGTATAAAACCTGCCATAACCTGCCTTTTAATGAGGTGAAAGCCAGATTTCCAGAATTACGGGATGTGCCAATCACAGCGTCAAACGCTAATTCAGGACTAAAATTTGTGGATCGCATAAACAATTTGACCTCTTGTACTCTAGCAACTACTAAAACCGCTGAAATACGGAGGCAGTAAATGTTTGAAAGTACCAATTTAAAGGTATTTATAACCGTGAGTAAAGAACAACCAAAATTTATCGAAATCAACATTTAATGGACCTTACATTAAACTGCATTCGTCGTAACAGCCCATTAATGTCCCACTGCAGGGCGGGCCTCTTACTGTGACGGAGGGATACTTGACCTTCTAACACCACGCTTGCCAAACGGATTGGTATAGGGTTTAATTTCAAATTTTCCTTCTTTTTATTTCTTTTAAGCTTAACTCAGTGTTATTTTTATTCTCACTAACAGAAATAAAATAAAATAAACGTAACTTCGTAAAACCAGCTTAAGTTTTACTTTCCAATAAAACAGGTTAAGATCATGATAAGCCTAGCAAAGGTCGTGTTATTCATAGTATTCCTTACGACGGTTCCTGAATGTAATTAATTTTCAAGGGATTACGATACAAATGCCCTGGATAAAGTAGGTTAGTCTGACCGTGTTGAATTTAACAATGTTGACAGAAGAATACTTTACATTTTATGTAACAAGGGACTAAATTAAAACGGCCAGTGTTTGACGACTAAAAATGGTGTGTAGAATACTTTTAAATTATGCTTGTTAAAACTATGAGCGTTTTAATTAGAACTAGGTATATAGAGGATAACCTGTTTTAGGTTAAAATTGTAGGATCAGGTAAAATGACTTTTATTAAATGATATTGTTTCGACGTTACATTTATTTTTATAAAACTGTCTCCTACAGTAAAGCAAGTACCCTGTGGAAATAAAGGTTTCTAAAATTCTCGTTAATATATATTGACCGTGTTTTTATTATAATCAATTTTATTACATTTTGTTACAAAAACCAATTTCTATTTGAACAAGTTATAATGTACTTAGTAGATTTATTTATTTTATATAAATCTTAATTAGGATTCCTTCGTTTTTTTCTTATGGTTTTCTTCCCTCCGTTTGTTATTTAATTAAAAATTTTGTTTAGTTTTTATCAATTTATTATTAAAAAAAAGTTAAATCATTGTATCCATAATATAAATTTTCTTACATGATTGATCAAAAATATAATACATAAGTACATGCTATTAAAATATGACTAACAAAGCATGTTATAAGAATGCAAGTGTCAAAAAGAAACTAAATTTAATACCATCTATCACACTAGTAATAACTAAATAAAAAAGATAAACACGCGACTGTTCAATACAAACAAATCTGTCTGAACGTCGTTCAGGCTCTAGTTCTCCACGAAAGCTTTTCCACCTATCCACTATACAAACAAGGACGCCCACAAAAAACGTTTCTATGCAAATAGGGGCAAATAAACCGTGTGTGAGTCAGTTGCGACGGGATCTAGGACGTATAGATGCGGTTACATGAGGTTTATACTCAAGTGGTTTTACTGAATACAAGAATGGATGTAAAGTGAGTCAAAGGCTTACTGGTACTGTGTTTATTGTGGAAGTTGTCAGTTGGATCTAGTTGAAACTACTTGGAACTATTGCATGCTAGAATGTAAAAGTATTTTTGTACCTGTGGTGACAAGTAAAGCGCCGATTACACTAGACTACATGTAGTCTCCTACATTAGGACATCCTAACTTTTTAGTGTTAGGACGTTCTGTTTACACTGTCCTACATGTGATTACACTAGACTACATGTAGTCTCCAACATGATGTAGTTGACTAGGTTGGATCATAAAACCAGTATTTAAAAAAGGAAAAAAGGATGATATGAACTGTTATAGGCCCATTGCACTAACACCTGTTTTTTCAAAAATTATTGAAAAATATATTCATAGGTGTCTGTATGGATTTTTCGAATCAAGAAACCTATTCGCAGTAGAACAAAAAGGATTCAGAAGAAATATGACTATTGACATAGCTATTTATAATTTAGTAAAGCAAATTTTGTATAATATTGACAACAAAACGCCTGTGTCTGCTTTATACATGGATATGACCAAGGCTTTTGATCACGTAGATTTCAGCATTTTATTAAAGAAACTCTATGCGTATGGGGTCAGAGATAATGCTTTAAAGTTAATAAGCGCCTATTTGAGTAACAGAAACCAAATTACACAAATAACTGATATATGTCAAAAGTCAAAAACTGAAATCGTTTATAGTTCTGAATCAAGAGTTGTACGATATGGTGTACCTCAGGGGAGTGTTTTAGGGCCATTGCTTTTCCTTATTTACATTAACGACTTACCTAAAATTGTAAAATCTCCTATGGTACTATTTGCTGATGATTGCACCCTAATATTTTCAATGACAAACAGTGACATTACTAAATATGAAAATGACATTAATACAACAATTAGAAATGTAATCGAATGGCTCAATGTTAATAATTTAATAATAAATTTAGATAAAACTAATATAGTACATTACAAACAAAGGACAAATATTCAGAACTTAAATATTATTTTTTATTTTTTTTTATTTTATTTATTTAGCACACCAACAGTATAATTGTCAAGAAATATAACATAAAATTACATCGGTTCTTACATATTAACAACAATCATACAGATTACAGGCATGCATGGCTTTTACATTGTACTATTTGCTAAAATATATTGGTACACAATGAACAATAAAAAAAAAAGAGAGATTAATAAACAAATCAAAGAAAATAACTTAAAGCAAGACAAGGATCTTTGTATTTATGCAGTCGGGATTGCATGTGTGCTGTCAGCCAAGAAACGTTTATATGACCAAAATGTCATTGAAAAAATATCAATCTGGTTACCTGATGCAACCGATACCATGTTATACAACCTTGCCATCCGCGTTACTGGACTATTGTGTGAAATGTTTAAGGTTGATGTCGGGATGTCAAATATACGATGATGTCTTAAAGAGCGGTTAGCAATCCTAAAACCAAAATAGCTTATCAGTTCCGAGTCTATGACACCATTGACAATTTTGTACAGAATTAGTAAATCTGCTCCGTTTCTTCGTTCAGCTAAGCTTAACATCCCAAAATGCCTCAAACGTTCAGAATAATCTGGAATTGCTTTACGAATTCCCTGTTTTACACATAAATACCTAACGAATCTCGTCTGAACTGATTCAATTCTCTGAACATGTGTAGAATAATGCGGCGACCATACGCTAGAACAATATTCCACAGAACTTCGCACCAGTGCATTGTAGAGTAGCATTACACTACTTGTGTTGCGAAACGGCTTAGACATACGAATAATAAAACCAAGCATCTTATTTGCTTTCGCCACCACATTTTCATAATGCTCACGAAATGAAAGTGCCGTATCAAAGAGTACACCTAAATCGCGCACAGTAGATACTCTACTGAGGGGGGTCCCATTAATGTGATAACTAAACTTAATATAATTAAATCTATTAGTGAAGGTTATGTACTGACATTTTTTAACGTTTAATTGCATTTTATTATATATGCACCATTGCTGAAGGATATTTATATCAGTTTGAAGTTTCAAGCAGTCACCTATATCTGTGATCTTACAGTATATTTTAATATCATCAGCATAAGCTAAACTAGCACACTCAAAACTGTCTAACAGGTCATTAATAAACAACAAGAACAGCAATGGACCTAATTTTGACCCCTGCGGAATCCCGGAACCTGGAACAATTGGTACAGATTCGTAACCCGCCAGTGTAACTATCTGGGATCGGTTCATTATATAACTTTCGAACCATCGCAACAGACAACCATGGATACCTAGTCTATTTAACTTTGCACAAAGAATTGAGTGATCCACACGATCAAACGCTTTCGCAAAATCTGTGTAAACTGCATCAACTTGGCTTCTAGCCTCAAAAGCATCCGCTATAAAAGTTGTGTAAATAAGTAAATTAGATGTAGTAGACCTGTTAGCAACAAAAGAGTGTTGTCTCTCATTTATTATATGTCGTACATGGAAGTAGACTACATTATAAATTATTCCTTCAAATAATTTTGCAAACTGGGATATAATAGAAATTGGTCTATAGTTGGACACGTCATTAACACTACCAGATTTGTGAATAGGGATAATGTGCGACATCTTCCATAAGTCCGGAAATATTCCTTCCTTAATAGACTTATTATAAATAATATGTAGCGGTTCAATGAGGGAATTTGCACATAGACGAATGAAGATTGGAGGTAGGCCGTCCGGTCCAGCACCCTTGCTTAAGTCCAATTTCTTTAGGGCATCTTTGATGTCGTTTCTAGTAATGGTAATGGAGGACAGACAGAAATTTGATGTTAACATTGATGGAAAAGAGTTATTACTTGGCTGACTGTCACCGTATACCGAAGCAAAATATTGAGCAAAAAGATCCACCACACCACTCCCTCCCTCAACCATACAATCACCGTAAAAAACTTCATTCGGTACACCCCTATGAGACTTCTTTGTTTTCGTGTATCGCCAGAAGGCTTTCACATTATGTTTTAATTCGTTTTCTATTTTAAATATATAACTTTTAAAACAAGAGTCTATTGCCATTTTTACTCGTTTACGGAGGAAATCAAATGTGTCATAGTCCCGAGGATTGTTATACTTTTTATACCAAGCTCTGTATCTCTGTTTTTCCTTAATCATTTTGATCAAAGAAAAGGAAAACCAAACAGGGTAATCTTTCTTTTTGTGATTGCTTTTTGGTGTGTGCCTATCAATTATATCCCTCAATATGTTATAAAATGTACAAACAAATTCATTGCAATTTAAGTAAGTAAAGTCAATCCAACGTATGTCCAGTAGTTCACGATTGCAAGCCTCATAATCGGCCTTGCGAAACATATACTTAACCTGCACAATATTAGGCTTCAGACCCGAGAATCTAGATTTGGCTAGGTTTAGTTCAAAAGGCGGATGATGTACGTCAATTTTGCTAAGTGGGGGCGCGCCCCTTAATGAAACACCACCACTATTATCCACCAAAACCAGATCAAGTGTGTTGCCACTACTATTGCAGATATTGTTTATTTGCTTAAGGCGAGTAACATCAAGAAATTGCTTAAAAGCTAAAGTTTTTGTATCTGTAACCCCTGAAAAAGGGTCTTGTGTCTGCCAGTCAATATTAGGTATATTAAAATCACCTAGAATTAATGTAGCAGTATCTGAACAATTTAAACAAATTTCCTCCGCCCTATCCAAAAATTGAACAAACGTTTGGCAAGGTATGTATGATGGTATGTAAACTAAACAAAGATTAATACAGAGACTGTCTGTCCTTAAGCAAAGCCACATGTCCTCTAAAGAAGTTTGAAAATGAGCCTTATTCACAAAACTTATCCTATTGCTAACAGCCACCAATATTCCGCCACCATAAGCTTTAGAATACAAACGCTTAAAATTATCGCATCGATCACGACGCACTACAGTATATCTTTGATCAAAATATTCAGAAGATAAAATAGAATCATCTAACCAGGTTTCCGTTAGACATATTACATCATATTCAAAGTTTAAAATTGATAAATAAATTTCATGAGCCTTGCTTTTCATTCCTCTAACATTCTGGTAAAAGACTGATATGTGAGTACTATCCATAAAAATAAAAAAATAGTAAGGAAACATGTTATTTACAGTTAATACACTATCTTAAATAATTTTGTTTAAACAAAGTTCATCCCTTATGAGTATGCTTCCAGAGTTTTCACTTTTGCAAACAAATATTTTGCCATAGCGCACCCAAACAAACTTATAGGACTTCTCTTTGGCTCTAAGGCGAGCTGCGGCATGCAATGATTTCAAGCTAGGAGAAAGGTGCTCCGACACGTAAATAGGCTCTCTAACACCTCCGTATCCCAATAAAGATGTATTTAATTTATTGTCACCGTGAGACTTGTTGTATCTGGTAATGGCAGATAAAAACTCGTCCCGACACCTGGGACTACGCATTTTAACAATGACAGAGCGAGGACGAGACTTATTATTGTTTTTAGTAGCCACTCTTACACACTTGTGTATATCACCATCACTAAGCGCATACGACACCACTTTAGCCAATTGTGTTATGGTGCTAGGTAAGACTTCATTTTTATTTTCAGGCAAACCATTTATTTCCAAATTTGTATCACGCATGTGCTGGTCCATATTATTCATTTGGCATTTCAGTTCCTGAATGGTCTTATGTAAGTCAGCATTCTGAGTTCTCAATTCTGCATTGTCACTTTTCATTACATGCAACTCATTCTTAAGATCACTGACCTGCGAAATGTCAAACGATCCTGACTGTTTCAACTCCTCCAATTCCTTTCTCATATCATTTATTTCACATCTAAGTTCGCGTATCATATTTCTTACTTCAATCCTCATTGTGTTCTGAATTTCAGTTCTAATAATTCGCTGAATCTCGCTATCGCCATCATCCATATCAGAGCTATTATCCATATGGTCAGCTACACCAGTTTTACTACCAGTCTTGTGCTGCTTTATTATACAGCTAGGACAATTCCATGTGGATCGTGCAATTTTACTTAGCCTCTTGTAAGCTGTGACACTCAATTGAACACATAGGTGATGATAGTGTTTATCACATGAAGAACAAATCAATTTATCAATTTGTTTAACGTGCAAACCACAGGTACCACAGCCCGACATCTTACTCAAGTTGTATGAGTTATTAATAAATTCATACAAACACCAAAAAGCACATCCGGCACTTGGTATCGAACTCGGAGCAACCGCGTCCTCAGTCGGTTGCTAACTCCCCAAGACCAACAGAGCTTACACAATTGAGTTCAAATTATAGATCTAATAGTACGGCTTAGTTTGCAGAGTGTATTGGTAGTTGGCACAAACGTTGCGATTGCAGGTACACAAAAAAGTTTTAACTTTTTAAGTTTAAATTCACCGTCACGATTTACAAAGTTGTATGCTTTTTCTTAATATTAACACCTCTAATTACGGTAGATATTATCTCACTATATAGTTTAAACGTTTATTAACCAAAGTCAAAACAGTTTATGCACTTAACTTTACTTTTTACTAAGAATAATCAATTAAATTACGGAGCAAAAATTTACGCGACTGCACAGTTAGTGTCCCAATTATGTTATAGTTATGATGGTCACCAAATCACTAACACAGATACTCAAAAGTTTTTAGGCTTATGGATCGATGACGACATGTCATGGAGAACTCATATCGAACACCTGTGTAAGAAGCTTAACAAATACTCGTATTCACTATACATGTTATCAAAAGTTGTGAGTCAAAAGACTGTGCTGACTTCTTATAATGCTTATGTTACAGCTGCATTAAGATACGGTGTCATATTTTGGGGGAACTCTGTCGATAAAGAGGAAGCTTTCAAGGCACAAAAAAAGTGTGTGAGAGCAGTTTGCAGACTAAGGTTACCTGATAGCAGTAGACCACATTTTAAAGATCTACAGATTTTAACTCTGCCATCGCTTTACATTTATGAGTTGGCCATTTTTGTAAAATCGCATCCCGAACTATTTCCATATTTAAATAGTAAAAGACAGTGCAATAAAAAAATAAGAGTACCACCTCACACAACTGCGCTATTTAGTAAAAATGTTCTAGGTATGGCTCCAAAAATTTATAATAAAATTCCAAAAAATATTAGAAACATTGAGGATATCAATGTGTTTAAACGAATTTTCAAATCGTTTTTAGTGGATAAAATTTATTATTCCGTAAATGAATATTTAAATGATCAACAAATTTGACTTACATAATCCATAGGTAATTTCAATGGATGTTATTAATATAATGATATTTTATATACTTGTAATTAAAATAATCTTGTGTCTAAAATAATAATGTAATTATAATAATTAATTAAGTTAATAGCAATGTAATAATTTGAAAATGTATATTATGGTCCTAAATTTATAATGTAATCAATTGTAATTTTATGTAATATTTTATATATTTGCACACCAGAAATGGTAGTGTACAGAGATGCTTATACCTACACTGTAACAACTATTGTAACCTGTATGACGCAAATAAATTATTTGATTTGATTTGATTTGATTTGTAAAATTTATAAGTTAAAGTAAATGACATCGCTTATTTCATCATAACAACCCATTAATGTCCCACTGCAAGGACGGGCCTCCTCCTATGACGGAGGGATACTTGGCCTACTAATACCACGCTGGCCAGTCGGATGGGTATACGGTTTAATTTCAAGTTTTCCTTCATTTTTATTTCGTAAAGATAATATTCACCGATAGTCCCTTAGTCGGTTTTACGCCACCCATGGGATGAGATGGGGAGGTGACATATTGTATTCTTACATTCGATTCCCATATGGAGGACAATTGTGATCCACAAACTATTGTCCTTAGTCTGGATGTTCTTTGTGTCCGTTAAATTGATATTTTTAAAGGCCCCCTTATGTACCATATTATAGCAAAAAATATTTGATTAAACTTAGACTGGATTATATTATTATCTATAGATAAACTGCGTGCAGTATTTTTGAATTACTTAATAAAATAATTTACACAAACACATTGAACAATTATTTAATGTTTTGTGATTGTATTTCTATATTTTATTGTCAGTTTTGTATTTTTTCAATGTTGACAAATAGCAATAATGGGTAAAATGATTTTATAAAGAAAAAAAACGTGTTACTTATTATGTTGTCTGTTACATACCTATATATTATTTATTAAATAATTATATAAGTGTGTTATAATTGCAGTTATAATAAGATTGTGAGAAAAGGAATGTTATTTAAATCTATATATTTATATTTTATTATATAAAACTCAAAGGTGACTGACATAGTGATCTATCAAGGCACAGCCCAAGCCACTGGTGGGATCTGGCTGAAATTTGGCATGCAGGTAGATATTATGACGTAGGCATCCGCTAAGAAAGGAAAATGATGAATTCTACCCCCAAGGGGATAAAATAGGGGTATGAAAGTTTGTATGAAACTTTGTCAATATCAAACCGATAGGCCTGATACTTTGCATGAATATAGCTACTATGACGTTGACACCCCCTTAGGAAGGACTTTGATAAATTTTACCCCCAAGGGGAAAAAATAGGGGATGAAAGTTAGTACGAAACTTTGTCAGTTTCAATACGATCGGGCTGAGACTTCGCATGCATATAGTTACTATGACGTTGGCACCCCCTTAGAAAGGACTTTGATAAATTCTATCCCCAAAGGGATATAATAGGTGATGAAAGTTTGTATTAAACTTTGTCAGTTTCAATCCGATCGAGCTGAGACTTTGCATGCATATAGTTACTATGACGTTGGTACCCCCTTAGAAAGGACTTTGATAAATTCTACAACCAAGGGAAAAAAATAGGGGGTTAAAGTTAGTATGAAACTTAGCTTCTCTCATGGACTGCATGTTTTATGTTGCTTGCTCACGAGTAATTTCTCTCAATAGCGTAATAGTTTTAGTGCCTAATGACAGATTAATTATTAAGAATATGTGTACAAAGAAGTTTTGTAGGCCCCTTATTTCTACACACGCTAAACAAAAAAATAAGCCTAATTAATCATAATACTTCTGAACGCGAGCGATGCCACGGGCAACAGCTAGTTCAATTTATAATAATATGATGTAGGTATATAGTTTAACTTTAAAAATTGATGTTTGTACGCCAGTATTGGCAAAACAGGGAAAGACTATTTATTTTTGTAACATGTTTTGTACCTGTGATTAACAAATAAAGGTTATTAGTATTTGTATTTATTTATATTTAAAAATACAGCACGCATTTTAACTCTTGATGTAGTCCAGTCTAAGTTCGAAAGATGGCGCTGTTTAATATTAATTAATTAAATTCAAATATCTTTTAATAGACGGAACCGATTGCAATGAAACAAAAACTAAATGTAACTTCAAGTTACGCTCAATGGTTGTGTATAAAAATCATCTACGAAATTTTAATTCATTAAACATTGAAACAAATTCCATTTTTCATGACCCCTGATTTGTATTGGACTGTTCTAATAAAGAGATCAAGCGATATCTCGAGTATTACTTATCCGATTTTGATGAAACATACCTCAGTTTAGGCCCAATAAAAAAGGCTACAATACAATGTATTGGTCTTAAGATTATATTAATTCGTTTTAAAGATGTGCGGTAACAAACAGACAGACATTAATTCTAAAAATTGTGGTTTCGTGCTTTTTGACTTTTTTCTAGATTTTGTAGATAATTTTTATCTGAATTTTCGAAAAGAACAGACATTTCGACCTCTACAGTTTTATTATAGTATAGATAACTCATCATAACAGCCCATTAGTGTCCCAATGTAGGGACGGGCCTCCTCCAGTGACGGAGGGATACTTGGCCTACTAATAACACGCTGGCCAAACGGATAGGTATAGGGTTTAATTTCAAGTTTTCCTTCTTTTATTACGTAAAGATACAGATAACATGGTAAGTATAGATAACATGGTTAATTTTATTAAAATTTAAAAAGAATATTTTATAATTAGTAGCACTTAATAATAAAATAGTTATAGATTATTTACAAACTTATTTATGAGTATGATTACTACTGGTAACGCCATCTCGTGATTATAAGAAACGAAATTTAAATTCATTCAGCATTGAACAAAAACCATTTTTCATGAGCTCTGATTTATATTGAACTGTTCTAATAAAGAGATCAAGCGACATCTCGAGTAATACTTATCCTATTTTGATAAAACATACTTCAGTTTAAGCCCAATAAAAAAGGCTACAATACAATGTATTGGTCTTTAGATTATATTCATTCGTTTTAAAGATGTGCGGTAACAAACAGACAGACAGACAGACATTAATTCTAAAAATTGTGGATTCGTACTTTTTGACTTTTTTATAGATTTTGTAGATAATTTTCATCTGAATTTTCGAAAAGAACAGACATTTCGACCTCTACAGTTTTATTATAGTATAGATAATTTTTTCAATTAGGTATGTTTGCTTATTAAAGAACCATTTTGTAGTTAATTTTGTTCAATGTGCGCAGGGAACGTCTGTTGGTTGATAATATGATGATAATGAATTTATATGTTTTAAAATAACGTTAAATATTAGACAGTACTACGAGTATAGAAGAAATTCTTAATGAAAAGGAGTAATTTCCCATTTTTGTTCCCTATTTAGACAACGTAGTTGATTCAAGTTAACACAATGAAATAATTGCAGTATCATTTACATAACGAAGGTATTATATCAATTAAATACGAAAAGCTCTCAATCTCATCTCAAGGGGAATGTTAAATAATGTAAGGAATATCTTCTCAAGGTAAGTTTAGGGCTGAACCTGACCACACACGCTTTCAACGTCGGAAGCTTCTAAGAGGCTCGCCAGACCTCCAGCTCTGCAGGGACCTAACAATTATAAGAACTCGCTGTAACTACTGTTCATTCGATACTTAAGAATTTTATATTAACATAATTTTTTCAATTAGGTATGTTTGCTTATTAAAGAACCATTTTGTAGTTAATTTTGTTCAATGTGCGCAGGGAACGTCTGTTGGTTGATAATATGATGATAATGAATTTATATGTTTTAAAATAACGTTAAATATTAGACAGTACTACGAGTATAGAAGAAATTCTTAATGAAAAGGAGTAATTTCCCATTTTTGTTCCCTATTTAAACAACGTAGTTGATTCAAGTTAACACAATGAAATAATTGCAGTATCATTTACATAACGAAGGTATTATATCAATTAAATACGAAAAGCTCTCAATCTCATCTCAAGGGGAACGTTAAATAATGTAAGGAATATCTTCTCAAGGTAAGTTTAGGGCTGAACCTGACCACACACGCTTTCAACGTCGGAAGCTTCTAAGAGGCTCGCCAGACCTCCAGCTCTGCAGGGACCTACCAATTATGTGAACTCGCTGTAACTACTGTTCATTCGATACTTAAGAAATTGTATAAAAAAGTAATTTTGTACATTTTTATCTATTGTTCTGTTACCTATAACACAAGCAGGTTAAGCCTAGCTTACTTTGGGAACAGATAGCGCTGTGTAGAGATGTCCGTGAATATTTATTTTTGAGTACCTAATATGCGCTTATTCGTAAACTTTCAATAACTTCGTTATCTAAATACTACCTTTAAAGTTACTCAAGGTTGTATTTAAAATAGTGGATGTCGAAACACCCATAAAGAATCAACAGTTTAACCACACCAATTTTTGCCTATTTCAATCAAAAAACCTCCAAATTCTGGTGTGACAAGCCCATAATAACTACTGCACCACTTGGTCAGGGAATAATTAGATTAGAAATATCGTTATTTCTCTCGAAGTAACTTCCGTGTGGTGACGGAGTAGGAATACAATATGTCACCACCATCTCCTCCCACGGGTGTCGTAAAAACCGACTTAGGGACTATCCGTAAACATTATTTTTACGAAATAAAAAGGAAGGAAACTTGAAATTAAACCATATACCAATCCGTCTGGCCAGCGTGGTATTAGTAGGCCAAATATCCCTCCGTCACGGGAGAAGGCCCGTCTCTGCAGTGGGACATTAATGGGCTGTTATGAACTACGTATAATAATTAAAACTAACCTACCAGCTTTCTTTAACAAGAGTGCTCCTAGAGGCAAGTAAAACAACAACTCTAGTTATGTTTATCAGGCACAACATAGTTTAAAACTTTGCCTGGCTGTGTAACTTTTATAAACTGGGCAATACACTCTATGTTAACTTTGCCTTAGTTTAAATCCCAATGGAGCAAAAGCCGAGCCATTAATGAGAGTAACATTACCGGGCAAGAAGCGGCTACACTCGCATGCGGTTTCGGAGTAAAATTACATCAAATCAGCTGAATTATTTAAAAGTTTTAGTATAAGCTTCATAGTTTGTGAGTTTATCGAACCTTGTATCGTACTCTAAGTAATCTTAGCACATTAATTATTTAAAAGCACTTGGATTGTTCTATATGTATACATAGTATCTTTAGTAATGTAATACAGTGTGGTCTACCTATTGTTTCTTGGAATAAACTTATGGTATACTATTCAGAAACGATAATGTAAGGTTCTAGATAGTACGAAATTACTAAACCTATATTTTGAACATGGACAGTAGATAACAAGGTATCCTAAAATTTATGTATTGTATTAGTAGAATTTTGGTTGTATTGTATTCAACACCATCTTAGAAGTAGAGGTAGTTTTATGTGTTTAAGTATAAAACCTGCCATAACCTGCCTTTTAATGAGGTGAAAGCCAGATTTCCAGAATTACGGGATGTGCCAATCACAGCGTCAAACGCTAATTCAGGACTAAAATTTGTGGATCGCATAAACAATTTGACCTCTTGTACTCTAGCAACTACTAAAACCGCTGAAATACGGAGGCAGTAAATGTTTGAAAGTACCAATTTAAAGGTATTTATAACCGTGAGTAAAGAACAACCAAAATTTATCGAAATCAACATTTAATGGACCTTACATTAAACTGCATTCGTCGTAACAGCCCATTAATGTCCCACTGCAGGGCGGGCCTCTTACTGTGACGGAGGGATACTTGACCTTCTAACACCACGCTTGCCAAACGGATTGGTATAGGGTTTAATTTCAAATTTTCCTTCTTTTTATTTCTTTTAAGCTTAACTCAGTGTTATTTTTATTCTCACTAACAGAAATAAAATAAAATAAACGTAACTTCGTAAAACCAGCTTAAGTTTTACTTTCCAATAAAACAGGTTAAGATCATGATAAGCCTAGCAAAGGTCGTGTTATTCATAGTATTCCTTACGACGGTTCCTGAATGTAATTAATTTTCAAGGGATTACGATACAAATGCCCTGGATAAAGTAGGTTAGTCTGACCGTGTTGAATTTAACAATGTTGACAGAAGAATACTTTACATTTTATGTAACAAGGGACTAAATTAAAACGGCCAGTGTTTGACGACTAAAAATGGTGTGTAGAATACTTTTAAATGTACTGAAATACTTTTAAGTGAATAGTACATGTAGTCTAGTGCAATCGGCGCTTAAGTATGCGGCAAATCGGCGTAATAATAGGCGTTAGAATTAACAGAGCATAACTAATTCATAGTTTAAGTTGACTTTGCCACTATGTTTGTATTTTACTTAGTTACAATTAAGTTCTACGCTTCTTCTTCTTCTCTCGTGTCAATGGTCGAGAACACAAACATTTTTTGAATAGTGAGTGGCCACCAGTGGCGAAGGGTGGATTTTTATAAAAGGGAAGCCGAAGATTCCGTGGACTTTCGTTCTACTTTATATTACTATTATTCTGTAGTTCATAGGTATTCGTAGGCGCCCCAAAGTGCGCCGGCGTTTCTTATATTTATAATTTAATTTCACGATGTTTTATCACACAACACATTATTATGGATAGACAATATAATCTAACACTATTAACGTGTCCCTTATAACAACAAACTATTAAATTTGCTGATAAATAATACAAACAAGTACTTACTTACAAAAATATTCCATAGGATCCCAACGCACTACGACAAAAATAAAGTCAACCAATGCATAACACATAATACACAATCATAAATAATTAAACATACAAATTTTACTACTTTAAAGTACGTAGTACATAATTACCTCAATGACTTTAAACAAGAAAGCGAATTTTATAACCTATTTGCAGAAAATAAATAATTCTGTTTTTTCTTCTAATGGTCCTATCGTTTACCGATGATTCTGCCAAAGTCAAGATGGAGAGAATAAAAAAATAAAAACAAATAAATATAATTAAAAGCTGAAAATTCAGAAGAAAGACTGATTTCTATCAGATTTAATTTTTTTTTTTTTTAAATCTCATTTATTTAAAGATAGCCATA
Source organism: Schrankia costaestrigalis (assembly GCA_905475405.1). NCBI lineage: Eukaryota > Metazoa > Arthropoda > Insecta > Lepidoptera > Erebidae > Schrankia > Schrankia costaestrigalis. The sequence continues at coordinate 5,542,180 of FR997830.1, forward strand.
CATCGTATAGATTTAAATAAATTGATAAAAACAAAAAGGAATGTCAATGGCAAATTAAGTACTTAACGTAAAATGAAATGAAACTTCGTTACAATTGGTCGGTCCACTGGTTGCAATAGTGCTTTCTCGCTCTCGCAATGTTGTAGTTGTATCTTTTATCCTTGTCATAAGCCGGTGGCCATCGGCTTATATGGTACCTTAGATCGACGAAGACAAAGTGTCACGTGGCCGTACGATTTCCGTACGTATTGTTGTACTGGATTCCTAATTTCGCGACCGGCTTACCGCGCCCCGCGCATGCGCGCTTTAGGTACTCTCTGACTGACCCATAACAAGTGGTTAGTTGACAACCTTTAATTACTAGATGGCGTTATGAGTACGTAAATAATCATATTGAAAATTATTATTACTATAATTTTGTATTATTATTGCGATTTACGTAAGAGAATACTTTTTTGTTTTATATTATTTTGTATTGAGTGGATGTTGCATCATTGATTTATAATTGATTAATAGACAATGCTAAGCGGTTTTTGCAAAGGTAAGCCGGTAGGAATCGAGTTATATGGACACTTCGCCACTAGTGGCCACTGGCATTTGGAGTGACCGCATAAAGATCGGCCATCGTACACCGCTCAAGGCACAAAGGGCTCACCAGTAGATGCGACATCGTTTGCACTGGATTGCCGCAGTCACATTGGGGAAGACAGGCGTCTCTGAATCCCCACTTACACATATTTGCTCTACAGCGGCCAACCTGTGTACGAAGTCGGTTTAATGACCTCCAGATCGGCCACTGCAATGTGTGTCCCGGTGGAAGACTTTCGCGCGGGGTAATAGAGTCCGGAGGTGGAGGACACTTCAAGCCAAAGTTTGCACCTTGCGGCTGTTGGTATTTCTTCTGCCAGAGCTTCTGTGCAGCAGAGAAAACTTTTCCGGCTTTTGAGAAAAAGTTATATAGTTAAGTTACTTAGTTCTACGCTATAATATGCAAATAAACAAAGTTTATCCGAACTCTCCATAATTATTTTTGGTAAATAAAAATAATGATTATAAAACTTTTATACTCATCTAAAAAAGCTTGCGAGGCTACTTTTTGACCATGAAGACAATCAGCGAAAAGAGCTTGTAACTTAAGTAATCAAGTATTTTTTTATATTATGGTAACCAACTAAATATAACGTAACAGCACAACTTTGTTTTTTTATCATGTCTATAAATAATTGTGATTTTCAAAGTAAGACTGTACTATTGTGATACCTATCACGTAGATCTATCGAATACTGGAGTCATTTACGACTCCCCTACTAAGTCTCATACTATGTGCAACAAGGTGGTAGGTAATTAGATCCTTATCGACTATGCTAAGGATTTGTTACGAACTTGTTAAGCATAGCACGTTCTCGGAATACAAATCATTGTGTACGTTGAAAATAGTTTGTTTTTCTGAAAATCTGTGGAAAACTAAATGTTTCTAGTCAATATCATATTATTATTATGAAATAAATAAATATTCCTCACACATTCACACAACGCCATCTAGTCCCAAACTAAGCAAAGCTTGTACCTTGGGTACCGGTAAACAGGGGTTACTTTGATGTTGTGGGGTAACATTGATCGCTCAATTTTCTTTATTATAGCAGTGGTTTTTTCGTGCAAACGTAGCACCCCATATATGGGAAAAACCTGATAATGGCTAATACTACAAATCGGTCATCCTTCTCTTAGCACATTCAGAGAAAATGAGTGATCAATGTAGCCCCCTACTTATTAAAGTAACCCCATTCTACGGTACTAGACAACGGATAAAATACTTATATACTTTTTTTTGAAATACATACATATTATACATAGAAAACACCCAGACCAATGCAAACGATCATATATAGGTACATATCATTATTATAGATGTCTTTTTAGATTGAATTCTAACTACATTTAAATTATTTAGAAATTATATTCAGCAAACTAATATATGTATCCAGATTATATATCATTGTACAAAAAAATTGGTAATCAAAATATATTATCGGCTAAGTAATTTCTCATTTGTAATTTTTGATGTTGAAGTCGTGGTAGCTGTAGCCGACTCTGTACAGCTATATCTAGAGCCGGATACACTATATTATTTAGGCCACATACAGCTGTATGTAGAAAAAAGATAGCTCTCCATTATCCTTGGAGTCTTGTATAAAAACAAAATGTTTTAAGAATTCAATTTACTTACACTATGTAATTAACATCCTCTTAAAAATAAGAAAAAAATCCTATTAAAAATATTATATAAACAGGATATTAACGCGCATTCTATTTACCTTTATTTTACTTGAAAAAAAGTTATAAATCCTATAAGGTATCTATAGAAATAACAAAGAAAAAACTAACAAAAGAAAAAAAACGTCAACGAAAATCAGTTCCAGCATTTCCCTAAGCCTCTGTGAAGCACCTTCTCTCGCGAGATCGCATTTTCGGTGGCGTTTTATACGCGACGCATGCTTGATTCCCACTATACATATTTATGATGCCGCCTTCCCGAAAGAAAGAATTTTATGGTCGAAAGATAGGTGACCGTACAACAATTACTTGGGGATCTCGGTTTTATGGATATTTCTGATGTGCTTAGAATGAAACTCTTCGAATTGTGTATTGATTATCTTGAGGTTACTGAAGAGTTACGAAGTTTATTGTTTGGTCAATGATTTTTATTTTCTCCTAAAATGGCTGTGCTTTGCTGGATTTTTATGCTTTGATGTTATAGAGACTAAGCTTGGTCTAGATTTTTGCTGAAAGTTTTATAGCTACGAAAGCTTTATAAGTTTTACTGTAAGATATTCAAACAACGCCATCAAGTCTCAAGCAAATGAGACCTTGTGCCAAAGGTGCAAGATAACGGGTTAACAATAAGTATGTATACTTTTTCTTAGTAAATCATAACATAAAAGTCCCACTGCAGGGACGGGCCTCCTCTCGTGACGGAGGGATACTTGGGCTACTAATACCACGCTGGCCAGACGGATTGGTATAGGGTTTAATTTCAAGGTTTCCTGCTTTTTATTTCGTGATATATTCACGGATAGTCCCTTAGTCGGTTTTTACGACAAAATGGAATGAGATGGGGTAGTGACATATTGTATTCCTCCGTCACCACACGGAGAGTAAGTTTCTTAGTAAATACATAATCAGATCTTATTAGAATAAAATTACAAATTATTATCATTGATATATTTATATTGTACAGTCACGAGCAATAATATGTACACATTTTCAAATTTTCTAAACTATCTGCACGTTTATCTAGACATTACAATATCAAAATGAATTCGTAATTTAGAAGAGGTTCCGTACAGTTTTGAATTAATCTTCGAATTTTCAATTTTGGATTGGCAGAACTTTAGATAACTGGTTTACAAAATGCGAAAATGTGTACATATTATTGCTCGTGACTGTACAATTTATTCAACTATAGCCTATCGCAGTCCACTGCTGGACATATGCCTCACCCAACACGCGCCACAGAACACAGTCTTGCGTCCTTACTTCCTGTGTTTTACACACTTTACAGTAAACACATTAAGACTCAACGACGACACATTACTTAAATTATTCGCTTTAAACCAAGAACATATAAAGCACAGTCTCAGTTTGATTCCAATCGGATATTCGGTTAAGTAGTGCAAACATTCCTCGCCGGGTTATATGGCAGAGGGTTTTAAGACGTACAGTTCGCAGTCAGTAGTTTGTCCAATCAATCGCAACTTGTACGATGGATTGTGTGCTCCCTGGTGCCGTTTCGTGGCTTCCGTACCAGCTCACTACTAATATCGGAATTGGAATTGTATTGTTCGGAATTGAAACTTCGTATGAGAATGTGAACATCGTCTAGATATTGTTGTAGGGATGATATGTTTGTATTTAGTTTATATATGTACAGGTAGAGTTATAAAATCAAAGGTCACATTAAGAACTGCCTTCCGTTAATAAGATAGTAATTACAATATTAGAAAATAATTTACACAATTCAAAGACCTTTTATATCTCTCTATGGGTTACCTATTTTAATCCCGAATTTTAATATTCCGAATATCAAAATCCAGAAAACGTTTGGACATTTCGTCATTATCCCATTTTTTTAAATTTCGATGTATTATTTGCCATATAATCGCAACTTCGAATTTCATTTGCCCATTTATTTATTTGTACGACGTTTTAAAATCCAGAGGAATGAGTTCCAGATATAAAAATCTAAATGCACGAAATCCAGAGGACCGTAATCCATATGCACTAAAGCCAAATTTTTAAAACACAATTTATTGAAATACCTTTATTGAAAACCAGACAAACAATATCCAGATTTTTAAAATCAATATTTTTTAAATAAACGATATCCAGATAAACTAAATCCTTTTATCTTTTACTAATATTATTAATTGCAACCTAAACTAACCTACTAAGTCGAATTTGACAATAAAAATCTATGAGTAATGGGCAAGTAAAACAATAGCTAGTCGGTTCTGGCAAGGTCGCTTCGCTCGCTCGGCTCGTGCGAAGGGTCACAGTTCTAACCTAACCTAACCAAATGACTCGAATTTGACCATTAAACCTATCTGTAATGGACAAGTAAAACAATAGTGAGTCGGTTCTGGCACTCGCTGGCCGCTGCCGCGGCACGCTCGCTTCGCTCGCTCGGCTCGTGCGAAGGGTCACAGTTCTAACCTAACCTAACCAAATGAGTCGAATTTGACAATTAAACCTATATGTAATGGGTAACTTAAGCAATAGTGAATCGGTTCGCAGTTCTAATCTAACCTAGGTCACATAAAATAATATTATGTTTTGCAATAATTTAGCTGGAACACGATTGTATGGAAACCAAATAAAAAGTTTATGAAAATCTGGCAAAAATTTATCTGGAATATGATTAATTAATTAATTCCACGGATCGGGAGAAGTGGAAGTCTGAAGGGGAGGCCTTTGCCCTGCAGTGGGACAGTACAGGCTAATAATAATAATGATTATATGGGAACCAAATAAAAAGATTATGAAAATTTGGTAATAGTTTATCTGGAAAGTGGTACGATGGGAACCAAAAAAAGTATTCTGTGAATCTGGTATAACTAAATCTGGATTATAAGAATATGGGAAACAAAAAAATACTATTTGATAATTTGGTTTTAGTGCATCTGGAAATCGATTCATCTGGGAAATTAAAAACAGAATTTTAAAAAGTTGTCATTCATTACATCTGTCTTTTAAAAGTTCTACCAACTGTTTTCTGGGTTTTAAGATTCGGGTAATAGAAATTCGAGGTTTCAATAGGTTACCCTCTCTATGGTAATTTAAAAATATTTGTATACATATATAATGTGACTATAAGGGAGCGACTCGGTCAATTTGTGACAAGGCTCCCTAAATAAAGATTTAAAAAAAAAATAAGACCTTTAGGGACACAACTTATTTGCTTGAAATAAAGCTTAGTTTAAAACACCGCGCTTGTCAGGGAGATTAGTAACGGATTTTATGACAACTTTTCCTTCTTTGTCAGATATATTGTGAGGTAAGTAGAATCTAGTACTTTAGTTGCCTTTGACGACACTCTCAGAATGATATTCAATTCAATTTATTTATTTCGGAACAAAGTCCATAGTGTTAGTAACAATTTCTCTTAAAACTAGTATTAGTAACTATAACTAGACAAATATACAATGCAATTTAAAGTGTGTGTGTGATGATTGCAGATATGGGGACACTCTGTATTTTTATTACAAAAACGTACCTAAAACTTCGATAAAATGTAATCAAAACATAAAAATAGTTATCCCTTGCGCTTAAATAAACAACGTTCTTTGAACTTACTTCAAATCAAACGTCACGGTATAATTTATGCTCGAGCCCTATTTCACTTACAAAGCGACTAAGTAGCAGGACGAAGTAGTCGACGTAACGTAAACATTGTTCGCATCGCTAATTTACCTCGTACAAAGGAAAAACATACAGGAATAAATACAGGTATCCCGGCAATTTCAGCAGATGTGCACTGTGGGCATTCTCACGAATTTTCACATAGCGAAAGGAGCAACCAACTTTGAATAAAGGATTTTGTTGTAATTATTTGTATCCAATCGGATTATGAATTATTGTCGTTAGTTAAGATAAAACAATTACTATTTGCGACCTCTGTGGCGTAGTGGTTATATAACATGACTGCTACGCAAAGGTCTCGGGTTCGATTCCCGCTCAATGCAAATCTTTGTGTGCATGAACATGATTGTTTGCATTGGTCAGGGTGTTTCCTTTGTCTGTTATTACACGTATGTTTATCCGTTGTCTAGTACTTATAGCACAAGCTTTGCTTAGTTTGGGACTAGATGGCGTTGTGTGAAATATTTATTTTTAAATAATTATTAAAGTAACCGGAAGATACATGCAAACAAAATCAGGCTATGTACCAAACTTTACTTCTTTGTCTGAGATATTTAAGTCATTATCTAGTCCCTTAGTTCCCAATTACCAACCACTCAGATTGAAATGCGGACATTGAGTATGGTGACCGTGGGATATACCCTGGTATCATCACCATAACAGCCCATTCATGTCCCACTGCAGGGACAGACCTCCTCGGGTGACGGAGGGATACTTGGCCTACTTACACCACGCAGGGTAGACGGATTGGTACAGGGTTTAATTTCAAGTTTTCCTTCTTTCTATGTAAAGGTAATATTCACAGATAGTCCCGCAATCGGCTTTTACCACACCCACGGGATGAGATGGGGTGGTGACATATTGTATTCTTACTCCGGCACCACACGGAAATTATTCCTTATATGCCGTGGTATCATGCCTTATCGTTTTACACTAAAAGTCTATTGGACTATTGGACGCGGTGTGATATTAGCTTTATTTTGCTTGGCATTTTGGCAGATGTTACACAAGCCGTAGTCTTCAGCTGACAGTCAGCAAACTAAATATAATTAATTACACCCGATTTTTTTTACACTTTACCGTTTTAAAGACAAAGACGGCAGGAAGTTCGTACAACCAAAGTAATTAGTTACTCAGCCGTATAATAGAGAAGCCTTAAGGGGAAACAATTCAATCGCAATTCCATACAAACAAAGAAAGTTAATTCCTCCTTCATTAGATAATAAATACTCAAAACTATAGATGATATCGTTTTGTCTCGTTATTATCTAGTCTTATTGATTAATAAAGCAGTAAAAAAAATATTCATTTACAAGTTATGAGGCTTCAAAGTTCATAATTCTATGCACATTTTATGACAACTTTTAGCGTAATAAAATAGGATTAAACGTTTATAAAGGTAAATATATTTTGGGACTAGGAATAGATTATTTATTCGAAAATTCAAATAATTTTATATTGACTAGATACATTCTAAAGTTTGTACGCAATTACCTTTTTCCCAAAACCATTTTAGGAAATTTTACCGTGCTCGTTTCCGCCATCGACATCTTGCATCTCGCCTCCACTTTCTGCACCCCTCGGGTCGGCGGAGGGGAGGTACGACAGCGAGCCGACCGTCGTCGAATGTTACCGAATATTTTTTTTTAAACTTCAATAAACTTTAATTTATGTCATTTATGACAATTACGTATCGCTTGCCAGTAAGAAGTTTCGTAATTTCTTTTATCAAAGAGATCCAATTATTATCAGATGCATAACCAGTTAAATAAAATACCTACATCAGTGACATTCTTGACTAAAATCAACTGTCAAAATTCACCTATTATTACAATAGTCAATAGAGCATAGCTAAGGCTGTCACATTGCACAAACTGTATTTTTTTTTGTAATTCATTTTGTATTTTTTTTTAAATATTTACGTGACTCACCCCCGCCCCGGTATCTGAATGACTGATCAAGTATCATTTCTTGTCAACTATCATTTCCAGATTTTATGATTATTATTTATTTTTAATAAAAATAATCAAGAGTTAGAACTGGTCAGATCCTGGAGACCACCGAGAGTCGAGGGAACACCTCAACGGCATATAGCAGCTACCTTGTGTTTGGGCTTATTTTAATTGTATTGATGAAAACTTTACACAACTTTACACAAACATGATCTGATGATGAAGACGACTGAGGGTCGAGGAAACTTTTCAACGGTATATAGCAGCTACCTAGTGTTTGGGCTTATTTTATTCGTATTAATGAAAACTTTACACAAACATGATCTTATGATGAAGACAACTGCAGAAATTTATTTAATACTAATCTTAGAAATTGTAATCAGCATGGTTTTTAACCGACTCCTGTTGAAGTCGGTTTTTTAATTAGAAAATTATATGATTATTCTTCTTTTTTTTTAAATCGCGCTTAAATTAACTTCATGTACTGTATGTGAAGTAAGATATTATTGTGTACTGTATGGAACCCCTATAACCGATGCACGGTCTAAAAAACTGCCTCAGTTTAACTTAAAAAAAAAAAAATATAATGTTTTACGGTGTCATACCTATACCACTTACAAGATAAATTGATGTCTCGCTTGGTGTGTCTTCCGCAACAAAACTTACAATAAAATATTTTTTAAAAACCCATTTTAGTTATCTTTATTTACTTCTGATTTATTACTTTTTGAGTAACTACCTACAGCTAGTATTAGTGTCAACCCTAACAATCAAGAAGAACAATACCTATTTATATTTTGAACGACATTTTGATTTGTAATAAATACAATCGAGCGCGTGTGCGTGTGCATGTTTCTTACTGCTTTTCTATGAGTTGTTCTCTTTCTTACGCGACGTTTGGTGAAACAACAATGTTTTAGGCTTCGCCGACAGCTGAGTTAGTTTTGACAGAATGAGCCTTCTTAATGTCTCTGGTTGACAAGTAAATTTGATCTAAGTAGTTATTTAAATAAATACTGCGCGCGGCGTGTGGCGTGGCGTTGAGTGGGGCGTAGGACGTTTTTTTCTGTTTTCGCTGGGGCGGGGCGTGAAGCGGCACGCATCATCGCACGCGTAAACACAAACTTATAGCAATATATGACGTTGTTTATAGAGAAGCGTGGCGGGAAGCGTAGCGGTGCCCGCCGCTTTGCCCGCCGCGGAGCCCGCGGCGATACGTCAAATCTATAGCGAAGCACGCTTGTCTCGATCAAATCAACAAGATTTTTATATAGCTTCAGCGAGAATTGACGCTGCGTGCTCCGCCGCGTGCACCGCCGCGTGCAAAGCTGCGTGCGCCGCCGCGTGCACCGCTGCGTGCGACGCTCTATTTTAACAAATGTGTCAAAAAACGCTTCTCCGTAAACACGCCCATACAACGTCATATATTTGAATTCAGTGCGGTCCACCCCGCTCAACGCTACGCCATACGCCCCGCTTCTCCGTAAACAAGGCCTTAGTCCTTGTTTTTATGTCAAACAGATAGAACCAAGTAAAAGAAATAAACGCAACACAAACTTTTAAAATAATCGTTTAATAATTAAACAGAAGAAATATACAAAATCATTCACAATGAAACAATGAACAAGCCGAAGGAAATTAAGTTTCCAGTAGTAGATGTGAAAGACAGAGAAGATTCAGTATAATTGCCGTGCGGTTAACTGTGCCCGTCCGGTGTACGAACAATAAGACCTGAGCATGCGGTGACCAAATTGTTACAATTTTGTACTAAAGATATAAAATGTATTCTATTTAAGCTTCTGAAATTTTGGTAGGAAATTTTACTTGGATTTGTTGTAAAATTTTGAGCATTGGTGCTTGGCTTTAGTGGTAAACTAGCTAACCCGTGCCCACTTCGTTGGGCGGCGAAAAAAACGCGTTCCTTTCCTAAATATATTTCATTACCGCTCCACTACTGTTAGTCATAGCGTAAAACTATATAGCCTATGACACTCCCCGATAAATAGACTATTGAACACAGAAATAATTTTTCAAATCGGTTCATTAGATCCAGAGATTACCCCCTACAACGTCACAAACACACAAACTTTACCTCTTTATAATATTAAGTATAGATTAAGAGTATCATAATCATAACAGCCCATTAATGTCCCATTGCAGACACGGGCCTCCTCCCGTGACGAAAGTATACTTGGCCTACTAATACCACGCTGGCCAGATGTATTGATAAAGGGTTTAGTTTCAAGTTTTCCTTCTTTTAGTAGAAAGTAAGAGTAAGGTAGTAGGTAATACTAGTTAATACAATCAATCATTTATTATTCGGCTGTTTAAGCACAAAAATATTCATTAAGGCAAATTTAAAACAGCAATTTAAAAAAAACAGGAAAATCAAAATGTTAGCTATCAGTTAAATTATTTAAATACTTGTTACAAAAAGTGATAAAATTAAAATGTGAGTTATAAGTTTTTAATAAAATAACAAAAAAACAGTAAACAATAATCCCTAGTGCGGGAGTTGTCTTTTTTAAAATAAAGAAAGAAAAGAAAGAATGTTTTTTTACTGGGAAGTTGGTATCTTTAATTTTTGCATAGTGTAAATTAAATTTCATTAGTACTTACCTAAATCCCTATAAAAACGATAACTCTTTTTTCATAATGATTGAATTCATTTAGCCAGGGTCAAATATGCAGACTACCTTTAATAAAATGTATAGTTAAATTAACAGCCAGTCTGCTAATGACATTGATGTCTTCCTTTCCAATCAAATAAATTTATGGTCACCCTGTTGGTGACGTTTATACAAATTCAGTGAATACAGTCAGAGGCGAAATAAAAATTGTTTCAGTAGACAACGGTAATAATAGGCATCGTTTTAAACAAGGGTTGTATTTCTAAAGAGATGAAAACGGTGGGAAATCTCTCTATTTTAGGTGACAAGTATGAAGTGACTCTTTGTTTAATGTATTTTTTATTTTATAAAGAGTACTGAAACGTTTAGAAATATGATAATAAGCTTATCTATCTATACTTCTATACTAATATTATAAAGAGGTAAAGTTTGTGTGTTTGTATGTTTGTGTGTTTGTGACGTTGTAGGGGGTAATCTCTGGATCTAATGAACCGATTTAAAAAAATCTTTCTGTGTTGAATAGTCCATTTATCGAGGAGTGTCATACTATACAGTATCACGCTATGACTAATAGAAGTGGAGCAGTAATGAAATATGTTTAAAAATCGAACGCGTTTTTTCGCCACCCAACGAAGTGGGCACGGGTCAGCCTGCTAGTGTATTATAAAGTAATAAATCTTGAAGTAAATTAGTTATTTGATCAGTGTGTTTTCTGATCATCCATTTTAATTTTTTCTCAAGATGTATTGAAGTTTTTTTTTTCTACTGGCTTGACATTAGCATGTGTATAGCTCTTTAAAAGATTAAGTCGTTGATTATGTGTTATAGGTACAATAGTTGTGTGAAAGTAGGAAAATATTTTTCCCATTCTCGTTGAGTTGATTTGAAAGTACACTAAGTTTTAATATTATCTTGGTATACCTTTTAAAGCGCCGTCCCTGGCAGGTACGAATATAAGATTTCTAAAAAACAGGATACACGATACAGCGTCTGATTTTACAATAATAAAATGTTAGCTATACATAATTCTTGACAAAAAAACGTGTAAATTACATTATTTTCGTCCTCTCATTTCTCAGAAAGATCAGTAAAAAGCGACAAATATTTTTTATCCTTAAAATTAAATAAAGCCAGGATTTTATAAGATTACATTCAAATACAAATAAGATAGGTTTACCAAAATCGTTTACGCAGAAACGAAATAAAACATTTTTTTGTTCCGGGAAATGGTAATATCAAATACAGGCACCTTTTTCTAATAATATGTTTTTTCAGAAAATGTTATTCTAAAGCCGCTGGCGTTTTAAAGTCTACAGATCACAAAAAATAACAAAGAATAATGGGGTGACCGCAGGCCATAAATATGTTGGTATAACGATGTGAATAATTTAACGGGGGTTGGGCCTAAGTAAATATTGTTACTTGTATGGAGGCCTCGTCACAACCTGTAAGTTATCGCACGCACACGTGTTTGAGTTCCTTAATACATACATGTTGACTTTGATTTGGTAGGGAGTTAATTTCGTTACATTGTTTCAATTGTATTGGCTGTCTGTACGTTGAACTATTTGTATAGTGTTCGGATTAGAAGATTCAAAGTTGTAGAAATCTCCTATTAGTTTCGCAACACGATACAAAATAGTCAGCCTGTTTTTCTTAAAATAATTATGAAGAAAGCCCATAACTGCAGACGCGACTGCGACTGCGACACGTTCATTACTGCAGCGGGTCTTTTGTAGGCTTTTGTGATCATTTTCATCACTGAAATAAATAAATAAATTAAGTATCATCAGTTCTATTCAACGAAATGTTGTCTATTTACATAAGCGTGTCGTACGACTGCCGTGCGTTTTTCGAAAAGCAACGTTCGTTTGTTTTCATCCAAATCTTGCCGTACGGCTGCCACTCGACACTATAAATACTGCCGTACGGGACAAAGCGCTAAATTAAAAGAGCCCTTCAGATCTTAGTATAATTTAATAATACCATTAATATAGTTTTCTTTACTCCTGCTTTGTACTAAAATTATTGTATTATTAAATGAAAGTAATACAATGTTGTTTGATCTGTAACCGTACGCAAATAACTATTGAAAATGTACGGAAACCGCACCTATAAAGTTATTAGTCTATATCTGACATTTATTACCTATTTTCATATTACAAACTACATATGTTGCCCACACTCAATGATATATACATAAAACCAGCTTTATGTGTCATGGATGAATACTAACAACATTTTCTATTATTCAAACGTTGAACAGGAAACGGATGTGATTGCAGTTTATAAATTATAAGAGACAATAACTACCAACAGCCGCAATGTGTCTGATTCATAATGTAAATTCATTGTACGTAATATTACAATGCATTTCGGAACTAAAAGGAATATTCAATATTAGGAGAAGCGCTGTGGTTTTACCGTTATATCTTAATTAAATGATATATTATCATCTACAGGCAGCGTAAACAATTACATATAGAGATATGTATTGCTCGCACATTCTCATTACGTTATCTACTCGTAGTCTCAAGCTAAGCAGAGCTTGTACTTTTGGAAATAAACAAAAAAAAGGGTACACAGTACACTTTTTAAAAAATAAATAAAATAAAACCTAAGTACTTACTAAGTAGAACTACTTTGAACTAGACGGTGTTGAGTAAATGTGTTGACAAGTATTGTTAAAAACTAGTATTATTTATCAAATTAAAAAAAAAAACAATTCAACGGTCTATAACCAGTGTGTTATTCACACATAAGTTAGTTTGTAAAATTCAAGGAATTTTATTTAAATGTCGCACGTAAAATAGGACAGAACAAAAGGTTCTTACCTACAAAGTCTATAATATTCTAGAAGAAATACAATTTAAATAAAAATAACTTTTGTAAGTAGTATCTATTCAAATTTTCCAAAAAACCACTTTGAACATTGTTACTGTTAACTGGTTTGAAGATATAAAAAGGGTCTAGAAAATATTTGTCCATCGTATTATTTGAACATTTTTGGTAACAACTGTTGTTGTAAAGTGCACCTTGGTGCCTCAGTTTCGGTTCAAAAACAATAACATTTGCATTATTATAAAGGGTTCGCATCTAATAACACTTTCGTAAAATAGTTTTGTCTTTTTTTTAAACAGTTATTACGTTTTCTGTGGCACATTGCTTAAGGGAATTACGTTTTTTGAAATGCATTTGTAAAGTAACACATTGGGCATAAGTTAATATAAATTATTTCTGAAGAAACTAGAATGTAAATGACAGTTTAAGCTTTGAGTTGTTACCTAAAATTACAATAACGTATACATAAATAAATAAATATTCATCGACATCTCTACACAGCACCATCTGTACACAAAGTAAGCTAGGCTTAATCTGCTTGTGCTATGGGTAACAGAACAACGAATATTAATACATATTTATATACTTTTTTTTTGGAAATACATACATATTATACATATAAACACTCAGACCAATGAAAATAATCATGTTCATGCACATAAACATGTGCATTGAGCGGGAATCGAACCCGAGACCTCTGCGTAGCAGTCATGTTGTATAACCACTACGCCACAGAGGTCGTCGTTACATAATCCCGTTACATAATCAAGTCTTCAACTTAAACCAAAACCTTTGTCGAGCATAAATCATGCCATCCATCCATCCCACCTACACGCGAATAATAGTTACGTTACACGTAGTTAATTTAAAGACACTAAAACTTCTTTTTAAATGTGTAATTAATGAAACAAATTTGTTTTAGCATAACATAGGCAATTTATTAGTAGGTATATTTTTCAAACAATTGTCGACATAATATCCAGTGATTATATGAAATTTACTTAATCGTTTCTATTATAAGATGACCTTATTTACCAAAATTAAAACTAAATCGTTTCTATCATAATAATTGACCTTATTTACCAAAATAAAAACTAAATAAAATAGTAATAACGGCGTATTTAAACGATTTCAAGCAATTAAAGCTATACAACCGTATATTAAAAACGGAAAGGCGTAAAGCAAACAGCGAGAAAAGCTACGGAATTTGTACAATAAAAACAAACTGTCCTGGATAAATACGATGCTATAGCGATCTCCCTATAGCATGGTTTGTTTTAGAAACCGTGTTGATTTACAAATTAGCATTACGTGACATTAAAGTATTACTTAATGTCACACAAGGACTTAATTATATACTTTGAATGTAGAGTTAAAATAACTAAAGAAAAAGTTAGAAGGAGAAAGGCATTTGGTTGCAGTCGGAAAAACAGTTGAAGAACGTCCAGCAGTCTTTTAGCAGCCAGCAGTTTGAATAATATATATATGTAATGATGAATGAATGTGAAATAAATAAAATAATATATCTTTTTTTTTTGAAATGTTACTAAGCTAAAAATAGATAAGTAAATGTTGTTGAAATATTACATTCGGTTACTTTATTTCCCCTCTGATAATAATATTACCCAATCAAAACAAAGTTCAACTATTTTCTTCATTGGCTCACGCGCGCTCGCTGTGGCAAGACGTTCGGACATCATAACCGGTTTCTGAGCTATTTGCTATTGTATTCAACGCGGCTAATTGTTGTTTTGATCGTAATGTTTTATATACCTACTGAATATGGATAGTGATATGCAGTTAACGGACGATGAGCGAGATAGTGTAAATAATATTATAATCGAGGAGAATAGGTTGTTATCAACTAATAGTGTAGAAAATATGTTAGAAGAAATGCGAAGTAGGCGACCTGAAAAGAGGGCTCGGGATATGGATGGAGAGGAAATCTGGAAGGAGGTGGGAAGAAGAGGAAAGATTATGGCTCGCAGCCTTACAGAAGATAGTATGACTAGACTGCCTGAAGAACAAATAGAAATTAGTATAGTTTCAAGAAAGGAGAAACTACCTAAACAAATAGGGTTGGCGCGCATATTAAAAAGTGAGAATATATTAGATATTACTAGTATAAAATATATAAATGCGTATAAGGTTATATTGAGATGTAACAATAATGAATGTGCGGAGAAGTTAATAAGTTGCAAATACTTTATTGAAAAAGAGTATAAATGCCAAAAAACTTTCGAGGTGGGCGTGTCTTACGGGGTAATAAGAAATATTGATCAGGATTTAAGTGAAGAGGACATATTAAACCAACTACAGTGTGACATTCCCGTGATTAGTGCAAAACGTATGGCACGTCGCAATTTCGAAAATGGTCTTTTCGAAGACAGTGAAGCTGTTAAATTAGGTTTTAAGGGTTCATCATTGCCGTCGCATATATATAGTTATGGATTGCGCATTACAGTAGATCCCTACATTTTTCCGGTCACACAATGCTCAAAGTGTTGGAAATTTGGTCATTTCTATAAAACTTGTTCAAAACACATGAATACTTGCCCAAAATTAATGTAGTAAAGACCATGTGAATTGTGAAACAACAAATTTCAAATGTGCAAATTGTGGCGGGAAACATATGCCACTGTCAAAAACATGTCCAGTGTACCGTAAAGAACATAGACTACGGGAGTTGATGGCAGAATTTAATTGTACTTACAAAAGGGCATTGACAATGTACGTTCCACCTTCTCCAAAGCTAGTTCAAACAGAAATTTATGTTGACACAGAGGTTGTAGAAGTAGGGCAGACAAGCTCCCGTGGTAGTCCTACATATGCTGATATGGTAAGACGAGAAGAGTTACAGGAACGAGGCTTAAACTCTCATGTAGACTTTGTGCCGCATAAACCAAAAAAGAAAAAGTCCAATAATAGACAGGAAAACCAGAGTGAGTTACTAAATGAAGGTGAAGTGAGTTACAATTATAAACAGCACAGCAATACAGAGAACTTAGAAGGAAAAGAACAAAAAGAGAAGAGTAAGGGAATCAATTTTAGTAATTTAATAGAAGAAATAAAAAATGTTATTTTTATGAAAAGGATGAATTTTGGTGAGAAAATAAAGACATGCGGGCGTTTAATATGTGATTGGTTTATACATTTGTTGGGAAATTTGTTATCTGAGTGGCCTGTTCTGTACTCAATTGTTCAAAATGGATTATCAAACCTATTATAATATTAATGTAATACAATGGAACTGTCAGAGTATTTTACCTAAACGGACAGAACTAGAACAACTTTTATCACAAGAGAAAATACATATAGCAATTTTAAGTGAAACTTGGCTGGAATCTACTGATGAATTGAGACTAAGTGGATACCGGGTAGTACGACAAGACAGGCATGACGGCTATGGAGGAGTTGCAATAATCATCCATTCAAGTATTAAATTTCAACATTGTCACTTTCAAAGTGCTAATCCTGGGATACAGATAATCCAAATTAAGATTTTTAACTGCTCCACTATAGAAAACATTTTTTCACTTTATTGTCCATCTTCTGTTCAAACGTCACTAAACGATTGGAATCAAATTTTCAGTCGTTATCAACATCGTACTCTGGTTGCTGGGGACTTTAATGGCCATCACACCACGTGGTCCTATAAGACCGATTCAAGGGGTGAACAAATTTTTGATACAATGTTGGATACTAATTATGTGACACTGAATGATGGTTCTCCAACCAGAATTAGACTAGTAAATAGATGTCTACAACGATCATCACCAGATATCACTGCAGTAACAAGCGACATTGCCTTGAGATTCCAATGGAATGTTACTAATGAAAGTCTTGGTAGTGACCACCTTGTCATTAAACTTACAACACTGTCACCTCCAACATTTACTTTTGATACAAAAAGGCATTATAAGAAAGCTGATTGGGCTCAGTATACCAGTACACTTCAGGACTCCCTATCAAACTTGACAGTAGCTGTAGAACCACGAGTTGCATATAATCAATTAATTAATGCAATTAACACTGCTGCAGATAAACACATACCTGTAGTGAAAACATGTCAAGACCCTTTACGATGTAATAAGTTTACTCCAAAACCTTACTGGAATACAGATACTACAAGAGCAGTAGCAGAGCGAAGACGTGCACTCTCTATCTTTAGAGGTAATCCTACCCCTCAAAACTTAATCGTTCTTCAAACTAAAATTGCAACTGCACAACGAATAATCCGGCAAGCAAAACAAAAAGCCTGGCGCGAGTTTTGTAGTAGCGTTGATTTAGCTACATCTGCTAGTGAAATGTGGCGACGTATGAGATGGTTGAAGGGGTATCGTTTTACAAAAACTAATGTAGACGAGATTACAGCAAGTAACCTATTGCATAGCCTGGCACCAGATTATGTTAATCCTAGGCCTCCAATCTTTGTTTCGGCTAACCAAGAAATAGGAAAAGAGGTATCAGTTCGTGAGTTAAATCAAGCCATTAAAAACTCAGATACTTCACCAGGAGAGGATGGTATTTCATTTTCGATGATAAAAAACCTTCCTTACATTGGTAAGCAAATGTTGATAATATTATTTAACAAATCCTTAGAAACTGGTTTCGTGCCTGAGCAATGGAGAAATGTCAAACTGGTGCCTATACCTAAGGTAGACCAATCACAATCAAGCAATTCAGTTCGTCCTATAGCCTTGTTATCTTGTCTATGCAAAATTTTTCACACAATTGTTAAACATAGGTTAGAATGGTTTTTAGAAAGGGGTAATTTTTTCTCAGATAATACAGTTGGTTTCAGAAAAGCTCGATCGTGTCTAGATAACATTTATCAATTAGTGTCACAAATTCAATTAGGATTCGGTAATAACCTTATAACGTTAGGGTGTTTTCTAGATATCGAAAGTGCTTATAACAATGTGGATATAAGGTAAAAGCTCCTAATACGGCGGTAGTCAAAATCGCGTCCTATTACGGAGGTATTTCTATTTTCGTGTTTTATTCAGGTTTTATTCAGTTAACGTACAACAAAACGAAATCAGTTTATTCTACATCTATTACTTCATGATTTACCTGACGTTTGCAAGTATAGAACATAGATAACTAATCAAAATCAATCAATCTGTGTAACGGCATCGACGTGAAAGGGATTTCCATACAAACGCTGAACAACAAAATTAGGTACACTAATATTTAGAAACTAAGTTTTTCGTATTAATGAGCCGTTTAAGATGGTTTATTTCTTATTCATAGCATTTTCTTACTATTACACTTACTATTTCAATAGCTTGTTTTATATTTGTAACTCGTTTTATATCCAAAAAATAAGAAATAAAATAGCGCCGTAATACGACACGAATTTTATAGATTCGTCCTAATACGGTGGTATAACTCCGTAATAGGAAAAATACTGGGCATGTTTAATTGCTTGTAACTTTCAATTTATTAACTTATTGAACTTGTTTCAAGGTTTTTTGCAATAATTATTAATCTCATAAACTAAAAACCATATTCTGCGGTATGTGTTCGTAGTTAGAAATCGAATTAAATACGAAAATTGTTGAGTACAAAATGTGGATTTCTTAGAAAGGGTAAAAATAGGAAGGTGTATTTTAACTTATCATAAATCATTTATTTTGTATAACTGTTGACTACTGTTTACACATATGAACCAAAAAACTGTTATAGTTTCATTAAACATTTACATTGTTCCATTTATCGAAGTTTTGATAGGTCCGAATTAGGATTATTAAAAACAGGAGTAGTTTTCCTATTGCGGTGGTAATTATTTCCAAGTAAGTCTGTGTTAGGATCTATGATTTCCTATTACGGCCCTATTCATAGAACATAAAATTACAAGTTTTAGGGTACCGTGATTATTGATTTTGAGAATAGAATTGTTATGTGATACGTAAGTTTTTTTGTTTTGTATAAAACCAAAAGCGATAAAAAATTTTAAATATACATATTCTTTTTATGTAAAGTTATGCAATCTATGTAATTCTATATTTCTGTTTTTATTTTACTAAGCATAAAAAGGAAAGTTAACCTTATTTTAATAACACAAAACTCTTTTAGAACGTGTATTTCTATCTATACTTATTACTTATATATAATATTATAAAGAGGTAAAGTTTGTGACATTGTAGGAGGTAATCTCTGGATCTAATAAACCGATTTTAAAAATTATTTCTGTGTTGAATAGTACATTTATCGGGGAGTGTCATATGCTATATAGTATCACGCTATGACGAATAAGAGAAGAGCAATAATGAATCATGTTTAAAAAAGTGACGCGTTATTTTCCCCGCCTAACGAAGTGGGCACGGGTCAGCTAGTAAAAAATAATTTCATTAAAAAAGATACAAATCAATGGTCAATGAATACCAAAAATACAACTTACTTTACTAATACATTTAAATTATTTGATAAATAATATTTGTACGGAACTTGGATGAATATAATTTCTGACCCTCCGTATTAGGAATCGTCTACCGCAGTAATAGGCTCTGACGAAAAAAATACCTCCGAATTAGGGAAAATCGACCCGACTATTTAAATCTTTTTTTAAAAATAACTAATATCATTAAAAGAAACAAACTCGACAGTAATACAAAATATAAATTCCACTTTTAACGATGACATTTTTTTGAACAGTTAAAAATATTTACAAATGCTTATTTTTGTTTCTTACTTTGAAATGTTGCGAAATACCTCCGTAATAGGAGCTTTTACCTTAACAGTTTTGCTAAAAGCCTTGGACAAAATTGGAGTAGGTTCTAATATTTGTAATTACTTGTGGAATTTTTTAAGATCTAGGGAGTTAAATATGAATTGCGGTAACACTAAATTACAGAGAGTGACTGGTCGTGGTCTGGCACAGGGTGACCCTCTGTCTCCAATTTTGTTCAATGTTGTAACTATGCATATTTGCCATGAAATCGCCAATATCGGCATAACTCAGTATGCCGACGATTTCGTTTTATATGGTTCTTATAAATCTATAGGAGAGGGAATCTCGAGTTTACAATCGGCATTAAATAAATTTTGTGAGCTAGTTGAGGATATAGGCTTACACGTATCTGAGAAGAAAACTAAAATTTGTTTATTTAAAAAGGGTATTAATAGGCAAGATATCAATGTTTATCTTAATGGTACAAAAATCCAATTAGTAGACAGCGTCAAATACCTGGGTGTATGGTTTGATCGTTCATTAAAATGGGGTAGGCATATTAATGAAACCACTAGTAAAACCCTAAAATTTATAAATGTTCTCAAAATATTAGCAGGTGGGGACTGGGGTATCCACCCGAAACATTTACGGAAGTTATACATATCAATAATACGTAGTAGATTAGATTATGGGAGTTTCATTTATGATTCGAGTGTTAAGAGTCACCTAAGCAAACTCGATAAGGTACAAAATCAATGTATGCGTGTTATAGGGGGTTTTATTAAAAGCTCTCCAATTCATGTTATGCAGAATGAATTATGTCTCCAGCCCCTTTACATAAGAAGGTACTATCTAGGTAGTAAATTCTGGTTAAAAAATTTTAGTTTACAAAATGATAATATTATGAACTCTTTAAAGCAACTTTCTAATCAATGTAAAAATCCAGGATACTGGACGAGAAAGAAAACTCCACTATTGGTAGAAATTGATGAGTGGTTAAAAAATATTAACATTTATTCTTCTGCAAAGCTGGAAATGTTTCGGTTGGATACTTGGGTCCAAAATATTAATGTACATGATAACTTGTTATTTACTATAAAGGGCGCTGTTGGCTCTAAAAAAGAACTAGATAAATCATATTTTAAGGACAAATGTTGTGAATTATTAGTAAATAAGTACCAATATTTTTATAAAATTTACACTGATGGGTCGAAAGACAACACTGGTGTAGGGGCTGCTATGTTTGACCCTCAGTCTCAAACTAAGATTAAATATAAAATTGAAGGTAATATTTCTATTATGAATTGTGAATTAATTGCACTCTCTGAGGCCCTTTCTTACATTAAAACTATTTGTCATAATAATTTTGTCATTTTAACGGACGCGAGAAGCGCTCTACAACATGTAGCTCGGTGCACCTCGACCTTTCGAGGGCTTCCGATAGCATACTGTATATTAGAGACCATAAGGGAGCTTATGTTTTCCAACAAAAACGTTGTTTTTCAATGGATTCCATCACATGTCGGCATTTATGGCAATGAAGAGGCGGACCGACTGGCAAAGACCGCAATAACCGACGGTATACCATACAGCGTTGTACCCTATTACACTGATGTAATACCTTTGGTAAAGGAACAGATGTATTTAAAATGGCAAGAGTATTTAAATAAAGAATCAACATCTAAAGGGGCGTGGTATAAAACAATAAGATCTAAGCCTTTTCATTGTCCGTGGTTTGAGACTAGTACTTTGGATAGGAGTACATTGATAACAGCGTTTAGAATTCGTTCCGGTCACATTCCACTAAACAAGTTTGCATTCTTGATGAAGAAAGTGACGTCTCCAAATTGTACTGAGTGTGACACTATAGAGGATATATATCATATTTTAGTGGAGTGTGTTCGAAATGAAACATTAAGACGAGAAACATTTAATACAATAAATGAGATGGCATTCAATGTCGGTAGCTGCAATACAATATTGTCTGATCCTGTTTCAAGCCCTGCTAAGGCTTTGTATAAATTAGTAAAGTTTGGCTTGAAAGTTAGATAAGTATTAAGTAAGTAGTAGTAAGTATAGTTATTAAGTGAAATGTAAATACGGTAGTATTGTAGCGTAGTATTACGAGGACGACATGGTCGCTTCGTTTTGTGAACCAAGTCCTTTTATTAAATAAAGATTAAAAAAAAAAAAAAAAAAAAAAAAAACTATTTTCTTATGTCTACATAGCTAAATTGTATACGTACCTTAATAAATTAAAAAATAAAATTAATAGTTTCATTTCAGTGCATAATATTCGCATAAATTTTAATATTGTGGGATCTTATTTCATAAAACGAAATGAGATTGTGACGGCCATTGTAAATACTGTTCCCGTTTCTTGTCTCGGTGTCCCACTTTGCGGAAAATAATCTAGATGTAATTTTCATATTTTTTGTTTTATTACAACAGGTAACTTGATTTGCTTCCTGTTATTAGTAAATTTGATATTACTTTCATTTTAAGCAGTAAATAAAATCCAGCTAAAAATGTGATTAATGCCATATTAAAAATTTGATTACTTTTTGATTTCTTACCTGCCGAAATTTTTCGAAAACCCGAATAAAGCGAAGCGTCATGGGGATAGAAACTGTTTACTATTAGGCGGACTGTAAGCGTGGTTACCATCTCAACCGTATGTAAAAGTCCTTTAAGTATTTTATTTTGTATTGCATCATATAACCACAAAATAAAAACATTTAAGGGTCTCAACCACAGAAATCTAAATAAAAGGAGAAGTGGTATGACGGGGTTTTCGTGGGAGCGCAATATGATTAGAACGATTATATAGCTAAAAATGGCTGTCACCTAGGTTTAGCTGTGTTTTGACAACGACCGAGATAACATATAAAATGCCGAGTTGTTCAGTGGTTGCCTGTAAAAATAAGAGCAATAAAAAAATCTTTATTAATAATGGAATCACTTACCATATGCTAGTACATGTATTTTATTGTATTTACCTCTAAAATCATGAAAAAATAATCTTCGATGTCCTCATTATGTTATTTTCATGTTCGGACAATTAAGTACTATAATATTTTTGTAACATATACATTGCTTCTCTAATGCTGTCTAAACTAGTCATTCAATGATATATGAAGCAATGAACTATTCGCTCAACGATATTACGTATGACAAGTGGTTGCTAACCGTGATCGCTCTAACAACCAAACGATAGTAACGACCCGTTCATGACTACGACTATCTATCGTTTTCGATAAAAAGTCGTGTATTGTAGGAATTTTAAATTGTAAAAGTTTTATTAAGTTAAATGAAAAAAATATTTTTTTTCAATGTTGTGTTACGCTGTTTAAATTATGTAATTTCAATAAAAGTATTACAATGTTGAAATAATATCCTAAATCAAAGGTGGAGTACGTACTCTAGAACATAAAGGTTTAAAATGTTGATTACAGTGGTTTTAAAAGTTTTTTTTAAACGCTCATCCATTTATTAGCACACATGCTTTTAACTGGTTTTATCAGATTTGCTTTAAATCAGTCTAAATGCTCATCTATCAATCCCTATATTCATGCTATTGTTTTAATTTTATTTTGCATGTGCATGCGCATTATGGCATGCGCATGCACATGCTTGAATAAATGAACTGTACACGCTGTTATCTGCTTCAAAAAATAATCTGTATACTTAGTCTTATTATCTATACAACTTTCCATTATATATAACTATCATTGCTGTCGAATATTTTCCCGAAACTTTATGCCAATTGTAAAAAGTTAATTAATATAATAAAAAAGATAGTTAACCAATAAAATAAATTTACTGGTTAACTATCAGCTCTACTATTTCTTCGGCACGATTGAATTATCCTATAACTTGCCATTGTCTCTTTCAGTTTCCCAAAAGATTCAAATATAAAAAAGCAATGGATTGATGCCACTGGGAAACCACCTTATTGGTTCACTGCAAAGGGTAGCACCATATGCTCGACTCACTTTAAACCAGAAATGTTTCTACCTCTAAAGAAAAGTCTATCGATAAATTTTATTAATTATTTATCGATAAGGTCAACGCCTAGCATAAATGTATTTTTTTTTAATGTAGTAGTTTTAAATTGTAGTAGTTCTTCTATCTAAATTTTTTGTAGTTTGTTTTATATTACTGACCATTTACCTACATTGTTGTGTCTTGACTCTATTAGGGTTACTAAAACAAATGCAAAATATACTAACCGCACTAATACGTCCGCAGTTATATCAGACCTGCAAAACCTTAATTTCTCCAACATACTTGAGCTTACAGATGCAGACTGTGCAGCTGATTTGTTTACCGCTATGATCGCAAACATTCTTAAAAAGCATACTAGGCTAATTAAGATACCACACAAAAAAGTCATCATGAAACCCTGGATTACCCCTGGCCTCTTGAAGTGCATTAAAAACAGAAATGCACTACATCAAGAATCTAATAGATCACCAAACAATATTGTAATAAAAACCACTTATCAACGTTATCGCAATTTTTGTAACAATCTGTTAAAAAAACTTAAAAGTAATTATGAGGAAACCCAATTTCGGGTGGCCAGGGGTAACCCAAAGGCCACATGGGAAGTAATCAAATCCATCTCTGACACAGGCAAAGTAAAATCAGATGCGAATGAACTATTAAACCTAAACAATAATCCTATAGAGTCTGTGAATATGGTCAATCATTATTTTGCTAACGTTGGTAAAACATTAGCTGCTAATATCCAAAACTCTAATAATCATACAGTGAATCCTATTCCCGAAACTTGCTCACTTAAACATAACGTACTTAATTCTATGGCTATAAGGGACACTACTGAATTTGAATTGGATGCCACAATAATGAGCCTAAGAGACAATTGTGCGGTGGGATACGACAACATTTCTCAACTCGCCAGTACCTAATTCCACCACTTTTACATATATTTAACCTTTCTCTGTCATCAGGAACTTTTCCTACAGTGTTTAAAAAAGCACTTATCCACCCTGTCTATAAGAATGGGGACAAAGAACAAGTTGTCAATTACAGACCCATATCTGTATTGACCACGCTGTCGAAGGTCTTTGAAAAATGTATTAACAAAAGACTAGTTGAGTACCTTGAGAAGTACAATCTTATTTCACACAATCAATATGGCTTTGTTAAGGGTAAGTCTACAGAGGATGCTATCATTGACTTAACAGACTCAGTTGTCCAACAGATTGAGAAAAACTACAAAACATTAGCAATATCACTGGACCTTTCCAAGGCTTTTGACAGCGTTTCTGTTCCGGTGCTTTTAGACAGGTTGGAGGGTGTGGGAATTAGAGGCACAGCTTTGGACCTGTTTCAAAGTTATCTGAGTGATCGTACTCAGTGTGTGAAAATTGGTCAGCACATTAGTGCTGAACAATCACTTACATATGGCGTACCCCAAGGAAGCGTCTTGGGGCCGACACTATTTAATCTTTATGTAAATCAGCTAAGTCAGCTTCCTATCCCACACTGCAAAATAATCACCTATGCAGACGACACAGTTTTATTAGTCCACGGGAAAGACTGGATTCAAGCCTACTGTCATGCTGAAAAAGCCCTCTCGATAGTTATGTCATGGCTTACCACCAGCTTACTCACACTAAACGTCGAGAAAACGAAATACATAACCTTTTCGTGTACATCTTCCTCACAACCGCACAACGATCTAAAAATAAAGGGTCATACTTGTGATCGGAGCAATGCAAACTGTGACTGCCTTCCACTGATACATACATCGTGTATTAAGTACCTGGGTGTACATATAGACTCCTATCTTAGATGGGATAAACATATAGCAACTCTGTCGGCTCGTACCAGAAAATTAATGTACGTCATAAAAAAGTTGAGATCCTCTGCTGACATAGACACGCTAAAGTTGGTATATTTGGCTCTTGTACAGTCTGTAATAAGCTACTGCATCCCCATATGGGGTAACGCATGTACTACACACATGCTTAAAGTTGAGAGGGCACAAAGAGCTGTTCTTAAAGTGCTTCTTCGAAAACCATTCAGGTATCCAACGTTTACCTTGTTCCAGGAATGTTCTGTCCTCTCGGTACGACAGCTCTTTGTGCTTCGTACGACGATCCGGAAACATGCTGGGTTACCTTTTAAAAGTAACGATAAACGAAGGAAGGACCGCATCTGTGATATCGTAAAACACAAAACATCCCTTGCAGATAGAACATATTACATTCACAGCTCCAGACTGTACAACAAAATCAACAAAGCAATTAACATCTATCCCTTAACAAAACGTAAATTAAAAACAACACTAACAACGTGGCTGAAAGCTATGGACTATGAACAGACCGAAAATCTCTTAAAAATACCAAAATGATAAATAAATACTTATGTTGACATGCACAAACACACAGACACACACATACTCACTCAAAAACACATACTTACTCACAAACACACACACGCTGACACAATTACACCGTATAGTATTGTATTAAGTAATTTAAATAGTATTAAGTATGCTTTTATATTACTGTACTTTTAAATGGAGGGCGCTGGCACATGTGATACAGTAATTTCACTAGTACATGTGCCAACGTTACAAACTGTATGTCATTTTTATTCTGAAAATAAACTATTAAACTATTATTATTTGTTTCTATATAGTAGCGCTGATTGGTTCGCTGTGACATCGTGTAAGGGAGATATTTCAAAGAAAAACGAGACAGAGTAATTGCGTTCATTGATAAAATCTAGATGTAACTGAGAACAGTAGTCTATTCGTATATTCTATTGCTGTGTGTGTTAATAAAACTGGCGACATTAGGTTTCCATACAAAATGACATTCAGGGCACATCTCTTTTATTCAGATATCTGTGGTCTTAACAGTTTACTCGAATAATTTTCGAAGCAATTTATTTTTACATTCTGTTTTTATCTTTTCGAGCGTAAATTTAATTGCCATCACTACTTCTACAGAAAGCGGTTATGGTCCATTTAGTTAAATCGTAACTGCTTTATTCTTAGCTCTTCAAGTTACGAAACAACAAAGGGTTCTTCAGATAAAACAAATAAATTGTTTCCCGGGGGCTAACTCAAGGAATGGGTCTTTAAAATATATCTCGCTTTTTTGTAAGGTCTTTTAAAACATTCTATATTCAAACCTAATTCAGGTTAAGTTCTATACTTTGTTCAAAACATAATGAACAAAATAGAACTAATTTATGTTCAAAACAATTTCGGACACTTCATAAAATCTCATAAAACTATGTTAGCAAGGATTACTTGCCTATGCATACATAATAACAGTTATGCTTATAGTCCATAATACGGCATTTAAGTAGAGTTGCAAACAGTGCCAAAGTACTTGAAACCGCGGAACCAAATACATCTTTACAATATTAGTTTGATTATTTGCCAACAAACATGGATAGGTAGATTGTGTATGAATATTTGTTTTTGGGACTTTCTTGGTTCCATTTCAAGAACTAGAGTGTTCTTAAGTATGGTAAATTATATTTTATCATCATAAGTGTTATTGCTTAAATGACTTCAAAAATTTCTCGAATATATATATTTTTTTTAATAATAATTGCATGTTATTTGCTTACACGAAAATATCTGAACTTCAGTTAATCATAGTGAGATCTCTTATTACTAGGCTTATACTTTCAAATACTAATTGCCATGTTTAACTAAAGAGTCAATTAAATTTGTTTATTATGTTATAGCTTATTATTACACACTTAGCTTCTATATAGATTCTACCTGTAATAATTCTTTAAAACCATATGATTTCGAATTCAACCTTTGTCCATTCACAGCCAAATAAATAAAATATGAGTTTTAAAAAATAAAACAGAGAGCACAGAGGTACATCTCGTGGCGCATAAATATTGTATGAAGTGTACCGTAGACAACTATTGGACAGTAAACGGTGTTTTATGGGATAACATTTATTGTTTTACTGTGCTAAGCCAAGATGGGGCTTTCGAACACATTATTTATTGAGCTTAGAATATAGTGGATTCATTCCTGTATATTTTTGCTTTTTTTTTGTTTGTTTGTTTAGAGCAATTGATTTTGTTATTGGTCTAAAATATTAAACTGCATTTTAAGAAATATCATAATAAGTATTTCCGTTTCTCTAGTAAGGTATACTTTTTTTAGCAGCTCCTAAAAGTACTACTGCAATGACGGGTCTCATCTATAAAATGTACCTTGACAACTATGGGACAGTAAACTGTGTTTTATGGGTTTACTGTGCTAAGCCAAGATGGGGCTTTCGAACACATTATTTATTGAGCTTAGAATATAGTGGATTCATTCCTGTATATTTTTGCTCTTTTTTTGTTTGTTTGGAGCAATTGATTTTGTTCTTGGTTTTTAAAATAAGTAGTTAAGTAGAAATTTATACTTTATTATCTATAATATTATATTAAGTAAGGTATACCACTGCAGTGAATAGCCTCCTCTAGTGGCGGATACAATCGTGGCCTATCGATTTCACGTAAGACAGGATGATGATGTTTGAGTTAAGATTTCCATGTTTGTTGAATTTTGTTGGGTCGAACTTTTAAATCGACTTTAATGAGGAGGGTAGACTTTAAGATTTGGGTATCGAAGTTATAGGATGTTTTCTGCGCTTACCAATACTAAACACTGGCTCGAATCCTACCTCCATCTATTATTTATTATTATTGTTAGATTTATTTCGACACATTTATTATTTTACCTAAAATAAAACCACTTAGGTACACACCATTTAATTTTATAAATACGTTATTTTTTATCAAGTCGTTACTTATGTCTATTGTACAATATTGATTGTGTTTAACGTCTATATTTTACTTTTTATTTTTTTATAAAGTTGTTCTTCGGTAAAACAGATTACTTGAGCCCATTTAGAGCTTTCGTACGAAGCGTGTAATACCAGTAAATGATTTAACAGCCCAACTGGTCTTAAGATTTAGACTACAAAAGCTGGGTTAATACTTATTTACGATAGCGTTGGGAAATATTTCATTTGGAAAGGTTAAACATCAGAGAAACAGCGATATTAGAAGATAAATGCTGTTGAGGATTTTGTTTTAGGGACAAAGTTTTTCACACCGATAAAAATAATCTTCGTCATGTAGGTTTTTTGTTTTGTTTACGTCGTAAAAAAGCCTATGCAAGGTGTGGTGTGATGTTTTAAAATTCATTTATTTGTGATAAACATGGTTGTACAGAGTTATTAGGTACAGTTTATAAAGGTTCCACATGTTTAGGCATGATTTGGCATACAAATGCTTTAGCCATTTTATAATAATTGTGAGTTTAGAATGGAATATTATTTATAAAAACTTATTTGATATTAAATGTCAAAGAACAAGCAATAACAATATATATACATTTTAAAATTGGTATATTATAATATAATATTCTTTTCAATTTCGCACAACGTCATATATTTACTCCAAAACTAAGCAGATCTACTGGTAGGTCATCTGGTAGGTACTACCAGATTAACTAGAACATGGAAAACAATTATGTTCATGCACAAAGATTACCATTGACATGCCCATATGACCGTATCCAACCTGGATTGAAAGGGCGAGCACAATTCAGGAATAAAGGCAAATGGTAGACGCGAAATGACTTTATTCCCCCACCATCACTTTCCTGGTCTAGCCAAATGCTAATTTATTGATTGCAACTTTTTTAATTTTCAAGGGAATGTTGCTTTTAACATGTTTTCTTTTTTTCCGCGCAGGGTGGAAACGTTTGGAGGAGGCCTATGTCCAGCAGTAGGCGTCTATAGGCTGATATGACGATGATGATGATGATGATGTTGCTTTTATAATTTACTCCTAGAATTTATATAATATAGGTATTATTAATATATTACATAGTATTAATAGTAATATCTTAAATAAAAATTAACGTGTATTTTCTGGCATACATTTATAAAATTGCTCGTAGTAATATGCAAGTACAAACGTCTAAAATATAGTCGTGCTGTTCACTACAATTTGTGTTACGGCGCTTGTACACGGTAAGAAAAATCGCCGGGCCTACGCAAGAATTCGTGTCGTTTCTAAGCACGACCTGTGTGCACAGCGCCGGCGATGCATAAGAAAATTTTCTTGTCTGCGCAAGAAAAGACACGGCGAACGTTGTTGCGGAGGGGCGGGGGGCGGTGTAGTAGGGTATCATACTTTGTTGCTTTCTAGTTAACATTTTTACTAAAGGAAACTCACACTGATTATCACACTTGTTATTACTTGCGCGCCCTACGCCTGTCTGACGACTGTACGAAAAAAATCCTGGCGTGTACACGTTCCGAATTGTCTTGTCTGCGGAAGACAAGAAAAGTTTTCGTGTACGAAAAAGACAAAATTCTTGACGTCTACACGAAGATTTGTCTTGTCTGGCGTAGACACGGCGATTTTTCTTACCGTGTACAAGCGCCGTTACGGTGTCAAGCAGGACATAATATACCGGTCCCTTACTTGCATTTCCCTGTTCTACATGTATCCTTGTAGTTCAAGAATAATATAATCTTTAAGACTAAGCGGTATATGACATTTCGTCTTTTAAATTAACAGTGCAGTAGAATTTCTACGGTTTAGATTATTAAATAATTCTGAAGATAAAAATAGAAGATCACTGTGGCGTAGTAAGTACAGTATATTATGTCTTCAACACTGATGTCTGGGTTCCCGCTCAATGCTAACTTTAGTGTGCATGGACTTTTGAAATTGACTTAGCTGAAAAAACATGTAAGTATATGTCGCAGGAAAATGAGGAAACCAGGGATTTCACGAAATCCCTAGGGATATCACGAAATCACGGTAAATGTCGAATATTCTTGATTATTACGTCTACTTACTGAAAATGTTTAGTGATATGACAAAATACTAATATAAGGTCAGTGATATGTCATTTCACTAAACAAAATCTAGTGAAATGTGCTTGTACCAACGTTCATCTTGCTAAATTACGGATCAAAGACAGCTCGATGTGTGAGTGTGGTTTGGATGAAGGTTTCCCTGATCATGTTTTTTTCCAATGTCCGTTATGCGCTCTTCATTCTATGATTACATTCCTTCTCGTATACCTCGTCCTGTTAAAACCTTAAAAATAATTTGAAAGTATTAGTAGGTACTTGTATTATCTAGCTCTTTTGTACAATAAGTATAAAGTATATTCATAGTGGGTTTAATTCCGTCGAGTGGATCACGTTACCCGTAAATCTGTAAAAACGGTTCATGTAACTGACAGATTGGTTACAATAAACAGAACCGTTATTTTTTCAAGCCTGTCAGCAATTGCAAAACATAAAATTTTAATCAGACCCTATTTTGAACTTTATTACTATTAAAGTAGAGACTATAATTATATATATTTTTTAAGATATTAATGTTGTACACTACCTAATGGGCTGTTCTGTTTTTGAAATATTTAATATTTTATTGCGTATTAAGTTAAAAAATAGTATGCTCTACTGTCTTTATTATAACAAAAATTCGTTGTTTATTTACAATACTTTTAATTACAGAGGTACTATAACCAGGAGTTTACTTAAATTTAACTAAAAATAAACTAAGACCATGTTGTCTTGTCAGATTGATATTTTTTTATGTCATTTTTTGAGACAATGTCTGCTGTATCTTATTATGTTCTTATGGGATGAGATAGGGTGGTGCTAGGGTAGCCTTTACTTTAATCAATTCTTTTAATTTCATACAAATTAAAAGTATTTTTATGATAACAGAACAAATGGACATTAACTTATTACATACAGCTGTGCAATAAGGAGGGTGTAAGACTGAATCTCTGAGAGAACTGGCCCCGAGGGCTTTGAATTGATGACCTCAATGCCTCAGGTGATTCACGAATAAATTGCTACGTTGCAAAAGGTTTTTTTTTCTTTATGACTTGCTATTTTTGAGAATATTATCCCCAAGTTAGTCAGGTTAGTGTTTACGTGAGAGATTGCTAGGGTAGGTGATTGTCTTATGTATATTTATACTGTAACAAATTCATCAATACAAAAAAAATTATAAATACAGTAATTTGTAATAATTAAAATACATTTAAGGACTTACCACACACGTCAGGGCCGAAGCCGGGCCGGGGCCGTGACGTGCCCGGCCGTGTTCAGTCAGGGATAAAGAAAAATATTGTTGCATACATTTTATGGACTTGATCACACATGTCCGTGTCCGTGCCGACAGCGGAGCTTAGTGTAAATGTCGCAGCACGGCCACGTCCCGCGCACGTTCTGTTCCGTGCCATAGCGTGTGTGGTTGGTCCTTTAATATTCAGATAACAATTTCCTAATTAATAATATTGCATGTAGTATAGTTAGACTTTAAAATTGTTAGCCTTAACAGCTTTTATCTATGATAAGCAGCTATGCTCGGGCATAGCTGAGATCTATGAGCGGCGGTGACCACTTATTATCGTAATCCACCCAAAAACAATAAAAAACAAAATTCTCGCACTAAAAAAGGCGCAGTTTTTAAAGTACATTTGCTGTAATAATTATGTAAGTAAGATATTGGAGAAAGCCTATGT
This sequence comes from Schrankia costaestrigalis, assembly GCA_905475405.1. Classification (NCBI taxonomy): domain Eukaryota; kingdom Metazoa; phylum Arthropoda; class Insecta; order Lepidoptera; family Erebidae; genus Schrankia; species Schrankia costaestrigalis. The sequence goes on from FR997830.1 coordinate 5,574,769, forward strand.
CCAGCAATGGACATCCATAGGCTGATAAATAAATATGATGATGATAATAATTATGAAATCTACTGCATCTTAATTATGAAACATTACCTAGATTAAAACCTTTTTTACATTGCGTTTGCAATAGCAGTGAAATATCACTGTATTCACTTAAGCACGAATTTCTCACAATACTTAACAGTTCACTGAGTAATGAATCCGGTCCACTGGCACTTCCATTAACTAATTTGGTTGGCCTATCTTGACCCAACTATTCTGAACTTATACTAATAATAACACAAACGACTGAACACGAATCCTAAGAATAGTTAAAAAGTATTTCATCATCATCATAACAGCCCCTTAATGTCCCACTGCAGGAACAGACCTCCTCCCGTGACGGAGGGATACTTGGCCTACTAATACCACGCTTTACCACGGTTTAATTTCCAGTTTTCCTTCTTTTTTATTTCGTAAATATAATAATCACGGATATTAAATTAAAAGTTTAAACATTGTATTAATGTTTATCAAAAAAGTTAAGTATATAATTAAGTTATAGTTAAATTAAGCACATTCTTGATTAGTCGGTAAAATAGAAATCAGGCGATAGAAAGAAAACCTCGCCACTCTTTTTCCGCTACGTACCGTACAATATAAAGTAGAGAAAGATCTAACCTGTAGAAAAACAAAAGAATGAATCTTGTCAAAAAACTTTAGGTATACAAAAAAAAAGAAGGAAATCTTGAAATCAAACCCTATACCAATCCGTCTGGACAGCGTGGTATTAGTAGGCCAAGTATCCCTCCATTACGTGAGTAGGTTCGTCCCTGCAGTGGGACATTAATGGGCTGGTATGATGATGATACAAATCTGTTTGGAGGATGGACGTCGAGGTTGCAGTGGAAAATGAATAGGATGCTTCAATATCGTAAGCGATTGACGAACGAGATAGGATGTAAAAATAAAACGGTACAAATCCTGTCAAAGAACTTGAGAATATGTTTCCTGTGAATAAAAGTGTACAAGTCTTATTTTCATGTGTCATATAAATATGAATGTATTTATAAGAATTCCTCTTTAGACAGAACAAAATAAGATAACTCATGCATTATTTTTGGACGAATTCAAAATAGAAACATTTATGAAAGAATTCAAGGGTGACCAGTTGTTTCGCTTTATGCCTGGATGTTTGACATATTTCTGGTTTACAATTATATGTCACGTTTACTTTTGGGAACAATTTTAAATGTCGAAGAGAAAAACCTTTCTGAATTAATCGTAAAAGTCAACTAAGCGAGATGCTACGTAAAGATTAATTTTAGAAAACTTGGCCACATCTGTATTGGTACGGCAATGTTCCCCCACAATTGAAAAGATGCCATTGACGTTGTACTTTTGTGACGGAGAGAAACTTAGTCGACACTGGCTAGGCAGAATCTGTTTTCCTCCTTTTATTTTAGTACAAACTAGCTGACCCATGCCCACTTTGTTAGATGGCGAAAAAAACGCGTCCCTTTTTTAAACACATTATTTCATTACTGCTCCACTCCTATTAGTCATAACGTGATGTTTAGCCTATAACAGCCTATGACTATTCAACACAGAAAGAATTTTTAAAATCGGTTTATTAGTTCTAGAGATAACCCTTTACAACGTCACAAACACACAAACTCCTCTTTAAAATATTGCTATAGATTAAACGACACAAATTAAACGAGTGTACTAATTGCTCAGATACCACACGAAAAAAATCTACTGCTTTATTAACATAAAACTACACGTAATACTTATTGAAAATTTTAGATATCCCACGAGAATATAAGCCACAGTTTTTAATCAACAAACTTGAAAAAAATGATACAACTTTTTATCGAATATCGATACGAGTTCCAACGAAACTTTGTGTATAGCTTATTGTTTTGCCAGTGCAACGAGAAAATTGAATTTTGCCAATCCACAAGATTATGTTCGAAGTGGTTCACTATATCTGTATAGAGCCTTTACTATTGATTCTTAATAAAAATAAAATCTCTTTAAATGAAATCAGACCTTTTTATCTGGCTTTATACAGTTTTAAGTGGGATCTTCTCAAATTGGGTATCTTATTTGATAAAGTTTTTCTACCTGTTTTACTTTGGTAGATAATTTGAAATTCTAAAACGGTGTTGCCTAATAGATAGGTTAATGTTTGGGGAGGCAACATTGTTGACTTTTGAGTTTTACTTTAACCCTATTATAAACTTTTTGTTTTACAGAATATTTTTTTATTTTCAATTACTGGGAATTGTATCCTCACGTTTGCCAGGTTAACAAGCATTTATATTGCATCTTTTTTTTCCTTAAAGTGTAATTATTTGAAAGTAATTATTATGAGTAGTAACTATTAAACCCAATAGGGTCATGAAAGACCGTTACTAAAGCTAAAAAAAAACTAACGAGCTCTAGGCCCTCGATGGTCTCTTGCGACCGCGCTACGGAAAAGTAAATAAATAAATATAAAATGTTCCTCACACTTTTACACAATGCCATCTAGTCCCAAACTAAGCAGAGCTTGTACTATGTGTACTAGACAACGGATAAACATACTTAAACACTTTTTTTTTTTTGTAAATACATACATTATATACATAGAAAACACCCAGACCAATGCAAACAATCATGTTCATGCACACAAATATTTGCATTGAACGGTAATTGAACCCGAGACCTCTGCGTAGCAGTCATGGTAAATAACCACCACGCCACAGAGGTCGTTTACTAAGGTAATATTTAAAAGACTTCAGGGCTACAAAAATAAACTCACATCAAGGTTTCTTTTCCCAATTGAATTACCGTTCAGGACACAAACTTACATCGTGCTTGGCTTATCAGTTTGTGTTGCAGGCAAACTAGTTTGGAATAATTTCTGTTATACTAGATAAGCTAACGTGTATCGAGTAATGCCTCGAGAGGAAATTTCGTAGCAAAACTTTATACTAAAAGGTTTAGTAACTTTGCGGTAGATGCACAGAGAATGAAGCTTTAGATAAATATATCGATTTTATAAACAAAGTTTTAAAAGTGTTCAGATTCTTTAGCCTTTGTGTTCTTTAAGACATTTTCTTTAATTATTTTGAATTTAAGCTCGTCTAACACAATAAACTATAGTTTAGTAAAGCATAAACTGTTATGTAAATATTGTTATTTAAAGAATGATTTAGCCATAAAATACTTCTTTTTGGTGCGCTGTTTGCAACGTACAATAATAAAATAATTAGTTACTTTATTTAGGTTTTACTATTTATATTTCTGTGGTTTTACTACTTTATTCAAGCGCTATCTAAAGGCTCTAACTGTAGTTACGAATTTTGACTAAGTGACAATCAGTATAAGCTGATATATCTCAAGGTGTGCATAATACGACGCGTGTTCAGCCGCGACGAGAATACATAATAATATTCAGAATTCTTGAGAGCATGTCGTAGGCTACCAGGAATACGAACCATAAGGAACATCACAATTTCATAACATCTTAACGATTGTGTTTAAAAGCTTAACTACTCAATGATATTATTTATATAAATGAATCTGTATTAAATTATATTTTTAAATCTGAGTTCTAATAAAATTATAAGTCAACACATTATTCCCAGCCAAAATTCAAATGCAACATCAAACCGAATACCAAACGACAAAATAATGATCCGGAATTATTATTCCGATGCAGCATTCTGTAAGTTCAAATCCTGATAGCATAGAAGACACGTGCATGAGAGGAAACGGGCACAGCAACCTTATCTTAACCGCGGCGAATACGGGAAACTGAATATAACTATACATAATACTAAGCTGTATACTTATTTTGCACGTATCTGCATTTCCCTGTGCGAGTTAAACAGTTTCTTAGCGGTTTTATTTACGGAATTTAGAGCACGTACTGTTAACAAAGTAAATTATGTGCAAGTTTTGGATTATTTTAAATAGCAGTTACTAGCCTTTTGTTTATCTGGTTTTGAAGACGAGAAGTTTTGGAAACGAAATGAGTAGATTTGAATGCACCAAATGTAGCTCGTAAATTAGCAAGCTGAAGTGGCAATGGGCTGGTCGTTTCTGTCGAAAGACCGATGGCCGTTCGAGCAAACGTGTCCTAGAGTGGAGACCGCGACTCGGCAAACGTATTGCATAACGCCTTATAGCTGATGATGGACGGCCTCAAAAAGGTGTCTTGGTCGGACTGGATGCGAAAGGCGCAGAACCGTGTTCTGTGGCACGTGGTTTGTGTCCAGCGGTAGACTGCGATAGGCTTTTATTAATTTAATAGGCTAGTTGATTGATTAATTGATAAACATAGTTAATGGGAGGTAAATGACAGTGCCATGTGGTGACGTAGAAGAATGCATGGTGTCACCACCCTATCCCATGGACGTCATATAAGGAGACTTAAGAAAATGTTGGTAAAAATATTATATCTATAACAGTTCCAAGATAATTCGAGCCCTGTGGTCGTTTATATGGCTTACGTCGCGAGGTGGAGGGACTTAATTTCTATGTAAGATAACTATTGATGTTAGAAGAAAAAAATGTTTTATTCTTATTTGTGTGACCCTGAATCTACTTCGTGTCCATTATTTTAATTAATGTAAAAGTCTCCGCGATAGAAGCTTTAATCCTAGGGGAAAAACGCCAAATTTTTATCAATAACTTATTTTGTCAATGGTAAACAGGTAAAACATCATTCACTTTATTGTGTCTCGTCTCACATCTGAAGGGTGCGTCGCCTCCAATTTTGGCAACAATTAAACGTAAGCATTAATTACATTGACCCCTACCTACCGCTTCTGCCTTATTTCCCTTTTGCTTATTCAGCGTGAGCTATCGCGCTTTTAATGTGCTCGCTAGATGTGACAACGTTAGTGTACGTGTGTGATAGCCAGTATTATTTATGTATTTTATATGTAGTTTGTTACGCCGCTTCTTCTCTACTAGCGCCTTGGAAGCGGTGGTAAAGTTTGGAAAACTTTTAATATGTAAACTTAGACTAAGTAGTTTCAAACTGACGTCAATAAGCTGTTATTTTCAACCGACTTCAAAAAAGAGGAGGTTCTCAATTCGGTTGTATTTTTTTTTTTTTTTTTATTTTATTTTTTATTTTTTGTGTTTGTTACCTGATTTCTCGAAAACGGCTAGACCGATTTGAAAAATTTTTTTTTTGTTCGTATGGGTATGCTTCCCATTTGGTCCCATTGTCACCAGATCTGGATCTGGATGACGGTATCCCAGAGAAATCGAGGGCATCTCTTGAAAATTGTAGGGACGCATTGTGTAAAATCTTGTCATACATGTGCATCTCTGACGTCACTACCAAATAGTCAAGAGTAAGAACTGGTCAGATCCTGGAGACCAGAGTGAGTCGAGGGAACACCTCAACGGCATATTGCAGCTACCTTGTGTTTGGGCTTATTTTAATTGTATTGATGAAGACTTTACAAAACTTTACACAAACATGATCTGATGATGAAGAAGATTGAGGGTCGAGGCAACTCCTCAACGGTATATAGCAGTTACCGAGTGTTTGGGCTTATTTTATTCGTATTGATGAAAACTTTACACAACTTTACACAAACATGATCTCATGATAAAGACGACTGAGGGTCGAAGAAACTCCTCAACGGCATACAGCAGCTACCTTGTGTTTGGGCTTATTTTAATTGTATTGATGAAAACTTAACATTATGAATGTAATCGCAGGTGTGGTTTAAGACTTGAATGAAATTCTTATTTTAAATTAAAATAGGAATTAATAACGGATTATAAATAGACAAAATTGTTGAATTGCATTTAATTTATTTTAAACTTATTCTTTAGATATAACAAATTGATAATAATAATTATTATATTTATTTGATTTATTTTAATTTTAATTAACTTAATTATTATTACCAATTAACCATGCCGAGACGGTGGCTACGCTTTTCGATGTTCTCCCTATTTAAAACTTTTTGCATGTAGGTCCTCCGTTGTTCACTAGTCTCTTTTGAAATGACATTGGAGGTAGATTTCCTACATTAAAAGGCGTTTATCCCTTTCTTCGTTTGTTTCATTCAATCGGCGCTGTCTCATATAAGCAGCGCGTTTCGTAGGTCTACCCATATTCCGACAAAGTAATGTCCCACTGCAGGGACGGGCCTCCTTCTGTGACGGAGAAATACTTGGCCTACTAATACCACGCTGGCCAGGCGGATTGGTATAGGGTTTAATTTTAAGTTTTCCTTCTTTTTATATCTCAATCTCTATTCACGGATAGTCCCTTAGTCGGTTTTTACGACACCCATGGGATGAAATGAGGTGGTGACATATTGTGTTTTCACTCCGTCACCACACGGATTTATAGAATTGGAATTCACTAAAAATTTAGAAATAAAATTAATTTTCACAAAAAAAAAGAACCGACTTCAAAGACAAAAATTGCACTAAAAAGTAATAAATAATTACTTGTATTTTGATTTTACAACAATAAATCAGCCATTATTTCTATTTAATTTTAATTTATAGAATAGGTTCTTTTCATTAAGTATTGTAAAAGTATTGTTAAGGATATTTCTTTAAGAGTCTGTAAATATATTTATTTGTAGATTGTTTAAAAGATAATCAAATTATTACAAATAATGTAATATTATTGTTATTTTTGGAGGCGGTGTCAGCCAACGGAATAAGTACGATAATACCTAAGCAAACGGAATGACGGCCATGAATTACAGATTATAAATGACTTCGACATTATATTTGTTGATTGTGTATGGATTAGTTTAAAAATTAAACAAATATTAAACAACTATTCTTATCATATTTAAATAAATATATTTTAAAATACCAGTATCACATTTAAACGTTTTAATATTATATTTAATAACTGATTAAAGCTTTCCAGAACTTAAAATAGATTAGATTTAAAGAAATAATTCGCGAATAGGATCAATAATGCAAAATGTTGTCTACAAGTTCGTTAGAATAGGCAATAAAGTTTTGTATAACACACTCTCATCACTTTAAATGGTTTCTAATTAGATAAATATTGCATTTAAAACGAAAACGGCCGTTTCATTTTCGAATGTGAATTTTATGTAATTATTAGTCTGTGTATAACACGGCGCCATAATATTTGTTTAAGTTTTCAGTCAGAAATAAAAAATGGTATACTTAATAATAACGATCGTGGCTGACACCGACTCCAAAAATAACAATAATATTACATTATTTGTAATAATTTGATTATCTTTTAAACAATCTACAAATAAATATATTTACAGACTCTTAAAGAAATATCCTTAACAATACTTTTACAATACTTAATGAAAAGAACCTATTCTATAAATTAAAATTAAATAGAAATAATGGCTGATTTATTGTTGTAAAATCAAAATACAAGTAATTATTTATTACTTTTTAGTGCAATTTTTGTCTTTGAAGTCGGTTCTTTTTTTTTGTGAAAATTAATTTTATGTAACATTATGTTGAAAAATAAAGAAACTTAAACTAAAACTGTACAAAAGATAATGTAATAATTATAAGTACAATTATTATATTGTATTAATAATTATTAAAATTATCTTTTATGTCATAAAACTCATACGACTAGCTCGAAGTGGCGGTTACGGAAGAGGCTGCCGTTACTACTGCCGTAAATAGCTGCATTTAAAAAAAAATCTTAATTATAAGCATAACCGCTCTAAACTAACTTACGCACCATTTTTCAACATCTCGGGGACATTAATTTCAAACATGCATTTTACAAACAAAAAGCAGAACAGTAATTCGTATATTGTATAAAAAAGTAAATGTCTATTTTAAAGAGGAAAAACAAAAACTCATAATTCAAACATAGGTATATCTTTTTTTAGACATAACATAATATCACAATGTCTGTTTTTAGACGGAAAATATCTAAGAGAATTCTCAATGAGATGTCACATCCATACATTAAAGTTCAAGAACGGTGTGTACGATTTTATTGTAGGCAATTTACTGTGCAATATACGAGTCCCTTTAACGCTAACCCTCCGTATAATTTGGATTGTGGGACTAATAAGAAAGAAACAATGCTAATAAAATAATACCTACTAATGAAGTGTTTACGTATCATTTTATTGTAAATTTTAAAACGACTTTAAAATGAGAAGGACCTTTCTACGAGTAAGTACCTCTACATAATTATTTATTTTAATGTTAGTGACCTCAGAATTATTAACCAATTTGAAAGAAAATTATTTGCTATAAATTGGTATTTATTTACTTTCACGTTGGTCCTATAAAAATTCTATTTAGTATAGGTTGCCTGTCCCGCCTGTAGACACAATAGTAAAACAATGGTTATGTATCATATATGATACATTGGACAGGGAATAGGTTAGTATTTGACGATACCTACGGAATGAGTTGGGAGGTGAAAATGTGTATTATTACTCTGTCAACACATGAAATAATTAATTTGCCAAAGGGCATGTCACACAAAACCGATTACTTTGCACCGATTTACATATTAAAGATATAAGTCAATATCTTAAAAATTGCTCAACTTGTCCGAAAATTTTAATTTATATTTTAAATAAACATCATAAACATACTTAGGGCGCCTTCAAATTTGCCGCTAAGTGTCGCGCGGAGGCAGCGCGACTGCAGCGCTGCGGTCGCGCTGCCGTCGCGCTGCCGTCACTAGGTTTGAGAATGGTAGTGTTGTGTTTTAGTTTTACGATGGACTCAGACGAAAATACACTGCTCTTAGTGTTACTATTAAAAAGAAAACGTATTCTAAACAACACTAGTCGATCGATGAACGAATGCACGGACGCAGCGCGGGCGTAGCGCTGCAGTCGCGCTGCAGTCGCGCGTTTTTTATCTCTATGAATTTACAAAGCAGCGCGACCGCAGCGCTGCAGTCGCGCTGCCTCCGCGCGACACTTAGCGGCAAATTTGAAGGCGCCCTTATGCTAAAATAAGGAACACAGCCTTAAGAAACCACAGCATAATGTAACCACAAACCACTCCCTATGTAGAATGAAGACAACTTTATTTCCATTACACACTTATAAATAATCAAGTGAACTTAGGCTGGTAGTCACAAATTCTGCTTGGTACGTAATAAATCATGTCCCACGGGTGCCAGTAGCTCAAGCCTAATTGTATTATTATTTTAAAGTATTTAAGTATGTTTATCCGTTGTCTAGTACCCATAGTACAAGCTTTGCTTAGATTGGGACTAGATGGCATTGTGTGAATGTGTGAGGAATATTTATTTATTTATATTTCCAGATTGTGCGGTCCCGTGCCTCAATCATCAATCACTTTTCAGTAAATTCCACAAAAATGCTATCCTGTGAAGACTGCACATATTAATTTTCATTTGAAATTAAAATCATAAGCATGCTTATCTTAAAACAAGGAACACATATTCAAAGAACCACAGCATAATGTAACTACAAACCACTCCCTACGTAGAATGAAGATAACTTTATTTCCATTACACACTTATAAATAATCAAGTGAACTTAGGCTGGTATACCATTTTTCAGATCTTATGGGTACGGTGACGTTTAGTATTTGTCATTACTAGAGATGTAGTAACACTAAAATCGTTTTTAAAAATACCGATTATATATAAGAATAAATCGATTATGGGTACAAAATAAAAAAACTTTATTTTTTCAAAAATAAATTAATTATGACGAATCAAGTGATTCATCTGATGAATTACTTGATTCGTCACTGACATGAATAATTAACTTAAAATCATCTGAATTAATATTAATAATGAAAGGATTCCAGTCTCCTCCACCTGTACAGCCTCCAAACATGCAAGGTATAATTCGGAAAACCTGTACTATTATGTTTTAGCCGTCTAAAAAGACGAACAAAATACTTTCGCTACAAATCCAATACACCAATGTGTCTTATCCACCAACACGATACCAAACCAAGATACCATTCCATATAATTTACAAAAACTTATATTTATAAGAATTTTGAAATGTAATTAAGGAATATTTAAAAAAAAAATTAATCGATTAATCAATTTAATAAAAAAAAAACCGATTTTAACAATTTTATTGTGTCAATCTCTATTGAGATTCGTTCCGAGTCGCGCATACGATTTTAAAATTTATATGTTTATATTTTACATAATAAGGTTGAAGATGGGATATAAACCAAATATTTCATATAATTTTATTAAATAATCACGTCTAAATAATATTTTTATTTTTCTATCAGTTCGGGTTCATAAGTTGATAGCTTTTATTTTGAATTTCTACAAAAGTAAACTAAGTAACACGGAAAAGATGAAATGTCACCGTACCGTTCCTGTCTGATAATAACTATAGTCACAAATTCTGCTTGGTACGTAATAAATCATGTCCCACGGGTGCCAGTAGCTCAAGCCTAATTGTATTATTATTTATGGGCGTTAAAGCAATATTGTCTTGTTTGCACTGTATTGTCCAAACACTTTGCTGGACGGTTTATTAGTTCATTGCTGAATTAAAATTTAATGTTTATTTACTTCTTGAAAAATAACAGTAAGTACTTATTTAAACAGCCTGTTAGTGCCCCACTGCAGGGGTAATACCTACTCTTTCTGTAAAGACTCCGCTTAGTCTTCCAAATACTACAACGATGATTCTCCTCCTGTGATAAAGGAAATCTTGGTCTGTTAATCCCATAGGCAGACTACTCAATAGAATGAATATAGCGGTTTATATTAAGTTCTTCTTCTTTTATATTCAAATATCATACTTTTACCTAGCAAAATCTCTACGATAAATCAATTGAAAAAATACTGCATATAAGCACTATTTTGTCTTCTTTTCTAGCCCAATAATGATCAATCTACTCAATTTGACAACCCAGTTTTCTTTTATAACTATACAGGTGTAATCTGCAATACTCTTTAAATCAAGCGGGAATCACCAGGTAATAGATGACTTTGTTTATTTCTACCCAAGTTAAATGTTTCATAAAAAGCTTCTATGTTTTGGCTTCAGTCCAATGCTTTCGAAGGTTTAGGATTAAACTGATTTAAACCCAGACTTTATCTTAGATCCGTACCTGAAATATGAGAAATAAGAAAAAAAACATAAAACTTTACCGAAACGCGAAAATTTGTAAGTATATTTTTTGTTTGTTACTCTTTCTCGTTAAAGCTACTGAATAAACTTGAATAAAACTTTGAATAATGTAGTATACATCACTAGCGACATGCCCCGGCTCCGCACGGGCACCTACTACAGAATGTCCATAACAACGTTTAAATACAGCGTCATTAGAAATCTCTTAATTTTTATAGGTTTTTATACTATAATTATGCATGTGTTATCTATATCTATACTTATAATAAAACTGTAGAGAGATCAATTCTGTACATTGAATATATGTTCAAAATTAATATTGGAGGATGAATGGTGATCGATACTAATGCCAAAAATGCAATCAATAAATTTTTTGTCTGTCTGTCTGTCTGTCTGTATGTGCACGCATGGGTCAAAAACTACTGAAGGCATTTTAACCAAACTTGGTACGATTGTAGTCCATACTCCCGGACAGGTTATAGGCTGTATAACATAACGCTAAGACACATAGGAGCTGAGCAGTGACGAAAAATTTGAAGCAAGTCAGTTGACAAAAAGCGCGTTCTAGCTCTTATCATCGCATACGTTGATCATACGCCAAAAATATGTATTACAAAAATAATGGTCTTCAAAAGATGTACAAAAAAGTTATGAATAGTATATATCTATCTTATAGATATTAGCCACAATTACGTGTTTAATCGTTAGGGTTTTCTTCAAAGTGTATTAAATACATAAATATATTGTAATTTGCATAGACATATCTTTTTAAAACTCCCATATTTCAAAAGTACACTTTAATATCTTATTCATAAAAAAAAAATTATAGAAATCGGTTGATAAACACACAAGATATAGATCATTTTACACATTATTGCTATTTGTCAACAATAAAAAAATACAAAACTGACAATAAAATAAAGAAATACAATCACAAAACATTAAATTATTATTCAAAGTGTTTGTGTTTATTTTATTAAGTAATTCAAAAATACTGCACGCAGTTTATCTATAGATAATAATATAGTCGAGTCTAAGTTTAGTCAAATATTTTTTGCTAGATGGTAAAAAGGTGTGAGGTACAATAATTTATTTCAGCAGTTTTTTTACAAAAGACAAATCCCACACTAGCCTTTAAAAATATCAATTTAACGGACACAAAGAACATCCAGACTAAGGACAATAGTTTGTGTATCACAATTGTCCTCCATGGGAATCGAACCCGCGACCTCATGCACGCCAGCCATGTATCCGTGTGGTGACGGAGTAAGAATACAATATGTCACCTCCCCATCTCATCCCATGGGTGGCGTAAAACCGACTAAGGGACTATCGGTGAATATTATCTTCCAATCTATCCGTATATTATCAACCAATCCGACTGGCCAGCGTGGTATTAGTAGGCCAAGTATTCCTCTGTCACGGGAGGAGGCGCGTCCTTGCAGTTATGATGAAATAAGCGATGTCATTTATTTTAACTTACAAATTTGACAACAGATAGCATTGTGCCTGTGACGTCATTTTCAGTATCGCGGTGTTAAGATTTTCCTTGAAAGAATGACGTTCGCTCATGTCTTTCAGTATAAGTTTAGACGCAGTCTTCATAGATATTTTATTTACTATTTATTTACTTTGAAAAGGTTTTGGTTCGTTCGTTAATTTTACAATTCGTTTGTAATGTAGGTATATCTGTTCGTTATAAGGTTTTAAAAACGATTTTTCAGTATTAAATCGAATTGCGAAGTAAGTAACATCCGCCACGCGAACGAAGTCGCGGGCACAGCAGCTAGTCTATACTTATAATAACACTGTAGAGAGATCAATTCTGTACATTGAATATATGTTAAAAAATAATATTGGAGGATGAATGGTGATCGATACTAATGCCAAAAATGCAATCAAGAAATTTTTTGTCTGTCTGTCTGTCTGTCTGTCTGTATGTGCACGCATGGGTCAAAAACTACTGAAGGCATTTTAACCAAACTTAGTACGATTGTAGTCCATACTTCTGGGCAGGTTATAGGCTATATAATATAACGCTAAGACACATATGAGCTGAGCAGTGACGAAAAATTTGAAGCAAGTCGGTTGAAAAAACGCGCGTTCGAGCTCTTATCATCGCATACGTTGATCATACGCCAAAAATATGTGTTACAAAAATAATGGTCTTCAAAAGAGGTACAAAAAAGTCCTGAATAGTATAATATCTATCTTTTATATATTAGCCACAATAACGTGTTTAATCGTTAGGGTTTTCTTCAAAGTGTATTAAATACATAAATATATTGTAATTTGCATAGACATATCTTTTTCAAACTCCCATATTTCAAAATTACACTTTAATATCTTATTCATAAAAAAAAAATATAGAAATCGGTTTATAAACACACAAGATATAGATGAAAGAAAATTTCATTAAAATTAAATATAATTAAAATATAATCTTAAGACCAATACATTGTATTGTATAGCCTTTCTTATTAGGCTTAAACTGAGGTATGTTTCATCAAAATCGGATAAGTATTACTCGAGATATCGCTAGATCTCTTTATTAAGTCCAATACAAATCAGGGGTCATTAAAAATGGATTTGGTTCAATGTTGAATGAATTTAAATTTCGTTTCTTTTGTTCACGAGATGGCGTTACCAGTAGTAATCATAAAATAAATGAGTTTTTAAATAATCTCTATCTATTTTATTATTAAGTGCTATTAATTAGTTATTCCTTTTAAATGTTAATAAAATTAACCATGAATTGTATGTGTAATATCAATTATAGGTCTTATTAAATTAAATCAATTATAAGTTTACTTGATTGTTATATTTTTGTGTTTTTTTGTAATTGAAACGCAATTTAATTAAATATAAATTGTATTAGTAAGTAGTATCAATTATTCTTTTGGTATTAATTTAGTTTAAACTGTAGTAGTTACTGGTCAACGTATAAGTATGCAACAGACTCCACCTGTTTTTATGAAAGTAAATAAATACAAATAAGCTTTATTAGTTAATCACAGGTACAAAACATCTGACAAAAATAAATAGTCTTTCCCTGTATTGCTAATATTAGCGTACAAACTTCATTTTTTAAAGTTAAACTATATCTATACTTAATCAAAAATATTAAATTGAATTAAAATAACATTCCTTATCTCACAATCTTATTATAACTGCAATTATAACACACCTAAATAACTGTTTAATAATTAATAATATATGGGTATAATATAACAGACAACATAATAAGTAACACGTTTTTCTTTATAAAATCATTTTACACATTATTGCTATTTGTCAACATTAAAAAAATACAAAACTGGCAATAAAATATAGAAATACAATCACAAAACATTAAATTATTATTCAAAGTGATTGTGTTTATTTTATTAAGTAATTCAAAAATACTGCACGCAGTTTATCTATAGATAATAATATAGTCGAGTCTAAGTTTAGTCAAATATTTTTTGCTAGATGGTAAAAAGGTGTTAGGTACAATAAGTTATTTCAGCATTTTTTTTACAAAAGACAAATCCCACACTAGCCTTTAAAAATATCAATTTAACGGACACAAAGAACATCCAGACTAAGGACAATAGTTTGTGTATCACAATTGTCCTCCATGGGAATCGAACCCGCGACCTCATGCACGCCAGCCATGTAATGCGACCGCCGCGCCACCGAGGCAGGTAATTCTGCCGCACCATAACGTAGCGTGCAAATGTATTCATTCATAATTAATTAGCGATTATCCGTGTGGTGACGGAGTAAGAATACAATATGTCACCTCCCCATCTCATCCCATGGGTGGCGTAAAACCGACTAAGGGACTATCGGTGAATATTATCTTTACGAAATAAAAATGAAGGAAAACTTGAAATTAAACCCTATACCAATCCGACTGGCCAGCGTGGTATTAGTAGGCCAAGTATCCCTCCGTCACGGGAGGAGGCGCGTCTTTGCAGTGGGAATGGGCTGTTATGATGAAATAAGCGATGTCATTTATTTTAACTTACAAATTTGACAACAGATGGCATTGTGCCTGTGACGTCATTTTCAGTATCGCGGTGTTAAGATTTTCCTTGAAAGAATGACGTTCGCTCATGTCTTTCAGTATAAGTTTAGACGCAGTCTTCATAGATCTGTCTTTGTAAAGGTCTGTTTTAGAAAAGGTTTTGGTTCGTTCGTTAATTTTACAATTCGTTTGTAGGTAGGTATATCTGTTTGTTATAAGGTTTAAAAAACGATTTTTCAGTATTAAATCGAAATGCGAAGTAAGTAACATCCGCCACGCGAACGAAGTCGCGGGCACAGCAGCTAGTACATAATAAACCTTCCTCTTGAATCACTCTGTCTTTCCGCATCAAAATTAGTTGCGTAGTTTTTAAGATTTAAGCATACAAAGGGACTAATTTTATACTATGTATAGATAATAACACTTAAGCCACAATTTTTAAAGAAATTATGTGACTTATACAAAATACTTAGAATGAAGTGTTTAAGCACTAGCTAGTATAACATAATATCATTGCAATAATGGGAATAAAAGCTTTATACAATTCCTATAAAACGCAGTAATATTTAAATTACTTAGAACGTTAAGTTAATTCCATCTTCTTGTTTGACAGTGTATAGTCTAGACATTCCTTTACAACTACATTAAGTACATTTAATATTAATCTCATACTGATTAAGTTTAATCCAATTAATTAGTTTAGATCGAGGAGCGCGGAGTTCTGTGAAGCGCGATATTGATATTTAATTTAATATCAAGTCAAATTCTGTTGGTATAATTTTGTAAGAATTTTATATTTTATGATTTTAATATAGTTATTACGTCCACGTGGCGACATAGAAAGATTATTTACTGTCACCATCCCAATTTTTCTTATGGTATAGCTCATGACCGTCAGGCATTATTTTTGACGCGACGCCTGCTCCAACTTCAATGCTGTTCCTCCAACTCAAAGAAAGCGGAAGGGTTTGTCAGACTTTTGCTAATTAAAACCCCCCAGTGTACCATCAGGCACTAAATACAATGGTCGCTGAAAAACATGACTCTTCCGCAGCCTCCGACTAATGGCAGCCCGCTCTTGCTCTCCGCGGGCCCTAATTTTAAAAATATTATATGATATAAATTAAAGAATTTATGTGATTAGACACTGACAAAGAAATTAACATTGCGAGACTAATACGATCATAGTAAAAGACGACGACGTGGCCGTGTGGTGACGGGGTAAGAATATAATATGTCACCACCCCATCTCATCCCATGGGTGTCGTAAAAACCGACCAAGGGACTAACCGTAAATATTATCTTTACGAAGCAAAAAGGAAACCCTATACTAATCCGTTTGGCCAGCGTGGTATTAGTAAGCCAAGTATCCCTGCGTCACGGGAGGAGGCCCACCCCTGCAATGGGACATTAATGGGCTGATGATAAAAAGACGTTCAATAGTCTGTACCGACATCCAAAGGAAGAGTGATTTAATATTTATGTTCCACGCTTTAAATTAATAAGTTTTTTACATTGACATATTGCGAAAAGCGTACAAAAACATTGTGAAAAGCATGTTAATTCGGCTTTGTGTAGTCTAAGTTAATTCAGTTTACATCAAACATATTCCAAAAAGGTTTTATACTTGATTTAAAAATGCAATCTTATTCTTTTCAAAAGCAAATATAACACCACAAAGTAGACAATTTAAATTCAATTATTTGACACTATGCAAATTTATAAGACCAAAGTAAAAGAAGTGTATAAGATTTATAAACATTACAAGAAAAAGTTAGTATAGTAAATATGTAAATCTTTTTATTCTTTCGTTTTTTCAAGCAGCCAGTATAAATATATTTAGACTTTTTGATAACTCGCAGACATTCTCTTTGTTATAAGGCTCACGTATGCCACGTATTCTATATTTGTTCCTCTGAATTCATGTTCCTTACAATATGAGGTAAAGGTGCCTGTCTCATTTTAATTTACCTCACAAAAAAGGAAAAATTTAAGTCAAAATTATAATTTATAATACTGTAACATTACGCTCCGTGTGATGACTGCAGGTGACGGGCTATTAATACAATATGTCACCACCCCATCACATCCCATGGGTGTAGTAAAACCTGACTAAGGGACTATCCATGAACATTATCTTTACGATATATAAAAAGAAAACTTGAAATAAAACCCAATACCAATCTGTCTACCCAGCGTGGTATTAATAGACCAAGTATCCTTCCTTAACGGGACTCCTCCCGTCCCTGCAGTGGGACATTAATGTGCTGTTTGATGAAGTTAAAATTATAATTTATAACACCGTATTATTACGTTTGTAAAAAGTTCTTAAATAAAGGGCATGATGTCTCTTGAGGTTGACATTAGGTTTATGGTAGGCTTCAAAATCTCTACGTTAAGAGTTCCCGTGGGAAAACCCTTACTCAACTTTACTTAGCCATTATAGTGACACGTTTTCCTTAAATACTCCTTAATGTTTTTGTTTTAGAAATGGTAGAATACTGTTTTGTTTAAAAATATACCTGTTCTTTTTTCGTTAGCAAATTTTGTTAATAAAAAAAAATTTAACGATATAATTTTTTTTAAAAGGGTTATATTTTTTTATTCATAATCTTATTTGCCATATTTTTATATAATGCCAGAAACAAACACGGCTTGTGAAAATATTACTATTTTAAGCGCGGGATTTAAATCCGCAACTTCGTGATGTCTCGTCATCGTCTAGCTACCGCGGCTGCCACGCCACCAAACTATCTGATTCCGATTCAATCTAATTGATTCAACGTTATTGATTCAAGCAGTGTAAACTCCCTAATAAAACACTGCCGAAATAGTATCATGAGTATAGCCGAGATCAAAAGGCTGTGTTGTTTATGAGTACGGGTCAAGTTCAGCGACTTACTCAGTAAATGTATATAAGGGATAAGGATGGTATCAATCACCTACATAATAAGGTTTAAAATAAATAATTTAAAACAGTATAAGGTAATTTATAATATAAGTAATGGTTTTAATAACCTTTTTAGGTATAAAATTTTAAATAAAAATTTGCCATCTGCAAATTAAGCTACTTATTTAAAATTCTGCAAAATAAAATTATGCCAAGTAATAGGAACCGATTACAGAAAAAAATCTTGCCCTTATCTAAAAAGAAACCTTAGTTTTGTTAAACATTTAATAAGCCAATTAGATTAGCAAAAAAAATCAATGACTATTTATTATATAAAAACATATATTTTACATTATAATAATAATCTAGGACTTCTATAATAAAAAGCTAACAATGGAAATAGATATTGAATGATCGATTCTTTAGAGAATAAAGCTCCACCTTTGTACAATCCAGCTTTAAAGAAATAAAAGAGTTACATACATATAACTCCTCCTTGCCAAGTCTGTAGGTCCCAAGAGTACCGTATTGCAGTTCCCGGACATTTCCTATTTGTAATAGCTTATTATTTTCTATCTTAACTTGGATGAAATTATTTATATTTTGTATGATATCTTCGCTTGCTTGCTTTTTGAATAAAATTTATGTTATTCATTTGTTTTTGTTGTAGTTCTTACTGTAGAAGTAATGTATCTGAACTTAATGGAAATGATTTTACTTTACGTGGAATATTTTTATTATGAGGGATCTTTTACAAACATGTAGTAAGTCATTATATTTTAAAATGTCAATGTAGTGGTATTATAACTTTATCATCAACTTCATTTTATTGATTTTATAAAGACCACTCCTGTAAAAATGGGTTATGTATCGTCATTGTGTTGAAACCTTCTGTAACCCATTTTTTTTTAATGATACTTAAACAACATATTTATAAAAAATACTTTTTAAATTAAAAATAACAGTTAAATCAAAAACCATAGAAATTTATACGTACATAAATATCGATAACATTCTTTCAACTAGTTAAAATCTCATATAATTCCAATATTTTCGCAAGTGTTTCAAAAGGTTTCCATCGAATTCAACCCGATAAACAGTCATTTCTCACTCTCAAAAGAACGATAACTTTCTAAAGCGACATAGAGTAATATCTTACATGTGATTGAGTTGAAATGGATAAGAAAAAATATATAAATGAACTGTGTGTCACCTAAAGTAGATAAAATATAAAAAAATCCGGCCAAGGCGAGTTGAACTTGCACATCGAGGGTTCCGTATTACTGTATCTTAAGTTGGTTAAATTTTTACCTTAAGAATTTTTTTGATTAAAAAAAGTAAGTAATAAATGTAAGGACTTATTGATGAAAATTTAAAGTTTACGGAATGTTTCCTATATATCATGTGCTATAAATAATATGTTTGCTAGGATCATGACAAGTGGCATTCTGTCGTCTCTACCTATCCCGGACGGGATAAGGCGTGGATGTATGTATGTATGTATAAAAAATCTGCTTTTAAAATTTAAAGACTGGAAGAACACCCTTGTTTTGTTTGCGCTGGCTTAAAAGTTTGTTTTTTTTAGCAAAGTATTTAGTTAAAAAGAAATCAGCTTGATACCTTTACGCGTTCCTGAGAAAAAGGCCTTGACAGACAGACAAACGGATGGACGCACAACAAAGTGATCCTATAGGGGCTCCGTTTATTCATTTCAAGGTACGGAATCCTAAAAAAACCTCGTTATTCTGATAAATTGCGTCCCTCAGTTTAATAATGATTTATACGCGACCGTGTCTTGCTAGAGCCGAGGCAGGCTAAGGACACAGACAATGCACAGGTGCCAAGTACAGTATAAAGAGAAGTCCGTATGTTTCTTGTTGCTAGTAATTTAATTAGTAAAATTCGTACCTACTGCTGTTTATTTTAAAGGATATTTACTAAAGATGTATAAACGGAAGTGTAGTTTTTTTTATTCATCACAGCCCACAGATGTCCCTCTGCAGGGATGGGCCTCCTTCAGTGATGGAGGGACAGTTGACCTACATATACCATGCTGGCCAGACGGCCAACCCGTCATAGGGTTTAATTTCGAGTTTTCCTTCTCGTGTTTATTATGATATTTAGATATTGATTTTCCCTTAGTCGATTTTTACGACACCCCCAGGGTGAGATTGGGTGGTGACTTATTGTATTCTTAATCCGTCATCACATGGACATAAACGTGTATAAACGGGACATTTTGCGGCAATCTATTTGGTGACTGAAACGTCAAGAAAAATAAAGGTGAAATGCACGCAGCGCTCTAATCTCCAGTTTATTTAAAATTTATTTTATAATAATAGGAGTGATTGCCTAAATAGTGGAAAACTCGAGTAATAGAGAGACACAGAGTTGTATCAGGATATTATTGTAGGCAGCTTTGGTACTTTTATTGAATGCAAATATTTCCAGAAAGCCCATATATGTGATAGTGCACGTCCTGTTACTACATAGGCGCTGATAAATTAATGTACAATTTTAATTAACCATATCGATTTTTTATTTTGATTAACGTTTGAAATCTGATCCTTGATTGAAATGACCTAATTTGAGTTTGTAAAGCTATTTAGATGAAAGTGGCATGGCAAGCAAGAATGGAGCTTGCCTAGTGATAAGAGGTATCTGAGCCTCATTCTTTGTTTGGATATTACTACAATGGACATTTTTGTTCAATTCATTTTTGCTATTTTAATGAATGAATGAAGGATTTATTTATCTGTATGAAACATGGTTGTAAATTGATGTTATACAATTCCACATTTTTAGAGATCAGAACATAATATACTGGGCCGCAATGAAAACGGGTCGCTTACAAATACCTTAATAACTTCCAAAATATTGGAGCTAGGTTTATGAAATAAACACTAAATGATAGATAATTTAATCACAAATAATGCCGCAAGTAAAATCTTTCAAGTTATTTTTGATTATTGTATTAAATCCATAAATTAAAAATAAAGACAAAATTTTTAAATTTTAACAACAGTTTCGAAATATTTTTTTTTATTTTTTTTTTCTGGTGTATCATGAAAAAGACGCATTTTATATACAAAAATTCGATATTCTGATCAAATTAGCATTAAAACATGCCTCTAACCCCTTAAGAGTCTACAAGGATTCCAGAAATGCTAGAAAAATGACCTGGTCATCGTTATACAGCGAAAACTGTTAGTTTATAGCTCTCAATCGTTCAAAAAGTACTCCAGCCATTAGAAGACACTGTATCCAATGCGCGCAGACGAAGATTTCAACATACAGCGTGCACAAAAGCACAAGAGGATCGTTACATGGTGTCGAGAATGTTGAGAAATCGATTTCAAACGGCTGTTGTAGTAAAAAATCACTTGCTACGTGCTCAAGAAAGCAATCAAAGCCCTTGTATAGTGAGGTAGTGTCTAGATGAAGCAAAATTACAGTCCTAGGCCTGAAAATATTTGTAAACTTAAAAGACAACATCAAAATTCCAGATAGAGTAATAATAAAAAAAGTCGTGAATAGCATCATGGCTGATTAATTAAGGAAAATGCTTCCGATGAGTCGAGGTTTACGTTATACAAGGACGATGGAAGGCTAAGAGTCTGGAAAAGTACAGGAAACCTGTATAACCAAGGTTACATTGAAGTGAAAGTACCTTATATCGGAGGCACTGTACACGTCTGGGCTTGAATTTCTTCTGAAAGCCGCACCGAGCTAGTAGTGATATAAAATGGTACTTTAACTGCAGAGAGGTACTTAAATGAAATCATTAATGAGTATGATGGCTTATTTTTGGTAAAATTCGGCGAAAAAGGCACCTTTATGGAGCTCAACGCTCGTCTTCATACAGATTTAATAGTGTTAAAGTTCCGTAAAGATGTCGCTATCACACGTATGAAGTGGCCAGCACGCAACCCAGACTTGAAACCGATCCAGCATGCTTAAGACGTATTGGATCGATGAGTAGGACATCAATATTTCCCTCTTATCACCCTTTGTGAACTCAAAGAAGCAGTGATAGAGAAATGGGTGTATTTTCCTCAGAATTCAATTAAAAACCAAATGGAAAGCATCCAAAACCAGATGACAGCTGTATTAACAGCTTCTGATAATAATACAGCGTATTAAATAAATGAAAATTGCATTTCTGATACCTTTTACCTGTTTTCGACATCTAATGAAAGTGTCAATTTTTATTTAACTTACTTTTGTCCAAAATACACTTAACAATCTGTAATTTTTATCAATTCCATTTAATGACTGTTAAATTATCCTTATTTAAGTGTTTATTTCATTAAGCTAGCTCCAATATTTTGGAAGTTATTAAGGTTTATGTAAGTGACCCGTTTTCATTGCGGCCCAGTGTATTAATAAACCAATTTGAATAAAACTTCTAAGAATCATTTTATGACTTAAACCCTGAAACGCAGACGAAGACTGACAGAAGACTTATGTCTGAGGACACAATGTTTAGTTAGAAAAATCAACCCGACCTCCGTCATCACCTTTTTGGAGCCGGTAAGTATGCAGTATTACTTGCAAACCTAATAGATTGTTGTTGAATGTTAAAGGTTCTTTACAGCTTAAGTCAGCGAGATAAACTTCATTCATGGGCATAATCCCGAAATACATAAATTATCCAAATTCAGGTGCATATCTATGTATAGTAAATAAGTAATTAAAAGCAGCCCCAAGTCTGAGACTATTAAAAGCAGACGAGCATCGTTTGCAAGAGCGTTTATTCCACCGATGCTTTACAGGACTCTAATTAATTGTTCAGACCGACTCATTTATTACATATTTCTGTGTAATGCAATTACTTTGTAGACTAATGGGATTTTTAAATGAAGCAGAGGTATTTCCTCATCAGAATTTATAACTTTGTAATTTATAATTAAATTCATTGCAACGGTTGGTATACATAAAATAGTGACGGAGTCTCATCCTGAGTATAAGAAAAATAATATGAATCTAATTAAGGGACTAGTAGTTCTTTTCAGGCAGTGCCTCTAACAGCTAAGATTGTTATTAACACAGGTATGGCAAAATATGGGTCGAAGAAATGTTAATATACCTATGCTTAATTTTACGTATAATTGATTTTGATAATATCAATATGATCATAAGAAAATAAACAAAAATATTGATGCTATTTATTAATTTGTGGCTACCTTCGTTTTAGCATAGGGATGGAGGTAGAGTACCACGAGGACGAGATCCAGCTGTGGACTTCTACTGTATAGATTAGTCTTGAAGGAAGCTGCATCATTTTGTGGTGAAGGGAACATTATACTATCTTATTGGAGAAGGCCTGCCCCTGCAGCAAGTCATTTCTATGCTGTTATGATAATCAATATTTTAAGCACATAATGACTTCAATTCATACTATTACGGGTCAAGATTTAAAACATAATCGATTATTACATATGACCCCAAACATCTATACATGAATGTGGAATCTCAAAAGAAAAAACGTTACCTGAAACGGCTAACTTCGTTACTCAAATACGCCCCAGTAACTTACCTCGCCTTATATAATATTCAAAAGCAATAAAACTGAAACATTAATTGAACGGACCGTAACAAAAGGTCCACTAACAGTTAATATGACTTTATGAAATTGGAATTTTTGATCGGCCAGTAGCTGGCATATATTACGTATAATTCTGACAAAATATACGATGTTTTATGAAAAATTTACTAAGGTTTCTGGTTAAGTTTTTCGATAATTTAATTTTACTATCGTAAGAAGTTAAGGCCCTAATAACAATGATTAGTTTTGACGTAATTCATCTTTAGGTCTGGAAAAAGACATTCAGAGCAATATAGTGTACCCAAAGATTTCATTAAGTACCTACAATTCGTCCACATCGTATTTGTGCAAGAAGTTTAGTAGCTAATACACTTACACACAATTTAGTAGCTATGACAGATTAGACGTTATAGATCTACAGAACCTAACAGCATGTACTCCTACTGCGCAAAACACAGACAAGCGTAATGCTTGCCATCAGCAAATTCTTCGCAGATCCATGTTGAGTAAAATAATAATATAGGTAGTTACCTATATTATTATTTTACTTAACATGGTTGGTATGATGGTTATCATACCAACCAGTGAACAGCACACTGCTGGACTTAGACCTCATCCAAATAATTCCACATTGTGCGGTTCTGTGCCTCAATCGTGCATCAGTTTCTCGTTGTTCTAACTAGGTCGTAGTTCTACCGTATGAGGAGTCTCCTTACCCTGCGTTTTCTGGTAAGCAGTAGCCATTCCAGAATATTGTGAATATTACCCAACGACTATCGGCTCTACGCTCTATGCCCACCGTTAATTTGATCTGACAATTCGAAACTCTATGTCGGTTCCCTTGGTTCTGAACAAGTTTGGTTTAATTTAAATAGCTTTAAACAAGAGCCGGCAGTTCAACAAATGTAACGTGAATTTTGTCAATTCCTTTGCAAAGAATACTTAGTCGTAAGGAATACTTAAGAAATAATGACAGCATCTGTTAAGGTAAATAGAAAACGAACTGTATCCATCCGGGATTCGCAGAATACCCTTTCTATAAACCTCACACGTGAAACTGATCAATTCAATAACGCCCTAATACAAAAATACTAAAACCTGGATATTAACCTCTATATTAAAGAGCTTAAGATTCAATTTAATTTGTGCTTGTGAGTACACTTACACACAATTTTTTGTCGATCGTATGTGTTACTCCGAAGCTTTATTACAATTTAAGCGATGTAACAAATTGTAAAACGTGCTAACGCGAATTCTGCGCACGTCTGTACTTTGTTTGTTACCTTCTTTCATCGTTTTGTATGTACTTTTGTGACAAGTTGCTCTCACAGTTCTTCTTCTTTTTGTTAAATACGGCTTCATCAATAACTTTACTGATGATTCTGCCAACGACAAGGTGGAGAGGAAAATAATTTAAACTGGTTGATCAATTGAGTAAATTTTTTACAGTAACTTTCTTGGTGATTACAATAAAAAACATATTTATATACAAAAAATAGCTCTCGCAGTTAGATGAAGGAAATTAACATTACTTAGTTTTTTATTTAACTTCCACCTAATTTTTGATAGACTTTAGATAAGTAAGTTTCAAAAATTAGCTAAGGCAACTACTTTTTTATACTTAAACCATCATCATTGTTACTAAGAAAGAAAAATATGAGTATGACAAACTTTTTAAAATGCACATCTTTTATTATGTTCCCATATAAAGGAAATTAAAAATGATGATTCTTAAAAAGAATGAAACATCAAAGAATGGTTCGAAAGGTTATGTTGCTTATTAAATATAAAATCGACCAAAAACCACAACATAGATCCATGCATATAAAACGCATAAACAAACAACAAAGGCGACGAAAATTGAAAACATCTTATTTCCATCACTTGCAAAAGTACCCCATAGGCATATTTTAATATAACATTTTATAACGAAACCCACTGAGGCATGTCGCATTCAAGATGCAAAATCCTCTAAGGAAAGTATTAGAAAAATATAAAGAGACTGATAAAGCATCGTAGAATCCCCAGAGTGTCCAACGTTGCGAGATATTTCACGGTATTTTAACAAATTTAACGAGCTACCATATTTACTTCGACGAATCTTTTAGAATACGTTACGTTTAATCATAACCCTTATTATTTCTTATCGTTGTGATGTTACTACTGTCAATAAGATGTTAGCAACTCCTGTGGGAACACATTTTATTATCCGAAAAGAAGAAAAACAATGTAAAAATTGGTACTCGAGGCGGGACTCGAACCCGCGTCTCTGGACTATACGCGTCCAGCGCCATGACCACTAGGCCACCCGAGGAACAGTCTCGACTACCAAATCTAACTATTGCTTTACGGCCGCAACTTAGAACTCAACTGTACAACGCCATCAAACATAATACAGCCATGGTATCTAATCTCGTGTTGTAAAAGTTGAATAAGGGAAACCCAACAAGCATTATTATAATATTATTGCAGGAGAAGAGGCGCTTGAATCGAAGCTTACACCAATCACAGTATTACTTGGTAGAGACTATCAAATAGAAAAAGATTTCGCCTTATCAAACTAATTCTTCCAATTACAAAGACTAGCATAAAGATTTTCAGTCAATAAATATTTACGGGCATCTCTACACAGCGGCATCTGTTTTCAAAGTAAGCTAGGGTTAACCTGCTTGTGTTATGGGTAACAGAACAATAGATATTATTAATATATACTTTATTTTTGTTAATACATACGTATTTTACATAGAAACACTCAGACCAATGCAAATAATCATGTTTAATCAAACAATTGAAAGTATTTAAACACACTATAATATACCTAACATAAAACACAATAGTATTCGTATTACAACCTCATCAATTCCTCCGAGTGACTCCGATTCTCTTGACGATTTAGCAAAACTTTCCCCTTTTATATATATTTCTTGCTAATCTACAGGGAGAAAGAAAAACACAGACGTAGGATCAGCTGGTTACATTCACACGTAAATTCCGAGCGTCTATTAAAGGAGCTACTGTACACATGTGAGCGACAGGTCAACAGCCTTTACTTAGGGTGAGCAAAGCTAATTAACGATGGACATATAACTCGAGTTATATTGTTCTCCCGGTCTTTGTTGAGAAAGGTTATATTTAAGTCTAATTAAATAACTAAACATGATAAAATGGGCACTGATGGATGAGAGAGGCACAGGATCGCGCAAGCTGGAGATATTTGGAGGAGATCTATGTCCAGCAGTGGACATCCATTGGCTGAAATGCTATGTATACAAAAGCTTTTACTACAAATACTTAACACGTTTGCATATAGTATTGAAATAGTCACAACAATAAGTAGTAGAAGTGGTAAGCAAAACCTTAATTAGTTAGTTTTATCTACTATCATGCCGCTGCTGGTAAATGGACCGAAATAACTAGAAGTCAAGGGGAGATAACAATCTCAGCCACAACTAGTTCACTAGTGGAGACCTCTTCAAGAGATGTCTTTGCCCAAAATCTAAATAAATCGTAAAACAGTAAAAATCCTTAAAATATCAGTTTTATTAGCAAGGAATTAACTAGTTCAGTAGCATTTAGCTTCATTAAAAGCAAAAACGATTGTGTGTTCAGCAGAGTGAAAATTATCGATGCTAATCGATAATTTTCACTCTGACAATAACTTTGTCTTCTCTTCTTGTCGCTTTTTGCTCTAGTAAGTCCAACTTTAAACCTTTCGTAATATTACTGCTTTGCTGTGACAAACACTAAATAACTTTTCATTTGACAACCAAAGTTTGGTATACTCTTTATTTCGAAAATAGCTTAACTCGCAATTCTTTTTTGTGCATCCAGTTTTATACAACATAGACGGCAGATGAATTTAATTGTTGAAACATTTTTTATTTAGGTACAGTGACATGTTTAGTTTGGGACTAGATGATCTTGTGTGAATGTGTGAGGAATATTTATTTATATTTATATTAAGTTGCATTCAAAAGTATAAAAATTGTCAAGTAAAAGTGTTGCAATGAAATTTTATTAATACCTATTTGGTGTACTGTCTGAAACAAAGGTTATTTACCATACTCAGTAAATTTACTAGCTAAATATTCTTATTATTTTAAAGAATACCCACAGAGAGATAGTTGTGGTTTAACTAAAGTTCAGTTTGTAAATGCAGTGATGTATAACATTGTATAAACGTATACCAGACAGTGAACCTTTGCTGTGAACTTTAAACTTTGCAGTATATTAGTATTAAAGTTCAGATAAAAGGCTATCACCTTATACATTATAGTTGACGATTATGATATATTGAGGACCTCTGTGGCGTAGTGATTATATAACATGACTGCTACGCAGAGGTCTAGGTTTCGATTGCCGCTCAATGCAAATCTTTGTGTGCATGAACATGATTGTTTGCGTTGGTCTGGGTGTTTTATATGTATAATAATATGTATATATTTACAAAAAAAAAGGCATTATCATAGTATAGGCTCTGCTTAGTTTGGGACTAGATCACGTTGTATGAATGTGTGATGATTTATTCATTTAGTTTCACTATATTCTCCATGTTTTCAAGATATAGCTGCGGGTAAATAACATTGATTCGCCCTTTCTTATAACCCAACATTTTAAGTTAACACTAAAACTCCATCTATAAAAAAGAACCAAAAGGTTTAAATAAATCGTTAGGATTATGAATGTGATTGAACAGAGTGATGAAGTGGTACTTTAGGAATGGCCGAAAATTTTTTACTAGGCCTCGAAGATTTTACGTTCAAACTTAAATTGCGTTTTATAAAGTAGCGATTATCGGAAAATATATAAAGGTTGTGAAAATCAATGACATGAAATGTGACTTTCATTTATTTACTGGTAGCCTTTAAAAACATTCTATGCATATTTTAAGGATAATAAAACGCATGGTCTTTAATTTGAAAAGAAAACCAAAAAAAAGCAAGTGATAATCAAACAAAATTTGATGACTTCTGTGGCGTAGTGGTTATATAACATGACTGCTACGCAGAGGTCTCGGGTTCGATTCCCGCTCAATGCAAATCTTTGTGTGCATGAACATGATTGTTTACATTGGTCTGGGTGTTTTCTACGTATAATATGTATGTAACTACAAAAAAAAAGTATTTAAGTATGTTTATCCGTTGTCTAGTACCCATAATACAAGCTCTGCTTAGTTTGGGACTAGATGGCGTTGTGTGAATGTGTGAGGAATATTTATTTGTATAACTAGCAAACCCGGCGAACTCCGTTTCGCCATCAGATGGTTTCGTTTTATGTAACATTTCGTTTAATCATTAAAAGATGAAGAAATTTTTTTTTGTTTTATATTTGAAAAAGTAAAATTTAATTTCATTTCACAACAGTAATTCGTGCTGGAAATCCTGATAATTCTAGAGAGTTCAAAAACTCCGTTGGATAATTTACTACATCATCGAGATTTGTTATGGAATCAAAGGACTTGTATGACACCAAATCGCCATCAATTTTTAATTGAATGGTGAAATTCAGTGCGTGTACATTATTATTATATGCGGCAAGAATTGCTTGTTGACTTAACCCAGCATAATTATATTTCTGAAAATTGTCCCTAATGTTTGGCAAAACATTTTCAAAAAGATCTAATTGAGAGCCTACAAATCGGCAAAAGTCGTTGGTAAGAGTAATTAATCCAGATGTCGCATAATCATTATCATCATATCAGCCAATCGACGTACACTGATGGACATAGGCCTCCTCCAAGTATTGCCACCTTGTGCGGTCCTGTGCCTGCCTCATCCATCGGTTTCCCACCATGTCGCATCAACTGGGAATTTTCCATTTCCAACAGTTAACTATTGTTTGGAAAATTGTGCACCACTTTGATCATTTTGAAGTTGAACTCTCATATAAGTGGTCAGCGATAATGTTTTTACGTTAATTCATAAAGTTGATGCCTTCAGGTAAGTATTCAATTCATCTGCAGGCGTTCCACGGGCAACGTCTGACTGCAATCGTCTGCTAACAATATCATCAAGCCGCCAAAGATATTGTTATTTCGCCGAAGATCCTTTAGTGTGAAGTTAAGTACTTCAAGTGATTTCTAATGTGCCATTGTGCACTCATCTCAAACAATGAGCTTGCATTGCATCAACAATTTCCCCATTGCACTGGATAGGAAAATATTGCATTTTAGAGTATCAATTGTGTTTAAATTGAGTGGCAACTTAAGCGTAGAATGTGCAGTATGACCGACATCTAGAAGAATCGCCGCAATTCCAGATGATGCTAATGCCAAAGCTGTGTCACATCTTGATCAAATATAACAAATGTTTTCCCTGTTCCTCCAGGTGCGTCCAGGAAGAATAGACCACCAGTATTATTGTCCACCGCTTGCATTAATGTTTCGTATACTTGTTTTTCCTGTTCATTTAGTAACGGCACATTATTTCGAACGAATTCGTTCAATGTATCAATATTGTATTGCAGCTCTCAATTTAATTATTGGTTTAATGCATCGTGCATCGATCGATTTGACGCAATCATTTCTACTTCAATCAGTTGTTTGTTAGTAATAGTAAAGTATTAATCCTCAATTAGAATCAATCCTTCATTGTAGATTTAATCGGTTATTTGGATGTCAGGATTATTCATTTGAATGCGCAAGGGATGCAAGATATCTTCACATATTATGTCGTCTTTGTATTTGTTCCATAACTGAATTAGTTGTGAAAAAGAACATGTGGTGATGATAATTGCGAACAGCGTTCGTATTTGGAACGCATTTGATGAAACTACTGAATCCCAATGAGAATCGTTCTCCAGCAAACCTAATAGTTTACATGCTTCTTAATATGTTTAGCATTGGTGGTCATTACAGTTTTCAAATGCGCAAATGATTTTGGTCCACGTACATTTACCAACAGCAGTCGCAAATAAAAACATTCATAATTTCTAGGGTGAACAGTATACATGCGATCTAGTGCATCAGTGGAAAACACCTGTGGCCAATCTGGAACTGGAGTTCCTTGTCACGATTAGATTTTTTTGCGAAATATTACATAAAACGAAGCCATCTGGTGGCGAAACGGAGTTCACCGGGTGTGTAAGGAAACGAATAACTTATTTTTTTCCTTTTTTTTGCAATTCACAGTGAATACAATACCAATAATATGAAATTAACTGAGCAGAGAAAAATGAGTAGCTGTCAAACAATGTATCACGCACCGGCGTTTGTAGTACATGCTATGTATCAGAGAAGGCGTTGTATTATGTGTATGTGAAAAAATATTTTCCCGCTTTTCTGTTGAATTTCTCCTGAATTTTCTTTGCTATAAACCTCACGGAGCTCGAGACCTTTCCAAAGAATGCAAAATCGTGGAAATCGGTTCGTGCGTTCTGGAGTTATAGCGTCAGGAAGGAAAACCCGACTTATTTTTATATAGTAGATTATTTCTTGTGTGGAGTTCGAACGTGTAACTTCAACCACTGCAGTCACAACCGGTTTACCATCGAGGCAAAAATAGCCTGACAACCATCCCATTGGTGCACACCCTAAAGTTTCAAATGATCCTCATGGGTTTGCTGATACATTTCAAACGACCTACATATACAGTGAAAACTTCCTTGACACTGATTATAAATACTACTTTACCTTAACGACACACATACCATGAGAAGACCATAATTTAACTCAGGTTGCTTTAATTTAGCGTCAACACCTTAAAAGTACGTCTCCTCGTCAGATCTCATAAAGGCCTTGCTTTATGTAAGAAACAATTTAAATAATTTATCTATTCGTGTTGGACACAATACAGTCATGTTGCATACATGCAAGGCCGTTGTTGGCGAGTAACAGTTTAAAATAACATGCATATAATTTCTATGATGGATCTTTGAGACTATACTACCCTCTACCATTAGAATTAGATTATGCAAATAATTTAATCAAATCAACAATATAGTCCAATATACCGATCCCACATAGCTTAATCACAGCTATAATAGACAAAGTAAGTCTGCCGGTTATCTGTGTCCGAATTATCCGCACTGGCGGGAATAGTGCGGATATTGGCCCTCAAATTATCCGTTGACCGCTTGTAATCCGTTCGCCACCACACGTTATGCACCACTGATTATTGGGAACGATGAGCTATTATTACAATTATATAGAGTAATAGGTTGCGATTGTGAACTTAATTGAGAATTCAGAGGCTGTTAATGAAATAGGTTAAGTGTCTGCGAATAATTATGAGGACGCATTCCTGAAATTATATGATGCGTAAAATTTTGTGAAACTAATTATGTTTTGGGCCTAGTACAATTTATCAATCGTGTGAAATTCATGTTTTTGGAACGCAACGAGACAAATTATGTAAGGACTGGTAAAAATTTTAAGTATATTTTACGAGGTAATTGTTTTCGAAGCACCGTGTGTAAAACAAGTGGAGCATAATAGCAATGCGGCGAAATAACTGTAACACACGTGACTAATTATGCGCAATTGCAGTCCGATTACTTCTAAAGACTAAGATGAAAACAGGAAAAAGTTCTTTTGCCTTCGTACACCTGAAACATTAAGCGAAATTACCTAATTAATAATAATGGAGATAGGAGGTAGATGTGGGAGATAGGAGGTAGATGTGAAAAAGTGAACACATATCTCAGCTTTTAAATATTTAATTAAAATAGTTTTTTGTAATATCTTCACAATATTATTATACTATTGGTCTTAGGACTTATTAAAACAGTTGTGATAACGTTTTTGACACTCTATGTAAGATAATAAACTTACCTCACACCACCTGCCAGCTGACTTATAAGTAACACTGAACTTATATATAAATATCTCAAATATCTCTACAAGAAACACAATGGCACAGTTACAAGATATCCAGGTAGCACAGAAAAGCCTTGAAGAATGTGTGCTGAGGAAGATGGATGAACTGCAGGCTCAACTTCTTAGCAGCAGCGGTTCAAAAGACACGGTGGCTAGGGTGGCAGAGGAGTTCCGGACATTCCGTGAGTTGACCTGCAGCATGCTCAGTCTTCTTAGGAACCAGATTGCCGAGTGCAGTCAGGCTGTTGATGCCATCGAGACCCGGCAACGTAGGAAAACCCTTATCTTTTCGGGGGTTCCAGAAGGAGAGAATGAAGATACAGCTAAGGTTGTTCTTGGTATCTTTCACAGTAAAATGGCCCTTAAGGACCTCTGCCCCAGTTCCATAAAGGTTTGTCATCGCATCGGACGCAAAGAAGGTGATCGTCATCGCCCAGTACTAGTTAAGATGGCTAGTACTGATGTCAAAGCTGCTGTGTGGAGAGCCAAGACTAAGCTGCAGGGGTCTTCTATAGCCGTCAAGGAGTTTCTCACTAAGACACGACAGGCAATTTTCTCAAAAGCTAGGTTGCACTTTGAACTGCGAGCTTGTTGGACGTGGGATGGCGTTATTTTTGTACGAGTTTCTAATGGAACTCGTCATAGGGTGACGTCGTTTGACGAACTTAACCCGCTTCTTGAAAAGTTTCCTAAAGCATTGTCGTCTGGAACGAACGCTACCAAGGCTTAATACTTGTTTTATTTCTGGTACATTCATTGACATCTTGTTGTAAATAAGCATATTATGTCCTTGCTTTTGTTTTTGTGAAGGTATCATGCCTATTACCCACATGTTGTTTTACTTAATTTATCTTTTGTAGTACCATAACACAATTTATTTATAGGTTAGTTTTACAAAGTTTCAAGCTGAATGACAAGCAAAGTATTTTACTGTCAATTAAATGTCATAATACTCTTTACGTTCGGAAACTTATTGGAACAAGTAATTAAATTTTAAAGTTGTTAGTTTTTTGTTAAATTGTTGTAGATTTCTATTTTTAGTTTTTAGTTTTTGTGTAGTATCAACTGTTGTATAAATATCCATGTATTAATTTTAGATTTTTTTTTTTTTATATTACGTGTTATGTGTAAATACATGTCGGTTGGCGGGTGGTGCAGAGCCATTATATAACAAATAAGCGACTCAAAACAATATTACTACAATATATATTATATTTATAAATTTACATTACTATCATATTTATTATTATTCTTCCTAATGTTATCGTCTGATAACTCTTCTTTTTATTCTGCTTCTGACAATTCGGATGACGATAGTTTTCTTTCTGTGGGCGACACTCTTGGTGATGCGTTACGTGATAGCTTCAACAAAAAGGGTAACAATATGTTCAACGTTTGTCACATAAATGCACAAAGCGTGCCTAGTCACTACCATGACCTTCTAGAGGCCTTTTCTAATACCAATGTTCATGCCATCCTGATTTCTGAGAGCTGGCTCAAACCTCATCTTCCTTCCACTCTTTATTCACTCTCTGATTTTGTTCTCATTCGTAATGATCGATCAGATAGGAGAGGAGGAGGAGTAGCTATCTATTTACGCAGTAATCTTGCATACAAAATTATTACTTCTTCTCCAACTAACCGTCAGATTACTGCCGAATACCTTTTTTTAGAGGTTTGCGTCGGAGGAGCTAGGGTTACTTTGGGTGTTGTTTATTGTCCCCCATCTACAAATTACTTCACCGACCTTGAGGTGGTTTTAGAATCTTTGGGTTCGGAGAATGCACATCATATTGTCATGGGTGATTTCAACACTGACCTATCTAATCCCTCAACACGTTCCCATAAGCTTAGCCAAGTAATCGAGTCTGCTAGTCTCCATGTCCTCCCATTACAAGCAACTCACCACAATACAAATGGACAAGATACTTGGCTAGATTTAATAATCACATCTAACCCTTCCTTAGCTTCCTTCTATGGCCAACATCCCGCTCCTGGATTTTTCCGTCACGACCTAATTTTCCTCTCCTATTTGTTGAAACCACCTAAAATCGTACCAAAGGTTTTGCACAGGCGTTGTTTTGCGCGAATTGACGTGAATGTACTACGGAAGGATGCTTCTGAAATTGTCTGGGATCCCCTGGTTCAGGCTGGTACTATTGATTCTATCGAGTTCCTGAATAAAATCGTACTAAATCTATATGACCGACACGCACCAATTAGGAAACTTAAACTCAAACGTCCTCCAGCGCCTTGGATGACAGAAGGTATTCGAATGGCTATGAGACGTAGGGACCGTTCTTTCCGCAAATTCCGCAAGGAGCGGAACGATAACAACTGGGCAAAATTTAAAGTTGACAGGAATCGGTGTAATCAGATGATACGAAACGCAAAACGCCGATACATCCACGATAATATTGCTAGCAATTCGCCAACTAACATTTGGAAGTTTCTTGGAACTCTCGGTATAGGAAGAAAACGTCACATAGATCTTCCAAAAAGTATTAATATAGATAACTTGAATAATCACTTCCTGGGAACCAAAACACTTGATGGTTTGACATTGACTCAAAGTGTCAATCATATCTCTGCACTACCTAAACATAACCACAAGCCCTTTTTATTTTCTCCAATACCACTAGGTGACATCAAAAAGACTATTCTGTCAATAAAGTCTGAGGCAGTCGGGTGCGATAACATTAGTCGTCGTATGATTTTACTTTTAGTGGATGAGCTTCTTTCTCCTATCCACCATATCTTAAATTTTTCCCTTGAATCTGGTCAATTTCCATCCCTTTGGCGTAAAGCCTATGTACGCCCCCTACCTAAAAAAGCAAACCCTGCTTCACTTAGCGACTTTCGGCCAATTTCTATTCTCCCCTTTCTTTCCAAGGTGTTGGAGGCTACTGTGCACCAGCAACTGTTCATGTTTGTTAACTGTAACAACATTCTCTCACCATTCCAATCAGGATTCAGACCTGGACACAGCACAGTCACTGCTTTACTAAAAGTCACCGGTGATGTCAGAGCAGGCATGGAGATTGGGATGATCACCGTCCTAGTCTTGGTTGATTTTTCAAACGCCTTCAACACCATTCATCATGATATTCTTCTTTCCGTACTCTCCCATCTTAAGATGTCCCCTGGTGTATTGGATTGGTTTTCCTCATATCTTCGAGGGCGCCAGCAGTCAGTCTGTGTGGAAGAGACTTATTCTAGTTGGGGTAATCTTGACTCTGGCGTCCCTCAAGGCGGTATACTTTCTCCTCTTCTGTTTTCTTTATTTATTAATCTCCTAATAAAGCATCTTCAATGTGAGTATCATCTGTACGCTGATGACCTGCAGCTTTATACGCAAGTGAAGGTGGAGGATCTTCCTGTGGGGATAAACAAGCTTAATCGGGATCTGGAGGCTGTCCGAACGTGGTCTAACATGTTCGGTCTGGCAGTCAATCCTGACAAATGTCAAGCCATCGTGATAGGGAGTCCTAGAATGATAAGTAAAATGGAATCAAATGTGTTACCTCAAATTATTTACGATAAGTGTACCATTCCGCTATCTGAGTCTGTTAGGGATCTGGGTTTACACATTGACACGACTTTTAGTTGGCAGACACAGATGAAGAACCTTAGCCAGAAAATAACAGGTACTCTGCGGGCTCTGTATCGTTTGAAAAATTTCCTTCCAGCAAGAACTAAAACAATGCTTGTGCAGACCTTAATTTTCCCAATGGTCGACTATTGTGATGTGTGTTATCTCGACCTGAATGCAGATCTCCTCGATAAACTTGACAGACTTCTGAATAACTGCATTCGATTCATCTTCAATCTCCGAAAATACGACCATGTATCTTCCTATCGCCAGGAACTAGGATGGTTACAAATTCGACAACGTCGTAACGTGCGAACAGTAACTATACTGTTCAAGTTGCTAAACTCTCCTAACGCTCCTTCTTATTTAACGTCAAATATTAAACTTCTTTGCTCAAATCACAATAGAGAACTACGTTCTTCTAATAATCTTCTCCTTTTATGTCCTTCTCACAGTTCCAGTCTCATTCATTCTTCTTTCTGTGTCAAATCTATTCTCTTGTGGAATGCCCTCCCCCACGAAATCAGGATGTCAACAAGTATTCTTAGTTTTAAAGCTAAAGTACGAGAATTGTTTGGAAGTCAGCAGAATAAATTATAACTTTATCCTATATTTATATATGTATCTACTCTTGTATGTATAATTTATATAAATATGTATACCTTTTTATTATATCTATATGTGTAGGTTTATATTATTTAGAAAAATCATCTATATCTTCTCATCTACCATCTTAGCATTACTTTGTCTCTGCATCACCCTAAGGTTGACTGGTAGAGAATGCCTTTGGCATTAAGTCCGCCTTTGTGCACCATGTACATTAAGTTTTAAATAAAAATAAATAATGTTATTACATATCAAAAAACTTACCGTCACTCAGAGGGCAATGGAGAGAGCTATGTTGGGAGTTTCCCTGCGTGATCGAATCAGAAACGAGGAGATCTGCAGGAGAACCAAAGTGACCGACATAGCGCTCAGGATTTCCCGGTTAAAGTGGCGGTGGGCAGGGCACATAGCACGGAGAACTGATGGCCGTTGGGGCCGAAAAGTTCTAGAATGGCGACCGCGCACCGGAAAGCGCAGGGTGGGGAGACCCCTCACACGATGGACCGACGACCTGATTGGGACGGCGGGAAGCCGATGGATGAGGGAGGCACAGGACCGCGCAGGGTGGAAACTTTTGGAGGAGGCCTATGTCCAGCAGTGGACGTCGATTGGCTGATATGATGATGATGATATAAATAAATGGTAATTAATTTATTTTGTCTTTCTGAACTCCTTAATTGTAAAATATGACAAAATGTTTCGTGTCAAGTGCTAAAGTTATCTATTTCATACAATAAATTTACATCAATGATAAGTCAGCAGTTTGAACTAAAATGTCAAATTAATAATATTATGGAGTTAGAAATACGTTCTAGATATCAGTACTGTTAAACTATTACGTCGTATCATTAACGGTCATTAGATCAGTGTGGCTTATGACCCATGACGTCACCTGATGTATGGATTATATAGACGCATTTAGCTTTATCAGTATGCCCGCGGGCTTTCAATACATCTCGATAGTAAGGACATATCAATAGATTATATTGTTATGTATGTTAAGCGTTAGTGGTAAGTCAATTTCTCTGATTAGTCGTTTTTCTTTACATTTCCACAATTTTCATTCATAATCATCATCATATCAGCCATTACACGTTTACCGCGTCCACGTTCACCTCTAAATATTTTCTACCTTGCGCGGTTTTGTTATTCTTTTTTTTTTTCTCTCTCTCTCTTAATATTAAAAAAACTTTACTTAATGTGATAATTTTTTAGTTAAGTACTTTATTTTATAAAATTTAACTCATTTTATGCAACTCTTAGGTATTATTTATTTTTGATTATTTTTTCTTTTCCGAAGATTTATATTTATAAATGAAATGTTTAACAACTCTCCCGAGACAGATAAAAAATAAGTATACAATATTTTAACAAGCAAAATATTTTTACTATACAAAACATTAAAGAGTTTAACAGGTTTTTTATTAAAATAAAGAAGAGAACACACTATCATGTAAAGTTTATGGATGCATAAAATGAGGGTAGCCATGCTTATTTTGCTCTTTGTCGCAGTAAAATCTCAGCGGATTAAAATTATGTGACTTTTACGAGTTCCTTATTCCTTCTTACCTGATGATGCTATGAAAATTTTATTTTAACCTAGATCATCAAAAAATTGGTTTTAGGATTTATTTTAATATGACTTTCAGTAATCTAATACTCGCTATTCTTATAAAAAGTGATTTTAAAATATTTTTTCAAATCTTTTGTTTAAATAAAATACTTAGATAAGATTTCAAACATCTCTCCTATTGTGGATTTGGTAAGTTTTAAATCTAAAAACATAAATGTAATTGTAGATTCCATAAATGAAGCTGCGCCAACCATCGATTTTATAAATATTTGACACAAGCACGATTAAACTGCGGATTATCCAGAGTGTCAGATCACCATAGAGTCATTCTGGTAGGCCAATAAAAAAAAAGTTTAGATCTACTTTGTCATTTTAAACAAATAAAGTAATGTAATAATAATATTAGTACAAGAGCTAGCTACTGGAGCCCTAACCACCAGTAGCTTGGTCCCTGTACCCGATGCTGGTGGGTCTACCTTTTTTATATTTAAAATGATTTTATTTTATATTTATATTTAAAAATATAAAAGATTGTGAAAAATGTAAATAAAGAGAATAAAAATAGTAGTAGAAAAGTACAGTGGTAGCATTCAATCTACAAAACTAATTATCAAGAAACCGATACACAAAAAAATGTAATCAAGCTAAACACCCTTAAACAACATTGTTTCCTTAAACCATGGACATTATTCAGTGAGCTTATTTACCACGTCCTCACCTGCTAGCTAATTGCTAAGGCACGATAACCGGATTTAAGTTACAATCTGGTTACGTAACGTTTAACGAATTCAGTCTGAGTTAGTTAGTCTCGTACGTGAACAAGAGCTTTGCAAAGTCCATTGTTGGGACTTAAATGTACCGTCTAAGTATTAGTAGTGTTCTAAATTTAGAGAGGGGGTTTGAATGTTTTGTTTTGGTATTGATTTTGGTACCTTCTCTATCAAATCTAGTATCGTCTAGCGTTTACTATATAGGAACTTATAAACCTCAAACATCAAATATTTACATCTCAACTATGACTCAGTAGGATCATCATCAAATCGCTAGACGACACTAGATTTGATAAAGAAGGTACCAAAATAAATACCAAAACAAAACAGTCAAAGCTCCTCTCTAAATTTAGAACTCTACTAATACTTAGATACATATACGGTACATTTACGTCCCTGCAGTGGGACATTACTGACCTATTATGATGAAAGCAGAGGTACTCGACTTAGTACTCCTTCCTCTAAAGCGCTAGAAATTTCCCTGAAATATCGCCACAAATTTTTGGAGGCAATTTGTTTACACACTTCTGTTTAGTTCCGTGACACGGTACTAAACGGTTTCGCTAGCGTGGTTGTACTAGGTCAAATTTGTTTCAATTACGGTATGAGGCCAGTTATTGCTGTTGAATTTTGTGGGCTGTAATGAATAAAGTTGGAATGACTGAACCGAATTATTCGAAAACGAAAAGTTGGCCACAAAAATCGTTAAAACAAAACGTACTTAGGTATAACCACTTTACGGCGAGAATAAGCGTAAGATATGACGCAGTCTATTGGTACAAAGATTTCTACTATTTTCGTTAAGATTTAGGAGACGACCTCTGTGGCGTAGTTGTTTTATTGCATGGATGCTACGCAGAGGTCTCGGGTTCGATTCCCGCTCAATGCAGATCTTTGTGTGCATGAATATGATTGTTTGCATTGGTCTGAGTGTTTCTATGTATAATAAATATGTATGTATTTGCAGAAAGAAAAATATAAGTATGAATATCCGTTTCCCATAACACAAGCCGGATATGCCTAGCTTACTTTGGGAACAAATGGCGCTGTGTGGAGGTGCCCGTAAATATTTATTTATTTATTAAGCTTATGACAGACAAGGGGTCAAGTTTTGTTACTATTCTTAGACTTGTTTATAAAATGTGTTTTCATTAAATAAGGTGTCATTTAAAATACTTATTCAATAAATATTTTTAAGTTGAACATCACTTTTGAAATATAAGGAAAACATTTTCACAAGGTATGTTTACGAATCAAAATAAAATAATTCATAAAATACACATAACTCTAAAGTAAACTGACGCTCCTCTGGACGTATGCCAAGTAACAGTTTCCTTTCGATTCTTGACTTTCGTTCATAAAATGTCGAACCAATGCGACATTGCACCCCTTCTGTCATTCATATAAAAACACCAACTAAACTGCCATAAAGACAATCTTATTCAGAAACAAAATGTAGATATTCTGTTTGAACTTCGGCTATGTCATAGTACAAATATAAAACAGTATTTTGACTTCATAGAAACGGACGAAACGTGAGTTATACCTGCACGTTTAGATAGCGCCGGCTTTGCGCAGCGAACAGTCGCGACTGTGCCGCAGTAACGAGCGGGAAAGTAGGTAAAATGTAATTAAAAAGCTGGAGGTGGGCAGCCCTATCGCATGTTTACGTACCGCGCCAACCTCAACCGTAGGCAGTTACAATAAATATTCGGCCGAGATAGAATACTGGTTGTACTGTGGCTATGTCATGGAAGTTTTCATAAAAATGCAAATGTACCACAACGTATTCCTGTCAGTCTGTGTCTCTACTCAGCTGTACTCCTTCATTAAATGTAAATTCTTTATCACGCTCTTTTGACTCGTTCACTGTTAGTTATTAAAGCATACAACACTAGCATCAGGTCGACATCCATTTCAGTCAACATTTGAATTTCAACTTTATTGCATTGTTATTAAGTTGCTTTTTAGTTTGAATTATCTTGTGATTATTACGCACGCAAAAATGCACTTACTATTCATTTTATTTTGTCACAGCAGCCGCATTTTAATTATTACAATGTTTGTTCAGTACCATCATGTTTATCATAATATCTAAGCCATTTTTATTTATTTATTAATAATTATTTATTAATGAATTAATTCAATAAGTACCTAATATTAACTTTTATCAAACATGATATTTACGAGTATATATTTAAAAACTATAATTATGAATTATAGATAGTGGAAGTGAAGTTTTATTTTTAATTTTAAGTGTTATTGTACTATAATTTTAATTAAATTATTAATGTTTTAACCAATGAGAATTTCATAGAGTTTCACAGAACTTTAGGGCTTTTTTTGTCCATTGATAGAACTAACAATGAAGATTCTATAAGGTCAGCTTACTGGCGGACACACTTACTACGCTCAAACTAATATTTACACATCGACAAGTACAGTAGCGAGTTAAGTAGTAAGTTGTTGGTTAAGTTGATTTAAATAGATCTCCATTCTATTTTTTGGCGAGTTAAGTTGGCGAGACGCGAGAGAGGGGGCTACTTCGTACTTAACTCGCTAAAAAAAAGGAATCGGACTTTACATTAAAAATGTAAGTGGGATAAAAACAATCATATTTGATACGTAAAATATAAATGACCGCTTACAAAATATACACTATTTCAATAACTCGCAACTGAAAGTTTAGTATCGTAC
Organism: Schrankia costaestrigalis; assembly: GCA_905475405.1. Classification (NCBI taxonomy): domain Eukaryota; kingdom Metazoa; phylum Arthropoda; class Insecta; order Lepidoptera; family Erebidae; genus Schrankia; species Schrankia costaestrigalis. The sequence continues at coordinate 5,616,347 of FR997830.1, forward strand.
TTACATGAATTCCATATTTTTCCCGCAGCTGCATCTTCATAATCCGGACTCATATTTCATACCCTTTATCACAATCGATTGCATAAATACGAGTAGTATTATTTTTCAATGACAAAGGTTCGCATTCTGAATAGCAAAAGCGGTGAATCTCACTTTTTCAAGAGGCTAGGGTCGTTTCGTTTATCGATCTTGTATCGTAAACGCGATACGAATCCCAATCGAGTTTTCGATGAAATTTCTGAGACAGATATCTTTTTCCTTGTGTACTTATATTTTTTTGTTGCAGCACTTGGAATGTAAACGTTTGGATTAGACGATTTTATCTATTGCACGATTTTGTTTATTATGTCCAGACCTTCAAGCATATCAAATCAGTTGTTAACATTAATATTGTTGTGCTATTGATTTATAATACGGATAAGTTAGATTTGAGTGATACATTTATGTTTTATTGTATACTTAAAGTTGAATAACTTCCCAGATACTCCTGAAACTATTTAGGGTCTCAGATCTTTGTAATTTTTTGATATGTTGGTATTAGTGTCACTAACTTTTCAGGAAAAATACAAAAAAAAATCCTTTCCTTCTGGGAAAGCTGGAAAATGATCGGTGTTATAACACCTGGTAGGAGAATGGGCTACTATTGCTAGTAGGAAACTATGGGAAATATTTTGGACAAAATTATACAGTTTATATATTTTAAATCTTTGTTAGACTTTTATACTGTTTTATACTATGGGTAGAATATAAGTAGTTCATATTTTACGTTAATTTAGTTATGAAGCACCTCTTAGGGTGAAAATAAACCTAACATTTTTTACATAAATTAGATTTGTGTTTGCAAATTTAACAAGTTAGGGCCATAGGTTGTATAAATTGCGTGTAACAATGGCTCCCATAATAAGACACTACTACTTCATTGATACAATAATTCTATAAAAGCCATAGGTAATAAATTTTTGTTCAATACACCAAAATAAGGTCCTACTTTCACAAATTAGCCATTACTTGTCACCACTTGGTGTATTATCACAGCGGTGAAAATGTAACATTACGTAATCGATCTCGTGAAAGAGTGTTACTTATATGTGCAAAAGTAGTATCTGATAACTTTCCCAGTACATACCTCTTCGATGGACCACATCCACTAAACAAAAAGATAGCCAGGAATCATTTCAATGCATTGGTTGTGACAATATTCTACTTCTCTTTTGGCAAGTGTATAAGTTTGTATACTAAATGTACAAACGAGATACCAACAGAAACAGCATATCAACGACATCATCACCAAACATGGCATCAGAATAATATTATGTTGGTGGCTGTAGTTTATTCGGACCCTCAAAATTTGCCATTCTGGGTAAGAATTTGGATAATTCTGTTTCTTTGATATTCTCGCTGCAAAGGCAGTACCACTTGTTGAAAGAAAGACTACAGGAGCTGAATGAGGTACAGTAGAATTTTTGAGGTGGGACGGAGATTCTGTACGCCTTTTCTTAGTTATATAAGACACTGGATTTAAGACGTTATATTTATAGTAGTCAGAAGTAGTTTCTTCGTAATGTACTTGAGCTTTAACCCTAAATTGACCACCTAGAACCCGAAAATGACTATACTTCGTGGAAAATGTGTTTCATTATTATTTTTTTCTAATTTCTCTCATATTTCGTGTAAACATAATGATTTTTCTGGCAGTGACCTATCATTTTGTAGTAAAGCGATATAGACGTATATTCTCCTACTAGGTGTTATAACACCTCTGAGAATTTTATTTATAAAAAATAAACAAATTTAAATACAATATAACTAAATTTCCCATTTTATAGCTAACAGTCATTAGTTTGCATAATCAGGACGATATTATTAGGTTGCTATACAATAATTACAGAGAAAGCAGCTTTTAATTGTGATTTTGAAAAAAATCCACAAATCTTTTTTTAATTGAGCAAAAATCCATAAAATTTAATTCATATAACAATTGTTTCAGCACGTAAATAACTATGCACATGCATTAAATAAGATATAATGAGAAATGCTGATCACTATTCGCTTTTTGTATATTTTATTTGATGGTATTGTGAAAGTCATTTAATCGGTGTTATAACACCTGGTAGGAGTATCTGGGTTAAGTAGACGTTGTACATTATAGTGTACTTACACATTCGTGAAAATAAATTTAGTAGGTATGCCATTGTATCAAACTCAAGAAAGCAACGCAAGCGTATAAGTTTTGTATAAAATGACATACCTAGTGTAGTAAATTTGCCATGCCAATGGAGGTCGTTAAACCGACTTCGTACACAGGTTGGCCGCTGTAGAGCAAATATGTGTAAGTGGGGATTCAGAGGCGCCTGTCTTCCCCAATGTGACTGCGGCAATTCAGTGCAATCGATGTCACATCTACGGGTGTGCCCTTTGTGCCCTGAGCGGTGTACGATGTCCGATCTTTCCACGGCCACTCCAAATGCCATTGAAGTGGCCGCTCCCTATTAAAAAAAATGTTCGAGTTCTCGACCATTGACAAGAGAGAAGAAGAAGCTTGGCCACTTTACTGCATCTTTCTTTTTTAATTGACTCTAAAACGAGGTGGTTCTCATGCGTTGTATTTCAACTAAGGTAACTCTCATTCAAGACTGTTTTTTTTTACTAAAAAATTAGATGCATTATCGACGTATCTTATTATCTTCTATTTTTTCACACACATCTTGTATGTGAAAATATAGAAGATATAAAAATAGAATACTTAATTAATAAAGAATTTACTCAAATTCTTTGTTTAATTTACATTATTTACACTTCACACCACACTTCAGAATTTTTCTGTAAAACTATTTGCACATATACAATGTTCTACATATTTAAGATCAACTAGTTTATTCCGCGACGCTTGTACACACAGCAACACACCAAGTTAAACATTTTAATTTGAAATTATGTCTTATTTCAAGGTATTAAGGTACATGAGTGTCTAGGTTGATTAGTTGCTGTGTGTACTTGGAACGCGAAGTTCCCGTTTTGTATGCCGCAATATTTTGAAAGCACATCCTGTTTATATATCCCTGTAAATAAAAGTGCATTGAAATATTTAAAGTGGGGACTCTTGCAAAACATGCTTGCATAAGCAAGCAAAAGAAATATTATTCATTTCATCATAATAGCCCGTTAATGTCCCATTTCAGGAACGGGCCTCCTTCAGTGACGGGGGGATACTTGGCCTACTAATACCACGCAGGCCAGACGGCTTGGTATAGGGTTTAATTTTATTTTTTTTTTCTTTTTTATTTCGTAAAGATGAGATGGGGTGGTGACAATGTATTCTTACTCCGTCACTACACGGAGACGCTTGCAGTTGCGGCAGATAATAAATTAAGTTGATAGAAAAAATCAGAACGAAGCTTGAAAATAAAAGACATATAATTAATTCAATTTTGTAATGTTTATTGTAATGAGATAATTTTTAACCTTCTTTACAAAAGTTCTTACATAAACTTTACTCCTTATAGTTAAATATTTACACATACAAAAAGATAATCCTAATGCGAGGTGATTACCTAGATAAATTTTATGTACACATTTGAAATTATTTACAAATTTTTATAACATTTCGTAATTATATGGCTGCAATTTGCATTGCAATATAAAATGGCTAAAAAATAACTAATAATAGATATTTAGTGGAGCATAGACCCTTAGTCGGCTTTTACGATACCCTTGGGATGAGATGGGGTGGTGACATATTGTATTCTTACTCCGTAACTAACTAAATAAAAAACTAAACTTAACTATGGCAGGTTCCATTTATGAGGATAGCAGAAGAACGCATAAGAAGCAAAAAACTTTTGAGAAAGCCTATAATAAGGCAGTAATTTAAAAAATGAAGTCATTAAACTTTCAGTTAAGTAAATGTTAAACAAAGCGTCAAACAATAATTATTCAACCTAAAACATCATAACAAACTATCATGAAACACAGAATATTACTTACTTATTTACTCTATTCAATGTATATTGAACAAGTTACAAGACTCAGTAACTCTTATGTTGGACAAACTTTATGAATAAATCCCTTGAGTTGATGATTTACTTGTCGTTTAAACATTCATATCTATGTTACATGTTGTAGACAATTTATAGCTCACTCAACATGGAACTCAGTAATATGTCACGACACTGTGTTGTGGTGACAAACTTTGAGTATCGATGTATAGACGCACTGTGTCACTAGTTGGAAAACTTTGGATTGTGATGATGGGATAAGATTTAGAGTTAATAGATGAGCTAACATAATATACTACGAGAAATATAGAAATAATTTAATTCAATGCTTACTTAACCACCTAATTTAGATTTTTGTCATATTGGCTAAAAGATAATTTATAAAAACAATAATTATTAAAAACAAAAATTATGTAAACTCTTGGATAAGAGTGTTACAATTTAATTATAAAAATAAATCAAAAGCCAGTCAACTACATAGTTGCTACTGCTTAGACTCACTTCATTGATCACCTATTACATATTATTATGTAGACATGTGTTCACTAGGAATAAAAATATTACTACCACCTTAAAAACGATTACTAAGCCAGATTCAACAAGCATTATTAGCAAAATATATCTCCAAACCAATAACTAAGTATTGACCCTATACTGGAATATTAAAGGATTAGTACCATGTACCACTTTGTCATATCTAGTTAGCAACTATCGCAATGAAAAATCATAACTAAAATGTAGGCGTCATGAATCTACCATTAATACCTAGCCGCAAGCCACGCTGCTCCAATTTGTTCCAATTCCGAAGTTTAAACAAACTTTGTAGAGAACTTTGCATGATTCTCGTGATTAAATCGATTTCGGATTGCCGGTGAAATTCCAAACTGCCGATTCGTCGTTAGAAGTAAACGGCTCACCGAAGTTTCGGCACGTAAAATTTAATATCCGAGAATTATTTGGCTTCGCACTAACTTCATTCTAGTTTTGGTTTTTCAGAATTCAATCACTCTGTAGATTAGAAAAAGTTTAAAGTTCTGGCATCAACACCATGTTTGTATAAACCTTGCCGTACGTTTTTGTTACGTCACAAAATAAAACAAAATGTAGAAGCATTATTATTTCCTATTATTTAGGTTGCTGTGCAATCCTCCTTCTCTGATAGAGACCACACTACAGTCGGCCAAGTGCATGAATAAATTTTGGTGTATGTTTTGTCTTTTTAGATGGTAAGTCGCGACGTAAGAAGCCAAAACACAACTGCATTTTTAAAATTCGTTCATTCATGCCGGTTTAAGAAATCCTCAAAAATTACCTACTCACGTTTGTGGAGCAGTATTATACCTACTACAAAAATAATTCTTAAACTTAAATGCATTTAGCAAAACGTACGTAGGTAATCTATTTATTCTTTAGAATAGACATGACTCTAAATTTCCAAGTTACAGTTTCACTAATAAAATACGAGAGTGTAAACTTGCTGACTCCAAGTTTAAGATGCCGCACAAATGCAGTCAAGTCTTTTTACAAACTGGCAGATATTGAATAAGAATACTATCGCAGTTAAGTTCGTCTTTCAAATACATTGCATGTTATGCTTCTTCAAAATATTACAATGCAAGAAATAAAGCTTCAGTGAAAGACGAAGTCAGTATTAAAACATTTGTAAGTAGAAGTCTTTTGGAACACTTTCTTAACAATAGTATAAAGAACTTTTATTGAAGCCAAATTTTCTTGTACAAAAAGTTAATTTGCTTGGAAAGGCAGTCGTAATTTGTTTCATAGTAAAGAGTCAATACTTATAAGGTCCCAATACAATATTAAGGTGATCGTGTCCAAATAATAATATAACCACTTATAAAATAGTAATAGAATATTAATAAAAATACTTATATGGCCTAATGTGATGCTAAAACTGTTCTGTAGTTAATCAGGGTACATATTTTATGGTAGAACATTTATTTTTGAAAAAATTTGGATGAGGACTATTCTCGACACAGCAGCAGTACTTAATATGCTACTTAATATTATACTTTGAATTTTTGCCAGATTTGTTATTTTGGGTATTTTATAATACAAGCCAAAAAATTATTAAACCGGTAATAAACGTTATACATCTTAGTAAAAATCTGTCTTACTTATCCTCTTGTAATGTTCCTTGCTACCTAAATTTAATTTATTATTATTTTTTAATTAATTAATTTGCAAAATTAAGTTAATGAATGATATTCTACTACCTAATTTGGCTTAACAAAACTGATTGGTTACAAATTGTAAACAATCAATCGTATCCGTGTCCTACGAGAAGGGATCACCCCAACCTTGTATGACATATAGAGGGTGTTCCCTATCGGTTTCATCGTTAGTAGGTAGAATGTGGTTTTATAGATAATGATTATTGTTCATGTAATTTTATATGACTAAGAAAACTGATGAGATGTTTTTGGAGAAACTTGGAACTAAAAACAACTTGTTTATGGCAAAAATAATTATATTATTGTTATTGTATGTGAGTAGATGAATTTGCAATAATACTTTATGTTTTAACAGGCTTAAACTGTATGTAAAAAATGTTTATTACTGGTCAAGTAACTATTACAAGTACTTTTATTTAGCGACCTACGGGTATATACCTACATATATCATCATAACACGCCATGCCAGCCCATTAATGTCCCACTGCAGGAACGGGTCTCATCCCATGACGAAGGGATACTTAGCATACTAATACCACTGGCCAGACGGATTAGTATAGGGTTTAATTTCAAGTTTTCCTTCCTTTTATTTCGTAAGGATAATATTCACGGATAGTCCCTTAGTCAGTTTTTACGGCACCCATGGGATGATATGGGTTGGTGTCATATTGTATTCTTACTCCGTAACCACACGGAGATTAGTAACAGTAAAAGTATTTTTTTAAAACAGAAACATATTTATTTCATGGCACAAGTAAAGATAAGTATAAGGCATAGCAACTTAATTATGTAAAGCAATGAATAAGGCAAAAAGCTTTTTTAAGACCTAGAAGGGGTGGGTTTTTTGGTAAATTATTTTTTACTCTTTTACCAATTTTTATAAAATAGGTTTCTCTTTCTATAAATTGAGCGCACGTACAGAAGTGCGCTCAATTTATCTTAAGTACATTAGGTAAAATTTTATAGAATGATGAATAGATTAATGAAACTTGTATCATCATAAATCTATGTTCTTTCATGAAACAAACAATGTAACTCTTTATCGGTATTCAGCAACTACTATTGCTATATTGGGTTAATTTACCCAGCTACCTTTACACTTTACCCCTTTATGTTACGTTGTTCAAGTTGCCTTTAATTAGTCTCTATTGGTACAAGGAGAAACGTGACACAACCGCCACTAATTTTGTATTATTTAAGCAACAAACTATTCTCAGTGACTTCTGAGCTATTGTTTATTTTGTAAAACCATTTTCTTTCAAAGATAAATGCTTTCTGTTACTAGTTCCATTAATATGAATTTTAAAATAATATGACGAACTCATAAAACTCACTTTTAAAACTCTACTTCATCTCAAAAACGTCATAAAAGTTGGCTATCTAAGTTTTAGGAAGCAACCACGTAACGTAAAAAGAAGAAAACTATATATAAAACCTAACACATTCTGAAACTTGTCTTCTTTGTTTATTATACTAACCTATTAGGTATAAAAATACATACTACGTTCTATGAACGTATTTATATTACCTACTTATATATATAATCCTTCTGCAATCGGGCAGCGTTTCTGATGCACTGGTCTTCTGAGACTTCCTTTCGTATATTAATATTCAAACTTGCTTTTTTATGCTAAACAGTATTATAAAAAGTTTCATATCTTTTATAATGTTTCTGATAATATCCGTTGCAATAAATATATGAGTTGAGATTTAATTTTCTGTTCTTTTTCAATAATAATCTTAAATTGAAGTGCAACTATTTTAAACGCTTATTAGAAACGTTTGAGTAAAATAAAATTTCTAGTCTAATTTTCTTGAAGACGCTATTCTTCAAGAAAATTAGACTTAAACAAAAAAACAAATTCAAAAAATTAGCTAGACATGAACCACTTATAAAAATATTATTCACAAAGAAATTACATTCCCGAAGGAATATTACGTTAGGTCGTTTCTTTTTATACCGAGGCAAGTTCGTTGCAACATTAGTTCGCCGACTTAGCCGCTTCCCTCCAAAAGTAGGCAATATTTTCCAAAGATAAATTTTAAATGCTCAGTTTTATACACTTAGTTTGTTACATAATAGCATCGTTACTGAATTTATTGTTCCGTGTGGTTATATTTTATGTCCAACCTCTTTGTTACAACAATGTATTAGATAAGGTTTTATTTGTAATTCGCAATAGGTATACTAGCTTTTAGTGCACTGTTAGCAGTAAAGTTGCAATTAAACGCACTTGAGTACGATACTCGAGTCCATTTGCAACATTTGTTCGTTTCAAGAAATTGTAAGATAAAATAATAAAACTGTTGCTTAGTTGTGTACAAAGTAGATTTTAAATAGCAGTGTGAAAGTACTGTCATTATATTACAGAGTTTATACATGTTGTTATTAATATCATATACAATTATAAACATATACAAATATACCCGTGGTTATCGTAAGAGCACTCGTTTATTAACGTCAGACTTAAAGAACTATGCCACTAAAATACGATACAAAGAGGGGAAAATATGATTGAAAATACATGGTATTAGAAAATCTGGCCATCTTTCTATTATTAGACCAAAATCCATATTGCAAACTCGTATAATAATAATATTATATTTCTGAAAACAGACTTTTTCGTAAAGTTAAGTTATTTGTTTATTTATTTTATGGGTCTCCAGCAAAGGCAATACAGGAACATTGCGTGTTTTGTTGTTTTTTGTATTTTAAGTTAATGTAGTAAAGGTATGGTATGTAAATTAAACAGTGAATAATGATAAAAATTTTTGATCCTGAAAGCATTTGAACATTCTACGAATATGAAAACACAAATCCAATATGATAATAAACCAAATATCCAGCCACTCGCAATACCTTTACGAATTAATTATTACAAAAAATCGTTTTGGAAATATTCACATGTGGCCAGTTAAAGGGGTGATAGAAAAATCGAAATACTCCCGTATGGGCTCGTACCCCAAAATTTAAATACAGCATACATCAGCTGTAATGGGCATAATCGCATGAATCGTACGAATGAACTCTGCAAACGAACTGACGTGTAAAGGCAATAACATAAGCGGATAGCGAGCATCGATAAAATATACCTATCTATTAATAATTTTCTTCAAATACTTACAGATTACTTAGTTGAATTCTTCACTTGATCGAAATATTTTACACCTTTTTAACAATCTCTAATCTCTAAACTAATGTTTGGTCAAAACCAAGACCTCAGTATGCCAGCAGCATAACGCGTTTACTAAGCTAAGAACTTTTCAACACCAGCATAAATGCTAGATTAGCTTTAGATTGCCCATATGGAATTCAGGAGAACTTTGTACTTTACAAGTAAACATAAAGCTTATAGTGCCTCTCAAAAGAGCCTGCGTACCCTGGTACACTAACTACCTATTAAGTTCCTAGGTTCCTGTAATTTCGACACAAGTAATAATCATCCATTTATCAACCGATCTCCATCCGCTTTCTACGTGACCTCGGTTTCATTTGAGTACATCGCTGGCTGCCTCTGGTATTTATTTTAACATCAGCTTAAATCCTGACATACGATTACGACCGCTAGCTACACTGTCAGTAAATATTTGTTAAAAACAGGAATAAACAATTTAAATAGATTACTGGCTTAGATTGCATGGTCTGTTGAAATGTGAGATACTATTGTGCCTTTAGGGTTACTTTTAAATAATGTAATTGACCTTTACAGGTAATATTTTATTAGAAGTGCTATAAAAGTCACTTTTTCTATTAATAACTACAAAATTCAAGTGATAGTGCTTAAGAGTTTTCTATTTTGCCTTTAAAAGCACTGTAGAAAACTTGACATAAAAGCTTCTTAAGTGCCAAGATTCCCTGTATATATAAAACAGGCTGGGTCAATCATCATAACAACCCATGAATGTCCCACTGCAGGGACGGACCTCCAATGACGAAGGGATACTTGGCCTACTAATACCACGTTGGCCAGACGGATTGGTATAGAGTTTAATTTTAAGTTTTCCTTCTTTTTATTACGTAAAGATAATATTAACGGATAGTTCCTTAGTCGGTTTTTACGACACCCATGGGATGAGATGGGGTGGTGACATATTGTATTCTTACTCCGTCACCACAGGCTGGGTCAATAGTATGGTATTTTAGCCACCACATTTTTTAAACCATTAAAACATTCAAGTTAACCACAATTCATAATTTGTAATTGCTTAATTAAATGTGAGTGAAATTTAACGCATAACAGAATTAAATCATTCCAAATTTCATTATTATTACAAACCCGTTACTTCTTTATCAAAAATAATGATGACAATACAACAAAGTCACCATTGTATTACTTAATTATGGGTAACAACACCAACATTAAACAATCTTAATCGTACCTTTTGATGTTACTTTCTTTGTTTCAATCCAGTGACAGATTCATTCTCCATTAGACAAATTGTTTTAAAAGTTAACGATTTACAGAAGTGGATAGGAATAATGAAGAACATTAATAATCAAAGCGATTTGCTCAGATGATCGTCTAGTGTTCTTTTGTTTTATAATCAGCATGCTAATTCTCGTACCTTAAATTCTGTTAAGTCAACTTTTAGTTGTCAAATTATCACACTCTAAATAAAACTTGAACACGACCATAAAAGATTACAATTGCAATAGCAAAAACATAACAACTAAAAGTTAACCGAATTTTAGGTACGAGAATTGACATGCAGGTTTAAAAGTGTTAATCTTCATTTTGAGGGCTTTTATGTTATGCAAAGGTCTGTGGTTAAAGTAGCTAATCTTCATTGCATGAACGTAAATCTTTGCATTGGTGTGAGTATTTTCTTAGTGTTTATTCGTTGTCTAGCACCCCATAGTGCTAACTTTGGTAGTCATAAAAGCCCATTAATGTCAAGCAAATTAATGTGACGGAGGGATACTTGCCCTACTAATACCACGCTGGCCAGACGGATTGGTATAGGGTTTAATTTCAAGTTTTCGTTCTTTTTAAAAAAGACCCTTAGTCGGTACGACACCCATGGGATGAGATGAGGTGGTGACATATTGTATTCTTACTTCGTCACCACACGGAGAGGAACTTTGGTAGTATTTAGCCAAATAGTATATTACATATTAATTAAAATAGGATAATATAAACTAAACCTTAGAAAAGATTCAACAATCACATGGAGAGAGCCGCTTGCAAAACCAAGTTAAACGTAAGAACTAGTAAATATTTCCATCAATAAAAACCTTATTTTATTTCTTACGTTTCACTTGACTTTCTGCACGGGACGATAAGCTTTTAGTGCCCATACATAATCCATTTTTCCATTTCCAAACATGAACTATGAACGAAAACAAAACGATACCATATCGTAATGTTGAATGTAAATACAATTATTTCAACAAAATATTCGTTTATTTCCTTTGAACTGTTAATTGGAAACGCAATTTATATCTGTATCAGCCATACTCATGATCCGTATAATCACCTTAGTTAACGATTTCAAGTACTGACAATATCTATATTTCAATATCGACTTATCACTGATGGTTTAAGGTTTAACAAAAAGAAGGATAACTTGAAAATACACCCTATACCAATCCTTTTGGCCAGCTAGGCCAAGTATCCCTCCGTTACGGGAGGAGGCCCGTCCCTGCAGTGGGACATTAATAGGCTGTTGTGATGATGATGACTGATAGTTTGATTCTTTGTGTGCCGGTACTATACACCATCATAGTAGTGATAGCATATACTGTTATCGTACTAGTGACTAAAGAAGTTTCATAATTCCATCTGTACTTATATAATATAATATAACATATTATTATATAATATTAAAGAGGTGAAGTTTGTGTGTTTGTTTGTGAGTTTGTGTCGTTGTAGGGGGTAATCTCTGGATCTAATGAACCGATTTTAAAAATTCTGTGTTGAATAGTACATTTATCGCGGAGTGTCATAAGCTATATTATAGTAACGCGCTATGACTAATAGGAGAGGAGCAGTAATGAATAATACGTCTTAGAGTGAGTCTCAGGATAATTGAATGCTAAGAAGTGGGGCGTTTATGGCATGATGTTATTATTATTATTACCTAATTTTATAAAGTTATTTCTGCGAGAAGAGAAAAAGAACTCTATACTAATTCTCATATTAGAAGAATAAGCGTCCTTTCATCCCGGCATTACCACATTAGCAATTACAGTTTTAGCATGATGTAAACTGTTGACAACGTAAGCAAAACAAAGTACGGAACAAAAAAAACCAAACAAAAAAAAAACCTTGTAACAAAAGTCCCATTGAAACGCAACACATAAATATAAAAAAAACATATTTCAAAGTGTCACGTCTCATCCCAACATTTCTGACAATCATAAAATGAAACATCATAAGGGGAATAAAAACTGAAAAGAGGTCGTAACGACACAAGACGGGGTCTTAACAAATCGGTGGTCATCATTCAAGGTTATGACCTAAGGGTGTTTGGTTCTTCTTGGTCTGTGTTAGTAGATAAGTCGTTTCATTGTGTGCAAACCAACGATAACGTTGCTTTCGATTTATTATAAATTGAGGTCCGGTAAGTCCCACTCTTATTAGCCGGTATAATAGTAGCGGGATGTTTGGAAAGGATACACATTGTTGTTGCCCAACTATTGAGTAGTAATTGTTAAGAAACGAATGTTTTCGTGTATTGGGTTGGCGGAAAAATGGTTTTCTTCTTTCTTACAACATATCAATTTTATAGGCTTAGGAGTTTGGTTATGTGTTATATAAAAGGTTCAATTATTTAATGTTTTAATAAAAATTATGTTCCTATTTATTTCTCAAACTTCATAACATTGATCAAGGGACAAACTGTGCAAAGTTTTTGACAGTATGGAAGCCTAGCATCCATTTTATTTATCACCATTTTCTTTCATAAATCTGATTAATCAAGAAATTCCTGGCAATATATCGATTACGTTAAGATGGGTTCATTGGAAGTAATTGCTGGAAAATGAACATAAGCTTGCATCTACGCGATTAACCGGATAATTAGATCATTATGTCAGGATCACTAATTAGTTTCAATAGGCGAGCTTGTTTAACGCCATAGATTATACCTATCTTCGTGCCTATCATATAGGTTTAATGATGTTTCGGATTATGCATATAACTAAGGCCAAAACTCGGTTGCAGATTTTGCCAAGTGACTAAACTCACTTAGCAAAATCTGCTAAATCTGCCGCAAAATGTAAAAGTAATCAATTCTACTGTATTTCTGTTAGAGTATTATTAAAAATAATATCATATTTAAGGTAAAAGCACCAGTGGCTGACAGGTACCCAATGAATGACTTTTTTGCAGTTAACATAAAATAATAATATTACTAAAAAAAATAGTTAAATAGACTACTAGTACTATCTAAGATATTTTTGCAAAATTTGGCATCGATGGGATCATTATTTTTGTAATTATGAATTAGTTTTAGAGTGCGAGTGCTTTAAGTAAGACGTGCATCGCGATACTTATCTGATTTGTTAAGGAACTGTTTTGTGAAAGTGCATGTTATAGCCAGGATTGTATGTTATATAGGTAAGTGATTATTGAAATTGTTACATAATTAAACAAATGACAAATATAAACGGTTTTAAATTGATTTTATTCAATAATTTAGTATTTTAGAGGGGTGTCATTCACTGGGTAATCTTATATGTGTTTAGTAGTGGATGACACCTATGTCATTCTCTAGTACAAATTAATATTTTTTAAAACATCATTATTATTGAATTATAATGAAGTAGAGCATTATATTTTAATTGCCCTGTAAGCAAAAAACTTTTATTTGATGATTGAGTAGTGCCTGACAGGGGGTGTCATCGACTGGTTTTCTATGGAGTACCAATGTATGACAGGTGTCATTCATTGGGTCAAGACTACAGTGTCATACATTGGTTTCAGATATTTTGCTTTACAAATATGCCTCCAAGGACGTATAAATATAGTCTGGACGACGTGTTAGGGGCATTAGTCGAGGTATCGAAGGGCATGTCTGTGGCTGCGGTAGCAAATAAGTATGATATCCCACATATTACTTTGTTGTACAAAGTAAAAGGTAAACACCCAATCGAACGGCGCATGAGACCTACAAGCTACTTGATGATGGATCAAAATTCCTCATACTTCTCACCCACATGACTGTAGGTTGCCACCCACGACAATGTCCAATAGTTGGCCTATTCATACATTCCTCTAAAACTGGTTAGATACCTATGGAAATCCCTAAAACATCCTGTCATATACTGGGTCACCGATTTTGTTTTTTCATAGTCATACATTGGGGCATTCGAGATTTTGTCTGTCATCCACTAGTACAATTTCAGAGGTTGTGAAAAACTGAAATAGCTCAATAATAGAAATATTATTATACAATGTTTTATTCGTATATCATGGATGAAGAACCAGTTCGTGTATTCGCGTTTGTTAGAAGTCGATAAAATTGATAATTAAGGAGATATGTGCAAAAATGTGTAAAATTCTTCCTTATAGAGTCATCCACTGGCGCATTTACCTTACTATCAACAAGTTACTTAAAAAATCCGTTCAATAAAGACTCGTAAATCTATAAAAAACTAACAATTGTAAATTGTCATTAACAGTCATTATTTTTAAAACAACACGATAATCAGAATGAATTCAGTGATCAAGTACCTTATGACTAATGACGACAATACCAAAATTTAATTAAAATATTTAACCATGAAACAACATAATCAAATCTTAACGACTTTCTTAATCACCTTTATATTGTTCTAACAATCATCCGAGATTACAACCAAGATAAATAGCTCTTACGATTAGAATATATTACACCTCCTTGATTAACATAAACCTTATACTCGAAGCCGTATTTACCAAACCCTGGGCTGCTCCATGAAATTCTAGCTAAAACATTGTGTGCTCAAAATGCTACGTTGCGTTGTTATAAATCCGTTTTGCTCGTAAAGAAAATTGTGTAATATATCATAGTGTTAACACCGTGTGAGAGCGCCCGTTTATCAACTCAAGTCTTCTAATAATATCTCTTATGAATGTTATTCCACCTTTTTTGAAACATTCTTAGATATAATATAACTGGCATGCTGGAAATGATAAAATAACGTGAAAGTATATATTTTTTAAGTCAAACGTTTTCTAGTTAAATAATGAGTTTGAATATGAAAAGAGTAAAATTAACTTTAATTTTCGAAAACTTTCGACGACCTCTGTGGCGTAGTGGTTATATAACATGACTGCTACGCAGAGGTCTCGGGTTCGATTCCCGCTCGATACAAATCTTTGTGTGCATGAACATGATTGTTTGCATTGGACTGGGTGTTTTCTATGTACAATATGAATGTATTTACAAAAAAAAATATTTAAGTATGTTTATCCGTTGTCTAGTAACTATAGAACAAGTTCTGCTTAGTTTGAGACTAGATGGCGTTGTGTGAATGTGTGAGGAATATTAATGATTAAATATCCCGTTTATATAATATTTATATTAATTTGTTTATTTTTTTTAATATACTTTTTGTAATTTCTATACAGATTTAGCACTTTTAAACTATCTTGTTTCATTACTATATGTGTATTTATAGATCTTATACTTCATTTACTACAAGAACTTTTTGCCACATCGTATTCTTTACCACGATGATACTTAACAATTTGTGTAATATGTGGACAAAAGTCCGTAAGTATCTGCCACCTTGATAAGATCGTTGGTCCATCTCATCAAGGGTGTATCAGGTTGCTACTCTGATCTTTCTGCTCCAAAGGGGTACCGGTCTGCGTACTACGTGCCCTGTCAACAAAATATCATTTTCATCATCATCATCATCATATCAGCCCATTAATGTCCCACTGCAGGGACGGGCCTCCTCCTGTGACGGAGGGATACTTGGCCTACTAATACCACTCTGGCCAAACGGATTGGTATAGGGTTTAATTTCAAGATTTCCTTATTTTTATTTCGTTAAGATAATATTCACGGATAGTCCCTTAGTCGATTTTTACGACACCCATGGGATGAGATGGGGTTGGTGACATATTGTATTCTTACCGTCACCACACGGATAAAAATATCATTTCAATGCAACAATATAACTAAATATCTGATTTTTTAAACCCTTCTTAAAATATTTCTCAAAGCTGCACTGTGCAAGCATCTTTTCAATTACAATTTCATAAATGGAACATGAGTGGGGTTTTCAAAATTCAATTACAATGCTTCGTGTGTCTCCCCTACATGTATGTTTTATGAAAACATTTTACAATATTATTACACAGCAATGGGGCACTTGGATAGTAAACGTCTTGTTCTTGGGGCACAAAAATGAAATTTACATTTGTATAACAAACAGGGGAACAATAAAAATGCACCTCTGTTGCTTTGAATTTAAATTGTCCTTTTCATTCGGTAATTTGAAGAGTGATGTAGTTTTTTTGTCTCGTAAAACGGATTGTTTTTTGGGAATCAGCATTTTATGGTATGGGCAAATTTTATGATTCAGAAAAAAATATTATGAATTATTTATGATAATATCCCCTCTACTAGGTGAACCTATGACGTTAAAAAGCTTTCTGGGTCAAACAAGATGTGAAAAGCGGAGGACGTGTTGGGAGAGATCTGTGATTCGCGGTGGATTGTGCTAAAATGATTGCAAATGAAATAAAAATAATTACAATATTGCAACCAAAAAAGTTTTCTCAATTTTTGTTACATTACTTCTATTTGCGTCCATTTATCTAAACAACTAGCTGACCCGTGCCCACTTCGTTGGGCGCCGAAAATACCGCGTCTTTTTTTTCAACATATTTCATTACTGCTCCACTTCTATTAGTCATAGCGTGATACTATATAGCCTATGACACTTCCCGATAAATGGGCTATTCAACACAGAAAGAATTTTCAAAATCGGTTTCGTAGATCCAGAGATTACCCCCACAACGTCACAAACACACAAACTGTACCTCTTTATAATATTAGTATAGATGTAAAGGAAAACTAAAACATATGAAATTGTATCAACTAACATGCATAATTGTGTAGACACTGGATGTTCCCTCTTCAATTTGCGAATGGAAAATTGGATTTGATCCTCAACACTATTCGGAAGGTCGTTTATCTCAATTCCGTAGGCATAGACAAAGAGAGCCTCTGTTCGAATATGTGCGCGTATCATAAATAAGCCATCGATCTCACTACTACAGGTCACCGGAACGAAATAGTATTGCATCTTGTTTGATTTTGTTGTTTGATTTTATACTTGGTGCTATTCACAACTGATCTTCTGCTTTGGTTTTAAGAGCTGAATTAGCCCATTAGCCGTGAGTAAAAGAATACGATTGGATTTATTGCTTTTGTTTCGTGAGATTTATTTTTGTTAATGTTTTATCCTCTAAGATAAAAACTGAGGCGCAGTATTTTAAAACTGTTTAATAATAAAAGGCAACTAAAAGAAAAGATAAAAGTAAAACTAAACACTGCAAATGTTTCATTAGATTCATATTCAAAAAGTTAGTAGTATTAAAACGAACGAACAGATATCTAAATGAACTGCAACGAATATAAAAAAGGCGTATAAAACTCACGACACTCAAACAATCATAAACGTAGGAAATAGCATCTTTTGACACTACATAATTCGTATATGTATAAAATAATACAAACAGCCAAAAACTTATGTACCTGACGATCTAACGTTGTTTATATTAGTTCCATGTCTTTTCTTCTATTCCAGGATATCACATGTAAAATGCTTTTTGGAAATCACCACAAGATCACAGCTACTATACCTCATTATGGCATAAAGAATATAAATGACCTCAAGATCCTGACCCCACCAAAAGCGAAACTAGGTCAATCATAAACTGAAGCCAGTATTAATGCCGAACACGCAATCCATACATAACACATAGAGATTAATGCTATACAATCATCTCAGACAATATGCATTGTTTGTTCATTTCAATATTATACAGCCAAGTATGTGTGCCAAGCGTTGAGTAATATTATAATTTAATATTAAAGGGCCTCGTCATTTTACTACCTATGTCAATGAAGGTTTAAGTTAGAGAGCTTGACATTTTCGTGCTAAGGAGTTATAGTTTTTTTATAAGACATTAATTTGTGTAAATTTAAAAGCGAATTTTAATTAAATCAAATATCACGTCATCAATATTACACTGAAAATACGAGTATATTATCACGAAAATTAAATTCAAGACTCCAAAAGGAGCATATTAGAAACAACTTGTTCGCTTTATAGACTTAGAACATTGCAGTAGCTTACTCTACATATACGAGTACATCAAAATTCCTTTGTACACCGTACAAGCGCCCGGAACATGCTTCAAATATCCTGACAGTATGCAGGCACGTGCGACATGACACAGGAAGAACCTACACAGTAAAATAGAGTTAATCTAGATTAGACATTTAGAAAGATTTATACGTAAACTGTTCTGTCTTTGGGTAAAAACTATTACATAATTGACCAGGAATAGTATAAAATATTTGATTTATTTGTCTCAGTGTAAGGTTTCTTCCTAGTTTTCGTTTCCATGCTAATATTAATATGCTTGTTGAATCTTTCTTAGTCTATTTCTACGACGCTACTTTATAATTTAAGGTCGGAGTTTTCGCTAAGCTTGCCCTACTCAAACTAAAAAGGATGTAAAAAGTAGAAGTTAAAATTAAAAAAAAAGAGACATGTGTCTTTTTTAATATGTTTATGACGTGACGTAGCTAAAACACATCATGTCACTACCGTAAATTTTTCCAAAAGTTTCATAAAAAATACTAAACACATTTTGTCTCTGTACAAATTGTTAAGTTCGTAGCAGGAACGGAGTTATGTACACAATTAGCACTTAACTTTTACACCTTCCACGATGTTCCTGTTAAGGATCACCTTGGGTATTAATACGGATACGATCTAAGTACCTTTTACCAAACAGCCTGTTTCACTTTGTACGTGGCATATAGACGACACGAACAAAAAAATAGAATAAAAATATTCAAACAGTATCGCGAATTTGCGTGAGGGAAATGTGTGTTCCATACATATTATTATTTTTGTCAAACACTTGCTTAAGAGACTTTTATTGTTAAAAAAACATCGATTGTAAATTCGGTGGTTGTTTTTTATTAGAAGTTTATTTTTAGCAAGTGGCGTCTTAGTAACTGAGATAAGATACAATAACTTCAGCAAATATTAATTTAAATAGCTTAGATTTATAGAATTCGAATTATCATATCAGCCAAAAAACTATCAATGGTAGACATAAGACTTATGCAAATGTTTCCACCTCATGGTCTTGTGACAATTATATTATTTATGGGTTACCTAGTAATCTTGTATTTTGTAACGAAGGTTTCATAAAAAAATGTGCAAAATTGTAACGTATTGAATAAAAAGTACGGCGTCAAATCAAATAGTTTAAATTCAAACGAAATAAACGATTCGCTGAACGTTATGCAATCGAATATTTTAATTGGTTAAACGAGTTAATTGCATCATTTAATACGGTTAAACATCGGAACGATTGATATAAATTTAACGCCACGATTCAATTATAACAAGATGTAATGACGTTACGAGTTATAACAGAAACGATTTTATGTCGGAAACAGTTTAAAAAATAAGTTATTTTGTAAGCTTTACATAAAAAGTCAAAATATAAAATAGTTGTTTTTAGACTTATCATCTACATGTTCAATGTTAAAAAAATTTAAATATATAGTTTTTCGAAAGATTAAAAAAAAATTAAAACCCATTCTATTTGAGTCCCATTCATTCAGCAGGTAGGAATGGTCCTGACCTATTTTAATTGAAAAAAAACAGTATTTAGATTTATAATTTACCTATGTGTAATTTGCTTATATTTAAAAGATAAATTTTTAAGTATTTTGTGTGTACTCTGGTGCGTATAATACAAGCACTGTACAGCTTAGGCTTAAACTTTTACAACCATTTACAGTATAAATGTTTCAGAAATAAATAAATTATATACATGAATCTTGTGTTAAGTTACGGGAAAAGTCTTCTTTAAAACAATGATATAAATAGGCTAATAAGTACACCATAGTCTCTACAATAAGCTATCCTAATATCGAGACAAGAGATTCACTCACCCTATTATGAGATCGCGAAGCAATCAAGATCTCATTTAAGTATCATCCTTAGGGCTTTTAACCACGTAAAGCCCTCGAGCATTGACATGTTTATATTTAATTTCTCAACCGAAATGGAGTCAACATGGCTGTATTTCTGAAATTAATTGTAACCTCCGTTTGTCAGCTCGGCAATACAGTACAAGGAGTTATAACTCTAGATGTGTTATTGCCGTGATTTTGGATGTAGAATTTAATGAACGTATTTAATAAAAGTTCAATTCTTAATGAACTTCGTGTAATGTATAGAAGTAGAAATTTCAAATTCAAGTAATGTGTGTCACAGCATTAAATTAAAACATGCAGATTTAATCATTCTCTTTGAAAACAAAATAAAGAAACCTCGTTGCCATAAAACCTTATACAATAATCGGTTTTTGAGTCTGATATAGGGTTTCGCCCTCTTGCCGATTTACCCCATTCTATACTCTTTTCATCATCATTCAGTACATCCACAATTTAACCAAAATAATATTGTTAGTGATGGCTGATGACTACGCAGATCGAACACAGATACTTTTATATTTGTTTCGAAAAGAAATATGTTATTACAATAACTAAGAAGACGAGAAGAGAGAAAAATATATTTTAGTTCACATATTTATTTAATTAAAAATAATATAAAATGAATTAGGAATAAATCAAACTCTTCCAGTAATTACAGATCAGTGTATTTTCCAATGCGGTCGACATGGAAATGCCGCGGGCGGTAAATCCGCGCCCGCGCCACGTGGCGTCCACACCACAAAAGTGCTTTTTGATAGACAGCCGTGCCGAGTCCCGGACGTTTAATGCCCTGTGTCGGATACAGTGGAGAATTTTTCATTTAACGACCGTACTAGATTAATTGCTGGCAAATTTTTGTTCCTATTAATTTGAATGTCTCGCTTGTGAATTGATTCGAATATTTGTTTAGGTTTTATTTTATGTTTCTTTGATGTGATTTTTTGCTTTTATTGTTCTTTGATTGCTTATTTATTTTGTAAAAAATAAAAACCAATTTTATTAAATAAATACAACTTGTTATTTTGTGTTTTCTACCAACAATTACAATACGTATGAATGTGTACTTGATTTTAAAGTAAATACTACATTTTCCAAAGCCTGTAATGTTACCCCTCACAACTCTTGGTTTTCATGATGTAAGTGAGACGAAAAACTGCTATTCAAATCCCGGATGTAACTTAGTCATGGCCTTTCCTTCCCCAACACGCCTTTTTCCGGCGATCTTGCTTATCCGAATCATTTGCAACAGTTTATCTAACCCATGTCGAGACATAATATCCTCCATACATTACTTTTTGTATACATAGCATACTTCCAATCTCTTGTAAGACTTCAATAATATATTTGACCTCTTTATATTTATCTTCAAAGCCTACAAAACAGTATTCCATTTTTGAAAATGGAATACTGTTCCATTTTCGATTCGAACATTTTATTTTCAGCCAGCTCTTTTTGCTTTACCGATAAGTATGTAAATCATCGTTTTATGAATGCTAATCAATCCATCGACCTGGTATTTGACAATACTCGAATACGTAATTTTGCTGTTCGATCACAGGAAAATAAGTTGAAGAGCAATTCAGTCGTTGCACACGATAATACTAAAGCTCGCGTTCTAAATGAACGGAATATGTTAACTGTTGATAACTTAGTATTTTCGTAGATATTACGACTTATTTATATTCTAGATATCTAGGATAAAGATCATAATGGTAAATTTTATTTTGTTAGATGTTTTCGGAAAACGAAATTAAGCCAATGTAAGAATGAAGCTATGAAGCGTAGAGAAAGTTATCAAGTTTATCTGAGTTAACATAAACTGCAATTACCCAGTCACCAAACGTTCTCAGGAAGGAAACGAACATTTTCTCAGGCCTTAGAATGGGGAAAACGGCTGTACAGAAAAAGCTAAATAGATATTTTATCACTTTTATTGCCTCTTACTTTGAACTCTGTTTGAATTACGCGTACTGACTTTTTTACGTACGTTTTGTCCGTACGCTTTTGATGTAATTCGGCGCTTATGTACGGCACTGTCGTTTAAATGGGCCGTATCAGATTCAGTGAACACGTTCGGAAAAGTTATCTGTTCGATTTGGTATAGAGACATATTGATTGTGTGAATGTGTGTCAAATGGTTTGTCTTAAAGTCGTTTGTTTTTAATAATATAAATAATACAAACCATTAACATTATAAAACTGAAGAAATAAGCGAATTTATATATTTGTGTTAAGTCCTAAGTACCTATAGCTTGTGAATTTATAGAGGTATGAGTGGCTATCGGACTAAAATCCATGAGCAGCGGTTACTAATCTGCGATTACAATTGCAACACTGGCAAACAACAAATGAAAAAAAAACACACTTTACAGAAAATTTATAAGTTAATTCAAAACGACCAAAAAAATAAAAACATTTATTCTTGTGCTATTAGCTACACCTCAAATATTAATAATATTTTGACTTTATCAAACGTAAATGAAATAAATTCAATTAAGAACACTACAATTTATTGTGTTTTGGTACAACAACAATAATGTAATCACTTCTATGCATGCCTCTAGAAGATTTGTTTCAAACCTCTTCCGGCTCTATTTGACCCGGTTTGATTTGATTTAATAAAAACTAATGTATTTTTATATATAACATATTATAATGTAATGAAATGTGAACCTGGGTTGCATGTTGAGCAATCATTTGTAAAGTTTGACCGAATACCGCAATTGCTAATATAGGGTAGCTTGGATTAATTATTATTACTATAAAGTCACGAAAGCGTTATAATTTTTACTGTAATCCCTAAATATTTTCTTAATAGTGCATACCAACACTGGTTAGTTATACCCCTGCATGCTTTTTGTGTAAATGAGTGACAAGCTTGCATAATATTGTTATTAGGTCAAAACATAAATATGATTTACAATCATAACAGCGCATTAATGTCCCACTGCAAGGACGGGCCTCCTCCCATGACGGAGGGATACTTGGCTTACTAATACCACGCTGGCCAGACAGATTGGTATAGGGTTTAATTTCAAGTTTTCTTTCTTTTTATTTCGTAAAGATAATATTCACGGATCGACACCCATGGGATGCGATGGGGTGGTGACATATTGTATTCTTATTCCGTCACCACACGGAAATTTACAATGATTACAATGTTATTAAATGATTGAATGATTTACAATGTTAATACTTAAACCAAAATTGCCCAACTCATCTATGTTCAAGTATGTTAATGGTTTTACGGACCTATAGTTATTCTCATCATTTTGATGAAAGTAAGTTAAAGTGGCGCATTCAAGAATTACAAGTTACCTTGTCCTAATTGTGACTAGTAATCCTTAGATACACCACATTTTTATAATATCCAAGATTCTAAAAGCCCTCTCGTTACGTCAAACAGTCGTATTGTCAAACAGTCTTTTGAGGACAGGTTAAAAATATAAATATTTGAATTGTTACTATTACTCTATATTAAAAGTAGTGAAGAATGAATACGCTACAGATAAATCTCGAGCAGTTACTTGTAACATGTAAAGTTTTCTTCTGTCCGTATTCTCTGTTACTGTAATTGCTATTTCTATCGTCATGAATAAAAGATCTGCTTACTTAGATTCACCGTGTTTGATTGTGGTTAACATATTTCTTGTTTAATGGAGATGAAGAGTTGTAAATAAATTGTTGTTAAAGTATTGGAGGCATTACTTAGTACTATAAAAGATTTAACGCGAGCATCTTCTACGTAGTATGGAAATAATACGATTTATATGTTTAAGTTTGCACTTGTTTTCTTGTATTCTTCTTCTTAGAATCTTCGGTTTTATTATATCCTGAATATATGAATATCCCTGTTTCACAGCTTTAGAAACTAATGCTAGCTAATTTATTTCGTTGTGTAAGATTTCAAGTATTTGTTAATATTACTAAGACGGTTTATACGGTTATATATAGGTAGGTATAACGGTTTATAACTGACTACAAGGAATATTGACAAACACCTTACATTTTATAACATGTTTTACACTTACAATAAGCCTAGTGTAAAGTAAAGATTCCATTAAATAATGTATAGCGTAGTATCCTTATCTCCGTGTGGTGACGGAGTAAGAATACAATATGTCACCACCCCATCATATCCCATGGGTGTCGTAGAAACCGACTAAGGGACTATCCGTAAATATTATCTTTACGAATAATAAAAAAAACAAAAGAAGGAAAACTTGAAATCAAACCCTATACCAATCCGTCTGGCCAGCATGGTATTAGTAGGCCAAGTATCCCTCCGTCATGGGAGGAGGCCCATTCCTGCAGTGGGATTCATTCTCTTTCATTCATACCCAAATTTTTCGAGTATTGCGTGCATTTTATTGGATGTCAATGATTACCTTCTGCCAAGTTCAGCTACAATTTTGTTTTACAAATCAATATCAGAAATGGCAATCTAAATGACTAATCGATGCTCTAAAATTGAAATCGCGATTGATTTCAAATTACTTTTACAATAACTTATCACTCTTGGAAGTAATAAATCATTCGAACAGATCACAATTGTAAAATTTGGAAGGTAAAAATAGAGGAAAATCTGTGACAAATTCCTGTTATAATTTGAATTTGTTCCGATGTAGAAGCAGCTGTCGTCTGCGACGGTACGGACCCACGATACCCCTGACGATACCACCAGGGGTATCGTGGGTCTTTCAAAAGTAAACGATACCCCTGTCCGAATGACAGTAGTGTTGTAGTGTGGAATGCGGAAATACATTTATCTCTTGTACGTAAATGACTAATGTGTACCTACTTTTAAATAGCTATTCTACTAATTGAGGGCTTATAAATGCGAAAGTTTGTGAGGATGGATGGATGTTTGTTACTCTTTCACGCAAAAACTACTGAATGGATTTTGATGATATTTGGAATATAGGTTTATATATAGTATTTTAGGGTGTAGAATAACATTTAAGCTACCTATACAACGCGGGTGAGGCCGCGGGCATAAGCTAGTAACGCATAATTGGCAATACAAACTCTGGTAGGCTGCAAAGTGCTTTGCTAGTGGCAGACGATTGGACAATACTGGTTGACACGTTTGAAACACAACAAAATCCCGGAGAATATCTGCGTGTCGCCGTTAAGATCAGACATATTCCTTGACTTGACAAATGAGATAACTAGAAATGGCTACAAGCTATATAAAATAAGTGCGAGGGGTACTCCAGCTAAATCCCTCTACAACTTAACAAAAGCTTATAATATGCAAGTGTTCCCTCCTCTATCACGCGATGGACCCGGCACCCGCACGGAGCATCCATGGAATGCTAAGATTAGGTCTTATTGATATTTTTTTAATTTTTGTGAATATGAAATTCACGAGATGACAAAGCTCTTATTAGATCATCATAACAGTCCATCAATGTCCCACTGCAGGGACGGGCCTCCTTCCGTGACGGAGGGGCATTTGGCCTACTAATACCACGCTGGCCAGACGGATTGGTACAGGGTTTAATTTCAAGTTTTCATTCTTTTATTTTGTTAATGATTACTTATTAGATACTTACTTATTATTATAATAACATAAATATTTCCTAATAAAAGAGTGTCATTTGTTCAACTACCTACGTTTTTAATTTAACAAATCGAACGAATTTAATTTTATTTATTCAACTATAAACCGTGGAATTTAATTGGGTCTGTTTTTCTAATGTATGTACCCAGTTTATCATTTTTAATATTACCACGTAACAAAAAACATAAAACAAACTTATTATACAAAAATCATCCAAACAACTCGCAGACATCATCCATACAACTCGCAGACTAAACAACTCACAAACTTCATACAAACCTACAATTGTTATCAAAATAAGTTAAACTAATTAGAATAGATGATTGTAATTTAATAACATAGGTCATGGTACAGTTTAACTTTAAAGGGACACTAGGGTACGGTGTAGTACGGTGGGTCTGTAGCGATTAGTGTCACAACACTATTAGTTGGGGGTATCGTTTACTTTTAAAAGACCCACGATACCCCTGGTGGTATCGTCAGGGGTATCGTGGGTCCGTACCGGTCTGCGACACGGGAACATGCAATGAGCGAGGTGCCATTTTTTATTTTTAAATATTACATAAATCTGTCTATTTAGTTTTATGTTTAGTGGTTATAGACCCTGGCTGCTACGCAGGGATCTCGTGTTCGATTCACGCTTAATGCAAATCTTTATGTGCATAAACATGATTAATATACTCGTAAGTAGTCTCTGTGTTTTCTATGTTATAATCATTATCATGTATGTGCTTACAAAAAATACATTTATACAATAACATTTTTACCAGGCTAAATTATTATAACCATCATGTCTAAAATACTTCACTTATTAGATATGACTTAATAATAAACAAAAAACAAAAATAAACCAACCAAGAAAACTACATAAACGAACTCTAAATCTCAATTTACTGTCAAATAATTCAGAAAAATGTTTTGATTCTAAATTGTTACTTGAGCAATATTATATTTATAAATCTTCTTCAACTCCCACAAGAATTCTTGACACTGTACTTTGTATTAAGATACTGTATTCTATCCTCTGTCTTGGCGTCTTGCTCCGGAATACAAATAAGTGTGAAAATAGTTACATAAAGAAACTTTTATTTAGTTTTTACTACTTCGCGGAATAGACATGAGTGCCTGCATAAAATATATTACGTAGTATTGGAATAGTACTTTGGTAGTATAGGAAAAACATACTCATTTATGATGTCATTACTCTTTTATAGTAGAATCATGATGAATAATCAAGCTTTTTAGGTCAGTGTGAATGTTAAACCTCATTAGATTAGTATAAGCTCTTATATGCTCATGATTTATACGCGATTTAATAGTAACAGAGTATTACTTTAATCAAATTATCAGCAAATTACTATGCTTGGAGTAAAGATTTATAGCATGGTAATGGAATAAAATAGATATTCATCATCATCAAAAATGTCCCACTGCATGGACGGGCCTTCTACCGTGACGGAGGGATACTTGGCGTAAATAATAGATAGAGACCTAAAAATAGATAATTATTATCTTATTAAGGACCCAAAAAAAGTCACTAAAGGGATTTTTTTCTAAAATATTCATCTGTCTGCTTTAGAATGAAAACTCGAGACAAAACCTGTACTGAGATACCTGCCTAGCCAGCTTAGTTTTAAGAGTATTTTATTTACCAATGTAGAATATCCCTTCTAACTGTAACTGAACAATATTTCTATTCTAATTACTTATAAAATACTTTATTTCCAAATTAGCATAGGTACATATTAGTTATATCCATGGCCCCACACTAGGCAAGCCTGTCCTGTGGGTGCCAAGTATGATTAACAAAACGATTACAAAATGCACACTCGGTCGACATCAAGAAATCAAATATTAAAAATAAAGAAATTGAATAAAACTAAAAGAAACTTCCCTGTAAACTACACATATATCAATTATAATTCAGATCCGCACCAACCATAACAAAAATATAAGCTCAAACCCAATACATAATATAATACATTTTTTTTTTCCCTATTACCTTAGTACCAAGAAAAACAAATGCAATTACCACATCTTCGGACACAATATTATGTAGAGCTAACCCAGGAAACTTCAAATCATATGTAGCAGTAGACTTTCAGTCATGTCATAAGACAGTGTCAGGAGCCAATCTGAGACTTTTACTTTTGCAACTTGAGCGGAGCACTCTTTAATATCACACGATTTAGCAATTTTGTTGTATAGAAAGTGATCTATGACTGGACTGAAGCGTCTAGCAAAGGATGTTTTGACTTTCGGTACCTCTATTCTGAAAACACGACGTTTTAAAAGTTTTGGATATTCTTTACTGTTTATTGTTTGTTTATGTGTTTTCAGAAATGATTTTAAGATAAAAAGCTGCCGTACATTAAGTAGGTTAGATTCCTTATAGAGATCTTCGGTAGGGTACCTAAATGGCTTCCCCAACATTGTTTTAATCACCGACCGTTGTGCTCGTTCAACTTCTATTAAATGTGTTTTGGCTGCGTTTCCCCAACAGTGTATACAGTATTCGATTAAAGACTGGCTCAGTGCAAAGTATACTGTTTTCAAAATCTTTGTGGAAGCTGATGATCGAAGTAATCTCATAATATTGGCCGTCTTTCTTACTCTATTTGATAAGGAAGTGATATGAGTCTTAAAGTTTAAATTTTGGTCTATTATAACACCCAGATATTTCAATGAACTCGTTCTTTTAATTGCTTTACAGTGACAATGTGTCCGGTTCTTACAACTATGAATTTTAAGTTCTAAAGTCGAAACAGGAGCTGATGCAGATGTTTTAAAGAAGCTTATGTATGTGGTTTTTTTGACATTAAGTGATAAAAGGTTATTACTTAACCATGTAGAGACTTGGATCATTCCCGACTCTGCTCGTGCAAAGGTTTCCATCCAAGTGGAACCGTCATAAATAATGGCAGTGTCATCGGCATAACATATGATATTTGAATTAATTGTGTCATGTATATCGTTCATGTACATAATGAACAATGTAGGCCCAAGGATACTTCCCTGAGGGATGCCAAAATTAACCAGGTTTAGTCCACTTTCATAATTGCCAACCCTCACACACTGCCTCCTATTAGTCAGATAGCTAGTTAACCACTCGAGAGCGATGCCTCTTATGCCAAATTGTACTTCCAGCTTCCGTAGCATTATAGGAATCGAGACGGTGTCGAAAGCCTTTGCTAGGTCGAGGAAAACAGCCATACTGCATCTGTTATTGTCAAGCTGCGCCGATACTGTTGTGGTTAGAAGTCTCACTGCATCCTCTGTTGATTTTCCTCTTCTAAACCCAAACTGTCTTGTAGAGATTAGGTTATAACTCTCGATATATTTTACAAGTCTGTTGTTAACTACTTTTTCTAATAGTTTTGAAAATGCAGTTAGAAGGGTGATTGGTCGGTAACTATCCGCTGCATTCTTTGGGCCACTTTTATAAACTGGAATGACACAACCAGTCTTCCATTCTTCGGGAAAGATACCTGATTTTAGACTTAAATTAAAGATCTCAACAAGTGGTGGTATTAAAAATTTCCTATTTTCTTTAAGAAAAATGTTGGTTAGGCCATCTAAACCTGGGGATTTATCATTTTTCAGAGAAAGTATAAGTGTATCTAACTCAAACTCGTCGGTAGGCTGCATGAAGAAAGAATGACTCTGCAAGTCATTATATACTTTGTCCGCCAATGCCTGTTCCGACTGTAGGGTCCTGTTCAATGTAATGTTAGCTAATCTCTGACCGACCGTTGAGAAATAAGTATTGCATTTATCGAGTGAGTGTTTTTTGGAAGTGGTTCCAGGTAGCATCATAAGCTCGCTTGAGTCTTTCTTAGTTCCAGAGAGATGACACATGGTCTTAATTGATTTCCACAACTTCCTTGGATTTTTTGTGTTAATAGAAAGCTCCTTACTGTAATACTCATCTCTCAACTTTCTAAATAAGGTGTTGCTAAAATTTCTGTAACGCGTGTAAATGGTTCGCAGGAGATCATCGTTAGGAAATTTCCTTGATTTCATGTGCAATCGGTCCCGATGTTGCATGCAACGCAGTAATCCCGGAGTGATCCAAGGCTTAATATTATACTTGGAGTGACTTAATTTGATTTGTCGTGTATGTTTATTAATGATTGCCGACAGTCGCTCTCCAAATCTTTTAACAATATCATTGATATCCCTATTGTCGAGTATATGTGACCAGTTCTCTTCCATGAGTTCTTGCCTTATAGCACTTACATTTCTTCTAATACAAGTACGATCCGGTTTATTCCTCACCAGCTGGTTTGTGGCCATGCCAAGGATGACCAAATCATGATCTGTTATATCAGAAAGACAAACTACGCCAATAACATTTGCTACAGTATTAATGAAGACATGATCCAGACATGCGTTGTCTCGTGTTGGTTTCGTGATTGCAGGAAAGAAGCCATATTCTGAAAGGAGACATAGATACTCCCCAACCGATCCACTACTACATTCGAGCAAATTAATATTTATGTCCCCTGTCAAAACAAATGTTTTAGTCAAAGACGACAATTCATTCAATACACCTTCAAGTGAACATAGGAAGTTATTTAAATTTTTGAATGATGGTGGCCGGTAAAATCCCAAAATTGTAATTCCGTTTGCTAGGTCAATTCGAAGACAGTTGGCATCGAGTATGTTGGGTTCAGACACTTGCGCACGCAGATTATCTTTAACAAATACAACTACTCCACTGTTTTGATTAATATTGGTTGTAGTGTGATAGCTTGTGTATGAATCTATCTGGGGTATAATAGACAAGTCGTTTAGCCAGCATTCAGTTAGTACCAAAACGTCAAAGACAACCGCAGATCTATCTATAGCTAACATAAGAGAATCAAAGTTCCTGGAAATACTTCGTACGTTGAACGTTAATATACGGAAGTTGTAAAATTGTGATATTGCCATTGGAATCTCTTCAGGCGCTTGCACCACATGACAATCAATATTAATCGAGTCCAGTTCATCTGTTACCTGGTTATCATGCATTGGTAAGTGGGTATAACATATCTCACATAATATGTTTGTTTAACTATTATTATATACATACTGTCATGTGGTTCAAGGTCATTGTACATTAGAAAGCAGGTCGTCTTAGGTATTCTAAAACACATCTGAAATTTAAAAATCATTTTTTCCACACAACAATGGATTAGGATGGCAACTATTTTAACATAAGTACTATAGTTTCTAAATATTGTTTTAAGATTAAACAAATTGGTACCTTTATCTACAATACATCTGTTCAAGAGTCGAATATATTGAAAAATAACAAAATCAAATATTGCACAGAAACACAACGATGCCCTCCGCATATAGCGCACGAGCCTAAACAGATATTGTACTGCATTCAAGTAAACATAATTAATGCATTGAGGTATCATACAGGTATAGGTAGTTACCGGTTTGAATGCGATGTTTATTCTCAAGTAGAAAAAAAGAACAGAATATTTAATTAGCTTAAAAAATAATAAAGTAAAATGTAAGGTTTCAAAGACATAATGATGAATATTTAACCACTTACTATATGAATTATTTAACCACTTACGCAGAACATTTTTACACTGTTGGAGTGGAGTTAATTTCTGCCGGTGTGAATAAGCGAGAAAGATCTTCTTGTGAGCGTATTGGAACAGCGGCTTTTCCCTCCCGCTGCCTAACAAAAATAGAGCCATTTGTACACCAACAAAAGGAATAGCCTTGTTCCCTTGAAAGCAATCGTGCTGAGCGAAAAAGCAATCTATTCTCTTTGGTTAGTCTTTCGTTGTAATATACTTTCTGGGACGGTCTTGGGACCTGTAGATCAGCACTCGTTATGTTCTTTCGCGACTTAGAAGCCCGTATAACCTCATCTCTCTTGCCACGACGTAACAAGCGAATGACGATAGGTCTAGAGAATTTCGATGTATGGTCGGCAGATAGCGCAGATATGACTCTAGGCCCCACTCTAGCTACCCAATCAACGTCATTCTCGTTCAATCCAACGCCTACCTTTTGAGCAGCCAACATGGCAATATGGTGGAGATTCTCGGTTTGATGTTCCGGTATACCTGCTAGTTCTACCTCGTTTCGTAGGTGGTATTGGGCCTGTACGCTAAGTTCGGTTTGTAGCTCCGTCACCTTTAATTGGTATAATTTTGCAACTTTGTCCCTGTCTTCTAGGTTGTTTATTCGGTCACTGTGATCAGATATAGTTGACCCTAATTCATCTAGTTTCTTCTGGCAGTGTGTCAGGGATGTTGTGGCGTTCTCGAGTTGCTTCTTCAGTGAATGTATTTCCTGGGTGAGGAGATGAACTTCATCTATCAGCTCTTTTACTTCAGAGATCGTGTTTGTATCAGCATACATCTCAGCCCTTTTCCTGTTGGTAACATTTTCATCAATAGGGCGTAAAGGAGTTGAGCTATTATCGCCACCTTTTTTCAGTAAAGCACAACAATCAGGACACTTCCATGTCTTTTTCTTGTCATTTGTCAACGTGGACGGATTAATGCATAAAGAACAAATGATTTTTCCACATGCAATAGACGTGCAGGTTAAATAATTAGCGTCCTTGGGTTTTTTTAAGCACCCGTTACATTTCATTATGTTGTATAAGTAATACGACAAAATCAAAGAAAAATAAAAATTAACAAAAAGCTCGTTGGGCAACCTGGTAGCGAACCCGAGTCCTATGCGCGCCAGTCCAATGAAGAACCAACAGCGCTACAATGTACAATTTATGTGAGGTGAAAAATATCACTAGTTGTAACGTTAGCTTTTAGATACGTAAGTTCTTTCAAGGTCGCAATCTTGTGTTTTTCAAAGTTACCGTCTAATTTAAAAACGGTTCATAAACGATAATTTTTAACACTTTTTTGGTGATAACTTTTTTATTGGGTTCTACACAGTCACAGTTTTTGCACTATTTTGTTTTAATGATGATTGTCCACACACTTTTGTTTTCCTTTGGTAGGAAAATACGATTTAAACCACTTTTTTAGAATTTATTGTACGGACAAAAGAATAACACTTCTGCTTCCGATGAAGGTCCGAGCCGAGAGGATTATATTATAGCATCACGCACTAAATATTAACCCACATCTACTTGTTTTAAAAAGTTTTAATCGCTTTTCCTACGCGATTTTCCACAGCTTTTTCCTAAATTATGTTTGTTTGCATGACTTTGAAGCAAGCAAACATAATTTAAAGCTGATACATAGCCACTGTTATTACTGCTACTAATTATCTACTATCTAGAACTAATTACATGTTCTTCAACGTTCTATGTCATAAGTTGTAGGTATCTTTGAAGACAAGACATCCTGGAGTCTGGGTAATTAGCTTCAATCGTTTTCATTACGATACGCTTACATTAAAAAAGAAGGTAAACTTGAAATTAAACCCTATACCAATCCGTCTGTCCAGCGTGGTATTAGTAGGCCAAGTAACCCTCCGTCACGGAAGGAGGTCCGTCCCTGCAGTGGGACATTAATGGACTGTTATGATGTTATGATAATATGATGTTTTCATTACGTTAGTACACGTACTTGGGCTTAAGTATGTATGTTTCCTTAGTCTCTATTATATTTTAAGGTTTTAGCAAATAGCTGCAAAAATTGTAATCCTTTTTGCATTATGACGAACATGATTTTTGCCCCAGCTATTCAGGCAGTAAAATATCTGTTTGCATAAGTAATGAAAATAATAACAAGACTCCATTTTTTCGCCATGTGTTAGCCAAGTATTTTATTTTTAACATAACATTATTGATTTCAAAGTTGTTTCAATCAATCAACTAGCCTATTGCTGTCCAACTACTGGACATAGGCCTCTCCCCCAACACGCGCCACAGAACTCGGTCCTGCGCTATTATACATTATTGATTTCAAAGTTGTTTAGAGCACGCAAATTTAGCAAGGACTGTTAAAAAAATCACTGAATCCTGCTTTAGTACACGGAATGGAAATGTTAAACTCAAAGCCAAACTCCTATCGATGACAATGATCGATTAGTCTTCAAGGTTAAGCAATTTTCCTGATACAACATTAGATAAGCAGTGACATTTGAATACCGAAACAGTGACGTGCTTTTAAAGCACGCAAACCTTTTGTCTTGTTTCTTTCTTTTAGACTTTTTTTTTATAAAACAAAAATAAATTATCATCATAACAGCCCATTAATGTCCCACTGCAGGGACAAGCCTCCTCCCATGACGGCAGGATACTTTACCACGCTGGCCAGACGGATTGGTATAGGGTTTAATTTCAAGTTTTCCTTCTTTTTATTTCGCAAAGATAACATTCACAAATAGTCCCTTAGTCGGTTTTACGGTACCCATGGGATGAGATGGGGCGGTGACATATTGTATTTTTACTCCGTCACCACACGGAAATTGAAATATAATTGTCTGAAAAAGATAAAAAAAATAAAATGAATGCTTCCCTTCACCATATCCGCATCATTCATGAGACTAAGAACTAATGGTATGCTGGCCGTAAACGTATTCAACAAATGAATTATTTGGTAAGGTACTATTACAGTACTATTTTCTACTACTTAAAAGTATTCCTGAGCGTACTAATCAATAATAATTTTAAGTAGACAATAGTCTAGGTTTATGTAGTCAAATTACTATAATTAAGGCACGAACTATTATTTACAAATCAAACATCAAACAAAAATGTCGTACCTAAATAATATAAATTATATTCATGTCCTCGAGTACTTGGTCATTTCTTAGCCTTTAACCTTACCTATTTACTGTTCAAAATAAATTACAATACTAACTTAGAAAACAAACAACGTATATCAATAATTTCCTTACACCTTATGCTATCAAAACGTCCCACATAATCAAATTAATAATACCTTGGTAGCGTGTCCAGTGTCCACAGCGGTGGCCATTGACAAATGGACAAAATGCCCACTTGACAAATAACTACAAACCATGTTTTTAGTTGAATTAAGTACTGTGATTAATTGTGTATACTACTCAAAGGAATGTAGTCTTAAGTAGTTTACTTTTTAAGTCAAGGTATTTCGTAAATTATATAGAGTTTAACAAGCGATTAAATGATAGGTACATGAATAATTTTGCATTTTTTTACTACAAACTATACGACACCAAAAAACTTTATTGAAAAAAATGATTACGATAATAAAGAAACATTTAAAAGTTATTTTCCAGGCCTATTAAAGGCTTCGAAAATAGCTATTATACGTCTCTTTTAATACATAAATATTCGATCAACTAAAGTATATTTACTTTAAAACCGCACCGGAGAACTAATCCAATATATCCGTGGTAATCTATTAAAGATCTGATACCTTGTAGTTGTAACACGTACGCTCTTCAGAGCGTATACAAAACTATTTATTTTCAAATAATTTGTATTTCTTCCATTACAAGGCACAAGACCGCGAAATATTTAGAGGAGGCCTATGTCCAGCAGTGGACGACAATTGGGTGATATAATGATGATTGCCACTTAATTAGCAACTCTAATAACCTTGCAATAAAAGTCAAAACCAATGAAAAACGAAGTTACTTGTACCCGTTTAAGGGGCTAACTAGCCAAGTAAATAATTCAAACATTTTATAACAATCAAGCTGAGTGAAATAATAAAATAATATGTTGCACAGTCCTACTGAATATTAAACAAAAAGGAGAAAATATTCATGCGCCATCGTAATTTTAGAAAGTTCCTATGAAATAATCAAACGATCATGTCCGTCGTAAACTCTTCCAGAACATTCGGTCATCAATAATGTATGAATTTCACGACAAAGTATGAAGACAAACATGGACGCTTGTAGGTTCATTTGCACGTGCCAATAGAATTGCACAGTGCTCAACATGTTCAACTTTTGGTGAGAGTATGTTTTTAGGATTAGCGGACTTTGAATTTGGAATATTAGTTTTAGAGTTTGCGTTTGAAGTATCTGTAAGTAGATTTGAACTGATCATAGATTTTAAAATTGAATAATGTTTAGTGACTTTGTGAAAGTATAATTCAATGCTGAAAGTTAAAACAGTGGTGCAGAGGTCGTGTTTGTAGTGTTCGTACTAGAGGTCGCGGACACGGAATGGTTATTTGTATGATTCACACCTAGCCTAAACTGTTTTTACTGTCCGTAATTAGGCTTTTCAAGTCAATAAAAATATAGATTTTTTTTGCAACGAAACTGCAGTTTTATTTTTTTGCTAGAGATGTTTTAGTTTATAGGTAAAGATCCATATTATTATCACGTGAATTAAAGCTTAAAACATTTAAAGTCATCTTAATCTTAGAATTGCTAAACAAGGCAAGCTTCAAGTCTTCTACTACTTCTTTTGATGTAAGTAGTTTATTTGTTTTACAATAGCATGCATCAAAATTTACTATAAAATAGTGTAGCTTTTACTTTATTTTCTATACAAAAACGTACTCTTAGTCACTAAGAAAATTGAAACACGCAAGGAAAATAAAAAAAACACCATGAAATCAAAGAAACAGTATTTTAGAATTATTTCATTGCATTCATTGGTCATTATATTGTTTCCATAATTTAGATAATAAAATGAAAATTAGTTACTTATCTTGCAAAAAAATTAGACACAGCACTTCCCAAAACATTGTTAAACTCCAATTGAATCAAGAAAAATAATTTCCGCCAACGCTCATGTACAAATCACAGCCACAGAAGTTGGTAGCGAGCAGTCGCGACAGAACGTGCCTTGCATGTCTAATGTCGGAAAGCGGATTGAATGAAAGTATTGTTCAGGAACAGATAAAATGAAAAAACGAACTCCTAGGTGAATGGAACACAATGCCTTTCAAACCAAGAACAGTTGTCTCCTCACTCAAATTGAATAAGTTTCCCGCAGTGCTTTGTTATTGGGCATTCCATCGAGGATTTCTGTTCTAACATGTTCCTTGTTCGAGATACAACGTTGCGGTCATATTTCTGAATGTAAGATGCTCGGATTTTGTATTCACATTCTAACATGTGAACGACTTTCATGTTTATTTGTTTTGGGGAGATAGGCATATGTTATTCAGGAGAAAGCGAAGTGATACGAGTTTTTTTTTCTCTGTTTTGTAGTTGTACATTGGCTATAACATAGCGAAGGCTTATACAGGTTAGCTGTATTAGTTCCATTTTTAAAAAAGTTACATACCAGGGGTCATAGCACATAATTATAAAAATATCTATATAGAATTTAGTTTAAGTTCCCGGTAATAATAAATCATAAAAAATTAAAGTTTTAACCACTGCAGAATCTATAATAAATAACATTAAACCATATTCAAACCAAACAGCAATACTGCTATTCTCTTAAATTCTGCTAATTTTGGTTATAATAGAGCAAACACATTGTACATTTTCCAATGTGTTAATATATGTACATCTGATTAACACTTCCATCATTGCTGCGGATTATGCTAATACACTTGGAATTAATTTTAGATACATACTAAACTACAAATAAAT
The DNA here is from genome assembly GCA_905475405.1 of Schrankia costaestrigalis. NCBI lineage: Eukaryota > Metazoa > Arthropoda > Insecta > Lepidoptera > Erebidae > Schrankia > Schrankia costaestrigalis. The sequence continues at coordinate 5,653,777 of FR997830.1, forward strand.
ACAATATGTCACCACCCCTCTCATCCCATGGGTGTCGTAAAAACCGACTAAGGGACCATCCGTGAATATTATCTTTACGAAGTAAAAAGAAGGAAAACTTGAAATTAAACCCTATACCAATCTGTCTGGCCAGCGTGGTATTTGTAGGCTAACTATTCCTTCGCCACGGGAGAAGGCCCGTCCCTGCAGTGGGACATTAATGGGCTGTTATGATGAAACTTATGTATTGACGTAAAAATAAATTAGCGAATATTTGATTTTATTTAATGTTTTTTTGACAAACAATACTTGACGAGTATTGTAAAACTGTTAGAGCGACAAAGGACGAAGTTCTATTAGTCCTTGTGGCACAACCAAGATTCATTTCTCGACCATGCAACAACTAAAGACGGCAGTGAGGAAAAGAAATGAGTAACACAAAAGATTCATTAAAAATGCTATAGTTCATCTGTGTACTCTTTATCACAATAAAATTGATTTTTACAAAAAAAAAAAAGAACCGACTTCAAAGACCAAAATTGCACTAAAAAGTAATAAATAATTACTTGTATTTTGATTTTACAACATTAAATTAGCCATTCTTTTTACGTAATTTAAATCTAAAGAATAGGTTCTTTTCATTATTGTGAAAGTATTGGTAAGGATATTTCTTGAAGAGTCTGTAAATATATTTATTTGTAGATTCTTTAAAAGAAAATCAAATTATTACAAATAATGTAATATTATTGTTATTTTTGGAGTCGGTGTCAGCCACGATAGTTATTATTATACCATTTTTTATTTCTGACTGAAAACTTAAACAAATATTATGGCGTCGTGTTATACACAGACTAACAATTACTTAAAATTCACATTCGAAAATGAAACGGCCGCTATATTTATCTAATTAGAAATTATTTAAAGTGATGAGAGTGTGTTATACAAAACTTTATTGCCTATTCTAACGACGTTGTAGACAACATTTTGCATTATTGATCCTATTCGCGAATTATTTCTTTAAATCTAATCTATTTTAAGTTCTGGAAAGCTTTAATCAGTTATTAAATATAATATTAAAACGTTTAAATGTGATACGGGTATTTTAAAATATATTTACTTAAATATGATAAGAATAGTTTTTTAATATTTGTTTAATTTTTAAACTAATCCATAAACAATCAACATCTATAATGTCGAAGTCATATATAATCTGTAATTCATGGCCGTCATTCCGTTTGCTTGTATTATCGTACTTATTTCGTTGGCTGACACCGACTCCAAAAATAACAATAATATTACATTATTTGTAATAATTTGATTATTTTTTAAAGAATCTACAAATAAATATATTTACAGACTCTTCAAGAAATATCCTTACCAATACTTTCACAATAATGAAAAGAACCTATTCTTTAGATTTAAATTACGTAAAAAGAATGGCTGATTTAATGTTGTAAAATCAAAATACAAGTAATTATTTATTACTTTTTAGTGCAATTTTTGTCTTTGAAGTCGGTTCTTTTTTTTTTTGTAAAAATCAATTTTATTTCTAAAATTTTAGTGAATACCAATTTTATAAATCCGTGTGGTGACGGAGTGAGAACACAATATGTCACCACCTCATCTCATCCCATGGGTGTCGTAAAAACCGAGTAAGGGACTATCCGTGAATATTATCTTTGAGAAATAAAAAGAAGGAAAACTTGAAATTAAACCCTATCCCAATCCGCCTGGCCAGCGTGGTATTAGTAGGCCAATTATCTCTCCGTCTCAGGAGGAGGCCCGTCCCTGCAGTGGGACATTACTTTGTCTGAATATGGGTAGACCTACGAAACGGGCTGCTTATATGAGACAGCGCCGATTGAATTAAACAAACGAAGAAAGGGAGAAACGCCTTTTAATGTAGGAAATCTACCTCCAATGTCATTTCAAAAAAGACTAGTGAACAACGTATAAATCAAGTTTCACAAAAAAGGACCTACATGCAAAAGTTTTAAATAGGGAGAACATCGAAAAGCGTAATCACCGTCTCGGCGTGGTTAATTAGTAATAATAATTAAGTAAATAAAAATAAAAATAAATCAAATAAATATAATTATTATTATTATAAATTTGTTATATCTAAAGAATAAGTTTAAAATAAATTTAATGCAATTCAATAATTTGTTTGTCTATTTAAAATCCGTTATTAATTCCTATTTTAATTTTAAATAAGAACTTCATTCAAGTCTTAAACCATACCTGCGATTACATTCAATTTAATAAAATAAGCGAATAATACAAGGTAGCTGTTATATACCGTTGAGGAGTTCCCTCTACTCTCTGTCATCTCCATCATCAAATCACGTTTGTGTAAAGTTTTCATCAATACGAATATAATAAGCCCAAACATAAGGTAGCTGCTATATACCGTTGAGGAGTTCCCTCGACTCTAAGCTGTCTTCATCATGAGATCATGTTTGTGTAAAGTTGTGTACAGTTTTCATCAATACATATTAAAATAAGCCCAAACACAAGGTATCTGCTATATGCCGTTGAGGAGTTCCCTCGACCCTCAATCTTTCTTATCATCAGATCATGTTTGTGTAAGGTTTTCATCAATACAATTAAAATAAGCCCAAACACTAGGTAGCTGCTATATACCGTTGGGGAGTTTCCCTCGACCTTCAGTCTTCTTCATCATGAGATCATGTTTGTGTAAAGTTGTGTACAGTTTTCATCAATACGAATAAAATAAGCCCAAACACTAGGTAGCTGCTATATACCGTTGAGGAGTTCCCTCGACCCTCAATCTTCTTCATCATCAGATCATGTTTGTGTAAAGTTTTGTAAAGTTTTCATAAATACAATTAAAATAAGCCCAAACACTAGGTAGCTGCTATATTATACCGTTGAGGAGTTGCCTCGACCCTCAATCTTCTTCATTATCAGATCATGTTTGTGTAAAGTTTTGTAAATTTTTCATCAATACGAATAAAATAAGCCCAAACACAAGGTAGCTGCTATATACCGTTAAGGAGTTGCCTCGACCCTCAATCTTAACGTGTTCCCTCGACTCTCTGTGGTCTCCAGGATCTGACCAGTTCTAACTATTGACTATTTGGTAGTGACGACAGAGATGCAATGCGTCCCTACAATTTTCAAGAGATGCCCTCGATTTCTCTGGGATCCTGTCATCCAGATTCAGATCTGGTGACAATGGGACCAAATGGGAAGTATACCCAATAGAACAAAAAAAAAATTTTTCAAATCGGTCTAGCCGTTTTCGAGAAATCAGGTAACAAACACAAAAAAAAAAAAAAAAAAAAAAAAAAAAATACAACCGAATTGAGAACCTCCTCCTTTTTGAAGTCGGTTGAAAACAAGAAAAAAGGATAATCGTAATCCTTTTATTTCATTGTATCTGTTGTTTAAGAAACTTTGCAGTGTAATATACTATTGCTGTCTAAAAGAAATTACTGAAGGCACGTTCTCTAGGAACACATGTGACTCGTATTTTGCCTTCCAGAGACAAGAATGGAACCACGAACGATTTATTGTTGCTGCGTAAGCTATAGGTATACTATTTTTTCTAAACTATCGTGGTACTCTTGTTACACGTAAAAGGCTTGTTACAACAGCACATTATACTTTACAAACAATTTTGAATAATAATATGTAAGAAGATGCAAATTGGTGTATCGAAACAGTTATTTTATTCGGGGTAGGTGGCAGCTGTTTTAAAATTGCATCAGAACTACTACTTAACTACTTTTTTAATATTTTATATTTATGTAATGGAAGGCAAACGAGCCAGCAGGTCACCTGATGGTAGGTGATCATCGCTGCCGCTGGACACCCGCAACATCAGAGGAATCACAGATGCGTTGCCGACCTTTAAAAAGGGAGTCCGCTTGTTCCTTGAAGCTCCCCAAGTCGTAACGGACCTGAAATACTTGAAGTCTATAAGAAATCATTACAGCCACATCCATTACAAATTATAAATTAACAGCGCGAATACGCACTCATTTAAGCGACGATTTAGTCAAACCCACCATCGATGTTTAAAGCAGCTAATGATTCCTGAAACGCTAAAAGTGAACCGCTAATGGGCCCAGTTTCACCTGTGACCCGGAAAGTTAGCGCGTTAATTGCGAACACTCGGCCGAGGGTAATGAAGGCGAAAGTGCATGTTGGAGTTGTACTGGCTAGGTGTCGGATTGTGTTAAATACAAGGCAAGTACTGCCAGGGAATTCAAGTAAAACACTTCACTGATTTAAAACACTATTTATTTTACTCTATGGATTACACAGTACTATACAGTTTCAAGTAACTATAAAACAAGTGCGTGAACTTGATTTTACGAGCTCGACTGTGCGACTGGACTCTGACTGAACTGAACTGATCTGCCCTCTCCACACTGCGCGTCCTTAACTTATATAGTAAAACTAAATTGAACAAAAAACATTCAAAACACAAATGTTCACTAGATGTTTAACAAAGCATCTATTCACTAATGGCTAACGGTAATTAAAGGATGTGAACAAACAATAGCGATGCGTGCGCAAACCTAACTGTAAACTACAAAGGATCTAAAACAATAAAAGATAACTGTAAATCAGGTGGGAACTTAAAACACATAAAAGATAACTGTAAACCAAAAAAGGATCTCAAACAATAAAAGCTAACTGTAAATCAGATGGGAACTTAAAACACATTAGAAGATAACTGTTAACCAGATGTGCCCCAACATACATCCCCTTCCAAAAATAATGTATGAAATACATTACAAAACGATACTTACATGTTTGTTACCTTATAACTAAATTCTACAGAATAATATTACAATAACATAGTTTGTAACAAAATTAAAGAAAGAAATAATAATATAGCACGATATGACATTACCCATAGAAAATAACAAAAGTTTACAATTTCCTTAGAACATGCAATCATTAGGACCTATGAAACACGTGTTTACATCTGTCTCTTAAAGCTAAAGCTTAAATCTAAATTGCTTTTATTTTTAAAATATCGCTTACAATGGCTTTATTCTAAAAATTTGCTTCTCATATCATCATAAATTGTCTAACACATAATAGTAACATCTTCATCTTTGTGGCGTTCAAAAGATTTACTTACGTACTAATTTATATAAAAGTTAACTTATTTTCTACAAGTTTTACTAAACCATGTTTTGACTGTTTATATTGTTTCACATTAATTACACCTTATACTAAAAATCGTACTGGTGGTCGAGTTACACGTCCTGAGCGCGTTGTATTTGTGTTCGATACGGGTTGGTGTGATGATACAGAAACATTCTTAACATCTAATGGCGTATTCACACTAACTTCTTTATTACTACTATCTCCTAAATTGTTTTCTTGTATAATGTAAGCAGGTTTCAATCTGTCTATTGATATAAAACCTTTACGGTTAGGATACTGGATTTCATATACCTTATTGTTTCTTTTTAATACGCGGTAGGGTCCGTTATACGTAGGGCAAAGTGACTTTTTTAACATATCATTTCTAACAAAAACGTAATCGCAGTCTTTTAAATCTCTGTATACGAATATCTTACGAGAATCTCTATCGTTACGAGATTTAGGTCGTAAGTTATTTATTATACTTCTTAACTTTTCAACATAAGTATAAACGTTTGTCGATGTCAAACTTGTTTCTCTATAAAAATCTCCAGGTAAACGCAATGACTGACCGAATGTTACTTCTGCCGTACTAATACCACTATCGCTCCTACAAGCTGCTCTTAACCCTAATAACACGGTTGGAAGATCATCAACCCAAGACGTATTTTCTGATAACCTACAAGTAATTGCGGTTTTTAATGAGCGATGCCATCTTTCCACTAACCCGTTGCTACATGGATGATACGGGGTGGTTCTTATCCTATTAATACCTAACATTTTAACTAAACTATTAAACAAGTCTGATTCAAACTGTCGTCCCATATCACTAGTAATATTGATAGGACATCCATATCTACATATCCAATTTTCATAAAACTGTTTAGCTACCGTATCAGCTGTTATATCTAATAATGGAATAGCCTCCGGCCAACGTGTGAAACGGTCTATTAATGTGAGACAATAACGGTATCCTTGTTCACTAGGTGGTAAAGGACCAACAATGTCTATGTGTACATGCGAAAACTTTTGTGAATCTGGGAAACACTGTGGGCTCGACACTGTATGCCTATTTACTTTAACTTTTTGACATTGTAGGCATGTTTTTACCCAATCATTTACGTCTTTATTCATTCCGGGCCAGAAAAATCTTTGTGAAACCATATTCCTGGAAGCACGTTTCCCAGGGTGACTAAGTAAGTGTACGGAATCAAAAGCTAATTTTCGAAACTCTTTTGGAATGTATGGTCTTAAGTTATTTGACGTACTTTCGCAACAAATGGAAAATTTACTATTTGGTAACAATATCTTTTTAAACTGTAACTTACAACTTTTGTCCTTTTGCAATAATATAAGTTGTGTATCTGTTTCCTGTGCTATCGCTACTTTTTCAAAATCAATATAAGTTGGGCACTGTATGACTTCTACACGTGATAATGCGTCAGCAATAATATTTTCGCAACCTTTGACGTGTTGTATGTCGCTAGTAAACTCGCTAATGTACAACAATTGCCTAGTTCTTCTCGGAGTTTCTTTGTCCGATCCTATTTTGGTAAATGCGTATGTTAAAGGTTTATGGTCCGTGTAAATAGTTAACGGACGTCCTTCAACCATATTTCTAAAATGAACTAACGCCATATAAATTCCTAACAATTCTTTATCATACGTACTATATTTCATTTGAGCTTCCGATAGTTTTTTAGAATAATAGCCTAATGGTCTCCACTGATTAGCTACTTTTTGTTGTAGTACTCCTCCTATACAAGAGTCACTTGCGTCTGTCATAAGCGATAACGGTGCATCAGAGACAGGATGCGATAACTCAACCGCACTCTTAAGACTCTGTTTGCATTGTTCGAAAGCATTTTCAGCGTCTACGGTCCAAACAATCTTAGTCTTATCCCGTTTCTTAGCTTTATGCAAATACTTATTAAGTTCAGCTTGGTAACTGGCTGCCTTTTGTATATGAGATCTATAAAAATTTAGCATGCCTAAAAATCTTCTTAGCTGCTCAACGGTTTCCGGTTTAGGGTACTCGCTGATAGCTCTTACTTTGTCCTCTAAAGGCCGTATGCCTTCTGATGTGACACTATAACCTACAAAATCTATTTTTAACTGACCAAATTTACATTTACTTAAATTTATTGTTATGCCATACTCATGAAAACGCTTAAAAATTTTGTCTAAATGGATCTTACCTAATTTTTCTGAGTCGGATGCAATTATCACGTCATCGATATAACACGATAAAAACGACTCTTGACTATCTTCTCTTATGTATTCTAAATCTTTAAGTACATGACAACTCATAAATCTTTGAAATGTTTGGGCTGCGTTTCGTAACCCAAAACTCATTTTAGTAAATTCATAAAGGCCAAAAGGGCAAATTATAGCTGTTTTAGGTACATCGTCTGGAAAAATAGGTATTAAATGATAAGCCCTATTAATATCTAATTTACTAAAATACTTCTTACCTGATAATCCGTATGTAAAATCTTGCAAACGCGGTACAGGATACCTATCTGGTTTAGTGATCGCGTTTAACTGCCTATAATCCCCGCAAGGCCGTATTCCACCATCCTTTTTGTCCACGACATGTAGCGGACTGGCCCATGGACTCATGGAAGGTCTGCATATTCCTAGCTCTTGCATGTACTTAAACTCTTCCTTAACTTTCTTGTACCTATCGGGGTGTAACTGTCTAACCCTAGCGTAAACAGGCGGTCCCGTTGTTTCAATGTGATGAAATATTGAATGCGACGGGCCGTCTTTGTAAGACATTGGCAAAGTAATATCAGGATATTTTTCTAACAAATCTTTGTAAGGATTATCACACTGAAAACTGGAAATAGACGGATCATCATGTTTAATGATGGACCCATATGTACGTAAAGTGGTTACTGTGTCTACCAACCTCTTATTATGTAAATCTACAACTAACTTAAAAGTCTTTAAAAAGTCTGCTCCTAATATGGCTTGCTTCACGTCACTTATAACAAAAGTCCACTTGTACACTCTTCGTAAACCTAAATTTAACTCTAACACTACCGTACCGTAAGTCTTTATTTCTGTATTGTTTGCTGCGTACAACTTGTATTCGCACTCGCGACGATTTTTAGCACTCACTTTATTCACTGGGATTACTGAAACGTTCGCACCTGTGTCTATTAAAAATGTTATATTATTTTCCCTATCTGTAATACTTAAGCGGTGGTTTTTATCGAACTCAATACAATTTGCCTCCGCTTCGAATTGTATTTTCTTCAGTTTCCCTGGTTCTCTTCCTGTTTTTTCCAGTTACACGGTGCTTCACACCGGTAAGCTCTTTCCTTGAACCTAAAATGGTGTCTACACACCCAATCGGCGCTTTCAGGCGTCCTACGTGGCTTTGTTCGTGACCTAGAACGCGATCTTGATGTCCTCCAGTTATTATCATTTTTTCTTTGATAGCTTCTACTCCGGATGCCATTTATTTCTCCTCGCAGTTGTTTGAGTTCTAGCGTCATTTCTGCTAACTGTTGAGCAAGGTCAGGCCCATTTTTAGGCATTGACATGACAGTGGCGACTTCTCCTGTCCTTATATTTTCTATAATTTTATCCGCCATCATCGCTAAATTTTCTAAGTTGGTGTCTTGGCTTACTACGAGTACGGCTCTTACTGATGAAGATAACCGTGACATCCACAACTTTTTTAACGCTCCATCGGAAACTTGAGTGTTTCGTGCGAGCTCTTGCATTTTGCGTAGCAACTGCGATGGTTTTTGGGAGCCTAACTCCATTTCACCCACTAACTTTTGAAATTGGCGCTCGGCGCTTTCTTCAAATACTTCTAAAAGTCTAGATTTCAGGGTGTCATATTTTGCTTCTGCAGGAGGTGACTCTAAAATGTCACTTACCTGCTGTAATGCTTCTTTGCTCAATTGTGCTATTACTAAATTAAACTTAGTAACGTCGCCCTGTTTTTGCTGCACTACAATGGCTTCAAATTGTCTAAACCACATGCGCGGCAAATCTGTCCAAAATTGCGGTATTTTTGAATTCAAACTTATAGCTGCTAGATCGCTTACCGTAGCTAATGTTGTCTCAGGCGTCATCTTAGGTGTTGGTTCCATCGTTTTTCCTGTTTCACTTGTTTTACTTTTTCTTATAGTCGAGTTCACTGTTATACTTGATACTTGAATTCCACGAATACTTAACTAGCCAAACTGATCACGTCGGGGTCACCACTGTTGGAGTTGTACTGGCTAGGTGTCGGATTGTGTTAAATACAAGGCAAGTACTGCCAGGGAATTCAAGTAAAACACTTCACTGATTTAAAACACTATTTATTTTACTCTATGGATTACACAGTACTATACAGTTTCAAGTAACTATAAAACAAGTGCGTGAACTTGATTTTACGAGCTCGACTGTGCGACTGGACTCTGACTGAACTGAACTGATCTGCCCTCTCCACACTGCGCGTCCTTAACTTATATAGTAAAACTAAATTGAACAAAAAACATTCAAAACACAAATGTTCACTAGATGTTTAACAAAGCATCTATTCACTAATGGCTAACGGTAATTAAAGGATCTAAAACAATAAAAGATAACTGTAAATCAGGTGGGAACTTAAAACACATAAAAGATAACTGTAAACCAAAAAAGGATCTCAAACAATAAAAGCTAACTGTAAATCAGATGGGAACTTAAAACACATTAGAAGATAACTGTTAACCAGATGTGCCCCAACAGTGCATATCACTGTACATTGTACGTGTTGAACAGGGCTGTTGAATTAATTAGATATTATAGTAGTCAGTTTACAAACATAAATTATCATAACAGCCTATAATGTCTCCTCCCGTGACAGAGGGATACTTGGTCGACTAATACCACGCTGGCCAGACGGATTGGTATAGGGTTTAATATCAGGTTTCCCTTCTTTTTACTTCGTAAAGATAATATTTACGGTTAGTCCCTTAGTCGTAAATTTTTGAACAAGATAATTATGTGTAAAAATAATTAAAGTAATATAATTAATAATACATAAATATAATTAATAGTACAGTCACGAGCAATAATATGTACACATTTTCGCATTTTGTAAACCAGTTATCCAAAGTTCTGCCAATCCAAAATTGAAAATTCGAAGATTAATTCAAAACTGTACGGAACCTCTTCTAAATTACGAATTCATTTTGATATTGTAATGTCTAGATAAACGTGCAGATAGTTTAGAAAATTTGAAAATGTGTACATATTATTGCTCGTGACTGTACTTGGATGAGACAAATTCTATGCCGGGACAGATAAACTCTGCTACGAATGCGTATGGTGCGGTGACATTATGATAACAATGAGATAATGTCAATCATTTTCTTAGAATACTCCCCATAAAGTATTTTAATATAACATCCAAAGAGAATTCTAATAAATGAAACATATTTTTGATCATATTAGTTCAAATAAAGATTACAACACAAACCAATTTTAAAAAACACAATCTTAAAAAGCTACTATAATGGATTTAAAAGTCCGTACTTTTTATCTGTCGTCAAAAGGTATTCGAGATATATTTCACGTTTCCTTAGTAATATTTTCTTGGCGCAAGCAGGTGGTAACCCTAACGTAACACGATGGTTGGGGAGGTAACTTCCCTCGTTATTTATTATTGAGCCGTTGTCCTGTACCAACTTTAATATGTTATGGCTCATTTCAGCTGTATGATATTTTATACAGGTGATGATAATAATATGTACTTACATATTTCCGTGTCATTTGTTTAATGTTTTTGATTCAATGAATATTAATGTATGGTCATAACAATTTAATTAATTAAATGTTACAATGAAAATTACATTTCTGTTAAAAATAAGGGAAGATTCGTGAATCTAACGTAATATCTTAACGAGATAAAAAGAAGGAAAACTTGAAATTAAACCCTATACCAATCCGTTTGCCAAGTAGGCCAAGTATTCCTCCGCCACAGGAGGAGGCCCTTCCCTGCAGTGGGACATTAATTGGCTGGTATGATATGATGATGAAGGGAAGATACTTACGTATTGGTGCATTAGGCATTGATGTGTGTAATTAATAACTTATGGTTGCTTGCGAAAAGGTCTTGAGTACAATTTTCATTCAATATTTGTATGTATGCATAATGATTGTTTGCATATTTATAAAAAAATCTTAAGTATGTTTATCCGTTGTATATTCATAACACAAACTTTGTTTCTTTTGAGACTAGATGATGTTGTTTAAATGGGTCAGGAATATTTTTTTATATTAAAATTTAACAATTTAATCCGTTCATCATCATCATCGTACGTAACAGCCTATTAATGTCCCACTGCAGGGACGGGATTCCTGCCGTAACGGAGGGATACCTGGCCTACCAATACCACGCTGGCTAGACGGATTGGTATAGGTTTTAATTTCAAGTTTTCCTTCTTTCTATATAAAGGTAATAATCAGAGATAGTCTCTTACTCGGTTTCTACGACACCCATGGGATGAGATGGGGTGGTGACATATTGTATTCTTACTCCGTCACCACACGGATAATAATTTAATCCGTTACAACTGTGTATTTTCCCTAAACTTGAACACATTCATATATTTCTAATTCGAACAGTGTTTGTCATCAGCTTGTAAGTCACTGGCATCAAAACACGATGATATATACACGAGTCTGGTGGCTTTCTGCCAAAACTGCCTGTTCACGGATACACAGACGGATCTATTGATTGCGTATTAGATTAATAGAATTTTGGTGTTTGCGTATTTTGTCTATTTCTATTTGTTCTATCTTTGTTAAGATAAGATAATGCGCGTGTATTAGACAAATGTATAATAAGATGATCGGATTATTATACTTCGTCATGAATATTGGTATGAAATAATTCATTGTATACAGGGTGTAATCGTTAAGTGTGCACAGGCGATTATTCCGAAACTATGAGAGATATCAAAAAATTTAAAACTGGTAACGAAAGTACTTTATGTAATGAGTAAAATGACATCAATAACTTTTTAAAAATCAAACGAGAAGTATCCAAAATTTTGACATTAAACACTCCCATACATTTTGTATGAGATTAGTAGAAAGGTTTTAGAAAATTTTGTATTCAAAGTAGATGTTCGAAATGTCGTCCTTGTTGTTTAATTTTAATTGGCGGGAACGAAAACCCGCGATAAAAAAGATTTTTAATTTAGAACGAATAACAAAAAGTAACTTTTTTTTGGTATTTTTGTAGAGCGTTGCTTCTCAGCCAGTTCAAATTCATGCGATATTGAAACAAGGTTTATTATTAGTTGAAGTGGTAAGATACCTTATTAATCTACACGTGTATCTACTTGAAAATCATAATTATCATATCATACGTAATCATAAAATATGATTAAAACAAGGAAACTAAAACCTTTTTACTAATCTCATACAAAATGTATGGGAGTGTTTAATGTCAAAATTTTGGATACTTCTCGTTTGATTTTTAAAAAGTTATTGATGTCATTTTACTCATTAGATAAAGTACTTTCGTTACCAGTTTTAAATTTTTTGATATCTCTCATAGTTTCGGAATAATCGCCTGTGCACGCTTAACGATTACACCCTGTATACCTATTTTACTAGCTATATAATATATCGGGCAAGCCATGTATATCTGTATTAATTTTTATTATATACATTCATCAAGTTTTATTTTTACTTTTTATAAAGCTTACTTAAACAATACTGTACCTACTTGCTGTTAACATGGACTTAAATTTTGACCCTGTAGAATGAACTTTAGGCGATACAATTTAACTCACGCCTTTTCCTGGCAAAATAAATAATGCAAAATTTCTGCACATGATATAAATATATTCAAAACTTCTCTACATAATAATACAAATAACATTCCATGCCATAAAAATCACAGCTCGCTTCTCCGAAACCATCTAAAATATATTCAACATATAACACGAGAAAAAGTGTTTATTGTATATCCTTTTCACCTATTCCAGTTTGCTCACGTTCTGTTCTTGATAACCGTGTGTACGTTTATGGATCATGGTATAAATCCGAAACGCTAGCCTGTTCTCATACTACGTAATAGACGTGTAGTTTTGGCGAGTACAAAACTTGTAATTCAGATAGGAACGACCTTTGGGTGGCATGTTGATAGGACTCATTTAGATTAGAAGAACAACTTATTCTACACGTGAATATTTACTTTACTTAATATAAGGATACTCCGTGTGTTGACGCCGTAAGAATACAATATGTCACCACCCCATCTCATCCTATGGGTGTCGGAAAAACTGACTAAGGGACTATCCGTGAATATTATCTTTACGAAATAAAAAGAAGGAAAACTTGAAATTAAACCCTATACCAATCCTGGCCAGCGTAGTATTAGTAGGCCGGTATTAGTATCCCTCCGTCACGTGAGGAGGCCCGTCCCTGCAGTGGGACATTAATGGACTGTTATGAATATAAGTTCTTATTATCTTGGATTACGTTTAAGAAAATTACAGTGCTTCGGATGCTGGTTGATCTTCAAACACGGTTTGCAAGTCCAGACTCTTTAGGGGTATTTTCGCTCCAGTGTACAGTGCTACCCAGGCAGCCATTTGTTGACCAAGCTCATAAAATAAAAAAAAATGGCTCTAAACTCTCTTTTACGACTCCCACGTGTGTAGAAAGGGAAGCGAGTTGTATTATAATGACGACGGTCCATGTCTTGTAATTAAATATTCCTCACAAAATAAATATTCCTTACACATTCACACAACGCCTTTTAGTACCAAACTAAGCAGAGCTTGTACTATGGATAATAGACAACAGACAAACATACTTAAATACTTTTTTTTGCAAATTCATACATATTTATTATACATAGAAACATTCAGATTAAAGCAACTAATCATGTTCATGCAAACAAATATTTGCATTGAGCGAGATTCGAACCCGAGACCTCTGCGTAGCAGTCATATTATATTACCACTACGCCATAGAGAAATCAAATCATATCAGAAGAGTATTTTAGCAGAGAAAAGCTTCTATAATGATACGTAAGAGATTTGGCCATATAATTGCCTAGTACAAATCTGGCCAACTACATCCGTATAGTGTTTATTTCAAAAATTATTTTCTGAATTTGTTTATTGAATTTTGTATAGTAACTTTACAATAACCACGGGATGATGGGTTGTGATTGCGTTTTATATTAGTCAGTCGCTGTATTGTGTATGTGGCTGTGTTCATCACTCTGTCTGTAAGAATTAAGGTAAAATATAAAAAAAAAGAATTTTGAGTTGTCAGTAGTGACAGTGGGCAAAATAAACCAAGAAAATTTTATTTGATCTTTACATCATTTGACAAAAACAGTTATCTATCATTCTATGATAATTATTAACATTTTCCTTTATGTTTGATGTCAGAATGACAATAATTCCAAAAACATTTAACCAAAACACGGCTTCCTACATAATTATTAGCCATAATATTAAGCGTAAAAGAAATAAAAGAACCGCCGGAGTAATAACCACAAGAAAATACTAAAATTAACTTCCAAGCACCACTGGGAGGTAGGAAAACACATTTTGAACATCACATTAAGCACAAACCTACATTCATACTGCTCTTAATGTGTTAAAAACGTGACAATGGTCCAATATTGTTTTTACCTTTCAAAAAACATTGTTAAAGGCAGTTAACACGGTATAATAGACCGGACCGGACGGTGTGCCGTAACTGTTTATGTTTGATGTTCCTGTATAGGGATGTTCGTGGAAATCAACCGGATTGACCTGAATTGAGAATGATGTGTCACGTTACACAGTCTGTCTAGTGAAGCTGTTGTTAACTATAAAAACTGTAGCGGAAATTGAGTCAAAACATGCAATTTAACTTTTTGCTTTCATGTTTGACGTGTGTTGTATGCAATGGATGCTGGAAATGGAAATGAAGATAAATAAAACAAAATAAATAAATCTCACACATTCACACATCGCCACCTAGTCAAACATACTTAAATACTTTTTTTTGTAAATACATTTCTTTCTTTTTCTTTTAAAAAAGACAACTCCCGCACTAGGGATCATGCCCTGTGTCGCGGGGACCTTTTACAAACATCAATTAACGGACACAAAGAACACCCAGACCAGGACAATAATTTGTGGATCTCACAAATTATTGTCCTGCGTGGGGATCGAACCCACAACCTCTTGCACGGCAGCCGCTTGCACTACCGTCGCGCCACCGAGGTCGGTCAAGACATTATACATATTATACATAGAAAACACTCAGACCAATGCAAACAATCATGTTCATACACACAAAGATTTGCATTGAGCGGGATTCAAACCCGAGAGGGCGCAGCAGCCATGTATTATACCGACTGCGCCACAAAGATCGTCATCAACAATCCTGTACCTGCGTTCAGTATCATTTGAGGAATATTCAACCTTGTTTCAACCAAATTAGAATGATAATAAGGTCCAAGCCTCATTTTGAAATTAGGATTAAAAAGATATTTACAGTTTTATAGCTGTTTATCTACTTATAATTACGTTGAGCTAATCCTTCATTCAAGGATTATCTTATGCCATTTTATGTTATGGCACACTAGTAGACAAACACATTCTTTTTTGTTGCGGTAAGACCTGATAATATTTGATGGAAATCTGCATTCTTTTAAAAAATCAATATCTGTGCTCCAGTGTAAATGATGGTTGATACCATTTACATAACATGAAATAAAAAAAATTAAAAAAAAATAAATAAAAAATTATGCATGCCTACACTTTAAGCCTACTCACTTAGTATAATATGTTTAAGGATGCTGTGTACAGACATAATTGGTTTGCAGACCTGACATTGTATGTAGAGATTTATTATAAATGTATATTTTTGGTTTGTAATCTGTTTCTGTACCAAATAAATAAATAAATAAATAAATAAATAAATAATATGCGGTAATCACCGCTGACGGATGTTTGCAATGCCTAAGCACAAAACAGCCGCTCCCTACGCTAGACATAAACTGGTAAAGTCTATGAAGCCATGTCATTTGACTAACTCCACTACTGCATGAGGTGATGGAAGGTGTTGTACTATTTATTAGTAGATCGTATTTGAATCTGGGTCAGCGAATTTTTTAAGGGGTACTAAGTAAGTGCGTCATTCTTCGATAATACGCTGCTGTTGCAGTTGCTAAATACATAATAAGATGTTTGTTGTTGGGTTGGATTATTATAAAACTTCAGAAAGGTGTTATTTTATTGTTAAACGCCTACTTCGATATATAACTTGTAGAGGCATGTTATAACCAGCAGTAGATCGTTCATGGAGGTGAGAAAGAGCGTGATTATAAAACTGATCTTTATCTGTTTGTTTGTAAATGTTAGCCAAATGTTATCTTATTCCTGTAAAACCATACCGTAAATAGTTACAACGTTACCATACCGTAATATTTTCGGTATTTCTCGGCAATTCTGCCGGTATACCCATGTCCGTTTGCCATTTCCATACGTACGCCCCTTTTATTCAGATCACCGTTTGTTCCGGTCAACACCTGAAATAATGTAAAATTGTACGCAAAATTTAACTTGTGTTGTGTATCATTACGTTTTTTGTATTATTTCGGTGTTGCGGTATTTGCTGGAAATATTTTTGGGTAAATATCGTTATTCGACAAGATTATTTTTATACTAAACCAAAATATATATTTTCCAAGCAGCACTTAATACATTTAAATCAGATTTTTTTTAGCTTTTAGGATGTTTTTCATCAGCCGAAGCTCATACTCTAGATACTGCATAAAAAGTTCAACTTTAACAAAAAGTTCACTAGTGGACAGTGGCAAAAATAACAAACCAACCTTACTAAATATTTTTAAACCCAATTTATAAATCCATTAAACACTACAAGACTATAAGGTTCATCTATTTAATCAGTGATTGCTTAAAACTCGACTAAACATAGAAATTATACTGAAACTTCAAACTTTAACCTTATATCCAGGCACTTTATCAAAACTTACATGCTCATAGGACCGTATCACCTAAGATGGGCTAATAAAACAGCAATATAAGGGTAATCGCCTGTGAGCCATCGATAAACGAATCGATCTAAGTTCCTCCGAGTGACTCGCAACTAACTTTACTTGTGGTAACTTTAAATTGCTCACTGCACAGGAATTTTGCTATGTAGGACTTGGGTAGTGACTAAGGGTGTTTATTTTTAAAGTTAATTTAAAAAAAAAATGATTAATTATTTTAGTACATTTTTCCAAATCCACTTCACATTAAAGGTTTTCCGCATTAATAGGTTTTTTTTTGTTGAGGACGAGTAGTTTGTCTCTGATGACAGAAGTTACTACGTTTACGCGGGCTGTGGTGGGGCGGATGGGCCTCAACCAAAGACATTTAAGTGACGTACCTCAGGGCCACCCCCTTTGGGGTAGGAACCTTGGCCTGGTCCGTCAATTACTAACAGGACGTGCGAAAGGCACGCCCTCTAGGAGCGAACGCGGCGCGCCTCGACGGCGAGGACGTAGGGGCACAATCTTTATGTATGATAAAAATTATTATTTATCTCGAACTTACAGCAAATACCTATTAACTGGTTAAAAAAGCTTTTGAAAACCCTTATTTTTGACGTATGTAACAATTAAATATATCTGTACACATCACAGTTAATAAGACATTTGAACCAACAAACACGTATACTAAATTGTAAAAGAAACTATATACTTAAATAAAAATAATTGTCTAATTCTATTAAAAAGTCCGTGCAAAACTTCCATTCATGTGAATATTTATCTTACACAAGTGCAAACCTATTTATCTGGGAAACGCTTGAAGATCACATTTCACGTAGATTTGCTGAAGAAATTCAATCTGAGGCTCACAATGAAAGAACCGAGGTAGTCTGAATAGTGTTGCACACACATTCTCCAGTTACTTCTGTCGACTTTTATTTTTATTTGAATTTGGTGTAAAGTTGAAGAAGAAGTAAAGAAAACTGTTGATTCAAGTTTGAACGTTTCAATGTGCAAGTTTCTGTCTGTAAGATAGTCTGGAAGAATATTGACCTTAGTGAATCAGCATTGTTTTGTAATGATTCTAAAGGTTTATATTGAGGTGTGGTTTGAAAAGATGTGCAAATAAAGTGACAGTGGTCATTTCAAATTGTCTTTGAATGTTTTTAGGCTATATTTTTATGTATTTTACTATTTTTGTTGTTATTAGTGTACGTTTCTTGTTAAGACTACCGCGATACTTAGGTATGTAGTAAAAACTCAAGATTGAACATGGGCAAAAGCTGAGAATTATTTCTTAAATAATAATAATACCGAAATTATACAGTTATTGAACTGAAGGTTTGAAAAATCTAAATATTATAAAAATAAACATTAACATGGATTGTACAAAAAAAAAGTTATCTGTGTGTCCATAATTAAATTGTCACCGTTTAAAAACAGTGATTGAATTACCAACAAAAGTATGTATGTATGTATCGGTATTTTATTCTTATAGATTACAAAACAAAGAAACCAATCTAATTTACATCTTTCTATGTCTGGCTGGAAAAAGCCGATAGGTATAATGACCGCGAAAGGAAAAACATATTTGGAGAAGGCCTATCTCCTGCAGTGGATTTTGTTGTTTGATAATATGATGAACATGAAGACTGTACAAGCCAAACTTTTTAAATTCAGATAAAAACTGATAAAACATCTCAAAAGATTATTCCATCAAACATTAGCTTACCAAATGTGATTCTTAGCTCCGCCAATATATTTCCAAAAAAAAAAAAGTAATTCTAGAACCACTCGCATTCTATGTAAATTCAGAACGTAAAGCGTTATTGCTATACTGTTTGTTTTAATGTGATACGAACGCAATGTTATCGTTCTATATAATTGAATTCTGCCCGCCTGTCCCGCCAGATGTCGTCACAGTTGCATAGAGGTACGTTGCTATGAAATATTTGATAGGCGCTCGGTTCTGGATATGAAACTGTTCGGAATAAATGTTGTTGTTTTGATACAATTGATTTTTGTGGTTAACTCATGGTATTTATTTTATTAATATCTGTCTCGGTCTGTAGAGTCAAGGCACAGAAACTTAAAAATATTAGTAATTGTATGAATTAAAATATTTTTGGAGGAACTTGTACATAATTCATCATTTTAGTTCCTGAAAATGATAGTTTTAACACTTGATTAGTTGAGTTTTACTTGATCAGTCATTCGGATACGGTATCGTAAATTAGTATTTCGGGAGATGACCTGTATTCTCTTCCTAACGGACAACACACTTATGACATACTCAGCTTGACTACGTTGAATAGTTAAGTATTTAAGCTTATTTTGGAAAATATTAATTTCACAAGTACTTATCTGTTAAAAGCCTAGTACTTAGTACAAAGACAACACGCTTACTGCAGTTACACTGTAAGATAAGAATACTAGGAGCTTAAGATAAGCAGAATCCTCTCCTATATTGTAATGTTACTAAGTAGGTATGTAGCCTAGCTAGCGTCTTGTATTATGTCATTTGAAGCCTGATTAGGTAAGTCTGATATTAACATGTAACTAGATGATTAGTGGTTATGTCACTTCTAAAATATATCGCCAGCTCACACTCAAATAATTTTGGTCTTAAATAATTTTATTCAAAGAAACAAGGAAGCGAATTTGTTACAAAATTTTTTAACTTTTTTCTTTACATTATCATCATAACAGCCCATTAATGTAGCACTGCAGGGACGGGCCTCTTCCCGTGACGGAGGGATACTTGGCCTACTAATACCAAGCTAGCCAGACGGATTGGTCTATGGTTTAATTTCAAGTTTTCCTTCTTTTTATGTAAAGGAAGTATTCACAGATAGTCCCTTAGTCGGTTTCTACGACACCCATGAGATAAGATGGGGTGGTGACATACTGTATTCTTACTCCGTCACCACAAGGATGTTTCTTTTACAAAATGGAAATTTCTATAAGAACGAAAGATTAGATACAGTTAGATGCTCGAGGTTTGCTTTTAAGCTGCCCTTTGAATATACACCTCACAGTTTGTAAGTCATCAACTTTTGACTTGTTGACTAAATTTGTACATTGCTTTCCCAAGAGTCAGTATCTCTCATAATCATTATGTTTAGATCTAACTTTGTTCCATCGTCTTTCGTTCTATTCAACATTTTATAGTTATAGCTCAGATTTTCATAAATACCTATTCGTTGTAGTAAACTTATGGGGTCGTGGTATTTGTTGTCGCGCTTTTCATTGACACATTACATCCCTAATTTAAGAAGGAACTTACAACTTTATGTGTATTTTATCGGATTACTTACCTTTGTAATATTTGCTCTTCACAACTTCTTACACGTAAAATCAATGTAAATATAAACTTTCAAAGAAGACGTCTAACAGGCGTTAAATATTTTCCACAAGAAGTCACGTAGATGTTGTATGTGTAGAATATGATTTCAAATGCTGCTTAGAAAAGTAGCTTCAGTCATGCTGAACAAAACACAAATGTACGTCTTATACCGACATGTTTCAATAAGAAAAGAATATCTGAGATTTTTTGAACTAATGCAATTGGTAGTTGTTTTACTTTGCATACTTTATGTTTGTGTTTTATTTGGAAGATTGTTTAATAAAAGATACTGTATATGTGGTTCATTCATTCATTCATAAGAGCCCATTAATGTCCCACTGCAGGGACGGGCCTCCTCCTGTGACGGAGGGTTACTTGGCCTACTAATACAACGCTAGCCAGACGGATTGGTATAGGGTTTAATTTCAAGTTTTCCTTCTTTTTATTTCGTTAAGACAGTATTCACGAATAGTCCCTTAGTCGGTTTTTACGACACCCATGGGATGAGATGGGATGGTGAAATAATATTGTGTTCTTACTCCGTCTCCTGAGACTGTATGTGTATGTGGTTGTATTAATTATATTATTCTGAGTCTTTCAGCTTATTAATGTGTGTCATTGCAAAGACCGTACCGACGCTGAGTAGACAAATAAATACATATTGGGTATTTTGTCAAGTTTTTTATCTTTGTGATTTCTTGATACAGATAATAGCAATATTCGTTCGTCTGTTCATCTGTCTGTCTGTCAAGACTATTTATCTCAGGAAGGCGTGGAGGTATCAAGCTGAATTTGTTACCAAATACTAAGTCTGGTTGCCTCTTAGTGCTGTCTAAAAATAAAACTGAAATTGTTGGGTTGCTGCTTAGTGGTGATTAGCTTATTGGATGTTACATCAGTGCACAGAGTGGGTTCGAATTCTACTAATGACATTACTTATTGGCTTCATAAACCATTCTCCTTATTTTTTGTAAAAGTTTCCACCGGATTAATCCCTACGGGGATTGCTTACATAAAAAAAAAGTAAGATAAAAGTAAAATCTGTTTTTGTTCAATAACTCGTTTTAGTTCAAAGTCAATATTACGGTTTGAATGTTACTTAGCATCGTTTATGTTTGTTTGTTTTTGTCTATCAGTTTCCGGAATGTATTTGCTTTTCATAGTATCAAAGCAAAATACATCGGATGTGATAAAGTTTATTATTTGAATTCGTTTTGTGCTTTCATATCATAGAATTTATATTTTTATACTTTTACAACAGGTTCCACATACTAATCTTTTAAGCCTGGATATCCTTATGGTCCATCCATCCATCTATCATCCAATGGACATAGGTATCTTAAAAATATCTCTACCTTGCTCTCCTGTGCCTCCCTCATCCATTTATGTCCCGCGTCGTCTTGATAATTATCGTTCAATAAATTGATAATTAAAAATATTTCCACAGCACAGATAGCTTCTATGATCAAGCTAGGTCGTTCATATACTGTATTTTACTATTATTATTGCCCATGTAAAGGTGAGTTACCACTAAGCATCAGGGGGCCCTACTTGCTTCTCTGCCAACTAAAACTAATAAAAAAGAACATGAACTTTACTTAATTCAACAAAGAACTACTTAACTGCTCCTAATGATTACTCTTTGGCAACTTGTCAACACTCGTATAACTATCTGGTTTTATCTCTCATACTAATCCAGAATTAACATTCACAAATGCTGTTTAAGAAATAAGTGATAAAACGTAATAATTATCATTCCCATTTAGTACTAATCAACACCTCTTTGTATTATTTGTTTTTCTTTATTGAAATAAATACTAGAAACTCGAATGCAAGTAATGCAACACTATTTTCAATTCCGATACTGGTTACCGTAGAAACAGATGCATTTTGTTGAATGGTTGATGGGCAATGTATGATGATTTGTAGTTTGAAGTCGTTGTATGTGAAGCAATTAATTTGTGGGTCGGTACGATTTGTAACTTATGAGCGTGCGCATCCCGCCCCCTTGTCGTACTTTCGGCTTGTCAAAGACTAGGATGACAGATGTGATGTGTTATAGATTTTGTACATTTGGTATTTATGCATTTTGGTAATATCATATTTGTTACCTTTTATAGACCTAGTTAATTATGCTTTACTAGCAATAAATTGTTACTAAGGTTCCCTACTGTTTCATAATTATTATTGAAATAATTTATAAAAAAAAAATACAACCGAATTGAGAACCTTCTCCTTTTTTTGAAGTCTCACCGTCCTATCAGTTTAGGAGAGTAAAGAAACTCATGGGTATCAGTAAATTCCACTTTTATATCTTTTAACTCCGATTTATCTTTCCGCCCTAGGCTAAATGAATGACGGCCTGTAAAAGCTTTCCTCTTTAGAAAAAGAGACTTACAGCTTAATTGACTGAAATGCAGCTGGTAAAACCGTTGTTAAAGCTCACTTTCTAGATTAAACCGCCATAGTAAGCGGTTAATACAATTTCAGCTGGTATTGAACTCAACTCGCCCCGTGTACATTTGTTATGGTGAAATCTTTGAGATCGTTTAGTATTTTCATTATTCTAAAATCAAATAATTGACTCGTTTACCTACATCACAGCCAGTACGTTACTAAAGCCCGATTTACACATCGACAAGTACAGTAGAGAGTTAACTTATGACTTGCACTCGCTTACGTCTGAACTGTACTTACTACTTAACTGTCTATTTTTTTTAACGCGCTACTGTACTTGTCGATATGTAAATCGGGCTTTAGAGACAGTGACGTGCCCTTTTTCGACATACTTTTAATGAAACACAAATAAATAAGGTCAGTATAATAAATAATGTTATTTTAATTGTCCCTTAATTATTGCATTAAATCATCTTTCACAAGTCAAATTTAACACCAAAAATATTTTAATCTTTGCCGTGCCGATTGATTTATTCAGGGCCATTTACTTGCGCGTGCTCACGATACAAATATATCATCGTCGACGCTTTGATGCACCGCTTGAAATATTTACTTTTGTAACGTATTTGTTTAATAATTTCTTAGCTTCATCATTATTATTTCCAATTGGTATAAAATTGGGTGTTATTTACGACACAACATTTTTTTGTGGAGGCATTTGTCATTTTTTAATGAAATACTCGTACTTACTCAAAGTAAATATGAATGTGAAATTTTACAAACCCAAATCGTTATGTAGTTATCATAATGCTGACAAAAGATGGCGATACGCATGTATTTATCACTGCAAGATAATTAGTAATGCATGGAAGTCATAAGCCCATTAATGTCGCACTGCAGGAACAGGCCTCCTCCCGTGACGGAGAGATATTTGGCCTACTAATACCACGCTGGACAGACGGACAATCTACCTGTGATTGGAAAAAGGCTGTTATGTATTGTTGACTTTTTCGATTTTGTATAATATTTGTTAACTTTTCATTACTTGGCTTTTAACTACAATCGTAACAAGAGACACTTGTATTGTTACTCCCTCACTTTAAGTAGACTCTAACTCTTGTCCGTACTATATGAATAAAATTAGGTTCAAAAGAGGTCTGTATCTAGTCAACCTAAAATGTTTCCACAGCCCCCTTTACCGTACAAGTACGGTAAAGGGGGCTGTGTGTATGACGTAAGTTTACGTCATACATCGAATTCCCGCCACCCTTGACAGCTCATCTAAATAGCACATTAAATATGTTAATGGAGAGTAACAAAACATTATTATCTGTAATAATCAAAAATGTATTTAAATAATAAAACATTAAGTATATAAAATTTTACTACACGAAAAATAATCTTCTAAACATAAAGTTGAAATTCAAACAGCAGCCCCATCATCTCAATGCAATAATATTAAATGGGTTAATGTCCTAACCCTCACAGCTCCACCTGGTTTAATCCTATAATCACCTTTACGATAACCGCAGAATGTGAAAGGGTGGTGTATTCTTAGCTTTACTCCAAACGATAGGGCTATTTTCAATTTTCTATTCAGATATTTTTGAATAGGCATGTTTATCTAAAGGGACAATGCGTCTAGTAGGATCCTTTTTTAAAAGGGATAAAGGTGTTGTTATGATTTTTTGGTCTACTTCTATACACAAAATAGAGGTACAGGTAGCCAAAATAAGCACACAGTATTTTCAGTAGTAGACGAATTATTTCTGCATTTTTACTAGTGCGAACATCCAACTTTTTAATTTTTAGAATAGGCAATTTTAAAAATAAATATTTAGGCAATTTGAAATTAAATAAATATAAAGACCTAAAATTATTTGAAATACTGCTGAAACTTATAAATATATAAAAAAATATCTTACCTATCTGACAAAATTCTCTTCAGACAATCGTCACGCATCAAATACAAAATAGTAACAAAATGTCCCGTTTCTAAAAACACACCGTCTAAAAGGAAACTTACACAATAACCCTTTATTATTCTATCTAAAACCGTTTCCAATAATGCAACCAAAACGTAACATATTAACATTGGTCTCAGTTGTAATTCAAACGGGTGTAACTCGACGTCAACGCTCGTCCTCTTAATCCCCCTTTTATGGGCTCAACGTTATAATTTTAACCTGTATTATTTTATATGTTGGACCATTATCGTGGATTAATGTATTATTTATGTATTTCATATGTTGACACACGTGTTCCTCTGCTTAATTGAGAATTTGAGGTGAGAGAATTTGTTCTAATTAACCTCGTTTGACTAATAAACTACCCGCATTGCAGTGAACCCTGTAGAACAGTGAATGATAGTACCTATTATTGGTGCGCTTTTGTAAGATTGAACACGAATTGCTACAGGTCCGAACAATAGTACTTTGGATGCTGGCAGCTATTACCATATGTTAATAGAACGTTATGCAGCTGTATTTTCTGTGAAGTATTTCGTTTCAGGAATAGTGTATAAATTGGGTGTGTTAAATGTAATAAAAACCTAGCTTTTCAGACGGGTTCATACAGGGTTTTTGGTTGTGTTCTATTTAATTTTATAGATGTTTATCTGTTGTCCAATTATCTGTTTTTTTAATCTAATAGTTAATTAAAAACAATATACCTAAAGCGTTAATAAGGCAAACACAAATTTTACAGGCTGATTACGGGTTTGAGTAATCCTGTTTAGGATTTGAATTCCAAAACTTCTTGTTCGATGCTCAGAAGATTATTTCTGAATTTTCTTTGTAACTTGTTTAATGTAAATCTACAGTCCTTATATCTAGGTAGCTTATAATATTGAGTAAAAACTTCATCTACCAAAGCATATTTATTTAAAAATAGCAATTAAAATAAACGATGTTCTCGTAGCACTAATAAAATTATTACGAAAATTTGTCATGGCATATTAATAAAATTATAACATAAAATCGTTTTAGAACATTCACTTGAATATAATAAATCTAATTACGTTCCTGTCACATTTGATCTTGAAAAGGATGGAAATAATTATGCTGATACAATATTAATAACGGTGAATGAAGGAATTCTGTCTCGTGGCGAGACAAATGTAGTATTAATGAGTGCGTTCGTTGCTTGATGACGCAGTGTAATTGATGTGCAGAGAATGCGAATCATGTTGTAAATTACTAAATTGAGAATTGGTGAGAATGATAATAAGCTTCAGGATTAATTTAAGGTAATATAACGAATGCATAGTTAGTGTGAATGTATAGTTTCACGGGGTTAGTTAGGTATATTTAGCCGCCAAAACCAGCCCCCAGCTGACATGTACGAAGTCCGGATCCCACGCAAGCTAACTATTTGTAAGATTCACTTATTATTCTCTTGAGCTTTGATGCACTTTATGACCCTTAATTTTTTAAATTTAAACGCGTAATGACTT
Source organism: Schrankia costaestrigalis (assembly GCA_905475405.1). NCBI lineage: Eukaryota > Metazoa > Arthropoda > Insecta > Lepidoptera > Erebidae > Schrankia > Schrankia costaestrigalis. Next base: position 5,680,096 of record FR997830.1, read on the forward strand.
AAAACTTGTTGAAGAAGATCGTAGGAAAACCTACCTTATTAATGTATTAAAGCAAACAGTTGTAACCTGAAATCAGCACCACTTACGACATCTGTGATGTCAAACAGTAATTTGCAACATAGTTAAATTTTTATACTATTTATCGGTTTATTGATTCCATGTAAATAATGTTAGGTATCTGAAAAAAAAACATCTTTCCAAACGGGGTCTCATTTTGACACTGAAAAAAGAAGATACGTTGGATTTAAGGCGTAAACTAATGTTTTATAAATCATTCTTATAATAGTAGTAGTGAAATAGAAAACCTCGAACTCGGATAAAATCTTGAAGTCTCTGCGTCCACCCTACGCTATACAGTAACCGTCCACTGCTACCCAACACGCGTGTGACGTTTAATTTTGTACCTCGATGATTGATGTTGTACCTCGTTCATTTTCATACTTTTGTTACGTCCGCGAATCTAACTGGTCAGCTATGTTCATCCATTGTGCCCTTGTATTGTTCGCAATTGATTTATTAACTAAGGATGTCATGATAAAATGTTTATTTTTTGACCTTGTTAACTAGTCTACTGTTAATAAAGTTTATCTAGGACTATATTTTGTAGAAATAAATAAATCTGTGAATTGAAAACATTTTTGTAAAACTATGACTTGAAAACATGACTGCTACGCAGAGGTCTCGGGTTCGATTCACGATAAATGCAAATCTTTGTGTGCATGAACATGATTATTTGCATTGGTCTGGGTGTTTCTGTGTATAATAAGTGTGTATTTACAAAAAAAAATTATCTAAGTATGTTTATCCGTTGTCTAGTACCCATAGTACAAGCTTTGCTTAGTTTGGGACTAGATGGCGTTGTGTGAATGTGTCAGGAATATTTATTATTTTATTATGTATAGAATAAGATAAGAATTAATATAATTGTATGTGGATATAGGATATTATAACTCAACAATGTCAACAACACTACAAAATGTCTTTAGTATGAGACTAAGGAAACTTAGATTACCTACTTAATATTAATGGCCAGGTGAATTGCCATAAAAATTACTCAAGTATTTTATCTTTAACAATAGTATAGCTAGTATATGACACTCACAAGACATGATTGTCTATAACAACACGGACTATAAACATAAGTAAAGGCGAAATCAAAGCCAACAATAATCATAATATTACTCATATAAATAATGTACTGTAATGTTATTACTAGGAAAACTGAAGCTTTTCCTGATAAACAAAACAGTAGTTAAGCTTACATTGATTATGTTCTTAGTAAACATAAGTAGGAAAACAAACAGACGGAATGGACAAGTATTATAAGGTTTCTCTATAAATAATAAATACAGACGGACTAAGGAAACCTTATGAATTCGAGCGGCACGTTTATTCGTGAACGTATAAAATGTCAATGTACGATTCTTGCACCCGTATTCACAAACAATACTTATCTATGTAAATTTGGAAGGTCTTGTTTTAGAAGTAGTGTATGTGTTAGTAACGTTTTTGGTATGACTACTTTACTGTTATAGATATTTAGATTATGTTCTAAAATGATTACTTAAATGCATTCCAAGGAGTCCTTGAAATGCATATACTTTAGCTACTTAATTGTAAAAACGGCGAATACAATTAAATTTTCCACAACCGTGACTCGTGTTAAGCTAGGAGCAACACTTTGATCTAACTAAGGCACCGAACAAGACTAACAATGTAAGCGAACATGAAAAAGAAAGTATTAAGTACAGAAATACTTTAAAGTGCTTGAGTACTCTTTTAGAGAAAACGGGTTGACTAGCTTATGATTTTTATTATTTTTCTAAAAATCTTGTCTTAGTGACACCTATTAATTTTGTTTATGAATAATTAGCCTATTTTCTTAGTTAAATATTTTTTTATCAAACTTATATCACCTTAAATAAACAACTGTCAATCACACATAAAAACCCTCTACTTGTGCAATATAGTCACCACAATATGGTACGCATACAATATATATTTTGTTACTAGAGTTACTTCAGTTAAGCTTTATACAATGAACAGTAGGTACTATAGTCTCAAAACACTGACTGTTCCGCATCAAGACAGGAAACCTCCACACCCTTGCCACTACAGTTTAAACTTGTATTTATTCCAACCAATACGGGCTTGTCACTCAACTTCACTATTATATACGCAATAAGTGTCGCTATTGAACATTACAACCTGATATTGACATGACATGAGACCATACGGGCATGTCCACGTCTCATTATACTTTGTTATTTATGTCACTGTACTAGTTAATGGTAATGAGATGTGTGTAAACGTGATGTTGAATGAAAATTGACATTGTACTGGTGGTGGTGTTTGGTGCAATTTATTTAAATTATTTTATTTTAAAGACAAAATAACTGTACAAGGAATTAATTATACTCGTTTAAACGTCTAATATTTATAATTCTTTTATACCTATATTTGCAAAATAAATATTCTATTCTATTCTTTTCAGATTTTTATTCAGTTGGTTTTGAATTAACCTAGTATTGCCGCACTAAACATTGGAACTGAGGTATAACAAAAAAATCAAATAGAGAAAGAGTGTCTCAGACACATTTTCTCTTTTTGATTGGGTTAAATATCACCGAAATATTATTCCTTCCATGGTGGATGCAACTGGTGGCCTGTTTTGTAAAATAATTCATATTTAATTACATAAATGTTTAAGTATAAAACAAAAAAAGTGGATTAAAAAATCACAATGCAAGCTAACCATTACCACTTTTTTACTTTTAAAATACTTAAAAACGACTTAATCTCAAGCATTAAGCCAGTAATAAACAAAGAAAATCATGAGAAAGCAAACATACTACGTTATGTCCCTTAGCTTACAATACAACTATAATAATGTTTGTAAACACACATAAGTAATCTCTGTCCTGTTATAATGAGTTAAATAAAGAGGAACTTCATTTTACTACAACTACTGCTAGACGACGTGGGAACGCAAATAGTGACACAAGCCGACATTACTGTGAATGAATGTAGGATAATGAATTTTTTTTAAAGTTGAATAAGTCTAGACTATAGTAGGGTAGTAGTGTAGAGACGGTAATTTATTTATTTATTAACCAAATATACAACTAAGGTCATTCAATAATAATAAGGTTGTATTTTTTTTATAAAAGGATTTTTAATTCTTAATTTATAGGTCATACCTATGCGACAACAATAATTTATTTTATGCCTTAAAAGTATTTAGGGAAATAATAAGTAAGAGTCTATTAAAAAAGCATTCAAAAGCGATGCTCTAGACAGATTCTAAAGAGAACCAGCGTTCCAGAAAACACAGAGTTCTCGCAGCGGTTGGATTCATCTGATTAGGTTGACAGGAGGCCACTGGATATACTTATTTAAGCACTGGATCGCATGTTTTGTATATTTTTTTTGCAAGATGCCTATGGCCAACCGTGAATGACTGACTCTAACTAAAATATCCAAAAATAACTCTAACCCTACTAACATGAGAGGAGATTTGTTATATAATTATAAAAGTAAATTAAACTCACTAATTCCAGAGTCAACAAAGACGGTAACGTTATTACGTCACTTCATTACAATGTCTGTTTTCACACCAAACAAGTAACGTCCTCTGTATCCAAAGACCAAGTCACAGTACAACCAGTAATCTACACACATCAAAAAAGTCTAAGCAACATGCATGATATTACAAATTTACCATTTATATTAATTTATTTTACCATTTATTTTAATTATAACGTTGTATTTTATTTTTAAAATAATATTTTTAGGGTTCTATGATGTAAAAATAACAGCTGTTTTCTTTATAAGTTCTTTTAATAACAGAAATTAACAATATTAGAATATACAGGTACATAAGAAACTAAACTTTTTTTTTACAAATTGAAATTTCTTAAGAAAATGAATTTATTGTGAAAGAATAGGACAATTTAATACAAAGTATGGCCTCCTCTGCTATTCAGAACTTGTCGGCAACGATTATTCATTGAATTAATGAGACTGTTTATGTCATCTTGCGGTATTCGCTCCCAATGGAATTGTAGCAAATCCTTCAGCTGTTGGGTTGTTGTCACTCCGTCCAAGTCCTTCAAAACACGTCTCTGGAGCATGTCCCATGCGTGCTCGATGGGGTTGAGGTCTGGCGATTGTGCAGGCCAGGGCAATACCTGGATGTTCTCCGTTGCCAAGTATTCACTGGTTCGCCGAGCTGTATGTGAACGCGCATTGTCATGCATTAACGTAAAATCGGAGCCAAAGGTTTGTGCAAATGGATGGACATAAGGTCTGAGAATATCCTCAACGTAATTTTCAGCGTTCATGTTTCCATTTACAAAAACGAGCTCAGTTCGCCTGTTCTTCATAATACCCGCCCATACCATAACTGTTGAGCCGCTGTATGGATGAACTTCCTGAACGCACCTGAGTCTTTCAGTATTTCCGGGTCGACGGTACACTCGCACCCTTCTTGTATCAGGCCTAAACCCGAATCGCGACTCATCGGAAAACATAATTTTATCCCATTGTTCCTGGGTCCATGTTATGCGTTCTCTACACCATTCATTTCGACGAGCGCGATTCCCGTGACGTATCGGTGGGCACCTGATAGGGCGTCGAGCTCGTAGGCCGTACTCATGCAGTCGATTTCGCACAGTTTGGGGACTTACATCAACACCACTTGAATTTTGTAGCCTCAAACTTATCTCTCGAGCGGTTAACATCGGCTGGCGTCTTGCAGTCAGTTGTATGTACCGGTCTTGCCGAGTGGTTGTACTCCTTTTACGGCCTGGATGCTGTTCAGCGGGTTCCCCTGTATTATTGTAGCGCTGCCAAAGACGACAAATAACACTTCTATGAATACCAAACTGTCGAGATACCTGAGATTGATTACTTCCCGCTTGCAACATCCCTACAGCTCTTTGCATTTCATCTGCCGTCAAATGACGTCGCTCCATGACGTAAAGAATATCTAACAATTCAATTTTGTCGCCAACTGTATTTAAATGGTTGGTAAAATTATAAAATCAAGACTAAAACGTAGCAATTAACATGCACTCAAATTCAAACAAATTCGCAGTCATTTGAATTTTATGAAAAAAAACAAAACATAATCGAAATGTTTTTACCTATACACTTGAAGTTTACTTACCTATACACTTTGAGTGAGTAAATACTTAGAAATTAATTAATATAAATGGTAAATTTGTAATATCATGCATGTTGCTTAGACTTTTTTGATGTGTATCTCGGCCGAATATTTATTATAAATGCCTACGGCTGCGCGGTACGTAAGCATGCAATAGGGCTGCCCTCCTCCAGCTTTTTAATTACATTTACCTACTTTCCCGCTCGTTACTGCAGCACAGTCGCGACTGTTTACTCCGCAAAGCCATCGCTATCGTGAGCGTGTAGGTATAACTCGCGTTTCGTCCGTTTCTGTGAAGTCGAAATACTGTATTTATTTGTACTATGATCAAGTTTAGATTTATTACCGAGAAACAAATCGTTTTAACCTTACCGCTTTTATTGACAGATAAAACGACAGTTTAAATGAACAAACTTTGTCGACAAATTAAAACTCTGATGGATTTATATTAGTTATTGATCGTTTGAGGGAGTTAACTGAAAAAACAAGTTCATAGGCTAATGCGTTGGTTTGTAAATTGATTAAATAATATAATATATTTATTCTATGGTGATAAAACGTTTACTTGTGACAGCGTAATGTTGAAGTCTAACTTGCTGTACTAGTGTCATGCTGTCTTAACAGGTTTTATAAAGGTTTCAATTAAGGAAATATAAATTATGAAAAGTTACCTATGGTTATTAAAACTTTCAATTAATTTTCTTTGGTCTATTTTTAGTTTAGTTTACTTTAGTTATTTTACGACACCTAAGGATGGAAAGAAAAGATGGACATATTTGAGTACGTCACTGGATGGACAAAGTACAATTTCCATTTTTTTGCCAATTACAAATAATATTATTTTATTTGTATTGATTTCTACAAAAGCTTAAGCATAATAGTGTTACCAAACTCATTAAAAAAATGTGATACAGTCCATGTGTTTCCTCGATTGTCCTCTATTACGTATCATGTAAAAACATAACAATCGAGTTAAATTAATATACATTATTTTTTTCTCCTGGGTACATTCATGAACATTAATCAATAAAGTTTATTGCTTGTATAACAACACGTTACTAAGAGACACTAACTACACTTACTACTACTATGTTACTACACTTAATAAGAGCAGCATCATTAAGAAAAATGCAAAACAGCATAAAAATAAATATTATTACAGGGCTAAAATTATCCAGCTGTAACCACCAACCGTCAAGAAAATGCAGCAGTAGAGTTTGTTGCGCCGCTTCTTCTCTACTAGCGCTTTGGAGGCGGTGGTAAAGTTTTCTAAACTTTGAAATGTTTATAAACTTAGATTAAGTAGTGTTAGATAACATAATACTATTTTTACGGGTCTTACTCGCGGTATATACTAATTAGCCTAGATACTTAGTAACATAGTTATGTTAGATGACGTCAAAAAGATACAATATTATTGTACTACTTTGAATAAATAAATGAATATGAATACCGCGGACAGCTTGTTTGATTTTCAAATGAGTGAAAATTTGTTTTAAGAACCGTAAATGAAGTCACGGTCTAAAATACTGGGTGTTACCAACCTATCTTATTGTAAGACTTCGAGGCATAAAACTGCCTACAAGAAGTGGAGGCCCCTAAAAATAGACAAAAATATTCATTGAGATAAATGAAAAACTTTAACAGTAAATTTGTCGTCATTTAAACAGATTAAAAGAGAATGTAGCGTGATATTGAATGGCGAATTTATTTTAACCTCTCCCGCTTCGTAAAATTTATAGGGACTTTGACGTTCCGAAGTTACTGAAGACGATGCTAAGGAACTCAAAATTATTATAGACCTATACTTAATTTGTAATGTTTAATTTGATTTATTTAAATGTATTTCATACAGGAAAAAGAAAATCTTAAAAGGATCAGCTTTTTTTTAATGTAACCATTCTAAATAGGAAACATTTAGCTGTATTTTGTGTGGTAATAACGTATTTGAAAATATAATGATATTTAATAAGTATTGTTAACCATTATAGACTAACATAGCATAGCTATTATAATAAAGGTTAACTTTAACTAAACTTGATATAGCAAATACAATAAACAGTAAAAATAAAAAGACAACAGAAAATCGAAAAGAGTTTTTGTAATAGTGAGCAATCCCAATGCGACTTTACAAACCAGAAACTATACGTCCCTAAGGAGTTTAAAACCGTAAAACATAGCGTAAGCGTTGTAACTATTATAGAAACTTCTACCAGTTCATTTGAATACTTAGAGTTTTAAAAATGTTTCATTTGAAATAATACTATCATTCTATGTTTAATTTATATTTAACTCGAATACAGCTATTTATATTTATGCCAAACAAATATAGATTTAGCTATGAAAACTAATACATTGGTTTAAATGAAATGAATATACAGCGTGTCCCAAAACTCGACGTTAACCCGAAACCAGGTGATAAGGCAAGTCACGCTGGTTATCAGAAAAATATAAAAAACATGCCAAGTTGTATGGTTGTAAAGTTATAGGCATTTGAAAAAAAACGCAAAAATCCACACCCTGTGACAGTCTCTTCACTCCTGTTGTCACAAATCTTAACTTTTTCCAATTTTTTTTTTGCTGTGTTAGCCTGAATAATGCTTCTTTAAATTATAATAAATATTTTAAAACCAGCTGGTCTAGTTTTCATATCAATAGGACTTATTTCTTAGAATAAAATTTATAATGAAAAAATTCCCAGTTTTAACTAACTGTAATGAAAAAAATATATACTACGCGAGTTTGGCAAGTTTATGCCAAATTATTGCTGCTATCATGGACAAAAAAGTGCTTTTTAGTTAATATTTGGAGCCGATTCTAATGCCGAATAAGTTAAACGGCTAAGTAGTTGAGCCGGAAAGAGTCACCATATCAAGTAAAAAGTAGTAGAAACTGTAGTATTAGATAAAAGTGCCAAAAAATACTAGCAGCAATAATTTACCAAGTATTATACTATTTTGGAATCCTTACTAAATGCGCCAACTTTTGGCATAACTTGCCAAACTCGCGTAGTACATTTTTTTTTCACTACAGGCAGTTAAAACTGGGCATGTTTTTCATTATAAATTTTATTCTAAGATATAAGTCCTATTGATATGAAAACTAGACCAGCTGGTTTTAAAATGTTTATTAGAGTTTAAAGAGGCATTATTTAGGGTAACACAGCAAAAAAAAAAGTTGGAAAAAGTTAAGATTTGTGACAACAGGAGTGAAAAGACTGTCACAGGGTGTGAATTTTTGCGTATTTTTTCAAATGCCTATAACTTTACAACCATGCAACTTAGAATTTTTTTTATATTTTTCTAATAACCAGCTTGACTTGTCTTATCACCTGGTTTCAAGTTAACGTCGGGCCTTGGGACACCCTGTATATTATGCAACGGTACACAATAACTACTTTACATCTTAAAAATGTATAAAAATTATATTTCAAAAGCAATTACTTACCTAATTGGCATAATAGCAACTATGAACTCTAATTTGATGCTTTAATTCAATAAATATATACTGATCCTGGTATTAGTAGGCCAAGTACTTATACCTCCGTCACTGGAGGAGACCCGTCCCTGCAATGGTACATTAATGGGCTGTTATGACGATGATGATACTGTTCCTGTTTAGTTCACTATGTCATAAATTAAAATACCATACGGCAATAAATAATTGTAATTTTCTTATAATTTGTTAACAATGTGTTTAAAATATTTGCAGTATTCGACGCATAATATGCGTCGAACACTGCAAATAAACAATATCTTGTAAATAATAAGACTTATTATGCATAAAATATTTCTTTTCTTTCTTACATTTTTTTTTATACGGGAAGCAAACGAGCCAGCAGGTCACCTGATGGTAAGTGATCACCGCCGCTCATGGACACTCGCAGCACCAGAGGAATCACAGATGCGTTGCCGACCTTCAAAAAGGGAGTACGCATGTCGCGTAGGCACAAAAGCCCACAGCACAATACTGCAATATACCGTGCAACCGATTCAATTATTGCACATTTACCGTAAAGAATTCATTACAAGCAGATGCTTCTATCGTTGAAGAATTAGCACGATCGCCCCGTCAAAATGACGTATGACTTCGTGACGATAACAAAAGGACCAAACGTGCCAATAAATGTTAGCGAACAATAGACCGATACACCAATAAATATTGATGGCCTAGTAATAAGTGTTAGAACTTTAATGCTTTTAAAGACATGTGAATCACGTTCTGATTTAATTATTGCAAATAGTTTATGTTTTGTATGTATAATGAATGATAGGATTGCTTGATAATTTTTAATATTTATCACGCCATGTTGTCACGGAACAGGCTTCGTACAATAATAAGATACTTTTGCTCCATCACCTGTTGGATCTTCTGTATAAACGACGAACATACTAAACTTATGTCAATAGCTTTTAAAAATTAATTTAACTCAGCCAAAAGATATCTATTGCTGAAAACAGGCGTCCTGTAAAAGTTTTGAACATAATTCCTAAAATATCATATCAAAACTGATGATAAAGTTTTCTTCAAGTTGTTTATCATATTCTGTCATTATCACCTTACCAATTTACAAGATTTTTTTTATCGTAGAGTACTTTCTTAATTGTGATATAACCCTTCTCGATAAAGAAGCTACGGGTTTCAATTTTTCGTTCGTTCAAACAAACGAATCAAACTATTTAATGTAGATTGTTTTAATATTAACAGTAATAAACAAAGTCACGAATAAGCTTCAGGGCTTATTCTTTCGTGTTAATACGAATGCAATAACGACTACGAAGAAACAACTTGATAATTTATTGAGTATTTAATGAACTGTAAACTTTCTCAGAATATAGTTAATTAAAAATACTTGTTATACGAGTGTAATTATGGAGATTGGTGGATTTTAACTACTTTCTTTACTAAACCTATTTTAGTAAGTAACTAAACCTAAGTACTTCTTCGAACAAAGGTAATGTACTTATCCATCCATCCATTCTTATCAGCCTACACTTAACAGTCCACTGCTAGACATAGGCCTCCTCCAAAAGCTTCCACTCTGCGCGGTCTTGTGCCTCCCTCATCCATCGGCTTCCCGCCGTCCTAACCAGGAAAAAATTTAAAATTAAAAATTAAAAAATCATAAAAATTATCCTAAATATTAAAATTATCCTAACCTAAAAATGTACTTATATTCACACTAAATTACGGAATAGAGATTAATTTTTAATAAAGAGTTTATGTTAAACGTACCTACACTAAATAGGATATTATAAAAAAAAATATATTACTTTTCATAGATAATAATAATTACCTATTATCCTCTTTTTTGATAAGATTTCTCAGTACCGCTTAATTTGTTTTAGTTAGAAGTATATTATTATGTTCTTTTAGTGCTTCCAATAATCGATAAGGGATTTTAACATGCTTACCGTAAATTATGTTAAATGGCGATTTAACGTATAACAAAAATGTTATTTGTTGAAGACAACCTAGCTTGTAATATAATTAATTAATAATTTCAATTACTAATAATAACTATTGTTTTATGTAAAACTACGAAATTGTCGTTACTAACTATACTTGATATTCGTGACATAGCTTTTACTGCCGTAGTTACAACTTCGGTGTTATAATTAAATACGAATTTGCAAACATATTAAACATCTGGAAATCAGGCTCACTTTACGACTAAGGACCCAAAGAATGTATTAAACCAAACCGAACTATTTACGATTCGTACAGTCATCTATAACTCACGAACAGGAAAATGCTATCCTTACGATTTCATTACAATAAATCTCATGGCCCGAGTTATAAAGTTTTGTGTCGATCGAAACTAAACTAAGTAGATAATGTACTCTGGTCAGGCCATTCTTTACCTTGTTAAGGTGCCAGCAAAGTGATATAAACTCTTTTCTAATTGTAATAAGGTTGAAGTTTAAAATGCTACAATTTTTACTCAACTGCTTTAAGTATTTGATAAGCGCAGTCTGATAACTTGCTTGCGATAATTGACCTATTATTTATAAGGAAATGATAACATTGGATCTAGTTATTGCATCGGGCAATAGTACTTAGAATTCAATCTGGTTTAAGTAAGTGTAAAACTTTTATTACTATTTTTAAAGTAAATCGCTGGGACATTTTAATAAATTCAGAACTCTTTTGCTTCTTATAAAAGTAAATTTATTATAATGCAATTAAAACTAGTTGTTTACAAAACATTGCATATCTTAACATTCGTAAATGTAAGTTAGTTTCATATAATATTATAATTACATAATATAACTATACTTAGTGCTTTGTTAAAAAAAATCCTTACTCTATGAAATTCAATAAGCCATGCATGCACGATAACCCAAGACAAAAAGAAAAGTTAATCTGCTATTATTTCAAATTACAATAATTCCCGACGACATCTTACTTGATAATTCAATTAGTACTAATCTCAAAAACAACCATCTCTGTTTTATAACAATCAAATTCATATTAAAACTTTATTCAAACTGGCAATTCGAATACGAAACTACACAGCACAAATCACAGCTTTATTAGATTCCAGAAAATTTATCGCCTCAACGACTGCTAAAGAAGACTGATCGTGTTTCTGAGACTCAGTGAAACGCAGCATCGTTCTCTTTTCAATCTCACTTCGAAATTTCAAATGTATCTATCAGAATTTAAACTTCTTCATATTTCGAACGAGATATCATTTTCGAAGCTAAAAGTTACAAAGGCTAATTAAATTTTATGTGCTTTGCAGTTTGTGCCAGTTGATCTAATTATGGAAGTGCATTAAGCGTTGATTCAATCAGACATAATCGGATCGATTTTGAACGAGGCTAACAGCTAGTTTTCTCGGGTAATTTAATAGTACTAGGCTTATTACTTGATACCTCTGATTATGTTTCGATACTATTAACTACAATTACTATTTTAGCTATTTAGTACTTGCGTTAGAATATCTAGTTTTAATCATAAAAAGAGTGATTATTATTATTCTGTTCATATTATAAGTAACAAAATTCATAAGTATTTCATTCGCTTCCCGCAACATGGCACCAATTTATTTTTGGTTGCCCACAATTGCAACTTTTATGTTTAAAATAATCGTACTTTATAATTGCTTTCAAACTATTAAAAACAATGTTGGTTTTCAAATAAGCAACTATCATACAATCAATGTAAAGAATAGAGTAAGTACTCGTAGTTAAAAATACAGAAACTGGTTGAACCCAAATTATTTAAACAAACCTGGTAAAGGATTTTGGATTGCATTGTACACAAAAAACCATATAAAAATAGTTATTAAATGGAAAGCATTCTCGATTCGAGTATAGAATAGTAACGGAACTATTCCACCACAAGCCAACAGCTTAAATAAACTTTAGTCAGTAATTTGTCATCGCTGACTCGATGATAAGTTGCTAACACTACGTCAATTTACGTCGTAAAATATCTATCACCAAACAGTTTATAACCCTAACAAATACAGAATACCCTTTCTTCTCGTTATATTCAAACATTTTAGTTATATCAGTGAGACACTTTTGTTTTTGTAAGACATTCCAAATGTCACAAGGCGTGAAGAATGATCACAATACGTGACGGTGTGTCGGGTTCCAAGCCATATTTTTCTGTTCTCACAAATATGACAGTTCGTTTTGACTTTGATTTAAGATTCAGTTCCAGTATCGAATATCTCTGGAGACATTACATAATTTGACACATCAGTGACAGACTTAATAAAGCATCTTGTACAATAATTGCATGACATGCAACACTGAGCAGTTTATTAACCGTTTAGTTCGTAATTAATGTAGGTAATTATGATTAGTTACGGTAGGCATTCTAGGAGATTTGTTTACCTTGTTGTTGATTTGTTTTACTAACATAGAATTGCCTTAATGTTTCACCGCAGGTATATGTATAATATTTATTTTAAAGACGCAATACAAGTAAAAACAATTGCCAAAGAAATGCTGTTGAGATTGAGGCGGTTTTATTAAACGGAATTCGGAAATCGGTTGCACGTCGTATCACAATGAATAGAAGCTTAAAGTAGCAATGTTTTTATAGGATCCATTCATTACTGCTGCTAAGAGGATGATACAAAGAAACAAAACCAGAAAACCTAATAATATCTAAAAATTTGTAAGTACACAGTATATCCTAATACCACTAAGCATCAGTACTCACTTAATTTACATACATATAAAAAACTACTAAAAGTAGAACACAAATACACATGTGGAAATAAATATTTAAAAGGTTGTCCATATTTTAGTACGTATCACAAAGAAACAAAGGTATAGCGGGAATTAATTCCTGTGAGGAAGTTTTTCTAAAACAAAGCAAGCATTGCCTAGTCCGTTTATGAATAATGAATACAGTCTTTGTGAATAGCGTTTAGCTGTTTATTGGTACACTGCGCAAAACGAATAATACGGGTGTTGACATTTAAGTACTGTATAAAAAGGTGACGATAAAATGTTGTCTTAGATAATTTGTTTTTAGGGTTCCGTTAGCATGAAAAAAGTGTTCTAAATTCAAAATTAGATAGATATTTAACAAATATGTCATAAGCAATAGACGCAAGATAATAACATGTTGATAAAACAAATAACTTGCCTGGAATTCAAATCCGCGACCTCGCGGCAATGCGCTCCATGGCAGTCATAAATAAATATAATTGTTAAGCTTAAATAAATAACATTGAATCGCAACGAGTTTTGGATTAAATAGTTTGTTTTCTTTAACATAAAAGTAGCTGTAAGACTTTTATGATGTTGTCGTGGCCTGTAGAGCCTTAAGTTGTATACATACTTACTCCGTTGGCTCAGCGACCCAAAATGTGTCTTGGCCTCCGACACGAGAGAATTGTATAACTAACACACTATTTTAGAAACTTACTATAGCATTAATACATTACAATAATACTCTAGTATAAAACAAACAGTTTAATGCAATAGCTAACCATTATCCAACGTTTTACTTAATTACTTTTTAATATTCCATTTTGACACATTTCTTTATTGTTCTGAGTAAACGGCAATAAAAATGCTTTTACGACATCACCGATGGACCTTGGCAGAATTTATGCTTTGAAAATTTATTGACGGCCCAATTGAATTTATTGTCAAAACTAAAAGTTTTATTGCAAAAATTTACATGCATGTTTTCGAGAAGCGAGCTTTAACGAGTCCTTTTTTGTTCATTTAATGTTATAGTTGGGGGCTTTGTCCGCGTTGTTTACTTTAAATTTATTCAAATAAAACCTTATTTAAGTTTAAAAAGATTCATTTCTTCCTCACTTTCAACCCAATGAAACATAATGTTTGTATTTACTTTCATATGATGTATATAGATGTTTAAATAATATGATAAAGAGTTTTAGCAAAAGTTTACATAGACATAATTTAGCTTAAATACAGTAATAATATCTGTTTTATATCCCTCCACATGGTAAAAAAAAATATAAGTTTATTGGTATAAAACAGTAACTTATATAACATTTTTACAAAACATGTGTTTACTTTAACAATTTTATCACAAAATAGTCCCGAATACTTACTTAAACTAGGAAATTCCTGTATTTTAAGTAGTAGTGTTCGGTCAGTTAATTTTTGTTATAAATCAGGATGCGAGTGTACTCATTGAACATTTGGAACTGGTATTTCCTTACTCTATCACTACAAAAATACATTAGGTATAATTTCATTAAATTCATTTTTAAAACATTGAATATCACTCTAAAAACTTTACTACTTCCTTTTGATTATATTTAATCAACTAAGCAAAGCCGTGAAAATCATTTGCTATGTATTGAAATAACTAAAGCCAATGCTTTTAATCCTGCAGTGAAAGAGTCCTATAAAGAGGCTTTGACATAATCATGAAAGGAGGTTGTTGACGCCATTCAGATTGTACGATTTTAATTACACCTTTATAATTTATTTAGCTAGGTTATTAAAATGTTAAGTGCTTTCAGTTAGAAAAAATAGTTTTCTAAAATAAATTATTAAGTTTTTTATTAATTTAATTGCATTTAAAAGGATCTAAATTTTATTTAAAATCAATGATAAATTAATTAGAAAAAAATAATGATTTCATCGCACTGGTCAACAGACAAAAGTGAAAAAGAATCATCGAAATAGCCCAGGCGAGGCCCACTGCAAAGATCCGCCTGCTCAAATGACTCTGTAAACTTCATAGAGTTTGTTTTTTTTATTTAAGGATTTTCAATAATGAGAATTTGTATTATTTTAATATTTATAGTAGGTACTAACTAAAAAGTATTAAGATCTATATCCTTTCTGTCCGGAAAATTAGTTAAAAAAAAAGATATTGTATTATCTAACAACAACTAACAAATGTGATAAAAAATCAATAAAAATAACACTTTACTAATTAATTTATGCAGCCAAAAATTTTTATTCATGACTTAATATTTATTTTACTCAATAATAAATTAATCCAATTTACTACTTCTATAATTATAATACTTAAAATTACTTTTACGACTCCAATAGATATTAAAATTAAGTCTAAAATACCGACAAGATTTTGAATAAAATATATCTTTAATTAATTTCAAGCAAATGATTACTAATAACATTAATATTAACTTTGTAAGATATGATGCAGCTTAACAGAATTTGTGTTCTAGTGTGTTATGAAACGGAAATTGGTTTATCGAGTAAATATTATTGGTTATTGATCTCCATTCAAGCCAAATATCGTAGGGTTATTGCAGGTGTGTACCTACTGATTTAATATTTCATATCTATAATTACGAGCAAATACAAATCAAGCTTTAAATTTTTATTAAAAAATGTGTCTTATTTCGAGGGGGCACCTTATGTAAACTGACCAACGCACTGTACGACCAACCATAGTGATGTTGTTTTTAAAGTTCTATCACATAAATTTGATCATAGCTTCGAAACCATATTGTGAGAGATTATTACTAGAATAAGCGATAGAGAGAGAAAAGGATCTACTTTTTTCTCTATCTCATAAGATACTTATCATTCTTCATAGCCATTTTAAAGATTGTGATCGGGCTTTAAACCATTAAGCTCCGGGTCTGTACCTATTCCGAATAAAGAGTGAAATTAAAATCGCATTGGGCACATTCAATGAGATTCATTTCACTAACATTTTTTTTTAAACCTGATCCTAGGACTTGTAATTGGCTTACTGTTAAACTAAATTGTTAATTATACTGTACTAATAGCTGTAAGTCTTCCATAAATAAGAAATAAATAAACGAAGTTATATCATGAAGAAAGTTCAATGTGATCCATTGACCGTCGACCCCAAACGTCTTCACATTAACTACAAACCATTTTTAATATACAGAAGCATATTTTCGCTTCCCAAATCTAAAACACCTGTTACAAGATTACGGAGTAAGGTATGTTACATACCACTATGCATTAATTAGCCCTCTGTAACTGAACAAAAGAACATATTAACACAAGCAGTAACAAAGCGAACGAGTTGAGCTGTGTTTGTAAACCCAACGTTGGGCGCTGAATCCAGCCTCATTGAATTAAGTGGTCAAAGTGGGGCCGTGGACGCCGCGGTCGCACGTGTGCAGAATGCCTTATAACTAGGGTTACCAAGCTTTACTTAAGATCAGATTTTGTATAATATATTTTTTCATTACTTAGCTCTTTAGGTTAATATTTATTTATGAGGTGCTCTTTTAAACTTGCTTGTATTCTTGTCTTTCGTCTTCTTCTTATTGTTATTATTTGTATTTTTAGTCTGTCTATCTTGTCTTTTCCAATACTCAAAAAAATATTATAAAATCAATTGCTTTTGCATAATACGCAGCATACTAATTAGACGTCAGAGCAGTAATCGTATACATTATATTTATAAGAAAGAAAGAAAGAAAAAACATTTATTGGCCATAAAGCACACACATAACATAAAAATACATAGCAACAAAAAAGAAAACAAAATCTAAATGGCCAATAGGACTCTGCCTCAGCTGTTATGCTGGTACGGCATAGTTTTATGTCGCACCAGCGCTGGTATTCTGGCAGAGCCCTGCCCTTCTTTTGGGCTGACACCACAATTACTTTATTTTAAATATAAAATATAGCAACATACACATTACACAAAACAACACAAAAAAAAGAAAATAAGATAAAAAAAAGAGAAACAAAGCGAAACAAAGAGAAGAGAAACATACAGTGGTAACAAAACGCTAGATTGCGGCCGACTTGACAGTAACAATGACATGACAATTGACAACTTATGACATTGAATTGTCACGTGTCCGCACGTGTCAACCATGCCACGTTTCCGAAAACACGTTTCAATTTTAACTTAAATGATTATGTATTTATCTACTACTTTGGTTCATATCTGGATCTTTTTTTGTAAACTCAATCCCTCTGTTGACTTTATAACTTCTTAGGAGATTTATTATCTTACTTAAGGGTTTTCTGCGAGGCACGGTATTTATTATCAAAAATATGCTTAATTACAACCTTTTTGTATAGCTTGGTCACATTACTTATGACGTATACTAGTAAAAAAGTTTATCTCGATAGCTGTTCTGTCCATAGTCGTTAGTTTAGCGGTTTTGTAAGGAAAATGCGATTAGCTGTACTAGTTTCCGAGATTTGTTAGCAACTTTAGTAGTTGAGTGTATAACACGACGTTTCTACTAAAATACTTTGCTTTTATTTAAGAGCTTTAAAGTTAGGTACATAAACTTACTGCAATTTTGCTTATATTTTTTAACCAAGAATAACAACTTATTTATACTATACAAGCACTTAATCAAGCAGGCATAATATTCCAGTAATGCTAAAACAAAACACTACTACGTAAAATAAAAAATCATAAACAAAACACTACTAGGTAGTAGGTTACAAAAGACTGTATTCTAAATTAGAAAAAATAAAAAAAATACAACCGAATTGAGAACCTCCTCCTTTTTGAAGTCGGTTGAAAATAGATCACTAAGGTTGCCAGCAAATGCTTAAATGACAGCAGCGGTCCATAGACTGAGCTATTTTCTCAGACTTCTTACTTTTATTTGCTCAATTCTATTTGAGTACATATGGGTCCTTAATTACTACACATCTACTTGCTTTCGTCATTGTAAGTGCAGGTTGTGATTGACTAAAATATATTTCTATCGCAACGATATCGTCAAAGCTAACTAAATGGCTCTAAGTAGCCCGTAGTGTTATTATATTTTTCAGCAAAAGAAAACTATCTACAAAATCTTTTTCTAAGCTTCCGCCAGGAAACAAATATTTTATTTAAGAAAACACTTAAAGAATATTATTTAGATTTGTTATAATTTACATACGTATTAGATTAGAT
The DNA here is from genome assembly GCA_905475405.1 of Schrankia costaestrigalis. Classification (NCBI taxonomy): domain Eukaryota; kingdom Metazoa; phylum Arthropoda; class Insecta; order Lepidoptera; family Erebidae; genus Schrankia; species Schrankia costaestrigalis. Next base: position 5,698,604 of record FR997830.1, read on the forward strand.
TATATAAAATAAGATTAAGAATTAAGTCTCTGTACAATACAGAGACTAGATCCCACAGTTAAACCAATTACATGGTTTTGTGGGACTCATAATGTAACTGGCATAAAGATACTGTTTTTAATTATAAATAAATAAAATAAGCTGTTTGGTATCCTTGTTATATCGGTCACATATATTTTATAAATAGGTATTAGAGACCTGTCTTTAGCTTTGATCTGTTTTATCGTGTTTATGTACCTACATAAAAAAATGCTTTGTAATGCCTTAGTTCAGAACGATAAAGTCTATTTTTCAACAAAATGATAAAAATATACGCCGGATGTTTTATTTATTTTTGTGCCTAATTTATTTTTTATTTAGAAATAGGAAAATTACTAAATCGAATCTGATATGTACTTGCTTTTTGTGTTCGGGGATTAAGTGCTGTTCACACATTGTGTACAAATGTGGTGGATTAATATTGTCGAGTATGAAAATCTAGTTTCTTAAGTCAATTTTAACAAAACTTTTATTTTTATTTTTAGTCGTAAAAACAAATACGGCATCAAACTAGACTATTATAATTATGTCAGTTATTATAAGTATTAAGATAAAAGCATGGCTAAAATTGTGTTGTTTCATTTTCTAGGAACATTTTACTACTAGCAACAAATACGCATAATCGATGTGGATATTAATGTAAATAAAAGCATATTATTTACCTCTATTTTTAATGAAATAAACAAAAACAACGCGACTTAACAACTTACGACGAAAAGCGCAATAACACTAAAATCTGAGGAAACACAAATTTACACAGGCAAAGTGTAACTTTAGAAACACGAAGTACTTCAACAGAAGTCAGAACATAAGCTCAGGTGTAATCAAACAAGACTCCGACACAGTAACGAATTCCAATTCCAAAATTACATTCACCCTGTATAGTGCACTCAAGTTGCAGTTTTGAATACAATTTACGTAGTGTTGATTGTTTTAGACCCGATGTAAAATGTTCAGTGTTAGTTGTTAAATTTAACAATAGCTTTTGCTCGTAAGTTTCATCTGTTATGTTTCGTACTTAAATTTGTATTTGAATAAAAGGATTAAGTAAGTATAAATATTATATTATGAAAATAACTTTTTGTTTGTATTTTTGATGAAACTATTTTACGAATAAGGCCTGTTTAAATGTATAAAGTTATACACATCAATCAGCTTGCGACCACGGCAACCTGTGCCGAAACGTCAAGTAAAATAACCGTAAGTAAAATGCGTGTTAATGTCCCGTTTATATACTCGTAATATTTATAATAATGAAACGCGATAGTTTAAAAGTTATACACATTACTATCTACTACCAGTATGACTTTGGATGCTATAACCATTACATAAGAACTGTGCGCGCAAAATTATACTTTTTATAAAAAAGCTACTTAAAGTGGTATTTTCTTTTGATTTACACTATTTGGGATTCTAACAAGACTGAAATACACAACATTAAAAAAAGTACCTCACCTTTAATAGCATAGTTAGAGTTGTAGTGTTTTATGCTATCAACATCTTTTCGTTGAGTTCACTTCTGAAGTAATTTAAACAAAAACTACGTATAGAATAAATACATAAATAATCCTCACACATCGCCACCTAGTCCCAAACTAAGCAAAGCTTGTACTATGGGTACTAGACAACGGATAAACATACTTAAATACTTTTTTTTTGTAAATACATACATATTATAGGTACATAGTATTGTTTTAGTATGCTTTACTGTTAACATAGACTTTTCTGCTCGCCGAGTTTCTGTTCACCATACCGTGATGCGCTTTACTTTAGTATGAAATATCACAAGACTAAATTGGTTGGTCTGCATCTTGGTTTCTGAATAAGACAGTCCTTTAGTTGCTCCTGAATTACAGTAGTGGAATATTGTTCGGTCGTAACGTAAAACCACATCTAATTAACAGTTAAAATAATTAAAGCAAACCGGTCAAATGCGAATTGTAGACCATACGAGTTTTTTATGTAATCATGGTTAGAAATATAATCACTTTACTATTTTTATATAATTTACGATGTTTTAAAAGTAATTTATGCAACTATCATTAGCAAATCAATATTCGAGCTCTACAGAAAAAAATTCACCTCTCATGGACATCAGTAATGTTTAAGCTTATGCTTAAAGCTTATGCTGGCCATAGGCTCTACGGTCTACTGCAGAGGTCCACCTGTGCAGGTATGCCTGTGCATGTGGACCGGAATTTGTGTGGAAATAGACCTGTGCAGGTTTTTGAACCTGCGCAGGCGACCGGCGCAAGATTGAAAATCGATTCGGTGTACCTGTGCGTGTATCTAGGTCACGTTAGTTGTTTCTTTAGGACGTGTCATCGTCCTCATTTGATGCCATTGAAAAGAGAACCAAACGACACAGAACCACACGTGTTACCATAGGACACATAATTATAATTAGGTACTGTAACTTTCCTGTTGACTGTTCTAATTGATGATGGATTCAGCGACCACAGTGGTTGTACTGATCTAGACGGCTTTTTGCTAAAGATACCTAACACGTGTTTCGGAAACAAGTTTTTCGGAATTTCTAAATTCCGAATTTAATAATTCCGAAGATGTCGAAAGTCAAGTGATTTTGAATTATATACATTATAATGTCTTTTATTCAAAATCAATTGACTTTCGGAATTATGTAGTGTACCCGGTAAATATAATTTTACAGTTTTTCTTTACCACCACCGCGTTCAAGGCTAGTACGGTAGAGAAGAAGCGGTGCGCGTAACCAACTCTATTGCTGCATTTTCTAGACAGACTCATATTATTTGTCTATCTATGTTTTAGGTTATCATCATAAAATACATATTAACTTTGAGCATCATCAAGGTTGACTCTTGACAGATTGATTGACACAACTAAACAATATTGTATAAAAAGTGTAAATAAAATACGTAAATTAAACATACCGCTCGATAAATTTTCAACAACGTAAACATCAAAACTCATTCCATCATTATTTAATTGTCTAACTACAGTTTACAGGTGTCGTGCCCTAATTCTGTGGCGTGGGACACTACAAGCCCGGTGTGGGTAATCAATCAAGTCTGTCCCAACTCAGAATACAATTATGAACTTAGTCCATGTCACTAGTGTTGCTCCGATGTGATTAATTAGTTGTTGGATGTTGTTTTCTGAATAAAATTTGAGTGTTTATTGTTTGTATGGTTAAAGTTTGAAGTTTTGTTGAATTATAAAATTTGGATCGTATTATGTTTTTTGCAGTGACGGCTTCGAAATACAGAACGATACTATCACTTCTATAACGTGGATGTCATAAAAGGAGACCAAGAGAGATTCGTCGAGTATAGTTGACTGTTAGCGTTGTAGGTATAATACATGGCTGCTACTCAAAAGTCTCGAGTTCGGTTACCGCTGAATGCAAATCTTTGTGTGCATGAACGTGGTTGCTTGCATTGTCCTGGGTGTTTTCTACTCAAAACATGTAGTTACGGCAACTAATTGTTATGTTAGGTAGCAAGATTATTATGTCCGTTTCTAAATTCTTTTTAAAGGTACCCAAAGTGAATGAAAAGACGTAATTTCAAATAATTAGTAACATAAAGCATAATTATAGCTATGGTACTTTGGATGTAGAATGATATTCATTAAGCATTGTAGTTATACAAAATTTAAAATGAAAAACCTGTAAAATATTAATTTAGTGAAAGAACAAAACCATTCACCTTTCTCAATTATGAAACAAATGGTAAGTACTCGAGATATAATTCAGTAATAAAATTTACATCATAATATCATAATCTCCCAATATTATTCTGCCACCGTTGGGAACTTGTTGAATGCCTAAAAAAACGAATGACGTCGTTGGATGAATGACCATTAGGTCGTTTTAGTTTTGTTGTTAAAGCTAGCTAGTTTATTTATTAACTAAACTGGTGAATATTCATTTTACTGGCTTTGAAAACGTAGTACTGAATTTATATTATGACGACAATTTTAGATAAAGCTGACTTCATTTTCCGCTTAGTGAAAATCTTTATGTATATGAACATTTTTTATTGTGCACGGTTGTGTACAGTTTTTATTGTGTGTGTCTCTCTCTCTCTCACTTCCCAGCAATATGAACTATATGAACATGAATGTTTTTATTTATTAGTCTGCGTGTTTACCTATAAATACGTGCTTACACAAAAAAAAGTGTTTTTATTCGTTGTCTAGTAGCCAATAGCTTTTCTTAGTTCGGTACTAGTTGGCGTTGTGTTCATGACACGAAGAACATTAAGGTTTAACACTTTGATTTTTTGGATTACACTTATTATTATTGCCTGGTTTTCGAAACCGCAACCTCGTGGACAGCAACTGTATAAAAACTTCTTAGCCACCGATATAGTTACTGCATCTAGTTTATTTAAATGTCAATAAGATTTACATTCAGATAACTCAAACTCAAATTCTTTATTGCATTCCTTAAGTACATTTTGTTCCGTATGGACCCTGTCGGGCACAACAATATTAAAGAGGCGACATTTTATACCCTGTCGGGCACAACGATATTAAAAAGGCGACATTTATAAACTTAAAACACTAATACTGATGGGGATATTTAAAAGTCACTATCAAAAGTTAAAAAAAACCACAAATGTAAACAAATCTAATTGCTAATCCCAGGAAAGTGTCTAGCCAGCTGCCATTTACAACAGTGGCATGTTGTCGGCCACCGCGACCAAACCAGACGCTTCACACGAGAAAATAAAACGCAAACCATCAGATTGAAATTACGTTGCTGTGAAACTTGCTTTCCTGTGTGTTTTTGTTTTTGTTATTAAGCTATAAAAGATTGGTTTTTTAGTAGTTTGTGTTTCTATGAATTTCATGGAAGCTTAAATTTTTGTACTAGTCAAACATTGGATGTCAGACGCACTGCTTAACACGTGCCTACCATACATGAAGGTCTCTGCAGCAAGAGGCCATCTAGGTATGTATTGTCATTCTGCCCGCTCATTTCGAATTAGAAGTGTGCAAGGCTTTGCTAATAAAATTACAGAGCAATGGGACAAAACGGCCTGTTTTATAGAGTAAACAGTGGCTTAGCTTTGCTCTGGCGTTGCTACCGTGTATTAGCGGTGGTTGATACTTACTTGTACCATTGCGTGGACCGCTGGCTTGCTGCCATGTTAATGCAAAAAACTAAAACATATAACTGTAACATTTGGTTCTACGCACTGAAAGTGTAGGTGTTTAAAAATAACAGTGTTATTCATCATCATCATCATATCAGCATGGACGTCCACTGCTGGACATAGGCCTCCTTCTAATAATCCACCCTGCGCGGTCTTATGCCTCCCTCATCCATCGGTATCCCGCCGTCCTAACCAGATCTGTTATTGATTAGTATTAATATCAAAGATAAGATTTTTTGTATAAGTCTTTCTCTCGAAGAATGTGTAAGAAATATAAATTGACGAAACTTTTCTCTATGAAGTAATGGTATGAATATAATAGAATAGAATAAAATAATATAAGTGTCAACTTATACGCCACGTGAATGACTTCATTTGAACCAATACGTGGCGCTTAAGCCGACTTAAGTTGACATTATTATCTTATATACAACATTATTGAACAGATTTAGTAGTAGTTAAAGTATTAAATATTAATTGTAGGTACTCTTGACCCGTCGATATAGAGAGAAGATATACGATTTCCTATCTAAACTCAAGTTTCTCTGTTAAAACTGGTTTTAGTTAGAACGTGTTTAGCTTATAACGTAAAACTCAAAGTTAGTTAAACGTATTAGTTTGGTTGAAGGTACGACTAAGTTAGCCAGCCGTGAATAACTCTAATTTTATTGTTTTCAGTTAGACTGCGAGGATTTTTGTTGAATTTGTAAAAAAATCTACCTTTTTGCTTGCTTTTTTTGTTCGTTGTTTTAGCTTATTAATTTGTTGGCTTGTTCTGAATCATTCCATCGTATCGATCTTTCCGAATAGCCAAATAATTTTTTAAAGCTGCGTTTTTTAGAAATATGTCATCATTTAAAAAAAAATACCGTTTCTTACATCATATTAAATGATGATCATGATAGTTATTATAGGTATATCAGTATGGTGATGGAGTAAGAATACAATATCCACTCTATCTCATTCCATAGGTGTAGTAGAAGCCGACTAAGGGACTATCTGTGAATATTACCTTTACATAGAAAGAAGGAAAACTTGAAATTAAACCCTATACCAATCCGTCTGGCCAGTGTGGTATTAGTAGGCCAAGTATCCCTTCGTCACGGGAGGAGGCCCGTCCCTGCAGTGGGACGTTAATGGGCTGTTATGATGATGATAGTTCTTATACTCTGTGTAGTATAAGAACTATCACTACTTTTTGTTTTTTGCTACTGATTGTTGAGCAATGGACATCTATTGGCTGATAAGATGATGATGGTGACACATCAAGGTTTGTTATCATTGCGATACTTGCACGAGTAGAAATGTATTACCTATTAAGTTCGTTTGAAAAGCTAGCACTGAACCAGTCACCGGTAAAAATGAATAAACAATTAAAATATCCTCTAACATTCATATTTCGTGACCTCTCCAATATTTAAAATAAATTCTGTATAGATGCAGGTTTCTATGTGGCGGGCATTGCTGAGTTGAGAATATCGCGGCAGCCAGAAACAATATTTTAGCGGTTTAAAAGTATAAAGGGAAACGCGAGCCGTGTATACGTTTTACGTTGAACTAATCCAGTATAGAGCCGCCGGTTTTGTTTGCTCGCTAGTAGCTAAATGTTAGCGATTCCCGAAATGACGAGAGATTCAGAGAATTTGCACATCGGCTTTGTTGAGCTGTTATCGGAAATTTATTGAGATACTGTTCTTGTAAGCTGCACTTTTGATGATATTTCTAGTATTTAAGTTTAATCAAATACATACAAGAATAAATACAAGATATTTCTAGTATTTAAGTTTAATTAAATACATTTTAAAACTTCATTTATTAGCGTATTATTTTTTTATAAATTGATCAATAAGTCTATGTTTTCATTTTTAATTTGAGAGTGTAATAAAAGGAAAATAAAAATATTTGTACTTAAGTGGGCTGCCCAGCTGCTTATTAGCCATTGATAGAGACATTTTATAACAACAAAGTGTAGTTATATGAAGTGTTCACCTAAAGTGACCTGTAAATTACTTAAACTCATTAAGTATTTAGTATAATGCTGTTAACCCATTTTACAAAATACTTGAACTCAGCAACCCATTCTCTAAATGTCCCTAATTCCAGCTTATGCGGGCTTCTTAATCAAACTGCATTTAAAATAGTGGCATCTCTATCCATTTATGCTCTTTCCTACTCGCACATACATCTAGTAGTTGTTGTAAGTTTTAATAAAAGTACAATGCAACTTTAGCATGAGTTGAATTAAATGAAAATTTGAAAATCTGGCGACTGGGAAGTTTGTAAGTCCGGTACAATAAGATTTAAGTTACTTATTAAATGGAATTATAAATAGCTTCTTAATTCTTGTGAACTAGCATAAGTTTTCTTAAGACGGGAATATTAATTGTACAGGTTTTTGAATAAGTCGAAGCTAAGTGCATGTTTTTGTTTAATATGGGCTTTTTGAAATATTATTTGTTTTGAATATTTCTGTTTTACTTTTCAGATGTCATTTGAAGAAAACGTTTTTTATAAAATGCAAGTTTGGAATTGGATAGCAATGTACGTTATAAATCAGTTCATTACCACCACTACTACTTTTTGTTAAATTTCACCCAAAGAACTCTCACAACAAGTATTTTAACTGTTATACCCAACCAAAAGTCTGATATCAAAATTATTAAGAGCATAATAGTAAAGTAAAGAATATTGGTCGTCGCTCATCTGACTTAAAAGCAACAGTAAATCCTAAATTGTGTACGCCTTTAATGCACATTGTTATTTTAGGCGAGTTATAAATCGATTGTATCGATGCATCTTTGTTCTTTAATAACTGATATCGATTTGAATGAATCGCTTATGAATATCTAATGTGCTGATTCGGCATTGTCTTTAATCATTAAAAATCGTTTTAAAAACTTATTATTTTTATTGCATTGCTATTCAAATTTTGTTATAAATGAGCTGGGTGTGTCTACGTATTTGTATACAATAAGTACATATTTACAAATAACTTTGTGATTATTAGTTACCACAACACAAGCCTTGCTTACGATAGCAAAATGTGAATATTATAACACGCCTTGACGGTTTGTGGGTAAAGCCCGATTTACACATCGACAAGAACAGTAGCGAGTTAAGCCGTACAGTATAGTAGCCAACACATAATTATCCGCATAGGCAAAATGCTGCTTCTAGAATGTTATCAATGATAACAAAGGCAATTGATGACGGACAGAACTTTTAAAGCAAAAACACTCCATTTGGATCCAACTTTATTTACTCAGGCAGAGCGTGGATTCTGACCCTATAGGAGCTTGTAATAATAACTTAAATTGTAATTTATTTTAGTAGTTTATGTTTTAGATCTATCACCACAAAAGCATACATATCAAAACATTATTTTATAACGCACAATTTATGAGCACTAATTAATTATCAGTTAATAAACTGGGATGCCGTGCTTAATTATATTAAAACATGCTAAAGTACGCCCTTTATAAGGGGTGTCGTCCTCCTGTGTTGTAAATAATGCATTTCTAACAAGTGCATTGGTACTGTTCGGTACTGATTGGCAATATGCGTGATATTTTATTTGTACAGTGTATGCTAACACTAAGACATGCAAAGTTGTTGGGGTTGGCTGTGTACTAGGTAGATAATAACGCCAAAATGTTGTTTGCCTAAATTGTGTTTACATTTTTTTATTGTTTATTGGACATCCAGTAATTGTTACATATATTTTAAATACAATATAAAAGCACAGTAATAAAACAAATTATGTAGTACAATTGTTTAAGTTGTCACATCATGCACCATTCAGTAGGCAAACAGAATTATTTTACATAATAACATTGAATTAAAAAAAACCTTTGAAAAATCGTCTATTATTTTTGTATTAATACATTTTATCCAAGACATTTGTATGCTAATAATTTAAAAATTATATAATTAAATGGTTTTTTTTTACAGTTTAATATATTTTTTTGTTTTAAAATAATAATATAAATAACATTATAATTAAGTATGTGTGTTATCTGTAATAAGTAACTTTAATAAAAGGAAAACAATAACAAAGCAACTTAATCAAAACAAGGTAAAATATGATAGAACTCTCAATTATTTACGAAACCCTTTAAAAGAAAGATCTTTATACTTAAATAACTTTATTGTACAATAAACCGTAAGTTATTTACTAAATCTTTAGCTCCATCGAATCAAAATACTCGATACTCCGCTATAACAAAGGAACTGGTCAATTCGTTACTTACCTGTCATCAAATACCTTTATCTAAGGTACCGGTTCAATAATATAACGTCCAATTGCACTATCCAACATCGAAGCCGATGGTTAATCGATGTGCTACAACGGGCTAGAAAAAGGGCGTTTTATTGAATCAATTATTTTAATGTAAAAGCTATTTTTAAGTCAGTGTTTTAAACATGCTTTCTTTGAGGTTACAATAAAAATGTTTGTGTTAAACTGTATTGAATTATTAAATTGGTAATTTAAATCAACACTTTGGGTTTTTAAATGAAAAGATTATATTATGTGTTTTTTTTAATTTGTTCATGATCTTTTCTGTCCATATTTTAATAATACTTTTTTGTACAGTGGGGGTAAGAAAACGTCCGTCAGTTTTCTTTTTCATTCGTTTGTGAAGCCGAAAACTCTCAATACCTTTTGAAACTAAAGCATTGTATAGACAAAACACATTATTTTTTTTTTTTTATTATACATAAAAGAGTTATATAAAACTATACTCACACTGTATGATAATAAGGTTCAAATTTATTTTCACCTTTGGCTTTTGTCTAGTTACATGTCAACATCAAACCGTTTTAATTAACTATTAAGTCTGTTCTGTTCTATTTTTTAATAATGGCTGCTAAGTTAATCGATAATTCTGCCAACAGGCCTGTTTAGTCATTACAAACTTTTAATTTGCTGTGATATCCTCTGTTTCATTGTCAATGTCTATTACTGTTTAATTAATAATATATTATACCTATAGCCACAGAATATAAAACTTGAGCATTAAATAAGTAATGTTAAATAATAATAAATATTACTTCCGATTTGCGAGCATTCACGAAGGACTAATTTTGTAGCCTAGGTAACCGATATTGTATTGTCATCCCTACTAATGACAGCCGACCATTCACTGCAATATTATGTCATATTCAATCGGTAAAGCAGAGTATCGCTCATACTGCTTATGCACACGAAAATAGGCCTTAAGGTGGCGGACCTTTAAATACCATGACTGTACTATTTAACACATAGTTATATGTGTTAGGCGAAGAAATGTTGTGCCTTTTCTGCAACGTAGCCTCCATTTAATATTTTTTCTTATGACTGTCTAATTTGACTAAAACTGTAAATCTCATTCATTTAAAAAAATCATTTTTTCTGTCTGTCAAGACAACCACCCAATCATGACAAACACCCCAATATACAAAACATAGATTTTACATTACGTTTTATCAAAATTATAATTTGTAAAACAACGCTAACTTCACAGCCACACATGACGTTCGCGTAGAGGGACGTTATCACGTTCTGTGCCCCAACGGAGGGGCGCCACTAAGGGTAGACAGGTTCAACTAATGATGCGAACCTGCACTTACTTTTTTGTAATATCCCGTTTGTCTATGTTGGTAGAAATATTGTGAAATATTATCTCATAAAAGTAATACACTGAACGGTCATTTAGAAATAGTATTGTGTCGTCATAGACATAATGATTGTATATGATGCTTTCCTCTTTTATGATGTTTTTTGTATTTAACTAGTTTTTGATACTGATCAAAAGTATTAAGGCTTTTCTTTTGGATGCATTTGTAGTATTTTATGATTAGTTTAATATAGACATTCATGTATAGAATAATCATAACAGCCTATTAAAGTCCCACTCCTCCTCCAGTGACGGAGGGATACTTGGCCTACTAATACCTACTACGCTGGTCAAACGGATTGGTATAGGGTTAAATTTTAAGTTTTCCTTCTTTTTATTACGTAAAGATAATATTCACGGATAGTCCCTTAGTCGGTTTTTACGACACCCTTGGGATGAGATGGGTTAGTGACACACTGTATTCTTACTCCGTCACCACATGGAATAGAACAATGTGTGACATAATTAACTAAATGTACTTTTAAAAGTGCTTGATTTCCTCTGTGACGGTAAGGTCGTTTATGGGGCCATGTGCGAGGTCTTGTTTCCAGTATAATTATTTGTTGGATTCTCAAATTACTGTCCTGCAGAAGTTCTCTAAAACAAATATATAGGAAAATGTATGTATAAAGGCTGTTAGAAATTGTAAATTCTGGAAACAGAAGCTTTAAAATGAACAAAACTTTAACTACATTGGTTTAACTAAAACAATAAAATACTAAAATACAAATATAAATTTGGCTCACGCTAAAGCCGGGATAAAATGAAACTAATTAGTATTGGCATTGACTATTCAGAGCTGGTACAAATTTAGTTTGAGTAGCGCCGCGGTGAATGCATATTTTGTGCGAATACATCGTCACTATAAATGTCCTACTGCAGAGCTCGAGCCTTTAATTATGATGGAACGAAAATAAGATAATTTTACAAGCAGATTATTTATTTTAATTTAATAGCTTGGTTTGACATAATATTTAATAATTCAATTTAATTCATTCATTCAATTGTCTAATAATGATAATTAATTGTCAATGGACTTATTCCAAAGAGTCTCTATCAACATCTACGGAGACTCTCGCTTGACAGTTGGATCATAGGTCTGATGCAGAAGGCAGTACTGCTTGACACGGCACGTATTGTGAGGAGGTTCCTCTCTCTGGAGCCCTAACCACCGGTAGCTTGGTCCCTGTACCCGATGCCGGTGGGTCTACCTTTTTTTTATATTTTTAAATGTTTTTATTTTTTATATCTATATTTAAAAATGTAATTAAATGTGATTAATGTAAATAAAGAAACATAATAATAATGTTTCTATTTAATTTATTAATTTAGTGTTTAAAATTCTTCATCTGTGTGTATGTGATGTATATTTAATTACAATTAATTTGTATATATGTATGTTACGGGCAACGTGATTAACTGGGCATTTTTAATAAGGACCGGTCTTTATTAATAATGCCCAATAACGATGGCCAAAGTGATAAATTTATCACTTTGACCGGCCCTTATTAATAATGGCCTACGGCCCGTGGTCCATGTAATAAGTTAGTGTTTGAGATAGCTTAAAAAAAGCTAAAATTAAGCCAAAAGTCAGAAACAGTTGGTTAGGTTAGTATGGCGACCACAACGCGCACAAGCCGAGCGAGCGAAGCGAGCAGACCGCGGTAGCGGCCGGCGAGTGCCAGAAACATTTAAGTAAAATGTTTATTTTTTAACTACTACTTATGTCCAATAGTTTATTTTTTGTTAACTTATCATGAAAATTTTGTAAGTTTAATTTCATTTAATAAACAAAAACACTACAGTTCACCTATTTTATTACTTTGGGCCATTGATTTACAAAAAACCAAAGATACACACTCCACTTCCCAAAAACGTCCGCAACAAATAGGCGCATTGTGCACTTTTTTTAAATTAGTATCGCGTTGTTCTACCGGCAAACGTCAATCATTAAATTTTATTGCTTTATGTGCATTACTTTTTAAATACAACTTTATGTCATGCGTGTAAGATTGAATTTGATAAAAAAATATGTTTACGATATTACTATACGTATTTATTGCGTATGTTTAATTTGGTGACACTTTTGACTGTTAGTTTTGTTTGAAAATGTGCATCTTGGGTTTTTTATAAATCAATGCTTTGGGCATTATTCATAACGGCCGGGAAAAGTGATTAATTATGCTGTATTAATCACATTGCCCAAATGAGTCGGGCATTATTAATACAGACCGGTCATTATTAATAGTGCCGGGACTTATCAATGTATATTGTATGGGTATAATTGCCTGAAATAAAAGTATTTTATTTATTTTTTATTTTATTTATTTTTTATTTTATTTATTTTTTATTCGTAAAACCATTTGTATTCTTCTTCTGAATTTACTTGTAATTTTGGAGGGGTGTACTTCAATTAACTTAAATTACGCCTGTGTTTTACAATGTATTATTATTCGAAGCTTTCTGATTTTAGCAAGTTTTTACATTGTTTGAACAATACGATTGTAGAAACTCGGCGTCGCTCGTAGAGAAGCTAATTGAATGGTCAGGATGTACACACTCATCATAAATCATAACAGCCTATTAATCTCCCACTGCAAGCCTCCTCCCGTAACGGAGGGATACTTGGCCTACTAATACCACGCTGGCCAGACGGATTGGTATAGGGTTTCATTTCAAGTTTTCCTTATTTCTATGTAAAGGTAATATTCACAGATAGTCCCTTTGTCGGTTTCTACGACACCCATGGGATGAGATTAGGTGGTGACATTGTATTCTTACTAAAATCTTAATATATAACGGTATTTACGAAATACATTTTCTTTGCAAAATATGTTGTGTTCATGGACACCACGAGATAATATACCGATATAACCAACACTATGCGTAATAAAAATTCTTATGACTAATAGTCATTAAAAACATTTCAGGCATTAAAATCTATTTAAAATCAAAGAGAAAATTATATTATGCTGAATTACAAATAACTAATGAACTTGTTAATTAAAACGGGGCGATAAAGGCTAGAATGCAATTAAGACGTTACAGTTATCAAAGAAATAATAATTAAGGGTATTGTACACTGGAAATTTTGTATTGTTTTAGATTGTGTATACCAAGACAAATGTCTGATTAAATACATTAGTATTTTGCAATTCCGTGTGGTGACGGAGTAAGAATACAAAATGTCACCACCCCATCTCATCCCATGGGTGTCGTAGGAACCGACTAAGGTACTATCCGTTAATATTATCTTTACGAAATAAAAGAAGGAAAACTTGAAATGAAACCCTATACCAATCCGTTTGGCCAGCGCGGTATTAGTAGGCCAAATCCCTCCGTCACGGGAGGAGGCTCGTCTCTGCAGTGGGACATTAATGGGCTGGTATAATGAAAACTTAAAGCTTTTTAATCTATTAAGAATTTAGTGTATTTATTTCTCACATTACTGACCTATCTCGGACATAATTTATAAGATAATTTAAATTAATAATATTAAGTCGTGTTGATCTTTACCTACACAGTTATTACATAATTTGTTTAAAATTGTTAATTAAAGGTAATTGCGTATTAAAGACGGTACTGACGCATCGTAAGCTGTTATGTAAAAGATCCTTAAAAACATCAAAATTTAATGTAAAATTTTAATGTTTCTGGACAGTTAAGCGGCCTACGGCTCGACCTACTGTTCATCATGGTCTATAAAACAAAACGAAATTATACAATTTTGTGCAAAATTGCAACGTTTGTGCAAAAGCCTTCAGGCTTGACTACCGCAAGCTGACATACTGACGTTAGGTTCAGCTTACATTGACTATTATTAATCTTAGTGAAGCTTTTATTTGATGTTAAAGAAAGTTAGTTCTTTGGTGGTAATACATTTTGGTTTATTTAAAATAGATAATTATATTAGCTCCGTGTGGTGACGGAGTAAAAATACAATATGTCACCACCCCATCTCATCCCATGAGTGTCGTAAAAACCGTCTAAGGGACTGTCCGTGAATATTATCTTTACGAAATAAAAAGAAGAAAAACTTGAAAATATATATATATATATATATATATATATATATTTTATACCAATCCGTCTGGCCACCGTAGTATTAGTAGGCAAAGTATCCCTCCGTCATTGGAGGAGGCCCGTTCCTGCAGTAGGACATTAATAAGCTGTTATGATGATGATAATGAATTAGGTATATTAGCAGTCATGCAAGATTTAGAGAAGGTGTTTTATTAAATCTGGACCTAGGGTCTTCTATTCAACGTCGCCATCTTACAGATTTCCGAAAGAATTATGCAAATAACAACGGTTGTTTTTGTTCAACAGTGTAAACATAACGGATGGGTGCTTCCACTACTTCGACATGAATTTGGTGGTCCTGGAAAGAAAACTCTATGTTTTTATCCTACAATTTTTAACCGTTACGACTTGGGGAGCTTCAAGAAACGAGCGTACTCCCTTCTTAAAGATCGGCAACGTATCTGTGATTCCTCTGGTGTTGCGGGTGTCCATGGGCGGCGGTGATCACTTAGCATCAGGTGACCTGCAGGCTCGTTTGTCTCCCAATATATTTAAAAAAAAAAATTTTTTTTAGACTGGACACTACCGACTGGGTTTAAGTTCTGACCTTACTGATTTAAAAACAAATCTTCTTCAAGCACATTTGATAGTGATTCCTATTAAAAACTCCATAAAAACATTTTCATTATATCTTTTCACCCGTGTGTAGGTAAGTACATAGCAAAACCATATTTTTACACTGATTTTATCTAAGTCAATGTTCCATAACACTCTATTAATGTCCCACTGCAGGGACGGGCATCCTCCTGTGACGAAGGGAAACTTGGCCTACTAATACCACGCTGGCCAAACGGATCGGTATAGGGTTTAGTTTCAAGTTTTCCTTCTTTTTTTACGTAAAGATAATATTCAAGGATAGTCCCTTAGTCGATTTTTACGACACTTATGGGATAAGATGGGATGGTGATGGTGACATACTGTATTCTTACTCCGTCACCATACAGAGAGTTTACGCACCACACAGTACGAAGCACATTATTTGATAGTAATCCCTATTAAAAACTCCAAAAATACATTATCAAATATCTCTTCACCCGTGTGTAACGTAACAAAACCATATTTTTACACTGATTTTATCTAAGGCAATGTTTGTATACAGATAATACAAGGTTGAGAAACTCAGACGCTGCTGTCGATACGCCACGGACGTACAAATAATACCCTGCTTGACCATAAACCGATTAACTGCTTGAGTTATGAATTACATAAAGAGGTTTTCCATCTCTATTATTGTTATCGGTTTATGGTCGTTTGAGGAAAGTACAAATAATATTGTTATGACATCAATGAGTACTGGTTGAATCCAAATATGGGTAGTTCGCGAGTTATGCACGTACTTTGAGGGTGATTGTTATATTACATTTGAGATTTATTTTTCTTACATAAAAGTTATGTTTTTTGTTGTAAATGTAAAGTGAGAATTTATAACCTTTCTTACTTAAAGTATGCATTATTTTTTAATTGATTCGTTAGAATAATTCTTTAAGACAAAGATACGTTTTATTATAATTTCTAAGTAATTTATATTATACCCTTTCCATTATATTTAACAACATTTGACAGATTGACGTTAGTGACGTTCAGCAGTATCTCGAATGTAATGCCACTCGACTGTAAGCGATTTCGCGATTTTTCAAATTACTTTATTTTACACATTTGGATCCTTACATCAACTTACATTATCATTTTACTATTGTTTCTTTCTTCTATGTTAAGAGAATTAGCCTATAGCTTAAAATGATAAAATTATAGTTAGTTTAAAATACATAATTTATCGTGACACATTCGCGGATTATAGCTAATCTAAAATATCATATTACATTTTATAAACGTATTATGAAGAGTTCAGGTTTATTCATAGCATTTATTTCTACCGATTATTTGTAATTTGTTTCATAATGGTGGTAATCGTTATGAGTGTCCATCACTAAGTAACCATGGTAACTGAAAAAAACATGGGTACGTCTATGAAATACAATATAATTTGTTCGAAAAATAAGCGGAAGTATTACGAAACTTCATGGACGTGAACTGTCAAAAAGCTAAACTTACGCTGGAAGGGGTATAAGTACATTTTTGTGTAAAAACATTATGAAAATTATAGGATATACAGCGGTTTTACAAGTTTCAGGTACACTTAAATTAGGAACATTATTCTAAACAGACTAGGTTACACCTGGCCTACCAAGACCGCGAGAATAAGTTATCTAAAATATTGTTAGGATGTCGTCGTAAACGCCATTTGCCCAGTATTAAGCATCTACTTCAGTATAAAGAGCTATGAATAACAGACAGCGATATAGCAATAAAATTCCATAATGTAGGGACAGCGATTTTAGTATTTCGTCAAGAAATAAATACTTGGGACACAATTCATTCATCCCGGTATTATAATCTCTTTTTCCTTACCGAAGACCGAGCTAAACAAAGTTGTTCCTCTTGTTCTGTCTAAGACATGAAAACTATATTATTATAAATATTTTTTACACTTAAAAAAAATACCGACAACATGACAACAGAAAAGTAACAAAATATATAGAATTCCTAACAAACTAATCGGAAGCACGGTAAATTTTGTTAAATCAACACGCGATTGATCAGAAACGATCGGATATGTATCAACCGATACCTATTAAGGAAGTATTGGAACTAGGAACGCAGTCCTATTCAGTGAGGGGCCAGACATCATTAGGTTAATTGAATTGACGATACTATCGTCAGATGGATAAAGCTTATCAGAAGTATCGCTGTCACCCTGAGATCAATCGTCTGCCTCGTTACTGAACCTAACGATAGCAATCGGAATAAGGCCGTTTGTTGCCTTTTTAAAGAGTTTTCTTTTTTTGTTGAAAGTGTTATTAAGGAGAAATAAATGATGCTCAGTAATGACTGTCTTCTTTTTAATTTAGCCAGTGTTTTCTTACTGATAAAGTGTTTAAATATTTAGCTATGGTATGGTTAAAAATGTTTTTTTTTTACTTTAAGAAGCCCTGATCAAGTCAGTTAGCACATTTGTGCTATATAGCGTAATAGCACACTTAATGAATAATTTGAAAAGTTTGTCAAATCATCTAAAATACTAAAATATGGAACATGCTCTCGTATTAAATGATAGAAGAGACTGGAAGTACTACCCCTATCAAGTGGAAGCCCCTCTTGACTCTGCATGAAATCTTTTCAATTTGATTCGGGACCGGAGTCAGACCTATATTAAGTCTCTAGTGCCTGATTTGCATAAAACTTATTAAAAATAACGTTATAAGATTCTTCTACCTATTATAATGACTTTTGTTATGATTTCATCCACGTATTTAAAACATCCGTGTGGTGACGGAGTAATATTACAATATGTCACCACCCCATCTCATCCCATGGGTGTCGTAAGAACCGATTATATGACTATCTGCGAATATTACTACTACAGTTACTAATTTACATAGAAAGAAGGAAATCTTGAAATTAAACCCTATACCAATCCGTCTGGCCAGCGTCGTATTAGTAGGCCAAGTACCCCTGCGTCACGGGAGGAGGCCCGTCCCTGCAGTGGGGAATAATAGGCTGTTATAATGATGATGATTTAAAACATCATCCAAAGAAATAAACTATGCATATTTTCTTGGTTGATGCTGTAAAAACGGTGCCAGCAAACCATTATATTAATTGGTGTGGTGCACTGCAAGTAAAATCAAGAATTCCCTCTAACCAGTGTGATGCTTGTAGGCCAAGTATGCCGTCGTCTCTGAAGGAGTCCCAGCAGGGTGCCATAAATCAGCTGCTACGATAAAAAATAAAATACATAAAATTAAGAAATTAAGATATTTTTTGAGACATGCTGATTTATTTTTTGTGGCGTTTTGTCGTCTCTGCCTACCCCGGACGGGAGAAGGCGTAAGTTTATGTATCTATGTATTTATGTATGTTGATTTAGGCTTTTAAAGCTGGCTCATGAATTTTCACCTTCTACTAAAGTAATCTTTAAAGTATTAGCGCACATATGAGTTTAAATGTTGTAAACCATAAAATACTCGCCTCATCACGAGCTTACACCGTAAATTTAAAAGCCTTTATACGTAGGTTTGTGTGTAACCCTCCATTACCATAAAATTACGTGATATCACTTTCTTTTGATGTGTCGTAAAAAATAAAAAAAAAACGTGAGTTGAACAATAAACCTTTTTAGAGTTATCCTTTGCGGTTTTGTTAATTAAAATATGTCAGTTTGTGTGTTGATTTGGATGAGCGTACGAGGAAAATTTACTATGTCAGCTGATTGCTTCACCGCACCCGGATCACTACGTTGACGTTGGGTCACTAATAAATTTGTAAAATATTACTTATTAGCGTTGTTCGTTTGAATGTACAGTAAAGTAGTTTATTTGATAATATGTTAATAAACTTCTTTAATTTGGATAAATATTAGTAAATAATGAAACTTAAACACTTGAGTAGGGATTTTACAGCTACTAATTTTGTAAATTATTATCTATGTTTATTTTGTCGTCTATGTTTACGCTACGGAATACTGTGTACTACTTAATTGACTGTTATCAGCGTATTCTTGATATTTTATTCTTAAAATGAAAATAAGATGTGTATATACCTAAAGGTTAAGGTTTTTTAAATTACATATAATTTTTTTTACCTATAAAGCTTAGGTATAACTAGAACTATGTAAATAAAAATAAGATTTTTAGATAGTTCGTTACATCTGTGTATTAACATACAGCATTATCCCAATATTTCGTAAAAACTGAGGTATTTCCAATCACAGTTAAAATTAATTACCTATAGTGTGCTCCACCATATAAGTAAATCCATCGCTAACCATGTACAAATAGCTATTTATCACTATAATCATCGTTAATAATACAAATGATATAAATAAACCTTTTTAATCATAGATTATCTACATGAAAAAGTAATTTATCACGCGCAATGCTAATAGAGGGCTGCGCACGCGTTGAAGGGTCATTGAGAAGGGGGTTCTGTGTAAATGTGCTATTTATACTGACAATTTAGACACTCTGTGCTTTAATACGGTGTAATGAAAATGAGAAAATTAGGTGTTTATTACTTGCTTAGTAAATTTTATATTTTTGGTTCTTTTGGGTATAGGACAACTAGACACATTTACTGTTTAGTGATTTTATTTTTCCTTTTTTTGTGATACGCGCTTAGCTCTTACGGAATGACTTAAAAAAGTAGGATTATGCTTGGAAGCATAATCCTTAGACTCGAGTCTAGACTCTTAAATACTTAGAGAAATCTAAAAACTCAAACAAAGTTATATAGTCACCACCTTGATGGTTGGCGGTCATCCACTGTGTGTTTTTCGCGAAACTTCCTAACGCGAACAACAACTGTTTTGTGGAACAAGCTCGCTGCGGCGATATTTCCGGACCGTTACGACTTGAGGAGCTTCAAGAAACAAGAGTACTCCCTTTTTAAGGGTCGGCAATGCATCTGTGATTCCTCTGGTCTTTCGGGTGTCCATGGGCGGCGGTGATCACTTATCAAACAGGTGACCTGCTCCAATTACATACAAAAAAATAGAGGTCAACCATGAATACAAAAAATGTTTCATTGTTATTCATTAAGCTATTTACCAAATAATTCCACAATACAAATTAATTTTAATAATCTCAATATTTACGACGCGTTATTTTTTAATGAAACCCACAGAACGATTATTACATTATTTTAGGTCACGTGTGACCACTTTACCAGAATGATTATAATATTTTATCGTCACAATTTGGGGTGAAATCGTTATGGCAGTTTATGGTAAATAAATAACGCATGTCAACTTATTTTTAAAGAGTGTTGATGTTTTTCTATGTTTATTGAAATTATTTTTTATAAATTTTGTTATTATATTATCTTTCTTGAAGAAGCTGTAGACGTAACTGGGAACTCGCAAAGATGAAGATCTTTGCGAGTTCCCAGTTACGTCCACAGCTCGAGAGCCATGGAGCCTGGGGTCTGCTTTCCCACTTCTTTTACTCCACTTCCCACGGTTTTCGGCATCCTTAATTGTAAGATCATTGGCACGCATGTCATCCCTGGCTTTTTTTGTTATAATTATATCTGTTGCCGCAACTACGTTGTCTTACATGCTTTCACAACTATATCAACTCTATAATGTCCTATAACTAAAAGTAGGCCTTTTACACTGAAGGGGCAAAACTTGAGTTGACTTGTATAGGACTTTATGTCAAGCTTTCTTGTTATATTAATGCAGAAGAAATATTTGCAAGTTTTTTTTTTAAGTCAGGTAAATATTTGGTCAAGTTAACTTTAGTTGTCAAATTGTCATAAAGACAATTTGACAACTAAAGTTAACTTAACCGAATTTTTAACGATTTTAAGGAACGAGAATTGACATTTAGATTACGACGCCTATAAGTATTCTTAGTCAGTACAATAATAACTGATTGTTCATTTCCAAAATAAAACTCCAGGCTTGTTACAATAAATAACAATTTTGTTTCGTTGTTATTTATTTTGCATTGGAGCAGAAAAAAAGAATTTGCTAGCAACGCAAATATAGGCTAACTTAAAATGGTAATTGGTATGCTGACACGATATCCACGAGTAAATATTGTATGCAAATAAATAAAATTTTAAAGTTCCCGTTTGAAAAGCTGCATCGGCTTTTTCGGACTTTTGTAGTGACGTAAATGAGAAATACGTTGAATGTTAATAGAATGAAAATAAATCATAAGTTCTGATAAATTAATTTATTAGTTACAAATGAAAGGTAGTTATTTAAAGAAGGTTTATTTTCAAATAAACGTAAAAAGCTAAAAAAACTTGTTTAAGAAGGTAGTGGGTCGGTCGGATCTAGAAGCCCAGCAACATGAATAAAAACGAGATTCTACAAGACTCAAAAGCTAGTTTTACATAAAGGTTTTACTGAATGCCCATTCATTTTCCATTTCATGCAGTGTCCCATAGATTCGTCTAATCCAGGAAATTGAGGCCGCAGAATGCTTTCTAGCTTCTACCAAGCACCTGCTAATACACGGTTAAGTTGTAGTTGGAAAATGCTTAATTAATAAGTAATTTTTCTCCCATAAGAATCAAGCGTTGAATAATGTGCTTTCTCTAATATCTTGCTTGATTCAAAAGTTGCCAATCAACATAGTGTATACCTAATCTAAAGTAAGGTTTAAGTAAATAGATCACGTAGTAATGTTACTATCTACCTATGCAAATCATACTGGATCTTTTACTCAATTTCAGTCACAATATCTAGTTTCTTATTCAAACTAGTTTAATCTCATAGATATGTTTTATCTTACGTTGAAATGCGGTTGACAGTTAAATGCTCATGTTGAAATGAATAAGTTATTTGGTTACTAATATTGGTTATTAATAGCTGTGAGGTGATTTCTTTCTAATACAAACTTGACTTCCCTTTCTCACGCATGGGGGTTGCTTAAAGCTCTTAAGATATTTTATCTTATGAGCTTTGTTCTCCGTGTGGTGACGGAGTAAGAATACAGTGTGTCACCACCCCATTTCATCCCATAGGTGACGTAAAAACCGACTAAGGCACTATCCGTGAACATTATCTTTACGACATAAAAAGTAGGAAAACTTGAAATTAAAACCCTACACCAATCCGTCTGGCCAGCGTGGTATTAGTAGGCTAAAAATTCCTCCGTTACGGAAGGAGGCCCGTCCCTGCAGTGGTACATTAATGGCTGTTAGAATGAGTTTGGTGGCCTAATCATTGCCACAATTTTCAAGGGAAAAGGGTAAACCCAAACTTCCCACTCGCTTTTTGTGATTTTCTTCGGAGATCAGTCACGTGTGAATTAATGTGGTTAGATAGGCATACTGATGGTGACAGCATGATGATTTTTATGTTGCATCGGCTTCATTCTCGGACCTTATACACATTTTCTAACAGGTTCGTTACAGTCATTATGTCGTGATTCTTATAAAAAAACCCACCAACGGGTCCGGACCCGTGCTCCAACAACGATTATCCAAAAAATCTTCTCAATGCATTATTTAAAAAGATATATACGATATAGATAGAGCATCAACTAGAACTTTAATGTGAGTAACTATTTATACATAAATATCATGACCTATTTCAAATTTATTACAAAACTATCCCTATACACAAGACCCTCTAGAAAAACAATAAAATATATACAAATATAAACAGTCTGTTCCACTACAAAACTCAATATATTCTTGAAAACGGGATTTATGTCAATGAAGTCGAAAATCGTCCCCCCGGCAGGGCATATCAACACATCAATATATCAGATCGGGCCTGCCATTTGTCAGGCAACGCTATTTATAGAACAGATACGTTAGGCGTCCAATCGATAGCGTATATTACGCACAGCAAGCATTACGCATACGAAACTTTTACTTAGTGTGTGAAGTACTACTGCTACTCACTTCTACTTTATTAATCTTAGGCCCGATTTACACATCGACAAGTACAGTAGCGAGTTAACCCAGATACTCCTGAAACTATTTAGGATCTCAGATCTTTGTAATTTTTTGATATGTTAGTATTAGTGTCACTAACTTTTCAGGAAAAATACAAAAAAAAATCCTTTTCATCTGGGAAAGCTGGAAAATGATCGGTGTTATAACACCTGGTAGGAGAATGGACTACTATTGCTAGTAGGGAACTATGGGACATATTTTAGATAAAATTATACACTTTATTTATTTTTTTAATCTTTGTTAGACTTTCATACAGTTTTATATTATTAGTAGAATATAAGTATGTCATATTTACGTTAATTTAGTTATAAAGCAACTCTTAGGGTGAAAATAAACCTACCATTTTTTACATAAAATACTCGTAGATTTGTTTTTGAAAATTTTACAAGTTAGGGCCGTGTATAAATTGCGTGTAACAATGGCTCCCATAATAAAACACTACTGCTTTATTGATACTATAATTATATAAAAGCCATAGGTAAGAAATTATGGTCAATACACCAAACTAAGGTCTCACTTTTATAAATTAGTCGTTACTTGTCACCACTTAGTGTATTATCACAGCAGTAAAAATGTAACATTACTTATTCGATCTCGTGAAAGAGCGTTACTTCTATGTGCAAAAACAGTATCTGATAACTTTCAGTACATGCCTCTTCGATGGACCACATCCACAATAAAATGATAGCCATGATCCCTGGCTCTTTTTCTTCTCTCTCTTTTTTCAATGCATTGCTTGTGACAATAGTCTACTTATCTTTTGGCTAGTGTATAAGTTTGTACACTAAATGAACAAATGACATAGCAACAGAAACAGCATATCAACGACATCATCACCAAACATGGCATCAGAATAATATTATATTGATGGCTGTAGTTTATTCGGACCTTCGGATGTTTGCCATTATGGGTAAGAATTTGGATAATTCTGTTTCTTAGATATTCTCGCTGCAAAAGCAGTACCACTTGTTAAAAGAAAGGCTACAGGAGCTGAATGAGGTACAGTAGAATTTTTTAGGTGGGACGAAGATTCTGTACGCCTTTCCTTAGTTATATAAGACGTTATATTCATAGTAGTCAGAAGTACTTTCTTCATATTCTACTACAGCGTTAACCCTAAATTGACCACCCAAAACCAAAAAATGACTATACTTCGTGGAAAAGGTGTTTCATCATTCATTTTTTCTAATTTCTCTAATATTTCGAGTAAACATAATGATTTTTCTGGCTGTGACCTAACATTTTGTAGTAAAGCGAGATAGACGTATATTCTCCTACTAGGTGTTATAACACCTCTGAGAATTTTATTCATAAATAATAAACACATTTTAATACAATATAACTATGTTTCTAACGTTATAGCTAACAGTCATTAGTTTGCATAATCAGGACGATATTATTAGGTCCCTATACAATAATTACAGAGAAAGTAGCTATTAGTTGGGATTTTGAAAAAAATCCACTAATCTTTTTTTAATTGACCGAAAATCCATAAAATTCGATGCATATAACAATTGTTTCTGCACCTAAATAACTACGCACATGTACTAAATAAGATATAATGAGAAATGCTGATCACTATTCGCTTTTTGTATATTTTATTTGATGGTATTGTTAA
Organism: Schrankia costaestrigalis; assembly: GCA_905475405.1. NCBI lineage: Eukaryota > Metazoa > Arthropoda > Insecta > Lepidoptera > Erebidae > Schrankia > Schrankia costaestrigalis. Next base: position 5,723,623 of record FR997830.1, read on the forward strand.
AGTCATTTAATCGGTGTTATAACACCTGGTAGGAGTATCTGGGTTAAGTAGTAAGTTGTTTAATAAGTTGATTTAAATAGATCTCCATCCTATTTTTTGGCGAGTTAAGTACGAAGTAGCCCCCTCTCTCGCGTCTCGCCAACTTAACTCGCCAAAAAATAGGATGGAGATCTATTCAAATCAACTTAATCAACAACTTACTACTTAACTCGCTACTGTACTTGTCGATGTGTAAATCGGGCACTATGACGACCTCTATGGCGTAGTGGTTATGTAACATGATTGCTACGCAGAGGTCACGGGTTCGATTCCCGCTCAATGCAAATATTTGTGTGCATGTATATAATTGTTTGCATTGGTCCGGGTGTTTTATTTATATAATTAAGTATGTAAATACAGAAAAAAAGAATTTAAGTATATTATATTTATCCGTTGCCAAGTACCTATTATAGTACAAGCTTTGCTTAGTTTGGGACTAGATGACGTTGTGTAAATGTGTGAGGAATATTTATATTTTTCTATTGAAAATCTCCAACCTGATCTTCAATAGCATTAAGTTTTACGGAAATTGAATATTTTTGTTTATAAAAACAATATTAGTTAACCAGTTATGATTAAATTACTACAAGACTAATTTGAAAGTACAGCCCATCAAAGAAGACATAATTTTACACTAGGCATAATATTTAAATACCTAAGTTAAAAATGCATTTAATTAGGAAGACTTCTATGAATAAGTAACTAACATTTATAAAAAACTCTTCACTGTCTTCTGAGCAGCTAGGTAGATTATATTTTAAATCAAACCAAATTGTGTTTCATAATTGAGTATGTAGAGTTTTAATACGCTGTCAAAACTTTCTTAAGTTTGTTTTTGTTGACTTTACGAAGGAAATTAGTTTTTTGTGTTTTTCTTTTATTCTTCAAACATAACCTAAATTTATGAATTGAAAATTGTTTTACTCGGAATACAAACTTATTATTTATTTGAAGTCAAATCCTTGAAATATTCGATACTAATATTGCTAAACAAAAAAAAAGAAAATAAAAAAAATAAAGTTACTTCAGTGTTTACTTTGTAATTCCAACTACATTAAAAATAAAAGAAATGAGAAAAAACCTTACATATGCCAGTATTTAAGTAAACAAGTCAAGATAAATGTTTTGTAACACTTCACAATTCCAATTTTAGTAAATCACGAAATCAAATGAGATTTACGATATTAGTAACTATGATACTGAAACATTAAATACATTAACACGTACGTTGCGTTAATCACATTGAAAGTTATCCACTATAAGATAGCAGATGTTCATATTATTATCAGCAATAGAGTCAAGGCGTGCCTTACTATGTCTTCGACAACTGGCCCCAAATTGGGACATTTTCATAATGGAGGATCACTTCTGTTCTTATTTGTTTAGACACGCAATTTTCTTTTGTTTTTATTATAGAAAACGCAATTGAATATTCTATATGTCGGCGCTTCGGCATAATAACGGAAGTGGTCAACGCCTATTTAAGAGAGACAGCTGTCACTACTGTCACTCTAGCGAAGCGTCGTATCGATGGTAGCGATGCGGCCATATCTTTTCGACATTGTTCGTACGGAAGCCGCAGGCGCAACACGTATTCGACGAATCGCTTTAAATATGGCTGATCAGTGCGCGTTACGTTATAATTAACAATTATAAGAAGTCTTGTGATTGCGGGCTTTGTGCTAGAACATTTATTTCATTGCCATTGTATTATCGCGAGTAACTTTAACGGTTGTGTAAGAAGACGCCTTTACTTTAGTATCGTGTTATGTACGCGGCCACGCCATCCGTGATGAGTACCGAGTTCACCACGTTCCAATGTAATCCGTTTAGATCCGAGCTAGGATAGCTTATTTTCAAGTTAATTGTTATTAGACTACCATAGTAAAATGTGCAGAGTGCAAACCAAGTTTTATTTCGAATGTAGTAAAAGTGTTCAGTGTAGTAAAAGTTTTACTTCGAGTTGACCGATCTATCGTAGAACGTGCCACCATAGGCTAGAGTCGACATCAGAAGTGGGATGAACGCCAGCCAGCCACAGTCTGCGTAGTGAACGAGTATCTTGGTATTCTGTGCTGATCCGGTGAGCCCATTCCAATTTACTTTTTTTTGAGCGAAGTGCTCACTGTTAATGGATATTGCTGATATTTAGCAGTAAAGGTTTTGTGTTCCTGGTATAAAGCAATTTCAATATTTTATAGTGTAATTTTATTTTGGCCGGATAGGATGTGGCTCTATGACAGTAATCTAATTTCTATGTTTTAATTTTGTCTACTGGTGAAAACAACTATTAACTTGTAAAAAATATTGGTTTAATATCATCTGTGAATAGTACCAGGGTACGCTGTTTTAACTTTTGGTCTATTACGTGCGAATTTCGAACGCTGATACGCATTCGTTAAATTTTGAGCATCGAATCATCATCGTTGCAGTCAAATAATAATAAGATGTGTAAAGGATTTAATCACACTTTTGCACTATCAACCTGTAAAAGTTACATTTAATTAATGTGGAACCAGTTATTTGTCATTCAACGCTACTATGAAAATTAGTGATTCTTATTTTCTACTTGAGCAGTGAAAAAAAAAAAAAAAAAAAAAAAAAAAAAAAAAAAATCATAAAGTTTGATATTGGCAGAATCGTCAGCTATGTTAGTATAAAAAAATAAAATATTATGGGTATAAATTACCGCGAGGTTGAAATACGTAGGTTTTCACAGTGTAGGTACCTACAATTAAATAGTTGAATTGATTAAGTAGTGTCTGTATAAATTGTCAGGAGTGATAATTATTATTTCGGCAATAAATTAGTGTCTTCGGGCTAGTGACAAGATCAGTGTTAGTGTACGTGGAAGTTGCTTTTGGGATTGGTAAGAATAAACAATTGTGCTATTGGTGATATTAACATTCATTGATGTAAAATAGTTTGGCTCACATATTGAACAAATATCACGTAGGTATATTCTAGTGGTGAATTTAGTAGATTTTGATAGGAGTAATATTGCATAAACTATTAGGAAACTATTAAGAGTAGATTATATTTCACTGTGATCTTTTTGTTACAATTTAGAGATCTTGTAATTGGTGGATTTTGAATACCGGTACGATATTCAAATAAAATGTTCTAAAAATTGGAATTATGATGGTTAGTAGTATTGGAACATTCAAATTTGTTTGCAATTGGAATGAGAGTTTAAAACATTCGACTATGTTTTAACATTAGCACTTTAAAGTTTTGTGTTACTTTGATATCTTATCCTGACTGAAATAAGACGAATAATATGGTTTAAAAATAGAACATGATGGTTTGTAATATTTGAATTAGAAGTTTTAAAAATCGAATACTATGATTTATATCATTGCATTTGAACGTAATGATTTACATTAACATTTTATACTTCGTTACTTTGACATTTTATTCCGAACGAAAGAAAGCGTTGTTTTATTCGATATTATTACTAATCCAAAGAGATTTGATTTGTATTCTCAACTGCCCATACAAGTAGTGGCTGAGAGTTACAAGTGTCGTTTTATTTTTGTTACTCTTTGTAATTTTACAACGTACTTTACGTGGTGCGTCTTGATGATGATGTACCATCTATACCCACAATTAGTAGGGAATCAGTTTCACATAACTGAGCTAACAAATTATTACCTACTAGGTAAATAAAAGTGCAAAGATGAACTCTGCATATGTGCAAGTGACTATGATATACGTGGCTCAATATAATAAAGACTTTAAGTCTTTTCTAAGTAAAATATAATCCTTCCTTTACCGGGTTATATTTGAAATACCCAAGTATATTGGTGTATCGGATAATAGGACATCTATGTCGTTAAGGACGCAGGATCAGTTATGTTCTACGATTTAGATATCAATGAATTGTAGTTATACTGACTAGTACAAACTTCCGTTAAAAATGTACTCTAATTTTATTTGAAGTGTTACACAAATGTTGAAAGTAGTAGATAAAGATACCGTTAATGTGCAGTAATAGATGAAGAGTGCGATTGATATTAAGAATATAGTTTCTGGATATAACTTCTCTCAGGTTAAAACAGTTGCTTGCATAAGATATCAAAGGGACGGGTACCAGTTGAGATAGAGATTCGTGAGATAATTAATTAGTGTAAGAAACTCGACCCTACTAGAGACTAGTGAGTAATCGTATTTATCCTCGTATCTCTTGGGACAAGAGTGGGTGTTCGATGGACAAATAACTCTAGTGGTGGTAGGTTGTGGTCTGTACGTGTAACTTAGAGCTTTCATTGCTGAAATTTCATAACTATGACAATGGTACATGACTCTTTGTAATTATAATGTTCTGAATGATTAAGACTAAAGTATAAGAAATAAATTCATTTAAGGTTAAGGTAGGTTAAATAATTAAACCTAATTGTATAGCTTATATTGATGGGTTCATGTAAAATAACATTTACTGTTCTTGAGGTGTACCTATATAGACACTAAAACCAATGTAAGAATGATGTGTATAATCTCAGATTAAGAAAGATGTTTAGCGACTGTGTCTTTTTAAACAAGGTGATAGGTTGAGTGTGTTGTGGATAAGAAGTTCGATGTGGAAAATGCCAGTAGATCATGTAACAGTTAGTGTTATAGCTTTACTGACGACAAGCAAGCTTAAGTGTAAGGGGCCAAGTAGGGATGCTATGAGGCGTATTGTGTTCGACTGTACCAGAGATCGTAGTCAGGAATACCATAATGTGAAGTCAGTAGGTAATCCACACGGGCGAGTTACTTGATCTACTTTAGAAATTTTGAATTAGTTACTGTTATTGGACTTAGAAAGTGGAAAGCGTGAATCTTTTATTATTGCGTATGGCTTCTGCTTTGAACCCTATGCGTCTGTATCCGGCTGAAGGAGGCAGTCTTTTGCGGCCAGAGTGGGGTTGTGCAGCTCACGCATTTCCTCCAGAGAGGCGACGTCGGGGGCATTCCTCGACGATGTGCATCATAGTTTGTTCTGGGGCTCCACAATCACACCCCGGCGAGTTTTTGGGGTCCCATCGGTGGGGTGGTGGTTGCGTCGCCCTTGTCCAGTTCTGGATCTGTTTTCCCTTTTCGGCACAGTGCGGCGGCTGTCAAAGCCAGAAGGTGTGAATAAACTCGTAATACAGGAAATGGGACGATTTGTAGGTTGCGACGCAAGCCTGAGAACCACATTAAATTAAGAAGTTATGCATAATCATAGTAGTATAGTAGACTATAGAATCGTGTGGTCCTCGTGGTGGAATCCTGCATTCTGGAGGAGTGCATTTAAACCAACTACAGGCCTAATAGAGCTTCGATGAAATCATGAACTACAGGCCACGAATCTGGTTCCTGCTTTGATTTACTTCGGTTTAGTAATGATTTGCATTAAATTTAGTATTGTAGTAAGTAAATAAAAGTGGTGCTTGGTTGCTCTAGCATTAGCAGGTTGCTCGATGATTAAAGTACCAAACCAAAGTGCTGCCGTTTGTTAATTTTTAATACTTAAGTTGGGATGGATTAAGTTACAGTTAGTCACGATGAAAGGTTTTATTTTCATTTCTATCCCGGGTTGGTTTTAAAGAATTAAGTTGGTTATGACCGTACGGTTTGTACTTTAGCCTGGTTTCTCTTTTGCCTTTGTCTAACGTAACCTTTATCTCGGGATAGGCACACGCACACAAACACGGCTGTTTAGCGTAAGGTAGTAGGAAGCAGTACTTAATTTGGTCATTAGACAAAGCTTCATTCTAAAAATAAAGGGTAGAATGGAATGGATGGTGGACTCTAGTTTCCACACTTAAACTCCCTTTTGGTCCATTGTGTGTGCAGAATCCTGGTTAACTTAGCCAGCTTAACTCTGTCCAGAAGCGCAGAAGTTTCCTGGGAACTTCACAGGCTTCGCGGAGTGACCTCACTGGTCCGAGGATTTCGTTTCGTTAAGAAGTCACTGCCTCGTATTCCAGGATTACGTGCGTGACTGATTCTTCGCTATTGAAGCATCCCCTGCATATGGGACTGTCAGCACAACGTTAAGAATAGATGCTTGTTAAGGTGACAGTGGGCCGTAATAGTCCTTAATTATCATTATTCTTAGATTAGTTCTGTTAAGATTTAGTAGGCGTTAAGACAGTCGCGGATTCACAGCAGGCAGCGCTTGTTTAGACTGTCTGCATTCTGCAAATAAAGGGTAATACAATATTATAAAGCTTAAGTTGAATGGGACGGACAAGTATGCACATAACCGACTTCTACCAGATAGTGACAATTTTAGCCAGAGAAACTAAACCTGATTGTGACGTTTAATTATGATTTTTAGTTTAAAAGTTATTGTAAACTTCAAATAGGAATGTTACAGCCTGTAATTAAATTGTGTTGTCTATCTAAAAAAAAAATTTTATCTCCCAATTTAAAGTCCAGCAGGGACTTTTTACTGTATATGAAATCTTGTTTCTGATACACGAGTACGTGCAACTTGCCATGATCGTTTGGTCGAAATTAATACCAGCTTAATGAATAAAGAGGAGGCCGTGACGGCGCCGAATAATACAGCCCTCTCGATGATGGGTTCCGTGACGGACTCGGTAGTAACGCAACTTTGACGGCAGGTTCTGATACATTAACTCTGACTATGAGTTTAAGACTATGACTACGAGATTGAGAACGAATTTTATATTAACGCAAGTAACACAGTCCGTAACTTGTAGGTATGTGGAATCTGAAGGCATTGTTCGCATGGAGTCTACTTGACTATGTTGGCACGCTGAGTGAGAAGAGTCGTCGAGTAATTTGGTATGCGGAATTTGGTATTTGGTCGAATCGAGTGCCGTCCGGGCCATGCACTTGCGGCTGGTTGAAGGGACGCTCTCGTTCAGTCCAGATGAGTTGAGTACGGGCGAAGCGATTGCCGTCCGAGCCATGCACTTGCGGCAGGTTGAAGGGACGCTCTCGTTCAGTCCAGATGAGTTGAGTACGGGCGAAGCGATTGCCGTCCGAGCCATGCACTTGCGGCAGGTAGAAGGGACGCTCTCGTTCAGTCCAGATGAGTTGAGTACGGGCGAAGCGATTGCCGTCCGAGCCATGCACTTGCGGCTGGTTGAAGGGACGCTCTCGTTCAGTACAGATGAGTTGAGTACGGGCGAAGCGATTGCCGTCCGAGCCATGCACTTGCGGCAGGTTGAAGGGACGCTCTCGTTCGGTCCAGGTAAGCAGTTGTGCATGAGCGGAAGGAGCGTCGTCCCCATACCTGTGTGGGGTTGGATGAAGGGACGCGCTCGACCGGTTCAGGTGTTTTGTTGTTTATTGACCAAGTTGATGAAGGCAGTATCGTCAGAACTAGATCTTATAAGGACTCGTTAAAAAGATGCACCTGTGCATTTGAGTGTCTTAATATGATTGAACATGTGTTTGAAGCTACAACTGAACATTCATGTAGAGTCCTGAATGTAACAGGATGGACGAGCGGTTGTCTTGGTGATCGAGCATAGTGTGTTTGAGGAATACAGTATCGCCCGAGGACGGTCGAATGTCAGTCTGGCCGTGTCGGCGCTTCGGCATAATAACGGAAGTGGTCAACGCCTATTTAAGAGAGACAGCTGTCACTACTGTCACTCTAGCGAAGCGTCGTATCGATGGTAGCGATGCGGCCATATCTTTTCGACATTGTTCGTACGGAAGCCGCAGGCGCAACACGTATTCGACGAATCGCTTTAAATATGGCTGATCAGTGCGCGTTACGTTATAATTAACAATTATAAGAAGTCTTGTGATTGCGGGCTTTGTGCTAGAACATTTATTTCATTGCCATTGTATTATCGCGAGTAACTTTAACGGTTGTGTAAGAAGACGCCTTTACTTTAGTATCGTGTTATGTACGCGGCCACGCCATCCGTGATGAGTACCGAGTTCACCACGTTCCAATGTAATCCGTTTAGATCCGAGCTAGGATAGCTTATTTTCAAGTTAATTGTTATTAGACTACCATAGTAAAATGTGCAGAGTGCAAACCAAGTTTTATTTCGAATGTAGTAAAAGTGTTCAGTGTAGTAAAAGTTTTACTTCGAGTTGACCGATCTATCGTAGAACGTGCCACCATAGGCTAGAGTCGACATATAATTAGTAAAGCAATGTAAAGGTTACTTCTTGAAAGAACAAACAAATAAATGAATATTGACAAGGAGCAATAAGGCAATTAAAAACTAAAACACTATTGTATGTGATTCAACAAAATCTTCTACCTTGGAGATGGAGTTGTAACGTCGCTGCATACTGATGCAGCGATGTCACAACTACGTCGATCAATGTGATTAACGCCTACGTGCCTACGTTCTTTCAATAGTAGACGGCTACTAGTGACCATGGCTGGTGTAACCTGGCCGAAACTTGAGAGCCTCAAAGGTAAATTATTGCTAAATATTTACCAAAATAATATACGCCGTGTTAATAATAATTATATAAAATAAAACACGATAGTTTTAAAGTTAATATTAATCTATTACTTAATAGCACAAGCTTAGTTTTGGACTAGAAATATGCTTTGTGTAAAATATCTTTGTTGGAATGTTATTATAAATGCCCCTTTACTATTAATATGTTTTCTATTTCATATTATGTTATAAGTTGTTTACAAGATGCTACACTTTGATATCATTTATGAACAAGATGGGAGTTAGTGATTACAAAATGTAATTGATCACAGCTCGCTTGAGTCGTTATCCTGTTTAGATTTGGGTCGAATTAATTATTTATGTGTTAATGATAGTTGAATATGGTTGGCTTGGAACAGAACTGGAACAGACTATATCAAAATGTTATATAAAAACTATTGTTATTAAAGATATAATATTTAAAAAAGACAACTCCTGTGTTAGAGCTTAACTACTGTATCGCAGGGACTTTACAAACATAAATGTAACGGACTCAAAGCACTCCCAGACTTAGGACAATAAGATAATTTATAAGTACTCAAATATTCACTTGCATGGGTTTCGAACTAACAGCCTCGCGGACTTTAGCCACAAACACTTGCCACCCAAATAGTTTCATTATGTGTTACTGTGCTTACGTCACATTGAAATCATAATTATATTTATTTATTAATGCCTTTCAAATCTTTTCAAATCATAACGTATACGTGAAAATAGAAACAAACACCTACTCCAGTGTGACGTAAAAGTATGCTTACGTCATACTAAATTACTATTTTCATGACTGATTTATTCATAAACCACTACTGAACCATACGCTTTCAAAACATTACTTTATACATACATAATAATGACACCTACAAATATTTGTTCAATACAATGAAATATTTTACGTACAACATTACTGTTGAACTCCCACACAAAGTATAGGCATAGCTTTGAATAACCTATAAACGGAAGCAATACAATAAGTCAGAAACGTTAAAAGACAGGAAAACAAACGCCTAAAACCAACAAGTCGCAATTACAGCCCCGAAGATTAATCAGGAAACGCCCAAGTAAGCGTTTAACCATCCTAAATTGCTACAAAAGGTATACCGACATTGTGATCAATTAAGTTGATAGCCGATTGAGTACTCCACTTAGCTGTACCTATGTGAAGTAGATGTGACCGCAAGACCCTAAATGCCTGGTACTACTTACAAAGGAACTTTAATTATCTTGACTAGTTTTAGTAATGCCTTCGTTCAAGTAAATAGAATCAGGTTGATATTGGCAATGTTTTAATGAAAGTAGGTTATCGGTGGGTATCGGTATCGATACTTACTGAATTAGTTCCGGTAAACGACTCTTTAAATAGTTAACAGGTTTAAATATAAATAAATAAATAAATATAAATATTTCTCACACATTCACACAACGCCATCTAGGCACAAATTAAGCTAAAATACTATTACGAATATTTTCCTAGTGCAGTACACCATAATGGTTCATTTGCATTGTTTTACTATTGTGACTGGCTGTTGTGTGCCATTAGCAGCAAAATGGTTATGATCTAAGCTATGAATTTAACACTAAAGCACAAAGTAGTTGTTCATTTACGACATTATGTATCGACGAAGTGATAGTTCGATCAACTCACGTCGTGTTCCCATAGGGATGGGTATAGAATAATGAGCGTCATGTGCAGACTGTACAACTTGTATAGTTACTGTATACATAAGAAACTGTAATTCTTCATCTGCAATTATGCATACTGTCATAGCATAGCAGTAAATTATGAGTGCTATGCACTTGCTCTTTCTGAACAATATTCCACCAATTACGTCAAAGTAAGGTTTTCTTGGTCGTGCTTTGCCCTCTATATTAACGATAATATTTTTTATAATGAAACAATGTATACCCTAGTAAATAATTTATACCTTTTGAAGTGTTTTGTATTAAACTCGTAAATATAAACATTTTCTTATCTTAGATTTATTAGAAGAAAAATAAGACTTTCTAATGAATCTTCAAAAGTACGGAATTGATATACTTTCTATTGGCATTTTCTATTATAATAAAGAACTAATAGTCAATATACAAAAACAACGCGAATTTTGTTCATAGAATTCCTAAAATACGAGAGCAATTTGTTGGAAATAAACTTTTAGAAGAGAAAAATTATGACTTCAAACATTTTTTCGTGAGGGGAGCTTTTGGTTGAAAGGGGCATTTGGCACTACGTAGTTTTGTTAAATTGGTTGCATTGCTCGGGGCCAGTGCAATGTGAAATGATGTATTTTAGTCAGTAGATATAACTTTCATTCCCTTGTAAACTAAACTCGATCTATTATTACAAGTAATATAAACAAAATTCCTGAGAAACGAATGGAGATTATTTTAATCCTGACTAATAACTACCTGAATACGTCCTGTCAATTTTTTTGAAATTAGTAGATCAACCTCAGCTGATCAGGGAAGCCTGTCCCTGCATTAGAACAGAGCTAAGCACTTATATGCTGATAGGAAAGGGAAAGGGGACAAGTAAGTAGTCATAGTCACTCCTATCATGAATCTCGACCATGTCAGGTGACTAAGAGATTAGAAATACCTGACAAAACCTCAACATTTTATTGTAATCATAACAGCCCATTAATGTCCCACTGCAGGGACGGGCCTCCTCCCGTGACGGAGGGATACTTGGCCTACTAATACCACGGTGGCCAGACGGATTGGTATAGGGTTTAATTTCAAGTTTTCCTTCATTTTATTTCGTAAATATAGTAAGCTACTTTGATATATTTCGTTCCGTGATATAGAAAGCTACTTTATCCCTTGCTTTTGAAAGCATGCCATAACTTTATAATAGTACATTTAGACAGATGTGTTTAATAGAAACTCATGAAATAAATCGATGCCATCAATATTGAATATTACTTACAAACTATTCAGAGGTTCTGTATTTGTCTCTATTGTGTTTTGTCTTTAAGTACAATTATTATTATGAAGATAAATTGATTTCTTCTTACATAACGTCATCGTTAGTAACTCAAGTAAATTTTTTCTCTAATTTTTAAAGGATGAGTAATTGACCTTGGTATTTTATTTTGGCGGTAGACTAGCACTGCCGTTATAAATATAACTACTTTAATTTAAAATACACAGGTTTTTTTAATGTTATGATTAATCTAAATTCTAAAGATTAAAACTGAAGATAATCTTCACACATGCGGACACGTTTTCAAATCCTTTACCACATTTTCCATTGTATTATGAGAGAAAATCCCTTACAAGCACCCTTACGTAAACAAAATAATCTTTGAAAGTACTCCAAAACATCATAAAAGATAGAAATAAATAACTTTCCCCAAAAACCATCTCAAGAATGTGTAACTACCGCCAAGAATTTCCCTATTCATCGCTAAATTCCAGATTCGTTCCGTTCGTGTATTAAAGTAGCAAGTCACATGTACATTAAAGGGCGGCAAGTAGCCGCGGCACCAATTACTTTCGGCAACACTAACACTATCTAGGGTGGCAACAATAAACCATAACATTCATAAAGGGAAAGTGTCGTAGTACATACAATCGGTGCCAATAAAACAGCGAGATCCACACCCCATGCAATAAGCAAAGGCGAAATAGCGCGGAAACCTTGGGGGAAACAGAATTAATACTTATGGTTAATTGTGCCGGGAGTACAGAGCTCTAAGATGATGCATTTTATTGCTTTGATGATTTTTATCTAACATTGTAAATGTATTAATCGAGGATTTGGTTTACCTTACATTTTAAAAATGCCGAGATCAATTAACTAACGAGCACAGAGCAGTTTATAGATTAGACAGTAATGTTTTAAAGCCGTTGCCACAGCAGGGGCTCCAAGGAAAAATGGTTCAAAACCTGATGTCAACTTTAAAAAAATAAACACTTGATAATTTTATATCAATCTAGCCTATCAACATTGTACATTAAAAAGAGAGTTGTTAAAACTACGTAGAAAACGAAGATTTTTTTCTGAAGCTTTAAATAACAATTGAACTTACTTTATCTACTTTTATTTTTGTATTTTATACAAATATCTTATATCAATTGATTTAAAAAAGTATTTTCTTACAAGAACGTTGACCTGTCTAAAATATAACTCCATTCGACAAAGGCAATCAGTTTCGCAGACTTAACGGAGCGCAATCTTAGCGCTTCTCATTGAAGGGTGACTCTTCCCTTAAGACGTGTTCGGACTAACAACGAGTAGAGGTGAGATGTACAGTTCATTACAAATACTGCGGCCGTGAACTAACAGCGATGACTTGTCTATCAGCTTTTAGTTTTTCACTTAAGCCCGATTTACACATCGACAAGTACAGTAGCGAGTTAAGTAGTAAGTTGTTGATTAAGTTGATTTGAATAGATCTCCATCCTATTTTTTGGCAAGTTAAGTACGAAGTAGCCCCCTCTCTCGCGTCTCGCCAACTTAACTCGTCAAAAAATAGGATGGAGATCTATTTAAATCAACTTAATCAACAACTCGCTACTGTACTTGTCTATGTGTAAATCGGGCTTTAAACGAACTTATTTAGAAAACATAAACGCTAACTTGGTCGTTTACTTAAACTTCATGCTAATAGAAATTGTTTCTACCATTTTATTTTCTATAGAAGTCGTTTGAATGTAATGTGCAATGTTTTGTCATGATACTAAAATAGTCTGTAGCACGTTTAAAGCTTGTTTTACACCTTCAAAGAAATAGTATAGAAGGCATTGACTTTTTAAAGTGACATTTTAAAGGTAGGTCTGTCGTCGAACTGCTTGGTTATTATGATGAATGTAAAGTCTTGCAGTTATGCTATGCAGTTTAACTAACTGATTAGTAAAAAAATGTGTGCAAAGCTATTTAGTAAGCGAAAAAAGAGGCACTGGTTTGTATTTTCTCTTTTTTATCTATTTTTTTACTAACTACTACAACTATATTGATAAAGTAATTTACTATAATGGTGTTGACGAAATTTGCTTAAGGGCCTTTACGTGAAAATTAGAAAAATAATATAATTCGCAAATAAGATCAATAATGCAAAATGTTGGTAACGAAGTCTTGAGAAAATATTTGTAGGTATAAAGTATTAGTATAACACACTATCAACACTTTAAATGTTTTGCAATTAGTAAAATTTTGCTTTCGAAAAAAACGACTGTTTTTGTTTTTAATGCAATATTTATCTATTGCCCTATAAAGGCTGTTAACCACAATTTACTATTAAAACATATTGATATCATATTTAACAGATATATTTCAAGCAAACCAAATACGTATAAAGACAGCTTAATACACTATAACTTTTATGAAGAATGATGTAAGAAACAATTTATTGTTGACTCAGTATTCTGAGTGCAACTCACGTACCTTGTCTAATATAAGCTATATAGATGAGACTCACGTAGGTAACTAATTTAACACATTGTCAAGCTCCCCTTATTGCTCTTTATTAGTGCTTATTCTTATTACTAGTTGGTATACTGTCTTGTTCTACTTTGTCAAGGTTATTGATTATTAGGTTATTTTTATCTTTACTATGTCATTGTGAATCAACTCAAATCAACTTATATATCTTTTATTCAAAGTAGTACAAATAATATTGCATCTTTTTGATGTCATCTAACACTACTTAACCTAAGTTTCTAAACATTTCAAAGTTTAGAAAACTTTACCACCGCTTCCAAAGCGCTATTAGAGAAGAAGCGGCGTAACAAACTCTACTGCTGCATTTTCTTGACGTCACTTTATTTAGTAACATTAGGTAACTGTCAAAAGGTGCTGCAACCATTGTATACCATATATAATCATTAAAACCAAAATAATTAAATAAGGGATAGCGTTCTGTAGATAGTACATAAAAGTGGAAGCACCAAATCACATTTATGAACAATCGTGTAAAGTGTATGAAAAAATTCTAAGTTTCCCTGGGATATTATTACCGTCATGCAAGAGGGCTCGAAGAGATGATATCAAAGAGATAAAATTATGTTTTATTTGCGTATAAATTAATTTCAAATCATTATGTCAAATTATGGTTAAAGATATATTTTTCTCAAAAGAATACAATAATCACTTACAGAGAAAATACAATAAGAATAAAACGTATTGTGCGTAGTTAGTACGGTAGTAGTGTTACATATTATTATTAAATTGTGGGTAGGTTTTAGTATTCTGAGTTTCTATACTATATTATGCATGTGTTATACATTTAAACCTTCCTCTGTAATCTCTTTATCTATAAAAAAACCTCATCAACATCCGTAGCGTAGTTTTAAAGATTTAAGCATACAAATGAAAATAGGGACAGAAAAAAGCTACTTCATTTTATACTATGTATAGATAATAAAAATTAATAACAAAAAAACAATTATTTTTGCATTACATTACACAAAACAATAGTTTCAGATCAATCTGTGAACTAAACATTCATTACAATAATTCCTAATTTATTGAGTTACCAAACCTACTCTGAACACAAAAGACAATTCCAACCCACCTAACGGAACAAAATTGAAAAAAAAAAACATTTTTATTCCCCTAAAAATGTCGAGGACATACACGTAATGCGCATAAAATAGACCGGTCTGTCTCGTGAACAATATACATTAGGGAAATTTTATCATCGAGAACCATAAATTATATGGACCCCTAGCAACCCATCGCAAAGTGTACCAACGGAAACTTGTATTTAAAACAAACTACATTATAACGTTCAATTCAGTAGCTATTACTCTAGTTAAATATGATAATTTGATCACCTGATCAAAAAGCCTTCCTTTGTTGCACCCTCGCAAGTTATTAGGCAAACTTAATAGCTGCTTATTCTACGCAAAACAACACCCTGTATTGCACTATAAAAAGGTCTATTGAAATGGGTACGCACCCCTTCGATTATTTTAAATTTTCCATTGTGGGCTTGAATGCATCGAGAACAATAAGTTGCGTTCGAGTATGAAATTTTTAAATGAGAGAACCGATTATTTTCTTTTATGTAGACAATTATTGGTATATTATTGAAAGCTTGTTCGTAAAAAATAATAAGGTTTTAGTGACAAAAACGTTGTTTTCTTTTCCTCAAAGTAGCAGTAGTATTCAATAAGGTAAGGGACTTTCTTGTCATCAACATTTTGTTACTTGAATTTGTACAATTAAAACTATAATATTCTTTGTCACACATATTAAGCACTTTAATAACTCAATAGACGTTTCCTATTTCTATTATGCAGAGAATTATTGGTATTATAGTGAGCTCGCGGTTCTTAAAGATTTAAAGATTTTTATTGCAAAATAATAATTTTCTTTGTTTATATGTACCTTCTTCTTCTTAGCGTATCGATGGCAAAACGATACTGGACTAAATTGATGTAGCCCAAAACTCTGCGACACTAACTGCGTTATCGCTGTATGTACCTCGTCTTACTGTTTATTGACTTCAACAAATACATAAAACGAACAGAATAAAGCATTTTGATTCCTCTATAGAAGCAAAAGCAGGTCAAGAAAACAAGGCAAGGGCTGACTAGTAGACTGTGTTCTTATTACTAGTACATATTACTCATTATTTTTAATTTTATTTTAAACGAATTTTTGTGCTATTTTCGTATTGTCCCACTCCCAATAGTTTGTAATACTATTCATTATTTTGATTCCAGGACAAAACGTAACTTGAACAAATAATAATAAAAGGTGTTTTAATTTCCACTCGTTCTTAAAATGCCTAAAAAGCTTTACTTTCTTGTAACAGCGAGCGATCGAACTCAACGCTAGGTTAATCTTGAACAATATTTTAGCGCAGCGGGAACGTATACTGTCCACACATAGTTAATTTTTGGGATTTTGTTGTCAAAAATTAAGTACCTAATTTTATTACATAATTCGAATCAGAATCACGTACAGAGTCACCTCCTTAATTATTGCCGATGACTCAAAAAACACCCTGTATATTTACATTTTTTTTTATAAATGTCTGAGGTTTGGATTAAAGGAACAAGGAAGGTTGTTGCAGCTTACCAATGGGAGGTTAGGCAATTCCTTATTCACGCATAATAGATGACTAGGGTGGTTTCAGTGAATAAGTGTCTGACATAATCCAACCTTTGTCCCTGGGGTTGTGGGTTATCCTAAGAAGATTTGTCTTGGAAAAAGAATACAAAACTCGTAAATTATTTGGCAAACTTAAAGTTATTGCTGCATTTCAAAATACTATTCTACGGCGAATTCTTACAAAGTGTATTCTTATTAATTGTTTTCATTATTTCTTAATAAGTTTATCTAAATTATTACTATGAATACAAGAGTTCTTCATATTTTAATTTTTTTAATAATAATCAATTCTACAAAGTTTACTATTTTTTTATTGTGAAATTGCAAAAAACAAGTTATCAATTATCTTATCAGTTAAAATAATCACCAGTTTAAGTTTAATTTAAATACTCAACCCATAATATTATGGCAGAAAAGAATCTTTAAAACTATTTCATCACACAATTGAAGCTTTATCCAAACAATTAAAAGGCAAGAACTTTGTAAATTATAGCATTTAATGAAAAAAAGACACTACATTTGCATAAAAGCTTTTAGAACTGTTTCAAACTTCCCATTCTTGGTGCATAAACTTTATTTTCAAGTGAAAACATCTTCCATTCATACCATTTCCCATGTGAAGTGAATAGTAAAGTTTAGTTAATATTTCCAAGCTCTAATGAACGCAGACTACGCTATGCTGTTCGGAAATTTTCCGCTAAGAACAAAGAAAGTTACAATTTATAGAATATCTGGCCTTCCGCTGTATAATGCTCAGATTCTTTTTTTAAACATCGTATGTTTTCTTTTTTAGTGTGTAGGTGCGTGTAGTAGGAAATAGAAAAGAAACAGTTTAAAGTTCACCGTAGAATAAAGTTTATTATGTACACCACACACACGAAGTAATAGAGGAGTAACAGACAGAAAGAAAGTATAACAGTTTACAAGATAGAAGAAACACCAGTCCTAATCTATACTTCTATACTTAATATTATAAAGAGGTAAAGTTTGTGTGTTTGTTTGTTTGTGTGTTTGTGTGTTTGTGACGTTGTAGGGGGTAATCTCTGGATCTACTGAACCGATTTTAAAAATTCTTTCTGTTTTGAATAGTCCATTTATCGGGGAGTGTCATAGGCTATATAGTATCACGCTATGACTTATACGAGCGGAGCAGTAATGAAATATGTTTATGAAAGGGACGCTTAAAAACGTTTATTTTGCTTCTGCTGCTTAAACGTCTGGAGATATACTGAAATGATGTATTAGAGAATTGTACCTTTAAAACAGTTTTACAATTAAGTCAACGATAGCATAATATCTATCTTCTAAGGTTGACTCACTACGACTTTTTTTATAATAATCAAAATTAATTTAAAGAAATGCATTGTTTGTAAAGGTATTTTGTGTATATGGTATAGACCCTTATCAAAATAAATACGTTATTCATTATATTTATTTTATTTTAAACATAATTGACCTTTACAGCGATGAGATCCGATTATTAGTTTAAAAGATATCTCAGTTTTAAAATAATGCGCGAATAACGTAAAATGTCTAACGCGATGTTAGTATAGATGAATTTTCTTAGTATCAACATTTTGGTTGGAGTAAGATTTTAATTTTAATTTTAAATACCTGTCATCATCATAACAGCCCATTAATTTCCCACTGCCGGGACGGGCCTCCTCCCGTGACGGAGGGATACTTGGCCTACTAATACCACGCTGGCCAGACGGATTGGTATGGGATTTAATTTCAAGTTTTCCCTCTTTTTATTTCGTAAAGATAATATTCACGGATAGTCCCTTAGTCGGTTTTTAGGACACCCATGGAATGAGAAGGGGTAGTGACATATTGTATTCTTACTCCGTCACCACACGGAGTTAAATACCTGTAAGTATGTACTATAAATTAATTCTACCTCAAAAAGATCGCTTGGTCGGACTAAATTCGAAGGGCGGAGGACCCTGTTCTGTGGCGTTTTTTGGGATAGGCATTTTGTCCAGTAGTGGACTGCGATAGGCTAATTGGTTTATTGATTAATACCATGTATTCTTAATCCATCGTTACATGGATAATACTCTATAATAATAATAATTTATTATAAAGAGGTAAAGTTTGTGTGTTTGTAAGTTTGTGACGTTGTAGGGGGTAATCTCTGGATCTACAGAACCGATTTTTAAAATTATTTTTGTTTTAAATAGGCCATTTATCGGGGAGTGCCATAGGCTATATAGTATCACGCTATGACTAATAAGAGAGTAATGAAATATGTTTTAAGAAGGGAAGCGTTTTTTTCGCCGCCCAACGAAGTGGGCACGGGTCAGCTAGTAATATATAATCAAATTTTTTATATTTTATTATTGCGGTCGCTATGGTAACATACCAAAAGCGACGTTCGGTTTTCGTTCTAAAGCGGTTGAGTTTTTAACTATATACAATAAAAATCTGTTTGTCTTTTTGAATATTTAAACTGATTTTATATAATAAAAATTTTGACTTTAAAGCTGTAAATAATAATAATATAATTATTTTAACGGTATATAACGTCACTACATCACCCCCCTCCAGAGACCGTCAAGGGCGATAATAGTCGGGAAACCTTACACGACGTCCGTATCGCGTCTTTTTTATGACGTCATCATTCGGAAGAGGTAAGACTTGGTTATCCGCCTGAGGAATGTGGTGATGAGTGTTACTGTAAGTGTTAGATGATGATTGTGTGTTATTGAAAGTGTTGTGTGGTGTTTGTAAATGAGTTGTGTCAGTGTTTCTCAATATGTAGGCCGGTTTAATACGGTGTATGGATACGGAAACTTGTTTCCCATTCACAAGCAATTTAAAATACTTGTCTCTTCTTTGAAGGACTTTGTGGGGCCCAGAGTAGGCAGGTTTTAAACCAGAAGTAGTGGTGCAGTCCCTAAGAAAAACATGAGACGTGGTTTTCAAATCTTTGTAAATAAATGTTTTAAATTTACTATTGTGCCTTGCCGCTGGTGATGGTTGTAGACTACGGACAAAACCACGAAGTCTGGACAGATACTCGGTCATATCTACGGTGTCATCAACTTCAGGGTCAAAAAATTCTCCTGGTAGTCGGAGAGACTGACCGTACACTAATTCAGCGGCGGAAGACTGAACATCTTCCTTAAAAGCGCTGCGTATGCCCAGGAGTACTAGTGGAAGAGATTCCACCCAGTTGTCCTTTGCATGGCAAGTGATAGCAGCCTTCAGCTGGCGGTGGAATCTCTCCACTAGGCCATTGCATGCAGGATGGTAGGCTGTGGTTCTACGATGGTTGAAACCAGCAGTTTCGGATAGTTTTTTAAATAGTGAAGACTCAAACTGCCTTCCTCTATCCGTGACTATGTCGGTAGGACAGCCGAAGCGGGAAATCCAGCCGCTTAACAAGGCGTTAGCCACTGTCTCAGCGGTAATATCCGCTAGCGGTATTGCCTCAGGCCATCGTGTGAAACGATCGACGGCGGTGAGGCAATATCGGAAACCTTGACACAGTGGTATCGGTCCTATCAGGTCAATATGAATAAAAGCAAACCTTGACTGGGGTAACTTAAAAGTGCCTACTGGCGCAAAGACATGGCGCGTTATCTTACAGCGTTGACAATTTAAACAAGCTCGTACCCATTCCCGACAGTCTTTCTTCATCCCGGGCCAAACATACCGCTCAGCCACCAGTTTAGTGGTGGCTTTAGCACCTGGATGGCTCAAGGAATGTAAACTCGTGAATATGGGTTCGCGTAACTCCTGTGGAACGTAAGGTCTTGACTTGTGATAACTGATATCACAGTACAGCTTAGTTTGTGAACCTGGGATATTTACCTGCTGAAGACGCAACGAGGTTTCGCCTGCTAACAGATCTTTAAGTTGAGCGTCTACGCGCTGAGCAGCAGCAATGTTATCGTGGTCCACCGGCGCAGCTATCTCTTCTATACGAGATAGAGTGTCTGCCACGACATTGTTTTTGCCTGAGATGTGCCTGATGTCCGTTGTGAACTGGGCAATCAGGTTCAGGTGGCGGAACTGTCTTGGGGAAGCATTTTGTTTATGAGAGTGGAAAGCATACGTGAGGGGCTTGTGATCGGTATAGATCGTAAGGTTGCGAGCCTCTAACATGTGACGAAAGTACTTTACACTCTCATAAATGGCAAGCAGTTCGCGATCATAAGGGGAATATTTCGTTTGCGTTGTAGTAAGTTTACGCGAAAAGAATGCAAGAGGTTCCCATGATCCCTTTGTAAGCTGTTGAAGGGCAGCACCAATGGCTTTGTCAGAGGCGTCCGTGACCAACGCCAACTGAGCGTTGCAGTCAGGATGAGCCAACAATGCTGCACGGCAAAGACTATCTTTGCAGTTGTTAAATGCTTTTGTTTCCAGGGGTGAAAAGTTAACTGGATGTGACCCCTTGACAGAACCTGTTAAAAGAGCATTTAGGGGTGCTTGGTCACTGGCAGCGCTAGGTATAAACCTGCGGTAGAAATTAAGCATTCCCAGGAATCGCCGCAGTTCCTTCACAGTCTTTGGTGCTGGATACTGCTGAATAGCTTCGACCTTGGATGGTAGCGGCTTGGTACCCTGAGCTGATATATGATACCCTAAGAAATTGACCTCGGATACTCCAAAGACACACTTTGATGTATTTATGACCATACCGTAGTCTTTGAGTCTGGTGAAAAGTTGACGCAAATGATGCTCGTGGGAGGCGTGGTCTTTTGAAAAGACTAAAAAATCGTCAAGGTAAGCGTATGTAAAATCTAGGCCTCTAAGCATTTCATCTACGAACCGCTGAAAGGTCTGTGCAGCATTTCGTAACCCGAAAGTCATGTACGGAAACTCGTACAAGCCAAATGGTGTTGTGATGGCTGTCTTCTGGATATCCTCTGGGTAGACTGGAATCTGGTTATAAGCTTTAACCAGGTCAATCTGGGAGAAGACTGTACAGCCTGAAAGACTATGAGCAAAATCTTGGATGTGCCGTATTGGATATTGATCGGCAACGGTCCTCGCGTTTAACATTCTGTAGTCGCCACATGGACGCCAACCATTGTCCTTCTTAGGGACAAGATGGAGAGGTGACGACCATGGTGACTCAGAAGTACGGCAAGTACCACATCGTAACATGGACTCGAATTCGTCTCTTGCTATTTTTAATTTATCTGGAGCTAATCTACGAGGTGAACAGGAAACAGGTTGGCCGGGTGTAGTTCTGATATGGTGTGCTGTATTATGTTTAATAGTGCGATGTATACCTGGTGGACGAGTAATGTCGGGATATTCCCGTAGTATGTTGTGATAGACGGACTTACCAAGACTTACCTTTACGGAATAAATGCCGTCCGTATGTTTGACAGGTGAAGCCGCGGTCGATAGTGTAGTGGAGTTATCTATTAGACGTTGATTCCTGCAATCAACAATTAAATTATAATAAGATAAAAAATCCACGCCTATTATCGCCTTTGTAACGTCCGCTATAATAAATCGCCAGGTGAAGTCGCGGCGCAACCCTAGGTTTAGTTTTGTATTTATAAAACCGTATGTATTAATCGGTGTGCCGTTTGCTGCGCATAACTGATAGCTGGTCTTCTCGCGTCGTCCTGGTAAGGCTGATCGGGGATAGACGCAGAGGTCGCTGCCTGTGTCGACCAAAAACTGCGTCTTAGACTGTAGATCGGTGACGAATAAGCGACCAGTGCTCGGACAATCATCGGCCGCCATTACTGATTGCCCCGTGCGTTTCCCGCCTTTTGAAAGTCACAAGGTTCGACACATCTTCTCGCCCGCTCTCCAAATTTGTGATGGTACCAGCACTGAGGGTGTCGTCTGTACTCGGACTGCGACCTAGATGCACGATCATGTGAACGGTGATCGCGTCTTCGGCTATGAGATCGCTCACGGGGCCGGGACATTCTTTCTACCTTCCCCGCGAGCTCCTTCATTTGTTGAGTTAGGGCAGCAATCTCAGATGACATGGTGTTACCTGGTGTGCTTGGCGATGGCAAAATAATGGCGGAGGTCGTTGCCATCTGGGTACCGACGACGTCGTGTATCCTATCGGCTAACTCGGCTAATTCGCATAAAGCCATTTTAGACTGTGCTTCACAGTCTAAAATGGCTTATACAATACTATCGCCTGCGTGCTGTTAGGTAGACGGCTCGTCCATATTGTTCGCAGGAACTCCTCCGGGACGCCAGGGCCAGCTAGGTTAAGCAAGTGGCGGTAAAATTGTGAAGGCTTGCGGTCGCCAAGCTCCTCGTGCATGAGTAGTTGCTTGACCTTCTTTTCACGAGAAGCAGAAAGCCGTTTTATAAGTTCACTTTTTAACTTCTCATACTTATCAGTAGGTGGAGGGTAACTTATAATGTCTTCGACCTCTGCTGCGTATTGTGGGTCGAGGTTGCCTGTGATGTAAAAGAACTTAGTTTCGTCCGTCTTGATTTTCGACAGGACAAACTGAGCTTCCATCTGCGCGAACCATAAAGCTGGCTTCTCGGGGTAGAAAGGTGGAATTCGTACGCCCACGCGAAATTTCTCTAACCGCTTCTCGCCTTCGGTTGCCGCAGTATTCTTCACGCTGTCTTCCATCGTGCTCCGTCGGGTCACCAATGTAGGTGCGTGTAGTAGGAAATAGAAAAGAAACAGTTTAAAGTTCACCGTAGAATAAAGTTTATTATGTACACCACACACACGAAGTAATAGAAGGAGTAACAGACAGAAAGAAAGTATAACAGTTTACAAGATAGAAGAAACACCAGTCCTAATAATATATAATCTAATTTTTTATATTTTATTATTGCGGTCGCTATGGTAACATACCAAAAGCGACGTTCGGTTTTCGTTCTAAAGCGGTTGAGTTTTTAACTATATACAATAAAAATCTGTTTGTCTTTTTGAATATTTAAACTGATTTTATATAATAAAAATTTTGACTTTAAAGCTGTAAATAATATTAATATAATTATTTTAACGGTATATAACGTCACTACAAGTGTATTGTTTTAAAATCTAGGCGATAAAAGAGTTTTGAAGTCGTTATTGAAAAGGAAATCATTGTTTTTAAACCTAAAATGAAATAGGTCTCACATTTTAAACTTTTTTGTGTTAATACTTTTTCGAGACTCATAAATATTATTTAGACACATCTTGGATAATATCGTTAAATAATAATATGTTTATTTTGGTGTGTGTATTATATTATTATAATTATTTATATTGCTTAAATAAATGTTAGCTATTATGAATATCAGTGAAAGAGTATAGAAATTATGAGTTAAGTATTCACCTGACTTGAATGGCATACTTTTGCAGACTTATTCAAAAACAAAGACAGCGTTTTCCGTTTTATATTATCCTTGCTGAAACGGGACGATTTTGACAAAGCCTGAATACCTAACCTGCCTTGTATGTATATTATTATTGTAACCAGCCCATACATATATTTTACGTATACATTTTCTTGTTTTTACAAAATTTGCCAAGATAATTGTTTAGAGTTTAATTTTGTATACTTGCCGATAAATGCTATCACGGAAAAAAACAGCATTGTAAATAAGGAAAAAAAAACCGATTAAATTACACTTATCAGTACTTAACGTACCAAATTTTTTTCTATTATAATTAGTACTGGTTGCATGAATATCTCATGTGGATCTAAAACAATACAGCAGTAGTTGTAACTATTTCTTTCATACTATAGTACACGCGTTATCATTTTAATACTACAAAAAGAGATCAAGCAAGATAGATATAGATAATTATAGCCCTAAGACTCAGATGATAGCGCGACATCTATAGTCGTCAAAGTTTGTACTGTTATTTAATTTTCGCATTGTCCACTACATTTTAGTAAACCTCTTAAATTTCTTAATTTCGAAGCTTACGTTTAATCGGCTTTTCCTTCAAGACGAGAAAAACGTAATTCACTTAAATAATAATATTATGTCTTTAGTTATCTTAAGTTTATTGTGCTTTATTATATTCTCGACCTGAGACTGTACCATGTGAGCGATAATTTTAAATTATTTACAAATTAACATTCGATTATCTAATCTATATCTATACTAGTCTATACTAATATTATAAAGAGGTAAAGTTTGTGTGTTTGTGAAGTTATAGGGTAATCTTTGGATTTTCGAATCTAATAGTAATCTCTGGATTTTCTGAACCTATTTTAAAAATTCTTTCTGCATTGAATAGTCCTTTTATCGAGGAGTGTCATAGGCTATATAGTATCACGCTATGACTAATAGGAGTGGAGCAGTAATTAAATATGTTTAAAAAATGGACGCGTTTTTTTGCCGCTCAACGCAGTGGGCACGGACCAGCTAGTTCTAATAATATAATCAGAGCTTGCCATGATACTAGACAAATGTTATGTTCTACAATCTCAAATAAATTATCTCTAAAGTTAGAAATACGTTCGTAAAAATTTTAAACTAAACTGCCAATCATGAAAGTAAAAGAACCAATCTTATTTCACCTTTACCCAAGATAAGTTCAACTAAATCCTGAAGACACAGAACCAATATATCTTCAACCAGCAGGTGGATTACTTCACTAAAAGATTTACTTTGTTCTCGAAAGTATTTTCACACAGAATCTCTGTTGCGTAAACGCGGTCCAGTTTATTTTTGACACAATCTCTCCACGTTTGGCGAAGGGATCCAATGATAAGCACCCTAAATCCTCTCAAGCCTATGTATTTAATTCCAAAGTAATCCTTTATATAGATTTGGTGATACAAAAACACTTTATACTGGAACTGTCTTTTTCAGTGACCAAAGAAGTAAGGGTATCATCATCATCACAGCCCATTAATGTCCCACTGCAGGGACGGGCCTCCTCCTGTGACGGAGGGCTACTTAGCCTACTAATACCACGCTGGCCATACGGATTGGTATAGGGTTTAATTTCAAGTTTTCCTTCTTTTTATTTCGTAAAAATAGTAGTTACGGTTATTCCCTTAGTCGGTTTTTACGACACCCATGGGATGAGATGGGGTGGTGACATATTGTATTCTTACTCCGTCACCACACGGACAGTAAGGGTATAGTGAATTATTATTTGCAAGTGATACAGTTATGGTTTGGATCCAGGAAATACACTTCCTTGCTTATTGTACAACAACTGTGATACCTAATTATGCATTTTTATTTAGCTTTTAAAGCTATTGTTCTTTTGAATAACAATTTTACATCAATGTTATATTATTCAGAATTCAAAACCACTGTTGTCTTATTATTTGGTAATACCCATAACACCCCTTGCTAAAACATTTTTTTTTCTTACAGCAACACCCCAGCCATACAAATAAAAAGGCGTTATACACGAGCATAAGTGTATGAGGTTGTCGATGGCATCCCACATTTCATGCAAGCTGTTTTTTGCGAGAAAATTTAAAGAAGGGCACTGATTGTAAGTCGGAAATAGAAACGGAAAACGGTTTTTCTCTATATACACCGGTTTCAATATATACCGGTATAAGGCAGGAAGCAATGCGATAGTTTTTGCAAAACTCCGGAACTCGGGAGCGATTACTCCGATTCCCTGTTGACTGCTCCGTTGATCCAGTAACATTAGTTATGCTTGTTTTGTTGTGTATATACAACTATTTAAATTTGAATTTTGTTTTCAAATATACTCAGCCAGATAGATTTACATAAAAAAAGTATTGCTTGTTTCTATAAGAATTGATTAATTTTTCTTTTGTTAATGTAGCAAACATTAACAAAAGAACACTTTTAGACTTTTTATCGATTTCTTATAGATTTGAAAGCGTAACAAATATTTATTGTTTGTTCTTAACCAAAACTAACAATTGTCGAATAAATACATAAACAAAATATCTTTACCTCAAAAACAACAAATTTGATTTATAATACAGGTCTGCCAAGAAAATTATCAACAGATATCCTTGCCAAAAATCTTGGGACATTCAATTATAAAGTCGCATGATGAATAGTACATCCTAAAGTTGGTATTCGCATTTACGGTGAGGGTGTCTCGCATGCAGAGGCATGGTACGGATCGTTGCCCACTACCAAGGCATGCTATCCTCGTTGATTGCGGTATATTATGATACTGCCTTGTGGGATTGTAATCATACTATATACAGTTTATTGCAATGTTTTCTTGTTTCTGCGATTTGTTTCTGAATAATTTTGAAAGGTTCTCAATTGTCGGTATAAATTGTTGTCCGTTTTTAAGGACTTTCCCCAGTGTAGACTACGTCGACCACATTGAAATGTAAGGTAGGAGAGAAAATAAAAAAAATATAACATAAATAAAAAAGTAAAATTACTTTGAACAACAAAGTTACTTTAAACAACTAAATTAATATCTATTGGACAAATAAATATAAATTATCAAATGTTATTTGAGGAGAGAACATCAGAAAATTAGTATGCTTAATTTATTTTACTTAGTATGCTTAATTACTCTTTATTACTGGATAGTTGTTTATGGATGTGATTTGGTGCTCCCACTTTTATGTACTACCTGCATGACCTTACCTTTATCATTGAATAATAAAATCCTTAGTTGTATGGTTATGTATAGTATACAATGGTTGCAGCGCTTAGCTACAGTTATCTACAATGTTAAAAAATATGACGTCAAGAAAATGCAGCAGTAGAGTTTGTTGCGCCGCTTCTTCTCTACTAGCGCTTTGGAGGCGGTGGTAAAGTTTTCTAAACTTTGAAATGTTGTAAACTTAGATTAAGTAGTGTTAGATGACGTCAAAAAGATACAATATTATTGTACTACTTTGAATAAATAAATGAATACTGAATACCTTCTATACTCCTAATAGTCAAACAAAAATTGAAATCATCAAAGCTGTTACAGGTTTCTCATGTTCTCCCAATTCTAGAAAAAATTATAATAATCTAATTTCGACACAAGTGCACGAGCATAAATAAATATAATAATATTTTCAAATGGAAAAAGTAACAGATATTATTGTGACACACAATTACGTAGTCGCAAGATGAATGGGAGTATTAAGGTACGTGTTCACGATTCGAGGCTTGTATCCAACGTCTCACGGCCCGTTGAGCGCTTCTACGATGCACTGCACAATCCTAGTTTATTGCAAACCACCCTATCTAAGATTCATTCTACTGGCTAACTGCTGCACTATATTTGGAATAGCCAAGTATTATGCTTTAAAATAAATTTTGATAGGAGTTAATGGATTAAGTTGTAAGTTGATACAACTGCATTACATAATTCTCTTGTGTTGTAAAATGATTAATTTTATTATTTTATTGAGTATTATTGACTATTATTTTATGTTTAACGATATTTTACGGTGATTTCATATCAGTATATAACTTATTGTACCATTAAAATTCAATTAAATCACAACTTACGAAACAACGTTACTTACCTTTTTTCTTCTAAAAATCGCCAATAGTGAAGTTTTTATAAGGCAAAATAAATTCAATTACAAAAATAATATTCAGGAAATGGTCTACGGAAACCGAAATAATAACCCTCATTATTATTTTCTGTGTTAATTTCACACTTTTTAGGTTCTGTAGATATTTATGGGCGACAGAGTCAGCCCCTCAAAAGGCTATACATAGGTTGGTATTTTGACAAAGGCGAGGGAGAGTCTAAGCTGATTCGTACCACAATCGGATCGCGTTTTTACTTTTTATCTCTAAGTTGCTGCGTTAATCTTTTGCTTTTCTAAACTAAGTGCTTTTATACCTGTACCTCTTATTTTTAAAATGAGAACGGGTGCTTAAAAACTGTGGTCTAGTGACATAAATCTGGCACAAAAAAAGTGGTAAAAAAAGGTTGTAATGACAACATGTAAGTTTGTTAAATAGAACGGGAAGTAGAGAACTAAAACTATTTTATTTCAAGTTGTCATCGTGGTTTTAATGTTTATTATTTGTTAGAAGTTAAAAACTTTCATAATATTGTTTTGCTGTGTTTGTGGGCTAATGAATATTATTTAAATATAAATTAATCAAGAGTTTATTAGTGTAGTGACGGACATCTGACCATTGAGTCATGGAATAAGCAAACTCATTGGAATAGTGATGAGACTCATATTTGTATCATTTCGAACTCTGTGGCGTAGTGGTTATATAAGATGACTGCTACGCAGAGGTCTCGGAAAGTATTTAATCCGTTTTTTCGTACACATAGTACAAGCTTTGCTTAGTTTGGGACTAGATGATGTGTGTAAATGTATGAGAAATATTTTATTTTATTCTTTTACGACAGCAAGGAAAACATCTTTTTCGGTTGGTATTAGTAACTTAGGTCTACTTCTACTCTACATTTCAAAGAAATTATACAATAATACTATTCATGTACAGTACCCGGCGATAAATATTGCACATCGACGTTTGGAAAGAGACAATCGGTTAATTCGGGCTTTGTGGAGCATTATCTCTGTCGCACTATATATTTTTACTCTGTGACTACACTAATTCTAAGAACTTATTCATTATAAAAATTAAAATTAATTTTTAAATCTGCTGTACAGTGGATTTCAATTTATGAAATATAGAAAGTTCAAGACATCTTATATGTGCACTTGTCACACTCGACAAATATCAAAATAATGTGTTCCGGTATTAAAGACTTAAAAATCAGAATTTTCGAACCAAGTTTTATCTTGTTATTTTTGCAAGGCGGAACATTTTTAACAACGCCAAGAAATCTGTGCGGCTGTCAATAACAATAGCTACACTTTGTCTTGCTACGTGTGCAATCCGAAATCGCCTTTGGCATTCTGTTGGCCAAACGAGCTGTGAGGGCATGCTGTTCACGTACGTCAGACCCGCCCCGCGGTCTAGACAGTACTGACTGTAATTTGGAGGGTGGTTGATGTGATATCAATAATTTTGAAAATGGAACAGTGCTCTCGATGGGGAATTTGGTCGGTTTTTGAATTTCAATAAACCGTCATTTTAGCGTAAATAACGAATGATTGTTTTTTTTTAAACTTAAAATATTTAAACTACATTGTAACTTATGTATACTACTACCTACTTATACAAACAAAACAAAAAACCTTCCAAGTTTAAAATAAAAGTACTGTTTCAAATCAGTGCTCTAGGTACCACAGGATTATTGCCTTTCTCGGGATTTCAAGAAAAGCAGTGTGGTTTGCGGAACAAATATTCTCGCGGTTTAGTAATACACCCGTAACTAAGTTCTTAAGGAGCTTACACATACATTTAATAATATCATGTATTTAAAATGTCATTTTACACAAAAAAAGAGCTTTTAACGTAGTAAACTTATATAATAGTATGAATATTCTTTTTAACATGGAATGTTTCGGACTCATGATAAATTTAGCCATGTTTATGTGGATAAATAAACTATAAATTCTATAATGTCATAAATTAATAATCTAAATTTTAAGTTTCGCTTATTCAATAGTGTGGTGATGGAGTAAAACTAGTTAATATAACCACCCCATCCTATCCTGCGGGTGTTGCAAAACCCGACTAATAGAGAAATTATTCGTATAATAGGTATTCTTTAAAAAAATAAATACAAAACCTTATTACAAATTAGTCAGATTTCCCAGGCATAATAAGTAAGGCATAATAATAAGTAGACCAACTTCCTGGGATATTCAAACAAACAAAACGATTCTGAATTCAAACATTTAAAAAACGAAAACATACTCAAGCGTTCGATGTTTAAATTCATTGCATAAGTCGAGGGGTGTAGTGACGGCCAGTGACAGGCTCTCTGGCGATAACTCCACTGTGACATGGCACGCGCTTTCGTGCAGGGATGGAATAATTATTATATAATTATGATTACGGAACTAATTTACAAGTTCTTGTTTGCATAAATTTTGGATGGAAAAAGGTTTTAAGGTTATAAAAAGTTTGTCACAAAATTATATGCAAAAGGTTTTCAAATGAAGTTGGAATTTGTTAGAGTAAAGATAATAATTAAAGTGTGGCTATATTAAAATAACTAACCACAAAGAAACATCTTTGTAAAAATTAACACTTTTGGTACTCCAAATGCACAGTATAAAATTACTAAATATACTCGTATAGGAAGGCAGTCAAAACCTCTTGGCGATTGCAAAACATGCGCAAAGGTTTTTATTATCTTAAAAATGTCAGACAAAGATGTCCTCCAAACATAAGATTGATACTTGGTTCAGTCCAATGCTTTTTTATCCATCGTTTATAATGCTTACTCGTAAAAGGACTGTTCATTTTATGATTTACGGAAAACATGCCAAAGAAATATAAACTTTCTGTTGCTTTCTATATTTCATCCAAGAAAAACCAAAGTTTAGCAAAAACTCCTCTTAAAACTAATCACAAGTAAAGAAACAAAATAAGGTACAAAACAAAGCGGTTATAACTCAACAAAATTCCATGTAACTTCACAAGAAACTGCTAACTTGTATGCAAGTCAGAAACTTATTTTCTTTGTAATTTAAAATTTCCGAACTGTATGTGCTAGGTGTTCTAACTTTGTTCTACGCTTGTGCATTTAACAAGTTAGTTTGTACAAATACACAGAAATATAACTTACTTCTTGGTTATACTTTGTTGTGATTACTCTGTAAAGATATATTTTCTTTTAAAGCGAGAAAATGTTTACAAGCGTGTGGGTCATACGTAAGAAATTAGCAAAGTATACCGTTTTGATCTTGACAAAAATAAACAGAAAAAAAACTTGTAGTTGATAGAAAGAGTATAGTAGTAGTCTGTCTCTGAAAATGTAATATTTTTACATAATATTCATTTACATTTTTCACAATTTACTGTTTATTTATATTTCAATCAATCAATCAAATAGCCTACCGCAGTCCATTGCTGGACGTTGGCCTCTGCCAACACGCGCGTCTGTCCCGTGCTTTCCGCATCTAGGCCGACCCATCTTAGGTTTTATATTTCGTGAAACTTTAGTTTATAATTATCTTGACTTGAAAACAAAATTTAAGAATTATTAATAAGAAGTCAAAAAAATGTTTTACATACAGGGTAATGAACTAGCAGCTGTACAAAAGTAATTTTGTTTTTGTACATTAAGTGCTTCATCAAAATAGAGATTTACAATATTTTAAACAAAAAATTCTCAGTATTCATTTTAAAATACAAAATCAACAGAGAGAACAAAATTGATACGTACGTAAAAATCCAACGTTCACCAATAAATAAATAAAGCTAAATTGATAAAAAATACTACAAACATTTTTACGATTCACCCACAAGCTTCTACCAAATCAGAGATCTGTTTAAAAGAGGATTTAAAATTTTGAGAGCGCGGATTTTAAACGGGGATCAGAGTAAATCCTCTCCATAAATAACCGTTAGTGAAGTCATCAAAAGGGTAGCTCTGCTCAGGGCGAACCATGTCATGTGAACCTACCATCAATCTTGAGTCGGTCGCTCGCTGCACGCATAGCGTAACAAAGGGTCCTACTTGAGTGGTTATAAAACAGCGAATTTAATACCACCACTAAAATGTGCCCAAAATAACAATTGTTCACACACGACACGTATAAAACTTAACGAGCATTATACGTGAACATTTGACACGGAAAGTTGGCATTTTAAAGTTTTTTTGTCGAGTTAGGGTTAATTTTTACGATATTATACCCTTTCCACTATATTTAACGACATTTGACAGATTGACGTTAGTGACGTTCAGCAGTATCTCGAATGTAATGCCAATCGATTGTAAGCGATTTTTCGATTTATCAAATTACTTTATTTTACACATTTGGATCCTTATATCAACTTACATTATCATTTTATTACTGTTTCTTTCTTTATCTATGTAAAGAGAATTAGCCTATAGCTTAAAATGATAAAATTATAGTTAGCGTAGGTATTATTTAAAATACATAATTTACCGTGGCACATTCGCGGGTTATAGCTAATCTTAAATATCATATTACATTTTATAAACGTATTATGAAGAGTTCAGGTTTATTCATAGCATTTATTTCTACCGATTATTTGTAATTTGTTTCATAATGGTGGTAATCGTTATGATTGTCCATCACTAAGTAACCATGGCAACTGAAAAAAACATGGGTACGTCCATGAAATACAATATTATTTGTTTGAAAATTAAGTAGATGTGTTACGAAACTTCATGGACGTGAACTGTCAAAAAGCTAAACTTACGCTGGAAGGGGTATAGTAGCAACGCCAGAAATTGGTGAGTTAGGTTGTTATTTCCGTTAAGTACTGTAGTTTGCATAGTTTTAAGCTAACTAATCTAAACAGGTTTATTTTCTATGTACAGGATATCATACTATTTTATTACTGCTTCCTTCGGAAGTTATATTTAAAAAGATTTTTTTTTAAATTATGAACTTTTTTTATTGACAATCATTTAAGTAGGTATACATAAGCTAAATAATAAAAGACATGTTAACAAAAAAACTTAAAAAAAGCTAATGATTTATTTATGATTTTAAAAGATATTTCAATAGCTACAGCAATAAAATGATTCAGTATTTCACAGATCAACTAACTATAACCGCTATCCGTAGCGCTTATCGCTATTCTCTCCACAAAGTTACAAGTTACCTTCAAGGGCTCGAAACGGCTTTGTCTCGCGTCTAGACTCGTAATCCATTATTACAGACGCCTTCAAGCCAGGAAGTAGGGACGCGATACTTCTATACGACACTTAGCATATTTACAGTACTGATAAATGTTGCATATTTATCCTTCGTTATCGTGAAGACGTGAATGAAACTGTTGCATTTTTCTTTCACTGAAAAAAGGAATTTAGGCGTGACGGGGCGTCGGCTCTTGATAGAAAAGGGTACGGATTGTTGAGAAGTATTTCAGTAAAAATAAAAAAGGGAAGACTTTTCTTAGAATTCAATTTAGATTGTTGCAATTCATTTATTTTGTAGAAGGAGATGACAAGCAGGGGCTATATTTGCTGCTAAAGCTTCGCAAAAAACATGATAAGAAATCAATATAAAAAGAACATTTTATATGACAGCCTTTGTGGCGTAGTGGTAATATAACATGACTGCTACGCAGAGGTCTCAGGTTGCATTCCCGCTCAATGCAAAAATGTGTGTGCATGAACATGATTATTTTGCATTGGTTTGAGTATTACTTAATATCCGTTGTTCTGTTACCCATAACACAAGGAGGTTAAGCCAGCTTACTTTGGGAACAGATGGCGCTGTGTAGAGATGTCATTTTCAGTTCAACATGTCATGTTTGAATATTTATTTATTTATTTATTTGAACTTATCATAAAGATAGAAAGTCATTGAAGGATAGATAACCTTGAAAAATAAAACAGTATTTAAGCATCCTAAACCTGTCCTGGATTTCCGCTGTCACTAGATCGTAGAACAACAAAATTTTATAATAAAACCGCGAAATCTAAAATGTAACCGTGCAAAGCTAAACTAGGGAATGCTAGTTCGTCCATATTTTAGTTTTCCTGCTAAATTGGTACGTCCGTTTATTGGAATTCACAGAATATTAAACTTTTAACATTTGCCGATGTTTCGAGCACTTTTCAGCGCACTACTAACATGTTACAATTGAATTTCAAACTCGATGATGCTATTGTACGTTGTTGAACTAATGCATTGGAGTTCGAGTATCGGGAAGTGTTTTGTTGAAGCGGAAAAGGAAAAATATACTATCGAGATTATACTAGCAATCAAGACATTGTTTTTGACGAAACAATTAATTGTTTTTGCTATTACAACTTTTTAACAAAATTTTATATGAATATAGATATTTTTTTAAGCATGATTTTAAAATCATGCTTAAAAAAGTATTTAAATACACTCCCAACTTCGGGTCATACTTAGCACTTAAAAACCACGACCTCCCCTCTTTCGTGGAATGTACAATCTTATTACTGATGAACGTGGATGATGCATTCGATGTGCGGTCAGTAGAGTTCGAACTTTTCTATCCAAAGCTTCTAGCTTAGTCTGGGTCCACTTTAGTATGCCAAAGGAGTACATCAGAACCGGCATGACCCAACTGTTATAGGCACGAACTTTATTGCCCCCTGTCAAAAGACTATTTAAAACCTTTTTCAAGCGGGCAAAAAAGCGCTCCCGTAACTGTTGTTTCATGTCCGTTTCTGTTATACATAAAGCCTGTGACATACCAAGGTACGGAACCTAAAGTTAGGTAAGGAAACTGAAGTTTCCTATAGTAAAATTAATAATTGGGATTTCGTTGAAGCAAATAATTTCAGGTCATCCATGTACAGGAGGTGGGATATAACTTGGCCATGTGAGTGCACACTATAATTTTATATTATATAGGGTAAGGTTGCGACTATTGGACCACTTAATGTTAAACAGACCTGGTATCTAAAATAGAACGTGAAATGAAACAAATTCTGTGTAAACGAGTAGTCCTTATATTCAATTATTGGTAACTAACAAAATTAAGTTAATTTTATTGTGTATATAGTCACAAAAGAAGAAAATAAAACTGTGTGATGGTTTCCTTGTTTGAACCACCGTCTCTTTCATCGGACCACTTAGTTGCTATAATTGGACTTAGGGCATTATAGGTGGCTGGTCCATTCAAGGTGCATGTAAAAAAATTAATAAAGTAAAATATTTTTTTTATGATTTCTTTTATTTTCGAAAATAAATAGATAGTTACACTAATCAGTCGACTACAATTATATTTCGTTATTTAGCAGGCATAATCACAAAAATATTTCAGCTTCGTCAAATCTTCTCTTTAACGTGCTTTTGGCACTCGAAACATTCTGTTTACCTCATTCAATCCAACTTCTTTTTTCCCTAAGCTAGTTTCATACTCGCCTCGCTCTTCTTCTCTTTTTACCATGCTAAAATATAAAGATTTGTTTT
The DNA here is from genome assembly GCA_905475405.1 of Schrankia costaestrigalis. NCBI lineage: Eukaryota > Metazoa > Arthropoda > Insecta > Lepidoptera > Erebidae > Schrankia > Schrankia costaestrigalis. Next base: position 5,758,974 of record FR997830.1, read on the forward strand.
TTAAATAACACACATTATAGAAGTTGCCATGATTGAATCGGTTCAATGAAAGAGCATCGTGCCAGTCCATTGATAGAAACTTACTAACATCCACTGAAATATTTATTTTAAAAAAAAGTAGCTCATTACCCAACAAAAATATACGATATTAAGTATTCTTAATTACTGTACTATACTAGTAAAAAAAATCACATTAAAATAATTAATATAACAGTACTTACATGCTATTATTTGCCGCGAAAAAATTATACTCGAGGTCCGAGAAACAAATCGAAGTACGTCCATCCCTTATGCTGGCTGCTGCGGTACTGGCGGTTGGAGGGCGGTGTGGAGGGTTGTAAAGCTATGTTTTGATACAAATATCGGGTTAAAATATGAATAGATCGCGAAATATTGAAGTGGTCCAAACAAAGCGCTAGTCCAATGATCGCAACCTTACCCTACGTTGTTTGCGTTTGTGATTAGGGCCAAGTGCGGTCAGATAGTACGAAATGGAACAATTAAAAAAAAAAATATTTGGGTCCGTTGTGAGAAAATATTCTCTGAGATTGTACACCTCATGATCTCGAGGGTCTTAGACAATACCTACGTCTATGTCTTAAAAAGTTACGCATACTTTGATAGAAGGGAACAAGACCCACAACTATAGCATTTCATCATAACAGCCCATTAATGTCCCACTGCAGGGACGGGCCTTCTTCCGCGACGGAGGGATACTTGGCCTACTAATACTTACCACGCTGGCCAAAGGGATTGGTACAGGATTTTATTTAAGTTTTCCTTCTTTTTATTACGTAAAGATAATATTCACGGATAGTCCCTTAGTCGGTTTTTACGTCACCCATGAGATTATATGGGGTGGTGACACACTGTATTCTTACTTCGTCACTACACGGAGAGACCATAGCATTTAGAAGTAACTATTTACCACACTAAATTGGGATGAGTTGACTAAAAGTACCGCACTCTACTTTGGGGTTATAGACGATGGCCTAGTATAGAAAGGCCATTTTTAATTTTTTTTATTAAAAGCTGCATCATTGCGAGATGCATGCGGTATGATAAAGTCGGCATAAATAAATATTGTATACCAACTTTTTATTTTTAAATAATTGTATATTATATTATTATAAATACTAATGTTCTAAATAACATAATAGTAAACTAAAATAAACTGTCATTGTTCTGTTTTAACGTTACGGCGATATCTCGAGTTCTATTTCTACACAATTAAATTTAATTAATACGAATAGTTCGCGAGTCGTACTCGCTAATGGCTCGTTCACGTATGTTTTCACAAAGGGATATAAATACACTGCTGCTGTTCTATCTAATGTCTATGAACGCGTTTAGTGCATAGCAGTCAAGCTAGAACTACAATAATGTTATTCACAGTTTGTGTCTTTCATCAGTCTTATTGTTCTAAATTGCCATGCTGCCTATGCCGTGCTCCGTGTGGTGACGGAGTAAGAATACAATATGTCACAACTCCATCTCATCCCATGGGTGTCGTAAAAACCGACTAAGGGACTGTCCGTGAATATTATCTTTAAGAAATAAAAAGAAGCAAAACTTGAAATTAAACCCTATACCAATCCGTCTGGCCGGCGTAGTGTTAGTAGGCCAAGTCCTCCGTCACGGGAGGAGGCCTGTCCCTGCAGTGGGACATTAATGGTCTGTTATGAAGATAAATATGATAAATACGAATAGTCGTACTCAAATGGCTCGTACACGTCTATTTTCTCAAAGGGATATAAGTACACTGCTGCTGTTCTATCTAATGTATATGTACGCGCTTAGTGCATAGCAGTCAAGCTAGAACTACAATAATGTTATTCACAGTTTGTGTCTTTCATCAGTCTTATTGTTCTAAATTGTCATGCGAGCTGCCAATGCGGTGCACAGTTTGGGTCTTTTATCAGTTTTATAGTTATAAATAACAAATTAATATTACTCACACATTTACCTAGTCCTAAACTAAGCAGATCTTGGACAACGAATAAACATACTGAATTAATACTTTTTTTTTGTGGATACTTTTATATTCATAGAAAACGCCTAGACCAATTCAAACAATCATATCTATGCACACAAAGATTAGCATTAAGCGGGAATGAACCCGAGACCTCTTCCTAGCAGCCGTGTAATGTAACGGCATCGCCACAGAGGTCGTCAATAGATTTTCAAATACCTCTAGAACGATTCAATCGTTCTAGAGGTATTTAGAACGATTTACAATTTAATCGTTCTAGAGGTAACTACAAAACATGTCAGCTAATACTTAAAATAACATTTATTCAATCAACAGCCAATAAATAACGTTCCAAACTTTCGCATAAAATAAATTTGCTTTTAAGAACATAATCTAGCAAATATTCTAAGTCTCATTTAGGGGATCAAAACTCAATTAGTTTTGTTAAGGGGAATCGGTATGCGACATCTGGCTAGAGTGAAACGCTGATGACAAATTCAACATCACGCCTTAGGGAAAGTGGGTAAGTTATGTAACTTTGTATTCAATAAAATTCACATTTAGATCTGTTATTATAATCTTAATCATGTAAATTTTATTGTTTGTTAGTTGTCTTTTTAGATAGGGAACACCCTACATTATAAATGCCTTATGCAATCCTGTTCATTGGGATAAAGAAATTAGAAGAATATCTATGTCCATCTTACTTTTAAGGATTGTGACTGTTTTAACTCTCATAATAAGCTCCGTTTGGTGACGGTGTAACAACACAATATGTCACCACCCCATCTCAACCCATCGCTGTCGTAAAAATCGACCAAGGGACTATCCGTGAATATTATCTTTACGAAATAAAAAGAAGGAAAACTTGAAATTAAACCCTATACCAATCCGTCTGGCCAGCGTGGTATTAGTAGGTCAAGTATCCTTGAGAGGCCCTTCCCTGCAGTGGAACATTAATGGGATGTTATGATAGCACTCTTTCGGAGTGCAGTGTAGACTAGCACTATTTACATGAAGGAGATTTTTCTTAGGTAGTCACCACTCAACAAAATCTGATGTCTAAATAGAGGCATTGAAATATGTTATTAAATAATCTTTCTAATTTTTACACATAGGCTTATAATTATAAACCCTAGTATTTCCTAGACTTTACGTGTCAATTTTAATCTCTTTCCATCGACTACAAAATACAATAGCATCAAAAATAAACTTAATAGATTTTCGAGCAAAAATGTATCATTTACTGAGATTCCGATCTCAAATACCAATAAGTGTGAAATAAAATAGCAATTTCTGTTAACATTCCCACCTGTAGTGTAATCGAGTTTCGTATAATATTTCAGCCACGTTCCCATGGTGAACATTCAACGTTTATCAGTCTATCGCTCGATGTTTTCCTTTGCCCTTAAATCTTTACATAGACGCGAAAAAACAAATTACGATACAGACGATTTTCTGTAATACTCATCATTAACTTTTGAAGGAAAAAGTTGTTGTTTCTGTGAACTGGATTCAGGTGAAATATGTCTACTACTACAGCTTATCCGTGTGGTGACCATGGGTGTCGTAGAAAGCGGCTAAGGGACTATCTGTGAATAATATTCATCCTTTACATAGAAAGAAGGAAAACTTGAAATTAAACCCTATACCAATCCGTCTGGCTAGCGTGGTATTAGTAGGCCAAGTATCCCTTCGTCATGGGAGGAGGCCCGTCCCTGCAGTGGGACATTAATGGGCTGTTATGATGACTACAGCTACCAGCGAAAGCATTATTCTTGTCTTGACTTTACTTCTGCCATAGCAGAAGGGCTTTAAGGTCTGCTTATATAACTACTTAAATTACTTATTACAGAGTCGGGAAACCTCTAGTGATGGAAGAAAACTTCGTAATATAGCTAATGACGCTAAGCGCTGGACATAGGCCTCCTCCAAATAGTGCTAGTCCGTGAATATTATCTTTACGAAATTAAAAGAAGAACCACTTGAAATTAAACCCTATACCAATCCGTCTGGCCAACGTGGTATTTGTAGGCCAAGTATCTCTTCATTACGGGAGAAGGTCCGCCCCTGCAGTGGGACATTAATGGACTGGTATGAAATAGTGCTAGCTTGTGAGGTCCTATGCCTGCATCATCCATCGGGTTCCCACAAAAATAAAGCGATGTGTATTTTTTAGTACAGTACTGTACTTTTGTACCAATAAAATAAATAAATACGAATTTAATATTAGTTTTGTCAAACTATACCAGTCTTTCTTTTTAATTATTTTAAAAAGATGTCATGTCGCGATGTAGAATTTCGTTTAAGGATTGGACTTTATTTTTCTAAAAGTTCTTTCATCCATATATTTCATTAAACATAATCCTTTTGAAACCATGAGAAATTGAAAAGATTAAAGAATCTTAAGCTTTAGGTTTTAGTCTCAACCGAACGGTATTAAATTTTAAATTTGTATAATGCTAAAATAAATCCATGAAAAATTAGATTCTTCAACCTTTTCATTCGTAAGAAATTCTAAACCGAGCAACACCTAAATTTTTTTTTACTTTTTGAGTATCTTTAACCACACACGAAGTCAGCTATATTTTTGGTCTCAAATAAAAATATTACTGTTGACTTATCCTCAAATAGAAAATAAATAAATAGCAAGTCTTTGAATCATGATACGTCTGTAAAAGCTACTTCGATGTTTATTCTATTAAGTCCGGCCTTAAGTGATGTGTTATGAAAAGAATTTGTACGTTATAGTTATATTATAAAGATTTGTCTGTATTTCGTTTTTTTATACTTTTAACGAAATATTTAGTTAATTAGTTAGATATTAATGTAATTTAAATTTAAAACGGTTTATAAATATGAACGTATATTGGTGTAATTTTAAACAATAATAGACTAGTTAATGGAGGAGAAAATATAGATTATTTAAATGGTTACGCGGTTTTAGTTGCTGAAATTAGCTACATTAAAATTAATTAGAATATGGTTTATTTAAATAATAACCAATAAATCATCATAACAGCCCATTAATGTCCCACTGCAGGGACGGGAATCCTCCCGTGACGGAGGGTTACTTGGTCTACTAATACCACGCCGGCCAGAAGGATTGGTATAGGGTTTAATTTCAAGTTTTCCTTTTTTTTATTTTGTAAAGATAGTAGTTACGGTTATTCCCTTAGTGGGTTTTTACGAAACTCATGGGATGAGATGGGGTGGTGACATATTGTATTCTTACTCCGTCACCACACTGATAATAATAAATAGTTACATTCAAATTACTAAAAGCTCTAGTTTATTTCGAAACCAATCAACTGATACCAATCACAAAAAAATGTTTTACTACACTTCCTACCCATTGGTACAAATACGAATGCTCGTAAAAGTGGTAGTTCTAGTTAAGGCATTTGTTTGCCGAATGAACTAGTAAACAAGCCTATAATAAGAAACAAAACAAAATGAACTTTTGTTTCCTTTTACATAATACAAAAGAAAAGTTAGATAAGTTGTATTTATCTTGTTGGTCAGTTACTCAATTAAGCTAGAAGGATATTTCTAAATATTTATTTTAGGATACTGTATTTACTGTATTTTTGTTTTGGTCTACTAGTTTGTGAATACAGCCATTGAGTATTGAAAGTTTGCTTACCAATTATTTGGGATTGTTTAGTAGTCACTTATTATATAGTTGATTTCTCGATTTATATTGGATGGCAGTTGTGTATTTTTATTCTGGCACCGCACAGTCTAACCGTAATCGCGTCTGATTATAAAAAAAATATCTTGTCACTAAGCCCTTGTAATAAAGCCTGGCTGGAAAGCGTAATAGCAATACTCTGTACACAGAGTAATTACCACAATGTATGTTAACATTTTATCATTACTAAAAGAAACGAAGAAAATATTGACCCAAACCATAAACCTTATCCTACTAATAGCACCTAACCTTCACCTACTAAAACCTTCTTTGGGCTTGCGTAGTCTTACTTAACTCCTCCCATCCGTCAAAGCAGAAGACTCATCTCTTTTGTGAGACATTAATGAGCTGCTTTGATGGCAGAGAAATATAGTAATTCCGTGTGGTGAAGGAGTAAGAAGTGTGTCACCACCCCATCTCATCCCATGGGTGTCGTAAAAACCGACTAAGAGACTATCCGTGAATATTATCTTTACGTAATAAAAAGAAGGAAAACTTGAAATTAAACCCTATACCAATCCGTTTGCCCAGCGTGGTATTAGTAGGCCAAGTATCCCTCCGTCACGGGAGGAGGTCCGTCCCTGCAGTGGGACATTAATGGGCTGTTATGATAGTAAGCTCACGCAAAACTACTTATGATACTTTAATACTTATACAAAATATCAGTGTCCGGTAAAACATTACACTATTACAGTTTAAACCATTCGAAAATTGTACCTCATACGATATGCTTTATTCATGACACTGGCACGTAACCGGTGCGTCCACCAATTGTATTTCACTACATTTTGTGTGATACAAATTGGAATTTTGATGTGGAATTTACTTGACAGTTTGAATATTGAAACACGTACTGTTAATGAGATAGTGCAGTATTTGAACAAGCTTGTTATAGAACTCGATATCGAATTGATTTTGAGGGTTTTGATAATTATTTTATAAAGTAATTTCAAATCTGTTTTGATAATTAAAGTCCTAGTTTAATAGATTCGTCCATCAATGTAACATGACGAATATAATGACTCTTTTCGCAATGAATAGTAACTTGGTCTTGGAAGAGTTTCTGTCGGGCTATGTGATTATTTTCTTTCTCTCCCAGTGTATTCTTTTAATCGCACATAATAAGTGGTACATCGTATCGTATCGTATCGTATCAGCCCTTCTCATCCCACTGGCTGGGCAAAGGCCCTTTGATTTACACAACTGTCGGTCCTTGGCCAATGAAGAGCAGAGATAGTAAGTGGTACATAACGAAGGTTTTTTAAATACAATTTTGTCGATAACTGTCTCTGGTATGCAAAACTTTTGTTGTTTATGCTATTTATTTTTAACATGTCATAAAGTTAGGAATTGTTTAAACAGTACTTAAATTTGTTATAAAAATAAAAATCACGATAGCTTTATCATAAAAATAACAAAACCTTCAACCATTAAATCTTAAAAAAAATTGAAAATAACGATAAACATAAATCATAACACAAAGTAGGAAAAGGAAAATACTAAAAACTACAACATTATCGTAAAGTAAACTACAAATAAGAATACTGAAGCAGAGGAATATATAAAACAGAAAAATGTTACTTCAAAAATTGTCAACACCCCAAGGTTTGGCCCTCATATATCATGAGGATTTATTTTCACCTTCGCTCCTTTCTCGATTTCTACGTAACGCCTTAATTCAATATTAAATTTTGCTCTTTCCCTCGTACTTCGTATAGCAGATGTCTTTACACGTTTTGTTATTCATATTTTACATATGTGTTACATTAAAGATGTTAAAAAGGACTCTTTGGAATATTGGGCTAGAGTAATGAAGTTACTTTGAATAAAGTTTTTATGTGCGATTTTTATTCATTCTGTTAAAGTAGGTCTTAAAATGATGGTGTAGACTGTGTTACTATTTTTGTACTTCTTATTGTAATGTTAAATAATGAGTTACATTGTTGTAAGTTGATAATACTCTTAGCCGTGTTATTTTACTAGCTTATGTGCTCTTTCAACTCAGCACAGTAACATTTTTGCGCTACTGCTTGGAGATGTATTGAGCAAACATCGCTGTGATACAGACCTAGGCATGCTAAAGAAATTTATCATCTGTTGTGTCTGTCAAAGCAGACTGATGTTTACATGTTTTGTAGGCTAAAGTTGTATCTTTAAGACTTTTGTTTGATTGCGCAACGACTAAGGATCTGCCAATCAGATTAGCTTAACAAAGAAATAATTAGGAACGTCCACACAGATTATAAAAAGGGTTATGTAATATTTGTCACCTGTTTATCTAGAAAATGTAATCTAAAATTTAATTTTAAACCAACATACATAAAGAATTAGCAGACTAAAATAAATCTTATCATAGTTCTTTTAAAGTAGAAAATTCATTAGCAAATATTTGTACACATTCAAGATTAATTAAAAAATTAAAAATACACCATGTTGTGGAAATCTAAAAGCTCATTTAAAATGTTAACTTTATGTCCCATTTATAATTATTTAATTAATGGAGAGTCTATTCATACATACTATCTAACAGGAGACGTAATTACATAGCATAGATTATTCACACGCTTACCTTATTTATTCGAAGCATATCCATTAAAAATTCATATCTTTAGCATTTCCATTCCAAATGCGAGAGTTGATTACGCGCCGCTATCTGTACGCATCATCTCTAATAAACCACTCAAATATAAACCTTATTACCTTAAAAATAAAGTATAAACTGCCTTATCTTGAAGGATATTAGCAAGTATTTGGAAGCGACGTTTTGGTCACAATGGTTCCCACCCAGTAGCATTTTAAGTCGAATTACGCCAGTAGCTTTTCACAATAATATTGAGACGTTTCTTCGAATTGATGGTAAATATAAAACGTATCAGCTGTTTATCTCAAAGCATTGAGACATGGGAAATAATAATACGTACTAAAATGAATAGCTGTGTTGAATAAAAATGTGTATTGAGTGTTTAACAAGGGTTATATAAACAGTACATAAACTCTCCGTGTGGTGACGGAGTAAGAATACAATATGTCACCACCCCATCTTATCCCATGGGTGTCGTAAAAACCGACTAAGGGACTATTCGTAAATATTATCGTTATTATTTAAATATTATCTTTACGAAAAAAAAGAAGGAAAACTTGAAATTAAACCCTGTACCAATCCGTCTGGCCAGCGTGGTATTAGTAGGCCAAGTATCCCTTCGTCACGGAAGGAGGCCCGTCCCTGCAGTGGGACATTAATGGGCTGTCATAATGACGATATAAACAGTACAAGTAAGGAAACTGTAAAGAAGTGCCTCGGGGACGTGGCGATCGAGGTAGCGGCTAATATACACGAGGTCGCAGGTTCGAACCCCATGAGAAATTATTGACCTGAGTTTGGATGTTCTCTGTGTCAGTTATGTTTGTAAAGGCCCCGCGACACAGGGGAGTCCCTGTTCGTGTGAGAGTGATACCTAGTATGCAAGTAGTCGTTTTTATATACATTGTAATTCCTCTAAAATAATATTTGTTCAAGCGTGACAGAGAATTTTAAAAAAAGGACAAGAGTTGAGTTATTTAAATGCAGCAAAAGTATTAGACATTAAAAAAAAAAACAAAATTACACCAATATCACTTACCTAATAACAGAAACAATTACATTGTTAACCAATCTATCGCTCCAGTAACTTTAAAACATGTCCAGTTTACTTTGATCTTAATAATTATTCCTTTCTACGTATTTATATAAACGTTGTTTAAACGAAGGGGAGAAGCGAGAGGTCTTGTTATACCAGTGGGTGTGTAGCAAGGCGTGCCACACTGAACATATATCTCATTATAACGTTCCGGTTGAACGTGACACTATCAAATGTTGGGACTGTCAATGTAAACAATCACTACGGAAAAATCAATGATAAAATGTGTTAGGAATGTTCTGATTGACAGCGATAGTAATATTAGTGATGTTTAGGGCTTGTCGCCTCGTACTTTCGATGGGATATATAGATTTAATTTGAAATTTGTTTCATAAGATTACTTCGCCGATAATCGTATTTATTTTATTGTTACATGAAACGAAAAGACAGTGAACATACTGTTAATACACACCTCAACAAAGTCTAGGGATATTTGGTATTTACTCAATTAACTTCAAAATTATTGAACATAGCTTACAACATGTTTATAATTTTTTAAAGACAATTTATCAGGCTACAATCTAGAATAAAATAAAATAATTATTTTTGCATAAATAATTTTTTATTCAAATAAATAAAAAACTTGGGAAATTAGTAAAACTAACAATGAATGTGTTTCTTAAGCAAAAGTGAAAATAAGCAAAAATTAATCTGTTTTTAACTGTTATGTGAGTAATCAGTAGTCAGCACATTAAAAAAACCATAAATAACGGTCCTGCAATGGTTTTTCATGCTTTTATTATGTTATCCAGGTCTTGGTGCGGTATATTGTTCCAGGTCCGACTAGGATGCAAAAAAGTTGCCCTTCCATCGCAATTTTAAGCATGAAAAATCACCAAAACCCTTCTTTTGAACATGTCCTACGCGTATTTTATGGTTTTGAGGATAGGGGATTGAGTGGTTCAGCATAAAATCGATACGTCGTGCTCCTGCAACCAGCTCGTCATCACTCTCGCTTTATGCGAACGGATGTTATTGTTCATGAACTTAAATATTTGGCCCAATTGTAGTCTACGGGGGTAGATTATTAGTACGATCACCTCGTTAAATTGTTTTTCAGCCGTCATGGTGTTTCTGATCAAAACGCGCTCTGTTCTTTGACCGATACAAATTCCCGTCCAAACCATAATTTGTTCTATCGTGGTATGAATAGATTTCCTGAGGATGTTGTAGACGGCTATCACAACCAGGAACTCGCCAAGCACGTTCTCTACGTGAACCCGAGTGGAAACCGAACCGGGACTCATGTGTAAACACTACTACAGATCACAGGTTATCTTTGTGGAGCAAATGTTCACGAGCCCAGTCTAGTCGTCGTGCGCGATTCGCTCGGCGTAGTGCTGGAGTATAAAGCGGTATGCGAGCATAAAGGTGGGCTTCGTGGCGACTGCTTCTGACAGTTTGGTCACCCGCAAGAGGCTCCACCAAGAGCTGGAGCCTATACACCAGCTGCATGGTAGTAAAATTTGGCTGTATTTTCGCGGGAACTTGCAAAAATCGATCATGTCGTTAAGTGGTGATGGACTTTTTGCTGTGGTATCTTTCAGCCACTTCACCAGTAGCACGATAACGTGAACATAACCCTGATTTCATATTTTGTATTGTTCTAATCTCTTCACCAATACTCCGCTTAGTACCCGCAGCTGGGAGCATGCCTACTGCCCATAACATTTTCTCTCTGATGAAATGGCGCCGCTGCTTGATGCACACAATATCATTCATTCGAAATAAACGTTTTAATTGTTATAAAACTTAAATTTTACACAAAAAAGCAGTCAAAACTTACTATTGGTAAATGAAATTTTCGAACTTGACTACGTTTAAGCCGCGTAAATCTTTTATTTTTCAAATTCAAATTTAGAATGGTTGAAAAAGGGTAACAAAGTAAGTTTTCATCAAAAGAATTAAAAAAAAAACAAAATTACAAACCAAATTTTTTGAGTTTCACAACCTTATACAAAATATCCCTAGACTTTGTTGAGGTGTGTAGGTAAATATAGTATAAAGTTAACTTTTTATCTGTAGAAGCTTTTAAGATATTGATCAGCATACAGTACAGTACATCTAAGAGACAGAATACTGCCCGGATTGAAAAAGGGGATAAGAAAAAGAGAGAAGAGTCCTTCTAGGAGACGATGGGTGACTACCGGCATTGCTGTATCGCGGAATCATAATGGGATTTTTTTAGTAAATACATACACATTATACATAGACAACACCCAGACCAATGCAAACAATCATGTTCATGCACACAAAGAATTGCATTGAGCGGGAATCGAACCCGAGACTTCTGCGTAGCAGTCATGTAAATAACCACTACGCCACAGAGGTCGTCAAAGTCTTAGATATTGACCTTCCTACGATTTTTATTTGTGTTGAAAAAAGAGAACTCCGCATAATTATTTTAGTCTCACCATGTTTTTAACATGTATCAGAGCTATTATTGAATATACTCACTTACGTGAATTTAAATATTAAAATGTAAAAGATCAGTCCGTATACAAGTCGAATAATATTGAACAGGCTCAAAACCTCGTGTTAAAATTAAACGATCGTCTGTCTGTACCGAAGAAATATCATTTCTATAAATAAATAATTGATTTTAATGTGGTTCGATGTTGACAACCAATTTTATTTCCTTACTAATTTATGTATTCATAAAATAAGTATGCCGCAGTGCCAGCCCATTGCAGGCACGGGCTTACTTCAATGATGAAAGTAAACTTAGCCTACTGATACGAACGGTGATTAGTCGGAATGGTGTTGGGTTTTATTATTGAGTATTTCTTCTATTTCGAAGCTTAACTTAACTAAACAGATATTACGACACCCTTGAGGCAAGACAGGACAATATCTAGTCATTCTGGTAGGCCAATTAAAAAAAAACAATCTGTTTCATTCCTTTTAAAGTTATTAGTTGGAGTAATAATTAAAAGTGCATAATAATTGAAAAGTCATTAATTCTGTTTAATTTGAAAAATGTTTGGTATCTAAAATCTATTTGGTTTCCCCTAGCAAAGTCTTTAGAACACGCAAAGCGTAAAATTAAATATTGAAAAGACGCAGTGCATTTTAATCAAAATGGCATTAGTATAATCTTATAGGAATGTACGTTACGATAAATCTGACACACAGCTGTTTTGGTAGGAGAACATTTTAGAGACAGCTGAACACTGATATTAAACGAATTTGTTCATTAATTTTTCTAGTCTTTATAATTTCACTTTTTGAAATTGATATTTTCCAACTTCTCTCTACATCATTTTGTTACAATTAGTTAGTAAGCTTTATTTAAAGTGAGTCGGACGTGTAAATAGTTATTAATTAATTAATAATAGTTTAGCGCGGCGCGAGCCGACTCATGTGTCAATTTTCACCATGAGTGATAAACTTGTGGAGAATGAGGTGCTGGCTTTTGTACAACAGAAGCTAGACGTCATAGGCGAAGTATCTGTGCTCCAGATTTGTGTCTCGAATTTCAGCGAGGAAGAAATCGCGGCTGCCAAGTTGTTGGTTTTTCGATCGCTGAATAAAGAAGACCAGATGGTGTCACGTAGACGTGACGGACCTATGAAAAGTATGCAGGACATCCTCACACTGCTCAAGACGACTGATCCCGTAGACGTGCCAAGATTTGTAGCTAGGGACTTGAAAAAGTTACCCCTGGTTACTTTAGAGCACGTCGACGTAGCAAGTCTTTTAAAGGACATGGTATACTTGAAGACAAGTCTGGCGGATGTCAAGAAGAAGTTGGAGACATCCGAAAGAAACGTGACAGAGTTGCGCACCGAACTAGAAGAGTTGTGTAAGCGCACGTCACGGTGCATCGTCTACAACAAGCTACGCGTTAGCGGTCTTGTTGTCAACACCGTCTACAGCTGACAAGGCAGAGTGTGTCGCACATAGCTACGCGCGCCCCGCTCCCGTCAAGCAGGCTATTTCCTCCGCGTCTTCTCGAGCTCCTTTAGATAATGAGCCCAAGGCCATTGTTTTAAAGAAGCCTTTGCAAGATCGTTCTAATGATGATGGTTTCGTGGCTGTGCAAAGGAAAAAACCCTGCCAGCGAAGCATTAAGAACTGCTGCGGCACAGCACCTAGCGAGCCAAGTATCAATGTCCGTGCTGCAAAACCGAACACTCCGGTGTACATTTCACGCCTGCATTTGCGTTCGCCATAGGTTGAAGTACACGGCGAGAGTGCAGTTGTTGGAGTCGCGCCGCAACGTTAATTTCAAGGCGTTCGTGGTTCGGGTCCCAACATGTTACCTGCATCTCGTCATGGACGAGACCTTTTGGCCGCAGGGCGTGGTGTTCCGTCGTTTTCGCGGACAAGTGCCACCTGATCGAGCCGTGACGTAATTTATTTGTTATTTATGTGTTTATATAGTTCATATTATTATGTTTTTATTTATTATGTCACGTATTATATAAGTAGTAGGAATAAATAATTATAAATATAAGTATGTATGCCTGTTGTCTGGTACCCATAGTACAAGCTTTGCTTAGTTTGTGACCAGTCAACATTGATAAACTTAATGTATTGTTATGTAATATTTTTATATAAATAAATTTGATTTGATTTTTTTATATAAATAAATTTGAAATTTGATTTGATTAAATGAATAAAACTACATTAATTTTGTTTTCTCATCTTGAAAAATGCCTACTGCATGGCGTTGCCCTGGAGATTGTTTCAAACTCTGCACCATAATATATTGGCTATAAAATACTTTCGTTGTTCTTTACTACCCTCACGACTTGAAAGGTGTTGGTAGATTTGGTGGTCGGAATCTAGACATTTAATTTTATAGCAAAATTTTATTCAATTTCGATCAGTGGTATTCGATTTAAAATGTCACAATGTATTTTAACAGTTTTACATGTTGCCCAACTTGCTCGCTATTGTAACAAGTCATTATGTATAATTGTACGGTAAAGGGTGCCACGTGGCTGATCGTATCATTACGCGGGGACGTTAAAATCCCAGGATTTTAAGTTAATAAATTTAATATTATATTTGTTTGTTAGTTCTAATATTAGAGAATATTAAATAGGGGTTCTGGGTACACACTATCGACAATTAGAAACCGAATTTATTGGAATTTATAAAGTTGTTTGTATATACAGTTTTAGTTTTTAATAATTATAATAGAACGCCATGTTTTTATTAGCAGAATTAATATTAGATAATATTTGAATGCAGTTTCGCTGTTTTTTCGTATATTTTTGTTCTTACAATAATTATAAAACATTACAATGTATTGTATTTTACATTGCATGCTTTAGAGAATTTAATGGATTGAGTAATATTTGTGAGTAATAGTAGTAATTCTCCGTGTGGTGACGGAGTAAGAATACAGTGTGTCACCACCCCATCTCATTCCATGGATGTCCTAAACACCGACTAAGGGACTATCCGTAAATATTATCTTTACCCACTGTAGGGACGGGCCTCCTCCCGTGACGAACGGATACTTGGCCTACTAATAAATACCACGCTGGCCAAATGAATTGGTATAGGGTTTAATTTCAAGTTTTCTTTTTTTTATTTCGAAAAGATAATATTCATGGATTTAAGATAGTAGTTACGGTTATTCCCTTAGTCGGTTCTTACGACACCCATGGGATGAGATGGGGTGGTGACATACTTATTTTTCTTACTCCGTCACCACGCTAAGAAAAAAGTCATATGAAGTGTACTATTTATATAGTACATCCGCATATCTCTTTCTCGGCTTCGAAATTTAATACTTCTGAATGTTATCGTTTTACAAATTTAGATTAAAAAAATAATCGTCAAAAAAACGCTGACCAACCACATCGGCATTTCAAAAGGGAGTTTAATCAGAGTTACAAATTCAATTTAGCCCGTCGAAGGCCGATTGGGGACGATATCGGAATAATTTGCATAGTTATTATAAACATGGGTCAGTCCTGCATAAACTGTGCTCGATGACAGCTACCGTCTCTCGAATGCAAATAATGTAAGTGAGTTAAATTCAATAGATATGACTTGAAGGCTTAGATGAGTTTATGTAATAACGGGTGAATCATTCAGTACATAGTCTAATTTTATTTTTGCATGTATGACTCGCTTAATGAATGAGGACGAGGCCCAATCTTTTTGCTAGGATCGTGACAAGTGGCGTTCTCTCGTCTCTGCCCGGACGGGATAAGGCGTGAGTTTATGTATGTACTCGTATGTAGTCTAATTTTATATTTATTTTTTTATTTGTAATTTGGAGTGAGTGTTAAATGTATCAGTGCTTTTCATACGGTTACACGGTTGTTGCAATCTAGAAGTCTATTAGTTAACCAAACTATTTATCTTTCAAGGATTTTGTAAATATATTTTTACAATAATGATCACTTCCTGACTGCTTACGCTAAACAAGATCCTTACAAATCCTATAAACTTCAAATTGCTCTATACAACATTATCTAAATAAAATATTCATGTATTGTCAAAATCAAATAACTTGAGATGTTATCGCCAATCACGTGGCGACGGAAAAGAAATAACAAATAACAGCAGCAAACATACACCAAATCGTTGACCTAAATCTAACATTATAAGTAGTGCAAGCTCATTAAATCAATAAAAATCTATAAAAGTTCACTGTAACAATACAATACATCGAAAAACAAAATATCGAACACCAAAATTCTCGACAGTCATGACACATCCATTAACAACCGCATCTTTAACATAAAGGGTGCTTTATAGTACTTCAGGTAAACACGTCCAATTTACATAGAGCCGCGATGATGCTTTCAATCACCCCTTTATCCTTTGTAATCCAAAGAGGGAAGAGGGGTGTTAGAGGTCTTAACCGTTGGTTGCGGCTTATAGCAAAGGCAGAGAATATAGAGTAATCGGAGGGTGTGGTGGAGGCTTTGTATTTCATAATCAGATGCATCACTATGATTGAATGTAGATGAAAAGCTAAAGTAAGCTATGCATTCGTTTGTGGTATAATACACGTTGCAAAGTTAATTTTGTAGAATAATGGCTAAAGTTTTATCTTCGTATAGCTTTAGAGATGCAAACGATTGGCGATTAAGGAAACAGAGTATGTATACTTTGTAAACCGATAGGAACTTTAGAAGGGATGTTGTTTAGTTGTGTTTTAGCGTTTCATAGCAGCGCATTAATGTCCCACTGCAGGTACGGGCCTCCTCCAGCGACGGAGGGATACTTGGCCTACTAACACCACGCTAGCCAAACGGATTGGTACAGGGTTTAATTTCAAGTTTTCCTTCTTTTTATTACGTAAAGATAATATTCACGGTTAGTCCCTTAGTCGGTTTTTACGACACCTATGAGATTAGATGGGGTGGTGACACACTGTATTCTTACTCCGTCACCACACGGTGAACCGTTTTATCAGCTGTTTTTGAATTCATCAATGTAAAATTCAGACATAAGTAGGTATGCAACTTATACATCTAGTTATACTTTTTTGCAGACATTAGTTATCGAAAGAAGAATAGATACAGACCTCTTTCTTACTGGTCAGATAGTTTATTTTCCCGAATAGTATGATTAATTAACAAATAATTATGTTATTAATTGGTCTCTCGACAACCTTTGTGGCGTAGTGGTTATATTACATGGCTGTTACGCAGAGTTCTCGGATTCGATTTCGGCTCAATGCAAAAATTTTTGTGTGCATGAACATGATTGTTTGCATTGGTGTGAGTCTTTCTATGTATAATATATGTACATATTTACAAAATAAAAGTAACAGTAATAACACAAGCAGGTTATGCCTAGCTTACTTTGGGAACAGATGGCGCTGTGTAGAGATATCCGCGAATATTTATGTTATGAAATGTTAAACACGAATTAGTAAAAAAATGTCTCTTACTTCTGCTCTTTTCTGCCCTGCTTTTTTTTTACTTACGTTTTTGTCTAGTATTGTTTTTATATTTACATAATGTCTCACTGCAGGGACGGGCCTCCTCCAGTGACGGAGGGATACTTGGCCTACTAATACCAGGCTGGCCAAAAGTATTGGTAAAGGGTATAATTTCAAGTTTTCCTTACGTAAAGATGATATATATATTGATAATAATATAGTAAAACTACTTAATATAAAAATTACATAAAACAAAAATAAAAAAAATACATTTACAGTTACATTTATTATAATAATAAAGTGGCATATCACCTCAGGTATGAGCGAAACATTCTATCAATATTCGATTCCCACAGGAGTCATAAGAGATGCCGAAGTTATTACAATATAAAGAAAATGGCTATCGACTCCCGGTACATTACAACCAATCACCAAAACATCTGCTGTAACGAATTTTGTATTCGCTCTCAATATACACGTATTTATTTGAATGAATGCTTTTTACATTTAGGGAAAATTAAATTATGAAGCTAAATTATGCAGTTCGATATATTTATTATTAGTAAACAAGTCCGGCTCCACATGGCCACCTACATACTACAATTTTTTTAAGTACAGCTTCATTAGACAACTACAGTAGAAATATCTAAATTATTAAGGGTTTCTTTACAATGTTATACATGTGTTATACATAATTATAATATATAAACCTCCCTCTCGAATCCCTCTATCTATTCAAAAAAAAACCGCATAAAAATCCGTTGCGTAGTTTTAAAGATTTAAGCATACAAAGGGACATAGGGCCGAAAAAGCGACTTTATTTTATACCATGTATAGATTTGCATAAAATAATACGACGATTTAATTCAATACTATGTTTCAATAAAAGTCACTTAAATTTAACTTCAAGTAATTTATGTTAAACAAGTGATTAGGTACAATTAAAACTAATTGTTAATTTTAATCGATATTTTGACATTTGACTTACGATTTTGCTATTCGAGTTACAATACCTGTAGAGAAAAAAATTCAAGCAAAAATTCTTCTGCTTAACGTGATCTAAATATATACGTTTATTATACAGGTACTCCGTCCTTGTGAAAGTAATACCTTTATGAGCCGATATTGAAGTCACGAGATTAAAACGATTAGTTCGAACTGGTAAACTGACCTTAAGTGATAATGACCGTACATTTATTAATATCAAAGTGCGTACGTCAGAGCTCCGAAAGGTTCGTGGTCGCTAACTTCGTGGTTCGTCTGAGACACGGTATGTTAGTACAGTGAAATACAAAAGTTGATAAGCAAAACCAATATTACAAGGTTATGGAAAATTGGAGTGCAGTGTTTATCATGCTGACCAGACGGGTTGTTAAGGGTTTATATTGAGTTTTCCATCTCTAGCTGCTAAGGAATCTGCGAACAGACCTAACACGTAGTTTCTTTTCGCGAGATGAAAAGGGATGTTAACGTCTGTATTCTTAGTAAGTCCGATGATGACTAATGATAAGACTATTTATTTTTCTTCTCGTCACTTACTTATGGAAGCTTTAAGTGTTGAAATATTTTGTAATATTGGATGTTATATTCCACTTTTGTAGTTGACTATACATACCACAAAAGGTCGATAAAGATTAGGCAAAAGGTCTGAATTAAATAAACAATGTGACGAGTCAGCCCATGTTCTGTGTTAATGTAAAAAGAGACTTGGAAATTATTTATTTATTTGTACGATAGTGAACTTTTATTTCTTGTTGCATTTACGTGACTCGTTTCGGTCAAGTATTTGATAGGGTTGTGTTGTGAATAATTGAATTGTATGTGGTAGTGGATTGGTTTTTGCTTTTACTTTTTGGTTTTAAATCCTTTTCATTTATTTGTTGTTAGAATAATAAGAACAAGTACGTGATACAATGATTTATAATACATTTTGGGATAATGTAAATTGAAGGTATTTTTGCTATTTTTATATCAACAATCATAACAACATACTTATTTTAAAAATCTAAGAATAACAATTTACTTAAACAGGTATAAAAATTTGAAAAATACATCTATAGCAAATACGAAATTCTCTCAGGCTATACCGAATTCAAGCGGCATTCAATCCATTCTTGATTTATGCACTCGGTCACAGCACAAAGATCTACCACGATTTAAATTCAGAACACTCAGCAACGAACCAAATTACAAATCGAAACTCAGCTAAACCGATTCTTATCATCGATTAGACCACAGTCTAGGTATACATAGCCGCATTGTCGTGTAAATTGGAGATTTACGCAAGCAATAAATCAGTCAAGGGATCGTGTGTAAGCCCGCCAATACGTTACGTCCGACCGTTGTCCCCCTACACTACCTTTGTAAAAATAACTATATCAAACTTGACGTGATGTCGTATGGGAATAAAAATATCTGAAAGGTGAGTTATCGGCTTGGTCGAGGATGTCCCATGGACGGTCAGAGTTCGGCTTTGCTTTTTTGCATTTGACTTTTGATTGATGGGCGGCGTACAGGAGCACACCCTCTATTTAACCGAAGAGTTGTTTTGTAAAAGTTGGTTAGTGTATTTTTCAAACAAGCTTTTCTTGGATTATGTAAGGCTTATCGCATCCACTGTTTGACAATTTGACGTCATGCATTTATTTTTAAACTTCTAGGTGGTATCTTTTGAAAATAATGAAAACGTAATAAATAAATAGAAGGTTAAAATGAAAGGTAATTAACTAAGAATAAAGGGCTTCACCTCTCTATTTTCATGGCAAGAATTGTCTCAAAAGGCGACTAAGGAACTACTACTTATTAGTTTAATTTAACTGCTAAGTAAGTACTAATTCTTTAGACTTCTCACGGGAAGGTTGAGACCATACTCAAAACCCTACAGTATCCCTCAATAGCGTGAGGAGACCCGTCCCTGCAGTGGGACATTAGTGGGCTGTTATGATGATGATGATACTCAAATCCATGTATAGTCATCGTGGTTTCTGAAGCCAAAATTACCTCAATAGATACTAGTTCAAATACCTAATATCTTTTTAAAACTTATGAGCTGCTATAATAAATAAGAAAGACCGGCAAAATAGATTTTTCATTTTATTTTTCTATAAACAAAAAAAACTTCATAAAAGGCTGTACCTCACCTTGTTAGAGGCTAAGATAAAAATGTTGTACAAGTAGAACGTACCCGTCATAGTATATTTATTTAGTCACATATTGCGTATATTGTACAAGGAAGAGCACTCTCCTGCTCATTACGTTTGAAAGCTTATTGTTTCATATTATTAAGTTTCGTTCAACTTTCTGAACGAAATATGGTTGAATTTGTTGGGGTTTTTTTGTTTAAAGTTATGAGATTTTATTTATTTTTCTATATGTAATAGGAATATGAAGTATAAACAGATCGTACATATTAAAATCTTATGCTGGATCAATCTTCGGCGATCGATGAATGACTGTACACAGCCTGAATGTAATTATGTCTTAACATAAATGTCCTACTGCAGGGACGGGCCTCCTCTCGTGACAGAGGGATACTTGGCCTACTAATAATACCACGCTGGCCAGACGGATTGGTATAGGGTTTAATTTCAAGTTTTCCTTCTTTTTAATTCGTAAAGATAATATTTACGGTTAGTCCCTTAGTCGATTTTTAGGACACCCATGGGATGAGATGGGGTGATGACATATTGTATTCTTACTCCGTCACCACACGGACAGCGTCACCACACAGATAATTGAATGAATTATTTCTATGTCTTTTATATAAAAATAATATTAGACACAAAGCCCTAGTTGGGATTTGACCTTTTATTTAGATTTCTGTGGATTTAACTTTGTTTTGCAGCTAAATATTACTGTGTCATAAATTATTTAAAAAAAAAAAGGAATTGGATGGTGTGTTAATAAATAATGACGGTAGCTGTTGTGCTACTCATTTTAGTATAGATTATAATATTTATTAGTTTTATAAGTTGTATTCATCTTTCGATCAGCTATTTTTGTACCTTCTAAACAACAGGTGATATGTAAGCTCTTTTAGTCTTACACATAACAAAGAACCACAGATTTAGTCGCGAAGTCTTTGTCCTTTTACGTGCTCTGTTTTAATTTTTTCTATTAAATTACTCTTCATACTCTTTATGTAGGTAACGTTGGCAAACACTTACTATTACGTGAGCTACATTCTTAAATGCATCATGATTTTATGAAAAAAAAGTTTTAAGTCCTAAGGCAAGTATGAAAAAAGATCGTATACCTCCACTTGCCAGAATTTCATTTGCCCGAATTTTCATTTTCATTCATTTCATTTGTACTAATATTTTTTGTAATATCGTCCTTAGTCATAATATTTACTTGCCATAATTTAATTATGTTTAAACTGAGAGACTTAGAGCATTCCAACTTAGATAGGTAAGGTTAGGTTTATTAGTAATAGTCTCCGTATGTCTAATAAAATTATGGCAAAAGAAATTCGGGCAAATAACAGAATTTTAATATTCAGATATTTCATATTTATAACAGAAAAATATCATCCTCCAGAAAAGCAAGTACGTAGCATTAGGAAACGATGGCACTATATGAATGTAGACAAAGGAAAGCCGAAATTGCAAGTATTTGTCGGTTAGTAGTTTCTGCCTTGCCCTGTAGGAATAAAGTGTGAGTATGCATTCATTTGTAAATTAGCTGTAACTAAACAACATCAAATAATCCGCATAAAACGTGGTCACAATGAAACAGTTGAATGAGCTAATAGTAAATTACACTTAAAGTTCATTTTCCAAAATATTTAACATTAAATAGCCTGACTCAATAGTCATGCATTAATCATAAATAATGCATTGGACGCATTTAATGGTAATTACTTCATAATGAGTGGCACCATAATTATTTATCATTCGGTACGTGTGTGGAGGTCGTGTTGTGCGTGGAAGGGAACGATATTTTATATATGAAATACGGACAAATAAGAACGTTATGTAATTGTTCGACGAAACTCTTAAACACGGTACACTTTAATTGCAACTGAAATTGACGTTATAACACTTTGAATGTGCATCTTAAAAGCTGAGGTTTAATTGCGTAAATGTTTTATAGTTACTTTATTTTTTAATTAATTTTAAATTTAAGCGTTTTATTTCGTAACTCATATCACTTAAATGTAAGCATTAAAATTTACTAAACACGTCATGTAATATTTTTGTATCCTGCTGTTTGGTACTGAATTAAAGATGCAAAGAGGTGATACGAATCTAGGTTGTCTCTTGCTGCAGGTATCCTACACTTGGCTTAATCATTGTTATTATAATCAAGCTTATAATGTTTACTTTCATCATAACAGCCCATTAATGTCCCACTGCAAGGACGGGCCTCCTCCCGTGACTGAGGGATACTTGGCCTACTAATACCACGCTGGCCAGACAAATTGGTATAGGGTTAATTTCAAGTTTTTTTTTCAGGTTTACTTTATTTTAACCATAAGTATTTTTAACCAACAATGTGACAGTATGTCACAAAATATTCAAATTATGAAACGTAAATATCGGTCACGATATTTTATACCACTTTTTGTTCACTTTCGAAAATGGTAGCCATATAAAAATACTTTGTCGCTGTAGCTTGTCTTAAATGTTTTAAAATAAGAAGAAATGTTACTTTTTTTTCTATAAGACATGCCTAATGTATTTTGTAAAAAAGTCTGTTGGACATTTTTTTAAAAATGATTTAAAACATTTTTATTATAACCAATTTATATTAATTAAAAAAATGTATGCGAGTAAATTTTATTGCTACAGAGCAGTTAAACAGGCTAATATTAGATGGTTTATTTAATACTAATTAGAAAAAAGTCTTAGTGCAGTAATTATGTGTTTTGGCAGGTATTTTGATGAACTTATTATCGTCATACATGCCGTTGTTGATCACTAACTGTAGTCGTCCTCTGCTGGACATAGACCTCTCCAAATTTGTTTACCTAATAAAGTCCTGTATCTACGTCACCTACAGTTTTATCTACAATTCCAAAAAAATCTAAGTCCATATTGATTCCGGAATTTCAGAAGTTCTTTAGTAGATAACTAGAACTTCTAAAATACTAAAAGTACTTATTTGAAATATACCAAAGTGTAGTATGCTGTACGAGTACAAATGTTGAATAGTAATTACTTTAGCAAATTTAATGACCATTCGTAATTACTGTGTGCCTATAAATGTATTTAATACAAATAAATAAAAGTAATTTATGAAATTGAATAACAGTTTAATTTCATTACAGTAAAATAAATAGGTGGTTTTAAAGTTCAATTAACTTATTAACGATTGGGTTTTAATTATAATTAATATGAATCATTTTGAATATAATAAATTGAAAGTATTTGGAGTAGGCTTATGTCCGGCTGTGGACGTAAATTGGCTAATATGATGATGATAATAATATTAAATTTAAAAAAAAGATATAAACATTATTTTCAAATCCCGTATTTTATTGAAATTGATTTTGTAAATTCAATTAGATTTAACAGTGAGATATAATATAATACCTGAGACATAAAATAAAATCGAAACAATTTTGACTGCGATAATTAGATGTGGAAGAAGCGTTTGTTACTAAAAACGCAAAATGCAACACAATTTAAAACTTAATACGATTAAATCAAAGTTGTTTTTCAATTGACAACATTCTTAAAAAGCGTGCCTTTGCTGGTACATTTGCATAAAAATTATGATCATCAAAAAGGTTTCACCAATTCAAGAATGGGGCCACCAGAAATTTCGCCCACACTTTTTTTTTTGTAATCGGATACAAGTCATCCTGTCTGTTTGTCCAGTAAGAATTTATGTCATTCGCTTTTTAAATAATGTACCTACATTGGTATTTTAAAGCTTAACAAAATGTCTTTTGTATTTTGACATGTTCGTAAACATTGTTTTTTGGTAGTGGACAGTTTTAAAAAAATGTTTATGAATAAAGAGTATAAATACTTTTGAGGTACAATATTGTGTTTTTTTTTTTAAATTAGATGAAAAGAATGGCTGACTTGTTATAAGTTTTGGATGGTCTGTCATTTCCGTGTAGAGATTCATCATCATCAGCCCATTAATGTCCCACTGCAGGGACGGGCCTCCTCCCGTGATGGAGGGATACTGGGCCTACTAATACCACATTGGCCAGACGGATTGGTATAGGGTTTAGTTTCAAATTTTCCTTCTTTATATTTATGTAAAGGTAATATTCATAGATAGTCCCTTTGTCGGGTTCTACGACACCCATGGGATGAGATGGGGTGGTGACATATTGTATTCTTACTCCGTCACCACACGTGTAGAGATTGAGTAAAAATAAATAGTGAAATAAATTAGTTCTAATCTGTCCCTATGTACCAAATAATTATTGTAAGGATGTTAATTAGTATTTCAGGAACGTCAGTTCAGACAGATCTGTAGAAAAAAAATATTCTTACGTAAACAACGCTGTTGAAAAGAGGTTTTTTTTGTCCCAATATGACATGTATTCTAGGCTAGATAATAATATGAATGACTATTTTTAATTTTATACATAAAAAAAAAATACAAACGAATTGAGAACCTCCTCCTTTTTTTGAAGTCGGTTGATAAGTAGGATAATAAACTATTGTATCTCCGTGTGGTGACGGAGTAAGAATATAATATGTCACCACCCCATCTCACCCCATGGGTGTCGTAAAAACCGACTAAGGGAATATCCGTGATTATTATCTTTAGGAAATAAAAACAAGGAAAACTTGAAATTATGCCCTATACCAATCCGTTTGGCCACCGTGGTGGTAGTAGTAGGCCAAGTATCCCTCCGTCACGGGAGGAGGCCCGTCCCTGGAGTGGAACATTAGTTTATGATGATGATGAAAATATTGTATTCCATTACAGTAGACTTTCGTCATAAATGAAGTAAATGCATTTGAACTTAGTATACTTCCACTACCATCCGTAGTACTTTGGCTGTGAGAACTGATAAGTACTTGTTTTGAATTATATTTTAGTCTCAGTTAACTAGCTCACATAAACCTTTGAAAGCAATTACAATCTGTTTTAAAATTTAAAAGGTACTTTCAGATTTATATTTCCTACCCGTTCAAAATAAAAATTTATTACCTACATAGAAACAAAAAAAAAACACAACAATATTTACTACACATAAATTATTTATCCTGTAAAGGTTTTTTCTTAGAAAACAATGAGGCACAACAGTTCAATGTACTCAAAATAGCATAACAGAAATCAATAAGCATAAAACAGTTGAAGACAGCCTTTGCTAATAAGGGTATTCATATGCCAATTATATTCTAGTAACATATTTAGTGCTCAGGCAATTCTTTCATACATAGCTCTTCGACTATTAACTGGAATGATTATTTCCTATTGTTGTTTCCATGTTAAGTTTACAGCTTTGACTTTTAATAAATTGTTTTGGTTGCTAAGCGGTCGTTTACGCAGCCGCCATGGTCATGTGGGAGGTCGTAATTTTGAATTTCATCATCATCATATCAGCCCATTTATGTTCCACTGCAGGGACGGACCTTCTCCCGTAATGGAGGGATACTTGGCCTACTAATACCACGCTAGCCAGAAGGATTGGTATAGGGTTTAATTTCAAATTTTCCTTCTTTCTATGTAAAGGTAATATTTACAGATAGTCCCTTAGTCGGTTTTTACGACACCCATGGGATGAGATGGGGTACTTAGTGACATATTGGCATTTGTGTCTGTTAATTTCATGTTTGTGAAAGTCACCACAACACAAGAATCGATACCTAGTGCGAAAGTCCTCTTTTACAAAATATAAAAAGAATACACATACTTCTTCATCTTCTTTTTCGCACTTATACTCTCTTTTTAGAACATCTCTTTCTTTTAACCAATCCTTATATCGGCCCAACGCTAGCAGTGTTTCCAATGTATCACGTATAATATTTTACATTTCTATGTATAGTATTTTCACTGGTTCCCGTTAAAAAAAATGTTTATAAGCTAGCACAGAGATGTTTCCCCACCATATACTAATGTTTAAGGGCTCGTGATAAATCAAATTGTAATTTCAATTTTGCAGTCCATTAAACGATGTGTAACCAAACATTTAATCTGTAAAAGGATGTTAAAAGTATTGCAGGATTACAAGGCTCATTTGTAGAAATTCTAACTCTAACAATGTATAGTTTTATTTCAAAATAATTCATCTGTGTGTGGTGATTTTGCAAGAATATACCCATACCGTCTTATTCTATGTGTGAAAATGTAGGAAAAATATACCCATACCATCTCATCCTATGAATATCAGTAAATCAGACTAACTAAAAGAAATTCTTAGATATAATCTCTAAAAACAATAGAAAAAAAATTAGACTTAAAACTTTTTATCATCTAACCAGTATGATATTAATAAACTTAACTTTCCTCTGTAGCTAAATGACTGTGTCTACAATAAAACTTCAATTTACTGTTAAGAATCATGTTATCATCATCATCATATCAGCCAATCGACGTCCACTGCTGGCTATGTCCAAGTATTACCTTGTGCGGTCCTGAGCCTCCCTCATCCATCGGCTTCCATCATAATCATGTTATATCATTAGTTAATTTACAGAACGCTTATTAAGTAATTATTCACCAGCACAGTACACAATCCAACACTCAAACACTAATTAAATTAATTTAAATTACACGCCTTAACTAAGCTCTTATTATTATTATTAATCTTTATTGTACACCATAAACAGAAACACAATTATAAAAGTAACATACAGAAACAATTACAAATGAAAACATACAAAAAGGAAATAAAAAAAACAGAAAACAAAAACTTAGTAGGTAGTACAAGTGGCGGCCTTATCGCACTCGGCGATCTCTTCCAGGCAACCTTTGGATGGATTTGGTGAAATGTATTGTGGGGTAGTGTGAGGTGTACTTATAAATATGAATAGAAGTAGATAATTAAATAAACAGAATGTTATAGCGAAATTAAATATAACTAATAAAGAAAATAACATATACATGCTAGATACATACTGAGAAAATACAATGTAATAAAGTAACGTGATAATTCACACAGGGAGTGACAGGTAGTATTCTTTCACTTGGCGTTTAAAGACCGGAAGGGACTGCGTCTTTCTGATGGTTTCAGGCAAAGCGTTCCACAGCCTGACAGCTTTTACAGAGAAAGATCCATCAAGAAATTTTGTGGTGTGAGGCGGCATTTTCAGTTTAAGGTTCTCCGATGATCTCAAGGACCTAGAATGTGTGTCATGGAGAAACTCAAAACGTTGCTTAAGATAAGAAGGACTATGGGGATCAAAAAGAATATTGTAGAGAAGCGACAGAATGTGTGCATCCCGGCGAAGTCGAATAGGTAACCACTTGAGTCTGAGTCGGAATTCGGAAATATGGTCATACTTGCGTAATCCAAATATGAATCTAATACAGACGTTTTGGAGTCTCTCAAGTTTGTTTAATTGGTCTTGGGTGAGATCGAGATAGCTGGCATCGGCGTAATCAAGAATGGGTAGGAGAAGAGATTGAGCGAGTGCTATCTTCGTGGAAGTCGGTAGAAAGTTCCGCAACCTTCTTAAAGAGCCTGCCGATGCAAAAACCCTTCGGCTTACTTCCTGTAGTTGACGATCCCACGTAAGCGATTTGTCAATATAAATGCCGAGATTTTTAACATTTTTACTGTATGGAATGACTTCACTACCACAGGAAATAGCAGGAAGCTCTGCCCAGCAGATTTTAGACGACAGCCTAGGACTACCAACGACTATGACTTGCGTTTTTTTTGGATTGATCTGCAATCCAAATTCTTCGCTCCAATTGGATATGCGTTTTAAATCAGCGTTTACATTTCCTATCGCAACTGATAAGTTCTCAAGGGAAGCTTGGGAATATATTTGGAGATCATCTGCGTATAGGTGATAGGAAGAAAGCTCTTAATGTACTTCAAACAAAAACAGTACCGTATAATAAAACGTAACATTTAAATGCTAATTATAAAACAAATAGTACAAAACAAAGAAAACAAAATTTATAACAATGAGTCTATTGACAAAACGCCCCTATAGAAAACATTCAAATTAACGAAACTTAATTACAGGGAAACGAAAGGTAAACTTTACGTTGTAAATAAACTGTAGGTTTTTACTAAACAAGGAGATCTTTATACGAGTACAATTAGAACTCGCAGACTGGCACAAAACTGATGTTGACGACAAATACATCTATGTAATTATTATACTAGCTGGGGCCTGCGACTCTGTCTAAGCTTAATTATTATATCGAGTAGCTTAAATTATAAATACAATATCTTTATAAATTATAGCCTATGTGTTATTCTGATGTATAAGCTATATTATAGTAAAGCTCTAACTAAATCAATTCAGTAGATTTTACGTAAAAGAGTAACAAACATCTATTCATACTTTTTCATTTATAGTTTTAGTATGATTTATATTGCTTATGTAAGATAAGAGTTTGAGGACAGATAGGTAAACTTTGGTTAAAATGTACTAAATATTGGTAATTAAATATACATATCAGTCAGTCTATCTTGAGTAGGTATACATAACTAAAAGGATATCAATGGTCGATAAAGTTCAATCGCAGCGGTAGCTCGATCTTTAATAGTATTGCTTTTATGGAAATGATATTTAATTTGTGTTGTGTGTTTAATTACTCAGCATTATTAACTCTTTAAATAATACTTACTCTATTTAAAAAAACATGTGTGAACTAACAAACTAATGCACGTAATTAAAGTTTAAATCATTCTGGTTTTGTACCAAAACCAGCTTTATACACACATTATCCTTAATACTCAAACTATAATACTAACAGAAAATAATAGCCAAACCAGAAAATACATTTAATAATAATATTACATTCTATTGATATTGCTGAATACTTACAAATTCAATAAGGAATACAATGATTGAATATATTCCGCTATTGTGTTACAATAGATAATAATATTATCTTTATTAAATAAACCAGAATTAAATAATTAGTAATGAATTAAGAATACATAAAAATACACTAAAGAAGACATGTCATTAATATAAACGGAGTAAGTTTACTTCTATCTGCAGTAGGCCAAGTATCCCTCCGGCCCGGGAGGAGGCCCGTCCCTGCAGTGGGACATTAATGGGCTGTTATGATGATAAAATTTACATCTATTAAACAACAAAAACAAAAATTAATACAAGTATAATGTTAACGCCCTTTAAAATTGGACAGTTTCATCAGAGTTCAGACGAATTGGTATAGGATTTAATTTCAAGTTTTCCTTCTTTTTACTTCGTAAAGATAATATTCACGGATAGTCCCTTTGTCGGTTTTTACAACATCCATGGCATGATATGGGGTGGTGACATACTGTATTCTTACTCCATCACGGAGACGATTAATAAAAATAAATATAATTGAATAACAAAAAAAGTAATAAGAATGTATAGATTATATTTAATATACCTAAGTGTTGTCGATAACGTTAGAAATGTACAAGAACAGGATTTGCGACGGTATCAAATATTCATAAGCGTTTTACCTTGGTTCTTACTCTACGAGAATCTTACGTTGTTCACACTTATCGAAATCTGTATTCGTGGAAAATGTATTACGACTAGGTACAGGTAAGTATTTGAAAATGAAAATCGTAAAGAAATAATTAATGAGTCGAATAGGCGTAGTAATGTGTTTATAAAATAACAATTTAATAACTAAAATAAGTTTTTTTTTTACACATGAAAACACAATCTCTTGTAATTAATTTACAAAACCATAATCAAAAAATTTATGTTATGGTTGCTTTAACTTCAAAATCGGTTTAGCCGTTTAGGCTAAAGGAAGACCCAATGATTTTCCTTGTATATCTGTTTTATAATCCCATTCTGGCTTATTCTTCGTGCGATCCACAAACTATTATACTGAGTTGGGATAATCATCATCACAACAGCCCATTAATGTCACACTGCAGGGACGGGCCTCTTCCCATGACGGAGAGATACTTGGCCTACTAATACCACGCTTGCTAGACGGATTGGTAAAGGGTTTAATTTCAAGTTTTCCTTCTGTGTATGTAAAGGTAATATTCACAGATAGTCCCTTAGTCGGTTTCTACGACACCCATTGGATGAGATGGCGTGGTGGCATATTGTATTCTAACTCCGTCACCACACGGAGATGGATAATCATAGTCCGTCAAATTGATGTTTGTAAAGTCCCCGCGAAACAGGGCATGAGACAATTTGTCTCGCTATCGTCGTATAAAATAAGTACGTAAACCAGGAAAAGAGACCTCTTTTCTCAGAAACTTCCACTCCAAGATTAAGCCGACAAAAATATAACCTCTTGACCTCCTTATTAAACGAAGAAGTGGAACTAATACGTTTGTTTCAACTTATCTGTACTGAAGTTTTTGCCTTTTAATCCGTATAATGTTTAATGTTTTATTTACTGTTTAATATTCACAATACCTGTTGGTATAATCCAATCACAACAGACGGTTTGGTATATATTTTTTATTTCATAAAGATAATATTGACGGATAGTCCCTTAGTCGGTTTTTACGACACCCATGGGATGAGTTGGGGTGGTGATATATTGCATTCTTATTCCGTCACCCACGGATATTATCATCCAATGGACATCTACTATTGGACATGGGCCTCCTCCAAATATTTCCACCTTTTCGATTCTATGCCTCCATCATTGTTAGTTCCCCGCTGTCCTAACAACATCGTCTGTCCACCGTGTGAGAGTTGTCCCCACACAGCTTTTTGTTCAGTCTATGTTTATTGTATTATTCACTTGTTTGTTGCAGTCCATATTCACAGCAACTGTTGGTTCAATGACCCAAAATGTGTCTTGACCGACACGAGATAGTGCCACTCGGCTTCATACTTGGCCACCTCCTGCTAGTCGCAGACTTGAAGTTCCCTCACATCATTCTCAACTACATATTTCGAGATGGTATACGTACTGTGTATTTTTCATTAAAACATATTCATCATCATCATATCAGCCAATCGACGTCCATTGCTGGACATAGGCCTCCTCCAAGTATTGCGACCTTGTGCGATCCTGTGCCTGACTCATCCATCGGCTTCCCAACGTCCTAACTAGATCGTCGGTCCACCGTGTGAGGGGTCTCCCCACCCTGCGCATTAAAAAGTATAAATTAAATAGAAAATAACACTTTTTTAATTTACGCACAGATTAAACTGACGCTGTCAAGATAACAATTGTTAATCGGAATCCTTTGCTAAACTTGTTTCAGTGCCGTCGAACACTCCGTTGACAGTTGTTCGATAATTGAACTGGGAACAATTAGCCATCGAGTGGTTAATATCCGTGGCACTGTCACTACACGATTGGGTCCCTTGGCAATGGACACTCAACAATGTGAAGTGTAAATCGATTCCTATGTCGAGTGTGACAAGATGATTTTGGATTGTGTCAACGGGCCTTTATGAGAATAATGTAGGTTTTAATTGTTTTTTTTTTCATTTGTAAAGTTTGTTTGATTGTTAAACTTTGACCTCCGTCAGCATTGTAAGTCTCTGACTGTTATTAATTTTTTTTAATTTTCCTCTGAAAATCTAAAACGGTAAAAATCAGGTCTGAACTGCTTAAGAGATAGGCTGATTTAAAAAAAAATAGACTTTGATAAAAGTATTAAATGCGACATTTTGAAGCAAAATACCCAAGTAAAATGTTGTAAATTAAAAGCGCAAAGCTTTTCCCTCATTGTAACAAATATTTTCCAAAAATAATTTAATTAAATAAATAATTAACAGTCGAATCTTTATTCTTTTGTAAATACTTACTACCGAATACTACCTAACCAAAATAACAACAGCGCTGAAAAAAATGTTTACACAGTAAATGTTTTAGAAAGCGTTAAGTTAAAAGTATACTTAAGTAACGAACATGCAAGAAACCTTTTCCGACTTTACAGGCAAAGTAATCAAATTAATGGTCGTTAACAATTTCAGAACTATAAAATACTAAACTTCCTGTCTCTTAGGAAATTTAATATAAAAGACTCCATAGAAAAGATGCCAACATTTAAATATATAATGAGTAAAGTAAACAGCTCAAAGGACCCAGCTAACGGGTGTAATATGTACCAACAACTGTAATCTTTAATTATAATGCTACTCATAATATGCACAAAGTTGTTACTGCGAAAGAAATCCAAGATTATAAAAGATACTATGTATTTTAATATTCTTTCTTGTATTATTCATTTTACATTAACAAGAAGCTAAACCATGTTATTAAGAAAAGAGAAAAAACTAACATCTCATAATAACCGAACAAATATTCTTAGTCAAATAGAAATATTGAACTAAAATACTGTAAAGAAATACTGCAGCTCTATTATACTCAACTATCCAACTATCTCGTTATCCAGGTTCTAAATTTAAAAATTATTTCATCTTTAAACATAAATTCTTGAGAATAAAAGAAAAAACTCTTTATTCCTTAGCGTGTACTCGCAAAAAATGTAATAAGTACTTATCTTAAAGTTAAAAGTTGTGCAATTTTTCATAACTTCAAGCCATTGCAACATTGGTCTGCAATGACCTAGAAAGCATCACGTAAAAGGCATTTGTAAATCCCTTTTGGAATTCAAGAATTCAACCTTTTTGCAATCTACTCTTTTTTATTAGTTCGCTGATGTTTTATTTTCCAGTCATTCAACAAACGCTTCCCCTTTTCCTGCTCTTTGAATTTGTTTCATAGATAAGTAACTGTTTATTTGTAATTTCAACTTTTTTCATCGTAGATTGTCTTTTAAGGAAAGTCACTTGAGCGACATGGATTTTATAATATTATTAAATATTAAAAAAAAAAACTTGACAGTAAACTTTACAGTAATCTATTTGGCCATTAAATTGTTAGGCCTTAGTCTGTGGAATAGATCTGACTGAGGTAGACTTTTAAGAGCTCTTGTGAAAGTTTACGAACAGTATAATTACTACATGGAGAATTAAGTAAAGATTGAAGGATTAGATTTCAAAATGGTATAATAATTTTCTTGCTTCTTATTAGTTTACTGTAAAAGTCAATAAAACATACTAATTGTATATTTATGCAGTATGAAACTCGATTTGCTTAAGTCAACAATTAACTCGGTACACTGCAAAATAAAGGTATGTAAGTAAACTGCAACTAACCATTAAGGTTAAAGTCTGTTTGGTTTTAATTTGGCAACCCATAAAGAAAAGGCTTAACAAAACGACGTAACTGTAACACATACCAACACA
This sequence comes from Schrankia costaestrigalis, assembly GCA_905475405.1. NCBI lineage: Eukaryota > Metazoa > Arthropoda > Insecta > Lepidoptera > Erebidae > Schrankia > Schrankia costaestrigalis. The sequence goes on from FR997830.1 coordinate 5,792,467, forward strand.
GAACAACTAGAACCTGACTAAACCTCATTACCAAGCTAAATGTTACAAACTAAAAAGTTTAAACTTCGAACGTATGTTCAACAGGGAAGTTTAAACTTTTTAGTTCTGAGCATGCACGAAATGTTACGTTAACAATGAATACTCTTCTTTTTCTGTACGCCTGGTGAATGCCGTTGAGTTGCGAAAAAATACAAACAATAAAAGGCCAGGAGATGCGAGAGACGAGTTTTCGCCGCCCTTGCCATAAAATTAAATGGGTAGAGGGCTTTTTTGTGGAACGGTATGCGAACGCGGCTCTAGTTGTAGATTCGGAAAATCGCGTGGGTTAAAACTCCTCTGAGGGGTACGTGCGTTGTTCAAAAATGATGTAAAAACCGTTGTTCTGTTTATTTTTTATATTTTCTCTTACGAATGACAAGATTTAGGTGGTGCTTACTGACTTGTGTATCTACCAGTATGCATAGAGAATTCAACGTATAGATAGTAAGTACTACATAAAGATAGATTATATCTAAGTAGAATTTACAATAGACGGAAAAAATGTAGAAGAATAAATTTTCCTAGATAGATATTCAACACTAGTAAAATTAAATAATTCCTAGTCCGTAATGTACAACACGAACGGACAAAGAAAAAAGACGAAAAGTAAATTCGTAACTTTAAAGGCCTGGTGACCTAAAACTAAAATCGACATCTCTGGAATCGATAGGTCTTCAGAAGCACGAGTTAAGTACGAAGTAGCCCCCTCTCTCGCGTTTCGCCAACTTAACTTGCCACAAAATAGGATGGAAATCTATTTAAATCAACTTATTCAACAACTTACTACTTAACTCGCTACTGTACTTGTCGATGTGTAAATCGGGCTGTAGGTAAATGTCATTAAAAAGCTGGAGGTGGGCAGCCTTATCGCATGTTTACGTACCGTGCAGCTAGCCGTAGGCATCTATAATAAATATTCGGCCGAGATAGACTACTGGTTGTACTCTGGTAATGTCAAGGGTATGTCTCAAACTATGGGTGTCATAAATCGTTAAATGAGTGGCGATGGCGATATTATAAAAAACAACAAAATAAAACGTAAATTAACACCAATAATTTTAATATATTTCGTCTTTTTTTGTGTGTATTGCCTAAAAGTAATAAGCATAAAAGAAATTGTAATCCGAACAGAAATACGCTATAATATTGTAATTCACTTAAAATTACATATTTTATATACTTACCCATATTAAAAGCTAATTTTCTTGGAGAAAATTATTGGAGAAACAATTTTCTTCGTATGATTTATTAGCCATTAGAAACTTAATCTGATTTAAAATATAATATGTTATGAAATTTCATACAATTAGATGAAAGCTTCATAATTTTGTATAAGTAAGTTGCGAGATTTATGCTCGCTATTTAAATATTAATGTTAATCATTTAGTTATTTTTAATAGTAGTCTCTGGACATTAAAAGAAAAAAAAGTAATATTTAATGTCGGCCATACCGAAACTTTAGTAAGGTTTACCTAATTTGTTTTTTTAATCAACACGAACCTTCATAATTCTTCTGTTTACATGAAAACTAATTATTCATGGAGATTAATGTTAAATAATTTTACAAATTATTATCGTGTAAAATTATGCTGTTTTGTTGGAGATTTAAACAGAAGTTTTGTTAAAAAGTTGCTTTAGTTGAAGTTTTTATGAATAAACAGATGTAAACTAATGTTATTTGCAGTTATAAAAAATATTATCTGGAAATTTTACGTAACTAGCCATGAAATCCATAATTGATTCAAACATAAAAGGATGATAAAATTTGTTCTGTACGAAAAAAAAATAGGATGGCGATCTATTCAAATCAACTTAACCAGCAACTTACTACTTAACTCGCTACTGTACTTGTCGATGTGTAAATCGGGCATACGCGACTGTTCACTCCGCAAAGCCACCGCTATCTTGAGCGTGTAGGTATAACTCGCGTTTCGTTCGTTTCTATGAAGTCGAAATCCTGGATATATTTGTACTATGCCGTTGACATTACATGAGCTTACTCCGTTTTTACAACGTAATAGATCGAGGCAATAAAGTGGATTTCAAAGCTTCAACAACAGTAGTCACTGTCAATGTTTAGATTTCAAAATGAGCAACATTTTCGTTTGTGGTCGCAACAGATACAAAATGTAGGAGATTGGCATAACGCTTTTGACAAGTGCTGTCGATTGCGTACGTTATCGTCCAATACATTTTGGAATTTACCTTCAACGAAATTGTTGGACGATACGTCGACAGATGCTCTTTACAAATCAGGAACAGATAACCTTGTTCATACGGAAATAGTTCTGCTATACTTCGGACATTCAATGCGTAAAGTAAATAAAACATGCAAAACCTGTTTCTGGATGAGAAAAGTAACTGAAGATAAAATAAATCTAATCTAAATAAATCTAGTTTTAAGCTAACAAATATTTTAAAGAAACACAATCAAAAACAGAACCCGTTTTGAAGTCAGTTAAAACAAGCAAAGTCATTATTTTATAAATGCAATTTCTTTAATTTATTTTCCCATTTCATTACGCCATTAAAATTTCTCATAAATCTTATACAATAGGTACCTGTTTAATTGCTAATTAATCACCTTCCCTTAATGAGTTAGAAAGTTCTTTTCTCAAACCTTTAAGTATTTATAGTAGTATAAGGTATGTAAATATTCATTTTAAGTAAGTTTACGTTAAAATTATGGCACTTTGAACGCATTAGCAGTTCGTTTTGACCTCCCGCGTAGAGATATGCAATTATCACGGTGGCTTCCACTGAGTTACACTTGACACACAGATGGACAGCTTGTTAAACTGATTTCTGATTCTTATAATATCCGTGTGGTGACGGAGTAAGAATACAATATGTCACCACCCAATCTTATTCCATGTGTGTCGTAGAAACCGACTAAGGGACTATCCGTGAATATTATCTTTACGAAATAAAAAGAAGGAAAACTTGCAATTAAACCCCCAATTAAAAGTGTTGCCCCTGTCATAATGCATATTGTTAATTTTTCCTTGGTCACCAGTACCTACCCTTCCTTATGGCGTAAAGCCTATATAATCGCATTACCCAAAACCCAGAACCCATCTCTTCTCAATGATTTTCGTCCTATTTCCATTCTTCCTTTCTTATCCAAAACACTAGAAGCCTGTGTACATAAACAGCTTTCCTCTTTTGTTCACAAAAATAACCTTTTAAGTCCCCTTCAATCAGGTTTCCGACCAGGACACAGTACTGTCTCTGCACTTTTGAAAGTAACTGGCGATATTAGACAGGGTATGGAGGACACAAAAATCACCGTGTTGGTATTAATCGATTTTTCAAATGCGTTTAATACCATAAGTTACGACATCCTACTTGCCATACTCTCCTACAACATGATCTCCTCTGAAGCATTGGAATGGTTCTCAAGTTATCTTCAGGGACGTCAGCAGGCGGTGCGCAACGATCAATCTCTTTCGTGTTGGTGCGACATCGGCTCTGGTGTTCCTCAAGGCGGTATTCTCTCACCTTTGTTATTCTCTATTTTTATCAATCTCATTTGCCCTAATCTTCATTGTTCGTATCACCTGTACGCTGATGACCTGCAGATTTACGCACAGGCCACTGTTGATTCTCTTTCTTTGGCAGTCAACAAAATTAACTCTGACCTTGATCAAATACATAACTGGTCACAGAGGTATGGATTGTCTGTAAACCCTAACAAGTGTCAGGCCATGCTTGTAGGAAGCCAGCGTTTAATAGGCAGAACTGACATATCTTCTCTCCCTCCCATTAAATTAAATAGCACGGTAATCAAGCTTTGTGCGTCTGTTAAGGACCTGGGATTATACCTAGACACGACTTTAAGCTGGCACACTCAAGTAACTAACTTGTGCAATAAAGTTACAGGTATTCTGCGAGCCTTTTACCGATTAAAACATTTCCTTCCTACGCAAACCAAGGCAATGCTTGTGCAGACTTTGATTTTCCCTATAATTGACTATGGTGATGTGTGCTACTATGACCTGAATGCAGATCTTCTCAACAAACTCGACCGGCTTCTCAATAACTGCATTCGTTTCATATACAATCTTCGCAAGTACGACCATGTGTCTGCTTTTCGCACTGAACTGCAATGGCTATCTATTCGTCAGAGACGCAGCATGCGCGCTCTCACAACTCTTTTCTCTTTCCTTACTTCTCCTACTCCCCCTGCCTATTTAACTCACTACTTTCAGTACCTATGTTCTACTCACAACCGCAATCTGCGATCCTCTAATAATCTTCTCCTTTTATGTCCCTCTCATAACTCTAACTTTATTCATTCATCCTTCCCAGTTCAGTCTATTCTTCTCTGGAACGCCTTGCCTCTAGAAATCAGGATGTCAACTAGTCGTCAAATGTTTAAATATAAAGTACGTCATCTTATGTTAAACAAACCTTAGTTGAACTTCATATTGAATCATTGGGCTCTATTTATCTATTTATTTATGTTCGAGTTAATTATTTATGTATGTATATATTGTTATTTATGTATATTATTATATAGGTACATACTTATTATATAATTATATTTTTTTTTTTTTTTATATGTGTAAGAATTGGTTATCTATGTTTGTAGTTTATGTATTTGTTACATTACACACTATTTTACATTTTCCTCATTTTAATCACATTAACACCTACCACATTTATCTCTGCATCACCTAAGGTTGACTGGTAGAGAATGCCTTAGGCATTAAGTCCGCCTGTATACAATATTGTATGAAGTGTTAAATAAATAATAAACCCTATACCAATCCGTCTGGCCAGCGTGGTAGTAGGCTTAGTTAGTAGGCCAAGTATCCCCATCATCAGGTGACATATTGTATTCTTCGTCACTACACGGACATGCTGAGGTTATTGGAACAAAATGAACTTTTTATATGCAAAGCTTTTAAACATTTAAAAAAAATTAGTAGCACAACAAACAAGAAATGAATACTGTTTGAACTTTCACGTCTGTATGTCTCAAAACAGACAAGTATAGCTTACTTATGTTTTTTTAGTAACTAATGCACTACTAACTTTAGCTCTCACACTTGTATAGACAGACAGTTTATTTTTAACCCACCCTAAAATTAGGTTCAGGTCGATTATATTTTTAAGTTCATCATAACAGCCCGTTAATGTCCCACAGCAGGGATGGACCTCCTCCCGTGACGGAGGGATACTTTGCCTACTAATACCACGCTGGCCAGACGGATTGGTATAGGGTTTAATTTCAAGTTTTCCTTCTTTTTTTTCGTAAAGATAATATTGACGTAAAAACCGACTAAGGCTAAAAAAAGGTAAATTTTAAATTAAACCCTGTACCAATCGGTCTGGCCAGCGTGTCCCTGTCCCTGCAGTGGGACATTGACGGGCTGTTATGATGATGATGATTTATTGAATTTAATTTTTTTCATTATTTGTAAAATCGCTTAAACTAGCGAATTAGGGTTTACTATCGCTCGAGCTTTGAAGTTTTTTTATTATTACAACACTACAAAATCACTCTTACAGCTCATCATACACCATTATTGAATCTATTTCGAGATGACATAATTATATTCCTTTACTGATTAGATTTGATATCATGACGTTTTAAATAAAATAAATTGCAACCGCAGTATCTCACGCAGAGAGCGTACGTGAGACTTCACAAACAATTCTTGTAGTAGAACATTACAAGCAATAGTACTTAGAGCTCTATAAAGTTCTGTCTTAGTGTTTACGTATCTCAATATAGTTACGTGCTTTGCCTTTTCTAAGGATACCTAACATTTTCCAATAGTGACTCAGTAGTATCTTAACAAACCTTTCATACACAATTCCCATTGCTTAAATAAGATAAAATTCTTCTTAATTACTTAGATATTGCATTATACGAAACTCAAAAGCAAAATCAACATAAAATTCTAACTATTACGAATATTATCTTTACGAAGTAAAAAGAAGGAACACTTGAAATTGAACCCTATACCAATCCGTCTGGCTAGCGTGGTATTAGTAGGCCAAGTATCCCTCCGTCACGTTAGGAGGCCCGTCCCTGCAGTGCGACATTAATGGGCTGTTATGATGATGATGAGGTATCTCTTTTTACAACTACTACTTTCGTACTGTGCAATACTGTAGTCAATCACCAATCATCCATCCTCTTAATATACACTTAATATTACCCCAATACGCACCTAAACATTTTACAATTCATACCTTTAAACCTTAACGTTGAATAAAAAGTAGTCTAAAACATTTCATTTAGATACGCCATTAACTTTGCATTAACGCCTTAATAAAATGATTATCAGCTTTTCGAATAAAAGAATTGAAAGCACTATTAAGCTGTGACACCTTTTGGAATGAGTTTAAGGCTAATTTTATTTCGTATAGCTGACACCTTACCATCTAAATACTCGGAAAAGAGATAGAAGATATTACATAAGAATAGAAGACCCATAAGTGCAAGCGAGATAGATATAGAGAATTAATATGGCCTCAGATATCTATAGTAAGAGTAGATATCGTAAAACTCTGTTAATGTAGTGTCCGTGACGGTAGCGTACACAAGAGCTGTATCGAGTTGGTTACTATGCCAAAAAACTCGGTGTAAATACTGCCTAATTAGTGTAAAAATAAAAAAAACTCTTCCTCTTTAGTTTAGGAAATAAACACCATTTTCAATGGGTACGCCAGCGTCACGATCAAGCTAGCGTACCCATGGCCGTACTCGAAAACGGCTAATTGTAAAGCAACAGAAGTTACACACAAAAACTCGGTACAAACTCTGCCCCCGCTATGCAAAATTTCATAACAATTGCTCTTGTAGAAACAGAGATATTGAACAAGACTTTTAAATGACAGCGTTATGGTAGCGTACACATAATAGTTCTGATTACTTCTGATAGATAGGGAACTTTTCTTTTGATAAATGCTATATGAAAAAATTCGGTGTGAAATTCTGACTCTATTAGTGTAAATACTTTATGCAAATTCGCAGTGGAATATGTCAAAAATCCATGTTATTTTATGTTCATAGTACTGGTACAGATATGCTCACAAGTGATTTGACAAGTTTTTTTAAAACACAGAATTAAAACTGATGAAACGTGATGAAATACTGAACTAGGAGTATATTCACTTTATTAATTTCTAGATATAGCCCTGATAGAAAATGAAATAATTGGAAAAATTCAAATAAGTAGCTTTATAAGAAAAAAAGAAAAAAGGAAAAAGTGTAAAAGGGAAACTCGGTGAACGGTGCCCTGCACTCGTTTATGAAAAGCCAGAACGTGACTACTAAAGCTCGTCTGGCTGTTCATAAGGGAGTGCTAGCACCAACCTTAATGTATGGTAGCGAGAGTTGGGTATGGCAGAAGAAGCATGAAAGTAGAATTAATGCGGTAGAAATGCGTTCACTGAGAAGTATATGTGGATTAAGACTGATAGATAGAGTAAGGAATGATGAGATAAGAATACGTTGCGGCATGAAAGATGATATAGTGACCAAAATCGAGAAAGGAATGTTGCGTTGGTTTGGTCACATTGAGAGAATGAATGATGAGCGTTTGACGAAACAAGTATACAAGGCTAGTGTGAAAGGGCGAGTCGGTGCCGGTAGGCCACGGAAAACATATGGTGACCAGATAGGTTGCATATTGGAAAAGGGCCAAATAAAGAGCACTCGTAACCGACGCGCATGTATGACTCGCTTAATGAATGTGGACGAGGCCGAATCTGTTTGCCAGGATCGTGACAAGTGGCGTTCTGTCGTCTCTGCCTACCCCGGCCGGGATAAGGCGTGAGTTTATGTATGTATGTATGTATAAGAAAAATAACGTTTGTTTTGCCAAAAACAACAATTTTTGTCACAGTATAATTATATAAGGTTCTGTTTTGAAAATATTAATGACAATTTACATTAAAACAGGTTATGATTTAAACATATTTATTAGTAAAAATCTTAGAAAATATTTACAAATAATAACAATTGTACAATTATTAATTATATATTAAAAATCACAGTATAATCACATTTGGTATTGTTACAATAATCACAGTTTGAATTAAAACAGCATTTGTTGTATAAAATGTAATACAGGTTATGATTTATTTATGTTTTGTTATAATAATTACAATTTACCATAAAATAGGTTATGATTTAAACATATTTATTTGTAAGAATCAGTCTTAGAAAATATTTACAAATAATAACAATTTTTATTTTAAAAATTTATAACATATAAATTTTTAACTTACCTAATAAATTCACTGCCACAAAAAAAACAACAACACATCACAACAGGGTCCGACTAGTCACATCACTAAGAAATTATGTGAGCGGGTTTTTTCGCACATCCTTACCCCGCTCACCCCTTATCCTCACCCCCCGATCATGTTAGCTGCCTTAAGACGTGCAAGCGCGAAGGAGAAAGTATTAAGTATAGTCTATTTCTAAATTTGTTAAATCGTTAAAAGAATGGTTAATCGAGAAGACATTTTACTCCGTAACAGAATTTTTAAATTGTAAAAAAACTTGACATTTCTTCCTTTTTTGTATAACAATTAGTAATTATTATTGACATTGACTTACCTTTGTAATCTGACATCACATTTAATTATTTTTAATTCTGACACACAATTCTATTTTATAAATAAATAATAATATGTATTGTATGTGTGTAGATGTAAAAAATTATAGTTAATTGATATTATGTATTAGCTAGATCTTAAGTATTTGCATGCCCAAGTTGGACGAAACATGTAGATCAACCACTTTTGTACTACACCTTGTAATACCATTTTTTTGCAAATAAAGAAATTATGAATTATTATGAATTATGAATTTTACATTACCATTTGAAAATGTTCCATTCCAGACAAACCAACTTTTTACAGTCAAGTACATAAATAGGTAGTTAATAATTTTAATATTTATGTCAGAACAAATCAATCTAGCTTATATTAGCAAATAACGCTATAACTTTGTTTATAATTTCACGAATACATTTTGTTCGCTACTGTACGTCAATACATTTGTTCCTAGAACTTTACATAGATTTTTTGACATATACCACTGCGAATTCGCATAAAGTATTTACACTAATAGAGTCAGAATTTCACGCCGAATTTTTTCATATAGCATTTATCAAAAGAAAAGCTCCCTATCTATCAGAAGTAATCAGAACTATTATGTGTACGCTACCATAACGCTGTCTATAAAAGTCTTGTTCAATATCTCTGTTTCTACAAGAGCAATTGTTATGAAATTTTGCATAGAGGGGGCAGAGTTAGTACCGAGTTTTTGTGTGTAACTTCTGTTGCTTTACAATTAGCCGTTTTCGAGTACGGCCATGGGTACGCTAGCTTGATCGTGACGCTGGCGTACCCATTGAAAATGGTGTTTATTTTCTAAACTAAAGAGGAAGAGTTTTTTTTATTTTTACACTAATTAGGCAGTATTTACACCGAGTTTTTTGGCATAGTAACTAACTCGATACAGCTCTTGTGTACGCTACCGTCACGGACACGTTAATGTACCCATTTTGTAGATAGCACAGCACTAGGTAGTTACTCGTAAGTTGGGATTACACTGAGAGGAATTTACTTACGTTAGTAATTGTATCACTCGGTTTACCGTTTGCTCTTGGGGAAAATTTTCGTAAAATGGCCGTGTATAGCAGCGTTTTTTTTTGTAGATTTATTGTTTAAAAATTGTTTTGGTTATATTGTTTACATGTTGTGAAGTTTTAAACATACATTTTTCATAAATAAATTAAGACAGTAGTCAGAGCAAATCGGTTCGTTGTTTATTTTATTATTAGTAACGTCCACCTATCCGGTTTTTCTTGTTCTTGGGAATCATTTTAATCTATTATTTATAATTTAACGTATTCATATACAAATTAATAAGAAAGAATAACGCCTACAGTAAACATATTAATTTAAAGCTTTTCTGTATCTTGTACACCATAATGGCATAACATCATTTTTAAAACGTTGGTAAACGTTGAAACGCTACCTAGCTCATTCAAGAGCTTTAAAAGACACATTGATATAATCAATCCCGAGGACTACTGTTAATAGTTAGTCACCTTATCAGTGTCATGTCTTTTTGCAAGATCGTTAGAAACACATATAATTTTTTTTTTGTTTCTTTATGTCCCATTTTGCAATCAAAAGATAAACAAACAAAAAGTCGCGATCTAAATTATTACATAAAAAGCTCTATTAAGTTTTAACAAACTAGTAGCTCATCTATCTTCCTAACTCCAACTCTAGAGACCTATTATTATTTAAAACAACGACTGTTGCACTTTGTTTTATAAATCGAGCGTCAACACAGTGCCTATATCCAATACATTTAGCTCTAGTTGGAAAACGTTATGTCCAATCTAACTGACATTTACGACTTTGACAGCGTAAAATGACTGTGTGACGGAGGAAAATAGATATTATGCTAAAGACTAACTATGGTATTTTAAACTACATCGATATACTTTTAACAAGATTGTGAGAAATAACTATAGATACTTGTACATAATATCATTTTTAAGATAAACAAACAACTAAGCTGCAATCTATATTATTACACAAAAAACGTTTTATCAAACTAGTACTTAGCTCATTAATTTTCATAACTCCAACTCTAGAGACCTATAAGTATTTAAAACAACGACTGTTGCACTTTGTTTATAAATCGAGCGTCGACACAGTGCCTATATCCAATACATTTAGCTCTAGTTGGAAAACGTTATGTCCAATGTAACTGACATTTACGACTTTGACATCATAAAATGGCTTTGAGACGGCGGAGTTAAAACTATGTTAGCTCACGCAGACATTTTTACGTTTCATTGACTATTTTATATGTAGGTAAAATGTTCAATATTGAGGCTCATAATAAAGATGCTTACAAAATATATATTTTTGTTGGTAATCCTATTATAATAAAAACGAAGAGTTTGTTTGTTTATACTCTATAATTTTGGAACCATTAATTTTATTTGTATGTTATGGTGTATATTAAGTGTGTCTCCGCTCATTTATATTCCTATTTGTAACGCTACATTTTTAGATAATGGTTATTTAAGTAATTACCTGCTAAGAATAACAAAACGTTATAGTTGGACAACTGCTGTTTTATTTGGCGTATCTTATTTGATATTCGTAACGCATTAACACAAAAGTATCTGGTTCCAAATTAAGCAAAGCTTGTACTAAAAATAGTAATAACTAGAATTTACAAATATCGGTCTATTTGAAAGTTAAAGTAAACGTCAAAAAGAGAAAAATACATTTATTTGCACCTGTTTTAGTGCTTCAAATTGTTAAAATTAACATACTTTCATTTAACAAAGGCTTTCCTCATTTCGCACGCTTAAACGCAAAGCGCTGGTGGTCCAGGGGCGTGAAAATAAAAAGTTAATCACTGCACATACTCGCTAGCTGAGGTAAACAAGTCTGGACACCCATGTTAAACTACAGAGTATCAGAATACTGTAATCAGACACCTAGCTAGGTAGTCCAAATTTAAATATAGAGATTTTTGTTTTTTGTTGCGTGAATTGTTTGTGATTCGATCGATGTTTGTTTTAAATTGCTGTTTATTTTTTTGGCAGTATATCAAATTAAATGTTATAAAAATTAAAAATTAAAGAAAAAATATCTCCCACCAAGCGTATGCTTTCTAAGGGAAAGCAAAGTGTCTGAATTGGTGTGATTGCAAAAGAACATTTTGTTTCTAATAAAAATAGCTCTTTTGACGTAGGCTACAAATATAGGAAACTAATTAGTAACAGTAGTAATGATGACAAATAATAACTATAGTGCCTCTCACCAAACTGGTAAATTTGCAAGGCTTAGGCAAAATGGCTGCTACCAAAATAAAAATAAACTTTCCGTATATACTAAGGTATTGTGTATGTGCTACGCATAGTTGCTCTATATAAGTCAATCCGCCAATCACCCATCTACTTTGCATAACATATCAGGAGCAGTTGATTGACTATGATTACTTCTTATTATATCAACAAATAGCATGTTAATGTCGCGATCAATCAACGCTTATGAAAGAGCAGTGTGTTGTCGATGAAGCCATTAATTGTGAATCATATTCAAGCTAGCTTTGAGTCGTGTTAAATCCTGCTGCTACCAGCTCTTTGATTATATGCGATTTACATAAAATAGACTTTCTGACATCAAGAAAATAAAAAATAAAACCGATCAAGTGCGAGTCTGACTCGCGCACCGGTTCTGTACAAACCTATTTATTTTCTTGCCAAAAGGTGTTGACGTCACGACTCCTCAGTCAAAATCCTGTGACGTCACGCTTATCTGTCAAAATTCTATGACGTCACGGCTTATCTGTCAAAAAATGACAGACAGACAGACGGACAACAAAGTGACCCTATAAGGGTTGCGTTTTTCAAAATCGGTACAGAACCCTAAAAACATCATCTTACGTAAATTATATTTGGTTGGTGCTATAAGCTAGATTATGTTTAAACTAATTTGTACTATCAGCTTTAGATATCATAAAATCTTTATATAATGTCAACAAAAACAATCACTGGACATTGACGTTCTGTAATGATTTTCTCTTTTTGAGTACCAGTAAATAATAATAATAAAAATAGGCACTTGTATAATACTTACATAATGTGTTCTGTGGCGCATGTATGAGCAGCAGTGGACTGCAATAGGCTAGTTGATTGATACTTACATGAAAATACTATTTTAAATACATTGATCCATTATTTAAATACCTATCTTTTAACTAAGTAACGAGTATCTTTCTTTCTTTTTTTCTTTTTTAAAAAGACAACTCCCGCACTAGGGATCATGCCCTGTATCGCGGGGACCTTTTACAAACATCAATTAACGGACACAAAGAACACCCAGACCAGGACAATAATTTGGATCTCACAAATTATTGTCCTGCGTGGGGATCGAACCCACAACCTCTTGCACGGCAGCCGCTTGCGCTACCGTCGCGCCACCGAGGTCGTCGGTATCGAGTATCATACAATACGTAATAGTTTTACGACCACTATTTCATTATTATTTTATTACGCTATCATTTTAAGTTTTAATAGTTTCTAACTTCTGTAGTTAAGCACATTGATTAGTTTTAGCAATTTAACAACCCCTGTCTTAGCTATTAGAGAAACTAATAGCTAAGATATTTTATTTCTCAAATTATTCAGTTTAGTCTACGTTTGTATGGTTTTTCAATAACTTTGCATTCGTTTTTAATATCTTTTAAATTATATAAATAATTAGGTACTCAATGATACCTATTGACGACCTCTGTGGCGTAGTAGTTATATAACATGACTGCTACGCAGTGGTCTCGGATTCGATTCCCGCTCAAAGCAAATCTTTTTGTGCATGAACATGATTTGCATTGGTCTGGGTATTTTCTTTGTATAATATGTATGTATTTACAAAATAAAAAGTATTTAAGTATGTTCACCCGTTGTCTAGTATCCATAGTACAAGTTTTGCTTAGTTTGGGACTAGATGGCGTTGTGTGAAAGTGTGAGGAATATATATTTTAAACTATGCATTGAGTTATTCAGACCGTTTCAAGTACCGTTAACTATATGTAAGTTAAAGTCAACTTCCTTTTGGTTAAGCCATAAATTAAATATCTTCTATATAGGTGTCTATAAAATTACTCACAACAACAAACATGAATGGATTCTAAACACATTCATGAGAAACCATTTGTCTTTGATTTTCCAGTTACCTCTTTCCTCTAGTCACACAATGCATTTGACATTTATGGTTATCCGTAAATATTGTTGCCGACGTTACTCAGTTTCTATGTTCTTTGTATACATATTGTACGGTCAGCAAAGAGGGTAGAAGATAATAGCAATGTTTTTAATTGACTGACGGTTTATTGATATGGTAAGGAGCAGTTAAATAATGTTTGTGTCCATACGGTAATTCTCTTTGGCTTGTTTGTTTAGGTTGCGGTTTTGGTTTGAAAAACATAGGTCTGTAATAAGTATTTATTGTGTTCGGGATGTCTTTAAAAAAGATTTTCTGAAAAAAAGCGGGTCTTTCTTATATAGGTTAGAAGTTAAGTAGGTATCCATTTACATTACGAGACAATTAGACGCAATATCCATTATATTCATCATAAAATCATAACAGCCTATTAATATCCCACTGCAGGGACGGGCCTCCTCCCGTGACGAAGGGATACTTGACCTACGCCCAAGCGCTAGGCCCACTGGCCAGACGGATTGGAATAGGGTTTAATTTCAAGTTTTCCTTTTTTCTATGTAAAAGTAATATTCACAGATAGTCCCTTAGTTGGTTTCTACGACACCCATGGGATGAGATAGGGTGGTGACATATTGTATTCTTACTCCGTCACCACACGCATTATGTAAAGTGCGCACTAATGAAACAGATGATTCAAAACGCTTATAAGACATTAATATACTGTTATTACAGTATCCGTTCCGATCAATATATAATACCTTGGTCATTAATATTAAAGTTATTCAAATATTCATTCACACTGAGATCCCTGAGGTTTCTATGAGATTTATATGCGTTTAAAGTGATGAATGTACTTTGATGCGTGATAAAACTCCTTACTGGGAATACCTTCATAAGTCATCCGCTTGTATGATTGTACAGGCATAGTACAAATATAAACAGTATTTCGACTTCATAGAAACGGACCTAACGCGAGCTATACCTACACGCTCACGATAGCGGTGGCTTTGCGGAAGGAACAGTCGCGACTGTGCCGCAGTAACGAGCGAGAAAGTAGGTAAATGTAATTAAAAAGCTGGAAGTGGGCAGCCCTATCGCATGTTTACGTACCGCGCAGCCGTAGGAATTTATAATAAATATTCGACCGAGATAGACTACTGGTTGTACTGTGGTGTACGCAATAGTAGGTAGGACTTGCAATTTGTCTATGTTTGCGGCGACCAAGTAGTTACTTGTTACTGTCATATAAGTATTTAAATGCATGAAACTAAATATTAAGTTCATTACTAGATTAATCAGCCTCCGTAAAAGATTTATTAAATACTCTGTTTAATTATAGTTTAGCAAGTTGCAATTATGCTAATAACTATAGTAACTTTAATTACGTATGGCACTGTAGTTCATGATGATTCTGCCAATACAAACATCGTACTACTACATTATTTATGATATGTACCTATTCATATATAGATTTTTTTTTAATTGTTGAAGTATTTAGTCATGTTATATAACCACTAAGCCACTGAGGCCGTCAAGTAGAAAGACTAGCCAGGCCGTATTCCCGATATTTACATTCATAACCATAGTCTTCTGTGTTAACCAAGTATATATTGCAGTAGTTATTTATTGCGTATCGTGCTTCCATCTTTGTCCTTACCTACCCGTAGGTACGTAATGACAGTCTATTATATAAAATGATCGATTACCACTTACAATGAATTTCTCAGAATCTGCTAGACATATAATTTACGCTTCATAAATTTTGAATTGTGTTTTAGTGCCTTTCGTGGTATACTAGAAGCACGTTGTTTAATTTTATGTACAAGCAAATTGAATAGGCTTATTTGATTTCTTGGTTACAAATACAGTAGAGGTAAATACTACAGAGTTCAATAGTACCACCCATTTTCTTTAGTTTCCTCCTTTTTTATGAGGTGCCGAGATATATCTCATCCATGTAGGTATATGTATAAAACTTCACTTACAGGTTGGTCTGGCACACACACTGGTCTGACATGCTGGTATTGGATTTTGTATCAAGTTTTCCTTCATTGCTAGAGAATCTGGCCAGTTAATGGGGCCATCTAAATATTCGATAAAAACCTTTTTTTTTTAAATAAAAATACCATTATAATTTTTTGGATTTATTTATTTAGAATCCATGTTTGTAAACAGATTTGTTAACTTACACGTAAGGTTTGTTTTAAAAAAATATAAATATTGCTAGAAAAAAGTACGTAGACAATTACGTACATTACTGTTGTATGGCTAACAGAAATGAAAATAATGTGTGAAATTACATCTTAATTAATTATAATAATCACGAATCTTAAAAACAACGCTATTACCACAAAACTATGGATAAATTCAAATCTACCTGAGCATTATTAACGTAATTTTGATTATAAATAAATTATTTTTAACATTATTTTTTTTAATAAAGAATTAATTTTATTGAATATACAATTGTCAAAAGAAATATACTCTATCTACAATATACAAGTAACAAACATTTAACTATGTACATTCATTTAGTTCGGACTAGTTCACGATCGTAGTCAAAAATTTGAAGGATTCATTTTTTTTTACATAATTTACATTAATAGAACACCACGGCCAATCGAAAGTGTCCAACATTAACAACGAGTGACTGAGCAATACAGCAATACAGTGTAGTGTAAAATAGTGTAAACATTCTCGTTAAATGACCTCACTTCAAATAAAAAGTTTTACCTTTCGTTGTTCAACTACAAAGTAATAAGTCAATAGTCTTTAAGAAAAATATTAAACACAGCAAGCAGGTGGATCTAGAGAATTTATTACACATATTATAGCTGATCACGCAGAACATAGCTTTCCGGTAACCGGCTATATTAAAAAAAAATAACATAACAATAAGAAAAAAACGCAATATTATTTCAACAGGAAAACGGCGAGACATTTCCGGACGTAACGCAGGCTGTGAAAACTAATATTGTTTTGTTCTCCTCTTTAGTTTGACAGTAGTTACAATTTTACGAAAGCTCAGTCACAAGTGCGTAAGTCGTAAACGATGTATGTCAAATTGCTTTAACATGACACGGAAGATCTCGGGGTGAAATTTAAAATTTCACTGTTTCACTACATTAACTGTACATGCGGCGATATACCGCATAAAGCTCTCTTAAAAAATTACAAAAAACCTTTATTTTTTTTATCAACATATAATAATTAACCTATCTATTAAAGTATTTACATTTATTGCTATCGAGTGTTGCGCTTTTAACGCCCCAGTTACTTATATAAACTGGCTTATTGCCTCCGCTACAAATTATAAATACAGTCATAAATGCTTTAAATACTACTCAGTTCAAAATGAGATTCTAAAATTAAACCCCCGACAAGTATACTTTAGAAATACTAATAAAGGTTGATTGTCTCGTTTGACCAGAACTGTTGCATAGGTTTTAGTTACTTAGGTACATTTTTGTTTATTAATATTTAAGTATTTATAAAAGATTTCACATTTTGAACAGAGTAAAGTATTAAAAGAAACTAAAGCTATAATAAATTGCTGCCATCCATGATATGCTTTCCAATTTATAACGGAATGATAAAAAGCGATTCCATAATCTTTTTTATGAAATCGTAACAAGCAACCTATATAAATATCTATAATTCATAATAATAGTTCGTACTGAAATCTACTTAAGATTGAATCTATCAACACCAATTATTATCAGTTCTTCGCATATTTATATGTAGGGTAATTCTCGTAATTGTATTAGTTTAAAATCTCATCTTAATCTCATGTCAGTCAATTTCAAATGTCACTTATGTCAAATTTGACACTTTATTAACAAATGAGACAGCGCCAAACTCTGATTATAATCTGTAGAGTTACATTACTTGGAGTTAAGCGAAATGTAATTATAATAAATACATTTACGAGAATTAGCCTTTTGTTGAACATATTAAACAGAATAATACATTTATTAACCAGTTGATACTGAAATTATGAATGTGCCTTAAAACATTTGAAGCACACTAAGTGCTTTCAAATGTAGGTCAGTCTTTATGTAACAAGTTTTTACTTGAAGAAAATTTGTGGGTCACATATTTTTGTTACAAAACATTAAAGTATCAGTTTGAAAACAAGTTCGAAATATTTTACTCACTTCTGAAGAAGCTAAATATCTTTACCCCCACTAATCTGTAATTGCGCCGCCCAAAGCACAGTTCTTACAGACAATTAAGTTTCAGTCTTATTTTGGTTTAATAAGAATACTTACATAATACAGTATTTAGTAAAGTGATGTTGGAACAATCGTAAATATTCAAAAGCTAATATAAAAAAAAGTATTATGCAAAACGCATTTTAGTAAAGAGGAGAGGAATTCTTGATAAAACACGTTGGCTAGTTTATTCGTTTTCGGGCGGCGCAGATGGTTGAGTGTCGGCGAGGGGTGCGGGCGGTTGCGCGGCTTGCGCACGCGCCCGCGCCAACGCCTAGGCGAGCGCGGGCGCGGAAGGCCTCGCTCAGGGACGGTGAGGGTGAGCAGAACTCAATGACGAACTACTTACCCCTGAGTCACTACTTTTTTCTGATGCACACGGTTCACCACCGGCAACAAATTTTACCACATTAAGTCGATGGTCAGACTCACAGGTATCGTCTCTTGCACCACCAGGAAGACCGACATTGCGGACACCAGTTCGTTCAATACCTGGCCCTGGATAGCGTTCGATTCTATCACACTCAGCATCATCGGGTTGTCGCCGACGAATTGAACGTTTTGCTTGTGGGGCAGGTTCTGGGGGTCTGTGAGCTGGCTCATCAGCTCTATGTACTAGAGGTGAGGTGCGGACTCGCACACCTCCGACACCAACACCTGCTTCGTAGCAACCGGAATCACGTGGAAATTGTCTTCGACCAAATGGGGAGTCACCCCCTTCTGAACTTGACCCACCTCCGTCAGCTTCAGCTTCAACTTCTACACCTATAAAAAGTATTTATATAAATACCTTTATATAACCAAAGAATATTTATATTTTAATATTACTTGTATTGAGAAACTCACATTCCAGCTGATGTAAAAGTTGAACGGCAGCTAGAATTCGTGTACGATGCTCAGGAGTCATTATTCCCAAGTAATCTAAATCTGATGGTTCAATCTCTTTAAATAGTTCTATATCTTCATATCCATTTCTAGCAAAGGCCACAGAATATTCAGGTAAATCGATTCTTCGTAACAACTCCTCTACTGTGCGTGGCCGTGTTTCCCAAAGTCTCTCGCGACTTTTGCACCATTTAGATGATCTGGACCGGACAGTATCTCTCTCAGATAGAACTTCGACGTTTCCAAACTTGAAATTTCCAACTTTATTATTCAACACGCCTCTCCAAATGCCAGATGCATTCATGTTTATCACTTCGATGATGTCTCCTTTCTGTTGACAAATAACACGTTATTATTAAATACCTTCCTTGACGCGAACAACAGTAAGCTTTGGTATTAAGTCGTCTTACCTTGTATCTCAGGGCATCTTTCTCATAAATATTGGGTACGTAATCGACGAGCGCTCGAGCTCGGCACAGCATTTGCGGCACGAGTAAACTCCGCCCGGCTGGACTTAATTCTATGTTTTCTTCTGCCGAGAGAGATGAGTGATTACTACCGGCGCGAACCAATGCTTGTGTGCCTGTACATAAATATTCTGGGCTCAGATAAAATAAATTTCAATGTCTACGACCAACTTACATTGAAAGTAGAAATACCTGTGTACATCTTTGTTGGACTGTGAATAGGTAGGTTTTAGTTATTTTTAGTAATACAATGCGATGCTATTAGTAATATTAGTACAATGCAACTAAAACTGGATTTTTTTGGAGGGTAACTGTGAGTAACACATTGGAGCGTTATGGTATAAAGAAAGGAAAGACAAACTTATTTACAAAACCTTTTATATTAACACAAAACAAATAACTCAATAAATCCACTCACTACTGCCTGATCCGCTGGGAAGACTTTCGAAAGAACTATTAGAACAGGGAAACGCTTGATCGCCACTCGTACGCCTGTCGCTACCTTCAGGCCCTCTCTCTTGTCTTAATCTTGAGATTTTTCTTTGAACATCTTGCCTAAGACCTCGCACTTTCCCCGCAAGGTTCGACACTCCATCACATTCTTCAGCTGACTGGAAATAATTATAAAATTGTTAGATGGGCTAAGGTTATCAAAATCAAAAGCAACATCAGAAGGAGCAAATTTATTAAAGAATATATAAAAATAAAATCTTAAATAAATATAAACAATTTTGATGAAAATAAAAAAATAAAATAAAATATTGACTAAATTTATGAACCAGAATTACCTTGTGAACGGTGGCTATGTGTTGTGAATCTGTTTCGCTCTCTTGATCTTCATAATCCGATGACGCGGGTGATAATGGATCAGCATCTATCCGGTAACCGGACATTTGCCTGTATCCTCTCCGACAATCTCGTTCCGAGCGGTTGGATTCTAAAGAGATGCCTGATAATCTTGACCCTATAGATTGGATATCTGACGCTGCATAATCTCCGCTCTCCCTATCTCTAGCCGTTCGTAAGGGGATCACAGTAGTAGGGTAAGGACCACTCTGTGGAATAATTAATCCCCTTCGAGGAGTCCTAGCTAAACTAATATCGCCGGCGCTTCTTAACGATATCACACCTTCGCCTCTCGGCTCGTTTCTGAGGTTGAGTGTAAAGCAGACACGGCCATTTTGGAATGTCGCAGCAGGCGCTCCTCCACCCATCAGAAAATCTTCAGGGTCACTCTCATAAGGCGGTTCGTCGTACCAGTGCCCTCTTCCTGAGAGACCTCTAGCTTCGTCGTCGTACATATACGTATCGTCT
The DNA here is from genome assembly GCA_905475405.1 of Schrankia costaestrigalis. Classification (NCBI taxonomy): domain Eukaryota; kingdom Metazoa; phylum Arthropoda; class Insecta; order Lepidoptera; family Erebidae; genus Schrankia; species Schrankia costaestrigalis. Next base: position 5,813,117 of record FR997830.1, read on the forward strand.
GTAAACGAGCCCTCTATTAGACTTCAGTGCAGCGCAGTTCCCAGTAATGCAAATAAAAAATACGTGCTAACAAAATTGCCAAAAAATGTTACCGTAAAAATGCTTCCCACATAGTGGCGATTCACTGACAACACTGCAGTTAAAGCTGTGTACGAACATCGTAAAGCCGTGCGTGTTTGCAAAACATTTTTCTTCATGCATTTAGCATTTTGTCGCAAATTAAACATTAAACGAATGATGATATTTTGTATGTATAATGACATCTATAACATATTGAAACAATAACTTTCTGATTTATCAAATGACGATAAATGTGAAACCAATGCTATTGGTTTTCTTGCAACTTATAACAAAAATATTAATGAAAGATGCACATCGAAAGCAAACCGGATGATTATAAAATTGAACGCAGATGATATGAGTCATCGCAAAGGCATTCCGCACATTTTGTATAAATTAATTTAAGTTAAAAAATCGTGCAAGCAACATGCGGAATCACGATAGCATGATAACAACAGCAAAATCTGATTGTTTTCTTTTACTTTTCACTATCTTATTTAACATTGTCATGACTTAATTTAAAAAAAAGTGATACGTATACGAGTATGTAGCGAAAACAATCAGATTTTAATAAAAATTCAACTCATGAAGCATGTTACAACAATTTACATTTAACCGTATCCAATATTTATTTTTGTTGGAACAGGTTATTTCTGACGAGGGCTTTATCTCCTTTATCTATTAAGTACGTACCTCCGAAAGGCCCACGGACACCGTCTCTTCCCATATTCATAAGACCATGTCTTATATCCCTAAGAATCTGTAACAAAAACATACAATTTTAAACAAAAACAAATCGCGACGTAAAACTCATACTTTAGTGAAAATTTTGCCGCACCCCTAAAGTAGATAGCATTATTTTAATTTTGCAACGAAACTGAGCTAGCTATTTTGTAGGGGAGTGAAGAAACAAGATAGGAGAATTTTAATTTTAAAAATAATGAGCAATTTTCATGAGTCCGTTACATTGTGCCTAAACCTTTTTGGATTTTGTAATTTTTACCACCCGCTGAGTTCATCCCAACCTTTTTGTACAACGTCTTAAAATAAGACGTAAATACAAAATGGTTTTGGAGCAAATAAGATCTTTACACGTACTTAAACGGATTACAAAGAAACCATGAATAATATTGATTAAAAAATAAACTTTAAATCTGTGAAATAGAGTTTTAAAATATTTTTCTATAATATGTAAATTTGTGAACACGATAATAAATATTCAAAAGGGCAATAAAAATACCACTTTCTTGTAAGTAGGAAAGTATTAAACATTAACTTAATTTATGCACACTTAGTTACCAAGATGGCGCAGTTTATACGAAAAAGAGATTTGCTTGTCTCACTGTTTTTATAAATTAGATTTTAGATGATATTGTTATGGGAAGTGAGCATTAGCTTCAATAATTATTCGACGTATTGATACGACAACTACATATAAGGTTTTGTAGCATTATAATAGTCTTATATCGACTTCAAAGGCAAGTATATAATGCTAGAGAGTTATACACTGTTATATAGAGGTGACTGATTCACCTTTTAAAAGACTCTTCACTGATAAGTTAGAAAGAGGACGCTCTATATCCTCAGTTCATCATCACATGGACAGAATCGATGCTTCCGGACCATAGCATAATCAAGAGAAAACACAACATTCTAAAATATATCATAAACTACAGTATTCCAATATGTTACAGGTATAAAATGTCCTACATATTTTAATAGAGCAGTTATTTTTAATATTCAGTTATATTGAAGTTCTACGCATAGTTTTACAAGTGAAATGTGCTGAGCAAGGGCTTCGGAAGTTTCGTAGGGAAGCGATACAACTGCTTTAATAGGCTTAGTCCGAGATTAGGGTACGATTAGCTTGGCTCGGTAGGTGCGCGTCGAATGCTCGAGCCAGGGAGGAGATTACACGTCGACGCGAGGTTGCCATCAGATTAGTTTTGGCTATACGCTTTGTAAGGCGGTTTATTTTTTGTTTATTGCTTTCAAACATTGTATTTTTAACGTTTTTGTCAGAGTGTTGAAGTAGAAGGTATACCTGCATTATCATGTCACTACCACGGATTTTATAAAAGATGATTTATGAATATTACTACACTGTTTTGTGATTCAATAGAATTGATTTATAAACTTACTTCTTCTTGTTCTCTTGCTAGTTTATCTTTTTTCTTCATTGCTTCTTGAACTTTTAACTGTAACAAAATATATATATTTGAAATTGTAAATCTAAGATATAACTATGTTTAATGCTGTACTTAATCTGAAATACTTTACAATTACAAAGATTATGTAATAAACTTGATCAATATACATATTAATAAATTGAAGTACAGTTTAAAGTGATAAACAAAGTTGAAATAATTTTGCACTATTCTAAAATCAACACGAAATTATCGACGTGCACAACATGCATTTCAGAATAATATTACCATGCAAAATATTTTCGTGCAAAATAATATCAAACTACGGTGCTGTGCTAATATAATATTTTAATGATAAACAATAAATTAATTAATAAAGTTTATGATAATCGTATATAATAATGATATTGCTAAAATGAAATAATATTTGTTTTTTATTGTAGAGCCACCTCCAATTCTTTGAGCATGCCGATTAAAAAGCCAAAAAATGATTGATGAAGTTTTGAATTTTGAAATCTGTTAGACCTCTGTTTGGCAAAATTTAAAAACACTTATTATGAAACCAATTTGTAGTAAAGTCTATGCTGCTATTAAGATAAAAATATAGTTATAATAAATTACTCATACATAAAGCATTTACATAAAACATGTATAATTAAATAATTAATTCTTAAACATTCTATATTAGAGTACTATAAATTGAATTAGGAATATTAAGTTACATAATACTAATATAATTGAATAAATAAATTGTCTATTTAAAGATAAATGAGTGAAATAATTTGCCATCCAGAGAGTAACAGATCACGGCATTTTCCGGCAACACCTATGAGACAGAGCTTTACATTTAAATAAGTTAGTTTTTATACATATTTTTAATATAATAAATAAACATCATTAACGTATGACTTGAGTATTATAAAAGCTAATCTTAGCATTCCATGGATTCTCCGCGCGGTCGGATGGAGCACTTGCATAACAGCGTCTATGACTTACGACCTAGATGTAGGTTTAAGAAAGCCTCTTTAAAACGCTTTAGCGGTCACCTTTACTGTCTGCTATGTTCGTTAAATTTAATTTATTTATACGTAAATATAGTAGGTTCTTTATTGCAAGCATAATTTAGTCGCAAACATTATAATTGTAACTGTTTGTAAACTGTGTCGAGAAAGTAAGCCAGCATCAGCAACTGCTTCTACGAGTTAAACAGTCATAGCCTCGATTGTTTAGATGAAGAAAACATAGTCAATGCTAATTTAAGAGTAGATTTTGCAATAAAATCTAATTTCAAATCCAAAAACATTTAAACACAATAAAAAGTTGCTTTAGCAGAATACGGATTCTGAAAAAAACCATATTACTGTTCCGTAATTTAAAAGTAAAGTAGGTATGTAATAACTGGCATAATTTAAGCTCTGTCCATTTTAAGTGTTGAAGGAAAATTTTTAATGCTCACCCTATGTATCGTTTCTTCGAAGGTGTTTGGTTGGGCGGCACTCATTTGAAAGAAGCGGAGGCGGTCATAGTCTCGAGGGTCAACCATGGACCTTAGGGCCGTGTCTGGGCCAGGCCCAAGGCCCAACCCACTTTGTAGCACGCTGTCCGGTGTATCAACCTGTTGGAAATTTGTTACACTTATGTACAGTCCTAATACTTACTTGTTTAATAATAGTTTTACTTTTATTTTACGGATTTATATTTTAAAAATTATAAATTAATAAATACATATCATTTAAATTATAAATAGAAATAAAGATATAGTGAGTATTTTACTACTTTTTCAAATAAATTTTATTCTACTAAATACGACATAACGAAACTAAATACCTACTATGGTAAATCTGTTTGTAGAGAATTACATTAATCAAAATACGTATCCTGGACATCATTACTTCAAGTATTTAATTTTCTCTGTTTTATTCAAAATTAGTTTGATGTTTACTTGCTTTTTTACTTTTAAATGTCTTATGCTATTAAAAAAAGTTGTGTAGAAAGGTTTAATAAAAACACTAGTTACTAAAATCCTAGTTACAATATTTTAATTCCCTAATATTATCTTCGTGTGGTGACGGAGTAAGAATACATTGTGTCACCACCCCATCTCATCCCATGGGTGTCGTAAAAACCGACTAAGGGATTATCCGTGAATTAACTTGAAATTAAACCCTATACCAATCCGCCTGACCAGAGTGGTATTAGTAGGCCAAGGATCTCTCCGTCATGGAAGGAGGCCCGTCTCTGCAGTGGGGCATTAATGGGCTGTTATGAGGAATATTATTGAAGCTTTAAAATAATAAACGAATGTAAACAAATAAACCGGATAAAAGTTTAGATCATTTATCACGTGATCGACCAGTCATTTTTCTCATAAAGATTTCTTGCAAACACACTTACTAGCTACTTCGAAGAGTTTAACTTTCTTACGAATCACCGTATTCCCTTACAAAGGAGGAATGATAAATTATCGCTTCAAGTCTGTGAAGTTTTAAACCATCTTAATTTTTGTGTAAATAATGTTAAGTAAGCGATAAACTTACTTGATAGTCATTTTTAAAACTTATTTTTTTATCCCTAATAAAGACTAGTGTACTACTTTTTTGTAACTAAAGCAAGCCCATATAAAGGAAGAAGTTTACGACCCTTAATTGTATTTTATTAGTGGTAATTTTAAGATGCTACAATAATTATTAGCCTTTAATAGTTCCACAGCGGGGACGGACCTCGACATAAGTACCATTTGGCTATCGACTTAGGAGAAGTCTCTTAGTCTGGTTTTACTACACGCTCACACACGATTAAAATGAAATGGTAAAGTTAAGTAAAAGTATACATGCCTTGGTTGCACGTAAATTCATACTTGAAAACAAGCAGTAAAATGGACTTATTGCCAAACAGATAAAAAGTAATAAGCAGATTAATATGTATCTAAAATTACTTTTCTCCAAAACAGTACCAAAAACAAAACACTACACTCTACGAATACAAAATAAACATCAAACTATATTTCTCCTATTGAATCTCATTAACAATTTATTTGTGTATGCCTACTCGCATCAAACACAAAACAAACACCAGACATCCAAAACGAAAACAAAATCACACCGAACTAATTACCATACGTTCATAAACTGCTTAACTACAATAGATTTTCATTTATCATTTTCACTCTGTAAGGAAAAAGCTAAGGCTATCTGCATCACAATGAGGTCATATACGAATCAATTAATCATAGGATACACAAAGCTAGCCCATTAACTTCTTACTTGATAACGGAATAATGCGAATACCCTACAATAGGAACTCCTATAATGCGACAGCCAATGCCCAAACTCCAGCCCTGCACAATTTATTGCCCCTTATCAAAGTCACACACGTTTTCTTTATTCGAAAATATCGCTTTAAAATTATTTTACACGGGCTATTGAAGACTGAATCGCTTTGATATTAAAGGTCTTTTTCGATGGAAAGGAAATAATATTTTACAAAATATATTTTCAAATTGGAGTAAGTGTGAATTTGGTGACATTTTTAACGACTTAGGTACGTATTGTATAGGTCAATGTGTCACTTAAAAATTAAAGAGTATTTAAAGCTTTCATGCACTGCAGGTAACAAAAATACATACATAAATTTGTGAATATTTTTATTTCCTATTTTTAATTAAAACCACTTACATCGCTGTCTTTTTTATCTCGTGGATGAAGAAAGGGCGAAAAAAGAACTTAAGGAAAAAGATGAATAATACCTTCCATTACAAAAAAGAAATCTTGAGACATATTAGCCAATCCTCCTTACCACGTGGCAAGGAGGTTTGGTTGGTGGTACTTTCCTTTTATCAACAGAGAAGCAGCAACTTTTAATGCCGCTGGTACGATACTGTGTTGCGGTATCTATAAAACTAAAGTCCATGGTTACAATTAACACCTAAATAAATGAGCATGGGACTAACACATCCCACAGCTAATCGCAAAGCAATCAAAATGGTTCAAGCTTTAGCTACATCATACAGCATTAACTACACGGACAAACCGCTACAAAATACTGAGCTAATTTTAAAAGGAATTCAACAAACGGAAATTACTATTTCCATAAAATCATTTCTGTACGAACTCGGCTTTAAATTAGCCAATTTATGTCATTCATTCAAATCACCGGAGGAAACAAATCAATTTCGCAATCAATATTTTACTTGACGTTAATGTTGTTTCGCTTAGATATTGACATACCTACATATGATTTTAAAACTTATCTCGTTTAACATAAAGTTGATTATTGAATATGATATCAAAATAATAAATTAGTGCTGCAACTGACACAATAATTGGTGACAAGCATTGAGAGATATTGAATTATTAAGTAATTTAATCCTTTGTTTATGTTTGAGTAATTAAATATTATACAATTAATTAATAATCTGATATAGTAACAACATTTTGTGGTACGTTTTGTATTGATTGTGGAAAATAAAAACTTCCTTTACATTTTCACAATATAGTTCCTATGTAAACTGAACTGTAGTGTGTAGGAAAACTGTAAACAAACATATTTTTTAACTAGCTGATGCTCGCATTACCCACGTGGTATTGGTATCCTAAATGGTATTCTACACCCTAAACTACCTATATTCCCAATTTCATCAAAATCCGTTTAGACGTTTTTACATGAAAGAGTAACAAACATTCATCCATCCATACATTCTCACAAACTTTCGCATTTATAATATAAGTAGGAAGTAGGATACGATATGGTAATAAACGAGCTAATCGCTTGCCTTGCAAGTTCCTCGTTTGCCCATACCAGGTGCAGTAAAACTTAGTGGTTTATAAATAGAATGCTCAGAATACTTTTGCACTGCACACATCATTGTGACATGTAAGTCCCATAGGGCAGTCTCATGTTTAACGGTGGATTGATCGGCCAGATTAGTGGTAAAATCCTTGATGGACTCTTTATAATAAGGCTAAAAACTTGTAAGTAATTATAGGAACTGAATTTTCTAATGAATGGCTAGGTAGGTATCGAGATTTATTCTATTTCCTACACATCGGGCCAGATACAAGATTGGAGCCCTATCTAGTCTCAAACTAACATAGCTTGTGCTATGACTCCTACACTTTTAAAATAAGATAAATATAAAAATAAAACCAACTCCTATTTGAAACTTAGCAAAACAAATAAACGAAATAATTATCATACAAGAATTTAACAGGAATATACAAACTAGGTGAAACATTTTAAGTTATTTAATAATGTAAAAATATTCAAAAACAAAGTTGCATACAATTTTCACAACGGAACGTGGTAGGAAAGTAATCTGTGTCAAAAACAATGCTTCTGAATACATAACAGTACAGTAAACTTGATAAATATTTTCCCAGGGTTGTCGATGTTAGGTAAATAACTTTATGAAAAGTTTTCGATTACGACCTTATAAATTGTTTCTAATTTACATTAAATTGAAGATGACGTTTTTATTTATTGAAGCGTTTAAATAAATTGGCCTACCAGAGTGACTCTATGGTGCCTGATGTTAAGCATCCAATAGAGTCCAAGAATGGCGAGCACCATGCCAGCTACAATATTTGTAGAGGCATGAATGTCTCCACTATGGCGGCTTAAGTATTTAGTTAAAATTTTATATTTTTTACTAGGGCATGTACATACAAACTATAAATTAAAATTATTATCAATGTCTCTTATTGGTTTAGGGTCGCTTGTAATGTTTTTCAGACTTTAAGAATAATCATTACAATAATTTTATAGAAAGCATGAAATATAATAATATATGTATTAAGGAAAGTTATTGGATACTAACAAAGATAAACATAATGTTGTTACACGTATTTTTTTAGAAGAAATAACATTACCACTGAGGTATATGGCAATAATCAAACATAAAATATTCTGCTTAGCAGTCTCATACTGTAACTCTACACTACAGCTGTTGTAATTGAATAAAATTTAATATATAAAATAAATTAAATCTTTAAAAACCTGCAGACGCTTTTATAAAACCATCTTAAAGGTAGGGCTGTTGACGTATGCAATATAAATAAATCGTTCGTAAGCCTGGCTTCAAATATATCGATATTACATATTTGCCAACCCTATTCTAAACGAATAACTTCCTTACTTGTGAAACTTTAATATCGGCTACATTTTAATCTATTCTACACGAAAATCTCTTTACGATTCATTTGCATACTTCGTGTTTCACTTTGAATTGAATTTTATTTAGTTGTATACAATTTGGGACTAACTTTGTGAATTTGGTGAAATCTTTGCATATAGTTACTGTGGGTCTATCTGATTGTAGGCGGTCGTGAAGTAAGTTTCAGACGCTTAATTTCAGTAGTAATTCTTCAGAAAGTGCAAAGTTTTCTTGAGTAGAAAAATAATAATATAATCTTTATGGGCAAGCAGATATTTTGTTTTTGTTCTGTTGCAGTAGTATCTAAGCTTAAAATCTTCGTCTGAATCTTAAAAGTTGCAGTATCAAAAATAAGTAATATTCACAAGCTTAGCCATTTTAATAACTGCAATGTCTTTGGTATAGGAGAAGTATGTCTCCTTTCCTAAAATGGTAAAACGACCCTATCATCATCATCATCATATCAGCCAATCGACGTCCACTGCTGAACATAGCCCTCCTCCAAGTATTGCCACCTTGTGCGGTCGATGGTAAAACGACCCTATGTTTGATTAAATTGTGATGAAATAAATCTCACTCAGAGATAAGAGTAAACATAGATGGTAAATTCACAACAGTTCTTAATTTTTATGGTATAACATTTTAGAAGTTTGCATAATAAGAATTACAACCATTTTAACACGAAACAAACCGAGTAACCTAGTTAAGAATCTTCAAAATTAAACTCTTCTGAAGTCTAAATAAACAAACCACTAAATTGTCTAACAATGCAACATGCAATACACATTTATCGATACAAGATGGCAGTATTTACGATCTTCGAAACGCTAAAAGCGACCGTGGAGCAACTATAACGTTTTATTGCTCTCTATGGAGCACAAACCATACATGAACATAGACCAATAATACCTCCCACAAGAAGAATTTGAGGCAACGTGCCAATAGTCAACGTTAGTCAAACATAAGAAAATGTTCGAAATATTTTTATTAATATTGTTAGTGAATGGCTTTGTATTATAAATAGGCTGTTACTAAAATGTTGTAACAAAATTTTTATGTTATTTGACAATTCTGTTTATTACCTTTTATTTATACTATAATGAAATATAACTAATAGACTATACAATACAAATAATCGTAAATATACTTTACGACTTCTATGTAATACGTTTTGTTTTGAAACGAGTAGATTTAAGACGTTTGGGAAACAAACTTTTAAATTCTATAATGTATTTGCATTTACAAATCTTTGCAACGCCTCTTCAACTCGGCTTTTCATATTATTGAATGATATTTGAAGAGAGAAGAGATTCGTAAATTGTAAGTTGAGCATTAAATCAAAGTCTATAAGGTACAATTTAAGATTTCTTTTAACATACTACAAAATACGAGAGCAATCTAGAGCATTACGACAGGTTTATACACAATGTCCAAAAACCCATTCCAAATAATATTTATTAACCAACCTTATAAAAGTATATGAAGCCATTAAATGCAATGATCAACTCAAGATCGCTATTATAACAAAATACAACAATAATAATCATGTTCGTCCTTTTTTTCTACATAAGGATTCACGGCTCATAAAGGATTATAGCTGTGCCACTAAATTTGAATTACCCTTAGAACGGTAAGCTGAAGTCATAAAATCAATTACAGGACGTCTGGACAGAAATATAATCACGATGCTACATATATTATTATGAATGTAATGTGGAATTATCTTTTTAGATTATTAGGTACTCGTGTCGTAGTGAATATCGTACGTTTGTGATAAAAAGATTAGGTTTAACATCTTTGCTGTTAAATTTCAGTTATTGGTCGTTTTGAGTAATGTTGTTCTCTGAAGACAGCATTATTTTGTAACCTGAACACCATGCTGCAATGTTTACTGCAACGCTTATTTACAATCGCACTGAATCTGTGGCAATCATTGACAGTTCACAAACAATGACTTAATTTTACAGTAGTAAGGTCCTAAATTTTTTTTTTTCTATCGGGAAACCGATGGATGAGGAAGGCATCGGACCGCACAAGGTGGCAATACTTGGAGGAGGCCTATGTCCAACAGTGGACGTCGATTGGCTGATATGATGATGATGATGAAGGTACTAAGTGCATACCGACTTAATGCATAAGTTCGGCATCCTATGAAATCGAGACCTTCAACCGTCAAGATGAGCGCGACGCGAGACGGTGTAAAATATTTTATTTTGATAACCATTCTTTTAAGTATAAGCTCAGATAACGAGTCTTTAATTTAAAAAGCTAAATTAAATAATATAAATATTAAAAGCTTAGGTATGACTAACTGTAAGAAAGACAATGGAAAAAATTGGTACTCGAGGCGGGACTCAAACTCATGGCGCTGGACGCGTATAGTCCAGAGACGCGGGTTCGAGTACCGCCTCGAGTACCAATATTTGCCATTATCTTTCTTCTTTTAAAAAAAAAACTACTAACTGGATTTAACAAAATTGATAATATTAGTTTTGCCTTTAACCTTTCTGCTGAAAAGCTTAACAGCCTTCTAAGAAACGTAACGAGTAGTTACTCTGATCCGATAGACGCTTGGGATTAAAATAACTAAAGTAAACGATGAACCTTTTGATGCAAAAGTAGGTCAAAGTCTATCAAAAGTTGTCTCCTAATATTTTTATTTTCTCTTTTAGCTAAACACAGCAAATGCCGCAAAATAACATCAAAGCTAATGAAGTTTATTCGCTGATTTTGCCAACGCAATATCAAGCGATGACGGGGCATGCGACTAAGCAAAATTTAATTTACTCCCAGTGAAAATTGGCCGGGCTTTATTATTAAAGGAAATGTTGCTTGGCTCTGCTAACTGATTTATGTCGGTGTCATACGTTGAGTTCTTATCATTTTTCTTATAAAAATATCATTTTTTTTACACGTAAAGTGGATTCAATATTGTAATTTCAATTTAGGAAAACGAAATAAACATTTATTTTTAAAGAAATAATTTGCTTAAATTTATTCCCGCAATTGGTTGCAGTTTCTGCATAAATTCAAAAATGTCATTCTGACTAATCTAAAAAAGTTAAAATTTAGTGAATTTTAAGATAATTAGCACTTTAGCATCAACAACAATATTCCATCTTGATAAAAAAAAGGATAGAAACTTGATTTTACAAGCTTGTCACATTCCCCAATCGATTCATCTAATAACTTCTTCTTAACTACTTATCTCATTTTTCCTAATATTGATAACACTAATGTAACTTTCGAAAAGCGGATTTTGAGGCATTACAAATAATACTCATCTAATTCTGATCCCCTAATCAAAGCCGGACACGGTTCGGTCAATAAACCGAAAAAAGGGAACTTTTGACAAGACTAATCCTAAGTGCAAGTTGGCCGATAAGGATTATACCAGGGCTCTAATGGCCTTTATCCGTTAGCTCAACAAACGGTCATAACTCACCGTCTTGCGTTGGCTCAACCGACTTAACTTTGGCAGGCGTCATTTCTCAAAAGGCATGCGGAGACGTACCACCCCCTCCCAAGTCTGGAGATTAATAAATATATAGGTGGACGTGGAAAAATGTAGCACTTAATTTGGGTGATGAGTTGCGTATTCGGTTCTGTTCGATGCGTGTTTCTTGTGTTAGAGAATTCATATTTTCTTGTTTTCTATGTAAGGGGTTGTAATTTCTTTTGTGTGGGCTCAATAAGAAATATTTTGTTGGTTGCTAACTCATGTACAAGATTGTTCTGACAGTATGTTTGGTATGTATATTGAGGTTAATGTTAGTGAGAGAATTTCATTGATTAAGGGTTTGCAAGGATTATTTATAAAGAGCCAGGAAAGTTCAGTTTGAGGATATTGTTGGATAATACCTACGAAATACTTTTTAATTTAAATGTAGTTATTTAGCAGTTCGTGAGCTACTTAGTAATGAATAGCGTTCTATGAATTAAAAAAGCTATGATGCCAGTAATAACACGACTTCAATTAATTGACAGTTTGACTTCGACTGTTTTGCTTAAAGTCCCTCATAACACATAAGAGCCGGACGCGGGCACATTTGCATGTTCACGGCAGACAAAAATTTACACTCATAGTACATAAAACTGTTGCACTTACAGTTCACAAGTAACTTTCATGCTGGTATTAACCAGACAGTGTTATGTACAAAGCACATAGACCCCAAAACGTCCAGAAAAAAATTAAACGCTGCACGTACGTATTGTAGATTTGTTCCTACATACGACGCGTCATACTAATTGCTCGGAGTGCATGTCAAAGGCGCACCGGCGTCGCGCCGGATCCACATAATGGGGGGGTTCCAAAAGGGAATGTATGAAAATGTATGAAAAAAGAGAGACAGACGCCGCGAGCGTGTGTTCAAACTAAGATTCGGTTACATACTGTTGTTGTAACTAACGAGAAATCGTGAGACGACAATAGGGTACGCACCCTACGCTAGTATGTTCCACGCTTAACGCAGACTCGATTGTTTATCGATCGCATTGTTCGATAACCTATTTCTAAAGGACATTTTCAAACAAAAAAGTATGATCCTAGTGACATAAATTCAATTAGTTTAAATTATCATAATTATATCAGCAATGGACTTTACTGCTGGACATAGGCCTCCTCCAGACATTATTAGATTAAATTATATTTACTTTAAGTTAGAGTTCAATTTTGTTAAACAGTCATACCGCAAATAAATAACAGATAAAATATTAGTACATAGCTAGTTGTAGTAAGTTGACGGTTAAGTTATGGGCAGTTTGTCTCACAACATAACAGGCCACCCACGCTCCCTCAATAAACTTCACACTGTATACCTAGTATATTTATGTGGGGTCTTACAATTTGTTTGAAGTGCTATGTTATACAAATTTTATATTTATTTATTTAGATTATAGAAATACAGAAAAAGGATTCAACTCATCGTGGCTTTGAAAACGCGATTTTTTTTTCATATCTACACTGAAATTAGCTGACCAAAGACTAATGGCGTTTCATTTATAGCTATAATATATATTTGTAGCTAACCCGTGCTCACTTCGTTGGGCGGTGGAAAAAAACGCGTACCTTTTTTAAATATATTTCGTTACTGCTCCACTCCTATTAGTCAAAGCGTGATACTATATAGCCTATGACATTCCACGATAAATGGACTATTCAACACAGAAAAAAAATTTAAATCGGTTCAGTAGATCCAGAGATTACGCCCTACAATGTCAAAAACACACGAACTTTACCTCTTTATAATATTAGTATACTTAGATATAAATAACAAATTGAATAGGAATTACCAAATGTTACAGAAAAGCTCTCGTTATTTTGATCACTAAAAATTACATTTCGAATACTATTTAATAAATACTAAGTAGTTTGTGTCAATCATTAGGTACTACAAATAAAAGGTTAGGTTGCCCGTTACAGATGCAAACATACATTAACTAAAATAATGCCATGAATATCACATTTCACACACGTCCTTGAACTTATAGTTCTGGATATTTGGAAGAGTTACCCCTGGTTTCCGAATGACTGATCAAGTAAAAATCAAATAATCAAGTGTCAAAACTTTCATTTTCAGGAACTAAAATTTGACACTTGACACTTTATTAGTTGATTTTTACTTGATCAGTTATCCGGAAACCGGGGGTTACTGTTGTAAACCACGTGCAGCAGATTATACAAATCATAATTGCAACCAAACATTACTAATCATTATTTTTCAATGAAACGTCGAACCAATAATGACTTAAGACATACGTAAACTGTTTTGGTTTAACAAAACCAACCAATTCTACTCTTTCTAAGTCTTTAATAAAACGCTTATTTAACAGTTGATGTCTTATTCATTATCATTCACATAATCAATACTTTCACAAAAGATTAATGCGAAAAGAAGGAAGACAATGGAAAAAATTGGTACTCAAAGCGGGACTCGAACCCGCGCCTAGATGGCGTTGTACAGTTGAGTTTTAAGTTGCGACTTTAGCACCGTAAAGTAATGATTAAATTTGGTAATCTAGACGGATACTCGGGTGGCCTAGTGGTCATGGCGCTGGACGCGTATAGTCCAGAGACGCGGTTTCGAGTTTCGCCTCGAGTAGCAATTTTTTTCATTTTCTTTCTTCTTTTCGGATTTTTCCAGTTATACCTACTTTATAGGTAAAATTTATATGTCATAAAAGTTTAATGTATAGGAAACTCACCCTCTGTGGCGGTAAGACCTGTCGAGGACTATGCGCGTGCTTCGGCGAACATGAACCATGTTTCTCTTTCCTATGAGACTTTAACCCTCGCAGTAGTCTTGAGAAAGTTGTCACCTTCTTCTTAGCTGTACCAAGGCAGTTATCTACGGGAGAAACATTATAATAAAATCACAAAGTTACTTAAAAAAATATTCAAGCACTAACTGGTGCCCGGGATTTAGTTTAGTATTTCGAGTAGACAATACTATAAAAAAAATTCTCCGTGTGGTGACGAAGTAAGAAAACAATATGTCACTACCCCATCTCATCCCATGAGTGTCGTAAAAACCGACTAAGGGGCTATCCGTGAATATTATCTTAACAGAAAAGGGTGTCGTAAAAACCGACTAAGGGGCTATCCGTGAATAATATCTTAACAGAAAAAAAAAGAAGGAAAACTTGAAATTAAACCCTAAACCAATCCGTCTGGCCAGCGTGGTATTAGTAGGCCAAGTATCCCTCCGTCACGGGAGGAGGCCCGTCTCTGCAGTGGGACTACATATAAATGGGCTGTTATGATGACTACTTTTTACGTGAAAGAGTAACTTACATCTATCTAAACTTACAAACTTTCACGTTTGTAATACTTATTTCTTGGCTTTGTTACTGAACAAAATAAATACTTCGTCACTCGATTATTTGTCTAGTTTTGTAACCCTTTGCGACATATGAGTGTAATTAAATAAAGGGTGCTCTTCCCACGGGCATTATGACATCTAAAGGTTAAATTAAAAAAGGTAATGAGTTGTTGACAGATTAAAATAACGATATGTCGCCGTTTCATACCGTTTCTTTGTCTGTAGTAAAATCAATTTGGTAATTGAACTACTGGTTAAAATTTTTCATGGGAATGAAGACTTTTTATGTTAATTTTTGCTGACATTTAGTACGCTGATAAATCTAAATAAGTAGAGGCATAAAGTTTTATTCATATATTACAGAAGTCTGAAAAGATTTTGTTTCCATAATCAAAAAATGGTAACAATATCACTACGATAACAAAATTTAGTTTCTTTGGAAAAAGCTACCTTAGCCTCCTTTTTTTGGTTTAAGCATCAATTAGTCAATTAGAGTCGCGGCAGACCACACAAGAAGTAGCGTGGCAAGGTAGAGAGACTGCATAAATTGTAGCCTTTATTGGCATAAAACGAGAAATAAAGCATTCGCGAGAATGAAGACAAGAGGTTTATGCACGAAAAAAAGTACAAGCCTAAAAAAATATAATGATTTCATTTAAAAGAATACTGTGTTTTGTTAGTAATCAAAACATACTCAAAATTTGACGAAATAATATACAAATTTTAATTTTCCTACGATTGATATTATAATAATTTGGTTAAATTGATTTAAGCATAAAGCTTTGCATAAATAAGTAAAGAATACTTTTCACCAACTTTGAGATTTATGGTTTTGGAAGTGATCCGAGAAGTTGTTTATTCATACCGAATAATATAAACTTTTTCAAAGAAACAAATCCAAATTTTCAAAGACTTAAAGTAGGTGAGAATTTATACAAAAGTACTTAATAAAATGTTAAGGAGGAAAGTTAAATTAATATTTACGAAATCTGATTTCGCTTAATATTCCGTTCACGTAGCTTTAATGTTAGGAAGGAGGCAAATCGCACTGATATAGCGAATAAAAATATTTTACTGTTGTTTGTCTTGGTTTTGTTTACCTAAATTATATTTATAGCTGTATATATTTTATGTTATTCTTTACTTAGTAAAGAATTGTTTGAAAAACGTTTTGTTATACGACATGGTGAAGTAAAATAAGTAAGTAGTAGTACAACCTTAAGAGCCTTTACAGGGCTCACTAGCGCCGCCAAAAGAAAAAAAATCATAACTTGCAAATATGATAAATAATGTAAAATGTTGATAACAAAGTCTTGAGAAAAGGCAATAAAGTATTTGTATAACACACTCTCAACACTTTAAATGTTTTTCAATTAGTTAAATTTCGCATTCAAAAAAAAAAACGGCGGTTTATAATGTAAATTTTTATTATTTATTTAATTAAAAAACATACCTACATACAGCCCTATAAACGCTCTTAAATAAATGCTTTAGTGCCATAGCCCCACAATTTTACTAGCAACTGTGCTTTTTCACCTGAACACAGTTAGCGTTGCCAAGTACTGTTTACAGCTGGATTAAGTAGAAACAGTAGTAGTAGGTAAACTAGACAGATTTTTGCTACAGATACTTAGGGCCAGATTCAGAGACCGCACTTTGACTTTACTTTAGCAAAGTCTAGTTATTATCTCTGAATTTGAAAAACATTAAAGTAATCTTTCGCATGAAAAAGTTTACTTTGGGAAGATTACTTTGAAAGAAAGTAAAGTCACGACTCTGAATCTGGGCCTTATATCTCGCTTTTGTATCAAAGTCGAACTTTCCTTCTAAGTAAAGTCAAAGTGCGGTCTCTGAATCTGGCCCTTAGCCATTTGTAGTTACACCAAAATTTCAAAAATATTAAAAAAACAATTTTGTTTTACTCGGTAATACTTTAATACATTTAAAAATCAAGAAACATTGCTTAAAAGGGCACTAATCTCAGAGACTTTAAAAGTTTAAAGACAATCATATCTCAAAACTCAATTTAAATCAAATAATACCTTAAGGACGTAACAAAAACGCAAGACAATAAGGGCCACATTAGGATCAGACGTGAAAAGAAAAAAAACAAGCCACAATCAAAATAATCATAGTACCTTTTGTTTAACATCGAGACTTTATAAACATGGCCTTTAGGCACAAGTTGCATGTTCAAATACTTGATTCTTTATAAAACTTTTTTTGTTCATGATAACTTAATTGCTTTTTAACTATGACTGACGTATAAAGTATTGGCTTGTAAGGTACATAGTTTATGCTTGTGCAATTTAATCCCATGACAGGAAAGTTAGACTCAGGCAAACAAACAAAGTAGAATATATTAAATTCCTGCCCTCGTTCGTTAAAGCACTTGCTAGTAAGTCCGCGTTTTTGTCGAGTTTAAAATCGGTAGCTTTAGTCGTTGTCAGCCCGAATATATTCGAGTTGGGTATGATAGAATGGAGTTTCGTCCTGTTCAAATGTTCGGCACACTTGAACAAGGTCAAATATTGTTTCTATTCAAGTAGAAGTTAGTTAGAATTATCTATGTCATAATTATTTTGAGCACTAACTACACTACGTGTTGAGATTGTAAAAACATTTAAGTAGTTTTTGGTTCCCATTATTTTGTTCGGCTGGCATAGGCCACGGGTGGACAGGTGCGATTTCTCAGTATAGTCTATTGAGAAAACGCACCTGTTCACCCGTGGCCTCTGCCCTTCCCTATCCTTCTCCTTTTATATCCCTTAAATAACCATGTTAATTTATGACCTATGTTTTAATTTAATTACCTATGTATTAGGTTTTGAACTAGCTTTATACGTATACCTTTAATCCTAGTGGTTTTGAAAGAATTCAGATTTTCTATTACCTATATTTTTATATTAAAACAATAAATACAAACATTAATACAATACAATGAATAATTACTAGTTAAAACACTTTTAACCACTAATTTCATAAACTATAGTGCATATTAAGTATCGGCGTCCGGGCGGATGGGTAACCGTTCAGTTGTATTTCATCTAAGCGTCTTGTGTTCTTTAGAGGGCAAATAAACCGTCGATCGCAGTCTGTTGTTGTCCTACTGATAGCAGTCGTTAAGGCACAGCACAGGCCTAGACGCTGGAACAGGCCTCGGTACCAGGTTGGCCACTAACCACACGATAAAAAAAAATATAAATTCAAATCTTTTTAAATATTCCTCCCAATACAGGAAAAAATACTTTTCTTCTACCAAGCAAACCAAGCATTGGATTAATATTGGAATCGTTTTATGATTTGAGATTGTTACGTTAGGTATTGTAAGACCTATATTGAGACACAATTTACTCACCACTAGGCGGAAATTCGTAGAAATAGGCGGAACGTGGACTCAGGCAACTGAAACAAAATACATTGATGTTAGAATTACAGTAAACAGACCTTCACACACACGTACAAAGAGATAAAGCCGATCCCAGGTACCTTTTTAATTTTCCACTCTCTAAACACATTCTATATCGTGGTATACCTACTACATTTCAATGTACAATCGTCCAAGCTTTTAATATTTAAAGTTTCGTTTACAACCGTGTATCATCTCACGGAAAAAATAAAATGTCCATTAAATAACTATAAATAAAATTATTTTACCGATTAAAATTACAAAGCCATACCCTTATTGAAACCAGCCACAATTTAACATAATAAAAGCAACTATTTTAATTATAAATTATTCCCTCAATGAATATCGGTTTTTATAATTAATTAACCTCAAACATCCTTTTCTATTAACGAAAACCGTAAAAAAACATTTACAAAACTCGTCAATAATTATATCGAATAAAATTTTCGGTTCAGATAATGCGAAGGTGAAAAAACCGTTAACAGTATTCTGAAAATGGGAAATTAATCGACATTGGCATTAACAATACGACGCTAATGATAATTGTCTGTAAAATGAGTGGTTAATGAAAATCGTAAAAGAATTCAATTTGATATGTCTGCACTCGTAATTAGTTCTCATAATTGAATAATTTAATTCCGGGAAATGAAAATTGATAATTTAGTGTTTAATTTTACATACAGAGTTTTAAATTGGAAATTATTGCTGAATAATTAACTTTGTTTCGTTATCCGAGTAGGGACGAGCAAAGAATGTAGTGTCACCAGTAAGTAAGTGTTTTTATTCAATAATAAGTACTAGGAAAGTACTGAATTCCATGGCACAGGGTATCCCATGTGGGGTACCGAATATTTGTAGCATCTAGCATTTAACGAACGAATTAAATATGAAATATTATGATTGTTATCCTGCTTGTACAAATTGTAGTATCAAATAAAGGTTTTATTTTATTTTATAAACCAGTCAATATAATACCAATACGTACCTAGTAAGAGCAATTTGTATGTTTAATAGTAGTAAGTAGCAGGCTACGTTTTCCTCTGCAGTGAAGAAGGCTTGTCCCTGGAATGGGACTTTATTACGCTGTTAAGATGTTTCATCTTCGTGATACAACTACCTAGACACTAAATTTAGCCGTAAAAGGTAGCCAGTAAACAAACATTACCTTTTATTTACAAAATTAGTAAAGTTCAAACATGTAAGAGTAATAAAGTTTATTTCTTTTATCTTATTTCAGTTCTAATTCGATTTGGTGTTTTGACTTTAAAAGCATAATATTTGAAAGGCCAAACTGGCGTCTGATGCTATGTTTGTTTACAAAGGGATGTCTAAAATAAGAAATTTACAAATTAGCGTGCTATGGTATTGTTTAATAACATTTGTAATTAATTTAACCTTTTCAATGTTATTATGGCGTTTTAGAGACATTGAAACCAAACTAAAATGTATTAAGGTAAAATGTATTATGTCTAATATTAATCATTAATAGTAATAAATATATTCTCATGAGATTACATACACAAAATTAAAAATACCTTAGCAACACTCTACATTTTAAGCTCAGCAGTATCAAAATTTAAAGGATAAACGTTACAGGTATGGTACATGTATTACAGAATGCAGTGCTTCTTTGATAGATAAGACAACAAGAATGACAAGTAAGAACTAGTGGATTTCCAGACTAGGAAAAAAATAATTGCACTCCAACACACTATATTTTACACTCAGCAGATACAAAATTTAAAGGATAAACGTTAAAATTGCAACAACATACAATTGGCAAAGTTGAGACGAATTTTCGCAAACAATAGTACAATATCTCACATGTTCGAATGTTGGCAAGCTCAATATATACTGTAGAGATCGTTCTATAAATCAGAATAAACGCTATCATATCGCCACCATGCAATGTGAATGCAATGAATATTGATTTTCTCAACAATTTAGTTCTACGAATATAATAAATTCACATTAGCTTAATGTTATATGTTCGCCCGATGTTGTTTCAACAGTACAAACTGACCAATTATTGTTGTTTATTGTTTGTTTGTGTGTTTTATAAGTCTTTATTGTGGTCATTAAAAGCTTTTAAAAGATGAAATAATACTTATACGGATAGACTTATTTACACTCCGTGTGTTGGGAGATTAAAAATAATAATCGCTGTCACCACCCCATCGTAAAAGAGGACTAAGAGGGGTCTCTCTGCTACTTTGCTAACCCTAATAATTTGCTTCTACAAAGTCGTTCTAAAATTATCATCAAGCCACTACAAAACATACAAACATGATCTTATGCTGAGTGCGCTGTCATAATTTGTACTATTTCTAGTAAAGAGGTAATACAAAACCCGATGCTGACATCTCTACCCTGCGTCGTATTATAAGGCCAAGTATTTCTTCATTATAAAGTGGTAAACAGAATTAATCCATAAATTAAACATGTCCAAAAATGATTTGTCATCATTCAAAACAAATCCCTAATAACTCCCAAGCACTCATCAAATAAAGCCGGTGTAAATACTCGATACAAGTACCAGTAATTGTCAGAATCATAAAACACACACTAAACCGGACTTAAATGCGTAATCGAATCGAGAGAAACAGAAATAACGAAGCTAACCGTCCTACTATAGCACTTAGATAAATTCTGTCTAGTTAAACGCGTATTCGCGTTCCTATAGAACATGTATCGTTGCGTTCCTCGCTATTCCTCGACGTATCTCGAAGCTTATAATCGCATACCTTGTTAGTGAGATTCTGTACGTTAATTGAGTAACGAGATTATAATACGTAGATCGTTTTTAATATAAGTGTTGTTCTAGATTTTATGCGAAGTACTTAAATAGTGTCGGAAAAAGCTTTTGATTATGTTGCTATTAAATTTATCTATTTTAATATTAAAGTAAATATATTTCTTCCTTGTAGGATTAGTATATCTTTTATATGAAAAAAAAAATTATTAATACCTTTATGACTTTACTTACTGTAAAATAAGTTTTATTTTAGTTCCTTACATATCTTGTAACTATACATATTATATCCCCCCCCTTACTCATAAAGGCCTCTTAAATTTTAGTCAATTGATTAGCCTAAATTTTTACGGTTTTGTTTGGCATAAGGTTGGTTTTACTAATAAAAATCTCGTTAAACAGTGATTAAATTTAAGAGGCGTTTATGAGTAAGGGGGATAATATATATACATACAAAGAAAGTTTAACAGAAGTAGGTGTATAAGTCACGTGAGGTTCAAAAACTATGACCAGTCTTAGCATCATGCTGCAGCTAAGGTAGCTTACAGCGCTGTTATTCTGACTGGCCTCTATTACCGTGTGAATAGTGGCCATCATTGCGTTGCGAGTGGATCAAGCATTATACATTTGTTTTTTTTTTAACAGTATTAAGCTTAAACAAGTATTAAGAAATGCAATAGGTATTACTACCATGTTTCTAGTGCACAAGTTATTAACCTACATAGGTATTCTATTTAGTTACAGCTTTTAAGCTCGATAATGGCTCTAAAACCCGTAAAGGTGTACTTTCGTTTCGTTCGTTTGAGTACTGTAAATACTTAAAGTCTTTTATAGACTATTCGTTCTTGCTTAGTTACTTGTTATTGATTCTTTCTGAGGTACACTCCTTGGTTCGTTCAGAGTAAGAAACTAGTACCTTTATTCCTATGCTCACTAGGAATCATAGACATATCGTGGCGTCATCATAACAGCCCATTAAGGTCCCACTGCAGGGACGAACCTCCTCCCGTGACGGAGGGATACTTGGCCTACTAATATCACGCTGCCCAGACGGATTGGAATAGAGTTTAGTTTCAAGTTATCCTTCTATTTACTTCGTAAAGATAATATTCACCGAGAGTCCCTTAGTCGGTTTTTACGACACCCATGGGATGAAATGCCATATTTTATTCTTACTTCGTCACCACACGGAGAACCGTGGCGTACCAGGAATCAATTTTCATTCGAATTGAGTTAAAATCGTTTAAAAAAGTTCAGTAATTTAGTCACGATAGACTGATTTACTATTGAAATGTTAAGTTAAAACAATAGACATTGTGTACGTAACTGCTAATAAAAACAGTTTTGTTTATTTGCCATGTTTTGTTTGTTATATTCAAATCTTAATATAGCGTAGGTAAGCAAGTTAAGAGAAAGTCAATACTAAAAATAATAACTCGAAATATTTTCATAACGTAACCTGTTGGTATTTTATTGATTCGTGCAGTCAAATATGGCATTTGATTGCTTAATGTTTGAGTTATTTTATAAATATTGTAGGTAGGTATGCGGGATATGCTGTTGGGTATACCCAACATCTAGTAGATATTGATTTGTATATACATGAGTAAAATGTTTTGAATTATAATAATAAACGTCTAAACTACATACTACAAAATACTACTTAGAAAATGTGTCAAAGGAACACACGTAACTAAAATTTATACTATTATGTTGTACTTACTTACGTTGACTTCTTTATAAATAATTTCGACTCTACCTTCTCTGACAACTACAGTAGGTTTAACTAGTCTCTTTTAGCCGTCTTTATCGATAGCTTTGGGACGAAAAAAGACGAAGACACTGTGTATTTTTAGTTCAGTATCTCACAAACTTTCCAGATTCTAACCCGTTTCAATAAAATAGTGAACAAATCTCAATAGTAAAGATAGATATAAAATAAATCAATGTCTACAATTTACAAAATTAATTTACCAACGTAACACAATTTCCTTAACACGAAATCTCAGAATACACAAATCAGTATAATAATATATACATAACATACAAAGCACACAAGATAGTACTTACAAATGCTAATACTTTAGTGTTAAGATCCACTCGTCAACGTTTATTCTCATCAATTGACACAAATATTCATTTGTAACACATTTACATAACGTGTAGGTTCGTTAAGATAGTGTTTTACATGTTTAGGCGCGTATGTATTAGTTATTTATTGAATTATAACTGTACATAATATATTATGTTGTTTCAATTTTAGTTAGAAGTAAACCTAGAAGTTCAATGTTTCTAAAACACATAAGCATGAATAACAGCAGGTGTTTATTTATTTATTCTTTATTGCACAAAGTTGCACAATGGCGGACTTAATGCCTGTTTATATTGGTCGGTTTGGCTTTCAAAATCTTTTGCACAGTCAAAACAATCCCTAGTAGAGAATCAAACGTGTGTAAAGCAGATTAAAAATAGAAAATCTAAGCCACGATCAATCTAATTCAATAGCCAATCTTATTCCTGTGGGAAAACAAATTTATTTTATCGCAAGTAAAAAGAGTCAGCCAACATCAATCGGAAAAGTATCTAGACAAAGTTATAAGAACAACTTTTAAACATGGATACTCAAATCAGTAAGTAACGAAATATTGATAGAACTCATATGAGATCAAATTGAAATATAATAAATTTACGTTACATTTCAAACGATTATTTAACATCAAATAGAGAACTCCCAGAAGTTTATTCACACAAGCACGAGGGTATCCTTATTTTAATACTTTAAGAAGTCGCAAGCTTTGATGCTTGGTCGGATGCGAAAAGTTGGAGGTTCTAAGGGATGTCGTTATTTAGGAATTCCTTCATTTATATTTCAGGAAATGGGAGAAAATTTGCAGTTACCCCGAAAAAGTTTTTGAACATTAATCAGGGTATAACGAGGTATTTTTTTTGTTTTTGTTTTTTTTGCTTTCCCATATCCGAGGAGAGAACCATAAATTAATTAAAGTTTATGATAAGTGATTGTTGTTGATAATAAATTTAATAAAATTATTATAAATCACAGCAGGTGTATTCAGAATACATTGAAAAAAGGTTTATCAACTAAAGCCTACAGTGTTCCTCTCTCATTCATGTAAGGTCAGGACATTGAGAAATCTAGTTTTTATTAACCACTTAACTGTCCCATGAGTCATATATGAACATTTGCATTGTTTTACTATTGTATCTATTGGGAGGAGAGTGAAATTGTTAAGCCAATACAACGGAACCATCTCCACGAAAGCAGGCGATGGGGCTTGTACTTGTCGACTCTTTATACTCCTAGTTATAACGCTGAACCGCAAGAAAATATATAAATACTTTTGA
This sequence comes from Schrankia costaestrigalis, assembly GCA_905475405.1. Lineage (NCBI taxonomy): Eukaryota > Metazoa > Arthropoda > Insecta > Lepidoptera > Erebidae > Schrankia > Schrankia costaestrigalis. The sequence continues at coordinate 5,837,820 of FR997830.1, forward strand.
AAAGAGTCACCATATTTTATTATTAAGCAAAAGCAAGTGTGTGTGTGCATATTATAATCGAAAATACGACTTTCCTGCGCTCTAAAGTCACGATATCTCGAAAGCGATGCCTTGTAGGAGAAAAGTGTTGAGTTATTTTTTGTAGATAATTTTATGGCCTACAAACTTTATCTGAATAATTTTTCGATAGCTCTCGTTGTTTCAGAGATATACGCAAAAAACGCAAATTTGTGACCTTTGACCTTGAATAAAAAATAACCCACAAGCGGGATTGATGGGGACTTTTGACATATCATTTGTAATGACGTATTCAAGGCCTGCACAAAAATCCAGCTTGTTGGGAATTAATGCAAACTTTAATCATTATTTAGTCTATTTTGACTGGGCTAATACATTTTCAGGTAATATTAAAGCATTTAAATATAATGGAAAGATTGAAATACGAGATTTTTACTAAAAAACTTTTATCAAGTATAATATGGGGATAAGGTTGATAAACAAAAAAAACTTAGGTTCATATGAGAAGATCCGTTTAAACAAAGTCAAAGTCGTTTCGATTTATATTAGCGATATTGCATCCATTATTTAAGTAAATAAAAGATTTTAAGCTTATAAAAGTATGTACAGAAGTGTCTTATTAACAGTAAAATATTTCAAAAATAAATAAACATAATTCATGTCAGAAAGTCAACACAGTCAACTCAAAGGGTTTGTGAAGTCTTCCGCCTTAGTAATCGACATGAACTACATACATCAATTTCAAGTCATGCTATAATAAACAGTAATATGCATGCAAGATCAGATTGCACGCCATTCAAAAGCGTATCGTTTATCTTCCTGTGACTTTTATAACTACCTGAGATCCCACGCAAGGTATAATATTCAATTTTCGGAACACCCAGATGTTAAATTTGCATATAAATTTCGCAACTAAATCTTTTGTTGCTATATAATGTAATATATTTTCACGTATATCATGAAAGTTGTGAACTCATTAATTTATAACGGTTCAACGCGTTCGTGTTTTATTGTTATAAGCAGATTGTTTTAAGCCCTTCTGATGGTAAGTGATAGTCGCTTATAGATGTCAGCAACTCTACATTGAATACCATTCAGTACATAATAAACCGTCCCAAACTAATGTTGTATTATGGGCACTAAACAACGGATAAACATACTTAAATTCTTTTTTTTGTAAATGATACATATTTTGCATTGATACCTTCAATGCCTTATCCGTGTGGTAACGGAGTAAGAATACAATATGTCACCACCCCATCTCATCCCATAGGTGTCGTAAAAACCGACTAAGGGACTATTCGTGAATATTAACTTTACGAAATAAAAAGTAGGAAAACTTGAAATTAAAACCTATACCAATCCGTCTGGCCAGCGTGAAGTTAGTAGTCAAGTATCCCTCCGTCACGGGAGGAGGCCCGTCCCTACAGTGGGACAATAATGGGCTGTTATGATGATGATAAGTCCTTAATAAACCGTCCCAAACTAATGTAATACTATGGGCACTAGACAACGGATAAACATATTTTTTTTTTTGTAAATAGATTCATATTTTGCATTGATGCCTCAAATGCCTGAACTAAGCCGCTTCCTACCCTGGTACAGAAGTTATAATATCCAATAACCCTGTAATTTCACAAGCTACCAGTATAATTATACTGTTGGTATAATATTGTTACCTGTATTTAATGCACGTGCGTGACTTGCTTGTTTGTCATGTGACATCCAACACTCGGGTAGTTAAGGAAAATAACATTTATATATTGTTATTCAATATAGTGTAGCAGTGAAATTTATAAATAAATGTTCCCCACACATTCAAACAACGCCATCTAGCCCCAAACTAAGCAAAGCTTGTACTATGGGTACTAGACAGTGGATAAAATAAATGTGTTAAGCTCGGATAACTTTTTGTCAGCTTTATTGTATTACCTCAAACGCAAAACAAATATTATATTACACCCTGTATTAAATTTAAACTAAAACAAGAAGAAGAACATTAATAATCTCAACTCTAACCCCCTTACTTATAAACGCCTCTTAAATTTTAGTCAATTGATTAGCTTAAACTCTTACGGTTTTGTTTGGTATGAGGTTTTTTGATAAAAATCTCGCTAAACAGTGATTAAATAGACGTGTTTATGAGTAAGTGGGTAAATGTCTTTTCTCAATACAGTTTTCTATCATAGCGTAAACCGTAAACCAATATCATTAAGGTAAGATTTTATCTAGTTTGGTTGATTTTAACCGTTCTTATAATTAACTACAGCTAAATAAAAATGCTATCCAAAAGCTCTAGTATACATAAAGCTACTTCTGATACAATTTCCATTAGACAAATATCACGTTCGACCAGTATTTATAACTGACATAAAACGAATAAACAAAATCGAAATAGAAAATAAATTCGTGACAATTTTACATTATCTCTATAAAAATCTATAAGACTTTCGAAGTACCTACTTAAATCACTTAAAACCTACTTTAAACTTCTTGTAACTACCCACTCATTTTTACTGCCACAGATAAAAATAACCAAGATGCAATCGAAAAACACATTTACCTACTAGTAAATTCATTAGGCGAACTAGTAGTGCAAAGATCTAATTAGCATCGTAGGACAAGGTAGATACGGTGTGTGGGCGAAGATGTGGTTTTCCTGACTACAAATTTATGTGAACACCTCCTCTTCGTAGTTGGTATAAAGTAATCGGCGTGTTATCTATTAAGGAGTTTATGTTGAAGTAGAAATCTTGGTATAATATAATTTATACTAGACATTTATACAATGTAATTTAGTCCAAATTAAGCAGAGGTTATAGTGCCCACAGCACTAATTAAATAAAAACATATAAATAAATAACAATTATTGTACATAATGTGTATTATTTTTCATCAGGAATTTAATAACTACATACTTATTATTACAATGTTCTTTTTAATAAATACCTAATACAAATCAGCCGATCATGAATTTTTAAATCAAAAGAAAAAAAGAGTAGCACGTGATATGCCTTTTTAGCAGGGAATTTACTGACGTGAAAATCAACTACAAGAAAACTTCTAGGCTCAAGGCATTTACTTGTAGATTGTACAAATAACAATATTACGTTGGAGAAAAACGAGGGGCCAAAGCAGTAGTAATCAGTTTACTTTGGTATTATAACAACAACATATTATATCAATATTGTATCGTACGTAAATATAATGTACACAAAGAAACACAACAGGGTAGGCATTATAATATGTATGTAACAGAATGCTTTTGAGTTTTCCATTCAAAACGAAACCAGGTTACCCGTTGTTTACTACATAATAATAGCAACCTTCACAGTTCTGCCTGTTTAATCCATCATCAGTTAACATTAACTTTTTAATATTCACTATTTAAACATCAAATTTAATATTTTTAATAGATTCCGGATCTGATCACTGTTAAGAAATAGGGCGGCATTAACTTGGTGTCTACCTCCTTCGATACTATCTAAATAAACTTTCAAACTCATTGCGTGCTTATAAATAGTTAACGCGAGATCATCGATCTAAACGTCAAGCAAACTAAAGGTAAATAGCATGGCGCGTTAATCTCCCATTTGCCAGCTCTCTGTGGCGTAGTGGTTATATAACATGACTGCTACGCAGAGGTCTCGGGTTCGATTCCCGCTCAATCCAAATATTTGTGTGCATGAACATGATTATTTGCATTGGTCTAAGGGCCAGATTCAGAGACCGCACTTTGACTTTACTTTGAAGGAAAGTTCGACTTTGTTACAAAAACGAGATATAAGGCCTAGATTCAGAGTCGTGACTTTACTTTCTTTCAAAGTAATCTTCCCAAAGTAAACTTTTCATGCGAAAAGATTACTTTAATGTTTTTCAAATTCAGAGAAAATAACTAGACTTTGCTAAAGTAAAGTCAAAGTGCGGTCTCTGAATCTGGCCCTAAGTGTCTCTATGTATGTAATTACAAAAAAAGTATATAATTAGTATTAATATCCGTTGTTCTGTTACCCAAAACACGAGCACGTTAGACCTAGCTTACTTTGAGAACAATGGCGATGTGTAGAGATGTCCGTGAATATTTATTGTTTTATTATTATTTTAAATATTCAAATAAAGTTAACAGCATAGTAATTTTGAACGTTTGATGATGCTTACGTTAAAATATTGGAAAGTATTTATCTATAGACTACTAATTTGCTAATACAAGTAATTATCTACATTCCGAAACATAAAACCGATGCTTGACCACTTCAACGAAACGATTTTAGAATGACAATTTTGTTTAATAAATTCAACCTTATTAGTTTCAAACTAGTTGCAATAAAGGTAGTTGGCCATTTGAATAAACTCGCGTAACATTCTTAGCCGGATATATCCATCTGGGTGTTAATTTGAATTTATTTTACTACGAGTACCGGTGTAATGAGGACTTAGTATAGAACATGCGTGTCGCTGAGATTGACGAGTGCTTTTGAGCAACGGTTCGTGAATTAATCTTGTCGTTATGCTTTTATTTACTTGGTAAAGGGTAGAACATTATGCTGATCTATTTATAATTATAATTGCGGTTGTGGTGAATGACGATGTCAGACAGGTGAAGACTATTATAAGAATACAAAATGACAATTTGTCTTTTTTTTATTGGACCAATGCGACAGATATTTTATTATTCTTGAAAATAAAAGGCTTGTTCCTAGAGGTTTGTAAGTTAGTTTTTTTTTTCAAACCTGTGTCTTAAGTAGGGCAATATTAAAAGTTGTCAAGATGCATTTTGATAAGGATTAAATTTTTAAAATTAACAAACCTGTCAGGTGATCAATTAGTTTTTATATTTTTATTACTATCTTTTTGTTTGTACAAAGTTTACCTACATTAAACGAGATAATATATTGTGAAATCGTAGTGCATTTTTTTAGGTGAGCCTCAAAATTTCTACAAAAGCTTTCGCGAGTTAGCCATAAATAAATTGGCAATCCATTTTCAAAAAGCGGTTCTAAATAAGTAACGCCAGCAAGTTTTGAATATTTATATGAAAAAGTAGGCAATAAAAGTTTTGGCAGCCATGGTATAAAATAAAATATTGATACCTAGTTCTGTGTTTATATGATAATTCTGGCAGGGATTTTTACAGTCTTTAAACTATTTAATTGACCAACGTCTCTTGACAAAAAATATATTCTTAAAAACCTGCTATCAAATTAGTTTCTCAATTTTTTAAGTTATCGTTGTCACCATAAATTAATTAACAAGAACCCTTTTGAAAGACAAGTCACTTATTTTTAACCTACATAAATAAATGATGACGTAACATGAAATAATGCATTAAACTTTTCCTTGAAGATCGTACATCACTACAACTATTCTCAACTCAGAGGCCGCTTCTGTCGCCAATCGAATGTCTGATTTCAATTTAGATTAGCATTTAAACATGCGGCGCAAAAGCTTATCTAACGAATACACCTGTTAAAGTCTAAATAATTTATGACCACATCGGCCATTCTCGTTATCGTTAACATTTTGTGTAAGCCGACCGCGAATTTCCTTAAAGGATAAAGTCGTTTCTGTTACGTTGCCATTTACTGGCTTGATTGCAAATTATTGTTGTAATGACGCCATTGAATTGTTTGTAACGTCGTTTTATTTTATTACTAGCTGATGCCCGCGGTATTACCCGCTTAATTGTTATTTTACACCATAAACTACCTATATTCCAAATTTCATCAAAATCCATTTAGTAGTTTTTGCATGAAAGGGTAACAAACATCCATCCATCCTCACAAACTTGCATTTATAATATTAGTAGGATAGGATAAGCAAAGGTGTGTCACTTTAGTGCCTAACAAATAAGGTGAATATTATCTTCACTAAATAAAAAGAAGGAAAACTTGAAATTAAACCCTATACCAATCCGTCTGCAAGCGTGGTATTAGTAGGCCAAGTATCCCTCCGTCAAGGAAGGAGGCCCGTCCCTGTAGTGGGACATTAATGGGCTGTTATGATGAAATAAGTTGACAATTAAGAATTTAAGCTCTCTAGATATATCAGACCCACAGCTAAAAACCCGGTCAAGTGCGAGTCTGACTCGCGCACCGAGGGTCCTGTACAAACCTATTTATTTTCCCGCCAAATTGTGATAACGTCAGGATTCAGCTGTTTAAATACTATTTTTCCCGCCAAAATTCAATGACGTCACGACTTAGCTGTCAAAATATATTTTCCTGCCAAAATTCTGTGACGTCACGACTCATCTGTCAAAAATTCTATGACGTCACGCCTATCTGTCAAAATTGACAGCTGTCAAAAGTGACAGAGGTATAAAATATTTTCCCGCCAAAATAATATGACGTCACAAATCATCTGACAAAAATTCTGTGACATCACGACTCATCTGTCAAAAGTTCAATGACGTCACGACTCAACTGTCAAAAAATATTTTCCCGCCAAAATTCTGTGACGTCACGACTCATCTGTCAAAATTCTATGACGTCACGGGTCACGTGACCTATGACGTCACAGGTCACGTGACCTATGACGTCACAGGTCACATGACACAGCTTTCCCGCCAAAATTCTATGAAATCAAAATATAATATGATTGCTTATAAAAAGTAGCCTATGTTCTTTCTCAGGGTCTAAAGATTGTCTGTACCAAATTTCATCGAAATCCGTTCAGCCGTTTAGGCGTGAAAGAGTAACAGACAGACAGACAGACAGACAGACAGAGTTACTTTCGCATTTATAATATTAGTATGGATGGAGTCGTGAGGGTGCGGTATTGAATTCCACGGTTTTGTTGTCGATTCTGTCCTTAATACAAGTTTATTTTTCATAGGCTATTAGGTATTTTGGACCGCACAAGGTGGCAGTATTTAGAGGTGGCCTATGTTCAGCAGTGGATGTCAATTGCCTGATATGATGATGATGATGAGGTATTTTGAACGCCACTAGTGCTTCAATAATATAAGTATATGTTGCTTTGTTCTTTATATTTTATGTTTAATGTTTTACAATGTTTTTCTAAATTGTTAATAATATTCTAATACTCAATAAAAAGGTTTTAAGTTTCCAATGGCTAGCTACAAGTGATGGCCGAAAGCCATTGATTCGAGTCTAATGTTGAACGAAATCATTATATTTTGTATTCTCAAAAAATAATATTAAGTATGTCTTCTCACACTAAATCTTCGTATGAATATCTTCTATTTAAATCTTTTCATAGATGGAACATATACCTGTAAATTTTTAAGATAGTTTGTTAATATAATATCGTCTTACCTTTGATAATTATGTTGTTGATTATGCATGAGAGGTTGCGTCGGTTGTGCAAGCAACAGTTGCTTTTGTTGCTGTTGTCTCTGCAACATTTGTTTACCGAACACGCCGTACCCGAACCCATATATTTCGTCCTCTTCTTTCTCTGTGAGACAGCTTGAGGGCTGTTGGAGAAAGAAAGAAATACATTGTTTTACAAGTTCAACAGATAAATAAAACGCTGTTTGAATTGATATGATTGTATAAATTCGTTTTTTTTAGGTAAATATGATCTTTGTGATAAATGCTAGTGAAAATGTTATATGACCATTTGGTAGCTTCATCAATACGCCAAGTAACGTTATGGTACGTGTATCTTATTAATGTAAGTTAATGTAGTTTGAGTATTATTTACCGGTGAATGTAGGTGCATCGGTATACTAAGGACACAAAAATTGGCTAAATGAGTTTTCACAAACATAATGAAGTGGAGGAGAAAAAATATTTAAACAATTTTTTTAACGTTTTGCTTCTAGAAAAAGAAAGCCTCATAACATAACGACAGTGTTCAAAAGTCACACTAACATTGATTTCAAAAGAAAATCTTACACAAAAACATATACCTATCGAGTTGCTTAGATAAAAAACTTTGTAGGAAAAGTTTTGAAAAACTATTTGAAGGAATTTCCTGAGCTAATAATAATGACATAGGTATAATGAAAAGAAGCTTAGTAAAACAAAAAGAAAAAAAAAGATCGGCATAAAAATAATCGCAATTCAAAAGCTGTAAATCTACTTTAACACTAAAATGATAAGCACAGATAAAATTTAATCTGATTTAAATATAATTCCAAAAAGCTCAGAGTTAAAAATATTAAAACGAAAAATGTTTTAGCTCTCGCACTGTTTAAATACTAATATTCCTGCCTAATTTTACACAGAGCCACGATTTTACCCGCTTAGTCTGATTACACGAAATGATCCCATCATTTATTCATGCCATTTCACTCTGTGGGCCTCCATGGAGCTCATCATTATGACGTTGTATTTTCGTCTGGGGTATGATATTCGACGTGTAACGTTTGTCAGGTATTGTTACTGTGAATTGAAGGGCTTTGCTTATTTATAATATTAAGATTCTAAGTGTTCTTCTTAATTTTTTAATGGATGTTGATTATGAGTCTTTAATTGTTGTAAAATAGTAATTAAAGAAACTATACCGTGAAAAACTAACATTATTTTTTTTTATTGTCTTTCATAACCTTTTTAAGTACATCTAAAAATTTACGAGCAAAATTGTAAAATTGAATGAAATATTTAATCTATTGAACATAGTTTGAGATAGACTAAAAAACTACAGTCATAGCTCGATGTTTTATTCACGCAAATATCTCTTACGACAAATGTTTTTACTTGCTTTTATAGATATTGTTCGTAACCTGTACAATACTAGTGTAATTAAAAAAATACCTACCATTTTCTCTTTAACTTAAACGATTTAAATATTGTTTTAGATATTTTCCTTATCACCGATTTTGAATAGTTAAGGCAACGATTAAAGACCTCTGTCTAGCTTACTTAAGAGATACAGATAAAATGCAAAGCGCTTCTAAACAAGCATAAAATGATACAATTACTTACATTGATTCGTGCAATAAAATAGCAGCAAATAAAAAACCAAAATTTAAAATCGTGTCTGAATATTTGACTCACCGAACTGGAACTCACCGAATATTTTCCAGGCACATAAATAGGTTGCGAATGCGACGTGGTCAGGTTATTTAAAGCCAGGGAACAAGGACTTGCTGATGGAGGCGTTTGAGGAGTTCCTGGACCACCAAGTACTCTCATTCTAGGTGACATTTCATCCCATTCATGTCTTCTTAACTCTTCTAAATGGTCTAAGACGTCGCCGTAGTGTGTTGAGAATAGATCGGCGTATCTTGATGCTAGGCCTTCGAGGTATCCTCTGTCACCATCCTGTGGACAATATTAGAGTATATTAGAAATATTCACTATATTAAAACTCAAACACAAATTCTCCTCTATTATTTAGTATCAAATTCTGCCTATATTAAAAAAAATGTATCAACTTAAGATATCTCGTTAAAAAAAACCTTCCAAGCGTTTTTTATTTCGACGGTTTGTTAAAATTACCAACATTAATAGAATTTAAATGAAATTATAAAACTCTTCCCAAACTCTTTGGTAATAATGATAGAATGAAATTAACTAAATTAAGAAAAAAACTGTAATTATCCCTAGACCTTTTTTGCTTAAAGAGATCTTTTCTCGCAATTTCCGGCGATACTGAAAAAGGAAAGATAAGCCATAAATGAGGAAATTAAGACCTTAAAGAAATTATTGAGAGGGGTTTAAGTATTACTAATGTTTGTTGATTTAGAATTGATTTGTACGTAAAATTGAATGTAATATAATGTATTACCTTTGGGTAAAGAACCTTTCTTTAACTACTCAGATCAATAAAAACACAATATTGTTTTGTTTGTTAACTTATTTAATTTATTTGCGTTTAAATCATAATTATATTATGTCATAAATAAAATTAGAACTTATACAGGGTGGCTCATTCAAAAGGGTCAGTATGGGAAAGTCTTAAACTATAAGTCATACGAAGATTTGTTCTTAGGAACCATGACACCGATTTTGATAAAAAGAAAAACTGCATTCATACATTTGAAAAAGATACTGTACCCAGCTGGGGAATCGAACCCGGTTGTTTTGCAAAAAAAAAACTTATACTTTTTCTATTTAAATATTGATTCTGTAGGTCTTAAGCAGTAAATATCTCTATGAAACATTATGTCTTAAATTAATAAAATGCATTTTTTTCATATATTTAGTCATTTTTTACATAGGTTTATAGTAAAATTGATGTTTGTTGTGAACAATCTGTTGTTTCCTAATTTGCGATGTACAGTCACGACCAATAATATATACTCATCGTCAAATTTTCTAAACCATCTAAGCGTCTATTTATTACCAAAGTTAATTCGTAATTTACAAAAGGTTCCGTACAGTTATGAACTAATTTTCGAATATTTTATTTTGGATTGGCAGAACCCTAGATAACTGTTTTACAAAATGTGAAAATGTGTACATGTTATTGCTCGTGACTGTACCTATATCAGTTACTAAATAACATAAATTCATTTCATAAAATTCATTATTGTATCATTCTTAAAACTGACCCATCACAAATACGTGCACATTTATCATAAAGAAAATATTATCATTTCAAAACGTTACAAAAAACTATGGAAATTAATAAAAAGAAATAAACGAGCTTCACGACAAACGGCGACGGCATAGGAAACAAAATAAACAAGTTAAAAATAATACTGAAGCAAAACTCTTTCATTAAGACAGGGAAAGAGGACTAAGGGCGGATAATTTTGTGAAATTTCTTGAAAGATACAAAAAATCCAGTAATCCTCTTTATTGAGTGCTTTCTTTTAGTTAAATCGTAATGAAATAGTGATAAAAGCAGAATCATTATGACGAAAGTTACTGATTAGTCAGTGATATTATTATCTTTATACAAATTTGAGACTGTTTTGGTGATGCAACAGTCGTGGTAGCAGCTGCTTGTACTTTAAGTCGCAGCATCGAACCCCACTGAGAGTTTGTACGATTCACAGGTTGCGTGCATTTGAATTTTCTTTCTGTCCGTTTATTTGATTTTTGTTAAGTCGCCGCGACACAGGGTATGATCCTTAGAGCGGGAGTTGACTTTTAAAAATGAAAAAAAGTAAAATCCCGTATTCACTTATTAAAAAAGTTATTATAAAATATGCATAACTTACACTTGTACATACACTCTTTAATCAATAATTTCTTTATGAAAAAACAAAATGCAAATTCATTGAATAATTTTGTCAAAACGTGCAAACTTCACTTTACTGCGTTGGTGGTCTGGTTTACTACACGAACACGTTGAAAGTTTAAGTGTGCATCTGATGTCAGATTTAGCTTACAACATCCTCTTACTTAGCGTTATACTTGCACCAGGTAGGTACGTACTAAGTACTTTAAAGATAAGTTCTGTTTCCTGCATTACAAACGAAGCAATCAATCACAAGTGATCTATTATCAGGTAAAAATCCTTGCTGTATCATCGAAGACTTGCGTTTAGAATTCTACTAGCGGTCGTTCGTAGAGCCAAAGATGGCCGAAGGTTTATTTCCATTTTTAAATGAGAGCGGCTGAGAGCTTTGTCGGCTCCGAGTTTGTGCTCTGCGTTTTAAGTGGATTAAATCGCTCCACGCTCGTAAAACCGACAAGTGCTTGAGCTAAGAATTAAAGTAACCGTTCGACTTTTGCATGAGAAAGTGCTCGCGGGACCTTGCCTCGCACTCACTCCGTGCTATTTGATGCGGCCGGTTTTTATTTATTTTATCGAGGAAGCTCTTCAAATGAACTCTTTGCGGAAAGCCACTGCTTTGTGAATACTCAACTAAAGAAATTCATTAACGCTATCCGAATAGAGTGGTGCTGATTATTGATGCCTCCCACGCCCGGTCCGTTTTACTTCCAAATAGAACAGTCAATATTTAAGCTATGCTCTCGGACAAACTTGAAAATATAGCGTAGTGCCCAAACTAAGTCAAAGAACGGTCATAAAAGACAATAATAAATAGCTCATGATGCTTTAGTGGAAGACAGAATAACTGCTCTTGAATTTAAATGGTATATTTAGACCAAGATCAGTCGTTTAGAGCATAGAAACGGGTTCATTGAATGGTTTGCCAACGGCAGCTGGAATGTTTACGAAAAACAACCAAACGAAAAGTTAGGTAATAGAAACAGAACATGGCATTCGGGGAATTCTTTATATCGTTTTGTTTGGTATTATTCGTAGAATAGATACAGTGTGTAATGTTTAGGTGCGCCAGCATATACATTGTATTTGGTTTCTCCTGACCGTTGTTAAACGAATTAATGAGCTTTATGCTAATGATAATGGCTTTACTGTAACTTTTAAATTTATAAACGCTTGTTTCTGTATTATTTTCAAAACTCATGAATAGTAATTTTGTTTTATATATTTTAGTAATGAATTGTTTAAATTTTCAGAGAACTGAGAAAGATAACAAATTATAGTGTTTTACAAAAACATTAACTAAAAAAATATGTGACAAATAAGCGTATTTCTGGTACAACTGTGTACCTATAACATTAAACATAAAACAATTAAAAACACCAAAAATGATTTAATTGATTTTCACATACTTGTTTAAAATGATAAATTATGAAGTAAGCTATGTGTTAAGATTGAAATTCAAACAAAACAACTTACAAGCAAGACAGTATTATCAAGTCGAAAAGAGCCGATATCGTTAAAGTAATCAATTCAGGTCGCGGGTTACTGCCGAAACGTCTGCGCCATCGAACTCAACTTTAAAATGAGTATAAATTGCAAAACTTGGGAATTATTTGCGTCGTCTCTCCGTAGCAATTTACTCAGTTTTTCCAGAATTTCATTATAACAAGTTTAATTGAAGAGAGCGTCCGGTACATAAATTTAAACTTTTGGCATGCATTTTAATCTGCTTACCGGTAGTTGGTTCGAGGTAATGGCCACTAAATGAGTTTCTAGTTCACTTTAAATTGTCGGCTCGTTAATAAAATAGGTGTAGGTCGTGGTTGGTTGGTTCAAGTTGTGTTACACGTACGTCGTTCTCGTGTACGATGCATATAAGGTAGCCAACACATGTTCGGTCTAGCGAGAATGTTGCACTTTAGGTTGTTTGCTATGAGACCTATGTGTGTGGTCTAGTCAGGTTTGTTATGCTTTAGATAACTGCTATTAAGAAATTGCTACATAGGCAAGAAATTTAATGAGTGATATTTATTTTACGTCTTTATACTGACGGGCCTGGAATGAAGATTGATACCGTATCGAGTCGCAGATCTACATTGTTTAGTGCCGCTTTTTAGTATGTTAAGTTTCTATTTATTAAGTATAGAAGTCTGCCATAATCTATGGCTCATAAAGGTCCTTACTAAAGAGTAAGGACCTTTATCAGCCACAGATTACTGCTCTGAGCCTGTTTATTAAATGTATTTGTAAACAAAATATTGCATAATTTACTTTAAAAATTAAGTTAAAATATGTAAAAAATTGTTATCAATGTTAATAATAAGACAGATAAAAAGGCAGAAACGGTAATTAGTCTTAATAAAAACGTATATTTCTTAACTAAAATTAGCACAACAAAACAAGATCAACTAAAGTTATATATTCGTAAATTGTTAAGCACATGTAGTTGCATTGTTATTATCTACTTACATCGATGTAATGATAGCAGTAAGCAAGAACCGAGCAATCAGTTAAGGCTTCATGAATTCAATTTCTGCTCACAATACATGCAACAAAAACTATAAATGATGCACTCCCATGAGATATAAATACAAAATGAATATAATAGGCAGTAAAATACAGGTTTAATCGGTAATTTATGCTCATCAAGGGAACAGATGTGGACATGCTAGGAGTCACCATTAAGGTTCTGTCATAAAACTGGTCCCGGACGCTCTGTTGTAAGTAAGTGGCTTCGTGATAATATGTCGTTCAACTAGTTTGTTTTGTTAGACCTTGATCGGTTTAAGTTTAAAGCATTTTAATTATTCAAGTGAATGACAAAGAATTATAAGTTTTAAATGTTTTAATTGATGATTAAATTGAGTTTATGCAGAGTTTATGTACATTATGAGAGCAATAAAAGTATAATGTTGTAGTTGACAAAAGTTTATTGAATGTACAGCCGTAAACATATTATTGGGCATCTAAATCCTTGTTTAGCCAGAAATACTACCTCTTCAATTTTTGTCTACCAACAACAACTTGCATTTTAAGATTTTGCTGTAAGTATTGTTGACACTTGTAAATCAGTGGAATCACTATCAGTGTTTAATTACAAACCTTCTCCAAATGGTTATTTAGCAAATCTTTATGGTACGAGTATTTTGACTATGTGACACATCGATCAACTCAATCATAAAAGAGCCTTTTCCTCGAAAGAGACGATTATGAACACAGAGCGAATAACTTTTAATATCGAAATTTTAATTTTATAAAATAACAATTATTATACCTTCGTAGCTGATATAACTAGGAATTTCCAACAACAGCCACTAAAATGTTCAAATCCCAAACAGTCATTTATAAAACATTTCCACATTAGCACTATAAAGCTCGTTGCAAATGTAAAATTCAAAGCAACTAGTTGCAACTAGTTTTTTCTAAAACGTACTACGCTGTAGGAATATAAATAATAATATTTAATGTAGATAGCCCAGCTACTTACAACACAGCCTCCCTAGTTAGCCGCGGCGGTCTGTGACAGTCCAAGCCTTTGTGAGGCTGTCTGTCGGCTCATGTTGTGCCATTACATCCATTGTATACAGGGTTCAATGGACCCGAGGTATTCAATGCAGTATTAATTATCCGACTTGGTAGATAAAGAGTTGTGTTTTTCACACTAAAGTATGGTTATGATATTTTATATGAGAATGTTGGTTAGAAGTGACTTTATGTCCTTGTATGTTTAATAGCATTATTGTAAAGCTTAAATACAAATATGGTTCTAAAGTGACTGTAGATTTTAAGTAAGAATAAGCAGACACTTTGCGATAAATGGAAAATTTCATTTGAAAAACTATACCAAGCCGTTGTAGCTGGTATTGGTTTTGGGGGATCTCCTTGACGCCTGTTTTTTAAAATGCCCTTTTTTAAGGATTCTTATAATTGTATACAATACGTTTCCTATGATGAAAAGCGTAAACTCTTACTATCCATTGTAAAACAATATAATTCCTTTGTCTGGTATGGTACTGCATACTAAAAGGCTTAGGTATAAGCTCTTCTAAGTAGTTTCGACAATTTCAACCATTTAAAGAGCAGAGATACGAACGGTGAAAATTACTAACCATCTCTTTCTGAAATAATAGTAAGTAAAGCCAAGAATGGGAAAGGGAATGTGAGTAAACACAGAAAAATAGTGAAAGCATGTTTAGTGATAAATATTTTAAAGTGTCTCAATTTCACTCATAATTATAATCTGCCTCATACTTTAAAACAGGTTTGAAAGATTTAAAACGTCAAAGATTACGTTGTTACTTTAAATACTTGACATTAATGACATGAAATTTACATAACTAAGCCGAATATAATAAGTAATAGAGATATTGACAGTTATTATTTGTATAAAGCTTTTATAAACGATTTTCATTCTACGCTGGGAAAATATAAAGCTTCATCATAATCATAACAGCAGGGACGGGCCTCCTCCCGTGACGGAGGGTTACTTGGCCTACTAATACCACGCTGGCCAGACGGATTGGTATAGGGTTTAATTTCAAGTTTTCCTTCTTTTTATTTCGTAAAGATAGTAGTTACGGTTATTCCCTTAATCGGTTTTTACGACACCCATGGGATGAGATGGGGTAGTGACATATTGTATTCTTACTCCGTCCCCACACGGATAAAGTTTATTGTGTACTAACATGACTTTCTTTGGTTGACACCAACTTAATGTTAAAGGTTGGCTGATGTAAAATCAAATTTTGCGTTTTTTATTGTTAACTACTTATTGATGTTAACAAAGCAAAATAAGAGTGTTGGGAGAGGCCTATGTCCAGCAGTGGACTGCGATAGGCTAGTTAATTAATTGATTGCAAAAAAAGATTAAGAAAATAACTAGGTACAGTCGGGGTATTTGCCGCTCGACCACCCTTAGGCGAGAATCGCTTGGCACGCGGCGCATGCGATACGTGGCACGCCCACGTATCGCATGCGCCGCGTGCCAAGCGATTCTCGCCTAAGGGTGGTCGAGCGGCAAATACCCCGACCGTACATGTTTATCGAAGTTGTTGAAGCAGTAAGTTTATCAAAATGTTTATAACCTTAATAAGTCTTATTTTATTATATCGTTACTTTTACTCAACTAATATACATTTTAGCTTACATAATTCGATAACGTGGTAAGAATTGTACCCTTTAAAAATGGCGAACATACATGAAGTCATGATCGAGCTTAAATAAATAAATATTCCTCACACATTCACACTACGCCATCTAGTCCCAAACTAAGCAGAGCTTGTACTATGGATACTAGACAACGGATAAACATACTTAAATACTTTTTTTGTTAATACGTACATAATTATTATACATAGAAAACCCCCAGACCAATAAAACAATCATGTTCATGCACACAAAGATTTGCATTGACCGGGTATCAAACCCGAGACCTCTGCGTAGCAGTCATGAAATAGTCATTAAATTTTTCAATACTCGAGCAAATAGCTTCCGACCTTTGTTCTAATATCTGTGCTTCTTACTATAAAAGTAAGTAAAATGGGTGTTATTTTAATAGCAAACTAATGATTAATTACATACTGAGTACTTAATAACTGTCACTAATTATTATAATATTCTAAAGAGAATTCAAGATCGATAAATCGCAGAAGTGTACATTGACCCTTAGAGTAATAAATAAAGATTAAAATAGTTTCTCGATGAGTTAAGTTAATTTATGTTATTCAAATGTAAGATTAACTGTTTTATTTTTATTCTTACTAATATTATTGAGTTACGAGCGATGAGCTGGTGGATACATGTTGAGGTCCCAACATTTCTCTTTCTTCGTTTTAATAGAGATGTTATAAACATTACGATGAACACTACAAATATACAGGTACAGTTTTTTGTAATTTATCCCGAGGGTGTCGTCACAGAAAACTCGAAACAAAACCTGACGAGCTGTAAGTAGGCTAGGCTAGGTTTTCCTCTTTTATCTGAAAAATACTCTATCCAGCTTACAAACATTCATTTTGATAATATATGACGTAAAACTATACAGTTGATAAAATTACTAGAAATCATAAAATAACGTTTAAAGTAGGGCATCGGCATTTAAATTTTAAGCACAACTAGCCAATACAATTGTTATTTTAGTCTGTATCAAGGTAACGCAGTTAGAAAGACATTTTATCAGAAATAACATCAGCGAACAACCAGTATAAAGGCATTTATCCGTTGACAAAGATTTCCTAAGCAGGTTATACAGTAGCTAGTATTGAAATAGCGAATACTATTAAGAGATCACGAATCTAAAATAGGATTACATTCTCCGCACGCGAAAATCATGCAAAATGGGAGACAATAGGCAACTAGCGATGCTTAAAGCAGTTTGAATTAGAAATATGGTTTTGTTTGCAATGAAATTTACCATAAGAGGTAGGGAAATTCAGCTCTTATTATATTTGATCACTAGAGATTAGGAATTAAACTTGCATATTTAATAAACCTTACATTTTTGCTGATTACAAATTTGTCTTTCATAAAAATCTTTTTTCAAACTGGCTAAAGGTAAAATGTATTAATACGATTCCAAAGCAAACAATCCAAGAATCGAGTAAGCAATAAAACAATCACAGTACAAACACGTATAGAAGGCGAATCTAAAATAACCGTCTGGTCTGCCACTAAACAAAACAAATGGAACAATAAGACGAGGTTCCGCGTGCCATGGAGGCGATGCAACTCTGATACGATTTATGGATGGCTTCACCTGTCCTTTTACTTCACCGAAATGGGCGTTTACGTTTCATTCATAGGATCAGAAATTGACAAATTTATATCAATTAATTCTGTAACACTTTTTAGTACACATGAATGTAATTGAAAGTAAATTTCGACGATATTATGATTAGTTTATATGTTAACGATATTTTTCTTTTTTTTTTTCGAAAATAATATAATTGAACAGGGCAATTAGTTGTCATGTAACTGTGAGTTTGTGTCTTTTAATAAATACCTGCTCGACTTACAACACTCTAGTGTAAAAGATAAGTTCGTGGTTATCGTCTCTTATATGCAATATCATGACGTATTCCTAAAACTAAAATTTTAACAAATTAGTTTAGTAAATATGCTACTTTTACTTATAATGTTTTGTTCTAGCCATGAAAGCCAGTTGAAGATGACATAACTTTGGTAAACAAGTTTTAACTAAGACTTTCCGAGCGACTATTTATTCTTTGACCTTGTTCATCATACATTAATATTTAAGTATTATTTTATAAACAATTTCAAGTAATTTGCCTTACCTAATCATTTCTTACTTCTTAAATTGGTACTACTATAAATGTAATTATTTAGAAAATAGGACAGTTTTGTGTTTAACTTTGGCAAATTTATTACCGACACTAGCTCTTATAAGGGCGTTCCTTCATTCGCTATACACGACAACACAGACAGCTCTAAATTGGAATCGAAGTTTACTGAGTAACAATTCAAAACACAAATTCTTTCAAACTTAGATTAGAAACAAAGCTTAGCTAATACAGCTTGAAAAGGTTTGACTAATAACATTGAACTAAACCTTTGCCTTAGATTAAACATTTTGTAAAATTAATGTCACGGTGTTTTTGTACACAATAAAAGTTTTGTTACTTACAGTTACTGTTTGTATACCACCTATGTAATAAAAATAATATTTTTAAAGCTTAGAAAACTTAATTACTAACCCTTTTATTGTGCCGCCAGCAAGCGCAATACTAAAACAATGCTAATAAGCTATATACAAAGCATACTGCATTAGAAAAGGGTTAAATGTTAAGATTAAATTTTGAAAACCTTCTTGACGTGAATAAAAATACTTGATTTGCCACTATTTCTCAGTTCAAAATTGTTAGGGGCCGTTTGAATGACAGACTTTTTTATTATGTAGATTGTAAAAAAGTAGATCATTAACTCGTTTAAAAGATACCTAATTGATTTAGTAGCTTAGGGATGGAAGGAGTAGGATTAAGAGAGGCGGAAAAAGAAAGTAAGACAAAACTAGTACCTACTTGTCATCTAAGCAAAATGAGCACAATCCTACTTATCTCTAGTGTATCCTCTCATTCCTTAATGTCGAAGTTGATAAGTTCGGAGAAACACAGACCAAATAACCAAAGATATAATGCTACTATATAGCCATAAACTTTAATGCGAAGACCAAGTATTGGAAAGTCGACTTAAGAGTTATATTTCATAATATTTATCGTAGCAAATCGTATAGCGAAGCACTTTAGCTGAGACGGAAATGTGAAATCTATAACAAATGTACCGAACGGATATTGAGTTTTGATGTCATAGATGATGCGTGTCTGGAGTATATGGGAAATAATAAAACAAAAAAGTCCCGTATTGTTTTATTATGACAATATGGCATTGGCAACGGAAGTGAGAAAAACAATATATAAGTTTCGTCTTAAACTTTCTTTAAATTATTTTGAAATTTAATATTGAAGCCTGCATGTCAATTCTCGAACCTAAAATTCGGTTAAGTTAACTTTTAGTTGTCATGTTTTTGCTATTGCAATTGTAATCTTTTGTAGTCGTATTAAAGTTTTATTTAGAGTGTGACAATTTGACAACTAAAAGTTAACTTAACCGAATTTTAGGTACGAGAATTGACATGCTGATTAAAATAGTAGAAATGAAGAAAACAAAGTTAAATTCAAAGCTGTTTAGTTCTCCAAACTTTACTTCGATCAGGAAACTTTTGAAATCCGTAATATGTTAAGTAAAAAATAAGAAGTTATAAAGTTGGTTTACATTACGAGTTAATATTAAGTTCAATACTCCGGTGTTATTTGTTTTACGAGTGTTAGTAAAACCTTTATGTACAGTAAAATTTGTATTCGTAATATTTTCAGGAATATGCTTTTTATGTATAAAATGAAAGTATATTTTTTAATATCATACTAGCAAAATACTACAAGGGATACCGCCTTGTAGTATTTTGCATATAGTATTAGAGGCGGTATAGTAAGAAGTTTTAAAACGTATCGAAAGAAAAGAGTCTAATGAATTTGAAGCCAAATAACATTAATTCGGAGTGACAGCTTAAGAAATTACTGACAAACCGGAGGTTATTTATTTAATTAGCCGTCTGAAGATTGACAATGACATATTGTTTCCTCAACGGTTGAACTTGCATTACATTGATAAACGTGGGTTGACGCCGGTGATAATATCGCATAATAACAAGCTTGTGAAGTAACAAGAGGTTACGTACACACAGCAACACATCAAGTTAAACATTTTCATTTGAAATTGTGTCTTATTTCAAGGTATTAAGGTACATGAGTGTCTAGCTTGATTAGTTGCTGTGTGTACATGACTCATAGAGTTTACACTCTGGTGCAATGTACGCTTAGCCGTAACTCGGATATGGTATTCGTTTGTGACCAATACTGCCGTCAATAGCATAGTTACAGTAAGTCGGGTTTTTGTCAAAATTGAGTTAGGTATACAGCCGTGATCACGATAACGAGATCTACAACTGTATCTAACTCATTTATTTGTATCGTGTTTTGATCCAAAGTTAACAATTAGAAATTTGCAGTAAGTCGACCAATTTTTTTACATCACAAAGCATGATTACAGTCTGTACACTTACGGCAAAAGTTTCATTTAGATTCTCACTGCATAAGAGCAGTATGACATATATACTGCTAATATGTTTGGTCATTAACAGTTTAAAAATAGAATATAGGCCAATCATAAAAGCTTTAAGAAGATATACTGTTTTGATCTTAAGCAGCTTCCCAATATTTACTAAGTGTGTATCTAGTCTTACAAACAGTATGCAGCGATACTGCATGTATGCTTAGTAATTGATCCTTAGCGTTGGTTCCTTAATACTTACCACAAGGACAGTATGATACTATATTGATTTTATGTTAAGTAACGTAATCAAATCTAACGTAATGGTTACTTTTATTATACAGACAGTATGTAGCCATCCTGTGTTCATGTTTAGACAGCAGGATGTAGCGATAGCGGACAGGTGCACAAATCACGTGAACAGTAAATTAGCTATACTGTACTCATACTAAGCAGAACATATGTATAATATGATCTTACTACTAATTATAAGAAGTGTTTGTCTAGGTCTTGTATGTCTACATAGCTGCGATATTATACCACGTCATGAATATACTGCAGTAAAGTTGCTTCACTGTGAACGTAATATGTTATTGTAACTAAAAGTCGTACAATTTCTCTTTTATTACAAGCAGTAAAGAATAATAAATTATATAATAATCTGTTCCCCGAATACCTACATAATGTAATATTACATACCCTACTACGAGGGCGCGAGGAGGGCGCGGGGTTTTGAGAAAAAGGTGGTTAAAGTTTTGGATCGAAATTTTTACACAAATCTTTCGTTTGCAATCGGGTCACAATGGTCACAAACTCCAAATACAATTTGTGCTACATGTAATAATTATGTTATACATCGCCAAAGTCTGTTTATACATAGCCAAAATTTGTAAGCCTTTCTGCTGTCTGTATAGACAGCAGAAAGGCTTACAAATTAGATAAGAAAAACTTAAAAGAACATAAATACACTTCTTATCAAAAAAATCGAAACAGTCTGCAAGTTTGTGTTTTGTATGGATAATGAGAAAAATGTGTATATTTAGGAATACGTGTTATATGTCATAATAAGTAATTTAATGAGGTTTTCAAATAATAATGTTAACGTTCTAAATTTAAATTTAATTTTCGTAGATTTCGTGTTTTGTTTAACAAGTCGTTTTTACACTGTACGTAGTTTGATGGAAATTGATAAAATTACGCAGGTAAATGAAAAATTATTAACGCATCCATGCGATGTTCACCCGCAAAAACCGCCAAGTGGTGGCATTGCTGAATTCTGGACTTAGTCAGCGTGTAACAGCTGAAAGATTGCATCTAGTGATCTGGCAGAAAACAGGTGATTTCTGACCGAAAAGATCGATTTATTGTTACAACTTCGTTACAAAATCTACGCATTAATGTCTTTCAACCGCAGCAGCAGCTTCATGATGAACCTATGGTAGCTATAAGTGACTCTATAATTAGAAAAAGGTTGAAGGAACGTTAACTGTTACCATACAAGCCAGCAAATATGGAGAAATTATCTGCAGATCATCGACAAGCGTGTCTTAACTTTTCACGCAATTACCTAAAATGGTCATACATCTAGTGGAACAAATTTCTCCTTTCTAATGAGTGTTAAATTATACTGTATGGTAAGGATGGAAGGACTAAGGTCTACAGAAGAGATGGATAATACTTTGCACCATGCTGGATTAAAAAAAAAGGTCATCCATGGTGGTGGTTCGTGGACTATTTGGGGAAAAATTAGCGGCAACGACAAAACAGAGTTTGTCTTTGTTTTTGGGTCACGTCTCCCCTTATTTAACAGTCATAGGGACATTGAACAGTGTCTTGAAGCTCATGTGATACCCTATGCACATTTTATTGACCGCGGTTTTACATTTACGCACAAGGATGCTAGGGCAAACACAGCGAGCGTCGTATGAGATTATGATACCGTAGTAGATATCTCTATTATTGATTGGCCAGCAAGAAGCCCGGACATGAATCCGATTTACCATCTATGCAATAAGTAAAAAAGACGAATTAGTGCAAGAGATCATGTCTTAAAAACACTTAGCCAGCTGTAAAATATAATCCAAGAGGAATAGAACAGAACGCCACTATATTTTATCGTGACTCTCATCCGATCGATGAAGAACCGTACAGAAGCAGTAATGAGACCTTGGGGAGGGACATATGAGCCATTAAATAAACGCTTCCTAGCTTTTATTTCATGTATGTGCATAATTTTATCAATTTCCGTCAAACTACGTACAGGGTAAAAACGACTTGTTAAACAAAACACAAAATCTACGAAAATTAAATTTGAATTTAGAACGTTAACATTATTATTTGAAAACCTCATTAAATTCCCTATTAAATGACATAACACGTATTCCTAAATATACACATTTTTCTCATAATTCATACAAAACACAAACTTGCAGACAGTTTCGATTTTTTGATGAGAAGTGTATAATGACACCGTTTAAGTGTGTGTAGATCTTCAAAAGGTGGTAATGCTACCTCGCATGGACAGCTACAAAGTAGCAATATTCTGTCCTCGAATTATTGCGTTACGTTATAAAACGTTTGCTCCTTTATGTAAATCTAATAAAGAAAATAATCCTTACGCTGTCTTATGGCATGAAGCGATTTCAGGCCGAAATGTTTATGACATTGTTTCAACATTCAGAGCTTTTTTTATACACCATCGGAATAAAAGTCACTTGGTGATTTGGCCAGATAATTGTTCGTCACAAAACAAGAACTAGACACTCTTTTCGTTTGTCAATATTGTAAACAGTGATTTAAGCTCAAGTTTCAAGTTGTACTTGGAGAGTATAATATGCTACATTCTTTATTTTAAATACAATGTTAAAACCATTAACTAGTTGTTTTATTATCACTGTAACCTAATAATATAAAAATTTTGAATCATTATAAGTTTGTATGGTTACTTAGCTTAAATACAGTAAAACACTCACTTACTGTGTTTAAGCTAAGTAACCCTACAAACTAATAATGAGGCAAAGGTTTGTACTGTACTTATGCTAAGTGTTCCCTATCAAAGATCCTTTAGGAAATACTTAGCATAACAACAATAATGTGTTTATTTTTTCTTACAATTACTCAGTTTTAGTTTTTTAATAAGTTATAGATAGGTGCTGAAGTCTTCTATCATTTAAGATATCAACCATTGTGATCCGATTTCAAACAAAGGATTTATTTAGAAAATTCAACCCAAAACTTTAACCGCGTTTTTCTCAAAACTATATAAAGCGTACTTACTGCAACTATGCTATTGACGGCAGAATAGATTACGAGTATTAGTTTTGACTTTTATCTTGTCAATCAGTTAATGCTCACGAATTAAAGTTTTTATATCAATAAATACTAAAGCATTATTTATGAAGCTTTCTTGATAATGTTTTTATTTTTTTTGAAGATTTAAGAAGATACATAATATTATCTTCTTTATTTAATGAATATTATCTTCTTTATTTAATGCTAATTATTTGCTACTGTATCTGGTAGCAATGCATTTGAAATATTTTTGCAGCGGTTGGATGAAGATTTCTAGAGATAACAATGTAACACGAATGTGTATGAAAATATTTGGTTCTAGTTCAAGTGTACTTAATGTTTAAAAATATAACAAAATATTAAATTCAATTCAAGGTTCTTTGAACAACACGATGATTATTACTCTAAGAGATTTTACTTCGAAAGAGATTTTGTAAAATAAAATACAATTAGTGAAAACTAATTTGTAAGGTACTTTAGAACAGTAAATGTTTTTTGAATAAAACGAAACCTTAAATTTTATTACAATATTTTATTTTATAAAATCTTTTAACAACGTCTTAAGTTACATTTACAGTATTATAGGCTCGTAAAATATTATATTGTCGGATTCACTCGATATTATAAAATATTTTACAACACCCATAGAATTGCAGTCGTGCCACGCTGTCCATAAACCACGTGCTACATAAACAAAAGCATTTGAATATAATACGTGGGCAGAAAGTGACAGCCGAATGGAGTCACGCCACACATTCAACAGAAACTCAATCGTTTGATCGTAAATATTCTCTATTCGTATATTTTCCCGCAAACATTGGAATACTGTCAATATCCAACACATATTGGAATTGATAGTATTGGTATCGGAAGTCAAACTTGTGCTCAACGTCACCTTTCTAAAATTGACAAACAACACGGCTGCAATAAAAATCTACGATGATGAATTAGAAAACACTAAAATCGGGACACAATATTTCATTTAAAATATTATAAAAATAAAGGATGAGCATTCTAAATTTAAAATATCCAATCTGTCAACGGTTGAGCGCGCGTGTTGTGCGACGACGAATGGTTGCGAACGATACCTACATCTGTTGTCTATTTTGAGATTCGTCAAGAAACGACTGTCTGCGCCGGAACTCGGATGAATCCTTTTTTTACTTCATAATCTTCACAAAGAAAGGAAATCACGCAATCAACACTTCCCTAACTTCGATAACCCGTCAATATAAAAAGTTAGACATGATTTCGGAATGTTTTGACAAAAATATCTAAGCGATCTGATGAAACGAATAACTTCCCGGTTTCCACGCTTATCGTAAAGCTTTGTACTCAATGCATTAAGCTAATTTGAATGGTGAAGGGCTCAAAAAGCCGTTGTTTGCATTCTTCTCTTTAGCCGAGCGGTTGCCGGCCTGATTGTGGGAGCCGACGTTGCATGGATTGCATTCTGTTCGTCGCACAAGAAGACAGGCGCATTGATGGCGGCGTTTTGATTTAACCTACCATACGCGAGCAAAGCATTTTGTGTTTGTTTTATACATTTATTGCGTTCATTATGTCCTTTTGCTTTATTCTTGTATGCATTTTCGAAACTTTGTTAAAATTAAATATTAAATAGCCTCTACCGTTTAAAATATAAAATTGGTTTAAGTTAAAAATAAGACTTTCAACGATGTAACCAGATAAGCTGGTAATCTCAGGTTGTCATCACTACTACTAATAAGCTGAGGTTTTTCAATATAACTTCTTATATTGCAACTACTAAGGTTCATAATAAACTTTAAATTTGTAGCTGTTGACGAACGTCCAGAGACTGTTGATATACGACTTGCTATGTCACAACAGTGATAAATAACTGATTATGTTACAGCGCATTTTGCTTTTATAATTAATTAACAACACCTATTAATACACTAATGTTCCGTAGATAAATAAGCTATATTATTTAATAACTTAAATTATAAAACGGACCGTTTGCGACCGCATTTCATAATTTATCCTTTCATTATAAAATAACTGACATTATCGTCAGTTATGGATGAAATGGAAGCAATTTAAAACTCTCCACGCTTGAAACATGCACCCCGTTGAGTTGAATTTATTTTTTTATTACTTTATTATTTTATTGGCGTTGCAAGTGCAAACTGCCTCTCATTTTTACGATTTACTTTCGAACTGCTTCAGGATAATAAATCTGTGAGCTTTAAACGAATACACAGCTAGTCAGGAAATCTACCATATTAATATTGGCGAAGATCGTTTGTTATTTCTTGCTGTTGTTTTTCACATAACTAACTAGTCTTTAACGATTATGAATGAACCGTTCCTAATAAAGAAACGATAGTTAACAAACTACTTCCTTTGATGTCTACGGCAGCAAGTTAATTTGTATATTCCCATTCCCAAAGTATTTGTTGACAAAAGATACGTAAACAGTCTAAAATAACGAGCGAAATGATCGTTGAACTAAAATAGTAATGGTTATTTTGGTATCGTAGTCTGGTAGTTAATTGCTGCATTTTTTACGCGGTTGACTGCCACGGATTCCGTAATTTGTCTTCTCAGAAATGAGTCCCGTCGTCGAATGCAAGCGACATGTAGATACGGACTCGAGTTTTTTTCCCCGTAGATACCCTTCGGATTTCGGGCGGCGTAAATTACGTTTTAGTAGAATGCCCCAGGGAAACGTTAGACGGGTTCTTTCGTAATTACTGTTTTAACTGCTTGGACAGAAATGTCAAACGTAACTTATTTTTGAGGATGAAATTTCCTACGATGTTTTATGTTTGTTATTTTGTCTGTCACGACTTTGTGCACACGTAATTTTGAGCCCAGGGGTGTATGATTAAAAATGCAGTGGGTGAATAATTGAAAACAGTGTGGTGCAGCATTGCGGCCGAGGTACAGAGCACTATAACGCAATCAATAAATTGACATTTACAATGTGGTTGTGCTTAACGATCGCTCAGAAGATTTACGCTTACCGCTGTCGCTATTTACGCATGCCGTCGCACGAATGCTTAAGTGGCCAACCTCCATTTTCAACATTTTACATCAGAGACGTTTAATTGATTAGATTAAGCAAATAATATGATTTTATTAAAGTATTACATTAAAATATAGTTAGTGACAAACCATTAACTATTTTTTTAATATAATACTTTTATAAAATCATATTATTTGCTTAATCTAATCAATTAAACGTCTCTGGTGTAAAATGTTGAAAATGGAGGTTGGCCACTTAAGCATTCGTGCGACGATGCCGCTTTTGCTATTTACGATTACATTCACGCATATTACGAAACGTAACGCTGGCCATGACCCCGCATTGCCCTCAAAATACGATAGCGTTTTACCGCAAATAGTGACATGTTCTGTACTTCTCTAATGGTTTGTACTGAAAATGGAATTTTGGTGTGCTTTGCTGAGCTTAGTATGTATCCATTTATTATCAGAAGAGACGCTTCCTCGTTTGCCTTCTAGAGAGGGTAAAAGAGGGTAAAAGAGTTAATGAGTTATTCGTTAGTGGTAATTAGTTTTTAAAAAAAGTTAAAATAAAAAAAAATCAAATAGTCTTAGCAATTATTGCTCCTACCCAGCTGCTTTGTATTATATTATTCTTAAATCTTGTAAAAACCTTACATATTATTATTGTCAAGGGCATACATAAATAAATTAGTATTCTTATAAATATTGATATCATGATTCACATAAGTACAAAATCTGAATTACAGATGTCACCAGTATAGCACTCAAGGGTTTTGCAATTAAAATATTTATGACTTTTCTCTTTGATCTACGTACATGTGGTTTGTTACGGTGTAC
Organism: Schrankia costaestrigalis; assembly: GCA_905475405.1. NCBI lineage: Eukaryota > Metazoa > Arthropoda > Insecta > Lepidoptera > Erebidae > Schrankia > Schrankia costaestrigalis. Next base: position 5,865,678 of record FR997830.1, read on the forward strand.
TTGAAACTTATGAGTTATTGCTAAGTTTCAAGTGTTTTGTTCTTTATCTAGAAACGCATTAAGTCTAAATAAAAAGCTATTAAGATAGGAGTTGTAAGTGAATTTGTTAACGAATGGATACTATCTTTAGTATTGCGTTTACTTCCTTACTGTTTTTTTTAATGTACCTGTTTTATTTACAGTTAGAAATCATTAGTTTAACATAATATGTATTATATTTAGGATCTCACAATATAACAAAGTGTACATGTATATAACAAGCTTTGAATGTCCTATTACAACACAGACTTCCTCCAATGCTTAAGAAAAACTAGGTATAGTAACACCAAACTGGCCAGACGATCTAGTATAACTTTGTGTGAAGTTAACTTTATTCTCATAAAGATAAAATATGCAAACTTTCCCTTAGTCAACTTTTAGGACTAAGTAGGAGTGATGACTCTAACTATTCTTACTCCAATACCACATCATTATAATATGTCTATTTTAAGAGTACTTATTACTTATTCAGTACAAAACAAAACATCTAACTCTATTTTCAAATGGCTATGTATATAGTAAACAAACGAATAAAAAGCCTACATACATTATTACAGTCCCCTACAAATTACAGTTTGCATTGTACAGCTAATAATTACAGTACGATATCGCCTCTAATAATCTAGACACCGACGGGCTAAAATTGTTTTATGTACCACATTTGTTGATAGATGCTTTTATTGTGACTTTGTGGCAAAATTGACTCATAAAGGAGTTAGTTGGTTTAGTTATTGTGACTAATTAATATTGATTTTTCTCTGTGTGGTGACGGAGTAAGAATACAATATGTCACCAACCCCATCTCCCCCATGGGTATCGTAACAACCGACTAAGGGACTCTCCGTGAATATTATCTTTACGAAATAAAAAGAAGGAAAACTTAAAATTAAAACCTATACCAATCAGTCTGGCCAGCGTGGTATTAGTAGGTGTGACATTAATGGGCTGTTATGATGATGATGATGATCACCAAAATATAATAGAAGTAATAGAATAATTGAAGCATTTTGTAATCTCAAGATTTCTCTTAATACTTAATTACATATCAAACCTAAATAAGACATGTCAATTATAAAAATCATAATCGAATCGTTTTCATAAATGACAGATATCGATTTATTTCTCTTGCATCATCAGAAAGTAATATCGATAAAATTTTATTTACGTATTCTAATTTAAATAAATTGTTCGTATACACAGTAACATACCAACCTAGACATTAGTATACCTTATCCTTCTCTGTAATATAATAATTTGACCTATGTCTAATCCCATAAAATACATTTTTGAATGCATACTTACTATGCGTTTCTTTGTACACACGTATGATAAGTATTTATTTACGATACGATATTGAACTTGTACTCTATCGAATCAGTCTATAGAATCATTTGTTACTGTGATATCTACTTTTACAAAACGAAGAACTGTTCTATTTAAATAACAATTATCATATCATAACAGCCCATTAATATCCCGTGCCGAAGGGATACCTGGCCTACTAATACCACGCTGGCCAGACGGATTGGTATAGGGTTTAATTTCAAGTTTTCCTTCTTTTTATTTCGAAAAGATAATATTCATGGATAGTCCCTTAGTCGTTTTTTACGACACCCATGGTATGAGATGTGGTAATGTATTCTTATTCCTTCACCACACGTAGCATTTGTTTGATACGATAAAGATTATTGTAAAATAATACTTATGACTAATGTGACTATTTCATTAGGTACTTTAGCAGTCCAATATATTCGATGAGCATCTAAATACATTTACATTCAATAAAACCTTCACAGATCACCCATTGAAGTACAGTTCAAAGATTACCATAGAACTACAAAACGTTTTCAAAGGAAGTGAAAACCAAGCAAAACACATTAAATATTGAAATATATGTTCAAAGCAAGCGCGAGGGAGATGGAGATAGCAATATATTGAAATAAATAGCCTTGGTAGGTGCGAGAGGGATGGAATACCTACTTGCAATATTCAGGATCTTGGCAGACACCTTCCTAGTACTTTATTTAAGCCGAGGTTCAACTTAAATAGTTTCGTGACTTGGACAATACTCTATCTGCAGGGTATGAAAGTAAAACGATGTCTTCAAACTTTGACTAGAAATTCGTATATTTGCTAAAGGGCTTAAAGTTCCTTTTGTTTTGAATTCCTTTTAAAGTAAAAGTCTTTACACTTAGTTTTTAAATAGCTCTTTGTTTTGTTGTAATAAAAAAGTATGTGAAAAGTTATCATAAGTATAATAAATATTTCTAGAAATTGCATCGAATTCAAGTATCCTGCCTGCCACCTGCGGAACGCATTTCAAGACGTATTTACACAGATCAATATATACATTTTAATTTAAGTATGTATCTTAGTACAAGGGAACTAAAATGATATGTAAAGTATAATGTTTTCCCTACTTCAGAGACAGCGAAAAAGCAAAATAAACTGTTACAACTATAAAACTACCAATAACATCTTATCCCGACTACCATTCTAAAATATTTCAATACCATTCATACTTCATTCTGATTTTACAATATTTGGCATCACTCGATATTTCTCCGTATCCATTTATTACAAACTTCACGAAAACCCTGCCAAGTTATATAAGTTACTTTGTAAGAATAACTGTGTTATAATAGTGACTGAAACCGTAAAATTATGTTATGAAAACAATAGTAAGATTTGTGAACCAAGTTAGATAAAACTTTGGCAATTGAAAATGAATTTGATGAACGTTTCGTTACTTAAACTAATATTTCAAAGAAGTTACTGTCTCTCGCATCATTTATTTGCTTTGTACATACATACATAAACTCACGCCTTATCCCGTCCGGGGTAGGCAGAGACGACGTATCTGGGGTAATATCATAAACGTTAACCATTACGTAACTATTTTACAAATAAATAAAATATTCTTATTTATTACTCACAACAGCCTATTAGTGTCCCTCTGACAAAAGGAAAATTTTGCTTCTATGTCAAGTTGTCTGTGTCTGTATAGAAATAGCTGGACGGAATTTGACTTTCCAAAGAAATTTAATTATTAGTTAGTATCTAAAATATACAGTATATCTTCGTGTGGTGACGGAGGAAGAATACAATATGTCACCACCCCATCTCATCCCATGGGTGTCGTAAAAACCGACCAAAGAACTATCCGTGAATGTTATCTTTTCGAAATAAAAAGAAGGAAAACTTGAAATTAAACACTATACCAATCCGTCTGGCCAGCGTGGTATTAGTAGGCCAAGTATCACTTCGTCATGGGAGGAGGACCGTCCATGCAGTGGGACATTAATGGGCTGTTATGATGATCTAAAATAAATCTATAACTAAATATAAATCTGTCTGACCAATAAGTAACAGAAAATATTTTAAATTCGTTTGGTTATTGAAATCCAAGCGACGACTCTGCAATACTTGTTAACGATGGTCTAGATCTGTCACTTGCAGAATATAATGCCCAGCTTTAAGGTTGGAAACGAATTTCTTTGTAGTAAAACTTTTGAATATTAGATCGAAATAATCGAAATTCAATTGACAGATGATTACGTACTTATTACACTACTTATGCTTTTCGAAATCAAAATAATCAAAAATTAGATTGATATTATTTAAGCACGTCTTAAAACTACAATATCGTAAATAGGTATCTTATTAAAAATAATTGAGTTATATCATTAACTATTATATCGAGATTATTTTTGTCCCATAAACTTGTCCTACACCTTCTATTTATTATTATTTTATATTCTTAATAGCTACACGCAATTAATAAGAAATTGTTAAAACACTGTGTTTTATCCTGCGATAATTATAATTATCATATCAGTCTATAGACGCCCACTGCTGGACATAGGCCTCCTCCAAAAGTTTCCACCCTGCGCGGTCCTGTGCCTCCTTCATCCATCGGCTTCCCGCCGTCCTAATCAGGTCGTCGGTCCATCGTGTGAGGGGTCTCCCCACCCTGCGCTATATATTATAATTATATTTTCTGTAAATTGCCAAGCTAACAAAACAAACCTGAATTATAAATACCATCTTCCAATTATATAATTCTAGTTTTAAATAATGTCTGTCATGAAACTGTCTGAATATAACACCAACAGAATTGGCTACTGAATAATTTTGCCCATCAATTTCGAAGTTTTTTCAAATCGAAGATGGTAGCTACAAATAGAACAAATATTTTTAGTAAACTATCCAGAGTCTAATATCATCTGACACTGCTTACTGAGCAAGCAAAGTCAACTGAAAACTTCTTCAACTAAACAGAATAAGAGCAGTAAAATCAAAGAGATGCTTGTAAGAAAGTTATTTGGCAACAATATCGTAGAGAATGAGTAGAAACGCTATCTTGAATGTTGTTCTAATTGTTATGGGTTAAACTTGCATAGTAAAGCTACTTCTGTAGGTATTTCAAACGGTAGAAAACATACCATATTCGTTTCAATATAAATGTTCCTTCAAATATAATATTCTCGTACTCGAGTCTTATTGCAGTAAGTTGGAACGGGAATTGGTGCCAAATTGCTTCGCGTTGCCTTCCACGCGTCATTTACTCGCCCGCTTAGACCAGCTAGAATAAGCTGTAAGTGGAGTTATAGACACGAAATAGTTTAAAGATGTAGGTACTTCTGGCAGTAAGTTTACTTTCTCAATAGCTTTAGTATTTCTGTCATGTCTCTTTATATATAGGGGAGACTGTGACTTAGGATTCGACAAGGTAAATCTATATTCTCGACCTATTTTTTCTCGTAACTATCGCATAAGCCCAGAAATACGTATTTCAGGTAATATGTTTCTGACAGAAGTTATCATCATCGTAACAACCCATTAATGTCCCACTGCAAGAACGGGCCGCCTGTGTCGGAGGGATACTTGGTCTACTAATACCACGCTGGCCAGACGGATTGGTATAGGTTTAATTTTAAGTTTTGCTTCTTTTTATTTCGTAACAATAATTATTCACGGATAGTCCTTTAGTCGGTTTTTACGACACCCATGGGATGAGATGGGGTGGTGACATGTTGTATTCGTCACCACACGAAGTACTGACAGAAGTAAAACATGAAAATTGCTTATAATTATAACAACAGGGTTATTCACCAATACATAACTACTACGAGTATAGTAAATATCAGCAACCTTGGAATGAATAATATACGGTGACAAAGCTGTACGGACACACAATGCCATAATTACCGTCACACGGAGCTGTTTACGCCTCCAAGTAATTAGTAAAGACGTTCAAGAGCGTATTATCAACAATAGGCCGGATATGCGCCTCGACGCCGCTTCCTACCGCCGCGAATTATCGAACCTCCGGCCTCCTGTTCACTTCTAGTACAAAAGAAAGAGATGCAAGATCCTTTCCTTTGTAAAGCAGGTGTCTAATTAAATTTTAATGCTTTGATGCGATTCGATGTAAACTGAATCGATTGAATGCGGACAACTGATGGTTGTTGAGTTTGTATTTTTATATTGAAACGTTGGTTTTAAAGGTTTATTGATAGATATCTATTCTGAGCTTGTGTATTAGTTAACGTAATATTTTTATTTCTAGGCAAAACTCTTATAGGTTTACCACGGGTATGTTAAATATGTTTTCTTTCAAACTCATATTCATGCTTTTGATGCTAAATGTTATGCCGGTAAACTATACACTATTTTGATTTTTTGAAATATTATCCTTAAATTGTACAGTTTTGAGATTTCTACATAATTACTGTGAATTGTTATAGACGCATTAATTTAATGGCTTTATATATCCATTTGGTTTCATAGTTGATTTACCTCAATTGGTAAGTCAATAAGTTAGCTATGAATATTAGATTTCTGATCTTGTGGGCGTAGAAAGTCGATCAGTTTTTAAATAATTTTATTTTAATAAAATTCATCTGCTATAATAAGAATATTTCCATATGTTAAAAATTATTCCTGATAATAATTCATACTTGTTCATTGAGAATCAGCTAAATAGCCAATTAAGTAAACCGTTGTCTGACTACAAACTTTTCAAACAATAGCTAAGTACAGATTACTTTTTTTTTTTTTTTTTTTTTTTTATTTATTTATTACATACATGCACCATCCTTACAGATCACCCTAATTCGATGGTGCAGAACTTATAAATATCTATAATTTATTACTACTAAAACTACACTAAAACTTATACAAATAAAATCTAAACTTATACAAATAAAAACTATAACTCTTAACTCTAAACAACTAAATCTATACACAATATAGAACATGTAGTCTTTGTGAATTCACTCAATGAACACGTAAATAAGTCAATGTGGATGGACACCGTATTAAGCACACGTAGCGAACGCGTAAGTGGCGCACGCTGCAGAAGGTTGGTGCGCGCAGTGGGCACCTCGAGCAGTGGCGGCTGCCTCCGCCGTGTCGTGTACTCATTCGGGACGCATAGTCTAATTGTTTCTAAGACTGCTTGGTTGTCTATCATCCCTCTTAAAACCTTAAATACGTATGTGGCTAGAGCCACCTCCCTTCTTAATTCAAGTCTATTATAGCCTACCATACCCAGAACAAATAAACCAGGATACAGCAATGGATAACCGGGGTAGAACCCGTATAGCTTCAGATATAGGTACCTGGTAAACTTGTTCTGGATACGCTCGACCATGAATTTATATTTTGCCTCATGAGGCGACCAGATTGCTGAGTTGTTCTCTAGGTGACTCCTAACAAGAGCTGAAAATAGAGCTTTCAACGCTTCAACATTTGTAAACTGACTTCCCTGTCTTAATATGAAACCTAGGTTACGGTATGCCTTTTTACAAATGATGGTAACGTGTTTACGAAAGTTGAGGTCGGCCGTAAAGTGAACCCCTAAATCTTTCACCTCAGTGACTTGCTGCAACGGGATACCTTCCATGATGTATTGGTGTTGAGGTGGGTTGCGCGCACGGGTGAAACTAAGCGTGGAGCATTTGGCTATATTAAAATAAAGTTTGTTTTCCTGACTCCATTTAAAAACTCTGTCGATATCCTGCTGCAGCGCGTCATGATCGGCGTCCTCTTCTATCCTCTTTATTAGCTTTACATCATCAGCAAATAACGAAGATGTTGATTCTCTAACCACGTCCGGCAGGTCATTTATCATTATATTAAACAACAAGGGCCCCAAATTACTACCTTGACTTACTCCAGACCAGGTAAAATTACAGACAAACGCATTCCAAATCAGAGTATTATTTTCATTAGTGAGAGTAATAATGTTCTCCGTGTGGTGACGGAGTAAGAATACAATATGTCACCACCCCATCTCATCCCATGGGTGTCGTAAAAACCGACTAAATGTGAATATTATCTTAACGAAATAAAAAGAAGGAAAACTTGAAATTAAACCCTATACCAATCCGTCTGGTATTAATAAGCCAAGTATCCCTCCATCACGGGAGGAGGCCCGTCCCTGCAGTGGGACATTAATGGGCTGTTATGATGATTTTCATTAGATCATCATTACATTCGTTACAAATTAGTACATCATACGCATTACCTTAACCAGTGAAAACCAACTTAAGAACAACACAGACAACTAGAAAAAAAATCCGATGCCAATACTTGCAAAGTCAGTTGCTCAAATTTCTCGCAAACTATTTCCTGTATTCCCGTCTAATGACTACTTGCTTATATTTGATACAAACAAGTAACATCAAACAAATAGTTTTACGTGCCTCCATTTGCCTTATCTACACCTACATAGATACATGCAACATCACGTACGTATATTAACACGGTATACGCTTAATTCCCATGTTATTTCACCGCTGTCCGGCCCCTCAGACAGCTTCATTAGAGCCCACGTGACGCAAATTGCGTGAACAAAAGACACAAAGGAAGTTGTTGTGATACTAACGATTGCTGAATTGACAGCACCGTGGAGGGTCGTTGAGAGAAAGGGAATACCTAGATTGGCATGTGCGAACATTGATTTTGTTTAGCGTCAGACATTTTGAAACTCATGTCTTAGTTAATAAGGCTTAGGTTTAAACAAAGCTTGAAACATTTTCTTATTTTATTAATGCTTTTAAAATGGTACGAGGCTATGTAGATAAGTAGATAGGTCCCAATTTTTGGCCTGATCAACATTTTGTTGGTTTTAAATTAAGTAAGGATTTTATTTTCATTTAGTTATACACACATTCATATGCTATCTAGTCATACTTGTTAAATGGTAGGGTAAGTACCCATTATAAACATACTTTCATACATTTTCATTCACGGAAAATTCCCAGATTTGACAATGAGAACACTGCGCAGAGACACCATATAATTATTCTATATTATCCGTGTAGTGACGGAGTAAGAATACAATATGTCGCCACCCCATCTCCCATGGGTGTCGTAAAAACCTACTAAGGGACTATTTGTGAATATTACCTTTACATAAAAAGAAGCCCTGTACCAATCCGTCTGGCCAGCGTGGTATTAGTAGGCCAAGTATCCCTCCGTCACGGGAGGAGGCCCGTCCCTGCAGTGGGACATTAATGGGCTGTTATGATAAATATACACTGCTCTACAGTGTTCAAGATATTTTTACAGTACGTAATTAAGATGAGCTTTTTACAATTTCTTATATCTCTTTATAAGCTTCATAAAACCCTTACGTAAAATTGTTATTTTAATTAACCGATAACTGATTTATGATAAAACGCCGATACATAACAGAATATTTTGTTTATGTGGGTTTATACTACACCATCAGGTAAAACATACATGTTTATCCAATCATTACTAACGAAAACTTCATACCTACCTTACATGTTATAAATAAAAACAAATGATATTTTTTTTACCCGTGAGACTAAAAACAACGCAGCGTTCATTTTCATAATTTTAACATAATATATTAATTTTATCACTGCTATGTTATTTAAAAAAGTCATTTATAACTGTTGTTTCATTAAACAGGTTGTTCGTTACTCTATGCAGTAATTAATTTAAGATATTAGACATGCTATTATAGCATATAGCCGTTTTAACAAAATAACTATTATTTACGTGACTTTTTACCTCGTTTAGGCGTGTTTTTGGTGATTTAGTAATCATGTTATTAACTTCTTTCGGTAGCTTGAATGTGCTATGAATCAAGGTGTAACTCGTTTTTAGTAGCATGCCAAGCATATAGGTATGTAAGCATTTATTTTTGGATTTATGTTTGTTGCATTGTTTGAATATTCATTTTCATTATTTTTATGATTTGATACTTTTGTGTAACTAAGAGCATCGTGAGATTCCTTTTTTTTTTCGTTATTATCATCATCAGCAACAATGAAGTGACATAATTATGGTGCACTGATACTCATTAGCTTTGTTATCAACAATATACATTTCAATAAACAACTTCAAAAGACACATGTGTGTGCCATCTTATTCTTCAGTTGATGTTTAGGGCACACTCGGTATGAGCCCATAATTTTCTAATTAGGTCACATAGTCAATTTTAAATAGTTCTGTTAGTGCCTTAACTCATAGATACTACTGCTTAAAAAAAACGAATAGATGTTAGATAGACCTAAGTACTTAAATCGTGTGATGTAATGTAATGAAATTACTCATGTTCATGTCAGTCAATTGACGTCCACTACTGGACATGACCATCCTCCAACAATTTTTACCACTTCCGATCTTGTGCTTTTCTCATCTATTGGCCTTACGCTACCGTGATAACTGCCTGAGGTGTCTTCTGATTCTGCGTACTGCGGTTTTTTGGCGATCAGTCAACGAATAATATTTTTTATTTTTATTTTTAACAAACATCCCTTGATAAGTAACAACATTGTATACATAATTTTGAAGTAATAAATTACCATCAAAACAAAATTAACCTAAAAACCCTATAATGTACACATAATACTCTTATTAAATAAGCTATGCTTAATAATGCACAAAAGACGTCATCAATTACGGCTCGTCCCTTAGCCCCGAGTGTCTCTTTGATCTTATAACAAAAGGGATAGTTGTGAGTTACGTAGTCCACGCACGGTTTACCGGTACCTACTAGTTCGGGAAAAATAGCGAAGTAAATAGGTAGCTTAGGGCCATTAAAAGGGTGATAAGAGACTAATATAAACAAATGTTTATATTAATTTTTTTTTTAATTTCCAGATATTACGGCCATTAAAGCAAGTAGATATTAACTTACTTGCATCTATTATAGAGGCATCAAGTATTGCTGGTATCATAAATACCTATAAGAACTAAAATTAATTTATCAAAAGCAGGAAAATAAATAATAATACAGATTAAGCAACACGAAAACTTAAATTTAGTAAAGTAATGGATTGGTTGAGAACCATAGGCGAGACTAAAATAAAACATCTGACATGATACTGAAAAACCGTCTATTAAAAGAATATTCCATGCGTTAAAACAACTTCATTCCCAAACAAAAATTATTACCTCAAAATACTCCACTACGTCAAAAGACACAATGAATAATATTCAGCCGAAACACTCCATATAGTTAACGCGACAAGTTTATGCCTTGAAGTATATTAATAACAAGCTACGTGCTCGCTAGGATCAATAGAGCTTCAAAGTAAATGACAATGAATAGCCAGCCTATGGCATACACTGTGTCAGATATAAGGCCGGTGCACATATCGAGGAACGCAGGGTTAAACAATTTTCACTGTCAACCTATTATCGACTTTAATTTCTTTATAATAATATTCATAATCAATTAACGTAATAAAGTATTCTTGAAAGATCTTGAATCATCGACGCGACTACATCTTAATTTGATCATAACTTTTAAACTATCGCGTTTCATTATAGCAGATTAACGCGTAATGCTAATAACCTTTAATTCTGCTTGACGTTTCGGTACAGGTTGCACTGGCCTTGGTCGCAAACTGATTAATTGATTTTGGACATTACTACTATGAAAATAATGTCGACATTAGGTTGACAGTTAAAAATGGTCTGAGTTGCGTTTCGCCAAATATGCGCCAGGCCAAACACACACTGAGCGTGTAACGAGCTATTTGTTTCATCAAATTTATGTTGCTGATGATCTAAATGTTCACTTTTGGAATGAATGTGTTTGAATTTCGTATGTAAAAGCAATAAATGGGGTAATGAACGTGATCGGTGTTGGCCTGTTACTTTTTATTTGCGATGTGTAAGCTTAATGTTAAATTATTATTTATTTGTTTAAATCTGGCACGTTTTGATTGTTGAGTTCGGTAGCGTGATTTTTGGTAACCATTATCATTTTATCATAACCAAACAATAAACCAGTTAGTGTCTCTGTATGGGTAGAAGCCTGGCCTACAGCTGTTGTGGTGGTACATTAACAAATGGTAGGTTGGTAAATGGTTCTTTCTTTGCCAGAGGTACTACTGACTGTTCCGATTTCTACATTTAAGGTCCATAGCCAATGAAGGCAAGTGAGTTTATTTACCCCGTCTAGCTAATCTCAATAATTTAGCAACTTTAAAAGTAAGTAAGTCATCCAAGCCAAACACAATCACAGAGTATTCAGTATCAGAATTATTCATACCTTAAAAACTCTTTCCAAACTTTACTACTACCACTACGCACCATATGCCTAGTAACTAACAAATATATTCATAGTACAACACGTACCACTAAGTACGCTATTACGTAGTATTTCCGATACTAAATTGCGTATCGATGTTCCCGCACTATGTGATTTCACGGTGAGCGTGTTAATTTTGACAATATTGTCATACCTATGGTATATATGTACTTTCAAGTATAACACACCGAATATATACTACACCAATATGCTGTATTTGTACTGTGTAACGCATGTTGGCAGAGTAGGTGATATACCAAGCGAACAAAATAAGACTTTTAAACTATACTAAAACCAAAGTCGATGTGAAATGTTTAATAACAAGCCTATGCCTAGAAACCGTTGACAGGCAACATAATTAGGGTTGAGTACATTAGTACTTATACCTTTAAAAAATGTAATCTTTTGAGAGAAATAAAAAAAAACTGAAAAAACAATTATAATTGAATAAAAATACTTGAAAAGTAATTTTCTTTATACCATGGGAATTAAATAATCATAAAAAACGGTAGGTTTACCGAAGCCACAGCTACCTTTATAAAAGGTGTCTCTAAATTAAAATGTCATTATCTAACTGCACCAAATATCAACCAATTTGGGTATATTTTGAATGTAATAATGACAACAGCTGTCCGGCTGTGTCACCCTTACTTTTATAAAAAAACCATAATCAAAAAGTGTTTTGACACCCTACATTTGAAAGTTAGACGATTTTAAAATTGCTCCACTTTATCGTAGGCAATAATGGACATAAAAAATAAGTACCGGACGTCCCATATTTTCTTTATTAAGGTTGGGTATACCGAAAACGTATTTCGAAGGTACATTATATTTACCTCTTCCACGAGCTCTTCATAATATTGTATACTTTGTATTCTTTGTAATAAGAGCTATTTTAAATTGCAAGCCATGGAGCTTACTTAGACTTACTGGAATGGGTACCTAATCAAACTTCGACACAGTACAATATTTTTAAATGGGAATGCTTTAGTGTAAGGTTAACTTTGTGAGTTTGTCAGTCTTTTTGGCAAGCTTGCGTATTTATAGACAATATTGCGCTGTACAGATATAAAGTGACAAAAACCTAAAATTAATCATTCATTCTTCTCATCTACATTTTACTGTCATCGAAGATCCACAAACAGAAACCAGATCCTCAAAATAAGCGGACGACTTCAAAGTGTAACTTAAAACAAAATACAAACTTTAATTTTATACAAACAAACTAAACTATTTCATCTTTATCAAAAGCCTTAAATATACATATAAATGTTACAAGTACCATTCAACATTATCTTAATGACTACAGCTACCATTAATATCTGTCTAGCGCTTCCAATTGATGTGTACTAAAAATACTTCGCGTAGGCCCCATCGTACTGATAATAATCAGACCGATAATTAGTGTATGTAAATAGATAGAATGTTGAAAAATATATTTTAAACTTACCTACTGTTTGATATTTAAAATTATTAGTTCGTTTACAGTTTTTGTGATATAAAATAAGCTAAGTATCTATAAAAAATAAAAAACTTTATACACAAACCCTCTTACTCATAAACGTCTCTTAAATTTAATCACTGTTGAGCAAGATTTTTAATAGCAAAACCAACCTTACGGCGCTTGTACACGGTAAGAAAAATCGCCGGGCCTACGCAAGAATTCGTGTCGTTTCTAAGCACGACCTGTGTACACAGCGCCGGCGATGAATAAGAAAATATTCTTGTCTGCGCAAGACAAGACACGGCGAACGTTGTTGCGGAGGGGGCAGGGAGCAGTGTAGTAGGGTATCATACTTTTTTGCTTTCTAGTTAACATTTTTACTAAAGGAAACTCACAGCCCGTCTGACGACTGCACGAAAAAAATCCTATCGTGTACACGTTTCGATTGGTCTTGTCTGCGGAAGACACGAAAAGTTTTCGTGTGCGAAAAAGACAAAATTCTTGACGTCTACACGAAGATTTGTCTTGTCTGGCGCAGACACGGCAAATTTTCTTAGCGTGTACAAGCGCCCTTATACAAAACAAAATCGTAAGAATTTAAGCTAATCAATTGACTAAAATTTAAGAGCTGTTTATAAGTAAGGGAATAAACGTTTTTTTTTACAAATCTTTCCTCAAATTAAATCGTCGTTGTAACTTATTTTTAGATGAAATAGCACACTTATTACGTTGCGTAAGCCAATTCTTACTAGGTCTTATTCATGTCATTTTCAATATTCTGTTCTTTATTAAAACAAATGGTGGTTAAATCGCAAAATCTGAAACTTACCAAATTCAGTTCCAAGCTACCGATTATCTACCTACTCAATTTGGCCGTCTACGAAAGTCATTAACCATTGAGAACGCGCTGCCAGTAAGCCCATCACAAATGCAAAGTACGAGGAAAATCAACTAAGTACATATTTTCTGGAATAAATTTCTAACAAGCTTAGCTTGAAATAGGAAAGGCATTATTCCTACATTATGAGTGTTACTTTCTTTGCGTGTTGAGAGGGTTTAAATGGTGCTCAACATTTTTACATCCAACCGAATAGGCGAGTTTACTTTGCGAGCACCAGTTATGACTAAAATACCTATGACTTATTCATAAGTTTTCAGGGGTATGACCTTTTTATGACACAACCGTCGTAAACCTTTATTTTAATATTCAGTTCCGATTTCATTGATTAGTTCTAAGGTAAGGACGGAAACTAATAAAAACGGTAATCCTTTACGGTTAATATGAGCATTAGTATAGGTATGTTAGTTAACAATAGTTTGGCAAAGTTTGCTTTTGGAACAGAACATTTAGAATCATTAGTCTTTGTTTTAATATAATTGAATGTTGTAAATATTATATTATTAATGAAATAGAATTGTCTAATATTATTAATTGTTAAGATTAACGATAAGATATAGACAGACAAATATTATTAGCAGATTATAATAAGACTATGAACTTAGAATTAATTAAATTGATTTCAATTATCTCGAGATGTAAGATCATCTGTTGTTCACACAAATAAATAGTTTCATTAAAAGCTTTTAGATATTAAAGATATTAATAAGAATAGTATGTTAGCAAATCTAATTTTGATATTAATTTTAGTATTTAAATAATATGATCTAACAATTTCATGTGTTTAAAATAAGAACTTATGTTTAGTTAATTACTCAGTAAAGTCGCAAAAACCGCTTAAGAAGTATTTTCATTGATTTCTCCTATTGAACTACACTGCAGTTGTTGTTGGGGCAATAAATGCATAATCATGCATTTATGGCCTCATACTGATAATATTATATCAGTTCAATTTCCAAGCTATTATGTTTCAATCATGTGAATATTAATTCCTAAAACTCGTTCACTTTAGTATAATTTACTCGTCTATAATGAAATGTCTGCACTGTATTATACTATAAGTATATTACAAACTTGCGTCATAGCTGGCGTACCTATTGTTTTAATATTTTTAGGAATCTGCAGTTGTCAGTTTGTGAAGAATCAATGAATTAATAACAGTTTATAAAGACCTGATTATAAGCGTACCATGGATAATTCGTGCGGGTGCTAAGTATTTGTGTGCTATGTTCATAAAATATTAGACGTAAACTATTTATAGAAATTTTTGACCTTATGTAGCCTTAAAATATTAGTATTCTGAACAAAAACTCGATAAGGCCAAGCACGCACCACTTTA
Source organism: Schrankia costaestrigalis (assembly GCA_905475405.1). Classification (NCBI taxonomy): domain Eukaryota; kingdom Metazoa; phylum Arthropoda; class Insecta; order Lepidoptera; family Erebidae; genus Schrankia; species Schrankia costaestrigalis. The sequence continues at coordinate 5,880,982 of FR997830.1, forward strand.
ATTTCAATAGTAAAACAAAATAAGTTAAGTGGATATGAACTTGGAACCGCATACCAATATTCTATTCCCACACTAAACAATCACAATAATTATAAATACTTTAAAGTTTTTTGTCCATTAATCGGTGCACATAAAATATTTTGACGTGACGATAACAAGTAAAGGGGCCGAAATGGGCTTATCTTATCGTGTCTGAGTGTTGGGCCGCTAATGACTGGCCGCCTACCGCCCTTACTTACATACTTCCGAAGTTCCGAATATAGGTAGTGACAACTTCATTACTCACATATCGTTCTTTACATACGGAATTTATTTGGTATGGTATTAAATCTCTTCAATATAAAAAAACACTTGAAATTACACTACATTTAAAAAAAAAATTATTAAAGTGTTTAAAAAAAAATACATTATGTACTCGTATTAACGTCATTATTATTATTTTGTGTATGAATAACAAAATAATTAATTTTCCTTACCACCTTTGTACAGTTAAGAACTTAATTCATAACGATGATATCACTATTGATACGAACCAACTAAAGGAGCAACAATAAATTGACAGTAATATACCGTACAAAATAAAGTTGTAGATAATCTCGAGAAGGTACTTCCCGACTAAACTCAGGATTCGTGCAACGTAAGTCGGTCGGCTGACATGTGATTTATTCCTTTTATCTTAGAAAAGTCGACTTTTCATCTTAGATAAGTCCCTATATACGTAAATCAAAGCGTGTGTGATTGTTCAAGCGATGAAAGTATAATGCAGCTTAGACTGTTGTTCACTAGACCGATCTAATTTTGTTGTAAACTTATTTCGAATAAAGAAACGGTCAAATCTTGTTTAAGACCACCCGTTTTTCTCTTGGGGTTAGTTCTTTTCGAGTGGTTATCCATTAAAATTATGTTAGGAAAATTAATTATAAACTAATAATATATTAAATTAATTATATATCAATTTAGGCTTAATGAATATGGACGAGGCCCAGTCTGTTTGCCAAGATCGTGACAAGTGGCGTTCTGTCGTCTCTGCCTACCCCGGGCGGGATAAGGCGTGAGTTTATGTATGTATGTATAATGTTAGGTTATTTCATTCTGCTTGTATCGTAAGCTAAACCTAGTTGACTTAATGAGATCTATCCCATAGTTTATGAAATAATTTGGTTACTATTTTTGATAATATTATGGTTTACAAAATAAACACACACAGTATCAAACATCGAAAACTTAAAAAAATAATTGATCATTATCAGCCACTCGATGTCTAATGTTAGACATAGGCCTACTCCAAGTATTGCCACCTTGTGCGGTCCTGTGCCTCCCTCATCCAACGGCTTAAAATAAATGAATTTGATGAAACCAACAATCCATTCACAATCTGCTTACATTACCCACGGGAAGAGAAGTAGTGGTGATATTTCATACACTTAATTACCACATAAATGCATGTAGTTTATAAACAATAGATAAAAACTAAAAAAAGGTAAGAACAAAGTCATATTTCAAGTCAAAATTATTACGCAGATACTTTAAGTCTCAAGAACCTTTTGATTTACATTTAAAAGACTTAAAACTAATGTTGGAAACATTTAAAAAATAAAACGGCAATGCTTAAACAAAACAAAGGGTATAAACTATTACCGTGTGAAAAATATTGACGCCTTTAAATTAAGGTCTACTTGTTTAATTTATTTAAGGGTACATACTTAAATGTTGATCATTTTTTAGTTATACAGACTCCACTTCATAATATACTTTTTGTTTTAACTTCTCACTGATGAAATTTTTTTTTTAGTTCCTCTAGAATTGCAAGAGAACAAATACATGGTTATATAAATAAAGTAATTACATTAATTATCTTTAAAAAAATATCATAACAGTACCTACTGAGTAAAGAATGTTTTTTGACGATGTTAAAGTAATCTATATTTTTAGTGAGATTACACAGAATACCACCAAAACATTCATATAAATATTGAATCTCGTTATCTTTATTGATTTTATTTTTAGTATCCTTATTCAAAAAACCCCATGCGGCTTTTAAACAACATTCACTTTATATTTATTTAAAAATGTTTGCCACAAATATAATAAAAATAACATAAAAATCTCACAGACTATTAACCCTAAACAACTCAGAACAGGTCCTTTAAATCCTGGTAAGCTTTTAATAACTACATCGAAATATAAACAATGGATAAACACGTAGGTGCCTCTATAAAACGCCAATTAGTACACAATTTCCGTGTTCTAATAAATCTTTTAATCTCATAACGTTATCACAAAAGAGCCGAAAGACTCTACTCGAACGATTTAATTTATTATATCAATTAAGAAATTCTTCACACGCATCTCTGCAATTACGAATGAAATACTTTATTATAATTTAGTGATTATTGTTTTGTGATTACTTGTTAGATACCAATGAACGAAATAATAAGTCACTCTGAACTTTGTTTAGAATTTTTAGAGAAATGTTATTACAATTAAAAATGTTTTAGTAATGCATATTTAGAACAAAATATTAAATGCATTATATATATTTATTGACATTAACAACTTTCTGATTTTCTATACAATCAATTAATTAGGTACATAAATATTTTCTTTGCAGTATTTAAGATTCATCATAACAGCCCATTAATGTCCCACTGCAGGGACGGGCCCCCTCCAGTGACGGAGGGATACTTGGCCTATTAATACCATGCTGGCCAAACGGATTGGTGTAGGGTCTAATTTCAAGTTTTCCTTCTTTTTATTATGTAAAGATAATATTCACGGATACTACGCGGACTAAGGGACAGTCGGTTTTTACGACACCCATGGGATGAGATGGGGTGGTGACACACTGTCACTGTATTCTTACTCCGTCACCACACGTTTGTGTTTAAGATTACGATACATAAATGATGGAGGAAATTTTACATCAATAACAGCTGTAAATGTTTTAAATAAATACACACATCAAAAAAGTCTAAGCAACATGCATGATATTACAAATTTACCATTTATATTAATTTATTTTACCATTTATTTTAATTATAACGTTGTATTTTATTTTTAAAATAATATTTTTAGGGTTCTATGATGTAAAAATAACAGCTGTTTTCTTTATAAGTTCTTTTAATAACAGAAATTAACAATATTAGAATATACAGGTACATAAGAAACTAAACTTTTTTTTTACAAATTGAAATTTCTTAAGAAAATGAATTTATTGTGAAAGAATAGGACAATTTAATACAAAGTATGCCCTCCTCTGCTATTCAGAACTTGTCGGCAACGATTATTCATTGAATTAATGAGACTGTTTATGTCATCTTGCGGTATTCGCTCCCAATGGAATTGTAGCAAATCCTTCAGCTGTTGGGTTGTTGTCACTCCGTCCAAGTCCTTCAAAACACGTCTCTGGAGCATGTCCCATGCGTGCTCGATGGGGTTGAGGTCTGGCGATTGTGCAGGCCAGGGCAATACCTGGATGTTCTCCGTTGCCAAGTATTCACTGGTTCGCCGAGCTGTATGTGAACGCGCATTGTCATGCATTAACGTAAAATCGGAGCCAAAGGTTTGTGCAAATGGATGGACATAAGGTCTGAGAATATCCTCAACGTAATTTTCAGCGTTCATGTTTCCATTTACAAAAACGAGCTCAGTTCGCCTGTTCTTCATAATACCCGCCCATACCATAACTGTTGAGCCGCTGTATGGATGAACTTCCTGAACGCACCTGAGTCTTTCAGTATTTCCGGGTCGACGGTACACTCGCACCCTTCTTGTATCAGGCCTAAACCCGAATCGCGACTCATCGGAAAACATAATTTTATCCCATTGTTCCTGGGTCCATGTTATGCGTTCTCTACACCATTCATTTCGACGAGCGCGATTCCCGTGACGTATCGGTGGGCACCTGATAGGGCGTCGAGCTCGTAGGCTCAGTACTCATGCAGTCGATTTCGCACAGTTTGGGGACTTACATCAACACCACTTGAATTTTGTAGCCTCAAACTTATCTCTCGAGCGGTTAACATCGGCTGGCGTCTTGCAGTCAGTTGTATGTACCGGTCTTGCCGAGTGGTTGTACTCCTTTTACGGCCTGGATGCTGTTCAGCGGGTTCCCCTGTATTATTGTAGCGCTGCCAAAGACGACAAATAACACTTCTATGAATACCAAAATGTCGAGATACCTGAGATTGATTACTTCCCGCTTGCAACATCCCTACAGCTCTTTGCATTTCATCTGCCGTCAAATGACGTCGCTCCATGACGTAAAGAATATCTAACAATTCAATTTTGTCGCCAACTGTATTTAAATGGTTGGTAAAATTATAAAATCAAGACTAAAACGTAGCAATTAACATGCACTCAAATTCAAACAAATTCGCAGTCATTTGAATTTTATGAAAAAAAACAAAACATAATCGAATTTTTTTTTTTACAACCAGCCAGTATGTCATCAATAACAAAAAAGTTTACTTACCTATACACTTTGAGTGAGTAAATACTTAGAAATTAATTAATATAAATGGTAAATTTGTAATATCATGCATGTTGCTTAGACTTTTTTGATGTGTGTATAAACAATATCAATCTATACATCTAAATGAAAGGTAAAAACGTTCTCTAAAAATCCTAAGTTTATGATCATATCATAAGTCACAAAATATTCTTCACTCGGTTTGGTGCGAACCGGAAACGAGGATTTTCCCTATCCTCTTGGGAACTGTACATTACTTCGGGATCAAAAAACTTTCTTGGCTTGAATTTCTCTACTGAAATTTTGTTGAAAATGCTTCAGTTATTTTCTCATCAAATTGTTACTTGAACAGTTGCTTGATTTAAGAATAAACTGATTTTACTTTAAGAAAACACTACAAGGAAGTCACTGGTACCAAATCTATCAAATATTTTTTGTGTAAAGATTATGAGATATAGACCACACAAGTGCCACTAACCTTTTTTGTCCTAGGGATATCTTAAAAGTTAGATGAATATTTAACAATTATAGAGTGATTACAAAACAAAGAAAATTCTCAACTAACTCTACACCGACCAGACTCATCAGTGTAGTACGAGTACACTTAAATTCTTCTATAACGCATCTGAGGATGAAAGAGCTAGTGTGTTCTAAGAAGTCAATAATGTTTATAGTTTTAATATTCTTACAAAACTCTTTTCTTTTAACTTGGAAGCAGGTACTGGCCACTTTGAGGGGAAGAAACGCTGCATTTAAGATGATTCCAAATTTGAAAAACGCGTCTATTACAAATTCTTCAATAAAATGGAAAAGGGAACTTTTGGTGCTTAAAGTATATTTTGCACACCTAAGTTTTGTAGACGTTTTACCTCTTGCAATCAGAAATTTTAATACTCTAAGAAATTTAATTGCGTATTTAAATGGTCGATGCATTACGTACAGGTATTTTCTAGCTGTTATTAAACGCTTACTGTAAAGACTTTTATAGTTGCTCATAAATAGTATTTTAAGTTCCCATTAATTATCCGTACGTATAGATTAGTAATTAGCCAGCAGTACGAGCTTTTACTCAAGTTATGAGTTCTTACTATAACTACACTTAATGTAGGCAGTGTGTAACAGGTCTTATAAATACTGCGAGTATAGCTTAAGTATATTAAGTATACGGTCTAAGAAAGTAATAATTATTGAGTATACATGCATGTAAATTATTTAATCTCTGCCTATGTAAGTATGTATAATCTTATTGGCTACGGTACGGTATTTCATCGGAATAACATACGGATTACAACCTACTTTTCAATTTTATAAAGTCTTTAAGAATAACGTTTTAATGGAGTAGTTTTGGAGATCTTTTTGATTTTAACACATTTTTTTATTAGTTTTAACAAAAAATATTCATAAAAACTAAGCCCTGAGCGAATCTACAGGCTCAGCTAGGTACTTTATAGAAACTAATCCAGCAAATCATGTTCGGTCTAGGTACTTTATAAAATCTAACTCTGCAAATCATCTTTGGTAAATGATTTATAATGTGAAAAAGTGTTATTGTTTTCTAGACTATTGTGTTAAATAATTAAGGGCCTTTACGTGGCTCACTAGCGCCGCCATAAAAAAAATTATAATTTGCGAATAGAATCATCACTTTAAATGTTTTTCAATTAGTTAAATTTCGCATTCGAAATAAGCGGCCGTTTTTTTTATAATGCAATATTTATTTTATTTAAACAACTTTTAAAGTGTTGAGAGTGTGTTATACAAATACTTTATTGCCTTTTCTCAAGACTTTGTTAACAACATTTTACATTATTCATCCTATGAAAATGATGATATGATATGATATGATTCGCAAATTATGATTTTTTTCTATTGGCGGCGATAGTGAGCCTTATAAACGCTCTTAATCCGCTAGTAAATGATCAAAGCCCTGTCGGCAATTTCTAAATATCAACTATCATGTCACCGAACAACGATCTTAAGGTAAAATATTCGATCACAGTGTCCTTTTTCACAATCCATTACCTTCGTTAGTCGTTAATAATTAAACGAGACTATAAATAACTGTTTATTAAATTGTGTAATATGATAAAATTATTAATTATGACAGATACCTACAAAATATTATTTGCGAGATAAAATTGAGTGATTTATTTAATACTTATAATCAATTTTGTGTGATGTTTTATTTATGTTTAACTTTATATGGGACAGTTTTAACTGAGATTTGAATACCAATATACTGATTAGTGAATTTGTGCATTTTTAGTTTTTTTTTCTGTTTTTTTTTACGTTTCTACTAGGCGAAAAGCGAAGCTTTTGTCAAGAAAGGATCGTACCTAGTACTTGACGCTTATTAGTGTCTGCCTACTCCAAAGGCCTGAGCTTGTTTTGTACCTATGTATAATTTCTCCGTGTAGTGACGGAGTAAGAATAGAATATGTCGCCACCCCATCTCATCGCATGGGTGACGTAACAACTGACTAAGGGACTATCCGTGAATATTATCTTTACGAAGTAAAAAGAAGGAAAACTTAAAATTAAACCCTATACCAATCCGTCTGGCCAGCGTGGTATTAGTAGGCCAAGTATCCCTCCTTCACGGGAGGTGGCTCGTTCCTGCAGTGGGACATGAATGGGCTGTTATGATGATGATTTGTGATAATTACTCCAATATTTCAACAATTTTCCTGAGTGTCTCTGCCCTCTGCACTATTCTCATCACTCTAAGACAAAGAAAATGAATGGCATAGGGGCGCTTAAATTTATTGAGAGCTCTTTTGTTTTTCTGAATCTGAAGGAAAAATGGCGCACAATGTCTCTTCAGAATTAATAGCAGATATGAATTAACCTGCTTTATCAAAATGACTCTGCTGGTACTTATAATGTTTGGTTTCGCAGTATTAGGATGACAATTATTGTAATATTTCTTAAAATACAATTAAACTCACTTAGTAAACACTAACCTATTCAGAAACTTAACTTAGGTATATACAAAATGAGTATGGCAATGGACGCCTATGGCTGATATTATATGTAATAATAACTCCGAAACATTTCAGTTTTACACTTGCCATGCCAACAACTATCCTTTCCACCAAAACTTTGTCAACCACACCCAATACTGTTTTTGTCCTAGATCTAAATCTTCTAAAGGAAAAGACACTTGCATAGGGTATGTCAAAGGCCGATTAAGCAGTACGATCATGCATGCATAATTCTCAAATAAATACGTTGTTTTAAAAGAAACACAAGCTCAAAATTTCATTACGTGCATTGTTCACGCGGGCTATAAACACTTAAATGGCGACTATGCATGCCTACCGTGTCCACTTATCATTAAATATTAATTAAGTCATCAACACATGATAAAACGATACTATTATACATAATATAATAACCAATTTTACGAGACACGTAGTTTATACGCCGTCACATAATACTGATCAAAGTTACAACTTTAAAACGATCATAAAGTTACTTCAGACTTCCATAATCACGTCACTAAAATGCCACGATACTAACGAGAAGCATATCGCATCATTTCATCTCAAATTATCTCATAAATAGCACTACTATTAATAAATACACATAAACATTATTTTATTTTTAATACATCAAAAATTTTATAGTCGAATCTTCCCGTCACTTTAATAGCGATCATTTGTCGACTCGACTAATACGTCATTTTAGTATGTTTATTACTAAGTTGAGAGAGATTAATTCAATGTCACATTAAATGTGAATACAGTGACATCTGTATACGATGCACTCTTTACGATTTCTTAGTATAAAATTTATTGCATTTATTACTTGAAAAGCAGTAAAAGTACATTTTGTTTTATTTATATTTTAAGTGATTTGAACGAGTCACATTTATTTAACAATGACGGTTGAGACTAAATTAAATGTTACATTTAAAATACCTATTAGTACGGAAACACTGGTTCCAAAGTTTCTGTAAAGACTTGCCTTCATCCAGTCAAAGGGAAAACTTGGCAAACTCGGTGGCGATGGATATTATAGGGGATTTTTTTTCGAGTTTTCTTTCTTGGGCACGCTACAAATGACGTTACGAAATGGCGTCAAAAGTCACAACAATAAAATTAGTGTATCAACGATAAATAGATATCAAATACGTAAGCAGATATACTAAAAGATAAAAAAAGGAAATTTATCAATACAAAGACACTTTGCAAAGAAAGGTACCGAAAGTGATATCATGTTGACTTGCAATAGCGGAGGGCCTACAAGCTTGTTTGCTCTTGCCACAATCTCAGATTGGTAATAAGATGCGACACATGTATTATCCCGATTAAATCCCCTCGGAAAAGGGGCTTAAATATAGTGATGTGTGTAGGTGACGTCCCTTCACGATTGTACACACCATGTCATTCAATTGTAATAACATTGGAATGTGTCAATCTAAGTGTCAAATAAACTGATCATTTCAATTTTGAATTGCAGATTGAATTTTGTGTTTTCGTTTAGAGTCGATTTTGAGTTTTTTTGTTGTACCTTTTTAGTTATTTTCTGACTATAAAAAAGGTTATGCATATTTTTAGCAAATTATTGATTTTATTTTGTACCAATCAAAAATAATGAAGAAGAATTCCAATAACGCACTAGCGGGTACTTGATACGGTAAAGCTCATGTGAAACAACTACTTTATGTTCAGATAAACCAAAATACAATCTATGAATAAGCCAAAATTAATGTTAACTGTTTCATCGATATCGACTTTGAATACCAACAGATCGACATTTGGTATATTTGTATCCCGCGCGTCACTATTCTATGATTGATCGCTCGGCTTCCCGGCCGAGCTTGTCAGTACGAAGAATAACATTGTTAGGGCTCTTGTAAACGTCTCACTCCCGCAAAATCCTCTTAAAGGTAGTATGTAACTACGAAAATAGAAACGGAATTATTATTGTAAATATTTTATAAGATTCAACTTGAAAAAATCTAAAAAGGTTTATAGGTACTTGTAATATTTTGTGTAGCTATTTTAAGTTACTTTTATGTTTATTGTATTGGTACGGAATTTATTTTTTTCCTTAGTTAATTTGTTTAAATAAATGTTTTCTTTCTTTCTTTTCTTTCTTTCTTTTTTAGTTGATTTTAACTACAATTTTGGGATGAGGTCGTATTTTAAACCTCGTATTCTAAATCCATCAACTGATTACACTTAAATAATCTGCTTTTTAAACTACAAAATGTTAAACACTTACAGTACTATAACTTGGTTTACCTAATGATTTTTTTTTATCAAAAACATTCGACACAGCAACAAAACAAACCTGCCGGCCGGAAATCCAACCAATCATACAACGCCCTACAATTTTATAGCACCTCATAAATACCAATATGATTTCAAACAAAATACACCAATAAAGAAATAACCTGGATCGGGCAAACTGTTTTCCATAATAGTGGGCTATGATCCTTTAATGGATAATGTGAATGGACGGAAGCCGCAAGGATAAAAAGAAAGAAACAGTAAATGTGGACCACCGAGCTCGCGGTGGACATCAAAGGACACACCGATGTATAATCATAGATGCCCGTAACCGCACTGGAAGCGTTAATCATTGTTTTGAAAGGTTACTTGTTTTAAACAAAAATATCATAAAGCTACTTTTAAAATATTTTATTTTATATGATTATTTATAAAAAAGTTAATTATGCTTGCGTTTTATAAATTTTCAACAGACATAAAACTGTTTAGTAGGTATGGGATATATTATATAATTAGTTTTCATTTCTCTTTACTTTATTGTCACAGCGTAGTAAACTTGTCTCATTTATTCATACAGTTAAAATTACATTTAAAGTAACTTTTAGTTATTAAAGTCATATACATAATTTCTCTGTTAAGACAAATCCTAATAAATCAATTAAAAAAGCAGTAACTTTAAAACGCTTTGCATGCTACCACTTAACGACGAACATATTATAGACTCAAACGTAGGAAATAAGACGTGGTCCTGTAAATTAGTCCTCACATTAATAAATAGCAATAATATTGTCAAGGTTGCAAGCAAAATTTTAAGTACACAGACACACAGAGCATCCAGAGTTATGACAATAGTTTTTAGATCACACAAAGAATTCACGCAACCTCGTGTACCGAACACGGCAGGTGCTACAGTGACTACCGCGCCACCGAGGCAAAAATGAAGTACGCTCTCTATATTTTTACGAGTTCAACGTATCTAGATTTTACGCATCTCTGTATACTTACACGCATATTAGAAACAGTGTTCATAACGCAAATAATACTATTTCGTGACTGAAACCGTGGAATAGTATTAGTGTTGTTATGCTGTTTGTGAACTGTGCTTACCTGAAACAAAAACAATTCAAATTAGTATAAAATTTTAAAAAACACATTCTTACAAATATTACACATGTATAGAAAAAAATTAAACTCTTATGTAACAAACCATAAAATAACAAAAGTATTTTCCCAAAATGAAAACCCCTTCATCTTTTTGAAGTCGGTCGGTTAAAAAGGTAATAACTAATTATAATTAGTTATATAGTATAATATTATAATAATTATTATAATATTGGTAAGAAACTAGTAACGGGTCAAAACTTTGGTGTATTAATAAATGTGTTTGCTCATTTCGATATCATAAGCGTATAGCTTACAATCTTCAAAAATAGAAAGGAGATGGAAACTTCTGGACTAAAGCCTGTACATTACTGTACAGAGTAAGGATATGGCCTAAAAATCTTTTCTATTTTTAAATAAAATAATAATAAAATTACTCAATTTTTTTAGGATTCGAACTTGAAAAAAATAGAAAAGATTTTTAGGTCATATCCTTACTCTGTACAGTAATATACAGGCTTTAGCCCAGAAGTTTCCATCTCCTTCAAAAAAAAATTATCTTGGATTTCAGATTGCCAAAACTAATAAAAGATTTAGCACGAGACAAAAAGTGTGAAGCTATAAATTGATAATACTCTCATTTCTGTACAATCTTGGCCCAAAACTCTTAGTGAAGGTTTCATTCTCCTTTGGACTTTTGCTTAAGACTATGTAAAGTATTGGTTTTTTTTAGATTTTGACCATCAAACCATTTAAAATTTAAATGTATTCTGCTTATAATAAAATTGTTAATAATTCTTAGAGCATTGAAAATAAAAACCATAGTAAAATATCATTGTACTAATTTTCCTAAAAGTTTACGTAACAGCCAGTATTTTATTTCCTTTGCCACTATTATCTTACAAAGAGTCGTTTAGTTCCATTTACGAACTCCCACTAAGTTTTTATATGCAATTCTATTTGTGAAGTCAAGTGATATTGTGTAATGAACCGATCATAATCAGATAGAATTGAATTTTTATTGACTCTGTTAAATTAGTGAAAAATTTTAAAAGTTACTTTGATGACGCGCCGCTTATATCAATAATTCACAGCGTTATCAAAATTCTATTACCGTGTACTACAGACACTTAACGTTATCTTATTAGAAATGGTATTATGTATGGAAGAACCGGTTTGCTTTTTAAAATGCATCTGTTATACGTACGTTCATTAAGTTTAAGCCTTCGTTACATTCCTTACTTCAAAATACGTTTTATTTGTGATTTAATAATGTGTCTCAATTATGTAAGTATGCCGCTACGTTTTCCTTAATACTGTTATTTTTTTCTAAAAAGATATTTTAATTTGTCATACAAATATACAAATAATTTTTAAACACTTTCAAAAACTATAATATAAGTAATATTCCTTGTATTATAAATACCATTCAAGTCTTAAATTACATCCAAAATTAAAACTTGAATGCAAATAAATCCACTATGTATGTGACCTTTTCAGAATAAATATCATTCAAACTTTCCAAATTATCAACAGGCTAAAAATAATCTCGAACTTTCCACTACTAATAAGGAAGCCTGTATCAGGTACCAAGGGCTCAGAGAATTCGTGACTGAACATTAAATTCACAAAAAAATAAAAATGTTTATTGCACCTTATACTGGATAATTCGTGGACGAAACAAGGTAGTTACAGTTTGATGTTTTGCAGGTAAATTGGCGATTCGTTGAATGTGCCTTGTATTTTTCAGTATTGAGTTTCATTTTCGTTTTTGGTAACTTACTGTTGGCATATTGAAATTGCTTATTGATTTATCTTTAACGCTAGTAGAATCAATTCTTCGCAAAATTATTGGCTGTGTCTGAATTTAATTTTTATGTTCGTACAAGGATTATTCCTTGTACGAACATGAAATTTATATTTCATAACAGATGATACATTTAATAAGAATGCTTCTTTTTATTAACCAAATAGAAAAAATGTGTGTTTCAACAAACAAAATAATAATGTATAGTTAGAGTTGAAAATCTGGAACCAAACCACATATCAATATGTCTTCCGAGCTTTGTGCGTAGTTCTAGTAGTCACCCTTCAACGCATGAGAAGGCTGTCGGTAATTCAGTTTCCACAGGGATATCAGATATGAAACGTAACTACTACTAATATCAGCGGTCTTGTAACACAAGGGTCTAGAATCCTGATATCAATCTAATAGTATTTTCTCTGTCGGCAGTCACGAAATCTCCAAATAGAATTCTACCTAGTCTTAGGCTTAGCAATTTTAACTATCTTATACAGAACCAGAATATTATTATTTAAAGATTGCAATTTCTTTTTGAAAGTGTGAAAATAATACATTCATAACAGTAAACAGGCAACATTCACCTCATTTCGCAGTAAACCTCAAATCGGTAAAGTTTAGCACCGAGCTATATGAAAATGGCTGCTACACGTTGCGACTGCGGTTGCGTTCATAATCCGATTGTCGATACGGCAAATGCAAAGTCGAACAATCCAATGCAAAACAAAGAAACAAGAAAGGTGCGTTTTACACAACACGATAGTCTTAGCCTTTATTGTTGGCGGGAGAGGCGACAAGGCCAATAAAACATTTTCTCTGCAGAACTCCATTATGGAACCCGATATTCGTGTGGGTACCAAACGTACACGAAGTTAGTTCAGATTATTCGATTTTTGAAATTAAATCTTCATAGACGTGAGTTCGGGAATTGAATGTCTCGTAAAAGATTTTAGAGCGAGTTTCGTAATCTCCGGAGGTTCATGTTATAAATCATACGAGTATATTTTGTATACGAGAGAAGAAAAATGCAAACCAAATAAGAGATCATTTTATTCGATATGTTTTATTACCCTAATGCATTATCCAAGTTCAGTTTTATTTATATTTTGATCTTTACTTTGACTACAATATAGAAGAATTATTAGTGATACGTGGAGTATTATGTTGATATGAGAGCTATTTATGCGGCGCATAGAAGAACTACGAGTAGGACTTCATTAATTTTACGTGCTCTCCAAATAACTGTGATCTTCTCGTCGTTCATTTCTTATTGTAACAATCATCTTTTATTTTAATTAAACACGGAAGCTTACTACAATAAGGTGGCTAGGTTAACCTACCATTTCTTCAGAGGTATAAAAGGATTAACAAGAAAATTTAGCTTAAATAAGAAAGTCTTCTACGCACATACAAAAAAATTATAAAATCCTATTTAATGTCAGGCGATACAGCCTTTCAGTAGCTTTAAATTTTATAGGAATGTAAAAGGATTCCTTAAATAGCGATCGTATGGCGTAAGTTAGTGTCGACTCAATCCGCGTATCGTGTGTGCAATAAAAATAAAAGGAGGGTAGAACGTGGTTTAATTGGCGTCGGCACGAGGTAACACGATCATGAGTTCTGGGAAATGTTGGGCTCAACTCTTATTGTTAACTTGGTAACAATGTTTGTGTGGGTTGTTTAGAGCAGTACTTTCAATGAATGTGTAAACTTAATTAGTTTGAATATATCTATGTATATTCTTCCATTAGCTGTAATAGGTTAAGCAAACGTATTTGTTCCTTTAAATGTTTTGTTCTTGACATCACTTTTTATCAAAAAATTGATCTGAAGTGGATGTGTTAATTTTCTAGAGCAGTTCTTAGTTTTAGTTCAGAAAATATTCTTCTGAAGTAGTTGTTAGTATTTTTTTTAGGTTTGAATTATAGATACTATATAATAGGCGTAACGCTGACTTCAATACTTTAAAGAAAACTTCATTTGAAATTTTTACTAGGCCTATAATTGCTCTCAACCAATATGTTTAATAATGAGAGAGTCTAGCAAATACCCATTTTAAATATACCTTGACTTCTGGTACTATTTTTTTTTATCATAAATATGACGCCATAACAATTGCCGTTAATTATGAAACTGAACAAGAATTTAATATTAAAATCTCCATTCTTCGTTAATTAACAAGCTTTTCTTCTTATACCAAAAGCTTATACGCCAACATACTAAAAAGGGGACATCGCAAAAAAGAATACAAGGAGGGATTGTGGTGAACAAAAGGCGAATAGGACCAAGTTTAATCCTGTCCGGCCGTCATTTTGACGTCGCGGGCGAGAAAATTGAATATAATATCGTTTGTATTTGAGTGACGTGTTATTTTCACACGGAGGAGAGAACGGAATCCAATCAGTCAGACGCCGGATACGATAGCTCCGATACTTGGAGTTTACAACTGGAAATGGTGTTTTCTATTCCATGTGTTTTGTAGAAAAGAAAATGGATGTTCGCTTTGTTGATATGCATACGCTATTTGCAGTTTTTTGATTCTCTTCTAGTTTATTGTACGACGTAATTGCATATGTCACTGTGCAGTGACGAAGTTAAATTATATGGTATCACTATCCAATGTCGTCTAAAAATTGTCATAAATGTTGCTTGAAACATGAAAAAGCACAGCTAGTTCACAGCTTACAAAGACCTCAAAATCTTGAAAAGACAAAATGTGGCTTGCAATAGACCCTTTTCATGACTTACTTCATTAATTAATTTATTATCGTTTGTATTTGAGTGACGTGTTATTTTCACACGGAGGAGAGAACGGAATCCAATCAGTCAGACGCCGGATACGATAGCTCCGATACTTGGAGTCTACAACTGGAAATGGTGTTTTCTATTCCATGTGTTTTGTGGAATAGAAAATGGATGTTCGCTTTGTTGATATGCATGCGCTATTTGCAGTTTTTCTATGTTATGTACGACGTAATTGCTTATGTCACCTTGTAGTGTTGTTGGGATAAAAGTATGGCGTATAACTATGCTATCTCATCTCTAAATGGTTTAAGGGCGTTTTAAGCATGAATATGCACAGCTAGTGTAAAGCTAACCAAGACCACTTTAAATTCTTAATAGACAAAAAGTAGAATGAACAAAGTGATTTATCACAATTGGTTCAGTAGTTCCCCGCCCCTGGCCCACATTTAAATAACTACTTGTTTTAATTTCAAAATTTTCCATGTACTCACAAACTTTTTTTATTCTTTATATTTATTAGTACTAAAATTCACACACACACACACACACAAACACACACATTCAGAATATCTCTCCCCCAGCCACAAAAGAGTTTGCTTACCATAGATGTTTATTTAAAAATTCACAACCTGATCAAGGGTTATTACAATAGGGTAAAAACAATAGCTGTCCTCCATTATTACTTGGTGTATAAAACAAAGAAAAAGGCGGGGTAACACTGAAGGGGTGGTTACTGCATAGCACGCTAATTGGTTGAAATACCTTTAATATTGACGCAGTAAAAGTTATGGCCACTATCAAACCTAGGTTATTTCATTAGTACATACCCAAGGAGCTATTCGTTTACAACTAGACCATTGAACTTTTGATTGGAATTTATATTATACGTGTGAATTTAGTCATTAAATAGAATTTAGTAAAGTATAAGACATAAATATATAATATAATATTTCTTTCTGTAAGCTGTTGAAAGTAAGCAGATTTTGTGTTATGGGTACTAAAGATAAACATCTTTTTTGGAAGCTGTAACGTTGATTTAACAAAGTCGTGTTACAAATTAAATCTAAGTATGAAAGGCACGGTATATTTTGAAATCCTTACGTCACTTCTGACAAATTACTAGCAGCAAATAAGTCTAAATCATGTATTACACTCAAAGGCTTTACCCTTTAGTGGCAATCTATACGTCACCGAAAGTGTGGCTAGCCGCTAATTTATTACCCCACAAGGCACTGCGGACATTTCAAGGTTCTCTAATGGTAAAACCCATACATTACGATATAGGTATTCAAACTAAATAGCTTTGAATACATCTCTAATACTTGTTTTAATTCTATTGGTGCAGACAAAATTTACAATTCGGTGATTGGATGGATAATTCACAACACCTACGAATGTCGTTTTAGAATTCTAATTTAGAATCGAAAATAAAACGAGATGACCGTCATAAAAACAAGATTTCGTAACGAATGAGAAACAAAAGCGAGTCAACACTTCGTTTTAAATTAGACGAGCTGTCATCAACATAAATATGTTTAACTCAAATAGTAGATCAATACAAAGAAGCTACAGAGAAACGTAATCAAAGGAATGAAACAATTTTTAAAGAAGTAAGTTAGTACATGTTTTCAGGCGAACGATCACAAAAATGAAACTGGTTTTATCCCGTGAGATTTGCATAAAACTTGTTTAAATGTTAATCTGTGTGCTTGGGTGGATTATGACGTGCCCTCTGACATGGCCGTCCGACGTATATGCACTTAAATATTAAACTAGGGTTGAAGTTGAAAAAGTTTTGAGTGAATTCAAGCGTTATAAAGTTAGTAACGTTGGTCATTGACCACTTTCTTCAAAATCGCTAGAGGTCAATCGTTTAATAAAAATTCCTTTTGAATTAATTACCGAGCTCATTTCAAGCGTTGTTAAAGTTTGCCTGGAATTTTCGGGGATTGTAAAAAGCGGTGTGTAGAAAGGTATTTGACTTTTTCGTTTTTAGAAGATATTTTGTTTATTTTAGATTTTTATTGCTTAAAGCTCGATTGCTTTGTGAAACTTTTACAGTTAGCCCGAAAAAAATATTCTATTATTTCATACTTTTTAATTTTATTCGGAAATGGTATCTACCTGAAAGTTACCAGGAATAAAAAAGGTTCTACTTTATTTTTAGTCTGTATGTTAAAAGTATATAGGAGTTAATTTAGAACTCTTTTTAACTGAATTACAAGCTTTATTAGTGCAATTACAATTTCATTAATACAAGTTAGTACAGCCCATTAATGTCCCACTATAGGGATGGGCCTCCTCCCGTGAAGGAGGGATATTTGGCCTACTAATACCACGCTTGCCAGACGGATTGGTATAGGGTTTAATTTCAAGTTTTCCTTCTTTTTACTTCGTAAATATAATATTCACGTATAGTCCCTTAGTCAGTTTTTACGACACCCGTGGGATGAAATGGGGTGGTGACATATTGTATTCTTACTCCGGCACCACACGGACACACAAATTTTAATGCATGCATGATAAACTAATAACAGAGACGATACCTAATTTAGAATTAATGATGATAATATCGCATCGTTAGTATTTATATAAACTAAATTATTAACAAACAACGCGCTAAAATAATCCGTAGGTTATAATTTAGAGAGCTTAATTACATACCGGATTCACAGCAGCAAATCGATTCCCATGCATTTATATCAAATCAAATACCAGCAGTACTGTTTTTGCTTACCATCAATTTGAGCAATTTCAATTTATACAACAGCTGATTCATGGACGTTACTTATAATGGAATATTGCCGAATACTAAATTACTGTGATCTCGGACAAATTACGGCGGTAACGACGCATTTCCATGTAATTGGCGGTAGTCACTTTTGTTTTGACTTAAGACATAAGTATTAGCGGTTTTAAAAGACTAAAGGCTGAATACTCAAACGTCTTTTAAAAGTGAAGCGGCTCTTAATCTAGACATTTGTATGAGAATTTCTAGTTTAAGCGCCGCTTTACTTTTAACAGACGTTTGAGTATTCGGACGTAAGTCGTATTTCTTACTATTTTTGTTTAATAACGTCAGACTAACATATAGTAGATGAACTAAAATTATGCCAAAAACGTGAGACATAAAGTGGGCAGGCCCCTTACGGAACTTTAAATGGACAAACGTTCTGATAAGGGAGGGACCTCGATGGATAAAGTACCTACGCACATGATCGCTCGCGGTGTAAATTTTCGAAGAGACCCATGTGGAGCACTATTAGCTGCCATTAACAAACACAATCAATCAACTAGACTATTGCAGTCCACTGCTGGACATAGGCCTCTCCCAACACCGCATCCAGTCCGACCCAGAGATCTTTATGAGGTCACCATAAACAAGCACGAAAACGTAAATTACAACAAGTACGGGGTTTTCCTTTAATAATTTATATTAACGTTACAGAAATAAAATGAACTTGTATTGTATATGTATTAAGAACAGGTAAATGTATTACTACAAACACCTATGCCTTCTTTTTGGTGACAGACTAAGAATACAAAATGTCATCCATTCTAGTGTCGAATGTATTAAAAAACATCCAATCTATTCTAGTGTCGAATGTATTAAAACATGTTGTAAAAAAAATGCTAACCACATAGTTATTTAAAAAGATTTCTTCACACGCGTTTCAATTATAGCTTGTATAACGTGAAGTTCCCGTAAATAATGATGATGAGCTTTGCCAAATAAATAATGACCAACGTCGACGATGCACAGTTGATGAATATATGTTAGATGGTATAAAATGACAGGAAAAAGTAATATAGAATAATGTCACTATAAGAATTGGACCCAGGCATGAAGGCTAAGAATAATATAATGATTCTAAGGTAAAAGGAAACAGCTTTTTAATATAATCTATACTATTATTATAAAGAGGTAAAGTTTGTGTGTTTGTGACGTTGTAGGGGGTAATCTCTGGATCTACTGAACCGATTTTAAAAATTCTTTTTGAATAGTCCATTTGTCGGGGAGTATCATAGGCTATATAGTATCATGCTATGACTAATAGAAGTGGAGCAGTAACGAAATAATGTTTAAAAAAAAGGACGCGTTTTTAGCGCCGCCCAACGAAGTGGGCACGGGTCAGCTGACGATGATGACGTAATTTCGTATGTTAACAAATCGTTATAAGAAAGACGTCTGTTACTATCTTTAATGATAAATTAAGTATTGTTTATGTAAAAGTTAAGTTACGTAAACCGTACCTTATTAGATAATTTTGTTTAAGGACTATATTTTACAAATATGATAGTAGGCAAGAATATAAATATTCAGCGCAGAGAAACAATGGTTCCCAAAAGTAATAAATAGGTTTATGTAATCACCTCTCCGTGGGGTGACGGAGTAAGAATACAGTGTGTCCCCACCCCATCACATCCCATGGGTGTCGTAAAAACCGACTAAGGGACTATCCGTGAATATTATCTTTACGCAATAAAAAGAAGAAAAACTTGAAAATAACCCTATACCAATCCGTTTGGTCATCGTGGTATTAGTAGACCAAGTTTCCATCCGTCACTGGAGGAGGCCCGTCCCTGCAGTAGGACATTAATGGACTGTTTTGATGATGTACTCACCTACCTCACAACGTCAGATAAACAATCGGCTCTAATAAGAGCTAGTTCCATTATTCGAAAGGTCTCATAAAAGAAGAGCTACTTATTAGAAAACCTTTCACCTCAATTCGACCTGTTGACCTGAAGTAGCTGGCTGGCTATATCGATAGGCACACCCCTCGACGATCAAAATCATTTAACTGTTTACATTGATCTTTAGAGACTAGATGTGTTTTCAATTGTACGTAATGAAAAGCAATGGTGATAATACGAAAATTAATATAAGAGTTTACTTTCTTGTTTATATTTTATATAACATGGTATAATTTTTAATTTAATTCTTACACCGAAATACTAATTTACTTTTCCAATATCAATAAGACTGTGTTCAAGTCAAGTTAGGTTAAAAATGTTGACAGGAGTTAGTTAATTAGCAACTTTATTTAGCTTGCAAACTAGTGTCGAGCAGTGATTTATTATTTATATTTATATACTAAAATAAAGTGTGGCGACGAAGAACGAATACAATCCTGTTACCGACCCATCTAATTCCATTAGTTCGTTGTAGCTGACTAATAAAAAGTTCGTAGAATTACTAGACTCATTACCGACCACGATTTTTTCTCCATCATTGCAGAATATTAATCGTTTGTTGATCAAAGTAATAGACTGGTGCAAACATTAACAACTCAAAAGTACATAGCGTCAAGAATTATAGTTGACCGAAAAAGTAATAAAATTATATAATTGTCCTACACTTACATAAATTAACTAATGAATAATATGATCATAGTTCCCTACTCAAACTAAAACATGAATAATGTCCTTAAACAGAAATTGTATATTTTGTTAATCTAAACAATCCCTCAGCTATCACTTTGAATGAAGCAATCCAATAATGGAGATTTTTTTTATGATTAATGATTTTTGATGTTCAACCGTGTATAAATCTGATTA
Organism: Schrankia costaestrigalis; assembly: GCA_905475405.1. Classification (NCBI taxonomy): domain Eukaryota; kingdom Metazoa; phylum Arthropoda; class Insecta; order Lepidoptera; family Erebidae; genus Schrankia; species Schrankia costaestrigalis. The sequence continues at coordinate 5,901,902 of FR997830.1, forward strand.
ATTATACACACATCAAAAAAGTCTAAGCAACATGCATGATATTACAAATTTACCATTTATATTAATTAATTTCTAAGTATTTACTCACTCAAAGTGTATAGGTAAGTAAACTTTTTTGTTATTGATGACATACTGGCTGGTTGTAAAAAAAAATTTTCGATTATGTTTTGTTTTTTTTCATAAAATTCAAATGACTGCGAATTTGTTTGAATTTGAGTGCATGTTAATTGCTACGTTTTAGTCTTGATTTTATAATTTTACCAACCATTTAAATACAGTTGGCGACAAAATTGAATTGTTAGACATTCTTTACGTCATGGAGCGACGTCATTTGACGGCAGATGAAATGCAAAGAGCTGTAGGGATGTTGCAAGCGGGAAGTAATCAATCTCAGGTATCTCGACATTTTGGTATTCATAGAAGTGTTATTTGTCGTCTTTGGCAGCGCTACAATAATACAGGGGAACCCGCTGAACAGCATCCAGGCCGTAAAAGGAGTACAACCACTAGGCAAGACCGGTACATACAACTGACTGCAAGACGCCAGCCGATGTTAACCGCTCGAGAGATAAGTTTGAGGCTACAAAATTCAAGTGGTGTTGATGTAAGTCCCCAAACTGTGCGAAATCGACTGCATGAGTACGGCCTACGAGCTCGACGCCCTATCAGGTGCCCACCGATACGTCACGGGAATCGCGCTCGTCGAAATGAATGGTGTATTGAACGCATAACATGGACCCAGGAACAATGGGATAAAATTATGTTTTCCGATGAGTCGCGATTCGGGTTTAGGCCTGATACAAGAAGGGTGCAAGTGTACCGTCGACCCGGAAATACTGAAAGACTCAGGTGCGTTCAGGAAGTTCATCCATACAGCGGCTCAACAGTTATGGTATGGGCGGGTATTATGAAGAACAGGCGAACTGAGCTCGTTTTTGTAAATGGAAACATGAACGCTGAAAATTACGTTGAGGATATTCTCAGACCTTATGTCCATCCATTTGCACAAACCTTTGGCTCCGATTTTACGTTAATGCATGACAATGCGCGTTCACATACAGTCCGGCGAACCAGTGAATACTTGGCAACGGAGAACATCCAGGTATTGCCCTGGCCTGCACAATCGCCAGACCTCAACCCCATCGAGCACGCATGGGACATGCTCCAGAGACGTGTTTTGAAGGACTTGGACGGAGTGACAACAACCCAACAGCTGAAGGATTTGCTACAATTCCATTGGGAGCGAATACCGCAAGATGACATAAACAGTCTCATTAATTCAATGAATAATCGTTGCCGACAAGTTCTGAATAGCAGAGGAGGCCATACTTTGTATTAAATTGTCCTATTCTTTCACAATAAATTCATTTTCTTAAGAAATTTCAATTTGTAAAAAAAAAGTTTAGTTTCTTATGTACCTGTATATTCTAATATTGTTAATTTCTGTTATTAAAAGAACTTATAAAGAAAACAGCTGTTATTTTTACATCATAGAACCCTAAAAATATTATTTTAAAAATAAAATACAACGTTATAATTAAAATAAATTAATATAAATGGTAAATTTGTAATATCATGCATGTTGCTTAGACTTTTTTGATGTGTGTATTTAGCTTGGTAAGAAACGAGTTTAAAGCAAGAGTTACTTCACAGTACAACCAGTAGTCTATCTCGGCCGAATATTTATTATAAATGCCTACGGCTGCGCGGTACGTAAACATGTGATAGGGCTGCCCACCTAAAGCTTTTTAATTACATTTACCTACTTTCCTGCTCGTTACTGCGGCACAGTCGCGACTGTTCATTCCGCAAAGCCACCGCTATCGTGAGCGTGTAGGTATAACTCGCGTTTCGTGCGATTTTATGAAGTGAAATACTGTATATATTTGTACTATGGTTACTTTTTATAAATTTGGCTAAATTTAAAATATTGGTAGCCGTCTTGTGTGTAATAAAACCATCAATATCTTGTTTTTTATCTGATGCCTAGTTAACTAAAAATAACAATTTATGTCGGTAATGTCAAAAGTTATCTTATAACCTTTAAGGTAATCATTGGTTTGGGTAAAAAATATATTATTTATACATATTATAAGTAGTTAAATTGCGATTCTTGATAAAAAATGTTAACTACTTTATTATCTTAGTATTTTGTATGAATAAGAACTTACAATAAAGTCGTAATAAGAAGCTGCCATGACTGAATTGCATTACACAATTCATATTATTTTAACTGAGTGTGATTTTGCTTCTAGTGTGTTTCTTAATAAATGGCTCATTTTAATAATAAGCACATTCAGATAGAGAGTTCGACCTTAATTGCATCAGTTTTCTTTTAAAAATAACACAAATAAGTTGTACGTAATATCATGAAACCGATCATTTCACCAAGCATTCATTAAATTAATTGCAATATATGTACACCCAATTTATCCGTGTGGTGACGGAGTAAGAATACAATATGTCACCGCCCCATCTCATCCCATGGGTGTCGTAAAAACCGACTAAGGGACTCTGTGTGAATATTATCTTTACGAAATAAAAGAAGGAAAACTTGAAATTAAGCCCTATACCAATCCGTCTGGCCAGCGTGTTATTAGTAGGACAAGTACTCCTCCGTCTTGGGAGGAGGCCCGTCCCTGCAGTGGGACTTTAATGGGCTGTTATGATGAGTTCAATAAATCTGATTTTAAGAGACATGAAAAAGCAGATAAAAGCATTATTATTCAAGACTCATCTAGTAAATCTATAGCGTGAAATATTTACCTGCGACCGCGAACAATAAATTGGATTGGAAAGCAGGCATCTCGACCATTGTAAATCAATCAACTGATCATGAAATATGATCACCCGTAATATTATCAATATTCCACTCTCTGTATCGAATTTTGTTGATTAATTTCAATTATATTAATCTTAGTATCTACCTTGTTAAGCTTGTAATAAATATGATTGTTTTCGTCAACTTGCATATTGGTTTATCTTAGAGGAGGATAAAATTGAACGGAAAGAAAATGTTAGCAGAATGTTTGAATTGTTCAGTAGTTGATGTTTTAGTGTTAAAGGTTTAAATCTAAACATATATATCAGAAGTATTCTTTGAAGTACAATGCTTTTGTAGTTATTTTAAGACGGATATATATTCAAATGACATTATATTTTAGAGCATTATATAGGTCATGAATATAAATTCACATTGTACTTGCCGAATGAATAATATTTTAAGAAATGCATTCTCCTTTCACAAGACAAGTAACACGATATAAAATGACATTTAGTTTTTCTCAGTCAAGTCTCGCCCTGTAATTTGTCAGGTGGAAAAGTTATTTATCCACAATAACGAACACCTCGGCTTATCTCAGTGCAGCGGGATAGTTATGACGTTCGGTAAACAAAGTTGTGATTTATTTACGTAACAAAGTCGGATGTCTGAACATTGGATTGTTGGTGGGTTAATAAACAAGTTTGTAAGATGTATAAGAATCCAGATTGCGACTTTTCACTAGATTACGAGACTGTTTTTATTTGTAATGAATTTTATTCACAACAGAAATAGGTAATCGGTAAAAAAAGCAGTGATTCATATAGAAGGAAAATGTATGCTAAAATATAATAGATTGTGTTAGAATAAAAATCTTGTTGTTTATAAAAGTTTTAGAAAAGTATCCATAAATCTGTTAAATTGTTCTTGATTTTATAACAATCCTAAATTCTAACACTAATCTCTATCATCAACGTTATTAATTTGTTTTCTTTTTCATATAAACGTGTGGTTGCAAAACTATTGTGGGTAACACGCCTAAAGCCTAGAAAAGACTGGTTAAACTTAGATAAGTGACGAAACTAATTTTTTAAACTAATTTTATACTATTTAATTCCGTTGGATAATATCCCTAAATTCAATGATATTACAAATTTAATAAATACAGGTATGTAGCTTCAATATATCTTAAAATAAAGTCAGTGCTAAGAGCATTGTTTCAATAAAATGAGACTTTGAATAATATAATAACGATCTATGAAGTGATACATAGCAGTATCAACTCAACAATAAGCTTTATTATAAATTACATAAGTATCAAAATAAATTAACACGTAATGCTGTAAACAATGCTACAAACAAGAATAGATTTTATATATGTATTTATTATGAACCACTGCTAGCGATAATTTTTTTATGTTATTTTTACGTCTACATTTTACAACGAACGTGATGATGAATATTATAAATAGTAAAGTTTTATTTGTTTGTTATGAAGTATCTAAACTTGCTACACCTAGAATATTTACTCCGTAGAATGATTCAATGTAGGTGCTAAAGGACGTAACAGAAGTAGTTTGATTTCGGGTAACGAATTCATTGAGATATTCAGTATGTTTACAGGTCTGCCATGAAATTATGCAGCACTCGATGCATTATAAGTGGTGACAAAAAACGATAAAAAAATTTGATTTGTGACAGTGAAACTGATTTCAGACAAATGATGAGGATTCAAAGGTTTTGATATTAAACTAGTCAGTCGTCTTCCTTACAAATACAGTAGAAAAGTTAAACACGGTTAGTCCATTGTACAAAGAGAATATAATCTAAACAAAACCACAACCTAATTTACTTTTTTTCTTTCAGTTGCTAAACAAGCCCACATAACAAAAAGAACATCAAAACTCACAAAGCTGCCAAAACTTCACGCCATAATTAACTGAACTAAAGTTTTTTTTTTCACCAAAGGGTTGGCAAAAACAACATCCCGTTACCATGACAACGCGTAAATAAAACCACTGCATTGTTATCAAGAAATTATCCATCATAAAATAATTGAACTGCAATCGTGTACGATTTTATACTTTTACGGTTGCATTAATTTAATTGGATCGAAAGTTTGATTGAGTATTTATATTAAATAATTACTTAATGTTCAAGGAAATGTATTTGCATTTATTATTGTAGATATATATTTTTTTTTTTTAATTTAACTTAATGTTTCTGTTGTTCTTAATGTTATGATATTAAATATAATTGGGACTAATTGTGCTTTATTTTTTACCACTATTGATATAAAACATTGAGCTATCAGTAGATAAAGTAAAGACTGAACACCAAATAAAGCTCATGTGTAGACAACCAGTACATAAACTACGTAAAATCGAAGCTTAAAGTAAAGCAGAAATATTTAACTTAACAACTGATTGAACCATTCAAATTTTAAAATCGATCAATATTACTTCCAGTTAACAGGCAGGTAAATGAGTATTTCAATCAATTGCTTAGCATTGAAAATATATCTGGATTATTGATAACGACGAGAAAGCTTTGACTATTCGATTTATTTTTCCAATAAGGTGTACTGTACGATGTCGCCGCAAAACGAAACACCGCCCCAACAACCGACCATACGATGAGATCGTCTGTGCGCATCACAAAAATATATTTGCCGTCTAGACATTCCTAATACAATAGACACAAAGTTCAAAATAAAAGATTTAATGAAATTTTATGTCGGCAAAGTATACGTGCTTTGCAAATCAAGTGCGTTAGAGAGGATGGGAGAACCACGTCTATGAAAAATCGTGACGAGGGTGACACAATAAGTAAGGCAAGGTGAGGGAAGGTAGGGAAGGTGCTTTAATCGGAAATATGTACCCTTCGAAAGTGCAAGGCTAAGGGTGCGTACCGACAACACAGATACACACACCAAACTCTACTCATAAAAAAATATATATTGATAAAAATACTGACTTATTTACTTTATGAGGATCAAATATTTTCCTGACGAAGATAAATTGACTTCGAATTAGCCCAAAAATATCAAGGGGAGTACTTACATAAGGGATAAATCTTAATTCCTTTAGGCTTTGCTCTTGTCAGCAACAACTCGGGAATCCATTAGGATCCCAAATCAATTTTAACGTTTAAGTAACTTCTGTAGAAAGTCTGTTTCGGCGAGACTTGTTTATTTTATATAGGATTAAATTATTTAGCTTTTTTCGTAGATACCTAATCTAATTCGTTTTTTGTAGCTAAGATTTTAAAGAGTTTTTATATTCATTTACTTATACAGTAAAAGTAATATTGTTATTTTAGTAAAATTTGTGAAATGTAAATAAAGCAAATGTATTAAATATTTATAATTCACAGAAAAGTATTTTTGTACCGTTACGGACGTATCAATTACAAAGCTGTTCATAGAACAATCAGTATGAAATCATGGAATATTTTTATGTACTCGAAGGATTAAAAATAAAAAAACTATTTTTAACTTACTACCACCTGCACAAGTACCATTTTTAAGTTCTGATTCAGATTTTTTCTCAAATAACAAGCTATACTGCTACTCTGGTAATTGGCAAAGAACTAAGAAAACAATTGTTAAAAAAGTAAAGATGGAAAGCTTAACATAAAAACTGATCAGTATGGTACTTTATATTTATAGCCCAGTTCTCTCTAAATACCTAAAAGGACCGTCCCTGTAGTAAGACGTATAGTCATCATAAGCTACATGCTACATTGACGAAAGGCTCCGGCACATAAGTTAAAACATAACGTAATATTTCCCAGAAGCTTAAACCATGATATTGCTAAACCTACAATAAAGCTTGATGAGAAAAATAATAAAGAAAATTATTTATTCTCTCTCATCGTGCATAAGTCTGTAAGTAGTTGTAATATAAATTTATTTCTAAATAAGACTCATACCATTTTAAGTAAGAGCAAAATGTCTTTGTTTTAAAAGGGTATTTACGATCTCATGCATATAATTTTACCTCTTGCCTTTTTTTATTATTCATAAAAGAAATTTATATACATGACCAAGATGAAGATGACTTTTGTTTATTTATTACTCTTATTTTGAGGGAAAGTTGGGTTCATACTAGCACTTGTATTCGTGAATCTCTTTTGCTCATTGACTTTGATAAGATGACTACCGCTCGCGATGAAAGCGTCCTGTACAAAGACGACTTCTTCGTGGCAAATATTGAACCATTATATTGATCAGACTAAAGTTAGAAACAATAATATCTTACTTTAGTCTGACTAACAAGTCAGTGGTCTTCTAATTCTGTATGATGGACACACTTGAAATTTTAATATTCAGTATAGTTTATTCTAATATTATTATAGTGACAATAGTTGCACGATTCCTACTTTACTTAGCGACGAACTAATTGTGGAATTGGATTGCAAGCAACAACAGTCCCCAACCTGTAGAAGTTTGTGTAGAAACTTTTAGTTCTCTAATTGAATAAGTAAGAAATTTTTTTAACACTTGTTGTTTTAATTTAAGAACTTATTAAGAACTACATAATTATAATAATATTATTAAAATATAAAGGTAAATTTTCCAAGGGCAAAAATGAAAGATTGAGTCATCTCAATTACCATCCAATTAAGCCCTTTCCTTAACCATTAATTTGACTACTTAATTAAGCGAAACTATTTTAACTCCTTTAATATCTATACAAGTACAGTAAAACATGAAAGAAAACCATTTATAACCAAACGTAAATTGATAATACTAAGAATAAAATTAGATACTGTAAATAAAAAATGTTTTCTTAAAATTATTCTATCAAAATACAACGCAAAAAATTCTTATGATTTCTCTATCATCTATTACGTTTTCTACACACAATTTCCTCTTACATCCAATTCGTATTTTTTCCAGAAATGAACCTTTATTATGACAAAATACTTGACCCTTAACAAAATCTGTTCAATTCTGAACCCTTCAAGAGTGAACAAAAGTTAGGAATGTTTCTCTTTGCTTTTACGTAAAAGTATTTTGTACAAGTTAAATTATAAATGTATGAAGTTTTTAGCTATTTTTGAGCATATTTTAATAAATGTTTAAAAATTTAATTTTGGCATATTCAGTGTCATTTTAATCTGTACACCAATCGTTCTGACCAACTTAATATTTGTTGGTGTATAAGAACCGTGCCTCACCATCATAATAACAGCCCATTTATGTCCCACTGCAGGGACGGGCCTCCTCTAGTGACGGAGGGATACTTGGCCTACAAATACCACGCTGGCCAAACGTATTGGTATATGGTTTAATTTCAAGTTTTCCTTCTTTTTATTACGTAAAGATAATATTCACGGATAGTCTTTTAGTCGGTTTTTACGACATCCATGGGATGAGATGGGGTGGTGACATATTGTATTCTTACTCCGCCACCACGCGGAGAAAGAATACAATTATAAAGTTTAACCCGGCGCCAATGAGGTGAAAATAATTACGAGAACTATGACGCCGGGTCATGGTGACCCGAAGATTATTAGCATTTCTTTAAAGTTACGTGATGTTTACTGTTTATTTTGTTTGATCTTCTGTTAGTTTTTCTCATTGTTTTGAGGGTAAAATAACAAAAGAATGCAAGATATTTCTTAAATCCATCGTTATAGTCCTTCGTCAGAAACTATGGAAAATCAACTTTGAAAACATAACTTCAATAACTATTCAAAATAAGTAATAACAAACTTTATAAAACATAATAAAACAAATCTATTTTACTAAAAGGGACATCAAACTTCATTATAAATTCCACTAATCCGTCTTCAGCTTCCTCCATGGAGCTACTGCAACTTTCGTAGTAGGAGTGATTATTTCGGGCGATTTTTTTAATTATTTATATATTGCAAGCATGATAAAGTGTAGCTAGGTTTTTATCCTTTTTTGAAGGACACACCTGACATCTCCTATGAGTTTTAGATACATTCGCGGATGTTTCTCAAGAGCCACTGTCGAGAAATCAGCAATTCTCTTGCGCAATTGACGAAGCAATTTTACTCAAGTTTCTTGTTCCTGTCAGTGATACTGAATAATGCAAACTCCTTCTTTCTTCAGAAATGGCCTCTTTTCATCACAATCTAGCTTGCATCTTGTACTACTGCCACTTTGGCTGTATTATGAAACGTGATCATCAACCTCGTCTTATGAAGAAGTTTTTTGTGATTCATTATTGGAGTCGGATTTATCTAAGATCTGTAATATTCTTTCCGGGCTTTATATCAACAACCTTTTTGATAAATTCTTAAAAACAACCAAGAAAATCATTACTATAAATAAAAAATACAAAGAAAAATATGTCACAAAAATACAACGCTTTCGATGACGCTGGGTCATATTGACCCGTTTTTGCTTCATGCACGTGTATCTGCTTGCCTTCGCGACGAGGCACTGAGTTCGTGATCGGAGTGCGTGAGGAGATACTGTATCTCCAGCTACTAGAACAGTCAAAACCACAAAGCACGCCTAATTTGAAATATCGCTGTTTGAAATCATCTCGGGTCATATTGACCCAGCGTCATTGGCACCGGGTTAATACATAAATATTGATTAGTCCCTAAGAAAGGAGTAAGTACATTAATAGAAATAAATATTTTGTTCCTGCGAGTAATTCAGTAAACGATCTCAAACGATACTTTAAATTATTTAATTTAACATATAAACTATAATATTATAGCGAGTAAAGTTTTGATACCAACTGTGTGCACTAGCGCATGAATATATCAGTTAACAGACTTTTCCCTTAACTACTTCAAAATTAACTTGAGAAGTACAAAGTTCATAACGTGTACAATATAGAGGAAGTATTGATCAATTTGTAGAGTCTTTACAAAATAGTCCGATGACCTAAATAACAAATAATAACTGATTTATAATAGGTCTCATTCAGTATTAATAAACGAACGAGTATCCGATATTTCGACACTGTTACAAGCGCCACGATCACGGAGGAACTGAAGTACTTGCGGTTAATAAGTCTTAAGAATGAAAATATCGTTCTACTCTCTTTCGCACTCGTCGTTCCTCCGTGATCATGGCGCTTGTAACAGCGTCGAAATATCGGATACTTAAAAACCCTAAACATGGTAAATATCCCGAAAGTTCGTTTATTAATAGTTATCATAGGTCATTTAGAAGTACCCACTGAAGGTTTTACTTTCAGTATAGTAACGGAGGGATACTTAACCTAGAACTATTAAAAAGGAAAAGGACAGAAAGAAGATTAGTCTAACTCCTAAAATGTCTCTGGTCAACTCCTATTTATAACCACGGAAGTTAGCATTTCTTGACAAATTTAAAACGACTTTTTCTTTTTTTAAAGTAAATACCTTTTTTATGAAAATTGACTGCTTAGTATATTTTAGAAAATACAATGGAATAATCTCTTTATGTTATCGTCGTGGCAGCTTATAATCAAAATGTTTTTGATGCATGTTAATACACATAGTACAATAAATTGAATTATTGTCATAGTGCTTTATTGAGTTAAGTAAACCCCATTTAGAAAGTCCAATAATAGTTAAAACACTTACATTTTATTCAACTAATTTGAATATTTTGTGATATTAATACCAGTAATGTTGAGCTTAGCTACTCAAACACAAAACTAGTTCAAACACAATTACTGCTAATGTAGTTTGAACTTTATTTACAGTTACATAAGATTCTAAATCAATTCATAATAATGTATGCATTTGCATGCTACTGGCTCCACCCCTAGAGTGAAGACTAATGAATTAGCCCGTCAATAATATCAAAGCAAATGCCAGATGTCAATTTTCAAGTGACAACCGTTTCAGGGGTTGCCCTATTTAAGGACTTTATATTTAGTTACGTACATATATTAAGGTACAAATTGAATTGTACTAGTAAATACCCCTTTTAAAACTAAGGTGTCGAGATTTTTATTTGATTGATTACGTTTATAATGTGACGTTTGCGTGTTAACAGTGTTATATTTTATACGTTAATAAAAATATTAAAAAGTAATCTGTCAATTTCTAGTAAGCATGTGATATTTTTAGCGATGCAATAGAACAGCAAAATGAATTAACTACGCAATTCATGATCTTAGAAAACATTAATTGGTAATTACGTTAAATGAGGCTCTATCAGATTTTTTTACAAGTTTTCGAAATGGTTAGTACTTATTAATTAACGAATTATCGGGATATTTACCATGTTTATAGTTGTTGAGTTTCCGATATTTCGGCGCTGTTACAAGCGCCATGATCACGGAGGAACTCAACAACTATAAACATGGTAAATATCCCGATAATTCGTTAATTAATAGTGAATGTGACCATGACAGTTTAAATAATTATATTGGTTAGTACTTACTTGTATTTTTAGACATACCAAATTAAAGTATTCTAGAATAATGGAAGTATTCTCAACAAATATATCCTGAACTACAAATGAATAGTGTCAGTAACTCTTTTTTTTCCTTGCCCTATCCTTCAGTCTAATCGTCATCGTCATTTAATAATAATATAGGTTATTAAATGGCGATGCCACAATCTGAACCATGATTAATATAATCCTCAAGTATTCCGATTAGAATAGTAAATAGCGAGGCTCTTATTCATTTCTAAAATGCTATCTATCATAGTGGTTATCAGATCGTTTACCGTTTTGTACTATTGAATAAAACAGTACATAAACGACTATACACAAACAGCGTTTGTAAGACTTCGACTAGCTTCAAGAGAAACCAATTTCGTGGTCGAAGCTTACACTATGTGGCGTGTGCCACATGTTGCTTGTCTTCTACGATTAGCATATCAAAGCTCCGTCTAAGTCCCAATTACGGTTCTAGGCACCGTTGTTCTCCTTAGATGGTGTTTATCGGTTCATGGAATTTAATAGCTTTTAGTATAGTAAGATGACTCCTTGGTTTAAGTGTTCCATTTGTAGTAGGTACGCGAATAGGTACTTTTCGATTCCTGTTTCGTTTTTTTTTTATTTTGTCTGATATGTACCTACAAACATTTATATGGTACGTTGTACTTTTCGATTCCTGTTTCGTTTTTTTTTATTTTGTCTGATATGTACCTACAAACATTTATATGGTACGTTTTCTTTACTAATTTGTAACTCAAATTATATATATTTATGTGTAGGTAATGTTTTATATTTTAGGTAATTTCAAAACTCAAGGAAGCGGATATTTTAACAAAGGCACCAAAGTATTATTATTACAAACAAGGATTAAACTCAAAATGTAATTAGTTATTTTATTTAAAAGTCAAATATAAAAAAAAAGTAAAAGGTAAACAAATTTAACTTTCAATAGGTAAAACAATAATTACAAATGCAAGACTTTTTTTAAAAATAAGTATCTAAAAGATTAGAAGAAAGGAAAAGAGAAGTCGACGAAAATGGAACCCTTTTAGATGGTAAAAACGTCAACTTCGTAGAAATTAAAACGTTCTGATTTTGAAATGTAAGCACTTTGAAACTCTCAGATCTGTTATAACTTTACCATGTACTTTGTTTTGTTTGTTTTTGGGTATTTAGGTATCGTGAGAACAAGTCGGTACTTTAACTTACAATAATAGAAAGTTTAGTGAGAAGAAACATGGTGGAATATTTGATATTGATGGTGTGGTAAATGCCAGCAAAGAAAGAATCTATTTCAATTAATTACCCATTAAAAAAATGGGGTAATGTCATGTGATAATTATATAAAACCATATAAATATTCTTTGTCAAAAACAAATTATTAATCTGTAACTCAGTTAACAATAACAAGTCATCTACAAACTATTTAATCTTGTCTAAGTTAGGCATGGCTCTCATAATTCAATTTAACACAACCTATATACATACATAAACTACTAAGTTCCTGTAAAGATAGCCACATAAATCAGTACAGACGTCCTAACATGCACGCAGTATACACACGTCCTAACATGCTCGGCGTAGGTACAGTGGAACCTCGAATTGGCAACCAGCCACGCACCCACACGAGTCCGATTCACACATCACCTACCCTACTGCTTGTGACGGGAATAAGTTACTATTCACATTTTCCACGAGGTCGAATTCCTGACGCTCTAAGGTTTTGTTGTGACGTCAAAGCTGAGATTACTTGACGGTTTATCCCGTGTTCAAGATGTGTACTCAGTTGCGTTTACCTGTTTAACGTATAGTAAAATTCTATATTTAGATGGTAGGTAATTGAAATTGTTTCTTATTTATAACATCTGTGCGTTTTATGTTATTGTAAAAATATGTTATGGTTCTTAATTGGTTCGATGGTACCTTTGTGATTAAATAATTATTATTATTCCATTGTCTAATTAAATGTAAAGACGTAAATAGTCTAAAACATTTTGCCTACTAGGTATTATTCTATAATATTATATCAAAGATATTATTGATATTTATTCTAAACCAATAAATCACTCAAGCATTCACAATAATAAGAAATGTGAATGATCGCGTTCCTGTCAAGTTACTTATAATATACGCAAAAACAAATACAAAATATAAACTTTTAGTAAAGGCGATACGACTGTTGTCGAGTGTTACCACGCATCAAGTCAATTTATTCCGACTGCGGTTGTGCATGCAAAAAGATCGTAACAAAAAACTCGTTCGACAGTTGAAGCGAAGCCCTACCCGACTACGACGGAGTTCGACTTGGCGAAAGTAATTAGTCGCAAGCTCGCGAGCTGTCGCTACGTCACAACGCATCAATTGCTCCAAACTCACTCTCATGGAAAATTGGTACAGCGACTCCGACGCCCATTCGTACGTACAATGGACAACGCTATCGTGTCCAAATCAAAAATAGATCAAAGTAATGCAGCCACAAAACGCCTCTTGCAATATTAAGTTATTTATTGATTCTGTACTGCGACATCACAGCTCATGATTCATACCAATAGAATTAACTCATATAATTTATATACCATTGTTGGTCGTAAGTAATAAGAATTAAATAGGAATATATCTCTGTCGTTTTGTTATTCATATTACATTACCGTATCTTCCTTTTCCAGACGTTTTAAGCGTTGATTATTCAGCGCTATCGCGGCGTACCATCTGTTGAGACAATGCTTCCCAATACAAGTTTTGTTGTAGTAAGAATAAGGCATTTTTTCGTGTGCAACGAAGTATAGAAGAAGGTTATAGTGAAGACACATTATTTTGTCACAATAGTGGGTGCCGCCCACGCTACGGGCAGCAGCAGCGCAGTCTTCGGTGATGCACTGCTTTAGGGAACGAATAAATTACCCGGACCGTTCTCGAGACGAACAATGCCGCATATAGTTTCACAGTATCTTTAGAATACCTCTTTGAATAAAATTGTAATGGGTGCATCTTATCTTGAAGCTACTGTGAATATAATAAGTAGCTACTTGTGAATCGAATAAAAGACTATCTTGGCGTCGTTGTTTTACATATAAATGGGATTACAGCTAATAAACTAGTGCCAACACATTCCAAGTAAAGCAATATAATGAATTTGACTTAGACGTTTGCATTAGAGACAGTACCGTGAGAAGCTTTTAAACCACAATGCTCGTGGCGTCTACGCAAACCGCAAAGAGTATGTAATCTAATACACGAAGCTCAGCGACACTGGTTTTCATGGCCGCATTTCTCATATTACACGACTGAGCTGTTTAATATATTAAAAATTTAAAATTATGCGATTATCAACCGAATATCGCTGATATAGGTTTTGCTTACATAATAAGCATTATCAATAATGTTGTTTGCCTATTGATTTGTAGGTATTATTTTGATTTAAATCTACTGAATACAAATTAGTTCTCTGCACATGGCAACTTAGATATAGTTATCTATCTACTACTATCGTATGGTGTTTACAGCCTGATTATTCCTGTGTTTTTATAGTTATACCAATTTGTATAAAAAAAGTTTAATTCTAGACAACATCTACATTAGAAATATCTTTCAATTTTAGGGTGAATATTTAGAGAAGACTGTTTTTTCTTTATTTATACGAAAAAAATATCAGTCAATTGTCTAAAGAAATTATGCAAAAGACAATTTACCACTCTTTAATACAAGAAAATACAATTTATTTTGCCTGCTTCATATTTTTGACTGATACAAAATCAGTCAATAATAATAGGTATGTAAAACAGATAAGATGAATAAAGTATATTAATAACATTCATAGCGAGCTTTCTATCTTAAATATAAAGAAAAGAAAATTAAGAAAACCATAAAACGTGGTTACACAAGTACTTTTAATCTAATTAAATTCATCAAACTTCGAAGGAAAAGTAATTTTAGAACAAACAGATTTAAAGCTTAACGGCGCCACAAATGGAGACAAAATCAAGTATTAATTCAGAAAGACAAAACCAAATACTTCCTTACTCTGCAATTTAAATTTTTGAATAACAATAGCTATTTAAATAAACCGCTTGATAAAACAACTTCAGTTTAAATAACATCCTTTAAAATAGTGAGAAGAATTTTTGTTTCACAACAATAAGATTTACGCTCTGAATAATATTCAAAGCTTAGCTTTTGAAATTACAAGAATCTTATTTCACCATCACTCGAACATAAGTAGCAGAGACCGAGCAATTTCTGTCTCGCAGTTAAATCTCTGGAGACGTACACAAAACGTTTCCTCTTCTTGTCTACTGAACAGACACCGTGATAATTCATTTAATTTTATTTACCAGTTAATCTGTAGAGCAGACACAAAAGCCTTTAAGAGAAATCTTGCTTAAATTTATTTTAGAAGCGTATGTGTGTCTATTTTACTTGTATCAGTAAATTGAGAAAGTCGTTACAGTACATTGAATAAAAGACATTAGGGTTATGGTAACTTTTTGTTATATAAATATATTTTCAAAACGAGCACATAAAAGAAGAGCATTAGTCTTTGAACTTGACAATCTTTATACTTCGGCAGTCTAGTTTTTGTTTAAATTATTTTTTTATTTAAAGGCTTTTACTTTACAAAGGTATGCCAGCGTATCCTAATCAGTTAGCAGTCTAATTTTATAAGGTACTATAATAACATGCAAAATTATGTAAACTATTGAAGTTAAAATACTTTAACCGTTTAGAAGTCGTAATTTGATAATAAAATAAAATGTATAACCTGACAATAATGGGCTCATTCAAGTAGAAATTCAAAATCATGTTGCGTTTGTTTATAAATTTAAACAAACACTAATTCACTATTTATGTACACATTAAAACAAACTACCGTCTCGGGAGTCAATTTACACTCTCAAGTATTTTGTACCAATAAAATTTTATAACTATACTTAATCTTTTTATCAAGAAAAACCATTAAAATGACTATAATGCTAAATTTTGCGACCATGTTAAAAATAAAGACGATAATATTAATTTGATTCCTATTATAATTAATAAACAAGTAGCAATGTAAAATTTGTATGCAATAAAATATTATTAATACGTTAAAATAACAAGTTTAATGGAACAAAATTAGTTTTATCCTATAATAATATTTGCATAATAAAGTTCACTGAAGTGGCTGTGGATATACGTTATATTAACCACTTCGTGTTTTACGCATGAATATTCGATTGGCCATTCCGCAACCCAGTTGATTTACTGCACGGTACTAGTTTAGTTTTTATTCAGCTAGGTGGTAAGGCTAACCATTACAAGCATATTTTTATTCAGTGCAGTAATCGTAAAACTAGATAAAGAGATAAATTTTCATAGAGAAGGTGTAACGACAAGAGAAATAAAAGTTGACGTTGAATAAATAAAAGGCCCCCCCCATAAGGCTTTATGTTTCAAGAAATAATAATAATCTTTACTGTATCTGCAAGGCTTTATTTTAAAATAATACATTTTACTGGCGATAACAAAACAAATAAAAAACATGTGTTAAATAAAAAAACCTTTGAACACAGTCCGTTAATTAGAAATATACAAACCCTTTTCAAAATACAAAGCCAAGAATTAGTCGAAATTATTTAACCCGTGAATTGGCTTTCGACGACTGTAAACTTCAAATCAAGGAGCGAGTTCACAAGAAAAGCTCCACCCGCTTTAATATGCACTTCACAATAGTAAGGGGTTCGAGTTTTGAAGAGGTAAGTCCTTGTGAAGGCACTTTATCTACCCACAAGCCCGGTACTATCGCGAAGGGACGGGTCCGATTAGAAGTCTTGATCTTTAGAGAACCCTACGATGGCCAGTACAGGAGTTTTCCTGTACGTATGTTGGAAGGTAATTTTTGTGCTTGGCGAGCCTGAATTTTTCATTGGGAAAAGTTTTATTCGGCAAGCGACTCGAGCACGACTTAGTTTTAACCCGACGAAAATATATTAAATAAGTTACAAACATGTTTGCTACATTTGGTAGGGTATTTCTTACTCGTATATACGTATTAAACATTTATTTTATAAAACTTGAATAGGATTAGGTAGAGTCACTTTCAATAGAAGAATTGTATACTTATAACATAATCTTTTGTATATTGGACCTACAACTTTTTTCCTGTTCTGCTACTATTTTCAAAGGAATATTCTTCAAAACGACAATTCTGTTAAGTTAAGAAAATCACGTTTTCTATATTAATATTTTACTAAAAAATTATAACCGCCCCTAAATTACTTCTAAGAATGAACAAGATTTTAATATAATATCCTACACAATTTTCCTGATTCTATTCGACTGTTTACATCGCTGCTCCCTTAACTTCTAAAAGATAAACTTAAGTATAAAATGCACAAAACTATTCTTAACACAATTTCTCAAAATAACATTTACGCATAAAGGGTTGTATCCAGTAGTGTTGTTATACCAACTTTGAATAAAATACGTTACCCAAGGGTACTATGTTCAAAATAAATTTCCGTGGACGCACAAAACAATGTGAAGATCAAAGGATGTTTTGGCAACTTTATAAGGGGTGATCGGGGCATGCGGTAACAAGATGCTAATGTAATCGTTCTCTTAAATTACGTAGGGTTCCTTATCATCTTAGATTGTTAGACTAATGTTATTACTATTTATCACCTCATAAATTTTGGATTTGTCAATTGCGTTTAACTGAGTTCGCATTTCGAGTTACTTAAACCAATTTAGTAAAATCACCGCTTGTTAACAATAGATCATGTTTCCAGTTCAATATACACATTATATTAAAATTTGTTGATAATAATTAAGATAACAATAATTTCACAATTCAACAAAATAACTTTAGATTACAAGTTGCTAAAGCTGACCAGTTATTACTTGACAAACAAATCGTAAATCAGTAGTCAGAATAGTATTTAGTTCACAACCAGACAACATGTCATGTACTACTGAATGTTGACTTATTTGTACACACAGCAACAGTAACTAATCAAGCTAGACACTCATGTACCTTAATACCTAGAAATAAGACACAATTTCAAATGAAAATGTTTAACTTGATGTGTTGCTGTGTGTACTATTAGATATTTGACGGAAGTTAGATCGTTTCGATTAACATAGCATACCTGACCACAATCTAATTTGTTGTTAATATTTAAAATAATTGCTCGTTTATTTATCCTTATTTCAAAATAGGTAGTTTATTTAGGTATCGCTATATTTAGAGTGTCTAAATAACAGTTACGCTTCACATTGTATTAAACAGTTATTTATGGCCCTTTGTTAAAAATATGATTCTGGTAAACTGATAAATGATACTGATATCGCCAGTATTTTAGATCAAAGGTATCTCTGTGAATCGCAGTATTATCTAAAATATCATTTCCTGTAAATTTATATAAATAGCAAACAAACATTTTAACAGTTTGGTAATTCCTACATTACAACAATAAACAAGATGTTTTTAAATGAGATTTAAAAATATCTTCAAGCATAAACAATTTATAATTTTAATATTAGGAGTAATGTTACCTGTCGTATTTTAACCCATGAATATTACTGACTTATCTAACTAACAAACGGAGTAAAAACTGAAAAAGTTAACAAAACAAACCTTGATTTCGATAGATCATTAGATAAATTAGAAAACGAACTGTAATGATATTGTGGTGAACGTGTAATCGAATGGTTCTCGCCATTATTGGTAATCGCCTATCAGTTTTTTAATAACGTTTTTGGAAATAAATCTACAAAATACCATTAAATTCTTGAAATAAATTACCTTTTGTAAGTAAGCCGTTGACTAATAACAAAACACTCCGAATTTATTTAACAATCAAAATGTTGAATGATTTTCATCAACAAATACGCAAAGAACTCAATTACAATAAGCCGTATTGGCCCCGTTCAAGCGCAATATTGAAATGCTCCAATTTGCATAGTTATTATAAACATGAGATTGGGGATTTACACCATACGAGTGAAGGCGATAGGTGATATTAAATACAAGTAACAAAAAAGGATAGCAACAATAGACTCAACTGATGACAGGCAACGTGAAAGCATCCATTTTAAATAGACCCGCAGATCCTGTTATTCAACTAGACAAATATAATACTTTATTAAGAGTCGATGAGCTCTACACATTTTTGTTACAAACGTGTCATGTTTTAGTGTTGTTAATGATCACAGCTATAATTCTGATAGGTAGTTACGATAAATGATGGTTAAAATAACTACAAAAGCCAGCAACCCTACTTAACTAAATATGCATGTAATTAAATATCTATACAGATTTGTCAGCACGGTAAACATGTTTTATCATTCGTAAAAATATTTCAGTTGTTTAAATAAAAGATGCAACAGTTACGGTAAAATAATGTTTTTTTAGCAAGGTAGGTATAATTTTATTTCAAATTACGCAATTAAGTATCGTGAGTCTTCATAAGTTAGGTAAGAAAAAGGCTCAAAACATACTCAAGGAGATAAGTGTTACTATAAATACAATGTAACTAAAACATAAAAACATAAACAAAAAAAACTTACATAACATCTTTTGTCTACGAAAAACTTGTAATCAAGCTAACCTTCGTACCCACATAAAAATACAGAAACAAACAAAATATTTATATTACATTCCCTTAGAGAAACCTTGCAAGGTCCCTAAAACTTGTAGATATTGTATACCTACGTGACGGTGAATAGTCTTGTAACTTGGCAGGCACATTCCAGCAGTCGATCGATCCGGATTAGGCTTGCCCGACCGTCCGACTAAATAAACAATGTGAAGAGACTGCTTCACCCTTTTAACGAATCCCTCTGTACTCGTAAAGCTAGTAAGTATTATTCGTTGCTTTTACATGTATGTATGACGGGTTCTAACTAAAAGTGCAGTTGAAATTACAGGATAGGTTTTAGCACTTTTTGTTAAATAAAATTCAATTTTTATTATTTCGTCTCTCAAGTTTAGAGTATAAATATTATGAAACCTTCATTAGCTTTCGAAAAGATAGGTAAGTATATTTTTGAGTTCTTCCTTTGATGTAATTTGTTTAACTTACTGTGATTTAATGTAAGGTACTTGGTGATCATTTGAAATGATTCGCTTACCTGTAACAAAAGAAAAATTAAACTATGATAAGTATATTAATAATTAATATTATACTACAATAGCGCCAGGGAACGTATATTGACTGATATGATGATTGTACATACAGTTACACATTTAACATCGACTACGGTATATTGGTATGCAAGGTATTGTCGGTATTAAAGTTAACCTATAAAAGACACCATTTCCTATGAAAATTCAAAACAAAAATTATATAAAATATGTTGGTACTTAAGGAAAAATTATCCGCGTGGTGGTGGACAAACAATACAAAATGTTTCAACGTCGTCTTGTCCCTTGGGTGTAATGTATCATAACAAGAAAAATAAAAATATAAAAAACTGAGAAAATATGCCTTGGTACTTATTTGTAGACCAAGCTACATATTATTAGATTAAAGTATACGCAGTCTGAGTTCATGAATTACAATTAAAATAATTAAATGTCAAAGTACTCGTAATTAAAAATATTAAAATACTTTTAATGGTACATTTAGTGCCAATGTCTATTTTCCTGCCAACCTTTATTAGTTAGAATAGTTCTCTATAAAAATACGAATAGAAATAAAAGTGCCAGTCAGAATAAATAATAGACTAACATAACAATAATGTTATGAAGCAAATGTGGAACAAATTGAGTAATCAGTGCCGTAATCAAGATTGTAGTGTATTTAGATATAAGTGTATTTTGCAAAAGCTTTTTTAAAATTATACCTTAATACATAGTTACGACATACCGCGAGGACTTTATCTTTAGTGGATTTTTAAGAAAAAAAAAAAACATAAAAAGTAATAATAATAATAAAAAATAAAAATAAAAAATAAAAATAAAAATAAAAATGTTTATTTTCAGATAACTACGCAATCCATAATTTGTTAGTAAACTTACATCTAATTTTGTTAGTACTTATACTCTATTAGTGACAAATTTATATTTATTAAGTTGCCAACAAGCTGACAATTTCCGCTTTCGGCTATTTCCCTCAGAACACTGTTATCGCTCCCCCGTATTCGGCGCAACAACGAACCTGCTTTCTTGCGTAAAAGGGCACCAAAACTATCCACGCCTGCATGTGCAAACATGGCTGAGGCGCTACAAAAACGTGGCAACTTTAACAGTGCTCTGAAGGCATTGTTGTATTGGACCCGCAGGGCGCTAATCGATTTTTTCGTATAGTCTGCCCACAGACTACTCGAGTACAAGGACGTGCAGAATGCTTTAAATAGAGTAATCTTTACTGCACTTGAGCAACGTACAAATCTGCGAGCCAACATGTTTGCCCTAACCGATAGCGCCCTGCGTTCCCTTTCAATATCAACATCATCTTTTAAATCGTCGGTAATAAAATGCCCAAGATATTTAAATTGATTCACTCTCTTAAGAGGTTGACCATTTAGTTTTAGTGAAGGTACAACTGTTGGACACTTTTTACCTGCCTTAAATACCATGTACTCGCTCTTCTTGTCATTATACAGTAAGCCGTGCAAACCTGCATAAGACTCACAAATTTTTAAGAGCTTTCTGAGCGCGCTGACTGAGGGGGCCAGCAGCACGGCGTCATCAGCATACCAGATATTGTTGACGCATACTTTGCCAATATGACAACCGACACGTGCGCTGCTGAGCTCCTCAATCAGCTGATTAATATATAAGTTAAAGAGGCCAGGCGAAGTTAGCCCCCCCTGCCTCACCCCACATTCCGTCTTGTATGGCTCAGAAAACTCCTCCGCCCATCTTACAAGATTCACCTGACTCTCATACCAATACTTAAACATTACAAGTAGGTCTCCTGGCAAACCAGTCCTATGCAGCTTATTCCAGAGGAGGTCATATGAGACAAGATCAAAAGCTCTTGAGAGGTCCAGGAAACATGCGTATACCGGAGTACGCCTGTCCGTATAGTATTTCACCGTGTGCTTTAAACTCATTATTGCGGTTTCCGTGGATAATCCACGTCTAAATCCATGTTGACCGTCATGTAGAGTTAAAACATTTTCTAACTGAGAATAAAGCACACGATCAAACACCTTTGCGATTACTGTCGCTAGAGAAATTGGCCTATAATTCGACTTGTCTGATATGTCCCCAGTTTTATTTTTAATGATTGGAACAACTATAGTGTTCATCATTTCATCAGGCAAGTAGGAATGAGCTAAGCACATATTAAATAACAGAGCCAATACTCTCGGAAGGTGAATACCAGCATGCTTTAGATGTTCGATGCTGAGATCGTCATGACCGGGCGACCTTCCTTTGCTCATCGTTTTTATAATGCCATCAATAGCCTTTGCCTTAATAAGTGTAGTAAGGTGGCCCGTTCGCGGAACACCAGCACCGATCACCCCTTTTGACAGACCTAGAGGAGACTTTACAGTAAAATGATCTTTAAAAACATCCGCTATACTCTTTGGATCATTAACACCTTCCACGCTCAAAGGGAGGCCAGGTCTAACATTCATGGTATTGGTAGATTTCCAAAAACGACCGAAATCACCCCTGGAATGCAGAGAAGCCAGGGCATCCATTTCAATTTGTTCACGATTATTTTGACACCATTTAAGCCTACTCTTAAATACTTTTCGACTAGCAACCATCTCTTCATACAAAGATCCACAGGTAGGTCTCCCGAACCACGTCCACATAAGAAATTTAGACTTGGCCTCCCTGTGAGCACTTGAAACATATTGATTCCATCCCTTTACTGGTTTCTTACGCTGTTTAATTACCGGGTAAGTCTCACTGGCGGCTGTCGACAGTTTAGTTATAATATCGTTATAAAATGCATCTACAATTTTTCGATGTGAATAATCCTCACAAAAATCAAAACAACATTGAGAAAACATTTCAGGAAAATCTAATAATTTTAATTGTTGATTACATATTTCCATGTAGCTATTTATTTGTTTATCAGTTCTAAACCCCCACTTTACACTATTAAATTTATAATTGCTTTGCATTGTTTTACATTTACTAAGTTTTAAGTTACAAGTAGTTACAAGAGGAAAATGGTCAGACCAGTATGAGTCATATAACACCTTTGAGTCTACTATTAATTCCCATGCGGCCTCCGTGACCACACAGTGGTCTAACCACCTCCCACACCCATGAGCATCACTAATATAACTATAGGTTCCTGAATTTAAACCTAGCTTTTTAATATCACTACATACCCATTTTTCTTCACAACAAAAGTCAGTTAATTCATTATAAAATGACTCACCCGGATGAGCATTGTAGTCTCCTAATAAGAAAACTGATTCCACTGCATTTTCCTCCACGATGGCACTCAAAGTACCGAGGCAATCAGTGAATTCCGTAAGATTGTCCGGCTTATCACACGGCATGTACACACTACATACGATAAACGACCATCCACTTAGACATATTTTAATAGCACATATTCTGGGGTTATTACACGGTATCACTGTAACACATTCAAAAATACTCTTCCTCCACAGTAGCGCTACTCCTCCGTACGGTCTGCCAGTCAGCAGACCCGCAGACGTATCAACAGCTGATGTACCCGTGCTCCCGAATTCCTCGTGTATAGACGAAAGATAAGACAGGTCATGAGGCAACAGCCATGTTTCCTGCAACGCCAATATGTCGGCTATACCACACAATTTTCTAACATCTTCAATTGACCTTTTAATAGATTTGCAATTGAAAGTAACAAGTGCGTTATTATTTAATGTATGATTATTATTATCCATTATGTAGTTTTTGTATTTTTCCTATGTACATCATTATGTCCTTTGTCAACATTATAATGAACAAAACGACGAAACATTATACCCTTCGGCCATAACTTTTCTTCTAAAAATAGTTTTAGCTTAAAAATCGGCACAAAAAGTTTAAAGGCATTATGTCCTCTCTCTACTCTTTGTGATAACTTTATTAAGGAAACCTGCTCGCCTGTTTTATCCCTTATGTAGTTTACTATATCCTGTTCCTTTGTCTCCGTGTGCACATTTGTAATAAAAATTGGCACTTTGCTATCCGCCGCTTTAAAGTTAGGTACATTGTTTCCACAACCGGTTTTGTTGCTATATCTTTGCACTCTTTTCTTCTTCTCAACCACTTTCCATTCACTTTCTTTCCCTTTCCGCTGATGTATATCAACACTATGCACATTTTTATGACAATTTAAAATAACGCTGTCGTCTAACGAGCCACGATCCTTAGCAAGTGCACTCGCAAATGACAACGGTAAACAATATTTATTATCCGTCAGCTGATTGTCCGTCGAACCAGTTGTACATGACGTCATCTCAACAGGTGCACAGTTATGATCGGAATAACTCACTATTATATCTCCTTGTCGAGCGGCCTCATTATTTTTCTGCTGAGTGGGGGGTAGTACTATTAACGGTGTAATATCCTGAGTTTTAAAACTTGGTACACTTAATTCGTTTTGTAATGGGCTGTCATGGTTTTCTAGTAATATACCCATAGGGCCACTATCACATGGAGAATGATTTGACTGAAAAGCTCCTCTCTTCCTGTTTACATAATCAAAGTTATTTACTAACGAAGCCGATTTCAAATTTTCTAGTTCGTTTTTAATAACTGTCATTTGCTCGATCGTAACACAGGAGTTTCGTAGGTTGGCAATTTCATCACGGATTATCAGAATATCCTTTAACAACTTTGATGCATCTAGGTAGTCAAAAGTTATCGGTGGTAATTTGTTCAAATCTCTTGCCACAAATATTGGAGTAACGTCCGGATCAGTCTCTTTAAACAAACATATAATATCTTCGATATCCCGCTGCGTCTTCCCGCCACCTTTCCTAGTTACTTTTCTAGCAGATGTCGGTATAGCTTCAAACATCAAAGTTTTCGCTTCGGATATTTCTTCCGCCGTAAAAGTCGTTACACAAATACGTTGTAAACTCACTTCATCCATTATTTCAATTTTATTTTGAACAAACGTCAGTATCTCCGAGATAACCACATTACAATTTGCACATTTCACACGCTTCGTATTAGACATCGCGAAATGTCACATCAATACATAAATAATACGTGCGCACGCGATGACGCACGCGCGGTGACTGTAATAAAGTCTTAACTTACATTTAAAAATTAACACAAATTATAAAACAGAACATTAAAACGATATCACAAACATTCTCAATTGCGCGACAACATCTCGAAAACTATTCAAATGAGTGAGATATCTTAATGGCCGCATTAAGTTCATCTCATGTAGCGATCGGGGAATAAGGTCGGTCGTGCATTATCGGACAAGGAATTTTACGCATATTATACTACATTATCATGAGGTCCACTGTTAATGTACTTTGTGAATTAGATTGCTGATTGTAGGAACTTTGAATTCTTGTTATTGTTGAAACAAAGACGTAGTTTTAGACGCAGTTTGGACAGACTTTCTGAGTTGGTTTGACGTGGATGAGGGAGGCAAAACATCGCGTGTAGTAGAAACTTTTTGGAGGTTCTATGTTTGGTATTTAGCTGTAAATATTTTGGTTGATGAGATAATGATAATGGAATGTAAGGCTGAAAGAAAGTCGTTTTTGACTTGACTTCTTCAGTACTAATTAATCAAAACAACCGTGATCGTGATCAACTTAAAATAAATAAATTCATGTTCATTCGTGCACATCTTTTCAATAGATTTCTTGAATATGGACGAGTATTAAAAAGCTATTATAAATATAAACACTGCTATAACTAATATAATTTCAAATTTTGCAAACAAAATAGATGGGATGTAGCTAATTAACTCTTGTCATAGAAAAGGTTGGCTATAACCAACTACGATCAACCGGACAGGGTTAATTTACCTTAAAATTATAGCGGCATACTATCAACTGGTCGTAAATAAACACCCAAGCTGTCCATTCACTTACTGAATTACATTAGGAAACAATTTTGTGAGAATTGTTGCGGTTTGAAAGCTTCAAAGACAGATTTATGGAAAACATCATTTTGAATACAAAGACAAATTGTTTTATTTATGACTTTTCGGTTTATGATATACTATTTAATCATTTAACTGTCAATTTAAAATATAAACAAACGCTTACTTTGGTCTACGGTTGCTGCTTAAACGTTGGTAAACTAGTTGCTTTCGAGGTATTCACCAGCTGTTAATTATGGCGTAGTATCCTTTACTCACTCTTTATGTTGTTGTCCAATTGAAATTGGGTCAAACTAACCCTAATGTGATTTCTATTAAATATGTAGGTACATACATCAACCCATCAACGAAGGGTCACTTTAACCTATTGTAATAAGGGGCATTTTTGAATGTGTTATAATGAGTTATTTTCGTAATTGATGCTTGTAAAAGTCCCCGCGACACAGGGCATGATCCCAAGTGCGGGAGTTGTCTTTTAAAAAAAAATAAGAAATAAGAATAATGTACTTAACAAATTCTTTAGCAGAGTATAAAATATTTTGACATAAGCATGTTTACTAATGTGACTAATATTGATACATACTCGTAATATGGATAAACTATACACAAAATAATGGATGTAATATGGTTATGACGCTTTTCTTTTTTCCGTGTGGTGACGGAGTAAGAATACAATGTGTCACCACACCATCTCATCCCATGGGTGTCGTAAAAACCGACTAAGGTACTATACTTGAATATTAACTTCACGAAATAAAAAGAAAGAAAACATGAAATTAAACCCTATACCAATTCATCTGGCCAGCGTGGTATCAGTAGGCCAAGTATTCTCCTCACGGGAGGAGGCCCGTCCCTGCAGTGGGACATTAGTGGGCTGTTATGACGATGACACTTTTGGAAATGCATTATTAAAAGTAACAAAGTATACCAATAAAGCCTTCCTACTATTAAGACATTACCAACGTTTTAGCAGGTTTAAAACAACAAATTATATTTAACTTTCTTTTACGCCCATCGGAAAAGTTTGACCATTACAAGAAAATATATGCGTTCATCTAATAGAAAATATACGAAGAGTTGAACTACCATTGGCATGTTTATATTCGTATCGCGTGAGCGTGATGTTCCCAGGCCTTAACAAAACAATATAGTAGCAAACAAAAATAAGTCTTAACATAATAAGAATAAGTTTGGAATTTAAATTGTTATTGTGTTAAAGTCCCACGAAGTTCCGGTAACCGTTATACCTGTCATAGATTTAAAATACTGCTATTGCTGTTTTTTTTTGGATGTGTGCGTAGATAAGTAATCAACTGCGCACTAGTTAGTTAGAACTGGTAATTCGATACGTTTGGCAGAGACGATCAAAACTAACAACAGTAATAAATGAAACAAATTTATAACTTCAATTCCAAAATGATTGACTTGGAATCATGACCTGTGTTACGAGGGCCTTATTAAACAGATATTCAATAGATACAACATGTCCTCTAGGATCTGAATAAAAATTTGTAGATCACTCGTATCGGAATAAACAACCTTGAGACTTTAACCGATTATCGCGAGCGCTGTGCAATGCAACCAACTGTTATCTTTAATCTTTAATAAACGATTTGATTAATTTTTTTTCAAAAGCTCATCTTTTTCGAAAGCTTATTAATTGTGTTTCTATAGTTGCAGGGCTCTTATATAAGTTTTCATGAAAAAAATAGTCAAAATGTATTATTACAAAATAAACCAGCAAGGTCCTTTGAAATATCAATAAAAACATAAAATCTATTTTCGAAATGAATGAAACCTTTTTGGAACTATCAATCAAACGTAACGGACTTTTTTTTAGCAATGTTAGAATACACAAACCGATTTAACTATCGCGGAATTATAGGTTGCGGTCGGATGAAAACTACGGATAGACGTGCCACGGAGTTTCAAACTCCAATTTATATTTTTATTATTTTTGAATAGAGAATATAGCTTTTTGAAACTATTATGCATAGTTTCAAAAAGCAGCTTTTTTTATTATTTTGTATTTTTAAAGTTTTTTCTACTAAATCGTTTGTCTATTGTACTCATTGTTATATTATTGATTTTTGTTTGTCATTGTTTGTGTATTTTTATAATGGCGTGTAACTTCAATTTCTTAGGTTAGTGAAGCATAAAATTAATGTTGTGATAAGTGCATAAAGCTATGAGATATACAAAGAAGACCAACATTATGTTAAGGATTGCCTCATTAAAGTAACAAAGGTTTATCATATAGGACTTGTGACATGAGAGAAATATTCTGGCTTGGCGACCGCGGAATGAAACACGAAGGGTAGATAAACTTCTTTCCACGCAGTGATCTACAAATATTTGTCTTCACCAAGCTGTCGTTTTTTTCCTTATTTTTTTCCAGCTTGGTAGACCGAGGACCTCATAAAGGTCTCTGGGACGGACTGGATGCTGAAGGCGCAGGACCGAGTTCAGTGGCACGTGTTGGGAGAAGCCTATGTCCAGCAGTGGACTGCAATAGGCTGGTTGATTGATTGATTTAATTGAAGCTGTCATTTTATTTATTGTATGACGACCTCGGTGGCGCGCCGGTAGAGCCAGCGGCTGCCGCGCATGAGGTTGTGGGTTCGATCCCCACGCAGGACAATAATTTGTGAGATCCACAAATTATTGTCCTGAGTCTGGGTGTTCTATGTGTCCGTTAATTGATGTTTGTAAAAGTCCCCGCGACACAGGGCATGATCCCTAGTGCGGGAGTTGTCTTTAAAAAACAAGAACAAGAAAAAAAACAAGATGTTATATTCTTCGCAACAAAAAGCTGAATCCCTAGAGCAAAAAATGTAAAAAAAAAATTAAAATGTTTTAATTAATAAAATTAATTCTAATGCATGTTTCTTAAACGCATGTTACCTAATGAAACGGTTAATTGACGAACACGATTAGTTGTTCGAAAGGTTTTAAAGTTCAACGGCACATTAAACTTTTGTCATTAACAATTTAATCCCCGATTAACCAAATAATTGACGTCATTTCATTAGCCGCTATTAAAAGTTACAAAAGTTTTAAGCTGAATTAGACAGGTTTTTGCAGATTTAAAAATATTAAGTTTAAACATGCATGGCAGTTTTAATCACTAATACCACGTGCCATAACATCTGCCGACAAACTGTTATACAGTTTGGCAGAATGTATCACAATGTGTAACTTTTTGAATAAAACTAAAAATACTAAAAATAAGGGATAGGCTCTTGGTTATAGATCGGATGTGTTAAAAAAATCTGGTTGATAAGTGAATAATGTTGCTGCTTTATAATTCTTAGCATTCTATGGATTCTCGGAAGGCAGGAACATTTTGCTAACATCACAAGGCTTACGACTCAGATGTAGGTTTAGCTCAAGCTTAATGTTTAGTTTAAGGTAAGGCGGCTTCTAGTAAGGAAACCAAATGACGGATAATAGTTGGATTAGGCGCGTCTTAGCAGAGACCAGTGATCTGGATAAGGTTAAATTCATTGATTGAGTCTAGAAAACAAAAGATTATACATAAATTTTTACTATAACTGTAACCTAATCCCGTTTTATCATTTAAAGTCAATACGCGGAAAACAAGTAGACCGTTCAAACCTAAATGATTTTGACTCCAACTTGTAAAATTTACTTCCTTCTAAATTCTCCATTACGATGTTGAAATTGCATCGATGAAAATTCCAATATCAAAAGTTCAAGTCTTAACTTGTGTAATATCGGCCGCTTATTTTCTCAAGCTCCGTACTTCATTACTAAAAGTAACAAAACTTGAAATGGCTATTATCTTAGTCGGGCAACGTTGCTCGTTACAAGTTCATCAAAGAACCCGTCGGTTGCTCGCAAACCTTCAGATAAGAAAACACATTCCTCATCGAGTATTCGAATTATCTCAGCAGTGTTGACACAGTTGCGTTTGGGGGTTATGACACAAGTTATGTAGCGATAGCGTTTGTTGAAACTACAAAGATAAATACGGTTTTGTATTTTTTTTAAATGGGTGCTTAATTCTTTCGAGTTTGGAACTTTGTTAAAAATGTTTTAGACCATCCCATTAATCTAGCAATGCCCTGCTTAGTGAAGCTTGTACAAAAGGTAGATATTCATTTATTTATTTTATTTTACAGAAGACTTACGGACTAATAATAACATAAGTACAATCAATATTGTTATACCATATTGCCAATTACAAGCCCTCACAAGCCTC
The DNA here is from genome assembly GCA_905475405.1 of Schrankia costaestrigalis. Classification (NCBI taxonomy): domain Eukaryota; kingdom Metazoa; phylum Arthropoda; class Insecta; order Lepidoptera; family Erebidae; genus Schrankia; species Schrankia costaestrigalis. The sequence goes on from FR997830.1 coordinate 5,932,261, forward strand.
ATTGAAATATAGTGTTATTATGTTAGTATATTATTATACTTTGACAAGAATTTACTAAGCGTAATGAACAGTGTGACTCTACTGTAGTTGAAAAAACTCGCTCAGCGCTTTCGTCTTACACCTCAATCAGTAGGATCCAGTAAGCCAGCATATCTGAACCGCTGTAGTATTTGTACAGCGCTGATTTCGTCGACAATGCTGTGTAAACTGGGGACCGATAACCTACGACCGGCCAGCTATTATTTGTTCGCTAATTATTATTAACTGACATGTTTTGTTTGCCAATTTATTTTTTTGTTGTTCCAGTTTGCTTGTGTTTGTTTTATGTTCTTAAGTTGAATGGGTTACGGAGATAGTGCCGTTATTGTTTGCGGTTTAAGCTTTAGTTTATAAGTGTTACATGATTAAAGATAGCTTGTTGAACTAAAACAAATTAACCATTAAAGCCGACATGTTATTATTCATTTTCTTCCGCATTCTGTGAACGTTTGATATGCATGAATATTTTTAAACCCATTTTTTACACTTAAATTTAAATCAACTTATGTATTTAGCTTCTCGTCTTATCTTTGAAATTAATGGATAAATCTATACTAATATTATAAAGAGGTAGTTTGTGTGTTTGTGACGTTGTAGACGGTAATCTCTGGATCTACTGAACGGATTTTAAAAATTGTTTCTGTGTTGAATAGTCAATTTATCGGGGAGTGTCATAAACTATGTAGTATTACGCTATGACTAATAGAAGTGGAGCAGTAATGAAATATGTTTTAAAAGGGGGTCGCGTTTTTTTCGCCGCCCAACGAAGTGGGCACGGGTCAGCTCATTTTAAATAAGTAAAATGACAAGCCAGTTTTTGATAGCATTACATCATTAAATTAGTACGCAAACTATACTATGTAATACCAAAACACAATTCTTTTCAATCAAATAAACTAATGTTTACTATAATTATATCACGAAAATTTGCATTAAAAATAAAATATTAATCGCGTTACCGTCCAAATGGTTAATCTTAGAAATAAATCTAAATAATGAGTCCCTGAAACATGCAAGAACTGAACTTCATACGTACCTACTACGTCACACATTTTAACATTTTCTAAGCAGTTTATTAAGCACGCGATTTATTAAAACGTTACTTTATGTGTTAAGTATAACTTTTGACTAGTGATAAAAATGGCGGTTTTGAAAAGTTAATTGTCGGTTAGTTAACTTAGCCTGTAATTTATAAAGTAGATTATGTTATTATCCTGTTAAATGAAACTTTAAAGTAATTTATATATTGTTTCAACTGAAATATCGGTTATAAATAAATGTTTTTGTTCTATTGGTAAAATTTGACCAAGGCCCATGTCTGTATAAATATCCTAAATCATGCTTGCCAGATTTTGTGTAGAGTTAATATTTAAAAAAAACATCCGTCACAACACCTATACCAATACAAACAATCATGTTCATGCACATAGAGATTTGCATTGAGCGGGAATCGAACCCGAGACCTCTGCGTACCAGTCATGTTAAATAACCACTACGCCACAGAGGTCGTCAAATTGATTCGCATTACTTTAAATAGCTTTTACTACACCCTCAGGGCGAGTTAAAGTGGCAACATAATGTGACTACTCTTAATTTGTCACCAATCCACGAAAACACGTCACTAACATCAAGTTAGTATAAAAGTTAAAACATAAATTATTATTTTAATATTAATTCCGTAACTCACATCCAAGTATACATGAAATAATATTCTAAGACGTGGCAGTGAAACAGTTCGTAAGCTATGAGTAACCACATTCTGTAACTGAGAGTGTGATTTGAGGTTTAACACATCGCTTGCTTTCACGCTGTAGACAAAATCTCATATTACATAGACTGATACAAAACCGGATTACTTACTATATGTGTGAAGAAACAACGTAATCGGTGTCCTCAAAAGAGAATAAAATAACTATGTAATTATAGAGTAATACTGATACGTCTAGTAAATTATTTTATTTGATATGTGTGTGAATAGCCAAACAATAACATTAGTCAAATTTCTAAAAGAAATACCAAGTGTTTCTTACATGTAACTCGGCAGAATCTCAACGAATCCTTTTTGTTTTCCCATGAAAACAATTCGTCAAGAACGGCCCCACTTTCGGCATTCAAAAGGAAAAATGGAAGCCCAAACAGGCGAGCAACGAGTTAGGCCGTAACAAAATTCCAACAAAGGCATGATTAACGATTTTTCTACCCCCCAAACTCATTCAAGCCGCGTCGATATTGAATCCGTTAGAGGGCGTAAAAATGAAAGTTTTTTCTTCTTTTCTTTTACAAACATTTGTGTTACACAGACACTTTAGACGATGAGCCAATCGTAATTATTGACACTGCATAATATGACTTAATTAGCTAGCACTAAAGTTGCGATAAGTTTTGCTATTTTCGGAGCTATTATAGGATATCACAAATCATATTATGAAAAATAATAATGATCAATGTATGTGCCATGCGACCAATTTTATCTCAAAGCAAAAATAAACTTAAAAAAGTACAAAATTACCTTAGAAAATATTAATGCAAGACATTTTACCTAGTTATACTTCATTAATCCGAGTGCATAAAGTTGAATAAGCAAATAAGTAAAACCGCATATATCTTTGTTAAAATCAAGGCATCAAAATTCTATGGAATTAACTACTTATCAAGGTTTTGTATATGTTCAAAGACTGCTTTAACGGAGGACTGGTTGAGATGAGAGTTATTCAAAACTGCTACGACCAGGACTACGTTGCGGTTTTGCTACTGCATATAAGTTGACTTAATTCAAATAGAAATGAGACTCTTATTAACATTGACATTCATGGATTTAATAGTTCATTGTTTTACCTTAAACTCAATAATCGTAACAACTGATTATTCTCCCACATCAGGAATGTAACTCCACCAGTAATGGATGGAAATGAAATCTATTTATGCCACGTGAGTCCAGTGTATTAAACGTTTTTACGGAAGTTTTTATTTCTTTAGTAGGTACCTATTGGATCAATTGAAGTGTTAACATCGTACTCATAATGCGACCAGAAAGTAAGGTATAACGTATGAGACAAAATAAGATAAGTATGGAAACGGACTCATGGAAAAAATTTTAACTCAGATAATTCCCAAAGTAACACACATTTTTACAAAACATAAAAAACAGCCTTGCAAACAAGGAAATTACTGCCAAAAACGAACATTAGCGTGCCAATCCATCTGTATGTCTCGTATAAGTCAGTCGTGATATAACTACAGTAGTAAGTTTTTCCCTTAGTTAGTTTTCAACTTGTTCAAAATAAATGACTGCTATTTCAAACGAGTGACAAATAACACAAACTTTTATATTGTTAGAAATTTTGTTGAGATCTATACACTTTATAACGAGTCCAAGTATGTACTGGGTATTGTTTTAATAGCACTTTGTTACCAGTTTTTCGAAGATATTCTTTGACAGATAATTGTACGCCGTGAAACATCGTTTTATTTCGTATATTTTATCAAGTTTTTATTGTAACTCGTTTATAAAGTCGTTTAGACTTCATCGGGAGTCTTCGAAATTCGATTGTGAAAGGGCTATGAATTTTTAACTAACTTACTTAAGACCAATCTCCAAAATTTAAAACCTGTTTTTAGTCGGCGTGTAGACAAAAATCTTTTAAAATTAGAATTAGTTGAATAAAACTTGATCGTTGAAACAAAAGGTCCTTTCTTCTTTTATGTCTTTTGATTACATTGAGAGTTTGATCCGACAGAAATTCAATAGAGCGTGAGTTAAGTGGCTCATCTGTCGAACGTACACACATGAGTTATCGGGTTGCAAATTTTAAAAGAATAAAAAATTAGCTCTCCATATTAAGTTTCGTAGGAATAATGCGGCAGGTGTTCGCATTCACCTGGCGAGCATGTGTTTTGTATGACTTAACTTAATTAAGCATATATATTTAATAAATTGCTGAAATGTAAATTAGCAGAGTACATGGTTGTAAAAAAGTAAAAGTTATGGCGAAATTAAAAAAGTTTACTTACATAATATGTATCACGTATTTTCTAGTGGTACCTAAGGTTTTATTTTTATTAGAAACCAAGGTGGTAGGAATACAGTATAGGACGCAGAAATAGATCCTCTGTTTTGTTATCACCAATTAAATGTCGCACTGCGTACATGTTCTTTGTTTAAAATACGAACGAAAAGATAATAATAATACATTTATAAGAATAAACATACAGACAAATTGAATAAAGAAATTAATATAACAGAATATAATATATCATTAGTAAGAAAATTTGTTAAAGAATAGGATAGGAATCTATAGCCATTCTTGGCCACATTCTTCTCAGAGCTCTACTATAGTCGTCTGCGAAAGTGGTAGTAGTTTGGCAGACATTTTTCTCTATACTATTCTACTACATGTATAACGATTTGCATGTGTTACTTTGTAACCTAAGTGAATAAAGCTATTTGACTTTGATAGTTAGTAAAAAAAATATTATCTTTGTGTTTTATAGGGGTAATTTAAGTAAACTTTGGCTAAAGAACAAGGAACTGTATCAACGTTCTTAATATTTTGAACAAATGTAATCTATGTGTGTCATCCGTGTGGTGACGGAGTAAGAATACAATATGTCACCACCCCATCTCATCCCATGGGTGTCGTAGAAACCGACTAAGGGACTATCTGTGAATATACCTTTACATAGAAAGAAAGAAAACTTGAAATTAAACCCTATACCAATCCGCCTGGCCAGCGTGGTATTAGTAGGTCCAGTATCCCTCCGTCATGGGAGGAGGCCTGTCCCTGTAGTGGGTCGTTAATGGGCTGTTATGGTAATCTATGTGTCACAATAATTTATATTAAGGAAAAAAGCCGAAATCAATTACTCAAGTTGAATGAGAAACATTATAGAAAAGGGAGATTAGTAAGTATTTAAGACGATTAAAACCTACTGAGATTAATAATCTGATTGTAAGATAAGTAATACGAGTACAAATAATATTTTCGAAATATTATGAAGAAAACTTTGGGTATCGCATGCAAAATTAATGTTCTTAGAATAAGCTTAATTTTTTAATACTAACTAATTTCTACAAACTCCGAAATTTACTTATCTACATACTTTAATAATATGCACAGTACATATTACGAGTACATAATTTACTTTTTTACTGATATGTACATAGAAAACACTCTGAATAGTGTAGACCATCATATCCATGCACGCAAAGATTTGCTAGGAAAAGGAATAGAAAGATTTCTGCATAATAGTTCATCATAACAGCACATTAATGTCCCACTGCAGGGACGGGCCTCCTCCTGTGACGGAGGGATACTTGGCCTACTAATACCACGCTGGCCAAACGGATTGGTATAGGGTTTAATTTTAAGTTTTCCTTATTTTTATTTCGTTAAGATAATATTCACGAATAGCTTAGTTAGTTTTTACGACACCCATGGGATGAGATGGGGTGGTGACATATTGTATTCTTTCTCCGTCACCACACGGAGAGTGTAATTAAAAGCCAGCTAAAATTTAATTTAGAAATATAAACATTATTACACAACGTGGTATCTGCTTAATTATCTGCCTCACAATAATTAATGTATTCATTGAATGAGTACACATAATATAATACCTACTCGTGTATTAATTAATGGATTAATGTGAGATTAAGCTTCTAGCGATGAAGAGCTAACTCATAGACGCAACATTTAATTAACAGATTGGGAAAGTATAGGAGGTAATAAAAGGTGCTTGAATTATGAGTGTATTAATAAATTATCGATCTTTGAACAATGAAGGTGTTTTTCATTGACTTATAATTATGTTTTTTCTTGTTAGTATTTTTACCCCCTTACTCATAAACGCCTCTTAAATACAATTAGTCAATTGATTAGCTTAAGTTCTTACGGTTTTGTTTGGTTAGAAGGTTGAACTACTAATATAAATCTCACTAAACAGTGATTAAATTTAAGAGGCGTTTATGAGTAAGGGGGTTAGTTTTTAACGTTAAAATCACTTAGTGTAAATCCATGAAAAGACAATTAAATTTTTTTCGTACAACAATATTCTCAGGCTTTACATGGCTGCGGATGATTTTTTTTATTCGAGAAGCTCAGTTTTAAGTTTTGAACTTTGAAGTATTCTCTAGTTTGTGATGGAGTTTAATACATATGAAGTACCTGAATACTGTCATAACGTGCAACTTACGAACTTGATCCTAAAAACGACTCAAATTAAAGCGGCACTTAAACTAGAAATTGTCATACAAATGTCTAGTTGAAGTGCCGCTTTACCTTTAAAAGACGTTTGAGTATTCGGCCGTCAGTCTCTATCTTAATCCATACTAATAATATAAATGCGAAAGTAACTTTGTCTGTATGTCTGTCTGTTACTCTTTCACGCCTACACGGATGAACGGATTTTGATGAAATTTGGCACAGACAATCTTTAGACCCTGAGAAAGATCATAGGCTACTTTTTATTAACAAAAAAAATTTTAATACAAATAAAAAAATTGAAATTTTTACCAATGTGGGGGTGAAATAGGGGTTGAATTGAAGATAAGACAATAAATCTTGGTACTTACGTAGGCTTTTTCTACAAACGGAATTAACGAAATTAGATCTGTATGGATTCGGAACGGGAACTACAAAGCCTCACATTTACTTCTCTCTTACTCACAACAAATTCTGATTCTGATTGACAAAAACTAATTCCACGCGGGCGAAGCCGCGGGCGGAAGCTAGTGAAATATAACTTATCAACCCTTCTAAATCGATGTGTAATAGGACAAATGCAAACATGAAATCCTACACTTCATAAATAATTTATACAACAACCTTCTCGAGTTATTTTTGTACCTTGAAAGCTGGTTCTGTAGTTATCAGTTAATTAAGCAAGAAGCCGATTACCGTGTAATTAATGCAAAAGCTTTACTCAGTTATAATCGGAGTGCCATTATCATTGAATTTAATCGTTAGTAACTACTTATGTATCAGTTGTGAATCACGTGAGAAAGTTTTGTATGAAAGCTGTATGATATTTATATGTATTTAAATCATGACAATCATAAGAGCCCATTAATGTCCCACTGCAGGGACGGGCCTCCTCCCAGGACGGACGGAAACTTGGCCTACTAATACCACGCTGGCCAGATGGATTGGTATAAGGTTTAATTCCAAGTTTTCCTTCTTTTTATGTCATAAAGATAATATTCCTTGATAGTCCCTTAGTCGATTTTTACGACACCCATAGGATGAGATGGGGTAGTGACACACTGTATTCTTACTCCTTTACCACATGGATTAGAAGCCGATTACCGTGTAATTAATGCAAAAGCTTTACTTAGTTATAATCAGAGTGCCATTATCATTGAATTTAATCGTTAGTAACTACTTATGTATCAGTTGTGAATCACGTGAGAAAGTTTTGTATGAAAGCTGTATGATATTTTATGTGTATTTAAATCATGATCATCATAACAGCACATTAATGTCCCACTGCAGGGACGGGCCCCCTCCCGGGACGGAGGGATACTTAGCTCACTAACACCACGCTGGCCAGACGGATTGGTATAAGGTTTAGTTTCAAGTTTTCCTTCTTTTTATTTCGTAAAGATAATATTCATGGATAGTCCCTTAGTCGGTTTGTACGACACCCATGGGATGAGATGGGGTGGTGACATATTGTATTCTTACTCCGTCACCACACGGACGGCAAAAGCTTTACTCAGTTATAATCAATGCAATTATCATTGAATTTAATCGTTAGTAACTACTTAATGTATCAGTTGTGAATCACGTGAGAAAGTTTTGTTTGAAAGCTGTATGATATTTATGTGTATTTAAATCATGATTATCATAACAGCCCATTAATGTCCCACTGCAGGAACGGGACTTCTCCCGGGACGGATGGATACTTGGCCTACTAATTACTTACTAATTTATATAAAACATAAACATTAACTATGTTGCTTGCATCAAATTATTATAATTATTTCACTAATACCCTATTTGAAAAAGAAAGTAACATAGCAACAAAAATACGAAAGAAACCTTACTGCAACTGGTAGGTTATAGGCAGACAGTATAAGAAGAGAAAGTTTTTCTTTAACTTTGAAGGAAACCTTTTCCCCCAAGTCGTACATTAAAGAATTTCTAAGAAAAAGAAATAAAACAAAAATATTTAAATACTTCCTCATCTCCGTGTGGTGTCGGAGTAACAGTACAATCACCAATATCACCACCCCATCTTATCCCATGGGTGTCCTAAAAAGCGACCACGCTGGCCAGACGGATTAGTATAAGGTTTAATTTCAAATTTTCCTTCTTTTTATTTCGTAAAGATAATGTTCACGGATAGGCCCTTAGTCGGTTTTTACGACACCCATGGGATGAGATGGGGTGATGACATATTGTATTCTTACTCCGTCACCACACGGATAATTAGTTGGTAATTAAATCTAACACCAAAAATTATACAGCAAAAAAACCAAATTAAAAAAAAAAGTTGTTTACAGTTTTTCAGTTGCCAAGCGTGACAAACAAAATATGGTTTACCATATTACCAGTATAAAATTACTTTTAAGCTAACTTTCCACACCATAGCTCATAAATTACATCAATGCGCTCGTACCTTTAAAACTACTAAACGGCACGCACGCCGGTCCAGTTAATGATATAATTAAAAATCCCCATACCAAGGTAGCGGTTAAGTTCCCAGCTTTAGTGGCCTGGCTTAGCCTTAGTAAACCGAACAAGTTGCTCCCATTTGCTAATCTCCTAAGCCAAGTAATGACTCGGTACAAGGTATAAACTTTTTATCTAAAAGTTAAAATAGCAAAAGAAAGTAAGTTATTTTATTTAAAGGGTAAAATTGTATAACATAACTCTTGACTATTACACGGTCATATTATCTAAAGACCTCGCTGGAATGCTAACCTCGCGTCCCGTTCTCCTTTCAACCCCCGCGCTCGCCAAGGGCGCATCAGTGATTCGTCCGACTCGACGTAACGTAATTGACGCCAGGTATCGAGATAATGTGACCGGGTAGTAAATTTAGTTCCTTTACATATTTATACAACTCATTGTCTAATTCATATTGCCCTAGCTAAATATTAATTATTTTCTATTTTTAGGTCTTGTGCTATTTCTCAAACTTGGTCAATAATGCTATTGTTTAAATTATTTGATTAAAGCTTTTTATAAGTTTTTTACTACAAATAAGAAATAGTTTCGTAGTAAGTATGTCAAAATCAATTACAGACTTCTATCGTTTATAACTTAGGGCAAACATTACTAGTAGTTTGGTAGAACTAGCAGGTACAACCACGAATAGCGTCGAGTAATGAGTTTTGTTGTTGAACAGTTACCGCTAGATTAAGGGACACTAGTAGCGATATACGACCTCATCGCAAATACCGTGGCTGATGGTAAACTATACTATGAGGTGTTTAAACGTAATAAACCTTCCGTGTTAATATTAGTTTTCTTGGGCCTCCAGTATACACCTTGACGTATTAAATATGCTTTGTTTCCCTTAAGACTAATTCAACTTTAGTTTTGTATATTTCTGAAATAATATGTTTTGTTTATAATAGTTTATTAGTACGTATTTGATACTTTAGCAAAATAGGGCAAAGATATAATTTTCATGAATGCAAAAAAAAAAGTTTATAAAAAAATATAGAGCAACTTCTTAAATCGTTAAAATGCAGCTTCTTTTTTTTAAATACAAAATAATACCAAGATTTTAATATATTCAGAACGTTTACATTATAGTTAAGTCCACAAAAAGCCGATACGTCAGTAAAACACTTTTAGCCACTTTGCAGGCAGGAGCATTAACATAATTTTGTTTCACGTCTGTACTTAAGTAAAGTTAAATATTAATTTCCATTCTCAATCGGTTTATCGTTAACAAAATTCCCTGCGAAACTCCCGAGGGTACACAATAATATCTAGATGGATAACATGAAACACACAACCTCACTCGATGCCTCGACCGTTGTAGTTTCCCGATAAAATCATGTCCGCAAACAATTATGTGAACATCGGACAGATTGGGTCCCGAAGCTATGATACCAAGCGAGGAATGTTAATGGAACCCTTGCTTGGGTCAACCCTGAGCACACAACATGTTTAGTCAGTGTTATACATAAACAGACTCTTTAATGCATAATACATACAGACAACAAATTTAATTAACATAAACATATCTGATATTCCGTAAAAATACATGCAGTTATTTTGTAAAGCAATCGCCCTTGCATGTAAAGGAATTGCTTATTACTGTTTTCTTAGCTATAAACAATCGTGTTGTATAAATGAGTGCGTTATATTTATGCTTATTAAGGACGTTTATTGTGTGAAATCGAATCTTGTTATTACGCGTAGGCACTGAAACTATACTACTTACTATAAACTCTCTGGATTAGTGGTTATAACCCATGGCTGCTACGCTAAGTGTTTCGCGTTAGATTCCTGATTAATACCAATCTAAATATGCATGAATGTGATCTTAATTATGTTTGTATTAGTCTAGATTTTTACTATGTAAAATATGAATGTTTTTTTAAAAAAAGTATGTTTATCCATTGTCTAATACCGTAAAGCATACTAATCGTTAGGTACACTATACTTATCGGGCAAATTGAATCTCGAAATGACTAAGTAACTACAAAAACTGGGTAATAAACAACAAAAAACATACAACCTTATTAAGTTCCTCCATATTTTGAACTCGGTCAAAAATATAATTTAATCCCAGTCAAATATTCATAAAGTGCAGCCTACATTTATAGGGAATTTGATTAATAACGTCGCTTCCCATTTAATATTACGAAATTCATTATCATACTTCCGTTGAATGAAATTAACATTCCACTAAAAAAAACGTTTTCAATCTATAGAGATACACATAATATTGAGACCTTTCTCTAAGCAAATTGTGTCGTCTTAATGGATCCATAAGATTAAATGTTTTAGAGACCTGTATACTCGTAGGTATATGATTTGTTATGCCTGTGTAAAGCCACACTACTACAGGGACCGGTACGTTTCAGGCTGGGACGGAATAATGATAAATAGCTAACTAGCCTAAGCTTAGTTAGCTTAGACGTTACTCCTCAAATTATGGGATGTTTTGTATGTATTTTAAGTCCGTCACTAAGAGGACTAATCACATGTAAAGGCTTTTTTTAGTACCTTAGTCATGGTCTTTAGTAGTAAAAAGCCCTTGTCGTGCAGTTAAGCATTAAGGGGGTTATATGATTATGATTATAATCATGTATAAATACGACGATGTACAAAGTGATACTAAAATATTTTTAATAATAAATTAATACAATAAAACAGGATTAAACAGCTTTACTAAACAATAAATTGATTTAAACACAACTTTGTAAGTACCTCTGCAATATAACAGCAATGAAATTAATCGTAAATCTTTAATTACGTCTGCCTGCCGAATTTATATATCACGCGACATAGTACTTAGTGTACAGCCAACCAACAGTAAGCATGCAAAATTAGATTAGGCAGTTATGTGGCATTTTATTACTAACTTAGTAAATAAAATCTTAACGGGTGGAATCGTAAAAGGCAAACTCTGCACTTTTCTGACCTTATTCGAGTATTTTTGGATTTAATCGGCCATGTTATATATTTCTTTCCATGTTTATACGCGCTATTTGGTTTACGATTCTTTATTTTATTGCCAGTATTTTTAGCTGAAATTAAATGTGCAATTAAATAAGTTGATTATACGGAATAATGAGTCATGAACAAATTCAAAATAAATAAAACGAATAACTAACAGTCAAGCAAACTTTCATCTTAACAATATTCATTTATAAGCCATTTTTGTATTTTCTAAAGTAAAAGACAGGCTTTTCTTTTAGTAGGTAGTAAAGGAAATCCTGGATTACTAAAAGAATTTTCTTAACTAAAGTCGATTCTTCAGATATCTACGTGACGAAAAGGAGTGATGACTGTGCGTCACCTTATAGACGTCAAACAGATATAATATTATTCCAAGGACTATTTAAAAACTCAAATTGATTAGTTATCAAAAGATAAATAGATTATGAAACTTTAAACAATTCACAGTATACGAGTATAAGGTACTTACTATAATTTACCTCATTCATAACTGTCCCCAACAAAAAATACATTTACGGAGAGATAATTCAATAACTTTTAAAACTAGAAAAGAATGAACATATTTATTAGACAAACTGTTACGAAGACTACAAGTGTAAAAAACACCATAATTACATTTCTCGGTACGGCTTCTCACAAAACGTTGCTAAAAATGTAAAACAAAATCAGTTTTTATGTTTAATTTAGAGGGGTTGACGAGAAAAAACGTTTGCTCCTGTTGCCTTTTTGTTGACCAAACAACATAGGAATGTATTGTTCCGTTATTCTACTGTCCCAACGAGCTAGTTGTAAAAAAGAAGATATGCCCAACCCGGGTCGGTTTATTGGTGAATGCGTCACTTGGTTCGTAAAAGAATTTGGTCAGTGAATCATTTCTTGTCGTAGGTACTGGATTTTTTATGAGACACTTTTTTAAAGTTTTATATCTACTGTTTATTATGAAAGAAACAATGTTTACAATTTTACATTAAATGTTATAATAATAATAAATTAAATAAATTCGTTTATTTCAGACTAAAACTCCATAGGTATTTAGTAATACAAGTAGGACTTAACATTTTATCAAAAGTGCTAGACATTATACGGTGACATACTATAATGATAATACGTAGCTCAAAATTATTATCTTGCTAAGAAGAAGACACACAGATTTGTGATGAGATGTGATGGTGATTCCTTGTATTCTTAGTCCGTCACGACCTAGATTTTACGAAACATAAATATAAACGTAACCCATTAAAACCTTTCATAATAATATCGATTACAGATATAAAAATAAACCTCTGGATTAAGTTCGCAGTCGAATATCATCTCGTTGTCAGCCATGAATAAAACTCAAATGTCAGGTAAAATAAGCTGAACAACGTCACAGTTATTTTTTCAATCATTACTTTTGTATTTTCACTACTGCAATATAACTTTTAATTAATTAAAAATGTCTCCTAAAATTTGTCAAGCTTGCTTTAAATAAAAACTCATTCCTACTGAATAATTAAAACAGCTGGATTCCCGTAATGTAACAAAAAAGTTGGCAAGAACGGGTCCTATTCTATTTCTGGCATTAATCAATTTCAAGTAAACTAAGTGAAAGTTTCAATTCGGATGCCATTAGGACCCATCCCTTTGGATTGGCCCATATTGAGTACCCATAAAGCCCTTATTTTATTTTTAGATTACATTCGAGAAATACTGTGCCTTTTTGGATTATTTTTGTAAGAATTGAGTCATAACTTATTGTAATAATTTTATTGGAGTAATGTTATTATAACAATAACGTAACTGCTATTATAAACTATGTTAGTTTAAGTCAAAGCTTAGCTTTTACAGGGAACTAGAAAAAATATCAAGTTTTATTGAAACTTAACTATGTATGATACAATTTGCTGTTTTTAGATACTGTTTTTAGAATATTATCGTCAATTTAAACTTCTCTTTTTTTAAAATGCTTAAAAGGATTTTTTTTATAAAAAAGAGATTTTTGTGAAATGAGCGTGTTATTCTTCAGTAACAATTACAAATTAGCTGGTAATTGAGAAGCAAAATTTAGTTTTTCTAAGTCTTCGATAAACGGAGTTTAATTTTTGGTGAAACTTTAAAAGTTTTTAGTAATAATTTTTAACAAATTTATTTCCTTGTTTTATTACCAACAGATTCCAGAATTTAAATTAATGTAAATAAATTCCCACAATAATTAACAAAACATAAATAGACAAATAAATAAATAACACATAGTAAAATACAAAATATATAACGTTTAGTGTGAAACTAAAGTTTTTTTTTTATCTATCACGACATTAACGAAAGAGTTACTTTAGTATCGTTACATAGATAAAATACACCGTTACATATGAACAGCATTAGTAAACGAATAGAATTTAAATTTTTGATCACCATTTTGTTATGAATGTGACAGCTTAAGAAATGCTCACTCCGTATAATGTTTTAAACAATCTTAAATTGGTTCCGGAGATACTATTTCTTAGACATCACTTACGCGTTCTAAATGTTTATAGTATAACTGCTAACTATGTATAATATTTATCTAAATTTTTCGTTAGGTAACTGAGTTAGAATACGAATTTCAAACAAGTCAAATACCACATTCTATGGGTATTGTAAATAATGGAAAGATAGCAGATAATCTCTACAAAAACAATAGAGCAGGGTTTGCCGTCGTGGTATTCATCATAACAGCCCATTAATGGCCCACTGCAGGTACGGGGCTCCTCCCGTGACGGAGGGATACTTGGCCTTCTAATACCATGAGATGGGGTGGTGACATATTGTATTCTTACTCCGTCACCACTCGGACAGCGTGGTATTAATAGCTCTTAAAAGTAGATATTAATTTGGCAGGAATCCTTACATTAATAAACTACGCATACTCATACAGTGAGACATTTCTAGCCCTATAAAGAGGACTTAGCTTAGTTCGCCCAAGACCAAAACAACATTTTCAATGTTATCATTAATTTCTTAATAATAATTCAAATACCGTTACAAAAACGACGCGGTCTTCCGAAAAATCATTTTTCTATTAAATGTAATATACCATTAGGAACCCCAATTACATTTCCGCATGTAATGATCGACAATCAAATACTATTATTTTCGTATTAACTCCTGATCGATTTGACCACCGCAACCGAGTCGGGACCGAATAAAATAGGATAATAATGATAGGCTTCCCGAAACAATGCAGCCTCCTTACTAATTATAAATATCCGGCTTTACAGACCTTTGTTCCTTCCTTTTTTAATATTTGATTTGCTCGTATGTCGAAATGTTATCATACTGTTACTAACCTTAATAAATAAGTAATGAATTAGGGTTAATTGTTTAAAAAACTATCAATTTATAAAAATAAATTCCCTTTAAGTAAGTTTTATAATTATTTGCGTGAAGGAAATAGACACACACCCCCTTTTATACTTAGCTGAGCTGTTAATAAATAGCCTTATGTCATAAACAATATTATTATTTTCATGTTATTTGACGTGTTCCTCCCACAATACTACTAAAACATAACCCATCTACAAAACGACTGCGCCGACATTGGTGAACTTGTAGTAAAGTATATCTATCAGTTGTTGTAACTACGAGTAGTAAGTGAGCACATAAATCATCATTCATAAAATGAAACAAGATATAATAGAACGACAATCAAATTGACAAATATATTATTCGTATACAATTCAATGACACTGTAATCTTAGGGCCAGATTCAGAGACCGCACTTTGTCTTTACTTTAGCAAAGTCTAGTTATTATCTCTGAATTTGAACAACATTAAAGTAATTTTTCGCATGAAAAAGTTTACTTTCATTATTTATTACTACAAAGTAAACTTTTCATGCGAAAAGATTACTTTAATGTTGTTCAAATTCAGAGATAATAACTAGACTTTGCTAAAGTAAAGTCAAAGTGCGCTCTCTGAATCTGGCCCTAAGTCTATCATGATACGGATAAGAAGAAATATGAACAACGAAATAAAACTCACTTTACATATTATAAAAATCAATAAAACGTATTTATAAAATATTTTTATGACGACTTTTGACAACTAATAAAAATATCAAACCTTATTAGGACCATAATATCAGAATATTTATGATATATGTATCCTAGTATCTAATTACAACATTGTCCTGTTAATCAAAGGTTAAACCTCATCCAATTTAGTTCAAGTAATTTAATATAACTAGTAGAGGCCTCGGATTTACTTAGGAGTCTAAACTGATCAGGTTTCCGCTATGGGCGATAAACTGTATCATTTGATGACTAGCGTGGGTGACTACGCATGGTATGTATGAGAAGAATTTTCAATTTATATATCCATCAGCCAAGGCGCCTTACACGACGTTCACAGCGGGAGACCCATACCCATAGATGCCTATAGTCGATTTAATTTATTGTTGGGACTTCACACGTGTAAATGTCCTGTGCCCTTTTTGCTGGACTGTTTTATATCTACTTTTTATAGAATCTTTTTTTATATTTGATTCGTAAATTAAGTCTGCTAACAGTTTGATCTGATTAAGAATCATGTTGATTTAGTTTTTTATATTTAATTTCGAAGTTATCAAATCTTTATTTAACATTAATAAAACTCTACTGAACTACTTCTACTTTGTTAGATCACTATAGTATCTAGCCCTGAGATACCCAAGATAAATGTGTCTAAGAAAATCCGGCCATCAGGACAGAAATTAAAAAAGGTATTATCACTTATACCACTCAGATAATTTATTAAAAATAGTATCGTCTCTAGAAAACACATTGTATCAAAAATTGCACAGTGATATACTACTAAGTAACTTGCCCTTGCACCACAGGAGGAGAACTAGGCGTGTGACATTGAAACCTGATATGATTGTAAACATTAAAGTTATTAATATTAAAATTCTAAGAATGTACACCTTTATTAGTTTTTGTTACAAGTAATGCTGATACTACTGATACGGACATTGTTAGTAATATAATCTACGATAATATTGTTGCCAGCAAAAATAACACAACAAAGGATTTAACTTCGTTATTGTTGAACACTTATTTTTATAACTTTTATTTGTTAACAATTTATCAACTATACAATACTCGTAGTAATTTGAAAATTTGTAATTAATGCTGTATTATTTACTATGGTACGAGATTATTGACTATATAAGCCTTCAGGTAGTCGAATTTTACGAGACCTCTTTCTTTGGTGAAATTTTGTACCTAATTTTCTTTTTACGAAATGACTTTTTGGGGCTGACAACAAAGACAATAAAAGTAATTTAAGCTAGTCTTCTACAAAATCCATGTCTGGTCTTTGCAAAAACAGATCGACGTAAATTTCACCAACTTGAATAAACTTTTCAATCCAAAGTCTCAGGTAACAACTAGTAAGTAAATATAACTTAAACAACCAACAATTTTCAGCTCGAACAATTTCAGTTTACTTTAAATAATTGACAAACACGAAACGGTTATAACTATGGATACTCCCATGTTTGATGGGCAATGTTTGATCGTATGCCGCACAAGCGTTAAAATTTAAAGCTAACACCAAAGTGTGAAACGGTGTGCAAATGAAAAATTTCCGCGACGCTTATTTCGCTATTGTTACCAATTTGTGACGCTACCCGGTGACTATTAAAATAATTTTGTAACATTTAGAACAATATATTTTTAACTTAAATAAAACTTTATTATTAGTTTTTCGTTTCCCTAAATTTATAATAAATAAAAAGTGATTTATTATAAAACAAATAGGTATGACAGCCAATTTCATACACATAATTTTTTGACTTTTTCGGAGATCAAGTCCGCGAACTCCGCGACATAACAGTTAAAAATTAAATATCCCACGTGGTCGAAAAAAATCAAAACAAAATCCCAGTAAGACAATAACTACCTTTCAAAAAACAAAACAAGACGATGTATTACAATGTTTACAAAGTAAAAACTAACAGTGTGAGAACACGAGAAAGCCACCTAAGAAGCCAAAACAAAGTATCCAACAGTTTATTTTGAAGAACACCTTCTTGGAAGGCCCTTGTGTGTTTGATTAAGAACTCTTATAAATAAATCTTCCGGTAGACAGGTTATAGTTTGGAACTCCATGTTCCAAACGTATCGTTTTCTGTTTTACTGGCTAGTTATAGTTCTTTGGAATTAAATAAAAAAGAGGCAATAACTGTTTGATTTTATTGAGATGGAAATCATCTGTTATTGCGTCTTTTATGTGTTCATATTATAAACAAAAACGTTAGTACTTTTTTCACATAGCTGACATTAACAATAGACTTAAGTAAATAAAAGCGTGAAAGTGAATTAACAACAAAAACTGAATCCAATAGCACCTGCAAACTTCAAAATAAGTTAAGCCATTTATCCTGTCACATCGAATCACCTTTTGTGACGGTTTGCTTCCGGCACATAGATTTGCTGATGTAACACAGCCTATAACATTCCGGTGACACAAGCTCCAAAATCACTTAACCCACATAAGTAAGCTTCAAGAGGTCACAAGCCATAGATATACATGGTAAAGGCGTGAAAAGCATAACCCTTTCTTTTGAATCAATCTTGTATAAAATTCTAGCTGAAGCACATTTTTTTAATACACATCACTGCTATGATAAATATTTTATCAGTTCCTTTCCTTATTGATAACTTTGTAAGTAGAACGTTGAGTAATACGATAAATACTGTAAATATTCATATTCTAAGTAACAGTTATAATATCATATCAATATACCTATACAAACGGATTACAGACGGAACGAATGTAACCACTAATCACTCAGCATTATGATGATTGACGGGAAAGGTTTATGTGGTTACCTTTCAAATGTTATAGAGCTATTACAAATTCTATGTTATATTAGAGTTTTTGCCTCTATCTGTCTGTGTTTCTCTTCAACTTCATAGAAACAAGGTTTCACAGGGTAATAGAAATCATAATAGCCTTTCAAATATCCTACGACTAGAACATGACAGACTCCTCTAGTGGGCAAACTTAAGCTACGTAGGCTAGGTACAGAGTAGTAATTAACACGAATGTTATTGACAATAGGAAATACAACATAGTCACGTCTTCTTGAGATTCTATGCGACATTGACGAATAAACACTTGAGAATATAATGTCAATAATACTGCAAAACATTTTAATGTCAAGACGACTGTACATAGCAGCTACTGCCTACACTATTAAACATCTTATACATTCGATTGTTAAATAAATATTGTTCAATCAAATCTTTGTCTTCATTATAAGAAAGTAAATAAGAAACCATAGTTAAAGTACCCATTGAAAAAGAAAAACTAATAGACTATTTTTTTTCGATTTATACCTACCATTTGCGACAAATTGGCGAATTAAGGCAAGTTATAGTTAATAGGTAAGATTAAAATAATAAATGCTAACAAAATAGTACATACAATATACAAAACAGATTCTCGACTTCATCAAGACACTACTTCGTTATCAAACAAATTAGAAACCACTAACAAAGACCAGACTTCGCATAATACAAATCTAATTCCAACTACTATAGAGTGCCTAAACTCCTTGACCTTACAATCACTGATGCTAATCTTCTTGGTGAGCCGAAAAGCAAATCTCTAAGTTTGTCGACTTTGGGCTTGCAGTCTGTGGGCATAGCAAATATCTGGAAGCGTCAAGCAAACTAGCTTAGCTCGTCTTACACCTGCCGAACTTCAGTTATTGATGTTCAGTTAGAAGTTTGTTGATAGCACACAGATTATTCTGTCCAACTAAGTGACGTCTAAAAATGCTTTTTGTAAGCTGATTGAACTTATTTTAAACTATATCTGTTGTTTTTAAACCTAAGATGTAAAAACGTGAGCTTTAAATTATATAATTGTTATTAAAACGTATCTAATTATTCATAAATTCACATACGAGGAACTAGAACATGTCAAAAGCAAAATGTTTTAAAGAATATAACACAATAATTTCGTCTCTTACAAAATTTTTACTGCATATGATTAACATTTCCAGACTCATATAAACCAAAAGAGACGATAGAATACCAAGGAGCCGAGACACCGCGTGACTTCGCACACATTCACTATAACAAAGCGCCGAGACAGGTAGAAAAACCCGCTTCAGCTAATTTTAAACTTCGTCTCAAAGCAAACAAGTCTTTGTACAAGAGCACAATTTAAATTAAAACAAATATAACTCAAACAAAAAAGGTGAACACACGTCCAAATGAATACAAATTACCTTCACAATAAATAACGAAAATCACATATGGGATGGAAACTTCTAAATGTTAGTGTACACAAGGGCTTACAAATTGTGTTAGATCAATAGAATGTTGAAAAATGAAAAAGAACTCATTCATTTGTTTCATCAGGCATTTTAATAAGATGGGTAAAAATGTGCCCGATTTTCGGTACCTGTGTAGATTCAATTTCGTTCTAAACATCTATTGACCTTTATGTTCCTCTTTCCATTAACATGCTTAAACTAATTCTTGTGAGAACCATTTGGACGTCCATTAATTAAGTTTTTTATCGTACCGTCCTGTTTACCTAACCATTTTAGCGTTATGAATGGATAGCGTTCTTTTTTGTATTAAACTCGACCTATTTCGTTGGACATTATTAAATAAATTGTGCAGCAAGACCGCGTGTTGTGATCACGCGGACTTAGAATACAAAATGTCACCACTCCTGATTCATGTCTAGTTGTCATATCAATGGAAATTATAGTCAAAATCGCGATCACCTTAAATCAATTTTACAATTCATTTTTTCTCTATTATAAATTATAAAAATATTGTCTAAGGAATAATATATTTACGTAAGTACGCCTTATTTGGTTAATTTAAGACAGATGGAATTAAGAAAATAACTGAGTCTACTAATACGACTATCTCTTAGAGAATCAATTAGAATATTCAAAAATTTGTATCTAATTATAAAATGGAATAAAAGTGTAAATGTCGACATAATCCGTTACATCCGCACCTAGCCACCCCTCGATTAAAATTAGCAACGTAAAGGAAACTCTGGATCATAAAAGGATTAAATGCGATAGTACGTTTATAAAAAATATCGGCGTTCTCAACAGTGACAGCTCTAATAGAATTAACTTTAATACTGACTTATATTCAAAATTAAATTATATTAGTTTATAAGTCAAAAGCCTAGACTTAATACTATTATGTAGATTTAATAATTCCTTTTAAGTAAAATAGCTAGACATAAGCTAATTTGAAAATAAAAGGAATAAAATATTACCACCCCTACTATTCTGCGGTACATTACAAATTATTTACAATAAAAGAAGTGTTAATAGCAACGGATGCATCAGATACAATACAAAACAGCATAGTACAAATATTGGCCTATTAATCGGAACTACGATATTGATACCGACCAAAATTCGTCAGCTTTTGTGCACAGTTCCGGCGGTAATCGCTTTACAAATCGCCCCGAGACAAAAAAAGACCTAGTCGATACCATTGTTGCCCGCTAAAGTTGAAAGGAATGTTCCCAGGTAGATATGGGGGTGGATCGATAACAATATGGGTACAAATGCCATCGATAACAATGTGTCGAAATTATTTAACTGTGACAGCCAGTTCCGTTAATAATGACACTTTTACCGATAATGACTGCCGCCATTTTCACGTAAAAGTATCAGTTTTATTATAGAAATTGTTGTATTATATTAAGATATTCTTCGTGTGTTTATCTTTACTTAATACTTTAAAAGAAACAATAAGATTCATAACAAAGTATATTGTTTACAATATTACTCAAACTAAATCGAAGAATAGTAACGCCAGTGGCTTTCTTAGATTATTTTTTGCCGACGATCCAAAGCGCGCTTGTTCGACGTGGATTCTTGGCGCACTTGAAACCGAACAGGTTTGAACATGAAGACCGAAAACCGGTAAAAAATCATCACAGGTAATTACGGTAAGCCCGGAGCTTTACAATTCGAATTATAGAATATAGTACAGAAGCAGTTGGATTTCGTTCAACAAATATTAACCTTTTAAAAACGATGTTGGTTTTATTTCGAAGCTAAAGAAATTCCTATGTAGTTAATTCCTTCCTAAAGTAGTTACAGTTGCACTGCACGGAAGAAATTTATTTTCTTTTCGAATCGCTTTACAATGTACTATCCATTATAGCGTGCCTTTTTTCAACCACTTGTTAGCGAAATTATTAGAAACAATGCATTGTAAGTCAGGTCGAAAACAAAGCATTTCTGCAAATTATAAAAAAACTCTACAGAATGTTTATGTGTTTGAGTAAGCTAGTCGTAGTTACATTAACATTCTTTTTAATACTAAAAAGTAAATAAAATCGCAGAGATTATTGTAGAACGAAAATGTAAAACAATTTTTTTATATTTACTTATTTCATCAGCTGTGTTGCCTATCACCCTATCACAATAGACATAAAAAATCACTTTTATCTTAAAGATTGCAGTGTGTTTACATTTACACGAATCAATGAACGATAACAGATTTGACTGAGTATAATGTTCAAGTTCCCGTCAAATATTGGGTATAATTTACACAACACAGAAAGGCGTTCCCTCAAAGTAATATCCCACCCTCTTAATCACTACCCACAGGAATAATTAATAACACCTCAATTAAAATATCAACTAAGCGCTTCCGCCCATGTCATGAAGATAACGTTTACTTGTGAAATTTATAAACTTACTTCAATATCACATTATGCCTTTTTTAATGGACTATTAAGGTTGACGTTATTTTAACTGCTTGCCTTTTATGAGGCGCCGTTCTTTGTCGTTGTTTTACTATTGACTGGAATTATAGCTACTAACTTAACTTTAAATTATTTATTGTCACTTATATAGTATTTTTTGCTAAGAGCGTTCAATTCAAAATAACGCATTGATTTTCAGAATTATCTTACACTTTGATAAATTAAAGTCATGGGATATAAATTTCAATATGAAAACGAAGTTATACGACCATAAGAACTTTGTATCATGTCAGTACAAGCTATATTACTAATTAACGCCTTAGGGAGCTAAAACAGGTTTCGCGATTTATCGTAAAACCCAATTTAGAGCCGGGAGGCACGCGATTACAATCTTCTCACGACAGGAAGGCGCGCAAACTCCTCATCTCGAGGGAAATCACGCACGCAACAAACTTTATGGCAACACGTCCCGAGGAGCGATTCGCTCGGGGCGGTCGAAGACGGGCACCACACACAGACTATCTTAAAAGAAATAACAAGACGCGGGCAGTGTCTCTACGCGGTTGTATCGTAACCCAGAGGCACGTTATAGCAACTCTTTATCACAACTGACTCACTCCAGACACACATTCCATAATATGCATTCAAATACATTCTGACACTTTCACAAATATTATCACGTGATTTAACCGCTAGAAGCACTGCCCTACGTTTAGGGCTACAAACACTGACCGTAGTTGAATATGGCTGCAAACTCAGTCGGATCCCGTCCTGAGCGAGGCGTTCTCGTAGTAAACGCTTCAGTTGCATCCGTGGTATCTTTACCAGTTCTGCTTTTCCTTCTTCGTATTCATCTGCATACTTTGCCGGTTCCACAGCTGCAGTTGCTTGTTCTTTCCTAGATTCTTCCTCACATCTGCATGAATCCCGAGCGGCGGCTGCCTCTTCCAAAGTAAAATAAACAGCCGCCGCTCCTTCCTCTCTCAGCGATCTGACAGAGTGTAAGAGTCGCTGACGATGTGCAGGATTGAGAACTCCAATAGCATCCAAGTCTGGTTCTCCTACTTGCTTGCATATTTCCAAGTCATCATATCCATTATCAATAAAACTTTCCGCGTATTGGCCCAAGTGGAGCGATCGCAACCACTCGACGACGATGTTGCCGCTCGCAGACGAGGCCATGTCGCGTCAAAACACTGTGAGCATTACAAGGCGTGCTCGCGGCGCGGTAGTCGGCGAGAAACTGACGGCCACGCTCCCCTTTGCCCCCCTCGCCCCTCTATAAGCCGCGGTCGCCGCCCCTAGTCCTCTGTGCTTTTGCTTTTTGACATTTTGTAGCTTAATCGTTTCATTTCATAGAGGTGCGCTTCGCGCACCTCATGATTTTTGAATTCAATTTTTGTTCTGTATTAGCATACTGTTACAAAATTATAGCAATATTATGAGCTACTAATATTTATTTATTTGTTTACATTAAAAATAAACATTAGTTAAAAAAAGTCACAAAGGTCGTATGGAATATAGAACAGCGGGTGGTTGCCGTGTCAAATGATTTACTACTAAATTTATTTGGTCATCTTTGAAACGCGTCTGCCTTTGTAAATACCTACTATATTTAATTTACTCACGGTCTCGTTTAATATTTGTCGCCAGGTGGCTATCTGTATCAGTTTCAGACTTCTTCAAGTAGGTAAAGGCTCGAGGTATTTTGGAAATAAATAGGCATAACTCTATTAAGTTACATTTTATAATCTCTTTTCTTATTGTATTACAAAATATATAGGTTCTTAAAAACAGCACTAGCACACGGACACTATAGCAGTCCCTCATGTAATACCGGATGGACCACCAGCCTCACGGGTTCGGTGGATTCTTCCAGTTTTCATGACGTTCTGCTAGAATGACGACTCCTGTCATTCTCGTCCGAACATTTTGAATGTTTGTTTCATAATTCAATATAAACCTCCTTTAACGTTATCCAAGAAAAAGGTTACTTTTATTTCACGGCGCCAGGGATGCGCCTTCACGGCCGGACTGACAATCGCCCGTCCTCGGGCGTATACATTCCTGCAACAATGACAATACAATACCATTACTCAAGGCATCAGGCTCGTCCAACCTGACAAGAGTCAATGCTTCTTACTTTCCAGCCAACATCTCTACAATTCAGCATCAATAAGTGAACTGAACCCATACATCACACACAACGCATACGACCTAACCAGGCAACCCTGCTGAACTAGCTACAAGTCAGGGTCTACATCTCTTCCCTGGGTGTTGCGTCCCTACTGCTAGCCACTAGCAGCCCAGGACCCACAACCACCCAGCACAGACCTTTGCGTCCCCTTAACCAACCCAAACAAGTGTGGTCTGGGTGGCACATCGCCGTCTACCAATAAACTAGAAGTGTCATTATAGTAAACACTTTTTCTACAAATAGTCTCAAAATAATACTGTCCTTTTATGTTCCTCTTTACTCTTCCTCAGAGAGCCCTCGAGAATACATTTCGACTTCACCAGGAATAAGATATTTTGTTGACAGCTACACATCAAGTGCTCCACCGTTTCGTCTTCTTGACCACACGCTCTCCCTGTAAATATACAGTCAGATATAAGACTGCGGCTTAGATTCCACAGCTTTTTTTTTTTTTTGTTTTGTTTTCTTTTTGTGCTTTGGCAGTATTTACTTGGCGCTTCCTAAAGGCTATAATATTGACTCGCCTTCACATGACCGTCCTGACATTCACACGTCCTCGTGTGAGCTACCTCAAGGAGTTATTTTCAACGACAGTCGAACCACAAAAACTATATTCTTATTTAGTTACTATTACTTGCAAAACAAGCATCACTCAGCCGACAAGCACTCTACCCACACCCTCACGGTGCCCTATCCAACAACACAGGACTCAGGCCACTCTCATGGTGCCTGATCCAACAACACAGGACTCAGGCCACCCTCACGGTGCCTGATCCAACAACACAGGACTCGGAACAACGTTGAGTGTGGGTTACCGTCCTTATCAGATAGCGGACAGCTTAATACTCCATCACGAGTTTACTCAATAAAATACTGCAAAGGATATGCTGTTCGACACGCATGATGAAATAACTCCTATTAATCTTGAACCGACTTGACTTTAAACGGACCTTGGTATATTTATGGTACTAACTTAATGTAACAGCGTAGCTTAGCAGTGGTACACGCCAACAAAACAGACTTGTAACAGTATAGCACATTGTAACAATATAGTACTTACAGACATATTGGACATCAATTATTGTCCGCCCTTCAATCTTACCTTATTTTTACCCAACTGTGTTATGGAGCATAATCGTCATCATTACCAATTAATTTTCATTCCCTAGTATCGATATCCATTTTCCTTGTCGTGTCAAACACAGACACATTACTGTATTGCTGAAATCAAAAACACTTTAAACATGGCACAAAGCCGCCATGAGTCGCGCGGCATGACCACATTCTTCATAATACAATGCCGCAGTAGAAATCCATCTAATTTCGTCAGAATTTTCCCGTCGGCAAAGATGGCGTCTTCATAGTACGAATAATCGTCATAAAATTCTTATTTTGTCGCTCAAGAGGCAGTTGCCATTTTTCATAGGTATTACCACGATTTCAAACACGTGGTGTGGTGTCTCGGATCCCACTTCTGATGTCGCCAGGTGGCTATCTGTATCAGTTTCAGACTTCTTCAAGTAGGTAAAGGCTCGAGGTATTTTGGAAATAAATAGGCATAACTCTATTAAGTTACATTTTATAATCTCTTTTCTTATTGTATTACAAAATATATAGGTTCTTAAAAACAGCACTAGCACACGGACACTATAGCAGTCCCTCATGTAATACCGGATGGACCACCAGCCTCACGGGTTCGGTGGATTCTTCCAGTTTTCATGACGTTCTGCTAGAATGACGACTCCTGTCATTCTCGTCCGAACATTTTGAATGTTTGTTTCACAATTCAATATAAACCTCCTTTAACGTTATCCAAGAAAAAGGTTACTTTTATTTCACGGCGCCAGGGATGCGCCTTCATATTTAAATTGTACCTATTTATAACATT
Organism: Schrankia costaestrigalis; assembly: GCA_905475405.1. Lineage (NCBI taxonomy): Eukaryota > Metazoa > Arthropoda > Insecta > Lepidoptera > Erebidae > Schrankia > Schrankia costaestrigalis. The sequence goes on from FR997830.1 coordinate 5,958,740, forward strand.
TACCTGTCGTTTTTAGGCTTTAATTTATGTTGTGACTTAATTAACCAAGTAGTTGATTGTTTTATTTTAACTGTGCCAGCCTGTTTTATGGCAAAGTAAATAATAAAGAATTGTTGATACACAAAAAAATTAAGTATAAGACGAGTTTTGTTATGGCCTTGAGTCTTACCTAAGGATTAGTAAAAACTTATAAGTTTTTTAATTTACTGTCCCTGATGTCACCGTTATAAAACACAAAAGGATGTTAATTTTTAATCTAGTGGATCATGACAAACAGAAATTACTGCGTAGCTTTTATCAGTAAGAAGATATACCTGCTTAGTTCTGCGTCTGCCTTGCATAGAGCCAATCGGTATTTTGTCAAATTTGAGCAACTCTGCATCATTTTGTTCTATGACATTACTAAAAAGAAGAAAGGACTTTGTAGCTCTTTCACAGCCTGCCTTGGTCACAGTAAAGTTGACCTATCAGTTAAGTATATAATAATTTTCAATAATATTCCATGTTATTTTATGTCAAAAGTAAATAAATTAAAACAAAAAGCTATTTTCTCATCATTAACACAGAATTTGGAACTACGTCTGCTAGTGCCAATACCTTGTTTTCCAATGCATGGTAAGCGTTGACAACATCGTAAACCAAGCATAATTCTATTTCTAGGCTGTCTCTATTACTTGCTTCTTTTTGAACACCCAGGATTGAGGGACCGCGATAGACGGCCGTATTTGGAGCAGGCCTAAACTGCATTGCACTGTATTAATCTTGACCACCTTAATACCTAGTTAACAATTAACAATCACACGCGTACTTTAGTATAAGAGAGCTTTTGTTTTTTAAGAGAGCTTCGAAGTTTTATTACGTGTAGAGCAAGACTTAACTGCAACTGGACCCAGTTGTTTGAGTTGTTTATCAAAAATAAAGTAATGTTCTTTTGTCAAAAATTTAATATCAAAATCAAAAATATATTTATATAGGTACCTACTACAATGATAGTTATACAGGTGGGCCTTTTCTTTTCAGCTCGATAAAACCTATATTAGAAAAGGATCCTTCGCTTTTCTGTACATTATGTGAGCGTGGTATCATATTGAAAACTTAATCATAAATTTTCTTACTAACTAGAGTACAATAGAGTATAATATAGAAGTAGTTGATAATTGTGAGTTTTAATATTAGTAAAGTCTAAAACTAATTTATTTAACTATAAAACGCTACTACTAACTTTCTAAAGTTTACACAAATTAAATAATAAATAAAATTAATTAAATACTTAATTATTTATAAAAATAAACGAAAATAAAATTAATCATCTTCCTGATGATTGAGTAGGTATTTGGTAGCATTGCGTGCGTAAGTAAACATTATAGTAAACGTTGTATATAATTTAAAGTACGTAAAACAAGCAAATCTCTTAGATTAAATACACGTTATGCATAAATCTAGTGGGAACGTGCTCCACCTATATGTTTACTTACTAAAGCTAATTACCGAAAGTAGAACGAAGTTTCATTTATATAGCACCTCAACTTTAACCACCAGCACCAAATTCAGTGAGAGCGAGAGATCAGAAAATTCCAAGCTGTCAGAAAGAGATGGAATGATAAGTAGCGGAACTTGGCCGTTTTTCGTAAAGCTGTTTTGTTCATCAAGCTTCTTGACCTGTTTTATCTCATTTTAGATTCAAAGGAACTTCTTTTATATAAGACTGTATAGTTGCGATAGTTTCTGTCTTGTTTATTGTCTACACTTGAAACTAAAGGTAAACTTTAACAAAGTTTATTAAACAGTTCATAAGTTTTAAGTTAAAATAATAATGAATAAACTGATAGGTCATTATTCTGACATTTTGTTTAAACATACACAAAAAAGGTTGTGTGTTATTTTAATTGCTATTAATGTCGAAGAAGCATTCTTGTTTACGCTAAGGATAACTAAATGCTTCCAAATATGAAGTTGCGATCAAGTTATGATAATGCATATGCACTAAAACTGAACCTTGTGTTTCTATATTGTTACCTGATGACCGTCGTCAGGCCTAACTGTTAAATGAGATTAGAACCACAGTTCTCATGTTGTTTTTTTAAACTTCTGGCTTTTTCTTAAATATTTTTAAATTGTTTTGTAAACGTATGGTACGTTTTCATGCCTTGTGTTCCCGATTTAGTAAGCTACTTATTCAACACCTGTACAAAAAAATAAAATAACGTGTAAATTTAGGTGCTATGTGTAAACACAAACACCGAATATTTCATGTTGTAATTAAGAAAATTACGTTTTTTCTTAAACTGTATGTAATAATACCCGCATTTTCATTTTAACCATCTAAATAATAAAATTCACTATCACGTATAATATGATATGTAATTCTTTCCCTATTAAATCACGTTTGTGTCTACTATTAAACAGAACACACTAGACAATCCTCACATTTAATAAACTCCGTGCAACTTAGTCTGTTGGCATTTCCCAACATGAATTAACTCAACTGTGTACTGTGTGGTAAAACTAAATGTCAAGACACACCACGATGACAGAAACGACATTGCACTTCAAACATTTATGCTTTGCGAGGACAAAGCGAGTATGTTTTCTTGGTAATTTGGTTTATTTTTCTTTAAAAACAAAACAGTTGGTAAATAAAATCGTTTTATGCAGTCGTATTTAGTTGATATTATCTATACTAAAACAATGATGAGATGAAGTAGTATTTAATTAATTACAGGTTAGTATCATTAATCCTCAGTTGTATTTAAAAAAAAAACACATACACTGCCTGTACAAACTTCTATTTTATTAAGTTTATTTTTTTCGGGAAAAATCACAACTGGGGTCTAATGCTACTTAGTCTTAATTACTGGGTTAGTAATTGCCATATTTTTTTTTTGCTGACAGGTGACATCTTTTTAATGCGCTAGTGTGATTCATAAAATATTATTCAATGTTCATTTTCTTAAAGCGTTAGTGACTCTTAAATGTTTTACTTACAATCAATTAAAGTTTTACAAACTAGGTATATGCTCGCGGTAGAAAAGAAACCAACAAATAAAAATTGTATACCTGTATTTATGTCTATATCAGTCAGTTACACAAACCAGTATAATGTTTAAAGTTTTCACATCATTTATTATAACTTTAACATTATAACCTCGTTGCTCATTTTCAACTTTGGTCTTACCTCTAACGTTCATAAGGTAAGGTGAATATATACACCACTCAACCTATAAATCAACAAGATTTTCGTAACAGCGCCACTCCATTATTTTTTTGCATTATAACATACATTTTCACGTGTTTTGTAGGTATCTAATATTATGAAACCGTGAATGTTTATTTGGTAAGAAATTTAGTAGAAACGTAAAAATCTATTTAGTAGAACTTACTTACTTGTAAGAAATTCGGTAAAAAATATTAAAAGTTTACCTTGGGGTGCTATAGAATATCACATTATATTTAAAAAAATCTAACTTTGCTAAAAATGTTTATAAAACGTCGTGTAAAATTACATTACAATTATTTATTAAAACCACCTTAAAATCTATCAGTCTAATTAAATTAATACACATTCACAAAATTACAGCTACATATTAAAATCGAGCATTATCAAAGCGATTGGAAAATACATTCGTAGCCAATAGTCAATTTAATAGAATATTTTATGAACGAGCCCACATTGCAATATTGGAGTGCAGATTCTAATATAATTTCATGGTCTACTACATTTCAGTTAAATCATAACAGTGATAAAGCTGCAGGAAGCGCCTCTTTTATAAATGAGGATAAATATTGGAAAGTTGATATCGTATTTTTCCTTTGAACTTCGTTATTGAAAGAAGTATATAATTTATTTACGAGTTTTATATACGTCCATGTAAGTACTAGTTTTAAATAAAAATTATAAAATGGCACCTATCTTTTCTGTTTCAAGTAAAATGTAGTATCTTTCTTTACATGTTCAATATTCTTTACGTAGGTATATTAGACATGTAGTTTTAAATAATAAATGCAAAATGTCACCAATATTTTTTATAAAACAAAATAACAAAGAAAAGAAAAGGAAAACAAGCTACCAATGTGTTTGATCAAAGTAATAGCCTAGTTTTACTCGCCTGGAAGAGGCCAATGCTCTGCAGTAGAATGTTAAGAAAGGCAGTTTAGAGATATCTATAGTTGTTATAATTATGATTTCATGAATTAACTGTCACTTCTATCAATAGTTTATCTATAAGGTTATCGTCCGAAAAATTAGGTTGAAATAATCTAGTTTATCTGACAATTTATCAAACTCATTAAATTATTAATTACCTACATTTGATAAAAAACTTAATTCACAAATTATTTATTCGCTTATCTGAAAGTTAAGCAATATTTAACGTTGAAAAACTGAAATAGAATAGTTAGCGATTGCATTTTTAAGCATTCATTTTTTAGAATGTTTATGTAAAGCAAAATTCTTCTGGCTCAAATAAAATTACTCTTACAAGATAAACCAAATACCACGATCAATAAAATATACAAAATAAGAGAACATAAAATCAAAAGAGAAAGCGAATCGTTTACATATTGATTGAAAATTGCATCAAAAATTTCCAATCCAACGGGTTTTAAGCTAAAATGCAATATTTTTCGACTGTTCCGCTTTATCTGCCTACCTAATCAAGTACAAGGTATGATAATATAAAAATAAATTATTCAAAAAACGCAGGGTATTTCAAGAATATTTTTAAAATGTTTCTTATTAGTGTAATTGTATAATTAAAACGAAATACAGTGCTTAACGTAGTCAGTACTACGTTTTTGCAAAAAAAGGCTACTGCATAAAAACTTCGTGGACAAACTCGTATTAAACTCGACCCGAGTTAAATAACTTCTTTAATTAAGACTTAAGAATCCATTCTCGGCAAAAGAATAAAATAAAAATAATTTAAAGTATACCTTACAAAAGAAAAGAGAGGCCGACGTAGGACACGCCAGAGGTGTGTGTATTCTTGTTGATAGTGTTATTTTACTTAGTGTTTTGAAAACATTATACTGATAGTACGAATCCGAATAGTGTATGGTGTAGTATACACTTAAATATAATAAAAGCTTTATAAATTCGCATTACCAACTTTTTAAACTACTGCAAAAAGAAAACGAGGTTCTGACTTTGATTGTATGTTTGATTTATAATTATTTTTATTTCTTAAAAAAGATAAAAGATGAGCGTCACCAAATCTCTTGTTTTGGAGTTAAATTTTTAAATAGTAAGTAAATTACACTGTCTTAAACAATTACATAATTTCAGGACGTATATTATTTATGCCAGACAAATTACTTTTTAAGTAAATTAAAACAACTAATCCAAATAATGTTAATTACTCCAAAACTAAACTAAGATAGAACAAAGTTACTGCAAATGTGTATAAAACAATTACACTTAAAGGAAACTGGAACAAAAGGAGTATACGCAAAACACAGATGTCTCAACTACTTGTATAACGACGCTACAAATCTCACTGAACTATTTCCTTACAATAGATTATTTCGTTTCACGTCCAATCTCCATAGTCGGCGAGCGGGAACAAATTTAATGACCCAAAAGATTGGTCCTCCTCGGCCTAAAGAAAGGTTTTTCTATAGTATAACTAGTTCCTTTTTGAGGATCACATAAACTCTTGCTTTAAAAGAGTGTAATATTTTTGTGGTTAGGGTGCCATCAAAAAGGTTACAAATAAAATAATGCCATGTTTGATTTATTATTATGTTATTTCTAATTAATTGCTGTGAACACGATTTTGAGGATCCAAATAATATACTATATTGGCCTGAGTGTTTTCTAGGAGTCAAAATAGGTTTGTTTATACAATTATTTTGCAATGAGTACGAATTAAATAATTTAAAAGATTAAAGGATATCAACCTACGTTTTATGAGACCAAGGGTTTATTCTTGTTACTACTTCTTAAAGTTGATTCTACGTAGTTACTCTTAGGAATCCACATCAAAAATTATTTGAATTAATAAAACGAAAATTCGTAATATTAATCACAAGCAATAAACAACTACGTTTCACACAAAAACAGTTCTAAAAATTAATAACACTTATAGTAGCCCCAGCTAGGTGGACCGACGACCTCATAAAGGTCTCTGGGTCGGATTGGATGCGGAAGGCGCAGGACCGAGTTCTGTGGCGCGTGTTGGGAGAGGCCTATGTCCAGCAGTGGACTGCAATAGGCTAGTTGATTGATTGATAGTACCACACATGCTCCGTGTGGTGACGGAGTAAGAATACAATATGTCACCACCCCATCTCATCCCACGGGTGTCGTAAAAACCGACTAAGGGACTATCCGAGAATATTATCTTCACGAAATAAAAAGAAGGAAAACTTGAAATTAAACCGTATACCAATCCGTCTGCCCAGCGTGGTAATAGTAGGCCAAGTAACCCACCGTCACTGGAGGAGGCCCGCCCTGCAGTGGGACATTAATGGACTGTAATGATGATAGCACCACATAGCACCTGCTTTGATACTTTTTTCATATTGCAATCCCAATTTTTCCACCCGATTTGGATAATTAAGACAAACAAGAAAGAATCTGCAATTTATTTCTCGTAAAAACCCTAACAACCAAAGTCCATTTATCAGGATCCCATCATTGTTTTTATAATATAATTCAAAGTCACGTTGATTTTACGAAAAACCCTATTACGTACTAATACATCCTTCCCAAAATCACTGGTGCCTTTAAGATGTAGATAAATGTCTGTCTTCCTTTTGCCTGACACTTTTGCCGGACTACGGAGCGAATAATGACCTCTGCGGGCTTCCCTTCAACTATTTGTGTGCCCATTTAGGTCAATTGAGCTTCGACGCTTTGTGCATATTTCTCTCAAACATTCGCTTGAAAGCTTTCTGCTTTACTCTTAGCTAACATTACATCATTTATCTAGCTTTCGCTTTAACTGGCACATGTTTAACGATGTTACAAGTGTCTTTCGATAGTTATGTAAGTTCACTACCGTTTTTGATCTCGTGAGCGTATTTTAAATCAATTAATAGAGATTGGACGAACGTAATGATATTCCTCTAACGTTATTAGACAAATATTATTGATATTAACCGTTCTTGGATTGTATAAAAATTAACTTTACTATAAAGTACTGCTTTAACGTGTAAAGTAGCGCCATCTATTGAAATAGGATAAAGGTTTCTGCAATTTACGTTCACTTTCTTTTCGTTTTCGCGTTTCTGTGTATAGTCGAGAACTAAATGGCTTTATCACCTCTAGAGTTACTGTTAGTTGCATGTCATAAAACTATTAGGTTCAATATCGCACAACAAAACATCAGCTAAATCATGACGCTACTTTGACATATCAGGGGCCCAATTCCGCTAATAACATTTAAGCTACATAACGTTGACAATCAATTTTGATTCTGTTACGATTGGAACAAATTTCGTATTCTGCAAAAACTTGTTTGTGGTCGAATGTGAATCGTAATTGAGTCGAAGATCAAAGTTAAATCTGTGTTGCCTTGTATAATCTACCAACTTATTAGAGTTGCCCTTTAAAACCTACTAATAACCTGAATAAGAAAATGATGGCTGTATTACGTAATTGCCTATGCAAACTCAACTAAAAAAATTTGTCATTCATATGAATGACAGATTAGTTAATAGTATAGTTACTACAATATGAATTAATAAAAATAATGTAAAGAAGAAGAATTTATTAGTGTTTTGGTTTTTATCACTTCACATTAAGTCATAGCACTTCGGACTCTGGCAGAATTGTCGACATCGGCATAGTTTGCCCTTTAAAAGAAAGAAGAAGAAGAAAAATAATGTAATATTATTGTTACTTTTGGAGTCGGTGTCAGCCACGATAGTTATACATATACAATTCCGACATATTTCAACAAATAATAAGGCGTCGTGGAAATTTTGGAGTTACTAGGTAATATACACCTTCCTCTGTAATTGTCATGTAAAAATATAGATAATGGTCTCTTATATCTCAGTTTTTAAACACACTTTTTAGTAGATACAACTGGGACTGCCAAAATAATATTTCTGTTTTAAGTGTAATAATTAATTGTAACCTTTTTTTTAGGTGATTTTGGTTATCCCCAGCGTTGATATCTAATGATACAGTTAACATTGCTTCAGAAGAGATTGCTGAAGGGTACTATTATAATTAAAGTACTATTGGTGTGCATACTCAAATACTTTGGTACACCGGGTGCTACATTGAAGTACCTTTACCATTCAGACACAGCAGGAAAGTTCATTATTGCATGTTGCTCTTCAATATTTGAAATTGTGCAGGCTTTACCTCTCCAACATTAGGTGAAGATAAGAATAGTCTTTGTTGGAATAGGGTGTAAGGCTTAACAGTGAAATAAGTAGATGTACTTACTAAGATTATTAAGTTTAAGTTAACAAAATGTTCAATATTTTAAATTAATTTGATAATGGGTGAATTTTATGTTAGATACTTAATTTAATGTAAATAGCAGATACTGATATTGTTAAATTACTTACATGATTTTGATAAAATTATTAGGTACATTTATTAAAAAATTAAACAAGGCATTTGAAAAGGTAGTGGATACTTTATTTTTATTTTGTACACTTATTTGCTATATTTTGTTATAAGATACTTAATTAGAAATATAGAATAAACAATAAACCTATTGAATTTTCACTATAATTATATAAATCAATATCCTATACTCCTAACATTAATGAATGCTGTGAGGGTATATAATAAGTTACCGGAACGATTTTAAGAATTTGCCTTTAACGATATTTAAAATAAAGTTAACAAAATGGTTAAAGGCAAAATGCTTTTATAGTGTTGATGAATATATGTCAGATTGCGGAGAATGAGATTGTAGGTTATGGATCGTTTTGGTAATGGTGATGTCGAAAATCATAATATTTTAATAAGTAATTGATTTATGTATTTATTTTACTACTGTAACCTTTAAATTATAAGACTTACTAATGTACTTATTCTTGTTTATTACTATTATATTATATTGTGGACTTATTTGTATTCTTGATCTGACATTAATTTAATTTTACTCAATTTTATCTGTTTAACTGACATAAACTTAGACATAATCATGCATGAATATCTTATTTGTTGCTCTTTTTATCACTCAAATAATAAATAGCATTGTGCATGTTAAAATGTAATATTTGCACACCATATGTAATGGTAGGATGTAAAGGCACCATTATACTGTAAGATCATACTCTGTAAACCTACATTCTGGCAAATAAATGATTATTGATTGATTAACTATAACACAATATCACTATTTCAAAAACTAAAAATGATTAATGCATATAATAAAACCCTTATAAAACAGATATTATTTTTTATTGCCTCTGCCAGGGCAGTTCTTCACCAAAAGCCAAGCTAGCTTGTACACCCTGACTATTTCATTACTGCCATGATGGGATGTGGTAATTGTGGCTCTTCATAAACTTTTCATTAATGCTTGCAAATTGATAGCATCTGCGGTATTAATATGGATTCTTTTCATCATCGTCTGGCAGCTATAAATAATTTAATGAAAATATTTCACTAGGATAAGCATTATATCCTTCTGCAACCACTCAAGGATGTCTTATGTGCTGAAAGAAATAAATACAAGTTGATTTACTAAATGACTAAACTGAAAGCATGATAATACTTAAATATGTTACTTTACAAAAAATGTTTTTTTATTTATTTATTTGATGATGATCACCCATACATGGAATGTTTAGTGGATGACAACAACTTTAACTATAAAAACCTTGCCTCTACCTTACCTTGTTTCCTTTATTTGCAAATTACAAAGCAGTTTCCCCGATGCTGTTTAATTTAAATATTTTATTCTTTATCGGCTTTATCCTTAGCACTGGGTATTCTCAGATAGTCTTACGCTGGGCTGGATGTTCTGAAGGATGGAGAACACATTCAATGAGGCTGAAATAATTACATCATTAGTATAATTCTATTAGGTACAACTCTTAAAAAAATACATAACTAATATTATAAACTATTGATATTATTATGTTATAATAAACTAATATACTTACTCCACATTAAATAAAAGTATATAAAGTAAAAGTAGTGTCGTTTTAATCATTGTCACTAGATTGTAAAGCCGTAACATTAGATAAATAGCTCTTGTTGTTCAATCGAAGGTCAAACGAACGTCAATGCAAAATCCACAATTGAAACAAACGTCAAACAAACGTCAAATAAGAGTAGAATACCGAATAAGTTCACAATCGACTTGCAATTGCAATCGATTTTAAAGCAGAATAGGAAATTATCCAAATACGATTCAATCGAAGCGTAATCGTTCTTGTAATAATTGCAGAATAGCAACTATGTCAAAAACTGACAATGAGACGCAATTTCGATTCTATTGAGTCATTTGTAAATAGCAGAATTGGGCCCCAGTTCTCTTGTATTAGCAAATAGTCGTTAGATATTTATAAAAACAAATAGTAAAGTCAACGTTAGTGACTGTTACTAGAGCATATTTTCGGTAAAACGTTATAATCTAATGAATTTCTCTCTTTTTTCCTTCTATGTCCATCCCTATCATTTCTTGTATGACGTCATTGGCGCATATTTCAATTTAAAGTTTTCGTAATTTTATAATATAAAACAAATTAGGGTAAACCACCTAATCGTTAGAAGTCCTACAATTGTTGGCACTAAAGAGTTAAAAGTGAGTAAAAAGAAAGAAAACACTATAGATTATTCAAGTTCAGTATGATTATTCAAGTTCAAATATTATTTATTTAATATTTTTATCATATTTTATTTATTTCATGTGTCAACATAGCAACAATAAATTTATCAGAATCTTTTTATTGGCTTTATTAGTACTAATAATATTTATTTAATACTATTCAATCACATAATAATTATTAAGTATAAGCAAAGATTAAAGTATTTTATCATTTTATGATATTTTATATTTTAGTCTGACACGAAGTCCACTCTTAAGGTGCCAACAATTGGGTGGCTTACAACCCAATATTTGATTTCGACATTTTCAGTTTTTCTGAAATGACAAGCTTGTAATGTCACAAGTAACAAGTTGACTTTAGTTTTAAATTATTTAATGGTTTTTCATGGTTTTTCACATACAAACTCTATAGTTTAATTAGTGACATTTGTATTGTGTTAGTAGATTTTATTATTTCTTGCGTTGAAGTGAAAGTTTAAAATAGATTGCACCTTTAATCTAAGCAAAGTTTTGAATACGGTCAACCAATGACGTCAAGCTCACGCATAAACATTAAATGACGATCTTAATGAATTTGAATTATGATAGAACTTTTTGTCAAAACTGATAAAGCCATTTCGTTTTCGACTATACATTATGAATGTATTTAATGTACATTTGACTGAATTTACGGTTTATTTGAGTAATAAAATAAACACAATGTTGAGAAGACACACACGATCGTTAGGACGGCGGGAAGCAGATGGATGAGGGAGGCATAGGACCGCACAAAGTGGCAACACTTGGAGGAGGCCTATGTCCAGCAGTGGACGTTAATTTGCTGATATGATGATAATGATGATGATGATAAGACAAAGATCATTGATAAGACAAATAACAGATTAAATATAACGTACCTACTTGACCACAAAAACCCGGAACCTTAAAAAACATATTCTACAAACAATTGAATAAAAACGTACGCTAAGATATCAAACATTGCCCATTCTAAGCCCTACAGTATAACCGTAAATGGAAGCAAAAAAGTTGATGTCTTCCGGGACAAAAATATTCAAGTAAAAGAGGTTGGATCAAAATAATATCCCGCCTACGTGGAGGCATAAGTAGTCGTTATCTTAAAGCTGCACATTTAATTTAATGGTCCAGACATTGTAGTCCGAAGGGTTTAGTTTTACATGAGGTGTTATATATAATAATATTCGAGAATGCAGTAGGGATCTAAATAGGTAGGACCTAAGTTTCTCTTTAAGCAAATAGGGAACGCGCCCGCTGTATCTCTGATCATGAAAAAAATTATGGCTGGACTATTTTACTTATTTTCTATTACTTGATCTACTCTTCATACCATACCAGCCAATCCATCAATATTGGGATGGTCTCCATAAATATTGACGGTTAGGTAGTAAAGCAGCTTAAGATATTTATTGCCTGTCTCTCCAGTAAACACTTACTAAAACAATGCGATTGTATCACATCCAATACACGGGATAGAGAAGCGGTTAAACGCCTTCAATTCCACTGGTTTAGCTTTCCAAAAAACTTCTATAACTGAACTGAACATTGTTATTATCTATATGGTGACGATATATGTAGCTGGCTTTTGGACACTTTGCCAGTGTCTCTATATTATAGGTACTGCTGCTGACATCATTGGGTATAACAGCCAGAAGACTATTGGAACCATACAACCTCCAACCCGTACCCCCCGCATCAGAGATGCGGTTCTTTTGCGCATAAATGCATAAAAGTCTATAACGTATTTATAATATTAATGAAGTTAAAGCAAATTTTGAACTTGAAAATGTAAGTTTACTTACCATCGGCATCGTGGCAAAAGTAACTACATTAGATCAAAAGCAAAGGTTAATAAAAGATTCAAACATCATCATGGTGCAAGAAATTTTTATGCATCCGAATAAATGACTTCGCGTCGTGTCATAGACACGGTAGTCGGGTCGTTTTCAGTGATGACCTAACGCCCGACCCCTAGGGCAGGCCGTGTTTCGTAGGGTTGTGCTAAATAAATGTTATTTTTAGTAATACTTTGAAATGTTTTTGTGCTTTATTAGCAGATATAATTAGTTTTTGTTTTTCTAGAAAATAGTATAAAATAAAAACATTGTTATAGGTATATATTTTACTTAAAATTTTTTGAGAAAATAGGTATCTGTAGATTTCTAATGAGCGGCTATTTTTTATGAAAATGAAAATGAAAAATAGTTTATTTGTTCTATAAGGTTTTCTTTACAATGCATTGTGTTTGGAACCTCCTTTTAGGCAAACAATGTCTGTGTTAGGAGATTCCGCTCTTCCATATAAATTTTTAAAATGTTATAGAAGCAAATAAATATATAAATAAAAAACAATCTATTTTTAATTTAATAATAAAAACTTAAAAAACTAAAGGTGAACATGAAAAAGGGGAACCTATTTCTGGTGGTGTAATTAAGGGAAGTGTGTGAAGTATTGTGGTGTAGAGCTATTGTGCAGTGTGTGTTGTGATGTGGTGTGGTGGGATGTAGTGTGGTGTGGTGTGGTATAGTGTGGTGTGGTGAGGAGTGCAAGGTGTTTGAGTGGAAGTGTTACAGTTAACCATGGTATGTCAGTAAAGCTTCGGTGTCCTCATAGGTAAGGGGCTTTACCCAATTTGTAATAGTTGTTTTTCATTCGTAGTGGTTTTTATTGTGTACATATATTTTATGTTCTACCTTTTTGTCTAAGTGGTAAATAAATTATTTATTTCATCAATAAACTATGTATAACATAAATAAACTAATTGAATAAACTTTCAGATGCAGTCCACTATTCTTTGGTCCAAGCATGCAGGCATATCATAGTGCGAAAAGATATAAAATAGTTTTCCTACTACAGTCAGAGCGTCGTTTATACGCGTAATCAAGCCGAGAAAACTTTTGTACCTTTTTAGTGTCTTATATTCATAAAATACCATTTTTACAAATCCTAAATTTATTTCTAGGAAAACAATAATTGTCGTCTGTATAGAAACATTGATTAATTATTTTTGTTTTAATAAGATGATGTGATATCATTAATGATGTGATTTAATTAAAGATTTTATCAACCTTATTCAATTCATAAATAAGACAATGCTATCAACTATGGTTAGTGCTTCGTTAGGTTGCTATCCTACGTTGGCAACATTTTAGATAAAAAAAAATATTTCACCATCACAAGAAATGTAATTTTCAAGACTTTTCAAATTCATCTATACATTTCCAAAACGCAAAAACAAAAGTAAAAAAAAATCCTTTGTATTTTTATCGACAGGTGGCAGCCCTGGTGTACGGCAATGCGGACAATTCGGGACGTGGACAAATGTGCCCAGCGACTCGCCGTGACACGTTCATTGAGCTTTCATTTGGGCAATTTTCGACTAAATCCCGGCCAATCGGACTCCCGGCCCGTTCGACCTAACTATTCTATTTGCTTGTATAAATACTCGCCTTGGAAGTACGATGAGTAAGATTTCAATTTGTTAAATAGGGCTTTAGAAATCCAATTTGGGTAAATAGTTCAATATTGCTTTTAACCTTTGTAAATATAATATAGCTAGAACAAAATAGTAAAGTAATACAAGGTATTGGTAGCTTTTGTGTCAAGATTTTCTATTCCCATTATATTTATGATGGGAATAAGATGTTAATTTATGGCCAGTACGTACATACACACGTATGGAAACACGCCTTATTACCTAGGGCGTAGACAAAGGCTACGATTCTAACATTCCCCTTTAATTTTTTTAAGGGCGTCCCCTACCGACGTTTCCAAATACTTTCGCGATGTAAATTTTCATCACTTAAGTACCACTTTTTCTTTTAATGTGTCCTATGTACCTTACTATTCCTTTTCTCCATCCACGTCACTGCATCTTCACCACTCTTTATTCTCAATTATTTGTTACTGATCAATTCATATTATCTAAGTACCTATTGTAATAGCAATAAAATATTTCAACTTTTATTTTAAGCTAGCAAATTGCACGCCATTTCTCGTCCAACACACGAGACTTTATCAAACATTGGAGGACTCCAACATGATTATAAGTGTACGTGCCCCGAATTCGATTCCCAGTTGAAAAGGAATTGTGGCACATCAAAGGATTTTGAACAACGCTTTGATTTTGATATAAAAAATTGTTCTTGTTATCGTTACGAATAAATTCCCTCTTTGTCAGTATCATTACACCATTTCCTTACTGATAGGCAGGGGAATCTTAAGTAACGGCATCATGAGGTGTAGATATGGATAGGATGATGGGTTACCGTCATTCTCATATTCAGTATAAAATATTACGGCTATTGAAATTATTAATCTTAAATCCTTTTTTATAAAGACAACTAGATTACGTTAATATCATGATTCATATCTAAAAATATGAGGCCTACAAAAAAGGAAAATCGTTAGAAAAGTTAATAAAAAATAAAATAGTAGAACAAACAGAGCAAAGGAAAGTGAATAGGCTTCATCAATATAAAATGGAAAGCACACGTTATTCACGGAAGTAATCTAAGAGATATTATAAGGGGGTACCAAGAGAGCTACATTTGATTACCGTAATATACCTTTACTTATGAGATTGACAAAGAGCCAGCAATTATAGTAAAATGAGAAAAGTGTGGTGACGGAGTAAGAATACAATATGTCACCACCCCATCTCATCCCATAGGTGTCGTAAAAACCGACTAAGGGGCTATCCGTGAATATAATCTTTACGTAATAAAAAGAAGGAAAACTTGAAATTAAACCCTATACCAATCCGTTTGGCCAGCGTGGTATAAGTAGGCCAAGTATCCCTCCGTTACTGGAGGAGGCCCGTCCCTGCAGTGGCACATTAATGGGCTGTTATGATTAATATACCTTTGCTGACAAAGAGCCAGCAGTTATAGTAAAATAAGAAAAGAGTATTTACTAAAAACAAAACGCTACACTATACAAACAACGCAGTACGAAAATATTCCTCTAACTCCAACAAATTGCATTACACCATTTCCTTATGTTCTGTCTTATCGCTGCTTTAGGATATAAAAATGATAGTTTATCTTTTGTTTTATAACATATTTTATTTAGTAAATTCATCGCATTTCACTGAAGTAAAGCCCGATTTACACATCGACAAGTACAGTAGCGAGTTAAGTAGTAAGTTGTTGATTAAGTTGATTTAAATAGATCTCCATCCTATTTTTCGGCGAGTTAAGTTGGCGAGACGCGAGAGAGGGGGCTATTTCTTACTTTACTCGCCAAAAAATAGGATGGAGATCTATTCAAATAAACCTTATCAACAACTTACTACTTAACTCGCTACTGTACTTGTCGATGTGTAAATCGGGCTTTAGAGATACATTCAAAAAATAATAAATGGGATCACAGTTTGCACTACACTCTACACCTTCTAGGCACGCATTGCGTGCTGCCAAGTTTTGTTACGTCAATACTAGAGTAAATATTTATACAGAAGGGACATTTTCTAAATTGTAGCTTTTCTTAGATTTGTGGGTAATTATTAACTTTGATAGGTAGTGCCAGTAAATTCGTGTTAAGGGCCTATACGTGGCTCACAAGAGCAGCCAATAGAAAACAAACACAATTCGCAAATAGGATAAATAATGTAAAATGTTGATAACAAAGTCTTGAGAAAATGCAATAAAGTATTTGTCATATTGCATTATAAACAAAAACGGTCGTTTTTTTAGTGATAAACATAATTAATGGGTAGATCTCCAGAGGCATTTTTTATCGTGTCGGAGTGGAGAAACCCATTTTGAAATCGATAAACGTTTTCATTACATTTTTTTATGTATACTTTGGTGTCTAATCTATGTGGTGCAGGGTTGAAATTATGAATTAGTTTATTAGAAATATTTTAAAAAAAATCATAATCCCTAAAATCCTGATTGCTCTGGGTTGACCTAACTCCCGATTGAATGAGAAAACATTGTGTAACTTTTTATTGAGAAGGTTCATATGTCCGATGTTATTTTATATTACATAACAAATAGTTAATCTTCATTGTAATATTTTTTTTTAAATTATATTAACAATATTTTTGGCACAATTTAAATTTATCGTCATGACCTGGCATTTTATCTCATCGCTCTGCGCTGGAGTAAAACATCGCGCTCATCCCTCATTTTACGAAATAGAAACTCTATTCCCCTCCCCCGGGGTAGTGGCTGTAGTGGTGTAACCGCCGAGGAAGATACATTTGTGCCACGGTCCCCCACTACAATATTACGAGGCTAAGTTTATGATTTATCTGGGTTTGGTTCTCGAATTTGATGATTGATATGGCATGTTTTAAAAATTAAATAGTAAGGTTGTAAATGTGCTTATTAAGTGAATTAGGTGATAGTAATGATGTTCTTTATGAGGCGTAAACACAACTTTCTACTGTTTTTATTTTGGGCTATATTAATGCTTTTATGACTTTTTTTGATCGCTATGGCTATGATTGCTCTGTCCAAAAGACCAGAGCGATGATATTTTGCAATAATTGTACGTTATAAAACTACTTTAAGTAATAATACCAGATTGTTACAACGACAAATGTCACGACTCAGCTGTCAAAAATTCTGTGACGTCACGACTCATCTGTCAAAAATTCTATAACGTCACGACTCCTCTGCAAAATATTTTCCCGCCAATATTCTATGACGTCACGACTCATCTGTCAAAATTCTATGACGTCACGTGTCACGTGACCAAAATTCTATGGCGTCACTAGTCACGTGACTCAGCTGTCAAAATTATTATGACTATGACGAAATTATCAAAATATAATATGATGGAAGCCAAAATTTTAAGTTTTCGGAAGTTTTCCTTTACATGCACTATTAGACCTTGCTTCATGCCAAATTTCAAGTTTGTATGTAGACTGGAAGTACCCTGTAGCTTTTTGCCCTTTGCTCATCGAAAATTTGCGACATAAACGGCTATATGTCTTGATTTCGTTAGATTAGAAGTTTGATTTTTTTACAGCACTAAAAGGCAACAGACCTAAGTATTTGGTAAAAATTTCAGCTTGATACCTCTACGCGTTCCTGAGATAAATAGTCTTGATAGAGAAACGGACAACAAAGGGTTCCGTTTTTCCAAAATCGGTACGGAACCCTTATAAAACCGGTCAAGTGCGAGTCTCACTCGCGCACCGAGGGTTCCGTACAAACCTATTTACTTTCTCGCCAAATTGTGATGACGTCAGGACTCAGCTGTCTAAATATTATTTTTCCCGCCAAAATTCTATGACGTCACGACTCATCTGTCAAAAATTCTGTGATTTCACGACACATCAGATGTGAATGTGAGAGTTTTTGACAGATTCTGTCAAAAATTCAATGACGTCACGACTCATCTGTCAAAGATTCTGTAATGTCACGACACATTTGTCAAAAGTTCAATGACGTCACGACTCAGCTGTCAAAAAAAAATTTCCTGCCACAATTATGTGACGTCACGACTTACTTATCTGTCAAAAATTTTATGACGTCACGTCTCATCATTAATAAATAATATTTGTTGAAAATTGATACCTCCACGCGTTCCTGAGATAAATGGTCTTGACAGACAGACAGACAGACGGACAACGAAGTGATCCTATAAGGGTTCCGTTGTTTCAAAATCGGTACGCTGCCCTAAAATGAACAAGTTTCCAACTGATGAGTTATCAAAAAGCTGTAGATATATCCCCTAAACATAAAATCATAAAATCTTGTAACATGCAAGACTAAAAATGACTAAATAAATAATATATTACCAATTTTATTATTTTTGTTTCACCATTTATGATCGCTCTAGCGCCTATCATGATTGCTCTGGACGCGAAAATGTTTGAACTTAAATATTTCCGTAACTGTTTGTCAAAAATGAAGGCCAATAGTAAAAATGTAGTATTTTAATATCATTCTTTTCAATGAGATACATAATTACCAGAAAATATCAAGATCTGAAAAGCACCAGAGCGATCACACGAATACGCCCGATTTGGAGATTGACCCTAATACATTGTTTTTTAATGCGCATAACACTACGAAGAGGTCCTGGGCATAGTACAAAATATTATACTGTGTCCTGGGTTTAATTGTGACTTAATGTAAATCTTTGTGTATAGGTATTATATCATTATAGACATTGCTAAATTTTTTTTTTCATAAATTTATCTCAAAATAAATAAGTGTAACAAAATACAAAGACATCTAATATTCCATATATGATCAAAACTAAAAATCATTTACTTTTTAATGGTATCTAACTATGCGGATTTCTGTGACGAGAATATTTAGCGTGCGCTATTTTCAATAAAATAACCAAATTTGTATTTCTACCAGTAAAAAGCAACTTTAATAAAAAATATCTCTCATTTTCACACAAAGCTCCACTAGTAGGTAAACTAAATAAATATTTAAGTTAGCACTACAACCTAGTAAACGTCAAGACACTAGAAGCATTCTAGTCTTTTACTTATTCTAAGCTGTTATCAAACGCATTCAGCTTCTTGCTCCATTGACCTCATTCCAGCACTTTTCAACTACAAAAAACACTCAAAACTCAACCTTATACTCTTTCTAATAGAGTTTATACGCAATGCAAGATTAAGTTGGCATCAAAAAAGCCTTTATTGCGTAGTGTCACGTAAGGATCCCAGGTGTGGAATGCTTTTACATGGAAAACAGAGGATTACTTGACGCTTGCTTTAATACCTACAAAAAAGGAAACATTAAAGAGCACCAATAAATGTTTTGCGCCTTTTTATGTTTTGTTAATCAAATATGGAACTTATGCAAACGGCAATAAGAGTTAAGCAAAATTTCATATATTATTATATTTTATAGGCAAGAATAGTCGTGCTATTTTTATAAAAACAGCGAAGTAAACGTTGTTTTTACATGCGATTATAGTTTTTCTAGAGTTAATTGCTTAATTAAATGACTTCCTTACTTACACTTTACAGGCAACTATTAGACCTGAAGTACTGATAAATATTAAATAGTTTTAGTGTGTTCTGAGCTTGATATTCGCTTAAGTAATATTTAAATTATATTAGTCAGACGTGCCACGTAGTCACAAGTAAAGCAAAAATGTGAGATCCACAAATTATTGTCCTGAGTCTGGGTGTTCATCGTGTCCGTGTAATTGATGTTTGTAAAAAGTCCCCGCGACACTGGACATGATCCCTAGTGCGTAAGTTGTCTTTTTCAATAACAATTATACAGGAATTAAAACAGTCTTTAGGCGTAGTGTACAGATAAAGTAACGCTACGATACCTGGGCGTTAATTACATAAGATTAATATATTATTATACAAGATTTTCACTGAATCTGTCACTGTATAACATACAGGGCCTTTATTTAGTTCCAAAAGCCAAGGGCTCTGTATATTTCCAACTGTTTCTAGCTATAAAGATTAGTATAGGCATTTGATTCAAGTTTAACCTTGTCCATTTCATAGAGACTATAATATATATATATATATATAAGAAGCTTTTGTCTTAGTTAACTTTTAGTCGTAAAAATTGACTATCACCTAAGTGTGTATATATTAACCCAAGATAAGTATTAAGTCGTTGGTGACTTTTTGTATTCTTACTTTGCTACCACAATGGTAAGTTTTGGACTTCTACATTTTATATTTGGGCTGATCGAAATTTCTATATGTTTTAAAAATAATATTAGATTATTACGTCATCAAAAAATAATGAATTTAAATACTTTGTATAGCTATTTTCCTAATAACGGCCATTAAAATAGGACTGCAACAAATAACCAAAACATGACCGCTAAAATTGTAAAATACAAGAAAAATGTAAATTAAAATTTATGCATACTTTCCAACGGTCCATTCACTAGGAAAATTTGCATGTGGCGACAGAAGTGAGAGAACAATGAACAAGGAATGAAAGGATATAATATAAGTACATAGCACGAACAGCCTGCGAACTAACGAAGCCTTGCGACTAGACCACCGGTGCATGAGCTTGCATTAAATTAGTCACCAACAAACATACCAAGCAAAGCGAACTTTGTATTGCTGTGTTAGTTATATGCAATAATGGAGCTTGCACAATGTTCATACTGATAATGCTGAATTAATATTAAAAGTATGTTTTTGCTGAGCTCTTAGTGTAAATTTTGTTAGTGGGAATATAAGTAAATATACTAGTCTGTTGTGTTAATATATGAGAAACTTTTTTATTGTAATACCTACGTGTGTGTTTTATAATCAAAATAAAATCACAACAATGTTGTGTTTTAGTTTTTTATTATATTATTAGTATGGCTATTTTCTTTATTATATTACATATTACACTTTTCAATGGTTCATTCACTAGGAAAATTTGCATGTGGCGACAGAAGTAAGAGAACAATGAACAAGGAATGAAAGGATATAATATAAGTACATAGCACGAACAGGCTGCGAACTAACGAAGCTTTGCGACTAGACCACCGGTGCATGAGCTTGCATTAAATTAGTCACCAACAAACATACCAAGACTAAGTATAAGCGGAGACCAACACCATCTAATTTTGAACAATATGTGTCAATTCGTAATCACTGCAATAGGATGTGTAGGAAAGCACAACGCCAACATATCCATGCCTCTGTAGAGAACAAAGATCCAGCGAAAGTCTGGAAATTTCTTAATACTATGGGAGTTGGTAAAGCGCGTAATAACTTGTTTCCTAATGATTTAAATATTAATTCACTTAATGTGCATTTCTCCTCGTCGTCCAATTTTGATGGACCTACTAAATTCAATACTTTGCAAACTCTTTCTGCTATTCCAACTCCCGACTACCGTTTCTTTTCGAGCAATTGTCCGCATGTGATGTTAAAAAGAGCGTACTCACTATCTCATCTAATGCTGTTGGCAACGACTGTATCAGCCGCAACATGATCCTTCCTATCCTCGATGAAATCCTTCCCATCCTATGTAACATCCTCAACCACTCCCTCTCATGTGGCATCTTTCCATCCTTATGGAAAGATGCTCACATAATTCCACTCCCAAAAATTCCCAAACCTTGTAATTTTAGTGATTACCGTCCTATATCAATATTACCTTTTCTATCGAAAATCCTTGAGCGGTCGGTACATACGCAACTAAGCGCTTTTTTGCACAAAAATACTCTCCTGAGTACGTTCCAATCAGGTTTCCGCCCTGGGCACAGCACTGTTACGGCTTTAGTACATATCACTGACGAGATAAAAGTAGGTATGGATAATGGACTGTTCACTGTACTATCTCTCCTAGATTTTAGTAATGCCTTTAATACTGTAGATTTCCATGTCCTTATCAACATTCTCCGCTCTATTAACATATCTCCATCGGCTATTGACTGGTTTCATAGTTACCTGTTTGGTCGCCGGCAACGTATACGCATTGAAGATTCGCACTCTTCATGGTGTAATACATCTGCAGGTGTACCTCAGGGTGGCGTTTTATCTCCTTTACTTTTCGCAATATTTATTAATTCTATCACAAATAAACTAGTTTCATCCTACCATCTTTACGCAGATGACTTACAAATTTACACTCAGGCACCTGTTAATAATCTTGCTGAAGCCTTTAGTATTATTAACAAAGATCTCTCACAAATTTGTGAGTGGAGTACAAATTATGGACTCAAAGTTAATCCCTCCAAGACGCAAATTATAGTTTTAGGCAGTTCCAGAATGCACTCAAAAATCACTTGGTCACAACTGCCACAGTTACAATTTGATGGACAAGTACTAACGGCTCAAAGCAGTGTTAAGAACCTAGGGATTTACTTAGATAATACACTCTCTTGGAATAAGCAACTGCAGGAAACCAGTCGTAAACTCTTTGCGGCAGCAGGATCATTACGCAGGTTACGCAACTTTCTTCCAGTTACTACTAAAATTGCGCTTGCACAATCTCTTTTGCTTCCTTTACTTGATTATGCCGATGTCTGTTATCTTGATCTCACAGAGGAGCAACTTGATAAACTTGAGCGTCTCCAAAACTTCTGTATCCGATTTATATTTGGCTTACGCAAATATGATCACGTCTCTGACTATCGCGATAAACTCAAGTGGCTCCCAATCCGACTTCGCAGGAATACTCATATTCTTACATTGCTCCACAATGTTTTGTTTAACCCTAACACTCCCTCGTATCTCAAAGAACGTTTTAAATATCTTTGTGACACACATGCAAGATCCTTGCGATCTACTAAAAATTTGAGGCTTGAAATGCCAACGCATTCCACGAATTTTTATGATAAAACATTCACTGTCCTAGCTGTACGTTTGTGGAATGCTTTACCAGTAGATGTTCGAAAGGCTCAATCTCTCAGTGTGTTTAAAAATATGGTAAAAAAGCATTTCCTGACGTCAAATAAATAATAACTATTATATTTTCGATTTATCTATATGTGTAAATATATATTGTTATATATTATGTATATGTAGTATATGGATATATATAATAGTATATTATGTAGTATATGTATAGTTTAAGGTATGTATTATAGTACATGTACCTATATGATACTGAGTAATATATAGATAGAATAATTAGGTTGACGAAATTACCCTACACAAAATTATAACTACACCATTAAATTGTTTTTATTTTATGTTGTATATCATGTCCATCCTAAGGTTGCCTGGAAGAGATCGCACTTGGCGATAAGGCCGCCCATTGTACATTTACTGTTCTGTTGTATTTATTGTACCTTTATACCTAAACGGTATTTATGTAAGTTGGTGTGCATTAAAGAATTATCTATCTATCTATCTATCCATACCAAGCAAAGCGAACTTTGTATTGCTGTGTTAGTTATATGCAATAACGGAGCTTGCACAATGTTTATATTGATAATGAAAAATTAATATTTAAAATAAGTTTTTGCTGAGCAGTTACCCCCTTACTCATAAACGTCTCTTAAATTTAATCAATGTTTAGCGAGATTTTTATTACGAAAACCAACCTAATACCAAACAAATAAGAATTTACCTAAACTAATCAATTGACTAAAATTTAAGAGGCGTTTATGAGTAAGGGGGTTAGTATGAATATTTCACAGTGTAAATAATAGATAAGATACTCTCTTGCTGTATTGATTAAAATATTATTAGAAACTTTTTGGTTATTCTTTACTACCATTAGACTAAGTTTGTCAATTTGAAACAATTTTTTGAATATTATTTTAAAGTCAAAACCATGAGGGACTGTAGTAATGGTAATTTCAGGCCACGACACTTACCATCACATACCTACTTTTCAAACAAGTCTGTGAAAATGCATGATATTAACGATATAAAGTATGTCATCACTACACAAGTAAGTATTATTGAATAGTAAAATAATAGAAAATGATTTGAAGTACCAGACAGTGTTGATAGTACGTGAAAACGCGCGTAGGTATACAAGTACCATTCAATAAATTGCTTACCGCTACCTAAATTCAATATTAAACTTAACCCTCTTTTAATGTTTGCGGCTACTACTGGACATTGTTTTTAATTTATTTTAATGCAACTTTCACTAAAAATACATAGTAGGTCTCATGAGGAATTCTAGAACCAACGCTGTGACCACTTACTCCACCTTCAAGGAGTATTAATGTTATAAAAATGTTACTGTGTTCAGGTGGAACAGTAGATAGTGAAATGACAGGGCTAGAAAAATGAATAGCGTCTGTTTAGGTTCGGCTATCCTCTAGCGTCGCTGACGTCTATGAGCGTCGGTAACCATTAACCACCAGGTGATAGTAGTGGCTGATAATGACCACTTAGTCGTTTGTTATATTAAAGAATTAAAGAAAACATAACTCACCATTTATTACTGTTCAATATTTCTTCCACTTCAAACTATTTAAAATGATCAAATAATATGTCATTCTTCATAAGTAAATTATTCATTAAACTTTTGAACAAAACAATTTTTAGAAGTTAAAATTAAATAACAATATAGAGACTTTTATAATATCATCGTGGCTTTTTTGTTCACTGACAGTTTTTAATAAGATTCTTATAAATTTTATGCGGGGTCGGTACGCCCGTAGTCTGATGTAGTTTCAAGACATTGTTATTATAATATAATCTTGATTTTTAAGATGAAAGGTTTAATTTTAGATGTAAAAGACAGTTGCCATGAATTTACATCTCGTCATTTACCTTCGAAGCTGAGACTAAACTTTGTCTCGACAAATTTTGGTCTAACAAGGTTTTTAAATTAAAATTTCAATGTGTGCGTATTTTTTCTGTATCCCAGCTGGTTGTTTTTATTAGGATAGTTTTAGCCAGAATAACGAAAGTTAGATAGGGTTCATATCATTAATGATAATGACCTTTGTTAGAATCAAGAAGAAATAATTTCTGCAAATCTTTTGTTTATTATTGAAATCTGAGCAATACAAATGTATTTTATAACAATAATCTCCTTGCATTGAAGTAGAGGATAGATCCCCTAAAAATGAATAGAAAATACGTTTTTAATAGCATGTTATGATTTTTTTTTCTTTATTTATGGACATTTCTCTATAGCCCAGTCAAAATATACTAAATTATGATTAAAGTTTGCATTAATTCCCAACAAGCTGGATGTTTGTGGAGGCCTTGAATACGTTATTACAAATGATGTGTCCCCATCTGATCCCGCTTGTGCGTTGTTTTTTATTTGAGGTCAAAGGTCACAAATTGGCGTTTTTTGCATATATCTCTGAAACAACGAGAGCTATCGAAAAATGGTTCAGACAAAGTTTGTAGACCATAAAATTATCTACAAAAAATATCTCAACACTTTTCTCCTACAAGGCATCGCTTTCGAGATATCGTGATTTTAGAGCGCAGGAAAGTCGTATTTTCGACTATATTTTTTTCCCACGATTGACGAGCACACACTTGCTTTTTCCCACGATTTCGCTCGCTTTTATAAATATTATTAAAACTTTTATACCCCTATCTTATCTCTGACATAGTTATCTATCAACGCACAGCCCAAAACCACTAGACAGATCTGGCTGAATTTTGGCATGCAGGTAGATGATATAACGTAGGCATCCGCTAAGAAAGGATTTTGATAAATTTTACCCTTAAAGGGATAAGATAGGGGATGAAAGTTTGTATGTAACTTTGTCAATTTCAAACCGATTAGGCTGAGACCAAGCATGCATATTGCTACTATGTATTGAAATAAGCCTTATTTTTAATTATAGTTATAAACGCGAGCGAAATCGCGGGAAAAAGCAAGTGTGTGCATATTATAGTCGAAATACGACTTTCCTGCGCTCTAAAGTGAGATATTTTTTGTAGATAATTTTATGGTCTACAAACTTTGTCTGAACCATTTTTCGACAGCTCTCGTTGTTTCAGAGATGTACGCAAAAAACGCAAATTTGTGACCTTTGACCTCGAATAAAAAACAACGCACAAGCGGGATCGATGGGGACTTTTGACATATCATTTGTAATGACCTATTCAAGGCCTGCACAAAAATCCAGCTTGTTGGGAATTAATGCAAACTGGATATCTATTTTGACTGGACTACTATGTCACACTTTGACTACGTCGCTCCGTCATAGTCTTTTATGTATTATAACGTCATGTTCTTATTGTAAAACTCATACAACGATTCATCTTTGGTAATCTTATTCTTTAAAATCAATTTTAAGCTTTAAAATTCTTCTTTCCGCCTTCTTTAAAGGTGTACTAGTGAATCAAGTAGTAATAATATTGTTTCTATATTCCAAACCAGAATTATGGTAGATCCAACCATAATGTGGCCCAACATCAGTATAGACGACGTAGTACTTTGGATTGCAAATATCGTTTGAGGTACCACATTTAGAAAGGACACCACGTAAAAACCAACTGGTTTTGTGGTCAACTTGCATTGTTGGGATGACTAAACCTCCACCGCTATCTCCATTGCGAGGGTTAATACCTGTAAATTAAAAAAAAAGATATAAAAAAAGTTTTTATTTTTAAAGTTAAAAAAGTAAATTTGTGGATTTTTTAAAAACAATTCTCGCACTAGTGGTCGATCCCTGTGTCGCAGGAACTTAGAGCTCCCAGACACGAGCGGCATGTTAGCAGTCGACCTATAGTGACACTTGCAGTTGTGCTTATCTACAAAGTTGGTTGGTCCTTCAAGCGCAGTGTGAAGAAGCATTTGGCCAAACCGGCAAGATGATGACGACGGATTGAAGTTGTTTTTGGACTTCTATCCGTTGGCTTCATTTGTGGACTAGTTCTAGGTAGGATATAGTCATATTGCCGTGTTTGTATAAAAAAAAAAGAATGTTCTCCTCTGCCGCTAGGAACATGCCGCTCGTGTGTGAGAGCTCTTACTTTTACAGACTTTAAATTAACGCATACTTAGTACTTTTAGGTTCTAGACAATCTTATGCTTGCGTGGGATTAGAAAACGCGGCCTCGTGCACAGGAGAAGGAGTTAACATCAAAAATCCTAGCATGGAATTGTTTTTCAAAACTCTTATCATATCTTACTTGAAGTTGGTCCTAATCCAGCGCAAAATGAAAATTCATTAAGTAACTTCTTGTAGATTTTCGGTGCAAATTTTATACACGTGCTGTCATTTTGCACCAAAGTATGAGCTGACCTTAAAATATTCAATTGCTCGTTGGTCTCAGTTAAACCAAATCCGACAACCTGAAATTAAACTTCATTTATATAAAACTATATAGCACAAAATGAAGGTCTTATCAACGAGAATAATTATGATTTCTTTTAGGCAACTGTCGGAAAAAAATGTGTATTATAATTAAAAACGGCATCGTTAAGTTCCTATCAAATTTGGATAGGTAGAGGACGGAACATAGCAGACAGTGAAGGTGACCGCTAACGCGTTGTAAGGGGGCCTTCTTAAACCTACATCTGGGTCGTAAGTCCCAGGCGCTGTTATGCAAGTGTTCCTCTATTACGCGATGGACCCGGCACCCGCACGGAGAATCCATGGAATGCTAAGATTAGGTAGGCTTATGGGTGTCAGCTAGTAAGTTTTTAATTTTAATAGTTTATTTGAATTTGCTTTTATACCCACTATATTTAAAAAAATAATTAATTAAAGACCTTTACATGGCTCACTAGCGCCGTCAATAGAAAAAAACATTATAATTCGCATATAGGATAAATAATGTAAAATGTTGATAACAAAGTCTTGAGAAAAGGCAATAAAGTATTTGTATAACACACTTTCAATACTTTAAATGTACGAGTATTTACCGTAGCTTCTTTCCCAAAGAGACTTCTTTTTTCATAAACAGGTCCCCATAAGCAAACAGGTTTTACAAACGCTGTAAAATTTATATGCTGGACTTTTATTATAGCCAAATCCGCAGTTGCATACACTTCATTATAGGCTGGATGTAAAATTATTTCCTTAGCCTGGAATATAAAAATAAGTTTAAATTTTTAAAGCACATTAATGAAATTAAATGAAGAATAGGTTTAAGTTATTGCTGAAAAATATTAATGCACTACCTTTATTAAAACATCAAAACAAAGTAATGTTAAAAAAAACACACAAATAACCAGCTCAGCGTATTTTTCAAAAAATGAAAAAAAAAACGTGATTTAATGTAAAAAAAATCTTTGGAATTTTCAGTTCATTGGAAGCCCTTAGATAGCTTCTAATGGGAAGTTTTTACAAACAAAAAACCAAAACTATTACGGCTTTTTGAATTTGTATAAACTTACTGTTAAGTTTTGTCTCCCATCATTATTTATATCTTTATTGTGGATTGTTCCAGCTATTATAGTAATATTGAGTCTTCGGTTATTTTTACTTTCATCAACGACGCAATGGCCGGCTAAAACAAGAAGGTTTAAAGAAATACGGAAGTAATCTTTTTATTACAATTTAATAAATTAATTATTGTTTTCTATTCTATTTAATGTGTATCTCCGTGTGGTGACGGTGTAAGAATTGAATATGTCACCACCCCATCTCATCCCATGGGTGTCGTAAAAACCGACTAAGGGACTAAACCGTAAATATTATCTTTACGAAGCAAAAAGAAGGAAAACTTGAAATTAAACCCTATACCAATCCGTCTGGCCAGCGTGGTATTAGTAGGCAAAGTATCCCTCCGTGACGGGAGGAGGACCGTCGCTGCAGTGGGGCATTAATGGTTATAATGATGATACTATTTAATGTAACTATAAAACATGTATTTCATGAAATTGAGGAATCAAATAAGAAATAAATAAAATAAAAACAATGGAAGAGTAAAAACATAAGGTGCAGTGTTAGTTAGGTTTCTTTAGCTAGAGACCTTACAGGTAACAATGCTATGGCCGTTAAATATTTATTTCAAAATTATATCTCCGTTTTCTTATTTAAACAGACACTATTTAAATTTTAGGACTTATAAACTTAGGTCTCATGATGATGAGCCCAATGCAGAGGTATTTTGAAATGTATATTTGTAAAAGTCCAAGTAGAAACACTGGGTCCTGTTCCGGTTTCCACGATGAAAAGGCCATCACAATATACTATAAAAAATCTATTCAAAATAGTAACCTGTCAATATTGCGATATTGGATATGACACTACCACCACAGCGATATTCTGGTGCTGAAGTGTTACTAGAGTCAAATATGGCAACGTGCCATGGCCAATCTCCTGGTTTAGCTTCTGCACTTATAGAAACTAACTCCTGATAGTCCAAATCTCTTCTGCCACAAACGTAGTCTTGTCTTGAATATTTTTTTGTGAGATTCATAGAAGTAACTCTCAGAGTTTCCTAAAATAATTTAAAAATTGTATTGGTTTTAGGATAAGGTTATTAAAGTGTTAGAATTTTGTTCCAAGTTTGATTTTAGCGTGACCTTTTATGTGTACCTACTAGATACACGCCAATAAAACGTTTTCGGAATTTAAAAACAAAATCAAATCTTTTGCAGTATCCTAACTAAACTTAGTGTACCTTAACACTACCCAACGTTAATGATTTTGTAATGATACTATAACTATATAAATAATCATATTATAACTTTGTAAACAATATTTATATACATAGTCTGGCCATAAATACTGTTACAATTAAAAATAAGAAAGATATTACATTTGAATTTGGAATCTGTCATTTTTATACGATTGTTCATTGTATTTTCTAATTTTGGCGCCAATACATTGTACAATATTTTGCTATATTAAAATGGAGTGGGGTGATAAAGAAAACCGAATCGCTGTGATTGCATTACACAAAGTTGGTATGGAGCCGAATGTAATTTTTAAAACTCTCCATACGCTTGGTATTAGTCAAATGTTTGTGTACCGGGCTATTAATAGGTACAATGAGACCTTCTCTGTTTGTGACAGAAAAAGATCTGGCCGTCCACGTAGTGTTCGTACGAAAATGGTGGTCAAAGCAGTAAGGGAAAGAATTCGAAGAAATCCTGTCCGAAAGCAAAAGATTTTATCTCGGGAGATGAAGATAGCACCCAGAACCATGTCACGCATTTTAAAAGATGACTTAGGACTTGCAGCCTATAAGAGACTCACTGGTCATTTTTTAACTGATAATTTAAAAAAAATAGGGTGGTAAAATCGAAGCAACTACTGAAGCGGTACGCAAAGGGAGGTCACAGAAAAATTTTGTTTACGGATGAGAAAATCTTTACAGTTGAGCAACATTTTAACAAACAAAATGACCGTATTTATGCTCAAAGCTCTAAGGAAGCTTCCCAATTAGTCGACAGAGTGCAACGTGGGCATTATCCGACTTCAGTGATGGTTTGGTGGGGTGTTAGCTATGAAGGAGTGACTGAGCCATATTTTTGTGAAAAAGGTATCAAAACATCGGCACAAGTGTATCAAGATACCATTCTTGAGAAGGTAGTTAAACCCCTTAACAACACCATGTTCAATAACCAAGTATGGTCCTTCCAACAAGACTCAGCGCCGGGTCATAAAGCTCGGTCCACGCAGTCTTGGTTGGAAATGAACGTTTCGGACTTCATCAGAGCTGAAGACTGGCCGTCGTCTAGTCCCGATCTTAATCCGCTGGATTATGATTTATGGTCAGTTTTAGAGAGTATGGCTTGCTCTAAACGCCATGATAATTTGGAGTCCCTAAAACAATCCATACGATTGGCAGTGAAGAATTTTCCCATGGAAAGAGTGCGTGCTTCTATTGATAACTGGCCTCAACGTTTAAAGGACTGTGTTGCAGCCAATGGAGACCACTTCGAATAAGCTTTTTATATTTTGAATTGTTTTATATTTATGTATTAAACTAACACACTGTAAAAGTAATAAATATTATTTGCAATAAAAAAAAATGTTTTTTCTTCGTAACAATATTTATGGCTAGACTAGGTACTATGATTTTAAAATAATACCAATAATAAAAGAAAATATAATGATAATTATTAGATGGGTAAAAATTCACCAAGTTTAACCAATAAATACATTTTAATCACGTTTAATAACAAAACTTTAAAAAAATCTAATTATAATTTCTAATCTACTTTTAC
This sequence comes from Schrankia costaestrigalis, assembly GCA_905475405.1. NCBI lineage: Eukaryota > Metazoa > Arthropoda > Insecta > Lepidoptera > Erebidae > Schrankia > Schrankia costaestrigalis. The sequence goes on from FR997830.1 coordinate 5,989,974, forward strand.
TTTTTAAAAACATAATATGATACTGTACCTTTAATTTGTCATTGCATAGTGTTACATTATTCATAATTAGGACATTTATTTCCGGTACATAATTTTGTGTTTTATTCATATTATATAATGCCACTTGGAATTTATATAATTCTGGTATATTTGGATGCACAGCTTTTACAATAAGATTTCGCTTCGTACTTCTTCGAACTGAGATTGAGCCAGAAAAAAGCTAAAATAATAAGATGGCATGAATATAAAATCAATACCCTCGGTGCATAAGAATAAAAATGTAAAAAATAAAATATAAATACATACGCCTTTCACTATACATTTTTCCTTAAAAGTTATTTGAACTTCAACTTCAGGTAAGTTAGAATACGTTTCAAAATTGATTACACCTGACCAATCTTTATTTGACACTTTCTCAAAGGATAACACATCTAATCCGCAAGGATTGTATCTTATTAATTCTGGTCCCATTAAAGCCACTGAATTGACCATCCACACTATCACAGTAGATAAAATTAAACAAAACATACTTTACTCGTAATGCACTCTCTATGAATAAACTATTTGAAATGAATTCAATACTTAGATATTTTTCTTTTATATTGGATTTAAAATATTTTTTTGTTCTACTGTTGAAATGTACAGCATGTTTGTAAACATGTTTCTATCTTGGCTCGGTAATTACTCATTTACATAAATACACTATCAAAATCCATTTATCATCATCATCATTATCAGCCAATCGACATCCACTGCTGAACATAGGCCTCCTCCAAGTATTAAAACAAGTGATTAATATTTTTTTATATTTACACACTCATACCTTGTTTCCATCGGGGTCCAGAGATAAGGGAAGTTTGATAACGAATACAAAGAAAACTTGTCTATTGAGATTAGACCGTGGTTGGCCGATGAACAACATAACATAATACGCCTTCCTATCATGAAGGAGATTTTATAAAATATTCTGTCAGAATAGTCTTAGAAAATTAACTTGACTATAATTTTTTAATTTTTATTTCGATCTGAGGGAACTTTAAGTCAGCAACTGGCAAGAGGTGACCAAGAATCGAGCAGAGTGGCGTTCTCTAGTGTCGGAGGCCAAGACACATTTTGGATCGCTGAGCTAACGGAGTAAGTAAGTAAGTATAATTTTTTATACGAGGATATTTCACGAGTTAAAGTAATCATAAAAACAAAGTCTTAATCACCATACGTAAACTTCCCCTAACTGATATGATATGATAAAATGGCGTTTTATAAAACTTGATATTAATGATTAACTACTAAGAATTAGATAAATATTTATCTATAAGATATGCAACATCAAGCATGCAAACTTCTAAGCAAAAATATCATCCTGTATGTATAATAATAATTGTGTTTACCAGTAACAATTGACTTGAAATACTGTAGAAATACTTAAAATTCTTTAATTGAAAAATGCCATACTATTATTGTTAGTGTAGTTCCGGATAGTGAACTCTGGTCAAGAGTAACTTTCATCATAACAGTCCATTAATGTCCCACTGCTGGGACGGGGCTCCTCCCGTAACGGAGGGACACTTGGCCTACTAATACCACGCTGGCCAAACGGATTGGTATAGGGTTTAATTTAAAGTTTTCCTTCTTTTATTTCTTAACGATAATATTGACGGAAGAGTAACTCTAATCTATACAAATCTATAGTAATCTTTAATTACATTAATATACTCACTCAAAGACATGCAGTAATACATTCTTGTTTATAAATTTACAGAAAAGTACATGAATGTCTTCGCAAATTCGTTACAACATACAATATTTAAGACACTCTTGAATAAGTGTCTTAAAATCTGACTGGCAGAATATTTGCAAGAATGATTTTTTCAAAAACAAAAAAGAATAACATGACATAAAAGCATTAGGTTTCATAAGACGTAGATTCTCTCCATCACTGTAGAAGGTCTTTTCTTTCGAAGGACATTAGTGGGCTGTTATGATGACGGTATATAGATCAATAAAATAATCATTTAATTTAAACCCAACAAAGAAACAACCACAATATTTTCGAAGTAGGCTTTCAAAAGAATGAGTTAGTGTAAGAATGAATTACATTTTAGATTTAAAACTCACCGTGAAGCTCCGTGCTTGTACTCGTAGCACATATCAGAACGTTATTTCGCCAAAGGAAAACTTTTCACTGCAAGCGTCTGAAAAATATTACCCAACTTAAGTTTAATCTCTTGAAAACGTTGAAGGAAACAATTGTAAATAGAAACTCCTTGTTTAAACAAGGGAAATGTTTGTTGCAACTCAGTTTTACTGTTCAATATTGTAATAGGAACTAACAAAATATTTTTGTTTTGTTATTATGACAGAAACTTAGTAAGAGCAGTTATTGAGAAAACTGTCTTGTCTTCTATATTGTATCGTTACAGTTAATGACTCAGCTATAAGGAGGTAAATATACGAGTAGGTAGAACATGATTGAAACCTCTCTTAAGACTTTTTAATATTATTGTAATTAGAAAAAAATACTTGCTAGTTTCTTTTTCTTTACCTTTTGGTTAGTTGCCCACCTGGTGACGAGAACTGTTCAAGCCATGCATAGGCTTATGTTGAGGCTTAACGATGTGTTACTACGTCGATAGTCTGACATTTTTCGTGTCGTTCGAAGCACGGAGATGCTTTAGATACGTTCGCAATGAGATGGAACCAAACCAGAAACCTTTGCGTAGCAATCATGTGATATAACTACAACAACATACTTTTTTAGAAACTAAATTAACTTATTATGTATAGGTATCAATAAAACACGAAGACTAAATTATTTTTAACAAGTTCATTAGTATACCGCCACTAAATGAGTCGCGACGGGAAGCAAATTGCCAATAAATAACAAATGACATATTGTGTACTTTTTTGTTCTTTTTATTGTACAACTCTTAGTTCAATGAATTGTTATCATTTTATGTTGTGAAAACGCAGTGTACAAAGTAGTCGTTTGTTTACCTTTTAGCAAATATATTTATATATAAGTATAAGTATTGCTGAGGGAGTTCTGAATTTTCATAGCACGCATTCCTCGCACATTCATAGAACATCATCTAATCGAAAACTAAGCAGTGTGTACTGTATCAAGTTCGCATCGCAACAGCGCACTCATATTGCAGTAAGATTCATAGAACAAAATGAAACATGAGACTGCATCACATGCATGGCTATGAGAAAGTAACATTCCTAAACAATATAATCACAATGAAATACCACTAAAATAAAAAAAAACTTTTTTACTAATTAAGTACTAAATCCAGACCACAAAAAAAGAAACATTTAAATGTTTTCTAGCACCAATATAATAAATTTTCATAATTAACTGTTAATAGTATTAATATCATAGAATAACTTTTTTTTTATATTAATCGATAATGATTCTTTCACTCTTTATCTAAAACTTGTCATGGTACCTATTATTCAAATTAAATTTTTAATATTATTAAAATATTGTCAATAGGCAATTAAAACGTGAATTAAAATATTAATAAATGTCAAAGGAGACAAAAAGTAAAAATAAACTTAATTACCCTTTATAATAAAAATCAAAATAATAAAATAATGATTAAACACTAACACCATAAAAAAAAAAGTCCGCAGCACTGTAAAACACATCTAGTCACATTTTTTTCGCTTTCTTCTCTATATTTTGCGAATCTCGGTGGTGTCCTTCAAATAAGGACACGAGCATCTCTCGGCTGCTACGTCATAGGAGTCATGATGGAACGCCAACAACTCCCTGCGCCCCGTTAACTAGCTCCATTTCATCGGAAAATTCCATTGCATAAAAACCGCAGTGAAACAGACTCATTCAAAGAGCCAAAAAAAAAAAAAAAAACGGCAAAATGGTCAAGTCGCACACGATTTTTATTTTTTTTTCTAAATACCTCCTTAAGGTCACTCACGAATTTCTTTCAAGGCTTTCGCGCAGCACTGCCCAGAAGGCAGCACTGGCAGGATCGCCATGTACGGTAGGTGTTAGGGACAAGTGAAACAACCGACTTCTGTTGTAAGACTATCTATCGTCGCACGAATACTTAAGTGTCCAACCTCCATTTTCAACATTTTACACCAGAGACGTTTTATTGATTAGTTTAAGCAAATAATATGATTTTATAAAAGTTTTATATTAAAAAAATAGTTAATGTGTTTATGAAATGATATATTACAAATAATCATTAAAAAGTCAAACAGTTATGTTTATTTTCACAATTCTTTATGGAGGTTGAGCAAATAAACACATCAATAATTATGCAATTGGAGATAGACCACTGCCGGGGTGGAGGTTGAGCATTTTGCATTCGAATATATTTAGTACTTAAGTGCCCTATAACCAAATACAGTGTGTTTGGGTATCGTGGTAAAAAAAATATAACTAGTTAACTTGCTATTTATTATTGTTTTTGTTTTTGTACCGATACAAGATCGTTTACTTCGCCTGGTATTGTTTATGTTGTCTGATCCTGTCAAAACCTTTTTAATTAGAGATTCCATGGAGGCTTTGTCGTCAGCTTTCATATATTTGTAAGTACTTCTAATATATTTTTTTTTTCGGTTAGTGTCTGATTTGAATTAGTCCTAGTAATTTTTTTTTTAATTAGTCGTATTCTTCTTTCGTCGGATTCTTGTTTGGTCGGATTCTTGATTCATCGTACGTAATGTCAACATAAAATGAAACTATGGTATTACCGTGGCTCCACTTCTTCATTTCAATATGTACAATAAAAACGACATAAATTAAATAAGCAACGGTGATAATATCATACCTATACGTATAAAAAATAATTAATATACTGAGACTATTTAAACAATTTAGAATTGATTTATTTTTTCAAGAAAATTAACCTTTTTTTGACGATTTTTTACGTTTTCATAAGGAATTCTTTAGAAAAAAAAAATAGTATTAATCTACTTATCTAGCATCTAACATCATTGCGAACACAAAGCATAGGTATACGTAAACACAAAACTACCCATTTAATGCTTAGAAATTTACCTATTTAACAATTAGAAAACATGCAAATAGCAGGTATATTTTGACAGTCATCGCACAAAAGCAAAATGTTTTATTATTATATTAGTTATATTTTACAACCTTACGAAATGTTCGAAACAATCTGTTCATTTATAGATACGTCACAATTTCATTTAAAGATTTAATTAAATCTGAAATAATAAGAATTAAATTTAAACATCCTGTACTATAAGTTAACGATACGCAGTGGTAATCTACAAAGAAATGTTAACAAAAATACAAGTTACCGATTCTTTTCTATAGTTGTGACTATATTTTCCAATTTATATTTCGTCACGGACATTTGGGGTACTGTTTTCTATTAAAATTAATACTTTTTTTCTATATTTCGCGTTATTTTTTACTCAAATGCGTGCGAGCACCAGCTTCGTCACAAAAGAAATTTATGATGGCGGCGTATTGCGTCATCAAAATGCGATGTCGTGATTGGTTACCTGTGAGGAGATTGAATACTTAAGCACGCAATCGATGTTCGGATGCACGTTTGGTGTTTCTCTACGGACGTTGAGCAATTAAGCATGAAGTTTTAATTCTCTTGTGTTAGTTTACAAAAACTTAAATTCCTTATAATTCATGTATTTTAAGTCCAAGCAGCAAGTATTATATACCAATCGAACCGCAATTAGATCCTTAATAAAATTGCATCAAAAAGTGAAATTCGTCAAAATGGTCGGTTGAGCAAATAAGCATTCAGGCGACGCTATCATGTCTTAATATATGATATACATTATGCTTAATTAGGTATCGAATAAACACAGAGTAATATTAATATACAGAGTAATGTTATATAATTTGAACACACACTACAAAGGAAACTAATACTACACACATATTTTAACACAAACCAAAAGAAACATGTATGTAAAAACATAAAGGTTTGAGCAAAAAACAATAAAAATTGTTAAGATTAATGTATCGAAGAGATTTCCATAATAATAACATCTAAAACTATACAGGAGTTACCCCAAATCGTGTTGATAAACTGAATCATTCGAGGGAGACCGATACCCCAAGACTCAAATAAATTAATTATTATAAATGATATACAGGTTACATTGCTTCAGGCAACAAATACAATATCCACACAAATTGATTAAAAACAACTATCAATGTTGTTGAACGTTGATCAATTTATAGCAATATTATTCTAAATAATGTCACCGCAAAATAGACTTTGATATAGTATCCTACTACGAGTACTGTTGTCTTTTCATACAGATAATTTTAGTTTTGTTTTAGTTTATGAAAGAAAGAGTTAAAAGTAAAGAAAACTGCAAACGAATTATAAGATAAAATACGTAGTATCAGTCTGTATGCTTTTTCCATTCATCTCTGTTTTCCGTCATCTCAACATTCACTCCTTTCCTAGCCATATCATCCTTCATACAGTCCACCCATCTCTTCTTCGGTCTACCTCTCTCCTTGTACCTTAACTTACCTTACCTTACCTTCCATTATAGGGACATAATATGAACTTTTTTTACCTACATCAATCACATCATGACGTCTTGTATGACGTAACTATGAGAGATTATATTGCTGAGATAATGGCTACAAATCCCACACGAATTAATTATTATCTGGCATGTTAGTGAGTCCTTGTGACAACTACCAATTAAGGCCTATTAAGTACAATATCACATGTCAGTTGGACCATAAAGGACTGTTCTGTGTACTTTAAATTGGAAGTAATAGATTTTGTTCGTAACTAGATTGATGTAATAACATGGTCTTTAAGACTCTGTTGTGTGGTTAACAAAGTAATAGGCCTGGACTCTTACAAATTGGTGATGAGCGGAAAGGAGATGTGTTTAAAAAAAGTTCGTTGTTTATTTATTTTGTCTCCACTTACCTTTAGTGAAAACCACATAGCAAAGTTCTAAGATATTGGTAGGGCACAATGGCAACGGAGCAGTATCCCATTGAGATTAAGCTTGTAGAAAAAAAGGATGTCTCGGATTACTCTAACTAAAATAAATATGGAGCAAAGGCGTACGATGACGCTGCAATCTCCAGACGATGCTGATCTGTATAGACGGCTCAATAGACAGATCTCTAAGTCACTGACTCGCGACCTTCGGCACTTTAATACATTTCGTATTAAAGAAGCCATTGAGCAAAATAAGGGCTCCTAAGTGTTCGCAAGAGATATGTCTCTAGGTCAGAGCCAACTTTCTAGGCTCAAGACTGGGGATGGCAGAATAGTGTCGTCCAAGCCTGAGCTCCTAGAGGAGATTGAGAAGTTTTACGGACAGTTATATACTACAACACAGCCACCTAGTGATCTGGCCGTCGATCCTAGAGCTAGATTAACGCGACACCATACCGAAGAAATCCCGGACGTCAGTCTGTGTGAGATTAGTGATGCTCTTCGACAACTTAAGAACAACAAGGCACCGGGGTATGACGGAATCACAAACGAGCTGCTGAAAGCCGGTGGAGAACCCATTCTCGAGGCTCTTCAGAAGCTATTCAATTCCGTTATACTCGAGGGAAAAACGCCGCAGGCGTGGCACAGGGGTGTGGTGGTACTGTTCTTCAAGAAGGGCGATAGAACGCTACTTCAAAATTACAGACCCATCACTCTTCTGAGCCACGTCTACAAATTGTTTTCAAGAGTCATCGCGAATCGTCTCGAACGCAGACTGGACGACTTCCAGCCTCCCGAACAAGCCGGTTTCCGAAAAGGCTTTAGTACCATAGACCACATCCATACGCTGCGGCAGGTTATACAGAAGTGCAATGAGTATAACCCCTATGCTTGGCGTTCGTGGACTATGAGAAAGCCTTCGATTCGATCGAGACATGGGCAGTGTTGCAGTCTCTTCAAAGGTGCCAAGTTGACCAACGATATATCGAAGTGCTGCGGTGCTTATACGAAAACGCCACCATGTCGGTTCGTCTCCAGGGTGGATTATCTGGCCCTATCCGGTTGCAGCGAGGAGTAAGACAGGGTGATGTCATATCCCCGAAACTATTTTCTGCTGCACTGGAAGATGCTTTTAGGCTTATAGACTGGGACGGACTCGGCATCAACATAAATGGCGAGTACCTTCGATTTGCTGACGATATCGTGGTCATGGCTGAGACCATGGAGGACCTCAACACAATGCTCGATGACCTCAGTAGAGTCTCTCAACAAGTGGGTCTTAAAATGAACATGGACAAGACCAAGATCATGACAAATGTCCATGTTGTACCCACTCCAATCACGGTTGGAGGTTCTACACTCGAAGTTGTCGACGAATATTATTACCTGGGACAGTTAGTCCAGCTAGGTAAGTCCAACTTTGAGAAGGAGGTCACTCGTCGAATACAACTAGGTTGGGCAGCGTTCGGGAAGCTAAAACGTATCTTCTCGTCCACATTGCCGCAGTGTCTGAAGACAAAGGTCTTCGACCAGTGCGTGTTGCCAGTGATGACGTATGGAACAGAGACGTGGTCGCTTACTATGGGCCTTCTCAGAAGGCTTACCGTCACTCAGAGCGCAATGGAGAGAGCCATGTTGGGAGTTACCCTGCGTGATCGAATCAGAAATGAGAAGATCCGCAGGAGAACCAAAGTGACCGACATAGTGCTCCGGATTGCCCGGTTAAAGTGGCGGTGGGCAGGGCACATAGCGCGAAGAACCGACAGCCGTTGGGGCAGAAAGGGTCTAGAGTGGCGACCGCGTACCGGAAAACGCAGGGTGGGGAGACCCCTCACACGGTGGACCGACGACCTCATAAGGACGGCGGGAAGCCGATGGATGAGGGAGGCGCAGGACCGCGCAAGGTGGCAATATTTAGAGGAGGCCTATGTCCAGCAGTGGACGTCAATTGGCTGAAATGATGATGATGATGATGAAAATAAATATTCCTCACACATTCACACAACGCCACCTAGTCCCAAACTAAGCAAAGCTTGTACTATGGGTACTAACTAGACAACGGATAAACATACTTAAATACTTTTTTTTGTAAATACATACATATTATTATTATAGATAGAAAACACTCAGACCATTGCAAACACTCATATTCATGCACACAAAGATTTGCATTGTCCTCTTCGGATATATATCTCCGCTTTGGTGGATTCAATTTATACTATTTTAACCAATACATACTTTTCTGTAAAGATTAGAAGAAAATTAAGAGACAAAGAAAAATATAAACTGACTGTTATCATAGCTCATTACACTTAATATAACAGCCCTAAATATTGTCCTTTCTACTTTACTATATACCAATAGAATTATAGACACTGAGTATCACAGCAAAGACTACAATACCTACAAAGTATGAGAACAGGATATGACACATTTCCTGTTTTATTTCCGGCAAAAGCCTCTCATTTCCCATTTACCCAGGATCTTTGACTACTTTTGTGAAAAAGAGTGGTCCTAAAATAACGATAATGAGACATTTCCAGTGAGCAATAAAACGATTGAGAGTAACCGTATCGTTTCCTCCTTGATGAGATATATCTTTAAGGAAGGGTTCGTTCAATTAGTGGATCATTATTTAATTACAGTACGATCCGTTTAATTTGAAGGTGTTTGTTTCTTTCCTCTTTGTGTAATTTTCTTATATTGGCGCCTATAAAATTCTTGAGACGGTCGATTTAATAGCTATAGTTAATGAATATTTTCCAATTATTGTTGTTTGTTATCCAATTTTAGTGACAGATTTTATTGGTATAAACGGTTTGAATAGATTTCTTACATAAGCGGGACGTTTTTCTTTGGTATTTTTAAAATATTTGAATCCTAATAACAACCGATGTTACCCTGATCTCAATATGGTATAAATGAGCCACCTTTAGGAAAAATTTAAAAGATTTTGCAGCAAATGTTGCTTTAAATAAAGAAATATTATTCGCTTAGTGAAACTCAATGTCTTCAAATAAAATTAAAGCTTGTGTTTTACGTGGTTACCATTAACTAGAACTAATACTTAATAGATACTGTTAGTTCTTAGTATGTCTTAGATAAATTATTTAATTAATTTAGTTTATTGTTAACATTGATGCTACGAGTATGTAGAAATATAATTATTATGTAGTTGCATTAACGTTTGTAAAATCTTTAAGTAAACCAAGCTATATTTTTGATAACTAAACATTTCTTCAAATATCAATATTTTTACTCGATTTTTAATTATTTTTTCTGCACCTTAACTGCTACCAAGACTCATCAACATAAAACATGAAACAAAAAAGCAATCTTTATAATCACTACGAAAATTACAAGAACATATTGCGAAATGTCCCGACTGTTTACACAACAGAGATATTTCTGTGACGTCGACTTGAAAACTTTAGTCTTTGTCATGTAAGAAAGTACGATAGAGCAAGATCGTTTGTCTTCAGACGACAGAGCCACTGAGCTTGAGTTTTGCATCTTTCACTATAAATATTTTTTAAATTTTCTAAGAACTTTAAAGTAACGAATTAAAGTAACACGTCTTTCTGTATTTTTAATATTAGGGAAGTCATAAGTTATTTAATTATCCTGTCAAAATACCTGTCTAAAAATATCCCAAGTGTCTATAGGAACTATACAAAAACAGGAAACTACAATAACACTTATTAAATACTCCCTTTTTAAACGTCGGCAACGCATCTGTGATTCCTCTAGTGTTCCATGGGCGGCGGTGATCACTTACCATCAGGTGAGCTGCTGGCTCGTTTGCTTCCCATTAAATTAAAAAAAATAGAATCTATGTTCTCGTAAAACAAAGCCTTGTTATCTAGCATCAAGACCACAAACCAAGCAAAGTTGTCCCAAAGCAAAAATATTTGATAACAATTGTCTAGGGATGTCTGTTTTATGAAAGTAAAATTTCATGCATATTTGCAGCCCTTTAAAATATTGTGTTAATTTTACCCTCGGATTTGAGCGAGTGGAGAACTGTGGTATGCTTTGAGTGGCAACCCTCGTGGAATGTGGTGTTTGTAGTTTTTTTTTGTTAATAATACTTTCGTTTTTAATACAATTCTAATCTAAATTGTTTTGATTCAATATAACAAAGCCCGCAGCGGCAAATTTCAAAACTGAATAAACGAGTTTGAAATATCAACAAGTTTAGATTTACAGATTAGATAAAGTTTTGATTACTTATTAATTTAACTAATTCTAATAAAATGTCTATGTTGACTGCCCAAACAAAAATAGTATCATTTAAACTGGTGAAGATTTTTAGTGTGTCTGAGTTGTACGGTAATCAGTAAAACAAATTAAAAAAAATAATCGATTAAAGATTAAGCTTTCCCTCTTAATGAAGTCGTTTAAAATGTAACTCTATTTATTATAAAAAAACACAATAATATTTATATACGAATAAAACACCCTAACCAAATTCTATTTGATACTATATACCTCTTTAATCAAAAATATGTTAGAATGTTCAGTTGCCAAATATCAGACAGGTATCAGAGGTTCGAAGCCAATAAATCACAGAGGTAGTTGGTATTGCACAGGATGCCTCGATACGCCACGCCACTACTGATTAATGTACTGAAAAAGACCACCGACTCTAGTTTATAGAAAACTTAGATACTTAGTTGTAGATATAAGTAGTGTTTTATGAGAGCTATTCAACTAACAATAAGTTGTTTCTTAATATCGAGTTAAAGTAACACAACTATAAAACAAAACTTTAAAAAAAATACTGACTTTTGCATAAAAATTTAAAAAACGACAATTTAATTTAGAAATTCCTGCTCCTTTTAAAGTCGTTTAAAATAAATATTTAAATATTTTGAATAGTTTTCTTATAGGTATAAACATTGAAAAAAACACCCTAACCAAATTCTATTTGATACTATATAGCTCTATAACCAAAGAAATGTTAGAATGTTCAGTTGCCAAATATCAGACAGGTATCAGATGCTCGAAGCCAATAAATCACAGAGGTAGTTGGTATTGCACAGGATGCCTCGATACGCCACGCCACTACTGATTAATGTACTGAATTGGACCACCGGCTCTAGTTTATAGAAAACTTAGATCGTAGTAGATAAAATAAGTATATAAATATTCATTACATTTTCACACAGCACCATCTAGTCCCAAACTAAGCAAAGCTTGTACTATGGGTACTAGGCAACAAATACTTTCTTTTTGTAAATTCATACATAACAATATTATACATAGAAACACTCAGAACAATGCTAACAATCATGTTCATGCACACAGAGATTTACATTAAACGGGGATCGAACCCGAGACCTCTGCGTAGCAGTCATGTTGTATAACCATTAAGCCACAAAGGTCGTCAAAGAAGTAATTTATTTTGTGAGAGCTAATACAGAAACTTTTCATCCAATCATTTGGCTTATAAGCAATCCATTGGAACTGCACATGAGTTCCAACGTCTATTCATAAACACTACATACGAGTATAATTCGATTTAGTGTTCTATAATCCTGGTTTCGAACGCGTAACAGTAAATGTACTTTTTTATATTGACAATTTTAAACCAAAACAAACTGAAAAATATCAATATTTATTATTAAATATTACAAAAATAACCAATATTTCCCAAAATATCAAATATACAAAGAATAATTTATCAAACTACGCTATTCAACATACGGTACCTACACTATGAACGAGAATGTTAATTAAGTCTCAAGCAAATAGAGTCAGTCAAACAGCAAACAGATTTAATTAATAGGGCACTACTATGTCTTGGAATTAACAGGATCTTGTCAATTGCAAACATTGCATTGCGCTTCAAATCGAGCATTAGAACTGCGGCAAATGGTCTTTAATAATAATAGTTGTTAATGCTAAATAGTAGTTATGAAGTAAAGAAACTATTTGATGACCTCTGTGGTCTAGTGAATATTTAACATGACTGCTACGCAGAGGTCTCGGTTGCGATTCCCGCTCAATGCAAATATTTGTGCATGAACATGATTGTTTGCAATGGTCTGAATGTTTTCTATATATAATTATGTATTTAAGTATGTTTATCCGTTGTCTAGTAACCATAGTACAAGCTCTGCTTAGTTTGGGACTAGATGGCGTTGTGTGAAAGTTTTAGGAAAAAAAAAATGAAAGCAGCACCACGAAATGACAGGGTGACTTGTTAAATGACATAGATATACTTGTGTTTTAGGGAAAGCAGTGGCTAAGCTAGGCTGTAGCTACCTTAAAATATTAAAAAAAATACCACAATTCCGTATGTAAAGTTAAAGTTTACCTATGTCGAATCCAAAACCATTTAGAGATTTTAGATCGGTAAGTAATAAAATCATATTTTTAACACAATAAACCGCAAGATTGTGTTCTTTTTTACAATTATACTTAAATTACTTTGTCTTTCATTTGACGTCATTTCGCTCGGCTCAACAGAAGTTTGTTTCTGCTTTCATTGCTCAAGTAATTCGGCCGTACGCATGACGTCATCACAAGTAAAACTTAAAATGTTTATTACAAATAAACTATACGTAGAAAAGCAAACATACTCAAATTAATTGTATAAAATTATTAATAAACCTTTAAAATAGCAATATGAAAAAAATACCAAAAAAAATATTTACTTTTCACACCGAATTGTAATTAATTCATGTGCATACGTGAAAAGTTTTTAGCTTTTTTTTAGCTTTTTGTATACAGTATGTATTTTGTATGTATGTAGTATTTTCTATAAGTAACAATACCATAAGCCTTCAATGAAAAAACTTTGGCGCATTCATTCATTACTCTCCCCTACATAAGTAGAGGTTTCCTCGAATCTTATTTATTTTACTCTCCAAGTTTCTTTTATGTCTGTTTTATTCCAAATCAATGATTTTATGTGACTATACTGTGATGACTCATTGTTGAGAGATTCTAATATTATTTTAAAACAAATAGTAGGTATTAACGTAAGAACAAAAAGTATAGTGGAAAAATATTAACTTCAGTACGGAATTATATAGCTTTATGAACTAAATGCTATTTATAATACAATCTCGGTGTGGTGACGGAGTAAGTATACAATAGGTCACCACCCCAACTAATCCCATGGGTGTCGTAAAAACCGACTAAGGGACTATTCGTGAATATTATCTTTATGTAATAAAAAGAAGGAAAACTTGAAATTAAACCCTATAGCAAGCGTGGTATTAGTAGGCCAAGTATCCCTCCGTCATGGGAAGAGGCCCGTCCCTGCAGTGGGACATTAATGGGCTGTTATAATGATGATGATAATGTTACATCAAACGTTACTTTCGCTTCTCTATTATAAAAGAAATGTATAGGCGTTTTGCTATGCATATCACTGGAATCAAATACGGTTAACGAAGGATAGGTGTAACATTTGTAGGAAAATGAATGCGTTTAATTGTGACATTTTACGGAGATATCAATGGAAATAAGTAAGATCATCATCATATTATCAGTCAATCGACGTCCAGTGCTGGACATAGGCCTCCTCCAGGTATTGCCACCTTGTGCGGTCCTGTGCCTCCCTCATCCATCGGCTTCCCGCCATCCTAACAAGATCTTAAGTGAGATAAAAGTCATTAATAAAAAAAATATGAACGTGATGTCTGAATAAAACTTACAGAAACCATTAAATAGTGATATTTATAGTTATTAATTATTTACCAAATTATTATAAAGTACACTTCAAAATAGGTATCTATGAACCACGCTACTGACATGAAGATAAAATGAAACCTCACATCAAATACCACAGAATTAATATTAGTAGTACCAGTACGGCACTTAAATAGATACAATATGTCGCCATGTATATTATTACTAAGTTTAGTAACATTAACTGAAGCTAATTAACGTTATTTTTTGGCGTAACAAATACTATAGGTACATACTATTATATTCTCTTATTTTTCAATACTCTCAATCATTCATTTTAGTCTGTATTTTATAGCCTCGCTCGCTAGTTCTCTAGATCCCCCAATAGCTAGCATGTCTTGTAGACGTAGCAATCATGTTATAAGGCTGACTTGGTCGAGAGAGGAGGGTTGATTCACACTTGTGTGGCCCACAAAAACCACCAAAACCATATCTTGACATTTAACTTGAACATGGACATGGGAAATTAAACGAAATAAAAAGCATTGTTCAAGTAGATCAAGTTTATCTTCTTATATAGATGTGGCTTATTATAACAGTAGTACAATAAATAAAATACTGGCTATGCATATCATTTGCCATTAGCTAATCCGTATGATCTTTGATTGCTCTAAAAATAAATCCATTCAAAATGCTATATTATTCACATCACAAAAACTAAAAATAAATTCTATCTCGACTCCTCAGCTATAATTAATGACGCCTAGCCAGTTACTAATTGAGTGGATTCAGAATGAAGACGCGACGGCGACAACTTAAAAATACATTTTCTTTGCAACTTAGTTACGAATCAATGCTCAGGCGTCTACATTGTTACTGTCTTAACGATATCTTATAGCTTGAGATTTATCATTGTTAATCGTTTTGATTATGGCAAGAAATATTTTCTTGATATGGGAATAAAATAAGTATCATAAAAAGGAAAAGGGAAGATACCTTTGATAGTGATGCTGAAAAGGTGTTATCTATCACAGCATAAACGTCCTTGCATTTATAAGATACGTATTAAGAGTGACAGTGCTCCTTATTTTTCACGATTCAGAAAAAAAAATCTCGTGCAATAAAATAGGTTTCTTAAGTAAGATGTGACTTTCAAGCAGTAGAGTGAAAATGTAACTAAGTATACAAACACAATAGTGTTATTTTAACAAGACATTATATACTCGTACATTAAGCTGCAAAAGGATGAGGCATTAAAATCGATGATTACAAAAATATTTTTGATGATCCATGCTGACTTTAACCTATTTAAGCATAATATACAACAAAACAAAATGAAGCAAAACACAAGAAAACAGAAATAACATACAACAAAGAAGTATTATTAAGACAATCCAAAAAATATTTACATTCTCATACAAGGTAAAACAAAATTTGCATAGATAGCGCCGGTAGCATTTATGAGTTATATCAACTCGCTATTCATAATTCATTTGAAGCGACACGGATGAAATGAAACTGTATCCCTTGGGGCTATTTATTATAAGATTTTCCATTCGACCTGTGTAGCTTTGAAAAAGTTATCAAGAGTTGAATCGACAATCTAAATGTTGAGACATCCTGTATGTGTTTTTAGTTTGATGTGGGGTGTCAAATTTATATAGGTTAAGTTTTCGTATATAAATAAATCATATTATGTTTTTGTTATAATAAGTTAATAGTTTTATTAAAATGAACACAGTATAATCACATCTGCCTTGCGATGCCCGGTTAGAATAGAACTGGCCAATATCCTCCCGTGGGTGTCGTAAGAGGCAACTAAGGGATACCACGACCCGGTGCATACTACCCAGCACCTCGGGTCAACCTCCTCGTTGAGAATAAACCACGAACAACAGCATACCCAAGGAAGGTTGGCGGCAGGCAGGCGGCCGGCCGTAAAACATAGCCAAAACTTTTAGCAGCATAGTGGAAAATAACACATTCTGCGCCGAATCCAAAAAAAAAAGGATACGGGCAGGAGAATGATGATGAACGCAGTTATATATCTCGTAAGTATCGTTAAAACCGTCTGATGAAGAGATTATTCTCTTCATCAGACGGTTTTTGCTGAGACGGTTTTGGCTGAGATGATGAAGAGATGGAGTAAGTTTTGATGTGGAAGATTAGGATCAAACATATCTAAAGTTACCCCTATACAAATTTGCAAAAGTCTCTACACAGCTAAGAAGAACACAGTGTTATCAAATTGCTTTAAAAACTGCTTTTTCAATTTAATCTTTCCTATATTTTGTATTATTACATCAATCAACTAGCCTATTGAATTTCTCTCTCAAAACACACCACAAAACACGAACAAATTATTACATACTTTGTAAAATTTTGCTCTGTGCTCTACTGATACTACTACATAATAATTGGAACAGACTACATACTTGTTAAAATCATCATACCATTTAGTAAACATTATCCTGTATGGTTTCTAGTCTTTTCGATCGTGTAGGGTTTGTCTGTTCATTGAGACATCATTTAAAAAGATATTATATAGACAATTAAAATTCATTTTCTATTATTCATGCATACTAAATTCAAGTTTTTCATTAAACTGTGAATACAAATAAATAGAAAATTTGAAAAACAATCTCGACGTCTGATTGCCAATTACTCAACACGAATCAATAGAGAATCGTAAACAACTCGATTACCCAACGAAGTATTAACGTCGCTACTCTTGATACTGAATAACTGATGTTTTCTTCAATTACTCAGTAAGTACGCAATTAATTGGAATTTCTAACTCAGTTCCCATAAGCTTAAAAGGTGAATAATGGTACAATTTAAATTCATTGAAGCTGGTGTTGTTTCGAACAAGGAATTTCGGTCTCGCTCCGTCACCTTTCTGTTAATGATACAACAAAAGACTAACACGATTTCATTATTTTATTATTTGTTAATTGTATACAAGTTTGTTGTATCTAGTAACTGTCCGTGTGGTGACGGAGTAAGAATACAATATGTCACCACCCCATCTCATCCCATGGGTGTCGTAAAAACCGACAAAGGGACTATCCATCAATATTATCTTTACGAAATAAAAAGAAGGAAAACTTGAAATTAAACCCTATACCAAATACCAATCCGCCAGCGTGGTATTAGTAGGCCAAGTATCACTCCGTCACGGGAGGAGTCCCGTCCCTGCAGTGGAACATTAATGGGCTGTTATGATGAGAACTGTATTGTATACAAGTTTGTTTGTATCTAGTAACTGTAGTCGATGTAAGTGACTACAGTGTAACTGTCTTGTTATCTTTCAGATATTCTGTCTTGATATACAAAATGGACTAAGGATGAGTGAGAAATACATGAGAAGTGATACTTATGCAGAAGAAGAGATTTATTCCCAACAGATTAAATTATTTAGGTACCTGATACTATGAAATGATTTATTTACTTATTTAAAATAAAATTTCACGGTATCACAGAGCCGATGCGATGATGTTGGTTTTAAGCGTCTTTGTATTATGACAAAGCTCCGTAAATAAAGATTAAAAAAAAAAAAAAAGCGTCTTTGTATTCTTGTCAAATTTCTTTAAACCACTTTTCAGCACCCCTTAAGGACCGAGAAGGAATGAAATTGTGTTGCATGTTTTTATCTAATAATTCTAATATAATCATTATCATCACAACAGTCCATTAATGTCCTACTGCAGGGACGGGCCTCCTCCCGTGACGGAGAGATACTTGGCCTACTAATACCACGCTGACCGTCTGGCTTCTACGACACCCATGGGATGAGATGGGGTAGTGACATATTGTATTCTTACTCCATCACCACCCGTATATCAATGTTACATATTGTTATGAATTTATCTAAATACACAAACGCATTAACAAATAAAACACATTTGCCTGTAATAGTATATTTACAGTAATGTCTTTACTCGAACATAGCATTAGCCTGAAATTTGTATAAGGTCTGACATTAGGAATCTTTGAAGATGACAGGACGTTATAAGGGACCTTTAATATCGCATCCCTTTTGACCTATCTCACATCAGAACCCACACAATGCATAATCAAGACATGACCCGAATAAAATATGAACATCAAAAAGTAATAACCGACTGCTTGAAAAAGCATGAAATTGACAAGGTTTTAAAAAATGATTAACTATTTAAAAAATGTTGTTAGCATTATCTTAGCTTGGAAAAATAAATATAATAAAAATCTAAAAGTCATTGCATACTAGAGGCCGGTTTTTAAGGACTCGTGGAAACAGATTATTATAAAAGGTATCACACAAACAATTACCGTGCTCGGTATTCAAATCCTCTACCTTATGTACAAAATTTTTGCCAGTTACAAAAATTGTCATTGATGAAAGTTATTAGTATGGAAGATAGAAACTCTTGTTTGCTGCCAAATTCTAATGCACTGTACGGCTGATGACAACTTTAAATGGATGGTTTAGAAAACAGCGCGTGGCAAACCCATATAAAGGGTGTTTTTATTTTTTCCTAAATAGTGCCACAAACATTTTGTTCACTTGCACTGCTTATAATTAAAAGGTGACTGAGTTACCATACATAATGCCGTGTCGTAAAGACTGACTAACTTATACTTAGCATAACCAATTATTACACGGCACTGTTTTTACACTAAGTTTATACTTTATAAGAGAGTTCATTAGTTTACGTGTAGATTGTAAATCACAATACATTTAAAATAATGTTCGACAGATTCCCAAAATCATATACCTACAGCTGTCACATCATTACTTAGTTAGATCTAATATGTTAAAATTGCTGCATTAAACTGCGCTTGAATAAATTCCTATTGCCTTTGATTCATTATTTTAATATTGAAATAAAGAATTCATTTTCCATTTGTGGGTTCTTTTAGCATAAACAATACATTTTTTAATATTCAAATAATAAGAATTTAAAAGAATATATTTTCAAATAACACTGGCGGCAACGAAAAAGATGATATGTAGACAATTTAATATCTTGCCAGTAATATCTCAGGGCCTAACAACTAGACTTCCAAGAAATTTCATCTGCATATTCAAATCACACCGTCTCTAACAAAGTTGAAAACAGAAATATTCTTAAAAATATTCAAACTAGGTAACTCAAAATACTAATCATAACTATATGCAATCGAATAATATCGAACGTAAGATATTGGAATCCATCCAACAAGTTGATGTAATGAAAGCAACTTTTACGGGAGGGGGGCAAGACGTTTGCAATTTCCGAATAGAATCTTTGTACGTTTTACGAGCAAGACAATAGATGTTTACTGGTGAATAGTGTTGGCAGACGGCCGAAGCGGCGATGCGGACAACTCATTTTACGCTCCGTGTCGCCTACTCGATCAGCATCCCTATTCCCGATCAATCGACGTGAAACACGAAGGTGTGCAGCACTACCCTATAAGCAAAATATATCGCATCAGTTACAACTCGAATCGGAAACCCTTAAAACAGAATACGAATAAAAATGTTACAAAACATTGATTCCTCGCGACGGACTTTAAATGTGATTTTGTAGTGATAAATGAGAATCATTAGTTGCATTTCTTTGTTCCTTTGTTGTTTCTTGTTTTTTGTATTTTGGTCCTACATTAACTTGTGAGAAAAATTACGGAATAAAATGTCTTTTTGACAGGACTTCAAAGCTGATACTAAATGCTTTCGGAAAATTTTCATCGGAGTTGTGTTTAAATTAGTTTAGCTTCTAAAGCAATTTTAACTTCAAATATTTTCTTGTAAGTTCAAGTGAATGTCACAATATTACGAATAAAAAGGCTGTTTATTTTTAATGTCACGCGCTTTTAAAATTAAAAAATAAAAAGTATCACGTAGGATAGACTGAGGAAAGTTGAATTTCGAACAAAAGATTTCTTAAGAAACTGGTGTAAAGGCCAAAAGACATTGAAGCGCTGGATGCAGACGGCGACAAAATCAGATACGATTCATTAGTGTAACGACCTTTTAATATTTGAAGGGTGTCTTTGATTGGAATAGCTTGAAAGTGTCAGACGTGGCTCGAGGGCCGCTGCTTTGAGCCCGCATAGGCCCTCACCTTTTCAACGTATGAAGGTACCACTTGAGTTTTCGACACTTTCTTAAACATTGATGTAAGATTTTTGGGTGAAATGTTTGTGTTTAATATTGAAATTTAACTGTACAGTAATTTACAAAATAAAAATGCCGTTATCCGCAATTTTTTTAGTAAGTTAGAGTTGACCTATATCATCTCATTTCTGGGCAATGGTCTCTTGACTTCCAAATCTCTCAATCCGTGGCTAATGAAGGCTAGATTTTTAAAGCCCAGTCTAGCTGATCTCACCACCAAGAGGTCGTGAGATGTACGTGGCCTGCCACGATGACGATGCGATGAAATCGGACTGGTGCCCGATGGTCTCCTTGTTTGTTCTACCTTACAACTCGTCAGGAATACGGCAAATGTGAGCTGTCCAGCCTTTAGTTTTTTTATACTTACATATTAATGCTATGATATTATACATGAAAAATACACAGACCAATGCAAACATTCATATTGAGGCACATAAATATTCTTTAAGTGGAATCGAACCCAAGATCTCTGGGTCGCGGTCCTTTATCATCACAAACTACGTCACACAGGTTGTCTAATAAAATAACATTAGAATAGTAACTATAAAAACTTAACACTACGGTAATCTTAACTACGTCGAGGAGTTCACAGTGACACAGCTGTTAATGGTGACTTCGGGACACTAATTAACCCCTCTAGTTACGCATTAATTAACACTGCTATCGTACGCTTAACTGTTTTAGTGTTCAATGGCGTAAACTGTAATCGCGTATGTGAATATAGAGAAGAGAAGATTATAATTAAAAAACATCCTGACCAAAGCAAACATTCACATTCCATTCCACGCATACAAAGATTCATTCAGTGGGTATCTTGGGTTCGATTCCCACTCAATTTCGTCGAAATGTTTACACTTATTGACTATAACCAATACTAAAATGTATGTCGCAGCAAGGGCGGCCGAAATGCAGAGCATTAAGTACTTCTTCTTCACATTTACACACTATTTTAACTAAACGTGGGCACTTTCTGATATCGACGTTAGCTTATAGTGGCATGTTCTACGATAAATCGGTCAAATCGAGCTAACACTTTTACTACACGTAACACTTTAACTACATTCGAAATAAACCTTGGTTTGCTCTCTACACGTTTTACTACGATAATCTGATAACACTTAGCTTCAAAATAAGCTATCCTTGCTTGGATGTAAACGGATAAAGTTGGAACGTGGTAAAGTCGGTACTAGTTAGACAACACGACCACACGGCTCGGTGTCTCGTTAACAAATCCCCGCCAATACTGCTTACTCACTGACAAAACAACTGACAGTTGACACCGACTGACGTCTACGATATGCCATCTATGACAAGTGTTGCCAATCCAATAACAAAGACACCCAAGCCCGTTCGGGCTTGACGTTTTGTTTGACTATCCACCAGTGGCGAAGGGTGAATTTTTATAAAAGGTAAGCCGAACGAAAAAAACTTGTGACTGTCACAAACATCAATTTAACGGACACAAAGAACAAGATCCAGACTCAGGACAATAATTTGTTGATCAAAAAGAATTGTCCTGTCTGGGAATCGAACCCACGACCTCGTGCACGTCAGCCGCTTACCGCGACCGCCGCGCCATCGACGAGGCCGTTACAGTGTCTTTGTATTAATATTAAATATTAAGTATTATCTATTTCGAAATCTACTTTTCTATAAATGTACTTTACGTATTCGTAAAAAAATATTCTGGCCCGAACTCATGTAAAGCTATTCAAATCCGAATATGTTTCTCAGTTTGGACATGTTTCTTTGATGAGTTAGATAAATGACTCCACTAACTTTTAAAATCTGAGAATAAGAAACAAGGAAAACAAAACGTACTATTTAATTTACAACTGCAAGCTTTAAGCCACTCATATTTCTCATAAATACATAGATGTAAATAATATAAAAATATATCGTAAATCCATTGCGCCGGGCGGAGGCCGAAACGTCTCGTTTGTATTTCACATTCATGTCTGTATTTCTTATTTTCGTTATTTAATTGCAAGAAAGAATTTTTGCTTCCACAACAAATAATCAATTAGTCAACAATCTAATACTATTAACGCTGCCATTATAACAACAAACTAAAGTAATAACAATAAAGTAAAAGTACTTACAATAATGTAGTAGGGTACCCAAAGCACTATGACAATATTAATAATGTCAATCAATGCACAACACTCATAACACAAACATAAACTATACTTACTTAGTAATTACTACTTTACACAAAACAGAGAATTCTAATGTATTTGCAATAAGTACTTTAAAATATAAATAATAGCTGAGTGAAACAAAAACAATAAGGAATGTCAAAATGTTGTTTTGGTGGGAAATGAATAATGATTGAGCAAAGCAATGAACATTGACCAAAATGAATGAATACAATATCGTTCGTTCTTACATCGTTTTGATTGGTCAAT
Source organism: Schrankia costaestrigalis (assembly GCA_905475405.1). Lineage (NCBI taxonomy): Eukaryota > Metazoa > Arthropoda > Insecta > Lepidoptera > Erebidae > Schrankia > Schrankia costaestrigalis. Next base: position 6,013,109 of record FR997830.1, read on the forward strand.
ACAACGACGAACGAATATATTAATATTCCATTTCCTTAAGTAACTCGAAAAATCCCGGCTTATTCATTCAATAATCGTTCCTTATATCGACGCTCACACACTAAGATAAAATGCAATGTTTTTGCATGTGTGCGTACGACTTTTGTACTGTCTGCTTATACTCGATTCCTATTTTTGAGACCGGCTTACCGCCGCCATATATATCTAATGTACTCTGTGCCGGCGCCATTAGTTGACAATGTTGCAATAATAGATGGCGTTAGGAGTACGTAAATAATTTTCATAATATTGCGATTTACGTAGGTAAGAGAAAACTTTTTTGTTTTTTAATTTTGTGTACTGAATGGATGTTACGTCATTGATTTATAATTGTTTAATAAACAATGTTTTTGCAAAGGTAAGCCGGTAGGAATCGGGTTATATGGACCCTTCGCCACTGCTATCCACGACATGTATAACAAATAAAAAAAAATAAGCATAGCAATATTATTACTACAAAACTACTAATGTTAAGTGCGATATGTCGAGGAGTTCACAGTGGCACAGCTGTTAATTGTGACTTCGGGACACTAATTTACCCCTCTAGTTACGCATTAATTAACACTGCTATCGTACGCTTAACTGTTTTAGTGTTCATTGGTGTAAACCGTTTTTGCGTAAATATGACTGTAGATAGGAAGGTCACATGTTTGAATTCGAATCTAAAAATTATATTATTATGTGTTATCGATAAATTGTACCCGGTGAGCCTACTTAGTCAGTAATTTTGTTATTTTGTTTTATATTAATACTCAATACTTTATTGCGTTCCACAATGTACAAAATAAGATAGAGTTACAATAGATCAATTGTGGACCCTCTCGGGCACAGCATAGTTTAGTAGGATAGAGGAGGTAGGGCGCTAACATTTAAATACCAATATGTAATAATTAGTTTTATTTTACAAAAATCTAATCTATCTTTAAATATTTTTTTTAGTACCTACATAGTTACTTAAATTATTAAATCGTTTATTATAATTAGATTTCAAATATTGTTATATTATTATTGCCAACATCAATAAATCCTTATTTTTATTACATTTTGAATAATAATAGAAAATTATTATTATATGTAATCATATTATTGGATAATTGCAATACCACTCCCACCTAAGGATCAAACTCTGTGTTACTAGACTTTTCCAGAGATGGCAGTTGACTCATGGATATCTAGATTAACAGAAATAATTAGTCAATAGCTCTTATTAATTTCAAGTTTGAAGATAGAATACCTACGCGACTGAAACTGGCCAAAGAACCGTACTATTGTCATTTTAGAGAAAAAAAGTTATCCGCATCATGATTATTTATAACTTTAATGTTTATATTCGAAGTTCAAAACAATAAATAAACCGGCTTAAATGTCTTCATTTTAATACATACTAAATCTAAAACAACTGTTAATATTTATTAGCATAAAATATTCATAAGTTCAATTTATTTTTGCAAAGAATACAGCGCATCAGAATAACAAAAAAAATATCAGCTTATTTATTATATAAAATTGCACCCCGTATTGAAAGGGTTGAATCTCTAGGGAGGTGTCGAATCATTCAAACGAACTCACTAACACTCTCCCTCGGGTTTGCTGCACCCGCTTATGTGCGGTACAAGGAAAAAGATGAAGGGATTTTTAACTTTGTGATGGAATTTGAGTACAGACTACTGATATATGGGTTAACATATTTCATGTTTATTTCTTCCTTTTTCAAAACAATAACTTTTAATTCTGACAAATTTTTGTTTTTCGTTTAGGGCTGAATATATATGCTGATGACTAACAATACAGAGTATCACCATACCATCTCATCCTGAGGGTTATGTTATAAAGTAGTCTTAGAGATTTACAAACATACATACATAAATTATTCCTTATTTCTATGGGGATAGACATAATCTCCTGAACCCCATGAACTTAGAATCCTTACAAATCTCCTTTGCTCGTCTACATTTACACATATCTTTATACAAGCCCGTTGGTATCGAGAGCTAGTTTGATAACCAATTAATAGTTAATGTAATATCTATCAAAGAAGTAACACTTATCCCATAAAGGGTTACTTATCTCGATCGCTCCAAATTTTCTTCCGTACATAAGAGTGGCCCGTCCTTGCATTTCTTCTTTCTTTCTTTCTTTTTTAAAAGACAACTCCCGCACTAGGGTTCATGCCCTGTGTCGCGGGGACCTTTTACAAACATTAATTAACGGACACAAAGAACACCCAGACCAGGACAATAATTTGTGGATCTCACAAATTATTGTCCTGCGTGGGGATCGAACCCACAACCTCTTGCACGGCAGCCGCTTGCGCTACCGTCGCGCCACCGAGGTCGTCAGCATTGGTACATTCAAGGGTTGATAGTCACAAAAAACTGTCGAACTACTACAAATTCCGCTTCACTGAATATTAATAAGGAACAACGTTCATACTAAGTTACTGCAGAGGGTCATTTTAGGGTAAGTACAATATTATACGTATTGTGCACAAAAACTTTTGTATTGAGCGGGGGCAAACGTCGAACTTGCAATTTCCGATGACAATAAAAAGCAGTTAACTAGCAATACCGTCTGGTGTCCCCTTCTTAAAAGTATTAAAAGGAATACCGATACTTGCTTGATTTATAATCGGAACTCATTTATTAATTTTATGATCAAACAAGTCTTTTTAAAAAAAGCAACTCCTATAATTTTATCTACTTAATTGTATTTTTTTTAAAACCTGCCTTAAGAATAAATCTGTTTGTTGCTTGTATTTTCACAGACATATTCATAAAAATAATTTAAACAAAAAAATAAATTAAAACTCAATAGAATAGTAACTAAAACATTAAAAAGTAGTCGTCAATCACTCTTATACAAACAAAAAATATGACAAAAAGCTCAAATGATAATGGCTAATATCTCATGAATTATAACATAGAATTTAATCCGGCGTCTCTCGTGAATATTACAAAAGTGCAATTTCCGTATCAACGGGGCATAAATAAATAATACATCATTCTGTACGCGCCCGACATGTACCTAGAATTAGCAACGACTTGTGAATTATACTACTTTACTTACATTAATTATTTTAACTAGCATTACTTAACAGTTTCCGTGTGGTGACGGAGTAAGAATACAATTTGTCACCACCCCATCTCATCCCATGGGTGTTGTAAAAACCGACTAAAGGACTATCCGTGAATATTATCTTTACGAAGTAAAAAGAAGGAAAACTTGAAATTAACCCTATACCAATCTGTCTGGACAGCGTTGTATTAGTAGGCCAATTATCTCTCCGTCACATGAGGAGGCCCGTCCCTGCAGTGGCACATTAATGGGCTGTTATGATGATGATATACAAGGCATGGAAAGCGTTAACATTATAATAGTGATGAAACTGGAATATGCTTGGCCGATTCTTTACAGTTGTCTTACGTATACTTAGTATCGTATCTATTTAGTATAGTACATTATAAATAATAATCCTCAAACATTATAAGCAGGGCTTGTACTATGGGTACTAGACAACGAATAAACATACTTAAATACTTTTTTTTTGTAAATACATACATATTATACATAGAAAACACCCAGACCAATAATTGAATCCATAACTATAAGCAACAAAATGACAAAGAAATGTTAAATATCTTTAAATAATTTCAAATGTAGTAAACGAAAAATGTAATATAAAGTGCTAAAATTCAATTTTTCGCACGTAACGTTACAAAGTAAAACGCTCCCACTGAATTATCAATAACAGAATCCGAAATACATAATTCAAGTTCCATTTCAGTTTAGCACTCGAAGACTCGCTTTTCCATTCTAAACCTTGCACGGGAACAGTATCAGTAGAAGCATAATTTCCTGTACTGAAATATTTATACCGAGATCGTACGTAGCAGCGTAGCAACATTGCTACGTTCGCTTCGTAGCAATATCTACGAGGTTCTACGACTATGCGACCTATGAGAATTATTTTATGGTCTGTATGTATTGAAAATCCTGTTGCTATCATCTTACATAATAGGATATTTCTTTTTATGGTAATATACCTTATATCATAAAAATGTTAGTATAAAAGTATTGCCTTATCTAGAGAATGCTGTTGTAGTGAGTGAAATTTATACATAATGGACATTAATATTTATAAACGATCCGTTTAATGTTGCAATTTTACTTGTATGTTACTAGCTTTATTTTATAGAGTATGTGATATAAGCTTTATCTGTTTTGTTTAGGTTACGAAGCAAAAAGAAAAAATATCCAAAGTGAGAATTTTTCTCTCGGCTGACTGCCAACGTTGTCGTTTCACTGATATTGTAGCGTCATCTAGCGACTTACTCAAGCGAACACCTACACTATCTTACCCCCACAATCAACAGATGTCGCCACTACGTCCTGAATCGCGATATCAAGATTCGCAAAGCGATTCCGCATACATACAACGTCCAACAAACAACCGTTGGGCAGTTGGCCCGCCAGGCTAGATCACCCCTCGCCTGGTCGGAGGATCCTCCCTTTTCGTTGGAGGTTACTAGTGTAGAATAAATAAATATATAAATAGTAAGCTACTTATAATACTTTGCATTTATTTTACTAAAAGCATTAGCAAGGTAACAAAAGCAATAGTATCAAACTGTGTTGTCGCTTGGATAATGTAAAAAGCAAATAGTATTAGTACTAGCGACTCTAGTTACTATTGCTAAGCACTTTCTGATACCAATTTTCACGAAACGTGCTTGAATATAGTCAATGACAATCCTAATCACATTTCACTGAATGGTTTTTAGTCGCTTAAAAATATAAAAACAACAATCAAAAGAAATACAGTCTTTTCAGCTCTTTTAAGATGAATACATACATACTCCGTGTAGTGACGAAGTGAGAAAACAATATGTCACCACCCCATCTCATCTCATGAGTGTCGTAAAAACCGACTAAGGGGCTATCAGTGAATATTACCTGTACATAGAAAGAAGGAAAACTTGAAGTTAAGCCGTTTGGCCAGCGTGTTATTAGAAGGTTAAGCATCCCTCTGTCACGGGGGTAGGCCCGTCCCTGCAGTGTGACATTAATGGGCTGTTATAATGATACTTTTTCTAATAGAGAAAAAGTATTCTAGAGTACAAACTGCAACTCAGCAAACGTAGTGTACGGCCGTCAGTTAAAAAAAAGTCGTAGGGTCCGACTGGATACAAACTAGGCAAACCGCAGCTGATGACGTCACACTTCACAATTACGATAAACCAATGTTCATTTCTATCTGCATGTCATTCACAAAGGGTTTGATTTCAGGAAGATAGTATATTTGATATCTGAATTAGATCTGAAATTGATTAAATCTTAAAAATAATCTGAATGAAATACGAGTGTCGTACTTCGGACCCACACAGGCCATTCGCTACAAAGGCGATGACTACAGCTACCGCGGTGTAGTCTAGTCTGGGTTCTCCTTTAATCCCACTTAAGTGGCAGTGTTGTAAATATTACTGTTTATTACATTAAAGAGTTCTACTTAATGAATTTCTAATTAAATTACAATACTCCAGTAAAATAAGCATTCAACCTCGGAATGAAAGCGAATAAGCTGTAAATTTGAATAAACCTTTGTTTTGGTGTACTAATGACTGGTAGAAAAGTCTCATATAATCACGTGTCAGCGTCACAAGTTTTCATGTCAAAGTTCACGAAAATCAGTTTTTTCTAATTATCTCGTTTTCTATGGGAAATACGCCATTTAATGTCATTATAAATATTGTAGATCATAAAATTGTCTACAATTTTTATATCAAGCATTATTTTGTATCATGAACCGTTTTCGAGATATATAGTGCACGCACCTGTACATAAAGAAATCATGTGAAATGCGGTGCTAGTTTGTATAGTTGAGATAATATAGTTAACTATGAAAAATTGATATTTGGATAAAGATACAATAGATTTTTTTTTGTACAAATGCGCGCCCGCCACTCGTTGCGCTATAATAATATCTCAAAAACGGTAGGTAATACGGAAAAATGTTTTCAACAAAAATTGTAGACCATTTTGTGATCTACATTATAATGACGTAAATGGCGTATTTCCCATAAAAAACGAGATAATTAGAAAAAACAGATTTTTGTGACCTTTGACCTTGAATAACTTATGACGCAGACATGTGATCACGTTTTCACCAGTCATCAGAACATCAAAACAAAGGATTATACGAATTTACAGCTTATTCGCTTCCGTTCCGAGGTTTGCCCCTATTTTAGCCTTATTTGACTGTACTACAAGGCAACACACGCTTCAAGTCTAATAAAAATGCTGAGTATTAGAAAGGTACCATCATGATTGATATCATAACAGTATTTTATGTCCCACTGCAAGGGCGAACTTCTCTAGTTGTCACACAGAAGAATTCTTAATCACCTAATGCTACGCAGGTTTCACTGAAATTTTCATTCTAATGTGTTCATAGAGATAAGACCAAGAAAGTTTAACTCACCTTCTAGCTGACCCGTGCCCACTTCGATGGGCGGCGAAAAAAACGTTATTAAGCGCCCCTTTTTTAAACATATTTAATTACTGCTCCACTCCTATTTGTTATTGCGAGATAGTACATAGCCTATGACACTCCCCGATAAATGGACTATTCAACACAAAAAGAATTTTGAAAATCGGTTTGAAGATTCAGATATTACCCCCTACAACGTCACAAACACACAAACTTTACCTCTTTAAAATATTAGTATAGATTTTAATTTAATCAAACTTTCGAAGAACATCAAAAAAGCTATGCAATATTACCAAAATCAATCAAGCAGAATATATACCGTAAAAATCTTTTCAAAATGGTGGATTATAACAAAAAAATAACACGATGAGTTCCAAGTTGTCTGAAAGCGCAAGCTATTTATTTATTCATCGAGTCGTGAAACGTCGGGCGTTCAAGTGGAAACGTCGTGTCTCATCAGATGCATTGTGATGCACTCAATTAGCAACAGTTAAATGTTAAGGACTTCCACTCCTGACTAATTGCTGCTATCATTTGGTACGTGAAATATTATGTTTTTTTGTATTGTCTGGATGAGTCTTTGATTTTGTTTTGTTTTTTTGGTGTTAGTGCATTTTATGGGTGTCTTATGATAAGTTGTAGATGTTTAGGACAAAAACTAAGAAAGAATAAAATCTATACTTTAATATTATAAAGAGGTTAGTTAGTTATAAATGTTAAAATATTGTAACCTATTTTATTAAATAAACTTTAAAAAAAAAAAAAGGTAAAGTTTGTGTGTTTGTGACGTTGTAGGGGGTAATCTCTGGATTTACTGAACCGATTTCAAATTTATTTTCTGTGTTGAATAGTCCATTTATCGGGGAGTGTCATAGGCTATATAGTATCACGCTATGACTATAGTGTGACCACAGGAGCTGTGCACCCCCTGAGGTATGCGCGGCGAGGTGGGGGACGAAGAAAAAATACGTGTCCGTTATGGTAGCGTACACGTTTCTGATAGAAAGAGAACTTTTCTTTTGATAAATTATTTATGTAAAAATAATGCGTGAAATTCTGACTGAATTAGTGTAGGTAAATGCTTTATGCGAATTCACAGTGGAATATGTCAAAAATCCATGTTAATTTATATCCATAGTACTGGTACAGATAATATGCTCACAAGTGATTTGAATATCTTGAGAACTACAAAACATAGGTACAGTAATTCTGTTAATACAGTGGAAATGTATCCCTGAAATAACGCCTGTGTAACACTTTATTTCAATACAAAATTCAATATTATCGGAGATATTAACGAATCTTAGGGGCCGGTCGGGAGTTATTTCATGACGCTATAATATTAAAACTACTACAACTATTTTTTTTAAATGTAGGTATAGTCGTCTATACAGTCCTGACAAAAAATTAGGGCGCCACTGTGCTACACGTAGCAACCCTATTTAGTCTGAGAAAATAGTTTTCAAAACAATTATGTTCAAATAACACTACACTATTAGAGCACTTATATTAGTAGGGCATTTCTTGTAGGTAAGCCTATTGCATTTAAAGTTTTGCTTATAACTTCAAGACTACAATTAAAATCCATCTCAGTTCTAGCTATCATCTGCAATTTTCTGAGGGTTGGAACTCGAAATTTTACAAAAGTTATGTAAATTGAACATTTGGTTATACCTACAATAAATTTAGGCATAACTAGAAACAAAATACAGGTAAAAGAAGAAAAATGTTATATACCTCTTTTTTACTGTAGAACATAATTGTATTTTGTGAGGGAGAGCAGAAATATAGAAACATACATTTCTTTCTTTGACCGGCCTTGCCTGTGTTTACCAGGAGTTTTAAGCTTTTCATTATTTTAAAATCTGTTATTTTTATATTTAATAATTCTAATGGAATGGAAAAAATAACTACAATACCTAACTAAAATTTATTCAGTGTTAAATATTAACCAACAAGATATCATTTAACATGGATTTATTACTTAAGACAGATTACGAAAAACAGTAACACGATTACATACCCATCAAAGTTGCAGTTCGCCCATAAACATCATCCAAATCGCATAAAAGTTGACCAGAATCGTGCTCTGCTAAACATCGCCTTATAACTTTAAAAATCACATCCCGCGTGCCACTTTGATTTACTCTACTCATTGTTTACATTGTTCTTCGTAAGTCAGTATTAGTTTATTGTAGATTAATGAACTAATAAAAATCACAAATTTGACTACTTTATAGACATATCTGTAATATATTACACTTACTTAGTTGATCACAATGTAACCCAAATATACTCACATTTTATTAAAAATATGCAGGTGATAAAATAAGAACTCACCCCTTACTCATAAACGCTTCTTAAATTTAATCACTGTTTAGCGAGATTATTATTTGTAAAATCAAACTTATACCAAACAAAACCGTTAGAATTTAAGGTAATCAATTAACTAAAAAAGAGGCTTTTATGAGTAAGGGGGTAATCTGTATAAAGTAATTCCTAGGAATACTGTAGTGTTAACGATTTCTAATTCCTCATCATTAATCTTAACAATTGGATTTTTTTTATTTTTATTTATGCAGTTTTTTGGCATGGTAAACAACTCGATATAGCTCTTGTATGCTACCATAACGGACACCTACCTGCCGTCACGAGTTTTGACAGCAGTGTCATAACAATTCGAACATTATATTTTTCTTTAAGAATTTCATGCTCTTAGAGTATTTGATACATTCCGCTAGATGTCATTTTTCTCAAAGTTACATTATAAAAACACAAATAATGTTCCTATTTACGCTTAAACCTATACAATAATGTAAATACTTTCTTGGAGTTTTTAAAAATGACTGTCTTTTAATACAAAACTGCTACAGCCGCTCGTGTAGCGACCCGTACCAGCCAAATAACTTAAGTATATTGGGTCAGATGTCGCTAGTAGCTACATCATAGACTGTTTATTCTATACCAGTATATAACATGTACTCTATATGTCCACCCCCCTCTCGCCGCGCGCATACCTCAGGAGGTGCACAGCTCCTGTGGTCACACTATAATAGGAGTGGAGCAGTAATGAAATATGATTAAAAAAGGTTCATAAATTAACACAACTTTAAATAACACAATAAATTAAGAGTTTTTCCTTTTAAAAACAGTAAAGACATAGAATTATTTTTAATTAGTACCGCCACTTACATCGTCAAATTATTCTAAAGCAACAAAGCTTTAGGTAGATCTGTAATTATAAACAAATAATGTTCTCCACCGAACAATATATTTATTTTTACAAAGAAAATAGGGAAATCAGTTTCTCTTTGAAGCGATCTCTCCTTCATTGCACACACTGCGTTCCGTTAATTTCGGGCCCTCCGCCCTTTGAAATGTTCAAGTCAATCGAAAAGTCGATCCGTTGGTTAAACATTACAAATGAAAAGTCTCCAATAGGGAATGTTTTAAGTAATTGAAGAAATTGAAAGTGTTTTTAAGATTTCAATGAACGAACAAAGGGAGAAATTGGCTTTTTATTCGAGGTTACATTTTATACCGGAGGGGGTTTACTTACAATCTTATAAATTAATTGATTGGCTGGTTCAATTTGCTTTTTTTTCCTGTTTTAATTTTCATTGCTGTTACAGATTATAATTAATTGATTTTTTTATTGTTTTATTCATAGGTATATGCAGCAGTAGCGTTGTATGACTCACTATATTAGAATACTCGTATTACACAACATCATTCAAACTTTGCTTTCTTAGGGATACCTTTAGCTCAGCTGTAGCTAAGGTTGACCGCAGCGCTTATTTTAAATCACGGCCCAATTTAGTGAAACATTTTTTTGATAAAATTCTAAGAGTCAAACTAACCACAGGAGTTAACCACTTTTACACGAAAAACATTTTTTTTATCAAATTGGCATGAAAATAATTAAGTTTTAACTTAACAAACAAAACAAAAAATTTAACCAAATTGATAACAAAACATCATTTTTGGAGCTTAGCCAAAAATAACTAATATCAACAGATTTTATTTTACATTTTAAATCTGTTTTACAGCCGATTCAAAATCAGTTTGGATTAAATTAATACTCTAGTAGTTTATTTTAATATCCATATTGCAAAAAAAAAAAAAAATATTCAGTTCACTTCAAAGTGCAAAAATAAAATAGACTGTAAAAATTGTTCAGACATTTTAATAAAAGTTTTAACAAAATACATTGATGCACACGAAATAAATTGCAGTAAATATTTTTTGAAGACTTTATTACACTTTAGGCCCAGTTAACGCACCACCAGAATAAAGTTTTAAAGGAATTAATGCTAAAAAAATAAAGTGCCTCGCCAATGGACCACTTTAAAAGACAGTGCTGTTGCAGTGACCCTGATATGGAATGGTTATACACTATAAAATTCAAAAGAGAATTTAATATGCAACGCAGATTTTCTTTCGAGCCTCTCCTACATCGGTGGAATAGGTAGCACAGCATTTGATTACTTTGTGTGTGTTTCTTTTTTTCTAATAATATAAAGTCGAATCATAGGAATTGTCGAGCCTGGACTGTTTTCAAAATTTCGATCAGTTTCGATGCAGTCATATTGTACTAACATAATAAACAAATAAGATAAATTGTATATGTCGCCAGGAGGCTATCTGTATCAGTTTCAGACTTCTTCAAGTAGGTAAAGGCTCGAGGTATTTTGGAAATAAATAGGCATAACTCTATTAAGTTACATTTTATAATCTCTTTTCTTATTGAAGTACAAATAAAGGTACTTAAACAGCACTAGTACACGGACACTATAGCAGTCCGTCACACTTTATTCAGGATCGACCACCAGCCTCACGGGTTCGGTGGTTTCTTCCCGTTTTTATGACGTTCTGCTAGAATGACGACTCCTGTCATTCTCGTCCTAACATTTTGAATGTTTGTTTCATAATTCAAAACGAACGTTCCTCCTTTAACGTTATCCAATAAAAAGGTTAGATTGTTTCACGGCGCCAGGGATGCGCCTTCACGGCCGGACTGACAATCGCCCGTCCTCGGGCGTATACATTCCTGCAAATACAATACCATTACTCAAGGCATCAGGCTCGTCCAACCTGACACGAGTCAATGCTTCTTACTTTCCAGCCAAAATCTCTACAATTCAGCATCAATAAGTGAACTGAACCCATACATCCCTTACACCTAGCGCTAGCCACCAGCGCAGGCTAGGCCTGGACTCACACACAACGCATACGACCCAACCAGGCAACCCGACCTATTTATTTTAGCAAATTTTTACAATTTTTCACTGACTTTTCGTTTTTAACCACCTCCTATAGCAACAATTTAGTGTTCACAGACACCCTTTTGGATACCAACCCCTAGTTTCACCCCTAGGGACTTAGAAAATTTTTACGTGTTTTTGTAAAATTTTGTTTTTGAAAAACACATACAACTTTGTCATTTTTTATTAGATTTTGAATTTTTTGGTTTTAAATTACGGGCATTAACGCCCCCTACACGACGACCACCCTCTTGTGGGGTATCGCTGTGTAGTTATTTTCAAATTTTTTGTTTCATCGTAATATTCTGCTTTTCGCTATAGAAACGAACATTGAGAGTCCTTTTATAAGTGTTCGGAGTCATTATTATTGCTGAAATTATTACTTACCTGTGCGTTGACGTACTCCTGAGGTCCTACTGAAGTTTTGGCACCGTCCGACGTCCCGTTGGATCACGATCACCTGAAAAAGGAAGAATTTTGACATTTTTATATAAAAATTTTACATTTTAATTTTTTATTTGGCAACCCTACATCCTATTTTCAAAATTTATACTTATCTGGATTGGGCTGGTCGAGCCCTTTCTCTGGACACCTCATTTGTTAAAATCCGTTTGATAGAAAGTCAAAAAACACCCGCTGAAGACTCTTCCAGTACATACTGTGCATTGAAATATCTAACAAAGTTTACCTCATCCATACGAAATTTAAAAAATCACCTATTTATTTTAGCAAATTTTGACAATTTTTCACTGACTTTTCGTTTTTAACCACCTCCTATAGCAACAATTTAGTGTTCACAGACACCCTTTTGGATACCAACCCCTAGTTTCACCCCTAGGGACTTAGAAAATTTTTACGTGTTTTTGTAAAATTTTGTTTTTGAAAAACACATACAACTTTGTCATTTTTTATTAGATTTTGAATTTTTTGGTTTTAAATTACGGGCATTAACGCCCCCTACACGACGACCACCCTCTTGTGGGGTATCGCTGTGTAGTTATTTTCAAATTTTTTGTTTCATCGTAATATTCTGCTTTTCGCTATAGAAACGAACATTGAGAGTCCTTTTATAAGTGTTCGGAGTCATTATTATTGCTGAAATTATTACTTACCTGTGCGTTGACGTACTCCTGAGGTCCTACTGAAGTTTTGGCACCGTCCGACGTCCCGTTGGATCACGATCACCTGAAAAAGGAAGAATTTTGACATTTTTATATAAAAATTTTACATTTTAATTTTTTATTTGGCAACCCTACATCCTATTTTCAAAATTTATACTTATCTGGATTGGGCTGGTCGAGCCCTTTCTCTGGACACCTCATTTGTTAAAATCCGTTTGATAGAAAGTCAAAAAACACCCGCTGAAGACTCTTCCAGTACATACTGTGCATTGAAATATCTAACAAAGTTTACCTCATCCATACGAAATTTAAAAAATCACCTATTTATTTTAGCAAATTTTGACAATTTTCACTGACTTTTCGTTTTTAACCACCTCCTATAGCAACAATTTAGTGTTCACAGACACCCTTTTGGATACCAACCCCTAGTTTCACCCCTAGGGACTTAGAAAATTTTTACGTGTTTTTGTAAAATTTTGTTTTTGAAAAACACATACAACTTTGTCATTTTTTATTAGATTTTGAATTTTTTGGTTTTAAATTACGGGCATTAACGCCCCCTACACGACGACCACCCTCTTGTGGGGTATCGCTGTGTAGTTATTTTCAAATTTTTTGTTTCATCGTAATATTCTGCTTTTCGCTATAGAAACGAACATTGAGAGTCCTTTTATAAGTGTTCGGAGTCATTATTATTGCTGAAATTATTACTTACCTGTGCGTTGACGTACTCCTGAGGTCCTACTGAAGTTTTAGCACCGTCCGACGTCCCGTTGGATCACGATCACCTGAAAAAGGAAGAATTTTGACATATTTATATAAAAATTTTTTATTTGGCAACCCTACATCCTATTTTCAAAATTTATACTTATCTGGATTGGGCTAGTCGAGCCCTTTCTCTGGACACCTCATTTGTTAAAATCCGTTTGATAGAACCTCCCTGTAGTGACTAGACACCTTAACTAGGTTCCATATATTGGAGGGACAAACATATTTTGAGTTAGGTTTTAGTTTTAAGGACATAGTTTTATCGGCAATATACACCGATAAGCCAATATATTGACTAAGTTTAATTATTTACAGTATAAATCTGACTATTTTAATTTATTTATTGAATTTAGCCTGACCTGTTGTAGGTTAGGTACTAGTTTTAAGGTACAAACTGACAAGACATAGTTTAATAAGTTACCTTATTGACTTTACTAAACAAACAACAGGCCATCTACCCCTGGATTTTTATTTTTAAGTTTGACAATTATATTATATAATAGGCGTTATACACCTAAATTATTTAATCATTTAGCCATTCAATTATAAACATTACATTAATAAAAAGTCCCTCTGATAGCAACAATGTTTGGGTTTAGAACACCAGCCAAAACAATTGACTCTCCTGATAAAAGTAATGCTGAACCATTACCTGAAACCTCTTCCGGGGTGAGAAAGAGCATAGGTGAGTGGGAGTCGGGAAAACCTAGCTCCCAAGATAAGAAAAGAGAGAGTGGGAAGTTGCCCTCAACATCCATAGAGGCACAAAAATGTGCGTTGACATCCAAGACAGTGCCGGCAGATGAAGTTAAGGAGCGAACTAGGACAGCTATAGCAAGAGCCTGTCTTTTAAGAGCTAAAGGGCAATTGGACAGTTCGAGAAACCTAAAACATGAACTTAAGGTAGAGATTAAGAAAGAACTAGATAAGATGTACCAGCTTATAAAAGAAAGTGAGGGAGAGAAGAGTAAAGGGTTGACTGCGAAGGGAAAAGAAGAACTGCCTCCTTTATCGGAAACAGGAAGGAATAAGGATGAAGCAAGTGAGGGAAAGATTATAGAAAAATTAGAGGAGCAGAGTAGAATATTGAAAGAAAACAAAGAAAAGTTAGAACAAATTCAGGACACATTAAAGGAATTGAACAACCAGGAAAGGCCGACATATGCTGCAGTGACGGCAGAGAGACATAAAGAAGTTAGAGCAACATTGCATTCGGTAGTTGTCTCGTCACATGATGAGACGGAGACCGGAGAAGTAGTATTAGAAAAAATAAGGCAAGCAATGAAAGCAAAAGAGGGAGGTATTGAAGTAGAAAATGTTAGAAAAGCAAGAGACCGAAAGGTAATATTAGGATGTAGAACAAAAGAAGAGAGAGAGAGAATTAAGACAAGACTTAGGGAGTCAGAAGAGAGCTTAAGAGTAGAAGAAATAAAAAACAAGAGCCCCCTGGTTGTCCTCAAGGATGTTTTATCATATAACACCAATGACGAAATAAAACGTGCCTTGAGGAACCAAAACAGTAAAGTTTTTATCGACCTGTCTACTGAGGATCAGGAGGTAGAAGTAAAATATCGTCGAAAGACAAGAAACCCTCATGCTTGCCACGTCATTATGAAGGTATCTCCACGCCTGTGGCAGAGACTCACGGAGATAGGTGTAGTGAGCTTAGACCTCCAGAGGATCAGAGTGGAGGATCAGTCACCGTTGATACAATGCTCTGTGTGTTTGGGCTACGGGCACACTGGAAAATTCTGTAGCAAAACAATTCCAAACTGTAGCCACTGCGGTGACCAGCATTTAAAAGTAAACTGTTCGAAGTGGAGGAATAATGAGGAGCCATTGTGCTGCAACTGTGTAGACGCCAAGATGGCCAGTGTAAACCACAACGCCTTTGACAAAGCCTGTCCAATTAGGCGGAAGTGGGATGCGCTGGCGAGGTCGAATACGGCGTACTGCTAAAGGCTCCACCGCTAAAACAACGGCAACAAACAAGACACAAATAAGACCGTATAAAGTGGCCCAAATAAACCTCCAAAGGAAGCAGCTTGCCACAGTGGAACTTATGTTACTCGCAGATAAAAGAAAACTGGCATTTGCACTACTGCAAGAGCCCTATGTCGGAGGGATAGGTAGAATGAAGGACTACTCTGGGGCTCGCATTCTACAGTGTGAAAAGCAAGGTGACGGTCACATTAAAGCAGCCATCGCTGTCTTTGATAACGACCTGACTGTCAACCAATGTCCAGATCTTACCACAAAGAACTTTTCTGTTGCGAAAATTCGATCTGGGAGATGCGAGCTTGGGGTGGTGTCTTTTTACTTTGAACCCGACCTTGTTATTGGGGCATATCTGGAGCAGCTAAAAGACATAGTGACTAAGCTAAACTGTGGCAAGGTGCTTGTGGGTGGCGATGGCAATGCCAAAAACACATGGTGGGGTGGTCAAAAAAGCGATGCCAGAGGCGAAGAACTATCGGGTATTATAGACGAGATGGGTCTACATGTCCTGAACGCAGGCAATACTCCAACGTTTGACACCGTTAGGGGCAACAAGTTATATACGAGCTATGTGGACCTAACGGTGTGTTCAGATGACCTGCTAGGTCAAGTTGAAGACTGGATGGTGGAGGATGGCGAGATAAACTCGGACCATAACTTAATAACATTTAAAATTAATATAGTGAAGACACGAATTGTAAATAATAGTAATAAGACAACAAGAAAGTATAACACAAAAAATGTCGATTGGGTACAGTTTCGCGAAAAAATAAGTCAATTAAAAAACATTAATAACATAAACAAAAATAACATAGACCAAATAACAACAATAAAAGAATTAGACACAATACTAGAAAAATATATGAAGGTTATAGATACAGTATGTAATGAAAATATACCTAAGAAAGGAAACAAGAAAAAATATAACTTACCTTGGTGGTCCGAGGAACTCGCCAAACTCCAGAAGCTGGTGAAGACCCGACGCCGTAGAATCCGCTGCGCTGCACCTGTCCGTCGAGACATGGTTGTTGCTGAATACCTGAAAGCAAAAAGTGATTATGAGTCCAAAGCACGGGAGGCCCAGTTTCAAAGCTGGAAGGAGTTTTGTGGAAAGCAAGAAAAGGAAACAATGTGGGAAGGAATTTACAGAGTGATAGGAAGGACAGTTAAAAAGAGTGAGGATGTACCATTGGTTTGGGATAACAGGACGCTAAACGAGGAGGAATCGGCAAAACTTTTGTGCGATGTCTTTTATCCTGAGGACAAGGAAGACACTGAGGATGAGGAGCATAGAGAGGTTCGTAAAAAAGCTAATGCAGTAAATAAGTGGGTGCAAAATGAACATTTGGACCCACTCTTTACAATCGCGGAACTGAAAACCGCTCTGTGCTCCTTCAAACCTAAAAAAGCCCCCGGAGAAGACGGCTTTACGGCCGACATATGCCAAAACGCTATCATGTGCGACCCCGAGGCTTACCTATCACTGACAAACAAATGCCTAGACTTGGGATACTTTCCCACTATGTGGAAAAGAGCAGCGGTGGTCGTCTTACGTAAGCCAGGTAAGGACGACTACACAAATCCCAAGTCCTACAGACCAATAGGACTGTTGCCAGTGATGGGTAAGGTATTTGAGAAGATGGTCGTAACGAGGTTAAAATGGCATATACTTCCGAAGATAAGTCCTACACAGTTTGGGTTTATGCCTCAAAAGTGTACCGAAGACGCCCTCTATGTCTTGGTAAACCATATAAGAATGAAGGTTCAAGAACGAAAGATAGTAGTTGTTGTGTCCCTGGACATAGAGGGCGCCTTCGATAGCGCCTGGTGGCCAGCGATCAGGGTGCGTCTTGCTGAAGATGGGTGCCCAGTAAATCTTAGACGAGTGCTGGACAGCTATCTTCAGCAAAGACAAGTCAAACTAAAATATGCCGGTAAGGAATGCGCCAAGGTTACCAACAAAGGCTGCGTGCAAGGCTCTGTTGGGGGCCCGATACTCTGGAACCTGTTACTGGACCCGCTGCTAAGGGAACTCCGGGGCTGCGGAGAGTACTGTCAGGCCTTTGCCGATGACGTGCTCCTCGTAGTGGACGGTGACACGGCGGCGGAAGTTCAGGAGCGTACCAATGCTGTCTTATGCCGTGTTCGGCAGTGGGGCGAACGAAATAAGCTTGGTTTTGCTGCTCACAAGACTAAAGCAATGCTTGTGACCAACAAAATCAAGTACGACACACCGCGGCTGAGTATGGGTGGGGTCAGCATTGGAATGTTCACGGAGATCAGGGTGTTGGGTCTCACAATAGACCACAAGCTTAATTTCAACAAGCACGTGGAGAACACGATAGTAAGAGCGCAGGGAATTTACAAGAACCTGTCTCGGGCTGCAAAGGTAAGCTGGGGTCTCCAACCAGAGATCGTAAGAAATATATACTTGGCGGTTGTCGAGCCAGTGATCCTGTATGCAGCCAGTTCATGGGCCCCTGCAGCTTCTAGGAAGGGCGTACAAAAACAGCTCAACAATATTCAGAGAGGGTTCGCACAAAAACTGTCTAAAGCTTACCGTACCGTGTCACTGAACGCTTCCCTGGCTCTGACAGGGATACTGCCTCTTGACCTCAGGGTCCGCGAAGCCGCGGCCCTATATGAGCTCAAAATCGGCGTGCCTCTGCCGGAGCTGGTGAGGTGCGAGGTGGAGCGGAGGGTAGCTTACACAGTGGCTCCCCATCCAGCAGAACGTGTGAGCCTAGAGTTTAAAAGTTTGGTGCACCAGGACGATGTATTGGCCTGTAGCGATCAGGCAGTGCGCATCTATACAGACGGCAGTAGGCTTGAGGGCAAGGTCGGAGCTGCTCTATCTATATGGAAAGAAGCAAGCGAAGACCGTGCACTCAAGCTTAGGCTGTCTACGCACTGCTCAGTATACCAGGCCGAGCTTCTGGCCATCCAAAGAGCAATGGCGGAGATAGTTGAGCGTCCTGACAGAAGTTTCGGCGTATTTAGCGACTCGCGTGCGGCTCTCGAAACAGTGGTGAATTGGAATTCCTTCCATCCGCTCGCAGTTGAGGCTCGGAAAAGCTTGCATGCGGCGGTGGTCCAGAACAAGGAAGTTTCCTTGTTCTGGATCAAAGCCCACGCTGGTCACGAGGGCAACGAGCGGGCGGACGAGCTGGCTAGAGAAGCCGCAGCTAAACTGAAAGTAAAGCCGCACTATGACGGATGCCCGGTATCATTCCTTAAGCGAAGTATCAGAAAGAGGTCGCTTGAGGAATGGAATCGTCGCTATCAGAACGGCGAAACGGCTTCTGTAACGAAACTGTATCTTCCGGATATAGACGTGGCCTATAGAACAATCAAGAAGACAAGAATAACACCTTACTTAACACAAGCTTTGACTGGCCACGGTGGATTCTCCGAATACTTGCATCGGTTCAAGTGTAAGGAGAGTCCATCGTGTCCTTGCGATAGTAGCATTGAGCAGACCGTGGTCCACGTCTTGTGCGAATGCCCTATGTACGAGAGACTTCGATGGGAGGCGGAGCAAACGATTGAGAGCCAAATAACAGCATCTAATTTTAAAAATATTATGGTACAAGAAAGGCAGAGGACTGTATTTCTAAATTATTGTGAATTGATCGTAAAGAAAGTCTGTGAAATTAATAAAAGTAGCAGAAAATAGTGTAAAGTATATTGTGCACCATACATAAATTTATGGAACAACAATATAAAAGAAAAGATAAACAAGAAGGAAAGCAATAATTTATAAATACAAGCACTTAGAAGAAAAAGACAGATAGAAATTATATATACAATATATGGAATAAATATAACAAGGAAATAATAACAAATTAAAAATGAGAAAGAATGTCTCTGAAATATATCAGAGGGACTATTGTGTAATAATAATATAAAACCAGGCAACCCAGCTAAACTAGCTACAAGTCAGGGTCTACATCTCTTCCCTGGGTGTTGCGTCCCTACTGCTAGCCACTAGCAGCCCAGGACCCACAACCGCCCAGCACAGACCTTACCTGGGTGTTGCGTCCCCTTTTTTTTTTTTTTTTTTTTTTTCGGGGGGAAATCCTCATGGACTACCTCCGCCTAGAGAGAGGCGGAGGGGCGTGCCGGACTCTTACCGGCTAAAACCACCCCGGTGTCTCCTCACACGTGCGCGCGGGGCCGCGGGAATCCAAATTCTTCCGCAGCCCCGCACTAGTGCTGGCCCGGTCTGTCCGGGCCTCCTCACTAGCACGGAGTAGTGAGGTGTTTGACTACCCCGTGCATCGTCTCAGAGGCGCGCACGAAGACACCCGCGCGCCCCTCCGCCTCGGGTCCGTTGGAATAGGGGGGCGGGGACTTCCCCAAGTCCGTCGCCCCTGAACCCATTCATGGGGGGCGGAAGAGGGCATTATCCGCCCTTCTTCTGCGCCCGGTGCGTCTTCTGCGGTCGGGGAAGGGAGTGGAGATCTCTCTTTCCCGTTCCGCAGCTTCCTTCTGCGACATCACGTCCTCGCAGAAGGACACCACCGCCTCCCACGACTCTGTGCTACCGACCATGTCACGCACCACGGCCGGCAGCGACAGATCGCCTCCCACTTCAGTTGTGAGGGCACGGCGCTGCTCCTCCCAAGCCACACACTCGGCGAGTGTGTGTTGCGCCGTGTCCTCCCCACAATGGACGCAGTGGTGGCACCGAGCGTCCGGCTCCCTGTCTATGCGGCACAGGTACTTGCCAAAGCAACCGTGCCCCGACAATACCTGCGTCACCCTGAACGACAGGGAGCCATGCCTTCTCCCGAGCGAGTCGTCGAGTACTGGCCGGATCGCTTCGACGGTAGCGAGGCCGGCGGCAGGGCGCAGAAGCCTTTGCCGCCATTCCATCACCAGGACCTGACGGAGCTCCTCTCGGCGCAGCGCGATTTGCCGCTGCACCGGTCTCGAGCCCCGTGCCCGCTCTTCCTCGCGCCATCGATATAATGACGCGAGTACTTTCGCCTCTAGGTCCCAGGGCGGGGATCCGGCCAGGACGCAAGCCGCCTCGTAGGAGATCGTGCGATACCCGCGGACGACTCTGACAGCCATCACCCTCTGCGGTTTGCGCAGAATGGCGAGTGTGCTGGCCGTCATATCGAGCGCCCACACAGGGGCCCCATACAGGGCCATGGATCGCACGATTCCCACGTACAACCGCCTACAGGCGGCGCTCGGGCCCCCCAAGTTGGGAAGCAACGTTGAAAGCGCGCCCGCTGCACCCATCAGCTTTGGCGCCAGCCGCCGGAAGTGGGGACCGAATTCCCAACGGCTGTCGAGCACCAATCCCAGGTACTTCATGGTGGACTCGACAGCTATCCGGACCCCACTGACCACGATGTGTGATCCCGGCGCCGGCGCGCGTCGGGGGCCATGAAACACCATGGCCTCATGTCATGTCCCCGATAGGTGACACATCTGTCTTCAAGGTAGGCCCCTACTGTACGGCGGAGGTAGGGAGGCACACGATGGTAATGTAGGGCCTCCCGAATACAACTCCAGGGCAGGGTGTTGAAGGCATTGGAGATGTCCAAGGACACCGCCAGGACCACCCCACCCCGGGACACCGTTTCCTCCGCCAGGGCCCTCACGCGCTTGATAGCATCTATGGTGGAGCGCCCCCGACGAAACCCAAACTGGTTGTCGTCCAGGTTCGGCCCCTCTCTGCACAAGTGGCTGACGAGGCGATCTGCGATAATACGCTCAAAAAGTTTTCCCGCCTCGTCGAGCAGCACTATGGGCCGATACGCGGACGGTGAGTCTGCGGGGCGCCCCTCCTTCCTGAGCAGGACCAGCCTCCCCTCTTTCCACACACTGGGAAACTGGCCCCGCTCGAGACATGCCGTGAAGAGCCCCCTCAGCTGGGGCTCTAGCTCCTTCAGAGCTAGGACGAGAGCTCGACCAGGAACTCCATCGGGTCCGGGCGCTGTGTTCTTGGCCCGGAGTCGCGACACGGCCGCTCTCGTCTCTACTTGCGTCACCTCGGGGACATCGGTGCTCTCCTCTTCTGGAGAGTCTGTGGCTGAGGGCGAAGCCATCGCGGGGGGAACGTGTCCTGCTCGCTCAGGGAAGAGGGCTGTCACAACCGCCTCTAGCAACCGGGGCTGCATGGTCTGGGTTAGTGGAGGCGCCCAGGCCCGCAGCTTGCCCCGTACCCATCGGTAGGGGCGCCCCCACGGATCCCGATCCAGGGACCCCAGTAGCTCTTCCCTGGCACGCGACTTTGAGTCGCCTATGGCCAGCCGCAGAGTCTCCTTGGACGCGCGGTACACCTCATACAGCGCGTCCTCCTCGGCGGGATCCCGTGTGTTGCGTCCCCTTAACCAACCCAAACAAGTGTGGTCTGGGTGGCATATCGCCGTCTACCAATAAACTAGAAGTGTCAGTATAGTAAACACTTTCTACAAATAGTCTCAAAATAATACTGTCCTTTTATGTTCCTCTTTACTCTTCCTCAGAGAGCAGTCGAGAATACATTTCGACTTCACCAGGAATAAGATATTTTGTTGACAGCTACACATCAAGTGCTCCACCGTTTCGTCTTCTTGACCACACGCTCTCCCTGTAAACATACAGTCAGATATAAGACTGCGGCTTAGGTTCAACAGCTTTTTTTTTTGTTTTGTTTTCTTTTTGTGCTTTGGCAGTATTTACTTGGCGCTTCCTAAAGGCTATAATATTGACTCGCCTTCACATGACCGTCCTGACATTCACACGTCCTCGTGTGAGCTACCTCAGGGAGTTATTTTCAACGACAGTCGAACCACAAAAACTATATTCTTATTTAGTTACTATTACTTGCAAAACAAGCATCACTCAGCCGACAAGCACTCTACCCACACCCTCACGGTGCCCTATCCAACAACACAGGACTCAGGCCACTCTCATGGTGCCTGATCCAACAACACAGGACTCAGGCCACCCTCACGGTGCCTGATCCAACAACACAGGACTCGGAACAACGTTGAGTGTGGGTTACTGTCCTTATCAGATAGCGGACAGCTTAATACTCCATCACGAGTTTACTCAATAAAATACTACAAAGGACATGCGGTTCGACACGCGTGATGAAATAACTCCTATTAATCTTGAACTGACTTGACTTTAAACGGACCTTGGTATATTTATGGTACTAACTTAATGTAACAGCGTAGCTTAGCAGTGGTACACGCCAACAAAACAGACTTGTAATAGTATAGCACATTGTAACAATATAGTACTTACAGACATATTGGACATCAATTATTGTCCGCCCTTCAATCTTACCTTATTTTTACCCAACTGTTTGATGTAGCATAATCGTCATCATTACCAATTAATTTTCATTCCCTAGTATCGATATCCATTTTCCTTGCTGTGTCAAACACAGACACATTACTGTATTGCTGAAATCAAAAACACTTTAAACATGGCACAAAGCCGCCATGAGTCGCGCGGCATGATCACATTCTTCATAATACAATGCCGCAGTAGAAATCCATCTAATTTGTCAGAATTTTCCCGTCGGCAAAGATGGCGTCTTCATAGTACGAATAATCGTCATAAAATTCTTGTTTTGTCGCTCAAGCGGCAGTTGCCATTTTTCATAGGTATTACCACGATTTCAAACACGTGGTCTTCGGATCCCACTTCTGATGTCGCCAGGTGGCTATCTGTATCAGTTTCAGACTTCTTCAAGTAGGTAAAGGCTCGAGATATTTTGGAAATAAATAGGCATAACTCTATTAAGTTACATTTTATAATCTCTTTTCTTATTGAATTACAAATAAAGGTACTTAAACAGCACTAGTACACGGACACTATAGCAGTCCGTCACACTTTATTCAGGATCGACCACCAGCCTCACGGGTTCGGTGGTTTCTTCCCGTTTTTATGACGTTCTGCTAGAATGACGACTCCTGTCATTCTCGTCCGAACATTTTGAATGTTTGTTTCATAATTCAAAACGAACGTTCCTCCTTTAACGTTATCCAATAAAAAGGTTAGATTGTTTCACGGCGCCAGGGATGCGCCTTCATATAAATCACAATTATATTCATCATCATAACAGCCCATTAATCCCACTGCAGGGACGGGCCCGCCTCACGTGACGGAGGGATACTTGGTTTACTAATACCACGCTGGCCAGACGAATTGGTATAGGGTTTAATTTCAAGTTTTCCTTCTTTCTATGTAAAGGTAATAATCACAGATAGTTCCTTAGTCGGTTTTTACGACACCCATGGGATGAGATGGGGTGGTGACATATTGTATTCTTACTCCCTCACCACACGGACAATTATATTACTAGTATGAAATAATGATCAGATCAAAGAATACAAATATTAGAGTGCACAATATTTTGATCTTACTTGTACCCACAGACATGTAATACAGCAAGCCCTCATTGCGTTAATGCCTCGCCCTTTGATATTGTCAAGTCAATTGGAAACTTATCCTTTTGTTAAACACAGATAAAGGCATGTAGCTATGTTCAGAATAATATTTTTGCGCTTGGTTTGTTAAGAAAATTGAAACATCTGCGTCGTAAAAGTTTTGGTATGGAAGAATAATGGGTGCATTAATTGAGAATTTAAGTTTGATTTAGCTACTTTGTGAAGTAGTGCACGTTTAATTATGATTCAATTCACTATACACAGTGATTGTTTGTAGGATAGCCAGTGATTATTTAGAGTCTAGAAATTCTCCTCTTGTACCCTTGAAACCACCGTCTTGCACCACCAGTGGTGTAAAAGGTATTCTTTGTGATCGATTTAGTCATCAATGAAGTGAAGTCATCTTAAAGAGTTTATCCATTGCCTTAATTTCTGGAACACGTTTATCAAGTTTAGTTAATACAAACAGCCACCTGACTTTTTAAATAAAGTGTCATTATCATCATAAGAGCCCATCAATGTCCCACTGCAGGGACGGGCCTCCTCCCGTAACTGAGGAATATTTACCTACAACGCTGCGCTGGCTAGACGGATTGGTAAAGGGCTTAATTTCAAGTTTTCCTTCTTTTTATTTCGTTAAGATGATAGTATTTAGGTACAAATAAAGTACAAACTTATATTTGAAATAATTATATTTACTAAACAAAATTATTAATCGCTAGAATCTTAAATCTTTACTAGTTTACTTTTGAAGCGAAAAGTAATTTTGAAATCAAATCTTAATTAAGTTTTGTAATTTTACAAAGCAAACTCTATTCTAGAACACTATAGACTCTGTTATTTTAGTGAAAATTTAATTACAACTACTAATAACATTTTAGTATACTAACAATCGTTTTATCTATAAAATGTAATAATAATGTTTCTTTACTAAAATTTCATTGAGCTATAACTGAATATTAACTCAACTAATTTGCAATCAAATTTTGGTGATAAAATTATGTAGGCATAATAAAGTTTAATAATATTTTGTTTGTAGGCATAATAATTTTAATAATAGAATTTGTATTAATTTACAAAAACCAAGTTGTAAAAGTGAGTGTATTAGTTGTCCAAAAACCACAAAAGGGTGTGTGCATGTCACTTAGTTTGGAATTAGATTGTTATA
Organism: Schrankia costaestrigalis; assembly: GCA_905475405.1. Taxonomy (NCBI): domain Eukaryota; kingdom Metazoa; phylum Arthropoda; class Insecta; order Lepidoptera; family Erebidae; genus Schrankia; species Schrankia costaestrigalis. The sequence continues at coordinate 6,038,356 of FR997830.1, forward strand.
CCCCTTCCAGCGTACGTTTAGCTTTTTGACAGTTCACGTCCATGAAGTTTCGTAATACTTCTGCTTATTTTTCAAACAAATAATATTGTATTTCATGGACGTACCCATGTTTTTTTCAGTTACCATGGTTACTTAGTGATGGACACTCATAACGATTACCACCATTATGAAACAAATTACAAATAATCGGTAGAAATAAATGCTATAAATAAATCGGACCTCTTCATAATACGTTTATAAAATGTAATGTGATATTTTAGATTAGCTATAACCCGCGAATGTGTCATGATAAATTATGTATTTTAAATAATACTTAAGCTAACTATAATTTTATCATTTTAAGCTATAGGCTAATTCTCTTAACATAGATGAAGAAAGAAACAACAATAAAGTGATAATGTAAGTTGATGTAAGGATTCAAATATGTAAAATAAAGTAATTTGAAAAATCGAAAAATCACGAAATCGCTTATAATCGAATGGCATTACATTCGAGATACTGCTGAACGTCCCTAACGTCAACCTGTCAAATGTTGTTAAATATAGTGGAAAGGATATAATGGGTGTACAATGTATTCCAGCAAAACAGAACATTTTTTCCTTTTGAACTTAGATAACTAAACAATGATTTAACTCTTTAAATCCTATTCCACATTAGTATCTATAGTCTGTAGTCTTTTAATGTAGCTTAGCTACTAACTAATAAGCATCATGTAGTTAGAAGATAAAGTACTAGATGAAAATTAGTGTAGATTTTTCAATGACACTGTGAATGCTAGAAAATAACATGAACACATTCCTTATAACGGAATGATACCTAGTGAAACTTACTTTAATAGTATTTATGAAATACCCTAGCTAATAACAGCAATAAAGGAAATAATTATAATGATTACTCAAAACTACATACAAAACTCATAAGTAACAAAGTTGGAACAGATTACAAGAGAACCAATTTCCGCAGTACATTCCCGTGCTTAGAACCGTTATATATACCTACGTCATGTGACAGTAAAATGTTATGACAAGATATGAGGCGAACTTCCACATACTTACATGATTTTCTCATAATAAAAACTTTACTAAAGAATATTATACCATATGTCTACGTAATAAGGACTTTTGTGCGTGTTTCACCAGTAAAGATAATTTGGTTACACAAGCAAATGTTACATGGAAAGGAGCTAAACTTTTTACAACTTCAATACTGTACGAAAGCCGATAAGATCCCATAAAACCCGTATTGAGAATATGTGTACTTGAAAAATGTTTCTGATATCTCCCGAATTTCAACATCTTTGCTAAAGTTTGTGATTATCTGAGACACGATCAGAGTTCATCTAAATATTATTTATAAGCTCAGCCCTAAGGATATGCGTAATCAGTATATTTAAAAGACATGTACATTTTTGAAGGATTCTTTATATTCCTCACACATTCACACAGCGCCATCTAGTCCCAAACTAAGCAAAGCTTGTACTATGGGTACTAGACAACGAATAAACACACTTAAATACTGTTTTTTTGTAAATACATACATACATATATACATAGAAAACACCCAGACCAATGCAAACAATCATGTTCATGCACACTAAGATTTGCATTGAGCGGGAAGCGAACCCGAGACCTCTGAGTAGCAGTGCGCCACAGAGGTTGCTTTATAAGGAAGGTGCCTATAAAGCCTTCCATTTTCTTTTATCATGTCAGTCAGTTATAGAGCTTTGATGTTAACAGACTTTTACTTCATGAATAGAGAATTTCTTGCAACATCGTTTAAAATTTTTAAATTGAAATTCTTTTATTGGAAACTACAACAAATAAATAATGTTATGAATGCGAAATAGTTTTAATTTATTTTCTTGTCTGTTAGTTGTTAATGTCAGAGTTTCAATGCTGATGAAATAATAATTATTAGATAACTAGCTGACCCGTGCCCACTTCGTTGGGTAGCGAAAAAACCGCGTCCGTTTTTTAATCATATTTCATTACTGCTCCACTCCTATTAGTCTTAGCGTAATACTATATAGCCTATGACACTCCCCTATAAATGGACTATTCAACACAGAAATAATTTTTAAAATCGGTTCAGTAGATCTAGAGATTACCCCCTACAACGTCACAAACACACAAACTTTACCTCTTTATAATAAGTATATATAGATTACTTTTATTTGACTGTTTATATGACGTACAAAAAGAAAATCGTTTTTCTTATTTTATTGGCTTTATTTTATACACCCCAATTTCTGTAGTTACAAAATAATAGTTAAAATCCCTAAGGAGGATCTCCAAACAGTGAAGTAGTAGGACCGATTACCTAAGGTACCTTTGAGCATCCCTACTAAACTTTATTTTGTAATCTAATATTGCCTTAGTGTAACAATTTAATATCAAATAAAGTGAGGCCTTGAAGAAAAGAGGTGGAAAGGAGTACAATGAAGGTAATAATTTCAATGATTTTGAGTAGCACTTGTATTAGGTAGGTACTTGAATTTTATTACAATTTATTTAATACTAGCTGCTGTGCCCGCGACTTCGTTCGCGTGGCGGATGTTACTTACTTCGCAATTCGATTTAATACTGAAAAATCGTTTTTTAAACCTTATAACAAACAGATATACCTACACACGAATTGTAAAATTAACGAACGAACCAAAACCTTTTCAAAAACAGATCTTTACAAAGACAGATCTATGAAGACTGTGTCTAAACTTATACTGAAAGACATGAGCGAACGTCATTCTTTCAAGTAAAATCTTAATACCGCGATACTGAAAATGACGTCACAGGCACAATGCCATCTGTTGTCAAATTTGTAAGTTAAAATAAATGACATCGCTTTTTTCATCATAACAGCTCATTAATGTCCCACTGCAAGGACGCGCCTCCTCCCGTGACGGAGGGATACTTGGCCTACTAATACCACGTTGGCCAGTCGGATTGGTATAGGGTTTAATTTCAAGTTTTCCTTCATTTTTATTTCGTAAAGATAATATTCACCGATAGTCCCTTAGTCGGTTTTACGCCATCCATGGGATGAGATGGGGAGGTGACATATTGTATTCTTGCTCCGTCACCACACGGATAATCGCTAATTAACTATGAATGAATACATTTGCACGCCACGTTATGGTGCGGCAGAATTACCTGCCTCGGTGGCGCGGCGGTCGCATTACATGGCTGGCGTGCATGAGGTCGCGGGTTCGATTCCCATGGAGGACAATTGCGATACACAAACTATTGTCCTTAGTCTGGATGTTCTTTGTGTCCGTTAAATTGATATTTTTAAAGGCTAGTGTGAAGACTTATAATTGATATTACACATACGATTCATGGTTAATTTTATTAACATTTAAAAGGAATAACTTATTAATAGCACTTAATAATAAAATAGTTATATATTATTTAAAAACTCATTTATTTTATGATTACTACTGGTAACGCCATCTCGTGAACAAAAGAAACGAAATTTAAATTCATACAACATTGAACCAAATCCATTTTTCATGACCCCTGATTTGTATTGGACTGTTCTAATAAAGAGATCTAGCGATATCTCGAGTATTACTTATCCGATTCCGATTGTTTTATTATAGTATAGATAGATACCTACTTTAAACTTAATACCTAAAAACTACGTATCTATGTATTTTAATATCTAAAGCGCGCTTATTCCGAGAAGAGTCAATAAGAACCACGTCCGTTCGCATTAAGAGTCAATGTGAATGAAATTATATAGATGCACCGGTTGGCCGTTTCGGACGTTATACAAAAATCAACCGTACAGCCGTACTCATACTGGCGCGGCGACATTTGGAAATTTTCTTTCATCTAAATCTTGTGTGTTTATAAACCGATTTCTATATTTTTTTTTTTATGAATAAGGTATTAAAGTGTACTTTTGAAATATATGAGTTTGAAAAAGATATGTCTATGCAAATTACAATATATTTATGTATTTAATACACTTTGAAGAAAACCCTAACGATTAAACAGGTTATTGTGGCTAATATATAAAAGATAGATATATACTATTCATGACTTTTTTGTTCATCGTTTGAAGACCATTATTTTTGTAATACATATTTTTGGCGTATGATCAACTTATGCGATGATAAGAGCTCGAACGCGCTTTTTTTCAACCGACTTGCTTCAAATTTTTCGTCACTGCTCAGCTCCTATGTGTCTTAGCGTTATGTTATACAGCCTATAACCTGCCCGGGAGTATGGACTACAATTGTACCAAGTTTGGTTAAAATGCCTTTAGTAGTTTTTGACCCATGCGTGCACATACAGACAGACAGACAGACAGACAGACAGACAAAAAATTTATTGATTGCATTTTTGGCATTAGTATCGATCACCATTCATCCTCCAATATTAATTTTTAACATATATTCAATGTACAGAATTGATCTCTCTACAGTTTTATTATAAGTATAGATAACTACCTAGTTTAATAACAGTATCTGTAGACCATTAAGTTACAGAAGAAACTTTAATTCTAAATCATAATAACAGCCAATTAATGTCCCACTGCAGGGACGGCCCTCCTCCCGTGACAAAAGGATACTTGGCCTACTAAAACCACGCTGGGCAGACGGATTGCTATAGGGTTTAATTTCAAATTTTCCTTCTTTTTCTTTTGTAAAGATAATATTCACGGATTGTCCCTTAGTCGGTTTTTACGACACCCATAGGATGAGATGGGGTGGCGACATATTGTATTCTTACTCTGTCACCACACGGAGATTCTAAATAGCAAATATCATTCAATTCTGAAGTTTAAAGTTTGCTAGTCGCTTAGAGGCCGCTAGCAAAGGAAGAAAAAGAGGAAGAATATAACGACGGGTCCTACGTATACTGGTGTAACCCGCAAATTGACGATAATGACTTTTTTGCTTGAATGGCCTTAAAATAACCTATTCTTCTCAAATCAGTAAGAAAAAAAATTAAAATTTCTTTTAGTTTTGGCGATACAAACTCGTAAACTGATGTAAGTAACACAATTTAATACAAGGAGACGGTCAAAACTGATATAAGTTACTTGCATTACTTTACGTAGTTACAATCTACGTGACGCGTGAGTGTAAGTGACTGTTGCACCAGTATACGCGCGGCGACGATACAGCGCGTACGTACAATACGGGTGTAACTGCAACGAATTTAACTTTGTGTATTGAATTTCTAAAAACTATTCATATTTTTACGACATTTTGAGTGTTTAGGATCAGTGAAAATAATAATAAGTATGAAGCGTTTTCGGAGTCAATTAACCCAGATACTTCTGAAACTATTAAGGGTCTCATCTTTAAAAAAATTGATAAAATATGTTGGTATTTGTGTCACTAACGTTTTAGAAAAACTACATAAAAAGTAATCCTGGTCCTCTGGGAAATCTGGAAAATGATCGGTGTTATAACACCTGGTAGGAGAATGGGTAGCATATTGCTAGTAGAGAACTATGGGGAATATTTTGAATAAAATTTTACACTTTATTGATTTTTAAATATTTGCTGGTTTTTTATATATTTTAATAAATTGTGGGTAAATGAATAAATAAGCAGCTAAAATTTACGTTAGTTGTGCAATAAAAAAACTTTTAGGGAACAAATAAACTTAACATTTCTAACATAAAAAAGTTAGTTTTGCATTATTTACAAGTTAGGGCTTAAATTGCTTGCAGCTTGCAGCTATAGCTACCACAATAAGGCAACGTTACTTTATAGATAATATAATTCTACTGAGCCATATAGCTAGGTATAGTACACATAATAGAGGTATAGTACACATAGTAGAGGTATAGTACACATAGTAGAGGTATAGTACACATAGTAGTTTACATCCACGAGAACTTACTGCCGACAAACTGTTATACAGTTTGGCAGATAAAATATTGTATCAAATGTGTAACTTTCTTTTAATAAAATAAAAATACAAAAAAAAAAGCTAAGACATTTTTGTTCAATACATAAAAAACTTTCATAAATTTGTCATCACTAATGTAACCACTTGTGTATTAGCACAGCCGTGAATAATACGTGACATTATGCAATTCAATCGATCTTGTGAAAGAGTGAGAAGTTATCAAGGGAGAATTAGTATCTGACAACTTTTCCCAGTACATCCACTTGGAGGGGCAACAATCTTTCCACTAAACAAAAAGATAGCCATCCTGCACGCCTTCTTGTAATAAAATAAAACGTTAGAACGTTTTATATATACATAAACGTATCTGACCAGGTTTTATTTTAATAGAAGTCTTATTTTTTTAAGTTATTTTTACCACTTAGTAGATTGTTGTTGTGGTACAAAATTAATTGTGCAATTTATATTTTATTTTGATAAGTCTGTAAGACAACTATTTAATTAGTCTTAGTAGTCGTACAGTTCTTATCTAAAAAGAATCGAACATTTTGTTATAGATACATATTATTTTATTAACATGGTAAAGAAAGCACTAATTATTATTACTTTAACTAATTATTATTACTAAAAAGACGAAGATATATTTTATTTAAGTTCATAGCTTGTCAAAGACTGATTTAATAATTTAATATCTCCTTAACCTATTAAAGATGATATTTACTATCTGAGCGAGAATCATGTTAAATTTTTACATTTTAAAAATAAATGGAAAAGACTTCAAAATAGTAGGGGCACGCGTCCTAATGTTGGCACTGCACCAGAATATCAGCACCCCCAACTAAAACTCAAATTATAAGCTTTCTATTAATTAATTTCGGCTACCATTTAACAACATTAAAATAAGATCCTTTTGGAATTATAAACTGATCCAAACACGACACTTTTTGAAAAAAAAAAAGCGATATTTTTAAAAACGCGGGAACATGTCCTTCACATTACTTTGTTTTGACAGTTTCTTATGATCGTAGGTAAGTTCAAGTTTTTTTATTTTACTTTATTTTAGTTCTTTTAGATATTTTTTACTGAATTCATGTATAAAATGTTTTATAAGCCTTCCTGACAATGGAAATGAACGTTATCTTAATTTTATTTTCATAAATGAGGTGCTGACATATAAATGAGGTGCTGACATCTGGGTTCAATTTATTTGCGAATTGCTAGATATCGGCACTGGTACTGTTACATTACAAAGTGGTATGTAAAATTGTTAATCCATATTTTTTATTGTAAAGCGTGATTATTTTATGCCTAGAATCTTCAATTTTCTTGGAAAAAGTACTCTATGATTTCGAATTTCATATCCTGGCATGGTGCTAAAACTAACATTGCTAGTTATTTTCATAGTGTTGATATTATGATCAAAAGAATGTCTATAAATTTTTGGAATTTTTTATTTTTATGTATTTTTTTTTCTGAAACTAGGGTTGTTAGGCTAGGTATAAATAAAAGAGATTTTGCTATAAACATTGGATTATTTCATTTATCTACCTATTTTCATGTCTAATTTTAAGGTGCTGATAATTGGCTCGGTCGATGCCAGTAATTGGTGATGATGGTGCCAATAATTGGTGTTTGGGTAATTATTTAGTCAAACTCATCTAAATAAAATGTGTATGCATAAGACAATTTTTTATAATAAAAATCAATTACTTATTAAATAGTGAACCTAGAAAGCATGTTGTTAAAGTCGTTATCAGTATTATCACTAAAGATAAACGATATTAAAGTAAGACTAACTCTTAAAGTGCTGATAATTGGTAGCATCACCCTAATTATAAAAATAATAAATACGCTTATTTTTACACATTTCATGTTACACAATAAACGTGTTTTACTATTTTGTAAGTTTTTTTGTTTCATTTTTCCATAAATAAATCAGGTTCATGACCACAAAACTACATAAATTACTGGTACAACTAGTTTCTTAGTAGCTTGTAAAGTAGTGCAAGTGCTAAAAGTAGATAAATAAAATTATTTTCCCATATTTCGAGGTTTCATGATTTACAAATTACAGTTATATGTATGACTAATAATGTGTATTTCTTTTATTTTCATTATTTAAAAACTAAGTCAGAACTTTGTAAACTAGTACAAGTGGTTACTTGTAACAGTTTACTTGTTTGGATACTTTGATCAAAACAAGCTAAACAAATGCAAGTACAGCTATTTTCTAAAATACAAGAAAATATAAAAATATTTATAGTCCGGTTTTTTTCTTTCATTTCCAGGTATAACCTATCAAAATCCAGTAATTTCTGTAGAACTTTGACAAAGTTATAAGCTTTTGAACCTTTGAATTGCTCTCCTGTAAAGTTGTGTTTTTGCATTTATACTAGTCTACGTAGGACCCGTCGATAAGTTATCATCTGCCTTTGTACGCAGGCTGGGTAAGCCGGTGGGTATATTTGGGCTGTGATGTGTGAACCTGTGTGGATTGGGTCAAGGTGTCTGTGGTGAATACTCAGGAGAAGCAAATTTCAATTTTCACCAAAATCACAAATCTCTTACGGCTTTTGAATGTCTGTTCAAGTAAAAATCCACTAATCAAGTGTCAAAACTCTTATCAACTATCATTTTCAGGAACTAAAATTTGATACTTGACACTTGATTAGTTGATTTTAACCCTGATCAGTCATTCGGAAACCGGGGGTTAGTCACCTTGTATGACACATTCTCGGATGATTGGAGCGCAATAAAGCGCGAAACTCAAGACCGACAGGGATGGAGAGGCACTGTGAACGCCCTCTGTCCCATCGAGGGGACTTAGGAACATAAGTCAAGTAAGTCATGACATTCTCGGAATGAGAGAAATAGGTAACAACCTGTAGACCTAATCTTTTTCTCATTTGATGGAGAAGCCTAAGCCTAAATGGGCCATTGATAAGCTATTATAGAACAGAAACACTATTCGCACGCTATAAATAAAAGGGTATTAAGTCTGAAAAACCGTTTTTTTTTATTTTGAATTCGGAAACCTAATTTTTTTCTCTATAAATTGGTAAGAAAATGGTATTTAAATTCCAAATACTTTTTGAAATATAACGATACAATTCTTTCTTGACTATTTATGCACCCTATTTTCGAGATAGGTAAAACAGTCGCATCTTAGTTGATTCAGTAGCCGGGCATCGTTCGTGGCTGTCGCACGTATCTTTCTGAGTTACAACCCGTCCAGCCGTCAATATCGAATCAATCTATAAAATTGTAAGTATTCTAAACAGTATTATGTAAAGTTAATACCTTATTGCTTGTTAAAATTGATACTAGTTTCATGTTTTATTTTAAATAATACTGTCTTGCCTGTTCAATATAATATAATTTGGTAATTTTAACGAAATAATATTAAAATAATACTTTATAGCTCCCGATTTGCTTGAGATAATTCTGTACATCTTGGCAATTGTATTTTATGGTTGCAAGTTTCAAGTAAAATACTACCTTTTAAGTTGTTATTATATTTTTTCTTTTTTAAATTTTAGTTATAATCAAAACAATGAAGCGAAGTAGGAAGGCTGGTTTAATAATGAAAGCAATCAGCAATCGCCTAAGTACACCGGACAGTTCTTAAAATGAAGAAAACAAAGACCCATTTGCTCATTATCATCATTTCCCTGCCCTTATTCCAATTCTATTTGGGGTCGGCGCAGCATGTTTTTTTCTTCCATACTGTCCTATCGGACGTCATCTCACTAGTAACACTCTTCGCAGCCATATAGCTTTTCACACAATCTATCCATCGTTTCTTTGGTCGTCCTCTTCCCCTATATCCATCCACACACATGTTCAGCACCTTCCTCACTACATGACTCTCATTCCTCCGCATAACATGCCCATACCATGCCAGCCGGCTGCCACGTAATTTTTCTGCCACCGGTGCCACTTTCAAATCTTCTTACATACTCATTTCTTACTCTATCTACTCTCGTAACACCACACAGATTGTCTTTCATTCATCCCTTTTGTGGCCAACTCTCTGATCCATACAGGACGGCAGGTGTAATCATAGTTTTATAGATCTTCCCCTTAAATTAAGGGGACTGGGTCACAGATGGTTCCCGTGAAGCAATGACCTGCTGCCATTTCATCCATCCTATGTTAACTCGGTTCTTGACCGCCCGATCTACTTCGCCATCGCTTTGAATGAAAGAACCGAGATACCAGAAGACAGAGAAGACTAGAAGGCGCATGCCGTTAAGCGCTGTGGCTTCAGGACTGCCAACGCTCTAATCTGCTCTGGATCTTAGGTCCATCCTCCCCAACCAGAACAATGTAATCGGCAAACACTGCACCAGGGTGCCATTTCCTGTATGCCCGCCGTCAAGGCGTCCATAATTAGTAAGAGGTAAGGACTTAAAGCCGACCCTTGGTGCAAGCCTACCGCTACACTGAACTGGTTGGAGTTGCAAGACGATCGGACGTATAACTGGTTTGTCTTTACATAGCACGAATTAACTTCACATACTTCCCAGGTACAACTTTCTCTTTCATGGCCCACTTCAATACTTCTACGAAGACCCATTTGCTGACAGTGACAACAGGGATCTAACGTATGTCCCTAAAGTATCACATTTGATTTAATTTGATAGTTTTGTTACTGTAGGTACCTACATAATGTTGTTAAATTATGTTTCTTTCATATTGAGTTTCTTTTTTATTATAACTAATTATGATACTAAAACAAATAGAATTTCTAGATTTTCTAGATGCAATCAGTATTTAATTTATTATAATACCAAGCAAAAAATATCAACCAGAAACAACTTGGTCAAACGCCTAACTTCTGCGTCTTGGGGGGCAGCCCCACATGTTGTCAGGACTACGGGTCTGGCATTGTCCTACATGGCAGGAGAGTATGCGTCCGCGGTATGGCACCGTTCGGCTCACGCAGGTATGGTCGACTCTGCCCTGAATGAAACATGCCGTATAATAACTGGCTGCTTGAAACCTACCCCATTGGTCAAATTATACTCATTGGCCGCCATTGCTCGACCTGGTGTTCGCCGTCAGGTCATTTGCGAAAGTGAAAGGAAAAACAAGAGACCGACCCTCGTCATCCACTTTACTCGCACAATATACCCAGGGCACGCCTCAAAAGTCGTGAGAGTTTTTTGCGACACACACGTGCACTGTGCGGTGACCCCAGTAAGGCTAGACTGGACGGGTGGGCCTCAAACTTTGCACCACCGGCGGACTTCATTCCACCCGCCGAACATCTTCCACCTGGTTTCGAGGAGCAGTGGCCGATCTGGAGGTCGCTCAATAGGCTACGTACCCAAGTAGGCCGCTGTAACTCTAACCGGACTAAATGGGGTTATCTGAACCCCTCCTATAGTGGATGTGGGTGCGGTTCTCTCGTCCAGGACATGGAACACTTCCTATCATGCCCAATGTGCCCTGCCACCTGCACACCAGAAGACCTAAAGAGTGCCAACGATAATGCTGTTGCTGTCGCTGGTTTTTGGGCAAAACACATCTAAAATATATTTGAAATTAGACTTATTGCCGTCGAAACGAAGAAGAAGAAGAATTATAATCCCTTAGCCATGTAGGCAAAAGATAATTTCTGTGCTGCTTAATATAGTATCAATATTAATTACAACTGGTTATCGAAATAATTTGGTAAATTTTGGTTAAGCTAGAGAGTAGCAAGTTAAACTTAAGAGCTATTTGAACTGCTTAAAGGGTATCATCTTTTTCTGTTCCCATAAAACTATTAATATAAAAAAAACTGTTATAGATACACAAACTAAACTTAACCAGCATAAACAAGGATAGTGTACTTTTAAATCTAGAGATAATTTTAATTATTTGAGTAAGTAGTTCCGAATCTATGATTTTTTAAAACTTCAATACGCGATATCTCAAAACAACGTTTTCGAAATAATACCCTTTTGTTTGTGACGTGCGTATTCTAAACTTCTCTACAATATTCCAGAATTACTAAAACGCATACGAATTAGCAAATGAATTTAACGTCCGTCGCACAGTGCAGTCCAATTAGCACTCTTCCCGACACTTAAAACCTAATTACATTATCCTGAATAGCCTTTTGAAATTTGGTTGGTTATTTCAACGATTGTAGTTGACCAGGGAACTTTGGACATGGAATTAGTCAGGAACTGAATGAGACATGTATTGTTTTAGTAGATCTTTTGCTTATGGCTTTTGAGCAACAGGTTGTCTTAGTCGGTACGGTACCATTACTAGGCGTACTTAATTCACCTCTAAGCAATAGTGTACAATGACTGTGCTGCAGGTAGAAGGGTGCATGTCTATAAGATTAAACAGTGCCTTGGCTATGTTCTGACATTGCTGTCGTCCATGAACAGCGGTTACTACTTAACATCAGGTGCCTTTCTTGTCTGCCAACTTAAAGCAATAAAAAATGTATGACCAGCTTGGTATCTACAAATACCCAAGGCCCAGGCGAAGTATTTCTATCCTTAAAAGAAGAAGGTGCGGTTTTTTCAAAAGAACGTTTATACGCTACTTTAATATTGTATCCGAAAAGATACACTGCTAAAATTTTGCACCGTTTTTCAGACTACGTATTACCAAATGCATGAGTCTCCATCGCACAGAACAACTCAATTAGCACTATTACCCGACACTTGAAGCTCATTACACTATCCTTAAGAGGCTTTTGTAATTCGGTTGTAAATTTCAACGACTATAGCTGTTGACCAGCGCACTTTTGGAAACGGAATAATTCATGAACTTAATAAGATATTATGTTATTGTATTGTTTTGAAAGTGTTCGGAATTACGTATTTTAAAGTTACCTACGCTAGCATAAAATATATTTTTGGTAAATATCATACTGTTTTGATCAACAATCCAAATCAAATACAATATGTCCATCTCATAGGTGTCGTAGAAACCGACTAAGGCACTATCAGCTGTAAATGTTACCTTTACAAAGAAAGAAGGAAAACTTGAAATTAAACCCTATACCAATCCGTCTGGCCAGCGTGGTATTAGTAAGTCAAATATCCCTCCGTCACGGTAAGAGGCCCGTCTCTGCAGTGAGACATTAATGGTATATTATGATACTGTTTTGATGCAATCAATTAATGTTTCTCTGCAAGGATGGGACTCCTCTAATGATGGAGAAAAATTGGTCTACTGATACTGATCTAACCTTTACTCATAAAACTTTGATGAGGAACCCTCCTTTCCTCATCAAACTTTTAGAAGTTAATAAAAAATAGAGAGCAAATAGTATAGTGGCCTAGTAGCATCTTCATGACAGAGCTAACTGTTAGGTACACTACGAGTATTAGCGTAACTAGCACTTAAGTTAAGTGAAAAGGTTTTATTGTAAACACATCAGTGCTTTTAAATGCTACTCTAAGACTGGTTTAATTAATAGTAGAATTAAAGTTTGTTTACCTATATTGGTCCTGGCATTTTACTTTGAAATTGAAGGATGTCATCTTCCTTCACTGCCTTTCATTAGGAAATGGTCTTTATGTAGGTTGTAGCTTCATAAAATATTAATATATCAATCTGTATTTTAATCTTTTAAGAAAATTTATTTTTAGTTTAAAGGTTATTATTTTATTACGTAGTGTAGGACGCCCGTCGTCGGCCGACCCCAAAAAGATCTCTTTTACAAGTTACATGATCGTTGTGGATACTTATTTTAAGAAGTTTCTCACAGATTACTAGAACATTTGAACAGCAAAACACCCGATCAATGCAATTTTGCTAAGTATCCAAGAAGAAGCATTTTACAAAAAAATGTCACTTATGCAAGTACATCTTTTCTTGTCTCTTCCAGTACAAAATGTATCGTTATTTCATAATTTTACCGCGTACTTAGGGACTAAAGGACCTGTGTAGTAGCTGGAGAGGTCAAGCCTGTCCATGAATTTCAAATAGCGAATGTAATTATTCTGTACTTCAAGGTTTTATGTAGATTTGTTTTATACTTTTAATTTTAATACCGTAACGGGATTAGAATTATGAGGGGATTTTCCAGGAATGTTGTTTTCTTATTAATTAAAAACGACAAAGTCTGTAGTAGAGATCATGTCCTGTGTCTTGAGACTTTTTTAATTTTTTTATTGTTGTTTCGAATACATATGTAATAAGCTACCTAATGGCTAATTAAAGTAGAAAGAAACCAACATTGACAAACATCAATCTAATTAAAACAAAAATCTTGCAACACTTACCTATTTGTGTTCAAAAGAGGCCTTGTTAAACGTACATCTGGGTCGTAAGTCATCATAACAACCCATTAATGTCCCACTGCAGGGACTTCTCCCGTGACGGAGGGATACTTGGCCTACTAATACCACGCTGGCCAGACGCATTGGTATAGGGTTTAATTTCAAGTTTTCATTATTTTTATTTCGTAAAGATAATATTCACGGATAGTCCAGATAGAGATAGGGTGGGGACATAAATATTCTTGTTCTTACTCCGTCACCACAGGAAGGGTAAGTACCACATGGGTTGTAAGTACTAGACATTAAGGAGTCATTATTGTTCACGTGAAGTTTTACTAGAAAGTTATTTTAAAATGTACCTTGACTCTTCTTCTATATAATACACTAGCTGACCCGTGCCCATTTCGTCGGGCGGCAAAAAAACGCATCCCTTTTTTAAACATATTTCATTACTGCTCCACTCTTATTAGTCATAGCGTGATACTATATAGCCTATGACACACCCCGATAAATGGGCTATTCAACACAGAAAGAATTTTTAAAATCGGTTCAGTAGATCCAGAGATTACCCCCTACAAAGTCACAAACACACAAACTTTACCTCTTTATAATATTAAAGTATAGAAGTATAGATTGGCTTTCAGTTTATTTTACAAATCACCTTGTGCATACAATACCGAAGGCATGGGACTTATTGACACCCTACTTCTTAATATAAATAGATCCATTTATTGACACCGGTACAAAAATTAAAAAAAAAACAACCCTTACAAAGATGACATCTCTTTTATAGCTTCAAAAAGGACCTTTTAAAGGGGTGATTCCATGAGTCATAATCTTAGAATAGTATCGATTGACACATTTCACACAAGATCGGTGGCGTACGGCTGTAAAACGGGAATCGAATGACTGCCATTCGTCGAAGCTTTATAGGTTGCTTATTATTTGTGACAAAGTTTGTACTTGCTCTTTGTAAAGACTTTGTGGTGTAAATATAAAATAATTTTTAACAATGACTTTCTCTACCTTAACATTAAAAAAATATAAAACATACTTGCATTCTATTTTTAACTGTTTTAGGAAGACGTTTTATAGGACACTAAAGACGGGCCTAGTGACTAAGAGTCTCAAATAAATAAATATTCCTCACACATTAACATAACGCCTTCTAGTCCTAAACTAAGCAGAGCTTGTACTATGGGTACTAGACAACGGATATACATACATAAATACTTTTTTTTTGTAAATACATACATATTATACATAGAAAACACCCAGACCAATGCAAACAATCATGTTCATGCACACAAAGATTTGCATTGAGCGGGAATGGAACCGGAGACCTCTGCGTAGCAGTCATGTTATATAACCACTACGCCACAGAGGTCGTCAACGAGTGCTTTCGACTTTTGCTCCTTATGTACAAAAAACATTGTATTTCGGAAATAAAATTATAGCCAAAGGTTCTTCACCGATGATTCGTTTTCCTTCTTAGAACTGATGAACCTGAAAGGACTACGAAGACTCGTTAATATTAGCTAAGAATATGAGATTGCCAAAAAAATTTGCTTATAAATTACAGTATTTGCAACCAACTGTAAATTATAAAGCTTTTCAATAACTTTTTAAAATTTATTTAAAAAAATATATTAATAAAATCATTATAAATATGTGGTGCTTTAAAAATGCTCTAATACGTATATTTTATTATATTTATTTGGACAAACAGTAGTTGTTACATTATTGCTTACATCTATACCTACTGTGTGAAAATAAACATTCTTTTTAATTTTTTTATTCATACTATATCTAACATAACTATACATAGGTAACAAAATTAAATGTGCAACATTTTAAGTTGCATGCATGACAGTAATTGGTGACACCACGCTTTTTTCATAAGTAAGTAATAATAAATAGTAATCTTCATACATATAAGTTTTTAGTTTATTGTTGTATGCTTGCCCCCTTACTCTTAAAAAGTTCTCAAATTTTAGTCAATTGATTAATTAGCCTAAGCTCTTACGTTGTTTGGTATAAGGTTGGTTTTCGTAATAACAAATCTCGCTAAACAGTGATTAAATCTAAGAGGCGTTTATAAGTAAGGGGGATAGAGAACCACACTACACTGAAGCAACCAAACAAACAAATAACTCCAGTTTATAAAAAGAATAAGTATTAGCGTTTAAAAAAAGAAGAAAAAACAAGCACTCTTCTATTATCGAAACAAGGAGGGTGCCAGTATCTAATAATCAAAACCGCAGACACTTCTAAAAAGAATCTCCTTCAAATCTCAGCTAGATTGACACGTTCTTGAACCGTAAAGCGTTATAATGAGGGCGGAGATACACAATGGGGCTTATTATGTAACAACAAAGGATCCAGTCACGTGCTTCCCGCAGGCTAAGACATTTTAGTAATGACATGTAAACGCTATGAAAGAATTTTGTTTAGAACAAATAGATAAGAAAGCTGTAAATATTTATACTTACTACATACTGTGTTATATTTATAAACCGCCATCTAGCTCTAAGCTAAGTAGAGCTAAAAATACTAGACAATACAAAAGTGAAAAAGAAAATCTTCATCATCATCATCATAACAGCCCATTAATGTCCCACTGCAGGAACGGGCCTCCTCCCGTGACAGAGAGATACTTGGCCTACTAATACCACGCTGGCCAGATGGATTGGTATAGTGTTTCATTTTATGTTTTCCTTCTTTAAAATGAAAATACATCGATTATTTAATTTTATAAGCAGCGGCCAAATTACGCAGCCATGTTCATGCATAGAAAGGTTTGAATTATATTTATTTATTTATATTATTTATTTTTATTTTTTATTTTATCATGCTGCAAAAGAACCAACATACACATTGAAAAAAATACCAATACATTATGTAATTTTCAAGTTAATGTTAAATACAGACAGGCAGGTATGAATACTGCAAGGAATAAGGGTACATATTTTTAATGTAGTGATGTCTTCAATTAGTAAAAAAAAATGAACGAAGTATCCGATATACCCTATACCAATCAGAACGATTAAGGTGGTGTTTGAAAACAAAGATTTCATTTATCTTAGAAAGTGGCCTGTCACTTGGCAAATACTACAAAGTTATTTGAAGAAATTCCAAGAGGATATTAACATTACTTTCCATCCTCCACTGTCCATAACTATCGCAATGCCATATATCTTAAGTGTTATTACGCTCAAGCGTCTAACCTTCCCCCCATAATGACACAAAGAAGATAATTCCCTAATACAAACTAATCCTCAAAGGTTAGCGGTTTTAGGGTCGTGCCCGACATCATGCGGGCGTTGGTCTCGGGTCTACTTTCACCGAAGGGGTTAATTATTTACAAATCCATTTAGTGTCAGAAAGGGCAAGCTTCACGTTCTAAAAGGAAATCTTATTTGTTTACTTGTACCTAATGAAATAAATATGCTAAGGTTTTGTAAAGATATAAATAAATATAAATATAATGTTTTAAGGTATAGCTACATTAAACTACGTGGTATGTAAAAATATAATAGTAGAAAAAATATTAAAGCGCTATCTAATCCAACTAAGAGGAAAGTTCTATTAACTCACTGTACTGGATTGCTGGCTAAGATGATAGTTTACGTTAATTCTAATAGATGGCGCTTAAATATAATTATTTTGAAAGTGTTGAACTATTTCTTATGAAATGGTTTGCGTACTTGCCAACAGATGGCGCATAGCTAAATAAAAGAAATGTTACCACTCCACATAAAATTTTACTAGATGGCATTGCAAGCGGCAAAACAGGAAGAGAGCCGTCGGGGATAGTGCTGACTAACCAAGTTTGGTTGTTATCAAACAGACACCACGTGTTCAAAGCCATTATTATTTACTATCAAGCCTTTAAGAGTTGGCATGTTATGATCTGCGTAGCTACCTAACAAATAACGCATCTTTTTACTAAGGAAAATAGTCTATGCTACCTTATCCACTTGAACGTTAACTGCGCGAATCGCTTTCGCGAGTCCAACGTTCAAGTGGCAACGCTCGCAGTTTTTTATGTGTTTATAAAAAACTGCGAGTTTTCCGTCTTGATAAAAACGGCTAACACGAGAAAATTACTGCATCAATTTGAAAATGAAAAACATCGTCGTGTTCGTAAAAGTATAGGGAATAAACTTAAATTAAAATACATTAACCTTATGAATATCTAAATACAATGAATAGTTGATAAACCTGAGAAATTGCGAAAAATTGTTAACATTTTCCGCGATTTTCCGGGAATTATATTATTTGTGAATAAAAATTAGCAACCCAAATTAATGATTTTATTTTTAAAATATAATTAACTATATTACTTTTAAAATAAAATAAATATATTAGTAATTCTGAAGGTTAAAGTATTTTAAATTATTTTTGAAATAAATACCTTTTTTAGCTGACTCGGCCATCTCGGCGTTTTGTAGTGCATACCATATTTTTGTTTAGACAATAAGAACATAAAAATAAGAACGTAGTAGGTTTGTTTTCTAAATTTAATTATTGTTTATTAGTTTATCTTCTAGAATTAAACGATTTCAATAAACTTTAAACGATTTCAATAAACTTTTATTGAGGAAAGCGTAATTAAACCGCCATTATTGTTAAACTCAAGGCCAAGTTTTAGTCTTTGACTTTTCTTTTATTAAATTTTAAAAGTTACTCAACTTTTATAACATAATATCACGACCATTAGAAAGCACACATTTTCTAGATAATTGTAATATATTACACTTCCAACAATATTTAATTAATCAAATGTATTTAACACATAAATAAACAGTAAATTTCATACAAGGACATACGAAATGAAGCAAACTTCTGTTTGACATTGCGACCACAGATTATTTTTTACAGCTGTTTATTTTGGTGTAATCCGTTCTAAAACTATCGACAATTGTCCCACAGACTTTTTTAAACGTAGATTTTAAGCGGTAGAATCATGTTTTTATAAAATATCGCGCGTTGCAGAACGAATTTTTTTTTGGTACTTTTATACCATATGACGTAAGTCCCGCCATTTTGTCAGTGGATAAATCATACCCATTGACGTTCAAGTGGTTATGGTAGAAAACCCAAGTGACTTATAAGTTCTGTTGGTTAACAATATAGGTTATTACCTATGTCTTGTAGTTTTTCCGCCTTTAGGCTCAAAACATAAACATTAGGCGAGGTTGAAGAAGGTAAATAAACAAAATGTTCAGGATAGTGATGGATTTTATTTTCCAATATTTTAACAAAAGATTACATTTTTTCAAAACATAAAACTTCTCACGATGTTAAAATTACAGTAATAACATGTTTTCTTCTACAGCAATAGTTAATTCAATTAAAGAAAAAATATATTCATGGCTGAATTCTACCTACATAATATTAACTAATCAGCTTACTTCTTCAAATATCAGGCTCAATATGAGCTATCAAAATTCTCGACCATCGGTCCTTGCTAGACTTTAATTGACAAGGTATTGTAAGGCAAACAAGATAAAACTACATCTCTATTTCAATAATTCTTTATTCCTTCATTTAATTAATTATTTATCACAGTAAGGACCGGGCGAAAATCTGAAAATTATACTACAATAATAATAGCATTTCGAGAAACGCAACATTCAACAACTAGATCATTTGAAATTCCATCGTGATATTGTTTGATATTTGTTTTTAACTTACAGTCAATAATATCAGAAAATATTTTGTATCTAATTTAACAATTTTTCAATGTCACGTTACACATAAAATTGTACCATAATTCAGTCTCACTCGCAACACAATGAATGATATAAAAATACTGCATCAAACAATAAGGTGTTTCAAACGTCAACTTTCACTCGCCTTATACATACAGCATGTATAGGTTCATAAACTATTTTGATCGGTGTTCACTTACGAATACGATCATGTCTACAATAAGTTAATGAACTACGAAATGCCCTAATTAGTCAAAAATTACAATTAACAAGGCATCATAATTGTTTATTCATAATTATTGGATTTTCGTCACTAGTATGCGCGACCGCATCTTCCTAATTCACATTCATAACTTTAAATTAATTAAACTAAATTCATTTGACTATCACTCATGCTCATATGAACTGCAACTGAACAATACTCACAAGACACAAACATCAAATTCTAATACTTAATAATACAATTTCTAGACTTTAAAATCACAATGAAGTGGTGAATGAAAATAATATTTTAGTAACATTGGTCATTAGAATTAATTGGTCGAAAAAGATATGTTCAAGAGATAGTGGCTTCCGAGCCGTGCAGGTTTCCAATTCAAGTAAATGATATGAGTTGATGTTTAACAACCGTCGAGTTGAGGTTGATGTCATCGCCTTTAGATGAACGCAGCGAAATATCCTGCTTCAGTTATAATTACTAGAACGTGTCTCGCAAGATCTTAGTACACGTATATTTGTTTGAGCTGGGGCTTGAGCTCAGGAGGAATTGTATAGACTTCTTGTTCAGGCTTCTTTTTCACTAGTCGCTTCCAACGACCACCGATGTTTTTACGAAGACTGCGGAAACTCGCACGTTCGTTGCCAAGCGGCTGCATTAGATTGTCCTGTAAATAATAGAGAAGAATAGTTAGTCTCGTTGTGACAATTGCAAACATTTATAAGTTATTTGACCCTAAGATTGTAACAAACTTCGAATCCGTTATCGACCCCAATGCTTCCTCAACATTATCTTTAAGTGACCAAAACCAAGATGTTTCGTCGTTATGCAACATTGTAACGGTAATTTTTTTAACATTATTTACCAAACTATTACCAAAATATTAATCTCTATGATTTGTACGACACTTTTCGTTTTATTCTTGACTTACAGGCATCGTTTTCACTTTATAACTTAAAAAAGGCTCTGGATATGATAAGGAAGCTAATGTTGCAAAGTAGAAGTTATGTTGAGGCCAAACAAGAATGAGGCAAGCCTTGAATACGCTATTCAAAGACACATTAGCATTACCTACTTCCTGGTGTGGCGTCTCGATATGTGCAGACGTTATACAAACATACGTTTCAATATACCAAATGAATGGACAATTTATAGGTAAGCCTTGCCTCGGGAAACGGTTATCAGACCGTGATATTGGGGTCAGTGTTTTAACAAATTGAAATATTATTCAGACGTTTGCATTAGCCTCTTTTGTTCGTCAGACAGCAAGAAAGAAGGTCGTAGTGTTACGACATGCTCGCCTTGTGCAGCTTTCTATTTTACAACTGTGTCCCGACATTTAAATTCATTTCGCACTTAGATATCGTGGCTGCGTGTTCAGACAACTCTCTCTTAGTGGCGGGGAGGATCACACTAGTCACGATTTCTTTCGTATTGTAATGGAACGCTTCTTTCAACATTGTTTGTACCTATATTGTTCAAAGAGGCGAAATTTTGATATTATAATGCATTGCAGCTAGACATTGGTGTTCTTTAAACAGTATTGAGGTCAAGTATAACGGCTGGAACTGGTTTCGATGCTTGAAATAAACATTTGACGTGATGTTTGTTATGGTTGGATGCATTAATGTGTACTAACCTGATCGTGAGGATAGACGTAAGGCGGGGGCAGCGGTGGCGGGAACTGCCACAGCGGCTGCTGGCGGAAGGCAAGCTCTGGCTGAGGTGCAGGCGCAGCCTGAAGAACTTCAGCTGGGTGCACCGAGGCAGAGTGCTCCTCCCGCTTTCGCAGCTTACTGTGGACGATGCGAATCGCCATCATAGTACCGTTACTTCCAACCATTGTGGTAAACGGTCCGTCAACGCAAGAATAACAACTGATCACACTGGGTTGAATCACAGGTAATAAGTTCCAGTCGGGCAGTCACAACATTTCGATTTCACAGTTTTCACTCACAGCCGTATCGCGGTCTAATTGACGCGTGTAACTAATAACTAATTTAAATAAATTATCACAATTATTTTATTGTAATGCTATTGCACATATCACTGTTCGTAGGAACGCGCGGCAGACCGCGTTACGCGAGCTACAGCTGCGCGATTGGTGACTAGAATTATATCGTGAAGTGTGGCCGGCAGGTGCCTAGCAAAGCGCTCGCTCGTGCCAAACGACCTCTACGGAGTACTCCATGCGTCTGAGTTGAAGTGGAGGGGCGCGCATGGCTTTTATAGACGCGCGTGTGACGCGGCGCCAGCGCGGGTGAGGGGGGGAGGTGGAGGGACGTTGAAGATTATGACCGTTTTCCGCGAAAAACTACGAATGGTGGCGTGGCGACGGCGCCCGACGCTATCGTATCGTAGTGGTATATTGATGACGCACTAGAAGGCCCGCCATTCGGCTTACCCCACACATATCGCGTATATTTTATACATAATCGCTACTTTTTAAGTTCATTATCGATCATCGGTAATACCCGGGCTGTGAGTGAAGATCTGGGTTTTATTTTATTGTAGTTTAGTTATTCTTGCGTATCGACCTGTTTAAAATACATTGGCATTTTGTTGTATTGTAAAATAAGCAATACAATGAAGACCTTGATGACTTATCAATGAATAGTACAATTACTTAGATACATACTATTGGTTAAAATATACAAAGTACAACGTAACAAAATGAACATAGTCTAATAAAAGTGCTTTAGATACAAAAGTAATCAAATGTACGCCTATCGATTACAATGATAAAATAAGGGTGTTCTGTATTTCACGATAAAAACGAGTTCAAAGTCCACAGTATATACATACTTAGAAATGTATAGCTAATACTTTACGCACAGCTGGGTTTATGGATAAAGTAGACGCACCATACAGTTATACTGCATCTCTTTCAGACCAACACTTGCAAACGTACGAATGTAAGGGAGGCTTGTATTAAGAGCTTTCAACTCCAAAACTTAAAGTAGGGCTGCAGGGCAAGGGAGAGCATAAAGGTGCAATGCCCTTAGCAACGACTAACTTAAGCAAGTCCGGGGCTTTGACTTGAATAGTGCTTGGTGGGATAAAAACACAGGTAGTAAGTCATTATAAGTCGTTACCTTTGATATAGGTACGTCTAGAGGATATTGCTTTTTAAGATAAAAACTATAAAGATTGTTCTGAATAAAGATGATGTAGGTACAAGATTATTATAAAAACTAATCTAGATAAAAAAGCAACTTTGTCTTTAAAGGTATGAATACAAGTGCTAGTCAATAAGCATCTTTTTAAAATCTCTTTTGATATTATGCCGATTTTATCTACTACTTTTGATGCACTTTCATATTTCTTTCTTGTTATTACAGTGTGCAATAAAATGTTATTGTATTGTATTTTTAAAAAAGAGCAACTTTTCGACAGCTTTATTGTCCATGATAATATATGTTTTTATATTGGTAGAAAAGAATCAATAATAACAAAATGCTGTCTTTTTATAATATTATTATAGAGGCTGATTATCACAACTGGTATGGTCCTTTCATAGCGCAATAACCTATCCACCGAACATACTCATCTATAGACTATTATTTAAATTTCCATTGCATCCTTAGAGATGCACTAGAATAGTTTTTGCACTCGGCAGGGACCATCTCTGGATTGATTATATTGTGCGTTCAGATAAGGTATCTGCCTTGTGTATCCATTACCAGATTAAATATATCTTAAAGGGCCTCTACGTCTTGGCTTTGGCCCGATGTATGCCTTTCAAAGAACCGGGTCTCCAATAGACCCGAGTATTATGGAAATGCAATAATAATAAATCAAATCAATAAACCTAATGAATGAACCAATAGTTTCAACGTTTACGTTTATCTCACTGTATTGCGGTTATTGCATTACGCCATTACTTTTCAATTTATACAAATAAGACGACTTATACATATGAATTTACAATTAAATTTATTGAGCCTATAACATTACTCAGTAATTCTTACACCATACCAATGCTTTCATGCCCTGTTTCTATACCCTGCAACTCTTTGAAGTTCGTAATGTATTTGCCTGTTGGTTTTACGAAACAACGTTTAAATTACCTACCAATAAAATTACGCGCTACAACAAATTTATATCATGATAAAATATTTCATCATAGTAGTCAATTGATGATATTCAATTAATTCGGAATATTCCAGTCTACAATAGATTCTTTGACTTACGTATGTTTTATCAAAAACCTATCTATGCCACGATGTTTACAAATGACAATATTGAGATCTGTTACACCTACCTAGTAACCAAATATTTTATGACCTCTTCTTACGTCAATCAGAGGCTATCTAGCAAAATTACGATATTCGGAGATACATAATACAACTGACGTCATAACCTCTGTACCTGGAGATTACATGAACATTATATTTTTTGGCATTTAAATGTCTGTGATAAAATTTACTTTGTTTTGTCGGTTCACAAGGTTTTGCTGAACTTTATTTCTACGAATCATATTTAAACGTTGATTTTCCTTCAGATATAAGTTTACGAGTCCCGTCAAGGTGCTGACTACTGAACAACGAATCCTATTCGATATTTGTATTGATAAGATGGCTATTAACTTTGACCGATTATTAGCATTGACGTCAACTGTATGATGGGAGTCAACAGGGGTACATTTTAATATACTACGTAGTATAATATCATACGATCAGTGAAGTATGAGATTGTTCCAGATAAGTTTTAATTATCTTCTTTACCAGAAGGTCATGAAAATGAAACGATACTAAAAGCCTCATCAGAGTAAAGTACTGTAACGTTTTAGACATCGCCAATCTGAAATGTTTTGTTTGGCAGTGTTGTAAAGATACTAATGCTGTTGCATTTATTTGGTATTAAGTTCAAATTCTAAATTTGTTTAGCACAAGATCGATCGCAGTGAAAACATTTGGAGAAGGCCGAAGTTCAGCTGATTCTATAAAGAAGTTTCAATTTTCCGTCTTTCGATTAAGAATTTTCTTTGTTTAATATTTGCAATAGTACATTTACTATGATGTAGACAAGCCAATGAGTATCATGCATGTCAGTGTTTACAGATTCGTCGACATATTATTCAGATGTTTGAAGAAAGTCCGTCACACCTGCACAGTTACACCTGCCCAGTCTGTAGGTTAACGTGTTACCGATATAGATAGAAGGTTGGCTTGCTCAACCTCCGTACTGTATGTATAACCTTTTTTTGTAATAATGTATTATTATTTACTAGAATAGAGTAGTTTTATCTTTAGAAAATACTTCCGTGAACTCTGATTGCATTAAGTACTTCCTTACATCATAAACTTAGCTTTATATCTAGTTTTTGTAACAATAGTGTTATAAAGAATTATCTAATGCAGAATTTTAAACGTCATTTCTCATATTATCTGGTGAACAATTTATTTATTCCATATAAATATTAATGAGAATAAATTATTTGTCTGTTTCGACCGTTGTCCGTCAGAAGGCATTGTACGGTTGGCCACGACCTTGTACGTTTCTTTCGGTCATCATGCGGTTCCTACTGTATTCGTTTTATATAGATACAGGTATCAAACCACTGTAAGTTTTTGTTCGTCATCGGTTCAATATTCTGATTCATTCAAAGTATTGTTAAATTTTTCAACAAAGCTATGTTTAATGGTTCATTGAATAACACGGAAACTTCAGTTCAACACGTAATTAAAACATTTTGTCATTTTGCTAACCTTTCTTTTTTATCTTAAAAGTAAATTAAGGCAGACATTTATGTATTGGAATATGGCCAACTGCAATAATGCCTTGAGTGGTCAAGGCGTGATCGAAGACAACCTTCGTGTAAATTAAAATAATAGCAAACAGGTTATATGAATGAGAATAAAGCGGTCTTTGTCGAAATTTTAAAACAAGATAAAAACTAGTAAGATCTGGTATATGAACCAACCACTCAACAAGCCTTTACACCAGAATATGACAATATCATTCAGATGGAGAAATAACTCAGTACTTTTACCAATTGTTAGTAGATATGGGATAAGTCCATTTAATCAGTTAGCGTCGTACCAGAATGCAGAAAGATGTGAATTACCCGCGCTCGAAAGGATTGTTCCTATCCCTTCCGCAAAGGCAGACGATGGTTTTGTTGACAGACAACACGATCAGGGAGTTGTGTTCTAGCACCACGCCGACTTCGCAGTTTTCCTCTTTACACTTCATCGCCTCGACGGCGATAGGAGAGAAGAGCATCGAAACGCGGGCACAGACACTTCACAGGGGGAGATATGTAGTAGTTTTGTAAGTAAGGACAGTTGCGATTTAACGCCAATGTGAGCCGCGCGACGCGGACGGCCGTTTTGGCGCACACTGGCAAACAGCCGCCAGTGCGAGTTTTCAATACACACGGCCGTACCGACGGTGACTATTTGACTGCCGGAGCGGCGTTCGTGGCGCCGGCCACCACGCCTCGCGCAGCGGTGGGTGGCGACTGAACACGCACCTCTCCCGTTACCTTATTGCGATGTTATGGGGACCGACCCCGCACTGCCAAAGCCCTTCGTAATCGTCCATGGCGTTACTGTAATTTGCATTCATTTCCACCTATTTCCATATTCAGGAAACACCACATTTGCAACGCGAACGACAGCCGAGTCGGAGACATGCATGATCCATTATCCTGTCAGACACCAATAACATTGAACTCACAATCGAACTCATTAACATTCACTGCACTTATAAGGATGAATATAGTATAGCAAATTAGCACATTGTTTTATCTATTTAACAACGTCTTTCAAATTCAAATGACATTTAACGAAGACGGCTTTGTTATGTGCTCGTCGTGGCTAAACTGAAAACAGTTGGACGTCAACGGATGTGGGTTCTCTTGTACCGCATTCATACATAACAAATATCGTGGCTTGTTGGAGACAAGACAATCGAATGAGAGTTATAAACGTATCATGACTGAATACTTTAAATAGGTTGGTACGTCTCAGGTATTACTTTATAATGCATTTTGTAGTTCATTGTTTTAGTTTACAGTATCACGATTCATGTAAAAGTCAAAATATCATAAACTACATACAAGTAATTTAAGAAGTTATACGTACAATTATTTTAGAAATATCGATAATTTGCAAAATTAAAAGTAGGTACTGCAATTTTCAATATTGAACAATAGTTATTTTTTTATCGATGAGAATACAATCTGAACTAACAAAGAAGTATCTAATAGGAACAAATTAAGTATCCATGTCATTAACTATTGCATTATTCTAAGATATGTTTTAAACATATTCTTGTATGGAATGTAAGTAGTATGCCAACAAAACTGACTATGTAAAAACCTTACGTAATAGATAATAAATGTTATTATCTAGTTACGGTGTTATGCTGTACTTTGATTAGATAATCAGGAATAGATGTTGTACTGGAAAGCTTTATTATAATACTAGGTCCTAATTTATTTACACTATTTACACAACACAGGGTTTTTGTCTGTTACTATATTTCGTTTAATATTGTACTTAATTGTGACAGTTATGCACTTTAAGAAATTACGTAACATCTGCTACACCTATCCTATGTTTCTATAAGTCCCTTTAGTGTTCCACTCCCGGAATATTTGATGTTTTAAGTGTACGGTATCTATTATTACAAGCTGCAAAGTTCTGTTAGAACACGGCTAATAAAAGAACATAACAATCTGCATAAACTTGAACAATAGGACTTTGTTGTTTACACACCTAATAGTATTTAGAGAATACAGTTTATTGCAGTTAACCGTAACTACTATCTTTACGAAATAAAAAGAAGGAAAACTTGAAATTAAACCCTTTACCAATCCGTCTGGCCAGCGTGGTATTAGTAGGCCAAGTAACCCTCCGTCACAGGAGGAGGCCCGTACCTGCAGTGGGACATTAATGGGCTGTTATGATGATGACAGTTTATTGGGCCAAGTTTTATTCCAGAAAAGCAAAATCATTTCAAATTCTATAACATCGTAGATTTAAAAAATATCGTAAATATGGTATGTAGGACACAATAACTATTTTACGGTTATACTTCGAATACTAATCAACAATTTGTGTATTCATCATGACCGTTGTGGGAAAGTCATGCCCGATCATGACAAGCCATGGCTATGGCTACAATAGATGACCTCGTTTTGACGGGGTACTTAGCATCGCATTCGATTGTTGTGCTTGAATAACATGGCTACTTAAAGTTATTGTAGTAGTATTACAAATTCTATAATATACCATACAAATTCATTCAAAATGATGCATCTTCGTAGGTACAGTTACTGTTGAAAAGATCTTGTTATACTTATCGACTTTTTAATTATAAATCTTTATTAATTTATGTCTAAAACAGTAATAAAAAATATTGATTTAAAAAAACTTAGTTATTTTTTTTCAGAATACATTCGTGTTTGCATTCGTTTCCTATCATTAACATTGAATGTTTTTTCAATTGTTATTAACTTTGAAAATTTACTACGGCAATTTTAAATGCATTAAATACTAATTTAGGTAAGTAGGTACACTAAGACATGGATATAGCCAAAACAATTTACGTAAACGATGAAACAAGAGTTGATTTTAAACTGATTCAACTAAATGATGCTGCTGTGATTTGCGATTTTAAAACAGTACAGTTAACAAAAATAAACAGAGATTATTGTAGTGTCCAGACGGTTGCTGAAATTGGCAAGACTCCAGCTGAACGTTAATACTGAACCTTGGGGGTTCTTTATGCGGGAAATTGCAAATATTCTAATAATACATGCGGTTATGTATTAAAAAACTATCTTCTAAATTTACAAAGCAGTTACTTACCTATTACTATCTTATAATAATACTACACATTTAAATAATTGGCAACTATGTTTAAATGGTAAATGAAACTTCCTATCTCTATGTCTAGTACTATTTGTTTAAAAGTAATCAACAAATTAAGATTATTAAAAACTTCTTTACTTTCAGTACATTGACTTTCACATCATGTTTATAGTAAATACAATAGCTACATAAAACACACAAAAGAATTTTACTTTTCGAAAACAATGTGACAGACTTTAGTCTGGGATGTGTATATAAATTTGTGTGCATTTACAATGCAATGCACATTGGATATTCGAGGGGCTAAAACGATCGATATTTCATTTAGGTTGCAGACAGTTTTGGGTAAATTTAAATAAGTATCGCATTTAAAATGATTTCCAAGAAATTCGGTCTTCAGACCATCGTTAAAAAAAATAAAGTAGGTAATGTTGTATGATACATTAGAAGGACAAAATTCTAATAAAGTAAGTATAAAATTGTAATAGTAATAATAGTACTATTGTAAGAAAATTAAATACTATTACGTATAAACACAATGTATCTGTAACAACTTCTGATCGGCTTTGAAAGCTTTCTTTATACCTAACAAACTTAGCAACATTTTTAAATATGTAGCCGTGGACAATCAAAACAAAAATTTAAGTAAAACTTACACAGTTTAAAACGTACTAAGAATAGTTTTCTAACTGAAGTCCTCCGTGACAATTGGTATAATAAAAACATGTGCAAAACAATTAATATAACTACGCAACAATTGCTTGTAGACCATTAATTGTTACTGTGAAGTGCAAAACACGGAAATATCAATTACAAAAGGACAAAGCTTATTATAAGCAACCAGAATTTAACCAGTAACGGGAGATTAAAACCTGTTTGGGAATCTGGTCAACAAAAGTAGGGCTTTCATTCCAAATAAATGTAATGTTCTTTGTATGGTAACGCTCGGCTCAAAGATTATTTTTCAAAGAAAAATTCTATTATTTTCTAACTATCAAGAAAGTATAAGCAATATTCCAATAACAATTCATTGCCTCATAATATTAAGTTGATTGCTAAGTTCAATAACATGATGAAATTTATTAAGGTATATTTATAGCCTGTTACAAAAAGTTACTTAATTGAGCCCGTTAAAATACTATATACTCTAAATACTAATAAACATCTTAAACAAGCACCTAAAGAAGTATGTAATTATATTCTTCGATCAATATGACATTGAATTTGCTGCATGTTTAGGTGGAAACTAGAGGTACACACAAAATTTTAATTATTTCCTTATTTATTTGCTTTGTAATATTACGTGAACGTAACTAAGTAAATGTAACTTGTGTCCGGTCTGGAAATATTTTTTAAGTTTAGCTGGCAATGTAAATTAAGAATAAATATGTTATGTAAAAACGTTAGTTTATTTTAAAAGCATTAAAATGACGAAGTAGATAGGTCAGACAGGGTGTATGAGACTGGTAAGCAAGCTTAATAATATGCATAGTAATTCAGTATAAATTTAATATTATTTCAATTATAAAAAACTGTAACAAATAATATATTGCCAAAGTCATTTTCAATAAATTATTAAGTATTATACTCGTAGTTACAAATATAATATAACATACTCACAGTTTTCTCACTAATTTGACAAAAACTTTTAGAAAATCTGCAATCAACATTATAGAGAAAGAATTCACAATAGCACTATAGGTAAGAGTTAGTAGAAAGAAATGATAAAAATAGCTTAACAAACTTTCACAGATAGTAAAGTAATCTTATTAAACTAAACTCTGGATACTAACTAGTCGTAACTTAATGTCCACGATGAAACTGTAATAATTTACAAACTACCCTCATGCAGATATAAATAAATTAAATATTTTTTAACACGCCATCTAGTTCTTTGTTAAGTAACTGATACGAGTAAATGTTTGAAGCTTTGGCTTGTTAGTAATATACTAAAAGAAGCACTAATAATAATTAAGAAGAATCTGTAATAGTAACAGTATAAAATTAACTACAAATATCTACTATAAATACAGAAAGATATTAAGATATTCTAAAGTGAAACGTAGAAGTTGTATGGTGTTAAAAAGTTTGGTGTAAAACGAGTTATGTGGAAGTATAAAATGAATCTATTCTTATGCAAATTGGTTTACTGAATTTAAAACAATTTTTGCGATAATTATGAACCAGTAATATTCAGATTGACTCAGTTCAAAGCCACAAAGGCCACTGATCATGTACGCGTATGACACAATGACATGCCTTTTGATTATACTTTTTTCATAAACAGCAGACTGGAAATTTCTTGTCAAAACTCAAATTATTCAAAACAAAAAATGGCATTTCATCGATAAACGTCATGAGAAATGATAAAATCGACTGAGAATTTCAGCCATCATAAAAATCTTTGTCACATTGCCAAAATTGCATCTACGTATTAAACAGTCACACAATATAATATAATATTATTATTGTATGTTATAGTATATATACGTGATATGTAATTTAAAATTACAATTCAATTTATATTTATGAACAATGACACGTGTGTTACAAATTGATTACTTATTTACCTACCGTAAAGTAGTTTTAATGCAAATAGTCATTATAGTTACATCATGCGTTTGACCAATCACACTATGACGTTCTTCTTATTCTTATTTTACTTTTATGCCATGTATTAAACTGATATTATTTAACTTTTTTTATTGCTTTAGGGTCGTAGCACATATAAGGTAACGTAAACGGATCGGCACCGCCTCGCCTTTTTCCTCGGTGTCAAACGTCAAAAATCCAATTACGTTACGATTCCGATTAGTGTGCGTTAGGGAGTTTCATACAAATAATACTGAACGGCTCGAGTTGATACGATGCCGATCCGTTTACGTTACGTTATATGTGCTACGACCCTTAAGGTGGCAGACGTTATGGACGTTAGCCATATCAGAGTACAGCCAAGTACAGTATGGGGACATTGATAATGTGATTGGCTTTTAAAGAAAGACAGCAAATCAATGAGTAAGAAAAGTACATCCGATTACCGAAAATAGCTGAATAATTTTAGCATAAGTTTTGAAAATTATCACATTAAAATGTATCTTATAGCGTTTGGCATAAGGTTGAAATTATAAAAGATTGAATCCCTACTTACTTCTATTTGACATTGTATGTTTCATCATGTCTACACTGGTGGCGGAAACATTGCACTTCGATAAAAAGTCATTGCAGTGCAACAAAATATAGCACTTATTGTTAACGTCATAATATACAATTTCAAAATCATCAATAAATTATAATCTCATTTTCTCGCTTCCTCATTGTTGTCTGTCTTTTTTTAAAAGCCAATCATATTATCAATGTCCTCATACTGTAACTATCTACTCTAGATAGAAGATAATAAGATTCATAGCTCAATAATTTCAGAAGCTATTTTAGCTTTCCACCTAAACGCAGTAAAGTCGAAAGACTTTACTGCTTGGAGGTGGATTAAACAAACACAATTACAGTTGTACTGACATCATCTGTACTTTATTATTTCGTTTGATTCAAAAGTATCGTAGGTAGATTTTAAATTCCACGTGAACAAATAATATTTATAAAACAAAATAACAGGAAATATTTTCGAAACAATATAAAAATAAATTCATAAATTTAGATTGCACCTAGAAATATCTCTGTCCTTGCTAATAAAAGAAAAGATTACGACGATGTCACAGTACAACCAGTAGTCTATCTCGGCCGAATATTTATAATAAATGCCTACGGTTGCGCTGCGCGGTACGTAAACGCGATAGGGCTGCCTACCTGCAGCTTTTTAATTACAGTTACCTAGTTTCCCAATCGTTTCTGCGGCAAAGTCGCGACTGTTCACTCCGCTAAGCCACCTCTATCGTGAGCTTTTAGGTATAACTCGCGTTTCGTCCGTTTCTATTAAGTCGAAATACTGTATATATTTGTACTATGACGATGCTTAATATGAATTAGTATTGAAGGTTTTTTTAATAAAAGCTGACCTTTCATTTCTATTCCTACATCTTATCTCTTTTCCTTGCATTAAATTTTATTATACGGTGTAAGTAATTAATGTTTATTGGCAAACTAAATGTGGGTTCCTGATTCGTTTTGTCCATAAGCTAATCTAATTATTTATGGCTCTTATCTATTTATATATGTCGCAGGGAAATGAGGACACCAGGGATTTCACTTTATCACTCTTTTGTTTATAATGCTGACTTTTTACTCAAAATTAGTAGTAGTTTGCTAATTGTTGTCATATAAAAGGCTTAATGAAAATGTCTAAGAACGAAAGATATAATGTTTCAACTTTTTAATAAGTTCAAACATAACTTACATAGTTTGTGATATATTTTTAAGATGTTTTTCAATAAAAAAGGAACATAATGTATGACGTAACTAATAATGTAATAATTCAGAGAACTGTAAGTTTGAAACTGAACTAAGCAGGGAGTAATTGCCAGAGCCAGACAAGCTTACAAAAGAGAATTAAGTTTAAAAAAACTCATGACTGTTAACAAAGTTTATGACCAAACAGACTACTTAAACTCCAAAGAGTTTTTACAGTCAATAAACCAAAATTACGGAGCACATCAATCAATAATTTGATGGGTATAAAAATAAATAATATTCTGCTAAAGTTTTTATTTCATTGAGATACTCATTTTAGCTCATAAAAACGATTGCAGGAATAACTCACGTACTTTATTTTATTGCGCTTAGATATCTATAATATTATTGCTATAATGATTTTTATGTATTTAATTTTATAGCTGATTTTTGAACTCTTAGTAGTAATAACATACGTTTCAAACTATTATATTTTTATGTTTTGCTGGCGATAAATAGTTTTCTTTTTCTCTATTTTATTTAAGCATGTATTATCAAGAACAAAATGGTATCATTTACTCATTGAGTTCGAAGTTTTTATACTATTCCTCGACTTTTATACATTTATTACAGTCTAGATTTATTAAACCCGATTTACACATCGACTTACTACTTAAGTCACAGTAGCGAGTTAAGTAGTAAGTTGTTGATTAAGTTGATTTAAATAGATCTCCATCCTATTTTTTGGCGAGTTAAGTACGAAATAGCCCCCTCTCTCGCGTCTCGCCAACTTAACTCGCCAAAAAACAGGATGGAGATCTATTTAAATCAACTTAATCAACAACTTACCACTTAACTCGCTACTGTACTTATCGATGTGTAAATCGGGCTTTAGATTAAGTGTATCACTAGCACTCACCAATTTTCTTTCATAACACCTTACTAGTGCTCGTATGCGGAAACAGACCTTCAAAGTACCGCAGGCCTACTAATATCGCATCGGTCAGACAGATTGGTTTTATATCGTTTTTCCTTTTGTTTTCAAGATAATATCCGCAAATTTTTCCTTAGTCGACATTAACAATGCAAAATGGAAATGGAATGTGTATGAATGAATGGAAAAACAACATGAGGTGATGACTATTCAGTGTGATCTTACTACGTTTTCACAAGGAAAATCACCAGCTTTACTGCCTCGATGATCGCGGATTCGTACACCCCGCAGGACAATTCTATGTGTGATCCACAAATTATTGTTCTGAGTCGGGATGTTCTTTGTGTTTGTAATGTTTGTAAAAGTCCCCACGACATAGTCCCTAGTGAGGGAGATGTATTAAGAAAAAGATTAAAAAATATGAAAAAAATGTTTACCTACTTTTAAGAAAAATCAAAAGTTATTGTAACTACTAAATTCAATACTTATTATTGCTTACTGTCTACTTCATTATGTCGTATCTATATAATTATATTCCTAATTCTGACAGTTCATTAATCCTATGTTATAACAGAGAATGTAACAATTTATCTAATCCTATGTATAATCCAGATTAGGTTACAACTGTCATTAAGGTTGGCTTTGACTTCCAAATGATAACATAGGATAATGAACCGTATGTAGATTAGCCTAGATTATGTACTACATTCGTGTTACTTCGAGCGAGGGATTATTACTTTTTTTTAGGATTGATGGAAAGTAATAAATATTTTTTAACTAAATAGGTCTAAAAAATATATTTCTCATGTGAGTACATTTAGCGCTAGAACTTAGTCTTGTG
The DNA here is from genome assembly GCA_905475405.1 of Schrankia costaestrigalis. NCBI lineage: Eukaryota > Metazoa > Arthropoda > Insecta > Lepidoptera > Erebidae > Schrankia > Schrankia costaestrigalis. Next base: position 6,073,338 of record FR997830.1, read on the forward strand.
ACCCTATAAACTGTAAGGGCAATAATGAGATTATCATCATTATCGATCCAGAAAGTTCCATTTAATAGACCTCGTATAGTGACGTAGAAAACTACAATGTCAGCACCCCGTCTCATTGCAAGCGTTGTATAGAAGGAGACTAAGAGAAGCTTACAGTTAAAATCTCTACAAAGAAGGTAAACTTGAAGCGAAACTAAACAGCCTAGTTTTATTTTTATAGCGGCAGCATCCATAAAATCAGACAGCCCTGGTCTATTATTATTCTGTACCTATTAAGTAGGTATTTATTACCTTTGTATCCTCAGCACTTTTAAAAAGATCATTATAGTTTTAAATATTCAAAAGATACCTTACTTCTAGGTATATACATTACTACGTAGGTAATTACTCGCATACTTACTTGATTGTGAGGGCCAACAGTACTATAATCAGTCCAACGAGGGCCATTGCAATCACAACACCACAAATCATGTAATTCGCATCATTCGGGGCGTCTGTAACAAAGAAAAATAGACTTTAAGTTCAGCGTACATAAAGCACAATATGGAATGACACAACATGTAGTAGGTAATTACGTAATGTATGTGTAAAAAGCAGTTTTTATACTAGTTACTGGGTAATGATCTAACTGATCAGTTCTATTTTTGTGACGTCATATGGAATTCCGAGAAACTCGTATGTGTAACGTATTTTAACATTGTGTATGTATGAACGTATGTATGTATGTATAGTATTATAGCTACCTACTTTGTCAGTGTGATTAGAACAAGCATGTCAATTCTCGTACCTTAAAATCGTTAAAAATTCGGTTAAGTTAACATTAGTTGTCAAATTGTCACACAATAGGTAGACAATTTGACAACTAAAAGTTAACTTAACCGAATTTTTAACGATTTTAAGGTACGAGAATTGACATGAAGAATAAATATTGTAACCATCGTAACCGTCTGTCAAGCAAAGGATGGGAAGACGGGATACTAATTATATTATTTCTCTTTAAGGATAGTTACTTTCAGTTATTAAGAATAACTAAATCTACTTCTCTCCAAGTTTTTTTCTAAACTTGATATACTTACTTACAACTATACAAATTTAAATGGTTGGTATGGTTTTAGTGAGCTAACTTTCTGTCCTTAACTACACAGTCTTTAGGCTGTTCTAGGACTATAACAAAAATTGACAAAATTTGACATTTTACCACTTTATAAATTACTAGCTGACCCGTGCCCACTTCGTTAGGCGGCGAAACATATTTCATTACTGCTCCACCAGTATCACGCTATTAGTCATAACGTGATACTATGTAGCCTATGACACTCCCCGATAAATAGACTATTTAACACAGAAAGAATTTTAAAAATCGGTTTAGTAGATCCAGAGATTACCCCTACAACGTCACAAACACACAAACTTTACCTCTTTATAATATTAGTATAGATCAATAATTATCATCCGCTAAATTATTTCCATGATATTTAAAAAAAATGTTAACATTCAAATAACCGGAACAATAAGCTAAATCGTATAATTTGACCATTATACTCAATTGACAACATTTTTTTAAATTTTGGCTTCATTTTACAGTGTCAATTAAGCGGATTTTAAGCGTTTAAGAGTAGAACACCGGTCTAGATAAAATAAAGATTAGACTTATAAAGAGTTTCCGAATTTGTCTAATGTCTATTAATAAAACTTGTTTTGATGAACAAAACCTTTAAAGTCAAACTAAGGCTTTCAAATATAATATGTACCTAATTATAAATACAGTCGTTATGATGCTGATATTTAAATTGGGTTGTTGAAATAGATACTAATTAATGAGTTCAAAATCATCACCAACTGAATATGATAAAAACATAGCTAGATAAGTACAATGGCCGTAATATACCCTAATGTAGGCATCAAAAATCTGACAAAACAAACCGAAATAAAACAAGAATATAATAAACAAATAAATATTTAATTTTAAACAAATGAAATGACAGATCTGCAGAATTCATAAAAATAATGGATGACAATATTATTACCAAAATATTACATGCATTTATTTATAATATGCATTAAAATACTATCATTAGTCTAAATTAACATCGTTATACAATACATAATACATATAATTACAAAATAAAATAAAAACACGAACTCGTGCAAGACAATCATGATTATCTCAAAACTAAAGAAACTGAAAAAAAAGAACACGGAAATAATAAGCTAACAATAAAATATTTTTGGTTATTCAAATAAAAGGTTATTATTAAAAGATCTTTATGGTTAAATAATATTATGAAAATGAGGGAACAAGTATGGAAGAATTGTAATGGAGAAATTGTTATCAATGAATCTAATAAAATAATAATCGAGACGCTTAAGTAGATGCAATCGTTTTATTCTTTTGTTTAAGACATTACAACAATAAAGCCAATATAACGTTTTATAGACTGTTTTAAAATCCGTATTATGAAATCGCTAAAAGACTGTAGAAAAATCTCTTTCAGCTCAGGGTGCTATAAATAAATAATTATAAATATATTCCTCACACATTCACACAACGCCATCTAGTCCCAAACTAAGCAAAGCTTGTACTGTGGGTACTAGACAACGGATAAACATACTTTAGTACTTTTTTGTAAATACATACATATTACATAAAAACAATCATTTTACAGACCGCATTAAAGGCAAATATAATACACGAACGCGACCTGAAATCCTTCAAGACATCCTTTGGCATATTGATTGCTCATAAATATCCGTTCTTTATTAAATAAACTAATCTAAGTATACAGACATAGGTCAGAATACAACAAGACCTCTACAAGTTTTACTGGTGACATAAGATTGTATAATACTTGCATTTTAATACGATATCTACCTACCCATATATAGTAACGTGATTCGTGTAATTTGATTGCACGTTTATAAAGCGTGCTGTACGGTTTTTGTTATAATAACTTTGAAATTTTAATCTTTGTTTTATGACTTATTATTAGTTGCTTTATTAAACATTTAATATTAATATATCTGGATATAACAGGAATTATCGACTTAAAGGTATATAAGACTAAAAGGTAAAGGTAAACATAAATAGTTGGACGTTCACTGACTGATATGACGTTATTATGATAATGATGATGAATGACATTGTCATATAGATCCTATGAATAAAGCAAATCAAATCGTAAATTTGTAGTAACTGATCAGTTACTTTGATAATCAAGCTGTAAATGTTGCCATTCCTTATAATGATATTTCGGTAATAAAGAGTCAAAAAACAGCCAGAGTAATTGCAATTCCTTTTAATTAGTATAGCAACATTGTAAGTAATACCGTAACTAGTACGTACCCGTTAACGGACGTACAGTCACGAGCAATAATATGTACACATTTTCAAATTTTCTAAACTATCTGCACGTTTATCTAGACATTACAATATCAAAATGAATTCGTAATTTAGAAGAGGTTCCGTACAGTTTTGAATTAATCTTCGAATTTTCAATTTTGGATTGGCAGAACTTTAGATAACTGGTTTACAAAATGCGAAAATGTGTACATATTATTGCTCGTGACTGTACCACTTCATCTCTGAACGGTGTCGCATCCTTAATGGTTTAACCGTAAACAAATTGATAAGTTGCAAATCGATGGCAATTATCTTTATGATACTAGTCCGTTCCGAATCGATTTTAGTTATTGAACTAGCCGTCTTGTACATTCAACTGTGTTTTGATATTGTATGTGTATATGTGAACTCTTGGATAAGCTGTATATTAGCAAGCACGTTAGAAGTTCTGTCACATAGGCAGAATACTTCGTAAAGCAAATAAAATTGCGTATTTTATTATATCAACGTGCCTTTACAGTAGTATGTTATACCATAGAAGAAAATATTAATTATCTTTTCCATTTGTTATTTAAAACAGTTTAAAATTTCTCACGGTGTTAAATAATAATGTCGTTAAGAAAAGTCACCAGTATCGTATTATATAAACTAATCTGTTTAATTAAAAAAGATTCTCTCTTGGGTTTTTCATGTGGTTTACCATATTTTTATCCTCTCAAATAACTTTACTTGGGACTTTCCAACACTTAAGAAAACCATCTTAAACAGCTAATGGTTTTCCGTCGGTAAGACGAAAATATTTTTAAGCAAACCTGTTTTTATTGATATCCAGAAGGAAAATTTATTTCACGAACGAATACGATCAGAACTTGTAGTTAAAAAATCTTTAAATTAATGACTCATTTTATAATTATGCTATTACGTAAGAAGGTATATACTAAGTATTATGAATAACTAATATTAGCTGCATCCGTAGCTAATCGTAAAGATGAAGAAGCTTACACCCCTACCTCTCGCTTAATAGCAGGTTCGAATCTAACGAATTATTTCTGCGGTCCAAGAAATGAGTGTAAAAATGCATTTTACTAGATAATGTTAATGTTGTGTCCAATAAAACTCTATATTACACTATGCCAAGTAGTGAACACCTCTATAATTACAGCTTGTCTATTATTATGGAGTAGTAAAACACAAAGAGGTTTTCCACATCACAATGACACATACCATTTAAATGCAGACGGTGAAGTGAAAGTTGCTAAATGAGTACTTATATGTTTGATAAATGACATGGTGTTGCCGTATAATATTGACAAGTGTTTGTATAAGTATATTTTATGATATTTTTTTTTCATATGGGGAAAATAAATGTGCGATTGCAGGGACTCACCTATCCCACTTATTACTTATACTATTAGCTTTGGTTTAGGATTATTAGGATTAATTTCGAGTCTTTCTTCTCTAGCAATGTTAATTTTATGCTTGCTAATTTTCCTAAGACGACTCTAACAATATTTAAAGCAGTATTTTCAGTACATATTCATTTTGTTATCTTATTACATACGATACACACATCTTTTCATATTTACTATCTTTTCCTTTATTAACTTTGAAAAATACGTTTCTAATTAAAGTTAAATTAAATACTTAATTGGACTTTTTTTCATTTGGTGTTAATATTTTGTGACGAATACTCAAATTTAGTCTAATTTAAGCTTCTATGCCTTACGATGAAAATTAGCATTCACCGCAAACTCCATTAAATGAGTCACGTTATGAAACATAAAAGAAAAACTGGAAAAGCGGTCAGTAATCTATTCATATAACTAAGTCAATTTGTGACTAACGTAATGTGAAGTGATGATTCTAACTTGGAAATAGAATGAAGTCAGCCCGTTAGTTGACAGAGTTAATATAGCTACTGTACACACTGTCTTTAATAAATAGTCCACGTAACGGTTGGCGCCTTCCTTGCTTTGCGACCATTTTGTTTGTATTGCCATTAATTTATTATCTATCTCTTTTGCTTATTCCGCTTTTGCATTATATGGTAATAGGGCCAGTGCATCATCTACATCTTCTTTTATGTTCTATTAATTGGCCAGATTATAATTCGTATTCAACGTTTCGTTTTTGTTTAAAATAAGTGCATTAAGAATATTTTGATTTATTATTTCTTTACAAACTTATTAAATCTGTAACCACAAGGTAGCGCTATAGCCCGATTTACACATCGACAAGTACAGTAGCGTAGCGACAAGTAATGCCCGATTTACACATCGACAAGTACAATAGCGAGTTAAGTAGTATTTTAAGATTAAGTTGATTTAAATAGAGTTCCATCCTATTTTTTGGCGAGTTAAGTACGAAGTAGCCCCCTCGCTCGCGTCTCGCCAACTTAACTTGCCAAAAAATAAAATGGAGATCTATTTAAATCAACTTAATCTTAAAATACTACTTAACTCGCTACTGTACTTGTCGATGTGTAAATCGGGCTATAGCGCTACCTTGTGGTTACAGATTTAATAAGTTTGTAAAGAAATAATAAATCAAAATATTCTTAATGCACTTATTTTAAACAAAAACGAAACGTTGAATACGAATTATAATCTGGCCAATTAATAGAACATAAAAGATAAAAAATCGGGCATAAGTTGGCGAGACGCGAGAGAGGGGGCTACTTCGTACTTAACTCGCCAAAAAATAGGATGAAGATCTATTCAAATTAACTTAGTCAACAATTTACTACTTAACTCGCTACTGTACTTGTCGATGTGTAAATCGGGCTTAAAAGATTAGACGGGCAGATAAGCAAGTTTAAGGCTAAATCCGCAGATAAGCAAGTTTAAGACTTTAGCCAACTACTGTACAATTTTATTTGTACAGTTCCAGTGAGTAGTAGTAACCCAGGATCAAATTTATTGCTACTGGTAAAGTCAATGTACTGAACCTATAAACCTAGGTAAGCATGCTATAATTTAGCTAAATAAATCAAAGAGTGCAGCTTTCAGTCGTCTGGTCTCTTTAATAGTAACTATCTCAGCTGGATCTGGATGGAAACAAGATTTTTATAATCCTGCCTTATCAGTATAATAATAACTTATGGTGAACTTAGTCATACAGATTGATATGGATAAATTCTCGTTATATTCAAGTACAAACATTGCATGCTGGCTATTAGGTACTCCTTGCTGTAGGTACACGTAATATCATTTTTAATATAATTGATAGTAGCACATCCTTATGTGTTTTAAGAATTTGAATCTAAATTACTGAAATATAAGAAATCAGTTCATTTCCACGAGACAATAACCGCACATACATTTATAATATTACTACCTACGTCAACAAATAGAATTAATTAATTTCACAGAAAACCCCACAGCTGCGGTTAGTTGTAACAAATTAATGTTGGTTTTGTACGATGTCATTTTCCTTTTTATTAATAACCGTACATAACATTACAGTACCTATAACGTTTTCCTCTTTCGTTTTAATGAATAACTGTACCGCAGGTCAAAGAGATTTTATCAAAAATACTTTACTTATGGACACAGCACACTTCTTTAGACATTTTATTTTTAGTACTGCGGTCACAAACGAGCGGACGGGTTACCTGGATACATTCAGACATGGCTGTCGCTTGACAACAAACCGCATGCATCAGTGTAAAAAGTACAGGATGTGTGCCGACTGCTTAGAGGATAAAGTAAAGTAATATGTGGAGAAGGAAGTTTTACAAAAGTATGACCATTTACTAAGAAATTGAGCTAAATGCTGATTTTACCTTGAACTTAAACAAGATACAAAAAAGATATAAATTTTATTAATGAACGTGTTGTCACCTAGTCACTGTCATGTCAATGTTGTGTACGCTTATAATTGGCATACATATCAGAACAATACATATAATAATTGTTAGTTTAAAAAAATATATAAATATGTATAGCTGTTAGTGTACCATATTAAATAAATAAGATACTTAAGGGTTTAATTACAGTTTATAATAATATTATGTACTCTAAAGAGTATCGTTTATCGATTGCGTTTAACATTGCTATTGGCTCGCATCGAGCCTTTTTACTTATAAGAGCGCTCAGTTAAGTTGGGTCATTCCTTTTCAAAACTTCTCAGAAAATAACTGCAAGAAACTCAGAGAGACACAGATTTATATTCAATGTTAAAGTGTGTTAATTGATCTGAGTAGAGCGCTTGGAACACAAAATCATGTTTTGCTGATTGTTGATTCTGCGAAACGGAAACGTCGAGATGTCGTTGTGTAAGCATTTCTTCATTGACTCTTTATACATTTATCTACCCGTCTCATTACAAAATCGATGGTAATATGAACCTTAAAGCGATAAAAGTATTAATACTTTATACCAATCATAACTGCCTATTAATGTCCTACGGCAGGGACGGGCCTCCTCCTGCGACGGAGGGATACTTGGCCTACTAATACCACGCTGGCCAGATAGATTGGTATAGGGTCTAATTTCTTTGTAACAATAGAAAGGAGATATTTCTAAAGATGCATTCATATAAGTCCATCTATGTATGACCCACTACAAAGACAAGCCACTTTTAGTGACAAGGTTTTCTTCTTCTATTTCGTACAGTTAGGTAGTAACTACAATAGCCTTGGTCGACCATAACGATAGCCATTGGATCAGTTGGGAAGGTGACATCTTATATACTCCGTCACAACACGGAAACAGTTATATTAGAAACTTATAGAGTATTAAAGAAAGTCTGATAATCTAGTCGTCGTTATGCCGTGTGGGTTTATTTAATCCTAACCTGAATACATTATTTTAACGTCAAAACTTGACATCGAACACGCAACGTGCAGAAACAGAATTGCTAATGTTATAAGAAGATAAACGATTTCTGTACAAAAAGCATAGCATTGTACTAACAGGCAATGACCCTCGCAAAACAGCTTAGTAACTGATTTTATTGATTGTTTTACGTATTGGGAAACTCCTAATTTTCTCGAAGAGCATAGTGTGTAGTGATTAAATACATTAGCAACATAATAACATACTTTAACCCCCTTACTCATAACGCCTCTTAAATTTTAGTCAATTGATTAGCTTAAATTCTTTTTGATTTAAATTGGTTTTGTTTGGCATAAGGTTGATTTTGCTAATAAAAATCTCGCTAAACAGTGACTAAATTTAAGTGGCTTTTATAAGTAAGAGGGTAAATGTTTTACTGCTGGGGCAGACCTCATTCACTGAAAAGGGAAATATGGATTACTCTTCATACAGCTGCTACCTATGGCCAGACGGTTTGTTTTATAGCATTTTATAACACATTCCTTTGTTTTTGTAGAGTTATTATCTGCTTACTTTCCTCTTGTTACTTTTACCTATGGGATGTGATGGTGTGGAAAACACTGTCAGTAAACAAAGAAAACTATATGACAAGTACATTGTGAGCAAAACCTAGTTGGGCAGCAAATATCTTATATTACACCAAATTAGTTCATGATACCGCTGACTTATTGCCAGCTTTTAAAAGTTACTCAAATTTATTCTTTATTACAACTCCTGTAGAGTACAATGCACTTAGATTATCAACATCAAAGCTTAATGTTCAATGCCCTAACGATGGAATCAGGTGTAACAACTAACAAGTGCATTGCACCCGAGAAGGGTGAATGCACTCTACTGGTCTTTTCCTATAACGTTTCGGGGTTCCTGGGACGGATTTAAATCATGCAAAGAGAGTACAATGGCTTAACGGTTTTTTAATTGTTAGTTTTACTTTTTGTATATATGAATTTAAATTTGTATTATACATATTTCATAATAGAAATTGTTCCTTTGTAAAGCAAGTAAGATGACTTTAATAAACATAGCTTTATTTTTTTTTAGTCTTGAAAATAATTTGTACAATGTATAAAGCTCAGGTTGTTTATACGGTGGTTATGTGTGGTGTGTGTTTGTTTGTTTGTGTGTTTGTGTGTTTGTGACGTTGTAGGGGGTAATCTCTGGATCTACTGAACCGATTTTAAAAATTCTTTCTGTGTTTGATAGTCCATTTATCGGGGAGTGTCATAGGCTATATAGTATCACGCTATGCATAATAGGAGTAGAGCAGTAATGAAATATGTTTATAAAAGGGACGCTTAAAAACGTTTATTTTGCTTCTACTGCTTAAACGTCTGGAGATATACTGAAATAATGTATTAGAGAATTGTACCTTTAAAAAAGTTTTACAATTAAGAGACTTAAGATTGTCGTAAAAATGCTAGGGTGTCGTAAAATGATGAAGGGTGTTGTAAAAGATGGAAGGGTGTCGTAAAACTGCAAGGATGACGTAAAATGATGGAGGGTGTCGTAAAATGCATGGAGAGTGTCGAAAAATGATGGAGGGTGTCGTAAAACTGCTAGGGTGTCGTAAAATGCATGGGGCGTGTTGTCCGACTGCAAGGGTGTCGTAAAACAGCTAGAGTGTCGTAAAATGCATGGAGGTTGTCGTAAAACTGCAAGGATGTCGTGAAATGATGGAGGTTGTCGTAAAATGCATGGAGGGTGTCGTAAAATGCATGGAGGGTGTCGCAAAACTGCTAGGGTGTCAGAAAATGATGAAGGTTGTTGTAATAGATGGAAGGATGTCGTAAACCTGCAAGGATGTCGTAAAATGATGGAAAGTGTCATAAAATGCATTGAGGGTGTCGTAAAACTGCTAGGATGTCGTAAAACTGCTAGGATGTCGTAAAATGCATGTAGGGTGTTGTAAAACTGCTAGGGTGTCGTAAAACAGCTAGGGTGTCGTAAAATGATGAAAGCTGTCGTAAAAGATAGAAGGGTTTCGTAGAACTGCAAGGATGTTGTAAAATGAAGGAGGGTGTCGTAAAATTCATGGAGGGTGTCGTAAAACTGCTAGAAGGTCGTAAAATGATGAAGGGTGTCGTAAAATTCACGGAGAGTGTCGTATAACTGCTAGGGTGTCGTAAAATGATGGAAGGGTGTCGTATAACTGCAAGAGTGTCTTAAAACTGCAAGGGTGTCGTAAAACTGCAAGGGTGTCGTAAAACTGCAAGAGTGCCGTAAAATGGTGTAGGATGTCGTAAAACTGCAAGGTTGTCGTCAAACTGCAAGGGTGTCGTAAAATGATGGAGGGTAGCGTAAAATGATGGAGGGGTGTCGTAAAGAGAGACTTAATGTTCTGCACTTAGTAGACATTGTTTTCTGCCCAGAGTTAAGATTATATTCTTTTAAAACATATATCTATACTTCTATACTTAATATTATAAAGAGGTAAAGTTTGTGTGACACGTTTCTTTCGCCGCCCTACGAAGTGGGCACGGGTCAGCTAGTAATGTATATTATAGTATTTTATATGTATGTACCTATATTTTGTGCATATTTATTTTGTCACTAACGGCTATCTTTAGTCTTAAATTACAGTTCGCCCTGTTTGTAAAAGATTAAGTAATTGAGAAATCTAGTTTGTTATAAATGCGAATTCAATCAAATTTCCTAGTCAACAACCGAAGAAATAAATACGCAAGGAAACTGCAATACTAGTACTCGATAATAAATATGTCATTGGCTAAGCGTGGGTGGGCAGCAAGTAAGTGCCTACTCCAACTGCCTAAAGACAAACAATCGCGTATCTAAATCACTATGTGAAACTAGTTGAATAACTAAACATAAGAAATAGTGTTACAGTTATGTAAGTAATAATTTAATCATTTAATCGTGATTATTTAGCTGACAGGCATAGTTATTTAGTTATGTATTATACTTACTTACATTGAATTTATGTAACGCCTTATCATACTTACATAATATAGTATTATGTATTTGTTCAGAAGATTTATGTACTATTTGTCTAGTAATTAGTAAAAATGTAACTGTTAATTGTTAAGCAAACATTATAATGTAAATAGGTTTTTGGAATTTTGTGAAATCTTTACATAAGAAAAAGTGTTTGTCATTGTCATCAGAAAACAGCTTATTTATGTCTCACTGCAGCAAAGAGCCTTCTCTAGCAACGAAGAGAAACTTGGTCTTCTAACAGCAATTGCTGGCCATATTGATTGGTTTTTTATTATTATTATTTATTATTAAATAAACGAAACATGAAAAATCTTATGAACTAAAACTGTGTCCTACAAAACTGTGTGATATATAGTTTGACTGTGAGATCTGAGAACTTAATTAATAGACAAACTTAAGTACCTATGTAACATTATTAACTTTATTATTATTTTTGTTTTTGTAAAAGGACAAGATCAATTCGTGGCGGTTTTATTAAGCAATAGTTACTTGAAACTTTTATAATTTCCATTTGAAATGATTGCATATCAATCTTGTAGAACAAACAAACAGAACGTAGTGATTCTTAAACTAGGTCTCCTACACAGTATCGTATATCAACAGATAACTTATAAGGGTTCTGTATAGTTTTAAGCCTACAAACTAATGAAACCGTAAAACTGACGTAACATACATATCTTGTGACTGTAACGCAATCAAAACGCACCTACTGATTAGCTTTATCTGTTTCTTGTACGCTTATTTTACTTCCTAGTTATTTTATCAGGTTGCCTGTCCCGCCTGTAAACACAATAGTATAACAATGGGTATGTATCATAAATGATACATGGAACAGGAAATAGATTAACAATGACAATAATTTATTTAATAATTTTACTATTTACTGAAAGATAATGCTTTGACTATGTTGGCGAAATGTGAAAAGTTTTAAAACAAAACAGCATAGGTAGATTATAATGATTGGATGTGTCGTTAAACAATGTATTAACTACAACGTTGCAATAGTTCGTTCAGTTGCACCTTGCACATTGGTCAGAACAATAACAAAGACGGATCTTACAATACATAGTATCTTAACTTATATTTTTTGTAAGTTTATAAAAAGCAACTTTTTCAAATGAATGTACCTACAGACAATTAACCATTAAAAACAAAGTTTCATTTGAATGTTTCCTGGGCATCCTTAAATCACCACCCGCTAATTCTTATCTACCTATCTCATTAACCAAACATCAATAACGTGCTTGCATCAATAACTTCCAAAAGCTACGTGACTATTATAGGCATCGGTAATTAGTACTTGAACAATAAACTGAGTACATAATAAATGTTTCTAAATACGTCACTGCCCTCGTATTTAAAACTAAAGCCCGATTTACACATCGACAAGTACAGTAGCGAGTTATGTAGTAAGTTGTTGATTAAGTTGATTTGAATAGATCTCCATCCTACTTTTTGGCGAGTTAGTACGAAATAGCCTCCTCTCTCGCGTCTCCTGCACCCCGCCAACTTAACTCGCCACTAACAAATAGGATGGAGATCTATTCAAATCAACTTAATTAACAACTTACTACTTAACTCGCTACTGTACTTGCCGATGTGTAAATCGGGCTTAACCTCCAAACTTGCAAGGCTAGCACTTTGATTCCAGGTGTAACCTTGTTCTTCATACTAATCGATATTATAAAGAAAATTACATTGACTATGTGAATACTTTCTGCTGATCTAGCATTACACCTTGCTCTCAAATTACACAGTGTAACCGAAGCTGCTTTTTCCAGTGGAATAATTCCCAGTTACAAATGTGACATAGCAACAGATTAGGGATCATTTTTGTTTGTTGTCATATTTAAACTTCTTTAATGGTTATTAGATTTATTAATTATGTACTTTTTTTGTTATAGACTTTTGATAACTCTTTTGTTTTTTTTTATTACGCACAAAACACAATGCTTTTGGTTTTTTATTGGAAAAATAAAGTGCGTTTAATGCAAGGTACATTTTAGATAAATCTTGGCCAATTATTATGAGACAATTAAAAAAAATAGTTTTAATATTTATCAGTGCTGTTAATTTGTAAGCCTAATTCAAAATCAGTACGTAATAAACTGCTTACGACTCTTTATAGAAAAAGAAAATAATACAATATGTCGGCTCGGGGTGCATTAAGGCTAAGGATGCAAAATATTTCTCAATAAGTTTGCGGGCCTTATAAGTAACAACACTACTCAATGTTACATAAACAAAGCTACAACTGTACTACACGAGCTTAGAAAACTGAACCTTATAGCTGTTACTACAGACTTAAATTCGCTTAAACACATACAATACTACACATTGCAAGATCGCCTTACTGTTGCTAAGCTGATAGAACAAATAAATCATTGTGTCCTTATTAGAGCTAAAACGGAAGCATCGTCTTATAAAAGGAGGAAAGGAAATCCGTACTAGATTTCTTATAAACGGAACAGTTAACTATTGTTTCGCGTTAATAAGATATTGGCATTATAATCTATCCCCCTTACTCATAAACGCTTCCTAAATTTAATCGCTGTTTAGCGAAACCAAAGCAAACCAAGCAAAACCGTAAGAATTTAAGCTAATCAATTGACTAAAATTTAAGAGGCGTTTATGAGTAAGGGGGTAAATCTACACTTCTACGAGTATACTAATATTATAAAGTGGTAAAGTTTGTGACGTTGTAGGGGGTAATCTCTGGATCTAATGAACTGATTTTTAAAATTCTTTCTGTGTTAAATAGTCCATTTATCAGGGAGCGTTTAGGCTATATAAAATCACGCTATGACTAATAGGAGTGGAGCAGTAATTAAATATGATTATAAAAGGGACACTTAATAACGTTTGTCAGATTGAAAAAAAAACAATATCCTTGACGTTGGTAAGCCACGGTATTAAAAAATTGGTGTGTCAATCAATGTTTAACCGAACCTGACAGGAAGCAAATAAATACCACAAGGTTTACCATCTGCTCACCAATTGCAACAGATGATTGGGATAAAACCGTTCCATGTGCCTTTCAGGTAAATCTTACCAAACGGTTAAAATATTAATATTTTACCAACAGATAAATTATTAATATTTTACCAACGGTTAAAATGTTAATATTTTGCATTGTTGCAAAGAAGGGCGAAAATGGGGTTGAATTCTTTGTATTTATTAAGAATCTGGACCAACGGTCTTTAATATGGTGTGGTATTATTTTACTATCTAGCAGAAGATTAAGCTAAGAACAAGAGGCATGCCTAGTTTGAAATAATTAATATCAAGGAGAGGTAAGCTCAATCGAAACCTATTTGGTAATCGATCTGGGTAACTTTGGAATATAGGCCTGCCTTTTTAACCGACGAAAAAAACGGAGGAGGTTATCAATTTGACACGTTTATTTTTTTATTTAAAAAAATTGCTGCAATGTTTGAAAACTAACGCCGAGAAGATTGGTGATCCTAATATTTCTTGCCTTAATCCAAAGAAGCAAGGTATGTCAGGGATCTTGCAACTTGAATTCGTATTTGTGTTTCTGGAGTTGTGAAAGCAGTCATGTTTATTTAGAAAATATGAATTAAAATTTGTAAGCTAGACATTGTCTAAACGGGTGTCACGTTATTGTAACAATTTACGGTACATTTGTATTGAGAAACCTGGATCAAAGTTACTAAACAATGGCAATTGTTATAAGAATGAACTGTTTTTTGACACGTGACTTTACCTTACAAGTACGGTCAGCTGCAAAGAAATCTAACCCCCTTTAAGAATATAACAGCACGCTAAAGGGGTTAGATTTCTTTGCAGCTGACTGTACAACATATAATGTTTTGAAGATCACGAATATGCTCTTAGTAAATACACGTGATATTTTTTAAACGTTCACGGAACAATGTTTTATAATGTTGTTAGTACGTGACATCTATTTCAGACTAGCGTATTGTATATTGCGTCAGATGTAGGAAAATATGACCTATCGTATGGAGATAGAGTGTATTGCGATCGTATTGTTGCTGAATGTAACCGTACGTTGAATAATGACATTCTAATCTACAAGGTAGTGTTGAAATGTTTCTTTAAATAACTCCGTTACAAAGCAATGGTAATTTTTGTCTCAGGTAGTTTCATGGACATTATTAGTATTGTTATAAATAGTTAGACACCCAAACAATCACCACACGATATTCCGTTTGAATATTTTCTTTTATTGTAGAAATTAGATGGTAAAAGATTCGTACCACTTCGTACCTAGTTTTTGTTGAGTCTTTTAGACATAATGTGACGTTTAAATGTAAATAAAATTGATGTTTTATTTAGGTTGTTGCTTTATTTTAATGCTCCTTACACATTCACATACCTATCTTGTACTAAGCTAAGCAGAGTTTGTACTCAGTACTAGACTATATAATTATTATTTTTGTAACTTTATAACTTCTTTGTTTCTTTGTAGTATGTTAAGATTAAGTTGTTTAGGGCTGCTATAAGTCACGTTCAAGTTTTTAAACGTGTATGTAAAATAAAAAGAATATCAGATACATTTAGTGGCTGATTCTTGCGTACAACGCTGGTCACTTATGTTTAAAGAGACCACTTGCCTAATGCAAGCTAAACTCGCACAATGATCATTCAATAGATTGACTCAGATTGAATCGATTCAGGACAATAATGTACTGAATCGATTTGAGTTAGTCTATTCGATCACAATATCCATTCGTTTGCATATGATGACACATGATTGTTAGCATAAAGAGTTCGGGTTAGCTAACTTTTTATGTATTCTTTTAATAAAACTTTTTGGCGACCTCTGTAGCGCAGTCGGTATATTACATGGCTGCTACGCAGTGGTCTCGGATTTGATTTCCGCTCAATGCAAATCTTTGTGTGTATGAACATGATTGTTTGTACATATTTACAAAAACAAAAGTATTTAAGTATGTTTATCCGTTGTCTAGTACCCATAGTATAAACTTTGCTTAGTTTGGGACTAGGTGGCGATGTGTGAATGTGTGAGGATTATTTATTATTTATTTTGTAATCTCTGCCTACCCCCATGGAAACAAAGCCTGCGTTTATGTATGTATGTATCTAAAAAAAAACTGTAAATACTTATCCAAAATTAAAATAAGCGCAGGATAATTAATAACTTTAAGTCACGGCATAGATAAATAAAAGCTGTACAAATTTAACCTAGCCTTACGTGCAAGTACGTTGCCAAAAATATCTACCCATTGCGTGATGTGAAATATCAATAAAAATATTACAAGACTTGTAAAATATACTAAAACTAGCTGATGCCCGCGACTTCACCTGCATTGTATAGGTAGCTTAAATGATATTCTACACCCTAAACTACTTATATTCCAAATTTCATCAAAATCCATTTAGTAGTTTTTGCGTAAAAGAGTAACCAACATCCATCCATCCATCCTCACAAACTTTTGCATCTAAATATTAGTAGGATTAAGTTGGAACGAGAAAAAAGACGTGAAATTAAGTAACTACGCTGATGACACGGTAAAAGTCGTGACGTGAAAGGAGTACCACACGTAATAAACGATTCGACGTCATATTTGTTTTGGTTCATCGAGAAAGCTGCACATATAAGTATGGAGTTTTATTCACACAGCACATCTACAAAGACTGCCTCCGTGGCTCGGAGGCTGCCGTGCACGAAATGATGGGTTCTATTCCCACGCTGCCCAATACTTTGTGTGATCCACAAATTACTGTCCTCAGTCTGGATGTTTTTGCATCCGTGTAAAGTGATATATTCCCCACACATTCACACAACGCTATCTAGTCCCAAACTAAGCAAAGCTTGTACTATGGGTACGAGACAACAGATAAACCTACTTAAATACTTTGTTTTTGAAAATACATACGAGTAGGTACATCATAGAAAACACCCAGACCCAATGCAAACAATCATGTTCATGCACACAAATATTTGCATTGTGCGGAAATCGAACCCGAGACCTCTGCGTAGCAGTCATGTTAAATAACCATTACGCCGCAGAGGTTGTCAAATGATGTTTGTTAAGTCCTAGCAACACAGTCCAGTGCTGGAATAATCTCCTAAAAGCAGTATAGCTATAAGACTTTGGACAAGTGGTTAATTATTTTCTCAACGTATTCTATAGGTTTGAGCACGTGGCAGTTTCATTTCGTATTTGCATTGTTCACGTGGCTAATTTTATTGTGACTTCCTTCCTACTGATAAATAAAGTGTTCTTTCTATTTGATTGGATTTTGTTGTGTAAATAACAATATTTTTTAATCAGCATATCAATTCTCGTTCCTTAAAATCGTTAAAAATTTGGTTAAGTTATCTTTAGTTGTCAAATTATCTTACCTATTGTATGGCAATTTGACAACTGATGTTAACCGAATTTTTAACGATTTTAAGGAACGAGAATTGGCATGCTGACTACAATGACATGACAGTCTAAGAAGGAGGGCGCCTACTTCTTTATAGTTAAACCAGTAATAGAGTTAGCTAAATTGCAATTTGAACAAAACAATAAATATTAATAATAAGACACGATAATATTTTACATAGATACCCAATCATTTCGTTCGACTGGTAACGATCAGTCATAAGTTGTTGAGTAATTCTCAAAACCAGCTTTCACTATAAACACTAAAGTTATAATGGTTGCTCCGCGGAAATACGATCCAGTTATAGAGAAAGCAGGCCCCAGGAACCAGTGTTATTGCGTTTTGTATCACTTAAAAATACCTTGAGATTGTCCTCGATAACGTTTTGTGAACTGTAGCATTTTAATTTTATTTCGAAAGAAACCTGATTATATTTCTTTGGCATGAAATTTACAATGAAAGTAATAAGGGTCGTCAATTTGTACCGTTGTTGCTCGACTTTTTCTCCATAACAAATAAAAGCTAAGTCCTTAAATAATGTAAAAACTCGTAAGTAGTTTATTGGTCATTTTAAAACATTATGACTTTTCATCTTAGTGATAAATCAACCTAAAATGAGCTACAGTTAATAAGGTACCGTACTTACAAATGTTTTTTACTCAGCATGTCAATTCTCGTTCTTTAAAATGGTTAAAAATTCGGTTAGGTTAACTTTAGTTGTCAAATTGTCACACAATAGGTAAGACAATTTGACAACTAAAAGTTAACATAACCAATTTTTTAACGATTTTAAGGAACGAGAATAATTGACATGCAGTTTAAACCTATTTTGGTACTATTATAGTCGCTGTCTTAGAAGATACAAAAACAATAAAATAAAACAAAAAAGGCGTATTACATAGAAGATTATTAGCACGCTGACTTTGACGCAGGCATGGGGCAAGCAACGCGTACCTGCATAGTCTTTTTCTATAGTATTTATTTATAGCTACAAACAATAGATTCCAATTAATACTTTTCTAAGAAGATATAAGAAAGAAGTCTTTATTTAATTTAGAAGCTATTATTATGTCCAACAACAACATGCAGGTAATTGAACTCTATTATGGATATTGTATTTCGTTTTTGTTATTTTGTATTTAAAGTTGGGCTTATACTGTTTAAAGAGCCTTTTATTTATTACAATATTTTGCACACTTTTGTAATTATTATTTGTTTCTGCTTATAAACAGTATATTTATAGCCTTAACTTCTTTGTTTATAACTTGAGCACAGATTAGTTTATAAGCTACGAAAGTTACCTAAGTAACGGCTGTTTGCTTAGCAACTGTTAGCCTACAATATTGTAATATCTGGCCTCCTTATTATGTGGAGTAAACACAATATTATTAACTCATTCAGTTATGTCATGTTATTCATTTATTTTTTATTTCTTTTATTGTTGTATTTAGATCCTCATTAAAAAGGCTGACACTATTGCCGTATTAGAAAGTGTGCGGTAAGGTGCATTAAGATGTATTGGGACTTATTGTTATAGTGTTAAGTTAATAATATTTTTGGGATCAATAAATTTAAGTCATTATCTACTCTTACTATTGTCTTGATTGTCCTACTCTGTAGGGTTTTGCCTCCTCTAATAATCAAGATTCGTTTAAGCATATTTAAAACCACGAGGGACTGCTGTGCCACGATACAGGCAAAAGTTTCTACAATGTGATATGATTTTCATGCAAAATAACCTCACTCAACTTTTACGATATCTATTTTATTTTATTTATTTGGAAAAATAAACGTTGTTACATATTGTATATTGCATAATTGATACAGTTATCGGTAGTAGTTAAAGCAATAACAACGACATCTTTTTTTTTCTCAGTCTGCAGGACTATTTATAACTTTTCGATTAGAGCTAAACGTATTCGTAAAAACAGTTTATTCTAATAATAACACGTTTTTTGTCCAAATTGGAATGTTTAAATTTAAAACCCAATACTGTTTTATGACAAAGGCGACGACGCCCTTCGAAAATCCATCAACCATGAAGTGCGGACGTAAAAAAACGATAGTAAGAACCAATACCGTACTCCTCTATTTAGGTCTCTGTTGAGTAACATAATAAAACAAGTACGACAGGATCAACGGCGGGGAATGTGGCCCTTTTTGCTTAAAATAGAATATATTCTTAGTTGCCCATCTTACTCATTTTATGGCTTAGGTCATCAAAAACATGTTTATTGTATATCATACTAAGGTGTATTAGTTAATAAAATTATAAGTTTGAATCATGGAATAACTCTTCCTAAAACTACTTTAAAAACGACTAGAAGCATTGGTATCAGTTTGTCCGGACTAAACTTAAGAAATTCCTAAGTGGTCTAAAATGATTTAACTAAACCTTTAGTCATACCTTTTGAACTTTTAAAAACACAATTTATTAGATTATTATTTTATTTAGTCTTGCCTTTTATTATTATTTTTTAATATAAAACTATATTTATCTATTCATTAGAACATTATTTTACATTTATGTTAATTAATTTGCAAATAAGTTTATGCATAATTGATGTTATTATTAATTTACATCTAGATATATAATTACATGGTATTGACTATACGAAAATTTCACCTTTACTGAGCCTGTGTGACAGCAATTCAAAAAAAGAATACGAGAACATCGCGTTCAGTAACAGTCGTCGTAAAAAAAATGGATGTCATTAATATCAGTATCGCGTGACTTTAATATTTTATGGATATTAATAAATGTTTGATAAATTGACCCAAAGGTCACGGTCAAGGTCTTAGGTCGGATGTCGCAATTATATTCAATGAACGTTCAATAACATTGTTTACATTACGTAACGTTTAGACGCCTACTAGAAAGTGTTTTTATAATAGGGAAAAGAACTTAAAATCTGTGCAACATGGTTCATTATTGCTTAGCTTACGATTAGGACCGTGGTCTTAAAAGTAACGGAAGTAAGTGACAGATGAAAGTAAATGTTAACTAATTTAAACGTTCTCATTTACCAGTTTAAAGATCAAGGAGATTATTACTATACCTACTCGTAGAACCAGCTGAATTATAACCATAAGCTCATTTTCGTATGACATTCGAATGCTATAAGATCTAAATTCGTTTAATTTTTTACTCACTGGTTTCCGTAGAAACAAGCTGGTTATCTATCATTTTGCAATGACGTAATGTTGCTAATATTTAAAACGCTGTAAGTGAATTATACGCGATAGACCTTACAAAGAAAGTTTTAAACGAAATGTCAGCGAGGTGGGTCATGAATTATGATTCCGTTGTTGGTTCAATAGTACTTTATAGAAGTAATACTTATTTAAAGAGGTCTGTCATGTTTTGATGGACACGATTTTGATTCATGACTGTATTGGTCGTTATTCGATCGTCGATTATTTCTAATCAAGGGTAAGGCTATGTATTGCAGTACCTATGAAGTCACGATGAGTTAAAAGCTATACAATAAGAACTAACATTAAGTTTACTTTTACCATTTTGATGACTGAATGGCAATGTATCTACAATGATACTAGTAATCGTAGCTTGCACACGTTAAACATTGTGTGTAAGAACATAGCTCTGTTTGATTCCATCCAAAATTTATGTTTAATGCTTGAACATAATACAAGCGCTGTTTAGTTTGGAACTAGAATCTGTTGTAATATCATCAAAAAGACTAGGTATGCATGTAATGTTATTTTGGTAATCGTATTGGTAATACGTATTTAAATGTTTTAAGTAATTTACTGTAATATTATTGTAATAATGTCGTATATTTTACAAAACTGTACTTAAAATTTCTTGGTGTAATACTTGTTAGGTTGTGCAATTGTTGCATCACGTAAAACCTTGCATAACGTCACACCAAACAACAGGGAAACTTAAGTCACGAAACTTGTGCAATCTTAATTTAACTTTAATAATAAACACTGTTTCTTTGCATATTCTTATAATAGATTTCATTTATATAAAGCCTAAAGTTTTACTTTCAAATTTAGAATAACAGGCGGTCATGTCGTGACCAAAAGCCACCCAATCTTTTTCTGCATTACTAAAGCATAACTTATTAATTTTAATTGTATGCCTAAGAAGTTAGAGTTGAAATTTGAATGATAGGATGTGAATTTTTAGAGAGCTGCCACCCGCAGTTCTGATACATACGAGCGCTGACAATATGTTCTTAAATAACGAGGTCACAGACTGTTCACTAAACATCTGCTTGAAACGAGTCAATGAAGTGGAGGTTAAACACTTACAAATAGTACTAGACGAAAACTATTCATTATAATGAATAGTATTTGTTATAACTTTTTAAATAAATAATTATTTATTTAAAAAGTAAATAGGTACTTACACTGGAAAGTTTATGTCACTTAACATCCATTCATTATTCACTGTTGGGCCATTTTTCAATGCTGCGCCATGCCTCTTCCTGTGACAGGGGAAAACTTTGACAACTATGTAATACCTAATACCACGCTGGCTAGACGGATCGATGTGGGTTTTTATGTCAAGAGAACTAATATCAGCGAGTGTTTTAGCTGCCATTTCACAAAGATCTGCAGATATGTATTTGCAAATTAAAAATAAAATAAAGAATAAAAATACAATATAATAATTTATTAACTGACGCAAACAGAGGAAGAAAATAAAGTACAAGAGTATATTTCAATCTAATTTATTTTAAACGAAGATAATCGTTTCTCAATAAACTCAGACATGGTAGGTGGTCTGTTCTCTGATTCACCAGTCCATTTAACGTGTGAAATAATGAGAATTTCGACTAAAAATACTGAACCTATTTTTTAAATGTAAAATTGTTAACACCTATATTTCAGTGAATACCATGATGCATAATATGAGTGTTCTTGATTCCTTTCTTAAGTAGGTCAAAATATTTAGTGAATAACCCCCTTACTCATAAACGCCTGTTAAATTTTAGTCAATAGATTAATTAGCTTAAGCTCTTACGTTGTTTGGTATAGGTTTTCGTAATAAAAATCTCGCTAAACAGTGATTAAATTTAAGAGGCGTTTATGAGTAAGGGGAAAGTCTTTATAAGCGAGTTTCTTAAAGTTTAAATGTATTAGAATTCAACTTAAAAAACAAAAATGATAAAAAATACAAAACACCTTATTATGTAATTTAGAAGTACAATACAAGAACAATACACGACAAAAAAAAAAACAAAATTCTTATACAGACATGAATGACAAAAAAACATTACAAAGTATTTTTTAAATTATGCAATATTAATGTAAGCAAAGTAACTAGGTTAGGCAAGCAAAGTAATTTGATAATAGTCTAAAAAATATTTCTTTTTATCACGTTTTTACCGTTTTACCTCTATTACATCAAAAACTTTTCATATAATTATTTCATAGCGATTTAATTAGAACACTTGCATTACCTGCTCTGTTTCATTGAACTGTAGCTTTAATATTATTTTTTCTTTTTAAATTTGTCTACCAGAATGACTCTATGGTGCCTGATGTTAAGCATTCAATAGAGTCCAAGAATGGAGAGCACCATGCCAGCTACAATAATTGTAGAGACATGAATGTCTAGACTATGGCGGCTTAAGAAAATGCTATTAATATTACTATTATAATTACCTACATATTTAAAAAGACAATTCCCGCACTCATCTCACCATGCTGTGTGTCGCGACTTTTACAAACATCAAATTAACGGACACAAGGAACATCTAATCGATCACAAAAATAATTGTCCAGCGTGGATTCGAACGACCACGTACAGCAGTCGCACCGCCGCCGCGCTACTGGAGCAGTTAGTTATTATATACTAGCAAACCCGGCGAACTCCGTTTTGCCACCAGATAGCTTCGTTTTATGTAATGTAAAAAAAGATTTCCAAGCTTTTCTGTTAAAAATTGTTTTCTTCTTCCTGAATTTTCTTTGCTATAAACCTCACGGAGCCCGAGACCTTTCCAATGAATGCAAAACCATGTAAATTGGTTCGTGCGTTCTGCAGTTATAGCGTCAGAAAGGAAAACCCGACTTATTTTTATATAGTAGATAATATGCCTGTTATAATAAACTTCCCTATAAGTCTAAGAATTATCTTATAAATCTGTATAATTATTAACCGAGAATACAATTGTAGATAACGATGTCACGTTGAATTTAATGTTTTTGTTCTTTACAATTAGCGCGTGACTTATCCTGAATACGGTCTGTTATTCGCAATAACTTATCTAATACAAGAAATTCTACGTAACATTAAAATATGCGGAACGTGAAGAACAGAACTCTCAAAGTAGTTATCCAGAATACAATAGCCCGTAGAAGATTGACATCATGGCTAAAGAACTTGTGTATATTATTCTGAATCTAAAGATAAGCATTGTAGTACTAGGTTGGTTAGACGGATTGGTTTATACAGGATTTTATTTAAGAATAATTTGTTTATAAAAATATTATGTAATAAATTAAAATTAAACCCCGTTACTCATAAACGCCTCTTAAATTTTAGTCAATTGATTAACTTAAATTCTTACGCTTTTGTAGTTTAAGGTAGTACCTATTGTAGTATAAGTATAAGGTTGGTTTTACTCATAAAAATCTCGCTAAACAGTGATTAAATTAAAGAGGCGTTTATGAGTAAGGGGGTAAATGTTTTCATCGATGTTATGATTGTTGAATGTTTTTCAGTTGACTTTTCCGAAACGACGCACGGTATGAGACAGTAAGCTGAGTAATATAAACTGCGTAGGCCTAAAGAGTTTGGTTAGTGAATAATCTTTGTTTTTTAATAGAGTACGAGTAAAATATCAATCACACACTATCAGAAGATGATAAACCGGATTATGTCTGTTTGCATGTCGAGATAAACTTCTGACACGGATTGTGAAGTGTTAAGTCATTGATTAGGCACCTAGTTTTTTATTTGACGATAGCATGTGACCCGTCTGATAAGGTACACACAGCAACTAATCAAGCTAGACACTCATGTACCTTAATACCTTGAAATAGGACACAATTTCAAATGAAAATGTTTAACTTGATGTGTTGCTGTGTGTACAACCGGTCATGGATCTGAATATAGTAATGTATTACGCAAACTTCGTACGTGCGTATTATTTGCGTAGTGTGCGTTAAAAAGTGTAGTAGTAACACATGAGTAGTAATAGTAAAATGTCACCAAAGGAGTTCTTGTCATGTAGGTGTCAAACCGACTAAAGGAGAAAAAGAACTCAGTGACTTCAGTGCGAAAAATTGTCTGTTGGTCTTTCTAATGTGTCTTTTACCGACATTACCTAGGACACTTTAATAATGATTTTTTTAAAATTGTTGCATAATTTTTGTATTATAATTTTAATAAATGTCGCATATTATTTTAATTTTTTTTACAAATAAATTAACTTTATAATATTTTTCAATTAGCATACAACATATAAATTTTAAAACAAAATGGTATTTAGTGTTAGACTTCAAAACATCATAGTAGGTAAAGTCAAAAAGCTTTTAGTTCTAATGAACCTCTTATTTTTAAGACTCATTTAAGAAAAATAATAACATTTAAGATAATAAAAATAAAGAAGCAAAAACGATTTAAGAAACTACGAATAATTAAAATAAAATAATATATTTAATTACCTTGACAAATTATATATACAAAAATATAATAATTAAATCCTTAAATTGTTAATGTTTTGTTATTAATATTCTTTATTATTTATTAAAATTCTGACTACAGTGTATTAACTGTTGAAGGTTATAATATTATATACCTATCCTGTATAAAAATATCTGGTACAATTATATTCTATGGTACTATAAAACGGGTTGAATAGCAATTAATGAGATGTGTAAAACACAATAGTTATAATTTTGATTGTATAGTTTTGCTAATGCTATATTTTCATTATTATAATTCTTAATCTGTATAATATTAAAACAGTATTACGTTTTTATTCATCACCCCATATTTTACCTACTATATTTTGTTTTGAAAATTATGTGTGTGTAATGTTTCCAACTGAATAAAAAAGAAATAAAATAAATTGAAGAAATAAAGTAAGATGCATTAAAAAAAATCTCTTCATAGTCATAAAATCGCAATTATTTTAATATCTATTGGCTTTTTTTTAATATACGTGTAATTTCTGCGTCAATTAGCAAGGGCCGAATGAATTTTCTGATGGGGGTCAAGTTCAGCAGTATTGAGGACATGTTGTGTGGCAATCACGCGCATT
The DNA here is from genome assembly GCA_905475405.1 of Schrankia costaestrigalis. Taxonomy (NCBI): domain Eukaryota; kingdom Metazoa; phylum Arthropoda; class Insecta; order Lepidoptera; family Erebidae; genus Schrankia; species Schrankia costaestrigalis. The sequence goes on from FR997830.1 coordinate 6,099,095, forward strand.
AGTCATTTTGTTATGAAAGGCCACTAAGTACACTAACATTAATTTTTACATTAACATAGGTTTAGGTATTCATTGTATAGTAATTTGATCATTAGTGTTTTTGGTATCGTAGAGTAGTAAAAGGCAATTGAGGGACTACTACGTCAGTCAGTAAATCTTTTGAAAAAGAAGAAAACTTCAAACGAAGTTATATAGCCAGTGGTAGTTTATTCTGGTAAGTGGTAACTGGACATAAAAATGTATTTCAATCAGTTCATCCAGCGACGAATAGTAGGTTAACTTTTTCTCTGTCATTGAAGAAGGAGTCTCTGCTGTGAAACTTTAATCGCTTTTTACGATACAATTACTATGATAGTGAATTTATTTTTTTCATGAATTTGTAATAGGCATTCTCTAAATATCACTGTTTCCATTCTGTATTTTGTACCTAACCTTATTGACGAATATTTCGTGATTTACAAAACATAGACAGCAAAGCGTTATTCAGATATCCGTAACAATATTTCTGCATAGAGCGGGAAGGCACAGCTGTTTGTTGCAAGTATGCCAAGGCGAAACCTCACCGACACGTCGCCTACAGTACTGGCACAGTTCTGTGGTACTAACTTATATCTTATACTAGCTGACCCGTGCCCACTTCGTTGGGCGGCGAAAAAACGCGTCACTTTTTTAAACATATTTAATTACTGCTCCACTCCTATTAGTCATAGCGTGATACTATATAGCCTATAGCTTCCGCCCGCGGCTTCGCCCGCGTGAAATTAGTTTTTGTCAATCAGAATCAGAAATCATTTACTTGCTTTGAACAAAGGTAATATATTATTATGATGGTATGGTATGGAATCACAAAATCATATATAGCAATAATAAAGAATAAAAAAAATAAAAACATATAAAAATAAAATAAATAGTATTCAAAATAAAATAAAGAAATAACATGTCAAAAACATTGAATTATAAAGTCACTTTTACAAATAAAAAAACAAAAAGAAAATATAAATAAATAAAAATATAAAAGAAAAAAAAATAGCATTCAAAATCAAATACAAAAATAATAATAAGAAATAACATGTCAAAAACATTGAATTATAAAGTCACTTTTACAAATAAAAAAACAAAAAGAAAATATAAATAAATAAAAATATAAAAGAAAACAAAAAAAAATAGCATTCAAAATCAAATACAAAAATAATAATAAGAAAAAACATGTCAAAAACATTCAATTATAAAGTCACTTTTACAAATAAAAAAAAAAAATAAAATATAATTATAATTATAAAAATATATTATATACTTTTTTGTTGGACAGGGGGAGGTTGGTCACTGGATTGACCTGTGGAATTTGAAAATGGTACCCCTCTTGCCCCTTGCTAAACAGAAGCGGGTATTGTAATGCGTCATAAAACTTGTGTGTGTCGGGCACCCTGGTCAATGTGTTGTCACGGGTTTGTAAAACAATATCACGCGATGCGAATTGTTCACCACACACCATGGCGGCGACTTCGTTTATTAAGGGTACATTATAACGTCTTTCATGTTCCCCGCTTGGCGTACGATCTGGGTGTATTACTAATTTGTAATTTTCCCCTGGCATTCTTTCTAAGGCTGTTTTGAAAGTGCTGATGAGGTTATTATGTCTGTGCAACATTCTTTGAATTTTTAAAACAATGTCCCTCTCAACTCCTTCAATATTTTGACATCTGCGGTCAACCTCGCTGTTTTCGTCTCCCATAAAATAAATCTGTAGAAATTTTGGTTGATCATTGTTTGTGGGAAGCAAAGAACCAATCCTATGATAAACTTGCCCTTGTACCGTAAATGTGGGTGAAAATCCAGGCATGATGACTTCATTACCCACACCAAATGATGTCATTTGAAAGCAAGAATTGTACTTTCTTAAACTGTTTAAAAATCGCCGAGATTCATTGCTGTCATATAGAAGTAAGGATTTGAGTGGCTCTTCGGGGTCACCAAGCGTTGGTACTGATACTTTGCCTCCAGAACAGCACATACCTGGGGTCTCTTCCTTCCACTTGAGTGCCTCACATTGTCTGCATTTATTGGCCATTCTACCTATGAGGACTAATCGATGATTAAAGTATTCAATTAACGGATCATAATCAAAAGCAGCATCGGCAAATGCCTCCCACGTATTCATCGTAAACGTACGTCTCCTTTCTGCTTGCCGCTCGGAATTATTTAAACGTCGTCTACGTGTTTCTTCGAAGGTCTCTGCAGCTATGTACGAAGCTTGCCGCTCAGCATCTAAGATTTGGCGAGCTTGGGTCTGCTGAGAGGTCTCAGCAGCTCTTTGAGCCGTGTGACGCTCTGCATCAATGACTTGGCGAGATTGGGTTTGTTGAGAGGTCTCAGCAGCTCTTTGAACCGCGTGACGCTCTGCATCAATGACTTGGCGAGATTGGGTTTGTTGAGAGGTCTCAGCAGCTCTTTGAGCCGCGTGATGCTCTGCATCAATGACTTGGCGAGAATGGGTTTGTTGAGAGGTCTCAGCAGCTCTTTGAGCCGCGTGACGCTCTGCATCAATGACTTGGCGAGATTGGGTTTGTTGAGAGGCCTCAGCAGCTCTTTGAGCAGCGTGACGCTCTGCATCAATGACTTGGCGAGATTGGGTTTGTTGAGAGGTCTCAGCAGCTCTTTGAGCAGCGTGACGCTCTGCATCAATGACTTGGCGAGATTGGGTTTGTTGAGAGGTCTCAGCAGCTCTTTGAGCCGCGTGACGCTCTGCATCAATGACTTGGCGAGATTGGGTTTGTTGAGAGGTCTCAGCAGCTCTTTGAGCCGCGTGACGCTCTGCATCAATGACTTGGCGAGATTGGGTTTGTTGAGAGGTCTCAGCAGCTCTTTGAGCCGCGTGACGCTCTGCATCAATGACTTGGCGAGATTGGGTTTGTTGAGAGGTCTCAGCAGCTCTTTGAGCCGCGTGACGCTCTGCATCAATGACTTGGCGAGATTGGGTTTGTTGAGAGGTCTCAGCAGCTCTTTGAGCCGCGTGACGCTCTGCATCAATGACTTGGCGGGATTGGGTTTGTTGAGAGGTCTCAGCAGCTCTTTGAGCCGCGTGACGCTCTGCATCAATGACTTGGCGAGATTGGGTTTGTTGAGAGGTCTCAGCAGCTCTTTGAGCCGCGTGATACTCTGCATCAATGACTTGGCGAGATTGGGTTTGTTGAGATGTCTCAGCAGCTCTTTGAGCCGCGTGATACTCTGCATCAATGACTTGGCGAGATTGGGTTTGTTGAGAGGTCTCAGCAGCTCTTTGAGCCGCGTGACGCTCTGCATCAATGACTTGGCGAGATTGGGTTTGTTGAGAGGTCTCAGCAGCTCTTTGAGCCGCGTGACGCTCTGCATCAATGACTTGGCGAGATTGGGTTTGTTGAGAGGTCTCAGCAGCTCTTTGAGCCGCGTGATGCTCTGCATCAATGACTTGGCGAGATTGGGTTTGTTGAGAGGTCTCAGCAGCTCTTTGAGACGCGTGACGCTCAGCATCTAAAGTACGACGGATCTGTGAATCCTCTTCTGATTCCAGAGATCTAGCAAGTTTAGCAGCCCGAGCTCTGCTAGGGCTATTAGCTAAATTGGACTTTCGTTTGCGAGGCATCGTTAAAAAAAATGTAACAAAACAGATGTACCGATTAAAATTTAAAATAAAAAATAACCGTTAAGAATAATGCGCTCATCCGACGGCGATGTATATTAAACACAATCGTCCGTCAAGTTTACGTTTAAATGGAAATAAAGTAACAAAGAAATTAAATTATCAATACATATGACATAACAATATACAACCAGAGACTACTTTTTACAACCAATGCATAAAAAAGTAGAAGGTAATGTAAGTAGGTTAGGTTTGTTTTACCTACCTACCTATTAGAAATGTTAGATGTTATTAAAAAAAGGATATAAACGCAAATCGGATTTTTAAAGTAAAAGTAACTATCTAACCTACTTTTAAATATGAACTAAAATAAATATCAGTATGAATAAAATTAATTTACAGGACCTTATTAATAAAAAACACTTAAAAAGTTCCACGAAACAATAAAATGATATTACTGGTCGAAAAATGTAATTCTCTCTTGGTTAGGTGCGCGACGGTGGCGACGCGTAGCGTTTACTAAATTAGCGGAAGCTGTCAAATAATAACAATGTAAATATTGTTAGTTGTTCCTGTTTCAGCCACAAAACCAATCTAAATTATTGTTTTGGTTTTTATCACTTCACATTAAGTCATAGCACTTCGGACTCTGGCAGAATTGTCGACATCGGCATAGTTTGCCATATAAAAGAAAGAAGAAGATTGTTAGTTTTCTTTGCAAACATAAATAAATCCAAAGATTAAAATAGTATTGTTGTCATAATTTAAGTGCAATTTATTCAATAGTTTTCCTGTAAAATGAATATAATAATAAAAACCGGGTTTGAAACTATTTCAAATAATATTTGTTTCCAACCACAAACTGAGATAAACACAAGCCGAGCATGTTAGAAATGTGGAAGAACTGCGCAATAACGGCCAGAGCTACTTCATACGTAGTTCGTCAGACATCTGTGACACTAACACCATACAAAACCAGTTTTAACGTAAGTAATGTTTAAGTGATGCTAGAATGCTATTACGACATGTAGGTATGTAAGTCATCCGACGGCGATGTATATTAAACACAATCGTCCGTCACATTTACGTTTAAATGGAAATAAAAAGTAACAAAGAAATTAAATTATCAATACATATGACATAACAATATACAACCAGAGACTACTTTTTACAACCAATGCATAAAAAAGTAGAAGGTAATGTAAGTAGGTTAGGTTTGTTTTACCTACCTACCTATTAGATTAATTAAAAAAAGGATATAAACGCAAATCGGATTTTTAAAGTAAAAGAAACTATCTAACCTACTTTTAAATATGAACTAAAATAAATATCAGTATGAATAAAATTAATTTACAGGACCTTTTTATTAAAATACACTTAAAAATTTACACGAAACAATAAAATGATATTACTGGTCGAAAAAAATAATTCTCTATTGGTTAGGTGCGCGACGGTGGCGACACGTAGCGTTTACTAAATTAGCGGAAGCTGTCAAATAATAACAATGTAAATATTGTTAGTTTTCTTTGCAAACATAAATAAATCCAAAGATTAAAATAGTATTGTTGTCATAATTTAAGTGCAATTTATTCAATAGTTTTACTTTAAAAGTAATATAATAATAATAACCTGGTTTGAAACTATTTCAAATAATATTTGTTTCCAACCACAAACTGAGATAAACACAAGCAGAGCATGTTAGAAATGTGGAAGAACTGCGCAATAACGGCCAGAGCTACTTAATACGTAGTTCGTCAGACATCTGTGACACTAACACCATACAAAACCATTTTAAACGTAAGTAATGTTTAAGTGATGCTAGAATGCTATTACGACATGTAGGTATGTAAGTCATTTAAAATTTACTAATTGTAAGCGTCTTATCCATCTTATTATTTTTTGCATATCAATGGTGCTCGTGTCGTCACTGATGTGGTCAGAGCAGCAAGTGCAAGCATGTTAATGCTTTAATATCCTATGTTAAGAACACCACCAGCTTGTCAGAGACCAGTAATGCAAACCGTGTAAATGCAACAGTGAGGCAAACCTAGCATTCGGCAATTTGTTCAGAATAAATATTCTAAGAAGACATGTTGTTTATATGTATTGCTTTGCTTTGATTTTGTACTGCAATTAACACTTTTTACAGCTGATTTCTGCCTTTGTTTCCAATTATTGTTATTTTACACCATAAACTACATATATTCCAAATTACTTCAAAATCCATTTAGTAGTTTTTGCATGAAAGGGTAACAAACATCCATCCATCCTCACAAACTTTTGCATTTTTAATATTAGTAGGATAGGATAAGCAAAGGTGTGTCACTTTAGTGCCTAACAAATAAGGTGAATATTATCTTCACTAAATAAAAAGAAGGAAAACTTGAAATTAAACCCTATACCAATCCGTCTGCAAGCGTGGTATTAGTAGGCCAAGTATCCAGTTTCAGTTTCAGTTTCATTTATTTATTCAAAGTAGTACAATAATATTGTATCTTTTTGACGTCATCTAACATTACTTAATCTAAATTTAAAAACATTTCAAAGTTTAGAAAACTTTACCACCGCCTCCAAAGCGCTAATTGACAGCTGTCAAAAGTGACAGAGGTATCAAATATTTTCCCGCCAAAATAATATGACGTCACAAATCATCTGTCAAAAATGCTGTGACGTCACGACTCATCTGTCAAAAATTCAAAAACATCACTGCTCAGCTGTCAAAATATATTTACCCGCCAAAATTCTGTGACGTCACGAATCATCTGTAAAAAATTCTGTGTCGTCACGACTCATCTGTCAAAATTCTATGACGTCACAGGTCACGTGACCAAAATTATATGACGTCACACGTCACGTGACCAGAATTCTATGACGTCACAGGTCACGTGACCAAAATTCTATGACGTCACAGGTCATACAAATTCTGTGACGTCACGAATCATCTGTCAAAAATTCTGTGACGTCACGACTCATCTGTCAAAAATTAAAAAACGTCACGGCTCTGCCGTCAATATTTAATTCTGTGACGTCACGACTCAGCGTACCAAAATTCAATGACGTCACGACTCAACTGTCAAAAAGTATTTTCCCGCCAAAATTCTGTGACGTCACGACTCAACTGTCAAAAAATATTTTCCCGCCAAAATTCTGTGACGTCACGACTCATCTGTCAAAATTCTATGACGTCACAGGTCACGTGACCAGAATTCTATGACGTCACAGGTCACGTGACCTATGACGTCACAGGTCACGTGACCTATGACGTCACAGGTCACGTGACACAGCTTTCCCGCCAAAATTCTATGAAATCAAAATATAATATGATTGCTAATAAAAAGTAGCCTATGTTCTTTCTCAGGGTCTAAAGATTGTCTGTACCAAATTTCATCGAAATCCGTTCAGCCGTTTAGGCGTGAAAGAGTAACAGACAGACAGACAGACAGACAGACAGACAGACAGAGCGACAGACAGACAGACAGACAGACAGACAGACAGACAGAGTTACTTTCGCATTTATAATATTAGTATAGATGTAATTAGATACAGTATAATAGATACATTGATTTCTTTGATGACCTGTTTATTTAAAGTAATCTATACTAATATTATAAAGAGGTAAAGTTTGTGTGTTTGTGATGTTGTAGGAGGTAATCTCTGGATCTAATGAACCGATTTTAAAAATTCTTTCTGTGTTGAATAGTCCATTTATTGGGGAGTGTCATAGGCTACATAGTTTCACGCTATGAGTAATAGGAGTGGAGCAGTAATGAAATATGTTTAAAAAACGGACGCGTTTTTTTCGACGACGTAGGCACGGGTCAGCTAGTACGAGTATAAATATGCTACACTTAAAACTCTTTTGTGACAATTATTACTACAAGTATATTGTTATGCTAATACTAAAAACTTACTCTATTTATTTTTTGATAGTGTAATAATTGTCTCACTGCCGAAACAGTGCCCTAAGCTCACAACACACTGTTTTTAAAAGGGAAAGTTTAAGCGAATACATAACAACCGTCTAGCATGCTCTAGGTATGTAATTATCAAATCCAAGATTGAGTGAGTAGAGTTTAAAAATTAAAAACAATTAATATTTTCACGCAATCTTATAAGTCAAAGACAAGACCACAAAATTATTCAAATATTAAAAACGTTATTAAAAATAAATAATAATAATTGTCCACAATAAAATTTGCTGAATCACCCGTGTCACTTTTGCTAACAACTAACGTACTGTCTATTTAAACAGACTTGCTCTAAAACGTAAACATATATGGCGTCGTGTCAACCACAGACTAAAGACTTTAGTCTTTAATCTTTGAAAAATGTATAGGAATCAAGGACAAAATTCTATAATCTACAAATGTCAAATCGTAAAAATAATTTTATCTGTGAAATTTTATGTTGGAAAAAAATACATTTATTTAAAATTTACGAAAGATAGTGGATAAATCAAAGTGATTTACGTGTTTTCTATTGCATAAACCTTTAATGCTACTTTCCAGAAATTTTCATCCATATCAAAGTGTGCGATTGATGTAAAAACTAGTGAATTTGCAATATGTGGTGTTTGTTTACTAAATAAATCAAGTAAGGATAAATACGGTATAGGTACATTATTATCTTAAATAAATTTCGACTTTACCTACACAATGACGTCACAGTATGAAGGTCTGTAACCAACAGAACTGCTTGATGTTTCAACTATTAATCTCTATGATAATGATTTACGTCTGAAAGAGGTTATCACGCACAAAGATAATACATAATAGTTTTATATAGGTACACACAGCAACTAATCAACCTAGACAGTCATGTACCTTAATACCTTGAAATAAGACACAATTTCAAATGAAAATGTTTAACTTGATGTGTTGCTGTGTGTACTACAGTTACTATGGAAACATATTTCGATAGAACAAGGAAAACGTAAAAATAACTATTTGATACAGTTGATATTACATTAATAAGCAAAATTCCTTATTTACCAGTGTTATGGGATTTCCAATTTATTTATATTGCCTAAGTATATTTTATCGTCGGTATATTTTAAAATTTGCAAGTAAATTAACTTAAATTTTATTGCGTGTTTTCCACCAGATATATCTTGAAGGAGGAAAATTTTCTCTCTGTATTCTGAATCCTAGATATTAAGAAATAGTTTTCGAATACTCTGTTGAACTCGTCAAATTAATGATTTAATTAAGAAAGAAACATGGTTTTGATATTCGTTAAATAAGGTGAAAATTTTTAGGTTTGCTTTCTTTCATTATGATAAGTTCGAGAGTAGCTTTAAAAAAATATTTTTTCATTTGCCAAACTCGAATGCCTACAAACCTACTAATGTCTGATTATTTAAGAGATTACTGAAAACACAATAATTACAGCCTTTTCAAGAGCTTGACAAATAAGCTAACTATAAGAATGACTTAAAGCAATATAAGATAATATTATTATCTAAACAATTGTTGTGCAATTAATATCTAAGCTAGTTTGTCTGTAGATAACTGAAAATACTTAGAAAGCTTGTTGAAATTTATTGATAGATCTATTTCCAGTATTTTATCTTAGTCTATTTATGTCTCTATTATTACACGTAATTCTATATTTTCTAAGACTTTGTTTGATAACAAGTATAGGTGTTAATAATTATTATAAGTATATAAGTACCTGACTCATTAATTAAGTAGAATAATAAGAACACAGGGGATTACCCCCTACTCTAATTATAACTATTATGTCGTAAACCGTGTGAATAGTTGATTAAGATAAGATAGTGGTATTGTTTTTCCTATTTTCTATATCAGCTAAGTTATATCTTGCTTTATAATTAACAAAAGAAACTAATAGGTACCTACCTATATTTCTTCACGTGTTGCGGTTAACCACTTCTTATAATATTTTCAACCGACTTCAAAAAAGAGGAGGTTCTCAATTCGGTTGTATTTTTTTTTTTTTTTTTATTTTTTTTTTTTGTGTTTGTTACCTGATTTCTCGAAAACGGCTAGACCGATTTGAAAAATTTTTTTTTTGTTCGATTGGGTATACTTCCCATTTGGTCCCATTGTCACCAGATCTGGATCTGGATGACGGGATCCTAGAGAAATCGAGGGCATCTCTTGAAAATTGTAGGGACGCATTATGTAAAATGTTGTCATATACGTGCATCTCTGACGTCACTACCAAATAGTCAAGAGTCAGAACTGGTCTGATGCTGGAGACCACAGAGAGTCGAGGGAACAACTCAACGGCATATAGCAGCTACCTTGTGTTTGGGCTTATTTTAATTGTATTGATGAAAACTTTACGAAACTTGACACAAACATGATCTGATGATGAAGAAGACTGAGGGTCGAGGGAACTCCTCAACGGTATGTAGCAGCTACCTAGTGTTTAGGCTTATTTTAATTGTATTGATGGAAACTTTACACAACTTTACACAAACATGATCTGATGATGAAGACGACTGAGGGTCGAGGAAACTTCTCAACGGTATATAGCAGCTACCTAGTGTTTGGGCTTATTTTATTCGTATTAATGAAAACTTTACACAAACATGATCTTATGATGAAGACGACTGCAGAAATTTATTTAATACGAATCTTAGAAATTGTTATCAGCATGGTTTTTAACCGACTCCTGTTGAAGTCGGTTTTTTAATTAGAAAATTATTCGTCAAACATTTACCTTTAAGAATGTCACAAATATTTTACAACTAATGTCCATTGCATTGCTGTTAAATAAATTAAATACAATTTAATTAAAGATACAATTTAGGGAATTTTTATTAGTCGGTTTTAAGCTCCCAAGAGATGAGGTAGGTTTGATAAATATAGTACCTATTACAATATTCGATAGCTTTTACAATTAATTTCAAACTTTTATTATTGAATTTAATATCTCAAGATAAAATAAAACCACATTAAGGCAGTTTTATTTTCTTTAAAACGTTCTAAAATCAATGTCAATGTCATTTAAAATCATAATCACATTCTTGAGACTTGATATCCTGGACAAAGTAATATATAAATTATTAATGAGATACATACATTACATACATTTTAAACAATTTACTTAATTAGTTATGTAAGAATTGTAATGCGTAATACATTTTTTTAATAATATATTTTATTTAATGTAATTATTGTTTATATTTCTAACGTCGCAATAGCCTGGAGTTCATATTTTCTCACGTATCTGTTTGTATAATTTTCGCGGGAGTCTATTTTGATTTTTTGTAGGTAATTTAATTTGTACATTAATGTACACAAGTTGGGTATCAAAGATAAACCAGATTACCTGATGAGTGAATTACTGCGAACATCAAGGTGAGAATCTAGTTTTAATATTGTTTTTTTTTAGAATTACGTGGTTTTTCGTATTTATATCTGTGCTTTTCGCAAGAAACATTTATTTTGTTCTTTTCGCAATGGTTACTCATTTTATATAGTTCTTAATATATTACTTTAGTTGTAATTAGTTAGATTAATAGATTAAATATACCAAGAATATTAGTAAGTATAATCACAATTTACATTTAAAAAATTTACAACTAGTATACAAATAAAACAAAACATATTTATTCTAACTCCTTTGCGTCTTTATTAGGTGCTATACGTCTCATTGCTGAGTATCAGATCCACGCATCAAATGAGTTAGTATTTGTCATTGTGTCTAGTTTTTCACCTTTGCTGAGATATACTGAAGCTTAACACTTTAGCCCATTATTCAGATTACCTCGTTATCGAGATGGAATGGTGGCAGTCTGTATCTTCCTCAGACATCTTCTTCTTTTCTACACCAATTTAGGTTTATATATAACATGTTTACGTCTTATTTTCTTGACCAACCCTTTTTACACCATCCCTATAATCTGGTATAGCATGATAAGCAGCTTAAGTATTAATTAATGACTTAAACCGGCACGATCAACGAAGCATGGACTGTGTACAAGTGGTTAACTACGAGTACGTGATATTTGTACCTAATAGACTTACTTACTATAAAAATAACTTATAGCGAATGTAACAATGGTTTATGATAAAAGGGTTGGTGTAAGGAAAGTTAAATCATTTCATTTACCTTAAATAAATTGCCTAAATCAATACCTTTAGTTGATTTTGGAGTCGGGTAAGAATGGTCGGTTAATTTATTTTTATTGTTTTATTTCTTTAGAAACTAACGGTCATACAGTTATACAAAAATAACATACATAATTATATGTGAAACAAACCTACAGTTTCTTATAAGAAATATATTCTTACATTAACTGACGACAGAAATTTTGATCGTAGATAAAGTACAGTGAACCACTGGATGCTGATATATAATAAATTATTGTTGTAGCAAAAAAAAGAAAAACATTTAAAAATACTTACCTCCAATAATATTACACCATTTAATATTAGTTTATATTATAATTAAGTCACAGTAGTATTATTTTACAGGTATTATAAAATAATATAAATTATTTTCCAATATTGTTTAGTATTGGAATTGATAATGACATAACATATGACACTAGTGAGAATAAAATCATTATGCATTATGTAAATTTGATTATGCATAATAAATTAAAATGAAATGAATCATCGCTTATTTTTTTTTCTCAGCGGTAGCCATGTTGATTCACAGATGACTCAGAATTATGGTTTAAACTGCAACGTTATTAACTATAGCTGCCTATTTCTACACTACATTCTAAATGTAGAATTGTTTTGATGATTAATTGTATAATTACCTCTTTCAATTTTGTTTATTAATTATTCATTTGTTCATTAAGGAAAAAAAATACTTAATCGCAAAATGTGGAAATAGGTTCCTAAAAAATGCATATTTATTTAACATGTATATTATTTAATAATTATTATTTAATTATTTTTACTGCACAGTTAAAGCGTTTAGAGATTTTGCGTTACTAAGATACTGCACAGTGATAAACGCAAAACTCTCTCAATATCGCAATGTGCTTTTAAAATTTAAACAATTAAAAATAAACATTATTTTTTAAACTTACTTGAAGTGTACGTTGTTAAATAGTAGTTTTTAAATGTAAAAATACATTGGGCACGTGCAGGCATTTTTTTCAACGAAACAACAGATTGGTAAACAAATAGTTTGTACCAATTAGCTTAAAATTTCGTATCGCAATACGTCAATGTTTGACGTAGTCGCGTATTTGTACGTAACTAACAAAATGTGATTCAATTTACGAAACATGTTTGGCTTTTTTCTTGCTATTTTTCTCTACCACGTGTATTTGTAGCCGTCACTTATTGTATTTTTTGTTTATGATTGTTTAAAAACAAAAACTATATTTTTATTAACCACCTAATAACTTTTGAGTTGTAGCTAAAGAGGAAATTATAGTGAATAAGGATAAATCTATAAGAAATGAGATAGAGAATTAGAAGTACCATTTTTATATGGCTGTCGTTAAAATCGTCGAAAGAAACATGGAGGACATGACGTTATGAGTTACGATATGATAAATGCGAAAGTTTGTGAGGATGTATGGATGGATGGATGTTTGTTACTCTTTCACGCAAAAACTACTGAACGAATTTTGATGAAATTTGGAATATAGGTAGTTTAGGGTGTAGAATAACATTTAGGCTATCTATACCACGCAGATGAAGCCGCAGGCATCAGCTAGTTCTCATATCAAATATTATTTTTGATAATGATGGCCGGTGCCGGTCTGTGTCAGCACGGCCACGCTTCGCTAGTTTAGTCAATGTTTAAACCAACCATCAATGGCTGATATGATACTATAGCGTATGCATAACAGGGGGACTTTTACTGTTGCAAAAATGTAAAGTAGGCGTTTCCATGGAACACTTAATGATGCAGTGAAATTTTTATGAGTCACCGGACGTTGTTCGCTGTGATTTACATAAATATCAAATTATTCTGATCATACGATTTCTGTTCGATTGTGATTTAGTGACCATTTGTTGTGTTTTATTATTTAAATTAAATGTATATTATTAAAGTTTACAAAATTACTTGTTTTGCTAATTGAAACTTAAAAAATAAAGCAGGTAAATCTCGCAGTAGATATGACTTTGTTTTACTTTGTAACAGCATAAAAATGATGAGGGCAAGTGTCATACTTCGTTACAGATTCAATATTTATTAATTAAAATTAAAAAAGCGATATAAATATCATAACGTATTTCATGTGCATAAAGAAACTACTGCTTATATCACAAAGTGTGTTGCATATAGTAGTACACTAACAGCTTAAGCAAGTACATACATAGTGTGTGGTCCCGACTGCTAATAAATTATTAATAGTTCTAATACCTCGAACAGGATTTGCAATAAAAATGTCAACTGTCATTTATGATTGGCCATAGACTGGAATTAATAAACAGCTTTGCTTCGTTCAAAATCCTTGAAAGTTTTGTATGACTCAGTAGGTATGCTGCTTATCAACACACAATTTGAGTTTAAGTTTGTTGTTGTTTTATTTGGCTACTGCATTTTAAAAAAATATATTATCCTCCCACTATTGGGCAAAGTAATAGTAAAATAATGTAATAAACCTCACATATAGCCACCTAGTCCCAAACCAAGCTTGTTATACGATATGGGATGGGTTTAGATACGAGATAACAGATAAAGGTGTCATTATACCCGTTTCCTATATCCATAGGTTATCGTTATTATTGCTAACCACCTTAGCGATATAAAACCATACCCATTTACAAGATTAAGCCCATTAGATCTAATACTAACCCATTATAAAATCGTATACATATAACATTCTTAGTATTAAGATTAAAGCGACCACCAAGGTTTCTTTACCATAACGACCTTAATTACATACAAGTACCTCTCAACCTACAAAAGTCATATAAAGAATCATTTTTCAGTCGTTCAAATGAAACGAATCATTACCATTGAAGGGTATAACAGTATAACCTTTATAATCGTCTGTAGATATCAGTTAATTACTGAAACCCAACTCACACGGTCTCGGTGTAGCAACCGAGTAATACATTCGAGTAATAAGCCCACCGCACGCGTCCCTCGTGTGATTCAATCTGACACGTGACTCTAACATGCAGCCATAGAACAAGGTATTATTCGCAGATACGACTATTTTGATAAGATTGCTACGTCGTATTGCACTTTTGAACCTAGACATTATTTTATAACACGGGGAACGTCTGCACACTTTAAAAAGATTAAAACTTAGGAGTAAAAGTAATTATAATTAACATTAATTATAAATAACATAATAATTTTATCTTCTTTGTGTAATGATGAAGATAATTATTCTCTTCAATTAAAAACGATTCCTGCATGATCCACGCGGAGATTGGTAAATATTTATTTAGTTATTTAAATAAATGTCTGTTAAAGTCCCCGCAAACTTGTTCACAATGCAGGAACTGGATTGGAAAAATGGCTGCTGTAACATGTACTTATCTAGGTTTAAGACATTTATTAGTAGATCAATCTAAACCCAAAATATACAAACAAAAAATACAAATCTATTACTTACATTGAATATTCATATTTAATAGATCCGATCGACTCTCACATTTATAGATATTTAATTCTTCAAATCAAAATTAGATATCAAATTAAGATTGTGACGTAGAAATCTACAAATCTACTCATGTAAATTAGCACTCAAAATAAATCTCAGCGGCTTATGCAATCGGTAAAGGTATTTGTAATCGTTAGCAATGTTAGTGCATTGTTGTAAAACTAGGTCGTTATGACCCCGACAAGACGGATATTTAAGGATACTTTGATAACGTTGTACTAGCTAGAAAACACGAGTTTTCAAGTAAAGGGCGTTATTATTATCTTATCAAAAATATATAACTTTAAAGTAAATATAAAATTATCTTAAATAGAATAGAATACATTTACATAAAATATAATTAGAATAACTTGTTAATAACTCATCGTAAGGACGGGCCTTGACTGTCATGCCATGTCTTTCAAAGACGAAGGAAAAATTGTAGGCAACATAGCTTAGACAGTGCCGGCCAGGCGCCAATGGTATAAGGTTTTATTTCAATTTGTCTTTCTTTGTTTTCGTCAAGATATTTTTTGCAAACGTTCTCTTAGCTTTAGAACATAAGAAATAAGACGTAATGGAATGGTAAATTACTATGTTTCACCACACTAGGAATTTAACGATATTATTATAAATATTTTATTATTAGGTTTTGCCCGCAGCTTCGCTCGCGTTAAAATTCGCAGCAGCACTGTTCCCCTTTCCTGGACACGGTAATATCCTATATTTCCTAAATAACAAAAAATAATTAAAAAATATATGTTTAAAAAGAATATAGTCTAAAGACTGTGCAGAAATAAAACGGCAATTTCATAGGTAAAGACCTATTATGTATTTTATTATTTACGTTCAGTTGTTAGGCAAAAAACCTTAAACATTACCATAAAACAATAACCAAATACTCTGTGACAATACTTCGGTGGTCGAAGACACACAAGCACAATGACATCTGTAAAAGAGCTATAACCATTACTGAAGTGTATGTGTGTGTGTTTGTGTGTAAGTATGTGCCGCGCGTGTACATTTCAACTGAAACTAAACGTAAAACTCATACTATTAAGATAGTTTTTATTGTTTTTAAAACAAAGAAAATTTAATTAATGAAAGGTTTTTGTTTGAAAATTAGTTAGGGTGTTTTATAATGGACTTCAGTACAAATGCCAATAACATAAAAGTAGGTAGGTATATAAACTTATAAATGTTATATAAACGGGATGTAATAACGCGCATTTTATTTACCTTTATTTTACTTGACGTTTCGGCACAGGTTGCACTGGCCGCGCGATAGTTAAAAAGTTATATAAACTTCTTTTTTACTTATTTTATTTTCTTATAAAACAGATTCTTTGGTTTCAGTAATTAAGAGGACTTTTGCAAATGTAAACGACACATTGACAGCCAGGTTTAAGTCAATGCTTTACTGCACGCACTCATAATTTATTCTACGTGGTATTCTAGTCTGCGGTTTTATGCATGGCAGCTGCTTACCGCTAACGTTATGTCACCGCGGCCTTTGAAGTAATTAAGTAAGTAATTGTATTTTCAAATATCACAAGTTTCAATAAAAATAAATAATTATTTTTGTCATTTATTATCATTTAGCCTTCACCTTCAAAAACTTACAAAATTATTTTATTATTTAAGATAACAAAAATACGTATTTTAAATACACAAAATGAAAATAAAAAATATTTAAATTGAACAAAAAATACTACTTTTAAACTCAGACTTTGTAAATTTGGTATCTACCAACAAGTGTGTATGTAACCCGTTTTCATTGGTAACCCTTAATCTTGTCAGCCAGGTTATATTAATGGAGATATAAATGATAGTAGGTACATAGTATACATCTAACTACTAGAGTCGCTGAGTTGGATAGCTTAAGCACCGATTACACTAGACTACATGTAGTCTCCTACATAAGGACGTCCTAACTTTTTAGTGTTAGGACGTTCTGTTTACACTGTCCTACATGTGATTATACTAGACTACATGTAGTCTCCGACATGATGTAGTTGACTACATGTAGTCTAGTGTAATCGGCGCTTTACTCAGATTAGCAGGCGAATTAAAAATATCTAGACACGCATCAATGAAATGTTAACTTTACAACATAGTTATGCAAATACTTATTATCTTTTACAAATAAACTTGAACAAAGTACAACAGTTTATTAACCCATGTTGTTATAAATTAAGACTTTACAGACTCAAATACTCATGCAAATAATGTGCTAAGCTTAAGTTGTTTTAGTGGCTTGTGTAATAATTTAAACTAGTGTACAAATACTTCCAACAAATTTGTTGTGAGTTGTCCGTAGCCTGTTTTCTTTTCACACGAAAATTATGACATGTTAAATAGAAGATTTTTTCACCTGATGCCTAGAATACATTAACAAGTTAATAACATAATATAGTTTTCTATTTCATACAAAGAAAGGAATATTGTTTAAAAGTTTGTACTATACTTCTAAATCTTGTCAAAAAAGTAAAAAAAGATATATTTTTTACCGGTCATCAGTACACGGTTGTCAGGCCTATGGTTATACGGGATATATGCACGATGTTTGCCCTAAGTTCTATGTGCAAGAGTAGGTACAGTCACGTGCAATAATATGTACACATTTTCAAATTTTCTAAACTATCTGCACGTTTATCTAGACATTACAATATCAAAATGAATTCGTAATTTAGAAGAGGTTCCGTACAGTTTTGAATTAATCTTCGAATTTTCAATTTTGGATTGGCAGAACTTTAGATAACTGGTTTACAAAATGCGAAAATGTGTACATATTTTTGCCTCTGACTGTACTTTGGGAAAGCGTTACAAATTTTAACCCTGAAAACACCATTAGTGCTAATTGTACTAATTATGCCAGGTGTCTCATAATAGGGAAAATCATTATTTTCTTTGACAGCATTTTCCTTTATAAAAACTAGTTATTTTGTCTGATGTAATACAAACTGTAACTTAGGTCAGTCAGTAATTACTAACTCGATTAAAACAACTTAATCTGTATTAAATGTTATAAACACGATATGGCGTTAATTGTTTACTTTGCCAATTAAGGAGAATTAATTTAATGTGTTTCAGATTGTTAATATATTACTACTAATATTGTTAATTAAATTATATTTTGTCAGATTATAATTAAAATCGGTCGCAATATGACAATTTGCAATATCTTATTTACTAATATTAGGTGTACCTAATGTTAAATAATTGTTCAATAAATGAATTCATCTTGTAAAATGAATTTAGTCAATTGATTAGCTTAAATTCTTTTCGGTTTTGTTTGGTATAAGGTAGGCTTTACTAATAAAAATCTCGCTAAACAGTGATTAAATTTAAAAGGCGTTTATGAGTAACGGGGTTAATGTTTAATTAGATATGTAAAGTATTTGTATAGACTCATGTTCAGTAAAAACAACTCGCATAATTAATTAATGATAAGAAACAATGATATGAAAGTAACTGAGTACTAGCAATGTATACTATAAAAGAAACAAAACCATAATAAGGTAATACCAGCTATTGTCCCTAATATGGACAGTTTTCATTTAAATTTTGTAACGGTACAAATACAATGTATAATAATATGAAAGTGTTATAATTTAAAAGTAGGACGCATTAGAAACTGTATCAATTTTATTGATACTGAATACCAGTTAGGCAGCTCTAAAGGAACTGTTATTTTATGGAGTAAGTACGTAATTGAATAATTGTCTTTAATGTAACCAGTTATCCTTTAGATGTTATTATAGCTACTTTGTCTGTGTTTAATGTTTTAAATTCCCACTAGCTTGGAAAAATAAATGAATGTTTCTATCTTTTCAATTTTCGTACTTTGGTTAATCTTTATCTTGGTTAGGACGACGGGAAGCCGATGGATGAGGGAGGCACAAGAACGCGCAGAGTGGAAACTTTTGGAGGAGGCCTATGTCCAGCAGTGGTCCATAGCCTGATATGGATGGATGGATGAATAGTTAATCTTTTGCCTAATATTTATGTCTGTTTCAGCTGAAATTTTGTAATTACCACTTACCTACCTACTACTCTAACACCACGACGTATCTAATAAATAATATTTTATGGCTTAGTAACACCGTTAAATGTGATAATTAATGTGATTATAATGCCCGATTTACACATCGACAAGTACAGTAGCGAGTTAAGTAGTATTTTAAGATTAAGTTGATTTAAATACAGTTCCATCCTATTTTTTGGCGAGTTAAGTACGAAGTAGCCCCCTCTCTCGCGTCTCGCCAACTTAACTTGCCAAAAAATAGGATGGAGATCTATTTAAATCAACTTAATCTTAAAATACTACTTAACTCGCTACTGTACTTGTCGATGTGTAAATCGGGCATAATAGACAGTAATATAATTTATTAAAGGCAATCAAACTTACACGTGCCTTTAATCGTGATAGTCTAGCATGAATTGGTCTTAAAACTTTTACCACCACGTATGGCCACGTTAATTAAAATTAATTCCGTTTTATTTTTGACGATCATACCTCATGATACTTTTTGTTTTTTTTTAAATTTTCTATTTGAAAAAGGAATTTAGAATATACCTGGAATCACTTCACGAATGACAGTGACAATCCAAGTCGAGGTTCGTACCCCTCAAGAAGTATCCTTGGGTACAATACTTAAATATATTTGTAAAGGACTGATACTACGCGTAAAGAGGTAGTGGTCATACACTTTAACATTTTATTATTTAATTCATTCTTATATAATTTTTATGCAGATAATTCTTAATTTTTGATAATTTATGTATATTTTTGTGTTCTATTTTGTAAAATTGCATGCCGTGGCAGCGTATAAGTAAGGCAGCACTATATTATGTACTAATTCATATGTTTATTATTCTTAATGTGTTAGTGTATGCTTTGTTGGTTGTCCTTAATAATAAATAAATAATATAAAATTAGCTTATAGTGATGGCAACCTTGCCGATCACATAAATCAGATAAGAAGTTATTTACCACGAAAATACCTTCGTTCGATGGCATTGTTTAGATAATACTTTAGATTTAGACGACCCTGTCTGGTTGATAAATATCTGATATACTATGTCTAACTACGTCTAACCATATTCGTGTGGTGACGGAGTAAGAATACAATATGTACCTACACCACCCGATCTCATTCCATGCGTGTCGTAGAAACCGACTAAGGGACTATCTGTGAATATTACCTATACATATAAAGAAGGATAACTTGAAATTTAACCCTACACCAATCCGTCTGGCCAGCGTGGTATTAGAAGGCCAAGTACCCCTTCGTCAGGGGAGGAGGCTCGTCCCTGCAGTGGGACATTAATGGGCTGTTATGATAATTAATGTTTTGATTTAAAATTTCGTTTCAATAATGACGTTTCTTGTCTATATTATTGCACAAAACGTCATCACAGCTATTATTAACACAGGTGTTGCACTGTCATATTGTGTGATTGTGTTTGTTTTAAGTAGTAGTAAGGCCAGAGAACTACAATTATAGTTTTAATGAGATACTCGTACTTGTTAATACCAAAGGACAATAGTTATGTATGTACTTTTTGTAGTATATAAATTAACAAAATGTAGCTCTCTTTGACAGATTTTTATTGGCATGACGTCTAAAGGATGTTCTCGAATAACGAACACATTTTACTTATTTTTTTTATCAAACAAACATTGAAGTTCACATCTAAAATAGGAGCCTTAGCAGATGGTTCATTACACGTGACCATGGGCGTTTTCCATTAGGTATTTTAATTTTAGGTATTTTGAACTGAGGTGTTTTGTACTGAGGTATTTTAATTTTAGGTATTATGATTATTTGTATGTATTAAAAACTTTTGGTATTTTGTGTTTAGGTGAAACAACCATTCGGTATTTTAATTTTAGGTTTTCAATATTAGCTGTTTTAATTTTAGATATTCAGATATGTACCCAGTAAAAATCTGTGGGGTCGAAATAACAAACATAGGTGGGTACATTTTAATTTTATTTACTTACTTGTATAGATAACGTGATTGTTTTCCAAAGAAACAAATTTAATTAGACGTGTGAAACCTTACCGCTTGACTACCATGTACAAGATGGCTTTGGTTCCTTTAAGATATAAATGTTTCAACTATGGAAAAATTTACGATGGAAAAAATTCTAACCGATGCAGAACTTGAACCGATGTCTTCATGGAATCCATTCAAGCGATCTGCTTAATAAGCTGTTCATACATAGTCTCAAGTTTCATTGCTATTCACTGTTTTGTGTTTATAATTTAAGATAGGGAACAGTTTACAAACGACTTCACAAAATATTATGATTTTTTACCGTAAACAATGTTTTTAAAACAGGGGTTATTGGCCAGCCAACTCGTTTCTAGATGCCCTAGATGATGATATTAGATATCCATTGTTGAACTTATTGTTATTGGTATTTTAAGATTTTTTGTTCACATTTTTTGAATACTTACACTTCGTACTACGAGTATGTTGAAAAGACTTTATTGGAACAATTTTAAGAAACAAATTTTAAAGTAGCGTGATGATTAATAATTTGTTCTAAATAATAATCAGGAAGCAAATAAATATAACACGAACTTTCTCTTTCATTATTTGTCATTATACAGTCTGATTGACAAGATGGTGTCAATCAGAAATAATAAAGATAAGTCTTGTGACAATCACGGAATGTATGTATGGTATAAAAAACTGTAAAGATACGGTAATACTTTTATTATATTACATAAATCGACTTCGTGTGAATAAAATTGAGCAATTCAAGTATTATATATCTCTCAATGACAGTAGTAACCTTGTGTTGATAAGAACGTTAGACATTAATTATGTATTACTTTTGTTTAGAAAGTCACCTTTCTCTGCCGGGTAGGGCATGTCCTTGCCCTTTAACATGAGGTAAGCTCACCCACCCAACGAAACAGCACAAAAGTATTAAGTTTATTTTACAAAAAAAAAAGTAAAAAGCACATTTATTAATCTCCTCATCTTTTAAACGTATTTTTGAATTGAATTCAAATTTGAAAATTTTAATTTCAAATAACAAAACTTGAAAGAAATGGAATAAACATCATACGCAAATTTATTATTTTCTGCAGGCACGGATCCCCTGCAAAGGAGACCAGATTTGGCCTATGTATTTATACGCGTTTTCATCTTCTGACAATTATTATATTAGTTTTTGTTGATCCCATCGTCGACTTTTAGGAACTACGGGGCAAATAGAAGTGGTAGTAGTAGGTAGGTATAGTGGAAACATTTTTTATTTTTCTCAAATAACACACGGACAAATTCCCTGCAGCTATTACTGAATAAAGTAATTATAGAATGGATAATATAATGTGTCATGCCTTTGGTTTTACCCAAGACATGACAACCGGAAGAAAGAGATAGGCTTAAGATATCAGGATTTAAAAAAATGTATTTTTGGTTATGTTATCTCCATTGAATACAAAAATAATTTTTTGATCAAAACAACTCATATCAATTGATCTGATTGTTAAGCCGGAAGGTATTACAACAATATTATCTATATGCAGATTACGGTAGACCATGTTTCACAATAATAAGTAATTAATTTATTACTATGCAGATAATTATTTGTTGTTTAATAAAGAGATATACCTACATAAAACGACATTTTATTTTAGGCAAAAAAATAGACTTTAAAGAATTAAGTATCGAACATTTGGAAGTAATAGACGGATTAAAATAATAATATTTACTTTTTTATTTCATTCGACTTTAACAGATTTATTTATTCTGAGTTACCTTAACTCCTAACTAAAGGTAACAAATTATACTAAAGAAACCGTACGAGCATTATACAAGTTATTAAAAAGTATACCTATCACGGCTACATAGCATGCCTCTAAAAGAATCTCATATCTAAATCTCTATATCTATAGAACACTATGACAATCAAAATGAAAGAAAATTTCCAGTTATATCTATAAGAAAATATTACAAAAGAATCATGAATACGGAAAATGTCACCGAGCGCAAAAACTTCATCATGCAATACAAACATGATTATGATCATGTTTAATATAAGAATAACGTGTGAAAATGTACAAACATTGATACAAATTCTTGAGACATTTTGGTGAGATCATAATTAATTAAAAGTAATTTGTTCCTCATAGTTTGTTCTTGATATCTTTCTATATATAGATAATGCTTTGTCAATTTAAGAAGCCGCGGTTTTGCTTCTGAGAAACTAAACCTAACGTTATACAACACTGTAAGGATTCGAGTGTTCCACTAGCGATTTTAGACTCAAAGAATAACTACTACATTTATTTGGATATAGACATAACGTATTGTAATCTGGTTTATATTTAGGTGGGTATATGGGTAGTTCGTATAATTAAAATTAAGATTTAAGAAAAAGTTAAGGAATTACAATATAAGTTGATTTGTTATTGCCAAAACATGGCTAAACAGAACCTTTATAAACTTTAATAATTCCGTTTACTACACATAAATCACTTTTTTTTAAATATTTTACTTTTAACTTTGGTTTGAATTTTGCTCGTAAGTAGATTAAATCTCATAACAGCCCATAAATGTCCCAGTGCAGGGACGGGCCTTATTTCGTGACGGAGGGATACTTGGCCTACTAATACTACGCTGGCCAGACGGATTGGTATAGGGTTTAATTTCAAGTTTTCCTTCTTTCTATGTAAAAGTAATATTCACAGATAGTCTGTTTATACGACACCCATGGGATGAGATGGGGTGGTGACATATTGTATTCTCACTCCGTCACCACACGGATTTACATCTAAGGTCATTTAAATGACATTTACCTACACGTGACAGATTTATTTTGTAGCTGTCCCAATAGACAGTAAATCTATCACTTTATGAAGTTTCTTTGCGGTTAACCAACACACACATTTTCAAACTACAATAACAAGGAATATTTTAAATCCGCAATGACATGCATTATAGAAATAAAAGGAAATAAACACAATTTCTCTGGGTCATAACAAAACATTTCCATTTATGAAGTAGGTACACATAATTCGAGTTATTCATAATATTTAGTAAGCTTGTGGTTACTGACTTAATAGAAATAGGAGGAAATCAATATAGTTAATTTCTCTTTGTTTTGCTATGTAAATATCGCTAAATTTGTCGAAATATAAATATCAGAAAATAAAATTAGGTGAAATTGAATCGGCAAAATTACCAATATGACATTTTTACGTGGAAAACTATTTAGTGGCCGTTCGCCAACTCGGGCCCAACGATAACAGCAGCAAATTGGCCAGAGTTCACTGCTTGCGGGCGGTTTATTGAGATCGAATATCAGGACAATATCACGTTGAATGCTGATATAGATACATCATATTTAATAGAAAAACACACACATATTTTAAAAAGCACACTGGACAAATAGTAAATAATACGACATATCGGATTAAATCACGAACAATGTAAAGTAAAAAACTAAATCCATAAGCTATATATAATCGATATTTGCAAGCTCTGCTTAGTTTGGGACTAGATAGCGTTGTGTGAAAGAGTGAGGAATATTTACATATAACAAATCTAACGGTTCCTTATTGTCCTACAACTTATAAAATAACAAACTAAAAAGTTGACCTACTTACGTAATTCAAAACAACAGCTGGCCCACTGCATAATAGTAATAAAATTTATTCAAGATCAGGATAATGTAACACTCACATATGAAAAAATATACTCTTAGAAACAGCAGGAAATTGATACTTGATAAAAAATACATTTACGCGTTTTACACTTTCTTTGACAGGAAACTGTACCTAAATTTAATATTTATACTACTACTTACATTAAAATTTTATTTTATTGACTTCCTACGTTTAAATAAATACATACTGTAAAAAAATAACATATGCAAGATTTAAGATTTCCACCTGGTACTGGAAATTTTTACGCATTTGGCATTTTTTCTGTTGGGTCTCTTGATACACATTTCGTTAAGATTTTTTTACTTACTTACCACCTAGATATAAGTTCTTTTAATATTGTAACAGAATAAAATATTTTAAAACATTTTAATTTTCAACAAAACTTGATTAGGATATATCTAAGAAAATCTCGCTTTAAATTCTCACCAGCCTTACGTTATGACTAGAAAACATAGACAGAAATCGTGTCCATTAGGCAATTAAAGATACTTTTATTCAACATTAATGTTTAATTAATAAAAGTAGTTAGCCTTCCTTTAGTATAATATTAATGAAAGCCATTAGAAAAGTAATACAGCGATTAATATCCATTAATTGCTACTATAAGAATTCTTAGTTCTTATAATATCCGGTGATTAATTAATTAGCTGGCATTACAACTAGGTATAAAGTGTGTCGCGTATAAGTATACATTGAAATTACAGCTTAAATATTAAAGAAATGCTGCCTTAGGAATTGCTAACACTATCTTCACGAGAAAAGAATACTTATGACAAAACTATGTCACCACCCCATCTCATCCCATGGCTGTCGTAAAAACCGACTAAGGGACTATTCGGGAATATTATCTTTAGGAAGTAAAAAGAAGAAAAACTTGAAATTAAGCCCTATGCAATCCGTCTGGCCAGCGTGGTATTAGTAGGCCAAGTATCCCTCCGTCATGGGAGGAGGCCCGTCCCTGCAGTGGGACATTAATGGGATGTTATGATGATTGGGAAAGGAGATAGCACTGTCTACTACTACAGGCTAGATTATATCTCGCTTGATCCTTTTCTTAGTGTTTTCAGTCATGCATCTTTCTGATTGTCGTTTGGTTCTCATGCTTGATTTTCAGACAATATTTTTGAGTCAAACTTTTCTTTTCATAACATATTGTAAGTATACGTATACCTGAACATGAATAATAAAATAAATTACTCATTTGTACTCAAAGATCAAGGATCTTTGCAGGTTATTGACCTCAGTATTTCAATTTTAATTGTTAGAATTTTATCAGTAGGTATAGTAACTACTTTTTTTGTTAATAAAAGAACCTGGTTCAATGTAATAGGAATAATGTTTTTTTAATTTATGTTAAAATGTGTAGCAGACTACTATAATGGCTCATCAAATAGTAGGTATTAAAGTGTTAACACACTTGTCATTTGTAACAATATTGTATTTTAAGTACTTAGTCGAACAAAATCACATTATTTAGAGCTAAATGGCTTGTCTGGCGTGTGTTTTTTAAAATAATTAACTATATATAGATTTTAATATGATAATTTACAAATGGTTTTTGTGTTTGAAAGCCTGTTTTATTAGGTTACTCAATCAACTTTCTGCTTGTGTGTTTGGAAATGGGACTAAAGAATGGAAGGCGCTGGGACTAAAGAATGCAAGGCGCAGAATAAGAAGATGAGTCCTTAAACGGAAATGCGATTTTGGGGAAAGCCAATGGACAACAGAAGAATTTTAGTTCATTTATACGAGTAATACAAATGAAATATATCTGTAAAACCTGAAATTAAATAGTCTCCTAATACATAGCTATAACAACAATTGAAACAATTATCTTTTGATATATGGTAATAATACACGGTATCTTCATAATTGTTCGAAACCAAAAATACTCTTAACAAAACGCTAATATCTTACGTCAATAAAAACCTGCTTGTGTGATAACATTCAAACTTACAACAACAACTTACTTTACATTTACTACTACGTCTCGAACGTAGTAAGCTGTCCTATTAAAATTCTACGTAATCTTTAAAAAAAAAACCGTAATGTCTACTATTATT
Organism: Schrankia costaestrigalis; assembly: GCA_905475405.1. Lineage (NCBI taxonomy): Eukaryota > Metazoa > Arthropoda > Insecta > Lepidoptera > Erebidae > Schrankia > Schrankia costaestrigalis. The sequence goes on from FR997830.1 coordinate 6,126,014, forward strand.
CTTCGGAATGTGGAGCGTCACGTAGGGACCTAGTTGAACTGGATGGAAACTTACTGGAAAAATGGTATGCAGGTTTACATCCGCAACCAAATAGTATTTGTATTCTATGTTTTAATGTATTTTTCATATTCATATTAACGAAAAGGCGTCCACAGGACATGGAACTACTCTAAACATTTCCTTTTCCACCGCTCGAAGTCTCTCATTCTTTGACCTCCCACCCTGTATCAAGTACGCGCCGGCACATTGCGCGAGGTGTCTGACTTTTACCTTCTTTTTCTGTATTTTATTTAAATTTTCTACTTTATACCAACCTTAACTAACAATTTTGTGCTTACAAAACGGCTTGGTAAAGAGTTTATTTCGAGTTTACCTTTTCTTGCAAGTAATTTCTTCTAAGTTCCTTAACCAGCTTTAACAATTCTCACAAGGTAAAATAGATTACTAACAATACGAGTTTTTAATTCGTCTTACCAATTCTGGAAATATCACGTGACTATTAAACTTTTTGCAAAGCACGTGCACACAACGTGCACCCACACTTTTTGGCGACGCTTCTAGACATTCAGTAGAAATAACCGAGATCTGTTTCGTTTTATTTTTGCTGTCTTGTCTGACATATTGATGCGTGAGTAACTCTGTTCACTGGGTCGCTAAACAATATGTTTAATATAATTCATAGGAATTTTAGTAAAAATACCAACTTCCAGTTAACACGATGATATGCTTAGTTTAGTTAAGGTTCGTGACATCTTATTTTTTAAATATGGATTTAGTTAGTTCAGTTGGTCACATATACCTTTTGCTACTGTAAGCAGATAGTGGTCTAGCAAAAACTATTAACCAAACACTTTTATGTTACGTACATTGGCCTGGACCGTCACTGACTATCAGGACGTGCCAATTGGTATGGTACGAGTATATAGGAGAGAATGCGAAAGCAAGGATGAAACCGCAAATAGTTTGATGTGGTTTTTTGAATCGTGTTCGTGACTAAAAGAAGTCAAGGCTTATTTACTAAAACCGTAAAAACAATTCCTTCTATGTCTTCTTCATGATACAATTTGCTTTAAGCTCTTGGTCTTGATGCTGGTTAGCTGTTCAAAACATAGTAGTTTAGTGACTTTATTCTTTCTTAGTACCTTATTGTTTAAGTAGATATTTGCTGCTTATGTTGTCATAATCATACATCCATAAATATAATGTACTACGTGTAAGACGTAAACAGGATCATGGAAGGGATGCAATAATGATAACTTTAAAGAATATAAATGAAATATAGTAACTTCAAAAGCTATATTTAAGGGCATAACCGCATTCGCAAGTATAAATAAAATAAGTATTTTACTACCTTACTTTGAAAGGGCGGTATAATGAGAGAACAAAAAGTAAGTTCGTTCGCCGTAGGCCGCATAACCGGGCATCGACCGTACCGTCTAAGGTTAACTATGAACATACTTCGATTTGTAATTCCCTATATAGAATTTCAGCAGTAAATTGGTAATTTTGCTTACATTATCTTTCTAGTTAATAGATTCAGAATTACGTCTGATTCTGTATCAAAAAGTTACAACTTTGTGAAAATGACATCTAAAAATTAATTGATTATAACTTTAATCTATCTTGCACTTTAATCTATATGCGTCTCCTGTAATGCCGGAAAACTTGGCCTTTTAATACCAAGATGGTTTTTTAAAGGCGGTCCAGTTAGAACGGCGGGACACCGATAATTTAGTGAGGCATAGCACCACACAAGGTGACAATATTTGGTGGAGACCAATGTCCAGCAGTGGCCGTCAAATGGTTAAAATGATGATGATCGTATAAAGTATGCGTAAAATACCTTCTTTTCCCAATCACCACCCCGCTATTATTCACAAACATAAGCTTATGGCTTCTTTTAACAGTCAACGAATTAAGCTTACAATGAATTTATGATTAACCTAAACATAAATTTCCTTTCAAAAAAGGCAATTTAGGTACAACATTAATAGTGGCTGAACCCAATAAAGAAGTCTCAACTAAAGCTAGTGACATAAATTATTTATTCGCGTGACATTCTACAACGTACATCACGCACATAATATTAATAATAATTATGTTAACGTTACAGATATAACATGATTATCCAACCAGACGTTGCGGCCATTCCGTAAAAAACATCTCAAGGGCAAAAGTCTGGGACCCATAGATTCTTGACCCCTAATCCGTGCGTGACCACGCTCGCACGACTTTAGCGATTCTCATACAACATTATCAGAGCGTTTACCTTACCGGGTTCCTAAATAAAAAACAGAGCAAAATGTGGTCATTAGATTCCTGATTACTGTTAAAACTGCTGTTTCAACTTTTAACGGTTATTCTTCGTTTATGTATTGTGTATCCTTAGCAGTAGTTTTTGTAGAAGTTAACTGAAAAATCTAGAAATAAATAAAATAAATATTCCTCACACATTTACACAACGCCATCTAGTCCCAAAGTAAGCAAAGCTTGTGCTATGGGTATTAGACAACGGATAAACATACTTAAATACATTTTTTTTGTAAGTACATACTTACATATTATAGATAGAAAACACCCAGACCAATGCAAACAATCATGTTCATGTACACAAAGATTTGCATTGAGCGGGAATAGAACCGGAGAAGATGCATCTATGCTAGAAATAAGACTACTATTTAAGAAATAATAAAAATAAGTTATCAGATAGATAGGTAACTCTTAAAAATTATTCTTTTATACTGATTTATCGTTTCAGCCAAAATACTTCCCCTATAGTCGCGCGCTTGTGCCTGCCGTGGTTTATAGGCTTCCCGTGGTTTATAGGCTTCCCGGAACTTTGATCAGATAGTTTGTTCATTATAAAACATAATTTATCCCATATGTTTGATTGCAAAAAAAGCTATTAACATTGCTGATTAAAATTAAGGTTACAGATAAACTTGACAAGGCCGTTAATAGAAACATTAAATACATTAAAACATGATTAAATGTTTATAAATTTAACCAATGTTCTAATTACAGTTCCGTTGTTTATTTAAAATGTCTCAAAATTGAAGGAACAATAATTAAATACGTTTTCGAGAATAGGTAAACATATTTCAGTCAGTTATTCATATTTTGTTTACATTTCTAGCGGTTTGGACATCACATTGTTTATTTGGCTCTGATATTCAAGATTACTGACGTTTGAATAGCCGCCAAATGCATATTTTGCCAAGTGAAATAACAACCCAGACAAAACTATGTATCTACTCCTTTCACATAGTACGTCGTCTGGTCTGTAATGTAGCTATATTTATAGTAACAATTCCATAAAATGTTTATAAATTTCAGACATTAATGCCTTTTCAATAAAGCTTTAATTAGAATGGCATTTTACTGAATTACAAACTATTTTAAAAGTTATGGCCGTATGTATACAATGTGGTGAAACACAGGTCAAAGTAGATATTAGTCACGAAACGTGTGAAATAATTATGATATTTTTTTTGACAGTGACGCGTACGATTATTTTAAGTCGATTATAACTGTGGTGCAATACGTCTGGATAAAGCTCCAATATCGAATATACTTAGTACGAACTAAGAAACAACCAATTACAATTAATTGTACTTGTATTACGCAACTCAATTATGGATAAGTATTCTAATGTAACCCTAATGAAACTTTGCCATAAATCATACACCATCAAACCTTATACCATCGATCATTCCAGCTATTACATTTATTACGAAAGATTATGCTTAATGTTATTGCAGTATAACGTTTTGTTTCGAGTATTACATCACAAAGACGTCATACGAAGATGTTACCTACAAAAGAAATAGGTCAGCTTTCTGTTTTTGCTTTAGACGTCAAACATCATAGTGATTTCGATTAGCAATTTTAAACTTGCGTCAGTTGATATACTTTTTAATGAATTATAAATCTTAGCTAGTAAAGAATTAGGAAGGATTACGTGTAAAGAAGATATCAAAGAATATATTTAATAGACCAGGCCTTAGATATCAGGTTAGAGCTGATGATATTACAAATTCAAATGCGTCATTCTTGGAAGAAAAAGCTTATATAGGTCACCTCGATTTTCATTTATCAAAACGGTAATCGAATGCGTAACATGTTCCCATTTTCATTTCATGGAATTATTGGGATAAAATGTTGTTTGACTTTATTTGAGGGACAGCTACATTAATCAAAACATCGCAATTTACTAAGAATTGATTTAAAAAATCAACAATTGTTTGAGATAATCGTACCACTATATTTAAATTTAGATTAAGTAGTATAAATTACATCATAAAAAGATAGAACGCAAGTTGTACTATTTTTGAATAAAATATTTTTTACTTTACTTTACACATAAAAATGAGTATAACGCTGAATTGTGAAAAACTACAATCTTATATTATAAAGCACAGTCATAAACCTTAATCTGAATTACTATAAAGTGTTTTTAATACACGTTTTACTGGGTGATGTTTACTACCTAGTTCGTAGTAACTTTAATCTATCAACTCATATTGGGAACAACTACAATCGTTTCTTAGGTTTGCGATAAAAAATGTCCCACATTGCAAAAACGATATAGAATCGCCGTGAACTAAATTAGAAATAGTATAGGTAAGATAATATTATAAGTACTTGGATTGTAAAATGTTTTTGACACCATTAGTTGTAACAGCAGCTGGCAATAATTATGTCGACTGAGTTATTGAGACTAAGACTGCAAAATGTGCCAAGAGGTACATTCCTACATTAAAATATGCTTTTACTATAAGTATTGTTGACAAAGGGTCTAGAAGGCCTCAAAACATGCATCGTATGGTGAAGTTAAATATATAATGATGTACCCGAAATCATTCTATGTATGCCGTAAAACTTGACTAACGAAATAGTACGCAGACATTATAATCATCTCTACGAAAACCACATAAATTAAGCTTGATATAAAAAAACGTTAATATAGAGGATAAAGACCGTCCTTGCAGTGGCCCAGTATTGTTCTGTAAAGAGAATAAACAACTCTCTGCTTAACTCCCTACAATATACTAAACAGTATTTTGTAACGTTATAATTGATTAAATTTAACAATAGACAGAGATAAGTCAATTTAAAATTAAAACGAAAATAACCCTATAGCTAATTTATTATCTAGTTAAATACTATTACAAGATATTGTAACAGACAGATAACAGTAGTTATTTATAGATTAGACTTGGAAATTAAACGAGCAGTTACCAAGGGCAACACAAAACTGGTATTATGCCAAGCCATTTCATTTTATATCACTTACGCAACCGCGACAGTATCCCTAACTACTTTAGTTATATTTCAGACTATTTTCTAGAAACCTATAAAAAAATCAGGTGGATTCGTAGGTGGGTTGTTATATTGTATAACAGAATCATTTCTTATAAATATATCGTAAAATTTAAAGTTTGTAGGTCTATTTATTCGATAGTTATAATCGAATGAACTATTTAACACATTTTATCTCACTATCTCATTCTGATAATAGATAACAAATATGTCTATCAAAGAGGACAATATTGTCAGAAAACCTAAAGCTGAAACTTTGGTTTTCAGCTTCAGGCTAACCTCCAAATGCTTGGGCATTTTAGGAATTATGATTCTTCGCAAAAGTGTCACTGCTTTTTAAAAAAACGTGTTTTTACCTTAGGAGAAAGATAGAGAAAAGGAGATAACAAAAATGTACATAGTCACTGACTGAAACGTATTGTCATATTCTCCTAGAACGCTATGTTCTACAATCGTAATAAATCTTCACTGCTTCAACTACATTGATGCATTACTTCTCACAGTCCTACCGGTAGTATTGTTACCCACTTGCAATAACTTTATCCTAGATATCATTTTTCAGAGAACAGAGAAAAACGCTAAGCTGTGCTGACATGACAGCTATGAGATTAACACGTTCACGTGTTATGTTATGTGTTAATCTACAAAGAACATAAAATGAAAATCTAATCTCACTATTATAATCCAAATTACTTAAGGGTTTACAATCATATTCTACATTGCAGCAAATTAAACATCATAGTCAAAGAAGAATTTACTTGACATTTATTCGTCAACCTTTTAAATCGAAGCGAAATTACTGTATAGAAATGTTTAGAGATGTTATTGTTACAAAAATTACAGTTTAATATAGAAGCCATTATTAGTGAAAAGCAGGTATCTTTTTCCTTATCTTTAGATGCATTACCTGAGACATTTAGAAAAATTATTTTAATAAATGAAGCGTCATTTGGTCTACTTTCAGCATCTGTTCTTATAATAATTAAGATTTTAAAATAGACAGTTGATTTTGTACCTACTCCTTACATTCATTTAAATGTTATATAGATTATACTGCAGCTCTTGGCATTGCTCCTAATTATTTAATTTAGTACTAATAAGCGATACACTGAACCATAGTAAACCGGATGTCAGTAATAAGATTCTCGTAAAATTATAAAATATGATTGTTAGACAGTACGGTGTACTGCAAAAAAAACACGTTCAAATCAGTGTATGAAAATTGTAAGGCAGAATAAATTCAAAAATAAAAATGAAATAAAAATAGCGCCCAATAAAAGATAATGTTTAGGTTTATCTTAAAATTTAAGAATAATTTTATTGTTACCTACAGACTAAGATTGGGTAAACAAGCATCAAGGAATCTTATCTTAAAAGAAAGCCCTTTCTAAGTAAAGCGAACAACAGTGGAAAAATTAGTACCTACCTAGAGGATTTCAGGGCAACTCGAAGTTTGACATCAAATTTGAATCGCCACAGCTCAGGTCTTCACCACAGACGGTGAGAAATCTATGAACGTTTCTTTACTCAGATTTTACAAGGAATAAAAAAGTGTGTCCTTCTGAGCAGAAAGAGTCATTGCATACTGCGGGTAAATTATGTACACAACAAAAATATCGTTGTGAAAAGAGTAATTAACATTCAATGCATGAGTCATGCTTACAATTGATTCTTGAAGGGTAGCCCAGAGGTTATGAACTCATACGTACCTATAAGTAAATTGTAAGTTTAATAATACAATGTGACTTAGAACGTACGCCACCCGTCGTCATAGTACATCAAACAGCCAAAACAAATAAACACTGGTAAGTAACAATATGTGTTATTTATTTACAAAGTATGTTTTACGCAAGTCATCATAACCAGCCCATTAATGTTCCACTGCAGAGACGGGCCGCCTCTCGTGAGGGAGGGATACTTGGTCTACTAATACCACGCTGGCCAGAAGTATTGGTATCGGTTTTAATTTCAAGTTTTCCTTCTTTTTATTTCGTTAAAGATAACATTCGCAGGTAGTCCCTTAGTCGGTTTTTACGACACCCATGAGATGAGATGGGGTGGTGACATATTGTATTCTTACTCCGTCACCACACGGACAACTTACTTGTCAACTTACGCAAGTACTTTATATTAAAACTAGATTAGTTGTGCCTGGGTAAATGTTGTTTACTTCCTTTCTTTTAATCATTTAAAAAAAAACTACTTTTCACACAAACTGAATTTGAATTTAGGACAAGCATTTTGTTGATAGCATAAGCAATTGACCTGCGTGGGATTTGATCCCGCGGGCACTTCATAACTTTTGAGAAAAAAATGAGGTAACCTATTTCTAAATCCATGGTGCTCACACCAGAATTATCTCAATCATTCTTCATATTTTTTAATTCCAAACTGGTTTATCTGTTTGGTCAAACATGAAGACACAAGCACACACACTTACTATCGTCTATATGTATAATATAATGGAGATGGTTATATAATGCTAGGAAATTCGGCCTACCAATACCACACGCCGTCGCCGTCGCCACGGCAGTCGAAATGTTATTAGTATTCTATGTCAAGTTCGTATTCTTTTGTTTTATAGGAGGTAATATCAGCGGATCTCCCTTAATCGACTTTTAAATCACCACATGAGATTGGAGAAACCTTATTAATATAGTTGCCACACAGGCAGCTAGTTCTTCTCATCTCCAAACATATTGTTAGAATTATTGCTTACAAACAAAACCCAAATTTGCAAATTTATATTCTAAGAAAAACTTTAATGTTTATTTAATGTAAAGAAATCAGTACAAAGCTCTACGTGTTAATTGGGAACAGCTTTTTAATATTGTCTGAACATTGGTATAATGTTTCTTCTGTAGGTCAAACAAAGGATTTATTTGGTTAATGTATGTTCCAGATTACTTGCTTTCTTCTTTTGCAGGTCATTGTCTACATGTGTAGAATTCTAAATATACTATGTTTCTAACGGTTAAAGCAATGTTTCAGCATAAAACTTATAGTAAAGATTGTGGAGTTGTAGCTATACTTTATCTTTATCGGCTGTAAAGTTCAAAGTATGATTCACATTATTGTGATTACTGTGAGCTTAGGTGATTGATTCTGAGTTTTTCTTGTCTGCAACTATTTGAATTTTTCTCAGTCGACTTTTCAGACATCCACAAGAAGGCATGCTAACTATTTGTCCTAGTCTGACTATTAAGTGATTTAGTTTTATTAGCTCCAAAATGACTATGATTTAATTCATTTTATCTATGTATTAACTATGTATATTACACGCTTAGTAATTAACGTTACACGTGGAAGCAAGAAATAAGCAATTATGATAAAAGTTGTATTATCATGGAGTTTATTTCCTCGCGCAGCACGCAACTCATTATTGTCTGTTGTCACCATTATTGTTGGTATCATCAACTGTGTGAAAGAATGCGTGGTGTTTATTTTTTGTAAAAGTTAATCATCATCATTACAGCCCATTAATGTCCCACTGCAGGGACGGGCCTCCTCCCGTGACGGAGGGATACTTGGCCTACTAATACCATGCTGGCCAGACGGATTGCTATATTATGGTTTAATATCAAGTTTTCCTCCTTTTTACTTCTAAAAATCTTTCTACTTCGTAAAGATAATATTTACGGTTAGTCCCTTAGTCGGTTTTTACGATACCCATGGGATGAGATGGTGACTCACTATATTCTAACCGTAATGATGTAGATTAAATGAAACCTATTGTTAAATAAATAAAAGAAAGTAGAAAATAATTTAACTATGTTTATGTTGTTAGTTTTTACTAAGTACTTGGACCTAATACATTGTCAAAATGTTGAGAGATTAATTTAAAGAGATGATTATACTTAATATTATCTTTTGATAATCACCATGTTTTATTGTATTACAAAAAAAAAACAAATACTTTAATAATTATTGCCTTTATTTAAGTCATTAACTGTATTATAAAAGACAGTGTCATTGACTATGTATCTATGTTTTATTTAAAAAAATAACTTTATTTTTGAAGTATTACATTCCATTAATTAAATTATTTTTTGCAATAGTTTTAAGGAGCATATTTCAATAACAAAATGCCTTTGGCCTTGATTGTGTATGTAATAAAGTTAAATGAATGTTCCACGAGAAAACATCGCAAATTAACTTTATTTTTGTATCCAAACATTTAAATGGCTTTCTAAATATCTTCTTAATATTTATTATCACAGTATTAAGAATATGTATCTTTTTTATTTATTAATTTTGCACCTAAATAATTTAATTTAATGAATTGGCAAAGACTTTATTTATTTTATTTTGATTGTTTTCAAGTTTCACAAAAGAAGTTTTTTTCAAAAAGTATGAATCACGATTTTTAACTTGGTATAATATGATTTTACTACTTTAACTTTTTTATTAACTACTAAATTTCATTCTTAATTTAATTGTTATAGGAAATGTTTTAGTTTAAAAGACAATTAATTACGGCCATTTAATGTTTTTAAGTGCAGGAGCAAATAACAATGACTGGGAGATTTCGTCAAACAATAAATATTAACAAGAAAACGAAGTTGCTTTGAAGCGTCAAAATGAGTACTATTTAAGTCTTTGAATCTTAATAGGACAATAATTGAGACATCATCATGATTTCAGCCATCAGAAGACTACTGCTGTAGATGAGCTCCTGCGGGGTTCTGTGGCTCTCTTATCCATTGGTTTCTCGATTTTGTCCATTGTCCAACAAGTGAGTACAGTTAAGAAATTTCTGGAAGTAATATTCCCACGCCCACACCCATCTTCCAAGCGTATGCATGAAGAAACTGTTGAAAGTTTCTGGTCATTATATCATTTTATTTAGACTAACACAACATTTGTGTAATACACGAATGATCTAAACTGTAGAAAATGAAAGATAGTTGTGACGTCTTATTTATTTTAAACTAGTTGCTTGTATCGTATCAGACAGTCTGGCGAATTGGACTGTTACTAATATAAATTCATATAAAAATTACACCCACATTTTCTTGGAATTATATCTATTTTTTGTCTTATTTTTCTTTGAATATTATCGTCTATGTCTCGCAAAGTAGACATTGAAAGTGCTGATGTGTTTGTTTTGTTTGTTCAGTAAAATATTTGTCTTACAGGATAAACTGGGCAACTCAGTTATCTATTTCGTTAAGCCATTTTGTACATCAGTAAAGGTCCTAGTAATATCTGGAGAATGGTTCTATAATTATCAGCAGGTATGTAAATAAGGCAAACTTGGCCAACAGAGTATTAGTATGCCTGTTTGCACTGTCCCTGCAATGACACATTAACTGGCAAAAGAACTTAGCAAAATGGCTTGAATTTTAATATTGTAAGTGAATATTCTCAATATCAGTAAACTGAATACTTTTTTTAACGAAGTACCTAAGAATAACCAGTTAATGAAGTATGTATGTAGACAAGTAGAACCTGATTTCACTAGTAATAGCATGAAAATAAATAAAGAACATTAATATACCCTTCGTTGAATCGTGTTCTTGGTAATTACTTAGGAAGTCAACGCCCTCACAATGCACAATGTTAATGTATCTCAAGAGACACGCACTACAATAAAACACTATATTTAACACAAACATTGATATGTTTGTTGGAAAGTACATTTATACATTGAAATTGGGATAATGTCTTAACCTTGTTTCTAAATATACTTGCATGTTTTCCTACTTTTATAGTCGTCTTAAATCTAGTTTGATGAATTAATTATTCGAGTGTAAATACTATCTTGTTTTATGCGTACTAACATGAAGAATTCACTTCCATTCTTTTCTTTTCAAACTTTAGCACAAAGAAACTTTTGTCAGCTCGTAGGTACTCGTACTAAAAGCTACTACTTTATAACACTCACTAGGAGCCTTGTTGAAATTAGTCACATACACAGGGGCAATGTAAACTTTACAATAATATTGAGCGAAATAACTGACGTTGTGTCACTAAACTTTCAAAATTCAAGCATAAATTCTCTTAGTCTAATTTTCAACAAAACACATTAGTTAAGTACTTCTTCATTAGCAAATATATTATTATTTTTAACACAAGCATGCGGATTCAATATTATTTTCTTTAGTCAAAAGCATCAATACAATTTTCAAGGAAAAGCTTGACTTTGATTGCTTCTACTTTCTCAAAATAAATTCACAAACAAGTAAATAGCTAACAAATTAAACACTGATCTGAATAAACATTTATAAAATATACCTCAAGAGTATTTTGAGACTGAGTAAAATAATGCTTTAAGGAACCAAGGAAGAAGTTCCTTCTTTATACAGAAGATAAAAGGCTTAAGCATCATTTAGTGGTTAAAGGAATTTGATTATAATTCTTTAGGTAATTAAGTTGTTTTTGTTTTATCATGGTATTGTCTTATTGGTTAATGCTAAGTTTTGTGGCATCGATTTATGTTGTTATTATATTTAGAAGATGTATATTCGCAATATCAGACTGCACGTCTGCTTCAGTTATTCCTGTAAATACTTATTTACGCGTGTTCCTATGATTTATATGTTACAGCTGAATAATTTGGTTACCAATGAATCATTTTTGTCTGATGTTAGTACTGTTTTTAATTTTTATAACTCTGAAAAACTTATTTTATAAACAGCTTGCTGCGTGTATGAGTATGGTGTAATCTTGAAGATGATACGTACCTGAAATTAAAGAAAACATATTAATTTATTTGTTTTTTTTACTAATAATACATATATTTTGCTTAAAAATGATTGCTTTTCAATGCTAGGTAGGTGCAATATAAAATGTCAATAAAAGATTATGGTAAAACTTTAACAATAAACTATTTTCTCTATTACAAAATTCTTTCCTACAGTTTGATATTTGTGACGTAATATTAGATTGCCCTAAAGACAATCTCAATACCAAATCTTCAAATCAAATGATACGCGATTATTTCATATAAGATTAGAAACAACACTAGCAGAAACGTGACATAAATCAAACATGAACAGGCTTTAAAATTCGAAGCTAAATTTATATTTGTAAATTGGTTAACATCAAACGATAATTCATTACGATGAAAGATTTCATCTAAAGTCGAGTATTAAGGAATCATAAATCGGTCATACATCGATTACGATACGAAATATGCAACGGTCATACTTCCGATTTCGATAACATTATTTAAAATTGATGTTAAGATGTTGGAAGTTTGTTCACCTGTTTGTGTCTCTTTGAGTTCACTGACTTAATATAAAACGGTTCTCTCGTTAATTTTGTACACGGACACATTTGGAACGTTCGTCTTTAAAGTTTCCTATCTCTTGATTATTTTATCCCGTCTGCTGACCAATTCTATGCCAAAGTTTATTAAACACACCTGATGCTTTACATCGTATTACTAAAATAACAAAACTGTATTTTGTTTCTAATTGATTTATATTTTCATTGACGTGTGGTTTAGTGGTCAACCTCATCATCATCATAAAAGCCCATTAATGTCCTACTGCAGGGACGGGCCGCCTCCAGTGACGTAGGGATACTTGGCCAACTAATACCATGCTGGCGAAACGGATTGGTATAGGGTTTAATTTCAAGTTTCCATCTTTTTATTATGTTAAGATAATATTCACCGATCAACCTGAGCTGCCGAGAATTATACAAGCCGCCCGTGCTAAAGTGCATTTAGCTACAGTAGTTGCTGTGATATTTTTAAAGGTTCTTCAAAATACTAAGGAACTCAAAAGCAATACCACCAAGCATTAAGCGGTTACTAAAAAAATTAAAATCTTTCTTTTCCAAGAATAATTTAATCATACAAAGAGCGGGTAAAGAACGGTATTTGAATGGTGTTAAAAGGTAATTTGTCATAGTTTGTTTTCTACCTTAGCTTTAGTTTTACCTAAAGAAAAAAAAAAGGACAATTGAATATGTTTTTAATATGATATAATTGGAAACAAAAAGTACAAGCCTACTTATTATTACTTTATCGAAAAATCCTAAAATAATCCGACTCCGATGAGAGATAAGAGTTTATCTTTTACGTGGATTAGGTATCTCATAAAAATCTACACTTTTTTTTTAAATAGAAGCAAATTCACATTATTTTTAATTGATTTACTTTTTATTGATTAACCATTATTAAAAGGACAATCGTTCAAGTTAGTGTAGAATTTTACGATTCAAATACTTGTTTTAGTAATGAAAAGTCTAATAAATTTAATTCTCAATACGTCAAAAGAATTTAAAACAATTTTAATGAAAAAGAATGCGTTCGAAAAGAAGTAGGTACTATTGAACCAGCAATACTTTTAGTATGATGACATACAGTTGCATTAAAACTTTTTAAAATCGATCTAATCATTGTTATTTTTTACAAAACCTGAAAACAAACCTACTTAAAATGTAAAACGACAAAACTAAAGACTAAATCTTCTTAGAAAGTTAACTTTTTGTCATAAAGATAATTTATGAGTTGCGACAAATTTATTTATTAGCCATAACTCTTGTGATGGCTATTAGACCAGAAACGCTTGCCACATATCGACCGAAATGTCACCATTGACGTCATACTGAGTTAACTAAATATAATACAACAGATTAAGACCAACCACATTATCAAGTTCCAATTCTGGCATTTGGTTCGACTACAATATCGTATCTCTCAGCCTAATTCTATCTTTTTCAGTAGCTGCATTCGTCGCATCAAGTTGCACGGGAAATTTTAACGCACTGATTTAAGCAACGTTATTTAGAATATTATCAAGAAAAGTTTGTCTAAGACACAGTTGATAAGGATTTCAACAGTGTGAAGCAGTAAGTATGTAGTTTAAAATGTGGTCGAGGCTTTTCATTTAGGCATAGCATTGAAAATTGCGAAATTGGTGTCTGTTTCGTATGTTACATAGAAAAAAAATCGATAGAATGGTTTGAAACCTAATACCGATTAGCATGGTTTTAGTAGGCTACGTTTTAAGGTATAACCCTAAAATCATTCAACAGCTCATTATCATGATGATGATAATAAGCTGTTTAATGACTATTGGAATGACAATATGAAATGAAAAACAAAAATATTAAAATGTTTGTAGGATATAGATAAAGGTACACGCTTAATTTTTTTAATTTACAAGTTGATATTTAATACTTTAATATCGGATATTTTTTTAATCCCCAAACAGAATCCAGTTATGTAATCATTGTTATCTATCAATATGCTCGAGAAATTCTAATAAGCCTACATTATACACAATGTTTTATACAGCGTTCGCTATCTCGCATCATCTACGCATAAATTTAAAAAAAAATCTTTGTCTTTGTATATTTCAATTATACAAAAATAAACTTATACACATTTTATAAAAACAGTCTTAGATAAATAATGCTGTGCTACTTTTCAAAAAACAAAAATAATGTAAACTTAAAAAACCACTGTGTTGCATTTTTGTGTTCAAAAATAAATTTAAGTTAAATTTGCATGTCTTTGTTACATGCAGCTGCAACTGAAACTAGGTCCACTTTTGACTAAAACTAATTTAATTAAAAATCAATGACATGCTTGAATACCATCTGCTTTCTTTTTATACCTAATCAAAACAATCATTTAACTTATTCTTCTGTTTTGTTTAAAGGCTGTCGAAAAAAAATAGTACAAAAAAGTAGAAAAGCCCTTGATTGTCCTAAACTGGATTCCTCGATTGGTATAACAAAATATGCCCTTTCCGTACATCAAGAAGACTTGATACTGCAAAATTGTTTCTGTTTTCTTCTTATTCTTAGTCGACTTTTCGGTGAAAAGCTTTAAATGTATGGACTTTAAGTCAGCGGAAAATACTTTTGTCGAGAGTTTTCTTAACAAAGAATGGCTCTACCTTTCACATAACATAAAATAAAAATACACAACTCAACATAACGCTAAATTTCAACACGCACAAAATGCATAACTATGCGTCCAAAAAAGTCTAACCAAAATAGTCTGGCAGTAGATGTAGGACGCTACTGACGTCATTTGTAACCCAGTCTCAAAATGCACCGGGCCCTTCCGACGTAACGAACACGTGTGGCCCAATTATATTTTATTACTATGCTCAGTAAACAAACCCATCGATATGATGGTTATGAAACCATCAGATGATTCTGTGTTATTATAGTACACCTAACCGTTTAGTGCGTGGGATTATATAAACTTTCACGAACTTGTAACTAAGTTGTCTAAAATAAATGTGTATGTTTGTAGGGAATTCCATGAACGAAATAAACAACGTCTGCTCCATTATTCTGTAGATGGATGACTCTTTGTTGTATTTCATATGAGAGTCTTCAGTTAGGAAGGGCATGTATAAAGTCGGGTATTGACTGTAGAAGTGACAGCAGTCTAAATGTCAGATGCCTACAATCGACCTCGAATTATTTTCGTCACCTGATTGGTCACTATAGAAAACATTCAAGAGGATCTTGCTGATGTCAGCCTATTAAAAAAATAAGTAAGGCAAATTGAAATGTTTATTAAATAAACAGTATGTATCCCGTCAAAGTAAAACATTATTTTGATCAAGGCAAATTTTAAAATAGGTTATTATAGTTTTGACAACAAAGTCTATTGAAAATAGATTTTGAATCATGGTGAGTAATGGGATTCACGCGAGTAAGTTTTATATCACGAACAGTTTACTTTTCGCAAGAAACAATTTTATTACAACCTAGTGTAAACAATAGTAGAGAAAATAAATGTTAAAATACGGTTTTAGAGAAATAACAATAAATCTTTGAGTCAGGAAACAGACACGAATTTAAACCTGATGCCATTTATAACTTATTGTAAGTAGAAATAAATCGTTTCCATTATATTTTACTAGAGACGTTTAGTGTCTAGTCCAAGTTTAGCTTACTATAAACTGTATAGTTTATCGAACGAAATTTATTTGATTTCATAGATGGAATAGTGGCAACTATTCCTAATCCTAAATCGGGTAATATAGGGTAGTATCATCATGACACCCCATTAATGCCCCACTGCAGGGACGGGCTGCCCCCCTGACGGAGGGATACTTGGCCTACTAATACCACGCTGGCCAGACGGATTGGTATTGGGTTTAATTTCAAGTTTTCCTTCTTTTTATTTCGTAAAGATAATATTCACGGATAGTCCCTTAGTCGGTTTTTACGACACCCATGGGATGAGATGGGGTGGTGACATATTGTATTCTTACTCCGTCACCTGCCCGTCCCTGCAGTTGGACATTAATAGGCTGTTAAGATGGTCCTATACTTATTTTATATTCCTGTAACTAAAATCTTTAAGTGACGTTTTATTCTCTAATTATTTTGATCGAACAATTATATGTTTTACGTACTATTGACAAAAAGGTATCCAGAAAATAATGTGGTATTCATTTATTAGTACTCTCATTAGCAAATAAAAACAATTTTTTTGTTAAAAAACATTTTGAGTTGATAAATATTAGACAAGACTTTCTTTGCCAATATGATTATCTATTAATAACGTCTGTATATAATTAGCTATATAATTCTTTTAGATACATCTTAGTGTAGAGACGGACTAAGAATAAACTCTGTTTATGAGAGAAAATATCAAGCCTAATCAGCCCAACTAATTCTAATTCACTCGTCAGATGTTATAACTAGGTTAAGCTTATCTCCAACACCCGCAAGGAGGCTCGTCCTACAGTATGCTATTTATTGACAGTTACCTATACTTAGTATAACAGTTGTAATTTTTAGGTCTTCTAACAAGCTTACGCATACAGCACATTTAGCCAAGACTCTAAATAAAAATAGTAATAAAATTCTTTACTTCCATTAAAATAACTGCATAGCGGTTGAAAACTTAACACAAACAAAACCTATTAATATCAGAAAGTTATCTGATTATGATCGATAAATCAAATGATAGATTATTTAAACATCGACGAAATGAAAGACTAGACACTTAAATCAATCACATTGTGATGATTAATATTCATCTTATTATATCACATGATTTGGCATATCATCAAGATAGAGGCGAATGATATCGTTGACAGTTGATGCCAAGACGCCATTTCTAATTTTCTATAACATTCTAGACTTTTTATCCTAAAACGTTAAAGCTTTCTTCGCTGTGTAGCTACGGCGTATTTTTTCTTTTTAGCTTCATCATTTTAAAAGGTAGGTTTTTTTATGTACAAAAAAATCATTCTTATAACTTTTAAACTATCGTGTTTCATTATTATAAATATTATATAAACGGAATATTAACGCGCATTTTATTTACCTTTATTTTACTTGACGTGCAACTTGTCGTGAAACGTCAAGTAAAATTAAGGTAAATAAAATGCGCGATAATATCCCGTTTATATAATATTTATAAAAATCATTCTTGTTGCGTTGAGAAGCACATTTCACAACACAATTTATCAGTCAAAAGAGAATTCATGGTTTCATATTTTATTCGCACCAAAGTTTACAGTACTTTTTCAAGTTAGCAACAACGTACTTCAACTAGCAACTATGTACTATTACATAATTAAGTATAACTGAAAATCTTTACATATTCAATCGATAAAAGATTCGTTTTTGGCTTTATTAATATTTAGAAGTGGCCTAGCAAAGAACTAAAGTTCAACAAATTTAAAAGATACAGTATGACGTTTCATATTTTTCAAACTGAAACAACTTTGTTCATGCGTACATTATTCAGTTTCGAAAACCTTTTTCGTAAAACCATGAATTTAGTAAGTTTTTATTATTGTATCTAAAAATGTACAATTGTTAATATATAAATTTAATTTAAAAATTTCAAACAAAGCAAAATAACACATATTTACAATGTAAATAATATCTAATAGTTCTATTCTTGACCTCATTGCAAAGTCACGTAGTTAGGTCACTGCTCGTAGTGTTGCGACTCTTCGGATACACTTGTATGCAAAAAAATCGTTTACATATACGAAAAATCGTTATTATCGTTAGACACGTAACTAACTATTACTTATAACTATTACTCGACGTGGTCAAAGGTAACGGGAGGCAACTTATTAAGGTCTTAGTAGTGAATAAAAAAAAATCCTAAACATTACTTTTATTTAATTAATTATAATTAAAATAAAAGTAATGTTTAGAATTTTTTTTTATTCTCTAAAAGTACTAGATCTAATACCTACTACTGTTTATTTATTACGACCTAAATATAAAGGTAAACAACTATGGGGTCGTGTCAACCACAGACTAAAGACTTTAGTATTTGACCGTTGAGAAATGTATAGGAATCAAGGACAAAATTCTAGAATCTACAAATTATGTCTAATGGTGAAATTAATTTATATCTGTGAAATTTGACGTTGGAAAAATTACATTTATTTAAAATTTAAGAAAGATAGTAGTTAAATCAAAGTAATTTGTTACGTGTTTTCTATTGCATAAACGCTTAATGCTATTTTCCAGAAATTTTCATCCATATCAAATTAATGTAAAAACTATAGAATTTGTAATATGTGGTGTTTTTTACAAAGTTAATCAAGTAAGGATCAATACCTTTTACTTATAATGAGATTAATTATATTATTAAATTGTCTTAAAAATCGGATATTATAGTTATCGATCTCTTAAATTTCGGATATTATAGTAACCGATTTTTTTATCCCAGCCTTATTATTCAATTTGTCAAAACTGTCATACCGTACCTATTAGATTTGTTGAACTGTATGTCTCGTATATTATTAACTATATGATTGTATTAATAAACGAGTAAATGCTGTAGCAATTTAATTATTACAACTTGAACTTTTAAGACTTGAATGAAATAAATTATTATGTTTAAAAAATTATACATCACGTGGCTTTATTTTTTTAATTTATTTATTTTTTATTATGTTCCAACTGACCATAACACATAAATATGGCATATAAAATTATACATCTTAAAAAAGTTCTAGTGTAAAACCTTCTAGATGTGAACACAGCATGCAATAAAATTAACATGCATGTCAATTCTCGTACCATATTTTTAACGATTATATCGTTAAAATGTTAATATTTTTAACGATTATATCGTTAAAAATTCGGTTACGTTAACTTTTAGTTGTCAAATTGACACACAATCGTTAAGACAATTTAACAACTAAAAGTTAACTTAACCGAATTTTTAACGATTTTAAGGTACGAGAATTGACATGCTAATGTAATAATTTATAAAAATAGGTTATAAATATAACTGCGCAAAATAAAGGTTTCAGTTAAGGTGACTCAGTTTATTGTGAATGGAATATTTTTTTTGCGTAATAAGATATTTTAATAAGAAAAAACTGGGTAATCTATGGGTATTGCCAGATAAGATAGCATAACATATTAATAAACGGTTGATAGTTATGTAGACTACACGGTTAGGCGGAATCACTTAAAAATAAAGTACATATATGTCATGTAAATTACATTAACATGTACATTAGGGTGGATCGTCAATGTATAAAGAAAAAAAAATGTTATCAAATCGATTTTGAATACCCGCAAAAAGTTGTATCTACTTAAACTATAAGTAAATATATAAAAATTTTACCATTTAGACATATTTTTTAGCCCTCTACCTTAGTTTAAAGTTACTGTAATGTGACTAAATTTATCGTATTATTAAATATTGTACAAACTGTAAATGAAAGTTATTCTTGAATGTTTTAGCAGAAACTTAATAGTAAGATACTCGTTCTTGAAGTTAGAATCAATATTTAGAAAAAAATTTAAATAAATAAAGGCATAAAATTTAAAAAACAAAAGTGGTAAAAAAATGAAATTTCGTAAAAATCTTCAGTTTTGCTATGTACTGGAAAGTCTTTTTTGGTCTCATAATTTAGTGAGATTTAACTTAAGAATGAGATTTAACGTATGGCCTCTCACCAGCCACAGAAATTAATACTTCTGTGACCATTTTCAGACATCGTTCTACCGCTTGTGTGTGACAAGGATAATTTGGCAAATTAATGGTTACTTGATAGTCTTACGTAATTATGTCTTCTAATTCCTCGTCACTAATATTATCTAACATCGGGGGACATGTAACCTGTTATTCACTCCATATAATCCATATCCGTATTATTCGTATCCGTATATTACCCTCAAAGTTTAACTTTGGAACATTAAAGACTTTTATGCCAGATTTTGAACATTGTCTTGCTGCAATTATTTGCCTTAATCCAATTCCATTATGTGTGGTCTATTATTAAACAGCATTGCCAATAACAAATTCTCAACATGAGCTGAAAATGCATTGCAGGACAGTTGCAGTTGTTAAAATCGATGCATTTGCAGCTACAAACATCAAATAATTCCGTAAGACATTTTTTTTTCCATTCTTGCAGCTTAATCGTAAAGTGTTCAGTTTCTTTACATTTTTAGATATCATAAAAAATGTGAATACGTATCAGAATGAATTTTTAATATTTGTTTCACCTAACAATTGGTAATGAAGCTGTTTTCCTTACTTGAATTAGATCCGTCAGAACTGCATCAAATAGTTTAGAGATAGAGAAGGCTGTTTTCCATTTTTTCATTATTTTCTCATTTCTCGTTAAAACAAATCATTAAATTATAATTAAAAATATCATTCATATTTAATGATATGTTTTAGCGTGCTGGCAATAGTTGAAAGCACTTATTTATTAATTAAACAAGATGATCTGAAAATAGGACAAGTTGTTTTTTTGTCGCAATCCTTCTCGTCATTTTGTCACTATAATTTAAAAGTTAAGCTACTAAACAATCAAATCTATAACAAGCTATGAAACTCAATTCAAGATAAAGCGAATTTTATTTAAATATGGCAAAGAAATTAAATTATTATACCAAATGTCAACTACCCCATTTACAAGCAATATTTGCTATTTTTTGTTAATTTTCATTAAAGTTAATAGAGAATTATCACAATAAAGTTGTGTGTTATGCCTGAATTAATAATTTACAATGAAATTGCTATTATGAAAGAATATTGTTTACTGTATTTAACTTAAAAATAAAGACTTGTCTCTAAGTACAAGTGAATGTAGTAGGAACTTGGAAAATACGAGTTTTTCAAAACTTAAAGCTTAGGTAGAGGGCTAAAAATCACTTCCTAGATTTTTTTACTTATTTTTTTTATTCAAATTAAAGACTAATGCAACCTTTTAGAGCTATTCAAAGTAGAAAAACAGAAATAAAAAATGACGATCCACCCTAATGTACATTACAATATAAATTGTCTACATCATAAACTGTGACCGCTTTTGACTTCGATTCGCGGTTTTGTAATCTGGGTCTTTAATCTAGACAAGGTATAATCATAACAGCCTACTAATTCCCATTGTAGAGACAGGCTTCTTCCTGTGACGAATACATACTTGGCCTATTCTGCTGGTTTAGATTTGGTTTTAAATCAAGTTTTACTAAAATCTGTGAACTTTTATGATACCTACGAGCTATTGTCTTGCCAGCTTATTTATGTACATGGCTGTGGTGGCATGGACACCTTTTTATTCTTAGGCCGTTACCACATAAAAAAGAGAGTGTATTATCGAAAAAAACTCAACTAAAGTTCAATACGCTTCCTGTCGTCGTGGTCCATTAAAGTTCAGATATTGTTTATAGCAAAACCGCAACACTGCGGTTTGGCGGAAAGAATATAATATGAGTAAAAGAAATTTGTACTATCGAGTCCAGTTTTACTACTATTTACGAATGAAGATAATTATTATAAGTTGAACTTTACTGTGACGCTATACAAATTAATGATGAAAATTTTTACGTAAATGTGATTCCCCAACCACTCACTCAATAATAAAAACAAAAACAAAGTTTTATTATTCAAAACAAATTGTTTTTTTTTTAGTTTGTTTACAAGAACTGAATTTAAATACCTATCTAAGTATTTTTCCACAAAGAAGTCAATGTAATGATTACATCGCTATAGATAAAAACATTAGAAGGTAAAAAACAAACAAACAAACTTTTAGATCATTATCTAAGCAATAAACAAATAGATTTATATTTGTTTAAAACAATACTTATCAAAAATCACGATAAACTATGGGAAATATTCATTGCCATTGATAAAAGTAATGCGTACAACGCTGTACAGTAATCAGAACTACTTTGATGATAACACACTAAAAGTGCGACGCATTTTACTAACTATCCAATGTCTAAATGCAGGGCAGGGCCTCATACAATGACGAAAAAAAACTTGGCCCACTTACACCACGGTGGACGTATTGGTACACGGTTTTCCGTTCAGTGTTTCTTCTAAGTTCCTCGGTCATACAATATGTTTAAAGGACTCTATATGTAAGGAAAAATACATCCAATTTCATATTTTTGAACATAAGTAGATGTTATTTGATGTGTTAAAAATTGTTTCGTTTCTACAAAGCCGAATGAGACCGGTCGTAAAATTTGTATCATTGTCTTTCTACACGTATAACGTCGACTCCTATTAGTACTCGTAGTTTATTCATTGAGCAAGACCTAAAATAAAAATAAATTAATGAGCCAATTATTTATTAATACCACTTTCCTATAATTAAAGCAAATAACCTCCAAAAATTAAACTCATTACTCAATATTGATTAGAACAAAATGTACCAGTAATACGCCGAGGCTAACACTAAAATATTAAACTGAAGGTCTTCGTTTGCGTCAGAAATGACCGCCAACATTGGGTCAACCCTCCAACACGCGGGGTTATTATTAGCCCTTTGATTTGTCACTGTCAATCAATGTAGACGCCAAACGTACTGTGAATGCGTTACGCAAACACATAAAGCCCAGGTATATAACAGCTGGGGTATACAAGACCTTCCTGTTTACTTTTAATTACAAGAATAGTTAAATTTGAAGGTTAATTAATCAAACGCCTATGGGAAATTGTAAAAATAATTCAAGGATGTTTGGTATGGGTATGGTGGTCACTGCTTTTATGTTTATGGTAGTTAGTAAGAAGGTCCATCGTTTAGTTTTGTAGCAAACTCTTTGGCAATATATTAGCATAACGAGCTAAGATATTCAGCACATTTACGACCTTATCATTTTAGTGTTAAAACTTTAGTATTACAGGATAAAAGAAATTGTTCTTTATCCTGTAATACTAAATGCTATCAGAATTTAATAGTGCAAAAATATCATATAATTGACCGTCACATTTAATAAAAGTGTACAGTTTTTGGTAAAACTTGTAAATTATATGAGATACTCTGGTTCCTTTACGACCAATACAATCAAAGGATCAATGAAACACGTACAAAAATGGTTGAAACGACTCCTTTAAACAACCAAAATAAATGCACCAATAAATTTTGCTCATAAAATTCATTTATAAGGAACAGATGGTCTGAAAAACATACATTATTTTGTCGCAAATGGTACTGTAAACATTGTGACAAACTTCCAATTAGTGGCGTGTAAGGTCAAGATCACATCGCCAAGGTCTCTCATACGTTCTGCTCATGATCCGCCTGCCACTTACGTAATTACGAGTATATCAAGTAATATTCTGCCATGAGACAGACAAAATTTTTCCATACTAATTATGTTAGAACGACTTCCGTAAATAATGACTTACGAAAAAAAAATGTGACACAAAATCAACTTCAACTGTTATGTTATGTTTCCTTTTTGTTTGTGACGTATTTGTCATCTGTTACGGATACATAATAATATACTGTTGTAATAAATTTTATTTAATTTATAACATAAATTATAAATGAGCAATTTTAAGTGTGTCTGTCTGATTCTAAAACAAAACAGTAGTGTCAGGAAACAGTAGTAAAGTGGTTGGTATGTTCGCTTTTTACGACATTCTTGGGTTCCATGGTGTGGTCACACCCTGTATTCTTTATCTCTCTATATGTAATAATCCAACTAATATTATAAATGCGAAAGATTGTGAGGATGAATGAATGGATGGATGTTTGTTACTCTTTCACGCAAAAAGTACTAAATGGATTTTGAAAATTTGAAATATATATGTAGTTCAGGGTGTAGAATAACATTTAAGCTACCTATACAAGGCGGGTGAAGTCGCGGGCATAAGCTAGCAAATTATAAAAGCCATAATTATTAGTTTATTAATGAAATAAATTTTTTTTTTTCCGATTAGGAAACTGACTTCAACCAAAGCGATGATAAAAATTCTAACACCTACGACAAAATTTCTCCAAAACATTTTTTAATGTTTCTTACCTCTATGTTGGAGTAAAACTTTAGCTTAAAAATAATATTTAAACCACAAACTTCATCAAACAAATCTTTACCATAAGTAGATACTATTCATAACGTTATACGTATTAGTTTCTCCGTGTGGTGACGGAGTAAGAATACACCACCCCATCGCATTCCACGGGTGTCGTTAAAACCTACTAAAAGACTATCATCTTAACGAAATAAAAAGAAGAAAAACTTGAAACTAAATCCTATCCCAATCCGTCTGGCCAGCGTGGTATTAGTAGGCTAAGTAACCCTCCGTCACGGTAGTACTGTCTACTGAGTACTGTCCCTGCAGTGGGACATTAATTGGTTGTTATTATGATTCATAACGGTCTTCTGCTTGAACCATGCACGTGTCAAGGTTTTTAAATATAAACCTACTTTATAGGCTACTGCGTCATTATTGATCCGTCTGCACCACAGGCTTGTCCTACGTTACAGGTATTTAAAATTAACTTCAATACCAAGGGTTTTTACATGTTGCTATGTGGTTATACATTTATTTTTATATACTTAAGTACGAGGAAAAAAATAAATAAACCTTTTTATCTAAAACCTTACCTTGCTTAATTAATATCGTCTAAACGGAGGCGGCTTTGTTCACCTTGGTTGGTTAGAGTTCTAGAAAGTACTTTTTTTTCTGAATTTCTAACACATTTTATTAGAATAGAATAGAATTTTATTTCTCTTCCACAAAGGTGTCGTAGGTCTTAGTATACATAATTGCAGAGTTAAAAGTTTAGTTATTAATGCTATTATACCTATATAGCCTAAAACTTCCGCAATGAGAGTTCACACCAGTAATAATTGAGACTTTTGCATTAAATCAAACAAACCCTTCATCTTTCGCTATTATTATAGAATGGCTAAGATTTAATCTTAAAAAAATGTATTTATTAAATACATGAAATGAATGTTAAGAGCATAAATAAATAGGTAATGTGATTTCGCACATTACTAGAAAATAAATAATGCAAAACCTTTCTTTGATCTGAGTCCAAACTAAATATAACATTATCTTTATTACACTATGTCAACTAACTTAATATATTATTATATATATTTTCTCTTTAATACAAGTGTGCCAATTTGTTAGTAATCGAGGGCAGTAATATATCATCTAATAGAAATAGACAGCTTTCTTTATTATAGTCGTGTCGTTATAAATTAAGAGAAATTTCTAGAACATTGAAATATTATTTCTTCTCTTAGAAGATAAAATACTTCAAAAGACATTTCTTATTAATTACCTACAAGGTACATTCGGTACAATTCTTAGAAAACCCTGTATTTAAAATCACATTAAAGTCATACTTCATTGTTCAATCTTACACATATTTTGGTCAGACAAATTCCTACGTTACAACTAAAATCGCGCCGTGAAATTACAATAAAAATAAAGATAACACCTTGTATGTTGAACTTTAAGGGCTATATTTGTTTGATTGTGTTTAAAATACGTTCAATGACATGACGGAGGAGCGTTGCGTCTAATTGCGTCTTGTCACGCGATAGACATGGGAGGAGCGACGCACTCGCGCAATCGAGACGAGTGCAAACGTCACCACCAGTTTTTTGTTGTTATTAAGTTTATTTGTATTTATATAAATTCAACCTTAACCTGTGTTTGTAATGCCAATGATTTGCGTAAAACGGAAAGTTACGTAAGCAACAAATGTCTTTCTATGCCGCGTCTGTCAGGCCCACAGAAATATAGTCAGACCCAAGCAGAAGTTTCCAAGCTACTATTATTGAAGATTGATTATTGTCAATACAATAAGTAGGTAATTATTAATTAATTGACACTATCCTGGAACACATGTGGCAATACAGGCAAACATCCTACTTTGGAGAACTTTGTGATCCCTTCATCATCCCAAAACTGTTTTGGTTTTCTTGTCACATTTGAATCAGCTAGAATATAGCCTACAGTTTACGCACAATTGCAGTGGTTTGACACTGATAATTTAATGAAGGTGTTTAATTAAAATGCAGAACATGCAACAAATAAATGGCAATGTCGGTAGTAATTCCGAAGGAAATTGTCATGGGAACAATGCAATCGTAAAGTTGTAACCAAAGACAATGCTGCAATGTAGAGTTAAGCAAACGCTTTGCATGTTTGGTTGACCTTATGATAATTACTTACTCATTGAATTTTGTCTTTTTTCACAAAATTGACCAATCGAAAACGAATTTTGAATTGTTTTTAAAATTTTCTATCCTGTATTATAAAACCTGTGCTGTATTATAGAACTAATTATTTTACCTTTTCTTTATCTTAAGATACTCTTAATTAACAATAGTTCCATATATTATGTTAAAAGTATCATAAATAATTATATTATAACAATGGTTCTGTATTTAATTTTATATCTTTTATATAAATTCATTCATACTAAAGAAATAATACAATATAATTTCCTTAATTCTACGAAATAGTAACAAAGAGAAAAAACATGAAACAAAATAATCTTATCTGTTACTTGGTATTTTCCAAGATTGTCGAAATAGGTATTAGAATAAAAATCAAGAAAATGTTATCAATTGAAACTGATTTTTATATTCTACAATTTAATCTGTAATTGTTGACAAACAAATTACCACAAAACAGAAATAAGCACAGAAGACAATTTGTATCTATACACAATGCGCTCAAGCAAAGTGTATCTATCGTTACCAGAATATGGGCCTATTGAACAGAAGATCGTCCAGGTCGGAACCACCCACCGCTGTGAGCGCTTCGTCCACCTCTAAGCACTAGTGTGAAAAAGTTACTATGTTTTGGTGGAAGGTCACAAAGTATTTATTCAAATTGCAGAGCTTTGCAGAACTTAGCAGTTGCATTGCGGGAATTACTTTTTTGGTCTGCCATCTAAATGCAACAAAAAGGGATTAATGCAGCTCAGAAATAGATATATTTGCCTATCACATCTATTGGGTGAAATTATTATTGTTTATAATATATCTTCCTGTATCAATTTAAGGTATAAAAATCAAAGTATGTACATACACGATTTTGAATTCGTAGTACGAATCTGTTGTATACAAATACAGACTTAGTTTCTTTATCATTGTGTGATATTCTCCTTGATATGACAATGACAGGTGCGTGTTAACTTAAGACATTGCCTTCTAAACTACCTGTATCAACTTATTTAGTATTATAATTAGAATACACTTCTCATCTCAAAGTGTTTGTCCTTATTGTTAGGTATTGAAACAATATTGTATCACTGGTAATGTATTGTTTGTTTACAAACTTACACGTATTGAAAATAGGGTATTTTAGTAAACTATTCTTAGCAATTTGTTAATTAGTGCTACTTATCAATTTGCATCATTTTGCATGTGGTGACGGAGTAAGAATACAATATGTCACCACCCCATCTCATCCCATGGGTGTCGTAAAAACCAACTAAGGAACTATCCGTGAATATTATCTTTACGAAATAAAAAGAAGGAAAACTTGAAATTAAACCCGTCTGGCCAGCGTGGTATTAGTAAGCCAAGTATCCCTCCGTCACGGGAGGAGGCCCGTCCTTGCAGTGGGACATTAAAGGGCTGTTATGATGATTTATATTTGTCAGTAACATTCTTGCTTCTACTGTATTTAAGTCTAGGAGTGGTGCACGCCTAAAACTTTGCACAATTCTTATTCAAGCAGATTTTAATGTTAGCAATTATGTACAGTCAAATGATATTTTAAGTGATGTTCAAATTAACAGATAAAATAGACTTCATAATCTGCCTGAAATAAGATTTTTTAGGTTACCTAATGATGAGCCAATAGATCACAATTAAGGTAACGGTAGTATTACCTAACATTACAATCTCTATACGGTAAGTCTTTTAATAAATACTGATTCTAATACTAATGGCATTTAAGTAATCTATACTAATATTATAAAGAGGTAAAGTTTGTGTGTTTGTTTGTTTGTGACGTTACAGGGGGTAATCTCTGGATCTAATGAACCGATTTAAAAAATTATTTCTGTGTTGAATAGTCCATTTATCGGGGAGTGTCATAGGCTATATAGTATCACGCTATGACTAATAGAGTAATGAAATATGTTTTAAAAACGAACGCGTTTTTTCGCATATAATATAGATATAACTGTTCTGTAAACATGACTGTGACAACACTATGTCTTAGAACATAACAAGAATTTGTAAGATAACAAGAAAAAATAAAAACTCTCCAAGATTTACGTAGACTAACAAAACAGAAGTTAATACAAGAAAAGAGATAAAATTAAAATAGAAACGATATTATTTTACTTATTTCGTTGTATAAAAGTTTATTCCGGTACGTCAGTTTTGTTATTACGTAAAAAATTATTATCCCTTAAAGGATCTTCTACGCGTTATAACAAAATTTGATTTCAGGACATTAAATATTATGACAGCTATAAAGATACACACTGAAGCAATAATAACGAAGCAATGGAACTAGAACGCACCGATAATGAGTTCTTAGAACATTTTTATTGAGACGCATGCGATAGCGCACTGCTATCGCATGCGTTTCAATAATGCATGCGGCCGTTAGTACTTGCAGTACTTCATGGAGAAAATTTTGGTTTATCGACATTTATTAATGTTCTTAAAAGATGTTAGTTAATTAAATGAAAATTGATTTTTAGAGTAGTATACAAGTTACTGAAACTACTTGACATTGCCAAGAAACTGTCAAAAAGCAACTAATAAATAACGTAACTGGCGTAATAATTGAATGGTAAAAACTCATTTGCACATGGATTATCGGAATAACGCATTCGGTATTATCATAGACCGCTATAAACGCGCCCTTGTGGAAGAGCCTTAATTTGTATAAATGTCAAAAAAAATATGTCAGTATGTTTACCCGTGTCTAGTACGAATTCAGATATGTTTGGGCATTGTGTGAATGTGTAAAGTATATTATTATTTAGAGGTCAGTACCAAGAAAATAATGTACCGAATCACATCAAAACACCAACACTGATAATGATACCATTGAAAATATCATTGTTGTAAAACCATACAAAGATGACGAAAGAAATATTAACTACGCAACTGTTGACGAAGTAAACAAATACATCACTAACAAGCAGAGACAACTTATTCTATATTTTTCAACTTAATTGTGTGAATTTCAACGTAAATTAACACATTAGTTTCGTAATACAAAGCATATATTAAGTATTATATAGTAACTTGACGTATCAATGGCAATACTAATTGTTAAATATATTCAGCATAGTAATATTAGTTGTGACCATAAAACATTGGCAACACCTTGAATGACCAACAATGGTTAATGTCAAATTCGTGCCAGTAATGTTTTTGAATTACGAATTATTCTTTTTTTAAATAACGTGATGTAATGTTCCTAAAGTAACTAAAAGTTTTGTTTACATTATGCTTTCAACGCGGAATCATAATACTGGGTGTGACTATCTTAACTGATCCTGACAAAAGAGTCATCTTAATAATTATCTAATCTAAACACGAAAGAAAGTTCATCAAATTTGACCAAATTTTGGCAGAAATTGCCAATTAAGAGTATAAAGAAAGAAATCTGTTCTTGGGCTAGAGTATATTATTATCTTAAATTGTAATGAATTGTTTAATGTGTTACTGGTTTTCGATTCACTATCATTTAAGACACTACAATATATGTTAAAGACTTAACACTTGTACGTTTACACAAGTGGTAACACAATAGTGAATATCATTGACATCACTGTCTGATGAAATTATTGGAATGTACTGTTATCTTTACAAATCTTATTTACTTCCTTTACTTTGAAACATAATCTTCATCCCATCAAGGCAATCAAGAGAAAATACAAATGACATAGAACCAAATCTTAACCCTACCCGTTTTCAATATGGCTGACATGAGTATTTCCATACTGGAGAAGACACACTTCTTGAGCGAGACATTAGGGTTGGTTATAAATACATTAAAACTAACTTCATAGAAACCAAACGAGATCAAACGTTCGAAGCATGATGATAACATCATCATCATAACAGCCCTTTAATGTCCCACTGCAGGGACGGGCCTTCTCCCGTGACGGAGGGTTACTTGGCCTACTAATACCACACTGGCTAGAGGGATTAGTATAGGGTTTAATTTCAAGTTTTCCTTCTTTTTATTTCGTAAAGATAGTTGTTACGGTTATTCCCTTAGTCGGTTTAAACGACACCCATGGGATGAGGTGGGGTGGTGGTGACATATTGTATTCGAAGCAATTATGCATGCACATCATTCTTTATTTCGTATAGGTTATCTCCATCCTGACGTTCACTAATTACAACGAATTGTTAACATTTTGTCAGTACACGTCATTTTTGCTAAATTTAAAATTCATAACGGCGGCCCATGAATGTCCCACTGCAGAAACGAGCCTCCTCCCATGACGGAGGGATACTTGGCCTACTAATACCACGCTGGCCAGACGGATTGGTATAGGGTTTAATTTCCTGTTTTCCTTCTTTTTTTAAAATTGGCTATAGCTAAATGCATACATTTATAAAGTTATTTTTAGCAGCATCATTAGTTTAGTTAAGCAATTATCAACAAGCATTTTTTCTTCATTCGTATAAATTGTTTTAGTAGTTATAATTAGCACCTTGACATATAGACTCGGTTTTAAAATGAGTGAGCTAATTAAGAAGCTAATTACTATAAACAACTGTATCCGGGGTACGTGTGTCTATTTATTTTGTTAACCTTATGATCATTTTAGTTTACGTTAAATTAGTATTAACTTCAACTGCGCACTTAAATTATTTTCTTTTCAGAATATAAACGCAATAAATTTCAAAATGTCCCGAACCGGTCATTGTTTGTGTGTTACTAACAGAAATGTTCTGTGTCTAGAAGTTCTTTATGTACGTTAAATGCGTGTTTATAAAAGTACCGGTGACATAAAGCGTTAACCCTATTTTTTTGTATGTCCTTATTAAATGAATTATCGTGATCTGCAGTTCAAAATTTACGTTTCACTTGTAGCCAAAAATAAACCATTTAAACTATAAATATCCTTGTTTATTTCGTTAGTCATTGTGAAAGTAAACAAATGGATAAACAGATCTTTGTTGATCGGCAAATCTTGCAAAAGATGCAATGTCACTGAATCACTAACTTTTCAATTTTAATTCATCATCATTTCAGCCAATTGACGCCCACTGCTGGACTCCTCCAAGTATTGCCACCTTATGCGGTCTTGTTGTATTCCAATATTA
This sequence comes from Schrankia costaestrigalis, assembly GCA_905475405.1. NCBI lineage: Eukaryota > Metazoa > Arthropoda > Insecta > Lepidoptera > Erebidae > Schrankia > Schrankia costaestrigalis. The sequence continues at coordinate 6,157,787 of FR997830.1, forward strand.
CCTGTAATATCTATTCCAAAAGATATATTTATTTTAGAGTACCACATGTGCGCAATATTATACGAAATGCATCAGACGCAACAGTCACGCCCCCTTGAGACGATTTAAATATAGCACGCTATTCATCGCCGTCTCTCTTCCTGGTTAGCAGATAACAACCTTGTAAAACGACGTAGTACTAGAAACATAGGATTACGAACGTGAAATATTATTGTTGCAATTACATAATAAACAGTATTCCAAATAAATTCACATTGTTCTGCAAAATCTATTTAATGCATTAGTTACGAAAATAAAGTGTTAAATTTAAGATTTTTAGTTGTGTGTTGTTTAAAACAAGATGTTATGTGAAAAAAAAACCAAGAAATCAAACATTACTAGATTTAATTGCTTTGATATATTTAATTGCTTTGCTCACCTATGTTTCATATACATTGAGTGTTTCTTGGGTCATTCCGCCAAATCACACTGTCCGGTAAGGACAAAATTTCAAATAATTTTGTGAAATTTTATATAATTTTGTCCTTACCGGACAGCGTGATTTACCGGAATGGCCCTCTTATACATTCAGAATAGTGACTTTTTTTTCAGTTTGCCGTTTTCAGCATGTAATTAAGTATCAATTAGTGCAACTTACCCCGCCACTTACAGGCTATTCCCCATATCTTAGTTAATCTTATCATAATAATGTATTAAAAGCACATGCATGTCACATTAGTGATGTGCACGATAAATAATATGTTATTACTAACACAAACAAGCGTCATTAAAACGGTCATACGTCACTGATTAAGCAATTCGCAAAAGGATGTACGTCCTGTTCAATCAAATGGACTCAAAACTATTATTTTTGCACATTAAAAAGCTTTGGTAAGAGAGAATGAAGCCGAACGTCCACCGCCGGCTAAACTAAGTTGGTTTAGCTTAGCTCGCATAGTTGAGCCAGTTTTTCATACATGTGTGTCCACCGCAAACTATGCCACATGTATGAAAAACTGGCTCAACTATGCGAGCTAAGCTAAACCAACTTAGTTTAGCCGGCGGTGGACGTTCGGCTTGAGTGTACTAATTTGATGATATGAGAGGTACTCCTTTGCTTAAGCTGTCTAAAAATGGCTGTTTTGAGCTGCCTTCGTTATTTTAGTAATTATAGTAAACACTTTCATGTATTAAATTAATTAAAGTGTAGGAAGGATAATTTTGAATTCGGATAATATACGTCCAACCGTCAATACGTCTTCTTGTCATAATGTCCAAACTTCAAACTTTAGTGACAAATTGACAAAGACATTTTTAATATCTAAGTATAATATACAACATTCATCTCCAAAGTACATTTCCGGAAAAAGTAATCAGTTCCCAGAAATCCAAAGATCAGAGACCTTATCTTCCTAAATTTTGCAAATTGATGGCATGGTTATTATTTTCAAACGTTAATCTTTCAATTCTGCAAAATTAAACGTCGGATAATAATATGAATAAATGTGCAGTTATGACGGTTATTGCGTCCAAAGTGTTGATGGCTGTTGTTTTTCTTTGCACAAAATCTGCACTAATATAAATTATGAATTCTCTTTTAACACGATGGTTGGTCAAGGAAACTAAAATTTACCATTATGTGACTGTAATTTTGTATACTTATTATTGTTCTAACGAATGAAACTTTTTAACATCGTGTTAAAACGAAAGTGTATCTATTCTGTACACTCGGCACAAATTAGTAGGATAGCTAGCTATTATAGTCATCATTATGTCAGTGACCAATATAAGCTGTGTTTGCAAAGCAGTTGTGTTAATTTATGGCATAAAAATATCGCATATTTTACCATAACATTTACATAGGGCAACAAGTAGTAATATCTTTCAATACCACTAAAATAGGCCCCGTTTTATATAAAGGATACTGACTACTTAGTTCTACACACAAGGGGTGAGTTGATGCGGTTTAAACATCTGCTTAAAGTCAATTAACTACCTAAAAGTTACGTAAGATACATACAAGACTTTTTTTTTTATCCATAGCTGCTTCATCATCATAACAGCCCATTAATGTCCCACTGCAGGGACGGGCCTCCTCCCGTGACGGAGGGATAATTAGCCTACTAATACCATGCTGGTCAAACGGATTGGTATAGGTTCAAGTTTTCCTTCGTTTTAATAAGTAAAGATAATATTCACGGATAGTCCCTTAGTCGTACACTCGGCACAAATTAGTAGGATAGCTAGCTATTATAGTCATCATTATGTCAGTGACCAATATAAGCTGTGTTTGCAAAGCAGTTGTGTTAATTTATGGCATAAAAATATCGCATATTTTACCATAACATTTACATAGGGCAACAAGTAGTAATATCTTTCAATACCACTAAAATAGGCCCCGTTTTATATAAAGGATACTGACTACTTAGTTCTACACACAAGGGGTGAGTTGATGCGGTTTAAACATCTGCTTAAAGTCAATTAACTACCTAAAAGTTACGTAAGATACATACAAGACTTTTTTTTTAATCCATAGCTGCTTCATCATCATAACAGCCCATTAATGTCCCACTGCAGGGACGGGCCTCCTCCCGTGACGGAGGGATAATTAGCCTACTAATACCATGCTGGTCAAACGGATTGGTATAGGTTCAAGTTTTCCTTCGTTTTAATAAGTAAAGATAATATTCACGGATAGTCCCTTAGTCGGTTTTTACGACACCCATGGGGTGAGATGGGGTGGTGACAGAGTGTATTTTTACTCCGTCACCACACGGAGAATAGCTGCTTAATTAAAATTAAAAACTAACGCAATTTATAATACAAACTCATTTTCCAGATTGTAACTACGTCATAAGGTGACGTGAAACTGAGACTTATATTTTTGGTATGAAACATTTTGACGCAATCATCGGAGGTCGAATACGTGTTAAAATCTATTTGTATACCACAATTATAATTATGTATTTGGACGGTAGCGTAGGAAGTACTATAAACTTGTTGTTTTAGCTGCTTAAGTGCGTCCTTAAAATTGTTTTCAGGCAATAAACGAAAGTGTTAGCTAATCTTATATTTTCGTCGTTTATTAACTATGGCACTTTAAATAGCTGCCTACGAGCACTTTCGCATTCTAATAATTATAGCTGGGTTAACAGCGGTGGTAAAATGCTTGACCGAAGCAAACCACGAACAGTTTACTTATATGACAGGGGGCAAAAAAATAGGCCAAGTATCCCTTCGTCATGGGAGGAGACCCGTCCTTGCAGTACACAAGGACATAAATGGGCTGTTATGATGATACACAAATGGTAATAAAAAAACTTTTCATACAAGATGTCAGCAAACGGAATCATTTTCAGACCCAAACTTAATAATATTTCATTGATTTGTTCGTAAAGACAGACTGACATTATTCATCAATATTGTACGACATTGATAATAGAAGTTTAATGGGGTAATAGTGCTACATCTGAATTTAACGCCCCACTTAATTCTAGACACGTGATTGTCTAGTCGGCGCCTTGTATTTTAGACTCATCCTGAGAGGCGTGTGAGCAGAATAAAAAACATGTGTTCTTTATAGCAGTAGGAATATATCGTTCGAAAACAATAGATTTTTTTTTATAGTTCTGTTATGTATCTACTGAGTATATACACTTCTTTAGAAACATAAAAACTATTATTATTACTCCATGATAATAATTAACTCAACATAGTGCAACCAGAACCAGCCTTATGCAGGCCTGATGCAAATGTAGTCGCTCTTCGAAATCCTGATATGTTAAGAACATCCTAGGTTTAAATTAGTCAGGACTCCAACACACATCTGCCTTTTGACGTCTAAAACGTTCCCTTTGTAAAAAAATTTGATACAACAATCATAATCAATTCCATTTGTTTTGATTTCACAAAGAACTATTTTTGTTGATACTACAATAACAAATTCAATGTCAGTTTTCACACATCTGTTTTGTTACCAACTGTCAGATGCCACTCATATAGCGGGAGGTTGATTCTTTGTCTACTTTATGTAGAGTATAATTTTTATTTCCATACAATTTTATTCTTTAACTTCTTTACATACCCATGAACCTTATTCTGAAGACATAAGATTGATTTTTAAATGCAAGTATTTGATTACAATGCCGTGATAAAGTGTGTATTTTATTTGTATGGTGTTGCTTGTCCTTGCAACGTCAACTGGCCTACTGACCTGGATATGCACGAAACTAAACAAATTTGATACTTTTGTTGTTGTTGTATTCCTTGGTGCTTTTTGCGAGGTCACGGTGTATATCCTGGGTTATAGGAGTTATGGTTCTGGAAAAAGAGATGCGATAAGCTTTTTTTTTTTTTATAAATATTCCTCACATATTCACACAACGCCATCTAGTCCTAAACTAAGCAAAGCTTGTACTATGGGTACTAGACAACGAATAAACATACTTAAATACTTTTTTTTTTGTAAATACATAAGTACATATTATACATAGAAAACACCCAGACCAATGCAAACAATCATGTTCATGCACACAAAGATTTGCATTGACCGGGAATCGAACCCGAGACCTCTGCGTAGCAGTCATGTTATATAACCACTACGCCACAGAGGTCGTCTTATAAAAAAGTTATTTTCTTTAGTTTTTTGTGTTTTATAATAGAATACTCGAGAATAGTTTACTCTTTAACATTACTAAATGTACAAGTTTTAGATTGTTAAGTTTAGCGTTTGTAATCCAGAATTTAAGCCAATTACAAGTATGTTATTTTAAAAAACTTCAACATTGAGTCGATTTAACATACTGCACATACGGGCCTTATAACCGGCCATTACGCTAGGCATTCTATTGATTTCGTAGAAATAAAATTTGCTCTTTTTTTTACTTATCCGACCCCAATGGAATGAGATAGGGTCAAAAACCCTGAGTCGCTGGGTACCTAAAACGCAGTTTGCCAATTTCGCTTTATGCCTAGACCTAAAAAGAGATCGTCCTAGGACCATTACTCCGTTGCTACTCGAAAGAAACCAAATTCATTAAAATACAGTACGTAACCGTCCGTTCAAGTAAATGAAACAAATAGTATTTACGAGTACAATATTAACAAATTACGACCAATTGACAAAGATTTCATAACGAATGGCGACGAAACTACTCGGCGTCAATAAAGCCCGATTTACACATCGACAAGTACAGTAGCGAGTTAAGTAGTAAGTTGCTGATTAAGTTGATTTAAATAGATCTCCATCCTATTTTTTGGCAAGTTAAGTTGGCGAGACGCGAGAGAGGGGGCTTCTTCGTACTTAACAAGCCAAAAAATAGGATGGAGATCTATTTAAATCATCTTAATCTTAAAATACTACTTAACTCGCTACTGTACTTGTCGATGTGTAAATCGGGCATAAGAAAACAATAAATTACGTTTCATTGTCTTTAATCATTAATATTAATTATGATAAATAATTTTAAAATTGTATTCTAATTAATTTGATGATAGAGTAAAAATGTAAAGCGTGACAAAGAATAATGGCAAGGAAAGTGGTGAGTTAAGAATTAATAAATTAATTAAGGTATAATTTTACCAATTTAAAATTAATTATTAATAATATTCTAATAATCCATTCTATAAAATATGGCGCATTGTTACCGATTATAAAAAAAAATATTTTTAATGGATAATTTTCACTTAGTACTTAGTTTTTAATTTAAAATCAATTTGGATATAATTTTAAAATTTGGTCGTTACTTACCTAATCTTTAACTATTTTGTATTTTTTTATTGCAAATACCTTTGAGTCATTTAATTATTAACAAGCTCAACGCCTTGTCATCCTATAAACTCATAATGACATAAAAAAGAAATACTACTTTAAATGTCATTAATAAAAAACTAAAAGCTACGTAATACTACCTATTCGCCAAGAGACGTTAAGGGTCATAGCACATATAACGTAACGTAAACGGATCGGCACCGCCTCGCCTTTTTCCTCGGTGTCAAACGTCAAAAATCCGATTACGTTACGATTCCGATCAGTGTGCGTTGCAGTAAGGAGTTTCATACAAATAATACTGAACAAATATAGAATAATAATAAAACTAAATATAAATATTATCTATATTCGGTTATCAGTCTACAATCAGATATTATTGTCACAACATGTTATCATATTTATCGATAGGTCTTTAAACTATAATATGGCTCACCGTATGTAGAGACATATCGATCAAACTTAGTCTAATTAACATTCCTTGAAGATAATGTTTTTTTATTGGGATTAATGTCATCTACTGCTCTTTAAATGCTAGTATTGTGTGACAGGGTTAAAATAAGGATTAGCATATCACGCTAAGGCTAAAAGGATAAGTCTAAGTATCACGCTGTAAGGCTCAAGGGAAAACTAGACTAGATTTTCTTTGTAACTCGCAATGACTTTAATCAGAAACAATTGAGAAGTTAAAGAACTCCCCTAATGTTTTATTTTCTTAAAAGTTGCCTTTCAGTTATACAGTATCGCAAGGTTAGTATCTAGAGGATCCGCTAAAACTTTATCTATTAAAAAATTGAATACAGTAAGCTTTTTAATAATAAGCCTGTGAACGTGGGTCATTTAAAACAGCAGATTTTTCCATTTGTTTAATTGTACCTTCTTGCCTGATTGAATTATAAATATATTCCTCACATATTCCTCACACTTTCACACAACGCCACCTACTCCCAAACTAAGCAGTACTATGAGTACTAGTAAATACATACATATTATGCATAGATAACACCCAAACCAATGCAAACAATCATGTTCATGAACACAAAGATTTGCATTGAGCGGGAATCGAACCCGAGACCTCTGCGTGGCAGTTATGTTATATAACCACTACGCCACAGAGGTCGTCAAATCGTTAATCTGTAGTTAATAAGTATTTAAAAATGAATTCACCAAAGCAAAAAATCTTTAGTGTAACTAACTCTAACTGCGTAGCGTAGAAACACGTCAGATCGTTTCTCGTCTGCGAAAATAATCAAATTGAGTTTAATTGTTAACTTGACATTCTCTGGACAGTTTCAAACATTGCGTCTGTGTATACTGCGCGTCTTGTAAATATTAAAAATAAACTGTATTGAAACCACATTTAGTTCTTTCCGTAGAATTATTTTGTTCGTAAACTACTAAGAATAATGTTTTCCTGTTTTTGTAATCTTTTTCACATAGATTTTAAACAAATTAGTAACATTAGACATCTTGCAGGTATAACTCGCTTGTAGTCATCATAACATCCCATTAATAACCCATTAGAGTAACGTGTCTCCTCAAGTGACAGTAGAAAACTTTCCTACATTAATAGGCCTGTAAACCAATGACCAGGAACATTTCAATAGGATTTAATGTCAAGTTTTTCTTCTTTGGTTTTCGTAGAAATTATATCTTAAACTTTCCTTATGTGACATTTTTAGAACTCCGATGGATGAGACATCGTTGTGACATCGTGTGTTTTAACTTTGTCACTGTACACAAAAATAAGGTATCCAGAGAAAGAACGAAATTTGCTTTGGTTGAAAGAGGTTTTAACTTTTGATAATTAAGATATTAACTTCACATATCAGGATTGAACGAATACATACGAACTTTCTAAACTTTCCATCCTTTTCAATTAGTCATTAGCTAATTGAAATAGATAGAGAAACAAAACCAGTTTGCAATACAAATACAAGATAAATCATCATAACACTTTCATTTATTTACATAATGCCAATATGTGGTCTATTAAAATTATCTACGTCTAAACGAACTGATCGTGTGACAGGCAATGTGACTTTTGTATTGTTCTCATTCGTTTTCTATAGAATAAATTAGTTCTAGTACATAATTATACACTTAGAACGTAAAGAATTGTACAGACATTGAGCTTGCAATTCATCGTGCGTGTTGTTGAATATCGAACGTGAGAAATGTTATATAATTAGCGGAGTTTATGGAGAACGGAACGTTGGGACTATAATGTGTAATAAAATTAAATTAGTACTGTATCTGTGACCAGGGTCATTGCAAATTGTACAAAATGTAAAGCTCTTAATTATGAAAGCAAAACGCAATATCGGACTAAGTAGGTAATCAAAAATACTACTAAGTTTCTAAAAAGTTTTGAGAAAGTTATTGCTAGCAAAAAGCATATAAAAGTCCTTTGTTTAGATGTTTTCAATTTGAGAAATGGCAAATACTAATACTCGATAAAACAAACAAGTTTTGACATTCAACTACGTAACATAAATGCGCTTTTGCAGACAGCCCCAACTACGCAAACAGTTTAACGTACTCTAACATAATCTCGTACTTCCAGACTTATTTTAAGACATCAGCTTTATACGCTTTGTGCTTGCAATCGGATGAACAATAATCACCTTTGTCTCAACTGTCACGGAGTTTGGTTCATTGCCAACAGCTGCATTTACTTCCCCTATCTCACTACGAGTATAGTGATTAAACTACTGACACTTTACACCAACAATTGTTTACGGAAATAATGCCAATAGATTACTAATTACCTACTCGATGGACCAGGATGGGGAAACAGACTTAGCAAATAATTTTATTACTCGAAAGCTTTAAGGTGGTCGTGCACTGATTTTAATAACCATTTTGATGGCGATAATTGGTGTTATGCCAAAATGTCTGAGAATTTTAACGAGTTTTATGTAAATTTACTAAATGTACTCAATGGAAAACGTTCTGGAAGTATTATTTGGTTTTTCAGCAACTAATATGCAGCTACAAAATTGCTCTTTGAAGATCAAAACTATTATTGCTGTAAATTCAAAATATATCTAAAAGTGGCAGCATTGTGTAGTTATTTTAATAGTTTTAACTCGTATAATTTTTCGCTAATTTAGAACAATAAAATATATTAGTTAAAATTAGCAGTAATTTTGTATTCCGCCACAAGTAAATTGTGTAAATGGCCATTTAATGGAATAAACTATAGTTCGTAGGAATTATTCTCCCGGTACCAAATGCTGACACCAATTACTGTTATGAGCTTTAATTGAAACGCATGCCGGCACAATAAGGCCATCGTGAATTGTTAGTTTATCATATATCGAAACAATTTAATATTATTCTACTAAGTAATATGCGCTAGTGCCCTTCGAGTCACTAACTCTTCTTATTGAACTGTACTATTATGTCCAATAAGTTCCATATCATCACGATGAATTATGTTCAATTTGAATGTTTCTTAAAATCTGTTTACAAATATTTACATCAGTAAATCTTAACGTAAACCTGACGTTTACGTATTTATATTTTCACTTCTTTTCAATTTCAGATTTGTATTTACGTAAACTACTAACTATTTATGCCGAAAACATTTCAAGAATTAATAACAAATAGCACCATCAGAATACAAACTGCATCTTTAATTTCATTTACTTAGAAAATATTCAACAAGACTTTATCTTAGACAGCGATCTTATAACAGAAATGTGTGAGAACGATAACTCAATAATATTTGCAATAAATCATTCCGCACCTAGAATTATAAAATGTGCATTTACTAGGAAATTGTATCTAAGCATTGCTGAAATGATTGACGCTGTCGCTCCTAAGACGGAAGGCGTCAGTGCAATATTCAATTCATAAATGAATTACTGCTTGATAATGAAATATCTTGGATCAATCTATAATACCAGTCTATCTGCCTTCACCTTGTGATTTATATAGGAAGAGCATTAAGCCTGCATAGACTACGATCTTTATTACAAGGTACTTTAAATGTGAACATTATAATGAGGCTGTTAGAATTTCTATACGAGATTTCTTTAAAAGTCACTAATATTCAATTGTAGTTTCCCTTTAATTTAAATCATATTATGTAAGTACATGATTTGTCTTTGATTAAAAAAAGGTGTTGTTCTCTTAAGGTCCTGTTTACATCATTACAGTTAAACTGCACAAGCAGTTTTTTGAGATAGAGTATAAATTTTTAATGTAATAAATGATCCATCCATCCATTTTTATCTAAATACTGTTTTAACCCACATAATAAATGTTGAAACAAATAAGTCAATTTAATGTCTTCACTAAGCCTTTCGTTAAGCATAAACTGCAAAACAAAGCTACCTGAGCTAGAGATTAGGAACCTCAATAACAAAATCAACTAAATCAATCCGTAATTTCTAACTCGTAAATTCATCACTATTGTGTGAAATATTTGTGACAAAGTTACCAAACCAACCTTTGTTACATAATAGAAGCTAAATCCGTAGTATCCTAAACCAAACCGCTCTATTTATTATCCAGTATTCTCTTTCCATTGCTCACAATGTTAGCTTTGTCTGATTGTACTTCTGAACTTTACAAGCAATGTATGTATAGGTTGGAAACAATGCTAGTTTACATCATACAAGACAAGGTAAACGTTATAAGAATAGATGTTTATTTTGGATTTCGCGCCTCGTGGCAATGGTTTATCCATAACATCCTATTTCATCTGCTATATTATGATGTCTTGCTGCCAATCAAATTTTACGCCAATAAGTACATTGACATCAACAAAACGTTCATCATAACTGCCAGGTTTTACCTCATCAATAACTAGTGTATCTTTTTTATTAGTACTTATCCCTTAAATCTGCAACCAAACTTTTTCAAGTTTCTCCTATTTTGTTTACATTTGAGAAGATATTAATTGGGTTTTCACTTATTAACCTGTCATGGCACCTGCAGGGTGAGTAATAAAGATTTTAAACTTAAAAGTAAAGTAATTATGTATTTAAAGATCTACAGTTTGAATTGAATGTGACCTAAACACCTTAATCTTTACGTTATACCTTCCTTATAATGAAGACGTAGGTAGATAAACCCCGAATTAAAAATGGTCGATTTGTTATGATTCTCACAACTTTTATACATAGTTATATACTTGTAGTAATAAAATCCTTTATAATGTTTGCATCAAGAAAACTTTTTAATGTCAAACACCTACTTTGCATTTAGATATGTTAGCGTTACGTAATGTCTAAATGATTGGCTAAATTCAAGGTCTATACAGGCTAGTTTTATGAAAATAAACTTAATTGCAAATAAAATAATGAAGTTGTATGTTCCCAATCACCTTAAAATAAACAAAATAAAAGAAAAAAAAATGTAAAAATAATAAAATAATAAAAAATGTAAAAATGAGTAAAAAATTAAAAAATAATATAAAATGTAAAAATGAGTATGTTTACTTACCAACATGTGATAGACTCGTGAGATCTGACTCTGAAATAGAAAAAATAAAATGCGTGAGAAAAATATTCAAATGATGCGTGCAAAACTAAACAGATGGCGCTTTAAACAAATTTCGAAAAATATTTATAATGTAATAAAATTAATATAAAAACTGAACAAATGCAACATGCTTCAGTCAAAATAGTTAAATGGGAATTCCCGCAACGTTTTAATTTCAGTCTTAAAATTATACCTAGATACTTAAAAATAATTCAAACATTAAAATTAAATACTAGAACTTGGTAATTATCTTAATCATGTTCCTATTATACTTAAATTTATAAAAACATGTAAGTTTTCCTACATTTTCCTCCTATTACCTAACAGATAGAGTCATTGTAGAAAATATCTTTTAATTACACTTAAGTATACTAAATTGTTATAACCTAAGACCATTATAGCTAAGTATCTGAAGTAAGATTAAAAACATGAAGAGTAGGTAAGTTTCAAGTCAGGTTTTTATTTTTAAAAATCTTTAATTTACTTATTTTTATTTTGTATTAAAATCTTTAGGAAAATTTCCAAATTAAATCCTATAATTAAGGACAGACCCCCTTACTCATAAACGTCTCTTATATTAGTCAATTGATTATGTAGCTTAAATTCTAACAATTTTGTTTGGTATAAAGTTGGTTTTGCTTATAAAAATCTCGATAAACAGTGATTAAATTTAAGAGGCGTTTATGAGTAAGGGGGAGAATGAATAAAGATAATTAAGACTTTCTGTTACAGAATATAGAATAAGTAGTTATAAGTTTTTACTAAGCTTTTTCTCCAAGCTCAAACAAACGTGTAACAAGACATTCATCTCACTTTTCATACGTTGCCATTAATACACGCAACATCACTAGTTATCTCTTCTAATCTAAGTACGTAAGCAATTTTATGTACTAGAAAAATGTGAAAACAAAAAAAAGTCATTATATATTTTTTTCATCCCCATCTCATCCCATGGGTCTCGTAAAAACCGACTAAGGGACTATCCGTGAATATTATCTTAACGAAATAAAAAGAAGGAAAACTTGAAATTAAACCCTATATCAATCCATGGTATTAGTAGGCTAAGTATCCCTCCGTCACGGGAGGAGGCCCGACCCAGCAGTGGGACACTAATGGCCTGTTATGATGATTGGATGTAAATGTCACCGTAGGTAATGGTCATCTTAGGGTTTCACAGAAGTAGTCTAGTGTTGCTAAATAGTCTGACAATATGATTATTTATATTCTATAGTTTTCCTTATGATGTAAAAAAATGATTCAAATCTAACGGATTTCAGTTCTGGGTTTTCCTTATTTGAGTTTTTTACACGTATTTTAACATTATTATCAGTCTTTTCATTTTATGCCTTTTACCTGTTTTTTGAAAGTGTATTTTTAGGTTTAGATTGGCTAATAAAACCCTTTTTTATCCAAGTTTGTGAAGCACGGAAGGATAATGAATGTGTGAACGTATTTTAATTCCTTTTTGGAAATCTAGAGTCTCAACTTAAATATGCATTCAGAATGAGTTGGAGTCGTAAAAGAAAAAAAAAATATCTCCTTCTTTTCTCTTTGTCGATTCCTCGATTTTCGATTCATGTTCAACTAAAATCTTTATTTTATTAACATAAATGTTTGCATTACAGTGGTTATTTTCTATTAATTATTGTATTTACAGAAGTATTTATGTAAATATCTTTGTCTATTATCAAGTAATTTACAGTAAAATAGCTACTTATAGTGCATTCGACTGACTTCAATAAGTTTTTTAAGAAAGAAAAGCGCGCTATAAAGGAAAACTATAGTTAAACAATTAATAGTTTCAGTTTAGTACATAAATGAATGTTGAGAGGTTATTTACTTCTCATTAATCAATGAGTTAAAGATAAACGGATGTAATAATAGTATAGTTGCATATAATACAAGTATTATATTATAACAGTCTTTCCGCTTTAATACACTTAACATAATGTATTCAACGCGTTACTGCACTTGGAAGTAATAATACAATTGCAGATGCCGCTTTTCTTGCTAACACCTTCGTCATAATTGCGTATACATACGTTGAATAGTTTGTATTTATCGATTGAAATAATCTTAGACATCCTCTTGTTTTATAACTATATCTGGCCAACGTGGTACAGTCACGAGCAAAAATATGTAGGTACACATTTTCACATTTTGTAAAACAGTTATCTAAAGTTCTGCCAATCCAAAATTGAATATTCAAAACTGTACGGAACCTCTTCTAAATTACGAATAATTTTGGTATTCTAATGTCTTTGATATTCTTATAAACGTGTAGATAGTTTAGACAATTTGACAGTGTGTGCAAATTATTGCAAGTGACTGTACCTACTTTAAATAGTACCTAGTATTAGAGTATGAAATGATTTCAAAAGGGGAATAGATTCTAAATTCGTTTGTTTTTATGTTTGTTACTTTAGTTATAGACGGTTTTTTAATACGAAAAAATATTATGTAACGAGTTCCTTGTTAACTACGAGTACATAATATGCTCATTATTAAGTACCTAGTCAATATCGAAGACTTGCCAAAGGTGGTCGAAAGTCGATAGATTAGGGAGAAGCAAGATTACGTGTAATGGTATCGCTTAAATGAGACCTATGTCCAGTAGTGATCCCTTAGGGTCGTAGCACACATAACGTAACGTAAACGGATCGTTATCGTATCAACTCGAGCCGTTCAGTATTATTTGTATGAAACTCCTTACTGCAACGCACACTAATCGGAATCGTAACGCAATCGGATTTTTGACGTTTGATACCGAGGAAAAAGGCGAGGCGGTGCCGATCCGTTTACGTCACGTTATTATGACAATGTGCTACGACCCTTAGTCCTCTATTACGACACCTTCGACAAGAAGAAATGTTACTCTGTATTTTGTAGTCCGTCAAAACACAGATGTATAAAATAATTTACAGCTAAGTACTACAACAACATGGAAGGAAGAAATAAATAATCTTTAGGAAAAGAATAAATTTACTTTACATGGTAATTTAAGTCGTGTTGAGGAAGAGACTTTACGGACATATTCTTTGTTTATATTGTTGGATATATTTACATAGATAATAGGTTTTGAAAACAGATATACAACAAAGAAATACTATCTTATATTAATATGGCAAGTGAGTTGAAAGGCTCATCATCATCATATCAGCCAATCGACGTCCACTGCTGGACATTGGCCTCCTCCAAGTATTGCCACCTTGTGCGGAAAGGCTCATAAATATATATTTTTTTTATCAAAGAGGAAGTAGTAACGAGAATCAAGAGAAGTATGCTAAAGCGATATGGATACATTGAGAGAATGGATAATTGGGTATTGAAAAAGGAAATGTACAGTGCCAAAGTATTAGATAACGGGACGCCCTTGAATGACTTTCAGGAACATGACACTTGACAGTGACATCCTTCAAGAAAAGGCAGTACGTAGCACTCGGAACCGACCTTATAAATATTACACGGCAAAGCAGGATTGTATGCATAATACGCAATAAAAAAGATAACAAACAACAACAAAATAAAGATGTTATTTCGAAATTAAGACGTACTTAAATACCCCAAAAGATAAACTTGTAAAATCGGAATAGGTAAAAACAAAAATAAAAAAACTAATTACTACGTCAAAGGAAAATTTTACAAGCTTCCTAAAAAATAAACTACTTAAAAACACTTAATTCGATGACGTATTAATACACGAACAACATAAAGCACTCGGCCCACTGTGATAACATGTTATTATTATCCGCGGGGGGTTTGATAACAGCTACTAATAATAGCAACTGACACACCTTAACCCTCGACATTGTTTATCTGATAGATAGTAATATGGAATAATACCACTCGGTCAAATCATAACCTCTGTGTGATACAAATATGTGTGGAAAATACGATACTAGTTTCATCATTCATTATTATGTTCATTCACACATTGTTGACGTGTGAAATAAGAAAGGTGTTTTTATATGTTGTGTAAGAAAGTAAGGGATATATTATTTACTAGCAGACCCGTGCCCACTTCGTCGGGCGGCGAAAAAAACGCGTAAAAAAGGGTTTAAACATATTTCGTTACTGCTCCACTCCTATTAGTCATAGCGTAATACTATATAGCCTATAACACTCCCCGATAAATGGACTATCCAACACAAAAAGAATTTTTAAAATCGGTTCAGTAGATCCAGAGATTACCCCCTACAACGTCACAAACACACAAACAAACAAACATACAAACACACAAACTTTACCTCTTTATAATATTAGTATAGATTTAGGTAGTCTTCATCACTGGAGAAGGCCCGGCCCTTCAAAGGAGTATTAATAAATAATAATAATGTACAGGTAGTACATGAATATACTTAGTTTTATTTCTAACTCAACAACCAATAAATAAAAGGTAACAAAATAATATTAATGTATACAAATTTAATATGGAGAGAAAACGTGTGTGAACTGGTTTTAGGTTTCATGTGTCTTCTATTTTCACAACAATATTAATATGTCCTCCATAATAAATTATGTGGGGATTTCCTCGGGTACATTTTCCATCGCAATTTTATTTTTTTGCAATAGTTTTCCGGTTAACTATGTTTAGGTGTGCTCATTAACATAATAGAAATGTGTCTGACATTTTTAAATGAGTCACCTTGTCATGTTTTGATGGGTCACTATCATATCGTCTTAAACGCAACTGGTAGAAGTAGCATTTGGTCTAAAACGCAGCTGGTCACTGGGTATAAAACGCAACTTGTCTATCTATTACCGTTACTTATCTATTTTTCGACAGTAGACAGCTTAGATAAAAAACATAAGATGCATATATTTAATGTTGAGTTTGTTTTCCCATAAAATGTTTCAACCGCTTTAGATAAAAAAATATCTTAGAACTTTTCATTCGTCAGCTTTAAGAGATTCCTATGTGATAAGATTGGTTCGTGACACCAAGTATTTTTACTCCATTGGTATACACATTTAAATAAAAATTGAATAGACACTAACCCCCTTACTCATAAAAGCCTCTTAAATTTTAGTCAATTAATTAGTTTAAACTCTTACGGTTTTGTTGGTTTTACTACTAAAAATCTCGCTAAACAATGATTAAATTTAAGAGTCGTTTATGAGTAAGGGGGTAAGTGTTTTAGAGCATCCATCTTGACTCAGTGCATCTTTCAAATGGTCAGGTACAAATGGCTTTTTCATTATTGTAAGCTGAACATTCTTCGAAAAGGTGTAACACATTTAAGTCCAGGCCACATTTACATTTAGTTCTGTTATTTTTTGTAATAAGATGAATGAGACACTAATTAAAATAATGGACCAAAGTTTTGTGAATGAAAGTCATAAGTCAAATATCAAAAACCCGAGTACCATGAATAAGAAAATTAAATGACTGATGCACCTTTCCGTTTCGATGATATCGTTATACTTATTGTTATTATTGTGGTCATTTCAACTTGTTTGTTACCCCATTATAGTGTCATTGCATTACTATTAGTAATTTTAGTTTATGTTTTACATTTACGTCAATCGTTCTTTCGTAAACAAGTTATTTTATTTGTTTTTTTATACTCTTATTATCGTTCGAGTGGGGCGACTAATTTTATTTAACGTAATAAATTGCTTTCAAGACATCAACAGGATAAACATGTGATTTACGATCTAAATATGCAATATCTGAATGTATATTTCATCATCATTTATTTATCTTTTTTTTGCTGGAATAAGGGTATTGTCGCATTTAGTCATAATAGTATAACAAAACTTGTTCAAATAACAACATTTGACGGATCGCAAGAGAGGTAAAATTCTAGACGCTGCAAAGAATTTGGACATCATTAGATTGCTGGAGATTTCGATAACGGGCTCAAAGGATTGAGATCAAATATTTTTAACTAAGATTGATAGAAGAGGATATACACATAAAATTTATGAATTTCATATTTCATAACGAGGTTAGACAAAGTATTAATGTTAAAATTGAGCTACTACTAAATAAAGGAAGCGAATAATTACGTTACATTAAGTATAACAGCAGTAACCCTCTGTCACGGGAGGAGGCCTGTCCTGCAGTGGGACATTAATGGGCTGTTATGAATAAATGAAACAATAGCTCTTGGAAAAACTAAAACTTTGTTTGCCTACCTAGAAACATTCAAGTCTGCAGAGAGATTATGAAACCCCGCCACACTGACTAATATTACAAACGACCGCAACCATCAGCATCAGAGTTTCTCATCAGATATAATTACAAGTAACTTTGTTCTATGCAATCAAAAAAAGTATATTGAATAATATGATATACAGGAATGAGATCCAAAACCGCAAGAAGTTTTAATATTCAGGAATAGAGAATTTAAAATAATGCATTTATTTTTTACCGATTTTGAAATAATTTTAGCTTCTCCTTTTTATAAATCAGCCATGCATCTCCTTGTCCTACGACATACAGCAACTTGGGACTATAAAAAAGGAAAAGGGAAATTTTCATACAGGTTATCTTCCTGATATCAGTGACAGTCGACAGCAAGTAGGTACCGGGACTCTAAGAATCAGTCAAGATTTCCATTTTTGTTCTAGAAATATGTACTATTAAGTACGGTATCCGTGTGGTGACAGAGTAAGAATACAGTGTGTCATCACCCCATCTCATTTCATGGGTGTCGTAAAAACCGACTAAGGGACTTGGTAAGGCGGTTAGGGAAGGAGACATAGGTACTATCCTTACTAAATAAAAAGAAGGAAAACTTGAAATTAAACCCTATACCAATCCGTTTGGCCAGCGTGGTATAAGTAGGCCTAGTATCCCTGCATCACAGGAGCCTGTCCCTGCAGTGGGACATTAATATGCTGTTAGGAAGGAAGAACTAAGTAGGGGTCTCTTTGTTGACTTTTACGATAGCCTTGAAAACTATGGATGGGAGTGGGGTGTGTCTTAGTCTATCTTTTTACTATATAAAAATAAGTCGGGTTTTCCTTCCTGACGCTATAACTCCAGAACGCACGAACCGATTTCCTCGGTTTTGCATTCGTTGGAAAGGTGTCGAGCTCCGTGAGGTTTATAGCAAAGAAAATTTACGAAAAAATTTAACAGAAATGCAGGAAAGTAATGGAATATAATCTATACTAATGTTATAAAGAGGTAAAGTTTGTGTGTTTGTATGTTTTGTGTTTGTGACGTTGTAGGGGATAATCTCTGGATCTACTAAATCGATTTAAAAAATTCTTTCTGTGTTGAAAAGTCCATTTATCGGGGAGTGTCATAGGCTATATAGTATCACGATATGACTAATAGGAGTGGAGCAGTAATGAAATATGTTAAAAAAAGTGACGCGTATTTTTCGCGGCCTAACGAAGTGGGCACGGGTCAGCTAGTATATTATAGTTGTAGAAGCGGTAATATTAGAGCTAATGTTTTGGAGAGGTGTCTAGAGAATTACTTAAATATACAATAACTGTTCAGTTATTATAATAATGTTTATTATATTACTAAATAACGATATCGTAAACATGTTTTTGTATTTACTGTTTGTGTAAAATCGTATGTTCAATGTCGATCTACAACGTCACTTGTACGTAATATGATCATCATCATAAAACCAGCCCATTAATGTCCCACTGCATTGACAGGCCTCCTCCTGTAACGGAGTTATACCTACTTGGCCTACTAATACCACGCTGGCCAAACGGATTGGTAAAGGGTTTAATTTCAAGGTTTCCTTCTTTTTATTTCGTAAAGATAACATTCACTTATAGTCCCTTAGTCGGTTTTTACGACACCCATGGGATGACATGGGGTGGTGACATAATATTGTATTCTTATTCCGTCACTAGACGGAGAGTGGCGTAATATTATATGTTCAAGGAACTCTTAAGTACCTACCTCTTCTGCAGATCAATGGTATCAAAAATATCTTTTAATACTTTTTTTAACACGAACAGATTTTATGAAGGTGATTGATTGGCGATATTTAAATTAAACGATTGAATATAATAAGAATTATTTTAAATAAATTAAGACTTAATTTATAGTGTGAAAGAAGACGCTAAAGTTCTGATGAGACATCCTAGTGACATTCTTCCGAAACAGATAATTCCTTTACCCTGATTTGTCACATCGAAGAAAGAAAAACGAAAGAGCAGCCTTACATTTCCTACTAGCTGACCCGTGCCCACTTCGTTGGGCGGCGAAAAAAACGCGTCCGTTTATGAAACATATTTCATTACTGCTCCACTCCTATTAGTCAAAGCGTGATACTATATAGCCTTTGACACTCCCAGATAAATGGACTATTCAACACAGAAATAATTTTTAAAATCATTTTAGTAGATCCAGAGATTACCCCCTACAACGTAACAAACACACAAACTTTACCTCTTTATAATATTAGTATAGATTATAAAAGCTTACCACCATATTATGCTCATGAATCAGATAATACAGTTTGAAGTTAAGCTTACCACCTAACAAACTAGATGGCAGTTAAACCAATTAAACTCATACTTACTTACTTTCAGACTATACAGAAAAGATGTATGTGTGGACTGAGGGCCCATTTTTTTTTTTGCGGTTTTTTGCAGATTAATCAACAAAAGTGCATAGTTAAAGTTGTTAAAGAGTTTGTTAAACGATTATCAGAGTTTGTTAAGACTTCATTCAAAAGATATATCGCTTAAAGTGGGTCCCTCAGTTCAAACACAAAATCTCCCATAATTAGATAGGTAATGAATTAAACAACAATTTTTTGGTAAAAATCCTTAGTTAAACATGTATAAAAGTATAAAAAGCATTGAAAAGCCTAATATGAGTAGCTAATAAAAAATAACAAACGTTTTAAAAGGTCCCCGAGGGCCCACTTGAATTTATCTCATAATTAATCAATTATAGCATGAACATTAAATATTCCTAAGCCAAACATTTGTTAAAAGGGCAAGGATAAATTTAAAATTAAAGAAAGATCACAAACAGTGATAATTATTGTTATTTTTAAGTTTTTAAGTGGTCCCTCAGTCCACACACTATGCAAATGCTAATTGTTAAATATATAATTAAATACAACAATTACGAAAATGGGGAGCCTTTCAGTGCATAGTTAATTTTGTATTTTATCGATCTGTATTTATCTTGTGTCTGGTTTATTTATATATTTTGTCATTTTAACTGTTATATTAATTTTCATACTAAGTCTGGTGTGGGGTGTCCACGTTTTAAGAAAACGGCTGTATATTTGTTTTTAATGTCATTTATTATTAATTTAGATATTTATTTATTTATAATTAGGATAACCCACGAAACATACACAAAGTCAATCAGAAATAATACAATACTTAAGTAGCTCAAGCAACAGTGCTGATTCCATTACAAGTTGCCACGGCAAGCAAAACATTACACAATATTAATATTAATCAATTAAATCTAAATTGCAATCATTTTTTAAATGTAAAAAATAAAACAATAAAATTTGCAATACAGTAAAATTAAAATGTAATAAAATTTTAAGTTTTAGACAAGTGACAGGTTATATTATTAATTAGCTACAATCGTAATACATATCTGTATGTCTATACATATAAATAAAATTGGAGTGTCTGTTTGTAACACGAAATCCACAGTTTTTAAGGTTCCGTACTCAAAGGGTAAAAACGGAACCCCAATTACTAAAGCTCCGCTGTCCGTCCGTCCATCTGTATGTCACGAGGCTGTATCTCCTGAACCATGGCAGTTAGAAAGTTGAAACTTTCACAGATTATGTATTTTAGTTGCCGTTATAGCAACAAATACTAAAAACAAAATAAAATAAATATTTAAGGGTTATTTATTTTATATTGGAAAAATAATTTTTGACAGCTAAGTCACGTCGTAAAATTTTTAAAAGATGAGTCGTGAAGTCATCGCATTCTGGCGCGAAAATAAATAATAATATGGGTAGAATAATAATACAATTTTATTTTATTTTAATTTAAAATTAATACTCGTAACTGAACGAATTCACGATAATCAATTTTTATCAATTTATTATTAACTGCAATACGGGACCATAAGAATTCTATGTCATAATTTTGGAAAATTTAAAGATTAGGTACTTCGTAATATATATTTTTTTAAATCATTAATTTAACAGGAACATGTATTTTTTTATTGTTTGTTTACGTTTGCATCAAATAGCACTCAATTCGGTCCGCATACGGCCCAACACAATACAACTATTTACTTTTATCTCACACTTTATGACTATACAGAAACTTTAAAACGTAATGTAACATCATTAATGTATGTAATGGTTCTTGATTATCTCTTGACTGCATGGACACTCTACTTGTACGAAAAACATATTTTGTAAATTTTTCGTAAAAGAATTATAAAACCAGTGATAAGATAAATACAGATCGATAAAATACAAAATTAACTATGCACTGAAAGGCTCCCCATTTTCGTAATTGTTGTATTTAATTATATATTTAACAATTAGCATTTGCATAGTGTGTGGACTGAGGGACCACTTAAAAACTTAAAAATAACAATAATTATCACTGTTTGTGATCTTTCTCTAATTTTAAATTTATCCTTGCCCTTTTAACAAATGTTTGGCTTAGGAATATTTAATGTTCATGCTATAATTGATTAATTATGAGATAAATTCAAGTGGGCCCTCAGGGACCTTTTAAAACGTTTGTTATTTTTTATTAGCTACTCATATTAGGCTTTTCAATGCTTTTTATACTTTTATACATGTTTAACTAAGGATTTTTACCAAAAAATTGTTGTTTAATTCATTACCTATCTAATTATGGGAGATTTTGTGTTTGAACTGAGGGACCCACTTAAAGCGATATATCTTTTGAATGAAGTCTTAACAAACTCTGATAATCGTTTAACAAACTCTTTAACAACTTTAACTATGCACTTTTGTTGATTAATCTACAAAAAGCCGCAGAAAAAAAAATGGGCCCTCAGTCCACACATACATCAGAAAAGGGTGCAGTTCACTGAACTCACCCTATAACCAGATCAAATTCTATGACGTCATAACAGCCGTCACCCCTTCATCTCATAACATTCTATTAATAGACAGCGATCGATCATTTAGGTCGTCACAAACGTTTGCCTCTGACGTCACTACTATGAAATTATACACACGTTGTGTAACTTTGTCCTCGTAGTGTTACATCACATATAACACCATGGTACGGATTAAGAACGACAACTTATAGATGTAGGTGCCGTTAATGACGCATTGACACTTTATAATCATATACGTTGAAACACGTAAGAGATTCTAATTAGAGGTTGAGCTATGTGAATACGGTATTTCCAATGGCTACTTGGACATATATCCCCACATAGTTGGCACATAAATAGCTAGTAGGTATACTTAATTGCATGGTAATTGCTAATTATGAGTGTAAGATGCTTGTGTGAATACCTCAGCAGTGAAGTTATACCTAAACAATTTCTTTTAAATTTAAGAGTGATAGCTGCTTCGAATGTTTTCTTTAATCTTCCTTAATATACTTTTTCATTATACCTACTTAAAGCGCAAAGTGATTTAAGATATGAAAGTTTCTAGTGGCCTGTTAGGTACACAGCTGTTACTAAGCTTTTTTAAGCTTAAAAATTAAAATTAGAAAGTTATGATGGATGGATTTTTGTTATTTTGTTTATATGCCAAATAAACTTATATATGTAAAATAAAACTTTAAGCTTCACGCATTTCTTTGATAATTATTATAATTTAAAAAAAAAAATCATTTAAACTCAATATTCTCAATCAACATAATGTAAATGTGAAAGAATAAGGTAAAATTTCGTTAAAAGCACGAAACGATATTTCAAAACAATACATTTAAACCAGTTCATAATTTTTTCAATAATATAACTAACGCCAAGTGGCTTCCACTGTGTCATCTAGCGGATTTTATACGAACTAAGTCACTGCCGAACAAAGCAATTGCCAACGCCATCTGTACAATATAACGTAAAGTACGCTATAAATACTAAGGCAATTTCGTACTGGTTTTACAAAGTAAGACTAGATGGCGCTTATCTAAAGTTATATTATTTACCAGCGCCATCTGTTGTAGATTCACAAAAGTTTTAACAATTAAATATCGTATAGCGCCATCTATTTTTACAAATTAACACTAACACGAAAAATATGTTACAATGACATCTATCGTTTTTTGTAAGAACAACTATAAACACTTCTTGTAAGGAAATTACTAAAAACTACGTCAATATAAAAAAATAATTTGTTTACCTGTGTCATTGAGCAGGGCATTGATGTCCGTGGTCGACCCATCGGCCGACATTGCTGTAACAAAAAGAAAAACACTTCATTAATATTTGGAGTAAAACAGAGCCAGAAAAAAGCGTTTTACAATTAATTAACAATAGTTAACAATTTTTTGTCAATTCTTGTGGTGGAAAACTGGACTCATTCTTCTTTGTTTTGAAAAATACGACGTTTTTTGAATTAAGAATTAATTACATTTTCTTTTTGTCGCTGTCTTGTCTAAATTTATTATTAAACATTTTAGCTATACATTTACATATTGCTTACCGTACTTTTTTTTGTATAGCTGCCTCGGTAGCGCGGCGCGGTAGGAGTAGCGGCTGCAGTACAAGAGGTCGCGGGTTTGAAGCTCACGCAGTACAATTCTTTGTGTCATCTACAAATTTTTGTCCCGAGTCTGGATGTTCTTTGTATCCTTTAAATTACTGTTTGTAAAGCCCCTGCGACACAGGGCATGGACATGGGCAAGAAAATGCACAGATTTGTGACGTATAACATTAGATATTCTTACAAACACCAAGTTCCTTCTTAAATGAAAAATTCATATGTACAACAGTCCTATAATTGCCGCTTTAGACAACCTGGGAATGAAAGGAAGTAGTGACTTTTTTGCTTAACTCGCGACTAGGACGAATACACAGCATTAATTTCATCCTATATAAATGACAATTACGGTAAGCAATATTCTTAGTTTAGGACTAGATGGCGTTGAATGTTTGTTTGAATTTTACTTTATAATCTCATTCTGTCACCTAAAACAG
Organism: Schrankia costaestrigalis; assembly: GCA_905475405.1. Classification (NCBI taxonomy): domain Eukaryota; kingdom Metazoa; phylum Arthropoda; class Insecta; order Lepidoptera; family Erebidae; genus Schrankia; species Schrankia costaestrigalis. Next base: position 6,182,080 of record FR997830.1, read on the forward strand.
TTACATATTTTTAAAGTAAAAAGACCCCACCTTGATATAACATCAAGTTCAGTTGTTACACTTAGAATTTATGTAATTTCATCGTTATCTGTGAGGAGGTCACGACTGAACCGTGACGCGACACGGTCGATGGTTAAATGACCAGTTTATACTTTACACTTGTCACTATTTGCTTGTTTGATTGTCTTTAATAGATCACTAACAAGATGGACAGACGAGCTGATGAAAATGGCGGGCATAAAGGAGGCACAGGACGGGTTAAGATATAATCATCATTACCATCATATCAGCCAATTGAAGTCCAATGCTGGACATAAGCCTCCTTCAAACATTACAACATTGTGCGGTCCTGTGCCTTCCATCATCTATCGGTTTCCCGCCGTCTTAACTAGGTAATAATCTATATCTATAATATAAAATAAAGTCGTTTTCTCTGTCCCTATGTCCCTTTGTATGCTTAAGTCTTTAAAACCACGCAACGGATATTGATGTGGTTTTTTTTAATAAATCGAGTGATTCAAGAGGAAGGTTTACATGTATAACACATGCATAATATATTAGAGAAACCCATATAAATTTAGAGATTTCTAATGTAATCGTCCAATGAAGCTGTACTTAAACGTTGTTTAAGGACATTCTGTAGTAGGTGCCCGGGCCCAGTGGATCGCTAGTAAGATAATAATATATTTGGAAGACAAAATATTACATATTTCATTGTAACACAGTCCATTGGCTGATACGATGCTTATACACTTTCTATCGTGAAAATGATTATTCGTGCGGTTTATCTTATCCCATGGGTTTCTTAAAAGTACACTGAGAGAAATTTCGTTACTACTATCTCTACCGAAACGTGAGAAGAAAATTTGACATAACACCCATTAGTGCATTCTCTTAATCACTAAATAAGGCTTGCTCGTCTCTGTTTTGACAAAGACGGATTGACTGTCTTTATCAAATGTTCAGCTTATCAACTTATAAAATACCTAAATAAAGTTACAAAGATAACAATTAATTTTCCTTCTTCTTCAATTGTCAACATGGCTTCTCCCTTAAACATTATATAAATTATAATGCATTTAATTACACAGTAATCCACATAATGGGAATACCCATACAGTTTATTTACCTCGTCAAGAATATTGATAATAATTGTAACAAATTGTTGATAATATACCTACGTAGAGATTGTACCTTATCTAAGGACTTAATATGTTCATAGTTACAAGTAGTATTCTTCAGTAGTTTGTACTACATGTTGTTGTTATTGCCTAAAATGACAGATGAGCAAGCGATCATTTCATGTTAAGTATAAGCTTCTCCGTGTGGTGACGAAGTAAGAATACAATATCGACACCATCTACGCATAACTCGCTAACTGCCACTTGACGAGTTATACGATTATTTGATTTTCGTAATCTACGACATCAACTTGATATATTAGGCAAAAAAAATTTTTCATTTTTGCACTCTAAGCCTCTTTTTTACAATAGTAAAAGTTTCTAACTTCAAAGAATGGACGCAGCATATTTATCTAATTGGTAGATCGATGTTTATGCGGGGAGTACTGCGGCGAGGTGCGGGGCTTATCTGCCAGTCAGTCACTTATGCAGCGGTGAGCGTAGGGAGCGCTGCAGTTTTTACGAAATTCCGCAGTTAAAGAGTGAATTCTACGTACTACTTCGTATATTTTCTAAGTTGTTATATTATTTGTATTAATAAATATGTGTAGTAAACGTAATAACTTCCATAATATGTTAAAAAAAACTTCTACCCCAAAACAACCTTTTACAAAATAATAATATTTAGTATTATACATATGTATTATTACACATTTACACGAACAATTATATAAACTAATGGAATAAAGAGTTCGTAATCTATTACTACACTATTTAGATATATTAATTGTATCTTTAAAATATATTTTATTAAATTAACAAAACCCAACGCAAAACTCAGTAACTACCGCAGTTATAGACATTTGCTTCGGACTACTGGTTATTAGCTAACATATAAAGAGTTTTGCTTTGGAAATGTTATTTTATTCTTTGTCTATCTGGTATTTACATGTATATGCATCGATTGTGCTTATTTAAAAATAGTCCTAATTGCCACTAAGTAACTTATGCGTTGGTTATATTAATAAATAATGAATGATAACTAACTGCTTGCTTGAGGCAATTTAATTGTAAAGTCCTTATATCCAATAATTATTGCACTACATATGGGATAAAAATATCAAAGCAACATTTTGTAGGTACTTAAGTACTTATTATTTTTTTTACTTTACGAGTCTCCAGTGCCTAGCTTCTCTGAAGAAGAGAAAGACTTGTGGGCTAACAGTAATCACATTTTTGAAGACAATGATGCTGAAAATGGGGACCCGAACATAAATTCACATCAAGAGAATATTATCTCTCTCTAAGAAATTGGTAAAGACTTTGAACCTTTTCTAAATGAGCACAATACCGCCGCGTACATTGCAGAACAAGTTATAATCAATGATCCCTTACTATCGTCCGACAATAGTCCAAATTCTTGCATAAATAATTTAACAAATCTAGAATCTGTCCCACGGCCCACCCAATATTTCTTTAGTTAATGACTCATTCAGTGCTCAAACTATAGCGTATTTACTCGTTATAGATGATAATATAAATTTTATTCTACCATCGCCGTTAAATACTGTTACTTCTGCTTCGCTCATAAATAGTCCTCAGTCTGTGTCTACCAGTACCAGTTCAAGAATAAATAAATATAAAGGACTAAACATACTTAAGGACGAATGGAAAGATAATAAAAGAAAAGCGAATAGAAATAAAGGTAAATGTTATTTAAGTAGAAATGGTACAGAGCAACCAGCCAAAAAGATAAATCTATTTTGTAAAAAATGTAAATTAAACTGCTCTAAAAAGTTCACTGCGCATTCCAGACAAACAATATTTAATATGTTTTGGGACATGGGGAATAATGTAAGACAATGGGAATTCATTGTTAAATTTTGCAAGAAAATCCCAAAACGTAGACGTACTACAGAAGGAGCATCCAGGAGGCAGTACACCATCACGTATAGTTTGCCTAGTGTAGATTGTCTTAACGATTCAATATCTGTGTGTAAAGTCATGTTTTTAAACACGTTTGGTATTGGAGCCGGTATGCTTAACACTGCATTAAAAAAAGTGGAAGATGGTAATGGTGTTATTACTCCAGATGCTACAGGAGGCCGCAATAATCGTGAATTAATTATAGATGAGGCAATGATAAAAAGCGTTTGCGATCATGTAAATCATTTTCAGCCAGTGGAATCGCTTTACGTTCGCAGTCGCACGTCCAAACTATATTTAGATTTTCATCTAAATATAGTTTGGACGTGCGACTAATATTCTCCACAACCCATTCTTTATACAGGACAAACAGACGACTGTATGATAGGGTTTCATCTAAATATAGTTTGGACGTGCGACTGCAAACGTAATGCGATTCCACTGGCTGAAAATGATTTACATGATCGCAAACGCTTTTTATCATTGCCTCATCTATGATTAATTCACGATTATTGCGGCCTCCTGTAGCATCTGGAGTAATAACGCCATTACCATCTTCCACTTTTTTCAATGCAGTGTTAAGCATACCGGCTCCAATACCTAACATGTTTAAAAACATGACTTTACACACAAGTATTGGATCGTTAAGACAATCTACACTAGGCAAACTATACGTGATGGTGTACTGCGTCCTGGATGCTCTTTCTGTAGTACGTCTACGTTTTGGGATTTTCTTGAAAAATTTAACAATGAATTCCCATTGTCTTACATTATTCCCCATGTCCCAAAACATATTAAATATTGTTTATCTAGAATGCGCAGTGAACTTTTTAGAGCAGTTTAATTTACATTTTTTACAAAATAGATTTATCTTTTTGGCTGGTTGCTCTGTACCATTTCTACTTAAATAACATTTACCTTTATATCTATTCGCTTTTCTTTTATAATAAGTTACCTGTGCCAAAAAGTAAATTTCAAGATTTAAAATATTTGTGTGACCATCAAATAATACCATTTAAATACCACAGTTTCTATCAATCTTTGGTCCCTGGTGGCGATGATGAAGCGGAAATACATGAAGACTAATATTAGATTAATATTATTACAACTATTGTGATTAAAATAGGTTAAAAAAATTAAATTGTGTAAAATGTACCCAAGTCTTTTTTAGATAAGGTTTTTTGCTGTTTTATTATCAACTCAACAACATCCAAAATGTTATTAAAATGGTGTTGACTACATAGTTATACGCACAATGTTGTACGCGTGTAGTAATACTATTTTTAGAATTACCTTTTTATTTTACTAATAAAATAGTATTTTACGTTTTGTATTTTTTTAAGTTAATTCCTTCACCGATATTTGATGCCGGTAAAATAAATTACCTGTTACTTACTATGAATTTTGCTGTTTTATTAACCTAATTGATTAATAGTATAACAGTAAGGTTTTAGTTTCATCCCATGTATAACTCTGTATCTGGTAATTATTCTAAAAGTTAAGGAAAACACGTCATTGCATATCTACGTAAGAGGTAGATGGGTTTTTGATTCAGCAATAATTTCCAGAGTATAACTGCGTATGTGGCACATTGACACAAAAATTACATTTCGAATCCGAAGTTAAAGTCTTTAAGTGTTATAATTTAATATTCAAAAGAATATAAATGAAAATACATAATAATATACTATTTAAAAGAACATTCAAAAAGAATACTACATGACAATTTTCAAGTCAATAACTGCGGTATTATAGACGCAATCACCATTTGAAATTTTTGGCAACTTTAATCGGCTCTCCTGTAAAATTAGCGATTTTCAGTTAGCGAGTTATGCGTAGATGGTGTCGATATGTCACCACCTCATCTCATCCCATGGGTGTCGTAAAAACCGACTAAGGGATTATCCGTGAATATTATTTTTACGAAATAAAAGAAGGAAAACTTGAAATTAAACCCTATACCAATCCGTCTGGCCAGCGTGGTATTAGCAGGCCAAGTATCCCTCCGTCATGGGAGGAGGCCCGTCCCTGCAGTGGAACATCAATGGGCTGTTATGATGATGATTAATAGCTGCTAAGCAAGCCTACCCTGTAATTAATGATCTCTTTAAATCATCGTTAAAAGATGTCATATTGCTTGAGAAATATGGCATCATTCGAGAGCCAAGAAATGAACTGTTCAGGAATAGAGTCATTAATGGTAAAGAAATAAGTTAAGTTTATTTATTAAAATCCTCAAAGATATTACGCATTCAAAGATTAATAAAAGATATGGTTGATTTCTCCGTCTGGTAAACGAGTACAAAAATATGTCATCTCTACATCTAATTAGGCAAAACCGAGTAAGAGAGAAGTAGGTATTACGAATATAATAAAATTATCTTAGTGAAAAGAAAATATGACACATAACTTTTTAATTTTCGAGGACTTTTCGTTAGTCGGCTTTAACTACAGCGGGATAAGATAGGTAACAATGTATAATTATGATCTTCTTCATTCGATCATTTTTATTCCATTATCCCTCAAAACATACCTTAACAGCTATATCATTTTCTGAGTACAAAATAGTCTCAAATTGCAATACAACTTTTGCTTAAAACCAATTTGCTTAATGTTTCTTTTTACCAAGCGAAATTGTAATCAAGTTCATAAAAATAATAACCTATCCAATAAATATTTGGAATGATGTTTCAAACCATTAAAATACCTATAACATGGCCCACTATTATTTCACCTTGAACTACAATGGTCGCTGGTAAAAATTATTGTTTGCCAACATAGAAAAAAATAATGAGTTTTATTTTAAACAAAAAAGGTTGTTTGTAGTTTTAAGAATAGATTATAAAAATATAATGTTGATGTGGGTTGTTCTTTTTTTCTAATTTTGAAAAGTATTAGACGACACGAGTTTATATTGTTTTGTTCCAAATTCAAAATAAAAACAAATACTTAAAAATATTGTCTATTGCATCATAATCATTTCACTTAAAGGACCGGCCTCCTCCAATAATGCAGGAAAACTTACATTAGCCATCTAACACCCCCGCTAATAACTAGATAGGCATAGGCTTTTCTGTCAAGTTTTTCTTATTTATTTTCCGAAGACATGTTTATTACCTTACCGACTCGTAGTCACACCAAGGTTGTCACACCAGTGTGACAAACACCTGCAAACTACTTTGGACCGGTGATGATACATGTGGAAGTCAGAGAGAAAGGCTTTTGCCCAGTAGTGGAATTACAAAAGCTAATTTTTTTTTATTAAGGATTTTTTTCTCACACACACAGCGCCACCTAGTTCCAAACTAAGCAAAGCTTGTACTATGGTTACTAGACAACGGATAAACATACTTAAATGCTTTTTTTTGTAAATACATACATAATTAGACATAGAAAATTAACTAGACTTTTCCTAAGTTGTATTTTACTATACATTAAACAAGATAGGATTCTTACACCATGCAGGCTTACTCCGATACAAATCGGAAATACAATATGATTATAAATCAGAGGTCAATATATACTATTAGTATGCGTAGTGTGTAATATTGTGCCTAACACACTGACAATGATACCTCTATGAGGTCACTCCATTGTTTATTTGTTTTACAGCATGATACTTGCACCTGATGTGGTGCCATGTGTGTATCGCTACTATGGATTTAATGGAATCTTTTTTTATGTAAGAGTTGATTACGCGGAATGGCGGTAGAATATGTATAATGTTTACTTTGGTAAGAATGTACCTAGGTATTAAAAAAGGTCTTATAACTAATCATCATCATCATAACAGCCCATTAGTGTCCCACTGCAAGGACGGGCCTCCTCCCTTGACGGTGGTATACTTCGCCTACTAATATCACGCAGGCCAGACGGATTGGTATAGGGTTTCATTTCAAGTTTTCCTTCTTTTTTTATTCGTAAAGATAATATTTACGGATAGTCCCTTAGTCGGTTTTTACGACACCCATAGAATGAGATGGGGTGGTGACACATTGTATTCTTATTCCGTCACCATACGGATTACGAATAAATATGTGTTTAATCTTCCTGCATGCAAAAATAAAGAAAGTTATTAACATGTATTTTTAGACCTATGCTCTATTTAATTAATTTGCGAAAAGTTCAAAGATGTTTTGCTGTAACCCAAAAGTAAATACAATTAAACGAGAAGTGAAGTTTATTCAACTCAGACAGTTTTTTACTGATGTTGCGGAGAGCTACAAGACTGTTTTGATTTTCCCGGGAACTGAGTGTCATGCAGACGAATTCCCGGCTTTTGAATTCCCTTACTTACAGGGAATTTTATAAAATTTCACAATAAGTGAAATACCTAAAAATAATCATATTGTAGTACCAAAATTTACTATCATACTACTCTATTACTAAACTAAAATGTGTAGTACAGTATTAACGAATGATGTGGGTGCAATAATATGTTGACTTTTTGAATTATACGGATGACAGTTGACTCATTATTGTATTTTGTGAGATCTTATCTTGTCATAGTGATAATAAAATAAAAAAAAGTGTAGGTACAAAATATGTAATACGCCTTTTTTATTAGAGGTACTGTACGTACGTGGGAGAGCCAAGCAGTAGGTCATAAATAGGCCCTGTTGGTGGTAAAGTTAATCTATAAAGACGACTTAGCTGTTATTTATAATATTCGTAATTCTCACAAATTTACTCAATAGTAATTTAGTGGAAAATGCAAATTCGGTAAGTACTCTTTATTAATATACTAGCTGTTGCCCGCGGCTTTGCTCGCGTTAAATTCTGGGTAGCACTGTTCCCCTTTCTTGGACAAGAAAAGAAAAGAAAAAAAAGTAGCCTATTTTATTCTCCATCCCTTCAACTATCTCCACTTAAAATATCATGTCAATTCGTCGCTTCGTTTTGCCGTGAAAGAAAGACAAACAGACACTCTTCCCCATTCATATTATTAGTATGAATATCTACAAAAACTCAAGCAATTACCATGTGGGTAGGCAGAGACTACTAACCACCATGTACTACATCATAACAGCCCATTAATGTTCCACTGCAGGAACGGGCCCCCTCTTTGACGGAGGGATACTTGGCCTACTAATACCACGCTGGCCAGACGGATTGGTATAGGGTTTAATTTCAAGTTTTCCCTCTTTTTTTATTTCTTATAGTTAATATTTACGAAAAGTCCCTTAGTCGGTTTTTACGAAACCCATGGGATGAGATGGGGAAGTGACTATTGTATTCTTACTCCGTCACCACACGTGTAGTACCATGTACTACGATCCTAGTACACCTGGTTTGCATCATTTACTTTCTACATTATCTTCATTCGTTCCCGTTGGTTTCCACTACTACATACTTTATTGATTTAAAAACTAATTAAAGTTTATCTTAATTAAGACAATAACAAATTGTTTAAAGTGCAAAATGACAGACATACAAATTACTCAAGCAATAATTAAGTAGGTAAATGTTATATTTATGCAAATAATTAACTGTAAGGCTTCATTTAAAATTGATCAATATTTTTTATCCGTTGTCTAGTACCCATAGTACAGGCTTTGCTTAGTTTGGGACTAAATGGCGTTGTGTGAATGTGTGAAGATTATTATTATTATTATTAATATTGAGAATAGCTGTCAGCAACTTAGACAACATGTCATTAAACTGTTTGATTTTAAAAGAGACTTATACTTTGTGTACCACAACCAAAGTATAAGTTTTAGGTATTAGTTGTCAAGTAATAAGTTTATCAGTTGTTATAATAATGTGACATAAGATTTCCTACAAAAATTTTCTTATTATATTTTTTTGTTTTAAAATTATCTCAACATTATAATTCGCCACCCACATGTCTATCGCGGTACTTTTAGGTAGTTTACTGATCCTATGACGACCGCTATGGCGTAGTGGTTATATAACATGACTGATACGCAGAAGTCTCGGGTTCGATTTCCGCTCAATGCAAATCTTTGTGTCCATGAACATGATTGTTTGCATTGGTCTGGGTGTTGTCTATGTATAATTTACAAAAAAAGTAGGTATTTAAGTATGTTTATCCGTTGTCTAGTATCCATACTACAAGCTCTGCTTAGTTTGGGACTAGATGGCGTTGTGTGAATGTGTGAGGAATTTTTGGAAAAGCAAAATTGACTAAGCAGTCGAAGCAACGGCGTGACTTGCAAACTCTGTCTGGACGACTGTATCGACAAACAAAGAGAACGAACCGCTACCAATTATGTCCTTTTTAAGAGACTCTACTGCTACCGGCTCTAGCCGCGCCACCTAAGACAAAATGCAGTTGGTTTTAAAAGTTTTTAGCAATTACTAGATTCTTTGAATGGAAAATTCTTTTATTTAAAAAGTAATTTGCTTTCTTTTTTATAGATAAGTTTTTTTTAAGATTTTAGTTCAATAATTTTATTTTGTATGTCCCAGAAACTAAGATAAGTTTCCACGTAATATTAAAATACTATTTATCTTTAATATTACATATCGTTTTTGTGTACACAAATGATATTGCGCAAATAAATTGCAATTTTCTTTATACATATTTATTGTCGTATTTTTTCATAACCTTGTGACTTTGTATGTATTGTAATGATGAATTTAATTAAAACATGTTTATTTGGAACAAAATGTTGATAAAATAAGTAGGTCAGCTTGATCTTCGGAAGGTATTGACGTCTTGAATAAAATAATTCTGCTTATTTTTTTTAAAGTGTTTTCTCCGTGTGTTGAAAGCCAAGAATGCAATGCAATGAACATGAATGTTTTCATAGGTATTTTCAATGTAAGTATAATGAGTATTAAAAATTAATGTAAGTATGTTTATCGTTTTTTAAGTTTAGTAGTGGGTGTTAATACACAATACAAACTCCGCTAAGTTTACGACTAAATAGCGTTGTGTAAATAGCTTCTCAGGAATAGTAGTAATATTCGTCGCCTGGTAAAGTAGTTGCAATACGTAGTGTCAACATCCCTACTTAACCAGTGGGTAAAGTAAATTCTGCTCTGCAAAAACAAAAGAAGGAAAACTGGACTCAACACCATGTACTAATCCGTATATCAATCCGTTTGGACAGTGCGATAAAAATTATCCAAGTTTCACTGAAAGTGTCCCAGACTATGCAGTTGGACTTTAAAATACTGTTAGAAACAAAGTGAATCTAACGACATGAGAAACAAGCTACTCTAAAGCCCGATTTACACATCAACAAGCACAGTAGCGAGTTAAGTAGTAAGTTGTTGATTAAGTTGATTTAAATAGATCTCCATCCTATTTTTTGGCGAGTTAAGTACGAAATAGCCCCCTCTCTCGCGTCTCGCCAACTGAACTCGCCAAAAAATAGGATGAAGATCTATTTAAATCAACTTAATCAACAACTTACTACTTAACTCGCTACTGTACTTGTCGATGTGTAAATTGGGCATAAGACTAGTCTATTATAAATCCGGAAACATACAATTGAAGCTTTAGCAACTACTTAAACATAAAATACCCGGAAAATTATTAATGAATAGTTACCCTGTGCTTCGTAGTATCTAATAATCTTAATAGGTTTCAATATTGACATTAGGTTCGATACCTACCTACGTCATTATGCAATGAACAAGTTCCTAAGTGATCGTGTAAGTCCAGCTATTGAAAGGCGAGGTTACGAACACTGGTTCTAAAAGAGTTGTGGGAACGGATTTTATTTGTATGCTTTTCTGCTAAGGAATTAAAAATGGTTTATTGTTTAACGGAATCTCAGAGGGCGTAATTTTTTTCAATTTTGTCTAATAATTTAATCTATCGTATTTGATAAAGGTTATTAGAAATTAAAGAAAGACCATTATTGTGTACTTATTTGGTTATTGCGGATAAAAAAAAATAAAGAAATTAAACATTCAACAAGACGGCAATTAAGTAATTAATACAATATAGTAAACACAATATAATTCTTGCGAGAAGGTATCTAGAAAAAGCCTATTCATTAATAAAACTTATTACTTTATTATAAATGAATGAAATTTATAAACTCACATCGAGAACAAACGACGCGACGCGTGGTTAGGGCGATTCCCCGACCTTCTTCCATGCCAATATTTTTAGCAGCCTGCCTTAAACAGTGCCTAGGTATTAGGTATATAAGCTAATAATTATAAATACGAATAAAAAAATAAATAAATTGGTTGGTAATTAATTTAAAAAAAACTAATTGAGAATCATTGACATTTAAACTGGTATTGAATGCGACTGAAGCTGTGTTCACAATTTATTTTATAACGATTCAATTATAAATAAAACTTGAAGATAGATACGAATATTTCTAGATTTTGAAATGTAAAAAAAACTTGGAATATTATTTTGTATAATATAAATTACTATATCTATCTGAGTACTCGGCTTTACCAAACTTTACTTTATTAGATTGCTTTAAAGTTACTTTTTTGTCGTATTGTTATTTCATATCCACTCGCTTAACGTTGTTCTTAGCGCGATGTTGAATCTAAGTTTTTTTTTAAATGCACTAAACATCATGCCTTGTTTTAATTTTTTTAAAACATACATTTAAAAGATCTAAAGAACAATTAATTTGTGCATCGTACAAATTCATGCAACCTTCGCAGGAGCCTGGGATTCAAAGCCTCAGGAATCGCATACTTGGGTCTGTCAAATTATTCGAAAATGCCCAAAAATTATGGACTATTAAAAATTTATTATTTTTTTAGTTGTGCCGATACTTACATTACCGACCTTAAAGATTAAAAGATTTCAGTTTGAAGTTAAGCAACTTATATACAGGTAACCCATTAAGGTGCAATAAATATTTCAGTTTCTTTTTCCTTTTTAAGTGCTCTCTGTACCCGCCTCTAACACTCGTCTGACAGCAATAAGGCTAAACACGTGATTCAAAAACCTACTAAACCAGATTCCCCAATTTTTAGTTCGTTTTGTTGCCAACATTTAAATGTTGTGCAGGATTTAAATGGAGCAAATAAATGTATTAAATTTCTTTTATCATATGCTTTTATTGATACTCTTGTATTTTTTTGACATATTTTGTTAAGGGAAATCATGTCCTTCACCTGTAATTTGACCTGGTTATGAAAAAGGGATACCTAAATGAGTTTCAGACCAGCGTTGTTTATCCATATTTATTTTTTTATGATATTGACTTGCATTAATGATTATGAGGCCATTACAATGTTAGCAATATTTCGAGAGAAATTATACTCTGATGAACATGCTTACATATTTACTAACTTATTTATTAACTTAATTAACTCTGCTAGATGGCGTTGTACAAAAATATGAGAAATAATAGAAATTGAGAAATAATAAAATAACAACTTGTACTAAATATAAAATGTATTTATACCAAAACAGAACATCACAGGCCATTAACCAGTAAACACGCTGTTGACTCTCTTATGATAACGATAAGTAAACTTTGTATATATGTATCACTTGCGACATTCCATGCTATCGAAGTATGTCAATAGAATAACATAAAGTAAGTATTTTGTTTAATTAGTCACTTTTTTTTTGACAGTTTTTGTTTGAAATCTGTGTTAAAATGCCTGCTGAGTTGTAGGCTTAGATAACCACAGGGTTATTCTGTAATGGATTCAGGCAACAATATAGGGTAGCGAAGATGTCCAGAGGAAAATGGTGTGATGTATGGATGCTTTCGCAAAAGGATTGGCAAGACTTTCAACGGAGCGCAAGAAACAGAAGACGGAAAAGTTGCTTATACCACGATGTCAATTCAAATTGGTGCAGGACTTTTTTTCAAGTTTTCTTTCGTTTATTTTAATATAGATAAATAAAACTAAAACTTAAAGTTGTTAATTTAACTTTGATCTGGGAAAATCCTGACATTACATAATACATTTAGCGATAGCTGTCTCCGTGATACTTAACGTATGACAGTTGACACATTGATTAGATAGTCAATTGTCGAATGACATAACGTTAGTAAATTCTTGAATAGCAAGTTACATTTTATGTTCTTGATAGTACAACATTCTTACAACGAAAGGTGTTTTCAGTGTCTCTCGGATACAACACCGGAACTTTTACGTTTATACCTAACTACTCGTAGCTGACCTGTGCCCACTTCGTTGGGCGGCGAAAAAAACGCGTCTCTTTTTTAAACATATTTGATTACTGCTCCATTCGTATTAGTAAACGTCATACTATATCCTATGACACTCCCCGATAAATGGACTATTCAACACAGAAATAATTTTTAAAATCGGTTCAGTAGATCCAGAGATTACCCCCTACAATGTCACAAACTCACAAACAAGCAAACTTTACCTCTTTATAATATTAGTATAGATGTCACCTAGGCCCAGGATCAAGAAAATCGTTTTTGTATAATAATTTTTAAACTTACACTATTATTGTATGCACCATTATATATACTTTATGCACCATCCATGTACACTCAAGGAATTTAATTGTTTAGCAATTTGCTTAATCTTGAAATCGGTCAGGTTACTATTTACCGACTACAGACGACGGATGACGAACCCCGACGTCTTGGGAGTCGTAAAATTAATTAGACAAGGTATATATACCTAGCCTTGTCTATCTATGACAGACAGGTATTTTGTGTTAAAATAAAATTCTTCAATTTTATATTGTTGACAGACCAAAGTTAAGTCAAACTAAACTAGACCTTATCTACCATCTCCATCAAACAGTATCCTTAGTCCGAGTTTGTGTCACTATTAACAATAAAGTATATCGAGTAGCATTCGCTGTTCTGATTGGTTCAATGCATTGTATTGATAATACTGTCAAAATTTTATTTTTTACTCTTTGGACAGAATGGTGGAAGTTTGTAAACAAAGAAGTTTGAAGTGCGATTCATACTTATTGGTTATATTTTATATTATGTCAATTTTGAGGTGTAATATCTTTCAAATTCGTTATGATTGTTTCGGTATATAATACGACTAAATTACGTAGGTTGTGTACCTGCTAAACAATTAAATTCCTTGACCGTACAAACTTAATGTTAAAACTTTTCGCTCTCAGGCACATTAACATTATCTGTGTACATATACATAATTACATGCTTTACACATGTTTATTATGTGCATTTTGAATTTTTATGAGTTTAAATTACGAATAAACACACTTACATACTTTATTTTTGTAAATATTACACAAATTAAAAATAGGATGATCTTATCTTAGGAAAAGCAAAAGTAATTCAATCTAAAAATATAGGTAGGCAATTAAGAACTATTAAGGTAAAGGAAACCTTTTCTGATAATAAGTAGGTATAGGTTAAACATTAATGGCGGTCATACATTAGACCCTTGCAGTAATGAATGTAAATCTTTTCAGACAAATTCAAGTTTATTAGCTCACTTATAGTTATTGTCAATAGAGAGTAATTAAAGTAATAGTTTTAAGGAAAATATAAGTGATGGTACAGGTTTAATTAGTTCACGAAGAAGCAGGGACATGAAGCTTGAAAAACAAAAATTTTACAGCTCATTAATGTCCCACTGCAGGGACGGGCCTCCTCCCGGGACGGAGGAATACTTGGCTTACTAATACCACGCTGGCCAGACGGATTGGTATAAGGTTTAATTTCAAGTTTTCCTTCTTTTTATTCCGTAAAGATAATTTTCACGGATAGTCTCTTAGTCGGTTTTTACGACACCTATGGGATGAGATGGGGTGGTGACATATTGTATTCTTACTCCGTCACCACACGGAGCCATAACTTCAGTACAATTATAACATGATTGCATTACAATACCTACATTATACTAGATTACTAGTTACTTACCGAAATATTACTAATAACTGTTGCGGTTCTCATATAAAACCAGTTCAGAATCACAAAGCAGTTACCTATCAGTTTTATATATCGTAGTTATTGAAATAACAATAACACTATAATAACGGACAAGTCTAAAACAATTAAGTCAGTAATATTATTCTACGAGTATAATTGCTAACAATAAAGCCTATTGTCGAGTTAGCTCTTAAACTCAATAGTAACTATACGTCGATAAGGAAAAATTAAATCTTTTAATTATAAACTTAATCTCTTGGAATAGTTCTATCTTGTTTGCGGTATTTAAGTTAACGTTGTTCAATTGTCAAGATTCGTATGATAAGGCTCATAATGTTGATAACAAAACAATACAGATAATAAACGAATGATAAATCTAGGTATTTGTTTTATAAATACTTCGTTTTGTGTACTTATGTGTAGTGAGAATAACATAGAACTATTTATGCGGTTCACCGACAACCCGATTAGATGGTCGATTAATGAGAGATGTACTGAATTGCGCGCGTTGTAATCATATCAACGAGGACCCAAAAAAATACAACATTTTATCTTGAACATAATTTTGTGCTGATATCAAAGTATATTGGTATGAATAAGCTGTTAAAAAAACATTTTAAGAATATCTCTAGATAAAGAAAATTCGATACCAAACTTAACCTAACTGCAAAACGTACCAAATAACTCTTTGTACGCAAAGGAAGCCCGTCCCTACCGTGTGAAACTAATAGGCTGATAAGAACAATTACAATTAGAAAAAAAAACTAGGCAGTGATTCAGTTTAGTCACCACACAGCTATACAGCTTGATAAAGTTGGCACATTAGGCACTCCCACTAATGCACAGTGAAGATTTCGAGAAGATAGTGATTAGACAATTCATGAAAGTTATCTTAGTTATCTTCGTGATAAGCATGTCATATATGGAAGTGTAAGTATTAAGTAGTAAAATTCCATGAATCACATGTAAACAACACTTATTAAGGGATCGGTAATTCCGCGCTTTGTTGAACAATTACATTGTAGAACAATTTTCAGGCACGTGTGTTTCTTGTTCCCTATTAGGTCCTTCAATCGCATTATCTAGCAAAGCAATGACGAAAGAGTGCAGTAATTCATAACAAGCATCCGTTCCTGAAATCCTGGACCATATTCCTTCTTTTCATCTACCGTGCATGGTCATGTGCCTACCTCGTCCATTGGTTTCCCGCCTTTTTAACTAGCATGTCAATTTTCGTACCCTAAAATCGTTAAAAATTCGGTAAAGTTTTAGTTGTCAAATTTGACAACTAAACACAACAATTTGAAAACTAAAAGTTGAATTAACCGATTTTTTAAACGATTTTAAGGTAAGAGAATTTACATGTAGGTCATCGGTCCACCGTGTGAGTCGCCATTCCAGAAACTTTTTGTCCGATGGCTATCAGTTCTTTGCGTTCTTTACATTAGAATTGATACAATAAAATGTTTACCTGCACACATACATTTTAGTAAGCTGCTCATTACTGACACTTGAAACGTACTCTATTAAAACGATACAGGTACCTAATGATAGTTGCGGTTGATAAGCAAATACAAAGAAGTGACGTCTAAATGTTTCATAGTAAAATGCATTGTAAAAACGTGATGTGAAGAGACGTGTATGTGATAAAACTTTTGTAATTAGATTATATGCGATATGGAAGACTAAGTTGTAAGTTACAATGAAAGCAATTTGTAATTTTGTTTGCCTGTATATAACTATGTTTAATGGAGTTTTAGCAAAGGAAATTTCTAGCATAACTTCCCTTTGCTATCCCTTGCATTCTTTCTGTTAAGGCTTATAGATATTCGGTTGGAAGAATTCAGTGGACAACAAAATAAGGTTTTTATTTATTTAAACTTTCTGGTTTAAGGAATTTTCTTACAGCCAAGATTTGGAAAAAAAACATCTAAGCTTAAGCCGTAACTTGTTCCCCGACCACTTCTCCATCCAGACTGTTAATTATCTGGTAATATAATATTGACGAGAAATTTATTTTCAAACGAATGTAAAGTGTTGATTTGATGAATTTACTCAAAGAACGTGACTTGCTTCAAAAATATGAGTGTGAGAATATTTTCTGAGGAAAAAAAAACACCATGTTTGGATACAATTTGACTCATAGGAGTTCTTGACCTGCGATAGGACCTGAGATTAGTATCGTGTTTGGCCTTGAACGTGAACGAAACCTGAATATTAAGTAAGAAATAAAATATACGCTAAGGGAAAATATTGTGAGGTAAGGTAAGGTTTTTGAAACATTATACATGTTATATTTGTAACAATGTACTCATAAACGCCTCTAAAATTTTAGTCCACAATTGACTAGCTTAAATTCTTACGGTTTTGTTTGGTATAAGGTCAGTAATCCTAATAAAAATCTCTCTAAACAGTGATTAAATTTAAGAGGTTTTTATGGGTAATAATTAAAATATGGGTTTACTTTTTTGTACTGAAATTACTTTGTAAGGCAATCTTATAATATTAAATAAATAAATTGATAAAAATACATTGTTATTTAATGCAAACCTAAGCTTTATAGGATTGAACAGATTTTTTTTTACATTAATAGTAAAAGAAAGCTTATCCAGAAAAGACGCCTATAGTTTCAAATGATTTCGTTCTTTTTCGACTTTTCGTTATCATGATGTAATTTAAATGTAAAGGCAGCTAATACCTACAACAAAGTTTAGATTTAGGAAAAAAAATCAGTAATTCTAAAACACAAAATCAAATTATTGCAGTAAAAATTAAACTCGTTATTCGTGCACTAAAGTAAACGTAAAACTATTACGGCTAAGTGAATGGAAAATACTGTATAGCTTACTGATTGGTCCAGGAAGTATACTTATCTTTGATTGCTGTTTATTTATGTATATTACACGAAATTATACCTTCATCATAATCTGATCGTTCATGATCAAGGTCACCTTGTACTCACAGTAGGTACAGACTTATTGAAATAAACTGCCTCATGGGCAAACTAACCTAATATACCTAATACAACCAAATTATTGTACTGATATTTGTTGTTCTTAGCGGATAAAATTCTCTGCGATAGAATTCGATCACTAGCGCGGGAGTTGCCTTTTTGAAAAAAAGAACATGATAATCGTTGGTTAGTTTATTTTTTCTTAAAAAGAAGTTTATAATCATTGGTTGATTAAAAAAAATGTTCGTAATCTGTGTTCCAAATTGATTTGAAAATAGAACTTACGAAATAAGTATAGTTTGTATTATCTGTGTAATGTATTATTATGGCGGCATTAGTTGAACATTGATTTATTCGATTATATAATAACAGGTGTTGAATTATTTATTATCAATAAAAATGAGGTAGGTGTTAACGTGACGAACATTTGAAATTATTTACTCGAAGTTTACGAAATGGGAGGTAGTCAATTCAACGAACGTTATAATACGTAATCTAAGAATTAATAACAAACAAGAAATAATCATCATTATCATCTTAACAGCTGTTGGATATCAATGGATATAGGTCTGTTCCAAATATATCCACCTTGCCCTGTCCAGTCCTGTTGCTTTTTCCTGTTCTTAAATAGGAAATAAACAACTTTTATTTTATTAATCACTAAACGTAAAATCAAATTAAATACAAGGTTAAAGTAGGTTTAGCTGCAGTATATTGGGTCCTTAGGAAGTAAGAGGATGTTAAAAATCTGGCTTAAGGGTTTAAACAACTATGATTTCACGACTAGACCAGCCATAGACTATTGTTATAGCAAAATAATAACACCTTCCATACAGGTAGAGCTGCTGTCATAAGGTAGTAAGTACGGGTCATTTGACTACGGCCATTCCTGACCAACATAATTCGTGTTACCATTCCAACCTAATATCTACTCTTCCACACATTTGTAAGGTACTGGTTAATCATATTGGTGGTGACGGAGTAAGAATACAATAATAATATGTAACCAGTGGTGATCATCCCATGGGTGTCGTAAAAACCGACTAAGGGACTAACTTGAAATTAAGCCCTATACGAATCCATCTGGCCAGCGTGGTATTAGTGGGGCAAGTATCCCTCCGTCATGGGAGGATGCTCGTCCCTGCAGTGGGACATTAATGGGCTGTTATGATGAATCAAAATGTAGGAAATATAAACAATGTATTTACCTCACGTTTTCGCTATTACTGTTTTTTTTTTCATACATTTTCGGCGTTGTTTTTATGATACAAACATCGCAAGTATTTAGAATAATTATTCAAAGCGTGGGAACGAATTCAGTAAACGTATATAAATGCTTATTATGTATGCTTTTTATGTCATCATACTGATACATCAACTTTTCAAAACGTATGCTTAGAAACGAGAAAATATAAGAAAAGTCTTTTGATTTGATAGTGTATTATTTGATACATTTGTTGTGTTATTAGAAGTGCAATAATTACACTGTCAATTGTATTTCTTTGTATATTATTTTTTTTTGTTTGTGCTATTTACTAATAATTTTCGTAAGCCGGTATGATCTCTGTGTTATTAACTATGTACAACTCTTCCTCTATAGATTATGCGCCAAGCGCGAAAATTGGTACTAAATAAATTATTACGGAGTAATAGTTCTCTTTTAAAAAAATAATTAGCTATTTTTTAAAAAGAGAACAGTAGCAGTCGTGGCGCATTATCGTCTGCAGGAATATGAATACAAAGGTTATAAATTTACAGCTGGAAGTAACTGACCTTCACTAACTGTGTTTGTCATGTGAACTAACACCTATCTAACCTCAACTTGAAACATAATTACAATTTAAAAACTAAATAGTTATTAATATATTTATCTTCTATTCACAGCGGTTAATCTTTGAACCAACTGATTGTTATTTAAGTATAAATTGTAGGAAAAACCAATATCCCCTAATTGTATCATTAAAATCTGCCGAATCATGATGATATCCCATTTCGTTTTGTTTATATCTAAGTGTTTTTATTGACGTCCATAAGCTTTAACAAAAAAGTATAATGATTTCCATAAACTAAGTTTACTTGGAGGAATAAGAAAGCGATGAGTAGCAAAATTATTATAAACATTATTCAAATCGCAAAATTACACTATTGTGTTAGTATAATATTTTCTATTATATTTCGATGATGTTTAATGGAGTCTCATAAAATGAATTAATTTTGCTAAAACTTACATGTCTTACGACTTTCATGACAAGTTTTAATCATTTGTACTTCAGAATTAGAAAATAGTAATTGAATATAAAACATGCCGTATACGCCTTAATAAATTCAACTTATCATTTGTTTTCAGTGAAACTACTTTTTGTGTTTGAGGTTAGAAATCGTAAAACATTAATTTTATTTAAAACAGTTATTTACGTATTTTAGTACCTTACTGTTATATTACTATACGGACCATTAAAATACTGACTTATGAATAAAGAACTCTACAGCACTGACTTCCCAAAAGAAGAAGAGGTTGCATTCCCTAATTTCACAGATTATTATGTAAAAATAACGAGAAATAAAAATATGAGAAAATGTTATAAAGGGGAATATCCTGTGCAAATCATACCTCTTGGCTATTTATAGTCACATACATAGGTACTACTGTACTGGGTATCGTATTGTCATTTCCCTACCGTCTGGAAGGGTGACTCAACCCTTCAATTATGCACACTTTACCGAGGGCTCAGAAATATTTTTAAAACGTTGACATTGATTCAAATGCAGTTGTGTGAAAATTGTGTTTATGCACCTTTATGTTTTGATGCAATTGATGTGAATGAAATTATAAATAATAGAAATGAGTTTAAAGTAATTAATACAATATTTTTTATTGCAAATAGGTATATTTGACGACCTCGGTGGCGCGACGGTAGCGCAAGCGGCTGCCGTGCAAAAGGTTGTGGGTTCGATCCCCACGCTGGACCCATAATTTGTGAGATCCACAAATTATTGTCCTGGTCTGGGTGTTCTTTGTGTCCGTTAATTGTTGTTTGTAAAAAGTCCCAGCGACACAGGGCATGTTCCCTAGTGCGGGAGTTGTCTTTTTCTAAAAAAATAAAAAAATATAAAAAAAAAAATATACTTACACTACAATTAATTTATATCTATTTCTGAAATGCTGGTCTTACTATTGCATAAAATTTAAGGGTTCGTAAGAATATGTAGATTATGATGTCACATACTCGTAGACATAATAATATATTATCATAAAGACTTTTTTATCATTTATGCATACATAAAATATGTCTTATTGCAGTGACTGGTCCTTGAAAAACAGAACACTGATTTAAATACAAAAAAATAAATGGAGTTAAGTGATATCAGTTTGCACAGTAAAGTGGTATGCATAAAAACTGTGGCTAAATATTGGTTTGGTTTCACAAAGCATAACATTAATGTGACCGTCAAAAATCATTGACATTTTGTACAGATTTTACATAGATATAAAGTAGAAAACAATGCTATACAATTTTTTTAAGTATTAACAAAATAAACATACTTATATTTATTTTGTTAATAAGCACATAATGTCATACTTAGAAAACACCCAGATCAATGCATGCATTAATGAACACGAACAAAAACTTTGCACTTAGTGGGAATCGAACCCAAAAACTTTGCAAAGCAGTCATGTCCCACAGTGCCATAAAGGTCGTAGACAGAAAGGTATAAAAACTCAAAAAGAAAAAAATGTACTCGATAAAAATACTAAATATTGGTTTTCATACTTGTAGAGAAAAAAACCTAATAAAGAAACGAACTTTAAAGTAAACAAGTCATTAGCACGACTAGAGTAGATGTCCTTTCACTGAACCATGAATGAAATTCAGATCGTCAACCAATAATTAGCGTGCAGCCACTGAATCATATAAGTAACTTTGTACTGTGTAATAAGCACTTGTAAAATTGTTATTGTCCACTAATGGAACTGTTGGTAGAGTTTGTAGACTTTTTAGTAATTGTTTAGACGCACATTTAGAAAGAAGAGAGCCTATAAGTTTGTTGTGATTTACTGCCTCTATCCTAAAAGAATATTTTACGCTTGTCAGATGGATTGGTACACCTACGGTGTTGTGTCCAGTTTTCCTTTCTTTTTGATAGCAACTTTCTTTGTGAATTCTTGGTATCAATTGGGGTAGTGGATTGATTGTGACTAATAATCCGGTTTATGAAGAGTTTTATATTATGTACTATTATACTTTTTAATTTGTTGCCTACATACCTCGACCAAATCAAACAACTCTGTTTATGGAAATATTTTTTTGACTTGTTTAGAAATCTACCCAGCAAACTACGGGGCAGTCAGATACAATATGAAATACTGCGTCTGGTAGTAATAATGGTTAATGATTTGAAAACAGAAATATAAGCGAAATGTTGTCGCCAGAAGCTATTAAACCCTTGCCATTAAACATAGTATTTTCCTATTGTACTTGCAAATCTAATTTTGTTCTTGAAGATGTTTTCTGATTTTCTTTCCTTGCTTTCACACAACGTATTTCTGTTCAATTTAAATACATTTTTGTACATAATATCACGTCAGTCATCATCTATGACGTTCGTAAGTTATACCCAATATGTTTTAAGTTATTGACGTCAATTTTATTCTACGTTATCTTTAAAGTTTACATACTTAGTTAAAAACTTATTAAACTTGACCACTGATTCCAAAGCGTTAGGAAAAGAATCAGCGAAAAAAAGAAATTAAATTCATTTTGTTTTCTTAGTCGGTCATAACATGCATGCAATTAACGCAATAAAAATTATATAACGAGCAAATAAATTACTTAAGTAATGTTCTTTTTCCTGTAAGACATCTAATATTACCAAACAATAACAATACCATTTCTCAAGTTTCAAAATACCAGTTATGCTGCAGCTAAACCTGCTTAGCAAAGACTTGTACCCAGACACTCCTTTTTCTGTAAATTTAATTCCATAAATCTTGCAAAATGTCAAATTAATTACGCAGTTGGATCTTCTTGAATATTTTTACATTAAGTATATTAAAAGACATGTCTTTTTATATAAAACATCAGACTTAAAATGTAAATAATTGCATACCTTTCGGTTTATTAAAGAAATATGCTTTTTATGGCAAAAGGTTGTACCGTACTGGACATTTTAGAGATTCATTATAATTTCACACAAGTATTTGTGATTGAAGAGTAGATTTTTAATGTTATTTAACAAAACTTTACTGATTAGATCTGATTAGTTATCGAGTTAATTTGATTGATTGGATTTATGATTAAATGAAACACCATGCAATTTTTTTGAAAGACAATATATTCGCTTTTCAGACCATGTAAGCGACTAACTCGTCATCAAAATGATTTTCAGAATTTTAAATAATATTCTCTCTACTGAGTCTAGTAATAAAATTCAATGTAATAAAAATCAAAAATAATAAAATATATATATTGATAGTCGTTTACAACAACAGGAGTTTAAAAGTGCTACTTCTTCCGTAGACTTAAGTTTCAGTTTGGTCGTGTTATTAATGGACTATAATCTAGATGTTAATACATCCTGTCTGAACGTTTGTATAATTATACCAGTTCCATTGACAATGTCCTTTTAGCTAGTGTTTTATTTTATTAAAAAGAAAAAAAAGGAACAAAACCTTTCAAATATACATGTTTTAATCTCTTCTGGGAAACCTTGAATAGGAGAAACAACTTCCTCATTTCATACCACCCCAAATATACCTACTTCGCACATGTATGGTCACTGACGTTGATTGAAATATCTAGCAGCTAAAAAGTCAATGCACCTACTCGTATTAAAACGAGTTTCAGTATTTTGCCTTTTATAATATTAGTTGCTGACCACGAAAACGTTGATTTGGTGTTGAAAGTTTTGGAGATTGAATAGTGAAATTTCAGGGTTATGGGACAAAAGATCTAATGTCTTAGGGTAATCTGTGGCTTAGCTACGTTTGGTATTGATACCATTCAATTCTTCTTCTTCTTCTACCATTACCATTCAATGATGACGATTGACTGCCAGGTGAACTGCTTGCTTGTATACGTAAATTATATTAGGGGTAATATCATTTTGTCTTGTCCGATTCTGAAAAGATAGTACCTAGCTAGATCTATGCTTGATTCTATAAACAAAGTTGTAGTCACTAACGTAAGTCACAATTTACTAGGATGATTGGCTCTTTAGGTCTTTCAAACCTATTTTCTAGTAGATTAATTAATAAATAACTATGAAATTACATTCTTCCGCAATATCAAAAACATCGAAAGCTTTTTCACAATAAATCACTTGAAAGAAACGCACCTTCACGTATTAATAACAAATCAATGCTCATTAGCATAAAGTCCTATAGATTTATTAGGAGGCTAAAAGCTGACTTAATGTATTCCTCGAATGAAAGTTATCGAAGATTAGCACGAAGGTGGCTTTCATGCACTTTGCAAACAATGCGATGTAAATTATAAGTTGTGGCGATTTTTTAAAGATTGTTACTTTGATATTTTTTACTTTCTATTAAACTCTCATGGGAACAAGGGGTGAATTTATGTAAACGTTTTTACTCACGTGTGTAAATACTTTGGAAACGCCCAAAGATATATTTTAGTAAAATAAATAATAAAATACTAAATTATAAAACTCACATAATAGCACAGGAATGTCCCACTGTAGAAACTGGCCTTCTCTTGACCCTTAAACTTGGTCTACAGAGCCTGGGTTTGGTGTACAATTTATCTCCTATGCTAGAAATATTGACTGATCAGTCTCGTTACGTCTCTTAGTTGCGCTGTACAGCATCCTCGATATAAGATTGACTGAAGAGATGGAGACACCACTTCGCCGTTAAACCATTTCGTTTTGCGAGATTTTTAGGTATGTAGTAGATTTAAGTATAATTTTTTAATAAACATAATTTGAAAAAAAAAAACTTAATCTTATTATGCTACTTATGCTTAGGTATATAACGAAAGTTAATCTCGTTCTAAAGCTATATCTTGGACCACAGAAACATTATACCTTAAAATGGCTCGACCTTTTAACCTTGCTGGGCTTTTTGCAAATTGGACATTTGCCTGCTAAGTGATAGCTAACAGTGACAACGCCCAGTGACCTACCTACAATACAACCTTAATTATAGGTATGTAGTTCAAAACTGTAGTTTGAAGGCCATGTATTATGTTATAGATATGTTAGTCACGTAAAATGTTTAGTTTTTTTTGTAAACAATTGTGTTTATTTTATTACTTTTGTTGTTCATTTTATGATATTGTTTTATTTTTTGGGAAATTAAAATGATTTCCGTGTAGTGACGGGGTGCGAATGCTGTTACCAGTCCATCTCAACCTATGGTTGTTGTAAAAGTCAACTAAGGGAAAGTTCTCACATACAAACTTCTGCTAAAACTAATGACTAATGTAATACGTAACTGTAAATCATGGCACGACCTTAAAACCTTGACAGTTGCGAGAAAATTAATAGTACAAGTCCTACGCCAATAAAATATGACGTAGTTAAAATCCACGTAATAATAGAAACATTAACACTTAATACATACGTTCATAATAATCAATTGCATGTATTGCTAACTGATTATAGTTGAAAAACTCGATTCTTACCTGTAAAACAAAAACAAACTCATGAATATTTAATAAAACATATCCGTTGGGAACTGAATGTTTAATTTCAATTGCGTACGTAACTAAGTTGCATAGATGCTGTAATTTTTAAGTGGTTACAACACAATCTACTTAGCAACTAAGTAAATTTTTATAGCAAGGATGAGCCTTCGATTTATACAATTAGGAGTTTATAAGGATCATTCTGTTATGATAGGTTTGTAAGGTAAAGGATTTTGAGTCAAGTTTTTTTTCTTTACTAAGTAAGGCTAGATGCTGGCTGTTGTAGTAGTCAACTTTATTGATACCTAGATGGTAAAATAGGGTGGTGTATCCTTCGTAAAAATCTTAAAAATAGTTGTTTATCATAACGCACAAGCATTTATGTATGTTTATCCGTTGTCTAGTACCCATAGTACAAGTTACAAGTTCAGCTTAGTTTGGGACTAGAGGGCGTTGTGTGAATGTGCGAGGATTATTAATTTATTTATTTATATTCATAATGTCACAATTACGTTCTCGTATAAACCGACTAATCAAACTTGCCACCAAGACGAGTGTCTTCTAGAAACATCATCATATCCCTTCTAATTAAATACAACAATATAACAAGAACTTAATGAAGCTATCTCAACAATACATTGATAGACTGATGGTATCATTTTACATAATAGCATTCATGATTTTTTTTATTCATCTTATTTCCATAACAAGTACACACAACATGAAAATCCTACTAGCCTTATCATTCAGGAAACAATTACATAATATAAGTGCATTATTATCAATCGTACTTAAGTTTTTCTGATGTCTTTGTCATGGCGTCTATTAAAAAATGTAGATTGTATAAGACAGGAAATAAACGCGTAGATCTGACCAATTGTAGGTGATAAAAATCGCATAAATCCCAAGTAGTAGGTTTCTTTAGCCTAGTTCGGTACCGGCGCAGTGTCCGCTTAATTCATTAGCAAACAGAATTTAAAAATGGAACTGTGATTCGGTAAAAGGGAAGCTATAAGCAGCCAGTTATTATTCCACTGCAGAAACATGCCTCATTCAGTGATAGAGAGCAACCTATTCTTAAATACCACACCAAGATTCATCAGGTTAAAGGGGTGGTGGGCAGGGCACATAGCGCGAAGAACCGTCAGCCGTTGGGGCAGAAAGGTTCTGCAGTGGCGACCGCTTACCGGAAAACGCAGGGTAGGGAGACCCCTTACACGGTGGACCGACGACCTCGTTACGACGGCGGGAAGTGGATGGATGAGGGAGGCTCAGGGCCGCACAAGATCGCAATAGTTGGAGTAGGCCTATGTCCAACAGTGGACGTCAATTGGCTGAGATGATGATGATGATGATTAATGTAGGATTTTACGTCATTACATTTTCGTTCGATATTCTTGAGATGATGAAAAAACGAATTCTATTCCATCACCATACAAAGAACGCACGGGTTGGCATCGGACATTTTAATTAGAATTATTAATAACGTGTTTGTTTTTTTAGCTTTAAAAAAATATACGATAATGCTGTGCCACAGAGGTAGTATAGTAAGAATTCAAATTTAATTTAGTCTAAAATAAAAATACATATTATAAATTCTTCGCATGAAAAGTCACAGCCAAAAGTAGTTTTTTTAAATATACATTATAGTGTCTCGACTAATGAACCATTTTGTACGTTTTGCTGATAATATTTAAATTAATACACGTTATACCTGTTCTTTTTTTTCTTTTTTATTGATATTTCTTGCTTTGTTATTAACTTGTGATAATATTTGTTAATTCTAAGAATGTTTAAATTATTATTTGTATATAAAGTGTGAAAAAATGTTTGTGACAAAATATCATGGGCCATGATCTAACAGACGAACCTCTGACGCTATACTCTGTTAACATACAATATTCCCTAACCCCCTTACTCATTAACGCCTCTTAAATTTAATCGCTGTTGAGCGAGATTTTTATTAGTAAAATCAGCCGTAAGAATTTAAGCTAATCAATTGACTAAAATTTAATAGGTGTTTATGATTAAGGGAGTAGATATTTACACTTCATATATAAATAAAAATAATAATTTATAATACATATCGCACGCTATAAATAAAAGGGTATTAAGTCTGAAAAACCGTTTTTTTTTATTTTGAATTCGGAAACCTAATTTTTTTCTCT
Source organism: Schrankia costaestrigalis (assembly GCA_905475405.1). NCBI lineage: Eukaryota > Metazoa > Arthropoda > Insecta > Lepidoptera > Erebidae > Schrankia > Schrankia costaestrigalis. The sequence continues at coordinate 6,209,704 of FR997830.1, forward strand.
ATAAATTGGTAAAAAAATAGTATTTAAATTCCAAATACTTTTTGAAATATAACGATACAATTCTTTCTTGACTATTTATGCACCCTATTTTCGAGATAGGTAAGACAGTCGCATCTTAGTTGATTCAGTAGCCGGGCATCGTTCGTGGCCGTCGCACGTATCTTTCTGAGTTACAACCCGTCCAGTCGTCAATATCGAATCAATCTATAAAATTGTAAGTATTCTAAACAGTATTATGTAAAGTTAATACCTTATTGCTTGTTAAAATTGATACTAGTTTCATGTTTTATTTTAAATAATACTGTCTTGCCTGTTCAATATAATATAATTTGGTAATTTTAACGAAATAATATTAAAATAATACTTTATAGCTCCCGATTTGCTTGAGATAATTCTGTACATCTTGTCAATTGTATTTTATGGTTGCAAGTTTCAAGTAAAATACTACCTTTTAAGTTGTTATTATATATTTTCTTTTTTAAATTTTAGTTATAATCATAACAATGAAGCGAAGTAGGAAGGCTGGTTTAATAATGAAAGCAATCAGCAATCGCCTAAGTATACCGGGCAGCAGTGGCGAAGTGTCCATATAACCCGATTCCTACCGGCTTACCTTTGCAAAAACCGCTAAGCATACTCTATTAAAAAAATATAAATCAATGACGCACGCAACATCTATTCAGTACACAAAATTAAAAAAAAAACAAAAAGTTTTCTGTTACGTAAATCGCTTTAATATAATTATTATTTACGTACACATAACGCCATCTCTTATTACAACATTGTCAACTAATGGCGGGTAAGCCGGGCGAAAAAATAGGAATCCAGTATAAACAGACGGTACGAAAGCCGTACGCACACATGCAAAACCTAGGTGTATTATTATGCATTTCATCTGCGTATGTAGGCGTAAAGGTAAGCCGGCTCAGGCCGGGTTATGTTATGTTACGAGTAGGTCCTGTTGTACAGTACCCGAGCGCGGCGGCGCCGCCGGCACATCGACGAGTGGAAAGAGACATTCGGTCATTTTCGGCTTTGAGATGCGACATGCGACATGCGAGAGCGAGAGAGCATTTAACGTGATCACTGATCATAGATACGTCATGCTATTTTTTTGAATTTCGCACTGCAATGAAGGTGAAACGATGCATATTATACTTATCGTCGCTGTCATATCAAAATGTCGTATGTTTTTTTTTTGTTTTTTTTTTATAAGCTATATGCGTTGTTTGAAACGTAATCTTCATTATGTCAAAATATCATATGATGTTGTATTCAACGGATATGGACTTTATTGCACTAGACATAAAGTCTTATTTTAAATGATTTTGTCAATATGTCTTATGTTAAGCATACGCCTTTTTGAGTAACAAATTTTGACAGATATGATATTTTGACGTTTGATAGCGGTTACCGCGCGAAATGTTTACAGTGTATTTAAGTAGTGCATAAAACAATAGAAAAACAAAGTGTTTTCCTCCAAAATAACAAGGTAAGTTATTTTTATTTGCTTATAGCAGTAAATACTATTGTTATACTACTCGAATTGTTAATAAGGTGTAAGTTTTTTTATAAAATGATGAGAGGTGTTTTTAATTTTCCTGTTTCTTAAGCATTTTGTTACCTAAGCCAATTTTGTCAAGGAGAATATTAGTAGTTGTACAGACGGCGACTTATTAAACTTCTGCAGTTTAGAGAGCAATAATTTTTACAAGCTTTTAATTACCTAGCAATGTAAGAGTATGAATGTATGTAGGTAAGTTAGTTCGGGCACAATCTTGCAACTCAATTTTGAAGCAGATATCGTTAACCGATTAAGCTGAAATTTTGTATACTCATTCTGTTTAGATGACAATGCATGGTTAACTATGACGTTATTCTAAATCTAATATAGCGGCATATAAAAGATGGCGGAATATTTTTTTAATTAACTACTTCATATGGGTATCAAATAAAAGGGTTTGCTAAGGATAACTTGAAAAATAAAGTGAAATCACTCTAAATCAATATAATTTAGTATTTATGTATATACGATTATTGTCTTCACGGGACTAAACACGTGTAATTTTTTTATTAAAAAGTACATTTACATTTGTATTCACGTGAGTAGGTACTATGTAAAATGTACTTTTTAATAAAAAAATTACACGCGTTTAGTCCCGTAAAGACAATAATCGTATTCATAATGCAACGCGAAAGTTTTATATCTTATTTAGGTATACTTACACAATTTTCAATCAATCAGACTACTTGATTAATTTTTCGTATTAAAATTTAGTGTTTTTGGCGTTGTAATAAAGTATTTAATTTTAATATTTAATTATAGGTCAGAATGAAGAGGTTTAGCAGAGGAGCTGATCTACTCCAAAGAGCACTTAAGTTATCAGGTATCAGTAATAACAATATGATGCAGGCTAACTGTCTTGATGATAAAGTAAATTTGAATGATCAAGATGAAACAATGTTTGAATGTATACAGGATGCAAATGCTATTCAAAAATCACCTTGTTCCAGTTCAGCTGTGACCAATCCTATTACTACTACATGTTCCCCTAAATCTGATTTGGTCATGTCTACTACACCTAACCCATCTATTTCAATAGCCACATTATCACAGCAACAAGCAGATTTTAATAATGAAGACGAAATTATGACGAATATTTTAGTACAGGAAACAACAACTGTAATTGAAATATCACCTTGTTCTAGTCCATCTACTTTGAGTTCACATTTTTTTGATAAAACAAACGAAAGTTCATATAATATGGTTCTGGACAATATCACCATCTCATGCACCTCAAAAGGACAGACAATAACACAAAATTCAAGCTTAGAATATGGTGAACCTATGGAAGAGTCATTTTTAAACGAAATGACTGCTGGAAATATTCAAAATGCAGCGTGTTCTAGATCTTCTCCCTTAATTTCTACATCTTTTATCTTAGACGAAACTACTGGCGAATTCCGAAACCATGATATAAACGATACGTTCAACATAATATCAGAAGCTATGGAGCAGGATTCAGAAATAAATTGCAGTGATGACGATCAAGACTATAATTATGAACCAGATCAGGAGGAATCTTCTACAGCTTGTGAATCTGAATCGGAAAATATTCCTGTAGCAAAAAAAAGACGTGGTATCAGAAGACAACCGCTATGGGACAGAAACCGACAAAAGATGCGACGAATGCAAGGCAAAACGTATAAAGGGATAAAGAAGCAAGCAGGTAAATGGACTCAAACTAATTCAAGACCTGGTAGAGAAATGAAGAGTGCTTGTAACTGTAAATCCGCCGTATTCGATTGCAGTAAGTTGACAGAAGATGCAAGAAAAAAACTTCATACCAACTTTTGGGAAAATTTAAATTGGGAACAAAGAAAAGTTTATGTAGCCAGTTTAGTTACCAAGGTAATACCAACGTCTAGAAGGCCGAACAATGATAGCTCTCGTAGAAATATTACTCTGAATTATCATTTGCGGGTAGATGAAACAAAATTTCGTGTCTGCAAAAAAATGTTTCTAAATACGTTTGATTTGGGTGAAAAAAGTGTAAGAACGTGGTCCTTGAGTAGTCTAAGTGGAATTCCCAACCTGGCGGCTCCACGTTCACCACAAACGCATACTGAACGTCAAATTCATCTAGAATCATTCTTAAATTCTTTGCCAAAAATGGAATCGCATTACTGTCGTGCAAACTCAACAAAGATTTATCTGGAACCAAATTGGTCATCATTAACAGAATTTCACAGCTTTTACCAAAAACAAGCTGCTGAAGACAGTATTAAACCATTTTCATGGACCCACTTTCTAAACGAACTAAAGAAACAAAACATAACTTTGTTTCAAAACCGCAAAGATCAGTGCGATACTTGTTTTGCATTTACTCAGTCCAGACTGGATCAAAGTACTTATGATTCACACATTTTGAGGAAGACTATGGGCAGACACGAAAAATCGAATGACAAAAGACTTGCGGAAATGGACAATACGATGAAAGTATATTGTGTCGATGTTCAAGCGGTATTGTTGGCTCCAAAACTGAATGTGTCCAAAGCGTATTACAAGACCAAATTAAAACTTCACAATTTTACTTCATATGATCTTGTGACGCGACATGGTAGATGCTACTTGTGGGATGAAGTAAATGGTGGGCTGGAAGCAGAAGCTTTTGCGTCTTTATACAGTGACCTTATCAATTCAGAATTTCAAAGATCAGAAACCAATTTGACTAAAATTGTGTTATGGTCCGATGGTTGTTGCTATCAAAATCGAAACCAAGTAGTTGCGAATGCAATTTTACACTGTGCGGTGAAACTGGGAATACTTATTGAGCACAAATATTTAGAACATGGACATACGTTCATGGAGGTAGATTCAGAGCACAGCGTTATAGAGAGAAAAATTCAGAAGAAAGATTGTGTTTATATTCCTGCTGAATATGTCGGCATAATCGAATCAGCCAGAAAGAATCCAGCTCCATACGAAGTCCACAGTCTTAACTACAATTTTTTCAAGGATTATTCTAAGCTACAATATTACTCAAGTATACGACCTGGTTACCGGGCTGGTGATAACATCGTGACTGACATTCGTTGCTTAAAATATAATCCCAATGGCACAATTGAATATAAAATTTTGTACGATGATGATTGGACTCTTTTGCCCAGAAGAACGAGATTACCAATTAATCCTGACATTATACTACCTCCACTCTACAATTCAAAAAGAAATATTGATCTTCGCAAGTTTCAAGATTTACAAGACCTGAAAACTTCACTTCACGAAAATTATCATTCTTATTATGACACCCTACCTCATGCATGCCAAAATCAATCATCTTGTCCTCATATCAAGAACAGTTAAATAAATTATTGCAATAATAACATTGTACGGATACGGACACATCTACCTATACAAATCTGTCAAAATTCAGCACTTGATTTTCTACTCTACTTCTAGAACTTTAAGTCGGTAATTGTTTGTGGAATTTTGACAGATTTGCATAGGTTGATGTGTTTCCGTGTATACCAACTGTAATTAGCCGATATTATTTTATATTTTGTTGGTAATAATATTGAATTCGTTAATTGTTATAAGTGCCTATAGTTACTAATTAGTACCTATATATAAAAATATGATTATCCTGTGTATTTAACAGGTTTTGATAATTATAAGTTTTTTTAAAGAGGCTGATTATTATGATTAAAATGAGACTGATTAAGTAAGAAACTAAACCAAATAAGGTTCTTATCATTATAATTTAATTTTTAAACAATTTGCAATTCGAATTTGGTTAGCTACAATTAACATATTAAGAAATAATAATAAAGCCTTAAGTCTGCTAGTTTTAGATTTGTTTAAAAATGAGGCTGATTACATTTACTTAATAGGTACTTAACAAGCAGTTATTGTTAGTATTTTAAAATACGTTCTTATGTTTGATATACTAGTTTATTTTTTGAGAATTATAGTTACTAAGTTACTAATGTCAGTTTTTTATTTCCTTACATAAGATATCAAAAGGTCATTCTATCAAATCCTATCAGTCAAAATGTCGTAAAGACAATCAAAATGTCATATGTTTGTTTCTTTTTAAAAAAAATTATGTAAAAGGTCGTATGTTTACAGATTTTCAAGTTTTACTTACAATTTGTTTTTAGGGACATAATGATTGAATAGACACGGAAAAATTATGCATATTCAAAAAAAATAAAATTACTTTTTACATAGTTGTATGAAAAAAAGTCATTTTTTGTGTTTCCTGAAACAGGGCATTTAAACATACGACATTTTGGTATGACAGCGACGTTATACTTGGCTAATGGCTCATTTTCATTTCCCATCACAAGTTGCATTTATTTTTGTTTTCTTCTATTATTTAAAGTATTGCAAATAATTGTTAGAAATCGCTTTGTTGTGTAAAGTAGTAATTACTAATTATAATTTGTGATTGTGTAGTAGTTGTAGTAGAGTGTTGTGTATTGATTTACATTATTATTGTCGTAGTGCGTTGGCGTCATCTTTTTGTAAGTACTTTTTTGTATTAAATTATTTGTTAGCAAATTTAAAAGTTTGTTGTTATAATGGCAGCGTTAATAGCATTAGATTGTTGTCTTACTGATTATTTGTTGTGTGAGGAAACATCTTTTTCGAAATTAAGTTATGAAAATAAGAAACACGTAGTTCAGTTAGGTCGTGCTTGTCCAGACATGACCATAGAATACATACGACGCGATGGATTTACAAAACATTTTAATATATCTCTTTATGATAAATACAAGTGGCTCACAGGTAGTTGTAATTTAAATAGAATGTACTGTTTTCCTTGTTTGTTATTCTCAGATTCTAAAAGTATGTGGAGTCATGTAGGATATAGCGACCTTAACAATTTATCGAATTCGTCTAAGAAACATGTCCAAACTGAGAAACATATTCGTAGTTGTTTAGCTTTATATGAGTTCGGGACCACTAGGATCGAAACATTTTTTACGAATACATATGAAATACATAACAGAAAAGTAGATCGAAATAGAAATCTAATGAAACGGTTTATAGATACTGTAATTTTATTAGGTAGACAAGAGTTAGCTTTTCGCGGTCACGATGAAAGTTCAGGATCTGATAACCGCGGTAACTATATCGAAACTTTATTATATTTAAGTAAATACGACTCAGTAATGGAATCACATTTAGAACAATGTTCTTCTATGCAAAATCCTGTATTTTCGGGTCTTTCTAGTGACATTCAAAATGATTTAATACATAGCATTGCATCCGTTTTAAGAGATCGTATTAGATTAGAGATAGATAAAGCTCAATTTGTATCGGTTATGATTGACGAAACACCTGACGTAAGCCATAGGGAGCAACTTACTGTAATATTTAGATATTTAACTGAAACTGGCATTGAGGAACGATTTCTAGGATTTTACGACGTTAGTGGTAGTCGTACTGCTGAAGTCTTATCTAACCAGTTGTTAGAAATACTTGACCAGTACCGTTGTAGGGGTAAGTTAGTAGGTCAGTCGTACGATGGGGCAGCGGTTATGTCTGGAGAGCATGGTGGAGTGCAAGCGAAAATACGTGAGTCATGCCCAATGGCAACGTTTGTTCCATGCTACGCGCATATATTAAATTTAGTACTTAGCCGGTCCCTTGAAAATATTCAAGAATTAAAAACATTTTTTGGACACATTAATAGCATTGTTAGATTTTTTAACAAATCATCTAAACGGTCGAACCTTTTAAAGGAAATCGCTGACCGCCGTATGCCCGGAGTATCGGAAACTCGCTGGCACTACCATTCGCGTATTATCAATGTAATTTTTAATAGTAGATTAGACATAATTAATACTTTAAATTCAATAACAGAAAATGCGCAATCCTGGGACAGCGAATCTCTCTCTTTGGCAGAATGCTTTTTAGCTAAATTAGAAAACATGCAATTTTGTTTTTTCTTAACTGTATTATCTGAAATATTTCAGAAAACCGACGTTCTTTTTAATTTATTGCAATCAAAACAAATAGACGTCGATATTGCATCACGCGAAATAGAGAGGTTCAATAATTGGCTTTCAAATGATTTTATAAATAGTTTTAATTTTATTTATGACAGCATCCAAGAATTTAATGAGCCACCGCGGCAGCGTAGACGCCTTAATGTAGAATTAGACACTAGAACGTTGTATAGACGTCTATTTATTGAAATAATAGACAATGTTAAGACGCAAATAGAATACCGATATCAATCGTTTTCTCAGATCAGTTTTCTTAATTTGCTTAATAAATCTAAATATAGTTACTACAGTAGTTCATTTCCAGATGAGTTAATATCCTCTTTAATTACTAAATTTCCACAGATATTCGAGTTTAGTGCTTTAAAAAACGAACTCAAAGTGTTATACACCACTTCATCTTTAAATAAACTAGACGTTTATGAGCTCTTTCTTCATTTTCAAAATTCAGTTTTAATAGACACTTTTCCACAAATTTCCACATTATGTAATATTTTTTTGACTCTTCCTGTTACAGTATCATCCGCTGAGAGATCGTTTTCGGCTTTAAAACGAATTCATACTTACATTAGAAACTCTCAAAAGGAGGAGCGATTGTCTGATTTAGCTATAATATCTATAGAAAAACATTTGTTGCTTAAGACTAAGAACGAACCCGATTTTTATGATAATGTCCTTGCTCATTTTGTGAGAAAAAATAGACGTATAGCTTTAGAGTATAAGTAGTGTAGTTTAGCAAGTAAATAGTATTTAGTTTTGGTTGGTAGACATCACATATTCATGCACATCTCATTCACGAAAGGCTTTTTTCAAAGCCACTTTTATTATACTTGAAAGACACTGTCAACATCAGTGCTTACTCGTATAGTAAATTTGGATTGAAATTTCCTCAACCACTTGAATCTAAGCATCGAACAGTGAGCCAGTCAGAAGTTTTGAAATGAGTACCTGTATCTACACTGCCATGGTAAGTTTTTTTTCCGGCTTACCTTTTATAAAAACTCACCCTTCGCCACTGCCGGGCAGTTCTTAAAACGAAGAAAACAAAGACCCATTTGCTCATCATCATCATTTCCCTGCCCTTATTCCAATTTTATTTGGGGTCGGCGCAGCATGTTTTTTTCTTTCATACTGTCCTATCGGACGTCATCTCACTAGTAACACTCTTCGCAGCCATACAGCTTTTCACACAATCCATCCATCGTTTCTTTGGTCGTCCTCTTCCCCTATATCCTTTCACACACATGTTCAGCACCTTCCTCACTACATGACTCTCATTCCTCCGCATAACATGCTCATACCATGACAGCCGGCTGCCACGTAATTTTTCTGCCACCGGTGCCACTTTCAAATCTTCTTACATACTCATTTCTTACTCTATCTACTCTCGTAACACCACACAGATTGTCTTTCATTCATCCCTTTTCTGGCCAACTCTCTGATCCATACAGGACGGCAGGTGTAATCATAGTTTTATAGATCTTCCCCTTAAATTAAGGGGACTGTGGGGGTCACAGATGGTTCCCGTGAAGCAATGACCTGCTGCCATTTCATCCATCCTATGTTAACTCGGTTCTTGACCGCCCGATCTACTTCGCCATCGATTTGAATGAAAGAACCGAGATACCGTAAGACAGAGAAGACTAGAAGGCGCATGCCGTTAAGCGCTATGGCTTCAGGACTGCCAACGCTCTAATCTGCTCTGGATCTTAGGTCCATCTTCCCCAACCAGAACAATGTAATCGGCAAACACTGCACCATGGTGCCATTTCCTGTATGCCCGCCGTCAAGGTGTCCATAATCAGTAAGAGGTAAGGACTTAAAGCCGACCCTTGGTGCAAGCCTACCGCCACACTGAACTGGTTGGAGTTGCAAGACGATCGGACGTATAACTGGTTTGTCTTTACATAGCACGAATTAACTTCACATACTTCCCAGGTACAACTTTGTCTTTCATGGCCCACTTCAATACTTCTACGAAGACCCATTTGCTGACAGTGACAACAGGGATCTAACGTATGTCCCTAAAGTATCACATTTGATTTAATTTGATAGTTTTGTTACTGTAGGTACCTACATAATGTTGTTAAATTATGTTTCTTTCATATTGAGTTTCTTTTTTATTATAACTAATTATGATACTAAAACAAATAGAATTTCTAGATTTTCTAGATGCAATCAGTATTTAATTTATTATAATACCAAGCAAAAAATATCATCGAGAAACAACTTGGTCAAACGCCTAACTTCTGCGTCTTGGGGGGCAGCCCCACATGTTGTCAGGACTACGGGTCTGGCATTGTCCTACACGGCAGGAGAGTATGCGTCCGCGGTATGGCACCGTTCGGCTCACGCAGGTATGGTTGACTCTGCCCTGAATGAAACAGCCGTATAATAACTGGCTGCTTGAAACCTACCCCATTGGTCAAATTATACTCATTGGCCGCCATTGCTCGACCTGGTGTTCGCCGTCAGGTCATTTGCGAAAGTGAAGGGAAAAACAAGAGACCGACCCTCGTCATCCACTTTACTCGCACAATATACCCAGGGCACGCCTCAAAAGTCGTAAGAGTTTTTTGCGACACACACGTGCACTGTGCGGTGACCCCAGTAAGGCTAGACTGGACGGGTGGGCCTCAAACTTTGCACCACCGGCGGACTTCATTCCACCCGCCGAACATCTTCCACCTGGTTTCGAGGAGCAGTGGCCGATCTGGAGGTCGCTCAATAGGCTACGTACCCAAGTAGGCCGCTGTAACTCTAACCGGACTAAATGGGGTTATCTGAACCCCTCCTATAGTGGATGTGGGTGCGGTTCTCTCGTCCAGGACATGGAACACTTCCTATCATGCCCAATGTGCCCTGCCACCTGCACACCAGAAGACCTAAAGAGTGCCAACGATAATGCTGTTGCTGTCGCTGGTTTTTGGGCAAAACACATCTAAAATATATTTGAAATTAGACTTATTGCCGTCGAAACGAAGAAGAAGAAGAATTAAAATCCCTTAGCCATTTAGGCAAAAGATAATTTCTGTGCTGCTTAATATAGTATCAATATTAATTACAACTGGTTATCGAAATAATTTGGTAAATTTTGGTTAAGCTAGAGAGTAGCAAGTTAAACTTAAGAGCTATTTGAACTGCTTAAAGGGTATCATCTTTTTCTGTTCCCATAAAACTATTAATATAAAAAAAACTGTTATAGATACACAAACTAAACTTAACCAGCATAAAGAAGGATAGTGTACTTTTAAATCTAGAGATAATTTTAAATATTTGAGTAAGTAGTTCCGAATCTATGATTTTTTAAAACTTCAATACGCGATATCTCAAAACAACGTTTTTGAAATAATACCCTTTTGTTTGTGACGTGCGATATACAGTAATAATTTTGACCATTTACATTTAAGATTTGGTACAGCCTTTATTTTATACAGAAAAGTAAAAATAGCATTACATATAGGAATAATTTTCATGATAATATTCAGTAAAAACCCTATAGTACAGTAAAATAAGGCTTAATTAGGGGCAAACCTCGGAATGGAAGCGAATAAGCTGTAAATTTGCATAAACCTTTGTTTTGGTGTACTAATGACTGGTAGAAAAGTCTCATATGATCACGTGTCTGCGTCATAAGTTATTCAAGGTCAAAGGTCACGAAAATCAGTTTTTTCCCATTATCTCGTTTTCTATGTGAAATACGCATTTAACGTCAATATAAATATTGTAGATCATAAAACTGTCTACAAAAAATGTCTGAACACTTTTCTCCTAGAAAGCATCGCTTTCAAGATATCGTGACTTTAGAGCGCAGGAAAGTCGTATTTTCGACTATATGCACACACTAGCTTTTTCCCGTGATTTCGCTCGCGTTTATAAATATTATGAAAAATAAGGCTTATTTCAATATATAGTAGCATATGCATGCTTGGTCTCAGCCTAATCGGTTTGAAATTGACAAAGTTACATACAAACTTCCATCCCCTATCTTATCCCTTTAGGGGTAGAATTTATCAAAATCCTTTCTTAGCGGAAGCCTACATTATATCATCTACCTGCATACCAAAATTCAGCCAGATTTGTCCAGTGGTTTAGGTTGTGCGTTGATCAGAGGCGGTGCGGAAATCTTCTATTTCTATAAAACTCAAAGGTGACCGACATAGTTATCTATCAACGCACAGCCCAAACCACTGGACAGATCTGGCTGAATTTTGGCATGCAGGTAGATGATATAACGTAGGCATCCACTAAGAAAGGATTTTGATAAATTCTACCCCTAAAGGGATAAGATAGGGGATGGAAGTTTGTATGTAACTTTGTCAATTTCAAACCGATTAGGCTGAGACCAAGCATGCATATGCTACTATATATTGAAATAAGCCTTATTTTTCATAATATTTATAAACGCGAGCGAAATCACGGGAAAAAGCTAGTGTGTGCATATAGTCGAAAATACGACTTTCCTGCGCTCTAAAGTCACGATATCTTGAAAGCGATGCTTTCTAGGAGAAAAGTGTTCAGACATTTTTTGTAGACAGTTTTATGATCTACAATATTTATATTGACGTTAAATGCGTATTTCACATAGAAAACGAGATAATGGGAAAAAACTGATTTTCGTGACCTTTGACCTTGAATAACTTATGACGCAGACACGTGATCATATGAGACTTTTTTACCAGTCATTAGTACACCAAAACAAAGGTTTATGCAAATTTACAGCTTATTCGCTTCCATTCCGAGGTTGAATGCTTATTTTACTGGAGTACTATTCCGTATGCTCTCAGTGTTAACTTTTGACGTCTGAGATGAAGATCAAATATAGAATTTAACTGAAAGCAATAAATTGGGGAATTTCCCTAATTAAAAACAATTTTAAAATTAACTAAAACATGAAGACGGTACCAGGTATTCCATATTTTCGTATCCTTAACAAACAATATTGTCAAATTAAACAAAAGGACATTATCGAAATTTGTACGCATATTAACACAAGCTAACAAGATAAACATTCATTTAAAAATGTACCTTATTCCAGGGGAATAAGATATACCTGGTCTAAGATAATATGTATATACGTCATGGGTTTTTCTCTAGCTATAATATGCTTGTGTTAATTACAACAATATTTGCATAACAGTAAAAATAATCGACTTCTATTGAAGATGAACTCATTGAACTTAAACAAATACGATTTTAAGCAATTTAGTTTGATGTTTATAGGTATTTTTAACAGTTCTGAAGAAGTGACATTTAAATAATAGTAACTAATATCAATAAAGAAGAATTCTCAGGTTCATCTGTAGGATAAAAAATAATTTAACTTACGACTTTTAATTATTGTGTAATCGTAAACTTAGCACCATGGGAATTGTAGGTATGTTTCCTTAAGTAAATATTAAATAATCCTCACAAATTCACACATCGCCATTTAGTCCCAAACTAATCAAAGCTAGTACTATGGGTACTAGACAATGGATAAACATACTTAAATATACATAACTTAATAGATATGTATTCATTATTAATTGAAAATTATATGTCAGATTATAATAATAGTATTTTAAAGTTAGAAACAGAAATAAATAATTTAAAAAATTCACTTGAGATAATGACAGACAGGTATTGTAATATAAAAAGTGAGTATCAGGAATACATTCTGGCCATGAAGGATCTGATGACATCAAAGTCTACATTGACATCTATAGACAATTTACTCAGTCCTCAGCCAGCTTGTAAGTCCTTGCTGACTTCACACATAAGCCCTTCTCGTGAGTCAAATGAGAAAACCAGTAGTTCCTTCTTCGAACAAAATAACGAACAAAATAATGTCAAATCTAAAATAGTGATGTTTTGTGATGAATTGGGGAAGTCAATGGGTCAGTTACTAGGTTCATATTTAGAGCAAGATGTTACTAATTATTGTATGCCGGGACTAACTTACTGTAACATTATTAAAAAAATTAAGAATTATAGTTTGAACAGCAATAATACAATTATAATTTTAGTTGGAGACAGGGGAAATACAGACAGAAATGCAATTATGCATTGTTTTGAATTGCTTAGCTTAATAGATGTTAAAAATATAATTTTATTTACACTCCCTTATAGCCGTAGCTTGTCACAGGCAGAAAACAACCTTAGATATAAGCTCAATCAATTATTACATACATTGACATTTTATAATCAAAATAAATTTCATCTTATTGACATAAACATACATTTAGAAAATAAATTGTTATTAACAGCAGACAAATTCTATTTGAATAGATATTTTAAGAAACAAATAGCATCTTCGCTATCTTTTTATATTAGAAACTCAGCCAAGAATTTGGCTAACCAACTTGCTTTTATTGAGCAGAAAAATGTCAATGTTTGCCTTGTCACCTTGGAATCTGTTCCAAGAAAGGATGTCAATCATTTAAATTTAATTCTAGGACAATAGAGGAAACCTCTAGCAAATTAAATTCAAAGACAAAGGAAAAGTCTACGTTCATGAATATTATTCATCAGAATATTCAAGGTTTTTCTGGCAAAGAGTTAGAATTAGAATTATATTTAAATGAAAAACACATTCACGTGCTTTGTTTAACTGAACACTGGATAAAAAGACATGAACTATTAGTTAGTATAGATAATTATAAAGTTATTAGTTCGTTTACTAGAGAATCCGCTATAAGAGGTGGGTCACTAATTTTAATAAATGACAGGTTAAAATCGAAAGATAGGAAAGATGTAGTAGCACTCTCTAGTGAGCGAATTATTGAACTATCATGTGCAGAGCTTGAGCAATATATTATTATAAGCGTCTATAGACCTCCTTCTGGAGATTACCACCAGTTTGAGTCTATTATGGAAGAAACCTTAAAAAAGGTATGTAAATGTAATAAGACGGTAGTTGTATGTGGTGATTTTAACGTTAATATTTTAGAAAATACCCAGAACGCGTTAAGGTTCCTTAATCTTTTTAAATCTTTTAACTTACATAATCTTTTCACTGAACCAACTCGCACCACATCCACTACAGCTACTTGCATAGATAATATTTTTTCTAACAGTGATGTAAATGAGAAATCTATAATTAAATTCATAAATTCAGATCATAAGGGCCAGCTAGCTAGATTTGAGCACCAACATGTTCCATTAACTAAAAATATTGTATGTAGACCAATCACAACATATCGGTTAGATAAATTTAAAGTAAACATTATGGAAAAAGTACCTCTTTTAGAGTTAAATAATTATGAAAATGCGAATGATCTTTACAGAGATTTATTCGGAGTTATCAAATACGAATTTAATAACATTTTTACTAAAAGAACAATAAACGTTAATGAATCCAAAATTAAATTTAGTGATTGGGCTACATCTGGAATTTATAAAAGTAGAAAGAAATTATATGAATTATATGAGACAAAGGCATCTGCTAATGAGCCACATGTGATTGAACATATTAAAAAATACTCAAAACTGTTTAAGAAAGTTTGTTCTATAGCGAAATCTAATTACATTCGGGCTAAAATTGAAAAAGCTGATAGTAAAATTAAGGCAACATGGAATGTTATTAACAAAGAAACCTGTAAAACAAGGTCACGTGATCGATCTTTCGAGTTAAAAATAGATGATCAACGCATTAGTACGGATTCTGCCGTGGCCCATGCATTTGAATCTTTTTTCACGAGTGTTCCAATTACCACTACAAGTAAATTGAATTCTTCAAAGGTGGTAGCCGATTCTCTACTTAGATCTTGTGTTGATAAATGTAGTTCTTACTTTGATTTTCAGTACATTGACTCTGGAATTATATTTAAAACTTTTATGCAACTGAATATAAAAAACACTGAGGATCTCTGGGGCATTTCAACTAACATATTAAAATCAATAATGCCCGTTATTGCGCCTTATCTTGCATTAATATTCAATAAATGTATAGATGAAAAACAGTTTCCTAATCTTATGAAGTTCAGTAAAATCATTCCGTTATTTAAAGCAGGGGAAAAAAGTGATCCTTCAAATTTTCGGCCAATTTCCATACTTCCAGCTCTCAGTAAAATTTTTGAAAAAATTATATGTAATCAACTGCTTTCACATTTTACAGAAAATAAGTTACTTCATAACAAACAGTTTGGTTTCACCAAAGGCAGAAGCACGACAGATGCAGGGGTTGCACTTGTGAAACATATTTTTGATGCATGGGAGGATAAACAGGACGCCTTTGGTATATTTTGTGATCTTTCAAAGGCTTTCGATTGTGTTGATCATGAGACTTTGTTATTAAAATTAGGTTATTATGGTGTTTCAAACAGCTCCCTTAGCTTACTTGAGTCTTACCTCACTGGCAGAATACAAAAAGTTAACGTAAATGGCACCGACTCTTTTGGCGCACCATTAGTCATGGGCGTACCTCAGGGCCCGATATTAGGACCCCTTTTATTCCTGATATATGTAAATGATCTTCCTTACTTCATTGAGAATCTTTGTGAGATAGTATTATTTGCGGATGACACATCATTAATATTTAAAACTGACAGACAAAAAGTAGTACTTGACGATGTAAATAATACCCTTTCTGAAATTTTGCATTGGTTCACAAGTAACAACTTGCTGCTCAATGCGAATAAAACAAAATGTTTAAAATTTACTATGCCCAATGTAAGACAGATAGATAATCATATTATAATGAATAATGAGTCTGTAGATATAGTCAATACCACAGTTTTTCTGGGAATAACGTTAGATAGTAAACTGCAATGGGGTTCTCATATCACAGCCTTAGCAGGAAGACTTAGCTCAGCTGCCTATGCGGTCAGAAAGATAAGGTCACTAACTGATATAGAAACGGCACGACTGGTTTATTTTTCCTACTTTCATAGCGTTATGTCATATGGTCTGCTGCTATGGGGCTCGGCTGCCGATATTGAGACCATATTCATATTACAGAAACGAGCTATACGAGCAATCTATGGCCTCGGACCACGTGACTCGCTGAAAGAATTATTTAAAGACATTAATATTTTAACAGTTGCTTCTCAATACATTTACGACAACATCTTATATGTACGGAAGAACTTAGAACTCTTCGAAAAAAAATCTGACATACACAAATATAACACGAGAAATAAAAGTAAACTAGCAGTGCCAAAACTCAGGCTTCATAAAGTTAGTAATTCGTTTGTAGGCAAATGTATAAAAATATTTAATAAAATCCCTCAGGATTTAGCTGACTTGCCACTTAATAAGTTTAAAATGGAAGTGAAAAGAAATTTGATGAAAAAGGGTTATTATGAAGTAGACGATTACCTTAAAGATAAAAATGCGTGGTCATCCTAATCTCTTGCTCTAGCACAAATTTGTTAAATGATGTAAAACAATAAAAAACAAAGGTTAACGATAATCTACCTGAGTTTCTTGCTGGTCTCTTCTCAGTAGATTCAACTTACCGAACCAGCGAAAGAATCATTTTCAAATGATTTATTTATTATATTATTTTAATTTAGATTTAATAAAACTGTAAAATTTTGACATTCATATGTGCTCCTTGTGTGCCTAAACTGAATAAACGAAATTGATTCTTTGATTCTTTGATTCTTTGATAAATACTTTTTTTTTATAAAAACATACATAATTACATAGAAAACACTTAGACCAATGCAATTTGCATTGAGCGGGAATCGAACCCGAGATCTCTGCGTGGCAGTCATGTAATATAACCACTACGCCATCGAGTTCGTCAATTACGCACTTGACACTTTTTGTAACTTTTCCTTAATAGAGCCTTTATGTCTCAAATCACTAGGGCTAGTACTATGGCAACGACGTTCTTGATGTAGGCAAAAATTGATAAAGTATAAAAAAAAATCTTTTGTCGAACTAACTATAAATAAATATATTATCGATTATGATATGACAAATATAGATTTAGTTTAAAAGTACAAAATTTAAAAAGTCGCTAACGCCTAGCTGAATACTTATTTTTACATTATGTACCTATATAAAATCTAAATTCTTTATCGGACAGCAAACAAGTCAGTTTGAAATTTAATCAACAAAGACATAGTCTTTGTTTGAGTTTAATTATAAAACTACCATAAAACGACGCATCTTCAGAGAACAGTGACAAATGATTGACGCTATTACGTTTTTTTTTCTTTCTATTACGTCACGGCTTAAGTTCACACGGACATTGTAATGTTGGTAGTTTTGTGTTTCTCTAGTACATTGTGTCGTTTTATGTTTTGTACTGGATGAAACATTCAGAATAATATATCAAGTTGAAGAAAATTATTTATGGCTTTCTGCAAATATTTCGACTACGTGGGATTCTGTAGGTACACAAATCAATGTGCTAAAGGTCGTAGCACATATAACGTAACGTAAAAGGATCAGCACCGCTTCGCCTTTTTCCTCGGTGCCAAACGTCAAAAATCCGATTACGTTACATAGTGTGCGTTGCAGTAAGGGGTTGCATACAAATAATACTGAACGGCTCGAGTTGATACGGTGACGATCCGTTTACGTAACGTTATATTATTATGTGCTACGACCCTAACACGACTGCTGCGTACCAGATAGTTAATAGGATCTTTTACAGCTATTATAACATATTGAAAAAAGCAGGAACATTACTATTTCGGAATACGTAGCACACAATAGGTTACTAAGTTATAATACTTGGAAGTAAGTGTCGAAGAATTGTGTGAAAACTGTCTTGATCGGGTGAACGTCCGTTGCGTTTAATTTTCGTGAACCGCTTGCCTGTTGCCTAACAACAACGTTATTTGCTAATAATTGAACATTTCCTCTTGGCGAAAATAACTGTAAATATACGTAAGCATTGTATATTATGTTTCTGCTGATATAATGGTATAATAATGACTAAGTATCTACGTTTCAACTGTCCCGTGAAAACAGACCCCACTAGTGTCATTTATGCTGTATTTCAACGATCTGTGTGGGGTATAATTGGTTACGTTACATTACTTTTGCCTGCTGCTTTTCATCAGTTTCGAATGGATACATTGTCGAATCATTTACAAAAAAACCCGGTAAAGCTAGTGGTGTTATCTTAGCCACCTAAAACCTTAAGCGTCATAATTATATTAAACAAAAAGTTATTTTTGTTAATTATTCTATTATTTAATATTTATTAGTATTACTTACCACCTTACTGAAACTCGGTAAAATTCCTGTACCAATCCGCCTAGGCAAATTATACAATATAAATGTAAAACTTGTCATGTTTTTCATTTACTTAATTTTATTTGTCCAGTTCATGATGATCCATCCTTGAATTTTAATACAAACAAAGGTGTTAATTAAAATTACCTTGACATTAAAATTCAACAACATAATATTATTAATTCTTTATTTTGTGTTTCAATTTCTCTCCTTAAAAACAACTAAGTTCCGGCAGCATCCGTGTGGTAACGGACTTCAAAATTTAAAAAAAAAATTATTAATAAATCTAGATACATATTTTAGAGACGGTTATAAGAGCCTCTCGATACAATGCATTTACATTTATATCCCTCAAAGCTTTATGTACTTACCTATAGTAATAAATGATTAATTTCAGTTAAAACAGTTAGTAATTAATTTCTATTAATTCCCACGTACAAAGTATTTGTTACAAAAAAAGTCAATGACTTCTTGCAACAATTGTTGATTATGTATGAAGTTTCTGAAATTCTTTGGAGAGCTAAATAAGAAGTTTTCAATCTTATAGTGCTTCATAAAACAAAGATCATAGGGATGACTTATTTTCATTATTGTAATATTCTTGAAACAACTTAACTTGTACATCTGCACCAACATCTTCTTGTCAGCGTTCGAAATTCAAAAACAAGAGGATTCGAGAACCGCGAGCTCGCACTTTGGGATACCTACAATCTGTCGGATGTCCTACCAATAACTTAATTTGAATGTGTAGGTAAATTCTCAAATCAGTCCCACATACCTAAATTAAATCCAAATTGATTAAGTAATTTGTTTTTAATCTTAAATACACATAATAACTGTGTGAAATTCATCAAATAGACTGAAATTTGGAGCCGGTTTAATGTTAGCTAAATGGGTATTTATTACATACTGTCTGTAGCGGCGTAGTAAAACTGTGACTATTTAAAATTCATTTTTTTGTTAAAAGTAACTTGATAAAAGAAATAAATATTTTACATATAATTTAACTACTTTTTATTTAGCATACTAATGAGCTATTTAATATATTTAGTATAATATTTGATCGATACCTATGTATCTAAATTATCGGTTTAATATTTTAAATACAAAAACAAGTTTTTATTCTATTTTGAAAAAGTTACTTTTGACATTTTCTTATTTACCTACATCATTAAAAAAAAAATATATTACTCGTTACATAACCATTAAAAAACGTCTGTTTGTAACCTGATGAAATTATTAACAAGGTTTTCAATTCATAACATCAATGGAGGCGGTTAAAAGCAGAGCTTGTACGCTGGTTATTACACAGCAAATACTTGTAACATTTTTTTGTAAATAATTTAATATTGTGCATAGAAAACACCCAGACCTACCCAAACATTCATGGCCATGCAGAATAAGATTTGATTTGAGCGAGAACCGAACCCAAGACCTTTGCGTAGCAGCCATGGACTATGAAGACTATGACATACATATCGTCAATAGCATACTAACGATTTCACTAAAATGCCTTAAGATACTTTTGCTACTAGCTTTCGCCCGCGGTTTCGCTCGCGTTAAAATCGGGGTAGCAGTGGGGGGGTTAGAAAGGGGCAAAAAGTAGCCTATTTTTATTATTATATTTATTTAAATCAGAATAAAATTCCATAATTTGTTAGTATACAATATATTTACTTAAGACTATGTTAGTAGATTAAAAATAAAAACATTATCTTATATTAAAAAGAGCGCCTCTGGAACCCATGTGTATGGTATTCCAGTGACGTACCACTGGACAATCTATTCTACTAATAATAGTGTTTAGGAGACTGCTGGCACTGGCATGCACACGATGCATCAGGGATGCTACACGTTTTCTAATTATAGCCTGAAAGCTGTCTGTTGTGTTCTCGGCGAACATACCCGATGCGCTACAAAAGCGCGGCAGCCCCAGCAGCATCCTAAAACCATTATTATACTGGACACGCAAAGCATCGGCGGATCGGCGCGTGTACTTGACCCATAGGCTACTGGTGTAAAAGGTTTGGCAGTATGCCTTATATAGGGTAACTTTAACTTCTCTTGTACACCTAGCAAACCTACGAGCCAGCATGTTACACCTTACCGCCAAGGCTCTACGCTCCCTTTCCATATCTAGGTCATCGGAGAGATCCTCGGTGACCCAATGCCCCAGGTACTTTACTTTTGTGACCCTATTTAGAGGTAAGCCTCCTAAATTAATAGAAGGAATGAACCTTGGTAATCGGTTCCCTGACTTAAACACAAGTAGTTCACTCTTTGCTGTATTATAACTGAGGCCGTGTGCCACCGCATACCGCTCACAAATCCCCAGTAGCCTCTGTAAAGCTTTTATCGAGGGGGCCAGCAAAACGGCGTCATCCGCATACCATATGTTATTTACAAAGTGACCGTCTATGGAACATCCTACACCCGCTGTGCTGAGCTCCTCGACCAGACTATTTACATATAAATTAAAGAGCCGCGGTGAAGTAAGACCGCCCTGCCTTACGCCGCACTCCAGCTTATACTCTTCTGAGCATGAGCCCGCCCACTTAACATAGTTGGTCTGGTGACTGTACCAGTACTTTAGCATACCAACAACCTCTACAGGAGTGTCAGTATCTACCAGAAGTTTATCCCATAGCATATTGTACGAGACTAGGTCAAATGCCCTCGACATGTCCAAGAAACAAGCATAGACGGGTGTTTTTCGCGTAACATAGTACTGGACAGTATGCTTGAGCCTCAAAATAGCTGTCTCCGTAGAGAGCCCGGGTCGAAACCCAAATTTACTCTTCATCCCTTTAACTATCTGCACTTAAAAAATCACGTCAATTCGTCGCTCCGTTTTGCCGTAAAAGAAAGACAAACATACAGACATACTTTCCAATTTATAATATTAGTATGGATTTACAATAGACATCAGAATCTACATTTCAGCCGCAATATAAATGATGTAAACCCATTATATTCCAAACTAGATAAAAATAAACCTAAGCCAGGTGTTCCACTTAATTATGTATGACTAAACGGCGAAAAGTTTCGTTGGTGCTTTAATTATAATTAAGTTGAAGGACACCATAAAATGGCCAGTGTTTTTATTCTTTTATAAGGTGATTCAGATTATAATATACATTTTGTGTATAATTAAGACAGGTTCAAATGTTTTAACGATGTAGTTTAGCTTAGTTTTAAATTAGTCGTTAAGTTTGACCCTGGGCTAATTCACTAATAGTTGGTTGGTATAACAAATAATGATTTTAAATACTTGGACCTAAGTCTATCAAATCATTTTCTTTTCGCTTTACTCCATGAAATGGTTACTTATCTGTTAATTCATTTCTTGTTTAACAGTGAACAGCTCCATTAAAAGCCTACTGTGTCGTCTCGGGATCTTAATAGCGGCTGAACCCCCATTGAGGCCGTTGGCAAACCCTATTTGCTGTGCTTGAGCTGTTAATATGGCGTAGCCTCTAGGAATATGGTCTTTTCACAGGAATAAAGCATACACAGCCATATGCCAATAAAAAGAAAAGAACTTAGGTAAATAGAATAATAGCTACGTACTTAATTTGAATAAGGAACCAATTATTGCCAACTTCGATATTCAAATTTCAATAGTGATTTATTTATTTTTAATTTATTTTAGGGATATCCTACGATATCCATGGTCATCGATTAGCATCCATTAGTATATGCAAACAAATTAGCAATTTAAATCGATACATTTTGTATACCGAATGATTTTATTCTTTCTTCGAGTTTATGACTGGTCCCTCGGCGGGTTAGCGAGCACGAGGTCACGTGTTAGAAGCTCATGCAAGATAAAATGTTTCTGATTTATTTTTAACACAGGATGGTCTTCGGATACATACTTAATTGATGATAGTGTCTCGCTTATCAAGGCTTGATTACTAGAGTGGGAACTGGGAATTGTCTTTTATAAGCTAAAGAAGGCCTGACTCTGCCATGTGATGTTCGACCCCTAAGAGAAGAGTTCTCAATTCAAAATTTATATTCTTTTAAACGATATAGTGCCTCTACATACAGGGGCTGCCACGCCACAAACGGTAGTCATTATCGTAACAGCCCATTAATGTCCCACTGCAGGGACTGGCCACCTCCCGTGACTGAGGAACCCGGCCTACTAATACCACGCTGGCCAGACGGATTGGTATAGGGTTTAATTTCAAGTTCTCCTTCTTTTTATTTCATAAAGATAATATTCACGGATAGTCCCATAGTCGGCTTTTACGACACCCATGGGATGAGATGGGGTGCTGACATATTGTATTCTTACTCCGTCACCACACGGAGACAGAATTCAATAATATGTCAAACGGTAGTTATTTAATAAAACTTGGTTACACCATGTACACCAGGGAGTAGGTTAGGTTAGGTAGGTGGTCTTTTAAAAGGATGCCCGTAACAAGTAAGTTAAGTAAAGTCAGCTCTTACTACAACCTCAAGTGTATCGCTGTCTGTTATTCTGTCACAACAAGACGAAATGACGTCAATAGAATACAAATAAAAGATGAATTAGTAATATTTTACAAGGGGCATGACTGAACGAATATAATATTTTTATGACTGTCAACATTATCAATATGTCCACAACATTTTTTATTGCTGCCAACATTAACATAGGAGTTATTAACTGTTGCATTTTATCACCTACTCTGTGTATTGTAAGTATATTATATTTGTTTTGTTAATATTAAGGACAATACTTTTTTATGTGTGGACATAGTAATTGGTATAGCAAGTGGCCTTAGCTTTAAGAATACAATCATCTGCAGTAAGCTATAATCGTACCCGAGACCTCTATATAAGTGGCCAGATAATTGAACCTGGTGTTGAAAATGGGGGTGGTAGGTCTTTACAGCAATAAGCCGCCTAGATTTGTACATTTCCGGACCGTTACGCCTTGGGAACCTTCAAGAAATGAGCGTACTCCCTTTTTAAAGGTCGGCAACGCATCTGTGATTCCTCTGGTGTTGCGGTGATCACTTACCATCAGGTGACATTCATTAAAAAAAAACAGTAGTGTGGAAATGGTTGTGTTTAAATGGAAGGGTATAGCAGGTAGGGAAAAGAATATGGTGTTATTAAACGTATTTAGATAGATAATATTTCTGCATAATAACATGGATAACAAAAATTCAATTTTTTAATTAAGTACGGGAATTTAACAGGTCTGTAAAACACGAAAAGGCTAGGATAGGTTGCATATTGGAGAAGGGCCAAATTAAGAGCACTCGTAACCGACGCGCATGTATGACTCAATGAATGTGGACGAGGCCTAAGCTGTTTGCCGGGATCGTGACAAGTGGCGTTCTGTCGTCTCTGCTTACCCCGGACGGGATAAGGCGTGAGTTTATATATGTATGTATGTAAGACACTCTCCGCTAGGCTTTAATATTACTTAAATATTTCTCGGTGTCATCCTTACACTGCGGCGGAAGAAATGTGTCCTGCACTCGAAATATTTTGCCGCGTGCCGTTTTCTTCCTGTTCAATATTTGGACACACCTTAAGCTATCTATCATAACAGCCCATTAATGTCCCACTGCAGGGACGGGCCTCCTCCCGTGACGAAGGTATACTTGGCCTACGATTACCACGCTGGCCAGACGGATTGGTATAGGGTTTAATTTCAAGTTTCCCTTCTTTTTACTTCGTAAAGATAACATTCACAGATAGTCTCTTAGTCAGTTTTTACGACACCCATGAGATGAGATGGGGTGGTGACATATTGTATTCTTACTCCGTCACCACACGGAGATCTATCTATCACGTGTACCTAAAGCCTTCAAGGTAAAAGCAACATGTTTGATAACAGATTATATCTAATATAATGTAAATTGAATGTATTGTAGTGTTTTATTTGCATTAAGAATTGAACATCGCTCACGTGTTATTTATATTATCATCTACGTTTTAAGATGAGTTACGTTCCTTTGGTATTTATTAAACAGATTCTATACGTAGGTATGTCAAAAAGATTATATATAACTCTACTCTACATAAATGGACTTGAGTTAAGATAAATCTAAAATAAATAAACACACACGCACGCATACATACCTACATGCACACACACACCCATTAACAGTTAAGTTTATTAGATTTACTTAAATACTCGTACCTAATCTTATTTTTTTTTAATACAGAAGTAATCCTATCCAATGTATGTATTGGCTTATTTGAATAGTTGTTACGATAGATATCGCCTTATCATTTCTCTATATCCATCTCGCTTGCACTAACAGGTCTTCTATTCTTATATCATACCTTCTATCTCTTTTTGGAGTACTCAGATGATAAAGTGCTACCTATAACAACCTAGTCTGATGGAAACAGTCAAGATTTACACTTGTCACAAGTCAAGGAGGTTGGATAACTCCAGAAATTGTTGCCAAAATGCATACCATCCTACAGCCTAAGTACTCAATTCTATAATAAGTATTCCAGACTATGTAAAGTTACTGTTAAAGTATCATTATTCAGAACTAGTACTTAACAGTTGAGTCAAGTCCAAGTTCATTGTACTAACGTAGGAACATAGAAATATGTTAAGAAGGGCCTCAAATTATTGACTTCGTACATAATTTATGATTTCAACAAGCAGAATGGTTTAAAAAAGCTTTAGTTACTTATAATTTATTTTGGTCATTGACCTATTGATTGTCTAAGCGGGTTGGTGAAGGTTAGGTTCAAGTTTTTCTTCTCTGGTAAGGATTCAATAAGCCTTTTATCACAGTTTTCTTCTGGACATACGCTTCTCCCGATATGCGCCACATAACACCGACCCTTCGCCTTCGATATCAAGTGCCACCAAAAGACCTTTTTGAGGTGGTCCTTCTAGCTTAGGGCTACGGTACACTATAATTTTTCAGATTTTTTCGGAATTTAGATTCTAGTAACAACGTCTTTTGCATAACATTTTTGCGTATGATAACTGTTTCTTTAATCTACAAGTCCGCTAACCTCTAGTCGTACCTATGCTATAAATTAAGTTAATTTAAAACATAAATATAAATCAGGCTTAGTATATTCAGCCTGAGTGTCTGCTAAATTAGCAATTAAAGACAATAAACTTGTATTCTCAAGAAATAACGTTAGATTATGTTGAATCATAGTTACTGAGGTTACTTAATTATATTTTATAATTATTACTACTCTAGTTTTTGTTCAAGAAAGATGGTTTATGTAAATGAAAGTCATTAAAAGGTTTTTTTCCATATTCTCTCTGTAATATTCATAACTTTAAAGCACTATAAAGTTAGTTGAATTATTGAATTGAGGACGTATTATATTCGTAAGAGCCTAACATTGCAGCCTAACACACTAGCAAAGAGCTTACTGAAGATGAGGTTCTGTTCATGGTCATTTAGTTGATTTTAGGGTTCTCTACAAATAGAATTTACGTACACATTATTGTATTTCTACGTAATATTATATCCGTGTGATGACGGAGTAAGAATACAATATGTCACCACCCCATCTCATCCCATGGGTGTCGTAAAAACCGACTAAGGAACTATCCGTGAATGTTATCAGTACGGAATAAAAAGAAGGAAAACTTGAAATCAAACCGTATACAAATCTGGCCAGCGTGGTATTAGTAGGCCAAGTATCCCTCCTTTACGGGAGGAGGCCCGTCCGTGCAGTGGGACATTAATGGGCTGTTATGGTGATTATAATCAATATTGTAGATTGTATAAAAAATATAAAAGATGAAGTAGGTAATCCGTCCTAGTGTCTACTGACATGTACGTTCGAAGGTGACCTTAGCAATATAAAGTACTAAAAGGATATTAGATTGTTGCACAAAATATTGATTTATGAATAAGTACTTTGTTTACAATACCATTCAAAGAGGACCTTTAAAATAATGGGGTCGTTAAATCTGCATTTTATAAATAAAGTGACGGAGTAAGCGAACACTTAGTATTTCAAGCTCATCACATCCCATCAAACTATTGAAATGTTTGAAGAAGATGCCATGCCCATTAATGTCCCACTGCAGGGACGTGCCTTCTCTCGGGACGGAGGGATACTTGACCTACTAATACCACGCTGGCCAGACGGATTAGTATAGGGTTTAATTGCAAGTTTTCCTTCTTTTTATTTCGTGAAGATAATATTCACGGATAGTCCCTTAGTCGGTTTTTACGACACGCATGGGATGAGATGGAGTGGTGACATATTGTATTCTTACTCCGTCACCACACAGATTATCGAGTTATTGTTTATGAAATCTTAAATTACGTTTTTTATTTTAAACAAATAGAGTCATGTATCTGCCATCAATTATTTATCATTTATTAGTAATTACACATTGTTAAGTAAACAGTTGTCCTATAAATTTAAGGTAAAATGCTTAAAAACGTGGTTTACAATATAAACATGTGACGTTTTTAATAGTGGTTTGTTTACCTGAATGAGTTATAGAAACTTTTATTTCATAAACACGTGTACTTATTTATTGTGTATTTTACGATATGCTGATGATACTTAGCTTATCTAATGGTCAACTTCACGATTGTAGGTAAGTACATATTAGGTGCAAAAGAACTGAAAGCTTTACCAATCTATACTCTATACTAATATTATTAAGAGGTAAAATTTGTGTGATTGTGACGTTGTAGGAGGTAATCTCTGGATCTACTGAAACGATTTTAAAAATTCTTTCTTTGTTAAATAGTCCATTTATCGGGGAGTGTCATAGGCTATATAGTACCACGCTATGTCTAATAGGAGCGGAGCAGTAATGAAATATGTTTAAAAAAGTGACGCGTTTTCTTCGCTGCCTAACGAAGTGGGCACGGGTCAGCTAGTACACTATGAAGTGTAAGTTCGGTGGCTATGCAATTAAAAGTCGTATAAGCAGGGGCTGTGCTTGAGGACCTATGTTCGAATCCAACGCCACAAAATTTGTGCGATCCACAAACTGTTGTCATGAGTTGTGAAATGTAATCGAAAGCAGATCAATCAACAAATATTAATGTTAGTAAAATTTGGACTCTTGCTCATTTGTCAATGAATCTACTTTTTAAATACTGAGAGGAATTGCCCCTCCTTCTTCCTATTTCTCTTCACGTTCATTCCACCTTTATTTAAAGATTAAATTAGATGTCAAAGCTTATAACATAATTAGATAATCGACCTCTATGGCGTAGTGGTTATATAACATGACTGCTACGCAGAGGTCTCGGGTTCGTTTTCAAATAGGTACTGAGAGGATTGGTCCTCCTTCTTCCTATTTCCCTTCACGTTCATACCACTTTCAATTAAAGATTAAATTAGATGTCAAAGCTTATAACATAATTAGATAATCGACCTCTATGGCGTAGTGGTTATATAACATGACTGCTACGCAGAGGTCTCGGGTTCGTTTTCAAATAGGTACTGAAAGGATTGGTCCCTCCTTCTTCCTATTTCCCTTCACGTTCATACCACTTTCAATTAAAGATTAAATTAGATGTCAAAGCTTATAACATTTAGATAATCGACCTCTATGGCGTAGGGGTTATATAACATGACTGCTACGCAGAGGTTCGGGTTCGATTCCCGCTCAATGCAAATCTTTGTGTGTATGAACATGATTGTTTGCATTGGTCTGGGTGTTTTCTATGTATAATATGTATTTATTTACAAAAAAAAGTATCTAAGTATATGTTTACCAGTTGTCTAGTATCCATAGTACAAGCTCTGCTTAGTTTAGGTCTGGATGGCGTTGTGTGAATGTATGAGGAATATTTATTTATTTAATCTTAACAGAAGATTATAATAAACATAAATACGCAAAAAATAATAGACAGATCGTTACCACCGCATTTCCTAGTAAGGGAATACATTAAGGAAAATAATTATTATAATGCATAATGAAGTCCATCGTACAAGTTGTATGAGACAAATAAAGAGCACTAAGTATATTTTGTTTGATTGCCGTTTATCTTTAAACAAAGTGTTTGTACAGGTATGCTCTTTGTATTTATAATGTCTGGAGTTAATGAACCGTTTTAAAGTAAATATTATAGTTGACAGTAATTTTATGCCTTAATTATACTTCCGTGAAATATGTAATTAAATTATCAATATAGGAATTAAAGGATGTCTGACTTTGACAGATCGTGCTGCCCTAAAAGTCCAGCGCTGTGTCTTTTAACAGATAATATCTATTGAATGCAAATTAAATGTTTAGGATAATAATTTATTTTATGCAGGGTACAAATAATTGTAGTAAATAATATCAGAAACTATAGCTATATGTAGTGAATTGTATTAATACCTACGCACGCTTTGGTATAAAAATAGAAAAACACCGTTGCGTATTATTTGCGTATAATTTTAAAATCATTTACCTATCAGTTTTCATCAACCGTCA
Source organism: Schrankia costaestrigalis (assembly GCA_905475405.1). Lineage (NCBI taxonomy): Eukaryota > Metazoa > Arthropoda > Insecta > Lepidoptera > Erebidae > Schrankia > Schrankia costaestrigalis. Next base: position 6,238,796 of record FR997830.1, read on the forward strand.
ACCTGGTCTAAAACTGTCACCTACAAGCAAGTTCAAGGATATAATACAATAAAGCTTGAATAGTACTTAGTGTTTTAACATAATCTAGAGATTTTTAGAAACCTGCCATATTATTAATAAAAGATATACGTTTGCTTAGATGTGATTTTTTACTCGTAAATCCGGTTTATAGACGCTCTTAGAAGATTAGATTTACAATAATTTGCCATAAATTTAATACATGGATGGTTATCTGATAGCTCGGAGCTACTTAAAATATATCATGACTAACGGTCTAAGTTCTTAACTGAAACTTTAATAGGTATTAAAAAATATTTCAAAGATTTAGTTCATTATAATGGCGTATTGTAATTAAGGGAAACTAAGCCAAATTAACCCAGCTTTTTTGTAGAAATTAAATCTAAGTACGGATATTAAGATTGGCTCGACACCTATGACATGAGATGAGGTAGAGTTACTATGTATTCTTCTTGCATTAAGACACAAGGCAGATCTCCTTATAGAGATTTTTAAACTAGGTTATAAAAATTTATAACTGTAATAAAACAAACTACGAAATCAAAAGAAGGAAAACTTGACGTTAAACTCAATATACAAGTAGCCAAAGTGGTACCACGTTGTCAGGTTTTCTTACATAAGAAATTAACTTGTCCCTGCAGTGGGACACTAAGTGACTAAAATGGTAAACAAAACTAAAATCCACAAATAAAAATATCAAAAATAAAATACAAAACACAGTATCTCTTCTCTAAGCCTTGTTTCTCACGAGCTTCTTCTAAGAAAACAAATTATTAGTGTTAAATACACATTAACACGACCAACCATTTAATATATTCAACATTTACAACGTGGTTCCATTTAATTCAATGACATTGACGTCATAGCTAACGAAATAACAATAAAAAAAAAGTATCGCTAAAATACTGAACACAAAACAATGTAAATTTTGAGTAACACTCTAAAACAAAGTATTATCTTTTAGGTATACATTTAGATTTTTTAATACACAAGTCTTGAACTACTTCTTAAAAAACCTAAAGTTTAAGTCTTTAGGGCCAGTACACCATTTTACAGCTGGTGTAGACTATTCAATTTTATACAAGCAGTTAAAATACTAGAAGTATAATCTTCGTTCAAAAAGAGGCGATCTTACTTAGTTAGTTTCAGCGTTGTTACCGCTTAGCCTATCTCCTAGCTTAACTTTGACTATGTTTAGTAAGAATGAATTAGAAGGGTTGTTCAGTGAAAAAACAGGGATAGACTCGACACACAGAGTGGTGAGACCCCTCAGACGGTGGACCTACCACATTGCTAAGACGGCGGAACATCGACGGATGAGGTAGGCACAATATCATGCAAGGTGAAGATATTTGGAGGAGGCCCATTTCTAGCAGTTGATGGATGGGAGTCAACAATGAAGAATTTTATATTTATCAAACACATTCTGCATGAAGTAAACAGGCGTAAAGCTTACAAACCATATTACGATGTTGTGTTAGAACAATGGATTGATATTAATTTCTAATAAAAGTAACTCCGTACTTCGGAATAATGACGCGACCGTACAGTACATTAAGGCAACGATACACTTGGGGACAAATTCGACTTGTGTCTGCGACGTGTTAAGCAAAGCAGATTTCGCCTGACATATCTGGCGACATTGCGCGACTTTGTCATGTCAAAAATGTTACCCAGCATGTCGAGCGAAATCCAACAACGTCGCGCTACTTCACCCGACGACGTCGGGTGTAGTCGTCGAGGGACATTTTTTGTCACCTAGTGTATCCATATGTGTATGCCTTTATTACAGCGAAGTACTTGGCAGAATGCCTACTATAGAATTGAGTTCCATTCCTTAAGGAAGCGAACCTTAATGGAAGTTAGTTGTGATTCAATACGAACTTATCCTTGTAGTAATTTAAGGTAAGGATGTCTTGTCGATAGGTTAGGGAAGTCGGAAACTATTTATCATGACATACGTATGACTGATGAGGTGTAATACCTTGAACCTATACTTGTAATGTAATAAACGATTTCGTCTTAAGAATATTTCCATTAGCTTGGTCTTAGTTTGATAATTATGTTAAAAAGCATTTGCTATAATTTAATGAGAGTATTTTAATTTGCATTGTATTTCTCCGGAATAGGTCTGAGAACTAATACCTATCTCTTGTTGTATGCGGCTGCTGTTCATAAGGTCGCTGGTTCGATTCCCACGTAAAATAAACATATGTATGATCTAAAAAAAATGCTATGAGCGTTGCAGTTCTTTGTTTCTGTAAAAGACCGCGCGTCACAGATGAACCCAAATGTAATAATAAAAAAAAAATATGAATTGCGCCAATTCATAAGATGAAATTAGTAAAATTACGCCCTCAAAGCTCCAAATACCTCTTCCGTATGACTCTGTATTGTTGATTTTATTGAGGTCAAAATTCATGTGTCACTGTACTATATGCATACCAAGTGAACAGGGAAATTCCTTGGAGTAAGTATGATCCTACAGAAAGTAAATAAAATAATTGGTGAGATTACAATAACTCATGAGAAAATATGAGACAGTTCTTTTCATTTGAAGTCAAATGAGCAATTCATTTTGACCTCCCCGAAATTTATTGAACCGTTGTACTTTAGCGCAAGGTAAGGTGAAACAGAGGTTTTATTAACCATTTAAGTTAATCAGACTTTTTTGAAATCATATAATTTAACTGTCTTCAAAAATAAGGAAGAAGCTTTCTCAAAATGTAAGATCGCCTTAAACTGTCTACTTTATAACAGGTATGTAACCAAATAATTATCCGTGTAGTGACGGCGTAAGAATACATTATGTCACCACCCCATCTCATCCCATGGGTGTCGTAAAAACCGACTAAGGGACTATCTCTAAATATTAACTATACGAAATAAAAAGAAGGAAAACTTAACCCTATACCAATCCGTAGGGCCAGCGTGGTATTAGTAGGCTAAGTATCCCTCTGTTACGGAAGGAGGCCCTTCCCTGCAGTGGGACATGAATGGGCTGAATGCAGCCAAAACGATTTATCAACCTAACCTAATTCAAGCAGTTGGTGAATCGGGTGTAAGTAGTGATTAACATGAAGGATAAATGTGACTTAGGGGCACTACTTATGAGCTCGGAGAGATTAGAAATATTTCTGCATTTCAGAAACAATAACCCCCTTACTCATAAAAGCCACTTAAATTTTAGTCAATTGATTAATTAGCTTAAACTCTTACGTTGTTTGGTATAAGGTTGGTTTTCGTAATAAAAATCTCGCTAAACAGTGATTAAATTTAAGAGTCGTTTATGAGTAAGGGGTAATTGTCAGAGTAAGCTTTACAACAAATTAGTGACTTTTTTTTGTATTGTACAATACATATTTAACAATGCTTTTGTGCTTTAAAGAAACTGCGATCGAAGTATTTTGTTTAGGGTACCTAAATACTGATTTTAAACACTCACAGTAAATGTTTTGTCTGTCAACATGCGTACTATCCCGTTACTGTACCTACTATTGATATGAATGTAACTAAAGTCCTGTTGTTATTCAAATTACGTTTTAGTTAAAAACTAAAAGTACCTATAATGTTCATTAACAATAGTCATACATTTGTTTTAAACTAGCTTTAATATGGTATTACTATAATAACGGTTAAAGTGCCAGCCATTTTAAAGACATCTGCATAAATATAGCCTTCTCCTGTAAAGGAGGAAAGCAAATAGTCAACTTCAAAAAATATTAAGTAAGTTTACAGGACAGTTCTTTAGGTTTACTTTTCTCTAGATGCAAAAGGCGAAGGTATGTGTATTACATAAATATATTGTAATTATGAGGCACGTGTTAGAAAACAATTTTGTCCAGTAAGTGATTTGCAATGGAAAATGTTTTTCGTTCTTTTGTACGCTCAACGCAAATTGTAATTTCAATCTACACTTTGCAAGAATATAGAAGCTTTTGTTTTGTATGTGAAAGATTATAGAACTTTATTGATACTTTTTAATCATTTTTTTTTTGTTAGCCACCTTACTCATAAACACCTCTTAAATTTTAGTCAATTGATTAGTTTAAATTCTTACTCGGTTTTATTTCGTATGAAATTGGTTTTACTAATAAAAATCTCGCTAAACAATGATGAAATTTAAGAGGCTTTTATGAGTAAGGGGGTAAGTGTTATAGTAACTAACACGCGAAAATCAAATTTACGTGGGGACAAAAATATGAAAAGTTACGTACTTACATACTCATACTTCGGTAGACAGACAAATTTATATATAGGTAGAAATCGCAAACGTGACCCTTACCTGCAAAAAAAGAAATAAAGTAATAAGTAAGTACACAAGTTTTAAAATAAGAAATCATAATTAGATGTAAAAAGTGATTATATTGACTACGGAAAGAATATAATATTATGTACTGTATGAATTGCCAAAAAAAGTATGTGAATAAGTATGTGTTCATCCGATGTCTAGAAAAATACAAGCTTAGCTTTTTAGATTGCGTTGTGTGTGTAACTATTTTTTACTTAACGGTTTAGTTCTGTGTTTCTACATAAAATTTAAAATAAATAGCGAGACAAAAAACCAGTACTTTTTATCTTACGCCGACAGGCATTATCGTTTGTCATTTAAAAACTAGTTATTTATCCTCCAAAACACAGGTCATTAATTGTGCGTACAATAACAATCCCTCAATTAACCCACTAAGATTTATATTTGGTAATATTTATCAGAACTAGAGTTTTCTTTTACGCAGTCATATTTACTCATTAATAAGAATAATAACTACTAATTATCAAATCAAATACAATATGAATGCTATCTAATTATAATGTTTACACGATTATAAATAAATCACATTATTATAGGCTATAGATACGAGGTGTATTTAAATACTTAAAGAGTAGGATTAGTTTAAGTATTTACAATGATAAAATGTATGAAATGCGTCATATTACTTTCATTGCAAGTACTTATAACAATGCAACTGTTTACGATACAAGGATAATCAGAGAATCAGTACAATAACAAAGTTACAAGCTATAATCTTCTTATTTTTTTCAAAAGATAACTTCTACTGTGGGAATCGCGGCTTGTTACGTAACAATTTCGGACCTTTAAAAACAAGAAATTTTCGTAAATTATGAAACTCCAGGTTCAAGGCACCTACTTATAGCCTTTAGATTTTTTTGTTTTATTTTTGGTTTGATGTTTATAAGTTATAGCCAGCTTAGTCATTAGAAGTTTTAATGACCATTTTTAAGCTAACAGTCAGCCAGTTCATGACAATTGGAAGCTAATTTAGTATGTTATGCCTGATTCACCAGGTCTGTTTTTTTCAAACAAGGACACACAATATAAGCATTTAAATTTCATGGTCAGTTATAACATCATTTAGTGCTTAAAGTCAAAATGTTTTAAATTATGAGTGTCTTTTGTTGTTTGCAAAACCTATTAAATATAGCTGAGTCTACAAAAAAGCATAATAAAGGACCAGCATTCATCAATGACAGCATTATTAGCTTGGTACCTACTTAACATTCCATGAGGATTAGGAATAACATCATCATAACAAACCATAAATACACCACCAAAGAAACAAGTCTCCTAATGGAGGCTTACGAATTGCTTGGCTGGTATAGGGTTCTTTATCATGTTTTGCTTATTTTGTTCTTATTATGACAGAAATTGTGACCCCATGATTGTTCTAATTCTGCCATTACAGGGATAAGAGAAGATAGACTACACATACTAGGCATTTAAAAAGTAACAAATAAGAGGGCCATTAAGAAGCCTTACAGAAACTACAGAATCCTTATTGAAGAGGAATTGAATTGTAAAGATAGGATTTGCTTCATAAAAAATATTTTAACAATACATGAAAGAAATTTCTTAAAATATGGTAACAAATTATCGGCTATCGGTTTAAGTCCAATGGCAAATATACAGAATCCATTCTAGCATTCGCTAACGACCTAGCGATACTTACTCGGAATCCAAAGCAGTGCCAAGAACTACTGCGAAAGGTTGATGAATTCTGTGAGTGGACTGATGGAATGAGAGTAAAACCTAGCAAATGTTATTGTCTGTGTTTAGGTAGGCGGGATACGAGATATACTTCATATGACCCCGGTCTCACTATTGGCGGGGAAAACGTTTCAATAATATCAGAAACCGTGCCTTTTAAATTTCTTGGTAGAAAGATAAACGATAAAGGTCGCTCTCCAGTACTAGACGATGTCGTCAATAGTTTCATAAACGACATTGAAAAGGTAGACCATCAACCGATAAATAACGTAAAAAAAGTCTGGATATACGACAACTATTTAACATCACGTCTCAATTGGCCTTTCCTTGTGTATGATTTAAACCAGAACCTCTTGAAACAACTAGATGCTAAAGTGACGAAAACATTGAAATCGTGGCTAGGGTTAGCTCAATCTGCAGACTCTTCCGCTCTGTATCGAGACACAAATAACTTTGGGATGAAACTAAAAAAACCATCGGAACTCTACAAACATCTAAGAGTTACTAAAATGCAAGTCTTATCAACATCTAAAGACAAAATTGTAAAAACCATCCCAACTGATAAAAAATCATCTGCGCTCGAGTCACGGTTGCAATTCGACAAAAAGTTCATGATAGGCGCACAAACTAGTAGAGTAGGTCTAGGAAACACGGAAAGTCAATCGGACAAAGAAATTATAAAATCTTTCTTAAAACAAGATGAGAATGACAGCTACAGAGTGCACGCAATGAACCTAGAAATGCAAAATGAATGGGTTACTCTAGGGGACTACTGTATACCTTTAGCCTTGAAGTGGCGCACTTTGCTTTACGACTGGTCACCAGCATTACTTAAATTCTACCTCAACGCCTTCCAATTGAATCTCCCCGATCAAAGCAATCTTGTAAGATGGGGAAAAGCCACGGACAAAAAATGCACGGAATGTGGCAAAGAAATTAATACGGCAAGACACTTATTGGTAGGCTGCAAAGTGCTTTTGGATAGGGGTCATTACTCGCAACGTCACGACAAAGTACTAGGGATTATACGCGAGGCAGTGAGTCTGTCGATTGCCAGAGCTAGAAAAGGACTGACTACGAATGAAAGACAAAACATCCAATTTGTTAAGGAAGGCACTACTAAAAAGACCACCTACAAGCCTTTTTCGGTCCTGAGTCCGGCAGACGATTGGACTCTACTGGTTGACACGTATGAAACACACTACAAAATCCCGGAGGATATCTGCGTGTCGCCGTTGAGACCAGACATATTCCTCTACTCAAAATTGAAAAAGCGTGTAGTACTTATTGAGCTCACGGTACTGTGGGAAACTAACATCCCTAAAGACCACGCAATTAGGACAAATAAATACTTTGACTTGACAAATGAGATAACCAGAAATGGCTATAGGGTTACTATGTATGCCGTGGAAATAGGTGCGAGGGGTACACCAGCTAAATCTCTCTACAATCTATTGAAAGAACTAGGACTGCCGAGAACTTCAGGAAGCTCTCTACTATCACGAATGTCCAAAACGGCATTGTTAGGTTCCAAATTTGGATAGGTAGGGGACGGAACATAGCAGACAGTGAAGGTGACCGCTAACGCTTTGTAAGGGGGCCTCCTTAAACCTACATCTGGGTCGTAAGTCCCAGACGCTGTTACGCCAGTGCTCCGTCCTCTATCACGCGATGGACCCGGCACCCGCACGGAGAATACATGGAATGCTAAGATTAGGTCTTAATACAGCAAAAAAAAAATTAAACTATAAAAATAACAACTTAGATAATATATTATAGTAAGTAATTTTGTATAAGACATACAAAAGAAAAAAACAATTTGTCACAGTTAAAACCGTACTGCAAAATTCAGTACTAACGCCAATTGACCGAATTACAATCTCAATAACATCAAACAGGAACATAATGACAGAAACGAAACAAAGATTACCAATGAGAATTTTATAAAGAAACCTAAACTATAAGAGTTAACAAAGTGAGTTAAATTAAAAGAAAAAGACACAAGTATAAACGTCGATGTTATCAACAACATAGCCGACTATGAGTGTACAAACACTACTATGTCGGCGAGTACCTTGTGATCATCGGTCCAATCAAGGCTATGCTCAAGATTTTATGAATAAATATTATTACAGTTATTTGCGATCTGCAGTTTTTATTCGATGCAGTTTTGTATTGTCATTGCAATTTATGAGGTTTGAATTTAAGCGGCGATTACGTTTAGCGAATAGTTTACACTATTATATTCTAGTTTCGTAAGATAACTTCTCTATTTATCAATTGGTTATCAGACAAGAAATATTATCAATCTGTTTATGTCTTAAAATTTTGTTTAGGAAGAAAATGCTCAGATAAATAAAATGAACAGCTTGTATTAAATGTATAATAGTATATACGTGATGAAATATACTTCTATTTAAGCGACACGAGGGAATGAATTAGGAATTGATTTCAGCAAAATATAATTAATTGTTAATATTGAAATTAAGTCATTTTAGTATTTTTTTTTAAGTTTTCGAGTAGGCTGTGTGAAACTCTTCAAATCTCGGGACACAAAAAAATGTCAACGTACAGCAAGCTAATATTGTATCATTTATTTAGCAGATTTATGATTATAAATTGTGAGGACAATTTCGTGTCACATTGGTCCCTTAGATTGAGCAATGACCCTCAATAATATATTACACTCATTATGTTGCTTTAGATAATATTAACATAATCCAATAACATGCGGGTGATCTAGTAATATCTGTAAGGCTATTCATGGTTGTAATAGGACCGAACAGTGATTTGATCAAGATCAAATCACTGTTCGGTTCAAACTCAAGAGTTTTAATCTATATGTTTAAATTTTGTAGTGTATGTTTCACGCACAACACAAACGCACAAATGTCAAAAATATACCTCGCGAAATCAAAGATTAATTTATGAATTTACGCCTAAGATGTATTGAAAGCATTCATATTTAAATCCATGACGTCAGCGAATCCATTATCGTCCTAATTTAAGTATGGTCGTTCTCCATAGTCAAAAGAAAACTTTACCAACAGAGGTGTTATGATATACATACTGCTAGGGATATTCACCGTTAGTCGTCGCTTTCGGGATGACAGCAAGTGGCGAGAACGTGCTTTATTAATTCACGATCACACGAGTACTTACATAAACATATGTAGGGTAAGATTAATAAAATTTCTTGCATTAATGGGGAACCTATGTTCGAGAGGGTGACAATTTAGTAAGTGATAAAACATTAAGGTTAGAAACGCTGAGAGCAAATGCGAAAAGGGCATCAGAAAAGCTGATAAAAACATTACTCAATAAATTAAGAAAGTTTTCAATGATAAATAATTATAAATATTTACGTTCACTGTATACAAGATTAAACAAGTGAGACTTCCTACTTCAATATTTTATTTTTAGCAATAAAATCAGACGACACCAATTGATAAAGATAAGATACTGATAAAACTATCTGATTGATAGACTGACAATCTTACTATCAGTAATGCAATTCCCTGGTACATCGCATCGGCTGAAGTAAATCTTTCTATCTTTTATGTCTCGGTTTACAATCCCGCTCAATCAAAATCTTTACATGCATGAACATGAATCTTTGCGTTGGACTGGATCCTTTATATTTACAAAAAAACAATATTTAAAAATGTATGTTCATTATCTTTTACCCACAGCTGTACAAGATCAGATTTATTTGGGACTAGGTGGCGTTGTGTAAATGAGTAAGGATAGACTTGTATTATTATTTCCTAACGTTTCATCAATATAAATGTCAGAGATTATTGTACTTTATAAAGGATTACCATATTACTTGAGGGCATTTCCAACGTGATTAGTAACACGTAGGTACTCGAAGAATTCAAAGGCTGTGTTGAATGCTCATTAGAAATCAAGATTATCCTCATTTTGCTTCCTAATGTTGTGGTATGGTTCAAGAGCATTCATTTGTTTTGATTTCTTTCCTGATAGATACTGATAATATAAAAGTTGTAGAGAAGTTGCTTAAGCACAGAAATAATATATTATGCTAACAAAGTAAGAATTATATAGTATCACTATCTTTCATGCCATGAAAGTCGTTAAAAGCGAACAGACAACCACATGTAGCAAATGTGAAATATTATAAGGGATACTGTAGACTATAATTATCTTTACGAAATCAAAACGAGGAAAACTTGACATAAACTGTATCAATTCGTGATTGTTTAGATTTTACCAGCTAAGAATATTCTGGAAGCATATTATGTAACTGTCCAAGCCAACAGTTCGTATAAAGTTCATTCAGAAGGTAAACAAGAATAATATAACTTTGGAATATTCTGGAAGCATATTATGTAACTGTCCAAGCCAACAGTTCGTATAAAGTTCATTCGGAAAGTAAACAAGAATAATATTACTTTGCTACGCACAACACTTTTAACCAAAGAGGTGAAATAAATAAAATAAATAACGTAATAGATAGCTCTTGACTATTTACGTACGAACATAAAAATATGCTACTGTTAATAACGACGCTTTGTATTAAAGTAATTAATTTTAATAGAGTGATTAACTTGTTGAGTGAAGAGTTTTTCTGATCTCTTAGGTACTTTAGATATTGAAAGAAATATATCTACTTAATATTCTAGCATTTCAAATAATTTGTATGTTTTGTTGTGTATAATAGTTTCCGTCTTACATAGATCATTGGGATCATTATAACAGGCCATTAATCTGCAACTTTAGGAACAGAAGAAGTTCTATGCTAGCCAGACGAATTGGTATAATCTAATGTGTAGAGTTTCGTATACACCCCGTCCGATATAGACACCGTTTACATCTAACGCTAGCTAAAATCTAGCTTAGTACAAATTAAATGAAGTATTATTATTTATTAAAGGTACACACAGCAACTAATCAAGCTAGACACTCATGTACCTTAATACCTTGAAATAAGACACAATTTCAAATGAAAATGTTTAACTTGATGTGTTGCTGTGTGTACTAGACAAACAAGTGCGCTTATCCTGTTACTTTTTTATGTCTAAGCCAAAGTTGACAACTGACAGTAATTAAAGTACTTACTATCGAGATTCTTAACATTTTATAAAACATTAATATGCGTTAAGAGTAAGGAGCCATAGTAGTAACATTTTTTGCCGCCTGTACTTTGACACGTCCTTATACTTTAGCAATGTATCATGTTTCTACTAGAAGTAAATTTTAAAGTCGTAAATCTATTATATTGCTTAATAAACATCTAAGATTTACTAAAAGTGGCAGAAGCTCATTGGTATTCTTAAGTGTTTCGAAATGTTAAGGCTTGCCTTCATGAGTTATTGAAGCCCTGTTTGTAATTATAATGATAACATGTACTCAGATATATAGTAGCTTCAACTTCTGTAGTACTTAAAATTAGTATGTAAGTGACAGCTTGATTAGTAGTAGGATTTTTCAGCAAGAGGTCGTGTAGACTGGTACCGTTCCCCTTCTAAGCAGTAGTGTGCAAATGTTACTGTGTTTAAGGGCAAAGTATATGACATGATAATGAAACTACAAGGCTATGGAACTTATCAGCGTACTTATCTTATTATTATTACTTATTTATCTTGGAGTGCGCGTGCAGTGTAGATGCAATCTTAACTTTTTATTTGTTAAACTAAAAAGTTCTGCTGTATATGGTATGGACAAACGTTAAGCTTATCACCAGACACTTTCGTGTCGTGTAAAACTTTGCATCTCAATTTATAATAAGTATAATGGTTAATCAAAGGGGTTTTAATAAAAAGAATGACAAAAAGAGAATCGAGAGGGAGATAATATATAAAGTTTGATTAAGAATATTCAGTTGTAATTATTCTACATAGAATTTTATGTCTCTTTCAACTAAAAGTAAGTAGGTATATTGTATGTTTTTCAAAAAGTCAACGATATTAAATTTAACTTTTGAAAAGTCTGCTATTATTTCCAATATAACTTTTTTAAATCCTATACAGTTTTATATAGAAGTTTTTCACACTTTTACCCCAAAATTCATTCCGCTAATATCTATACAACAAGTCGATGCAATCAGAAAACCTTTGCATCCTTAAACGATGAATCATGTTGAACTTGATAACGAGGTTCAACAGATCAAGGACTCTTTAAATAGGAACCTTCCTGTTTATCCTTACGTGGCCCGTTGAAACTGGACAAAGTTTGTATTACCATCGTATGTATTAGCATGCAGGCGAAATTCGAACTAACGGCTATTGTAATAGAGATGAATATACTTTTTATCATTGTAACGATGATGCTATCGGGGACCTTGCCATGCACCTCCGATGCGAGTCACGTATCGAATTATAGCAATCACAACGAATTATTCACTTGCATGCGACGTTAATAATTGTTGATAAAATTTACGCCCTTTGACAGAATAACTGTTATTTTATCAGCCAACTTCGAAAATAGGTGGAGATTCACAATTTGGTTGCATTTTGTTTTTGTATGGTTTTAGGCAAAAAAAAACTAGCGACCAGCCCCGGCTCCGCACGGGCACCTACTACAGAATGTCCTTAAACAACGTTTAAGTACAGCTTCATTAGAAATCTCTCATTAGGGTTCTCTACTATATTATGCATGTGTAATGCATATAAACTTTCCTCTTAAATTTTTTATCTATTTAAAAAAACCACCTCAAAATCCGTTAAAAGATTTAGGCATACAAAGGGACATAGGGACCGAAAAAGCGTCTTTATTTTCTAGTATGTATAGATAAACGATAATTAGTTATATTTAAGAGTTGTTTAGTACCCATAATACAAGCTCCGCTTATGCTGGAACTAGATGGCGTTGTCGGAATGTATGAAGTAACATTATTTATAAATAAATACTGTATGTGTTACCATAAAAATTAATTAGTAACAATTATAATTGTATTCTCAGAGATTAGCACCTTCTTGTTTTGCTTTAACAATCTACTTCCTTCCCTTGACAATTATGATAATTTAACATTTCATTATGTCTGGTGATATGTTAAACATTTGCAAACAAGACCAACAGTTAGTATCGCCATTATTGTTCTTTTAGAAGGACATAACATTGAGATTATATTAACTTATGTTTATTTACACAGTTTTATTGTTATTTTGTTTTGTCCGTTTATTATGTACTTAAATACGGTTACCTTATTCTTTTAAAGTATGTATTCTATGGTAAAATTGACGCAGTATAGTGTTAGACAGGACACATTTAGCGTCTTTCTATCGTAAATCCTGATCGGCGTTATTACCGAGCGTAGGTAGACGTTTATTTCATGTCAAACCTACTTTGACATTACTGAAATCTAATTCACTTCGTTGATCGGCGAAAAAAACGCGTCCCTTTTTTAAACATATTTCATAACTACTCCACTCCTATTAGTCATGACGTGATACTATATAGCTTATGACACTCCCCGATAAATAGACTATTTAACACAGAAAGAATTTAAAAAATCGGTTTACTAGATCCAGAGATTACCCCCTACAACGTCACAAACGTTACCTCTTTATAATATTAGTATAAAAGATAAATACATGGTCCCATTTTTTGCATTCAAGCCAAAAAATGATGCCGAATTCAAGATAATGTAGCTCTTCAAAAGACTCAGCGAATACACGCTGATATTATTTTGCAATACCGTACTCGACTCTTTTGAGAATTCATACGTTAATCTAGTAAAATCATTTAGATGTTCTTTGACATTATTAAAAATTACGCATGCATTAATTGTAGTACAAGCTAATTTATCATCATTGTTTCTTAATAACGTTAAGCTATTCGCAGCTTGAGGTAACCTAAACTTAGTATTAACATTCATGGGATATTTCACAATTACGAATAACTTATCCGAAGAATAATGAATGGCGATTTATCATATAATGTGGTAATGTGTAATCGCCATAACATATTGTCAACAAAACTATTAACAAATAGTCATATTTATTTATCTTTTAGTTTAAGTTTCTTGGTGGTCATGAAATAAACTCAATGTTTTCTTTATGTTTTATGGAGCTGTAAAGTATACACTGCATTCTATTATTATTGTTCCGTAGTCGTGACGTCAGGTTGCAAACCTGGTCATGAGATTTACTGAATTCTCCTTAGAGCTTAGGCGGTGCGTATCCGAAAATGGACAAGGCTTTTTTGTACCTTCAGAAGCACCGAAATTATTTGATCATATATTACACGCGAACCAGACGTTTTAGTAGGTATAAGATTTGGTAACAATATTTATTATGAAAATATTGCTATATTCTCACCCCCGTCACTGTAGGTAAGGAGGATAAATTATAACTTGTTCAAACGGTAGAACACCTAAAATGTTTCAAAATAAGATCTCAGAACCAAGTGATCTTAAATTAATTCATCATTAAATTTATTTACGAATTGATATACAGAAAAAAAGTTAATGTATAACAAGAGCACCATAATATTTATAAAATTTTCCACGTGGCAGATCATATGACTTACTCATAACGTCACGCATCACCCATCTATCACGCACCGCTGAGTACGGACAAATTCGCAAATGATACACCTCCGAGTTTCAGTTAAATTGTTAGCAAATGGGTAGCGAAAAATGTTTGGAATTTACTTATAACTGTTGTTAACTGTTCATTTAATTGTAGAAAATATGGAGATAAAAAGAATTGTAAGATTTAAGATATTTATAGTTTTCTTGCATTGTTGGATGTGGTTAAGCGCTGCTAACAAGATGAATATGTGTTGTAGCTTGTGGCTCTAAAGTACAAGACTTTGAATAATTCTTCTTGTATATGATTTTGGGTTTATTAAGGAAGAGTAAAGGCATTACGCTACTCAAAATAGTAGCATTAATAATACACCAAAAACGTAAAATAGTCTTAATTTTAAACGCTTAAGTCTTGCAAATATGGCTGTGACTTGTGAAGTCTACGATAAAATCACTTTTATAATGGCACGTTAACATGACTGCAATCTTTCTGATGTCATGTGACATGGCAGTCTAAGATCAGTGAATGTTCGCCCAAAGTAGAATTAAGTCCTCAAGTCGTCGTCTTTACACAACGCTTAGAGGTTGAACCCCTAAGTAAGACCTTCAACGGAAAATAAATCTGCAACTTCGGGGAATTGATGATACAATGCATGCTGTACTCATATGAAAGCTACCGATTAGTCAGATATTCATCTCAAAATAACAGGTAGGTAAGTACTTTTTTAGTGTCACTTTAGCCTTGTACCAAATCTTAATGACGTTTACAGCTGGTCTAAATGTTACTGGAATTAGTTGCCCCAACGGCCTTAACCATGGGACACACTGACGACCTCATCGTTCAACAAAAATAATAAATTAAAAGTCACGATTTGTGATTTTTAATTTGTTTAATTAAAAATAACCTTTGTTTTGGTTCTAGTTTATAGATCAATAAATATTTCAAAGATACCGGAAGTCTTATTTTATTACTAACTAGCAGTGACCCTCTGTTTCAAGCGCTTTTATTTTAGCTCCCAAAAGTAGCACTCTATATTTTTACATATCACTAGGGGTTAGTGATATAAAAATATAAAGTTAGTAGGAAAAATGCAGAACAAATTAGTAAGATGAAAAATTCATTGCTAATTTTGCAATGAATTGTTGCTATTTCTTTTTCAAAAACTTTAATCTTGTGTTTGTTAGAAGCAAGCTTAAAAAAAAGGAATTAATCTAAAAAGAATTGAAACTAAACACATGACACCTTCTTCTTTAACTGAAATGTTTTAAATATACCTATAACTAATTTTAAACTGCAAGCAAGCACTTATTTATTTTTTAATTGTTTATTTTATTAATTAATCTTTTCATTTAGACAACAAAAAAACTTATGAATGAGGCATGTTAACATCATCTAGATTTTTTTTGTAATACTTAGCTGTTTAATAAAGATACCAGTGAAGGTATTTGTACTTATAATTAAAAAGCAATAAAATAGCGTTAAGGTGGTAGGTATTTGTATTATTATTTATTCTGCATTTTACAATATTATTGTACAGAATAAGGAAAATGGGACGAGGCTAATTAAATATCTTCTGCTTAAAGATACCTATTACAATTATAAATTCAGACAATAACATTTAGCAGACAAAGGCAATAAATTTAAACGTTTTATGACATTTGACAGACATTATAACGTTAAACCCCGAAAATTCACCAGAAATTATTATTTTTAATAATAATCTCTGTTAGCAAAGTAATGATAAATATTCGCTTTAAGCTGATTTCCAGATGGGTTTATTAATGTGTAGCATAATTCCAAATCCTTTTTTTTCTTAAAGCATTAAACCTCATAAAATACTTTCATTAGAAATAAACCAATAATACACCTCCTCTGTTGCTATAATCATCAAATTAAATAAAATTATTTTTACTAACTTTATTATTTATGAAAATGGAGAAGAAAATAATGACATGCGATCTACAAATGATAACACTCAGTCTCCAATGTTAAAATTACCTGCGAAACAGTGCTTCAAAATTCTCAACGACACAAAATAACAAGGCCCTTCAAAATAAATGGACAATGCTTAGAATGAATAATGTAATAAAATAATCTAATGAAACTAAATCACGCAAAAACTATTCTTATAAGGAAGTAAAAATAAATAAAAGAATTTTAATGTTAAAAATAAAATTCTAATAAAGAATTATACACGAATAAAGTAATCTATTGTCAATCAATTAATCAAACTTATCTAGCTTGGCATTTATTCGCGTGCTACTAATTGTTATATAACCCGACTAAAATAGAATGATGGATTGCGTGTCAGTTAAACATCTAAGCCGTGTGTATTTCAACCTTGGCGGGGTCGGCGAAATGGCCCATGGGATAGGCACTGACGCAAAGAATCAAGGTCAACAGTCTATCAGTATAATAGTGGGCTGTTCATCGTTCAACTATTGTCTTTCGACAGTGCAAATGTGTTTTATATGTATATTAATTTACTTAATGGTACATTTAGATTATTGTCGTTTTATGGGTCAGAGATAAAAGTAAGGTGTGGTGAAATTGAATGAGCTCTTAAGTATTGTTAACGTAATTAGACCTTGGTCTATACGACATTATGTTACATTTTTTTACTGTAATAGTTATGGATAATGTTAGTGTAGTTTTATGTTATCTTGTTTGTTATTTTCCGTCACGAGGTTGTTTACTTTATTTTTTTAATTTACTCTCTGACTTTTGATTCTCCTTAATCATCTAAGTACCTGATTATATGTACTCTCTGACTTTTAATTCTTCCGTATAGCTAATTTGTTTAGGGTTAATCTTCTTTTTAGTTTCTAAACATTGACCATAATTAGGGGTAAAAATGTTAAGTACTTTACAATCAGATCATACAATTAGGATATTAGGATCGGGAAACCACGACACAATATTTGATCGATGTAAAATCGAATAGTGTAACTTTATAACAGAAACGAAGAAATCGAAAAAGGTTTGCTATTTCTGTTTAGGCGTTTATGTAAACCGTTTCCATTGACCTTTGGCTTGGCATTTTGGTAACGTCTAATCGATATTTCTGGAACCTTCTACCTCGTGCAGGTAGTAAGAGGCACTTTAATATAGCAATACCATTTAAATGATGCAAGGCAACCTTTGATGAGCTATGCCACAAAACAGGTAGGCACAGAAATATAACAACAAGAACAACGAGGTTAAGTTCAGTTCTTTCGATCAGTGGAGAGGGAGAATTTGATATCAGAACACGTACTAATGTCATTACAAATGTTAAAAAGTAAAGGTTCTAATGCTCACGTACTAGAGTTACAAACGTTAAAAAGTAAAGGTTCTAAAGCGAATTTGGCCGCTTTAGTTCACAACTCAAACTTTAGTGAGCAAAGCAGCATACCAGTTTGCAAGGCTTATTGTAAAATAAATGATATTTTGTACTCATATTAGGTAGTATAAAGCACTTGTATTTACTTAATTGTTCGATTTATTTTTAAGAATGAAAGTAAATCAAGTAAATTCAAAAACATTTTACTTTAAACCTGAAAATATCTTGCGCTTACGTCTCGTGATTCGCAGCGCCCACTTTGTATGTAGATTGGTTTTTATACTGCACTTATCTGTATTTTGTGGCAATACATTCAAGAAATTAATGATTACTGGGAACATTACTGGTAATTGAAATGTCATAAGTATGCTTAAGCATATAAATTAATATTATTATGATAGAGGATTGGTCAAAGGTATTTACAGAAGTTAGTTAGTAAAGTCGGTGATGCCTAAGAATGACTTAAAGTAACCTAAATGGTGACATCTTAATTCTTCATTCAGCATCTAAAAGCAGGGCTAAAAGACATATTTTAAATTTATTGCGTCTTGTATCAATATCCTCAGAAGTATAATATGGTAATGCCTTAATAATTAACTCGTTGAGAGGATCTTAAAGCGTTTTATTGCTTCACGATCATTAAGATTTACATTTTGTAAACGGAATTATTTTCCTAACACGCACATTCTGTTTGCTTCGGCTTATACCGGCATGATACCTAACCGCAACACAAATTAATTTATACGAGAAGACTTCAAACCCTCAAATCAAAAAGATCAGCCTTACGATTTGATTTGATCATCTGTGATGTGACAATATCGTGATAACATCTATAAGACCATGTTCTAGAAAATAAAACATATCATTTAATTTACTTTCATATATCATAGACTGTTTACCTAATAACTGATAGCATCGATTTAAAATTCGAAGATAGCATTTTATTACTTAAAAAAAAGTATCGTACAGACAACCTTCATGAAGTGATAAAGCTATCACTTGTACGTCATTTAGGACCTATCTGCTGCCCTCTTATATCGTCGTCTCTGACAAGGTCACTATCCCGTGTTTATTGTTAATACGCTTTTACAAGGTTACCTACATAAGAAAAATAACCTTTAGCCCAGATTTAAATGAAAACATTACTTTGTCGCTATATAATTTTAAGTACTTTAAGTAGATATTAGCCATAATTATCTATTCCTAATATTTTCTCTCTTTACTATCTCAGAGTCAATCATAATTAATCATTTCTAAAAAGGTATAAATGTTTTAACAAGGCTAATATTTATTATCTAAATGGCTAATCCATCTAAAAGTTGCAAGCAATGAATTAGGTATAAACTGGATAGGTGACGATAAGCGACGAGGGCGTGGTCTTTCATGACTAGCCTTTAGTGTTACTACAATTAATTGATCATCTCTGTCAATTGGAGGGATGTAAAAAACCCTTTATTGGATCTAGTTATTGCTGACAACACAAGGCCAATAACTTTATAAAAATATTCTACAAACGTGCACCACTTTCACAGATAGATAAATAAATAAATATAATAAATATTCACGGACATCTCTACACAGCGCCATCTGTTTCCAAAGTAGCTAGGCATAACCTGCTTGTGTTATGGGTAACAGAACAACGGATATTAATACTTATATACTTTTTTTTAAAATACATACATATTATACATAGAAACACTAAGACCAATGTATGATGGTCATAATACATCCTGTACATCTCTAAGAAGATACAATAGGTACTTAAGGTACTATATTTTAATGACCCGACATCATAGCCCGTAGAGAACACACATTTCCATGTTGTGCGATCTTAGGCCTCTATTATTAATACTATATTATTATAATGGTTAACTTTAAACATATAATTATCTATATTATTGTTAAAGTCATAAGTAAATACAGTACTTAGCTTTATTAAACAAGTAATTGTGTCTTGTTAGTTATCTATTCATTACACCTGAAGCTAGTTTATAATTTAAAGGTGAAAAATATACCAAACTTGTTACCTAGTAATTTATTGTTTTGTACAATAAACTAATTGTTTACGTTCAATTCACTACTTAATGGATTCAAAAATGTTAATTATATTTATTTAACAAGGGCTCCATTCATTAATCTTTCTAAGTACTAAATTCATCTACTAATTTGGGAGTCCCAATAGATCATCATCATCATCATAACAGCCTATTAATGTTCCACTGCAGGGGCGGGCCTCCTCCCGTGACGGAGGGATACTTGGCCTACTAATACCACGCTAGCCAAACGGATTGGTATAGGGTTTAATTTCAAGTTTTCCTTCTTTTTATTTCGTAAAGATAATATTTACGGATCGTCCCTTAGTCGGTTTATACGACACCCATGTGATGAGATGGTGCGGTGACATACTCGTATTGTATTCTTACTCCGTCACCATACGGAAATAGATAGGTCTACCAAAAAAGACCACGGCGTTGCTCGTGTACCTATTTTTTAACCAAGCAGGTTAAAACCACCTGCCGGGGGAGTTTATTGCGACACTTGTACCTATTTGCACGGGTTACAAGGAGCTATTTCGTTGGCTAGTTGCAGTTTTTCAAAAAATGCCTTAATTCAATCGTTAGACTACCAGAGCCTTAGGCTTCAGGTCTTAGACTTAAGACAGCGAGATTTCACATCACCACAAACTTTCGCATTTATAATATTAGTAGGATCATATATGGCGTGTATTTTTTTTTATCAAATTTATTCTGCATCTTCAAAGTAAATGCCCTAAACACATCGACCGCTACACCCGAAATTAATTAAAAGCTATTTTTATTTTAGCTAGAAATACAACTTAAATGTTTATTTACGATAAAGATAATACTATTTTTGGTATTTTAATAGGTTTTCTATGCAAATAATGTATTTTTTTGCCGTGTTCATGCTAAGGCGAGTGACAACCAACCAGACTAAATTACATTTTTATTTTGCATTCTTACATCCCATTACAATATTTATAATAATTTATAATATTAAGATGAATAAGAAAAAAATTTTGGCTATTAAAGTAATGATTTTGTTTTATTTACGAATATACTGTCTGTCTGTCTGTCTGTACTTTAGCAGAGAAACCCAATTGTAACAGTTAATAATGCTCGCCCGACTGCTGATAAAAGGAAAGTTGGCGTATTATAATATCCATTCAAAATGTATAGAAGGAAAACAGAACGTAAAACGCTCTAACGTAAGTGGCGTATGGAAGCCACGGATCGAGAGAAGTAGAAGTCTGAAGGGGAGGCCTTTGCCCTGCATTGGGACAGTACAGGCTAATAATAATTATCAGACGCTCTACCAATTCATCAAGTCTAATAGGTTCAGTTGCTCTCCATTATCAAAGAAGGCTTGTAGGGACAAGCCTTCTTCTTCTTTAATAACGCAAAGCAGAGGCTTAGGGACGTTAACAGACCATATTGATAATCCGTCTCCAGCGGTACTCCTTCATCGCCTACTTGGACCTGGGGACCTGGACCTACTACTTGGGTACCTGGGGAACCGGCAGAGCCATTGCGTCCAGTCCCCCTCTGGCAATCCCCGCCATTACAATTAAATACAAATTCTTGCCATTCGTACTTTACGCTTATCACTAAGCAAGGCAAATAAGAAGCACTACTAATCCACAAACACTTGAAAAACCAGTTCTACCATCACTTCTGCAATTAAAGTCAAGAATTTTTAAAGAGGACATATTATTTAGAATTTGATAGAACGAAACGTTGTATTCAAACAGCTATTTGAACACACAAAAATTGGCATAACAATTTTAATTAAATAAGCCTCACACATTCACACATCGCCATCTAGTCCCAAACTAAGCAAAGCTTGTACTATGGGTACTAGACAACGGATAAACATACTTACATACTTTTTTTGTAAATACACACTTAATATACATAGAAAACACTCAGACCAATCCAAATAATCATGTTCATGCACACAAAGGTTTGCATTGAGCGGGAATCGAACCCGAGACCTCTGCGTAGCAGCCATGTAATATACCGACTGCGCCATGGAGATCGTACATACAATTTTAATATTTTAGTAAAAATTCTTAGCTTACAGCTTGGTCAAAAATATGTTGGCTAATTAGATTAATTTCAGATATCGCAGTAGTTAAATACTGTTTTGATTGGCAAACGGTAATTGGAGCCAGTTTTAAATCGATTGCGGTGAAGTGTACATAAAGGGTTATGATTTTATTTGCACGTAACACGTAACTTAAACTGCGTTTGCGGTTTAATCCAGAAGAACTGCCTTAGTTGGCAAAGTGTTTGTGTAAGCCCCAGACGTGTATGGGGTTATGACGCAAGATGGTTAACCCGTAAGATAATTATTTATCCTAACAGCCATTAATGTCCCACTGCAGGAACGGGCCTCCTTCGGTAACGGAGGGATACTTAGCCTACTAATACCACGCTGACCAAACGGATTGGTTTATGGTTTAATTTCAAGTTTTCCTTCTTTTTACTTCGTATAGTTAATATTCACGGATAGTAGGTTTTTACGACACTCATGGGATGAGATGGAGTGGTGACATTGTATTCTTACTCCGTCACCACACGGAAAATGATGATGCTTATTTTTAAACTATTACTATAAGGTTGTTAGCTATATTATTAACGAAAAAAATGTAAACAAATAAAATGTTATTCATCAGACATCCGCTTTCTTTATATGGTATTAGCAAATTGATAATAATATAAAAAACACAATGTTCAAAACAAATTATAAGTTAGTTCTATGGTATTGTTTAGCTTATGGGTTGTTTATACGAGTGACTAAAGCCGCAATAGTTTAGCCGCGCGCCGAAAATCGACTGTCTAAGTAGCAATTCGGCTAGGCTGCAAGTGAGAGCTAACGAGGCGACTTGGTAAGGTGATTTATCAAGTGGCTAGCTGACCCGTGCCTCCTTCGTGGGGCGTCGAAAAAAACGCGTCCGTTTTTTAAACATATTTTATTACTGCTCCACTCCTATTAGTCATAGCGTGATACTATGTAGCCTATGACACTCCGCGATAAATGGACTATTTAACACAGAAAGATTTTTTTAAATCCGTTCAGTAGATCCAGAGATTACCCCCTACAAGGTCACAAACACACAAACATACAATCACACAAACTTTACCTCTTTATAATATTAGTATAGAAGTATAGATTAGCCGCATAGTAAAAATTGAGCCGTGTAAACCCCTCTTTACGTACTACACTCAGGTACCTATCAATCAGAAGCTGTTAACACATGCCAGTTAAGATAAACATAGCTTATTCGTAGAACAGAACGATAGATCACGTAAGTTTCCATACAAGATCACCTTTACACTTTATTGATTTACTTGATTTTTAATGAGTAATACAAATAGATAATATCGTTGTTAAGATGAGGATAATGAGTAAATAATAAGCGGCTTAAATAAAAAATAATTATTGCCTTTAAACTGTTTTTGGTTTTGAGTTTATTAAGAAGTTGAATATTGGTACCTAATAAGTAAGTGGCAGTTGTATTTTTATTTATTTGATTCACTTTTAGATGAGAACAATTCTTTTTATACTAAAAACTACTTAACACAAGGTATGCTACTGTAGAGCATACGCCTTAAAAGGTTCGAGCTTAGTTCTTACTGCGGTATTGCTAGAGCAATGATTGTCAGCTGAAACCTACGATACGTTATCTATATCTATACTAATATGTATTAGTGGAGCAGTAATGAAATATGTTTAAAAAAGGGACGCGTTTTTTTCGCCGCCCAACGAAATGGGGAGCACGGGTCAGCTAGTTATGGCATAAAATCGCATATATAACCATAGGTATACTTTTGCGCATTACTGTGTGCTTTACATATCCCGCCTTTGAACGGCACTGACTCTCGCTAGAGGCACAGTCGCAAAAAACGAACAGTGGTTGATTAGCCGTGGCTTCAAGAGCCATATCTGATCTGTATATAAAACGCTTTCAAGAAGCAAAAACAATTTTAACATAAGACCTAATCTTAGCATTCCATGGATTCTCCGTGCGGGTGCCGGGTCCATCGCGTGATAGAGGGCGGAACACTGGCGTAACAGCGTCTGGGACTTACGACCCAGATGTAGGTTTAAGGAGGCCCCCTTACAACGCGTTAGCGGTCACCTTCACTGTCTGCTATGTTCCGTCCTCTACCTATCCAAATTTGGTAGGAACCTAACAATGCCGTTTTGGACATTCGTGACAGTAGAGAGCTTACTGAAGCTCTCGGCAGTCCTAGTTCTTTCAATAGATTGTAGAGGGATTTAGCTGGTGTACCCCTCGCACCTATTTCCACGGCATACAGAGTAACCCTATAGCCATTTCTGGTTATCTCATTTGTCAAGTCAAAGTATTTATTTGTCTTAATTGCGTGGTCTTTAGGGATGTTAGTTTCCCACGGTACCGTGAGCTCAATAAGTACTACACGCTTTTTCAATTTTGAGTAGAGGAATATGTCTGGTCTCAACGGCGACACGCAGATATCCTCCGGGATTTTGTAGTGTGTTTCATACGTGTCAACCAGTAGAGTCCAATCGTCTGCCGGACTCAGGACCGAAAAAGGCTTGTAGGTGGTCTTTTTAGTAGTGCCTTCCTTAACAAATTGGATGTTTTGACTTTCATTCGTAGTCAGTCCTTTTCTAGCTCTGGCAATCGACAGACTCACTGCCTCGCGTATAATCCCTAATACTTTGTCGTGACGTTGCGAGTAATGACCCCTATCCAAAAGCACTTTATTACTGCCACTTATTACGAAAAATGTAAAGTATTCAAAAATGTTAACAATCTAAGTTACTACTCACCGACTTCAATAGGGATGACATCTGTTGTCAGCTGGACGACAACTGACACTTCATACGTGTCCTCCTCCAGTTTTTCTGCACAGATTTGCGATAGTCAAACGTACATCAAAATACGTATCATCGCAAGGCCAAATCAAGCCGAAAACTTAAGTCACTCACACAACACTAAACTGCCGAACTAATTTCATGTAAAAATCAAAAGACACTGTTGTTTTTTTTTGCTGTGATCTGTCACTGTAACGCTTTAAATTTTCCTCTTCCGCCGTCCAATCAATTGTATAAAGCGATAAGCTACATTCGTTGATGTCGTTCGATCAATCGAGTCAAAACGATTTTATCGAAGATCTAAAATGAAAAAAAAACGTTTCATGAATATTATAATAGGTGATTAAAATAGAAAAAAAATGTGCTCCCGATTAAAATATTAGTCATGAAATACTTAGTTTTGTTTTAAAATTTTGTGTCGCGATATTTTTTTTATTTAACTAGACGCTTATGATTTATTAACTTAGGAACCGGTCGAAGGTCGAGAACCTAGTGTATTGATATTATCGCTGCTATATTGCTATTTTATTTTAGTATTTTGTTGATGGTGATCGCGATTCCTTAACTACCTTTTAATGTTTTTAATGTCTTTAGAAACGCGTTATAGTACGTATTTGGTGACAAAACATCTATCAAGAAACTGAATTGAAATTCGAGCTATTTTAGAGCTAAATTACCAAAGTTAACTAGAATGAAAATGTTTTATGAGTTCACAAGTTATACTATTTTTAACTCGACAGTCGATAACTAAGTAATTTATAAGATTTTTTTTAACAAACAAGCTATAAATAGTTTTTATGTTATAATTAATTTATTTTAGAAGAAGAATAGACATTAAAAATCATTTTTTGTGTCGATACCGACGTCATATTATAAACACTTAGGTAGGTTGTTGTTTACATAAAAACTACTACCATAACTGCCTATTATTTTTGTAAACTAGAATTTATTGTAGTCAAGAAAAGACAACAGTTTGATTTTAAAAACGTATTTCAAAAATAATAGTAAGCCTTTTAAAACAATTAATGAAGGTTAAAAACAAAATTCGAGCATCAAAAATCAGCCTCGAGATAATTAAACAAATTCAACATTATCTTAACTCCCAGTTGACATTGTGAGACGTGAAGAAAACAGACGTAATTTACACAAGCAAAGTATCTCTACGTCACTCTTATAGTTTTTGTCACATGCTATTTACTTAATAATATCTTATTGCTCACTCACTGTTAAGAATTATACCGGCGACATGTAATCAAAATGATTCCTTTGTAATTAGTGCCTATTAATAACTCAACGTCAGAATTATACGTACATACTACTATCTTATTAACCAGAGATTTATAAGAATTTGAATATGGAATGCAGTCTGAATTGATTGAATTGCATATTTATGTTTTTTGATAATTATGAAATCAAACTTTTTTGGAATACATTAGCCGGTAAAAAATATTGTTTTTTGAACCAATAGTCATTTAAATACAGTATTTATTTCCTGCAAAATAAGTAGGTATACTTGTAACTATTACAGCAAATTATTTTGTATTTGCTAAGGAAAATATTACACCTTTAAAAAGTATTTCTTGTAATCAAATTAAATAGCTATTTGAACGTACTTAATTAATAGTTTTTAAACTATTTATATCATTAAGACATGTGATTAAATTCTTATTTAATGTGTCTATTCTTTGTGGATCTACTTTACACAGAAACTAGTTTTATTAATGTGAATATTCAACTTTAAAAGTTACAAGAGTAATTTATATTGTGTTTTTATTTAATTGGTATATAACAATACAATTTTAATGGTTGATATAAAATTTGGCAAGTATTCATTGGCTACAGATAATTAATTTTGTATTCATAGCGGACGCTCCGTGCACGTGACCGGCGGAAAAACGCGCGCTGTCACTTCACCCTTGAACATGAAAAAAATAATGTCGAGCGTAATGAATAGTGTGAATCCATTAAAAATATTCTAATTACCGTAATAATACCTTGTCCTAACAGTAAACGCGTTAGTTACAGAGTTAACTACCTATTTACGTATCAAAAGAATAATAGACACTATGAAATAGACAGTAATTGAATAGACATGTTTCCGCTAATATTAACTCACTTAACGTCTAGCTAGTTTAACTTAAAAAATCACCATAACAATTACTAACAATAAAATGCAAGTAACAAGCAAAGTTTTCCGTATAAATAATACAAAAAGTATGAATATACAAAGTTTTCTTATCAAACTATCGGGAGCACTGCCACTGAAAAATGAGTAGATCACTTACATCGCAGATTTAGCCGTGAATGTCAAGTGCATCCGCACGTTTGATATCACAAGATAAATGCATCTCGTACGAACAATGCTAAGAAACTCGCGATAAGGCTGTCGTCGCCTTTACCTGTGTTGCGTGGCGCGCGTGCGACACCGGCGATGTACAACGCACGAATGCCGCCAAACGACTTGACCATTGTTTACTTCGATAATTACATTTTCATTTCGATCGAGTTTACGGGTCGAAGGCTTCACAGGCGGAAAATCTCGACACTATACGTCATTACCTTTAGCTTGTTTACGACTGATTAAATGAATGAGGAAAGTTATCGATAACGAATGCGTTTTTGGCATACATTTGTAAGATGAAATTTTATATTGGTTTGACGTATTTCGTTTTACTGCTATGTTGTTGAATGCAAGGCAATGTATAATACTAAATGATTATCATAATTAAACAATCAATTGTTTTAGTGATTATAGTTTTCCTTGACCTTACTATGGAGCATAGCGCTTGTTGTACAGTTTTTCTTTTACATTTTCCTTTTCTCAAAGGAAATGAGTCGCCATCTTGAATGAATTCGAAGTTATTGTATATATTGTTTTGTTACAAAAAGGATAAATTAAAATAATATTAATTACATTTCTCGAAAATTAAGATAGTAACTTATTATTCTAATTTATTAAGTGATATAACTTTAATAACATGAGTCATGTATACTAAGCATTTATTATTAGGGACGGGTCTTTTCCGGTGCTAGACGGAAATTAAAACTTAGGGAAAATCTGATCACAGTATTTCGATTTTTCCTTTACTGTGCCAGATGAAGATTATATCGAGTTTTCCTTCTCTGTGAATGTTTAAAACACATAATTATGTTTGTAGAAATATCTTTCTTTGTCATACTTCACGACACACTAGGGGTAAGAAGGAGTGGTTACGTGATTTGGACAATTTTACTAGATTTGATAAAATTATTACGAACCCAACCAGAGAATAGAACCATTTAACAAAAGTAATTGTTTAAGAAATTACAAAAAAATAATTGTTCAAAAACTTATTAAGATAACAAACATTAAAAAAAGTTCAAGTAAAACCTTCTCCTCTTTCAATTAAACATCTATTAATATTGTTTTTTGTATAAAAACAAAACTTTACAGTGACTAAGAAATTTTTTTTCTTTATTTAAATAAATTACAACATAATTGTAATTTTGTAATATAAAACATTTTGTAACTTCAGTAAAGATATATATCACCTACTAAGTAATATAATTTGTTTTATTGCATTTTTATCGCACTGCAAAATGAGTCAGAGAAATTCTACGGTAATTTTAACTAAGTCATAAGTATTATGTAGATTTGGTGATAAGGAAATTGTATAATAACTAGTCATATTACAACATTTTTCACTTATAAATACACAACATGTGCCCGCGACAACGACTGCGTAAGATTAGTATTTCGAGCTGTTTCTAGCTTAAATTTCTTTCCGCAAAATAGTTACAATACGTTTTGATATCATCATCATCATCATCATATCAGCTAATCGACTTCCACTGCTGGACATAGGCCTCCTCCAAGTATTGCCACCTTGTGCGGTCGTTTCGATATTGAGCTACATAATTGTTAAGTTTCATTAAAATCAAAGTAGTACTTTTTACGTGAAAGAGTAACTAACATCCATCTATACTTACAAAATTTCACGTTTATATTGTTAGTAGAATTATGTGTTCTTTTAATAAATTATGTAATAAAATGTAAAGGATAAAATGAAAAGGGATTTTTTTTTAACTTGCAGTGAGTTTACACATTGCGAAATTTATGATCATCATTATTGGCGGAAAGAATTCTACAGTTGGACATATCAAAGAAAAGCAGTATCTGCAATCCTGTGCCTTGATCATCAATAAATATTTTTTTTAAATTTACGAGCATGTAATAAGTTTATGTATCATATAACGTTTTATTCTTAATTCGAAAAGTGTCCGTAATTTTAAAATGATAACCTACTATTTAAGTACAGTAGGCTTGAAGTTCAATAGCTAACGTCATAGCAATACCCTTTTGTTTAAGTAAATAATCTTGGTTCAAAACTTTATACTTTGAATATTTTATATCATCTATGCCTTATATCGTTCTAAAAAAATATACATTAAATATTACCATGGCTCTAACAGTTTTCAGCGTCATAAAGTCCTTTGGGGATTTCCTTGCTTGGTAAACATTAAACATAACTAAATAGTTGCTAAAACTAGTTTAAGATGGAGTTTTTGCCTTTGTTGGAAGCCCATAAAATAAATAATTAAATAAGATGACCTCTATATTCTTTTAGTATCGTGAGACAAAGGGTCGGGAATAGTGGTAATTTCTCTTCGCTTCCAGCAATAATTTGGTACCTACTTTGGTTTTTAGCAAAGCAAGAACTCAATATACTTGATAAGAACCTCAAGAATAAATAAATGTTGCTTTCTTAGTACTAACGAACCTTATCAAAATATTAACCAAAAAAATAAAAACATATTGACATTGATACATCTGTTGAGGAGTCTTCACGCAAGTGATATGCAAATACTTACATAAAAAAGCTTTCAAAGTTATAAAGAATTGTTTGCACATTTTTGCGATCATTCACCAGTAAAGCTATACCAAACAAATTTTTGTTAGTCAAAGTCAAATTTCTTTATTTACAAAGGTTAGAAGCTAATCAATGCAAGAGTCAAGAAAATATCTCCAAAATAAGAGCCGTTTTTGCAGATGACTATAGTAAATTTGTGAGAAAAATCTCTCTTGAAACATAAGGTTGGCTTTTGTCGTAAAAACTACCAACCAACCTTTGGAAAAAGAACGGTATTATAAAGAAAAAATATCCGTCAAAACACTGGATACGAAGTCGTGACAGACAAAATGCAAGTGGTATCGCCAGTTTGTAATTTTCTCATTACATTTAATTATAGTCTCGACTTAAACGGACACTTTTCGAATTAAGAATTATAACTTCTTCGGTTCTGTTCTTAATTTAAAAATTCTGAGTAGCGAGAAAATAACCGTAAAACCTGATTATTGGCGTATTACTATGACACCTGAAGGGCTTGTCATAATGGATGGTTCACTACAACATTAATAGTGCAATTGGCAATGCGTACCTACAACTAATCGGGCAGATCGCATTTATGAAAACTTAATAAAGTCTGACAAAATACCCTCAGGAAAAAGTGACGAAAATGTCTAAGAGCCTCTTGGCAACTAAAAACAACAAGTCAGGTTTTTGACGTTGTGTGATACCCAAATAATTTTCTTGAACTGCCCTTAGTACGATTATAGTCAAAAATATTTAAAAAATATCTTTTACACGCTCACAAGTTCCCTTAAAATTAGCTACATAATACATCAAGTATTGAAGTTAATTATAATTAATAATTGTAATTCTAATTTTAATTACACTTAAAACTTGTATTTATTAATTAAAGAAACAAGTTCCCACGCACTGACGAACTTGATTACTCGTTATATTACTTGACAGAGTGTAACAAGAACGTGTAGATTTAAAAAAAAAATAGGTTCGTATAGTTTCATTGTCAAATGACAGGTTTCTTAACTAAATCAGGCTGTGTCACCAATTTAATCCCTTACAAAAAAGTTTTTTCGTTCAATTGCGAAATAATCTTTTGGCAAATGCCTTCGCGATATGGCAATAAATAAGTACTAATACGTTGCCTTCTCCGTGTTCCATCCGTTTGGTGACGGAGTAAGAATACAATTCACCACCCCATCTCATTTTTTGTATGACTATTGTGAAATCTGTGAAAACTATCTTTACGAAATAAAAAGAAGGAAACTTGAAATTAAACCCTATGAATCCTTTTGGCCAGCGTGGTATTAGTAGGCCAAGTATCCCTCTATCACGGGTGGAGACCCATCCCTCCAGTGGAACATTAATGGGCTGTTATGATGACGTTGCCTTTTCAATACAGTAATACTTTTTGGTTTACCTTTAAAAACAAAGGAGAATGTTTTTTTTGGGCTAAAAAGTCAAAGTCTGTCCCCAGGTCACCAACTAGGTTCATTACAAAGATTGATATGTAAACAACATTTTCTTCTATGGAACCAACAAAATTCGTCCCACAGAAATCTAGATATCAGCTGTTAAAAAAATAAAAAGCCCTGAGGCACTCCAAGCAGTTATCACTAAAAAGCCAGTCTGTCCCCAGGTCACCAACTAGGTTCATTTCAAATATTGATACGTAAACAACATTTTCTTCTATAGAATCAACAAAATTCGTCCCACAGAAATCTAGATATCAGCTGTTCAAAAAACTAAAAGCCCTGTGATACTCCATGCAAAAGTTATTTACTAAAATGGCAGTCTGTCCCCAGGTCACCAACTAGGTCTGTTACAAAGATTGATACGTAAACAACATTTTCTTCTATGGAACCAACAAAATTCGTCCCACAGAAATCTAGATATCAGCTGTTCAAAAAACTAAAAGCCCTGTGGCACTCCATGCAAAAGTTATTTACTAAAAAGCCAGTCTGTCCCCAGGTCACCAACTAGGTCTATTACAAAGATTGATACGTGAACAACATTTTCTTCTAAGGAATCAACAAAATTCGCCCCACAGAAATCTAGATATCAGCTCTTCAAAAATAAAAGCCCTGTGGCACTCCAAGCAGCTATCTACTATAAAGTCAGTCTGTTCCCAGGTCACCAACTAGGTTCATTACAAAGATTGATACATAAGCAACATTTTCTAACGGTAATAACTGGTTGTTAAGAGGTAGGGTACAATCTAGGCATACCCGTTTTTTTTTTGTTACACTGGGGTAAAATGCCTATACCCACTAAAAGTCCCCAGCCGCACTCCTTCATCGCCTACAAGGAGGGGGCCTGGGAAACCGGCAGAGCCTTTGCGTCCAGTCCCCCTCCGGCGATCCCCGCCATTAAAGGCGGGCCCTATCTAGGCATACCCGTAGTTGAACTAATTACACACTACTAAACACACACTCATCAATGCAGACAATATTGGGTTAGAAGCCATATGTCATTATTACTGCTCCTGGAAGATTGGCAGACGTACGTTGGGAACATATTATGCTCATGTTATATCTATTGTATGGTTCTTGGCATGTGCACGATACAGTAAAGCATTAACCATCCAGCACAATCCATGGATAGTATCATGCCTAGATTGTACCCTACCTCTTAACAGCCAGTTATTACCGTTAGAAAATGTTGTTTACGTATCAATCATTGTCTAGTTGGTGACCTGGAGACAGACTGACTTTTTAGTAAATAACTTTTGCATGGAGTACCACAGGGCTTTTAATTTTTTGAACAGCTGATATCTAGATTTCTGTAGGGCGAATTTTGTAGATTCCATAGAAGAAAATGTTGCTTACGTATCAATCTTTGTAATGAACCTAGTTGGTGTTTTGGGGATAGACTGACTTTTTAGTAGATAACTGCTTGGAGTGCCACAGGGCTTTTAATTTTTTGAACAGCTGATATCTAGATTTCTGTGGGACGAATTTTGTTGGTTCCGTAGAAGAAAATGTTGTTTACGTATCAATCTTTGTAACAGACTTAGTTGGTGACCTGGGGACAGACTGCCTTTTTAGTAAATAACTTTTGCATGGAGTATCACAGGGCTTTTAGTTTTTTGAACAGCTGATATCTAGATTTCTGTAGGGCGAATTTTGTAGATTCCATAGAAGAAAATGTTGCTTACGTATCAATCTTTGTAATGAACCTAGTTGGTACCTGGGGACAGACTGACTTTTTAGTAGATAACTGCTTGGAGTGCCACAGGGCTTTTAATTTTTTGAACAGCTGATATCTAGATTTCTGTGGGGCGAATTTTGTTGATTCCTTAAACATGTAATAAGCTCAATGGTATAAGTCAATGTACAATGGTTACAAACGTGGGGGAAGCAATTCTTATTTTAGCCCAAAGCTCCTAGTAAAAAAAACATTCTCCTTTAAGACCCATATTAGGCAGCAAAAGACTACTGTGTTTCGCTCGATGAGTACAAAGTTCCGCAGGGTCAACTGTGCCCTTCACATCCTCTCATCTGTTCTTTCAGGAAAACTAGACAATAGCTTATCTGCCGCCAGGAAATAAAACAAAACATTTGCACAAATATCGAGACAGACATCATCATCATCATAACTTTTAGCAGCATGTCCTGGAGAAGACATGCTGCGCCGACTACAAAAGAAAATAAAATTGGGATAAGTGCAAGGGAATGATGATTGTGATCATCGAGACCGACAGCATTATGATATTAGCTAGTCCAAAATATATTAGCTAAGCACCTATTCAATCTAATTAAAATTTTGTATTGATTTGGTGTAATAATAGAAAAGTGTGTTAGTAATAGAAAAGTAAATTAATAACCCAATGTTAATGAAGGTCGCACGCAAGGAACTCGCAAATTCCTAAAGACATGCTTAGTTAAATATTCTCTTTAGTTAATTTAATATAATTTTAAATTTTAAAGGGGATTTACAGAGGTCGATTTTCGCCGTGTGGCTAGTCGCTTGATCGCCTCACTAAACCGCCTTGCAAATTCTTTCTTGCGGCCTAGCTGAATTGCCATTTAGATGGTCGATTTACGCCGCGCGGCAAAAATCGGGCGGCTTAAGTCACCCGTGTAAACCCCCCTTTACTAGCTGAGAATGTGTGATTGTTAAACAACCTATCGTTAATTATGTGTCCATCGGCAGGTTTAATTTGTAAATTAGTAGAACTGACCAATAAAACGTAGTACTTAGTTAATTAATTAGAGCCGACTTATCTAAACAAAAGGTTCCACAATTAACTTATTGGCAGGAAGTATTAATAATCAGCAGGGTCTTTGGGCTTTTTGATGTTAAAAAATTTATTGGATTTATTGTATAACATAAAAATATTAATGGTTCATTTGTAAAGATTATAAATATCACTAATTTAATTATAACCACCTATATAATATAATGTAAATGATTTATTGTAATTTAGATGTAAGCAAACATTCGCGCACAATTTGAAATTGTTTTTGAAATAAATAAATGAAATGAAATGAAAATAAAATTTTGATTAATTTCAAAATAAGCTCTTGTTTCCATTTACTAACGTGTTATCTAATGTTATTATAATATAGAAGGGCAAGTTCAAAGTCAGTACTTCAACCATTTATTGTTTTTTTTCTTCTCACTTAAGTTGTCACGTGTGCAGTACAAATGTTACCGCATCGCTGATTTCTTTAAACGCCTTCATCCTGTTAACACGTATCAATGCTAAACATCTTTATGCTGTGACGATATGATAACACATCGCTAAATAGAGGAGTATTTGCATATCATAACATCTAAGCAATCAGGTTATAGTTGTCGCAGTAGCAAACATGTAATGGTACTTGCAATCACTGATTGATAAAGATAAAGACAACATCGGCACAGTACAACCAGTAAGTAGTCTATCTCGGCCGAATATTTATTATAAATGCCTACGGCTGCGCGGTACGTAAACATGCCCACCCTACAGCTATTTACTTTCCCGCTCACAGTCGCGACTGTTCACTCCGCAAAGCCACCTCTACCGTGAGCGTGTATGTATAACTCGCGTTTCGTCCGTTTCTATGAAGTTGAAATACTGTATATATTTGTACTATGACATCGGTCTTAACTGGTTAAGCAACGTTAACTCGGCTGTTTGATTGATGGGCGACCGTTTCCGTCTCCGTGATTTAAAAGGCATATAAACACTCACACATTCTGGACTTTTATTTGTCCTGAGGTAATCTCATCAGATACCATTAGACTCATAGACTATGCACTTCTAGCCTCCTCCATTTTTCACTGCCACATGCGATATTGTGCTACTCGCATCTTTACCTACTAATCACATGCTACCCTCAACAATTCAAAGGTCAACCACGTACGAGGTCGACAATCATCATCATAACAGCCTATTAATGTCCCACTGCAGGGACGGGTCTCCTCCCGTGACGTAGGGATACTTGGCCTACAAATACCATGGGCCGGAAGGATTGCTATAGGGTTTGATTTCAAGTTTTCCTTCTTATTACTTCATAAAGATAATATTTACGGTTAGTTCCTTAGTCGGTTTTTACGACACACATGGGATGAGATGGGGTGTTGACATATTGTATTCTTACACCGTCACTACACGGACATAGAGAGGTCGACAATAGTTAAGTTCAAAATTCTAAGTTCAGAACCAACTACAAACGTAAAATTACTCAAAATTACATAACTAAGACGAAATATGAAACATGACATAAGTTATTTATTGCTCTATTTCGTCGAAGTTGCAAATGGGTCATACTATGACAGTTTACTTGTGTCCTTGAGTTTTGGGTATGATCTCATCTCTGTTCTTATTCAAATCTGAAAATAAGTTATTTGTCATATTCCTTGTGCGGTTAAGCTAGTGTTTTAAGGGAACAACCTGCTTTTGTTAAGGTGATAGTAAAACAAAAGGACGGAGGAGGAAGCTTCGTTGAAGTACAGACTAGAGATATCAAAATCAACAGTTTACTACGCCACCTATGGATAAAATAGTATGATACTCATATATTTAACACGACATGAGATTTGTAATATTATGATGAGGAAATACAGATTAATCAAATACAAAGTTGATCATAATTAAAATTAGCGAGTGCCTAGTAACCACCTACACGTTTCCCGGCATAATACTATGTCATAATAATACATTATTTTTTTTACGTAATTCCACATAATCGTGCAGAATATATAATTAGATTTGCGATAAGTGTTGTGTCAGTATCACGATGTTATTGTTATAATTGATTATCCTCGCCGCAAAAAGTATCTAACGCAGAAGCGGGTCTGTCATGACTATGTGATTACCATTTTAGTTAACACAATACATTGTATAACATATTGTCATAAATAAATATTTACAGAAGACAAACTATAGCTTGCAAACTAGCTCGAGGTACTAGGTAAGATGTATTTTTATCAACTGTTTAGCATACATCTAAGCATTATTGTGAAAATTTTGCTGTGTTTGGATGAAAAGGCACATTAGCTTGTGTAATAACATAGGTATGAGATTTAATCGTCTATCTAGGATAAGCAGCGGTTTTGGTATTCTGGTTTTTTTGTTCATAAGGCAAAGACTGGCTGATGATCGTATTTTACTTTCTGCACCTATCAGTTTAATGACATTGTATTCGGCTCCTGGCTAGTTATTTGTATAAATTAATGTAAGTATGTTGGCTACTACACTTTTTTTGAAATAAATTATCAAAACTCAGTGAAATATTGTAAATAAGGTTATTATTTAGTAGTCATTCATCCATCCATACATCCTCACAAACTTTCGCATTCATAATAAGTAGGATTTTATGTTCAATTAAATAGGTTCTCATTCAGTACGAGGAAAACCATACCTATCCACATAGCCATCTAGTTCAATACTTGTATTACGATTGGACAATTTAATATCATATTATACATTAAATTCATATACAAAAACTTTGTAATTATGACAGTCGTTTGTTAATTTTTTTTTTTGTTTTTAATCAATTTTTAGGATACCCATGAAATGGGGTGGTGACAAATAGTATTTGTTACGGATCAATTTGTAAAACTGACATAAATAAATTTATTTTTAATATACTGACTCATTTTCTGTTGCCAACATTTAAAATATAAACTATTTTTTATTATAGGTAATAATCGTGACATTTAAAATAAATTAAACTAAACAATGACTTATTCTTAATCCGTGATTGCACAGACTCATACTAATAAATAAATAAGTATAAATAAATAACAATAAGCACAATTTATTTTAGAATCTTGCATGATTATTAAATAATAAAAAAGTATTTTGTCTGTTATCTAAATTGTTAACTTAGTATTCAAAGTATAGACTATTAACCTATAAGCTCTGAAATAATTTCTTGCAAAGCAGGACCAAACGGGAAGCCTTCCATTGCACAAACAGGTCTCTTCCAGTTGCAGAGGAGAATTAAGCTTACCCTGGTCACATCATACACATTGGTTAGAGGGATTTGTGCTTAATAAAGATTTCATTGTTTGAATGTATGATTACTTACTATAAAAAAATAATAAACGACTGACTGACTTTGACGACTTTATCCGTTATGATCGCATATTACCATAAACAAAATAATATTCTTAAAACACCAAAAGAAACAAAAAAAAACTTGACCCTTGTTTTAACTTACTTTTTTTTTATAACAATACCTTTTCAGTCAATCAACACGACATACAGAGAGGCTGTTAGGACCTAGTTCAAGTTTTTATCGTTAGATGGCATTAGTAGTCGCTGTGCAAAAAAGTTTGCAATGCTCCACGATTTTGACATTAGTCGATACAATTTTTTCAATTAGCATAAATTAAAGTTAGTGTTACTTTTTTAGGATAGCTATCAGGTGGAAAGACATAGAGAAAGCTCAATTTTTTTGATCATTTCTGTAAATGTTTACAAAAAAAAAAATAAGAAAAATATTTTTATATTGTACCTATTTAATAAAGACGGTCCCATTCCATTACCGGGTACAATTATATCAGACCGGTACCTGGCTAGGGATGAATATTTTTTTTAACCGTGAAGCACCGGTTGGTTAATACTTTTGCTTGCTCTGGACCAATAAAGCACCATCATTAGCATACAAAATTATAATTACAAAATTGCATTTTCATGTGTATACCTCTACCGATATTTTAAATCCTATATTCATGTTTTTTTTCTGCGCAGTAGTACAACGAAACAGCGCCATCTTTAAGTCATTACCTGTAACAATAAACACAACAAAATTATACGTGATATTCTAATTTATTCACAGCTTTTAGTACATTTTAATGTATTAACACTCAATTTTCGTGCACTCAAATGAACCGATCAGGATTCTCAGATTGACATTGCAAAAATATTTACATAACAATTTATCGTTGACTTTATTTGGTGTAAAATAGTTAGACACGATTCGTCCTTTTTGTCCTGCCCCTAAATTTTGACGTCAATATTATGTTAGTTCATTTGAAAGAAATGTTTATTTAATTATAAAAAGCATGAGCTTATTGATTTTTTGTTTTATTTTACCTCGTTATTATACGCTATATCGAAGAAGATCCAAAGCGCGAATTTAGTCTAGACATGATTTTTTTTTACTCCTTTGCCATTACCGACCACCTGTCTTCTGTCACAAATGTACACTGACCAATACTGGAATGCGTTTGGGGGACTTTTCATTAGAGTGGTGATCGGTACCTAGAGCGGCAGTTAGTTGTCCTACTACCAAGTCCAAACAAAATGGTATTTGGACTTTTGGTCGGGACTCTGGGCACTTACAATACTTACGAGCACGGCAGGGTAAGCGAGTTGTTTTCTAAAATTCTCTTTGAGTCTATTGTAATTCACATATTTTTTTTAGGTTGCCCGTAACCTTTATAACATTGTCAAAACATTGATAATATTTTTATCATAAGATCACTCAAAGGAAGGACGTCTTAAGTATAAATCTTTTGAGGCCATGTCATCGATCTTGTCAAACAAAAGAGGTAAACATTTGTCTATTACTATTATTATTTTGTCGCTGTTTATTTTAACCGTGATACGATAATTTATAACACAAGCAACCATTTTACACCATAGTGTTTTAATAATAATATATTTATTTTAGATAAACTCAATAAAATTAAAGGTCTTATGTTGTGTGCATGTACAGGCTGTACTAAAAGTCAATGAAAATTCTCGTTGTCAACATTATTTTAGCCTTTTAATATGTTTTTTACTTTGTGTCTATTAATTTCATTACATTTTACCCATAAAGCTTAGGTATAACTAGAAAAATACGCAAAGTAGAACAATACAGACAATCGAAAAAATTGGTAAGTACTTGAGGCGGGACTCGAACACCGTCTCTGGCGTACAGTTGAGTTTTAAGTTGCGGCTCTGGCGCCGTATAAAGCAATGGTTAAATTTGGTAGTCGAGACGGATGCTGCCTAATGGTCATGGTGCTGGACGCGTATAATCCTCGAGTACCAATTTTTTTCACTGTCTTTCTACTTTTCCTGTTAATTTCATGTCTGTAGTCTCTCGTTTCATGTCTGTGTCTGTCAAGCAGCGTCCTTGCAACGCACGACTCGATTCCGTGTATCGTGCAGGGGTTGTCTTTTTAAACACTAGAAGTAAACTGGGAAAGTTCTTCGAAGTAGAAGATTATTGTGCTATTATGTGGAAGATAATCAAATAATAATATGATTATTACATGTATGACGTTTTATTACTACAGCCAAACTCATTGTGAATATTAATTAAAGTTTACGTGATGGTGGTATAAATAAAGTAAGTAAATTATGTTACAGTAGTATGTGATTATATTATTTTATTAAGTTGGAAAATACTTAGCAACAAGAAATCTGATATAATCAAAACTTAGTCATAAGCCACAACCTAACATACACAACCTAACATACTTGGGTACTTTTCAGGCGCATTTCAAAACTAAATATCTACTTATCCGTTATACATAAAACTTTTTCGCAGAGATAATGATGTAATGATAATTTCCTTTGGCGGCTTTTACGACACCCACGGGATAAGTTCGTTTCATGGCACCATGTATTCTTACTCCATCACCACACAAGGAACAGCTATTTAATGTCCCAAAAAATTAAAAATTAGTTAAATATTAACCCTTTTACAGTGTCGCCAGCTGACACTACAGTAAAACAATGCACGTGTACCACATATGGTACACTGCACTGGGAACATGTTAAAATGTAATAAGCATTGTAACTTTCTGGTACTTAATATTTTTTTGTTATAGTTTTCTACTCTATTAAATTTTCAACATAAATATACATTTTGTAAATATCTAAACTTCACGCAATACGCAGTTTCACTAGCCGTCGCTATCTTTTACAAGGTATATTAAAAATAGCAAACCTGTTTTGTATTTTGGCGATAACATCTTCAAACAGCCAGCAACACGACACTTAATAAATTTCACTCGACTCTCGTCCTCAACTATTATCAACCATTATAACACTAAGTCAACGGTCAACTAGGCTTTAAAGATTTGCCCCATTATATAAATAGTATTATTAAAGGCGTAATACCTTTAAACTACTAAATACTAATTACAGATTTATTATACTAAGAAAACATTATAATTTAACCACAATTCTTTTAATTACGATAATTTTAGTCTAATTATATAATTTTATCTTTTTTAAGTTCAGTTTCCGTTGCCCTAGTTTACTGTAATTAATTGGTAAGTAGTTATATTCTCCTTTGTCTTATTGCTCGAATTAAGTGTATTTTAATTATAAGTATTATTTATCATCATAACAGCCCATTAATGTCCCACTGCAGGGCCGGCCTCCTCCCGTGACGGAGGGATACTTGCCCTACTGATACCACGCTGGCCAGAAGGATTGGTATAGGGTTTAATTTTAAGTTTTCCTTCTTTCTATGTACAGGTAACATTCACAGATAGTCCCTTAGTCGTTTTCTACGACACCCATGGGATGAGATAGGGTGGTGACATATTGTATTCTTACTCCGTCACCACACGGAGATAGTAATAATTAAGTAAGAACATAGTAATAATTTACCGTTATTTAATTAAATATTTAGACAAGGAATAAGCTTGGATCTAATAAAAAACTTTCCATAATTTAGTTAATAAAACACTCTGAGTATGAATTAATTTGTTTCTGGTTCGTCCTCCAACGTTTTAATGATTATCAATTTGATTTATTTGTATGATGAATTATAATTATTTAAGCGAAATGTCAAGGTCAGTCTTACTTACGTTTTACGTCATAGACTTTATGTATTTTCGTTCTAAAAAATAATAACCAGATTTTAGAATATGTAATCAAACGTAAAGAAATAATATTTCTTTACGTCGATTAATTTACTTAGTTAAATTAATCGATGTCAACGATCTGATATTGAAATCAGTTTTTTAATTAGAATTATATTATTTTTACTTAATCTAATCTGCTTAGCTTAAATAAATATTAAACCATTTCTCTCTCATTTCCGCATTTAAGCGTTGATTTCATGGCCGCGTACCAAAACACCTTGTATTGCACACGGACTCGGCACTCGGCACGGACGCGTTACAGATAAATAAGATGCGTGACGTTTCCGGTAGAAATTGTCACCTAATTTTGCTTTATTTGTAAAAATATGTATTTTTTGTGTGATGTCAAAGTAAGAATACATGCTGCATTACTTCAACTTCCCGTAGGATCTAATGAAATTTTTAAAATTATTATGTAGTTAAAGAAAAAATATTTTCAATTACGAAAACAGGAAGAGGAAAACTTGACATTATTGAAGAAAAATATACTTTTGAATGAAAAGCCCTCAATCAATTTGCACTTGCATATTGTGTTTAGGGATCAGCTGCTGGTGTAGGTACATTCAGTGCACACGTGTTGTCAGACCGGGAACATAACAACGACAGAATTAAGCCATTTTATGACGTTATACCACGACCATCCGTTGCCTTCATTCATGAAACGGGTTCTATGCTGTCATATTTTGCCCGATAATTTATTTAAAAAAAGAACAAAAAGTGTTTTGTAGCGAAAAAACGTCAGACAAATAAATACAAAATATTGTCGTAAACACTATGTAATATCCTTGTTACACTGCTACTTTTCGCATTTCCTAGTAGATACCACCATGCCAGCTAGAAGTAGCAAATAATATGCAACAATATAAAAGCCTTATTAGTTTTGTTTAGTCCGGATGTAATTTAGGCGTCCGTCGTTAAATGCCTAACAGGTTAGTGCCGGAACTATCAACTTTGTTTTAATTATTACTAATCTTATAATAAGGCTGTACTGTATTAGTCACAGATCATATCGTTGTAGTATGGTTAGACGGCATTATTTTTTTTGTCGTGTTCAAATAAGTCTGTAGTAAAAAGTTAACCGCTACAGAGACTAAAAATCTATAGAACGTAAATTCTACCGAAGTAAACAGCTGTTCTACAAAACATATGGATACATGACGATTTTTTACAAAAAATAAGATTATGTATGTACCCATAGCACAAGCTCTGCTTTGATTGTGTCTGGATGACGTTGTGTCAATATTAGAGGAAGATTGTATAGGTACTTTCCAGACCTTTACTGTCCGGATAAAACATGAAACTCCTAAAGATTATAAACGAAAAACAAAGTGTAACATTCTTATCTCATTGTAAGGCAGCGTTAATTATGTGGGTCAAGTTTTCCAAGAAGAAAGAGGCTTGTTCCTGCTATGGTCCATTCATAGGCGACCATGTTGAATACAAAGGCTGTCATATGATTTCTACGAGAACTACTTATAATGATTTTCCTCATATTATATATTATATTATCATTTTATGTTATGTCAATCAAAATAAAATAAAAGATTATTTGTGTAAAGTTTTCCGTATGTCTCAAACACGGGCATGTCGTTAAACAAGATTGACCTAGGACAAGTGTTAGGAAGTGACCGTTTTTGTATCATTTTCCTCTTGAGTGATACAAGGGGTACCGATGATTTAGAAACTTTACTAGATGTGACATTTTATTTGGATAAGCGAAGCGTATTCATTGTTTTATTCAAAATATAGGACATTTTTATATCCTACTTCTTTAATTATTATAAATGCGAAAGTTTGTGTGGATGGATGGATGGATGGATGTTTGTTACTCTTTCACGCAAAAACTACTGAATGGATTTTGATGAAATTTTGAATATAGGTAGTTTAAGGTGTAGAATAACATTTAAGCTACTTATACAACGCGAGTGTAGCCGCGGGAATCAGCTAGTACAAAATAAATGTATTAAACCCCATTGGAAGAGTTAACACCATTCTTGATTAAAGCCAACGGTAGTCGGGAAATAAGAGTTCGAGTTCTAAGTTACCTCAGTAATAACTTATTACTGAGGTAACTCAGAACTCGAATTTTTCTTAACTAATTTAAAAACATAATGTGCTTCTTTTTTTTTTATTACTATCAAAATGATTCTATAACTAGGTATACGTTATTAAATTTTTTGTTTTATCAAATTACTTTAAATGAAAACAGAAACAAATAACTACATACTAAATGTCAGTTCAATTGTTACTATATCAATGTAAGCGAATGTTCTACTAAAACGGCCCCGTCCAAGGCGAGAGGGGTACAGCTCACGAATATTAAGTTGTATAGAAATTGTTCTCGAATAAGTACACATATTAATCTATACTAATATTATAAAGAGGTAAAGTTTGTGTGTCTGTTACGTTGTAGGGGGTAATCTCTGGATCTACTGAACCGATTTTTAAAATTCTTTCTGTGTTGAATAGACTATCAAAATGTATCTGTAGTATTAAGGTATGTTTATCCGTTGTATAGTACAAGCTTTGCTTAGTTTGGGACTAGATGGCGTTGTGTGAATGTGTTAGGAATATTTATTTATTTATAATATCTTCTATCTTCTTTTGGAGTACTCACGTGCGTGCTTATAACATATATGTCACTATGTACCTCTAGTATTTCTAATACTCGTCACTATTCAAGGCTTTTTGTCTGTCGTGTTCAATTTTACTTCCTAGTTATTACTTGACATTGTAATAATTACTTACAGTACTTTCGTGATGTTCATTTAAATGCATATGTGTCACATATGAGAAGGAAAATATTAGTTTGATTTTTAATTACGTTTTCAAGTCGTGAGTTCCTTTATTGATAAATGAAAGATACCTTTGTTGGTACATAAAATCTATCAGGGGTTGACGCTACAAAGCCAATAGAGCGATACTTGAGAAAAGATATTCTAGTTTTTTTTTTAGATTTGAAACATAAATAAGAACCGAAAGATATATTCACGGACATCTCTACACAGCGCCATCTATTCCCAAAGTAAGGTTTAACCTGCTTGTGTTATGGGTAACAGAACAACGGATATTAGTACTTATATACTTTTGTTTTTAAATACATACATATTATACATAGAAACACTCAGACCAATGCAAATAATCATGTTCATGCACACGGGAATCGAACCCGAGACCTCTGCGTAGCAGTCATGTTATATAATTACTACGCCACAGAGGTTGTCATTTAATTTTGATTTAAAGTATCAGACGACCCAGCTACCCGTAAGTCGTAACCACCGCTTATGGTCTTCAGCTCATCTCCTGAGCCGAGTCTACATATTTTGTTTGTTTGTCTATTTCGACTCTCAAAACATTCTCGTGATGAGGTATAGTAACATTGACTTTCATTGCATGGCGCTATTATTTCAATTTATTATTATATGAACACTATTATTATAATTAATAAAGGTTCATAAATGTTTCTGAACTGTATTCAGATTCAGAACTGTGTTATGACTCATATTATAGTTACAACAGTAGATATTATTAATAACAGGCACGAGTGGAATGTAATTGTTCTTTCAACTTCAAGCTATAATATGTATTGGTGACATCCTTCAGAAAGGGCAAGTGCGTAGCACTCG
Source organism: Schrankia costaestrigalis (assembly GCA_905475405.1). Taxonomy (NCBI): domain Eukaryota; kingdom Metazoa; phylum Arthropoda; class Insecta; order Lepidoptera; family Erebidae; genus Schrankia; species Schrankia costaestrigalis. Next base: position 6,283,303 of record FR997830.1, read on the forward strand.
GAAGCGACGGATATCCATACTAATATTATAAATTGGAAAGTGTGTCTGTCTGTTTGTCTTTCTTTCACGGCAAAACGGAGCGACGAATTGACGTGTTTTTTTTATGTGGAGATAGTTGAAAGAATGGAGAGTAACATAGGCTACATTTTGCCCCTTTCTAGCGCCCCACTTCCCAAAAATGGGGGGTGGAAGTTTGTATAGAGCATTCCGCGCGAGCGAAGCCGCGGGTAAAAGCTAGTGTATAATGAATATATGAATGTAGTCTAAGCATAATATAAAAAGAAGGCTCATTTTTGAAACGGGATAATCATGAAACCTACTTCATAATTTAAAGTAGTTATTATATATGTAAAAAGAACTCCTTTAAAGAAGCTTGAATACTTAAATGTTTTTGGTAGAGAGCTATCCGCTTAATCACAGCCTGCATAAAATAAGTGAACGGTGAACAACGAAGTAGGTACTAAAAGAAGCCTAGGAGAAAAGTAAATTATGAATATTTATTTTACCTATTAGAAACATTTTCCTTTAAAATCTATTGCATTTAAAAACCGCGATGGGGACATAATTATATTGGCGTTAGAATTCTTAGAACATATTAAGATCTAGTCGAGGAAACTGAAGCTGTTATGTTGCATAATTAAGAACTACTTACATAACTTTAACTATTATGATTTAGTAGTTAATAAATAATATTTTCTTCATATTACAATAGTTTTAATAGCAGTTAAGAAGAGTCTTTCTTTAATAGGAATTCACTTAAATTCCTGCGAGGCTATGGTTTGGAGTTTTAGTTTGAATGCGGTTCTAAAATAGAAGCACAGCTAGTAATATAAGGATAATTAATATTTAAGGGATTTTAGGTTAACTTGTAACTGTTTTGTATTACACAATACAAACGATTTTGGAAAATAATATACTGTAAAAAAATATGTTTCAAAATAAAGATCTTAGATAGTCTAAGTGGAAAACTTTTAATATGTAAACTTAGACTAAGTAGTTTTAAACTGACGTCAATAAGCTGTTATTTTGTAACATTATGTTGAAAAATAAAGAAACTGAAACTGAGTCATCTAAGGTAACCAACACGTATATTGTCACTTAAAAATTACATAAATAAATCTTTATGCTACTAAAATCTTAGTATAGTAAAAATCCTTAGTGAATATTTATCTTTCTCCCGTGCTTACATTTATAAATCTATTATGAGTTTTAAACAGGACTCAACATCGCAAATAGCATCATAATTGTGTATTCATTAGTACTATAACACCTCTAGACTGCCATGAAATATTTAAAAACAATAAACAAATAGGGGTCAAGAACAACCTATCTAGTTAATGGCTAATACTTGTCTATGAATCAGTGCTCTTACGATAACTATGTGGGTGGCTCTCTTTACATTGACCTTTGTAGTTGGCCACATGGCCTTCGTTACCTTACCCAGATTGTGGCGAAAGCTTATTGGCGTCAATCAAAGCTAGTCATCATCATCATAACAGCCCATTAATGTCCCACTGCAGGGACGGGCCTCCTACCGTGACGGAGGGATACTTGGCCTACTAATACCACGCTGGCCAGACGGATTGGTATAGGGTTTAATTTCAAGTTTTCCTTCTTTTTACTTCGTAAAGATGATATTTACGGTTAGTCCCTTAGTCGGGTTTTACGACACCCATGGGATGAGATGGGGTGGTGAGATACTGTATTCTTACTCCGTCACCACACGGATAATCAAAGCTAGTGCCTCAATTTAAACTCATAGCAATCTATTGAATTCACAAGAACCTTTTAATATACTACTGTTGAAATGGTCTTCTTCCATAAGCCTCGCCTACTGATAACACGCTGGACAAACTATTTATTTAGGTAGGGTTATTCTACAGGAATTTTGTCAAGTTTACCTTCGCGGTTTTCGTAGAAGTATCTTCCATCATTACTCAATCTTAGATTTTTCATTACAACGGGGTCCTGGCCTGTACTGAGTTTTAAGTGTCATTCAACTTACTATAACATAATAATAATATTGCCTTCAAGCAACGCCATCTAGTTTAAAATTACGAAACTTTTTACAGTGACTTCGACACTTCTTACTAAAAATACTAACATACTTTTCTTTTTAAACGAACTATAATTTATTTCAAATTTAAAAGTGCTAAAGAACATAGAAAATATTACATGCAGTAATGGATTGGTAATGTTTCTAACCTCAAAAGGCGTTAACGCCTCAATAACATTACCGCAAAATGCTATCCTCCGCATTCCACACAAGACTGTCTAATTACCGATAAACCTGTTTTGTACTTTGTCAAATAAAAAAAAATGTCGCAGTTATCTAGTACGAGAGAAATCGTTCTAGTCTAATTAGTACCAAGTAGGTTTTAATAAGTGCATGCGATGTTAAGATGTGATTGAGAATATAGAGGAAGTTCCTTCTGTGGTAAGAATTCGAGTCATGGTTAATTAACTATTGGCCTCATGATTTTAAAACATTTAACTGCCTCGATAGCGAAGCAGTCCAGGGCCGGTCGGTCGCGTTTTCGATTCCCATGCAAATTTGTGTGATGAACAAATTATTATCTTGAGTCCTGACTCAAGACAAATCATCCAGATGATTATCAAATAAAGTAAAAAAAAATGACTTTTCCTTATAATATTGACAATATTCCTGTTATTACTAAAAACTCCTTATATCTAAATATTCATTCATTAATACCGATCGGCCTCGTATGTAATCAACATTAAATATTGTTTATATCCTTTCAAAAGTTGACCTTAATACATCACGATGTGTTATATTATTGTCTTGGCTTATGATCTCTGTTATCTATACTGTATAATCGTGTTATCAGACAGCTAAAGCGACGTGTCTCCCTCTTATGTAAAAGTTGGGCTAATACCGGTTGTGTTGGTATAACTTTTGGTCAAATTACCGTGTACCGTGTAACAAAAGTATGGAAATTTAATTTTTTTTTCTCCCTCTTTCCATTTGCAATCGACTTGAACAAGTCACAATCAGATCTGATCTCTGTAGGGCAAGTAATAACCACGCTTCATTAAGGATGGCCTAAGGAAATTTAAAAATAGAATTAAAATTATTATATTAAATAGAAAAAAACAAAAAAAAAATGTCAAGAGAGTGTTGACGTTATTTTTTCTTAGTCCTCTGTCAAGTACGAGAAAATTTAATCAAAGAAAACGGTTTTTTTTTCGATTGTTTGTCATAAAAATCCGCTACGCAAAACATAACCATGCACATCGATATTCATTATAATAATGTTTATGCAAAAACATTAATAAAATATTAATGGTTAATGTTTTCCTCTATTTAAATCATTTCATTACTTTTATCTTATGTTTTGTTACATAATCGTTTCTCTTTGAATTTGATTTCCGGCAAACAGTATGAGATTTGAATAAAGAATATGAGTTTATAGAATATTAACGTCGCACTTACATAAAATCTTAGTGTAAAGGTAATTTTATTACTACATATTTTTATGTTGACATGATACGACATTTTACTACCACTGTATCGAACCTGATGGAAAGCGGGAAAACAGCCTAAGAATATACAACGAATAGCAGTCACCCCGTTTCTATTACTTTGATGGTCTGACCAAGTGTGAACTGGATACGCACCGACTGAACCCCTAACATTATGCAAGTGCAAACTGCTCAGGAGTCTTTCGTCGAGTGTAATTGTAGTGGTTGTATACAAGAGGTCATTAGATACCAAAAAAAATCGAGGTCTTTAAACCTTCAGTCGTCTTTTACGTTAACATAGAGAAATTCCATATTGTTTCGTACAGACCAAAACTACAAATAACAATTTTGATGACATTTCAATGAGACCAAGCTGGAGTCTCCCTCCAACTAAAAAGGTTTGTCCAAATATTAGGCCAACAAGATAAATTTGTTTAAACTTGACTTTACCTACTCATTGCTTTAGATAAACACAATAACAATCACGTGGAAAATTATTCTTGTTATCAGTGTTTTATTATGACGGATTACATGCGGAAGTTTGTTCTGTACAACACATAACAATCAAGACTGGTTTAGACAAAAATATGGAAAAAAATACATAAAAACTTAATATTTGTATAGATTAAGACAGGTTATTATAATCTCGAGAAGATTATGCATTTAAAGAAAATTATACCTTTGTGCTTATGTATAAGATTAAGTATTAAACGGTGAGGAGAAATAATCAATGTTATTCATTATACTCGTATCAGGCTACAAAGGCTTTACTTAGGAACGCGTCTCTTTAATACAAATAAAAAAGAAAATCTGGAATTACAAAGTGAAAAATGAAAAACCTTAAGTAATCATGTTCTTAGATTAATTTCTACAGCTTGCATCATTATTTTTTTTATATTGGACGTGGCGCGCAAACTAAAATGAAGACCAGAAAATACGCGTTCATTGTACACCACACGTGATTACTGTTTTCAAGTGCAAACTGTGTGAGGGGCTTTTCGTTCGAGTACGGTAAAGTAGTACTTAGGTATTCTGATAATCAGACGTAGTACGATAGTTTCTATAGTTCAATGCCTGAATTAAAGGATGTTATTAAACTAAAATTGTGCAATGTTACATTTTATTGCCACCATTTGTAAATAAACCCTCTTTATCAGTTATATCGTTACCATTTTCAGGTAAAACAATGCCTTTCCCAATTGCATAGAAACAAAAATAAAACCGTTAGAACAATTACCATTTTCTTATTTTGTACTCCTGCACATAACATTGCACTTTGTATGCTAACCTCAAAAATGAAACCATTTATGTTACTATTGGTTCTCGAACGTATACTTATAATATTTATTATTTTAATAGAGACAGTTCCAGTACTATTTTTAGATTAAACCATCTATCGAACTTTTACCTAATTGTGGATCACACAAACAATTGTGTAGCCAGGTATTTGAATGCGGAACCTTGTGTTTGACAATCAGATACTTCGTACACAAAGAACATTCAGATTTTTTACAATTATTTGGGGATCTCTCGATTATTTGTCTTGCATGGAGTTCGATCGCATAATCTCTTACTTGTTGTATTTAAAATAATGTAACTAGTTAAAATGTTAAAGAATTTATCTTTGTGATTAACACTGTACCGAAGTAAAAATAGACCAAATTTCTTCATTGGCAAAAGTTCTCTGCATTGGGACACAAATGAACAGATAAAATATATATCGTTACAACAGATCTATACTTATAATAAAACTGTAGAGAGATCAATTCTGTACATTGAATATATGTTAAAAATTAATATTGGAGGATGAATGGTGATCGATACTAATGCCAAAAATGCAATTAATAAATTTTTTGTCTGTCTGTCTGTCTGTCTGTCTGTATGTGCACGCATGGGTCAAAAACTACTGAAGGCATTTTAACCAAACTTAGTACGATTGTAGTCCATACTCCTGGGCAGGTTATAGGCTGTATAACATAACGCTAAGACACATAGGAGCTGAGCAGTGACGAAAAATTTGAAGCAAGTCGGTTGAAAAAACGCGCGTTCGAGCTCTTATCATCGCATACGTTGATCATACGCCAAAAATATGTATCACAAAAATAATGGTCTTCAAAAGATGTACAAAAAAGTCCTGAATAGTATATATCTATCTTTTATATATTAGCCACAATAACGTGTTTAATCGTTAGAGTTTTCTTCAAAGTGTATTAAATACATAAATATATTGTAATTTGCATAGACATATCTTTTTCAAACTCCCATATTTCAAAAGTACACTTTAATATCTTATTCATAATTTTTTTTTTATAGAAATCGGTTTATAGACACACAAGATATAGATGAAAGAAAATTTCCAAATGTCGCCGCGCCAGTATGAGTACGGCTGTACGGTTGATTTTTGTTAAACGTCCGAAATGGTCAACCGGTGCATCTATATAATTTCATTCACATTGACTCTTAATGCGAACGGACGTGGTTCTTATTGACTCTTCTCGGAATAAGCGCGCTTTAGATATTAAAATACATAGATACGTAGTTTTTAATAGGTATTAAGTTTAAAGTAGGTAATCTATCTATCTATACTATAATAAAACTGTAGAGTAAAATAAAAATATAAAAATTATCTGTATAATAAAAATTATCTATAAAATCTAGAAAAAAGTCAAAAAGCAACAACACTACACACTTAGAATTTTTAGAATTAATGTCTATCTGTCTGTCTGTCTGTTTGTTACCGCACATCTTTAAAACGAATTAAAATATAATCTTAAGACCAATACATTGTATTGTAGCCTTTTTTATTCGGCTTAAACTGAGGTATGTTTCATCAAAATCGGATAAGTATTACTCGAGATATCGCTAGATCTCTTTATTAGAACAGTCCAATACAAATCAGGGGTCATGAAAAATGGATTTGGTTCAATGTTGAATAAATTTAAATTTCGTTTCTTTTGTTCACGAGATGGCGTTACCAGTAGTAATCATAAAATATATGAGTTTTTAAATAATCTATAAGTAACTATTTTATTATTAAGTGCTATTAATAAGTTATTCCTTTTAAATGTTAATAAAATTAACCATGAATCGTATGTGTAATATCAATTATAAGTCTTATTAAATTAAATCAATTATAAGTTTACTTGATTGTTATATTTTTGTGTTTTTCGTAATTGAAACGCAATTTAATTAAATATAAATTGTATTAGTAAGCTATTAATCTAAAGTATCAATTATTCTTTTGGTATTAATTTAGTCTAAACTGTAGTAGTTACTGGTCAACGTAAAAGTATGCAACAGACTCCACCTGTTTTTATTAATGTAAATAAATACAAATAAAAATAACCTTTATTAGTTAATCATAGGTATCAAATTTGTACGCCAATATTAGCAATACAGGGAAAGACTATTTATTTTTGTCAGATGGTTTGCATCTGACAAAAATAAATAGTCTTTCCCTGTATTGCTAATATTGGCGTACAAATTACATTTTTTAAAGTTAAACTATACCTATACTTAATCATAAATATTAAATTGAATTAAAATAACATTCCTTTTCTCACAATCTTATTATAACTGCAATTATAACACACTTATATAACTCTTAAATAATTAATAATATATGGGTATAATATAACAGACAACATAATAAGTAACACGTTTTTTCTTTATAAAATTATTTTACACATTATTGCTATTTGTCAACATTAAAAAAATACAAAACTGACAATAAAATATAGAAACAATCACAAAACATTAAATTTTATTCAAAGTGTTTGTGTTTATTTTATTAAGTAAGTAATTCAAAAATACTGCACGCAGTTTATCTATAGATAATAATAATAATATAGTCGAGTCTAAGTTTAGTCAAATATTTTTTGCCAGGTGGTAAAAAGGTGTTAGGTACTTACAATAATTTATTTTAGCATTTTTTTTACAAAAGACAAATCCCATACTAGCCTTTAAAAATATCAATTTAACGGACACAAAGAACATCCAGACTAAGGACAACAGTCTGTGTATCACAATTGTTCTCCATGGGAATCGAACCCGCGACCTCATTCACGCCAGCCATGTAATGCGACCGCCGCGCCACCGAGGCAGGTAATTCTGCCGCACCATAACGTGGCGTGCAAATGTAATCATTCATAATTAATTAGCGATTATCCGTGTGGTGACGGAGTAAGAATACAATATGTCACCTCCCCATCTCATCCCATGGGTGGCGTAAAACCGACTAAGGGACTATCGGTGAATATTATCTTTACGAAATAAAAATGAAGGAAAACTTGAAATTAAACCCTATACCAATCCGACTGGCCAGCGTGGTATTAGTAGGCCAAGTATCCCTCCGTCACGGGAGGAGGCGTGTCCTTGCAGTGTGACATTAATAACCTGTTATGATGAAATAAGCGATGTCATTTATTTTAACTTACAAATTTGACAACAGATGGCATTGTGCCTGTGACATCATTTTCAGTATCGCGGTGTTAAGATTTTCCTTGAAAGAATGACGTTCGGTCATGTCTTTCAGTATAAGTTTAGACGCAGTCTTCATAGATCTGTCTTTGTACAGGTCTGTTTTTGAAAAGGTTTTGGTTCGTTCGTTAATTTTACAATTCGTTTGTAGGTATATATCTGCATGTCAATTCTCGTACCTAAAATTCGGTTAAGTTAACTTTTAGTTGTCAAATTGTCACACACTAAATTAAACCATAACACGACTACAAAAGATTACAATTGCAATAGCAAAAACATGACAACTAAAAGTTAACTTAACCGAATTTTAGGTACGAGAATTGACATGCTGTTTGTTATAAGGTTTAAAACGATTTTTTAGTATTAAATCGAATTGCGAAGTAAGTAACATCCGCCACGCGAACGAAGTCGCGGGCACAGCAGCTAGTATTAAATAAAAGCAAAAAGTTGTAATAAAAACAAATAGTAGTTACATTATACTATCACTTAGTATTAGCAATTGTAATATGAGTTCGTGATTCGTTTACATTGAGCAATGGGAAGGGTCAAGCATGCGTGGTGATTTAATGTGATTGAGCACTAAGTATATAGGTACCTACTTTTATAAGGACCACATAGCAACTACATATACACACATAGCTTGATGATATAAGAAATATGATTTGTGACGTAGTGTGTGTATAGTATGTGTTCTATGCCATGCTAGGAATTATGCGCTATTTTTGGCGACTTTTATAAAAAAATATATTTAAGAAACCAATAAATATACTAATTATTATCCAGCAGAGACTGTACGTTGTTTGTGTAAAGATATATGGCATGCATGACACAAATGAGAGAAAAAAAGTACAGTGAAAACATAACAAAGAGTGTAAAAATAAGCTAATTTATTAATTATCTAAGTCTGTGGAAATTGGTCGTAAGCATGTAATGAAAAATGCGCTGTTAACTCTAACCCCCTTACTCATAAACGCCTTTTAAATATTTGCTAATTGATAAGCTTACATTCTTACGATTTTGTTTGGTATAAGGTTGGTTTTGGTAATAAAAATCTCGCTAAACAGTGATTAAATTTAAGAGGCGTTTATGAGTAAGGGTGTTAGAGTTAACAGCGCATATTTTCATTATATGCTTACCACGCATTTCCACAGACTTAGATAATTATCAATATAATTAAATAGCTTACATAATACTCACGAGTTTTCTCTATATATATTCCTATGCTCTACATTATTCAATAAGGCCTACTAAGTTTTTACATAATAAGGAATGCGGTAACAGTTAGAATTAATATTACGGGCATATGCTCTCATTATGTCAGTGTAAGTAATACAACGTCTTATATTTTATGCGCGTACCTATGCTACTACATACATTTAAAAGCCCTTTAATGTTTTGACGACTACTTTGGCTTACCTAGTAGTTTTAGTTAATATCTGCTAGACAGAGGTGTTGGGTTCAATTTTTTCCCAAAACAAAACATTTGTATTGCATGACTATGTTCGCATTATTTTGGTTGTGTGCATTTATTTATTTACAAAAATAAAACCAGATCGTTTGAGGATGTCGAGGCTTTCTTAATGCCATTTAAGAATAAAAAGTGACACAGTTTTATTCCGTGTGTTTTATTAATGGCCGTGTGTGTCGTAAAAGATAATTAAGAATTTTTTTTAGAGTATTATATTATCATTCACTGAAGTAGAAAACTCGAACTTACTCGATCTCGATCGTACGGGAATCTTTTAATGTAATGTTTACTATCTATTTCAAAGTATTAATATGTCTGGTGAAGGCTGATTATTACTTTCTCTGTTCCGTTGCATCGGATGTTTATAATTTGTAATTATGTATCGCATCAATCATTCAAACTATCAATTACAATAAGATATTAAATAAAAAAGTTGAAACAAAAACTTCAAAACAAATTAAGTCCAATTACTTGTTTTATAGGTCACGTACAGACTAGGCCAGACTAAGTTTTAAAAAATCTAAGTACGGTTATTTTGCATCATTGAGTCTTATAACATTAATCTGTACCCATAGTTCAAAGCAGGCAACTCGAAAAAAGTTATAAACTTGTCAAAAAAATTTAAAGTAATATTTTCGACTAAAAACATTAGTAAAAAGTAAAATAAAATGCAAAAAGTGAGACGACGACCTAGTTAGGACGGCGCGGGAAGGTGATGGATGAGGAAGGCATGACACCGCGCGGGGTGGAAGTGTTTGAAGGAGGTATATGTCCAGCGGTGGACGTCCATAGGCATGAGTTAGAATAAGACTCAGTAAATTAATCAAAAGTTTTGTTTGGATTTTTAACCCATTGTTTTCAAATCAAAAGTACCGTTTTAATCAAAACTAGTTTGTAAATTCGAAAGAAATTGTTGAATCTGTCATTCAACAATTTCTTTCGAATTTACAAACTAGTTTTGATTAAAACGGTACTTTTCATTTATGAATCGACGCACGTTACAAAGTATATAATTTTATGTTTCAGTTTACGTCCTTCACTGATTAATTGCAACGAAATATTCAGGAATTTTCTTATATTTTTATTTTAATAATAGTATTAAAATTTTTGTGGCATGGAGCTCGATGGTTTTGTGTTTTAAATAAAATAAAAATAATAATAGAGTAAAATAATTCGTTTGCAAACACTGAAAAAATGTCCATTAAAATAACCGAAGGGGCTCTGTCCCTTCAGTAGTATTTCAAAATACTTGTACTATAAAGGTTAAAAAGTTCGCATTAAATTACAAAATACAATTCTTACGCTCATTCAAAATGCCAAAACAGCTATGGTTAAGTAAATCAAGGACTCATTTCCCAGATACCTCATAATTACCAAATTACGTACGCTTCCACGTGTTCGTGCGGACCTGTGACTTTGTAATGATATATAATTGTAAAATTGAAACTAATCATGATGATTGGCCATTAAATTTAATTTTAGTGAATCCGGTACTAATATACTCTAAGCCTTATCAGACCTTACATATTAAATTCTTCAAATTCCCTTGGCTGATCCTAGTTCGTCTTGTGATTGATGAAGAAACCAGGGCGTGTTAACGTTACCAAATTCATAGTATAAGTATCCTTGAGTAACGTTATTTTCATAAAGTTAACCTAATAACGTTACTACGGCCAAAGTTCCTTCAAGGAACGCGATCGCGACAATGTGACGTCAGAGATGTAGGGTAAAGAAGGCATTTATACTACGTACAAATAGTCACCTTCTACTATACCTTTTTTTCCGTTGTTCCTCCTTTACGCGGCTAAATTGAGTAGAATCATCATCATCATATCAGCCAATTGATAGGACCGCACAAGGTGACAATATTTGGAGGAGGCCTATGTCCACTTTAACCGGGTAATCCTGAACGCTATGTCGGTCATTTTGGTTCTCTTACAGATCTCTTCATTTGTGATTCGATCACGCAGGGAAACTCCATTGACCTCTGAGTGACCACAAGCCTTCTGCGAAGGCTTCAACTCAATTCATTACGTTGTTTAAAAAGTGTAACCTCAGCATTATAATAGAAATGAAAACTGCGGTCTATTTAATTATCAACAAAATCTCATACACGTAGATTTTGAACACACCTGGTGTACAAAATTATATTATGTTGTATAATACTGTTTCGTGCTACTTCAACAAGTACTTCGTAAAAGCAGGACAACGATGCTCACTCAAAAAAAATACATTTTATGTTAATATTTAATTGCGCAACATTATGAATGCTTGCAAAAAGTAAAAAAACCAGCTAAGTGCGAATAGGACGTGCGCACTATGGGTTCCGTACTACGCTTAAAAATTAACCTAACAAATTTTTTGCCTAAAAATATATAATGTAACTAAAAATTTAGGGTTTTTTGAATTGTTCATATTCATTGCTTCATACCAAATTTCTACCAAGGTTCTAGGTAGACTGGAAGTACCCTGTAGGTTTTGATTGCTTTGCGTAGAGGAATTTTCCCAGATGAACGGTTGGACGGACAGACAACAAAGTGTTCCCATAAGGGTTCCGTTTTTTATTTAGAGGTACGGAACCCTAAAAATCCACATGAGTTAAACGAGTTTACGCGAAATGTTTCGTAATCTTTGTCTAGTTTATCACGGTGTAGTTGTGTAATGCGTAATGTATGAAAATCGCGCGTAAATACGCATATATGAACACGCGATGAGATGGTATTCAACTATGAAAGTGGTTTATTTATGTTTATTTATTTTGTATGATTGACTAGTTTTTTTCTTGCAACTTAAGTTATTCCACGCTTGGTACACTTATATTAATTCTCTCTCCATTTTGACTGGGTTCAGTACGAAACAGATGATGACACCAAATGTAGCTTGCACCCATAGGTGAACTCGTGTTTAGGGTTCAATAAAAAAATAATTACAGAAACAGATTCTGAATTTGTTTTAATTCTTTGTGCAATTTATATCAACTGTAGAGCCTCTAACCTTTACTTTTTAACACATTTATAAAATGATTAGAAGGAACTTATAGAAAGATCGGCAAACATTCCACTAATTCGAAAAGAAGAAAGACAATGGTAAAAATAGATACTCAAGGCGGGAATCGAACCCGCGTCTCTGGACTCTGCCTCGAGTATCAATTTTTTCCATTGTTTTTCTTCTTTTTGGATTTTTCTAGTTATTCCTAAGCTTTATGGGTAAAAAACTATATGTAATTCCACTTATTACTCTTCGGATTCGGGGCTTTACTTTTAAAGGTTAAATCTAAAGTCCCAATAACACAATATTATCTCTAAAATAAGTATTAATGTCAAAACAAGTTGTATTCGCTTGCTAACCTGTTGTATCCATACATATCACATTTTTGGTAACATGACCGACATGTTGTTAAAACGAGTTCGTTGACCAAGTATCCGTGTCCATGCATTCAATTAATATGCAGAATCTCCGTAATAGTGAAAGTATTCAAGATGTCAAGATCAATTGCACATAGATCCTCTTTTAAGGCATCATTGTTTCTATTGAAAACTACTTTGAAACCATTCTATTTTTGACGTAATTTTCGAGTCATTTCGACCGCTTTTTTATATTATTTTGCCATTTAAATATTAAAGGATGTTTATTATATCATACAACATTTATTTACTATAATTTTCCTGAGCCTGAATATTCGCTACAGCAAAAATTCATGTTTGTAAAAGTCCCCGCGACAAAATTATAGCAAGGTTCCTTACAACCTTTGAAATGTTTTAATTCTTGTTAATTATTTATACGGTTATTGTTATATTATTAACCTTAATATTATTATTTTTATATTCCGAAATCTTAAGGACATTTTTTTTTAACACGTTGCTTGTCCCACCTGTAGACACAATAGTAAAACAATGGGTATGATCATATATGATACATGGGACAGGGAATAGGTTAAGCTACACATCAATGTCACAGAACTGAAGGGAACGACTGAATTCGTATGTTAGTAATGAAATTTCGTCGCCATTACGTTTGCAGGACGAATATTATAAGAATGTGGTAACTCATGTCCTAGTAGTTTGCTATACAATCTACTGGTTCATCTGTCAAATATGGCTATTTGTCTCTCTGGCAAGTTTCTAACCTATTGTTTTGACATAACTTTCTTAGTAAACGAGTTTAGCAAGACTGTCTTGAAACACAAAGGCAAAGTCGCTAGAACTGATTGAGCGTACCTACATGTTTTAAGTTACACGTCTTTGAGATTTGTTCATTGCGTATTATGTAGTACCTACTTGTTACATAGTGAGTTACATAGAACAAACACAAGAATTTAATAATATTTATCTTAAGCGAAAATTATAATGAAAAAAATATGTGACTGCTATACTAAATTATATTATATTATTTTATGTTAATTGTTCTGATACTAAATGTTGACCATGTCAAGTTAGGACGTGGAAGAAAATATGGGGTGTAAATAAAGGGATTTATTTCCACCCCATATTTTTAGTTCATCACCGCACGTAAACATGTACCTGCATAAAATTACGCTTTCTTCCAAGGAATTAGACAGAGACCATCGAGTGCCAGCCATCTACTAAAATCCTTACGTCTACATTTAGGTATATATAAATGTCTTCATACTAGCCCCTTTTAAGTATGTCACTCAATACGTTCCTTTATAATAATGAAAAAAAAAACAATATACTAATTTAAACCTCCTTACTTACTTTTTTTTTTTCAGAAACAAAGATTTGATAAACCTGGATGTTGTACCGTGTCAAAAAAGTAAGTATACTATTGTAAACAACACTTAATTACCTGCTTAATGTCGAAAGCATCCTTTATTATCCTTTTAATCGCGGGCAATAAATCACACTTTCCTTAAATGATGAATAAACGTGCATTTTCACAAACCTTGTATATTTCCATTAAATAACATCCTTAATTAGTTTTACTTACACTTTATATTTTTTAAACTCTTGCTGAAGTTAGATTTACCTGTAAATAATAAAAAATGTTGTTATAAAAAAATGTCTGTAGGTTTATTATACATTATAAATTAATTTTCACGAGAACATGCCTACTAAAGACTTTATGTCAGTCTTTAATAAAATATATATTACAAGTCTGGACTTATTTGAAATTATTTATAAATTTACAGCTATTCCCTTAACCAAAACAAAATGAAATCTATCATTGGTTAAGTTTGCTGTACATTACCCCAAGCACTCAACTTACTTGAACCACCTGAAATAATCCTAGGCAGACGTTCATATCCAGATTTCAGGAAGAAGAAATAACACTACAACGACGCTTATACATCAAACAAGACAAATGTTGCCGAATACAAGGTTACGGACCCTTAAAAATCCGGTACAGTAGATCCAGACAAACGTAATAAAAATGGAGTAACAAGGTTTTTCTCCGTGTAGTGACGGAGTAAAAATACAATATGTCACCACCCGATCTCATCCCATAGAAATAAAAAGAAGGAAAACTTGAAATTTAACCCTATACCAATCTGTCTGGCCAGCGTGGTATTAGTAGGCCAAGTATGCCTACATCCTGGGAGGAGGCCTGTCCCTGCAATGGGACATTAATGGGCTGTTATGAAGATGAACATGGTTTACAAATCCTTACAAACATTTAATCAGTTTAAATTTGTTACTTCCTCAGCAGAAATAAAGCTGACATCATATTGTACCTATCCCTTCAACTTTTATTACGATGTGAGATCCATTTGTTAAGAGAGATCGTGTTTATGTTGCATATACATGAGGAGACTGTTATTTATTATACAACATTGTACTTCCGATAACACTGAATTTATCTCGTATTTTATTAATATATGGCGCATGTAAAAATAAACAGAAAAATATTGCATAAAATTTAAGCATAAATTTCCGGTTTTCACCACTTTATCTTTCTGGATAAGTAAGGTGCTTATTATTCCTGCACTGTTACCACATTTTTTATTTATTTGAACACATGCACTGTTCAGTACTGTTGCATTTTAAAAAAATAATTCAAATAATCTGATTCGTATATAAATGTCAATACATTGTACGTCATGTCATATTAGGGTTCTCTGGTTCTATTTTAGTAAGTAAGTCTACAGCTCCGTTAATTTTAATATAGTTTCCTCAATAATTTCAAAACATCCATATAACCTGATTTTGCACAAAAAATACAAAATAAACACAGATTTCTTGACTTAAAACCGGTATTTCAAATTCGAAAAACCACTTGTAAAGGCAAATAGTGGTTTTTCTTTACATTTCTTTGTCAATGTCTCAAGTACGTTTGTAAATTTACTTTTAATGCCAACAATTATGTTATTGCTGATAGTTGTATCTCCTTTATTCCCAACCTTATATAGCTCGCTTATTCTGCCATTCTCAAAATATCTTTTTTAAATTGTAGCATAGGTGTTATAATAACAGCCCATTAATGTCCCAATGAAGGGACGGGCATCCTCCCATGACGGAGGCATCCTTAGCCTACTAATACCACGCTGGCCAGACGGATTGGTATAGGGTTTAATTTCAAGTTTTCCTTCTTTTTATTACGTAAAGATAATATTCAAGGATAGTCCATTAGTCGGTTTTTACGATGTGTTATATTCCGATGTACCTGGACATAAAACAATATTAAATCGTTTACAATGTCTGATTGGAATGATAAAATGTATAAAAATCTTCACATATGATTGAACTTGCCGCGTATAGCAAAAAAAGCAAATTACTGAGAGTTATATTGCCTCTGCTTCATTACATTCATTTGTAGTCAAGCAGTTAACTTACGTTGTAATGTCCAGTAGTGTTTTTTTTTAAATTTTCTATAATGAATTCAATTAACTTGGTGCTTAATCTTAACCATGTTGTCTGTGTTTCTGAGATTACACATATTAAACGAAGTTTCCTCTCTAATCTAACTTTTGCTTAAAAGACAAAGCGTGGTATTAGTAGGCCAAATATCCCTCCGTTACGGGAGGAGGCTCGTCCCTGCTCTGGGGCATTGTTGGACTGTTATGATGATGGCGTAAAACCCCATTTATGTCTTATGGCTAACGCAGACCTGGACGGCATGGCAAAGTATTTTAATTTTTACTAATGGAAATTCAACCGTACTGTTACAGAAATACGACATAAATTGCTATGCTTTAAAATGATGCCGCGGCATTGAAAGGGATTTTTCAGGTCTGCGTTAGCCATTACTTTATGGTCGAGCCTTCTCCTGTAATGAAAAGAAACTTGTCCTACTATCACCATGCTGGCTAGACAGATTGGTAAAGGGTTTTATATCATGTATTCTTTCATTATGTATTATTAAATAATGAAATAACACATGATATAAAACCAAAAAAAATCTTTTTTATTCCCCCAGCTAGGTGGACCGACGACCTTATAAAGGTCTCTGGGTCGGACTGGATGCGGAAGGCGCAGGAGCGTGTTCTGTGGCGCGTGTTGGGAGAGGCCTATGTCCAGCAGTGGACTGCAACAGGCTAGTTGATTGATTGATTCTTTCATTTACTCTCATAAGATAACATTATACCTTTATAGAAAGAGATGAGATGAAAATGAGGTGTGCTATCATAAAACTAAGGCCGACATACTTTGTTATAAATAACTATTCAACAAAGTTTCTTCAATGAGCTAAATTAATTGCACAAAATACACAATTATTTATTTATTATTTATTTATTTATTTAAATTAAATTTCACGGCATGACAGAGCCGAGGCGCCAATGCGCCGTGAAACAATGGTTTATTGTACGCGCAGGTACAAACGTGTACTTAAAATAAAAGGAATCAATTCTAAATAAATTAAATTAATACATATTATAAACAGATATTTCAACGATCATCCATCCGCTCACAGAACGTCAAACACTCACGATACACACTCACTCCCCATCAAATCACACTCTGGCGCTGATTTAAGGAGAACATTGAGCATACGCAACATTATTTACAGAGTTAAGTGCTGTGTTAGCTATGGAAATGGCGAAAGCTCCTTTCTCTAACATAATGTGGTGACGTACAAACGGATCTGTGACAGAAAATCGTGAGAGGTACCATATATAATTTGTGTCACCTTTATTAGGTTTATATTTTTTCTTTGTATCGTGGTTATTAATTATGTTTGTAAAACATAAGTAGGTAGGTACATAAATATCCTATGTGCATGCACACAATGGACCAAAAGAGAGTCTATTGGAAACTAGAGTCCACCATCTATTCCATTCCTATGTGTCTGCTATATTATTCATACATACTTATGTGAGGGTGAAACATATAGAACGCCATAGACTTGTACCTATTACAATCCTTATGAACCTGTGTCCGAGTTTTTTAATGCGAAAAAATTTTTTAAAACTATCTTGTAAATAAAAATAAAACATTACATAGAAACACCTACTTAAAATCTTTAAATTGATTCACTGACTCTATATTCAATTTATTTTATTCCTATTTTACCTCTGTAAATCTACTATGTAAGCGAAATCGCGTATTTTTTTATAATCGGTATCAATGCTAGAGTGTTGGCATCGGTTTTTAATTAGAAAATAATAATGAACACAACATTCAATGCGTCGCAGATGTCAAATACATAATGTAAACTAGCAAACCCGGCGAACTCCGTTTCGCCAACAGATGGTTTCGTTTTATGTAACATTTCGTTTGGTCATTAAAAGATGAAGAAATTTTTTTTTGTTTTATGTTTGAGAAGGTAAAATTTAATTTCATTTCACAACAGTAATTCGTGGTGGAAATCCTGATAATTCTAGAGAGTTCGAAAACTCCGTTGGATAATTTACTACACATCGAGATTTGTTATGGAATCAAAGGACTTGTATGTCACCAAATCGCCAGCAATTTTTAATTGAATGGTAAAATTCAGTGCGTGTACATTATTATTATATGCGGCAAGAATTGCTTGTTGACTACCAAGCATAATTATTATTCTGAAAATTCTCACTAATGTTTGGCAAAACATTTTCAATTAGAGCTAATTGAGAGCCTACAAATCGGCAAAAGTCTTTGGTAAGAGTAATTAATCCAGATGTCGCAACATCATTATCATCATATCAGCCAATCGACGTCCACTGCTGGACATAGGCCTCCTCCAAGTATTGCCACCTTGTGCGGTCCTGTGCCTGCCTCATCCATCGGCTTCCCACCATGTCGCATCAACTGGGACCTTTCCATTTCCAACAATTAAATATTGTTTGGAAAATTGTGCGCCACTTTGATCATTTTGAAGTTGAACTCTCATATAAGTGGTCAGCGATAATGTTTTTACGTTATTTCATAAAATTGATGCCTTCAGGCAAGTATTCAATTCATCTGCAGGCGTTCCACGGGCAACGTCTGGCTGAAATCGTCTGCTAACAATATCATCAAGCTGCCAAAGATATTGTTATTTCGCCGAAGATCCTTTAGTGTGAAGTTAAGTACTTCAAGTGATTTCTCATGTGCCATTGTGCACTCATCTCAAACAATAAGCTTGCATTGCATCAACAATTTTCCCATTGCACTGGATCGGGAAATATTGCGTTTTAGAGTATCAATTGTGTTTAAATTGAGTGGCAACTTAAGCGTAGAATGTGCAGTATGACCGACGTCTAGAAGAATCGCCGCAATTCCAGATGATGCTAATGCCAAAGCTGTGTCACATCTTGATCGAATATAACAAATGTTTTCCCTGTTCCTCCAGGTGCGTCCACGAAGAATAGACCACCAGTATTATTGTCCACCGCTTGCATTAATGTTTCGTATACTTGTTTTTCCTGTTCGTTTAGTAACGGCACATTATTTCGAACGAATTCCTGCAATGTATCAATATTGTATTGCAGCTCTCAATTTAATTCTTGGTTTAATGCATCGTGCATCGAACGATTTGACGCAATCATTCCTACTTCAATCAGTTTTTTGTTAGTAATACTCGTAGTAAAGCATTGATCCTCAATTAAAATCAATCCTTCATTATAGATTTCATCGGTTATTTGGATGTCAGGATTATTCGTTTGAATGCGCAAAGGATTGCATCCGTATATAGAAATCTTTACATATTATGTCGTCTTTTTATTTGTTCCATAACTGAATTAGTTGTGAAAAAGAACATGGTGGTGATGATAATTGCGAACAGCGTTCGTATTTGGAACGCATTTGATGAAACTATTGAATCCGCAAGTGTTAAATCCCAATGAGAATCGTTCTCCAGCAAACCCAATAGTTTACATGCTTCTTAATATGTTTAGCATTAGTGGTCGTTGCGTTTTTTGGTCGTTTTCATTGGTAGTCATTTTCAAATGCGCAAATGATTTTGGTCCACGTACATTTACCAACAGCAGTCGCAAATAAAAACATTCATCATTTTCTCAGATGAACAGTATACATGCGACCTTGTGCATCAGTGGAAAACACCTGTGGCCAATCTGAAACTGGGGTTCCTTGTCACTATTAGTTTTTTTTTGCGAAATATTACATAAAACGAAGCCATCTGGTGGCGAAACGGAGTTCACCGGGTTTGTTAGTAAGAAATAAATTTTATCCATATTCTTTTAATATTCTCAGGCACCCGTTCATCCCAACTTAATTTTAGTAGCCACAGATATTATTGTAATAATTTTTTAAGTATAATTGTACATGCACTCAACATATTTAACGGGTCAAATTGAATAAAAATTTACACAATTTGCAAAATTGCACAATACACGTGATTAATTTGAATTTAAATGTTGATGGTTTCCAATTAAAATGTAAGGAAACGAAAAACTTATTTTTTTCCTTTTTTTTTGCAATTTACAGTGAACACAATACCAATAATAAGAAATTAACTGAGCAGAGAAAAATGAGTAGCTGTCAAACAATGTATCACGCACCGGCGTTTGTAGTACATGCTATGTATCAGAGATGGCGCTGTATTATGTGTATGTGAAAAAAGATTTTCCCGCTTTTCCGTTGAAATTTTTAAATTGCTATAAACCTAACGGAGTCCCAGACCTTTCCAACGAATGCAAAACCGTGAAAATCGGTTCGTGCGTTCTGGAGTTATAGCGTCAGGAAGGAAAACCCGACTTATTTTTATATAGTAGATAATTTTACATCGATGTAAGTTAGTATTGCGCATTTTTACGTATTATAGTATACCTACTACATACTTACACCAGTTTTAAATTGCATCAATGACCGTTTCGATGCGTTTAACGTTATCAATATAGTCCATATAGTTCGAATCAGTAAATCTTTAAAAAAAAATTATGAAAAAAATACTTAGGTACAGATGCTCTGAGTAGCAATTAAGTTTTTTTTTATTTTTTAAGGTGGCAGACGAGTATACAGCCCGGTGATTAATTTATTGTAAAAGAACATTCAGACTTGACTTGCGGGGCAGTATAAGTAAAGAATGACTGATTTTGTGTCCATTAAATTGGTCCTTGTTAAATTCCCCGCGATTTAAGGCTGTATCCCAAGTGCGGCAGGAACATAAAAAAAATAAAAGGAAACTGAGTTCAACCCTATTGATGTCAGTGTTGGTACAGTGAATTAAACTATGTTAAATTTCCTCCCCCCATAAATTGAAAGATGGCGGTCTACAATCTGACTTATGGTCGTTCCATAAACTTCGAGCAGTTAACTTCCGCAAACCTTTTTTGCCGATATCCTCTTAAATAATTATGTACCTTCTTAGGTTCATAATTATGTGTACCTAATTAGGTTCATAAGTATGTGTACCTAAGTAAGCTACCTGCTGCTCTTTTAATTACTATTCTATTTCCACAACCCTATTTGAAAACCGGACGTGTCAACCATACATCGCACTAAACATCCTATTTGAAACCCTTTAGAAGCTATGCACCTGACCAAAAGGAATTAAAGGATATTTAATCTTAATTCTGGTTAGGAATACACAAAACGGATACCTTCTGTGTCTGTCCATGTGCGTATTTAAATTAATTAAACCGTACAAACCCCCACCCTCAAAAAAATAATTTATTTCTCTAAAAAGACAACTCTCGCTCCAAAGATATGGAACTTTTACAAGCACGGATTTAGCTTTTCCAAAGAGATTCACACTCAGAACAAACATATTTTGTGGTTCGCACAAATAATTTCGCACGAACGAGCCATATTTTTAACCGACTTCAAAAAAAGGAGGAGGTTCTCAATTCGGTTATATTTTTTTACAGTACAACTCAAATACATTAACTATTTCATGATAATTATTTTGCATCTGTCAGCAGAACGAATAAACTAAGTATGAATTGTAAAAATATGGTAATTATATTGCCAAAGAATTGGTGTGTAATATTTAAATTTTGCAACTTATAATGTTGTATAGACCACTATTTTTTTATATAAAATTTCGTCTAAGCACCTAATTATAATATTAACAAATAGGTATTTTAATTTAGTCAGATAGAGCTACGTGTTTTCTAAGCAGTCTATCGGACATACACAATTCTTGTTCTAGATTTTGGCCGCAATTAGGCACGGAAATTTTTAGTGCATAGTTGCATAATTCCAAAACAAAGATAAGCTGTCAAACTAAAGATTGCTGTCTGCAGTGGGACATTAATGGACTGTTATGGTATAATAATTTGTTGTCTAAGCTACAAAATAAAACTGTTAAGTTTGGACCTGTGGTACTGTATGATTGCGACGCAGAGATTTCGGGTTCGATTGCCGCACAATGCAAATCTTTATGTGCATAAAAATAAATGTTTGAATTTGTCTTGGTGTTGCCTATGTTCAATATGTACCAACCGTACGTATATTCAAAAAAAAATTATATAAATATGGTTTAGGCTCTGCTTAGTTTGTGACTAGATGCACACTCGTGATAAGTATTACTATAACTTCTGTATTAGCTTACAATTCTAATCAAATCTGTTCCGAGAAAATAACATTCCTATGTTAAATCAAATCATTGACATTCACAACCAAACGAACTCTTTATCGCTTTGGACAAATTCCATTTGTTACGATGCATTCTTTACTGTGTACAGTATTTACTTAGAAAATTTTATTTGATTAAGATTATCCATTTTCCAGTTAACAGAGAGTTTTCAGTAGTTAATAATGATAAGAAACTGCAAGAATAGTTGTTTAAAACGTAAATAAATTCATATTACATATTTCAAAATTTCAACTGACGAAGACAACATTTCCTAAGACCTAAACCTTACTTAATTTACTACAAAACTTTTGCTTCAGTTTACTAACCTACCTTTCTATTATGACAAGTGCCTTTTACAGCAAGGTTTAAGTAAGAGTGAATACCTATAATTACATTTAAGGATCCCAAAAGTGCCAGACGTCACTCGTATCCGTCAGAAAAATAATGACGTCTTGCATTTCTGAGATCTTGGAATAATAGAGCAGTACGAATTTAAAATTAGCAGTTTTGAATTTAGAAAACTAGCCAGTTTAAGAATGCCAATGCAATCAAAACACCGTAATATCTAACTGTGAGTGACGTCACAAATATTTGTATAAATTGATACTGATACAAAACTAGTATAAATAGGAAGAATGTTAACAGACTAGAACTATTAGGATATAAAATAGTTTGAATAAAATATTTATATCAGGTTTTATTAGTATCATCTTTTTTTACCTTTAAAGTCTTCCGTCTAATAGAAGTTATCTTGATGGATTGGTTTTAAATTCATAACCTTATAATCTCTGGGATCTATACCTACGTGTAGTGTCGGAGTAAGAATACAATGTCATCACCCCATTTTATCCTATCGGTGTCGTAAAAACCGACTAAGGGACTATCGGTGAATATTATCTTTACGAAATAAAAAGATGGAAAACTTGAAATTAAACCCTATACCAATCCGCCTGGCCATCGTGGTATTAGAAGGCCAAGTATCCCTCCATCACGGGAAGATGCCCGTCCCTGCTGTAGGATATTAATGGGCTGTTATGATAATCTCTAGGATCTAGCTAGATAAAACATGGTAGTAAGAGTAACACCTCATATTTATTTTGACTCTATTACCTCACGGACTTCTTTAAGTAAGATAGGTTAATATTTGTTATATTATAACTAGATTAGAAAAAAGGTAACGAGTACGACATTGAGCATAATTATTTACGTTATATCGAAACATGAAAAGAATAAAGTTAACATTTATAAGATATTATGAGGAAAATCCCAAAGGTCACATAGTAACAAAACATGTAAATATTAAAAATGAGTTGTCTGTTTTTTTAATCTAGTCAAGCTCAAAGATCGCTAATAATAAGCGCATATCACACACGAAATTGCTTATTCCGATAGCTTACATTATTAATACAATATCTTTTATAATCATTGCCAATGTGTTATTCTGCTTCTATAATATTATTTTAAAGCTTTATTAAATTCCATTTATTAGTTTTAACGTAAAAGATTAACAAACATTCATCTATAAATTTTCGAGTTTAGAATATAGGTAAGATTCAAACTTAGCAAATATAAACTTAGTCAAACGAGGATGAACAAAATGAACTTTTTCCTTCTATTACAACAAGAATACCCCGACCCTGACTATCCTTGAACTCGATTAAACTAGCTGTGTAGCTCTTCAACCGATTGCCTTATTACAATATTCATAGCTACCATAGATTATGATACAGATAGGCATAGATAATAGTGAATAAGGTATGTAACATTTAAGACCGTTTTTATCTATCGGCAACGATTATGTTGTTCTTGTTATTATGTTACTAAGTTCGTCATAACAGCCCATTAATGTCCCACTGCAGGTTCGGGCCTCCTCCTATTACGGAGGGATACTTGGCCTCCTAATACCGTGCTGGCCAAACGGATTGCTATAGGGTTTAATTTCAAGTTTTCCTTCTTTTTATTTCGTTATAATATTCACAAATAGTCCCTTAGTCGGTTTTTACGACACCCATAGGATGAGATGGGGTCCGTCACCACACGGAGATACGTTCTTATTTGCGATCCACAAATTATTTTAAAGGAAACTTTTTCATTCATCATGCAGAGATCAAGTAAAATAGTCACCTCAACCCATGTATAAATAAAAGAAACTACAATCACTACAATTTTTAAAGCTCACCTTCACCACGCTAAAGTTCTTCAATAACACAACCTCTTCTAACTAACACTTCACGCTTCACTAAAATTCTTGTTTTCTTGTTGTCTTCACATCACTAGTACATACATTATTAATTTGTTTGCCTAAGCACTGTATCAAACAGCAGTAGTGCACAAAGTCGCTATAAACTCCCTTCTGGGGCGGTATACCCTCAGGAGGAAAACAAAAAAAACTTCACTATTGCACACTATTAGGCTTATGGCTGAATCAACTTTTGATTTATGGTTCCAAAGAGGTTTAGATACACTTCAACTTAAACAGCTTGATGGCATTTCTTCTTTAGTCAGTTGTTGACATTGAATTTATATTTGTTACAAGCAATTGCATCATTACAATATTCATGATGGTCGTCTCAAACCTGTTTGTACAAGATGATCGACCGCTTTAGATGAATTGATTGATCTACGGCGAAACATCTGTTTAGTGCGTGCATGGTGGAATTGCTACTTTATCCTGTCACTTGGTATATCTGAGGTGAGACTTTTGAATTATCATCATCATAACAGCCCATTAATGTCCTACTGCAGGGACGGGCCTCCTCCAGTGACGGAGGGATATTTGGCCTACTAATACCACGCTTGCCAGACGGATTGGTACAGGGTTTAATTTTAAGTTTTCCTTCTTTTTATTTCGTTAAGATGATAGTCCCATAATCGGTTTCTACGACACTCATGGGATGAGATGGGGTGGTGACATATTGTATTCTTACTCCGTCACCACACGGATAAGTAAAAAGAAATTAATGTAAAGTAAATACACAAATGAACTAACCATATTAAAATCACAAACAGTATCATAATATATATTATCCTTAATGTTAAATAACTCAAGTTCGGTACATTTGCACTTACTCATTTTCACTACTACACAAATGAATATTGCCTTAGTGTGGGACTGTATGGTAATTCAAATGTCACATACATTTCATAATAGTGATCAATCAAACAACGTAAGGTTATGTAGCTTTAAGCTCACTGGATATTATGAACATAAGCATGTACGGGGCTATAAAATAAATAAACACTAAATGAGGTATCTTACCATAATATAAAAATTACATAATGAATGATTTTATCTGTAGGTATACTTCAATAATAATAAATTTAGTATTAACACACGCAAAAGTACAAAATATCCGGTTTTGTTAACCCACTTACACGAACTTAGACTTGGCAAAAATACTAGTGGCGAAATAATACGAGATTCTAAGATTTATCTATAGTTTTTGTGTTATACAAATAGGTACTAGTCTTGTAGACGCAACGTGTCCTCTAAAGCAATTTAGTTTTGCGGTTATAAAAACTTTATAAATGGCTATTTTTTAGAATCAACTTCATCATCATCATGATCTAGCCTATCGCAGTCCACTGCTGGACATAGGCCTCTCCCAACGCGCGTCACAGATCACGGACCTGCGCCTTCCGCATCCAGTCTGACACAGAGACATTTTTGAGGTCGTCGGTCCACCTTGCTAGGGGCGTCCTAAGGTACCAGTACGTAAAAAAAAAAAAACGTAAACGTACGGTACTCGTACGTTTACGTTTTTTTTTACTTTTATCAACTTAAACTATCAGCAATGCCATGATATCCTTGATTATAAGCAGGACAGGTCGTCGCAGACATTACCAAAGTATGCTGAAAAGAAAGAACTATTAGCATGGCAGTTAAAACGAACAATACTATAGATATTGATGAAGGAATAGAATGTTGTTAGTACTCTATGTCATAGCATTGCTATTGTAACTACGACTTAAGGGAAAGTTCGCAGATATTTTCTGTACGAAAAGTTAAACAAAAGAAGAAAAACTTGATCTAATACCTTGTACACTCAAGGAAATTAATTGCTTAGCAGTTTGCACAATTTTGAAATCGGTCAGGTTACTATTTACCGACTACAGACTACTGATGACGAACCCCGACATCTTGGCAGTCGCAAAATTGAATGGACAAGATGTATATACCTAGCCTCGTCTATCTATGACAGACAGGTATTTTGTGTTCAAGTAAAATTCTTCAATTTTATATTGAAGTTCGTGACACTAACCCCCGATTTCCAAATAACTGATCAAGTAAAAAATAACTAATCAAGTGTCAAAACTGTCATTTTCAGGAACTAAAATGACCGTTTAGACACTTGATTAGTTGATTTTTACATGATCAGTTATTTGGAAACCCGGGGTAACGCGAACTTTGACGTGTCGATAATACTTTCAAAATTTATTTTTTACTCTTTAGACAGAATGTAATTTTTGCAAGTTTGTAAACAAAGGAGTTTGTAATGCGATTCTTACTTATTGGCTATTATCTTATGTCTATTTTGAAGTGTAATATCTTTCAAATTCGTTATGATTATTGCGGTATATAATACGACTAAATTACGTAGGTTGTCTACCTGCTAATCAATTAATTTCCCTGACCGTACATTACCCGACCGTAAATATTGCACATCGACTTTTGTAAAGAGACAATCGGGCAATTTCGGCTTCGTAGAGCATCATCTCTGTCGCACACTATCAAATCATAATTTGTTACGGGTACGGATGCCAGTCGCAACTCCATACAAACGGAGAAAATTAATTGACTCTTCATTTGATAATTTATTAACAAATAGTATTTTATTTATATTTTAATATTATTTGTACGTAATACCCTTATTACAGTTATTTTGGGCAATTTAAACTTGCACGTTTTCGGCAATACAAGGCAGTTAGACCAGCCTTGTATTATCAGGCGTTATATTGTATAGATTTGGTAAATTTCTTCTTGTCTAGAAACAATTGCACGTCTGGGCTATGGGAGGCACAGAACCGCGCAGGGCTAAAATGTTTGGAGGAAGCCTATGTCCAACAGTGGACATCCATAGTTTGATTATGATGATTATTATTACAAGTTAAAAATAGCATAAACTAAATTTTGAAGTTTAAGAACTTTTTGGTAAAGTTACATAAAGTTACAATATAATTGACTTTCCAATTAACATTACAAAGATTTAGCTAACATTCGACGACAATACTTTAAATAACTGCTTTATGTCATAGCCACGTGTGCTTAGAGAAAAGCATTTTAAGATAGTTAAAGTTCTTTATAGACAACAATAATTACAAAGATTACGTGTCAAAAATACTTCGCCGTTTCCGTGTCTATTCATAAATTCCAGATTCATTAACACAGTAAGGTTGTAAAGTTGTAAAGAAATATTTGAGGTAAGAGTTCGTCGTGCTTATTATTTATTATTATTTAATAGTTACTTGATTTTACACGAAACTTTGCCAGCGTAAATGTCGGTAAGTAATTGTATTCAGTATTCAGTATTCATTTATTTATTCAAAATAGTACAATAATATTGTATCTTTTTGACGTCATCTAACACTACTTAATCTAAGTTTATTAACATTTCAAAGTTTTGAAAACTTTACCACCGCCTCCAAAGCGCTAGTAGAGAAGAAGCGGCGCAACAAACTCTACTGCTGCATTTTCTTGACGTCATTTTTTTACATAGGAAATAACTGTAATTAGGCGCTGCAACCATTGCATACCATACATAACTATAACCAAGGATTATTCAATTATAAAGGTAGCGTCGTGATGTAGGTAGTACATAGAAGTGGGAGCACCAAATCACATCCATAAACAACTATCCAGTAATAAAGACGTCGCTCAGCCAAATGACCCCTTAAATAAAAACTCAGAAGTGTATTAAAATGTAAATTTATTAATGTCAGGGTCGACCAGTCACCCCAAGTAGCACCCGTTCACGAGTATAACGCAAAGGTCAGCCATCAACCCCCTCGCCATATTGTAGGGAAGGGATTGACCCGGCCTCCACGCCACCACAAGCAATGACATTATAGTGAGCATGACGAGTCCTGACAATAAGAGCAACAAAAAAAAACTACAATTAGGGGAGATACAAATGGCAGAGGGACGCCCTTACTTCACATCGACCAAAGTAAATTTTTCTGTGAGTCCTAATTCATAGACGTATTTTAAATCTAGGCATCCCGGTCACTTACATAATTTTCAAGAGTGTAATATCCTTTGGCTACTAAACAACTTTTAATTTTTTCTTTAAATGAAGTAATCGGTAATTCTAATATCTCTACAGGTACTTTGTTATAAAGACGTATACTAAGTGCCATAAACGATTGATGTACTTTGTGTAAACGGTAATGAGGGACACACAGTTTATGTTTATTTCTAGTATTTACCGTATGAATATCACTTCTTTTGGTATATAAATGTACATTCTGTCTTACATGCAGTATACTGTTATAAATAAATTGGGAAGCGACGGTTAAGATACCTATTTCCTTAAATAATTCTCTAAGCGATTCTCGTGCTCCAAGCCGATAAATGGCACGGATAGCTCTTTTCTGTAAAATAAATACACTTTGTATATCGGCAGCTGTACCCCACAATAGTATACCATATGACATAACGCTGTGAAAATAGCTAATCCGGCAATCAGCTAACAAATATATACGAATATTCAAATGTCGGCACTCCGCTACTACATACATTGAATATTGTAAAAGTCGGCAAAGTGCGAAAGTCGGCTCTAAGCTTCTAAATCAAGTAAACTAATCTAGCTGTATCTACGTCTGTCAAATATCTAACTTTTCTAACAGCGTAAGCAGCTGAGCTGAGCCTCGCTGATAAATCAGATATGTGCGCACCCCATTGTAACTTCTCATCTATTTTTATACCTAGGAACATTGTGGACTGAACAGCTTCCAGCAGTTTACCATTTAGAATTAGACTTGGGCCAAGGTTTTTTACATTTGGTAATGCAAACTTAATACATTTCGTTTTCTTTGGGTTCAGTACAAGGTTATTGGCAGTAAACCATTTAGTTACTTCTGTGAGTGCATTGTTTACTTCGTAAAAATGCGTCCTATTTCTATCAACTTTAAATATTAAAGATGTATCATCAGCGAACAATACAACGTCACAAATGTTTTTTAAATGATAAGGTAAATCATTAATGTAAACAGAAATGGACCCAAAATTGAACCTTGCGGCACACCCAACGTTACGGGCAAGCCTGAGGACCTCGAATCTTTAACTTCAACATATTGAGTCCGACCACTCAAGTAGGATGAGAGAAGAGCTAAGGAAGAATCCTGCAAACCGTAATGCCTAAGTTTATGTACAAGAGTTTCATGACATACGCAATCAAATGCTTTTGAAAGGTCGCAGAATACACCTATGGCGTTGCAAGAATTCTCCAAGGCATTATAAATTAGTTTTAATAAAGCTACGCCTGCATCAGTGGTGGAACAACCTTTTGTAAAGCCATAATGATCCTTATGCAGTAGGCTATTCTGATTAAAATATTTCAATAATTGCCTAAGCATGATTTTTTCCAATATTTTACTAAAAGCTGGTAAAATTGATATGGGCCTATAGTTACCAGGATCCGTCGTACTACCTGTCTTGAAAAGTGGTACAACTTTACTACATTTCATTAAATCGGGAAATGTACCTGAATCTACACTCCCATTGAAAATAACTGATAAATAAGGAGCTACTACATCTATTATACTTTTGACTACCTTTACTGACATGCCCCATAAGTCACCAGAATTTTTCAAAGCAAGAGATTGAAAGGCGTTAACAATGTCGTAAGGACTAACATGTTTGAATTCAAAATTGGTGTCACATTTTGTTACAGTCTTTGTGTTATTCTAATACATTAACGTAACTGTCAAAACCATCAAGTAGTTTCAAAATTTAATGAAGAAATTTTTATGCTGTTTCAAACAAAAAATATTTGATAAAATAGTCAAGTAAGGACATGATGTAACCAGCATTGAAGAAAATTCATTCACAACCAAACGTTTCCTATGTCTTCTTAGAGTGCTAGAAAATAAAATTTACATTTTATGCTACATAAATGCAAAGTACACTGTTCGTAATGCGACTTCAAAGCATACTATATAGCAAGTGAACATAAAATACGTCACAACATATTGACTGCAATGTTTATTTAAATTATATAACCAGGAACTATAAGCCTAATACCATTACGACGTTATTAAACTGCACCATCAAAGTAAGATATCGCTAGCATTTCCTCCGGAACCTTAAGCATAAACATATTGCATAATAAGTCGACTTCCTTTAAGCTATTTGTTGCTTTGTCTCGATCTTTGCCGTTTGTATATTTAGAAAGTCATCGTGGTTTAAAGCTTTGAGATTAAATATCGAACTTTTAAAGATAATTGTCTTGTTTGACCCTTCCATTGGGATAGATCACTGGACACAGCAAGTATGAAGAGAAATCAAGTAGACTTAAGAATTGAGTCCCTTTGTCCATCTAATGTGTAATGTATCTATCCATCTAAGCATCATCAGAACAGCCCATCAATGTCCCACTGCAGGGACGGGCCTCCTCCCGGGACAGAGGGATATTTGGCCCTACTAATACCACGCTGGCCAGACGGATTGGTACAGGGTTTAATTTCAAGTTTTCCTTCTTTTTATTTCGTTAAGATTATAGTCACTTAGTCGGTTTTTACGCCACCCATGGCATGAGATGGGGTGGTAACATATTGTATTCTTACTCCGTCACCACACGGAGAATCAGACACATCTAATACTTTAGATTAGACAAAAAGAATTACTTGTCAAAAGGCATTTGTTATCTGTATACTTACAGATAACAAATGCCTTTTGACAAGTAATTATTTTTGTAATTTTCGTAAATTTTATTAGAAGAACAAAAGCAATAAAAATCACTTTAATTTGATCAATCAGAAAATAATCTAGAATAATTAAAATTTCAACAAGTTTTTAGAATTCGTTCCTCGATTATCTTAAAACCTATTTTATACCTGGTAATCTATTATGCAAGAGAGCCAAGAAGCTATCGAAGATTACTTTTTTTCCTAAAATAATAATCATGCTGTTCGCCCGCTTTTTATCCATAATACACTGCAAATAATTATTGAGAACCTCCATATTATATCTTAATATCATGCGTAATAAAAACACTAATCAATTTGGTTGTTATGAAAAATTCAGTCATTTTTTGACCAATTTAAAAGAAAAGTTATTTTGAAATCATCAAGACGATGTGTGCAATTTTTTTTTTAACTAAATGTTTTTGGGAAACTAACAAATAGTATAGAAGTGAACCTGCACGTAGATGTTTACACTATCGTCGACTAGACATTATGAGAACCTTAAGTGACTGAAAGATTGTATATTTTTAAACCAACCCATCATGTTATTAAACTACTTACCTGACTAAAACTTTTCCTCAATTTGTAATAACTTAATGTGATTAAAACGTTAATACAATATTAATATATAATTTGTTTCAAACATTACGTAATCACTTCTGTTGTCATTTTTTACTTGGGCTCAATGATTGAATGATGACGGGGAATTTATTTGAGACACACGAGCATTTAAACTGAGAAACAAATTGCACGAACGTTATAGTATACAGACATATACTTTGATCCTAAATAGAATAGTGAATATTAGGGTAATGTTTAGTGTGGTGAGGGAATAACATTACATCATTCCATGCCATATTCTTCCATTCTTATCACTTTACCAGTCTAGCTAAATTCTTCGTCACATTACGTTTGAAAATGTTTTGAAGACGATTACAATTTAATCAATCTACGAGTCGCGTTATTTTACCCTGTTCTCATCTTTCATTTATTGAATAGGTAGTAACTTCCAGGGTTAACCCAAAGGAAAAGTCGTTACAACAAAGGTTTTAATAATCCTTTAGGATGTCAGCACACAGGTATTATAAATATATATGAACTCTAAATAAATATATACGTTAATGAGATTCTTTTGCACAATTCAGATAGCCTAGATTTAAAATTTAGCATTATAAACTACTTTCTATTTTCAAAGCATTGATTTACAAAAAACCAAAGATACACACTCCACTTCCCAAAAATGTCCGCAACAAATAGGCGCATTGTGCACTATTTTTAAATTAGTATCGCGTTGTTCTACCGGCAAACGTCAATCATTAAATTTTATTGCTTTATGTGCATTACTTTTTAAATACAACTTTATGTCATGCGTGTAAGATTGAATTTGAAAAAAAAAAAATTTTACGATATTACTATACGTATTTATTGCGTATGTTTAATTTGGTGACACTTTTGGCTGTTAGTTTTGTTTGAAAATGTTCATCTTGGGTTTTTTATAAATCAATGTTTCAAAGGCGTACTTTTAATAATAATTATTACTTAGGTATATCAACTAGCCTGTTGCAGTCCACTGCTGGACATGGGCCTGTCCCAACACGCGCCACAGAACTCGGTCCTGCGCTTTCCGCATCCATTACTTAGGTATATTTTAGATTATTTAAAAAAATCTCTAGGTAACTAAGCGTTCTTAAAATTGTTAAGTTTAAAAATTTATTTTGTGAGTGTTTCTCCAATATAATATCTTGTAATACTACTTAAACCGTCACAGGTAGTTAACTCGAAGTATTAGTACATCGGAATACGAACTAGTTTGATGTCCTTTATGAAATGTATGTTGTAATGATAACTACTTAAAAAGCAAGGAAAACGTTTTGGTAGTAAAGTAAATGTTCCCCTTTCCTGGACACAGAAGAAAGAAAAATAAAGTATCCTATGTTACTCTCCATCCCTTCAACTATCTCCACATAAAAAATCACGTCAATTCGTCGCTCGTTTTGCCGTGAAAGAAAGACAAACAGACAGACACACTATCCCATTTATAATATTATTAGTATGGATAGTCTGATACGAGTAGGTAAGTTGGACAAAGTATCAATAAGTGTGTAACCAATACAAAAAATAATGACAAACAGTAACCACTGGCTCGCCTGTGAATACGTAGACTGTGGGAATGTCATTGTCGTAATGTTTTTGTACTCCGCAATGAACTATTCGAATAAAATGAGAAGTCGAGTGTAAACGAGTAATTTGTACGATGTAAAGGTTAACACTTAAATTGGGCGGTTTAATTATGTGTGGAACTTACGACTCAGACGGAAGTTAAAATTAAATATAAGGTGAACTTTCACACCACTCTTTTACAAAATAAACTTTTGAGTATATTTTGTAAAAGAGTGGTGTGATTTTGTGTAGCAACGGGCTCAAACGATGCATAGTTGTCACCTCTTCCTGGGCCTACGGTGTCGTAAAAAGCGACTAAGGGACATCTTCTTTTAGGCGGTAGAAAAACTTGACATAAAACCTGGTACCAATCCGTGTAGCCTCCAAGATCTCTCTAGGTTAAGCATTTCTCCATGGTGGAGAAGGCCTGGCCCCTCATGCTTTGATGATAATGGACTTGTTTGCGGTGTTTTATTCAGCCTGTTATTCTTACTTTCATTCTCATATTCCGGCAATATTCATACCTGCAAAGAAAGAAATCATACTTTAAGCATTTTATGAACATGAACTTTGTATTCGTAAGTCCCCGCGGCAAAGAGCTCAGTAGTACCAGATTTGTTTTTGAAATGACGTCAGTACAGATTTTATTACGACAGAAATCTCGGGTTGGTTCCACCATTTAAATTATGAAGAACAAAACTTCGATTTTACGAATAAAGCTGCAGGCAACACACAGGAATGCGCCTATGATAAAAGGTTTTTACAAATAGAGAACTAAACTTAGAAATAAACAAAGTAAAGTTATAAAAATAAACCAACAATCTAAATAATCCATGACCCCTTCAATCAAGGTTCATAAAAACAACTAAGTATATCTATTAAGTACTATTAAAATAAAATATGGAAAAACAACGTTCTTTATTCATAAAAAAAACGTTTATCTAAAGATTTATTGAAAACCTTAGTTCCCTCATTTTCCTTATTAAAACATGCTTTAACTTATTTTTGATGACCCGTGATGGAGGGATACTTGGCCTACTAATACCACGCTGGCCAGACGGATTGGTATAGCGTTTAATTTCAAGTTTTCCTTCTTTTTACTTTGTAAAGATAATATTTACGCTTAGTCCCTTAGTCGGTTTTTACAACACTCATGGGATGCGATGGGGTGGTAACACTCATGGGATGCGATGGGGTGGTGACATATTGTATTCTTACTCCGTCACCACACGGACACTTTTTGATATATTACCTCTTTAATAAAGGCTGGGTCATTGATTCTCTCATATCAGACATGTATTTATGCACACAGCATAATCTAGTTTTCATAATTATAATATTACTTGTAATTTAACATACGAGGTCAACGGATTACTCTACTTTAACTACAAGCCTACAGGCTTAATATTAATTATTAATTAATTTCACAATATTATTTATGGCAATGTGTTCTTGACAACCTTGCTTAGCGGATATTTTGATTATGTAAGATCAAGTGCGAATTTTAATACAAAATAATTGTGTTTTGAGATCATGACGTGTCTCATGCAAAAATTGGTAAAGGAAATTTATTATGATGAAAAAGAGACTTTGTCCTTGGGAACACGGATGGAAAATTTTCTAATTAAAATTCTTTTTTCGTAACCATTGAGCAAAAATTGGTAAAGGTTATTATTATGATGAAAAAGAGACTTTGTCCTTGGGAACACGGATGGAAAATTTTCTAATTAAAATTCTTTTTTCGTAACCATTGAGCAAAAATTGGTAAAGGTTATTATTATGATGAAAAAGAGACTTTGTCCTTGGGAACACGGATGGAAAATTTTCTAATTAAAATTCTTTTTTCGTAACCATTGAGCAAAAATTGGTAAAGGTTATTATTATGATGAAAAAGAGACTTTGTCCTTGGGAACACGGATGGAAAATTTTCTAATTAAAATTCTTTTTTCGTAACTATTGAGCAAAAATTGGTAAAGGTTATTATTATGATGAAAAAGAGACTTTGTCCTTGGGAACACGGATGGAAAATTTTCTAATTAAAATTCTTTTTTCGTAACCATTGAGCAAAAATTGGTAAAGGTTATTATTATGATGAAAAAGAGACTTTGTCCTTGGGAACACGGATGGAAAATTTTCTAATTAAAATTCTTTTTTCGTAACCATTGAGCAAAAATTGGTAAAGGTTATTATTATGATGAAAAAGAGACTTTGTCCTTGGGAACACGGATGGAAAATTTTCTAATTAAAATTCTTTTTTCGTAACCATTGAGCAAAAATTGGTAAAGGTTATTATTATGATGAAAAAGAGACTTTGTCCTTGGGAACACGGATGGAAAATTTTCTAATTAAAATTCTTTTTTCGTAACCATTGAGCAAAAATTGGTAAAGGTTATTATTATGATGAAAAAGAGACTTTGTCCTTGGGAACACGGATGGAAAATTTTCTAATTAAAATTCTTTTTTCGTAACCATTGAGCAAAAATTGGTAAAGGTTATTATTATGATGAAAAAGAGACTTTGTCCTTGGGAACACGGATGGAAAATTTTCTAATTAAAATT
Organism: Schrankia costaestrigalis; assembly: GCA_905475405.1. NCBI lineage: Eukaryota > Metazoa > Arthropoda > Insecta > Lepidoptera > Erebidae > Schrankia > Schrankia costaestrigalis. Next base: position 6,319,250 of record FR997830.1, read on the forward strand.
CTTTTTTCGTAACCATTGAGCAAAAATTGGTAAAGGTTATTATTATGATGAAAAAGAGACTTTGTCCTTGGGAACACGGATGGAAAATTTTCTAATTAAAATTCTTTTTTCGTAACCATTGAGCAAAAATTGGTAAAGGTTATTATTATGATGAAAAAGAGACTTTGTCCTTGGGAACACGGATGGAAAATTTTCTAATTAAAATTCTTTTTTCGTAACCATTGAGCAAAAATTGGTAAAGGTTATTATTATGATGAAAAAGAGACTTTGTCCTTGGGAACACGGATGGAAAATTTTCTAATTAAAATTCTTTTTTCGTAACCATTGAGCAAAAATTGGTAAAGGTTATTATTATGATGAAAAAGAGACTTTGTCCTTGGGAACACGGATGGAAAATTTTCTAATTAAAATTCTTTTTTCGTAACCATTGATACTAACAATCTATTCATCTATATGAGCCTAGAGACGCCCACTGCTGGACATAGACCTCCTACAAACGTAACAATACTAGTAGTTAATACTTAATAGTCAAAACTTCAATTTTGTTACTTTTTCTACTGTTAAACTTTAGAACTGACGACCTCGGTGGCGCGCCGGTAAAGCCAGCGGCTGCCGCGCATGAGGTTGTGGGTTCGATCCCCACGCAGGACAATAATTTGTGAGATCCACAAATTATTGTCCTGAGTCTGGGTGTTATTATGTGTCCGTTAATTGATGTTTGTAAAAGTCCCCGCGACACAGGGCATGATCCCTAGTGCGGGAGTTGTCTTTTTTAGAAAAAGAAAATAAAAAAAAAAAAAGAACTTAGATATTTTTCTTGTTTTAGTTAAGTAATTTGGTTTTAAGTGTAATTAGTAAGGGAAGTATCTATATCATAAAAGTGAAATCGGTTTTTAAATCACAAAATTATTGTATTGTTGTTTAAAACAAAATTTGAAGGCTTTTACTACTCTACCATTGCAAAATGTGTTTCGGTAATTCGTATGTAAGCCGTGACAAGAGATAAGAGAAAAACAAAAACAAATCTATTTATACCTAAACCATTTCTGTTTAAATATCAATTTAATATCTAAGTAACAACTATAGCACCGCTCCAGTTACCCACAAAACGGCACGGTTATGTAAATAACTCTGATATAATGTGGACGTGAGACAGTGGACTTGCACTTTCTACAGTACTTTCACACTTATTGTACACTCTGTTGACGTAACTATACTGTCTACGTCACAGACACGTCACGACGATGTGTCATTGTGACTAGATACAACAATGGATTTATTACTATTGGGATAATATGATATTTATTTGTCCGTGTGGTGATGGAGTAAGAATACAATATGTCACCAGGGGTGGTGAGATGGGGTCTCATCCCATGGGTGTCGTAAAAACCGACTAAGGGACTATTCGTGAATATTATCTTAACGAAATAAAAAGTAGGAAAACTTGAAATTAAACCCTATACAAATCCGTCTGGCCAGCGTGGTATTAGGTATCCCTCCGTCACGGGAGGAGGCCCGTCCCTGCAGTATTAATTTATTTATTCAAAGTAGTACAATAATATTGTATCTTTTAGTGGGACATTAATGGGCTGTTATGATGATGAATATGATATTTAGTACTATAATTTTACTCCGTACGGTAACATAAAAAAACACATGGCCGTCGGCTTGAGGATAAAACCGACTGGTAAGCCGACTTAGAGGAACCTTGCAGATATAATATTATATTTAAACCATAATCAATCAATCTACAGCGAGCGAGTATCGGTTGTCTGGGAAAAAGTATTAACCACAAAAAATCTGTTTTTTTCTTTTACCAGTAGGGTCATTACTTTAAATTCCAAAGTCAACAGAAGTATCCTACTATCATGTTTATTTGTTACTTCGTGTTACATAATATTTTAGCCTAGAGCTTAAACGAAAAAAAGAACAAAATGAAAAAAAAATCTATATAACAAGGAAACCCTCCTGATCTTATAACTTTTCCTCTTGCCAACCTATTTGATGGATAACTATCAAAGTAGCTAGTAATGTTCCTCTAGTTTGGTCCGTGTGGTGACGGAGTAAGAATACAATATGTCAGCACCCCATCTCATCCCATGAGTGTCGTAAAACCGACTAAGGGACTAACTGTAAATATTATCTTTATGAAGTAAAAAGAAGGAAAACTTGAAACTAAACCCTATACCAATCCGTCAGGCCAGCGTGGTATTAGTAGGCCAAGTATCCCTCTGTCACGGGAGGAGGCCCGTCCCTGCAGTGGGACATTAATGGGCTGTTATGATGATTGTATTGACAAAGTTAACAAACATAGTTGGTCTGTTTTATGTAACAGAGATCTTATACCTACACAGTCGTGGTAACCGTCATTACGCTTGACGGTTGACTAGGAACTTTCCAAGTGCATCAAGTTCTTACTTGGCTTGTGAACTGAGGATAATATACATCGGTACTCTATACTTACTGTAAATCACTAGATGCTATTCTGTTACTAGCCATCTTAACTTTAAAGAAAATGCTGGGGATTTTTTTTATGTAATAGGAGGCAAACGAGCCCGCAGGTCACCTGATGGTAAGTGATCTCTGCCGCCGCCGCAACACTAGAGGATTTGCTTGATTTTTCGTACGGGGGTCGAAATTTTGTGCAGAGGACAAAATTCATTCAGGGGATGTAAACTCAAAAATCATGCTTGTCTTTAAATCCATTCGAATACCTACATCATAACCTAAGCTAAAAGTGGGAAGTTCTATCACAACTTAGTAAGCAATTAATATTGGTTTAATCTTTTTCTTTCATCTAAAGTAACACTATCACAAGCCGATTCTGTTTTAAATATCAGACATATTCATAGACTAAATTATACAATCAAAATAAATAATAAAATAAACAACAGCAAGTTGCCTATAAATAGTAGTTTTCTCCTAATTAGTAAACGCTTGTTAATGACAATATCTCATTTAAATGCAGAAATGTTGTGTCTTCGTAAATATTATGTCATTGGTTTCTTACTTGAACGCATCTTAGATGTTGCACATAAATTTCATCTTTGTGGAACTAGTGTTAGGATTTTAGGCAGTTTTTCTTAGAGAACATAATAAGTACATAGATTATAACAAAAGATTAAGATAAAAAGCAGATAGATAAGACCGGGATGACGTCAAGGAGGGTTGGAAACAATTTCTATACTCATTTCAAAATTTAGATATTGAGTGACTGTCCTCGTCAGTTTATAAACAACTTTTGTGCAGCTATATGAAACATAAAGACATAGTATCCGTGAATATTATCTTTACGTAATAAAAAGAAGGAAAACTTGAAACAAAACCCTGTACGTCAGTAGAATTCTCATAGTGAAAAATCTAGAGTTAAAATAACAACTAAATACGAGTATGATAAAAGCAATTCAATTTTGGAGCAATGCAATGGAGTGCAATAAAATGAAATTGAAATGTTGATGACAATTTAATAATATCAATTATTTTCGTTCAACAATTTTTTTCTTATATCTAGGATAGATGCATGTGTATAACAAGCAATGTACGAGTTGCAATGCATGACATCTAACTCAAATCAACGTTGTATAATCTAGCATATTAATTAATTTACAAAGGTGAATGAGCTATGCTATTCTTCGCTAGAATAGACCGGCTAGACGGGGTCAGTACCACACCCTACAACCGACTACTATGTTTTATTGTAATTCTGGGAGTGCCTAAATTTCCTATGTCTCTTATCTCGTGAAAATCTCAATATAGATTTTCCGGGAATTATATTATTTGTGAATAAAAATTAGCAACCCAAATTAATGATTTTATTTTTAAAATATAATTAACTATATTACTTTTAAAATAAAATAAATATATTAGTAATTCTGAAGGTTAAAGTATTTTAAATTATTTTTAAAAGTGGCATAGATTTTAGAATTATTGCGATCCTTAAGAATCAAATCAATCAACCAACTAGTTTATCGGCGCAGAACCGTTATCTACGGCGCGTGTTGGGCAGGTTGGTCCAGCAGTGGACTGCGATATGCTAGTTGATTGATTTGGTTGATTAATCAATGTTTCTTAAATTTTGAAAGTTGGTCTCCAAAATTTGATTTGGATTTGGTAAGCGCCTATAGATGGTTTTCCGCAATAGTGTTCTCTTTTTCTGGTAACGATATTATCTGACTGGTGGTGTAACCACGTTTATTTTATACTATAAAGAAGTGCACTCCGTAATCACCTTAAATAAAATATTAACAGCTATTATATTTATATGATTCTACAATAAAATATTATTTATATACGTGCGACATTTATGAACCACGTATAGAATAGTTTACGATAATTATGTAAGTATTACGTCTGTTATATGAACTCTATCCCGTTACAGTTCTGCAATAACTTTATATAGTTGCTAACAAGTTGAAAGTTTGTTAGGCTTTACAACTTAATTATGTATTCGCACGTCTCTTAGATATCATACGGTACCTAAGCTGTTGATATTCTAACGGCTTATGAATTATTTACGAGGAAATTTATGTTCATTCTAGTGGTAGTTTGCTTGTCATGGCTTTCAATAACTTTGTCTGATTTTTAACGACTGTAAAGAAAGGTGGAGGTTCTCAACTCTCAAGTATTTTATATAAAGTTTGTTATCTCAAAACTTAGTAATTTCTTAATTAATTTAATTATGCCTTTGTTGTGAACAACACTATCTAAGTGAAAAAGCAAATATAATTTCTACGAAAATAATAAAAGAACTCTCCGTGTGGTGACGGAGTAAGAATACAATATGTCACCACCCCATCTCATCACATGGGTGTCGTAGAAACCGACTAAGAGACTATCCGTGATCATTACCTTTACGATTTAAAAAGAAGGAAAACTCTAAATTATTACACCAATCCGTCTGGCCAGCGTGGTATTAGTAGGCCAAGTATCCCTCCGTCACGGGAGAGGGCCAGTCCCTGGAGTGGGACACTAATGGGCTGTTATGATGATGATGAATAAAAGAACATTTCAACATTAAATCTTATTATTTGATATTAGTAAACTCTCTCATATTGTAATTCCCTCCGCGATTGTACGCTCTTGTTAGTGCCGGCATAACCTTAACCTACAATACTCAACTTAAGTATATCATGTTGTTTTTATTGACCATGTTTTATTATATAGACATATGATTAAGTGAATAAACATATCTTTATGACAATTATGTTGGTCAACCTTGTGATATTAGAAAACAATGTTGTTTTCATCATAATCATCATATTAGCTAAAAGACGCTTCTTTTTCAGGATCTTCTCAAAACCTGTGACTCCTTTATTCATCGGCCTTCCGCAACCTTGATCGGGTCATTGACGAGTCTGGCCACTATGTGTGTTTTTGCGTGCTGTGTGCCCTGCCCATTACTACTTCAATCGGACACCCTAATTCTCCTGCCGATCTCCTTTTTTCTAACACCGCGGCTGCTTGACAAAAACTTGCGCCCATCATTGGACAAAATAATTAATTCTGGCTACACGATTCTGGTGCGTAGGTATATAGGATTCCTTATGATTGCATACACCTTAAGAAGCAAGTACAATTTTTGTTTTACTTCCTTAATTTCTTTCTAACACAAACTTTATTGTAAAACCTACATATAGGTACTATAAAATTAACATACCAAAAACTATTACCCTATTATAATTTCATGGACAAAGTGCTCAAAAGTCAAACGTACCAATAATATAATAATATACATCATAGCGGGTATACACATATAATTATAGTTTCCTATTGTTTACAAATTAAGCGTGAGAAACTGATAGTGTCGATCAATTTGTTTGTTGGAAATAATTGAACTACATATCCGCCTTACGTACCCTATTTATTGATATCCAGAAGAATAATACCTTTGACATGGACAAGAACGACAAAGTTGTGTCAAGTGGTTGTCAAATCCGGAGGGGGACTGGATGCAAAGGCCCCCTCCAAGTAAGGCGATGAAGGAATGCCGCTGGGGACTTTTAGTGGGTGCACTGGGGGGTCACCCCTGGAAGCCCTACATACCCCTCCCGTCCCCCGACGAGAGGGTATGCGTAGGCATTTTACCCCAGCGAAACATAAAAAAAAGTGGTTGTCAAATGACTATACTAAACGCAAAGACTCGTGGCAGGCAATAAAACATCTGGATACTATTTTCATTTCTTTTATAATGACCTGCAACCTCGTGCACTTCAGCCGCTACCGCGACCATGGGGTTCACGGTAACTCTTAATATAATTATTAATTACTAGCTGATCCCCGCGGCTTCACCTGCGTTGTATAGGTAGCTTAAATACTATTCTGCACCCTAAACTACCTATATTTTTAATTTCATCAAAATCGGTAGCTCTTAATATAACTATTAATTACTAGCTCATGCCCGCGGCTTCACCCGCATTGTTTAAATAGCTTAAATGTTATTCTGCACCCTAACCTACTTATATTCCAAATTTCATCAAAAACCATTCAGTTGTTTTTTGCGTGAAAGAGTATCAAACATACATACTCACAAACTTTCGCATTTATAATATTATTAGGATAATAAAACGGCACATATTATAATACCTAACACAATGTTCAGCCTTATAAACGTGTCTACATATTTATCTCTAGATAAATATTTGTTTATTGCATACAAACGATACATTGTTTGTTATAAACAATACATTTTATTATCTAAATACATTAACAACACAATGTCAAGTTTATGTTCTTTTCTATTGTTGTTTAAATACTTTAAAGAACTGTTATAGCCTCATCTTCTTTGTGGACATTACCTATATTGCAATTATAGTTACAAATTTAGTGGTATTCTAGCTCTTTATAAGAAAGTATACGATATAGTGTTTAATCTATACTTCTATACTAATATTAAAAAGAGGTAAAATTTGTGTGTTTGTGACGTTGTAGGGGGTAATCTCTGGATCTACTGACCCGATTTTTTAATTATTTCTGTGTTGAATAGTTCATTTATCGGGGAGTGTCATAGACTATATAATATCACGCTATACGCGGTTTTTTCGCCGCCCAACGAAGTGGCACGGGTCAGTTAGTTAATTATAATTAGGCAATATTTGGTCGCTAAGCTACAAGGCCTATAAAGTAAAAAATATTCAGGATTGCTTTTTCAATAATTATGTTTCTCATTCATATTTATTTTGTCCTATTTCATAAGAAGTTATAATGTTCAATGACTTTGCTACCTAAAGTCTAAAACGATTTAACATAATTTAAAATAACACGTACTTACTTAGTTACAAAAATCTAAGTAAGCTCTTTACATAGTACAAAAATAAACTTTTCAATAAAATAACAGTACAAGCATTAATCTAGATAATCAAGCATCGCACTGTGGAATTGATAATTAGTGTGGCATTGTTTTTAGTTAAATTACTACCGTTAACTCATTCAAACATTGTAGGTAGGTATATCAGTCATCTAGGTTAAAGGATACTATCATTAAAACACACTATTGTAAATTTGTGACAACCTCTGTGCCGCAGTGGTCACTTACAGTCAATGGGTGTTGATTCCCGCTAAATGCTGATCTTTGTGTGCATGGACATCAAAATTTGCGTCGGTTTGGTATTTTTTTTTGCATGCATACTATTTTTACAAAAAAAAACGTGTAAGTTTATGCATGTTTATCAGACAACTAGTGTTTATTAGTAAAAGCTTCGCTTAATAGGGGACTAGATAGCGTTATTTATGTGTGAGCAATATTATTATTAAACTGTATACTGGATCACCATTCTATGACAGCACATTGTATTCAACCTACAATCAAATTAAGCAATGTTTAATGACCTTGAAATGTAAGGGCCAGATTCAGAAACCGCACTTTGACTTTCCTTTAGCAAAGTCTAGTTAATTATCTCTGAATTTGAAAAACATTAAAGTAATTTTTCGCATGAAAAAGTTTACTTTCATTATTTATTACTACAAAGTAAACTTTTCATGCGAAAAGATTACTTTAATGTTGTTCAAATTCAGAAATAATAACTAGACTTTGCTAAAGTAAAGTCAAAGTGCGGTCTCTGAATCTGGCCCTAAGTCACAAAAACTTAATTACTAACATTCGAAATATTATCGGCGTCTCTTGCTTGTATTCGGTTTCGACTTGTGCAAAAAATGGTCCAAGGAACCGGATCAGTAAGTTAATAAGCGGTGCGTAAATGCTTTTTCAAAAATCACAAGAATCGCCAAATCAATTAAATTAGGAATCCTACCAGGCCGATAGACCGACGATCTAAGAAGGGTGCTCGGAAGGGACTCGACTACATGGGCAGAGGATACGAAGGAGTGACGCAAATTTGGGGAACCAGTGCACCGCTCATGGCTGAGAGAGAGAAAGAGAAGGAGCGTCTGCTTAATACAATCAAAATGTTTCTCGATGCTGTCGATGCAATAATATCGCGACTTGTCTCCTGGTCTCTCGACGATACAGATCGTCCACAGATCGTTTGCCACGAAGTTAGCTGTTACCTTAGTCTAACTTACATTGGAACATGAAACAACTACTATTTCGATAGTAACCGGTTAGACACAGTAGACGATTCCAAAAAATACAATCTTCAAACGAGTTACACATCAATTTGCCTACAATAGGATGACTATTAGTATAGCTCAAAGAATTAAAACATTCTTAAATGATAAGGTGGACTACAAGCCACCGGCTACAATCGAGAATCATCAAGATAATCGAAACAATACCGATTTACATCTCGGCATCGCTACTCACATAATTATGACGTGTATTACAAAAGTTCAATGCTGTATTCTTTCAATTACGCCGTTAAATGTGCTTTGATAATACTATGAATATCTTAATGGCATGGCCGTCACAACCTGTTTTAAATGTCAAGCAGTAATTCAAAGATCACAAAGCTGCTTTCGTTACGAATCGTGTCACGAATTAGATCCAAGTACTAAAACGAAGTAGAAACAAATAAACTTCAACGTAATGTTTATTAGAAAAAAGACTTAATTCCAATGCAACTAAATGAACACGAACGCAACGAAATCAAAATCTAGGTCTTAAAAATATATCTACAAATAAAATAAACACACCCATTTACTACACTTTTAACTTGTTTGAACACATAATATTATTTGGTTAAACTTTTATGTAAAATTAGGCGAACGTGTCAATAAAATAGAAAGAAAATTGCAATACTCACACGCCACACATACTCATAAACGCCTCTCAAATTTTAGTCAATTGATTAGCTTAAATTCATATGATCTTACTCAGAAAAATCTCACCAAACAGTGATTAAAGTTCCGAGGCGTTTATGAGTAAGGGGGATAGTTGATATTTTGGGTCCAAAGATGCATACAAAACAGTCATTCAATCAAACTTAGGAGTATTTAAATGCTGGGATCACAGTACATGGGTGCTCTTCACGCAAGACTTCTGTGAGTGTGAGAGATTGTTTAATTCACAGATGATTGTCTTTGTTGCTTGTATACTGCGATATGGAGATATCTTAGAAAAAAATCCTACCACCATAACACGTAATAGTTCACTGAGGTAAACTTACCAGTTAGGACTAAAAGAAACAACTATTTAGGCTAAGGTGGCAATCAAACTCTGCTGACCTAACTCTTCTTGTTCCATATACCAGCGGGGGCCGCGGAAACCATAATTTTTCCGCAAACAAATATAATATTTAACCGAACATAACAAAAACACAACCACTCATAACAAACCAACAATACTTCACACAGTTAAAACATCAACTTAGAACCGTAATCTCAGTGGAACATTGACCTATATTCCTCATAATTCTTACGTTACGTTACGTTCATTCATTAGTTACGAGGACAAAAAACTCCCCATTGAAAGTGAATGGGAACTTTCTTCTAGCAACAATGTTGTAATAGACCTTAGTAGAGATAGTATAGCGATAGAGAGAGATAGAAATAAACCTCAGAATATAGAATGCAGGTCATTAACAAAAGTATACGTGTAAAAATTTTATATTATTATTACACCATAGTATAAGGTAAATAGATTTTGGTTGCTTGTATCTAGTTTTCCTTGTGAACATTTTAGGTATGTACGTTTGTGATTTTGAGATATATAAAGATTGCTTTGGTTGCTAAGCGGTCGTGTAACCTGCTGACGTGCAAAAGGTTGCTTGTTCGATTCTCCCGCAAGACATTTTTTTTGTGCGATCTATATAACTCGAAAGGTTCTGGAATGGCGACCGCGTACCGGAAAGCGCAGGGTGGGGAGACACCTTACACGGTGGACCGACGACCTAGTTAGGACGGCGGAAAGCCGATGGATGAGGGAGGCACAGGACCGCACAAGGTGGCATTGCTTGGAGGAGGCCTATGTTCAGCAGTGGACATCGATTGGCTGAAATGATGATGATGATGATATAACTCGTACTAAGCATTCATGTAGGTTTTTTGTAATTGTTAATTTTATGTCTGTAAGGCCCTGCACAAACGTAAACACTTTTTGTTGCCGACACGGCACACCGAACATTTTTTGATCGTCATTTGACTGCTACGCAGATGTCTCGGGATCGATTCCCGGCCAATGCAAGTCTTTATGTGCACGAACATGATTGTTTGCATTGGTCTGGGTGTTTTCTATGTATAAGTATGTATGTAATTACAAAACAAAAAGTATTTGAGTATGTTTATCCGTTGTCTAGTACCCATAGTACAAGCTCTGCTTAGCTTGGGACTAGATGGCGTTGTGTGAAAGAGTGATGAATATTTTTTTTATTATTAGTACGTATTAAGTGGAAGTAACTGGACACAACGTATGCGCAGGGAACGAATGATATCATACTGGTTTTAAAGAAATAAAATATTCGTCGGTAGCTTGTATCTGACACAAGACACAAAAGTGGGCCTTAACCCTTTAACGCACACCTTCACTTTTTTTTGAATTTGCTATATTTTTTAACAAATATATGTTGTAGTGGGTTTTTTAAAACAACATGTTTAAATATTTTTTTCCGTAACTTTTTATTTTCCGAGATAATTCAGAAAATATAGTGGCCACTATACTGTCCACTGACCGTTCTACATCAGTAAATATCTTTGTATGATCAGTGGCCAATAAACTGGACACTTATAAAATCAGGTTATTTTCAGTATAAATAACATAATAAAATAAAATTATTGTGTATTTCGTATTCAGTATTTAATTAGCCTCAAAAAAAATAACATAATAAACTCATCACTTGCAACAAAGAGAAAAAAATGTCTATTGGTGACCTTAGGTCAACTTCCACATTTATACCTATGTAATTACTAAATTAATTTTTTTTATGTAGTTCCGGGGGGATTTATTAATTTTTCTTGCTTCAGTTGTCCATTCTCAGGAGTATCTTAGGGGTTCGTAACTATAGGTGGGGACACTGAGGGCAGTGCATGTGATGGTGCCATTGGGGGTGTTGGAGAAAGCTGATGTGGAGGTGCTGGTGAAAGTAGTTGCGGAGATATATGTACAGGTTCTGAGGAACATGATGCGAGATTGCTACGGGTTCTAATGCTGCTGATATTGGAGACAACATCGTCAAAACCGTCATCACCGTTGAAATCGCCACCAATGTCCGAGTCGAAGGCCTGGGCATCAGTGATGGCCATCATTTCAGCCCATTGGTCATCATTCAGCATCTCCAGATCCTTATAACTAAATTCCTTTCTAAAGTAACAAAAAAAACTATACTCAGAAACAATTAATTGCTAATAACTGTACATACCTACAATTTGATCTAAAATATACCTAAACAATTCCGAAATCAAGTTATAACTACCGAACCTGAATAGTTATGCTTATTAAGTTTTTATATCTTAAAAATTAACTATGTACGTCGTGTGAAATTATACAGTTTATATGTAATAATCTAAATATATGATTCTGAGACTACGTCAAACTCACGTGTGCAATTTCTAAGCTAGGTTTTGTTAACGCACCGGTCTGTGTGTAATTGCAAAAATAACATGTTTATTTTACGATAGTCGTTTATATTTGTATTTAATAATAAAGAATATGCTATAACTCAATCATTTTACTCACCTTTTACTTGAAGATATATTTATTCTTTGCACAACACTTAGTTGAACTTGAAGTTTGGTTGCGAAATTAGGAAACACTAGGGTGGGGGTGCGCAGTGGCCAATTGACAGGCCACCGAAAAAAATGACGCGAGTTTTTGAACATACGCGACATACTTGAACGCTGGCTTGTAAACAGGCCAATGTGGCTTATTGACTATCGTTTATAATCATAAGTGTTACCATTGTTATAAAAGTCTTACAACTATCGACCTTAAAGTGACTGTCCAGTTTACTGGCCACTTTGTATGGACCGTCCTATAAAGGGTTAAACTTCCAGCGATACAGTGCTCGACACAGCCACATACATGACCTTCTTTCTCTCTCTCATTTTTTTCCTGCATCCTTGAAATGTGGGATGACACAAAAAAAAATTGCCAAATCCACAACACATTATTCCGCCGTAACCTAAACGAAGGTGAATACATCCGATGTCTCAATATGGCTGTCACCGTAAAATAATAAAATTATATTTCACTTTCTGCTTAGGTTAGTAAGTAGGTCTGACGTCTATGTAATCTATAGATATATAAATAAAGAACCATCATCATGTTTGTAATATTCACAGTTTAAGGCCACAGACCAATGCCAAAAAACGTATTTAAATCTGTCGTGTTATCTGTTGGTTTCGGATAATCACCGAAAAATAATGATACTTAAAAAATACAAAATTCAGCAGAAAAAATAAGTATCATGAAATTTTTTTCACAGTGTTAGAGGGTTCCATCAAAAAATTATACTACTTTTCTAAACCTCTAAAAATATTACTTAAACATACTTTTCTTGTCCAAATCTCAAGATTATAACAGACAATTTTACACAGTAAATAATAAAACTATCTGTTGAGTTCATCAGCTCAAAAATAAAAGGAGTAGCATTGCTATGTTAAAGTCGAGAAGATAAACTACACTATATCCCGGCCTATAATAGTGACGTTAACTTGTTGTAGACACTAACAATTTGTTATAGCTTTATTTATTAGTTTACTTTTACTTTAAACACTATCTGCCAAGAAAGAAAATTGAGAAATTAAGTTGTGTACTAAATTATGATTACACTATTATTAACGAGAAGATAACTAATCTCATTATCAGGTTGGCCACTTACCAAGCAATAAAATTAAAAAGAAAAGTAGTGTTTACTAACAAGTCAGCAGAAATATTGGCTCTATACCAGGGAGAAAACCTTTGTCAGATTATAAAATAATAAAAATAAAAATCATTTATTTGTCATAAGAAACCTTAACTATTTAATTTTGTCATATTAATAATAAACGTATCAAATATAATTGTGAACTGCCTGAACTAGGTAATCCTGTGTTTCAGGCTAAGATGACTACCGATTATATTTTCTTTATTTAACAATTGAATGACTTATGATAACATGGAGTAGTGCCACTCTGTATTCTTACTCCGTCATCACTTGGGACTTTAAACGTGTTAGTCGTTTTAAAAATAATTAATGCTAACTGACGTAATTTTTTTTATTCCTTTCATTTCTTTCTCAAAGCTTATTCACTTACGTAATAGTATTCAAAAAAGTGGCAAATTGAATTTAATATCATAAAATCAATTTTGATAACCATCAATAACATAAAATACACTCTTTAGATATTTATCAGTTTTCACTAAATAAGTAACAGACCGTCTCGCATAGTGCTTACTGCCCGAGTGACATAATAAAGATAGAGGTAAACGTTCACCTCAACTTACTTTGTAGAAGACAACTCATTATGCCCGGTATTACACAGACGAGTACAAACAATAATTTAACGACTTAAGAACATTTAAGCTCAGGGCTATGATTTGTGGATCACACAGACAATATTGAATATATATTTTAAAAAATATTAAACGTTAAATTATATTATTCAAATTATTTTTTTTTATTTATTTATGTAATCATCATACATTATTCTTACAGGGTACGAATAATGTATAATACAAAAATGTAGCTAAGTACTTAAAATTTAAATGTAATTACCATAACATATTTAATCTATTATCCATATTAAACAACTTTGTTGAATAAACAATATTCTTTTTCATTTTTAATTTTAAGTCTTGAAAGACTTTAGTAACTATTTATATATATCTAATCTAAACTAATCATATTTATAACGATTACATTAAACAGATGTAATAATAACCACAATAATAGCAATATTATGAAATATTACGAATGAATTAATAACTAAACAGTTATTTACGATTACGTCGAAAAACGATGCAATATCAAAGTCTGGTGCATTATTGGTTATTACTAGCAATTACGTTCGTAAACACAACCAACTTCCGTTGATTAACTTCGCGTAAAAACACTTACGCACTTGAGGCAATCCAAGAATCGCGTAATGAATTTTAACAAGTAAATGAATGTGAAAACTGCGTAAACATAGAATTCAACGTACACGATAGTATACATAGATTTTCAATGTTGTTTACATTGAAAATATTCTTGTTTTGTAGCCTTGGTTAACCAGAAAAGCATTAGTTGTTAGAGACTCAAATTTATCATATCATAAAATGATATATAGCTTCTAAAAAAATTCCATATCTACTATATTTTGACAAAACTGTCAAAACCATGCTGGAGTCAATGTTTTATCATTCAATGAATTACATTTATAAATATGTGCTGGAAACTCATTCTAAGACAGATGTTGGCTCAGTTTCTCTACTTATTTTATACCTTGAACTGTCCTGATAGTACCGTACATTATCCTAATTTTAACTAACATTGTGCACATATTTAAAGATGATATAATAAAAAAATAATATCAATCGTTACAAACACATAGGATCATCATAACAGCCCATTAATGTCCCACTGCAGGGACGGGCCTCTTCCCGTGAAGGAGGCAAAGTTTCCCACTTGATCTACTAATACCTCGTGTGGGGTGATGACATATTGTATTCTTACTCCGTCATCGCACGGATATACACGGATAAAACATATTGGATATTATATTTTAATAACTCTACCTGTGTTCCGTCCCATTTGTAGGCATCTCAACCCTAGCTGGATAGAACAAAGGCTCTATCATCATCTTCAAGCCTAAGCGCATAGAAGTAACAAACATATAATACACACAAACGTTTGACTTTATAATATTAGAGAGATTTACAAAACACCAATGTAATACAAATATTAGTATTGTATGCGGAATAATACTAAGTGTACATAAACTGTAACCATTGACCCCAATTGCTATTTAGATATGATACATAATGGTTATGTTATCTACATTTGCTTTGAGTAATTAGTTGGGTCAATCATTCAAGTGCATGTAAAGACAGCTGGTTCACAAAGAAGGTACGCGTTTAAGTGCATCGGCTGTCTTTATAATTATAGTTACGTTATTTATTTTTTTGTCCTGCTGCAGGTATTCGGCCATTTTTTTTTGTGACGAAAGGATACTTGGCCTTTTAAAATTACAAGAAAGATTTATATCAAGGACGAGTAGGATACAGTGTCATATTATGAACATTAAATTGCCATCTTTATTTAACTCCTTAATTTAACAGACTTTACTGCAGTTCTTATTTTAAATTAAACTAAGAAACTTGATCTATTTCTGAGGTTAAGGTACTATTAAAGGTTAAGCCTAGCTTACTTTGGGAACAGATTGCGCTGTGTAAAGATGTCCGTGAATATTTATTTATCAGTTACAAGTAAGTTACATTTAGGCAGTCGAGTATTTTGTATCCATATCTCAGTGACCTGTTTCCTAAATAAAAATAGTATGTATTTACAAAATAGTTGCATATTACATGTTTAACTTATATTGTATCCGGAGCCTAGAGAGGTTCGTCGGGAACCTCCGGCACATGACAACTGGGAAAAACACTGTGTGATTTAAGTGGGCCCAAGTCCTATGACTCTGTCAATGTTCTGTATTGTAATATCCGTTCGGGATATCCACAAGTTTAAAAAAAGTAACTAAACGAGTGACACTGAATGATATCAAGATAATACAAATACAAAGTCCACAAAGTCCATACGTTCATGTTGTTACTTAGTAATGTTTGGAAAACTTGTAAACCCAGACTTATCACACGATTCTCGGCTTTCAACAGTGTTTTTCATTTGTTATTGTCACCTTGTAATCATGCCAATTGTTTTTTCTTTACTAACTCATACATTCACACAAGGATGTCATCAAATCCTAAACTAAACAGAGCCCATACTTTAAAGGTATTTACATAACGGAAAAACATGTTTAAATACTTTTTTATTTTTGATAATACACACGTAATGTGTGTAAAACACACAAACCAATGAACAAAGTCATGTTCATGCACACAAAGATTTGCATTCACCGGGAATCGAAACCGAGACGTCTGCATAGCTATCACGGACTACAACCATTACTCCACAGAAGTGAAATTAATAATTATTATTAATTTGACTTCTGAAGTGATATTGAAAACACAAACAAGTAAGTGCTTACAATTAATATAAGCACTTGTTTGTGTTAGCAATATCACTAGTTAATTCAAACCACATTTAAAAACATTAACGTCGTTCCTGTTTGATTTGAGTACAAACAGTCCTGAACAATCTACGTTTTAAATCATGTTATAACAACTTATATTAAGTGAATGTCAACAACTCTTTTAATTTCTAAGCAGAACTAACGAGAACAATGATGTAACTAAAGTAATATTATTTTTATTTGGCTTAAATGTCAACATGTTACGTTGGTGCATTTCTACGTTTGATTATTCAACTATAGATTTCATATGACTTTATGTTCAAATAAGGCAGTTTACAGTGAAACACAAACAGTTTTAAGTGTACATTCATTTAAATTGCAACAATAAAAGTTGTTGCTGGACTTCCTAGATGGCGTTGTTTAGTTTAAGTAAAATCAATTATCAGAAGTAAGGGACATTTTTATAAAGGGACATTTCGGGAACGGGACATTCTGGGAAACGGACATTATGGTAAAGGTACACTTCGGGAAAGGGACTATTTGAGACCTAGGGACATTTTGGGATAGGGCCATTCTATTCTTAGACATCACGCAAAGCAATAGACAAATTTGGATAATGAGGTAAGGGGTCAGATGCGTATGATGCGTTTGTTCAGAGGTTACTGCCACAAATTGTGACTCCAGTTTCACATCTGTCTATTGTTTTGATACCAGATCATTATAGTTTTGGAAACACTATCACTTTCATTCATCACGAGATTTTAAAACACGGAAATGTTGTGTAATCCCAGACAGGCATTACATAGACCCTTTGTGATCCTATAGAATTGTATATATTATACTAAACCATGTGAAGATTAAAAAAAAATGTATTATTAAATGACCAAGTATTTTATAATACAATTAAACAGGTATGAGTAATTTAAAAATATGTTATATAATTAAGTTGTGATATGTTACAATAGCTTTGTACGTTGGCTTATATATAATGTTTTCTAAACATTGAATGGAATCTGGCTTTGAATAGTATACAGCTATAATAACAAACGATTAAAAACGATTGTGTGCATTATAAAAATGTTCTTTATAATAATTGTTTTAGAATAAAACTTCAATGCTTGTAAGGTGCTTACCTTAATCAAGTCTTACGTTACAATGGTCCATACAAGAAGACTTAAATGAAGGAAAGTGCAATAGAAAGCGCTGACGTGTATGTTTGTTTGCCCTATTCTATCAAGTTATCAGATTCACAAGGAAATTAAGTGATGGATTGAACACCTAACCCCCGTACTCATAAACGCTGCTTATATTTAATCACTTTTTAGCGAGATTTTTATCAGTAAATTCAACCTTATATGTACCAAACAAAATCGTAAGAATTTAAGCTAATCAATTGACTAAAATTTAAGAGGCGTTTATGACTAAGGAGGTTAGTCTCACTTATCCCGATTTAAACAGAATGAGGTATCACGTTAAGGTAGAAGGGTGCGTTATTATAAATACTTGATAAAGATGTACGAAGGTCGGTGGTTAAAATAAACGTTAAAACTTAATGGAAAACATATTTATAAGTACAATCTTATACATATCGATTAACTTTAAATATTATACTGTCTACAGAATGATTCAATAATATATCTCAAATTACATACCAATAAATCCAGTCTGAATACGATCAATAATTGAGTCAGAGTACAGACAGTACAAACTTAAACATTGATGTTTTATTTTTTTCTTTTTAAAGCCAACTCCCGCGCTATTTATGCATGCCCTCTATCGCTGAGACCTTACAAACATATTGATGTTTTTTATATTGAAAACGGACACAAAGAACATTGAATTTGGCGACCTCTGTGGGTAGTGGTTATATAACATAGCTGGTACGCAGAGGTCTCGGGTTCGAGTGTGCATGAACATGATTATTTGCATTAGTCTGAGTGTTTCTATGTATAACACGTAAGTATTTACAAAAAAAAAGTATATAAGTATTAATATCCGTTGTCTGTTACCCTTATCACAGGAAGGTAAAGCCTAGTTTACTTTGGGAACAGATGGCTCTGCGTACAGATCTCTGTGAATATTTTCCTATATATTGAAAATCAGGACAACAGTTTGTGGATCGCACAAAGAAATTGTCCTTGTTGAGATTCGAACCCGCAACCTCGTGCAGCTCAGCCATTACCACGATCGCCACGCCATGCCACCGAGGCTGGTAATTAAATATAAAATTAATTTTGGATCGCTTGTGGGCAGTCGTCATCATTTAAATTACCATATGGTCTTCTGATTGAATAAGTCAACGTCCTTTATCGGGCAATTATGTATAACTAACTAATTAGGCGATCGTATCATGTCGAGTTCCATGACCCACATTACTTTTGTAGCAATCTAACATTGGCCTTAGAACGGTTCAATAGCCGGCGACGAACGTGTTGTTTTGTGTAAAGCCCTTTGATTTAAATTGTAAACACTACTCTAGTTCTAGAATATTATTTAATCATGTTTTCATTAAGTATTAAATACAATGCAAAGCAACCTTCAAGAGTTAGTAAAAGAGTCAGAAAGAAACCAGATAGAG
The DNA here is from genome assembly GCA_905475405.1 of Schrankia costaestrigalis. Lineage (NCBI taxonomy): Eukaryota > Metazoa > Arthropoda > Insecta > Lepidoptera > Erebidae > Schrankia > Schrankia costaestrigalis. The sequence goes on from FR997830.1 coordinate 6,338,367, forward strand.
TTACAGATAGATATTACAGATTCATTGGAATTACAAACATCCAAAGGGACGCGTTTTTTTCACCGCCTAACGAAGTGGGCACGGGTCAGCTAGTAAAATAATATAATTTACTAGCTGACCCGTGCCCACTTCGTTAGGCGGTGAAAAAAACGCGTCCCTTTTTTAAACATATTTCATTACTGCTCCACTCATATTAGTAATAGCGTGATACTATATAGCTTATGACACTCCCCGATAAATGGACTATTCAACACAGAAAGAATTTTTAAAATCGGTTCAGTAGATCTAGACATTACCCCGTACAACGTCACAAACCCACTAACTTTACCCATGAAATATGTTTAAAAAAGTGACGCGTTTTTTTCGCCGCCTAACAAAGTGGGCACGGGTCATTTCTAAAGCAAGTTAGTACACAATAGACTACGTATTTGTCAAGAATTGGTGGTTAAAGCGCTAATCACGGCAACTGATAACCAGCAAGGCAACGTAACTAGGACAAACAGTACTATGTGCGGTTGCAATTTTCTTTTTATTTTGTTGACATGTCGCGTCGCCTAGTTTCACATAATAGTTTTTTACCAAATATTTGTTCAAAAAAGTTGGATATGTGGTAAATAGGTTTATTTATTTTATTTGTAGATATATTTTTAAGACCTAGATTTAGATTTTTTGCAATATTTGTACAGCAGGGTTTTTCCACGATGTTTCGGAGTAACTTTTAAACAAATTTCATCATACAAACTTAATGTTTGTGTATATTATTACAAAGTTATAATACATAGCTTAAATTATACATCTTGCTAATTATTTTTTGGGTTTAGTTGAAGCGAAAATTAAACAACTGATAAGTATACTTAACACAAATGTTTGAGACATATTATGGAAAACTTTATTAATAAATATTTTGTTTTATTTTGATTGAGATATAAAATGGTAATACTAACACCTATAAAGAAAATAATTTCAGTGCCTTAGAAATCAAATTCAACAGTTTCCGTTTTTTTGCTAGAGTCACTAAAACTTAAATCATAATCCCTATTTGTTCAGATGAGATGTTGTGACTCCTTCATTTTAGCTTATCACTAAAAGCATCGGTGCAGGTACGTATTAATATTCAAGGTATAAATAGCTATGAATACCTGTATATTGATTATTTTATAAGAAACTAGCGGCCTGTCCCGACTTCGCCCGGGCATTATTTCCCGCTTTTTTGTTGAAATTTTTCCTGAATTTTCTTTACTATAAACCTCACGAAGCTCAAGACCTTTCCAACGAATGCAAAACCGTGGAAATCGGTTCGTGCGTTCTGGAGTTATAGCGTCAGGAAGGAAAACCCGATTTATTTTTATATAGTAGATGGCACTAGAGAACTAAGAAACATTGACCAGCTCCAGGCGTTAATTTCGTTCGCTATGTGATAATTTTGAAATCGTGATATATAATCTTTCTTGTTACCATAACTGTTCTTAATCCTCTGTCATAATAAATATTATAGTCCGGGGTCATTGATCCTGAAAAAAAGTAATAAATTTCAACACGAATTAATTTAGCTAAGTCCGTCTAGTGTTCAATTAATACGATTTTTGAACGATCAAGAAAAGTAGGTAAAGGCTTAACGCAGACCGGTTCATCATTCAAGTTTGTTTACACAATTTATTCGCGAAGCGGAACTGATTTCTTTTGCTAAAAAAAGTATGTCTATGCTTCATGGTTAATAAATCTTAGTCTCGCCAGTAACCAAAACTCCTTAGCATATTTTTAGTTGTGCGTGTTTTGGTATCTTAGCAAGATTTTAAAGTTAGCATATATGCTTAAATTACAATCAGCCATCTTAATAAATTTAGAGTACGCTAAAGCCTTTGAAAAATTTGTATACAACTTCTCAACTATAAGACTTTTAACTGAAACTAGTCAAAGTCACTGTCCTATGACTGCGACTCCTATAATCCATCAACAGCATCATCTAGCAAAATTTAAAAGAGTCTCTAGGAAAAACGCAAGCATCTTGGAACCGCAGCGAAGTTAATCAGATCAAAAATCAAGAGGAGAAATCACTTAGCGACAATATTCCGTAGCTACCAATGTGGCGGCAAAGGACTAAGCAATGCGAGAATCTTCTCTACATAACGATACATAATATTCGGCGGTGTATTTATTAATAAAGTTTGATCATGCCATTGAGGAAAAAATATTTTTAATGCACTAAAACACAGCTGCATCTTCTTGTTAAACGCGTTAATCCATTTGGATTAAATCATGTGATTTCTCGTTCTACGTTTCTAGCGCTTAGGAGTACAAGCTTTGTTCTGATATCTATGAGTACAAGACTTACGCGACGTTGCACCTTAGCAATAAAGACTCTGTCAATCAATTACGTAAAACTGTAGGTATAGTAATGCGTAAATTCCATGTACCTAATAAATTTCAAAGTCTTTATCCGCACTTCTTAATCGACTTTAATCAGACAATTTTAATCGACTCCTCCCACGACCTCGTTAGTCAATTACTCAACAGAGGTCAATTCCGGTGAACCCTCAGTAATATGTCTCCCACTAAAGTCACATGACTGCAAACTAGGAACTTCCTAATTTGCGAATACTACTTCCTTCTCTTGATGGAAATAGAAAAGGGGATTGGGAACACACGCATACTTGAGTTACATCAAAACATTCGCCATAACTAATAAATTTTGCAATGAGCACAAAAACGTGTTTTCAAATTATCATTGTAACCAATTTTTTACTGTTTTATGATTGATGAGTCTGTCCTCTTAATATTGAAGACGGAGGTAGAAAAAACTGCAGAATAAAATGTTTTTATTGCATACACAATGAGGCCCATTAGTTTGGGGTTTTTAGCTCGTATGCCAATAAGAAGATATTTACAAAGTTCATTATTGATTAGCTGAACTTCGTCCTCTATGTTTAAATCTGCTGAGGTAAGTGTTTTTATTGACAATAACACACAACAAATTATCAAAATACGTTTCAAACTTTCGTTGATTTCAATTTGTTGATTCACATACCTTCATTTTGAATAAACATTAAGCTAAACACATCGGCAGACAGCAATGTTTCCAACATAATATTTTGGTATCAAATGATATACTGGTCGTCTGACCTAAGACGCAAAGAATACTTTCACTTCTGAGTACTTGATTCATTAATCTTATCCTGCTGTGACAACTCTAGCAAAACACACATTTTTCAAACTCTTTAGAAGTTTTACTTTTGCTCAAAATATTCATTTAATGTTCTAATAACGCCAGATTCTTGCAAACTTTTGATTAATTCACATTTTACTTTTTATTTAGAGCCATATCTTAGCGATTAGTTTATCATAGCTTACGGCAAACGACAAGCTTCAACATCTTAATCAAAGACTTTCATCTTTGCCTAGTAAAGCGAATTAGCTCGATACATTTATGATGATAAAATCGATATAAAAGCGATTTCTAAGTATAGGTTATGTAGATAATCGGTAATCATAAGGTTAACAGTTCCTTCCGATGAAGAAACTGTAGTGATGAAACCAACCAACCCTATTTAATTTCCTAATGAATAAGCATAATGCATAATGTTATGCACTTCCCTTTGAAAAATCAAATAAAAACTTACGTAAGGAATCTAGTAGTTAAACGTCAAGCCTGTCGGTTATTTGTATTTAATGGGCAATAAGACTTATATGTCTTGGTTACAAAATCACTAGTGACCCGGTAAGTTTTAACTTTGTAGTCTTAAAATGGTGACAGAAACTAAAGACTCATTTCCGTGTTCATCGCCGCTGATTCGTCAATAAAAAAGATCTTGTGCCATGAGTTTCTTTGCCAGTTTTCTTCTCATTGGCTCTACGCATTTGAAAACTGCAATTTATGTATCAACACAGACAAGTAAATTTGAGTAGTTTGTTTTTATTTTTCTCCTTTAATTTACATTGGACAATACAGCGTAGTTTTTTTAGTGCTGTGCCGTTTGCCTGTGTCGATCTATAAATTTTAAGTAAACGACAATTTCAAACAATTTGTAATAAATTTTATGAAATAAAGCATTTTGAAATTTGAAATTTGTGGATTATTATACTAACTAAATTAAAAATGGACATATTTTTAGTCCAAGTATAAAAATGTATGAAACAGTCTTCTTAGTCTACATCACTATCCGTGTAAATAGACAACTAATACAGTTATGACTTTTGTCGCAATTTCCGAGCTCTTCAAATGCGCACGTAAACTCGCGGCTGTGGTTAACAGCGATGCACAGAACGTTAATAAGCCAGACACGGTGAGCCAATTACCGTCTTTGTATAGTCTGTGGTATAGTTGAGACCTCTATGTCGTCTATGTTAAACAGCTGAGATTAAACACTGATTATAGCAGAATAATATCGACGTCGTATATAGGACTAAGTTTCCTGTCATCATTGAGGAAGTCCGTCGCAGCATAATTATGAGCAAAGGTGGGTGAATTACATAAGTTTCTTATTTCAAAACTAACTACTACCAAAGCCCCCCCCCCCTTGGTAGTAGTTAGTTGGGGGTTCAAACGGGGAAGAAAGCAAGTCACAGTACATTAAAATTTTCAATTTTCGAATTCGGGTAATATAAGTCCAATTGTCAAAAAGCCAAAAGCTTGTAGTCGTCCAATTGTCAAAAAGCCAAAAGCTTGTAATCGTCCAATTGTCAAAAAGCCTAAAGCTCGATTATGTCCAAATGTTACATTGACTCTTTGTTAAAATGATCAATTGTTAAAATGTACTAAAGTCAAATAGTCATGATGTTATAATGTTTTTTTGTCAATTTGATTAATTCTGAAAAAAATTACATAGAGGTTGCCACTGGCCGCTTACGAATAGTTATTATTCGTTTTTAAGTATTATACATTATACAGGAATAATAATAATGATAATATTGACACATTATCATCTGTGTTCTGGCTGCGATTCGGTGATCTCTTTGGAGAAGCCGAAGGTTTTGTATTTGCAATTATGGACAAAGTCGTAATGACTAAGAATTATCATTTTAAAGAATGGTACAGTTGATATATGTGGGGCATGTTACTGTCCCGGAGAATCACTCAGGCATATTGTTTCTGTAAAAAAATGTATAAAGAAAATAATAACAACGTAGTGTAGGACGTCCCCCAGCTAAGTGGACCGACGACCTCAAAAAGGTCTCTGGGTCGGACTGGATGGGGAAAGCGCAGGACCGTGTTCTGTGGCGCGTGTACAGAGAAGCCTATGTCCAGCAGTGGACTGCGATAGGCTAGTTGATTGATTGATATATTATATTAACTACGACGTAGCCAACTTCTTTGATAGGTATTGTTCCGGGCACAAAAATTGAGCACAGGCAATGGATGCCAGAAGTATTTTTTTTTATTAAATTTTTCTGTTATCTGTTTATCCACGTGAAATTGAAAACACAATGGCAGTCCTTTTTTTTGGTATATTAACAGTTGTACATTTTGATGAGAAGGAATTATTACAATTGGTCATTGTGTCACTTGGCCCATATTGTAATCAGGGTGTTTAGACACATTCACGTTTTTTACATTTATACAATTTGGGTCTTTGTCAATTTGTCACTAAAGTTTGAAGTTTGGACATTATGACAAGTAGACGTATTAACAGTTTGACGTATATTACCCGAATTCAAATTTTCGAACTAGTTTATCACGTGTCTTACTTTTCCATTTACTTCCCGTACTCACTGTTAATAAGTTCTCCAGAGAGGCCTGCCAATACTTCGACTTCTGAGGCCAGAAAGCCAAATAGATTACTTATTGACTACATGATTGTTATTGTATAGTCAATAAAACACTAAAAGTTATTATAATATCAGAACATCAGCTTATTTAACATACGAGTAGCTTACATCAAGTGACTTAACCGCTACAAGTATAATTTATGTAGATTTATAAGATTCACGTGTATTAGTTACTTCACTATGAAATATCAATGAGATGTTCGACTGTACCTGTATTCTATAAACTGAATAATAATTTATTAACTTTATGACATTTTACGAGTTAGTTACGAGCATTTGATTATGATTAATCAATTACATGTACACACAGCAACTAATCAAACTATGTCACTCATGTACCTTAATACTTTGAAATAAGACACAATTTTAAATGAAAATGTTTAACTTGATGTGTTGCTGTGTCTACAAAATAACAAATCTTGTTTTATAACCTACACGGTTTGTTATTACAAAAAGTTATAATATTATCTGAGAACATAGTACAAAATATTATACTTTTATATTATATTGTAAAAATGGCACACTGTTGCGTCAACTGTTTGTCTTTGTAATTATGGATGGCGACTAAGAGACGAAGGAAAACGAAATACAAAACCCGAGGCTAAACCCGTCTGGATAGCATCTGAAATCTAACCCCTTTACTCATTAACGCCTCTTAAATTTTAGTCAATTGATTAGCTTAAATTCATACGATTTTACTTAAAAAAAATCTCGCTAAATAGTCATCAAATTTAAGAGGCGTTTATGACTAAAAGGTAGTATTACTGCCGTAGTTCAAAGGCTCTTCCCTGCAGCATTTTATGCAACATTCATGAGCTGTTATGAACTTGATGATTAAATTCAATAATACAAGCTGTGTAAGTAATTTGTACGTAATTTTAACTGTATCTATTATATTAAAGGAAGATTTTATTAATTTTAAATGAATCAGGTTAAGCCAGCAATTATTTAATTCATTTAATTATTACAGTATATTATATTAGAATGTAACAGATATTATAATAGCAGGTAAATAGTAGTAGAGCAGCCAGTTATAACTATAACTATAAAATCTTTGCAGTCAATTACTGCTACCCACGTTTACCGCTTACAAAACTTATGTAACTGACAATGAAGAATGCAATAACACTCAGAACTTATTGGCATTAATCGTCTTATCCGCTGTTCGGAAATCGACCATTTTGTAAAATACGTAATCGACACTCGACTAAATTAGTCGTTTATGTGCCGGTTATTCCTTAGTCCAATTTGTGTTTGTTGAACCAGTAACCGAATTTTTTTTAAGTAGCTTCTTCCCTTTTGTGGAACTGCGAAGTTATCGATTTGAACTGACATTTTTATTTCTTTTTGTGGAGTTTGAGAGCAATTTGCAACTTTTGTCTTGTGAAGTTTTTAAAGTAAAATTTTCCTTTGTAGATATTTAATTTTTCTTGTCTTTTTTTTTATTAAGTCGATACTATAACTTATACTTAGCTACTTTTTTTATTAAATAATAATAATATTTATTTATTGACTCCCAAAACAAAAAAAGTTTACAAAGTTTAGGTACATTCCGAATATAATTAAGTAGTGGGAGCCTGGTTTCCAAGCTAGGTACAGGTCTAACCTGTATTATGGATAACCAGACGTCCATCCGTGGAAACAGTTGAATACTGGTTGTGTGCAAATTTGAACAAGTGCAGGAGTAATTTTTAAATTGGATAATATTAGTAATTACCGTATAACCTCGAACTACAAACAGTAACGAATGCAACGATACGTAAAGATTTTTTATTTTATATAAAAATGTATTTAATTTTACGCGTTTTTATACAATTTAATATTACCTTTTGCCAAGAATCTATCATTGGCGGGAAGTTTAAGTTAATTTATTCCGAAGGTATGACGTCAGCTGAAATTCTAGATGAAACAAACAACAATTGTCATTGTGTCAAAGACACGCACGAACTAATAAAGTGACACAATAACTAATAGTGTTAGTGAAAGTAAAATTGGCTTTAGTGATTAACATTTATCATTTCGCTGGACTTAGTTCTAAAAATATATAGTAAAAACAGATACTAACTAGTAAAAACATTAAAAATTCCAAAGCACCCCTTGACTACAGAGCTCTGAAGGTGAATGACGGAGGCATTCTTTAACTAGTATGACTGATGAAGAGGATTGTTAAGAAAATCATCTAATGAATGCCCAATATGAAAATAACGATTATCCCCCTTACTATACAAATTAAATTTTAGTCAATTGATTAGCTTAAATTCTTACAGTTTAACAAAACTGTAAGAATTTAAAAAAAGAGAAATAAGGTTGGTTTTCGTAATAAAAATCTCGGTAATCATTGATTTAATTTAAGAGGTGTTTAATCAAGTAAGGAGGTACGAGTATAAAACGTGGGACACGTTATGCGCACACAACCGCTACCGAGACAACTCTGAAATAGCCTCTCCTCTTTTTGAAGTCAGCCAAAAATGTGATCCTGTCTAACAAGTAACATTTTTATCTAATAACAAAAATGAATCTGCAATGTCACGCTATAAGAAATCCTTATTAGTATAAAAGACCACACTATAACATACTTATTACGTAAATATAATGTTCATCGTCATTGCAACATTGCTAGCGAATATATTGAGAAGGAGTATTTATGATATTGCAATATTATTAAATAAGCATGTCAATTCATGTACCTTAAATCGTTAAAAAATCGGTTAAGTTCACTTTAGTTGTCAAATTGTCTTAGCTATTGTGTTACAATTTGACAACTAAAGTTAACTTAACCGAATTTTTATCGATTTTAAGGTACGAGAATTGACATGCTGGGTCTATTATCATCAGTTATATTGAGTACACGGTGTAGTTATAATAGTGATATTTAACCCCATTACTTATGAACGCCCTTTTAAATTTTAGTCAATTGATTACCTAAAAATCATACGTTTTTACTTAGAAATATCTCGCTAAACAGTGATTAAATTTCTTTTTTTCTTTTTCTTTTTTTAAAGACAACTCCCGCACTAGGGATCATGCCCTGTGTCGCGGGGACTTTTACAAACATCAATTAACGGACACATATAACACCCAGACTCAGGACAATAATTTGTGGATCTCACAAATTATTGTCCTGCGTGGGGATCGAACCCACAACCTCATGCGCGGCAGCCGCTGGCTTTACCGGCGCGCCACCGAGGTCGTCAAAATTTAAGAGGCGTTTATGAGTAAGGGGTAAATGTTTATGTACGTAAATGCGTATACCTTCTTAACAATAAATTGGTCTAGTGAACTAAATTAAACTACGATGAAATTATTAATTTATTTATTTTTATAGCTACATGAGTCAAACTAACTTTTTATTTTTATTTTGGCGAAGTTAAAACTCCTTACAAACACTCAAATGGCCGGAGTTGGTAATGGTATATGGACTTGCATCCTTTAAAAAGACGGCGCTTTGTGCCAAGAATATTCAATGAAAACAAATTCAAACAACTACGCAACAAAAATTACTTGATATGACATTTAGTTAAACAAGTTTAACGAGTTATTATTTTTAAAGCTCTAACAAGTTCAAAATGTTAAATACTGAATAAATTAAATTATTTAAAATATGACTTGACATCTAACCCTATAGTTATCTGTCTGCCTAGCATAATTTTAGTACATACATACATAAACTCACGCCTTATCCCGTCCGGGGTAGGCAAAGACGACAGAACGCCACTTGTCGCGATCCTGGCAAACAGATTGGGCCTCGTTCACATTAATTAAGCGAGTCATACATGCGCGTCGGTAAGTTAAGTTAAGTTAAGTAAATAAGTTTATCTTAGTTACTGAAGTAGTCAGATATAAAGCTGATGAAATATTAGTTTTCCATTTCATCATCACAATATTCTAAATTTCTGTTTTAATCTTCATTCTTATTCGTTCATTACTGGCAGCCAAACATCAAGTTTTATTGTACTAAATTAGGTATGTTTTAGTAGAGTTTAAAATTAGTTTAAGGTACAGTTTAAAATTAATCCAATTTTTTACACACTGCACACAAATAAACCATGCTATGATTAAACACCATTATCGCGATAATTAATTTGTTCTGATACACAAATAGTACTTGTACAGAATATTATATACTTACTTCTTTCATTTGAATGCTTGTGAAAGGCAACAGATAATCAAATGGGTACTTATCGTTAGATGAATAAAGAATGGTATTTCTTTATAGATTGATTCTTCATTGATAGATTGAAGATTATTAATTTAGCGAAAAGTGATTACGTAAGTGAACTATTAGTTGTAAATAGAAATCTGAAAATGTTAAGAGAACGGATAGATTTTTAATTTGTTAAGGATTTTTAGAACATAATTACAAATTGTAAACCATATGGATGTAAAAGTGAAAGCGAAATAATACATTGTACGTCCCTATAAGTAGGTTGTCTGTCCCCTGAGTGAGGATTTAAGGCGTCTTCGTGGACTTGGGAGGGAGAGCACAAGAAGGAAATATTTAGAGTAGGCCAATGTCTTGCATAGGTCGTCCCATCATCACAATATGCCATAAGTCGCGTGCACTGCACTATCATCACTAAGTACGGTCAAGGAATTTAATTGTTTAGCAGGTAGGCAACCTATGTAATTTAGTCGTATTATATACCGAAATAATCATAACGAATTTAAAAGATATTACACCTCAAAATTGACATAATAATTTATTATATAACCAATAAGTATTAATCGCACTTCAAACTTCTTTGTTTACAAACTTGCAAAAATTCCATTCTGTCAAAAGAGTAAAAAATAAAATTTTGACAGTATTATCAATACAATGCATTGAACCAATCAGCAAACAGCGAATGCTACTCGATATACTTTATTGTTAATAGTGACACAAACTCGGACTGGAGATGGTAGATAAGGTCTAGTTTAGTTTGACTTAACTTTGGTCTGTCAACAATATAAAATTGAAGAATTTTATTTTAACATAAAATACCTGTCTGTCATAGATAGACAAGGCTAGGTATATATACCTACCTTGTCTAATCAATTTTACGACTCCCAAGATGTCGGGGTTCGTCATCCGTCGTCTGTAGTCGGTAAATAGTAACCTGAGCGATTTCAAAATTATGCAAGCTGCTAAACAATTAAATTCCTTGAGTGTACATAGTATAAAACAACGTCACTCTCTCTGTCCCTATGTCCCTTTGTATGCTTAAATCGAACTACTCAATGGATTTTGATGCGTTTTTTTTAAATAGACAGAGTGATTCAAGAGGATGGTTGATATTATAACACATGCATAATAAGTATAGTAGTAACACCATGGTTCTTTTTTTTGAGCCGCTGCCATAGTAAAGGTAGGGGGGGTGGTCTACCAGACTCTCACTCACCGGACGATACACAGCAGTGACAAGCACTACTATTTTACGCCGATTTTTGTGCGAGGGTGGTATTTCACCGGGCGAGCCTGCCCATTCGTGCCGCAACCATAGACTGACGGCATGACTCTACTACTCATAAACGATATTACCGCCGTCAGTCAGCTTGAGACCGTGGCCACTGTAACCTTTATTTGATTTTAATGAACTAACAAGTTTTAAACACTTCCGAGTGCCTAATGTTATTACAAAAATTAATAAACAAATACGAAATAAACAAGTAACGATTGAATAAACGATCTCACATCTCAAATTAATGTCATTGTGATTTTTGTTTTTTATTTACTAACAATTGCTTCCTACCAGCATACATGTTGCATTGTAGTTTGTCTCTCCCAGTCATTTAGCGGAAAATTACGAGTAATAATATTTGTATGCTAATTTACATAATTTGATATGTAATAGGTCATAGGTCTAAATATGTTTTTGCGCTCCACAAATGATTTCCATGAGCCTAGATTCATCAGACTTAATCTAGATTCAGAGTGTGCACAAATATTTGAACCTTTTGAAAATTATTTTATAAAATTTAAATTAAATCTAATAATTTGCTAATCAAAAACTGGGTTCCTGAATAAGAATAAAACGGAATTTATGTTTTGATATGCTAAAAAATTTAATTTAGTTAAGATGTAGATTATTTAAGACTTTAGAAAATAAACAAAAGTGAAACACAAATATAGATAAACACAAAACTACTAGACATTGTAATCTAAACGGCATTTCGTAACCTTGTCTTAGATAATAAAGATTGGCTTAGCACAAATAAAACATCGTAAATTTCCTACTTTCATCATTCTTTATTATGGAGTTTTTCCATTCCAAAAATATAATTTAATAATAATGGTAAAAAGACAATGACACTATTCATCATCATCATATCAGCCTATAGACGCCCACTGCTGGACATAGGCCTCCTCCAAAAGTTTCCACCCTGCGCGGTCCTGTGCCTCCCTCATCCATCGGCTTCCCGCCGTCCTAATCAGGTCGCCGTCCTAATGACACTATTAATTGGAAAGTAATGTAAAAAAATCCCGCACTGTTAGTTAATACTCGTACTTAAATATTTTTCATAGTAATAAAATCTAGAATCATTAATTTTTGACTTTTTCAATCGTATACCCGACCACCCGTCGTATAAAAAGAGGTGGTGACACCATAATGTTCTTACATAAACGACAATTAATCTATCTATACTAATATTATAAAGAGGTAAAGTTTGTGTGTTGTATAATTGTGACGTTGTAGGGGGTAATCTCTGGATCTACTGAACCGATTTTAACAATTCTTTCAGTGTTGAATAGTCCATTTATATAGTATCACGCTATGACAAATAGGAGTGGAGCAGTAATGAAATATGGCCAACGAAGTATACACGGGTCAGTTAGTATATTATAAAGCCTTAAATTAGCTTTACAGACTTCCTATCTACATAAAGATTTCGTCTGAACCCATAAGATAAACTGTCTTTGTTTTATTTTACTAAACAACAATCAAATCACGAGTTTAATATCATTGAAATACTTTTAAAGCAAATAAGAACGTTCTAGAAACGGCCAGCGTATGTCAATCAAATGCTAAAATATACGAGATAAAATTAAATAAGTGTAAATAGCAACAGCCTGCGATATCAAGCTTGAAAACCTGATGCCTGTACAAATAACTGGCTAGACTGTAGCGTAAAGAAAGCTGTAGAAACGTTTGTTCAGCAGTGGGATATACAGGTTTTAAAATAATATTAATTTCAATCAATAATATAGAATCGACTAAGTATAAAACTACATCACTATAATACCGATGTAAAGTAAATCATCATAACAGCCCATTATTGTCCCACTGCAGGGGGATAATTACGCCTACTAATACCACGCTGGCCAGACGGATTGGTGTTGGGTTCAATTTCAAGTTTTCCTTCTTTTTCCTTCGTACAGATAATATTTATGGTTAGTCCCTAGTCATATAATATTTATGGTTAGTCCCTTAGTCGGTTTTGGCGACAGCCATGGGATGAGGTGGGCTAGTGACATATTGTATTCTTACTCCGTCACCACACGGAGTAATATAAAGTAAATGAAATTGTGTAATAGATACAATTTCCTTGAAGTCGATGACACATTAATTTTAATTTTCTTGACTAATGGAACTTCAAAAGTATACCCTTTCAAACAAAAACAGGTTTTAATGAAACTAGTGCAAGACTAAGTTTACGTTCGCTACGTACTTAAGTAAAGGTTCTAGAATAAACTAACAGCTGAGGGATTTCATTAACGCTTTAACTTGTCTTCTTTCAAACAAGGTTTGAAAAGAGCATTACTTCCATTTTAGGTTATGCTTGGCGACAATTAAAAATTTAAGAACCTCCTTTTTTTTGTTATTGTTTTAAAGTCTCAGTCGTTCTTTAACTTAGTTTTGTATTATTATTTAGAATTGATATTTTATAAAACTACTGTATCATTAAAGTAAATGAAATTACTTTTTATAATCGTTACTACGCTCTAATGATTAAGAGGTTTAGTTAGAAAACATTATTTTTCCAAAACCTATATATTATCCCTCTGTTGTTGTCGCAAGGATCTCCTCCACAGCTTCGTATAACCTAAAGTCACTTATTAGTAAAGGCACCTTAGTTTCACGCAGTCTGTTGCTATTTACTCTTATTTAATTTTATCTCATACACACCATTTGATTGACACCTGCTTCTAGAACGTTTTTATTTACGTTAAAACTATTTCAATGATACAAAAAAAATACTATAAACACGGTCTCGGAACACGAGTAACACAAACAGGAAAATACAAATTAACTTAAGCGTAGTACATTCAATTTCACGAGTTTCTTATCTATGATTTAATCATTAACGTCAGAAGCTCATTAATTATTTTTTGATGATAAACTTTCTTTTAGTTTATTTGTGTTATGTAAACAAAACGACTGATAATGTTACTCTTGATATTTTATGTTTATTAGCTGTTTTTTAAGACTAGAATAAAATTTTGGAGTAGGAGAATAAAATAATGTACAGACCTGCCTTATCATTAAGATATTATTATCATCAAACAGGCAATTGACCTTTTCTTTGCCACCGTTATCCATCGGTGTTCTGGCAGATAGACAGACCTATTTATTAATTTCTACTGAACTACTTAATGTTAAAAATCAGAGAGCTCTGTTCTACGTCAAAACACGGATTAAGAATGAATTCTCTCAATGAATTGTTATGATATTTTTTGCCTATCTATTAAGTACGTTTTCACACCAAAACATGTTTAATATACATGTGTATTAAAAAGTCTTTTCTCGTAACAGCACATTAATGTCCCACTAAAAAAAATTACTTCATCTAGTAAAGAATACGATCCTAATTAAACCACGTTGGGAGTACAAATTGATGGTTTATTAAGAATTTTCCCGTCTTACCGTTGTTTAATGTCCCGATGTCGAATTTTACCACGAAACGAGTAGGTATAAATATTATAATATTTTAAAATAATGCTGCTGTAAAGCTTGTTACGAAGCTTCTTCTCTACTAGCACCTTGAAAGCGGTGGTAAAGTTAGAAAAACTTTAAATGTGTAAACTTAGATTAAGTAGCTGTAAATTGACGTCAATAAGTATAACCTTGTTTTATATTATTAAATAAAGATATACAATACATTCAATACAACACAATAATAAGAAAGGAAATGTTTAAATGTCTAAATGATATTGATAACGGACCACCTGTCAAAAGCGTGTAAATAGAATCGATATTGTCAAATATATTAAATCAATAAGTTACAGTCTATGAAAACGGTAAGTATGGTAAAATAAATAAACAGACGTTCTAAATTACTAGATGGAAAACGTTTAAAAATACGTAGCGTTGCTCAGATAATTATATATCATCACCATCATTACTTGGTGACCTGTATCACAGGTTATTACAACCTATAACAGGCACCAGTCCTCCACAATGTATGTTCAACCTGTAAACTTATCTAAGATTAGACCTAAGTTACATTTGTGGAAGGAAATAAAGAAAAAAGAACTATTATTACGAGCTAAAGACGAGATATGATAAGACGTTGAGAGATGTAAGTTTCCAGCACCTTCTACGATTACAACAACATGACCACGATGGTTCTGCCTAAAGAACTATTTGGGAAGAAGAGTATTTCAAGTGGTTTGTGTTTTTTTGGAATCAGAATAATCACATTTTTAGAATTAGAGAAAAATGATGATTCCAAATAAGTACATAACTGAATTTGGCAAAAAAATGTCGTTTAGTCTTGCAAGCTTTTTAATAAGAGTGTGTAATTTTTAGCAAAGGCGTCCTAGAGTGGAGACCGCGACTCGGTAAACGTAGTGTAGGACGCCCCACTGCTAGGTGGACCGACGACCTCAAAAAGGTCTCTGGGTCGGACTGGATGCGGAAGGCGCAGAATCGTGTTCTGTGGCGCTTGTTGGGAGAGACCTATGTCCATTGTCCAGTAGTGGACTGCGATAGGCTAGTTTGATTGATTGATTGTGTAATTTTGAGGACAATTTTAACAAATGCGACATTTTCTCCAGAAAATACATCCATACTCATAACGATAATTTGTGGAATCACAACAGCTGCTCATTCGACCCTTGCAAGACCACGGCAGTCATTAAGTATATGCGATACGATAAGGAGTAACTGTCCTTATAATTTAAAAACTTTCTACAGCATGCTTATACAGGGGTTAACGACCTTATTCGACTGAATTTTGTTAAGGTTATAATTTATTATAATTACATTACTTAACATTTCCGCGTATTCACGGCCTAAAAGTGCATCATTATTATTTTAGTCCGTCACCTCATTATGACGCGTGGTCTTACAGTTTACTTAGAAAGGCACTACGCAGTAATGTTATAATAAGTGTCCCTTTAAAAATGTACCTAAGCTATCTATTGCCAGACTAAGCAGAGCTTGTCCTTAACGCCTTCACAGTTAATGAATATACTATCACTACTATCATACTTACCACGCATGGCTCTATGTATGTTATTGCGCATAATGCATACTCTATCTATACTAATATTATAAAGAGGTAAAGTTTGTGTGTTTGTGACGTTGTAGGGGGTAATCTCTGGATCTACTGAACCGATTTTAAAAATTCTTGCTATGTTGAATAGGCCATTTATCGGGGAGTGTCATAGGTCACATAGTGTGTGTGTAGTGTATATAGAATCACCCTAGCACTAATAGGAGTGGAGCAGTAATGAAATATGTTTAAAAAAAGGAGGCGTTTTTTTCGCCGCCTATTGAAGGGGGCACAGGTCATCTAGTCATAAATATTAGTTCAATTAAAATACTAAGCAAAATAAAATGTGTCACGATGTCTTTCAAATCTCCTTAATTACCTTATTTTACCATCATGGGAAAGAAGCAATAAAATTTGTACACTCAGATCGACATGACATGACATGAGAGAATTGTTTGCAAAATGAAAAAAAAGGAAAATGGACACACATCCTACATTTATATGCTTAATAAATTTTAAATATACAAATAAACGAATAATGTGTCAGTTGCCGATTTTTCAACTTTAATATTAACTTACAAAATTTTGCAATGACTAAGTTTTTACATAATAATATGTTACTATTCAAAGGAATTAAAGTAAATAGAACCTTATTAATTACGAAATCTGTTTGCCAGGATCGTGACAAGTGGCGTTTTGAGTATAATAAGTATAGTATAATAAGTATAATAAATAATGTCGTCTCTGCCTACCCCGGACGGGATAAGGCGTGCGTTTATGTATGTTTGTATGTATGTATTAATTACGGGCACCTTATGAGTATCTTGGAGTTTTAATATAAGGATTTACTACAATTTTACTACATTTTAATCTGCGAACATTGGTGTGGGTTATACGTTTACTTTATCTATAAGGTCTGTATTTTGTTATTATGTTAACGTATAACTGTTAAATGTTCCTTATAAAATAAATAAATAAATTTTAAACAACTCCCGTAAACAGCTTTGACTACACGCCATGTAGAATGTAAATAAATAATTTGTGATGTAACCTCACCTCTCGGAAGTCATTAGCTCTATCAAAACAAAAATGAAAAAGTTCACATAAAAGCCTATCCCTCTGGTGAGCGTGTTATTTATCATCATTATCATAACAGCCCATTAATCCCACTGAAAGGACGGGCCTCCTCCCGTGACAGAGGGATATTTGGCCTACTAATACCACGCTGGCGAAACGGATTAGTATAGGGTTTAATTTCGAGTTTTCCTTCTTTTTTATTTCGTAAAGATAATATTCATGGATAGTTCCTTAGTCGGTTTTTACGACACCCATGGGATGAGATGGAGTGGTGACATATTATATTCTTACTCCGTCTCCACACGGTTTCGAGCGTGTTGTTAGTATGCCAAATTTCCTTTTCTCATTTAAGAATCATGTCTCTACATTGAAACATTAATGGGTAGTTAAAATGAAGAAGCAATTAAAAATAAGCAAATCTATCCCGTCGTTGTAAGTGTAAAGAAATCAAAAGCAATAATTCTAATTTCAAACACTAAAATGAAATAAGTTAATTCAAACTCTATGCCCAGCAACACTTGTATCTATCTATCAAACATATTCCGTTGAGAAATAAACTAAGCGTCAAGGATACTGGTTTCAAGACCAGTTAGATACAAGACTTACATAAGAGGTATTTACTTCTTCATGTTTTTCATTTCAAACACTAAGCATGCACTCTTAAATGCATTCATTATTGTTTATTAGATTATAATAAAGAAATAGGTAATTCTTCAGTAACAAAACAAGATTATATAGAACAATTCTTTACGATTCACCGTATCGCACTTCGTACAGAATAAAAGACATTGAACATTATTATATTTTCATTAACAGACCGCATTTTTAGAAAAGGACAGAATATTAATGTAAAGTCAACGTAAAGTAGAAGGCAATATGCTAATTAGTTAGGTATATTTACACATGTGTGCTCTATCAAATGATTTTGAGTGTCATACTAAAATCTCATAAAAATAAACCTTACAATAAAATAGCTGTTTACATTTACCAAGATAAATAGCTTGCCGAAATTTTTAGTATTGCATGTTTAATATTAGAGATGTGACAGTTAAATAATCAACAATTCGATAAGCATATGAAAGAGAAAACGTTTAACGTTTGTTTGAACAAATATTTCGTCCATTTCGCGTCGTCAGGCAGGTTTTAAGTCGTTCGTCCAAGTAAGTTAACAGAGTGAAAACAGTCTGCAATAAGCCGCGTGTTGCGTGATGTATACGCCAAACACCTGCTAGTTATTGCACCAAACCTTGTATTTCAGCCTATTATCACTACTAAGTCTTGTGCCTAATTTTGTTTTCATTGTTCACCTAAAGGTCAAGAACGTTTCTCGTTGGTTTAATACGTCGGCTACGTATTCATTTCAACATAAACAAATAGGTACACAGTTATGATTTCATTTAATTCATTTAAATAAAGGATTCCTAGAGAGGTCTAGATATTTTGCTGTTCTCGTTGTTATCATTAACACTCATCGTTAGATCTTCAACAAACAATCGCATTGTTTCTACGTATGTTTTCTCATTGTTCTTCAATTGATTGATTGGAAAAGTATTCAACTTCAGTAAGCATAATACTTAAAGAATAAAGAATTTGTAACACATCATCGTACCTGTGTCTTGTGCATTTTGCAAATGATGTATGTGATGCAGGTGGGCATAGTAGTGGTGGTGATGTAGGATACATTCCAGATCTGTGCAATTCAACATTGTCACGGAGCACAGGCCGCGCCGGCAACCGTCAGCTCACTCACGCTCGTTGCACACTTTCACAAAACAATTCCACTATCACTACACGTATCGTTGTCACATCACGTTATCTTCTCAAACTCCGCTACGGGCCAGACACACATGGGTCAGTTTCACCAGGTATGGCGCCGTTCCGTCTGCCACTAACGGCGCACACAGATTACCGCATCACGTGCACTTGTTTATGTTTCCAATCCACAAAATATTTACAAGTTATCGCTATACACTCATCACTAAACAAAATACGCGGCTTTCGAAGGAGCGGAAGGCGTAATCGATAAGGCGGTCGATTCGATAACTACGCGAGTTCGATTGCAGTGAATGTCTGCGTGCGCGCAACACTTGCGGCGCGCGATTGTATACTGACTGAACGTGGTATGCGAGCGGCTGCCACCTCTCCTGAGCTCCCGGCCTCGACCGCACTTGTCGTGCCCTGGGCTATCATATCGCGCCACCTATTGCCCTCTGGAGAATAATGCAGCGTTCAACGTCCGCTTCTTATTATCATCTCGATAGTACGTCAAGGCGATTGTCTCTCGGAAAAAGTCATTTCATTTTTTTATTGTCCGATCAAGTTCAGTATTGTATTGAAGTGAAATTAATATTTGCAATTCAAAACTTAGTCGGAATATGTCCTTAAATTGTTTGCATACAAATACAAAATTTCTATTGCAATACTCATGAATAATAAATCACTGCTCGTTTAAGTAAATGTCAACAAAAATCGTAACCAAACAGTCTAGTCAAGATTTGCGGAAAAGGAGAAAAAATCAAGCGAAATATCCGCAGTGCAGTTCCCAAGGTTAAAGGACTTGCTCGCCATGAACATGTCGTAGTACCAACAGACTTTCATGTGACGCTGCGTGTGCAAATAATATTGACATGTTGTTTTATGTACCGTATAGTCGTGTCAGTAAACTCATTGTCTTTATACACATAGCTATTTTATTTATATTGTAGTATGGCTGACATTATACTTGTAGGTAAAGGTAGCAACAATTCTCGTACTCAACTCATCCGTGGTAATCACTTCTGAGTTTTATCTATTATTTATCTCGAACTATGGTCGATCATATTGCAAGTTTGAGTGTGCGATTATAGCGGCTTGAATGGCTACTGACTAAGAGGACGTGCTTTAAGTACTTTATCTAGAAGCTAATGATGAGATTTAGCTTTCCGAGCTTTTTGAGCTGTCTTTCAATAGATACTGATTCTATCATCAAGCTCTACAAATTACATAATTTGTACACATGTACAAAGATACTCTACAGATCGAAAAGGATATGTGCTTAGGATGCCAATTGACAAAAATTGACGACCTCTGTGGCGCAGTCGGTTTATTACATGGCTGCTACGCAGAGATCATGGGTTTGATTCCCGCTCAATGCAAATCTTTATGTGCATGAACATGATTGTTTGCATTGGTCTGAGTGTTTTCTATGTATAATATGTATGTATTTACAAAAAAAAAGTATTTAAGTATATTTATCCGTTGTCTAGTACCCATAGTACAAGCTTTGCTTAGTTTGGGACTAGGTGGCGATGTCTGAATGTGTAAAAAAAACGCCAGTTCCAAAGCG
Source organism: Schrankia costaestrigalis (assembly GCA_905475405.1). NCBI lineage: Eukaryota > Metazoa > Arthropoda > Insecta > Lepidoptera > Erebidae > Schrankia > Schrankia costaestrigalis. The sequence continues at coordinate 6,358,948 of FR997830.1, forward strand.
TATCTTTTAGGATTTTACTACATCTATTCCGTGTAAAGCATAGTTTTACTATTTCAAACGTTGGTCTGCTATAAAATTAAGAAAATAAATCACATGTTATGCATTTTGGAAAAAATAAAAAGAAGCTTCATGCATTTTAAGATGGAATACACACACTTTCGCGATGGAAAACCCGCTTAAAAGAGCTATCATTATAATACAATAATGCAAAATAAATGTTTAATTTTAATGTTTCATTTATTGTCTCCTTTTGTTTTCAGTTGTAGTGCTTGTGACCTAGTACAGTCATTTGTTCAGTAATTTCTTCTGAGAAACCTGTTAATTATAAATCACGATTAGTACCTAATGAAAATGTCGAGGCAAATATACTGTTAAAACGAGCTAATGATTGCTTAAGCCTTGACTTGGCATTAAGGGCCAGTTAAACATTAATTAAATTTTATTGTTTAGTAATTTAACCGGGACATTATCTTCACACAGTTAAATGCATTCGAAGAAATCTAAATCAAGACGTAAATATGTATTTTCTTAAAAAAGAACCGTTAATTAAAACTTAATGCTACTTTTAAAATGCGTTGTAATAAATTTATTACTCGTGTGTTTTATTTTAATTTTTTTTTTTTATTAAAAATTTAAACGTTTTGTATTTAAATTAAATAACATATAAATTTAAAAAATGCTTGTAACTTAATGTACTTGTAAATTAATGTTCATTTGTTTAAAAAGTTATTTATTTATTTATTTATTTTGGTTAGCCAATAATTGTTTACACAGTACATTTTACTCAGTAAAATAAACAAAACAATATTCAGTGTAACAACTACTTAAAGGCTAACACGGCATGCACATTAAATACGGTTTAATAATTCAAATTAACAATTAAATTTAACAAATTAACAATTCATCGCAACACTAGACTACTCGTAATAGGTATAATTGGTACATTCTTGTCATTATGATTGGCATAACGACAATGGCATTAAATAAAAAACGACACAACACAAGAATAACAACCAAAATGATTTAAATAACACCAATTTAAAATACCATAGCAATAAAATCTTATATGTACATTGTACAATCTGATTTAAATTCAATTATAAATTTTTAGATAAAATACAATTCGAAAATAAAATTAAATAAAATTCATTTAGACTTACCTATATTGAAATACATTTAGAACTTTGAAATAAAAATAAATTAAATTAAATTAAAATATAACATTAAATACATTAAAAAAAACAATTCAGTGTAATAAAATATTTATAAAAAAAAACATTTTAAGAACAAAATACATTCCAGGACTCGAAAAAAAATAATAATAATTACGGCAAAACAAGATAAAAATATAACCATTAAAAATTTTGGTTAAATTCAATTACTGTAGGTACTTAATATAAAACATAAAAATAAAAAATAAAAAGTCGATACAAAAAAAGAATATTCATTAGAAATTGGTTTCAAACCAATTTTTTTAGTATTGGATTGTCTCTAATAATCCCACTGATCGTTTTAAAGCAAGTCTGATGCACGTCTACCAAATCACTATAGTGATTGAGAATTCTGCACATTCTAGGTATAGGGGAGTTTGCGCCATGTACGGTCCTTCGTAAGGGTGGGCAAAAGGGAGTGATAGCTTTTCTGGGGTAGCGGGACGGGACACGAAAACGAACGCGACTTATTAACTCAACACAGTCGATCTTGTTATTTAATAGTCCATACAAAAACTTAGCATCTGCCGTATCTCTGCGTGTAGATAAGGATGGCATTTTGAAGTATTGAAGACGAGATTCATAGGAAGGCAGTTTTTTAGATTTCCCTTCACAAAATGCTAAGTGCCACATGAAGCGTTTTTGCACTCGTTCCAACCTCAGATTATGAGTGGCATAGTGTGGTCTCCACACAACGCTACAGTATTCGAGGATACTCCGCACAAGACTATAGTAAAGGATTATTTTGGTTTTACTGCTGCGAATCCCTTGGTATTTCGCAAAACGAATCCCAACATTTGTGATGCTTTTTTAATTATGTTCTCCATATGGAGTTCAAAAGTTACTTATTATAGCTTTTTTTTACTTATATTTACTTAATATAGCTTTTTTTGTTTAAATTCATTTATTGTTTTACACAATAACAGGGTTGTTTTTACAGATGACACATAAACCCATTCGAGTTATAATGTTACTCAAATCCATTTTCACATTCGTTGCAATTTTCACATTCGTTGCGAAATCCCTTGGTATTTCGCAAAACGAATCCCAACATTTGTGATGCTTTTTTAATTATGTTCTCCATATGGAGTTCAAAAGTTACTTATTATAGCTTTTTTTTACTTATATTTACTTAATATAGCTTTTTTTGTTTAAATTCATTTATTGTTTTACACAATAACAGGGTTGTTTTTACAGATGACACATAAACCCATTCGAGTTATAATGTTACTCAAATCCATTTTCACATTCGTTGCAATTCTCACAATATTTAACCCTAAATGTGACAGGAAACTGTAATGATTAATAAAATTTGTTCATCAATCATCCGGCCTCCTTGTGTAGCTCTACAAGATATTCCAATGGTTATTTTACGAAATCGCAAGGCAATCTAATAAAAATAAGAATTTGATGATAGTTAAATATGTAATCAATTACGCGGTAAAATACGCATTTTGCTTTTTTTATTATTAAAATTTATTTATTTATTATTTATTTATTTATTACATGGAAAACTTACAGCTAAATTAACATAATTAGGAACATTTATAGATAACAGACAGCCAATAACAAGTTTTCACTTATATAAAACATAATAAGAAAAGTGTAAACAGTCTCCCTAACAAAAAGTATAGAAAGAAAAGAAGGCAAAAGAAATGAATATATACAAATGCAGATTGAACGATGAGACCAAAAAAAAAATCACTGCTGCAAAATTTGAGTGACTAAAAAAGTCAAGGCTCAAGCATCTCTTTACCGACGATACGCCGCCGGTAGAGAAAATATCAAAATCATGTTCCCTACATAGCCTATTGAAATTGCGGCTCGCTCTCACTTTAATAAACAATTTCCACCACTCTATCATGTCACAATGCTGGGAAAGGCCTCAAACCCGCAGTTCATGTCACGTTTCTCGGAAAAGCCTCAACCAGTAGTTAAGAAACACTTTGCCAGACTGCCAAAGTTGGAATAGAGTTTAATGACAAATTTCTTTCTTTTGCTTTAGAGAGAGAGAGTTACAGTTTAGAGTTTTTTATTAAATCTAAATTTAATTGGGGGTTTTTATCCATGAGGATACGTCAACCCCATCGTATCTTATACAATCTAAGTCTTTTTGAGAGGGCAAAATATAATCGATGACTCACTAAATCTTCTTGCAAGGTTCGATTTCGGCTCTGCTAAAATTGTTTGAGCTAGTCCTACATCCATAATGATCAGGTGAAATTCATCGATTATATTCTGCCTTTCACATTGATTCCTGACACAGTCCATCAGCATGTGTTGCACATCTTCTTCTTTATGAGAGACTAGCTGCCCCGTGCCGACTTCGTTGGGCGGCGAAAAAAACGCGTCTCTTTTTGAAACATATTTTATTACTGCTCCACTCCTATTAGTCATAGCGTGATACAATATAGCCTATGACACTCCCCGATAAATGGACTACTCAACTCATAAATAATTTTTTAAATCTGTTCAGTAGATCCAGAGATTACCCCTTACAACGTCACAAACACACAAACTTTACCTCTTTCTAATATTAGTATAGACTAGCTGACCCGTGCCCACTTCGTAGGGCGGCGAAAAAAACGTGTCACTTTTAAAAAAAAAAATCATTACTGCTCTATTTCTGTTAGCCATAGCGTGATACTATATAGCCTATGACACTCCACGATAAATAGACTATTCAACACTAAAATAATTTTTAAAATCGGTTCAGTAGATCCAGAGATTACCCCCTACAACGTCACAAACACACAAACTTTACCTCTTTATAATATTAAGTATAGAAGTATAGATATATGTTTTAAAAGAATATAATCTTAAGTCTGGGCAGAAAACAATGTCTACTAAGTGCAGAACATTTAGTCTCTCTTTACGACACCCCTCCATCATTTTACGCCACCCTCCATCAGCTTTCATCATTTCACGACACTCTAGCTGTTTTACGACACCGTCCATCCTTTAACGACACCCTAGCAGTTTTACGACACCCTCCATGCATTTTACGACACCCTCCATCATTTTACGACATCCTTGCATTTTTACGACACCCTTCCATCTTTTACGACAGCCTTTATCATTTTACGACACCCTAGCTGTTTTACGACACCCTCCTTCATTTTACGACATCCTTGCAGTTTTACGACACCCTTCCAACATTTACGACACCCTAGCAGTTTTACGACACTCCGTGAATTTTAGGACACCCTTCATCATTTTACGATTCTCTAGTAGTTTTACGACACCCTCCATCATTTTTACGACATCCTTGCAGTTTTACGACACCCTTTCATCTTTTACGACAGCTTTCATCATTTCACGACACTCTAGCTGTTTTACGACACCGTCCATCCTTTTACGACACCCTAGCAGTTTTACGACACCCTCCATGCATTTCACGAAACCCTCCATCATTTGACGACACCCTAGCAGTTTTACGACACCCTTGTAGTTTTAGGACACCCTCCATCATTTTTCGACACCCTCCATCATTTTACGACACCCTTGCAGTTTTACGAAATCCTCTCAGTTTTACGACACCCTTGCAGTTTTACGACACCCTCCATCATTTTTCGACAACCTCCATCACTTTACGACACCCTAGCTGTTTTACGACACCCTCTATCATTTTACGACACCCTTGCAATTTGACAACACGCTCCATGCATTTTACGACACCCTAGCAGTTTTACGACACCCTCCATCATTTTTCGACACCCTCCATGCATTTTACGACACCCTCCATCATTTTACGACATCCTTGCAGTTTTACGACACCCTTCCATCTTTTACAACATCCTTCATCATTTTACGACACCCTAGCATTTTTACGACAATCTTAAGTCTCTTAATTGTAAAACTTTTTTAAAGGTACAATTCTCTAATACATTATTTCAGTATATCTCCAGACGTTTAAGCAGTAGAAGCAAAATAAACGTTTTTAAGCGTCCCTTTTATAAACATATTTTATTACTGCTCTACTCCTATTAGGCATAGCGTGATACTATATAGCCTATGACACTCCCCGATAAATGGACTATCAAACACAGAAAGAATTTTTAAAATCGGCTCTACATCATTACATTGCTTTTACATAATGTTATAGTTATAACATGAACTAGTCTTGTTATACATAATTATAAAAAGGTTATAACAACTCTTTATAAATTATTATAATTATTATCCTTTGTTAAGCAATTGTTCTTGATAGGTACATTTCTTTAATATTAATTATGAATATTCTATACTGTTGGCCGTAGACAATACAATAATTTTATAACTATATCGTAGCTAATAACTTAAAATATAAAACAATTTCTTAGTACTTTAAAACAAGTACTAAGTAACTACAGTTTTAGGAATAGTAGAAAATGAATTAATGATTGTGATCATTTGATGACATTGTCGTTATCTTGTATTTTAGAAAAGAAAAAGGCCATGTGATTCAATTGTTGAGAGAATCACTGTTAGCTATTTGAGTAGGGGATGAGGCTCCAGTTTTTATGCATCATAACAGCCCATTAATGTCCCACTGCAGGGCGGGCCTCCTCCTGTGGCGGAGGGATACCTAGCCTACTAATACCACGCTGGCCAGACGGATTAATTACAAGTGTTCCTTCTTTTTAGTTCGTAATGATAATATTTACGGATAGTCCCTTAGTCGGATTTTACGACACCCATGGGATGAGATGGGGTGGTGACATATTGTATTCTTACTCCGTCACCACACAGACAGTTTTTATTATTTATATTTTATTTATTATCCCTATTCAAAATATAAATAACGTATACTGGGGCGAACGTGCATGAGACTCAATTCCACGCAGTACAATTGCTTGTGCATTACATGCGACACAGTGCATAATCCCTTTTGACAGAGTTGTCTAATTAAAAATGTAATAAATAATTCTGCCGTGAAAATGTTACCCGTCTATTGTTGAAATCAGCATGTCAATACTTATTGTGTGACAATTTGACAACTAAAGTTAACTACCGAATTTTTAACGATTGTATGGAACGAGAATTGACATGCAGCTTAAAAATTCGTTGCTTTACAAAGTAAACAAGTTTGTCAAATGACTTTCAATAAGTAGCTTATTTATTTCTTGAGTATTTTTCTAATCGTCAAAATAAAAGTATATCTAAGTTCCTTTTTAAAGCCTACGCAGACCGGGACGGCATGGCAAGGGATTTTAATTTTTACTAATGGAAAATCAACCGTACCTACTGTTACAGAAATACGACATAAATTGCTATGCTTTAAAATGATGCCGTGGCATTGAAAGGGATTTTATCGAACGGCATTTTTCATTTTATTTCTGTAACAGTACGGTTGAATTTCCATTAGTAAAAATTAAAATCCCTTGCCATGCCGTCCCGGTCTGCGTAGGCCTTTACACTCTAGTTACACATTTTTAAAGGTTTTACTTTTAATATAGCTAAGAGCAATTTCTGTCGTAAATTACTTTAACCTCTTTGAGTTATAAAAAGCTTTTTCATCTCGATGATTTCCCATTTAGCAAAAGCACTATTAAGTTATTCAAGAAATAATAATTCACTCACATAATGCATGATATTATTATGTTACTACGAAAACATCGATCTTGTTCAATAAAAAATTTAACCAAAAACAGAATCAAAATTACTCTGTCCTTAGTGAAATAACAAGTAAAGAAAAGGTCATAAAAGTTAAAACTACTGTAACTTTCGTTACCGAAGGCACATCATGTATGCATTTTTTCGCAACGGTTCAAGGCACGAGATTTTAACCTCATAAGCGGTCATGTTCTCGGCTGCCGAACACGAGGTTGTGGATTGGAATACCACCCAGGACATTGCGACCTCTGTGGCGTAGTGGTTATATAACATGACCGCTACGCAGAGGTCTCGGGCTCTATTCCCGCTCAATGCAAATCTTTATGAGCATGAACATGATTGTTTGCATTGTTCTGAGTGTTTTCTATGTATATTATGTATGTATTTACAAAAACAAAGTTGTCTAGTACTCATACTACAAGCTTTGCTTAGTTTGGGACTAGATGGCGATGTGTGAGGATTGTTATTACTATTCCTATTTCCTAATCCACAAGTTATTGTCCTGAGTCTAGGTGTTCTTTGCGTCCATTAAATTGATGTTTGTACAGTAAATGATTAGTAAAGGTCAAGATTTCTAGTGTGGGGATAATTAAAAAAAAAATGTCTCAAGCGCCGATTACACTAGACTACGTAGTCAACTACATCTTGTAGGAGACTACATGTAGTCTTTCCATTTCCAAAACAATTAAATGAAAGACTACATGTAGTATCCTACAAGATGTGGTTGACTACATGTAGTCTAGTGTAATCGGCGCTTTAGCTTTCAATAGTAACCCACATATACATTGTAAATACACTTGCAGTTGTTAATACAAAATACTCGATGACTTTCCGCGTATAGAGTTATGAATGAAGGTGAAAGGTTTGCCCGGTAGCTTAAATACAAGTTTGAGGTATATACAGTATGAATATAAATTTAAATAGGTAATTTAATTTGTTATTAACTGAAAAGAAGAAAAACTTAACATAAAAATCCATAGCAACTTGTTTTAATAGACCAAATTTACCTTCGTAAATGGTCGTCCTTGCAGTAAACATGAATATAAATAAATAATATAATATCTATATCTATACTTATAATAAAACTGTAGAGAGATCAATTCTGTACATTGAATATATGTTAAAAATTAATATTGGAGGATGAATGGTGATCGATACTAATGCCAAAAATGCAATCAATAATTTTTTTGTCTGTCTGTCTGTCTGTCTGTCTGTCTGTCTGTCTGTATGTGCACGCATGGGTCAAAAACTACTGAAGGCATTTTAACCAAACTTGGTACAATTGTAGTCCATACTTCCGGGCAGGTTATAGGCTATATAACATAACGCTAAGACACATAGGAGCTGAGCAGTGACGAAAAATTTGAAGCAAGTCGGTTGAAAAAAAGCGCGTTCGAGCTCTTATCATCGCATACGTTGATCATACGCCAAAAATATGTATTACAAAAATAATGGTCTTTAAAAGATGAACAAAAAAGTCCTAAATAGTATATATCTATCTTTCATATATTAGCCACAATAACCTGTTTAATCGTTAGGGTTTTCTTCAAAGTGTATTAAATACATAAATATATTGTAATTTGCATAGACATATCTTTTTCAAACTCCCATATTTCAAAAGTACAGTTTAATACCTTATTCATAATTTTTTTTTTATAGAAATCGGTTTACAAACACACAAGATATAGATGAAAGAAAATTTCCAAATGTCGCCGCGCCAGTATGAGTACGGCTGTACGGTTGATTTTTGTTTAACGTCCGAAACGGCCAACCGGTGCATCTATATAATTTCATTCACATTGACTCTTAATGCGAACGGACGTGGTTCTTATTGACTCTTCTCGGGATAAGCGCGCTTTAGATATTAAAATACATAGATACGTAGTTTTTAGGTACTAAGTTTAAAGTAGGTATCTATCTATACTATAATAAAACAATCGGAATCGGATAAGTAATACTCGAGATATCGCTAGATCTCTTTATTAGAACAGTCTAATACAAATCAGGGGTCATGAAAAATGGATTTGGTTCAATGTTGAATGAATTTAAATTTCGTTTCTTTTGTTCACGAGATGGCGTTACCAGTAGTAATCATAAAATAAATGAGTTTTTAAATAATATATAACTATTTTATTATTAAGTGCTATTAATAAGTTATTCCTTTTAAATGTTAATAAAATTAACCATGAATCGTATGTGTAATATCAATTATAAGTCTTTACACTAGCCTTTTAAAATATCAATTTAACGGACACAAACAACATCCAGACTAAGGACAATAGTTTGTGTATCACAATTGTCCTATATGGGAATCGAACCCGCGACCTCATGCACGCCAGCCATGTAATGCGACCGCCGCGCCACCGAGGCAGGTAATTCTGCCGCACCATAACGTGGCGTGCAAATGTATTCATTCATAATTAATTAGCGATTATCCGTGTGGTGACGGAGCAAGAATACAATATGTCACCTCCCCATCTCATCCCATGGGTGGCGTAAAACCGACTAAGGGACTATCGGTGAATATTATCTTTACGAAATAAAAATGAAGGAAAACTTGAAATTAAACCCTATACCAATCCGACTGGCCAACGTGGTATTAGTAGGCCAAGTATCCCTCCGTCACGGGAGGAGGCGCGTCCTTGCAGTGGGACATTAATAGGCTGTTATGATGAAAAAAGCGATGTCATTTATTTTAACTTACAAATTTGACAACAGATGGCATTGTGCCTGTGACGTCATTTTCAGTATCGCGGTATTAAGATTTTACTTGAAAGAATGACGTTCGCTCATGTCTTTCAGTATAAGTTTAGACACAGTCTTCATAGATCTGTCTTTGTAAAGATCTGTTTTTGAAAAGGTTTTGGTCCGTTCGTTAATTTTACAATTCGTGTGTAGGTATATCTGTTTGTTATAAGGTTTAAAAAACGATTTTTCAGTATTAAATCGAATTGCGAAGTAAGTAACATCCGCCACGCGAACGAAGTCGCGGGCACAGCAGCTAGTAAATAAATAAATATTCCTCACACATTCACACAACGCCATCTAGTAACAAACTATGGGTACTAGACAACGGATAAATATACTTACATCTTTTTTTTCTGTAAATACATACATATTATACATAGAAAACACCCAGACAAGTGCAAACAATCATGTTCATGCACACAAATATTTGCATTGAGTGGCAATCGAACCCGAGACCTCTGCGTAGCAGTCATGTTATATAACCACTACGCCACAGAAGTCGTCATTAATAGGTAAACTATGACTACGATAATGAAATAAACTTTTCCTAAACGAGAATTGTAAAGTTTTATTCCTTGCAGTTAGCAAAGCGTGTTCCTTATAACTTTAACGCCGATTACACTAGACTACATGTACTTGTAGTATCCTACATAAGGACGTCCTAACTTTTTAGTGTTAGAACGTTCTGTTTACACTGTCCTACATGTGATTACACTAAACTACATGTAGTCTCCTACATGATGTAGTTGACTACATGTAGTCTAGTGTAATCGGCGCTTTTTAAACTATCCGCGTTGCATGATTAAGTATTAATATTTTGCATGACCTTTCGGCATAGGTTACACTGCCCGTCTGCCCGATCTCAAGCTGATTAGTTTTTGGTAGTTCTTCCTTATAGTCTTTTATGTTAATGTCCTATTAATGACATACACTAAATTGATATTTAAATTTAACTTGTTTGTAGGAAACACGATCTTAATGAGTATTCAAAATAGCGGCTCTACTGTAATCAAAATTATACATTCCAACTAAATGTAAATATTTGTGAAAATCTTTACGAATAAAAAAGTTATTTACAAAAGGCAATATATTTATATGCCTTCCGGATATAAAAATACAATCGGTGCTAAAATTAAAAACACGAAATTTCGAAAAAGTGCGTAGTTGCAAAATGTGTATGTATGTGTTTGTCTGTACTCTGCAGATCCGTCGTTGAGTGTTCAGGCATAGTACAAATATATACAGTATTTCGACTATATAGAAACGGACGAAACGCGAGTTATACTACACGCTCACGATAGCGATGGCTTTGCGGAGTGAACAATCGCGACTGTGCCGCAGTAACCAGTGGGATAGTAGGTAAATGTAATTAAAAAACTGGAGGTGGGCAGCCCTATCGCATGTTTACGTACCACGCAGCCGTAGCCATTTATAATAAATATTCGGCCGAGATACACTACTGGTTGTACTGTGGTTCAGGTCGCGCCTTTGAGTATGGCTAATTATATAAATTTATTTATTTAACACGTTTTCTTTTCTTTCACATGTTACACACACTTTGTGAAACACATAAAATGAAATTTTATGGCATCTCAAACTTCAAAATCGGTTAAGCTACAGGTGATCCTTATAAAACAGACATACACGTCCATAAGCACATACATACGTACCTACACATGCGAAAAGCGTTCTTCTTTCAGTTCAGTATTAATTACTAGCTGACCCGTGCCCGCTTCGTTGCGCGGCGAAAAAACACGTCCGTTTTTTTAAACATATTTTATTACTGCTCCACTCCTATTTGTCATAGCGTGATACTATATAGCCTATGACACTCGCCGATGAATGGACTATTAAACACGGTAAGAATTATTAAAATCGGTTTATTAGATCCATCCATTACCCCCTACAACGTCACAAAAACACACAAACTTTACCTCTTTATAATATTAAGTATAGATACTACCCGAAGCAATGAAATGTTAAGAAAGGTAATGGCCATAGAAAACTCAACATTTTTTATACATCCTGTAGACTGTAGAGTGTAATCTCAACAATAAAGCACGTGTTTGTATGTAAGTGTGTTACGAAACAGCACGTGTGTACATTATTGTAGTTCCGATGTCAATAAATACACTTGTCGATGTTGTAATATGCGTGTTTTTGCAAATCTCTATTGGAGTGTGCGTGTGAAGAATTTTAATCAATTCTGTTTTACTTTTATTGATCACGTTGTTTTAATCAAACAAGAATTTTCTATATTTATCAGAAAGTGTACTATAGGTACATGATAAAGATTATCTTAATATAAAGTAGCTACGGTCTCTTACTTCTGTAGAGAATCATTCACCAATTTATTTGATCTACCTATAATTCTTAACATGAATTTTACTTTCTTGAATTTGTCTGGGTTACAGGGGGCGAGGAAGGCATTACTCGCCTCTCCGACAGAAGATGTAGTAAAAATTTAACTCCAGCAGTTTTAAGAGTCAGTTGGGCCTTAGCCTTCCACGTAATAAGCGCTCACGTAAGCAACACGTCCTCGCTTTTCACTCAGACTTGCTAACGTTGCCAAGTGTGCAAAGTGTGAAGTCCGCAAGCTCTTCTGATATGAATACCTAGCATTGTAGCTTTTAATAATTCGATTAGGTACTTCTTCTGTTCAAGCTATATTATTCATTTAGAAATATTCAGTCTCAACAAGCGTTCAGTGACTACAGGTACCCATTTCTTGAACTATTTGTTGTTTTAATTATTGTTTTTGTTTATTTTCAGTGTTATCTCTTCCTATCTATTTCATGTAATGTACCTATTTGTCTCTGTGCCTCTATTTGTGTGTGAATAATAAATAAATTTTCTTTCTTTCTTTCTTTCAACAATGCATCGCCATTCACTGAGAAGAAGCAATGAGGCCTAGAAATTCCCTACTGATTTCTACACTAGCCTTTGATTAGTTTAACTTTTCTCAAATAAACAATAAATGCACGTGCGTTTGCTGATAATTCTTGGTGATAACATTACTTTACTACAATGACAATATCATTGTAAGTTTGTTCTACATTTTAAACATTATCTATAATATGATATACTTTATTTTAAACATAACAATGTAAGTAAGGTACATGTTATGGCTACTTTTTAATAGGTCAGTAATGCTCGACTCTAAATAAAATCCTACGCCAGATTTTAATTGAATTTTATTTGGGAAACATAATATGAGTAAGTAGATGTAGTAAACAGAAACATGCAATATAAAAAAACATATATTAACAAACGTAATGTAACAAACTAATACATTAAATTAACTTTACACTTATGTCGTGATTCCATACAGTTACTACGTTCGCATTTAGGAGTGAAGCATGAAGCCGGGCGTACGTCGTATGAAACAAAAAAGCAATATATAGGTTCATCATCATCATAACAGCCCATTAATGTCCCACTGCAGGGACGGGCCTCCTCCAGTGACGGAGGGTTGGTATAGGGTTTATTTCAAGTTTTCCTTCTTTTTATTACATAAAGATAATATTCACGGAGAGTCCCCTAGTCGGCTTTTACGACACCCATGGGATGAGATGGGGTGGTGACACAGTATTCTTACTCCGTCACCACACAGATAAGAAATGTACAATAATATAGGTTAGTACCTGTTTTTAAATCGTAGCAGGCAAAAGCATCTATCTATCTATAGACAAGCTCAGGTCCCTCAAGTTTGCTCTCATTTGTAAAGAACGTTTCTTTGTTTACATATAAACCCTGAAGCATTATTAACACATCTTACCTACCTGCCACCTGCCTCGAAATATAACATTTTAGTAGAGACCTCGAACAATGACGTAACAAACCCAGTACTATAAAATTCTGGTACTAAGTAGGTAGGTATATTTTTTTGTAAATAAAACCGCCAAATAATATCGATAACATATCAATTGTAATAATAAAAAATCAATTAACATACATACTTTTAAAATTATTTATTTATATGCTCTGATCAGATAATTATAAATTCAACGCTGAATTAATTCTTGAATTTATTAATATTTGAATGCCTTGTTCGTTTAGTGTTCGTAGTGGTGTGAAGGGATTACGAGGTCGAGAATAAAAGTACCTCACACGATGATTATTGATTTTTTTTATAGAAATGCAGCAAAATGTCTGCAAACTTTGGCCTTATGTTAAGCAAGACTATAGTCCAAGAACAGTATCGAAAAAAGTTATGTTGTCCTGCTAACGTCAACATTATGCCTTTTTATGTGCTTTTCAACCGACTTCAAAAAACGGAGGAGGTTCTAAATTCGGTTGTATTTTATTTTAACAATGCGCTTAAGGGAACTAATGTTTAGTGAAGGTAAAAACATAAAAACAATTGAGGCTTTTGATGGCTCATTTTACGATCGGTCTTTATTTTGTACAATTAACAAGTCTTTTCTACAAAACTTCACATAAAAATCGATCGAAATTGTATTCTGCATTGTGCAGAGATATATGACTCGTAAAACCAGACAATTCCAATTCCATTAATGGCGAATTACAACAAGATCAAGAAATCAAGATCACTTGATGTACTCTACATAAGAATACGCCAAACATTCCTACAGGACGAAAAGCGGGTTGCGGAGAGGCGGTTTGTATGGAACGTTATAGTTAGCGCTCAGTGCTCTAAACTTTCATTTTTAGTGCATTCTACATTATATCCTACATGGCCGAAAACTACCTAGATACCTGCAGAGTAACAGTCGTATGCCACGTTATGCTGATAAATTAGGCAAGATCGTCTACCAAAAAGTTGATGAACTTTTACACCACCAATAGAGTAGGTGTGGTTATGAGACGATTTATTCTTCCCCATAATTATTCTGTCACCACTATGACATCACCAAGAATATAACAACGCCAAAAGAAAATTAGCTTCATAGTGAAGGAGATAAGTGGTTCTCAAAGCATTAATGTAACGTGTCCACTTCATTACAAACAGCTTGTACGCAATGGATGCTGCAGGTGCGCCCTCCGTTTATGGTATATCAATTAAATCGCTTTTGACCGACACTGCCGGTCGTCAACCCGACATTGATGTAGTACTGCTTTACTGGATAAGGTTCCATACTTTTCTTGACAAAAAAGGATTCGGTAGAATCATGAATAAATCATGACTTGCCAACGAAAGGTACATTTTGTCGTTTTTATAATTTCACAAGTACCAGTTTTAACACTTTCCTAGTGCAGTTTACCATATATGGTATACGTGCATTGTTTTACTATTGTGTCTGCTGGCGGCACTATGAGAGGGTTAAATGGTATCGTTAAATTAGGGTTAAAAGGAAGCTTAATAAGGTTTTTTCGCCGCCCAACGAAGTGGGCACGGGTCTGCTAGTTTCACATAAGGAAACAAACGGCTTGAAACATACAGCGCGGGAGTGGGTCTGTTTTAATAATTAGTATTTACAAGAAAGAAAATTGCGTTAAGTAAACAAAGATTATTCAAACTTAGTGTATAATCGCCAGGCTAACCAGCCGGATAGGATATTAAATTGATTTCGCGTTTTCTGTCTCAGATATTTTGATAGATGAATATCTTCAAGTCAGTTTTTCTCGTATGACTCATTATGTCTTATTTTTCTGTCATACCACACAGATAAATATTAGTGTTTAATTTGATGTTTAATATTTGTAATATAACAATCATTCCTTTGCCTTGACACTCTTTGACGTCAAATATATCAGAAAAAAAGACACGATAATACTAAAATAAAATCAATGATGGGAACTTTCCATAACTTAGCACCAATTGTTCGGTCCATTTGCTATTATTACACATAATCTATACGAACTAATCACATTCATTATAATGAGTTGTTAATGGTATGCGAAGTTTTGAATGACTATTATCACCTAATAGGATCTGTGTTACTGTTTTCACATACTCGCCCTTTTCTCACGTCTCCGGCGTGGTAATGAAAATGTTAAACAAATAGTTTCGTATGTGAATTAGCCCGAGTTTAAATTCCGAACACAGAATGACGATGAAGGTGCTATTACTTAATAGACATTATCTCTGCTTTAGCGAGTACACTTTACACCTTAAATAACACTGATACGATCTACATTAGGTAAACTGATTTGATACATTTTTTTCAAAGACTACTTTACTTACCTACACGAATTTATATTTAAATATTAAGCATTGAAGTGAAGTACTTTATGATCACCATAGACTACAGATACATACAAGACTATTTTATTTATGACTATTGTAAGCCAGGCTCGCTCTTGCATCGTAGCGAGACCTCACAAACAGCACCTCACCGTTGGATGATTTCCAAAGGAAATCTTCTAAAAACCTCAACGAATTTAATCTAAATATTTAAAACATGTAAGAGATACATCTGTGCTGGTAACGTTAAATAAGTAATCATAAAGACTACACCTAATAGTTGTAGATGTAAAGAGCACCACGCCACCACACATTATTATTGAATTAGCGGGTGAATTACTGATTTCCGATTTACAGAACCTAGAATAACGTTACCACGAAATTTCTTTTTGACATCATCGTTTATCACATTGTTGAAAGATTCCAGAATAAAAAAATCGTGATTGCATATTTTCGTGGTAACGTTATTCGTGATTGCATGTTTTCGTGTTAACGTTTTTCTGGGTTTAGTAATTCGGAAATCAGTCTATGAGAGTCGGAATTAGCAACCCAGTACGACTTCGCACGGATTTTCATTCAGTCGATAGTGTTGTGTATGTTTATGAAAATTCTAATTCTAATAACACTCCCCACGTATTTATATTTTAAACATTAAGTAAGTGTCTATTAGCCGATATACATAAATTAATACTATAATGATATCTGAATAATTTTTAAATAGTAAATACTAAGACTTAAATAGACCTTAAACTTCAAAATCTTTATCATGGAAGGTTGAAATTACTTTTCAAAGTTGTTTTAAGTGTATGGTCAGTACATTATCATTCTTTAGATAATTCCTGTCCGCGTCAGTCAGTGCACAAGTTTCGACGTAATCGTTAAAACCTGATCTACACGTCTGCCTAATTTGGGGACCGGCCTCAGGACAACTTTAGTGCAGGTTCCTTTGATTGCACAGGACTGACGAGAATACTTTAATTTGATCAAGAAATTAACAGTAGAATTATGTTTAGTTGGAATTGCATGTGACTACCTCATAAAATGTATGTGTATGCACATTTTCGTTGTTACCACTGCAACCGTAAACGGTTATAGATGCAAGAATTATATATTTAGTACTATGCTAATACGTATGGTTCTTATGGCCATGTCCGTTACCAAAATTGACATCGTAATCCGTCAAAAAATTAATAAAAAGTGTATATTTTAGACCGGCAATGTAAATCAAAAATGTTTGTCTATTCGTATAACATGGGCAAACCTATTAAACTACGACAAATTCATTTGGTATAGAATGTATTAGTTTAGTATATTAGTATTAGTTTCCATTATTAGATTTTGTTTTATTTATTAATTTATTCTATTTTTTGTTTTAATTGACTTTGGTTCTGTACATTTAAAAAACTTTTGCAAAATAACTTTTTAATTTATTTTGTAACTATAATATGTAAAATTTTGCATGCCTACCTAAGTAAAATATAGCAGAACTAAGTATATTATTATGTTTATTTTTAATATCTATAATGTCTTTTATACCTACCTATATTTGCAAAATAAATATTCTATTATATTCTAAAAATGTGTGAAACATTATTACTGACAATACAATTTATATTACAAGCTGTCTGTCTCGATCTCACATGAAGAGAAAGGTTTTATCACATTTCAAGAGAACTGAAATCTACAAAACGCTGCTACTAATGCCAAACAATTTTAAACTTTATAGCATTTCGATATAATTTCAATTCGAATATCAGACTAAGATCTGAACATATTGAAGAAGAATATTGTTTCGAAAATTTCTCTAGAATATTGCTAAACGATTTGTAGATGTGTGCAGATATTTACATGAAGCAAATAGAAAGTGAAAGAAAGTCAAGAAGCAAATATTTTTCATTATAGTTTCTCTACGCGAAAGATAAATAATGTTTACATGTGTTGTGGAAGTATGCATTTCGGTTAAACATAAATAGTAGATAAGTAAATAATAATATACCTATTAGGTCTTTACCCATGAAATTGCCGTTTTATATGAAGATTTTATCAGAAGTAAGATTTTTCATACCAAAACGTTTTCTTAGATTTTTCAATAGTTATTATACATAATAAAATGAATTTTAGTATATGTCATTACATATACAAACACATCAAAGCTAACTAAGTAATAGTGTTTTAATCACAGAGAAAAAAGTATCTGGTAAGAAGTTACAATTAAAGAAATGGGAAAATCCGCTATTTTAAATTGGACCCATATTCACAGGTTTATTAATAATACAAATAATAATTACTTTTAATTATTATCTTTTGTTAGATGTCGGTAATATCCTATATTTTCTAAATAACAAAAAAATATTTAAAAAAATATATGTTTAAAAAGAATATAGAGTCTAAAGACTGCGCAGAAATTAAACGGCAATTCCATAGGTAAAGACCTAGTACTACTCGCAGTAGCTACTACCTCTTGTCAGGTTTTAATAATATTTTAGTACCTAATACCTCTTTTAAGGTCTGTTAACAACGTTACCATATTGTGTGAATACGGTGCTTCCTAAATTTCCTATCGCAAATGAATCTCCACCATTATGTCTGGTAGATTTGATTAGACAATGACACAGCTAAGAATTTAAGTTACTTTATTACTTAACCCACTTGTTACGAGAAGTGTAATACCTATTGAAATGTTATAATTTTCTCATGAATTTTTTATTGTACATAATATGTCATGTAAAAAATAACAAAAAAAATCTGTGACTTTTAGAAAAGCCGGAAAATGGTGTCCTTTTAATAGGACACTCGTAAAATGTACTACTGTTACTTCGCTGATACTAAAATATTAAGTTTCAGAATTAAATTGGGAAAACTCATTGTATTACACAGGTTTTAATAAAAAAGTAAGTAGCTGGTATTTTACTATGCATTATCATATCTAATTTATGATAAATATATAAAAGAAAAATATCATTTTTGCCCCGAATGGATGTTCTCAGAACATTTTTGTTACACGACTTCATAACAACGGGTTGTTCGACGTGAATATATCTCTTTTGTTGGTAAAAGAATCGTCTTGTTTTGCTAACAGGTTGAACATTACAAGGATTCGTCGCCACGGTAATGATAATTATTATTATCATGCCACTTGTTCAACAAAACCACTTCAGCACTTGTAGATCTATATTGAAACATTTCTCGCTCTGATTTAGGCATATCCTTATTAGAAGGTAAAATACCCTTAGATTCTCTCTTATGACACCTGTAGCTTTCATACCTGTTCCTCCCAGTCCATCAATAAGATGAACAGACGTAAATAAAATGTCAAAGATCAAGCGAAATGGCGCTGTCTAATCTATTGAGCGCAGAATATCAGAAAATGAGAGAATGACACTAGCGCCTAAGACCAGATTTTTGTAACTTTCAGGAATGTCTGCTCCATGACCTTGATAAGAATCAAACCATACGACATATCCTAAGCTAGTACCTCTAACTCAGAATTTGTAGCCCCATCGAATCGGTTTGACTCGTATAAATTGTTTATTCGAAAGATTCTAGATTTGGAAGTGGTCTTTGTCACTTGTGCTAAATGCTCATCATCACTATTGCTAGAAGTCGATGCATCATAGCTATAATGAGCTATTGCAGAAACTGGTAACAGATCCAGAAAGATTTGACATTGAAACTTAATTCTCGTCACCTGAATCTTCGTCAGTTACCTCGGCATTACAGTTATCAGAAGGTATAATTGTAATACATGACGGTATTTCGTCATCATCATCAACCAGTTCTTGCTTCTCCACAATCTCATGTAAACATTATACTCTGATATGTGATCTAAAGGTAAAAAAAGGAAACATTTGTAACGAAACTTTCAAAGCGTCATAGTAGGTCATATTACGACTGTCCGTTTAAAAGGACACCATAATAAATTTGAAATATGGCCACTATAATTGTATTGTACATAGTAATAAATACATTAGAAATATATGTAAGGGTTATGTTGTTACAGTATTATACGTATTTCGTCGATATTTGGTGACAATTGTATATTCTAGCCTTTTACCAGACATATTGCTTTTATAAAAAAACTTTTTCGGCTAAAACCACAATATAATACACTTAAAACAGCAAAGTAATGTATTAAATGACAGATAAACTCCTAAACTCGTAATATTTTTTAAAAACTATTCGTTAGAGTAACTTCATATTTTTAATTATAAATTTTTGAGAGGTGGTCTTTTAAAAGGACGCTCGTAACAAGTGAGATATACCCAAAAACATGTGCATCAAGGGGGTTACTAATAGCACATTGGCAGGAGAGATGGGTATGGAGTATTCCTTATTTTGATTTCTACGAACGTAACCTTAGCCTTAGAATACAATATGTCACCACCCCATTGAGATTGGATAAGTCCCATGGGTGTCGTAAAAACCGACTAAGGGACTATCCGTGAATATTATCTTTACGAAATAAAAAGAAGGAAACTTGAAATTAAACCCTATACCAATCCGTCTGGCCGGTATTCCAAGGCCAAGTATCCCATCCCTCCGTCACGGGAGGATCCCCGTCCCTGCAGTGGGACTTTTATGGGCTGTTATGATGAACCCTAGCCTTAAAGTTTCTCACAGGATGAATGGGGCATTAACATGATATTACCATCTCATCTCATTTGTATTCTTACTCCGTCACCACACAGTAAAGTATAAACTATTTTAAAATGTATACAATAGCAACGTTTATTTAGCAATTCGTTAGCTAATTGAATTCAGTGTTTGTCTAATTAATTAAGAAGCGAGATAGTATAATTACTTAATCAAGAATACATCGGCGAAAGTAGGTACAGTATACATAATGCAAGATGCACTGTACTTGCTAAGAAGACTTTCATAATATCTTTGTTTAAATGTTTTAAATACGCCAGATTACGAAGCTTTTTTGGTGCTCAAACTTAGTTCATCATAACAGCCTATTAATGTCCCACTGCAGGGACGGGCTTCCTCCAATGTGGCGGAGGGATACTTGGCCTACTAATACCACTCTGGCCAGACGGATTGGTATAGGGTATAATTTCAAGTTTTCCTTCCTTTTATTTCATAAAGATAATATTTACGGATAGTCCCTTAGTTGATTTTTACGACACCCATGGAATGAGATGGGGTGGTGACGTATTGTATTCTTACTCCATCGCCAAACTTAGTTAGGTCCTTTGTATTTAAAACACTGGTCAAAGACAGACCCCCGGTTTCTGAATGTATGATCAAGTCAAAATCAACTAATCAAGTGTCAAAACTATCATTTTCAGGAACAAAAATGGCAGTTTTGACACATAATTAGTTGATTTTTACTTGATCAGTCATTCAGAAACCGGGGGAGAGTGTCTTAGGTTATAATTATTTATAGTTTTCTTTTTCTTGTATTTTGTAAATGCAGTCGTACCTATCGCTTAGCGGACTCTTATGCCCGATTTACACATCGACAAGTACAGTGGCGAGTTAAAAAAATAGACAGTTAAGTAGTAAGTAATAAGTAGTAAGTACAGTTCACACGTAGGCGAGTACAGCTCATAAGTTGCCGATCAGAGACGAAGACTAGTCGCGTCGTGCGTGCGTCGCCTGAGATTGTTTACGGTTATTTTAATCGATAAAATGGACATTGAACAATTTGAATACCCATTTACGCGCTATTATACGAGAAATAGTATTAACACTGAACATGCAACACATTAAAAATGAAATTTTAATAAAAAGTATACTTAAAATAATAAAAAAATAAATATTCCTCACACTTTCACACAACGCCATCTAGTCCCAAACTAACCAGAGCTTGTACTATGTGTACTAGACAACGCATAAATATACTTAAATACTTTTATAAATAGAAACACATTATACATAGAAAAACAGACAAAAATAAAAATAAATACGACATTAGAACTTGTGAACTGTACTAAACTCGCCCGTCTACACGGCGGGCGCCGCGAGCGCCGAGCCGGCGGGGTGAGGGAGACGCGAGAGAGGGGGCTACTTCGTTCTTAACTCGCCGAAAAATAGGATCGAGCTGTATTCAAAACAACTTGATCGGCAACTTACTACTTAACTCGCTTTTGCCGTCCACACGCAAAAAGTGACTTAACTCGCCAATGATGCAAGTTAACTCGCTACTGTACTTGTCGATGTGTAAATCGGGCATTAGGCTCAACTCACACCGAAAGAGCGGCGAAGGGCAGCGAAGCGGAGCGCAGTTTCAGTGTCATACGAATTTTAACTTTATTTTCATTAACATAATACTTATTATCGCATGACACTTGATCAAGTCGCACGGATCCTTGCGGAAATTCCGGCGAATTTCAAAAACTAATTTATCAACCTAGCGGGTCGCTGCGCTTCGCCGCTCTTTCGGTGTGAGTTAAGCCTTACTGTACCATTAAGAAAAACCTCAGAGTGTCTGTAACAAGATATTAGTAGTTATAGGACAGCACTGTCCTCCGTGTGGTGACGGAGTAAGAATACAATATGTCACCACCCCATCTCATCCCATGGGTGTCGTAAAAACCGACTAAGGAACTATCCGTGAACATTATCTTTACGAAATAAAAAGAAGAACAACTTGAAATTAAACCCTATACCAATCCGTCTACCCAGCGTGGTATTAGTAAGTCAAGTATCCCTCTGTCACTGGAGGAGGCCCGTGCGTGCAGTGGGACATTAATGGGGTGTTATGATGATGATGATAACTGTCATCCAACCTGCCACCTAAACACAATAACAGTTGTACAACACTGTTTGGCTATGGACTAAGTTTGAACAGCATTGATATATACCTAGACAATCAATTGCTGAAGAGACCCTAAGTTCTTGCAGTAGAACCTTTAAAAGGTTTTTACGAGTACTACTTTATAAGAGCTTCCCTAGTACTGTCATAGTATTTAATATATTATTATTATTGCAGCTGGGAAAAACACTCTGTGGTTTTAATCGGTTCAAGTCTGATATGCTGGTGACATTGACATATTCTTAGTAACTATCTTGAATTCCGTTCGGGATTTACAGACTCTAAAAAGTATCAATTATTTACCGAGTAAAAATGTCGTATACTTAGATAAGAATGGTTTAATTATTCTGTGGTTAATTCCGTAGTCCCATCTGTTTTCTTTATCAGTGTTCAATAATGAATTCATTACGGGCCTAATAACTTACACCTATAGTGGTAATGGCTAACCCTATTATTACAAAAATTATTAAACTATAAGTATATCAGTTTACATAATGACTTAAACAATACTTTTAACATCAAACTTTTCTAGAAATATCTACAAATTATCTTTTCTAATTAAGAATACGACTTCAAAACCAGAGCATTGATACCGATTTTAATAAACGAGACAGTAATTTCATTGTGCAATAAGCATAGATAAAATAAAAATTACTATGCCAATAAATACATCCTTAAAAAGGTTTTTCTTAAAGTCTTTTAATTACCTATTTAACGACTTAGTTTTGAATTAACGAGCATTAAAAAAAATAAGTAACCGACATACGAGTACACTCAGGATTGCTCGCCTAAAGTAGCGTCGAGCAAGGCACTTGGCACACATGATCAATGGCTACTGGGATACAAGGATGCTGTAACGGTGACCTCGCATTAGATAATGCAGGGTAGACAGGCCACTCAAATGGCGGACTGACGACCTGTTAAGAAAAATTAAAAATACAACGTAATTAATACCGTCTTCCTTCTTTCGGAATTGATTATTATTGTCGTCACTAATGTGTTATTACTGTATTCTTGCCTAAAGTAAACAAAATCATTATTAGTACTTTGAATTATTCTGTGATAACGTTGTTTTGTTTTTTTATTAATTTATTGGACTTTCATTGTTTTGGTATAGTTTAATTAGTTAAGTGATATGAAAAATTGTTCTTAGTAAAATGATAATAGTAAAATAATTATATTTAGAGTGATATTTCCCTACGAGCAGTTTACTTTTTAGTAATTTCTATGTAAATAATGTTTAATTTCCTTAAACATTTATATTAATTGAATTTAATACAAAATGTAAAATTCTAAGCTCACACTTTCTCAGAGAACTGAACAAAAAAGGTTTTGTTTTCAATAACATAGAATTCCCTCAATATTGTGATTTAACCGAGTACCGCAGACATAAAACAATAGACACAAACTAATAACCTTCATCACCTATTAGTTCTAGGGGAGACTCGACCCTCCGAATTCCTCTGTTGCTTTAAGTCGCCGGCTTTAAAGCCCGATTTACACATCGACAAGTACAGTAGCGAATTAAGTAGGTAGTAAGTTGTTGATTAAGTTGATTTGAATAGATCTCTATCCTATTTTTTAGCAAGTTAAGTACGAAGAAGCCCCCCTTTCTCGCGTCTCGCCAACTTAACTCGGCAAAAAATAGGATGGAGATCAATTTAAATCAAATTAATCAACAACTTACTACTTAACTCGCTACTGTACTTGTCGATGTGTAAATCGGGCTTAAGTGCCGTGCACGACATCGCGTGTGCAAATCCCAACCAACTTGTGGGAACCACTAAATTAAATCTAAATGTTTTTTGTGTCTATTGAATAAATATGTTTTAGAAAAGTCTCAGCGCCCAGAACTTTTGATCTTAGTGCAGTAGTCTTCTTAAACATAGAGGATGAAATACTTTTTAATCAGTTTTGATAAAGACAATAGTTCTGATTCCTAAAATATTGCGGGTAGAGCTGCAGGACACACCTAGTAATAAAGCAAGGTAATAAATGTAAATAAGAAGTACCTATATCTAAATAACGATCTTATAAATAACCCATTAAGGTGCACTTTGCCATTTAAGCGGCTTATTTTAGATTGAACTTATTACTAAACGCTGCTGTGAACTTACTACGTACGTTACTAGAATTTAATTTGAAGTAAATATTTTCACAAATAGGAAATTGTGCTCTATTTGCTTAGAGTTAAGAGTAAAATTTCTATATACATGTTTTGCGTAATGACATCTGACGCGTTTTGTACGTAAGTTTAGTAACCTTGGACTACATAAACACTTATATGAAGTAATTTAGCAAAATGTTACTAAGCTTTGTAATAATAATATAAGCTTTTTTCCTTGACACAATAACATTCGCGGATAAGTTGTTTATATATTTTTTTTCTAATTTAAAAATCGAATTTACCGTTGACACTAATTATGATGTTACGTGGATGATTATCTGTTATAAATATTTTTTTTAAAGACAACTTTTATTCAAGGACCAATCTTAAGTAAGTAAATAAAATATTAACTTAATAAGTAATCTAATCAAATTCCATATATTCTGAAGAATTTATGATATGAGGTGTTCTAAAATTAAACAAAATCACATAGACAACCGACCCGCGCTCTACATTGTTTCTAACAAAATCTAAGTCAAGCAGCGTCACTTTTATTATTAATTTATTTTTAAACAAACCGAATCACATACATAACCAAAGTTATTGTCTTTAAATAACATTAGTTCGAAATTTAAAAACGGGTTAAAAAAATACATTCATATATAAGTGTTTATTCCCAATCGCGCGTTCTAGAAATTTCAAACTCACACAATCATTAAGTAATAAGTCTTTCTCTTTAAAGGAAAATTTAAAATTGAATAAAGAAGCTATTCAACTGCTCAAGTGAATATTTATATTATAGTGAATTAAGTGATATTATGTCATAACAGTAAATTCTTTGTTTATTGTACCGATTAAAGGTCAAACACATTGGTTATCATGACAGATAACAATTTGTTATTATAAATAATATTTCGTTCTGGATATTGTCATATTTGATATAGTAATTGATTAAAAACACATGTTGTAAAATTGGGAAAGCGAAAAGTAGCCCAAGTAAAAGAATACTGATTACTCTTTATTGATCTAAACGCCAACTCCGTGTGGTCACAGAGAAAGTATACACAGTGTCACCACCCAAATTTATCCCTTGGATGTCGTAAGAGCCGATTAAGAGATTACGAAAATAAAAGATGGAAAACTTGATGTAAAACCCTATGCAACTGGTGAACCAATCCGTTTGGCCTGCGTACTACGAGTAGAAGTAGGGTTAGTTTCCTTCCATAATGAAGGAGGTCCATCTCTGGCATGGGACATTAATGGGTCATTATCATAATCATAATTATAACAGCCCATTAATGTCCCACTGCAGGGACGGGCCTCCTCCAGTGACGAAAGGATACTTGGCCTACTAATACCACGCTGGCCAGACGGATTGGTATAGGGTTTAATTTCAAGTTTTCCTTCTTTTTATTTCATAAAGATAATATTCACGGATAGTCCCTTAGTCGGTTTTTACAACACCCATGGGATGAGATGGGGTGGTGACACATTGTATTCTTTCTCCGTCACCACACGGAGAATGGGTCATTATGAGAATGTAAAATACAGAAATCCACAGCATTCAGTTAAATCTGAATGCAATCCATTAAAAGTAAGCGAAATGTACCGACAACTTTCTATTTCAAAAGAAAGTAAGTAAAGACCGCTTATCAAACACATTTATTGCATTTAATAAATTCATAATTACCATCCATTACTTCTTCAAGTAGCAAATTAATTAGCAAATGTTAATTGAAATAGCAATGTATAGCTTTAATTACTAAATCATCACGTTTTCTCGGTAGTTAGATTAGATAGTTTCTCACGAAATGAGCGGTAGAGCGTAAGTATGATTCATAGACATTTTGTGCTACTACTTACAAACAATTGAACGTTGAAAATCGTATTTATAATTTCTAGTCTAGATTATAAGTAAACGCAACACGCTATGCAAGTTAAATCTTACATAGAAAAGTAATATTTTAGAAACTTCATCATTTACTTTTTTCATCCACTGTGCGATTGTCGCAAAGTTTCCTACCGCGAACATCAGAATCTGTTTTGTGGAACAATCTCACTGGGGCGATATTTCCGGAACGTTACGACTTGGGGAACTTTAAGAAACGATCGTACCCCCTTCTTTAAGGTCGGCAACGCATCTGTGATTCCTCTGGTGTTACAGGTATCCATGGGCGGCGGTGATCACTTACCATCAGGTGACATGCTGGCTCGTTTGCCTCGCATCATATAAAAAAAGACTTCTTCTTCTTCTTGGATGGTTAATTCTTGACAGAATGGTCGTGGTTGTTCAGTATTGGAACATAAAAGAAATAATAGACGACTCGCACAATAAAAATCATATATAAGTCTAATTTTAAAATAAGGTACAGTTAGGTCGATTCTCTATCGGCGAGTGGTTTGTAGATGCGGAGGGCCATAGACCGAAGAAGTAGCAATAACTACCCCGCACTCCTTGCAGCCCCCTTGGCTGTCCTCGGCGGTGTAATGGCGCCGACATCCTCCCGGCGCTGGAAAGACTGCATGCTTTCCAGTTAATCTAAGTCCTCCGGTTTAGGAAGCATAACAATCCTATTAAGAGCGCGTCGCACAGTTCCGCGCGCTGTGTCTATGTCCGCGACACGTGTCACTCCATCCGTTCCCGTATAGAGCTTCCTTATTCGCCCGAGAAGCCAATGCAAGGGTGGAGAATTCTCTTCCTTTAGGAGGACTAGGTCGTCGAGCTTCAGATCTCCTAGATTCATGCGCCACTTGGTTCGTGTCTGCAGCTCGGCAATATATTCGCGAGACCAGCGATTCCAAAAGTGCTGTCTTGCCTGCTCGATTCTCTAGAACCTGTCGAGACGGTGGGTATTAGTTTGCTGTAAGTCCAATGATGGCAGCGTGTTGAGTGGTATACCAATTAAAAAGTGACCCGGAGTCAAGGGATAATAGTCGTTTGGGGAAGAGCTTAAAGGGCAAAGAGGACGACTATTAAGGATGCACTCTATTTGTGTGAAAAGCGAATTCAATTCCTCAAATGTCAAATGAGTTGTGCCTAGAATTCTTTTGATGTGAAATTTAGCCGACTTTACACCGGCTTCCATTAGACCGTTGAAGTGAGGAGCGTATGCGGGTGAGAAACAAAATTCGACTCTTTCAGAAGAGGCAACATCAAAAATATCGTTGGCGTTATGTTTAAAAAATTCTTTAAGCTCTCTTGAAGCGGCGACAAAATTACCACTATTGTCACAAAATATTTGCTTAGGCAAACCTCTGCGAGAAACGAATCTCTTTAAAGCTAAAATGAAGGCATCTTTAGACAGATCACTCACTGCCTCTAAATGAATGCACTTATATCTAAAACATATAAAAATACATAGATAACATTTTGTAATTTTACAACCACGACCCTTGCGATCCGTGATCATAAATGGTCCAGCAAAATCAGTCCCTACTGTAACAAATGGAAAATCTGGCATAATTCTTTGGGAAGGTAGGTTGCCCATTATGTTTTGAAGGCTCTGCCCCTTAAAGCGCCTACAAACCGTGCAGCCGTTTACAGTGCGTTTTGCTATGTTTCTGCCCCCTACAGGCCAAAAACGCATTCGGATTGCGGCTAGTAAAGCTTGAGGACCTGCGTGTAAAAGGCGCAGATGTTCTTGCTGAAATAAGAGCATTGTGAGCTTATGCTTTGGACTTAATAAAATAGGGTGCTTCATATCAAATGTATACTCAGAAGCTTGAATACGTCCACCTACTCTTATAATGCCGTTATGTAAAAATGGGTTGAGTGAGGCAATGTGAGACTTATGGTTTACTGAATTTCCTTTTAACAATAAATCATACTCCTTTGAGAATGACTGTAACTGTGATAAATAAACTAATGAAAGTAAGGCTTTATCAAGCTCGGTTATTGTCAATGGACCTTTAGTTTTAGTATTTGCAATTTTAGAATTATTTATAAATCTGTGTATTTCACCATTGTATTTATATCTTTTTAAAAAGATGACTCAGGGATCATGCCTTGTGTCGCGAGGACTTTTATTAAGCGGACACAAAGGACATCCAGACTTAGGGCAATAATTTGTTGATCTACCAATAATTGTCCTGCATGAGATTTTTTTTTTTTACACTCTTTCACACAATGCCATCTAGTCCCAAACTAAGCAGAGCTTGTACTATGAGTACTAGATAACGGGTAAACATACTTAAATACTTCTTTTTTTGTAAATACATACAAATTATACATAGAAAACACCCAGACCAATGCAAATGCAAACAATCATGTTCATGCACACATAGATTTGCATTGAGCGGGAATCGAACCCGATCTGCGTAGCAGTCATGTTGAATAACCACTACGCCCCAGAGGTCATCGAATTGAACACGCGACCGCGGTGCAACCCAGGCACTTATGCCCGATTTACACATCGACAAGTACAGTAGCGAGTTAAGTAGTAAGTTGTTGATTTAGTTGATTTAAATAGATCTTCATCCTATTTTTTGGCGAGTTAAGTTGGCGAGACGCGAGAGAGGGGGCTACTTCGTACTTAACTCGCCAAAAAATAGGATGGAGATCTATTTAAATCAACTTAATTAAGAACTTACTTGTCGATGTGTAAATCGGGCTTTAAGGTTTGGAAGCATGCCATAACACTTTATAATCCAGTGCTATTCTTACGCACCTTACTGATACACTTGACAACAATATAAACAAGTGCTCAGAAGTCATATTTAACTTCAAGTTATTGTTATTGGTATTTAGAATTCATTGTTTTACTTCTCATGAGCGAATCATAACTACTTGATTCACTCACGGGAATTTATAATATCGTGCACGTAATAGTTTTTGTATTAGATATGTAAGAGGTGAGTGTGTTTGTGACCAATGTGACCATGTGATCAGGGTAAGCTACATGTTATCACGAACTTTATACCAAACATATGGTAGGGATATGTTAAGTCACGCGTCTACGCAAATAATAGATCGCTTGGAAGGCAATAATTGCCTTGTTATTTCCAACATACTGCCCAAAAAGCTCGAAATTTGGACTTCCCAATTACGCTTCATTCGAGTCAGCCGTGGCGTATGTCTGTAACCATTTTTAAACAGCATATAAATTGTATGAGTATCTTTAAAGAAAACCAATTCCCTGATAATTAAATTATCTTTGGAACCCCTTAATCATAAACGCCTCTTAAATTTTAGTCAGTTGATTAGCTTAAATTCTGACGTTTTTGTTTGGTAGGTATAAGGTTGATTTTACTAATAATCTCGCTAAACAGTGATTAAATTTAAGAGGCGTTTATGAGTAAGGGGGAGAGTGTTTTGTTTTGTATACCTCTAAAAAAGCACCCTTTAATTATCTCTCTAAGTTCAGTAGTTCAATATAGATGTACTTACATTAATATATCTATTCATATCAGCCCATTAATGTCCCACTGCAGGGACGGGCCTCCTCCCGTGACGGAGGGATACTTGACCTACCAATACCATGGCCAGACGGATTGGTAGGATTTAATTTCAAGTTTTCCTTCTTTTTATTTCGTAAAGCTAATATTCACGGATAGTCTCTTAGTCGGTTTTTACGACACCCATGGGATGAGATTGGGTGGTGACATATTGTATTCTTACTCCGTCACCATACGGATAACTATAGTTCGCACACATTAATATATCTATTGAATAAAGCTAATACAATCATAATACCCCTTATTGGTGGACTGGCTAGGTCACTGGTAGATCACCTCGAATACGATACTTAGAAGCGTTCTATACGGTCTAATTAACAATATCGTATGACATACTGTGTGAGCTTAGTAATTATATATTGTTACAAAAAATGTATACGAGTATCTTACGTGTTATTCCTATCGGGGTAGGCAGGGAACACTGAACGTCATATTGCCAACTTTTATTGTAAAAAAATAATATGTCACCACCCCATCTCATCCCATGGGTATCGTAAAAACCGGCTAAGCGACTATACGTGAATATTATCTTTCGATATAAAAAGAAGGAAAACTTGAAATTAAACCCTATACCAATCCGTCTGGCCAGCGTGGTATTAGTAGGCCAAGAATCCCTCCGTCATGGGAGGAGGCCCGTCCCTGCAGTGGGACATTAATGGGCTGTTATGATGATTGTAAAAAAATGTAAGTTTGTGAGTGTACTCGTATGTCTTAGAAGCCCGTGAACATCTAGCAGAAAAGCAGGAGTACTTTGCACTGGTGCGTTTAATTTCATCATTAAACGCCTTTGCGTGAGTCGTTTTATTAAATGGAAGTTTTTGGTTAATTTCATTCTGTAAAAAAAACCCTGCAATACAATGCTATAATCTCCGTATGGTGACGGAGTAAGAATACAATATGTCACCACGCCATCTCATCACATGGGTGTCGTAAAAACCGACTAAGGGACTATCCGTGAATATAAACTATAATAAAAAGAAAGAAAACTTGAAATTAAACCCTATACCAATCCGTCTGACCAGCGTGGTATTAGTAGGCTAAGTATCCCTCCGTTACGGAAGGAGGCCCGTCCCTGCAGTGGGACATGAATGGGCTGTTATGATAATGATACAATATAAGATCGTAGGTATACTTCAATAACCTATCATACAAAATACTCTTATATAAGGCATACAACAGATACCCTAAAGCAATAGTACTTAATCGTGTATTAAAGACAAATATTATTGTTAGTGATTACATGATTACAAACCTGTTTCCATTGTTTTACAAAACGATTGTAAACGAAGTACTAACTGACGTTTACATTTTTACACACGCAATGAAAAATCTTGATTAACTTGATTGACTTTGAATGTATATTAATGTCTAAAAAACTTAAGTTACTGTTAAATACAACACTTACAAGTATTTTAAGTTATTATTATTTCAGTTAATGAAGTGACCACACCAACTCAACCTGAGTTATTGTATTGTAACTAGCTTCGCCGGCCACATGATGTTAGTAAGTACACAATTACACAAGCCTCTATAGTGAAATCAGTGATCGGTCACTATCGTATAAAAAGTTTCTAGCTAAGAACTTAAATATTACTAGCTTAGAAAAATATAGTTTTGTTTACACTACGCCAAAGTCTTTGTAAGCCTAAATACTACCTTAGTGTAAATAGCCTGCTATTCTACTCGTAGCTTGAAAAAAGTATAATCCGGGCATTAGTGTGGATGAAGAAATAAGAACTAAGACATATGACGCCGCCACCCTCTTTCGTTTCATGGGTAAGAGCATATCCAAAAACCATAATATATTTTACAGAAACGTTTTGCTCGCCGTCGGCACCAGCAAGTCAAGTTACCGTCTATGACATGACAGGACGACACCAACAATTTATACTACGCTAACTCGAAATTTAGGAAAATTCGTTTTTTACGCTAAAGTGCTTAAAATGTGCTATTTTATTTGTAATAAAAAAATCATGAAGTAACATACAAAAATAACGAAGTTACAAATTTTATACAACGCTAAGTACAGGTAATTTTTAAAATCGCTCGATTTAGTTTACGCTAACTTCACTTGTCGCATTATAAGATGGAAGTGCGCTGTTTGAAACACTGTAATAGTATAAATCTAATTCATAGAGCTATTGTTACAATTTAGTCTAAATATTAATAGTTTTAGTGTGTTTTTACAAAAATGAGACGAAAACGAGCTAAATATTTAGTGAAATTTACCAAAAAGGTAAAATATTCATTGAGGAGTGTTGATAAAAATGATGAGATTCTGCTTTGTACTGCTAAAAGAGGTAAGTTTAAAGTGCTTTTAAATATTTTATTGTATGCTAAAGTATATAAAATATGGTTTATAGAATTTACTTTATTATTTTGTAAGTTTTAGCCGCTTTGCTTAAAGTTCGTGTAATACTACGCTAAGTGTTACTTAGCGTAATGTAGCCCGATCGGATTTCGTTCTTCGATTGGCCATGCACTAGTTAGCGACTGTATGTTTTATATTATTTCTCGTATAAAACTTTGTTAAATACTTTATAGAAAGCATATTTTGCCATTTTTAAATGTAGGCTTAAGTTTAAATAAATGCATAATATATTTTTAGAATAAGAAATGTAAAGCAATAAAATCACACTTCTTTAGTACTGTGACCGCCCGTAATACACTACGCTGACTTCTAGTTAGACGTGTGTAGTGCGTAAAATAATATTGTGGAATTAGGGGTATATACGGCTAACTTGCACTAAATTAAAAAATATACACAATTAAGGAAAAATATAAATATGAAATACCTACAAATAAATCATATATTAATCATACAAAATTTCAAATCAAAATCCTTATTAATATAAAAGTTATCGCGTTTTTCCCTTTAAACGCGTCTACTGTAAAGTTCACTTTTATAAGTTAGCTTAGTATAAATTGTTGGTGTCGAGGAGACCTACAGAGACAAATATGATAAGACAACATTAGACAACTTATAAATATGATAAGGAGAGATACTGTTTTTGTAAAACCATACATAAATATAACAAAAAAATACGAATATCAATAATGCACACAAAGAATAGCATTGAACCATTATAATTTATAAAGAATTACTATATTTATTTACAATATATTGTGTGCATTTACTAACAATAAGAATAATATGAGATAGATAACAATATAGAGTCACGCAGCCTCTTAATGATTGGATAAACACTAAGATGCGAATGACGCACTTAAATTGACTGAACACAGTTGCAAACAGTTACCGGACATATCGAATTTATGTACTGATAATGAAATTGTTATTGTGACCTACTTCTAATATATTTATGTATGTTTGGGTTTTTTCTTCAATGTTGGGTGTCATGTGGGACAAAATAGAGATAGACACAGAAGTCAGTCTACAAAGAAATTGCATGTTGACAATGCATGACACCTTTTACGGGCGCATACAATACGTATCTCAAAAACCATATAGTTTTACATAGTTATAGTAAACCATACCATTTACAGTTGTAAACTCTTAAATAAGAATAAAGTTTTCGAATACGAATGTCTTACTAAGACCTAATCTTAGCATTTCATGGATTCTTCGTGCAGGTGCGTGGTAGAGGACGGAACTCTTGCATAATAGCGTCTGGGACTTACCTACGACCCAGATGTAGGTTTAAGGAGAAGGGGATTTTCAATTGACAAAAATAGTCGTAGTTACATCATATTTGTTATTTATCTTCTGTCATTCTCAACAATTAATTAAGTATCACATCTTTAAACGAATGCCACATCTATGTTTTCTTTTACATAAGTAAGCTAAAGTCACAAAGGTTATCGCATAAAAGCGATAATAGGTATAAAAAGTATCATGATATATACTTCTGTTCCTATCTGTTAAGTGGTTACGACTAGCGCGACAATATTCAGGGACAACAGATCTCATTATAGGGTTGTGTTAAATAAATAAATATAAATACCTCTCACATATTCACACAAATCCATCTAGTCCCTAGCTAAGCAGACCTTGTACTATGCATACTAGATAACGGATAATCAAATATATAATAGAAAACACCCAGATCAATGCAAACAATCATGATCATGCATACAAAGATTTACATTGAGCGGTAATCGAACCCGAGCCCTCTGCTTAACGGCCATGTAATATTAGGACTACGCCCTTGAGGTCGTCCTACTAATAATATCATACTTTCATCCATTCTGTGTGCTTACAGACCAAAAGAACTTTAGGTTCTGAATACCATCTCATTAAGACTATAAAACTTAAAGAAATCTTACCTCGTATAATAACGTCGGTTTCTAAAGTTAGTTACGGCATTGCTCGTTAGTATTAACTTTACAATTTCTAACTGATCAGTAATAAGAAATTGTAAGTATCAGTAAATGCAAGAAAGTAAAGACACATAAAGAAAGAAATACGTAGAACAACGTTTCATAATTCCTACACAGAACCTATTCTAGGTACAATTTACAATGATGAGTATAATTTAACAAAACTATTTACAGTAATCATGTCATTGCTAAACAACATACAATCATTCTTAAAAATAAATGTATCTAAATTGAACCATAACGTGACAACCCTAATTTTCTGTAAGTACATATATGACTATTTACCTTTAAGTTTTACCGCTAAAAACAAATACTATAACGGCCATCTTACATTTATTTACATGTGGGAGCATCAACCTTAGCATTGATTTGCAGTTATTGATACTTAAATATATTATACAATGTTGCTTTGACTCCTAATGAAGAAACAATAGTTAATAGAATTATATAACCTTAAAATACTCTTGGGCTTACTGCCTTGAATAATTAGATGTTAATATGTCTATGACATAAACTAGCTATAAATATTTACTTAGCTATAAGTGTTTAGGTAATTATTATAAAAGTTTTCTTTCTTAACAGTTTGTAAATTTTAAAAAAAATAATATTAGGCAAAAAAACTCGTATTAAGTACTTATAAGTTCGTTTGTAAAGAAAAAACAATTAAGCTCGAGAATGTATTTGAGACTGTGTCTTCGGAGTTCCTCAGACGCAAGTCATTGTCTTTTTATCTTAATTTGTCCTTTACTGTGCGTATTACGTATACCCAAGAGCTACTAACTCATAATTTTTACTTCATTTACACAGCGCGAATAGGCATAGCAGGCAGTAAACAGCAGTCAACGGTTCAATATTTACTAAAATATGATATTCATAACAGCCTATTAAGTAATATCCTATTGCAGGGACGGGCCTCCTCCCGTGATGGAGAGATACTTGGCCTACTAATACCACGCTGGCCAAACGGGTTGGTATAGGGTTTAATTTCAAGTTTTCCTTCTTTTTATTACGTAAAGA
The DNA here is from genome assembly GCA_905475405.1 of Schrankia costaestrigalis. Classification (NCBI taxonomy): domain Eukaryota; kingdom Metazoa; phylum Arthropoda; class Insecta; order Lepidoptera; family Erebidae; genus Schrankia; species Schrankia costaestrigalis. The sequence continues at coordinate 6,394,332 of FR997830.1, forward strand.
TAATATTCACGGATAGTCCCTTAGTCGGTTTTTACGACACCCATGGGATGAGATGGGGTGGTGTCACAGTATATTCTTACTCCGTCACCATACGGAGAAAAGATGATTAATTTGCTATTTAAATTATATTTTACGCTTAACACCACGCTTTTTAAGCTTAGACTACTGATATAAATTATCTAAAAGAACGAAAACCCAATATCAGACCAAAGAATCCTTTAACAAATAAACAAGATCTTTCCAGAAAATTCCATCAACGCAGTCATAGTTGACATTCTATTCTGAGCGTGAGTAATTTAGTAATAACACGAACAGGTCTTCACAAAAGGGGTAGTCAATAGGTCTTATAACTCGTGACCTAAGTCATGTAACCAATAACTGGACCAATTGTATAATACAATATAAAAATAATTGGATAATGTGTTTGTTTGTCAAAAATCACGTATCATACTTTTGGTTCAGCGAATCATAATGAATCTATGGTATGAGAGGCATTTCTGTTCTTTTTTATAAATTGACATTAGTATAAATTATTATTATAAACTAAGTTTTGGGCCTCCATCATACCAATGTTGAGCAAATGGCTTCCCCACATGTTTCGATCTAGGGCCAGTAGGCCAGTATATTTAGCAAATGATATTAGGAGTAGGTAGGTACATACTTACTTTTGTATATAATTGTACTAAGAAATAACATAATCATATAAAATCAATCACCTAGAACTTGTACGACGTGGCTTCGTTACATTTGGTCCTGTGTCCTTAACATGGTCTCCTTTCAATACGTTCAAATGATATCTATAAATACAAGCTTAGTATACATAATTGTAACAATTTATCTATAAATGTGTCTTTATTAGAATCTGTTATAGTCTGTATGATATAACCTGCCGGATGCCGTGCACGAGAGGTCGCGGGTTTGGATCCCGCACCAGAGAATTACGTAAATTTTTTATTGGCTTGAGCCTGTAAGTACCTACTTTGTCCCTATAAATTTCAGGTGTGTAAAAGATCCCGCGTCTTTATACAAAAAAAAATACTAGTACATCGGTTACATAGAGTTAAAAAATGAGAAGATAGGTTTAATATTTACCAATATCAAGGATGCCCTATGTTCTTTTCGCTGTCTCTGTATTTATATGTCCGTCATTTATCTAGACTGCGTTTTAAATAACTAACTGTCTAGTCCTCATAGTACAAGTACATGTTCATAGAATAAAAAAACTTTGTCTTATATTGTTACCTTAGCACAAGTTCTTCTTAGTTTGGTACTAAATGGCATTGTGAGAACGTGTGAGGAAAAAACATCAAGAGAACATTTTAAGGAAACCTGTACTGTCACGTTTCAATAATTTAAAAAGACTAAAAAATACAAGGATACATGAAGCTGCAACCATGACTTATTGCAACTAACTATAATAAGTATTTGTAAGTACGAGTAACTATTAATATGCATGAGTAAATAAGATCTGTGACTAGATTAATTAAGTGCATCATTAAGTGTCTACATTGTTTATCCTTAGTTACCTACTAAACGAAATCATTCAACATTTAAGCCGAACGTCCACCGCCGGCTAAACTAAGTTGGTTTAGCTTAGCTCGCATAGTTATGCCAGTTTTCCATACATGTGCGTCCACCGCAAACTATAACTACGCCTCTTAAATTTAATCACTTTTTAGCGAGATTTTTGTTAGTAAATTCAACCTTGTAACAAACAAACCCGTAAGAATTTAAGCTAATCAATTGACTAAAATTTAAGAGGCGTTTATGAGTATGGGGGATAATGGGCCACTTGCTCTGCCACTAAAGAACATTAAAAATAATCAAAATGCTAAGCAGTGTAGATTTTATTAAATATACTAGCTCTTTCCCGACCATATCACGAAAAGGTCATAGTTATATTTAAAGTATAGTCTTAAAATAAATACAATAAAATACTAAATAAAAGGTTAATTTAAAAACACATAAATTTAGTTTTTTACATCTTGAGAAAGACACCTTAAATCTTAATATGGTTACATAAAGATACACTGTTTAGTACGCAAAACACAAATTCCATGTAAAATTGGGTAATAGATGTGTTTAAAATGCATGGCACAGGTTAACAAGTTGTTTATTGTCAAACTATTGTACAAAGTATTAAGACTGGAACAGTATATTTTAAATGGCTAGACTTAAATAAAAATTACTTGAATAAACCTTGCGAAAATTAAAAAAAAAGATGTAGAGACGAGGATTGAGAGAAGTATAGTTTAAAAAAGACACATTGAGGAAAGTAAGTTAAAAAAAAATACAATAAAATAAATAAATATTATAACTATTGTTTAACTTCTTTTCTTTATCTACATTTATCACATTTTTTTACATTTTTAAATATAGATATAAGGTCGGGGTCAGGTAAATAAATAAAATAAATAAATAAGGTTCTTATTGGTTCAGGTTATTTTCTAATTCCTTTGAAAGTATACCAAGAATACCATCCACTTCTTATAAACTAGTAAGTATGTAAGTAATAGTAATACTACACTAATAACATGAAAAAAATGTTAGTTGATGATTGTTATTTTTATCAACAGTAACAGAAAAAGAAAGTTTTGGTACCATGGTACCTTTTGTGCCATTATATACCATTGTGCCATGGCACAAAGGTCCTTAACACCATCATCTGAAAGAGAAACCTTTTAAATTTATGGTAATGCTAACATTACATAATACCTTACGTATTGGTTCAGATTTCACCACGATAACCCTAATGCCCTTCAACTTGTACTTAACCTTAAGGTTAAATATGAATCACTATACAAAATGTATGCAATACCAAACGATGCTAAGATTACAACATTCAAACACACCACAGATTCAAAATATTGTATTCTAAAGATATCTTCAGAGATGAATTAAAGAAAGAAGCCAACAATATGTAACCAGCTTGTGGGAGCCATGTTTTTGTCAACAAGCACTTTATTTATTTGCTGAGAAGTCAGGAAGTTTCTTAACAGCCCATTAATGTCCCACTGCAGGGACGGGCCTCCTCCCGTGACGGAGGGATACTTGGCCTACTAATATCACTTGATTGGTATAAGGTTTAATTTCAAGTATTCCTTCTTTTTCTTTCGTAAAGATAATATTGACGGATAGTCCTTAATCGGTTTCTACGATATCCATGGGATGAGATGGGGTGGTGACATATTCTTACTGTCACCACACGGATTGGGAAGTTTACTAGTTCGTGATTTGTCTGACGAAGAATCTGGAATCCAACAGGAAGGATTGATTGCTGTTTTAGTGGTAAGACATTGTGATTGTTTTACAGTGCCACCAACAATGCCAGTTACACAGAACTTACTGTATAACCACGTCATTTTTTTAGACGTGTAGAATGCGTAATGCATTTTCCAAGTTATTTTTTCTTAAGTTTCTAAGTAATTTCTACGTGTATTACTTAGAAACTTGTGTACCGTATATGTGTACCTATAACATTTTCTCGTTGTCCAGTCAACTTGTTGGCAGCCTTGAACCTAACTGTGCTTTGTGTTGGTTGATCTCATGACTTTAAAAAGTCCCGCACAGGGAACGTTCTCTAGTCCGTGAATTATATTTTAGGAGAAACGAGGAAAATATTAGGTCCACCTAATATTTTCCTCGTTTCTAAAATACTACATATTTTTGGACCTACCTATCGACTTACAGATAAACTACATGCGGAAGAAGCAGCATAACATAAACTAGTATTCATAAATTAAAACAAGCACATGTTATGCTCAATTATGGTGTACAACTTTCCGGGTAACAAATTACTGGCTTGTATACCTGTTAAAAGATATATTACAATCTATAATTGCTGATCACCCACCGTGAAGTAATAATTAGCATTATTCAAATGAACTACCAAGATGTATTGTGACTACAATACGCTGATGTTCCTTTGTTTATTGAAATATACTTACTAAAAATAGATTGAAACTGATGAATGTTGTGAGAAAAACACTGGGTGATTAATGAGATATTGACGGGTATTTTATTTAAAACCTTTTTGACGTAAATTAATAACACTGACTCAGGTATTGTTTATACTATAAAACCAAGATAATTAATGCTTTCCCTGCGGATAAACTTTGATTGATATAATGTAACACAGTAGGATAAGAGAACATTGCTTATAGAAAGAAGATGTAGTGACGAGGATACCTACATAGTACTATAAGGTCACTAAACGGTTACCCAACTATGGACTGACAGTTTTACCGAAAAGAAGAAAGAGAATGGAAAAAAATTCGTACTCGCGTCAAGCGCTATGACCAATTTTTTCCATTGTCTTTCTTCTTTTCGGATTTTTATAGTTATACCTAAGCTCTGTAGGTAAAAAAATATGTAATTTGACAGGTTTTACGTTGCTTTACTTGTTTTATTTTAATTAACCAGTAGTTTCAACTGACAGTGAGCGCCTCTTGAATTAAACACTTGTTTTACTTAACTATAATGAGGAATGCAATCATTATTATTTATTGTAAATAAGTTATACATACCCGAGACGACACATACTTAATAATGTTATGATTACACCTATATCTTAACTTAAATGTTAAAATAAAGCGTTAACAAGAAGCTGAATTCCCTATTTCAGTCGGTTGAGTGATATTTTGCAGTAACAAAAGATAAAGCAATGAGTATTTTGTTATATTGCCTAGTCATTTCTTACAGGCGTTACTTTATCATTTCGTTCATTTTCAATAATTGCCGTATAATATGCCTGCATATTATATTTTAGCAAAAAAATAGTCATTAGTTTAATTCTTAGTATAAATAGGTATAGGTAATTGATTAATACAGAGATTATTTAACAATTTATAAGGACTTGTTTATGCATTTTATGGGCAAGTCACCGTGGACAGCTTATGCTAGGTACAGAATCATGTGGTGACTGCGTGTGGTGACGGAGTAAGAATACAATATGTCAATATGGGTGTCGTAAAAACTGACTAAAGGACTATCCGTAGATATTATCTTTAAGGATAACTTGAAATTAAATCCTACACCAATCCGTCACGGATAGTCCTTTAGTCGGTTTTTACGGCACCCATGGGATGAGATGGTGACATATTGTACCTATTCTTACTCCGTCACCACACGGAGTATAGTATATCGTATTAGGTACTTATATACAAAATGTTACGTTAATACAAAGGGAGGCCCCCTAGACTAATTCTGGAAAAAAAGATAATCTAAAGCCCGATTTACACATCGACAAGTACAGTAGCGGGTTAAGTAGGTAATAAGTTGTTTATTAAGTTGGTTTGAATAGATCTCCATCCTATTTTTTGCGAGTTAAGTTGGCGAGACGCGAGAGAGGAGGCTACTTCGTACTTAAGTATATTTTAGATATCTTTTCAAATCAACTTAATCAACAACTTACTACTTAACTCGCTACTGTACTTGTCGATGTGTAAATCGGGCTTTAGCTGTTGTTTGTTCACAACGTAGTACATCTACGTACCTAGATCAATTTACTCTTGACAACATTTAATTACACACTGATAAGGTATTTCATTCATTTGAAGACCTTGAGATTTTATTTATCAGCATCCGTTATCTGCCATTGCATTACAATACAAAACAAATTAGAACGCTATTTTGTTTACTAACTAAAGCTGTTATTGCTTAAAAGTAGTAATACTGTTTTCATCATATGCCTATAATAAAAATAAATTTCAAAAAATATCTTATTATTTATGCATTTTATCCGCACAAGTTATTGTATTCAGCCGGAATCAAACCCGAGACCTATGCGTAGCAGTCACGTAATCTAAGCACTACAATACCAAAAGTTAATCACATTCCTGGAAAATCCCGGTGCACATCCTTACAGGCTCCCCAAGGTGACTGTATGCTAAAAACATACCTACCCGCGTGGAATGAACCTTTTTACCAAGAATAAATAATCATCATCATCATCATATCAGCCTATAGACGCCCACTGCTGAACATAGGCTTCCTCCGTTTTCGTTTCAGAATAAATAATAATAAAGAAATATTCACGCACATCTCTACACAGCGCCATCTGTTCCCAAAGTAAGCTAGGCTTAACCTGCTTGTGTTATGGGTAAAAGAACAACGGATATTTATACTTATATACTTTTCATTTTTAAATAAAATATATTTGTAAATACATACATATTATAATAGAAACTCTCAGACCAATGCCAACAATTATGTTCATGCACACAAAGATTTGCATTATCGGGAATTGAACCCGAGACTTCTGCGTAGCAGCCATGTAATATAAACACTACGCCAAAGAGATCGTCAAAAAGGAAAGATACAAAGTAAAAGTTACCACATACATAATTCTGTCCCTTGGTCTCAAATCGCACAAACAATTTAACCGTGTGGGATTCAAGCCTAAGAAGACCATGGCTAGAGCAGTGGTGGTATACTATAGTGCACGTTGAAGTTCTTGCTTCGTAATGAAAGCATAGTTATAGAAGACACTTTTTCATTCCATAGCCTCAAGTAAATAAATAAATAATCCTCACACATTCACACCGCGCTCTATAGTCCTAAACTAAGCTGAGCTTGTACTATGGGCACTAGACAACGGATAAACATACATACTTAATTATTTTTTCTACCAGATGCAAACAATCATGTTCATGCGCACAAAGATTTGCATTGAGCGGGAATCGAACCCGAGACCTCTGCGTAGCAGTCATGTATAACCACTACGCCACAGAGGTCGTCAAATAAATAATTAATTACCGCCTCGTGTCACGAGGCAGCGTGTCGGGGCGGACTCTAGTGTGCACAAAGAAGCGGGTTCGAATCACTAACTGTCGTAACAAATTGTAATGCATAATAATAAAACGTAGCTAATCATAATAAGAATGCATATTAAAATTAAATACTTAATGTTTTTAATAATATTTTTGCATAACTTTAACATTATGTAACTTTTTGCACTAAAACAACGTATTGCCATACTTTTAGTGATAGCAGTGTGTATAAACGTGCGTAAGGGCTGCAATAGAACAAGTCGTGCAGTAGTAATTATAGGTTCTTTACCTTTGAAATTAGCTTTTTGCCTTACTGACTAAATTTGATCTTAAATATTTCCTCTTTACACCACCAAAAGTTAATCTAATCCATGGTAGCTCCTGGTATAGAGTCCTATATAGACTTCCTTGGACTCCTGTCCAATTGTGCAATTAATACATTCATTTAGCCGATGCATTCTTTCGAATGCAGTCATTTATTGTTTGATTTTTTCCACATTGTTTTTTCTCTAGCGTAGCCTATTACCGCACAATGGAAAACATGAAATATCGGTATATTTACGAGTACGAGTTCTACCGTAGCACCAGTGCTGCAATAACAGCTCGAAGGGTTAATTATGTGTACGGCGCTAATGTCGCAAAAAAAGCACGGTTTTGGTTTCAACGTTTTCGTTCTGGAAATTTCAAACTTCAGAACTAACAACGTCTACGGCCGAAGACCAAAGTGAAAAACTGTGAATTAAAAGCTGATGCTGTATGGAAGCGGATCCATCACAAAGCACTTCAGAGGTAACGGCAGGCTTCAGGGTAAGAGACAAAATTGTATCAATCCACTTGAATCAAATTGGAAAAGTAAAAAAATCTTGAACAATGGGTACCTCATGAATTGAGTGAATCGAACTTGAAAACACGGGTTGACTGCTGTGTTACTTTGCTCAACCGACACAATGATAAAGGGATTTTAAATCGAATCATTACTTGTGATGTAAAGTGGATACTGTACGATAATCGGAAGCACTCGTCGCAATGGATTAACCCTGGAGACCCAGAAAAATCCTGCCCTAAACGAAAATTTACCACGTGGTTCTCCCTTCTTCATGCATCAGTTTCCCGCTGCCCTTAGGTACTAGACCGTCTGGTCACCTTGTGAGGAGTCTCCCCACCTGTCTTCCAGTACATGACCGTACTTCCAGAACCTTTTTGACCCAACTTTTAGTTCAACGCACTATGTGCCCACCGGCTCATTAATTGTGCTTTCCTTAGCGCAATCTAAATACATACAAAACGTACAAACCAGGTTTTTTTTTCTATTTTCTACTTAGAAAAAAACCTTAACTTACCTTTGCTTAGAATTTTATCAGAACCCGAAAAGCAAGCTTCATTACTCATTCGATCGCGCAGGGAAACCATATCATAACACTATTCTTTACCCTATGCGTCACTTGTGCTTTTTTATAAGGCCCATAATAAGTGTCTAGGTTTTCAAATAATCAGTAAACATAAATAGACTGTATTAAAGTTTAGTTTTCTCCGTGTGGTGACGGAGTAAGAATACAATATGGCACCACCCCATCTCATCATTGGTGTCGTACCGATTGGTTGGTGTAAAACCGACTAAGGGACTATCCGTGAATATTACCTTTATAAGATAAAAATAAATAAAACTTGAAATTAAACCCTATAACGTCTGGCCAGCGGGGTATTAGTAGGCCAAGTATCCCTCCGTCACGGGCGGAGGCCCGTCCCTGCAGTGGGAAATTAATGGGTTGTTATGAAACTTTAGTAGAGATAGTTATAAAATTAGGCTTAAAAGATTCCATTCGATCCAGAGGGAAAAATCTCATATACAAACCTAATTCGTTGTTGACAATAGATGTTTTATTTTGCAATAGCTAAAATAAATAAAAAAATTTTGAGTAAATATAAATTGGGCAAGAATTAAATCTTTGTGTTCAAAATGTAACGCAAGTTCGCCGTTAGTTTGCTGTGATAAGATAATTTTATTTACTCGAAGGCATAATATTGGTTAGGTAATGTTTCGCATAAATTACTATAAAAACCTTTGTGGAAATCATCAGCATCATCAGATCATATCTCGACTTCAAGTAGACAAAATGAAAATCTTGTTAGTGTGCTTCGTTTTGGCGTTGGTAAGAATATTTTACTTTATTTACTACTAACTACATAACTGGTAAAAACTACTAGTTTTTATATCCTTTTAGTTTGTTTTTATATCTGGTGTAAGGCTGGGCCTCTAGTACCACGATCTAATACACGTCCTGGATGAGAACCATCTTTAGCTGTGATTTGCCTCGTTGGCGAAGCGGTCATACTCGTATATGCGGGTGCCGTTCGTGAGGTTTAGGATTATATCACAATCCTCACGTAGGTACAGGAAAATGATCAACCAATAATTGTCTTAAGCATGTCCTTAAAAGACTCTGCAATACTTACAGGACTCGATCCTCATTGCTGGAGTTATCTTTATACTCATGATTCCATGGCCGATTTATTTTTCCGTTACGATCAACAGCGAGCAAACGGCATAGTTATTAGTGGATCTTTACACCACCCCAGTTTTTCCGTTTTCGGTCCCTGCACAAGTCAGTTTTTTGATTAATCAAAAGCCACGTTAGACATTGTAACAATTTTATCACACATTTATTACGAGAGTTTTACAAATTACAATAGACACAGCGCATAGATTTAATGACTCAGATTGCTTAAGTTGATAAAATTGTTGTTTGGGTATTTCTATGTAAACACAATGTGTATGTATTAGGTACTTTTACCAAAAATATTTATTCTAGATTTCCCATTTCTCATAATGTGTGATGGCGTTGTGTGAATGTATGAGAGAATATTGTATTATTTACACGAACAATAACATATAGTGAAATTAACACGGTGTCCCCAAATTTATCTGGTATCTTAAAACTGTCAAAAAAAAGAAGAACTTGATTAAAACCCTATACCAATCCACCTGCTCAACTTCGTTTTAGTAAACCAAGTTTCACTTCATCACTTGAATATACCCTTCTGTTCAATCATCTAGAGAATATTGGTATCACAGAACATTAAAATACATGTATTTTAATGTTCTGTGATTGGTATTAAGTATGATAAATTAATAACTTTATCGTTTTATAAACTTGCAGTCCTGCACCGCATTTGGAGCCCAGGAGGAAAACCATGCCTTGGTGGTACGGTCCCGTCGGGATTTAATGGAACAATCAGTGTAAGTTTTTTTTTATTATATATTTAATTATAAATTTATCAAAATAAGACACGACAAGACTATGAAGTAGGTACTTTTTTTACTAATTACTTGCCCTGAGTGTTCGAGAAATAATTAACTTACTTCGATTATATTTAATTAATTGATTGAATTAATGGAACCTATAAATAATGGCCTCAATTAAGCAATAATAAAAACAACTTTAAATTCAAGGTAATTATGCTTCGTAATATAGCGTATTATTGTACCATTGCCATTTTTAACCGACTCCATAACCATTTTAATATGTAACCGAACTGACCCCTCACACGGTGGACCGACGAACTACCTAGCTAGGACGGCGGGAAGCCGATGAATGAGGGAGGCAAAGGACCGCACAAGGTGGCAGTACTTGGAGGAGGCCTATGTCCAGCAGTGGACCTCGATTGGCTGATATGATGATGAACTAAAAACCTCCTCGTTTACAGTTCGGTAACATTTGAAAATGTTTTACTAAAGAACTTATTGCTCCAATTTTTGTAAAAGGTTTTACTTTTAAAATCTTAAATATACTTACTCATTCTTATAAAGAATAGTAAAATAGAATAATACCTACAGGTATAGTTGGCAGGCAAACATAACATAGGTACAACTCATTCACAACTTCATTTCATTGTCATATCAACTGTCTGAACAAGGTTTCATCGTATACCTACTGTGAAATTCATAAGCCTTAGATAAATATTTTAGACGGTCAATCATTGCAAATATTATGTAGGTATTTCCGTCATTTCAAACGACTGAAAGGATATGTTAATATTCATTTTAAAACAACAGGAAGTTAGTGGAAGACTTAGTAGCAAATTTGGAGAAGGCGGCCAGAGAAGCAATGGACGCTGTTTCTAATTTTACAAATGGAGTATTTCAAGAAGCTGGAGAAGTCAGAGACAAGATCGTGCAAGATATAGAAACTTTTAGGAATAGAGTATCTCTAGCTATTGAACAGGTCTTCGAGAGGTTCTCCAACACCAGTGCAGCTGTCAGGGAATGTGTTGATGTAAGTTACCTTGAATCAATTTCTACGTATATTTAGTAATAAAATGTCAACATGCTATTTTTTACAGGACTGTATTCTGTGACGCGTGTTGGGAGAGGCCAGCAGTGGACTACGATATGCTAGTATATTAATGTCAATGTCACTTCTCTTGACGAATGTAGGTTGTCAGAACACCCTATATATAGGATCTTCCCTATATATGCAACCTTTCTTTTTTTTATATTTCTAGAGGTAAAAATATCTGCGTCTTTTCATATCAGTCAAAAGATGTCTTCTTCTGGAAATAGACTTTCTCCAACCATTTACACAGCGTACGATTCTGTACCTTCTTCACCCATTACTACTATACAGGGTGGCTCATTGAAATCGGTCAGTATGGGAAAATCTTAAACTATAAGTCATAGGATGTTTTGTTCTTAGGAAACATGTCACCGATTTTAATAAAAAGAAAAACTGCAGTCATACTTGTGAAAAAGACACTGTACATAGCCCGGAATCAAACGCGGTTGTTTTGCAAAAATAAACTTATACTTTTTTTATTTAAATACCGATTCTGTAGGTCATAAGCAGTAAATAATTCTATGAAACATTATGTCTAAAATGAATAAAATGCTTTGTTTTTACATAGGTACTTACATTTATAATATGTAGTAGGTGTTCGATGTGGCCACCGTACGTCATTCGAGGCCGCCCGTTCTTGTGGGGTTACGTTAAGGATGAAGTGTACATAACAAGCTGTGATAACGTTGATGACCTTTTAGGTCAGCCATAAAATCAATGTTAACGCAAATTCACCACATAAAGATACAAAATGCAATGACATGATCGTTACCTAAACGTGTTGAATATTGTGTTGAAAAAAAAACGGTGGCCACTTTGAACACCTACTATGATAAATGAAAGTATGTGAAAACAATGCATTTTATTCATTTTAGACATAATGTTTCTTAGAGACATTTACTGCTTATGACTTACAGGATCGGTATTTAAATAGAAAAAGTCGATGGCGATGACGACCTCGGTGGCGCGCCGGTAGAGCCAGCGGCTGCCGCGCATGAGGTTGTGGGTTCGATCCCCACGCAGGACAATAATTTGTGAGATCCACAAATTATTGTCCTGAGTCTGGGTGTTCTATGTGTCCGTTAATTGATGTTTGTAAAAGTCCCCGCGACACAGGGCATGATCCCTAGTGCGGGAGTTGTCTTTTTAAAAAACACAAAACACAAGTATAAGTATATTTTTCAAAACAACCGGGTTCGATTCCCGGCTGGGTACAGTATCTTTTTCAAATGTATGAATGCAGTTTTTCTTTTATCAAAATCGGTGACATGGTTCCTAAGAACAAAACATCGTATGACTTATAGTTTAAGACTTTCCCATACTGACCGCTTTGAATGAGCCACCCTGTATAGTAGGTATACACAGCAACACATCAAGTTAAACATTTTCATTTGAAATTGTGTCTTATTTCAAGGCATTAAGGTACATACTCATGTACCTTGATTCGTCTAGCTTGATTAGTTGCTGTGTGTACCACTACTTGTACCTAACATACTATCTAAATCAAATGTATTTCAGTCTCACAGGGACCAAGCTTCAGCCGCATTTAACGAAACTCTTGCCCATACAATGGAATGCGTTGACGAACGTATAGCTGATGTGGGAAAGCTTATCCAAGAATTGAAAGTCCTAGCTACCAACGCAACAGCTGATGCTGGAGCAGCCATTCAAGACATGAAGAAATGTACTCAAGAGGGTACTAATCTTTTTAATACAGGATCATGCCTTGGAGGAGTTGCAGTTCAAACTGAGTTGAAATCCCTCAGCTTTTTTACACAGAGCACAATTTTAGTAAGTACTGGCTTTATTTCTTAAGAACCTTAGAATAACCCCCTTGTAGCAATAGTCTGGCTAAGCGCCATATCCCAGTGGTTCAATTATGGAACTACACAGATATTTTGTCCCAGTAGTCACATGGAACTAGCATACTGTTAACACAAGAAAAAAATTGAGACATTGCAGAGACAATGCTTCTCCAGCGACAGAAGGTAACTTGATTACTTGAAGTTTACAGGGCATGTACCTACCTATACCTAGCTTATTTTTAACTTCCATGCATTTACCTATGGCTTATTTTTGTAGTTGTAACTTTTTACTGATACGTATCACAAACGGATGCCACTCACGTTCACATGATCATAGAAGCTAAAATAATGTCTAGAATTGTGTGTGTGAGCGATGGCTAGTGTGCGTTGCTCGAGCGCGCTTTTTAACCGACTTCAAAAAAGGAGTAGGTTCTCTATTGGGCTGTGCCTACCTCTGTATTTAGAACAAAGTCATGAATATACCTACATATTTATTAAGTAGACCATATTCAATATGAAAACTTTTTTTCTATTACCAGATCGGACGCATTAACCTGTCAATTTCAACCTTACCAGCGACCCTAGAAGTATGTGCTGGCTCACGACTCATCCAAACAGGACTCCAAACCGGCAGGATCATCATGGAAATCGGTTCTTGTTCAGCAAACGCCATCTTTACCCAAATCACTGGATAGATCTAAGAAAATAACTGGTTATGTCATTATTTTGAAACTGAAATAAAAGCGATACCAATTATCTCGATTTTCAATACCAATTTATTCACCCGTAGGTATAAAGTTCTCACACGAAATGCATGTTCGTAATATTGTCTACCACCTAGTACTTTTAAAAACTTTAACTAACTTCAAACTCTCTCGATAGCGCGACGGTAGAGCAAGCGACTGCCGTGCACGAGGTCGGGAGTTTGATTCCAATGCAGGACAGTTATTTAGACGATTCACAAATTAATTGGCCTCAGTCTGGATGTTTATTCTGTCAGTTATATTGGAGATCATTAAGAGTATGATCCCTAGTGCGCGAGTTGTTTTTAAAAATAAAAAAAAAGTAAAATAGGCATGTTTTATTAGTAAATTAAAATCTTATATCTTATACAGGCATACATAAAATAACTTTTTATTTAACTTGGAATGTAAAAAATAATCTCTTTATCGAGGACACATTGCGTGGCGACCACCATCTACTGGCAAAGTCACACCTGTGATAAAACTAGCTGCATCACTAGCTAAAAATATTATCACTGATGAAACCTCCTTGGCTTCACCAGCTCTTCCCAGTGCATGAGTATTCGCACACTTCTTTAAGAATTCTTCATATTCTTGTTCATTCATACTACTCTTCATGTGGATTCCAGTATTTATAACACCAGGATTAACAGCATTTACACGAACTCCTTTTGGTGCTAAATCAAGCGCCGTACATCTAGTAAATTGATCCAACGCAGCTTTGGACACGCAATAAGCCAAAACATTAGGAAAAGATCTTACTCCGGTAACGCTCGACACATTTACAATATTTCCCTTTGTTTGTATGAGGAAAGGAACGGCTAATTTTGTTAGAAGAAAAGGACCACGGACATTGGTTTCCATAACTCTGTCAAATTGATCCAATTCGGTGTTTTCAATAGTGCCTGATTCAAGAATGCCAACGCTATTAACAAGTACATCAATTCTATTAAATTCCATAGCTGTATAATTTATAATCTTTTCAATTTCTGACTGTTTGTTTATATCCGCTACAACAATTACCGGTTTCAACTTGCTCGGTGAATTTTCAACGCATTGTTTAGCTACTTTGTTTAAATTTTCCTCGTTTCTTCCGGTGATCACGACATTAGCGTCAAGCTTAGCGAAGTCTATAGCAGTTTGAGCACCAATTCCTGAACTGGCTCCGGTGATGAGTATAACTTTGTTAGAGAACATTCTTGCTACCTGTACCAAAAAATATTTTAATTATTTTAAGAACGAAACTTAGTTATAATTATGTAGAAGAGCTCTAAACCTACTTCCTTATGTCGTAATATAATTGTTATTCTCAAAATTACACTCTTAAAAGTCTTTGTAAAAGGAAAATCTTTCAAAAAATACACCCGTATTTTCTAAAAGATTTTAGGTAGGTACGGCGAAGCCAAACGAAATAAGTACCTACTTCAAATTATATTATCTAATCTTCATTTATAGTTTACGAATATTGCAATTTTATTTTCAGCTATGTATGGTATGTTATTTATACTAGCGGCCTGTCCCGGCTTCGCACGAGCATTATTTTTCCGCTTTTCTGTTGAAAATTTTCCTGAATTTTCTTTGCTATAAACCTCACGGAGCCCGAGACCTTTCCAATGAATGCAAAACCGAGGAAATCGGTTCGCGCGTTCTGGAGTTATAGCGTCAGGAAGGAAAACCCGACTTATTTTTATTTATCTGTATATGTAGGTACTTATTATTTTTTACATCGATTGAAAACTGCTATCGCCCAAGAATTGTCAATATAGCGTTTTAATAAGAGAACTCTACGTTTTAAAATTAAAACACTTTTAATTAGGTTTCTTTATGGTAAAGTTGTGAATGTATCCAACTATTCTTTGAAATGTCTTTGACAATGTGAGAAAGAAATAATTATGTATATGGCGAAATCGCATTATATCGTGACAAAAACTCAAACAAACGGAGATGTCAACTGGCCACCAAGGCCATGCGATTTTACACCGTGGGATTTATAAAAAAATATTTGAATTCAATATTTATGCTAATTTCATTGTTAATAAACTATATCTCTACCATTAACATTTGCTTTTAGATGTGTTAATTAGCGCTTAGGGACTAAAATAAGAAAGAAAAACCGTGAAAGTATAAGTATGGATTGCACGGGAAATGTTTGAGTAGCCTGCGTACCTATTGAGGCATAATAGAGCATGCACCCAGAAAGACAGGGTGGTAAGTCCAGCCAATATCATAGGTATATGCAATTGGTTTTTAGTTTATCCAAATTACCTAGACTATTGCAAACATTAATTCATAATACATAAGTATAGGTATGTATTCAAACACTTACATTACGCGAGACTACATAACACAAAATAATTTAGCCACAAGGTCAAAATGATCGTCTGAAGTCTGCCTTTTTATAATATACCTACATTATTAAAATTAAATAATATAGCGCCAGCTCTAGCCCAAAGGTATGATTATTACATTGCAATGTGATAAGGAAGTCTCGTCAAAGTTACAAGGTACCTAAATCTTCTCCTATCCCTTTTACGACACCCGAATTACATGTGCGTGTGGTGTGAGTGTTCTTTTTAAAAAGTTAGTCCAAACATGACGAAATTTAAGAATGATTTAGGAAAAAATTGTGAAAAGACAACGGCGTAGATAAAAAAATTGTGAAATGCATAGAAAAAAAGTTACGGTCAAATAATTAGAACACTCAATCCGGCGACCAGAAAAAATTCCTGCACCTTGGATCTCAGAAATATAGGAACAATTTTGTTGTGAAATAATTGTACAGATTTAGTGAAATATATTCCCAATTATTCAAATGTTTTGACTGTTTATTTCGATTTTATAAAGGTATTTGTAGAACACTCAATCCTCCTATAGCGCAGATTGAAGTATTAAAAAATCTTAAACTATGGCTTAATAATTTCCTGACTTTGATACTCTATTACACGAACACAATCTAGGATCAATTTGTGAGACACAAATCATCATAAAAAATATAATAGTTTAAGAGAAAATTAAACAAATACTTTCTATGGAATGTTCCGTGTGAGTGTTCCATATTTTGGCGTAGGTACATGAATTTAACCCAAACTTGTATGTCAACCCAGACTATAACTGAAATTGTGAAAATATTTGTACTAAATTTTAAAACGTCTTCTGAACTTGATACGGTATTATTTTAATAATTATCAACTTAATTATAATTCTTAGCTAGAAAATGGACTAGGCTGACCATGACTTACATTAAAATAAAAGTCTTTTTTTGTTATATGCGGTTCATTGCAATCCTACTAATTAATTATATAAAAAACAGGTAACGGGTTATCCGTGTGGTGACGGAGTAGGATTACAATATGTCACCACCCCATCTTATCCCATGGGTTTCGTATAACTGACTAAACCGACCGGACCCAATTATATTATTATTTTTCTCTTTTTTTTTTACAAAGTATTCCGTTTTTAAATAAGTATACCTAAATATAAAAAGGTAGACCCACCAGCAACGGGTACAAGGACCAAGCTGGTGGTTAGGGCATGTCAAGCAGTACTGTCTTTTACATCAGACCTATCATCCAACTGTCAAGCGCGAATCTTCTTAGATGTTGATAGAGACTCTTTGGAATAAGTTCATTTACCGAAATTACTATCGGAACAATGATTGCCGAATGATTGCCAAGTCCAAATTATATGGGTAGGGTACTTACCTATATTACGATATTTTTGCATCGACAAGATGCAAAAATAAAATAAATAACATAATAATAAATGATAAAATATAATAATAATAAAATAATTTAAGAGCAAGTTGTTGGTGGCCAAGTCTGGCTACTTGGTTGTGACTATGCAAGTATTCACCATTCGCAAAACGAGAACAACCGGAAACAATATGCCAGTTACTCTCCGGGACAGTGATATAATTTATATCAAATGTACCATCCTTGAAGACATATTTCCGATAATTCTTAGTCATTACGACTTTGTCTAAAAGATTTTTAGATTTGCAAAACAAAGATGCATTAAATTATAAACTATATTTTATTGTAATAAAACACAAAGAGTAGTTTTATTTTTATTGAATTTATGGTCAGCCTAATCAGCTTTATAGCATAGAATTTATGATTGAGATTTATTTAAGTTGATAATTGTTAAAATAATACCGTATCAAGTTCAGAAGACGTTTTAAAATTTAGTACAAATATTTTCACAATTTCAGTTATAATCTGGGTTGACATACAAGTTTGGGTTAAATTCATGTACGCCAAAATATGGAACACTCACACGGAACATTTCATAGAAAGTATTTGTTTAATTTTCTCTTAAACTATTATATTTTTTATGATGATTTGTGTCTCACAAATTGGTCCTATATTGTGTTCGTGTAATAGAGTACCTATCAAAGTCAGGAAATTATTAAGCCATAGTTTAAGATTTTTTAATACTTCAATCTGCGCTATAGGAGGATTGAGTGTTCTACAAATACCTTTATAAAATCGAAATAAACAGTCAAAAACTTTTGAATAATTGGGAATATATTTCACTAAATTTGTACAATTATTTCACAACAAAATTGTTCTTATATTTCTGAGATCCAAGGTGTAGGAATTTTTTCTGGTCGCCGGATTGAGTGTTCTAATTATTTGACCGTAACTTTTTTCTATGCATTTCACAATTTTTTTATCTACGCCGTTGTCTTTTCACAATTTTTTCCTAAATCATTCTTTAATTTCGTCATGTTTGGACTAACTTTCTAAAAAGAACACTCACACCACACGCACACCCGAATTACCCTTGTACGAATTACAAACTCACGTGTCGATGCGTAATCAAGATTTAAAATTTTACCACGCTCTATCATCATGAAGTTCATGAAGTCATAAAAATACACAAGGAGTTTACAGAGAAAAAATAGGTAAGTATCTAAGTATAGATACGAACTAAAAATCCCGATACCAACTGGTCTAGTCAACTTGGCAGTAGTAGGACAAATTAACTCCGCAACAAAGCTAGCCCGTCTACATAAAACATAATAATAATAAATATGAAAGTTTACATTCTTATTAGTTCCTACACTGCAGACTGTACATTGAAGGTAATCTATCTGTATGTACGGTCGGGGTATTTGCCGCTCGACCACCCACGCATGCGATACGTGGGCGTGCCACGTATCGCATGCGCCGCGTGCCAAGCGATTCTCGCCTAAGGGTGGTCGAGCGGCAAATACCCCGACTGTACCTATACAAGGGGATAATTATTTGTAACTACTTTATCCCCTTACCTACCGGCAGGGAATGCTGATTTACAAAAAAAATATCATAATAATATGCAGAGTGAGAAGGCCTGTTTAATAATACCTTTTTATTTATAACAACTATTAACCTATTAATTTCGCGCAAGGACAATGAATAACTTTTATTTTTGCGGTCTGAGACAGAGTAAACAATAATAATAAGTACGTACTTTTGCCTCTGAGATCTACCACCAATTGTATTTATTTATTAATGGCCTCATGAACATAGTTACATATTTTGCCAGTGTCAAGTGAGAGATATTACATTCAGTACAAGTAAAAGTAAGTATAAAAGTAACATAAAAAATAACATTAAAAAGTCGATGCTTCACTTTTCATTGTCTTTCTTGAGAACTTGACGGGAACGCGTAAAATGGAGACAGGAACAGCAGGACCACAATGCCACCAGCTATTCACCAATCACTTGCATTTTTATTCATATTAATTTACTGACGACGAACTTGCAAAACAAAACTGCATCTCTTCTGCATCACAAAATCTTCGAAAAATCAATTTGTAAAAAATATATAAATGACAGCTCAACCTCTCGTCATGGATGGCGTCCAGTCAAATTCCTACCACCAATTGGCTGACGTGACGGACGATACGATTGTATTGTATTTCTTTATTATTGGCCTCATGAACATAGTTACATATTTTGCCAGTGTCAAGTGAGAGATATTACATTCAGTTTAAGTAAAAGTAAGTATAAAAGTAACATATAAAAAACAACAATAAAAAGTCGATGCTTCACTTTTCATTGTCTTTCTTGAGAACTTCACGGGAACGCGTAAAACGGAGACAGGAACAGCCGGACCACAATGCCACAAGCTATTTACCAATCACTTGCATATTTATTCATATTAATTTACTGACGATGAACTTGCAAAACAAAACTGCATCTCTTCTGCATCACAAAATCTTCGAAAAATCAATTTGTAAAAAATATATAAATGACAGCTCAACCTCTCGTCATGGCGTCCAGTCAAATCACAGAACAATTATACTCAAAGGAGAAGAATGTCAACTTCATATAAAATTCGTGAGGAAACTTTTCCTAAGCGTGCGGCGCCATCTATCGGGAGCCAAAACTGCGGTTAAAATCAGCAGCGCGGGAAATTGTATTATTTTTTTTATTTAATAAAAACAAAGAGATATATTATATTACGCCCTACATTATTAGGGCGTTATATAATATATCTATTTGTTTATTTTGTTGAAGGTTTAAATTAGGATGACTGTATTTAGAGTTGGATTTGATAATAAAAAACTTCATTTCTTTTACAATTTATTTATGTAAATAATATTCATAATAAAAAATATTCACATTCTTTATTGAAACATTCTTCTCTACATTGAAACTCATTGTAACTTAGCAAAAACCCTATAGGAGTCACTTTCTCAGAACTGGAGTCAATAACGTTCAATTTCACAAAAACACTTCAACTAAGGAATAGGATGCAATTTCACAAAAACACTTCAACTAAGGAATAGGATGCTCGTGCAACGTTTTTAATTCAGGATAAACTTGTTATTTATCGAGATTTTTTATTTATTTACAAGATATTTAGGAATTTACAAAATAAACGGTTTCTTTTCTTGTAGTGTTGACTGTTGACAGCTCCATATAAACAAGTATTAGGTGGTTGCTAGGAAATGACATAACATTTTCTATTTCATCTTTTCTCTCTGTCGTGACTAACAGCCCTAATAGAAACATTGTGTAGAACAGAGTACTTGAGTACCCCCTGAGTCAAATTCTCCGACGATACCACAGAGTACTTTTTAATATCTATACGATATCTGGACGATACGATTGAAGCGACGACGACGGCGACGTGACATTTACTACCACAGAACCTTCCTTTAAATTACTTTACTCTGTGCACAGAACATTTATTATCCTCAAAGGAGTTTACTACTCTGTGCACTAGAGACGTACCGACGACATCATAACGGAATGTTTCAAACCAAGAACAAAATATACTACATGCACAATCTTAAAATAATATCGTTTTTGGTTACTGAGTAAATAATAAATTAAAAGAATACAAAAGAAATTATAACTGTTTAATAATATTGAGATTGATGAGATTAATTTTAAACTTGATATTTAATATCAGCAGCTGTATATTTTTATCTCTGCGACGTAATTATAATACAGCTGTTATGATAATGATGATGAGGTAAGTACTTATAACAGTCTACTTATATATTATGTCGGCGTTAGCTTATGATAGCACGTTCTACGATAGATCGGTCAACTCGAAGTAACACTTTTGGGTCATTTTCAAATTTGGGGCCAAAAAAGTAACGATTTCATGTTTGAACATTTTTTTTATTTTTTATATATTTTAGTATTTGGGTGTATTCGGTAATAAAAAAAACACATATTAATCAAAGAGTCTCATTATTTATTCATAAAACAACACATATATCAACTTTTTAGGTCACACAAATGAGAACCATAATTTCTCTAATGATAAAGTCTTACTTTTTGATGAGAAATCAGGTTAGACCAATGATAAGGTATTATCATTATATATTAATTTCTATTATATCATTTTTTATATCGAGTATTTTATTCTTATGAAGTAATGCTATCAATAAATTAAAATTTGTGTGTAATGTACAGGCACACATATCCCGATCATCAACTGGAAGAGAAACCTAGAATGGTCTTAGTCTTGTAAAGGTGGTGTAACTGGTTTTAATGTTACTATGTTTTGAAAAAAATTTCTTATGCAAGTTTTTCATTGAATCTAATAGATATCGTTGTTGTTTAACGATTCCATGTTTTTTCTTATATTGTTTCTTGCCGGGAGTAATACTACTATTAATATCATCTTCATAAAAAAATTGTATCAATTCCGAAACATTTATGGTGCTAATAGATTTTAAATTATCGCGATTTGTATACATAATACTATTTTCACGGGTCTTACTCGCGGTATTACTGATTAGCCTAGATACTAGTAATATAAATACCTAGGATTTTTTCGTCGTTGATATCTTGAGTATTCGCCTGTACCTACAATACGGCGAATACTCAAGATATCAACAAAGTGAGGGTAGATTCCATTCCCCGCACTTCACAAGGACGACGTTCCGCTGACACCAGTCCCTCCGCGACCACGACCCTTGCAAGTCGGCCGAAACGTCGGAAAAAATCCTAGGTATTTATATTACTAATAAAACATTTAACGTTTAATTAAACATCAGACTTTAAAATGCTGTAAGATTCAAAGTGCCTCAAGAACATTTTCTGCATGAGAAAAATTGCGAATTAAAAAATTCATAGCTCATAAACGCCCCGCAACCTCCCAGCCAGGTCGGCCATTTCATCATCCACGCTTTCGCAACTAATCAACAATAACATTTTCAATGTGCCTCAAGGTTGTACTCAAAAATGCCTGTCAGCTCTCCGGCTACTAGTATCTAGGCTAATCAGTAATACCGCGAGTAAGACCCGTGAAAATAGTATTATTTATGGTGCTGATGTTTCTTCAATCTGTTTCGAAGACACACTATAAGGAGATTGGTAGAAACTTTTAAGTTTTTGAATTTCTTTTTATCAATTAAGTTTGTTATAAAACGTTTTTCTTTCCTACTTGTAGTTGTTGCAAATTTTTGAGCTATTTCATCACTTAAAAGTCTGTCAAATAGTTGCTTCTTATCATCGTTTTTTATATCTTCTGGTTCATTACTCACTTTTCTATTTATTTGTTTAATTTTATTTAATTGTTTTTATAAAACCTTTATTGTTTCTGTATTTGTTCATAAGTGACATAACGTTTTAAATCTGTTTTCGGTGTTGCAGTTTTAGTTTTATTTCAGCGTTACTTCGTACTGGTTTGTCTTGTTGTTGCACCACATTTAAGGGATCTACATTAGGGCTCACATTTTCATCATCTTCACATTTCACTAACTGTAATATTTTTTATAATTCTTTGGCTTACTTTCTTTTTATAATACTTCTTGGCATTCTCTTTCCACTTCTTTCTTTTAATCCGTTTTTCACGCGGACTCAAGTCGGCAATACTTTTAACTTTTTTATTCTTTTTTCGTTTTGTCTTCTTTTCTCTTGCTCAACTGCATAAAGTTCTGGATTCTTTCTAATAAATTTATATTTTTCTCTTCTAGCTATTCTACGTCTTTCTAACTCTTGCTCACTCTTTTTTATTGTTTCGGCATCGTTCGCGAAACTATGCTAAAAGCAAAAAAATGGGTAGAAATAGACGAAGAAACACACACACACACACAAACACAAACATTAGTGAATACAATGTCAACTTCCATGTTAAAAAAACCATCATTAAATACACTACATTTGCTTTTATCATTTGTGTGAATTTCAATATCATTAATGTCACAAAAAATCGACACGAATGAGAGTGACAAGAATGAGATTTTTAGAGGTTTTTTGATTTTGGCTCCAAAATGGAAAGTTCTAGAACGTGACCTTGCCTTGGAAAAAAACAACCCCAGTAATGCTTAATTAGTCGTAAATCAAAACAATACAAAATTAAACATGTTGTAATGTGAAATGTAAATGATAACAATAATTGACAAGTTTGTAAATCTTACCTGATATTGTGATTTTCTCATAAAATAACGACGCACACAACTAATTACTAGCACCTTCGGGAGAAACTGAAGCTGTTGAAGGGCCGCGAAGTGAGGGGAGACGTATAAGCAGAGTACTTTAAGTTTGATGGTACTTTTGTTAACAGTTACATGAATGAAGTCCCTTTTACGGGCAAAGGTGATTATATTCCCACCTAATTAGCAACTCTAACGACCTTGTAATAAAGGTCAAAAACAATGAAAAAACTAAGTTACTTGTGCCCGTTTAAGGGTTAAAAAATATATCAAAATAAAAACGCTTAGAAATCATACTTTTTTTAAATTCATGATTATTTTATCTATTCATAATTGTTCTTGCACCACTATTATTACATAATAAAAAGACATAATATCGATTTCCCAAATACGTTTTTGTTTTATAAAGCAATTATGACAAAAATATCGTTTGGAACCTGTGACATTAATGAGATTTAGTTTACATTTCTAAGCCTATCTCTTTATTTTATTACGAAGATTGTTGCAATGGGGCCTGATGCCTTTCAAAGATTCAGTTCATGTAATGTAGTTTGACTTATGTAAACATACAGTAAATAAGAATTAACCCTTTAACGCACACCTTCACTTTTTTTTTAATTTTCTATATTTTATAACAAATATATGCTGTAGTGGGTTTTTTAAAACAACAAGTTTAAATATTTTTTTCCGTAACTTTTTATTTTCCGAGAAAATTCAGAAAATATAGTGGCCACTATACTGTCCACTGACCGTTCTACATCAGTAACAATCTTTGTATGATCAGTGGCCAATAAACTGGACACTTATAAAAACAGGTTTTTTTCAGTGTAAATAAGATAGTAAAATAAAATCATTGTGTATTTCGTAATCAGTCTTTAATTAGCCTCAAAAACATAACATAAAAAACTCATCACTTCTAAACAAAGAGAAAATAATGTCCATTGGTGACCTTAGGTCAACTTCCTCATTTATACCTATGTAATTACTTACTAAATTTAAACTTTTTAAGTACTAGGAATTTCAAAATTTTTTCTAGCTCCATTTATTTAGATTTTTGGGGGTATCTTTGGGAGTCTGATTCGTAACTATAGGTAGGGACTAAGAGGGAGAGTGCATGCGATGGTGCTAAAGGGGTGTTGGGGAAAGCTGATGTGGAGGTGCTGGTGGAAGAATTTGCGGATATACGTGTACAGGTTCTGAGGAACATGACGCGAGATTGCTACGGCTACTAACGGTATTGGTATTGGAGACAACATCGTCAAAACAGTCATCCACGTCGTAATCGCCACCAATTTCCAAGTAGAAGGCCTGGTCATTAGTGATGGCCATCATTTCAGCCCATTGGTCACCATTCTGCATCTCCAGATCCTTAGGAATAAATTCCTTCCTAAAACAACATTACACGGAAAGAATAAAATGATAATAGTTGTATGTACCTACAAATCGGCATAATTTGATCTAAAAAATACCTAAGAAATTACGAAATTAGGTTATAACTACCGAACCTAAATATTTATGCTTATTATGTTTTTATATCTTATAAATGTACTATATACGTTGTGTGAAATGATACAGTTTATATGTGATAATCTAAATATATGATTCTGAGACTACGTCAAACTCACGTATGCAATTTCTAGGCTAGGATTTTTTGACACACTGGTCTGTGTGTAATTGCAAAAACAACATGTTTATTGTACGGTACTCGATTATATTTGTACATATTGATAAAGAATATGCCATAACTCAATCATTTTACTCACCTTTTACTTGAATACATATTTTTTCTTTGCACTACACTTAGTTGAACTTGACGTTTGCTTGCGATGTTAGCTAACACTAGGGTGGGGGTGCGCAGTGGCCAGTTAACAGGCCACCGTAAAAAATGACGCGAGTTTTTGGCCCTACGCGACGTACTTGAATGCTGGCTTGCAAACAGGCAGTGTGTCTTATTGACTATCGTTTATAATCATAAGTGTTGCCATAGTTATAAAAGTCTTGGAAATATCGACCTTAAAGTGACTGTCCAGTTTACTGGCCACTTTGTATGGACCGTCCTATAAAGGGTTAAATCGAAGAACCTGTTTTTGGCCCCAAATTTGAAAACGACCCAACTACACTGAACACTTCACCATATTCGAAATAACACTACACCATATTCGAAATAACACTACTCAAACAAAACGGGTAACGGTTCCTAGTAAGGAGCACCGATCACGGCCGAAGTCAAATTGTAACTGACTGGCGTCTCCGTCCGGCGGGCCCCACCTAGGGGCTCCGTTGTAGCACGTAGCTAGCTATACACGTCATTGCGACAGTGTCGCCTCTACCGGCATTCGTGCTGCGCTTTGTTTATGAATCAAATTAAGTACTGTTTCCGACATATATTTAATTGGTTTATTTTTAAGCAATATTACACAAAATAAAAACGAAAAAAGAAGAAAAGAAAGTTTAGATAATAATACATTAATTTAAAATAGGAGTTATCTGGAGTATTATATTTATAAAACTCTGGGCCGGCTTATCTCGTGCTGGGCACGGTGTGTGCTGGTAAAATATATTTAAAAATATACCTTAACTTTATTTATATTTATTATACTTTGTAGACGTCTGCGGTTTTCTAGCTGTTCTAAAAATATCAAGTTGTTTAATCAATCCTTCTCGATTAAAATCGACTAAAAATATATCGCAAATTACTAAATCATTCATAGACTATAGACACTTTTCTTTTGTTGTAACAACTAGAGATGGACGTTTAAACCATAAGCAATTAATAAAACGAACTTTTAAAAATAAGCAATTAACCTCACTTTCAACTATAAGCAGTTAAGGTTATTAGCTTTTTACAATGTACTTAAACGACAAAAATGACATTGACATTAAATGCATTAAATTTTATTTTAGTATTGTACTTGACTTAAAAAAGCAAACAACGAACAACGACGCTCGTTATCTGCTGCTCGCGCGTTTAGTGCGTTAGTTGCTTTTATTAAATTTTATTAATTTTTAGTGTGAATTTTTTGCGTTTATAGAGATAGTAATAAGTAGATAGATATTAGAGATTAGATATACCACGATTTTTAAGATATAGTAATAAATAATAAAATAGGAAACATTTGTTAGATTTGCAGTGCGTTTACAAAGATAGTAATAAAAATAATTAAATAGGAAACGTTTGATAAATATGCCGTGCGTTTATAAAGATAGTAATAATATTTTTTTATTACTATTTTTTTATACGCACGGCATATCTAAAATACGTTACCTATTTAATTATTTAATAATAAAATAGAAAACGTTTGTAAGATATGCCGTGCGTTTATAAAGATAGTAATAAAAATAATCAAATAGGAAACATTGTTAGATATGCCGTGCGTTTATAGAGATAGGTACTAATGAATTATGAAACGTTTTTAAGATATGCCGTGCTTTTATAAAGATAGTAATAAACGTTTCCCATTTTATTATTTAATAATAAAATAGAAAACGTTTGTAAGATAATGCCGTGCCTTTATAGAGCTATCTCTATAAACGCACGGTCAAACGTTTCAAACGTTTTACTTATTATATAAATAAATAATTGATTCACAGTAGTATATAAATAATAACTTAATTAATATGTAAATATAAATAAAAGGCTTAAAACAATGGACATATGTTTTATTTTAGACATAAAGCCTAACCAGAAAAATAAAAAACCTCTCCATATTGCGGAATTTTTAAGAACTAATTTTCGTCATTCATACTTTGATCATAACATTGACAATTAAACACGAAAGCAACTTCCTGTCATGTTTTTTTATATTCCTGGTAAGCCTATACCACATTTTTTGTTAAAAGTAAATTTAGGATTATAAAAAATCAAATATATTATTTTAAAATCTATAAAGATTTTATTAAAGATTTTGTTGAAAGAACGTAAGCTCAGGAAGTAAACTTCATGTAAAGAACCAATAGCGTAGGTTAAACTACGGGTTTTTAAATCAATTTAAAATAAAAACGAAATAAGCAGATAAGCAAATAAGCAATTAACAAAAGTCACTTTTGAAAAAAAATAAAACGATAAGTTCGTTTTTTATTTTAAGTCGTTATTCACATCACTGGTAACAACTATAGTTTACTCTATGGCGCGGTAACCCAATAATCTTCGTAAAAAATTGAAATTCCGAAAAATCGCTTGATAGGACTGGTTTGTTTGTTTCTTTGTGAGCAAATTATACATAGGTTTTAAGATAATAGCGTGTTTATTCTTATAAATGATTAAAGAAGTGGCCAAGAGTAAGCTACCTATGTGTATTTTTTAACTGCAAGAAAGTGTGGTGATTACCAAATAATAAACATGTCTTCCGCAACGTCTGCTGCGAGGTCTGATTCCTTTGATGAATTCTATACGGAGGTATGTTTTATTTTAACCGATATTTGTCTGCCTTGTAAAGATTTACTCTTGGATCGTTTCATCACAAAAGAGCGACCGATAAGCTTTGTGTTTTATTTTGCTGTTGCTTTTGTTGTGATGTCAGTATTATTATTTTATTTATTTTTTTGTAAAGCATGATATTTATTATATAAAAACTGTAACCTTAGATAAGGTAGTGTTTTAATTTAGTGCATATCTTATTTTAGGTAAAAGAAATAGAGAAACGTGATTCTGTGTTGACGCCAGTGCAGCAAATTGAGAGGTTACTACGCCCTGGCTCAACATATTTCAATCTAAATCCTTTTGAAGTGTTGCAAGTAGACCCTGAATCAACTCTAGATGAAATTAAGAAAAAATATAGAAGATTGTCTATACTTGTGCATCCAGATAAAAATATGGTGAGAAAACCAACAAAATTTGTTTCAAAATCAAAATTTTCTGCCCCAAATTCACTTTGGAATTAGTAAATTATATGATGAATAATAATTAAAGTTACCTTTTTATATTATATTCCACTTGATAGGCTAGGCAGTGAAACTTTTCCATTATTTACAAGCCCCTTTTAGTAAACCAATGTCCTTTGCCTTTGCAATAACTCTAGCCCTATAGGATTCTTTTAGACGGTTGTGCCCGTCAACATTTCATTTTTATCCACAGATGGAAACATACCGAGGGACATCCTGACTCAGCCAGTAGTAGGTAAGGAATACCAAAGTGGCTCATGGGTGTGAACGAGTATGAAAAAAAGCTACATAAATAATTATTTGTTTCACTTTTAACGGTTGCCAAGGCTCGCCTTTTATACCAATTATCATTTTATGCTATGTTAATTTACAGGATGATTTGGAGAGAGCTCAACAAGCATTTGAAATAGTAAACAAAGCGTGGAAGACATTAGAATGTGATGATACAAGGAAAAAATGTTTGGATATATGTGAAGAGGCTAAAGAAAGAACTGATCACATGGTAAATTAGTAACAATGAACAAAATTTGTTACATCTGGCTATGTTTAATTAAGTTTTAGTATGAATTTAACATGTATTAAGATATATGCCTATATTTACAGATTGATCAGAAAAGAAAGAAACAGAAAAAAGATAACCGTGGCAGCGAGGGTATACCTGAAGATGATCCTTTGAAATATAAACATGCTATTTATGTAATGACTATGAAGGTTGGTTAATCTTATTTATAATTGAACTGATTGATGTCTTAACACGTTCCCAGTGCAAGTTACCATATGGTACACATGCATTGTTTTACTATTGTGTCTGCTGGCGGCACTGTGAAAGGGTTAAGCTCAGCTGCACAATTATGCTTTATAATCTTATCAGCTTTTTCTCTGGAGGGTTCAACCTCCTCTGCCAATAGACGGTGGCTGGACTTATTATAATTATGAAGGAAATTCTGAATGAGTACTAGACTGATTATTACAGGGTTTTTTTGAGTTAAAGTCTAGGGATGATTCCGTTTTCCAAAACTCTTTATGTCTTGTCTCTTTTTGATAGCCTTTTATGACATACATATGGGTAGTGAAATTTAATGTTTATTGTTTTAACCATATATCTGATTTACTTACTAACAATAAATAATACTATTCTCAGTTAAGATGTAATTATGCCATAAACTTCTGTTAAGTAAAGCTTGTTTCTATTTTGCCTTGGATAATTTAACTATTTCATGCTGTACTGTTTAACTTGCTCTCTATAACGGAGATAAGGTAACATTAATGTGCATGTCGGAAACATTGTAATGTGTGCATATTTATGTATAGCTAATGTTACTGAGCAGCTAGCCTTAGGATTAAACTTGCAGAATTCCATATTACCACTTTTAAACTATCGCGGTTCATTATTATAAATATGTATCATGTAAACGGAATACAGGTTGCACTGGCCGTGCGATGGCCGTGGTCGCAAGCTGATTCAGTGCAACCTGTGCCGAAACGTCAAGTAAAATAGAGGTAAATAAAATGCGCGTTAATATCCCGTATATATAATATTTTCAATATTACCAAGACCTCTTTAAAATGTAGTTTTGTCTTATTTCAGTTATTTGCTGACATGGAACGGAAACGCCAACATCTTGAAGTACGAGATATGGAGGAGAGAAAGCGAAAACGGGAATCAGAAATAGAACAAGAAGAACAAAAGTCTTTAGAAAAAGAATGGGCTAAGAATTTTGAGGTAAGGTTTTACGAATTTATATTCTGCCTTATTACAAAATACGGTCTAACTATAAACCACGATTTATTACGTCACAAAACCACTGTTTTTGAAATTTGTTATTGCAAAATCAGTCTTAACGCTAAAGCGTTAAAACTGATTTTGTATTAACAAATACAAAATCATAAATTTATTAATACAAAATCAGTTTTAACACTTTAGCATTACAACTGATTTTGCAATAACAAATTTCAAAAACAATGGTTTTGTGACGTAATAAATCGTGGTTTATAGTTAGACCGTATTTTGTAATAAGGCTGTTTATGTTTACATTGAAAAATTTGTGTGAGCCTAGGACTTGTTCTTGGTGACTGTTGTGACACTGAACTTGTTTACTAGTGTGAGAGTTGTTTTTGTAATAAGGATACCATATAATATCTATTTTCCGTGTGGTGATGGAGTAAGAATACAATATGTCACTACCCCATCTCATTCCATGGGTGTCGTAAAAAC
Organism: Schrankia costaestrigalis; assembly: GCA_905475405.1. NCBI lineage: Eukaryota > Metazoa > Arthropoda > Insecta > Lepidoptera > Erebidae > Schrankia > Schrankia costaestrigalis. Next base: position 6,424,966 of record FR997830.1, read on the forward strand.
CAACTAAGGGACTATTCGTGTGAATATTATCATAACAAAAGAAAAAGAAAACTTGAAATTAAACCCTATACCAATCCGTCTGGCCAGCGTAGTATGAGTAGGCTAAGTATCCCTCCGTCGCGGGAGGAGGCCCGTTCATGCAGTGGGGCATTAATGGGGTGTTATGATGATGACTGTAAAGTGGGGTAGTCAATTACAAAAGTTGATTAACACACCAATGTTACAAATATCTGTTGTAATTCATAGTAAGTATTGTGACAACTAGAGAAAATAGTCTGATTTTCAATTTTCCATAAATAGCTAAACAAGAAAGTAAACCTTGTAATATTACGTCGACACCAACAATTTATACTACGCTAACCCATAAAAGTGAACTTTACAGTAGACGCGTTTAAAGGGAAAAACGCGATAACTTTTATGTTAATAAGAATATTGATTTGAAATTTTGTATGATTAATATTTGATTTATTTATAGTTATTTCATATTTATATTTTTCCTTAATTGTGTACATTTTTTAATTTAGTGCAAGTTAGCCGTATATACCCCTAATTCCACAATATTATTTTACGCACTACACACGACTAACTAGTAGTCAGCGTAGTGTATTACGGGCGGTCACAGTACTAAACAAGTGTGATTTTTATTGCTTAACATTGCTTAGTCTAAAATATATAATGCATTCATTTAAACTTAAGCCTACATTTAAAAATGTCAAATATGGTGTCTATAAAGTATTTAACATAGTTTTATACGAGAAATAATATAAAACATACAGTCGCTAACTAGTGCATGGCCAATGGAAGAACGAAATCCGATCGGGCTACATTACGCTAAGTAACAGTTAGCGTAGTGTTACACGAACTTTTAGCAAAGCGGCTAAATCTTACAAAATAATATAGTAAATTATACATAGTCTGGCCATAAATACTGTTACAATTAAAAATAAGAAAGATATTACATTTGAATTTGGAATCTGTCATTTTTATACGATTGTTCATTGTATTTTCTAATTTTGGCGCCAATACATTGTACAATATTTTGCTATATTAAAATGGAGTGGGGTGATAAAGAAAACCGAATCGCTGTGATTGCATTACACAAAGTTGGTATGGAGCCGAATGTAATTTTTAAAACTCTCCATACGCTTGGTATTAGTCAAATGTTTGTGTACCGGGCTATTAATAGGTACAATGAGACCTTCTCTGTTTGTGACAGAAAAAGATCTGGCCGTCCACGTAGTGTTCGTACGAAAATGGTGGTCCAAGCAGTAAGGGAAAGAATTCGAAGAAATCCTGTCCGAAAGCAAAAGATTTTATCTCGGGAGATGAAGATAGCACCCAGAACCATGTCACGCATTTTAAAAGATGACTTAGGACTTGCAGCCTATAAGAGACGCACTGGTCATTTTTTAACTGATAATTTAAAAAAGAATAGGGTGGTAAAATCGAAGCAACTACTGAAGCGGTACGCAAAGGGAGGTCACAGAAAAATTTTTTTTACGGATGAGAAAATCTTTACAGTTGAGCAACATTTTAACAAACAAAATGACCGTATTTATGCTCAAAGCTCTAAGGAAGCTTCCCAATTAGTCGACAGAGTGCAACGTGGGCATTATCCGACTTCAGTGATGGTTTGGTGGGGTGTTAGCTATGAAGGAGTGACTGAGCCATATTTTTGTGAAAAAGGTATCAAAACATCGGCACAAGTGTATCAAGATACCATTCTTGAGAAGGTAGTTAAACCCCTTAACAACACCATGTTCAATAACCAAGTATGGTCCTTCCAACAAGACTCAGCGCCGGGTCATAAAGCTCGGTCCACGCAGTCTTGGTTGGAAATGAACGTTTCGGACTTCATCAGAGCTGAAGACTGGCCGTCGTCTAGTCCCGATCTTAATCCGCTGGATTATGATTTATGGTCAGTTTTAGAGAGTATGGCTTGCTCTAAACGCCATGATAATTTGGAGTCCCTAAAACAATCCATACGATTGGCAGTGAAGAATTTTCCCATGGAAAGAGTGCGTGCTTCTATTGATAACTGGCCTCAACGTTTAAAGGACTGTGTTGCAGCCAATGGAGACCACTTCGAATAAGCTTTTTATATTTTGAATTGTTTTATATTTATGTATTAAACTAACACACTGTAAAAGTAATAAATATTATTTGCAATAAAAAAAAATGTTTTTTCTTCGTAACAATATTTATGGCTAGACTAGGTATAAACCATATTTTATATACTTTAACATACAATATAATATTGAATAGCACATTAAACTTACCCCTTTTAGCAGTATAAAGCGAAATCTCATCCTTTTTATCCTTTCGGGGAGTAATGACCAAGGTGCTAAAATGACCGTAGTGCTTAAAAGTCCAAAGTGCTAAAATGACCAATATCATAATGACCAATTGTACAAACGTCCATGATACCAAAGTGCTAAAATGACCGTAGTGCTTAAAAGACCAAAGTGCTAAAATGACCATAGCGCTAAAATGTAATAATATTTAAAAAAATTGTAGTCTTAAAATTAATATTTATTCAGTTCTAATTAAACTTACATTCATTATAATTGCACAAGAAAGTAATCATCATTATTCATTTAAAAATAAAACAATACTTATTTTTTTTTAATACTGAAATGCTAGATCGCCTTCTAGTATTTCAGTTTTATATATACACAATTTTTTTTAGAAATGAAATTGCAGAAATTTTGTTTCTTGCTAAATCACTTAAAAGATTTTTATATTTTTTATCAAAAATTATATTCTTGTTACACCTATGTCTTTTCTCTGGATTAAACGAAATGCTTTTTATTTTATAGTCATAATGCTTATATTCTTTTATTAAGCACTTAATGATCAAAAATATATTAGGAGAACGAGGAATCCTCGAATTTAATACATACATACATACATAAACTCACGCCCCATCCCGGCCGGGGTAGGCAGAGACGACAGAACTCCACTTGTCACGATCCTGGCAAACAGATTCAGCCTCGTCCACATTCATTAAGCGAGTCAAACATGGGCGTCGGTTACGAGTGCTCTTTATTTGGCCCTTCTCCAATATGCAACCTATCTGGTCACCAGGGCCTACCGGCACCGACCCGCCCTTTTACACTAGCCTTGTATACTTGTTTCGTCGAATTTAATCTTCTGTGAAATCCTTCCACAGGGTTAGTAGTTCTATGCTTATCGTTAGCACAGCTTATATTGTTTTCTAGCATATTTTTTAAATTTGTCCACATCAGTACATTCTGGGGTAATATTTATCTTTTTTTAGCACGATGGTCTTTATAGAAACATGTTTATTTCAACACCATGGTCATTTCAGCACCATGGTCATTTCAGAACCATGGTCATTTCAGCACCATGGTCATTTCAGCACCATGGTCATTTCAGCACCTTGGTCATTACTCCCCGAAAGGCTTTTTATCAACACCCCTCAATGAATATTTTACCTTTTTGGTAAATTTCACTAAGTATTAAGCTAGTTTTTGTGTCATTTTTGTAAAAATACACTAACACTATTAATATTTAGACTAAATTGTAACAATAGCTCTATTAATTAGCATTATACTAATAAAGTGTTTTAAACCGCGCACTTCCATCTTATAATGCGACAAGTGAAGTTAGCGTAAAATAAATCGAGCGATTCTAAAAATTACTTGTACTTAGCGTTGTATAAAATTTGTAACTTCGTTATTTTTGTATATTACTTCATGATTTTTGGGTTCTTCCTCGTGGTCAAACTATTTTGTCTAACTAGTTTGACCACGAGGAATTTTGACAATTCCTTGTGGTCAAACTTCCTATCTATTTAAAACGAACACCATGTGTCTAGTTTTGAAATGAAATTGTACAGGTATATTCAAAAGCTTTCTTACTCATAGTCAAACTAGTTTAATTTGTTTTAAGTCAAACTAGTTTGACTATAAGGAATTGCGTTTTTTCTCCCTTTTATCGCATAAGGACAGATTCTCATATAGACAGATTCTCAAAAAGACAGAAATGGTATACACACTTTCATGCAAATTCTTAGGACATAAAAGTGAGTCTCGCTGTAATAGAATTAAAGGAACTTTGACAAAACAAATTAACGTCGACTAAACAAAAGATGAATTAAAACAAATAAAAATTAATTATAATTTATAATATTTTTTTTTCATAAAAAGTTTATTTATAGGTACTTAAGTCTATTTTTCTGTAGGTTTTACAATAACATTATTTTCATCAACAAACCTGTATTCCGGTCAAGCAAAGTCTTTCACGATGACCCAAAAATGTTTTAATTTTACGAAGCGTCTTTGCCAAATTTTCACCATTTTTAAAGTGAATTTTAATGATTTTAATGCGTTGTTTAGGTGTATATCGTTCTATTTTCATTAATGGCATACTTTTCATATCATTCAAAATACAGCTTCAAATTATTTTTCTTGTCCTAACTTAATCAAATTTATTTACAAAATTGGTCTGGCAAGTTGTGTCAGTGTTCCTTTTTTACGCTTTATGAATTTTATGTCCATATTTAATGCACTAAGTGTAGCTCTCTAATTATTTAAACAAGAAAAAGCAAAGGCAAATAAAAACGGAAAATAATACAAGTGACATGGACATACAAATTGTCAATTTATTTTTATTTATACCTGTACTATTATATTTCATAGCATACAGTATGTTCTGTAAAAAGGTTATGCTAGTTTGACCACGAGGAATTGTCAAAATTCCTCGTGGTCAAACTAGTTAGACAAAATAGTTTGACTTATTACAACTAAAATAGCACATTTTAAGCACTTTAGCGTATTTTTTTCTGAAATTCGAGTTAGCGTAGTATAAATTGTTGGTGTCGACGTGTGAATGTGAATACAGTCCAAGAATGTGGAAAATGGTTGATTGATCCCCTCACTCTGTTGTCATCACTTTGCTGTCCTTTTGTAAAATGCTTCTTTGCACTATAGATGAAGTATAGTATTCCTACTATGCTGGAAACGCATTGTGTTCAAATTTCCCTTACCTTATGTTATTGCCTGTTAAATAACAAATATATCTTGTGTATTTACAGGAGTCCAGACAAAATCGAGTGGACAGTTGGAAAACGTTCCAATCTGGTGGCGGTAAAGAGAAAAAAAAGAAGAAAATTCAAGGTTTTAAACCACCTAAACCGAAGCCAGAGAGCAGATAATTATAACTCATTATTGTAATATATTAACCTTTATTATAGTTTGGTTTAGTGCTTTATTTCGTATCTATAATAGTCGAATAGGCTTGAAGATCAATTTTCTCTAAGATTTCATTGGAACTGTGGTCTGTTAAGCTATTAGTTTATGCCTAAAACTCATAATAGATTGGTACAGTGAGCAGGATAACTAGGTTTTACTCGTAATTATCATCATTTTACGATATTATTACCGAAGTTTAACAGCATTCATGCAATTGCAAACTCTGAAGTAAAAAGGTGCTCTTTTCTTGCTTGGTGTATGCAAGTGTGCCACAATGAAACCATCTATCCAGGTGCTTACCCTAACTAATAACAGTTGTGTAATTAATAGGTAATGTGATAAAAATTGTACAGATTTACTTATACTACATATTAATTCTATATTATTCTAAGCTTAGGCACGGTGGCTTCTCTGTGTGGTGATCTTTACGTAATAAAAAAAGGAAAACCTGAAGCAAAACCCTGTACCAATCCGTTTGGCCAGCGAGGTATTAGTAGGCCAAGTATTCCTCTGTCACGGGAGGACGCCCGTCCCTGCAGTGGGACATTAATGGTCTGTTATGATGAGCTTAGGCATACTCTAACAGTAGCTATACAGACCATAGTTTAGTTACAAATCAGTTTAGTAGGAATTCGAATAATAATAGAAACTCGGCTGTGTCAAGTACTAAACTGAAGTAATTCATATTTATCGCAACGATTATGTAAAGCAATTTCTAAATAAGTCTGCAAAATTAGCAAACTAGCTCCAAATAAGTCTGCAAAGTAGGCAAACAAAATTCTCTGTGCAGGGTTAATTTTAGAATAGAAACTTCTTTCATAATTATAATTTCAATCTCACTAACGAAATAGCAAGTTCTTATGATAGTAGTGAATCATTGATCATTCATTCGGAAATCGGGGTTATGTCTTTTACAAGGAACTTACACTCTAACTGGAATGCTTACGAAGCAAATTTAGACAAATAAAATCATACATTACTAGCTACTGAGTACATAAGGTTTATATTTGTTTAAATAACATGAAAGGGAAAAATAGTCCGACAAGGACAACGACAAAGGTGGATGGCATCTCTCTCTTGCAACTGTGAGTTAAATGTTGGTAACTCATTTAGTGAGGGATACACTCCACTCATACAGCTGTAAATTATGAACTGATTTTTCTGTAAGCATTCCAGAGAGTGAAAGTTCCTTGGCCTCTAATTCTTTGAATTGTGATTATATTATTATTGTAAAATTAACCCTGTATAAGAATGCTAACAGTATAATTAGATATATTGTACCCATAGTTAACAAGTTGATCTTGTTTGATTGAAACAAATTATCAGAAAGGGAATGAAATTAAGTGGGTATTAAAATAAGCTATGGTATTACAGGCTGCCTCTCTCGCCAGTAGAAACAATAGTAAAAGAATGTAAATACATAAAGTCGTTTGCAATAGAATCCAATAAACATGTAAACAAATATGGCAGAGCTTCGAATTTTTTACCTTGTAAATGTTTTAATCAAATTTAACTTAGAAATACAGTTGAGATAATGAATGAATCAGTGAGGATAATGTGAAAACAATGGTGCGTTCGTTGAAATCTGCCTAAAATAATTGATCGTCAAATGTATGTGATTAAATACGGAGTAATCGTGACAAATTGGTTTATTTACATGATTGTTGGATTCTATTGCAAACTACTATATTCACAATACACATGATGGGAAAAGGGTTAATATAATAACGTATGTTATGAGAAATAAGGTAAAGCCACATATGACTGGCTTTAATTATAAAATTTCAATGTAACACCAAATTAAAGTTTTCATTACATTTTACTGCCACTTTTAAAGATACCCTATTTATTGGTATTAAAAAGACCAATAATTGTTAGGATAACTCTATTAATGAAATAAGGTCAGGTGGGGTAAGTGAAACATACTTTATTTTTTTTATACATATTGACCCATAGCTCATTAGGATGATTCTCATTTCGGATAGGGATAGGTGCTTCGTACTCTTGATTTAATCAGCTTTATTGTTACATAACATCAGGCCCTCTAGTCATGCAACCAACTACGTAATTACCAAATAAAAGACAGTGTTTTTGTTTCACTTACCCCTATAACGGGGTAAGTGAAACTGTCATCAGATTATCTATAAATATTATAGTTATGAAACTATTTTAATAACTAAAATGACATGTCAAATGCATTCATTCTAATTTAAGTATTACTGAATCATAATACGGTTTAGTTTTCAATATACAACGAAAAAATGAAATCTGGGGTAAGTGAAACATAGTATTGGTAGTCAGGGGTAATAAACTAAAAATAAAATCAAGCATGTTCTACTATTTTATAATTTTTCATATTATTTATTCATTATGAAAATAAATAGTAAATTATTGGACAGTCTTTTCAAATTATATATCGTCTTCAAATAAATGTTACTCCTAAAACATGATTTATCTAAATTGTTTAAATGGCTAGGTTTGTCATACAAATATTATTCATTGATAGATTCTCCAGTAAGTCGAAGTATGGATATACGAGTATAATATCAGGTCTACACGCATTTTTCCTGACATATTCAAGAGACTGCGGTTTTTTTACTGTGAGGTCATGCCTTTTTTTTATTCCAGAAACCAATCTTCGCCTTTTGTTGACATATTCACCAACTACTTCAAACATTGCCTTTCTTGTTAATCTAAATCCACACTTTTCCATAACATAAAGATTCTTAGCCAACAACTCCTTAACTTCATGTGATAAAATTGTACTCCTTCACGAGGTTTTTCAAACTCCTATGTTCCTGAATGCGATTAACTATGGTTGACCGTAGGATGCAATAATGTTTCGAAACAGTATAAGCTGACGCTGTTCCGTTCTTGACCGCATCAATTGAGTAAGCACCTGTGTCAGTTTTTCGAGTGTAATTTCGAGGCATATAGTACATGATAAATCTATACTAATATTATAAAGAGGTAAAGTTTGTGTGTTTGTATGTTTGTGGGTTTGTGTGTTTGTGACGTTGTAGGGGGTAATCTCTGGATCTACTGAACCGATTTAAAAAATTCTTTGAGTGTTGAATAGTCCATTTATCGGGGAGTGTCATAGGCTATATAGTATCACGCTATGGCTAATAGGAGTGGAGCAGTAATGAAAAATGTTTAACAAAGTGACACGTTTTTTTCGCCGCCCTACGAAGTGGGCACGGGTCAGCTAGTATTATATAAACGGGATATTAACGCGCATTTAATTTACCTTTATTTTACTTGACGTTTCGGCACAGGTTGCACTGGCCGTGGTCGCAAGCTGACTGGTGATGCGACGTCACAGCTTCGTCTTCGTGATAGATAATATATTATTATCATCTACCCTCGCATCTTGAGATGTTAATATAAAGTCCCCCTACACACAACACTGACCGTATCGCTGTTCTGTACGTTAACCGACCGTTCAAAAAAGGGAGGTATTGTTTTTGATATCACTGTTTATATAATATTTATAATAATGAAACGCGATAGTTTAAAAGTTACAATATAGTACATGACTTAAAAACAAAAGTTATAATAAATGAACAGCTAGCAGTTTCCGATTTAAATACACATTAATTCGATCAATATCTCTTGACTGTATTGATGTCTGTATAATTAAGTATAAATAAGATAATATCAGAAAACTCTGATACAGGAAAAGTTTTTTTAAAGAATGTTGCTGATCCCTGACATGGGGGATGTGGGCCATATGTTTCAGTTACCCCAGAATCACTGTTTCACTTACCCCACTCGGTATGATTTAAAGTAAAAATTTTAATCACAATTTAAATCAATTTTCTGTTGTTTTAAGACATAAACAACTATTGCAACATGAAGTCTATATATTAAATAGTACTTACAGTAAAAAATCTTCATAAAAACAACAAGGAAACACCATGATACGAGCTAAAACTTCAACAGCGTCGAACTCGCGTTTTGTCATTTGACAAGTGTCAAATTTGTTTTATGGATATAAACTTTTAGAAAGATCGCAGGGACATCTGTATTACAGCATTACAACTACTTGGTCACTCCTGTTTTATCGACTGCAATGCTTAGCCAAAAAACGCCATAGTTTCTTGTTGGGCTTTGGTGTTTCAGTTACCCCGCCGTTTCACTTACCCCACCTGACGTTTAATGTAAACATAACAATACATGCATAGAGTAGCGCTTCTGCTTTTATTTAGTTATTTAATCAGAGTTTGGCGATGAGAGAAACATGTAAAACACGAAATCAGACACATTATCAGAACTGCTATACCTAACAGGTTTTTTATTTAGAAACATCGTTAATATGTTAAAAAATCATAATTCGCGAATAGGGTCAATAATCCAAAATGTTGTCTACTAAATCTTTTAAAAAGGCAATAAAGTATTTGAATTATTTAGCATTATCAATCCTATTCGCAAATTATGATTTTTTTCTATTGCCGACGCTAGTGAGCTTTAAAAACGCTCTTAAAAAGAAAATTATTTGAAAATAGAATACAAGTTAACAGTACCTACTGATAAAAGTTGAAATTTTGTATCTACAAACGCTGGATCTCTCAATCAATCAATCAAATTTCTTTATTTTCTCTCCACAATGATACAACTAATAAAATATACATAAATGCTAAAATGTAATAACCATTGTGAACAGACTGGTGCCTGAAATAGGTTTAGTAAAAAAACCTGTGTTACAGGTCACCAGATATCTCTGGCCAGAGTCTCCCACAAAAAGCAATTGGAACTAAATTATAAAAATGGCAATGCAAAGTATTGTTATCCATGTGTAAATGTAAAAGTTATGTAAAACATCCATTATCAATCAAATGTAAAATACAAATTCATGCCCTGGTGTTGTGATAAGCTTTCTTCCTTAATGTAATAAATTAGAGATTACTGAATTACTCTTAAGAAAATAGTTTTATATAAAAATGAATACCTACATCATGTAATTATTAGTAACAGAATGCAATTGAACCTTCCTGTGCCTGACATTATGTATCTTAAATGCTAATCTGGGTTACATTGTTTAATATAAATTTTAAAGGTAAATAGGTATTATGATTTTGGAAATTTCTCCACATTTACGCGATAACGTAAAACGCTATTTATAGTTCGGTGAATGCTGTAATAAATTTGAAATACCTTGTGAATGGTAGAATTTTTAATATAAATGTCTGTTTAGATAATGTTGAGTTTGTTTGGGAGCTATTTTTTTCCCTTTTATCTCATAAGGACAGATTCTCATAAAGACAGATTCGCAAAAGGACAGATTCTCATATGGACAGATTCTCAAAAAGACAGAAATGGTACAGTTGTACACTATTTCATGCAAGTCATTAGGACATGAAATCGTGAGCATCGCTATAAATAAAATAAAGGAACGCTGTCAAAAATAAAACCGGCCTAGTGCGAGTCTGCCTCGCAAACCGAGGGTTCTGTACAAAATTTATAAATTTCAAAATGTGATGACGTCACGACTCATCTTTCAAAATTCTATGAAGTCACGACTCATCTGTCAAAAGTTCAATAAAGTCACGACTTAGCAGTCAAAAATTACTTTCCCAGCAAAACTATGACATCATGTCTTAAAAAATCAAAAATATAATATGATGGAACTGAAAGTTAAAGGTTTTCTAGTTTTTTCCTTTATAATGTACTGTAAGACCTTGAATCAGGCCTAATTTCAAGTTTGTATGTAGACTGGAAGTACCCTGTAGGCTTTGATATCCTTGCTTGTCGAAAATTTGCGACATAAACAGCTGTATCTCTTGATTGAGTTGAATTAGAAGTTGGTTTTTTTTAACAGCTCTAAAACGCAACAGACATACAGTTCAACAAATCTAATAGGTACGGTATGACAGTTTTGACAAATTGAATAATAAGGCTGGGATAAAAAAATCGGTTACTATAATATCCGAAATTTAAGAGATCGATTACTATAATATCCGATTTTTAAGACACTTTAATAATATAATTAATCTCATTATTAGTAAAAGGTATTGATCCTTACTTGATTAACTTTGTAAAAAACACCACATATTGCAAATTCTATAGTTTTTACATTAATTTGATATGGATGAAAATTTCTGGAAAATAGCATTAACCGTTTATGCAATAGAAAACACGTAAATTACTTTGATTTAACTACTATCTTTTTTAAATTTTAAATAAATGTAATTTTTCCAACGTCAAATTTCACAGATATAAATTAATTTCACCATTAGACATAATTTGTAGATTCTAGAATTTTGTCCTTGATTCCTATACATTTCTCAAAGGTCAAATACTAAAGTCTTTAGTCTGTGGTTGACACGACCCCATAGTTGTTTACCTTTATATTTAGGTCGTAATAAATAAACAGTAGTAGGTATTAGATCTAGTACTTTTAGAGAATAAAAAAAATTTCTAAACATTACTTTTATTTTAATTATAATTAATTAAATAACAGTAATGTTTAGAATTTTTTTTTATTCACTACTAAGACCTTAATAAGTTGCCTCCCGTTACCTTTGACCACGTCGAGTAATAGTTATAGGTAATAGTTAGTTACGTGTCTAACGATAATAACGATTTTTCGTATATGTAAACGATTTTTTTGCATAAGTGTATCCGAAGAGTCGCAACACTACGAGCAGTGACCTAACTACGTGACTTTGCAATGAGGTCAAGAATAGAACTATTAGATATTATTTACATTGTAAATATGTGTTATTTTGCTTTGTTTGAAATTTTTAAATTAAATTTATATATTAAGAATTGTACATTTTTAGATACAATAATAAAAACTTACTAAATTCATGGTTTTACGAAAAAGGTTTTCGAAACTGAATCATGTACGCATGAACAAAGTTGTTTCAGTTTGAAAAATATGAAACGTCATACTGTATCTTTTAAATTTGTTGAACTTTAAGTATTTGGTAAAATTTCAGCTCGGTATCACTATGTGTTCCTGAGAAATATGATCTTAACAGACAGACAAACGGATAACAAAGTGAGGTCCTATAAGGGTTCCATCCCTAAAAATTAACGTCGACATAACAAAAACTTAAAAAAAATATTTATTTATTTATTTGATTGAAAATAATTTCATTATGTAGGTATAGGATAATAAATAATATTATTTACTAACCGTCTTACTAATAAACATTTACACACTCGTTATAACAAGGTTATAGCAAAAACGTTACTAATAAACACACTCCGCTATACGCCTGTTATAGCGGTGGTGTAAGTTGTACGTCATTTTATACAACTGTTATACAGTCGACAGACCTCGTATAACAAGTGCATAACTTACAATATTGTGTTGTTTTATCTCTAATTATGGATTATTTACATTATTTTGAAATTTTTGACGAAATGGAGAGTGAAGAACTACCAAGAAAGTAAAAACTACTAATCTCGTTATAATCCGTTTATTTTAGATGATTGTAAGTTTAAAACCAAAATTAAATAAAGATTTACGAAGGCGTATGCAAAGGAAGTGGTAGATTTAATCCGTGGTGAAATCGAACAGAGTACTAGAGGTCGTGTCTTTTCAAGAGATCTTCAAGTTTGTACAGCATTAAGGACATGGGCGCGACAGAAAGTGGAAGATGATGCTGCAGACATTCACGGCATGAGTCAACAATCCGCGACAAATGTATGCCGACACGAGTTGCTATTGCACTAGCAAGGAAAGCTTACCATTTTATTCATATGCCACGAACTCTTGAAGTGGAAGAGGAAGTCATAGCAGAATTTCGTAATATATGTGGCTTCAGAAACGTAACAAATGCCTGATTGCACACATATTAAGATCAAAAAGGTTGGTGGTGACAATACTATATCAATAGAAAAGGAGTGTGTTCAATAAACGTATAAGTGGTATGCGATTCCAGCCTATTAATAAAGGACATTGTAGTACACTGGAGAGGATGTACTCATGATTCCCGAATTTTCAGAGAAAGCCCAATACGGCAGAGATTTGAAAATGGAGAATTTCATGGTCGGGTGATGCAAGTTATGGACTAACAGGTTGTTTGTTTACACCTGTACAAAATCCTGCTAATATTAAGGAGGAGGCCTACAATAAGATTCATATACTGACTAGAAACCCTGTAGAAAGATGCTTTGGTATATGGAAACAGAGATTTCGATGCCTATTACACGGATTCAGTGTATCATTAGAAAATGTTAAACTGTATTTTTGCACTTGCGCTTCTGCACAATATTGCAATGAAAATAGGGCAAAATACAGAAATAATGGACATCGCCCGGTGACCCCGTTTTGAGGCATAGACCACAAGAACTCAAAATAATGCAACTGGATAAGTTGCAAAGCAATTATTTATGAATTATGATTTGTAATATAATTAATTAAGTCAAATAAAATACATTTTAGTTATCAATTTTATTTATTTTCTTTGTACGTATTACATTTTCCAGTTCTAAATTTTTCATTTTTAACTGCTGCTCTTTGCCTTGGAGTAACTGTTCTTCTTCGGCCCACTCGTGGGACTGTGTGTTATCACATTAATCCATTTTTAAAGCTTGTTTTGTTACAAAATCACACCATACATTAGCCTATCGATATTGTCACTATTTAGTTTTCGAGGTCAACTAAATACCTTTTCTAATAAATTCCAATTTGCAAAAACGCTTCCTCTTCTTTGCTATTTATCTATAATCACTTGATTCCATTTTAATGCTTATTTTTATGAGATTGTAAATCAAAATAAACCGCGCAAACAGAATACGAAATGAAATCTCAAAAACTCAACCGTTTTGACATATTTTAAGAGACGTTCAAAAGTAATGTTAAAATTTTGCTAATGTAAAAATATGTAAAAGTGTTTAAAATTTTGCGTTTATTACGATTTCTAAGTCGAATTTCAACATTAGGGCATTATATTAATATTCTTTATGACATATTAATTTATTTAATATTTTTACAATAAGAATTAATAGGTAAAAATATGAAACTAATTTAATGACTTTTTTGAATATATTACTTTTTAGAAAGTTTCTGACAGTATTGCCAGTGGTCAGTGTCATAACTATTTAATAGTTACCCAATGCTTATACCTGGTTTATTAGTCAAGTAGTGTATAAACAGCTATTACGCTCCTATTCAATGAATAAGTATTCATGTGTATAACCACTGTATAAGAAAATTTTTATTAGTAAGACAGTAAGTATAATATAACTAAGTATTCTTTTGTTTTTTACTGATGCTCATTTGTTTTTTATAATTTTTCAAATTTCATTTCTAAATACTTGGTTTTCCTTTTCTTCTTACTATTACTTTTGTCTTTTTGAGAATCTGTCCATATGAGAATCTGTCCTTCTGAGAATCTGTCTTTTTGAGAATCTGTCCTTATGCGAATAAAGGATTTTTTCTGTACCACACTTTTATCAGAGGTAAAATCATTTGGATACAGCAGAGCTCTATTTGTATAGTACCTAAATGTACATAATATAATTAAATGTTACTTTTACCTGGTACCTTAGATACCTATTTGTTAAATAGGTATCTAAATAGCATTTAAAGTAATGTCCAATCTAAACAGGTAATTTTATGGCGTAAGTGTGGAGAACTTTTATTCAAATATTTTGTCTCAATACCTAGTATAAATAATATCGATTAGATATTAATGTACGGTGTGTTCATTACAGACGTATTCCGTGACAGCGTACAACGCATTGTAATTAAACTAACGTTTCATTATTCTCTGTAGGAATAAAAGATGATAATTTACAGTATTTTTATTTATTTTTAGTGTGTTTGAGATATTATTTATTTATGGCATATTTTCGACCTGTCTTACTAGTAGAAACAAAGAGAAGAAAAGGGTTTTTGAAGGATAGCAGCATGAAAGGACAGAAACCGGCGGTGGATGGAAATCTGTAGAGTTCTATACAAAACTTGAGATAACGGATAATGGCTATTTATAAACGCAGAGACACTTAAAAATATTTACTAAGAATTGCTTGAAATCTCCGCTCCTAGATCTTTTTCAACTAATTCTATTTCTCATGTCAGGCCCTGGAGGACTCAATGGCATTTTTTTCGAAATGAGAAACACTAACCCTAAGGGCCTTTTCAATTGGCCGTTTCGTGTCGTACGGCTGCCGCACGTTTTCCGTGAAGCTGGTTATAAGCCGCTGCCGGAACGACTATCAATGTAGCAATCTTTTATTTAAAAAAAAAGAAGTTTTTACCAACCAATTCTTTTTATTGCGTACACATTAATTAATTGAATTCCGAATCATCACATTCAACGACCATGTCACTAGGAGGTCCAGGATTCATTGGTGGTCCCCAGTTCAAGAAGATGCTGTCTGTCCAAATCAAAACTCCCAAGGAGAACCCAAACCTAGAACAAACTATTTGTTATTCAGTATGTTCCTAACTCATAGTTGGTCACAGAGAGTAAAAAAGATACAATAAGATTGTATTAATAAACGTATTTGAGTTTGAATGGTACGTTTAATAGATAGGCATTTTAAATTCCAAAACTGCTGAACACTGAAAACGTCATAAGTCACATACAAAACGACCATAACACGCTGAACACGGTTATTCCAAAAGTAGCTGAACCCTAGTATTTTTAAAAGAAACTACACCTAGGATTCCAAAAATAGCTGTACACACGCGTCGATTCGTATTAAAACCTACTTTTGGGTATTATACTATAACCTAAAAAAATAAGTAAAATCTTTTAGAACAGATAAGTTTTTGTCCACAGAGGTTTCATTAATACGTACAACGTTTTTTTATATTTAACCTATTATAAATATTTTTACTACCGCGCAAAAAATTACAAAACGTAAAATTTTACATGTGCGCGATTATTTCATTTTGTTTAGTTTTGTGTATTTATTTTTTTATCTACATAATATTGATTATAATAAGCAAAACTAAAAATAAAACAATTAAATTTCAACTACCTCGGTGCGTGAAGGTCGAGGATGAGGTTATCGTGCACGAGGCCGCGGGTTCGATTCCCACGTGGGGATTTTTTTGTGCAATCCACAAATTATTGTCCTGAGTCAGGATGTTCTTTGTGTCCTATAAATTGATATTTGTGAAGTCCCCGCGACACAAAGCATAATTCTTAGAGCGGCAAAATATTAAAAAAAGGAATTCAGGAAATTTGAAGTTGTAATTGTATTTTAATATCAATTAAAATAAATTCATTCCGGAACTAATGCCTGTAATAAGAGTTTTTAATTGTTTCATATCATTGTAAAATTGTGATTATTAATTAAGCTTTAAAACATATGTCAAATTATTTTACATGGTCAAAGGACCAAAATTCGCTTTACATCAAGAACACCAAAAGTATATTGATAGGCAATAACATTGATAATATGATTTGTTAACCTACTTTTGTATTTAATGATGTTCAGCTACTTTTGTAATACTAGTGTTCAGATACTTTTTGGAAAACTAGTGTTCAGTTACTTTTAAAAATACTAGGGTTCAGCTACTCTTGAAATAACCGTGTTCAGCGTGTTATGGTCGTTTCGAATGTAAAGCTTATTCTGTACTCTTGTTGCGACACTGACTTATGACATTTTTAGTGTTCAGCAGTATTGGAATGTAAAATGTGTTCAGCGACTTTTGGGGCTGACTGTTGAAAGTACTCATCAGCAAGGGAATTGAAAGAATGACATTAGCCGTACTTTTTTGTAACTAGATGGCGTTGTATTTATGGTACGCTAACTAATTTTGTACTTGACCTTTACGCAGTGGAGGTTGATAGAAAAACTATCGTAGGTATATGTGAGTAAAGCTAAAGTGGTCTATGCAGCATTAGTGGGTTAATCCGTATATGAACTGATAGTATACTTAACTATATTCCCTACGCAACGCCTTTTATCCAAAACTAACCAGAACTTGTACTAAGTAGGGTGTCCAGTTCGACCGCGCGGCCATAGCGTTTTTTTAAAAAAAAAACCATGTCAATTTTTTGTAAAAAATTGTCAAAGTTGATTCCCAAAACCATAAATTTGTCAAAGATACGGTTAAAAAGTTATAAGGGTTTGAACATGGCCGCGCCATTGAAACGCGGCGAACCGCGCGGCCACTGAGATCTTTAAAACTAAGCCTTGTAGAGACCTGAAATTTACGCAAATGCAAGATTTAATTTGTAAAAAATTTGTAAAAATATAAAAAAAATACTCAGGTTTATAGTATAAGAGCTATAACACTAAAACCGAATGGCCGCGCCATTGAAACGGTGGAGAAAACGCTATCGCCTGTATCTCGCTGAAAAAAAATCGCAGAGGTGTGTAGTTTATTGTAATTACCCAGATTTGAATTTGTCGAAACTAGGAAAAATACAACAAAAATTCCTAGGTTTATATTTCAGGAGCTATAAGACTAAAACGATATGGCCACGCCATCGAAACGGTGAATAAAACGTTATTTCGCCTGTATCTCGCTGAAAAAGCATCGCAGAGGTCTGGAGTTTTTTGTAATACCTAGATTTTAATTTGTCAAAACTAGTAAAAATACAATAAAAATTCTTAAAGTTATATTTCAGAAGCTGTAGAACATTATCAGTATGTGGTGCGATAGGGTGACCATGTCTTATTGTTTACAGAATACTTTCTACTTATTGTTACAGAAATTATAATTCAAGGATTCTAAATAAAATTAAAATGAAACCATAAATATAAAAACAATTATGTTTATTGCTTGAAAAGTCAATAATACAGTTACAGTCCGCGTGGACTTACGAAAAACTAGCCTTAAGATTGGTTTAAATGACGCAACTCCGCCCCTAAGCTATGTGATTGGTAATGCACACTATTGTATCTCACACGCGCCACCCCCGCGCGCCTCCGCAGGTCAGTGCGACGCGTACAGCCGTTAGTACTTATTATTCTGTGGTACAGCGACGTAAGCGTAAGAGTTTCGTTATCAGTGTGTCGTTGTGATGTTAACACGATAAAAAAGTGATCTACTGATTATTAAAATGTTCAGTTCGTGTGTAATTACGATTAAGTATTGTACTGTGGTGTAACGTCAGTTCGGTAAATTATGTAAACAATTCAGCAGAAGTGATTAAGGTATGTTGCATTTAAATATTTTATGATTATGTTAGAGCTCTCTCTCTTTATTTGTATGGATGACCGTGTAGTTAAGATATTTTACTATGAAATATTTACAATCTTATGTATATGAACTTATATGAAATACTAAAAACTATCTAATAACTAACAAAAATAATAATAATATATAATGTTTGCCCTGCAGTGGGACAATAATAGGCTGGATTATTATTATTTAATGTTTTATTAAATCATATAGGTAATTAGAACTTAACTTAGAACATTTGAAATGATTGTAAATCATTTTGATTCCACATTTTTAAATAAGTACAATCATAACTAGTAGGGATGTAGATATTTGTTTTTACTTTAAGCGTAATATTTAGATTTATTTTATAATAAAAAACTAATTCATAATCAGTCTTTTATTTACTTATTTTATCTTAAGTAAACAATCTGTGATTTCTGATTAGGTATATCTTGGTGTAAGTAAACAATCTGTGATTTTTGATTATATTTTAGTGTAAGTAAATAATCTGTGATTTTTGATTATATCTTAGTGTAAGTAAAATATCTGTTATTTTTTATTATATTTTAGTGTAAGTAAACAATTTGTGATTTTTGATTATATCTTAGTGTAAGTAAAAAATCTGTGATTTTTGAGTTTTTTTTTTTTAATTTGTAACATTCTGTGATTTATGTGACTTTTAAACCAATAAACATAATTGTTTTTATATTTATGGTTTCATTTTAATTTTATTTAGAATCCTTGAATTATAATTTCTGTAACAATAAGTAGAAAGTATTCTGTAAACAATAAGACATGGTCACCCTATCGCACCACATACTGATAATGTTCTACAGCTTCTGAAATATAACTTTAAGAATTTTTATTGTATTTTTACTAGTTTTGACAAATTAAAATCTAGGTATTACAAAAAACTCCAGACCTCTGCGATGCTTTTTCAGCGAGATACAGGCGAAATAACGTTTTATTCACCGTTTCGATGGCGTGGCCATATCGTTTTAGTCTTATAGCTCCTGAAATATAAACCTAGGAATTTTTGTTGTATTTTTCCTAGTTTCGACAAATTCAAATCTGGGTAATTACAATAAACTACACACCTCTGCGATTTTTTTTCAGCGAGATACAGGCGATAGCGTTTTCTCCACCGTTTCAATGGCGCGGCCATTCGGTTTTAGTGTTATAGCTCTTAAACTATAAACCTGAGTATTTTTTTTATATTTTTACAAATTTTTTACAAATTAAATCTTGCATTTGCGTAAATTTCAGGTCTCTACAAGGCTTAGTTTTAAAGATCTCAGTGGCCGCGCGGTTCGCCGCGTTTCAATGGCGCGGCCATGTTCAAACCCTTATAACTTTTTAACCGTATCTTTGACAAATTTATGGTTTTGGGAATCAACTTTGACAATTTTTTACAAAAAATTGACATGGTTTTTTTTAAAAAAAAACGCTATGGCCGCGCGGTCGAACTGGACACTAAGTAGGTAGGTAAGTTAGGTACTCGTAATTAGTACAGACCGATTAGTACAGAAGTCGTTGCACAATTTAGTAGTTTTGTAAGTACCTACCTACTTCTTTATTTTTAACTACATACTTAAATATTGCTACTATATTATACCTACCAAAGCGCTCCACCTAACAACATTTTGTTATAAATTCCCTGTTTTTCATTGTACCAAGGCTCCCACGGGCCACAAGGTACTGGTAACTCATTCATATGAGCATCACAGCGAGCTGTAATCAAACAAGTAACATTGTTGAACATTTTTTTCTGAGTGAAAATTTACCCCCTTACTCATAAACGCCTCTATTTAATCACTGCTTAGCGAGATTTTTATTAGCAAAATCAACCTTATACCAAACAGAAACGTAAGAATTTATGCTAATTAATTGACTAAAATTTATGAGGCGTTTATGAGTAAGGGGGTTAATGTTCAGATCTACGTAAAGCTTACTATTTTATTAAGTAAACGATATTTTATTATTGTTTTTGAGGTACCATACTAGCTAACTCCACCTGCGTAATATGATAAAAATTACCTACCTAGTTACTACATTAAATAAGATGTGCAAAGGATAGATAATAATATGCTGAAAAATTACAGTATTAATTGGACAAATAGGTAGGTAGGTATGTCTACCAATAGAGAGGTATCAATAATAGCAGCCCATTAATGTCCCACTGTAGGGACGGGCCTCCTCCCGTGACGGAGGGATACTTGGCCTACTAATACCACGCTGACCAAACGGATTGGTATAGGGTTTAATTTCAAGTTTTCCTTCTTTTTATTTCGTAAAGATAATATTCACGGATAGTCCCCTAATCGGTTTTTACGACACCCATGGGATGAGATGGGGTGGTGACTGGTGACACACTGTATTTTTACTTCGTCAACACACGGAGCACCATAGAGGTATGATAGAAGTTTAATATGAAAACTAGCATGCGATGAAAGACTAAAGCAAACTCTCTCGTTCACTGATAGAGATCTCGACACAATTAACTCCTCACTTTCGCTGCCCGTTGTTTTACCGCGGTGCCCGACTACAGCCAGTGCCCCAAGACTCAAATACGCGTTTGTGGAGCATTCGCCCAGTGCCCCACGACTCACATACGCGTTCGAGAAGAATTCGTCCAGTGCCCCACGACTCACATGTGCGTTTTTACAAAACTTATATTATTATTAGAAGTACACATATTATTATTAGAAGTACTTATGAAAATAAGGTCCATACACACTTACCTACACCAGGTTATTGACCTTAATAATGCTCGCCGATTTCGAAACTTTTCGTCAAAGTACCTAGGTAATAGTAATACTGGTAATACTAAACCTAGAGAGTACATTAATTTATAAGGTGATTAAACTAATTATAGTGGACTTATATACTGGGTAAGTTTATTATTATATATTTATTTATTGAACATTATCTTACGATAAATCAATTAAAATGATTGGACGTTGGTATTGTCCGGTGATGTAGGGAGGCTAATACCCTTGCTTCATGTGTAACATTGATGCTAATACATAATAATATAACATTTCCCATTTTTGTTTTAATCAAATTTAGTACCTCTGCCCTAGTAGATTTCATTATTTTAGAAATACATTGTAGGTAGCACAAAAACAAATAGGTACGTATTATTGTGTAGGTACATTATATTGTGCACCTACACATAAAGAAACGATCTTCATCAGTGGGTACGGACCTTTAGTTACGATATACTAACTATAAATAGCTATATAACTATGGAGCTCATACTTAACAATAGGCACTGAGCAAAGGCGTGAAAAAACAATAGACGCACATACGCGTCGTGGGCACTGTGTGAATGTCACCAAAACGCACATACGCGTCGTGGGCACTGTAATCCGCTAGGCTAGCGTGAGTTCATTACCTAAATTCTGTTCTATGAATAAATAATGTGGTTTCGAAGTAAAAATACAGAATACCCACAGAGTGAGAGGTAGTGACAACATGCCAATCATCTACTCGTGTCACTCTCGTCATGGGTATGGCAAAGGAGGCGCAATTAGCAAACAAATCTCTACAAAAAAAATCAAAGAAAAACAGGTGCTATAGGTAGGTACTGGTTCAACTTGGTCAAGTATCCATTCACTGTAGGAATATCTGGGCATTAAAGGGTTGTCATCATAATTAATTACTTACGTGGTTTTCCAAAATGCCGTCGACTCATAAGAGTAGTAACATTACTCCGTAAAGATAATATATTTGCCCTCATTTTTTTTTTCAATCTCGCCTTTTGTGTCTTTCAATACTTTGTGGGGTCTTTCAAATTATTATTGTGTTGCTGACAAACGTTGTCAACATCTCACTTTAAGAAAAAAAAATACCTATCTAATCAAACCGGACAGTACTTAAAGTCTATTTTTTTATTATAGAGTTTCGTAACAAACCTCATTTGTGCCTGCTTAATTTACCTATTATAGTAGATTGATGTAGTCTCGTGCATAAAAATATAACACTCAATTTTATTTATGCGCGAATGTAGTTGAAGTAAAGTAGGTTTGTAATTTGTAAGGTACCTAGGTAAAAGTACAAACTATTGTGTTTCGCAATCTGTTGTAAACTTCTTTCATCAAAACTACCTAATACCATTTCCCATCCGATATACAAGAAAGGCTAATAGTTTATAGGTTAAAACATAAACAAATCTTAAATAAGATATAAAACAATAAGCATACTGCCATAAAGTCATTGATGGTTAGGTTATTATCTGTGGAGCTCTCGACGATTATGCTGCCTACCCGCAGTAACACATTAGTTTCCCAAGGGACATTTTTATTGTTAAACTTTTCGAATATTTAACGCTTTGTAACGGAGATTTTTTTATTACGACTTGCTGAAGTTTTTATTATAGCGAGAGCTATTTCTAAAGATTTTTATGTCAGTTATAGCAGTACCAAAGTCATCAGTTTATAATAAAGTTACAATATAAAATAAAATTACGATGTGACCATTGTGATGCCTCAAATTGTCAAACTTTTCTTTCGAATGTCAATGTTATAGTTCTATGACATAGTTTTAAAATTACTTGTAGGCAACATAATTACTTTACTTGGTTTTACGTTATTTTGTATTTCTTTTTTGGTTTTACTAGTACGCACAACACAAAAATATATTTTGAAGTAGGTATATCTACCTAGTAGGTAACTATGATAGTCCGTGAGGTGTTGTCAAAATTGTTCTGTCGAACCTGGATTGAGGACAATAGGTTGGTACCTATAATATAACCATTTTTTGTCTAGGACGAACAGCGTCTAATCATTTAAGAAGGGAACTTAGCCTTTGTGTACCTACGTACCGCATTGGCCAGGCTAATGTACCTACGGTTTTCAAGGCTTCTCTTCACTTGTACCTAATTATTTTATTCGCTCAGACCAAATAAAAATTGATTATTCGTAATAAAATTTACTTACCATACGGTATACCCACGGGAAAATATAATAGTCGTCCTTTTTTAAGTTTGGGGGATGAATAAAACAAGCATTTAAATTTTGAAAACAATATCAAATTTAATACATAAATAAGATTTATGTACTTCTACATACATGTTTTGTCTATCATATTTACATTGAAACACATAATTTCATTCTAATTCATCTAGATTTTTTCACATTTTTTGTCGTACATTAATATAATAAGAGTAAGCAACTGAAAAAAAAATTCAACAAAATTAATAAACCTACTAAATATTACGCCATAAAAATAATAATGCAAAACATAGAACATTTTTTTTTAAACATTGTACAAAATAATTTATACATTAATTACCTATTTGTAATGGGACGCACACCCAGTTACTACACATAGGTACATCATTACTAACAATAACCACGAGCTTATATTAAAATATATTATCTATTACAAACTAATGACAATTCCCATAGGCATAAACAGAATTGGCGATTGTATGCTATTTGAATGCTAAATAACTAACGCTTATAACTCAATCCAATTTGGAACACGAAGTAAAAAAAAAGCTTTCCTTTCTATTCGCTTCAGAATCAGCTAATAATATGTTTTTGTACGATAAAGTGATATTCACTCTTTTTAAACTATACGTGCTACTACTTAATTAACATCTAAACAAACAAATACCTAGATTTAACATAAAATATTTTATACATTTATAGGTAGTTTGTCTGTTGCAGATGCTTGTAACGAATCGAGGAATTATCTTGCACGTAATTTACAAGCACACCAATTTTCTTGTGCATTTAGTTGCGGAGAGAAATCATCAATTAAGTCAGTAGGTAGAGTTATGTTGTCTCAGCATCTTTGACAATACATATTCGGATTTGTTTTACACTAATGCATAAAACAATTATCCCCAGATCAACAAAACTTTACTACCATTTGCATTTCATTAAACAATTTGTTCTTTTTCTTATCTACAGCTAAGATACGAAGCTTTAGCGAACCAACACTAAAAGCACACAATCTACATTTGTTCATTCATTCGCATTAACGCTAGGCCTTAATGGAACAGACTTTGTTTCGGTCCATACTTAATTGACCACATCGATTGACATAAATACGTCCCGTCACATTGTATAATTACCGTAACATTTCAACAACCAGGAGATAATATTAACTAACATTCTTATGAAACTAATTCATGAGATACCTCCGAAGAGTCTAATCATTCGTCTAAAACACTCTTACATACTAACGATTTAATTCCAATTACACTTAATCATTTGTTATTGGATTACGTATTTATATTTGGCAAATGGTTACTATCAGAAACCCATCACCTAGGTAGGGTCGATGTTGAACATCCACTGACCGCAGGATTGACTTTAAGTCGCACACAAAACATAAATTTAAACATTACCTATCTACATATTTATAGAAATTACAATGTGTGCACGTTCGCGTCTATATCCTGAATTCATCGTAGATAATATGTACCAATAAAATATACTTGTAAACACTTTGTATAAGTGCTCCGAATTTTTTTATAATCATTTTGTACGTCATTTACACATGTATTCATTTATATGTTATAAAACGATTAAAATGCGCTATTAAAATATTATCTATAGCACCAATGTCAGCTGCAAATATACACAATAAAGTATAAAAGCAGTGAATGTCATGCGTAAATAAACGTTCTGGGAAAACCATGTAAAAACAAAAAGGTTGTATTTAAAAATATATATGTATAAAATATATATAAATGGACGCCAAAAAGTACAAGAATTGACTTATACGATACACGTACTTAATTGAACACTTATTGGCTAAATCTATCACACACTGTCCACTGAGGTAATTCACAAAATGAACTCATTGTAGCTACGTTTAAGTGTTGACGGGCTAGCCCCCAACAGCGCTTATCTATGAGTAAACTTCTGCTTATATTTGACGAAGTAGCTTATTGAGAAAAAAATAATATCTGGGACTAGATATTTGACTATAACGGATTTTGTTTCTTGTGCTATTTTAAACACAATTTCAACGTCTCCTGGTTTTACTGTAAATCTGAATCTGCATACGCTTTAACATAGTAAGCTAGTTGCTTTTATAGAAGCTTATTTCGTAAGATACGAACTACAGTAGCTGTTAAACAAGCTTATCAGGTTCGTTTTGCGTGTAGATGTTGAGCAATTACAAAAACGGTAGGTATTTGGTTAAAAATGGCGTGTGTAACGTAAATGTAACTATAAAATAAATCTATGTACATTATGGCATTGCTGATAACAATAATGAATGTTGCATTGTTAACAAAAACACATTATTACAGTAATACAATAGAAAAGGAAGTAATGCGTGTCTCTAAGATTTATTATTTGTAAAATTTTGAAAATTGATAATATTTTTGCTTACTAATTCTTATGTAATAATCACGCAGGTGCATTGTACTGATTGACCTTATCTGAATGATAATAACCTGGTGATTTGATAACGGCTGTATCTCAAAATTATATACTTCGTCTAAGTACCAATATAAGAACCTAGAAAAGCAAAAAACTATTTTTGCTTCATAGCATTTTCTCTTGATTTACAAAAATAGATTATACAAATAATAAATCAGAGCAAGCTAGACATTATACATATATTTCCCGAATAGCTTATAATATAATATAGAATTTGGCCAATTATTATCAAAAAAGTTATAGCAAAACCCCATTACAATGAACTCATAATTTTAACTAGAAATTTTAAACATAGATTCAATTCAGACATAGAATAAACTCTCGGTACAATACATACGGAAATAACTCATTATCAGTCAGATGTGCCGCCTGACACTGAGATGTGGTTGTGTACTTATACTAAACACTAACAACTTACCCCCTTACTCATAAACGCCTCTTAAATTTAATCACTGTTTAGCGAGTTTTTTATTACGAAAACCAACCTTATACCAAACAACGTAAGAGTTTAAGCTAATTAATCAATTGACTAAAATTTAAGTGGCGTTTATGAGTAAGGGGGTAAGTTGTAGAATTAGAGAGGGTACACTTTTCACTTGTACCCTACTCTTCAAGTCCATTCTATACAATAGATGACGATGCCAACGTTGAACTACACATCGATATATAAAGCGAGGTCACATTTACCTTAAAAATAAATTTCAATGTTTAAAATATCACGATGAATGTCACTTTTGTTCGTCAATTTTTTGTTTGCCAATAACAGTTTTAGAACACTTTATCAGTCTCCATGATTTAACTGGTCTTGTTACAGTTTTGGTTCATATTTGTGATGTCTCGTTGTACAATGTTAATTGTATCGCTTTTGAAAGCATGTGACCCGTATTAGGATCACGTTAACTGATTGTGGTGAGCGGATGCTAACTGGATCAGAAAGAAACAACTTCTGTGGTCGACGATGTCTTTCCGATCTGAAACAACATAAAGTTAATATTAAAGAACATTTTTCAGTATTATTTTGGGAATTATACTTAAATTATCTTGCAGTTAAAAACAGACAAAGGTCTTGGTTTTAAGCCGTTTGATACTGAGACCACGGCAAGTTAAATGTGCCGAAACGTCAAGCAAGAGAAAGAAAAATACTAGCCGCGTTAGTTTTATGTTTCATATTTATGAACATGCAACGCGATAGTTATACCTCCGTGTGGTGACGGAGTAAGAATACAATATGTCACCACCCCATCTTATCCCATGGGTGACGTAAAAACTAACTAAAGGACTATCCGTGAATAACTTTACGAAATAAAAAAAAGGAAAACTTGAAATTAAACCATATAACAATCCCTCTGGCCAGCGTGGTATTAGTAGGCCAAGTATCCCTCAGTCACGGGAGAAGGTCCGTCCCTGCAGTGGAACATTGAAAGGCTGTTATGATGAACGCGATAGTTTAAAAGAATTCTTTACTTCAATGCTCGTATTAAAATGCCTTTAGTAAGATCATTCAAGACTTCAATAATGTGTTTCCTTGTATGATTGTAACGATTGATTAAAGTCAATCAAAGATCATGATCGCACTAGCCTCTCAATTAACGGTTGCTGCACTCCTTGATATTGAAATGAGACCAATATAGAATACGTATTGACTTTTAACAAGTTATAGTTCAGCATGTGCATATGATTTACTATTCGTTATGTGACGAAGTAAGAACCGTAAAAACCGATGAAGGGTAATTTTGTTGATTTTATTGTCACGAAAGTGTAAGAAAGAAAACTGGCTTATGTGAGCCCGTCCCTTTCAATCAACAAACTAAAGTAGTTTATCATGTTATGGAGTTTTTTTTTAAAATTAGGTCATCAAGGTAGACAGAATTTTAAAATTAATAATTTAATCAATACATCAAACATAAATCACACTATAAAACACTAACATCACTACAACAATAACCTTAACTACAATCCATCCACAACACACTATCAACCAATTTACATTTTAATTAAATGTATACTCGAATAATAAAATCGTCTCGACTTCGGTATCGTAGTAATCTCGATCTAATTCACGCGAGCGTCTGTGGATGTGGATTATCAGCATTTCTCGTTCGGGCAGAGTTTCTGCTGAGTTGGTGGAGTGTAAATCGTAACCTGCCCGACAGAGCGACGCCAAGTCTGCGGCTCTCCTCTCCCCGCCCCTCGCAGGTGACGACCGATAGTGTTGCACTAGTATCGATGTTTTTGTGTCAAACGTTTTCGATGTAAAGTTTAATATGTTTGTTTTATTGTGGTTTATGTATTTTTTTTTATCTATTTAAATACAAATGTATGTAACAATGGTCCAATATATTAGTTACGGTATAACATATCATATAGGTATTGTGGCGGTCATGGTCATCTACCGAGCGAATTGACAAACGTGTGATCACGAAGGATTGTCTTGGGCCTTTATTTTATTTATGTCAGTTAAATTGAAATCAGACAATTCCTTGCTACGACATCGGGCCCTTTAAACGTCGCGTCGTGTAAAGAAGCACTTGGACAGGGCAAAGTGATGGACTTTTTATGACTATTATCCGTTGCTGATTTTCTTGGACCATTTCGTGTTTCCATTAGTTTTAACATCTATTAGGTTTAATTATTATTTAACATCTAGGTTTAACTTATTGCCGTATCATCAAAAAATTGTAATTATGTATTATTTAGCAAGATTCCATTTCATACACAATTTATTCTTATCGACAATGAACGATGTCTACCACGTCCCTATAAAGGCACGATAAATCTGTCGCATATTCAGCGATGTAACGGACTTTCTCTCGCTGTGACTCATTGCTCAGAATAAGTGCGTTCCTAATATGTGATGTGGATAATTGGCATACTATCCCAAAATAAGACTTTCATAGTACAAGTTGAATTAACAAGACTGTACCTTTCATCTTTTGAGAGCAATGTTTTAAAGTTATTTAAGTACAGACGTAAGATCTTATTAAGATTGAGAATATAACTTTTTCTACTTTGTAGATACGTTTGATTTATTAAATGAAATATTTGTATGAAAGTTTTAATTGGATAATAGATTAGGAATAAATATGGAATAAGTAGAATAGTATATTTGTGACTGAATTCAAAAGGAGAAGCTGTGCGTTTTCTATGTACTATTTTTGATGAAGACGAATTTTGTTTAAATGTATCTATTGGTACAATTTTTGTTTTTTGTTCTTATGCATTTTTATATGTATGTGTATAATTTTCAGTAGTCCCAACTAGATCGGTGCTACCATTTTTTGGATATGTTTATTTTTTTCTTGATCGTTTTTAGATATGTACCTATTTACTTAAATTTGGACACATCTCAAGTGTTCAACTAGAGATGTTTAATTATCATTTTTATGCAAAAATATCTTTTATCTCAAAAACTAAAAAAAAACAGTTATTATATTTTAAATGTTACAGTCACCACACGAATCATATAACATTACAAAATATAGCTATATTAAAAGAAATAAATGAAAAGAAATATAGATAAAGTAAAAGCTATTAGTTTTCTCATAGCGACAATCCAAATTTTACATAATCGTCCTACAAGAGATAGGAGTTCCACGCACTCACAAATCACAAGGACCCATTTAATTCCTTTGGAGGCGATTTCCAAGCCGTTACTAAATCGCTGTCGTTACGGAGAAACTCACAGATTTTTTTTATACCATGACAGGGTGATAATAAATCGAGTTTCGGATGTCACGGGTTATAAAGCATAGGCGTCGTCGGTTATCGAGTGATTCCGGGCGGGGCGTGTATACGTTCCTTGGCGCAAATTTATTCATACCAGAGATCGTCGGCCTGTTAGTTCTACTGTTATTTAGGGCATACTTCCTGTACTATTGTTGCCTATTTATTTGTTTCTATGGTGCTTTTTTTAATAGTCGTTGATAAAAAATGGAATTACGCAATGTTTAAATAAGGCTGGATAAAAATGCAAGCTCAATAATTAATACAATTAAAGATACTACTTTTTGTTTTGAGAAGGAGGAAGACTTGTTTTGAAAATAAAATATTGATTAGACGAATTAGGATAAGGTTTTGACGACCGTCCCTCCGCGGCCACGGCTCTTGCAAGTCGGCCAAAACGTCGGAGAAAAAGCTAGGTATTTATCCTATCAGTATCTAGGCTAAGTAGTATATACCGCGAGTAAGACCCGTATAAAATAGTATTAGACATAAAACATCAAGGCTCCAGACCAAGAACTTCTCTATATCGTAGAAAGGCAACTTGAAAAAGAATCCTGTTCCGCCGATAGTGTAGCCGTAGCCTAAGAGTATTCTAAATGTCGTATTATGCCGCTCAAGGAGCAAGTCTTTAAGTGGCTTTTGTCCTATGAGAAGTAAGTCTACATACGTGCTGAACACCAGTTTAAATGAGTTTTTATGTTTGTCTTCTACTTCTACATGTTTAATTTTTTTTTCAATAAATAGTAACAAACACAATAAATAAAAACATTATTAAAAAGCAACATTTAAAGTTTAGCACATGTCGCCTAGATGGCGCTAAGGGGGCATAATCCGCACAGTGAACGCTAAGGTGGCAGTCAAGAAGTCTGAGGCAAAAACTCAGAAGATAAGTTCGAGCCCTGCCTCAAGCTTTCCATTATCATCATCATAACAGCCCATTAATGTTCCACTGCAGGGACGGGCCTCCTCCTATGATGGTAGGGATACTTGGCCTCCTAATACCACGCTGGCCAGACGGATTGGTATAGGGTTTAATTTCAAGTTTTCCTTCTTTTTATTTCGTAAAAATAACATTTACGGATAGTCCCTTAGTCGGTTTTAACGACACCCATGGGATGAGATGGGGTGGTGACATATTGTATTGTTACTCCGTCACCACACGGATATTACATTATGTTCATTGTTATTTTTTTGCCTAAGTTAGCAAACTCGTTTTTACACTGTTAAGTTGCCTTCTAGTAAATTGTATTCGTGACGATCGTGTTAAACCGCTTTGAGATTAATACTAAATAATTGATTTACATTCACACAGTCAAGTGCATGAAACCTTTTTAATTTGCGTAGAAGTTGTTTCATTTCAATTCAGGTTGACCAAAATTATAATTATGAAAACCAAAGCTGAAAAAGTTGACATAAAACCTAACACCAAACCATCTGATCGGCGGCGAAAATATACCTAATTCCTTCCATACTCTAGTTCTGCAGTGGGACATTAATAAACAAGCCCTTTAGCAAAGCTTGATATTTAAACTCCGTGTGGTGACGGAGTAAGAATACAATATGTCACCACCCCATCCCATCCCATGGGTGTAGTAAAAACCGACCAAGGGACCATCCGTGAATATTATGTTTACGAAATAAAAAGAAGGAAAACTTAAAATTAAACCCTGTACGAATCCGTCGGGCCAGCGTGATATTAGTAGGCCAAGTATCCCTCCGTCACGGGAGGAGGTCCGTCTCTGCAGTGGGACATCAATGGTCTGTTATGTTATGATGATATTTAAAAGACTACCCAAAAGTAAAACAAAGAAGTACTTCATCTATCTATATATATAAAACTCAAAGGTGACTGACATAGTGATCTATCAACGCACAGCCCAAACCGCTGGAGGGATCTGGCTAAAATTTGGCATGCAGGTAGATGTAATAACTTAGGCATCCGCTAAGAAAGGATTTTGATGAATTCTACCCCCAAGGGGATAAAATAGGGGATGAAAGTTAGTATGAAACTTTGTCAGTTTCAAACCGATCAAGCTGAGACTTTGCATGCATATAGCTACTATGACGTTGGCACTCCCTTAGAAAGGACTTTGATAAATTCTACCCCTAAAGGGATAAAATAGGCGATTAAAGTTTGTATGAAACTTTGTCAGTTTCAAACCGATCGGGCTAAGACTTTGCATGCATATAGCTACTATGACGTAGGCACCCAATTAGAAAGGACTTTGGTAAATTCTTCCCCCAAGGTGATGAAATAGGCGATAAAAGTTAGTATCAAACTTTGTCAGTTTCAACCCGATCGGGCTGAGGCTTTGCATGCATATGGCTACTATGACGTAGGCACTCCCTTAGAAAGGATTTTCATAAATTCTACCCCCAAGGGGATAAAATAGGTAATGAAATTTTGTATGAAACTTTGTCAGTATCAAACCGATCGGGCTGAGACTTTGCATGCATATAGCTACTATGACGTAGCCACTTCTTTAGAAAGGATTTTGATAAAATTCCACGCCTATGGGGATAAAATAGGGAATTAAAGTTTGTATAAATCTTCTTAGATTTTCGACTGATTAAACTATAATTAAAGTTGTAGAATATAATGTCGTCCCTATTGCTGGTGACGGTGCATGTTGGTTTCGTATCTCTCTTATTTAATCTACGGACCACAAGATAGAGCGATGGAGGTGCGTTCAGACATTGTCAGATATGTGGTACGAGGTAGGTACGTGACTGCAACTGAAAGCGTTACATTGCAATATAGTGGAAGCCACTATAGGTATTAACTGGGTGTGCGAAAGGTGCAGTTGTATTAATACCACGATCACGTTCGAATTTAAACGATTACAGTTTCCCCTAAAAGTCTGCTTTGCCATGACAATAAATAAGTCTTAGGTGCAAACTCAAAAATTTGCGGGTATTGACTTGAGAGAACATTGCTTCTCTCATGGACTGCATGTTTTATGTTGTTTGCTCACGGGTAAATTCTCCCAATAGCTTTATATCTTGGCGCCTAATGACAGATAAGTTATTAAAAATGTTGTGTACAAAGAAGTTTTGCAGGCCCCTTATTTTTACACACGCTAAACAAAAATAAGCCTAATTAATAATAATACTACTGAACGCGAGCGAAGCCGCGGGCAAAAGCTAGTTAATTTATATTGTTAATAACACTGGCTGGAACATAGAACACGTTTAAATAGTTCTAGAACACTTTTAAGTTATATTGCAGTAGATAGGGTAAAAGATGGGTTTGCCTTACTACGGCAGGTCTGCAAGGGGTGAGGGGAGCGGGGGGCTCGAGGCACTTGTTGCATGAAGGCGGGGCGTCACGCCCTACGCCCCACAGCCACGTGGCTATAATGAACTTTTGAAAAAAGGTTTTATGTAACAGTTTGTATGTTTTACTAAGTTGTGCTTTTTTTGTTAAAGGCGTTCCCCGCGATAAGCATTAGGTGGGAACTTTTGCATAACTACTTGAACATAACGGAGACATGCAGTCTTTAGACAATCAAGCTAGGGCTTCTTACCCGAAATCGAGGCAGTTAACTGTTCTGTTTATTTACATAAATAAAATAATAATAAAGGTTTTTGAGAAGTTAGTCAATTCAATAGTAAAAAATTAGTGTTTAAAATAGAGTGTAAGTAGGTAATAACATAGGACCACAAGACCATGGGAGACAAGTATTTATTTTAATCAAACCTATAATACAACTATGGATAACAACATATGAATGTATGTATTTAATTTCTCTTTTGATGCAAGCCTAGCAGCCCTGTTATCTAAAGAAAAAAATCGTTACCACGCACGCAGGCAAATAAATCGATTTATAAAAGTTTTCGCCATACACCATGATATACACGAAAAAATGTAGAGAATTTTACTGTAGAAATTAGAGAGAAACTTGGCTTAGAATTACCACACTGTCCAGACGGCAATGACTGAAATCGAGTTTTTTGGTAATTATTTCACAACAGTTGCACAACAAGAAGACACTTTAGTGTTCTTAATAAAATTGTTCACATATCCTCAACACTATACCTATACTCAAATTATATTTTAACTCAAACAAATTAAATTACTACGATACTTACTAGAATCTAAAATCATAAAGTCCAAAAATATACTCCAGCATAATTTGTATCGTAATAATCGCTAGGCATTTGGGGGTGTACGCAATAAAATCATAAAATCGTTAGGGGGCGCTCTTCGGTCGTCAGTTAACAAGTAATCCAATTTTGTCGGTAGACATCGACATGAATGTTAAAAGCTCAAGAAAATTACTCTATACATTCACCCTTAGCATTATCTTTGAACACACTTAAAATGTTTTGTAACAAGGCTTTCCCTATTACCAAATTCTCTCTTCACTGTGTATCTAATCTCAGTATAAAATGCAGAGTTTTTATAATAATTTGGCAATATGACTGTATCGAAGATAATGCAAAGATCGAATATAATGCCACAGTCCAGGATATAATTAAAGTCATGAAATGGTTTTACTTGATCACCAATGATTTTCCTCGATTTGTATAAATAAATGAAGATATTAATTTTTCTTTTCATTAATTTCTTATCCCAGTTATAAAACCGGAGGAGAAACTAACATAAATTTGTAAAGGCCCTGCCTATAGTACTCTCGCTATCATCTGAATAGGTATTCCAAAAAGAAATAGAAGATATATATAAGAATAGAAAACCCGTAAGTGCAAGCAAAATAGATATAGAAAAATGACATTATGGCCTTAAGACTCGGGTGATAACGCGATATCTATTATTATTATTATTATTATTTAAAGTAAAGATGCAACCTACTGCATTTGGTACTTATTTAATTTAATATTTAAAAGATAAAAATTGTAAAAAAAGTTCCTAAGTCACGTAAATCTCAAAGAAAATTGACAATCTTAACTATATTGGTACTCATTTAAATAACTGATCAAACTCGCCAGCGAGCTGTCAAACAATAAAGAACCGTCAAGTACCCACTAACTTATTGGATATGCGCCGTTCATCCTACAGACTTATATTGAACGCGAAAATTATTCCGCAACTTTATAAATTGATAGCATTTAATTATTTTTTTCAAGATAAAATGGTTGAACAAAATTACTAATACAAGTTTGCGTTGAATACAATATACCTAGTAGTTTTTGTATTGCAGCTTCGTTGAATAATGCAGTAGCATTAAAGGGTTATGTGATTATTATGAGTAAACGTACGAGAGTTTTGTTCATTTATTTATTATTCAATGTGGACACATAGACATATAGGGTATGACAAAGGGACTTCAATATATCGGTATCTTCTTCAATATACATATACAAATTAAAATATAGTTCCCGTAGGGGTCGGCGGAGACCACGAAATGTCAATGAAACTTGGTACATCTACATAGAAAGTATAATAAGAGATCTATGCTTAGACTTACTCTCTATTAGAGTAGTACGAAGTCTAGGCCATATACTAGTGTGAAACATATCTAAAAATGAGACTCTAGAACTTGTTGCAAATGTAATAATTAACTATTGTAATGTAACAGGTAAAATCAGTTATGGAAATAAAATCTTAATACTGTAATAAAAATTCTGAAATAAAATGTATAATTCATAACTCATCAGAGAGGTCATGCGGCAAATATTTAAAGTACTTACCTATAACGCAACATAGAGTGGATATAAAAAAGAGCAAAGAAGCTTTTTATTAAGTAAAGGGCAGGGGAAGAATATAATGAATAAATTCCGTGTAAGGACCCCCTCCTAACGCAATTGAAAACTTTTAACAAGTGCCGGGAAATCGTGTGTAAAGGTGGCTCCCGTACCTAATTACGTCGCCAGCCGAACGGAATACCGGATGAGTTCAGAAATTTAAACGATGTCTCTTCGCACCACTTCTCCTCACACTTTTATGAAAATCAGTTCGTTAATAAAATCGGCCAGTGTTGACCGATGACTTGGCACGCGAACTCATAAGAAACTTTATATAAAATTAACGAAGTGTGCATTTGTCCCCTACCAAATTATATTACAATGATAAAAATATTTCACTCGTAAAATTTATAGAGCAGTTTCAGAAATAATACAGCCATTATGTAATTGCGCACCAAATGAACAGTTAAATCACGTTTCTGTACTTTTTAAAAATCCAGTTTCAATCCGAGACTTTTACCCCCCATTAACTTTCGGTCGTGTCCAAGTATTAAAAAATTAACAAGATTTTTTTTCCACAAGCTCACCGTCTGCGGAGGACGTATTCATTCTTTTGTAACCCTAAAAAACAAGTCATTACCGAAGCGGGTTTAATTCAGCGTCGTGTTCTTGAGATTTTTTCGTGATATTTCATTATTCGGAGGCGATCGTTCGGCGCGACGCGACGGGTACCGTTTACGCTAAAATGATATGATTAATTACTAGCTACGGTCTCCCTCATTAGCGCACAAATAGGAGCGCTCAATAGTGAAATTGAATCACGAGTCACGAGCGTTGCTGAACCACGCTCAATCGCACTCTAATTATGATTATTATTCATATGAATAAACCACACAGTTCTATACTCAACAATTGATATGATTGTGGGTATATTTTTCTATCATTTTTGCGATAAAGCGATTTTTTCCTTAAATTTTAAAATAAATTTAAAATACATTTTCATTGTCTTTGAACTTTGTCCAGTGCATGCCTTGCCTACCTAATCATTTTCTATTTAACCTTAAAAGATAGTGACGCTACGAACATTAAACTACTGTTAAGACTAAACCCACACGGAAATGGAACAGGCGAGTTGTAACCTAAAGCCTAATAACTAATAAGTTCAATTTTTCTTTCGTGTTACTAAAATAAATAAGGCATCTCATGATCCACATAGGTACGTACAAACGTAAACATGAGTGACGTACTTATATTTTGTAATACTGTCGTAAATATGAATGTGAGAACAGAAACGTACTTTACTGCAGATTTTGGAGGGTCGGAACGTATACAGACAAAACTACATTTTTGTGGTTCTGTTTTTAGGTAGAGTCGTAAAAAGGGAAAATTCATTTACGCTCTGATTTTTCATCTTATTATTTGGCTTATGAATAGAGAAATATTTGGCATTGGTAGTGCTACTCCATTTTATATGCGAGAAGGCCTCACTCGATGTAAAAATATATACGAGGTCTGAGATACGGAATGTTGTGCAAGAAAATACGACGGCGTTAGATTACCTAATAAAACGCACTTTCTTTTACAATACATTTGTTTGGATATTTTATCTTGTTTAATAATAAAAATTATGAGAC
Source organism: Schrankia costaestrigalis (assembly GCA_905475405.1). Classification (NCBI taxonomy): domain Eukaryota; kingdom Metazoa; phylum Arthropoda; class Insecta; order Lepidoptera; family Erebidae; genus Schrankia; species Schrankia costaestrigalis. The sequence continues at coordinate 6,461,678 of FR997830.1, forward strand.
ATTGTAACATACAGCGCCCTCTAATTACGAACTAAGGAAACCGTCTACTATATATTTTAAAACAACAAATAAATATTAATATTTCATATTGTTAATAAAAATTTTATACGCAGATAACATTGGACCAATTCCATCAAGTAAAATAAAGGTAAATAAAATGCACGTTAATATCCCGTTTATATAATATTATTTATGGATCGCACAAACTAATATATTAATGTTAATAAATTAATAAATAAATAATTATTAGGTATATGGAATTTTTAAAGGTTGCTTTAAAGTACCACTCAGTAAAGAATATACAAAAAAAATTGAACCGACTCCTTCATGTACAATACTATAAGAGTACCAACTATGATCACAATACACGATAAAAAAAATATCGCACTTTTATGAAAGTTTTATTTCCCTCATCACATACACTTGTCGGAAAAATCTTAGTAAAAGTTTCTTTGATAGTAATATTCTTTATTTATTACACATAGTTAAAATGTTTCCTATTGTTTCTTTGTATAGTTCAGTTTATCCGTTGATAGTAGAACCAAGATTAGCTATTAAATATTTTAGACGCGGTGACTAGCTTACGAAAACTTATAGCAAAAATAAGAAAATGTTAAAAAATGACAATTTGCACGTAAGATTGGTATGTAAAAAAAGTGTTTGCAGTAATGCTTGAATAATAAATTTTAATTTAAAGATAAATTAATATTACGTAGTATGTAAGTACTTCGATGCTATTAATGCATAGGTCTATTAATCATCATTGTTTTCATAATTGACACATACTGTAATGTAACACATACAAATCGTTGTGTTCAAATACTTAAAAAATCTTATAATAAGTATATATTTACCTTTTACACATATCCAACGGCGGCTCACATCGAATCCCCTTCCAGGGTCCAAACAATACGGATTACCCTATCTATATCACAAGCTTCCACCTAGCTTAGCACTAAAGCCTACACTAACACAATTGACTGCAACAACGATAGGTAACCGTCCTTAACACTAAATAAAACTCTAACATTAGATAACATGACAATAGAAACAAAAAATTCTCTACAATGCGAAGTAACAAATAGTACATAAAAATAGGGTAAAAGAGATGTCACACGTTTTTATGTGAAAATAAGTAGGTAACTGGTCCGATGTTTGTGTGTGTGTGTGCTCTCAGTGGACCCAGGAAGGGGCGACGGAGTAAGGAGTGCGAGGGGCGCCTCCCCCCGACAGTGTCGTGGGCACGGGAGGCGCGGGCGCCGCGAACTGACTCTCTGCCTCAGCGGCCATCGCGCTGTGCTGCTGCGGGAAGTTGAAGTCCAGGGTACCGTCCATACTCAACTCGTGTTTTATCACCTGTTCAATAAAAAGCATCTGTTATAAAATACAAAACTGTTTAATAGTTTTTTGAATGGGGATGTTTGATATTGACATTATCGGGGTACCAACAACAAATAACTTTAATACGTCAGTTATGGCTTAAGAGTTGGTCTATGTGGTGTATATTTCCTGGTGTTAACTAAGGATAACACCAGGATTATATTGAGGTGACTGTCATATAATCCTGGTTATTATCTCTGAATTTGAACAACATTAAAGTAATTTTTCGCATGAAAAGTTTACTTTGTAGTAATAAATAATGAAAGTAAACTTTTTCATGCGAAAAATTACTTTAATGTTGTTCAAATTCAGAGATAATAACTAGACTTTGCTAAAGTAAAGACAAAGTGCGGTCTCTGAATCTGGCCCTTAGACTCAACTCCTTCATTTCAAGCAATCGACGTCTACTGGATATAGGCCTCCTTCAAATATTTCCACCTTGCCCAATCCTGTGCCTCCCGCGTCTATCGGTATCCTGATTAGGTCGTCGGATTAAGCCCGATTCACACACATCAGTGAAGTTACAGTTCCGACACAGTACCGGCAGAGTGCGAAATATTCTTTCATATAGTTTCTATGAGCGCATCCCCACACATCAGTGTCAGTGCCGGCGAACACGTTTTTTGTATTGTAGCACTGATACTGAACTGAGCAAACACGGATCGGACGGAACGGAACTGTGACTTAAATGACTTGTGTATGAATCGGCCTTTACCGTAAGTGGTGGTCTTCCGGGGGGACTTCCTATGAAGTCCCCATTTTCAAAATTAATTAAGCTCTTAGTAAAAATACGAATAGTATAATTAGAAAAATAAATATGTAAAAATCAAAGGAACAGCATAGCCAAATAAACAGACGTCAGTCAAAAGATAATATTTCCTTGAAATTCTTTACTGTAGTAATATTTCTTTACAGTTGGTATGCGTTCGGTTACAATATTTTACAGAACATTGTTAAAATAAACTATACGATAGCCTACACAAACTAAAGGAGTAATCATTTTACATCCATTCATTCATGAAAGTAAGAATAGCCTCATCGATGATTTTTATCACTTTTCACAATAAAACTAAAATAATTTTTAGTCTCCTATAATCTTATATCAACGTGGTCATGTCGGTGTAATGCATTTAATCAAGCTTTTATTTAGGCCCTTTTTAAACCTAGATTGAAGGATTGGAGAAACATTTAAGGACTATTTATTAAGAGGTATAAGGTGACAAATATCTTCATCTATCTATTTCATAAAGTCTTTAATACCTTCATCACATAAAGTCTTGCACAGAACTGACTCTAGAATTAACTACATGCCCAGTAGAACTTCTTTTTGAAGGATCAGTTCTTCTTACATTTAAATCATCCGCCCCTCTTACCTCATCAACATTGCAGTCGAAGCCGTGGTCTAACGTTTCTATGTTGAGGTCCTCCGCGAGCCCGGTGTTGAGTGCACCCATGATCTGCCCCATGACGGTCGTGGGCCCCATAGCACCCGTTTGTACCATCATGCCGCCGTTCATCAGCGCTGCGTCCGATGTCGTCACCATTTGCGTCTGATTGTTCTCTACTATAACAATAAATACCAATATTTCTTGTTAATTGATTTTGCTTCATTTTGATTATTTTTTATATAATTAAATTTTAATATAAGATCTAATTTAAAAGCCAAAATACTAATCATTTTTCTTTTTTCACCTAATTACGTAAAGAAGAATAAAATTAAGGCACCTAATTTAGGTTGAATATACTGCACAGTTCTGCGAGTATTTCTCATAAATCCTTTTTTGCAAGTTTTCGTTGATAACTTTTTCTACAATCTTATGTTTTTTTTTCTAGTTTTCACAGATGTCTTACCAGCGTGGTTCAAGTTTCCACTTCATCATTGACCTCGGATCAACCATATAAATATAGGGAAATTTAGGTTTAAACTACAATACCTTCTTCCAAAAACATTGAAATAATAAAGATAGAACATACCTGTTTGCATAATATCAGCAGGATCAGCTGGCGCTGGTGGCCTGAAGTGGTCCAAGGCATGTGGGTGCGTAGGATGCGCGGGGTGCGCCGGGTGTGGGTACATGGAGGAGCAAGCGCAGCCTCCGGGCGGGTGGCGGGGGCACGCGTAACCACCGTAGCGGTAGCTCCCGCCAGATGATGAAGTTGTTGGAACGTACCTGGTTGTAGGACTTTATATTACTACAATGGGAAATAAATTAAATAGACTATTGTCGTTGTGGTGATGGACAAAGAAAACAAAGTAACCCTCGTTTTTATTCCCTAGAGACAAGAAGAAGTTGAACCAGTTCCTCTTTTGTCACGAAAAGAACGAAATATGCGGTCAACTGCTTGTCTCTGTTTATAAAAAGGTCTTATCTTTGTTGCTTCCACGTCAATATGTATCGAGGTGTTAAAGTCAATATCAGACATATTCTTTCCACACCACACATGACATAAATGGTGATTAAACGGACCCCCAAAAGATTACTATGACTACCTCGGTGACGCAACGGTAGCGCAAGCGGCTGCCGTGCAAGAGGTTGTGGGTTCGATCCCCACGCAGGACAATAATTTGTGAGATCCACAAATTATTGTCCTGGTCTGGGTGTTCTTTGTGTCCGTTATTTGATGTTTGTAAAAGGTCCCCGCGACACAGGGCATGATCCCTAGAGCGGGAGTTGTCTTTTTTTAGATAAATAAATAGATACATTACTACAGCAATCCTATATTATTATTTTTTTTTTTGTGAGGACGAGTAGTCGGTCTCAGACGACCATTACTACTTTACGCGGGCTGTAATCCTATATTATCCATCCTAGCCCTCTTTATTTATTTTACTTAATCGTTTTACACAATTTTCACTTTAGTTCCTGTTATCTTACAGAACAGTAGGAATAACAAAAATACTTCTTTGGCAGAATTAATCATAGGAGCACCAATGCTTATCATTGTTTCCATATTTATAAATAAAACTAGGGCAATCTAATTAAAGCAAGCTCTAGGGCAAAGGCGTCAACGAGAACTATTTAATAGAGCCAACGTTTGCTTTTTGGATAATAACCAAAAAACAAACATCGACACACAGCGAACTACAAAATGCTTACGTGCTGAGGAATGGATCTGTTCCGGCCAATTTCATTGAATCCGCAAGTGAACCAGCCAGTTCTTCTTGTCCGAAGTCGGTTTGTGAGTAGTCGCTGGTCGATGTATATTCCCCTGCAGGCGTGTAATCAGCTGCCCAGTCTGGTTCCTGGGCGATCATTGACGGGATTGGTGACAGTCGCCCACAAGACGATGCGTTTGATGACGCCCTCTGGCGGAAGTCCGGCGACAACTGGAAACTGCTACGCGCAAGCAAAGAAGCGTCAAAATAACAATGCTATCTCGCTTTATGGAATATATGTGACTGACTAATATCAATACAATTTATTTACTTTATGAAATCAAAAAGAGAATTCAAAAGGATTAATGCAAGTCTTATTTTGTTGCTTAAGTCTATGGAATGCCAATCTTAGACGTTGCAAGACATCTGATCATGGTATCACCAATATTATTGTAGTAAATAATCAAGTATGTCACATAATGTATCCATAAAAAGTCGAGATGCAAAAATGATAATATTAGCAGAAAGAAATCTTAAAGCTAATCCGCCTATGATCCTCTAAGGATGTCAACATATAGTAATAATGGGGAACATGCAAATCTAACGACTATGTCGTCCACTAACATATAAATTTGTATACTAAATGAAGCGATCATTATAACGGGTTTAGTGGTCATACACAGAAATATCTTTATTACTACAAATAATGACAAAAACGTTGTATAAGATACGGGTTATAGCATTTATAGGCCTGCCTTCTCGAGCACTCATCGAGCCATCCAAAATATATGTCTATGACGCTCGTAATCCAGATAAAATAAATCGGCAATAAAAATGTTAAATATTGGCGAAATGACGAGATTCAGCATCGACATAACTCATCATCTAATGGTTCTGAATGATTTAAAACCTTTTATCATAAAGTAGCAGAGTTGCAATAACTCAATTTTATTAGTCTGGTCAACGCAACTTTATGCCGATGCTTTTATTATAGAGTGAACATATCATGCGTTTTCACTTTGTTTCTTCTACTCATAAAATTTCAATGTACCCAAAGAGGGGTTCAGTTATCCAGTAATAATATACTGTTAAATAATTTGCGATTTTGGCAAAACTCACAGCGTGCATTACCCGTACAGGTAAAGTATAGTGTATTTAAAGTCAAATTAGTATCGTAAAGCAGCGTCCGAGACCGTTACCATTATTGGCGGGTTGCCACTACTCTTTTGGACTTTTCTCTACTTTAATCTACCTGCATCATGGAGAATACGCTACTTTTCTATTGTAAGCTGAGAGCATTTCGCTAAGATAAAATGTTACGAGATGTATTGTTAATGTTATTACCTGTGCATCGGCGAGTCGGGGAACATGTCGAGACTTTCCGACACTGAACTACTTGGGCTTGGGGTAGCGTCAGCGGTCGCACCGTTTCTTAATACTTCCGCCTATAAATAAAAATGAGTTGTGAAATGTGTAGACCGCCTCATTAGTAGTTCCCTCTATTAAAATCAAATCCAGTCTAGTTTATGACTACTTAATTAGCTCATCTGTAAACGAACCGAAAAAAGTTGAAACATACAAATTATTTTCAAAGCATTTTTTTTAAAATTAATAAACAATTTAATTGCGATATGCTTCAACACATATTGTTCAAGCGTTTCGTTTTTATAGACTATTAACTGTGTTCTGCGGTTTCACTCGCACAATCGATTTCTTTAAATTTTCAATTTTTTTTTATTTTACTTAGTACTTATTGCAAAAAGGTCTCTATTTTGAGGTAAATGTTAAAACAGAAAAAGCAGTAAGTTATAGAGTTTAGTTCATAATTAAAATTGATTACAATTATTATGTAGTTATTAGTATTAATTTTATTAGTTATGCTTTGTGAGAACAGGCACATACAATAAAAGGTATTTATAAGGTATGTAAACATACCTTCTTCTTTACCCTGCCTCTTCGTTTTTCAAACTTCGACGTCTCCATGGAAGCCGCCCGCCGTCTGACAGACTTGCCCGGTTTGGCGTCAGGGTTGATCATCCACCATGATGACTTGCCCGTACCCTCGTTCTGAACTCTCATAAACCGGTTGTGAAGTGATAGGTTGTGTCGAATTGAGTTCTGTAACAAGAAAAATAAGAGTGAGAACTAGAGATTTTAGTAAAGTAACATTTCCTAATTAAGGTTGCAAGTCGATTGGTCCTGCCGAATAATCCGAATACGAAATGGCATCGCTCTACCACCTACACAACATTATATGAGGCGTCAATAAAATAGATACATAGAAAAGTTAATTATTTTGTAACCATTCCAAACGTTATTAATTTATAGAATGTGTTCATAAAACAAATTGAGATAACGGTGTCTATAAGAAATAGCATAGCAACAAGAATTATACCATATATTTATAGTTATATGATCCTGACGCTACGTATCACTTGCGGTAGTTTCAGAGTAAAAATAATTTGCAATAAACTAAGGAGTAGTCGACGATATCCGGGCGTTGGTGAGTACTGACCACAAAAAATACCATTTTAATCCTCGCTACCGTTCAAAGTTAGTGCAATAACGTGTCCTATCTCACACCGGTAATAAAATCTCACAACTTTTTCCCGTCAAAGGAATAAAAGCGACCGCAGCAACGAATGAAGTTTAGCTATAAAACAGTCCATAAATAATTTTTGCGTGCCCTGTGAGAACTGCCACTTATGGCGGTACATTATCTCTTTCATAAATGTGTATAATTCAATGTTTATTTTTTCAAACACAGTAAATTTAATATATTTTCATACAAGTTTTTCACAGATAATTTACCAAGGATGGTCACATCTCAACATTTCAGAACGAATGCATAAATTTTAAACACCTCTATCTACTATGTAAATCACTCAGATTTTATGTATGCATCGAACGATGAAACCGTTTCTTCTATTTGCGCATCAGAAACGTAGATAACATGTTGATACCTATGTTATACCCTTCTTGATGTTATGTTCCATTTTATTATGGAAAACTTTAGATGCCGAACCGACTTCTAGACATATGAATTTCATGGCGTCTTTGTTTCGATTGTATAATTAAATTTATTTAGAACCAGTTTAAGAGTAGACAGATACAAATTGTTTAATTATATAACAGTATTCCGTATATTTATTAAATACGCTCAATTAAGTTTATGTGATGTTAACCATGGGTCATGTACATAAATCCAGTAAATGTGGACAACTCCCGCGATTTATCAAGCGTGAAAACACACGCAACAAATGGCCTGTCGACGCTTTGATGGATTTGTCGCCAAGAGCCCTTACCATGAATTACGTGCGCTATAAAAGTGACAAGCCCGCGTTGATCTTCAAGCGCTGTCACGGCATGTATAAAATCTCGACCCATTCCCGCTCACAACTTTAGTATCGAGTTACAAAAGCGAGCGGTACGTGAAAATCCTTGATAAGTTATGAATTGAATTTACAGAACACATACACTTTAGTTAGAAAATCTTTTGATACTATACGATAAGTAATAAATTTAAGAAAAAATATTAACGTTTGTAAGAATTAATGTGAATACTTATTTAAAATATTTTACATCGGCAAGGATTTGTCAGTCTAAATTCTTGCCAAAAAAATTGTATGTGCTGGTGAAGCCCTATACTATATTTATAGAGCTTCAATATTAATGTATCCGATATAATAATATCAGGAATATAATTTATGGGCAGTAAAGATATATAGTTTGCTGACAGGCAACTAAGTTAATCGAATTTTCTGCTACTGTGCCATCACGTGCGTACGCTTTTCATGTAATTTACCTGTTTTTTTGGGTGGTATATATTATGGTTTATACGGCCGTATTTCTCCTCGCTTCGGTGAAGATTGAACGGGTACCGAATGTGGTACTTCGTACAAAGAATGCGAGGTGTATAATCTGACATGAAGCGACGTATCTTGTACTCTGCCATACTATAAATCTAGAGTTTGTGTCTGTACATCTATAATATTTATGAAAGTATAATTTCAGAAGATATTACGAGATAAGTGGAACGCAAAAATGGAATCATAAGATATAAATCTGCTTTTCTCTCTTGTTACCGTAGATCTAGGATAACTATTTGTTGGATAATCAAGGTTTTATGATATAAATACAATGTATTAATAGTAATAACTTTGCTCGCAATCTTATTTAGTGAACGAATCAGAAATAAGAAAAGTTTGTGGTTAGGACAGCAGGTAATAAAAAGGCAGATAAGTTCTAAATAAGCAATAACAGTGTTTCTTTTAAACAGAATGTAAAGCTGGTGAATACAAACCAGAATAGAAACATAGAAAGGGAAGATTTTGAATTTCCTATTTTAAGGTCATAATTAACTGCTAATTTTGCTAAGTACCTAATATGTAATAAGGACTGCTCTTACCGACAAAGCATTGCGCTTATGCGTTCATGAATAATTTAACAAAAATATTACAAAAAAAAAATAAAGACAGTAATAATACTAATAAACTCAATTATTCAAATAAAATAGTATCATCGAAGTGTAGAGATAGCCATTGTATAAAATTTGAGCACTTTATTGAATGAGCATAGATACAAGACGGTCGCAGGCGGAACGGCAAGACATCGTACTTAGAATTTTTGTCTACCGTAGGATCCATGGCGCCACACCGACCCTTATGGGGTGAATTAACTGTCTACGTTGTCTACGGTCCCCTTTAATGCTTCACCGACTTAAATTTTACCGAATTTCTACAGCTATTATATAGTGTTACGCAATCTTAGGAGCGAATGTCTTATGATATCCGCTCTTTATAACTCTCGTTTGTTTTCTCGGCTAAATGATGAGCCGGTTGATTAGAGTAGGTTGTTATAATTTAGTTTTGAGTAATAAAAGTGAATTTTCAACATCGCAACACTTTATATTAATTGCTTGATCGAGTCATAAAATTTGTGGAGATTTCGTTTATGGAAATGAATGCTGCTTTTAAAGGGTTTAGGTAATAAGAATTGGAATAGTAAACTTTATTTTATTGTTAGATACACTAGCTGCGATAGCTCAATTTTTAAAAAAAATTAAGAAATATTTAATGACTTTTATTTATTTTCTCATAATATTTTTGTAGGTCATATCGCAATGTTAATTAATTTCAGTTGAAAGTACCTATTTTAGTTTTCTATGGTCCTGAGGCTCCTGAACTATCAACGACCACCGCTGTCACTAGATGCACCGTGATTAAAAGGCCAGGTAAGTAGGTAATCCAGAACATTTTAACACAAACGGCTTCCTGTTAAAGTAATATGTGGGTCCATATTGGCTCACCTAAAGTTCTTCTTCCGAAAATGTTCTTCCTAACGATTTGTAATCCGAATGATCACTCTTCCTAAAATTTTTAATCCTAAAGTTTTCATTCATACTATTTGTATTGCTACCGGCGATGTTCATAACACTCATGTTTCCGAAAGTCGTTATTAATAATATCGTTATGTAAATATATTTAAACTCCTAATGTTTTTTATCATAACGCTTTTATCCCTAAACATTTTAACCATAATATTTTCTCTCATACTTAGAAAGAAATATTTACCAAGTGAAAGTAATAAAAAGCTTTGTTTTTATACTATTTCTTGTGATTACAAAACAACTTTTTACATTTTTACATTAACCCTTAAGTCCTACCCATCCTAGGAGAAACATTATTCCTACCCAGGGGTCTCGTAGACCCCATATTTAAATCATGAATAAATAATAAATTAAACGCACATTTAATGTATTAATTATTTATTTAGAAAAACAGTTTAATAACGCATTATAAACAGCATTTTATTTTTTGGATGGCACATTCCTCACATCTTGGCACAGTATCTTCACCACGGAGAGGTTTACGGCACATCCCACAGGAAACCTTCGTTTTCCGGTTTTTCCCCCTTGGGCAGACAGCACATCTTTTTTTTTGCTATGGGAGCAGGAGTTGCGACGACCATAAGACGCTTCTTTTTTTAAATTCCTCATAGGAGGTGTTGGAGATTTGAAGGCAAAGAAGGCCATGTAAATTTGTCCTCCATTTATCGGGTGATGAGGTCCAAGGCTAGTTTTTTCATTGTTTTTTTCATCTCCAGAAGTCGGTTAAGAGCCACAACACCAAATACCTCTTCCTCTTTAGAATCTTCTTCGTGCAGCCAGTCAATAATCTGATCATCCATTATTGTTTAGCTTTACCAAAACAATTACGTAAAACACATTAAAAAATGTAAAAAAAATACAATATGCCGAATATTTTTTGTAAAATGAACTAATAATACTATTACTATAATTATTAAACATCAAGAAATGTATCTTACCTTTTTATTTTATCACCAGAACGAACAGCATAAACCAATGTATAAATATCAGTACACCACAAAAATATAACTTTATTCCTACCCTGGGGTCTGATAAACCCCAAAACAGCCATAATTACGCCTACAATGCATTAGCGTGAATGCACGACTAATTATAAGATGGCCAAAGGTGTCATCGAGGATTACCTGGAGTCACGTGATCGTGCTTTTCGTTTTTGCTAAAATATTTAAAAAAAATATTTTAGCAAAAACGTTACGTTAAGGGTTAAGCCATTTTTTTTTTAATTATTGTTTATTAAAATTATTAGAATATTTTTGTCTTAAATGAATGAAATCCATAAAACATAACTCGTTCACGGTTATGCTTATGGCCTGAGAGTTTACCGTAACCGTAACTAAACCAATAAGTAAAGGATCAATTCGGTTCTGGCACTTCGCCGGCCGCTGCCGCGGCACGCTCGCTACGCTCGCTCGGCTCGTGCATTGGGGTCACAGTTCTACCATAACCTAAACCAATAATTATAAATAGGACCCAGTAGGGGTTACTACCCCTACCACCAATAGGTTTTCAGGATCTTGACTGAATGATTGGAGAGGGACTCTGGTTTTGCTCTGGTCTTTGGTATATTATGTTATACCTACATGTTGTCAACAAAGTTACGCAAAATTAATGTATATAATATTGATTATTATGAATAAAAAGAAATCTAAACAAAAATGATATGACTTTAAATTATAGTATAAACGATGGTTATGTTGAGAAAATATAGGAAAACAAATAATAGTATAATAGATGTTTATTGCTACTGAAATTATGAAGTTGAATGCTTCGGATTATTAACATTAGGAACAAAAATATTAGGAATTGCGATTGTTAGGATGAAAAATGTTAGGAAGAACATTTTCGGACTTCCAATTATAGGAGTTGAAATTTTAGGTGAACTTTGGCGCACCCGTAATATGTCCTCGCCAAGTGCTAAGATTGTAATGAAACTATATGGATGCAATGGAAAACTAAGTTCATAGAGCTATGGTTGTAAATGAAAATGGTCCAGTCCTTTCAAACGGTGGTTTTTGCTATTTAGCAATTAAGAATTAAAATACAATTTCATAAATAGATAGTAGTTTAAAGTTTAAACATAGAGTAGTTATATCAGTCATAACCATCTTTAACAGGAACGTAACCGCGAGAAAATCAACCACTCAGCAGCTTAAGCGCTTTTTTTCTAAACTAAACTGTTGATGTTACGATTGTATGTGGAAGCGAAACAACAAAATAACTCATTGTTGAATTATTCAACAAGATTATTCTGTGTTGACATACTGAGTGCATACGCTATCGGATACAAAATCAATTTTAATGTTTAAATATAAGGTATTATGCCTATTAGGTGTAGAAGGGATTTTTTTTGTTTATTCTTTTTCTTGATACGATAGCTTCCTTACTAAGGTGCCTGTTTATGTTACCATAGATAAAATTAAAATGATGATAAGTGTCACTTCTAGAAATTTCTGGTCAATCGGATTGATATTAGATTAAACCTAGTAGACCAAACAGCTTCCGATTTATTAATAATCTAATAATCTTCACACATTCACACAACGCCATTTAGTCCCAAACAAAGCAAAGCTTGTACTATGGGTACTAGACAACGGATAAACATACTTAAATACTTTGTTTTTTTTTGTAATACTTTCTATGTATAATATGTATATTATACATAGAAAACACTCAGACCAATGCAAACAATCATGTTCATGCACACAAATATTTGCATTGAGCGGGAATCGAACCCGAGACCTCTGCGTAGCAGCCATGTAATATACCGACTGCGCCATGGTGGTCGATATCGCAGGAAGTTTGCCTTTGCAGTGATATTATTATATTAATATGCATAAATTTACAAATCCACTAAATCGTTTGAAAAAAAGTCGTAAGTTATGTTTAATCATTATAATTGTAAAATTCATTTTGTAACTGTAATAAAATATAATAAGGTAATATATTCTTTCTTTTATATAATGATGACAATACTTTTTACAAAATTTAATTTTCGTCGCCAGGTTTAACCCGCGAATTTAACCAAAATGCTTCACAATATCATGTTGAAAACCGTTCTTAATGAATTTTAAAATCAAACAACTTAGCAGGTGTCAGGTGTTACGAATTTTGTATTTTTTTTTTACAAAATATTGCTTTAAAAAGTACTTAATTTTTTGTTGTCAGTAGAAGCGTAGATTTCCCCCTATGTCCTTCGTTCCTCAGACAATGCGTCACTGCGGAATGTATGCGCATATAAAAATTTAATGCTGTTATTAGATGAATGAAATTATGGAACCTACCTACTTCCATACTATAGAATATATTTACGTAACACAAACGCCTTTGTAAACCCAGCTTTATGTTTATTATTCCAATAAGTGGGTGAACATGATCTTCAGTTATTTCTTTTAATTTTCATGAAACACGTGGAATAAAATCAGAAAAATACTACGCAGTTAGATTCTCCTTACGTATAAATTTACCTTAAGTACTTTTAAGTTCTTACACTCAATAAATTTCTACGTAAATATTTTGTGAAAAGGAATTCCTACCTATTAAGTTCAAACAGCCAAGCAAACTCTAATTATAGTATAAACGATGGTTATGTTGAGAAAATATAGGAAAACAAATAATAGTATAATAGATGTTTATTGCTACTGAAATTATGAAGTTGAATGCTTCGGATTATTAACATTAGGAACAAAAATATTAGGAATTGCGATTGTTAGGATGAAAAATGTTAGGAAGAACATTTTCGGACTTCCAATTATAGGAGTTGAAATTTTAGGTGAACTTTGGCGCACCCGTAATATGTCCTCGCCAAGTGCTAAGATTGTAATGAAACTATATGGATGCAATGGAAAACTAAGTTCATAGAGCTATGGTTGTAAATGAAAATGGTCCAGTCCTTTCAAACGGTGGTTTTTGCTATTTAGCAATTAAGAATTAAAATACAATTTCATAAATAGATAGTAGTTTAAAGTTTAAACATAGAGTAGTTATATCAGTCATAACCATCTTTAACAGGAACGTAACCGCGAGAAAATCAACCACTCAGCAGCTTAAGCGCTTTTTTTCTAAACTAAACTGTTGATGTTACGATTGTATGTGGAAGCGAAACAACAAAATAACTCATTGTTGAATTATTCAACAAGATTATTCTGTGTTGACATACTGAGTGCATACGCTATCGGATACAAAATCAATTTTAATGTTTAAATATAAGGTATTATGCCTATTAGGTGTAGAAGGGATTTTTTTTGTTTATTCTTTTTCTTGATACGATAGCTTCCTTACTAAGGTGCCTGTTTATGTTACCATAGATAAAATTAAAATGATGATAAGTGTCACTTCTAGAAATTTCTGGTCAATCGGATTGATATTAGATTAAACCTAGTAGACCAAACAGCTTCCGATTTATTAATAATCTAATAATCTTCACACATTCACACAACGCCATTTAGTCCCAAACAAAGCAAAGCTTGTACTATGGGTACTAGACAACGGATAAACATACTTAAATACTTTGTTTTTTTTTGTAATACTTTCTATGTATAATATGTATAGTATATTATACATAGAAAACACTCAGACCAATGCAAACAATCATGTTCATGCACACAAATATTTGCATTGAGCGGGAATCGAACCCGAGACCTCTGCGTAGCAGCCATGTAATATACCGACTGCGCCATGGTGGTCGATATCGCAGGAAGTTTGCCTTTGCAGTGATATTATTATATTAATATGCATAAATTTACAAATCCACTAAATCGTTTGAAAAAAAGTCGTAAGTTATGTTTAATCATTATAATTGTAAAATTCATTTTGTAACTGTAATAAAATATAATAAGGTAATATATTCTTTCTTTTATATAATGATGACAATACTTTTTACAAAATTTAATTTTCGTCGCCAGGTTTAACCCGCGAATTTAACCAAAATGCTTCACAATATCATGTTGAAAACCGTTCTTAATGAATTTTAAAATCAAACAACTTAGCAGGTGTCAGGTGTTACGAATTTTGTATTTTTTTTTTACAAAATATTGCTTTAAAAAGTACTTAATTTTTTGTTGTCAGTAGAAGCGTAGATTTCCCCCTATGTCCTTCGTTCCTCAGACAATGCGTCACTGCGGAATGTATGCGCATATAAAAATTTAATGCTGTTATTAGATGAATGAAATTATGGAACCTACCTACTTCCATACTATAGAATATATTTACGTAACACAAACGCCTTTGTAAACCCAGCTTTATGTTTATTATTCCAATAAGTGGGTGAACATGATCTTCAGTTATTTCTTTTAATTTTCATGAAACACGTGGAATAAAATCAGAAAAATACTACGCAGTTAGATTCTCCTTACGTATAAATTTACCTTAAGTACTTTTAAGTTCTTACACTCAATAAATTTCTACGTAAATATTTTGTGAAAAGGAATTCCTACCTATTAAGTTCAAACAGCCAAGCAAACTCTAATTATAGTAACACAAATCAATATCCAGTAGGCACAAAGAAATCAAAGTAGCAATTCATAGAATCGCAGACCAAAAAAAAAAAGAAAGCGTTCGAATAATTCAGAAGTGTGAAATCAAATAATAAATAATTCAAATTATAGAATCAGGATAACACAATAGGGGGCGTTGGCATCGGCCCCAGGGGGAGCCGCAAACGTGACGGGCCGACAAATTTGGAAGAAAATCCGGTGACGTGTCAACCGCCACTGACAAATTTAATTATTCAACTTACCGAAACGTTAGCAAGATGACTTTTCCCGAGCCGATAACTAAGTACGAATAAATTCACTTAGAGCTGCCGAAGCAAAGTTTAACTTAATAAAACATTGGAATTTTCGTAATTCGATTGTACTGAGGTCGGATTCCGCTCGGCCTGATTTGAATACGTCATTACGAATCATTTGTCACGCCTACCTGAACATGGTGTCGCTAGCAAAATTATATAGAACGTTCACTCATTAATTCTCAATATCTCAAACCTCGAACAATTTCCTAAAACTCGAAAGAACATCTTTATAATCCATAGACATAGACTGTATTCTTTTGTTTTATAAATAAGTGTTATTATAGATTTACCGACAGTTTAAAACCACAATAAATGAAATTCAGATGACAATTTTATTTTCATTTTAGTGTATGGACATAAAAAATAAAATTAAAACTCTATGTACCTGTAGGTGTAGGTACGAAAACCTTTTAAACTAATTACTTAATACAAATTTAAAAGATACCTTATCCTGTCAAATAAGTCTGCAATAATTATAATTATTTTTTATATAAGTATTTGTGTTCGAAGTCACACAATTAACTAACAGCCTGAGGAATTAATCTGCTCACGAAATAACCTAACAAACTTGATTCTTATCTTGAGTAGCAAATTTTAACAAAATTAATTTGTCATAACTTTTGTTAATTTGTTTTGAATTTTGAATACGTTAAATTAATGCAATTGTTCTTGTATACCATTTCAAATGTTATTCACAATGTATAATCAACCTTCATACACAAATTGTGAATACTAAAACATTGGTTTCTGTAAATAATTGGTACCTACAGCTGCGTACTAATTTAGCAATACTTTTATTTTTAATTTGTTTGTAATTTTTTCGCTAGTTTGCATAGAAAATCTTTCTAAGTATATTAGCAATACAAAATGAGAAAGAGTTTAACTTTATTAAGGTACGTATAAAGATGCTAATTGTTATAGTGTTTGCCGTATTCATTATATTTTTTAAAAATGAAATTTATAAAAATAATAGTTTCATCCTCTAACAGTCTCCAATTTAAGACTACATAAGTAACAATATTCATTTATTACGCAAAGAATAAGAAAAATTGGACAGGCGTGCTCGAGCCCACGGATTCCTGGATTTATATCTGGGTTCCTTATAAATCACGTTAATGTTCCGACTAATGTCTTGCCCGTGTTGAGGTGTACATGTTGTACTCGGAATAGACGTATGCAACTGAATATTTTGTAAAATAGATAATTTGTTCACATGCATTGATGCTATAGACACGTGTTGAATAATTTTTTAAATATTTTGTAGTAGCTTTGTCACAATCTGACTATTTCGCTATGTCATAGCTCCGTTATTATGATGTATACCTGCATAAATATTATAATTTCTCAAGGGGACTGTAACGCGTAGCGTATGTTAATCTATATACAGATTTCAGGTGAATAATCAAAGCTATTTATTATTATTATTAAATTTTATTGTAAAATAAAATAAACTAAAAGGGGCTTATCATTTGAATTCTATGGGCTCTTTCAATTTAGGCGTTTCGTGCCGTACGTTTGCAAGCGTTTGCGACGAAAAGCCTAGATTGAAAGAGCCCTAAAACGTGGCGATGTGTAAATGTGTGAAATAGCTAAGTAGATAATTATGTTAATAAGCGTGTATCGTAATGAAGTGGTCAACTTGACCACCAACACGGATATTCTTGATAACCTGTCGTCCTAGTACGATGGGATCACGGTCTTTGATAGCGATAGAAATTTATTAAATAACCTACAGTCCTTATCTATTAATGTTATACATTTATAATGATTAATAATTGCCTCTGTGGCGCGACGTAAGAGGCTGCTGAATGCGGGTTCAAATCCCACGCAAGACAATTACTTGTCTCTCTCTTCCCAGCTATGTATCCCACATGGTGGTCAGCTTTTCTTGTATTTCTCCTCCACTTCGCTCTATCTTCGTCATCTTCGTCAGTTACGTCGCATTCCCTCCTGTCCTTTAGCACTACATCCCTCCACCTAGTCTTAGGTCGTCCTCTAGGTCTTCGACCGGGAAGTTCAAGCTGTAGTGCTAAATTTCCGACGTCATCCGGTGGCCTCCTTTTCACGTGACCATGCCATCTTAGCCTACTTTCCAGCATCTTGTCAGCGACATCGCATACACAAGCCTGATTACTCTGCAGACCCACCAGCATCTTCATTTCAGCAACTTTTCAGACAACTATTGAGAAAATTATTTGTGTGATCCACAATTTATTGTTCTGAGTCTGGATGTTCATTGTGTCCGTGAAATACACAAAATGGGCTAACAAAATTAAAATTAATAATTGGTACTTGGTAATTAATACCTACAATAATTATTTATTTGTTTTATCCATAAATTGTTCTCTTTGTCTGGATGTTATTTGTAACACAGGACGTGTTCCTAAAGCAGAAGTTGTTCTTGTATTTAAAAAAAATATTTTGTACTAATACAATAATTTTATGTTACTTGAATATACAAGATAACCAGTTAAACGGATTAAGTGGTAATGTTTTTGACGACAAATTATTATCTTTGAACTGTGACAACCCTTGACCCTTTAAGGTTAAATGTTTTAATGAATTTATTATATTTTGTTTGAGGAAATTAAATTATTTATAACGGTTGTAGTTTGATATTGAGATAGGTAGAGGACGTTAAGGACGATGTGTGGCAGTGAACCATGTTGTACAGACAGCCTAGAGACAGTAGATTGCGAGTTCTTTGTCTTTAATTTATATAATAACTAGCGGACATGACAGACGTTGTCCTGTATACGATATTCAGCACCATCTGCCGGGCTGATTTGTGAATCTAAACCATCTAGGGCGCCACTCAAACGCATACAGAAAAATTCATTTAAATCGGTCAAGCCGTTTAGGAGGAGTTCAATGACATACACACGTACAGCAGAATTAGATAAATATGTATTTTTTCGTATTTATGTAAAAATGTAAATAATTTATTAAATTGTAAAAATCAAATAAATAATAGGTACACATTCTAACAACACCATTTATTCATAGTAGAGCTTTTAGAAGTTTTTGTTGTTAATGTGAATCATTATTGAATAGCTTAATTAATGCTCAGTTTTGCACCTACGCATGAATCTGCCCATCTCTCTTTCTCTCTATCTTAGTCTTTAAGAAAATGCGTCTGGTAAACCCTTACGTGATTTTACCAAAACTCCCGACTAACATACTCCGCATTAGGCCACGTAAAGAAATAGACTAGCAAAGTCTCCTTTACCTACTACTTTTACTGAGTTTAATATAGTTATAGCTGTAACAAATATTATAATACAGTAATGCTTATCATTGTCCTCGCCTAAACGAGCATTTCAGAACGATATCAAATTATAATTATACTACAAATAACTTCACGCCACATAATTATAATGACTGAATGTAATGAACTAATGTAACGAATGCATTTGTAATAAGAATTAACATTTTTTTGAATATCGATTGCTTACCTATTCGATATTCAAAAAATGTTAATGATCTAACGACTTTTTCTTAAAGCAAACATTTTGCATTTTGGATCTTTACGTAAAAGCCAAGATCCAAAATGCAAAATGTTTGCTTTAAGAGGGGGTTCGATAATCACAAATAAATCAATGCAAATATTTTTGTCTATGAACATGAATATTTTCTTCTATTTATAAAGTATGTATTTATTCGCTGTCTAGTAACCGCTTGAAAGTCCGTTGCGTAAGTAGTTTTAAAGATTATTTGCACAATAATATCCCTATCAGACAGCGAGTAGATTAAACAAGCCTAGTAAAATAAACTCAAGATTTATTAGTTAATTTAAATATAAGATTAATGTTAACAAAAAATAAAAAGAATTAATGACATTTATTAATAATCCCATTTATTTTCATAATATGCACTTTAGTATCAAAGATTAGTAATTGCATATTATTAAAAATAAAAAGCGTATTAAATTTATGTAAGACTACACGAACGAAGCCGGAACAGTTGGCGAGCGACCAGATCTAAATCCGACGTATGCTCATCATGCTCTTGACCCCACATAAGACATTTTAGAGTGAGATTTTGTAACTGCAACATTTTTGTTATCATCATCATCATAACAGCCCATTAATGTCCCACTGCAGGGACGGGCCTCCTTCCGTAACGGAGGGATACTTGACCTACTAATACCACGCTGGCCAGACGGATTGGTACTTACAGGGATTAATTTTAAGTGTTCCTTCTTTTTATATCGTAAAGTTAATGTTCACAGATACTCCCTTAGTCGGTTTTTACGATACCTATAGGATACCATCGGGTGGTGACATATTGTATTCTTACTCCGTTACCACACGGAGATTTTTGTTATTATTTATTCATTATGGAAAGTGCACTGTGTCACCACTCTATCTCTTTCCGCTGGTATCGAAAAAGCGTACTAAAGAAAAATTACTTGATGACCAATCCTTAGTCACTATAATAGACTTGTCACAGCAGTGGGACATAAATAGGTTAAAGGGAAGATTATTTTAATTTATTATAATATGTACCTAAGTTATGTATAGATGGCCAATTCTCCATCAGCGTGAGGGCCGTCCCTGCAGTGGGACAATAATATGCTGTTATGATGACGGTGATATTTTTTTTTTACAACCAAAACCCATAGAGAGATGCATCAATATTGTAAAATGTTCCTAAAAGATACTTTCAATTCAACGAACAAGGAATGACTGTATAAAATTACCCTTAGTACCATTGTTACTCAATGACGATGGAAGATTAAAACATTTCTTTACCAACGGCATAATAACTATCGAAGCCTAAGTGATTCCAAGATAACGTTTTAAAAACCGAGGGGAAACCTATTTTCCCGCAGAAACGCAAACACCTTTTCAATCCTTCAATGGGGCTAACGATGTGACGGTAAGATGAGCCGCGAAGTACGAACTAGCTGTGGCAGTTTCTTAATGGTATTGTAAAACAGAAAAAATACCGAGGATCTTAGTACAATGGTGCAAAAAGAAAGATTAATCGTCCGCTACGAAGACGCACTCGGGTACGTTATACTATCCACGCTTGCCGCTTCTACAAAAATTAATCATTTTAACGCGTCATTGTCGTACGGTCGTCTCCCACGCGTGAAAACTTCCCCGCTAATTAAATTAGAATTAGGGACCGTTTGACAGATTGCGTAGAAATTTTTCACTTGCTTACCGAACCAAAAGAATGTTCCTACAACTGCCATAAAATCTGTCTTCTTGATTAATAGACGAATGTGAATACTTGGATAAGTGGAAAATTTTATTCGACTACCTATCCTTAGAGATAACGAAGAAAGAAGAATTACATAAAGCTTTCAGAAAGTGTGATGTAATCTCGACCGTCGTTTCCATAAACTTAATGGCGAAGTATCACAGAACTTACATATCGCTGTTATAACAACCCAACTTGGCATATTTGTTACCCCCTCAGTCAGCATATTCGCGTCGAATGACCGCCAATTTATGTGAAAACTTCTACCGGTTAGAGCATGACCTATCTATATGAATAAAAGTTTTCACTCGTCAAGGAGCTATCGGTATGTTTCGAGAAGAATACCTTAAGTAAATATGCCAGGTTAAACTTTTCTCACCAAACTTTGCTAGAAGCTATGTGTCAATTCAACGATTGAAATATGGCGTCGGTGTTACCGTGCTGGGTGCCGGCGACGCCACTGTTTCCGTCAACTATAACTTGATGCACATGCACACTTATGCAACTACACAAATTTTGTACTAACTTTAAAAGAGACCGTATATCAAAAGGTTCGGTGACAACTTAGTGTCGAATTCATTCACCCGAAAAGTATTTTGATGAGACATTTTACAATATAATGAAAGTTATCAAACACATCAATGTGGTAGCTAAACATTATACATTAATAAAGAGTGTAGAGTAATGAATGCTAGCAATATATCTCAATGTATAAGCTGTAGGTAGTCGTGCCTTGCGGAACGCCTGGAGGATAAGTAAAATACTCCACTTAGTGAATTGCGCTCAGCAAATTGCCACAATTATCATACCGTTTTACCGGAGTCCGTACGGGCGGTATATTTATAAAGAGATAGTATCAAATCAAAAAATAGTGTAACAATGAAGCTTGTAAGTTTGTCGTAGGATTTTATTGATGCGTAGAGGCTCTACGAGATTTCTGTGATGTCTCTCATTAACCTAGTAGCAAGGCCGGGGTTCGCATTGATGTGAGACAGTAGTAGTACGTATGAGCAATAAATATACGGAAAGCCTTACCCGGAATTATATCCGGAATCACGACTGTCGAAGTAGCACAGCGGTACTTAGGAGCTTGCTACTACGCCTAGAGGGGCAATAACGTAGATACGTCATGTCATTTCACTGACTTTATATTTATGGAAAGGGATGGATTATTTTAGGATGTTATTTTGGTATATTGCTAAGGTTAAATAAATGTATACCTACTTATGTACTCGTAATACACGAGCTATATTTATTACCTAATTACGTTATTAAATGCTACTTTATATCTTTGTAGTATTTTAAAATATTTAGATTTTTAAATATTCTAATATTCTATTAATTTTAAATTGTTCCTAGATAAAAATATCTGTTATTCATGACTAACTTGGACTATGATTGATAATAAATTCTATTGGATAATTTCTTTAAAATAATAACATCGTGCAAAACTTACAAAACGATTAAACTTGTTTAATTTACTTTACCTCTTTCGTACAATAAATACTGCGAACACCTAAAATAAATAATAATATTAAAATTCAAATATTTTACCATCAATATCAATCTCAACTTACATATTAAAATTCAAAGTAGTTAAATAAGTTTACTACATATTTGACAAAATAAATTAACAAAGGTATTTCAAGGAGGTTTATAGTCCACCTCACATGAAGAATAGTTTGAATCAATAAATTTATATTTTATACATATTTGCACATGTTGAAAATGTAGGATCTGTGTCGTTAGGTAGGCGTCCGTGCGTCGCGTCGCAGGTACGTCGGTGGCGCCACATGGGCTTCTGCCAGATTAATGGATCATTGCCCCCCCACTACCCCCCGGAGCCTCACCCACACCCCCGCACACACCCAGAGATGTGAAACTACTGTTCGACGACATCGCTCCTTCCTCCACTAGATATATAGCCTCCGTTCTTCCACTTAACACTATTTTACATTACGAACCTTTTCACGAAACGATTTTCTCTTTCATACATGAATAGACTAGTTTATTACGTACTACTGTTGGTAGCCAATGTATTTGCAACATACGTAAATAGATCTCGAGCTCATTGAGAGGCCTATAAAAGAGTGACCCACTAATACCGAGATCATAACCCGCTTCGACCTTCAGTCTCAACAAGTAGCGAACTTACATTTATGCTCGATAAAACACTTCGAAACGGCTCGTCGTAAATCACTAAGACATCGAAAGTTACCCGCCAAGCACTTAAAGTTTAACAGACAATAATAACTAGCGATGAAAAAACGGCCTTCTTCGACGGACGAATAAAAAGTAATGTGGCAATAGTGGTAAGGGTAAAGTACTAAAGGGCTAAGTTGGTGAGTGGGTAAGTTTTGAGGAATGTTGTAATGAGGCAGAGGACAATCAATAAATTTGAATGTTCGCCGGCGCCGCCCTGCGACTTGCAACTTTTTTCGGTAGCGGGGGAACTCGCGCCACCGCGACGCCAGCTTTCACAGGTTCACTATCCACTTTACGTGCTATACTATGTTTTATATAGATAAACTGTGTACAAAATTAGTTTAGTAATAGTGGTAATTATGGACTGAGGGTATGTATGTACATAAATGTTTCCCAAAAATTAAATGATCGCTTGATTAGTACGAGGCGTACTGTTTTACTAACATATGGAAGGAAATGTATGAATGGTGAATGTTTTGGTCGCATTTTACGACATAAATCTTATACATAGCATGAGATTGAATTATTACCTTATGATAATTATAAATTATTATCCCGTCAACACAAGTACCACTAGTTTATTGAAATTTCAAACGTACTCTACCAAAACTTTATACAAAAAATCCTACTCTGCATAACCCACTCCAAACAGAAGTTCACAATTTTGTTTTTTATGTTATCTCAGTACTGAGTTGTTTTTTTACAAAACTGCACAAAATAATATTAAACGATTTATTACAAAATTACATATAAGTTATAAATCTGCCACCTATAAAATATAGATAATTCAATACAAAAATATTGACAGCAATATTAACTTTATAAGTCTATTTTATAGCATAGCATTAGTTTAGTGTACAACCTTACATGCAGGGCTGTCGACATCAAATTATATTTGATGGGATTGATTCCATACTGCGAACACCTCTCTTACTCAATACGGGTAATTTATCAATTTATCATTGAATTAATATTATCGTGTTTTATTATAGCTGCCAATTGTTTTCTTATTTAATTTATACTTATACTATACGTACCTACTTATGATTAAAATTTAACTTGCATTTTTTTAAGTCGGTTGATTAAGCTTAAAATTCCGATTATCTAATCTCTTAGGTTTGTGTCTAAAGTTTTCTTCTTTTGTTTTAGAGATAATAGTTTTTTTATTGACATGTTCAGGATTAGCCTTAACGAATAGTAGTCATAATAACGCTACGATTTTTAAATATTTCCGTAATGGACTTTAACGATAGGCGGTCTCATTTTCCTTAACGACAACCATTGCAAGACATGGGCTGATGACACCGTGTAAACATACCCCATGTATAGTATAATGACTATATATATAAAAGTTATAAATATATATATAATAAAATAAAGTTGTCCGTAAGTTCAGCCCTATAAACAAGCAGGTAAGATAGCGTGTAGGCGAATGCGGAAGTGATAATCTTAAAAGTTAGATTGACACAGTTCCGTCCTATAAAAGTGTAGGAAAGTTACAATGTCAGAATGGAATATGTAGGTACTGGCGTTTGATTTATATGCCCTGGCACTCTTTCAACTAGTAATTGGGACGAAATACGTAAGATATTTCGAATATTTTATACTATTATACTTTTTCTCTTACACGTTTTCTCCGTGTGGTGACGGAGTACGAATACAATATGTCACCATCCCATCTCATCCCATGGGTGTCGTAAAAACCGACTAAGGGACTATCCGTGAATTTTATCTTTATGAGATGGTCTACTAAAACTACGCTAGACTTAATTTGTGAGCTCCACTGTTAGTAGAGATGATTTTTCTAAAGTTAAAAGTTACAACAATTTAAGAAGCTTCATATTCCCTAGATATTGTATGCATTCATATTACCAAGTTAATTGGCTGGCTATCTGATAAAAGATAATAGGCTGAGTGGAGATGGACAGAAGAAAAAAAAAACTTTAAGAATATGGTGTGGGGATATTGTATTCTTGATCCATCACCACATATTCAACCTGCAAGAGTTACGTTAAAAGTATAATCATAACAGACCATTAATAGTTCCACGCAGGGACGAGCCTCCTCCCGTGACGGTGGGATACTTGGCCTACTAATATCACGCTGGCCAGATGGATTGGTATAGGGTTTAATTTCAAGTTTTCCTTCTTTTTTTATGTAAAGATAATATTCACGAATAGTACCTTAGTCGCTTTTTACCACATCCACGGGATGAGATGGGGTGGTGACATATTGTATTCTTACTCCGTCACCACACGGAGGAGGGCTGATATGATGATGAAGAATAAGCTTCCTTCGTCAGTCAAAAGGCAGACATTGACAAATATTTCTCATTAAAACCCAATTACAATTGGCTTCATATAAAATTTATCGTCCATTAGGATTATTTTATAATGACTATTGAATAACAAATAGACATGATAAAATAAATTACAAAGCATTCAACAAATGAATAGTGTTTTATTTACATAAATAAATATATTAAATACATTTCTTTTAGCATAAACAAGTGCATAATGTGTATTGTTATATAACCATGCCATTTTAAATATTAAAATGTAAATAGTAGTATTTTATTTAGAAGGTATGTTGCCATTATTTTAATGTATATACACGTGTGTAGTAATAAAACAAAGGCATGTATACAAGTATTTTATTTATTAATACGATAAGGCTTTAGTAGAGGGTGTATCTCTGTAATACAAAGGCCAAAGGAGACATGCTGTCAATGACAAGCTGCCATAGACACATGGTGAGTAAAAGAGTATGTAATATCCTTGTCGATTATATGAAATATTGTGTCTAAAAATAGTTGACCTCATAGTGTAAGATAAAGATAGTAGTGTGATTCCGGGTGGTAACATTATAATAATAACTTTGGAGTAATGAAGATAGGTTGTATGTACATAATTCGGTTGATACAACAAGTTTTCTAGTGTGATAATCATTTAAAGAGATATATTTATCCCTGCACTAGTAAAAATAATATCTAGGCCAGGTTAATCTTCTTTAACATTACCTATATAATATAACTTTTATTATTTATTTTTGCGAAGCTTCTATCTATAACAAAATGTTAACTAAAACAAGTCAGTAAGTCCGTACCCTATCGATTTAATTTCAGATAAAGCGATTACATCAGCGAGCGTAGGTGATGCCGGGGCAAAGTTCTGTATCTCGAATAGTCGTTGCGAACTTAGCACTCACAATAAATTAGAAGTTCCCTTCAAAGGAGAATGGATTAAAACTAGTTCGTGAAGTGTGGGCCCTGGGAGAGGGGAAACTTTCAATTTTTATGACAAATTCAATTAGGACAAGATTTATGCGTCTTTGTCCCACAAAATCTATTTTTCATTGGTGCGAGGGAGACGACATATCTAAGCCTTTGATGGCTAAGTTTTCGGCCGTAATTTGTAAATGCATTTCACTAAGTGACATTAACATTTTTACTTTTGTGATTCGTAATGGATGGTTATCTTTTGTTTTATAGTAATGGATTGTAGTTTATCGTACAAAGTAAAACGTATAAAGATTAAATAGAAAATACATTTATACAGATACCGCAACTTTTTCCAAATTAAATATTCAGCAAAAAGAAGCACAATTCGGTAAACTTTATTTGCCATTTTGCAAAGAGTCAGCAATTTTGTACATAGTACAATGTCGCAGACTGGCTGTTCACAAGTTGGTTAACATTTTATCCAAACCGGTGTCCAATAGGTACCGCAGCAGAACTCACGACACCAAATCCTATTACCGATAGGGATCTCGCGACATCGGTGGACAATAAAATTGTTCCATCATATCTGAAAGTTTGCCCCATAATGAAGCGTATGGGGCGAATGGTTTACGACAGTCGTCGGCGAATCTTTATTGGTAGCGGACCAATTTAGATAAAAGGAAAGAGCTTTCGCCCTGAAACACCAGCGATAGCAGTCTTAACTATCGCCAAGTTAGCGGTAGTTAATCCAGTCAGTTCGCAGATAAATCAACAGTCGAAAGCGATAAATTTCGGCCGCCCGTGGTAATAGGTGAAAACTATTATGCCCTGTATAATTTAGATTGAACCAAAAAAAATTTGTACGTTAAAATTTAGAGTCTTTATCATTGAATTAAATGGGTATATTATTTATAGTGTAATATACGAATTTCAGCTGTTATGGCAATAAAGTTCTGGATTGGTTACTGTGTATTGGAAGATGCAGGTATGTATACCTGTCATAAGGTGGACTTACGATCTCACCGAGCAGCTATGGGTTTTTAATAAGATCTGTATGTCTAGAATTGAACGTGTTTTAGTGATGACTTAATAATTCATAACTGGGGAGCTCGGTATTAGTAAAAAACTTTCTCAGTCTCTGCAATAGGGCAATAATTTTGAATTAAATTAAATGAGTTGTTATGAATTTTGAAATGTAATACTAAATTAGTAGTATAAGAACGATGAATAGACCGTAATTTTGTTTATGTATAGTTTTAAACTAAATAATGTTAAATTATTCATTTTGAAAATGAAAGCAAAATATACTTGTGGTACTCTTAACTAAGTTAACTCTCTACAAATGAACAAACTTTGATCTATATTTTCGTTAATTTATTTCTATTATTCTATATAAATCCGTTCCCCTAACCGACAGAGGCGCAAATAATTCGTGTTCTTTATCGAAACAAACTATCGTATAACAAAAACCACTAAGCAAATTCAATCGCTTGGATGAAAATATGGAGAAATCATGAAAATTAAGTTGTCAACCGAACGCTGAAGGAAGGGGATTGTGAGAATAAAACTATTGCGGGGAGGATTTTCCTCAGTATAATATTCATTTCCTACAACCATTTGTATTCAAAATTCAAATATGTAAAGAAAGAAAAATGTTTATGGTTTTTCTATACGAAACTTTAAAATGTATCTATGAATCCAGTTTTGTTGTTTGCTATTCGATGTTTAAATTTGCCTCCTCAACTGAAAGAGCGAAATTTGGGCTACCCGTTATGTCATGGTGGTCAAACGGTCAACTTTGCAATACGCGATGTAATACTTAATGTAGAATTTAAAGGTCCCCAAGACACTAGATTGTATTAAAATTCTTAGCCAATCACAAAGCAGACGATTAAAAAAAAGTCAATCGAAATACTTTCATTATTTATTAGGAAATTGCTAAGTTATTCTTGAACATATTTCATTCATAACGCTGAAGCTGCTTCTTTACTAATTTAATTGGCTTGTCAGGTAAAGGTTTGAAATAGGTCTAATTATAATGGATACAGATTGCTTAAGCTGTATCAAGGTATAATATAACCATGAAATACGAACTCGATAATAATTTTGTTTCAAACAGTAAAAAGCGACTCGATAACAAATCACTTCTTATGATGGAAAATGCTTAAATTGTAAGAAGTGAGTTTTATTTCCTTAGTAGGCACTTGGAGCCTTAGCTTATTCATTCGGCTGTCGGCCGCCGTCGGCGCCTGTCGTCTTTGCCGAAGTACTTCGGAATTTTCCGTGAAAACTTCGAGATATTTCGACAACTTTCTTCTCGATGTAACGAAATGGAGACGTTTAGATGAACGACTTTCCAGTTATGCCGTAAATTTTTCAATGGATGATTTTATTGTTATTTGAGAATAGGATGGTATCTAACATTTTGTAAAGAATTTAATGTTTTATTTTTACCTCGTTGTTTTATGTAGGTAGGAATTAAGTTTTATTTTGTAATCTGTTAACATAAAATAATTAAGAATAGAAATATTATATTAATAATCATAAGAATAGATGAAAATGAAAGAATAAAAGTTAAAGTAGCCTAACATCATATCAACTGTTTGATACGCCATTGAGCAATAATTACTATATTACAAAATCTTATTAAGTAGTATAAGTACGCTTAAACTCAAGTAAAAACTTTATATCAAATTCAGAAGTTCTTGTAAAATTTCCCTAAAAATATTAAAACAAGCTTTTATCCAGAAGAAAAGATTTTCCAATTCACCGAAGGCAACAACGTAATCCACTGAGATCTTAAAGTGGACTTAGCCAAATCGGCGTCTCCCTTTCTTAGCTTGTTATCTCATATCCTAAAAGTTTAAAACGTAGGAGCCATCGAAACGGGAACTTATTAACTCGATGTGATCGCCCCCGTGGAAACTGCTCTACGGTAAAATGTTACAGGAAGGAAAACTTTCGACAAACTGCAAAAAGAAACTGAGTAAAGTTTAAAAAGAGAACGCTAAATGCTATCCGTACTTAGCTAAATAAAGCTTTGACCACACAAGATGTAGAAAATATAAGTCATTAATAAACCGAATTGCAATCTGAGCAATGAGTTTAATGCTAAATGATTATAAAAAACAAAAAAAAATGGGATTCAGCTGACAAATTACCTCATAAGCTGGTTTTAGAGTGTGTTCGAATATACTTCAAAATTAATAGATTAGTCCTTTAAAGTGATTATTATATCTCAGCCTTATTAACAGAATTCGCTGAACGTTACAGAAGCGCGACTTAAAAGTTTACACAATGACGATGCGCGTTTCACATCGGAAGATCACATTCTACTTTCTGATCATAACAAGTTAGAACTCGAAATATGGCAACTGTTTTTATTGTGCTCAACCCAAGGTAAATGCGTGCAAGGATTTTATTCTAGTTCAGTGTAAATTTTTATGTTAACCCCCCGATTTTATTCGACTGTCATTCTCTCATATAAAAGTTAAAACTGTTGATGTGAGCAAACTTAAATTGAACAAATTTATTGGTGACACTAAAACTTTGAATAAAATTATAATAATGTTATGTTCAAAAATATAAAATTGTAAAATATTTAATCCAATAAAGAATTTTGAAGCTAAAGAGACATTTGTTTGTTATTGATTAAAATTATTACTTCTATTCAAAATCGAGATTTATCATGATTTATAGAAAAAGCTTTTTTGACATAAAAAAACGTCGTGCTATAATTAAATTAAAGTTTGTTGCCATCCAACAAAATTTAATTTACTTCTGTTATAAAATATAAAATTACAAGGGTTATGGTAGAGTTTTTTTAGTATACCTACTCCAACGTATTGTATTAGTTAATAATAGTCGGTGGCACTTAAAGATTTCCGAGGTAGCTCCTCTAACAGTCGATTTGCATACATTGCGATCGACCAACTACTGCTTGTCTTGCAACTATAAAAGGAATAAGAATTTATGGATGCGCTATTTAACATCGATACCGATTAAAATATAAAGGTCTAATTGAATATAAGGACATATTTTATCTCCGCGGCGTTGGAGTAGGTTGGTACGCACAGGTTTCGAATTCCCGCTCAATGCAAATATTTGTTAGCATAAACATGAATATTTAAATTGGTGTATGTGTTTTCTATGTGAAATATGTAAGTATTAACTAAAAAAAGTATGTACTCCATTTTATATCAAAGACTTTAAACATGGAAAAGAAGAAGGACTTCATTGGTTTTAAGTACAATTTTTTTTAATAGATAGAGTGTTTAAAGAGGCAGGTTATCATCATCATCATATCAGCGTATCGACGTGCACTGCTGGACATAGGCTTCCTCCAGGCAGGCAGGTTATAATATAAAAAAAAATGTACCGGTGTGAAGCAGAGGCCGTTCGCTAGTATAATATAAATTGCAATCTCGTTTTAAATAGTAAGATATCCATTTAGTTTCTTTATAAATTGCGGCAAATGCAAATAGGGGGCAGTTCACTCTGCATGTTGCATGAGAATGAATTCGTAACTGTCGTCTTCATGTTAATTGTGGAAATTATCCATGCCACTGCCATTTCAATAAAGCCAACCATTTCAAATAAATTGTTTTAACTGCTAAAGTTGTTAGTGTTAGGCCTAGGTTTCTGGTTTTTTAATGAACTGTTAAAGGGCATTGCCATTTTAAGTGGTTGGTTTTTTTTTCAATTCAATGTGACTTTTTCTTTTTTTTTTGTAGTACCTAAGTACTTCAAAGTATGTATATCCAGCTTGTACTATGGGTATTGTCTAATACCCATAGAACAAGCTCTGCTTAGCTTGGGACTAGATGACGTTGTGTAAATGTGTGTGGAATATTTATTTATTTATTTAAAGGGTCGTGTATGCGAATTCTGTGAGATAACTCGGTTCGAATTCCAAGTAGTTAAGTATATTTTATGCGCCTTACATAATATACGATTGCATTCGGCATCGATATACTTTGTGTCCCTTAAAATAATGAAGCCCGCAATTCAGGGTTTGGTCGCTAATGAAGCAGTTGTACAAAAAAGAACAAAGAAAAAAAACCCGTACTTGACTAATACAACATCTCACACCGGATAAAATTTAGTAATGGCATTTTCCGTTACGCGTTTCGCAAGTGGCGCATAGAGGTGAACGCTAAGTCGATCGATTTAATAATTTATTAATATTTTATAATATAGTAGACTAACATTAAAAATAATAATAAATAAATTTTGACATATTTATTTAAGTCAAGTATACCCAATAACAAATGTCTTCCTCTTACATTAATTTAAATACTTTAACTACAGAACGTAATCTATAGATCCGAATAAATTCCTACTGCATCAACACTTTAACATGCATGCAACATATAATTAGATGCCATTCAGTTAGATAGGTACTTGATTTAATATCAGTAGAGGGTAATAAAAAAGCACTTTAGTAACATATTAATAGTGTTAAATTAATACAGTAGCAGTTAGCAACTGATATTCGAATTAAGCTTTAAAGCGAACGGCCTTGACTGGACGGATGGCGATGCGCGCAAAAAATCAAACGCGAACGCTACATAGCTAATCTTATTAAAAAATTTATAGCAGTTTTGTATAAACGTTTTTACTATATGCAGGTGTAATGCTTTTCCTTTTTTATGTAGGTTAGATTATTTATAGACGGATGGTAGATAAGATCAATATCTATTAAAAATATCATGATGGTATGCAGTCAGTTTTTTCTTTAATGAGTGTATGAATAGTTTTTGTTTGTGTTCATATTAATATGACTTAGTCCTCTCACAGATGATTGTATTATAATGTCACCAGTCCAATCGTGATAAGACAGTCCATCTAAGACAGAAGTATGCAGATGTTTCCTCTAAGGAAAAATAACAACACCTTACAATTTCTAATAGACCAAGATTCCATTTATCAATTACTAGCTGACCCCGTCAGCGCGTCCCTTTTTAAACATATTTAATTACTGCTCCACTCCTATTAGTAATAGCGTAATACTATATAGCCTATGGCACTCCCTGATAAATGGACCATTCAACACAGAAAGAATTTTTAAAATCGTTTCAGTAGATCCAGAGATTACCCTCTACAACGTCACAAACACACAAACTTTACCTCTTTATAATATTAGTACAGATAGGAAACCCATCCCTGCAAAATTGGTTAACGGAATGTATTACAACCATGTTCATCAATGTATGGACATTTATTTTTGTATTTCCTTCTCTTACAGTAGCTACAATTAAGAGGCAAAGTAAAAAAAATGTCGTCTCGAACCAAGAATTAGTGATCAAAAAAATCTTAACATAATAATTATTGAATAGTTTCAAAGCTTGCTATCGATTAATATATTCTGACAGTTTAATTAAGGAAATAATTTGTAATGTAACGAACTAATACGATTATTAGACAAATTGTACAATTGGTTGTATTAATCTATAACTTCCACAATAAAAAAATAACCCCTGCTTTATCAAGGTCTATGGAAACGTATACATAGTTAATGAATCTAGTGGCCACATTCCACTATCTCATTAGTTGCGTTTTTATTTCGCGTCAATATTATGTACTTTTTTTTACCTCTCTACTAATTGTCCAGATTGACAAGCATCTAACTCGTGAATTTACTCACTCCGTGTGGTGACGGAGTAAGAATACAATATGTCACCACCTCACCTCATCCCATGGGTGTCGTAAAAACCGACTAACCGTAAATATTATCTTTAAAAAGAAGGAAAACTTGAAATGAAACCCTATACCAATCCGTCTGGCCAGTATTAGTAAGCCTCCGTCACGGGAAGAGGCCCGTCCCTGCAGTGGGACATTAATGGGCTATTATGAACTCGTGAATTGTGTAAAAGAAATAGAAACCGAACCGTATGAATGTAGACGAACCAAAGCAGATTTGTAAGGATCGAAGTGCATGACATAAACCACGGGAAAATAGCCTGAGTTAATGTAGCTCTGTCAATATTTAGTGTAAAACACTTTAACATGCCCAAATACAAACCGTTAGAGCAACAAAGAAAGCTACATTGTGAGATCTTCTTAAGGCTGAGCAATCAAGGAGCCAAAGGTAAAAAGAAGGCAATAGGGAAGGCAATACGGGGAGTTTCCGTTCCGTGTTTCGGTGCGAGAGTTTTATGCAATACTGTGAGGAGACCACACTACGCAGTCCATATGTTACGTATATCTTACTCAGTAAGTAAAAGTACGACACCGGTTAGTCGTGTTAGGCTGATGACACAGTGTAGTCATATTCCGTCACCAAACCTAGACTATAATGCTAAATGTAACAGCCCAATGAACCAGGTGAAGGGTGCGTTACGTATTTAACTTGAACTGGTTATCAAGAATGGTTACAAATTAAATCTCTTTACTGCAACCTCCATATTTAACTATCGTGTTATGCAAATTCATTTAACTTAATACCTCATTTAATCAAATATCATAAGACATAAATTTAAAAAAAAATTAAGAGTTCATTATGTAAGAACCTGTCCAATTAAAAATGGAATTTTGTTTTAATACTAATGTTGAGTCTATCAAATGAAAACGAATTTTGTATGTAAATGTACATAAGTATATTCTGTAATCGTCGCTTAAAATGATTTATACATTGAACTTGTCTGAGGTGATCACCTTGGTATTCCTTTTTACGTTTAGCCGTATCACGTCCGTGCGCGTCATTGGTGTTAATTGTCAAGGAGATTCTCATCACTTACATTATGAAGGTGACGACTTGAATTTCTGAATTGATTACTCTGAACCTGAATATAAACATAATTCGATTACTTTTTTTATATTTTACCTGCAATTACAGGTACAAAAACGTTTTTTGTTATTTTAAAAGTTTGTGTAAAATACGTAGTTTTTAAATTGTATGAATTAATGGTTTGTATACAAAGTGTTGTAGGTAGTTAATCTATAAAAACGGTCAACAACCTGAGGATTAACCCACGGTGCCAAGGTTGGGGTGACATTGGAGCTAGAAGTGCGCGGGCGGCGGCGACGTACCGGTAATGAACACTCACACAGATACACACATATAAATAATGCACGTGTATACAAAGACATGTGCACCGTTTCCATACCAAGTGTAAAATTAATAGACGACTCATGCCATTTTTATTCGATATCTTTCTAGTTTCTGTCGCGTTTTTATCCTTAACATCTTCGATTAAAGATAATGCATTATTTTACAATTTTTGAAATACTTAGTTTTAAGTGCGTTTAAGTCCTTGTACTAAAATGTACTTTTATTGCAATTTAAACAAGGAAAATATAAATCTAGACGGTACACTCTTTGTTTTTTGAGTCATGCCATTTTTAGTGATTAGATTTAGCAAATCTAAGCACTATACTTCCAAGTATATTTATGATTTATAAGTTTTAATACTTTTTGCACTCTACACTTTTATTATAGTATAGATTTTCATCTGCCATAAAGATTAACTTCGAATCGCAGAACATAGTTACTTATTGTATTTTGTGAAAAATAAAATATATTTATTCATGTCACGGCTATATGTTTCCATATTTTATAATTTGACGTTTACGACAACCGTACAAGTTAAACTGGTGTGATTTCGATTCAATTAAACGAACCCTTCAAAGTGTTTAATGTAAAAATAAAACGTAAAATATATGTTTTATTACAAATTATCATGTTAATGTAAACTTTATTGCTTTTAGTTTACGATTGTAAGCGTTTACTAAACGTTGTTAGGACATAAATGAAAAGGAGAGAATATCAGTATGGAGCAGTTCACCGTGTGGTGACGGAGTAAGAATATAATATGTCACCAACTCATCGCATACCAATCCGTCTGTCCAGCGTGGTATTAGTAGGCTAAGTATCCCTACGTCACGGGAGGAGGCCCGTCCCTGAAGTGGGACATTAATGGGCTGTTATGATGATAATGATCAGTATGGAGAGATTAGAGATTGAATTTTCTGTGAGGTTTTCTACAAATTTGAAGATTTTTACTTACTTGGGTTATAAACTAACACTTATGAATGTCATAAAAGTGCAACATATTCCAAGCAGTCTCACATATGACTTCAATAGAGCTTGGAGAAATCTGGCTAAAAAGTCAAGTCACTCTCTTTAAACATAGAGTTAAAGATATTTTTATTAGCTTTATTTAGGCAAATGTTTTAATTCGTATCGAAGCCGACTCTCGTTTAATTTATAAAAATAGATAAAGTAAAATATATCTTTTAGTCATTGCTTTTAGTACTGTGAATATAATGTACGATTTTGATAGCTAATTAATTTATTCATCTGTATTTTATTGTGTTTATCTGTCATACACTGCTATTTGCGAGGACCTATAATTGGCTCTATATTTCTCAATTCTTCTATTTATTTATTTATAAAGGGTTACCAACATAAGTACAGCAATATCAAACATTTTTTAGACTTAAAATTACTTATAGCTAACTGCACTTACAATTAAAGGTTAACCACAACATGCATTAAAATTTAAATAAAATATGTAATAATAAAAAGAAATAAAATATAGTAACATTCAATAACAAACAATAACTTCAATCTAAAGTACGTCATTAGCTTTTAGTAAATTCATAAAGTTAGGAAGACTTTGAGAGTGAATATCGAGTTTAGGTATTTTCTTTGTTAAGTCGTTGTACATACGACCCAACCGAACTACTGGGGCATTACGACCTAATCTTGTTCTACAAAATCTGTTTCTGAAAAGAGCGCAAGGGTATCTTGGTAATCTTGAAGGGACATTATATTTGAATTGACTAACTAGTATGGGACTGTCGATTTGGTTATTTATTATTTTATGTAAGTAAGACATGTCCAGATGAACACGTCGAACAGAAAGTGCATCTAAGCGGAAATGTTGTAATTTTTCGATGTATGTTTTAAGTATTCTCGGTGTCTGAAAGCGGAAGGAATGCGGATAATTTTTTTTTGTACTCTTTCAATTCTTTTAGCATGTATTTCATAGTCTGGATACCAGACGGTGCTGCAGTACTCCAATTTGCTTCTTACATAACTATTGTATAATAAAATGACTGAAGAAGGGTTTTTAAATTGTTTGGTATTTCTAAGAATAAAACCTAACGATTTATTTGCCTCCTTTATAATTTGGTCAATGTGATCAGAGAAACGCAACTGCCTATCTACTATGATTCCTAGATCTCTTATGGAATTAACTTCTTGAAGCATATCACCATCTATAGAGTAATTGGTGTTGAAAACATTACGTTTTCTTGTAAATTTTATGTGTTGACATTTTGAAGCATTCAACATCATTTTATTTGAAACACACCATTCTTGGAGTTTGTCAATATCTTTTTGCAGGTATGTAGAGTCTTGCTTGCATGAAATTATTTTTGTCAATTTTAAATCGTCTGCAAAAAGATATATTGTGCTGTGTTTGATACTTTTGGCCAGATCATTGATAAATATGTTGAAGAATAGGGGCCCCAACACAGAGCCCTGAGGTACTCCAGAGAAAGCTAAAAAGGGCTCTGATTGTTCATTGTCCACAACCACTCTTAATGAACGCTTCGTAAGATAAGATCGACACCAATTTAGTATATTGCCTGTTATACCGAACGCGTATAGTTTGTCCAATAGTATTGTGTGATTCACCTTATCAAATGCCTTCGAAAAATCGATATAAATCGCATCTACTTGTGACCCATGATCTACAGATTCTATTATGTCTGAAGCAAAAAGCACGAGATTGGATGTTGTAGATCTCCTCGCCATAAAACCGTGTTGTTCGTCAATTATATATTTTTGTATATTTCTATAGATAATAGGGTGTACCATTGACTCAAAGATCTTTGCAACAGTAGAGAGTATAGTTATAGGTCGGTAATTGGAAATAAGTTCCTTTTTACCGTTTTTATAAATGGGTACTACCCTTCCTGACTTCCAAGCGTCTGGGAATATACCTGTTTGTAAGGACTTGTTAAAAAGAAGGCACAGAGGGATTGCTAGTCTAGTGGCACATTTTACTAGATAGACAGGATGCACATTATCGGGACCATTTCCCTTCGTAGTGTCTATTTTCATTAGATTCTTACTAACTTCGTCTGGATTAAAATGAACAGAATTAAGCAAAACTGGAATATTAGAGTTTGATTCTGAAGTATGATTAGGAATATAATTATTTAGGTCGTTGCTGTCTGGTTCAAATATTGAAGAAAAATGAGTGGCAAACATGTCAGATATTCTATGCGTGTTAGAATTTATATTATTATTTAACATCATTGTATTAGGGTACGATGAGCAATTTTTTCTTAAATTTTTAATAAAGGTCCAGAAGTATTTTGGGTTATTCTTTAATTCAGATTCTATTGATAGTATATATTTATTATGACATTCCTTTATAATCCTGCTGCAATCAGTTCTTAAATAATCAAATTCTAGTTTGTCAAGTGGATTGCCATATTTTTTAAACTTTTCATGATACTTGTATTTACGCTTTTGAAGATATATTAAATGTGGTGAGTACCATATAGGATAAGATAAGATATAGGATAAGATAAGATTCTAATCATATTGTCAAACTGCTGTTGGTCTTCCAAATAAATAAATAAATACAATGTGTTCATTCTATGATTTTTTTAAACTGCATGTCAATTCTCGTTCTTTAAAATCGTTAAAAATTAAGTTAATTTAACTTTTAGTTGTCAAATTGTATTCTTGTATTTATAATTTAAAATCTTTTCAAAATAATGTAATCGTACTGTAACTATTCTGTAATTTTTAAAGTGACAGTTCATGTAATTTTCGCGCTAACATGGGTAGTCTTGTCAATAAGAAACGTCAAACCTTTGCCTTTATTTTAGGAGCGGCAGTGCGCGTGCGCGAGGGAAGCGAATCGAGCGGGAAAAACAAGTTAGGGATATCGCATTATTACATTCAAAGACCCTGATTTTCATTTTTTTTATTCTTAGAATAGAATTTTACGGAACTTATAATATTTTAATTTACCGAAGATAATTTCCTGTAGTTGATTTATATATTAATGTTTTATTTTTGTATATGGCGTGTTAGAAAATCTATTAAAATTTCCAATCTTTTAAATTGTATACCGTAAACTGGCAACTCTGTTATTTAACTCTTTTTTGCCATTTAACTTAATTTTAACTTTTACTTTACCGGACAAGAATACCACTTTGGGTTAATTAAAAATTAAATTAAAATAAATTAAAAATTAAGTTAAATTAAATACTTAGTATGTTTCGAGAATTGACCTGCTGATGTAATTGTACAATTGAAACAGTTATACCCTTTTATATAAATAAACAGTCAAAATACTTAGCATCGCGAAGCGCCGTGCAAGTGCAAAAGATTTAGTTATTTAAATAACTATGGAATAAAGACAGTGTTACATCATCATATATCTTTGGGGGTAAAATTGTAATGTGATGTAAACGCATGGTAAAGAATCACGGATAAAATCCCGCTTTAGATTTAGTCGCGTTTCTAAAAATCCTTCAACGGCAAGGGATTCGTTTTATAGCTTTAACGGCATAATGTGTTCAGATAATATGATCACCACTGAATATATACGGCTGCTATACTTATATGTGTGAACTAGGGATCTTACCTAGGGCATCCGCTATTACGTCGACGAACTACTAAATGGAGTGTTTTTATAATATTTCATGACAGAGTGAAAATTATGGTGTCACTATCACATCTCATACTACCAGTGTCTTAAAAGCCGACAGATGGAAAATTCGTAGACATAAATCTATGAAAATGTGACATCTTAGTATAAGTACCTACCTACGACAAAATTTCCCCTGTCACTGAATAAGAACGGTCCAGATGGGACAGTATTGCAATAGAAAACAATTCATTATTAAAACTGAAGTTTGTGTGATTCAAATACCTAAGCTACATAACTCAGTTTTTATAAAAATAAACTTAAGCCCGATTTACACATCGACAAGTACAGTAGCGAGATAAGATTTGAATTTACTTGTCGAAGTGTAAATCGGGCTTTAAACAAAGATAAAAATATAGCAGCATATTGTATAGGTATACCTAATTATACAGTGATATTAATAAACAATAACGCTAGTGCATGTATACCCTTAGTCAATAACGTTATCACAAGGAATTATAAGCAATGATTTAACCGTTGACCTTCGTAATCTAGCTGTGTCAAACAAATATATTTATAATCTAGTTATAAGGACATCACTCATAACTTATTATAAATGTTTATACACCATTATTTATCTGTCTAGCTAATAGAACTAATAATAGCATTTTTAATATATTTTTAGCGCTTATAACCCTAAGGGTCCAATTTGTATTTTATTGGCATTGAAAATACCTAACTTTTTTCTGTCATTCTATAAACTACACTTCTCATCAAAAAAATCGAACAGTTGCAACTTTGTGTTTTGTAAGGATTATCTGAAAAATGTGTATATTTAGGAATATGTGTTATATATCATTTAATAGGGAATTTAATAAGGTTTTCAAATAATGATGTTAATGTTCTAAATTCAAATTAAATTTTCATAGATTTCGTATTTTGTTTAACAAGTCGTTTTTACCCTGTACGTAGTTTGACGGAAATTGATAAAATTAGGCACGTAAATGAAAAAAAAGCTAGGAAACGTTTATTTAATAACTCGGATACCATTCCCGACCTCTCATTACTGCTTCTGTACGGTTTTTCATCGATCGGATGAGAGTCACGATCAAAAATAGTGGCGCTCTATTCCATTCCTGTTGGATTGCATTTTAAAGCTGGCTAAGTGTTTTTGAGGCATGATCTTTTACACTAATTCGTCTTTTTTATTCATCCCATAGATGTTTAATCGGTTTCATGTCCGGGCTTCTTGCTGGCCAATCAATAATAGAGATATCGACTTCAGTAACATAATCTCTTACGACGCTCGCGGTGTTTGCCCTAGCATCCTCGTACATTAATGTCAAACCGGGGTCAAATAAATGTGCATAGGGCATCACAAGAGGTTCAAGATACTGTTCGATGTACCTATGACTGTTAAAGAAGGGCAGACGGGACCCAAACACAAAGACAAACTCTGTCTTGTCGTTGCCACTAATTTCTCCTCAAACAGTCCATGAAGAGCCACCATAGATGGCCTTTTCTTTTAATCCTGCATGGTGCAAAGCGTTCTCCATCACTTCTGTAGACCTTAGTCCTTCCATCGTTACCATACAATACAATTTTGAACTCATCAGAAAGGAGGAACTTGTTCCACTAGATGTATGACCAATTTATTAATTACGTAAAAAGTTAAGGCGCGCTTTTCGATGATCTGCAGGTAATTTCTCCCTATTTGCTGGCTTGTACGGTACAAGTCCAC
Organism: Schrankia costaestrigalis; assembly: GCA_905475405.1. NCBI lineage: Eukaryota > Metazoa > Arthropoda > Insecta > Lepidoptera > Erebidae > Schrankia > Schrankia costaestrigalis. The sequence continues at coordinate 6,502,329 of FR997830.1, forward strand.
GTTCCTTCAACCTTTTTCTAATTGTAGAGTCACTTACAGCCACCATGAAGCTGCTGCTGCGGTTGAAAGACATTAAGGCATAGACTTTGTAAGAAAGGTGTTACTACAAATCGATCTACTCGGTCAGAAGTTACCTGTTTTCTGCCAGATCTCTAACGGCGCGTGAATTAACCAATCTCTTCATAGTATTTTCAGATTCTATGAAAAGACGAGACGCTAAGATGCAATCTTTCAGCCGTAATAACCTGACTAAGTCCAGAATTCAGCAATGCCACCACTTGGCGGTTTTTGCGGGTAAACATCACATGGACGCAGTAATAAGAGGAGCGAGGAACTGTGGGTGTGCGATACGGGTTATTAAATAAACGTTTTCTAGCTTTTTTTTCATTTACGTGCCTAATTTTATCATTTTCCGTCAAACTACGTACAGGGTAAAAACGACTTGCTAAACAAAATATGAAATCTATGAATATTTAATTTGAATTTAGAACATTAACATCATTATTTGAAAACCTCATTAAATTCCCTATTAAATGATATATAACACATGTTCCTAAATATACACATTTTTCAGATAATCCGTATAAAACACAAACTTGCAACTGTTTCGATTTTTTTGATGAGAAGTGTATTATGTTAATCCATTGTTTTTAAGTTATGGTTTCTAATTGTGGTTTCTTGCTGAAGATTGGCTGGTCTCTTTAGCAAAGACCGTTTAGGTGTGACCGTTTAATCCACTTCTAACCAATCGAGTGAAAATGTTACTGAGTCTCTAATCGTCGACATTGAAAGAGGAGGCTGGTGTGGGCGACACCTAAGTAGGTTATAAATTAGTGCACCTAATCCATCTCCGTGTGGTGACGGAGTAAGAATACAATATGTCACCACCCCATCTCATCCCATGGGTGTCGTAAAAACCGACTAAGGGATTATCTATGAATATTATCTTTTGGAAATAAAAAGAAGGAAAACTTGAAATTAAACCCTATACCAATCCGTCTGGCCAGCGTGGTATTAGTAGGCCAAGTATCCTTCCGTCTCCGGAGGAGGCCCGTCTCTGCAGTGGGACATTAATGGACTGTTATGATGAGGATGATGAATCCTAACATATTAAAAGGTAAGTAAATTAACATTTTTTTATTAAATCAGGTAGTGTTAAATTTTTTTTTAACATTCATAAAACAATTTATTTTTTTCTTTATATTTAGATTTATATGATTACACCGGTTACATAGCCCTTTGCCTTGAACGTTTTTTTTTGTTTTACCTTTACGTGGGTAACTTCCGCATGGGTGACTATTGTCTCACATAAAAAAAAATATCATATTTCAAATACATATATTATTAATAAATGTATGTATTCAAATATATTATATATATTTTTTTGTAATATTATAAAGTATTAACAAATAACATTGACAAAAATTATAACGTTTTCATTTACTACTTATTGATTTAATTAATACATCTCCGAATAGGACCAGTGTCGTGTGTGATTTTTTTTTGTATGTAGTGAAAATACAAGACAAGACTTAACAGCTTGTGTCTATGGGACCAGTGCAGAGGAGAATTCTGAGCATACATACATACATACATAAACTCACGCCTTATCCCGGCCGGGGTAGGCAGAGACGACAGAACGCCACTTGTCACGATCCTGGCAAACAGATGAATTCTGAGCGTTGTACCTATTTGTGAAGTTCTCCTCAACAACAAGGGTACAAAGAGACGTTGAAGCCTTAGTATAAAGGTATAAATGTTTAGGTGTAAGTATTAATATTTTTAAAAGATTTTCTGTAATATAACCTTGAACGAACAACGTTTCATTCCTTTTGCCCCGATTTCCCTTAAAACAATTCGAGCGATCATTATTTTTTTCTCTTTACAAAGAAAAGTCGTAGATAAAAGGATAGGTAATTTAATTATCTTAACGATGGAGTAAGGCTAATATAAATCCTAGTTTTTAAGTGATTTTCCTGTTTTCGCTCGTGTAAACCTTTAGATATTAATTAATCTACGTTTATTTTTATGTTTTATTAAGATTACAAATGTTGACAATAATATCGAATTTGTATTGCCTTAGTTTTATAGACTTTTTTTAAGTAACATTCGTATCTCAGGATTTGAATATTTTTTTTGTGAAGCTAGTTTATCTAATGAATGAACGTTTGATTACTACCAACAAAGAACACAAAATGTCCACCCTTGGAGTCAAAATGTTGACTTAGTATTCAACAACCTCAAAACAAACCCTATACCATCCACCTGACATTTATGTTAAACAGTTTGCAGGATCATACCAGCCAAATATCAAATATTGAGTTAAATTTTTCAATCAATTTCATCTACGATTATAATGTTCGATTTTATAAATTCCTCTTAACTTGAGGATGCTTATTAATGATTCTCTGCAAGGCGTACACTAATCGGATTTTGTAAAACGTCCGAACCCCTATTATTCTCGTGGTGGTTCTTCCGGAAAACTGGATATAATTTTTACCGGCCAGCCTCATTTTTTTCTCGGCTGCACAACGCTGAAGGCAAATTGAATTTTTTACCATGCCTCAGTGGACTAATTCGACTAATGCATGCTTCGCGTCGAGGTTCCTACGTACGATTTTTACCAGAAATTAACTGCACTCTAAATTTATACTAATTCGCAGTTTTGCTAGTCGAAATTGAATTTAGTTTTTTTATGTAACGATGCAGAAAGTAACATAAGGAGAAACTTAGTAGGAGTGTTTGATAAAATTAATTCTTAACGACCTTAAAAAGGCGATTGGAACAAAAGGTTTCTCTCGAGTAGATAAAGCAGATAGGTAGATTTATCTACTTACAAAAGAATAAAATCGTTTATCCAGCTAAGAACTAGAGTCTATGTCCCTCAAAAAATGAAACTTAAGGTGTTAACAAAAAATACATTACTAAAAAGATATTTTTTTAACCTGTCGTCTATAAGTATCGAGTAGACACAATGAAGAAGAAAACAAGTGCCGTGTGTGATTTGTAAATACTTAAAAACTAGATTTTTCTAAATACAACTAATACAACTAATCCTAATGTTTAGTTTATTACGATAATGTCTAAGTAATGCCTTTGTATACTTAATGAATAATAAATGAGTAGGTACAAATTACAGTGATATTGTTATATTCTTCACAGATTCCCACAAAGCCACATAATACTAAATTAAGCTCAATTTGTATTACGAGTATTAAACAACTGATAAACATACATACATATTTTCGCAAATATAAATTAAGTAGCCGTGTTCATACACACAAATGTTTGATTTGTGAGGAAACAATGGGTTAGGTATCTTAATAATAATTATTAAAGAAAATGTAGGTACTATGTATTATCAATACAGTTATTTTTCCAACATGTGGTTAGTTGGTTAACCTAAATAGTTGTGGTTGATTAACGCCTAAGCAATGATAGAGCTAAAATGCCTATTTGTCATCGTAAATACTTCCTATGAATGGTAACCGAAGGAAATATTTCAAGAATCCACAACCTAAGAATCCACACAAATGTCTTACTATGGAATCCAAGCCTATTCAAGGACAGGAGAAATTGGCTTGCTTGTATTGCTCAAAAATATGTAATTTATAAGCCGTAGGAGCACCATATAATTGATTTAACACTACCTTGATGACGGTTAAATCTTCTTAAACCAACTTCTTAATTGTAACTTATAGATACTGTGTAGCCGGTTGGAAAAGTAAAGCATTAGATCCTCAGCTAGTAAAAAGGTCAACGAAGAAGAAACAAAACTATGAAATTACATTCGTGAATTTAGACGACCTCTGTGGCGGTCGTAGTGGTTATTTAACATGACTGCTACGCAGAGGTCTCGTGTTCGGTTCCCGCACAATCCAAATCTTTGTGTGCATGAACATGATTGTTTGCATTGGTCTGGGTGTTATCTATGTTTAATATGTTTGTACGTACAAAAAAAAAGTATTAATTAAGTATGTATATCTGTTGTCTAGTATCCATAGTACAAGCTCTGCTTAGTTTGGGACTAGATGGCGTTGTGTGAAAGTGTGAGGAATATTTTTTATATTTTTTTAAATATTTTTTCACATCCACGGATTCCATGAAAACTTAGGACAGAAACTGTGAGCTTATTGAATTCTATACCTATATAATTGTTGCATGCTCAACCATTAATAACATCGAGTAGGTAGTAATAACAGTGCTATCAGTGATATCGATACAATTGCTAGTACAACGTACACCTGTACATTCACACGATACTCGCATAAAGCTTGTATGGTCACGCAAGTATGTACTATACTATTATTTTGTATATTAATACCTAGTACTAAGTTGTTCTCATAAGTAAGTGAATATTCCATTCATACTAAGGACAACAAAATTGACGAATTGAAAATCTTGTAGTAACGGTTTAAGATGATAAAGACGCTTTTGAGCTTATCTTCCTGAACATGAACCTTAGGCTCAAGCATACAAAAATACAATAAATCAATTGGTATAAACTTCATAATTATGATACTGCACTACAAAGTTACAAGTTTATAACTCTGTTTTTTTACTAGTTGCGTAGCTCTTTTTTTTCTAAACTTAAGCGTAAGTCAATGAATAATTAACAGGACTTTAATTAATGATTATGTCAATTTAAAATCTACAGCGATACGTTGTAAAATAAAAAATACATAAAAGTAAGACGAGCAATTACATTATATAAGCAGCTGATACTTACTAAACTCTTTATAAACTCATATAGAAACTACTTATATGCAGAAATTAATTACCTGTAACAAAAAAATGCATTCATTAGTATTTATAAATATAGAAATGGGCAATGGATAAGCAGTCATCACAATTTATATTAAAAGGTTGAAGAACGGTTTCTTTGACGGTTAGGACGACTAAAATAGCTCAATTTCTATAACGAAATTGATTTTTCACGAAAAAAAGACGTAAATAAAGTTAAGTTACTTTTTGTTATCTATTCAATCGCAAAGTAATCCTCTTAAAAAATTAAAAACTTGAGATGTTCGTTCAGTTGTACAACCATAAAAATTTAACATCAAATCAGGTCCATCACTCTTGGACAAAAGCCAGGAGCGTGCAGACGTTTCACAAGTTTTGCATAAAACTTGATTCCGAACACATTTGATGAATAAAATGCCACACTGGAGTGCAATTTTTTTTATTTTAACACCGAAATTTATTGGTGCAATGTATATTTACAGTAGATTTACAGCAATGCCAATGGTTGCCAAGTCACTAACCACATTTGGAAGGAAGAAAAATGTGGTTCTCGTAACTTCTTTATTTGATTTACTTTCGTTTCTACTGCTCTGGCATTAGTTTTTAATACTTTCTTGTCTTTTCTTTTTGTTGTCAGTTATTGTCAAATTCAATTTAATTCGTTCGTAAATTGAAATAATTATAATTTATTATTGTTTCCTTTTACAAGTAATGTTTATTGAGTTATGATTATAAATGGTGTGTTCATAGATAGGTATGTAAAAAATCTTTTTTTTATTTTTTTTAAATGTTATTCGAAATAAAAATAAAAATAAATATAGAAACAAAAATCATGTTATGATTGTTATGCTTTCATTATATGTTGATTATTTGACCCTTTTATAATATGTACCCATCGTTTTGTATCATGATTAAAGCAGAGATGAAGTTAAAATTCAAGGTCTTCAGTAACCGCGTGACTTTTTAAAATAAAATACCGTAGCATTATCGGTCATCACATTTTAGACACAGCGATGTGACATTCATAAAATAAATCATACAATTATTTTCAGACATATACATACTCTATCTAATCGAAGGCCCTTGCGGCTATCGTTCATTGTAGGCCAATGATAAACGTAGTCGCTGTCATGATTAAATGTGTCTACTATATATTTTATGAACTTGATTTGTAACTTCGTAGTCTAGTGATCGTTTAGGTAGGTGTAGTGGGTTCATATTCTATGGGTAGCAATAATTTGTGTGGTTAAATTTAATTCGTTAGAGTTAAATGTTAACCCCAGAGTAGAAATCGTTTTTTGGATGTGTATTAGGTATGGTGTCGACTAAGAAACGGTAGAATTTACGTTTATTTTAGACAATTACCCAACTCGGCATATTTCGAGTATTATGGTGATTTTAAAGACATTTCTTTTTTATAACTATTATTTTTCCAGTAATTTTCTCCTTTGATTCCACGCTCGTCCCTACAGTGGGTCAATTGATGTTCCCTAACAGAGATAGATATAATAGATTATGTGCACTTACATCGTTTTAATTTTAACACTATCTAGTACAACACAAGTAGGTAACAGATGAGTGTTCGTGTAGCGTCGAACAGTCGACGCATATAAATTATACATGTAGATAGGATTCTATACGGAAGTCATTAACGTTTTGTGACCTTCGCTCGCCACGGGACCGAATAGGAATTACTACGCCCTATTTCCCTGATGATGTAATAGAAACAAACCTAATAATCATGTATGCCATACGGTTTCACGCCAACGTTCAATTGACGACCTTATTCTACAGACAATTAGATATAATTTGTATTTTTAATACACTAATAAGGAAATTAAGGATTAAAGGCGCTTGTAAATTAAGTGCACTGAATGTTACTAGACTTTCCAGTTGGTCTGAAGATAACGGAGGTAGACAACCTCTATAATCTAGATAAAGAATTTGGCGACATACTCGTACCTTCTTGATTTACCTACTACGTTTGTACGCACATAACAAGATAGGTAATTAAAAAGATTCACGTGTTTCAAGTATGATAATCCTGTTAAATGTAAACAAAACTTTTTTTGACATTCGCACGAAAATTGCTACGTGTCTACGTCACAGATAAGAATGTATATGCTTACGTTTCTAATAATAATAAAGGCTTAAGTTAGAAATATTTCTAAGGTTATGTTTCATTACATGAATCAAGCATTTTAGTGTACCTACAAATTAGATGTAGTTATCTAAAAAAGGCGCGAAGCTTCCATGGCAGTGGCAAGGCCGTTTAGCACGTGGCCGAGGCGCCTGTTGCTAGTTGCTTGCTTCGTCCCGCTTACCCGCCATCTTGTGGCTACGGCGTGCGACGTTGCCGCTCCGACAACGCTGTCCGGAATGGCACGAGAATTTGGCTATAAAGTCGACAGCCTATCATAACGATATGTATGCGTATAAATTTAGTATACCTACAAGTTTAAATTGTTATTTGACTAAATTGTTATATTACCTGACCTTTACTGTTAAAATTCTTGTTATCCATAACGTTTTAATCGTGTATGGTCGTCTTTACTAATTAAAATGAATTATTATCACTGTTTAAACATGTGTGTAATCGTGTGTTATTAAACAATTGAAATAGGTAAGTACTTACATATTAGACCGGTGGGTGATCACTGATCAGTAAAGAATTTGCCCTAGACTATTAAAATCCATGCATGTTGAATATGGAGGCTCAATATCATTTTATTGGGTTCAGTTAGGCATTTAGTAACGTCATTAGACTTTGTGTGGTGACGAAGTAAGAATATACATTGATACCATCCTATCTCATCTCATGTGTAATGTAAAAGCAGACTAAGAAAAATCTCTACGAAAACCATAGAGGGAAAACTTAACATAAAACCTTGTAGCAATTCGTCAAGCCGAATGTGATCAAGTTTCCCTATTATCGCTATAGGAGACTCGTTCCTGCAGTGGGACATTAACAAAAGTACTTATATTAAACTCAATTACCTAAAGTACTTTAGTATTTTATTTAGTAAAAAAATGCGTACCATCAACAATTTTGTAAAGATAAACGAAGATTAAACCTACCCATGCTTATCAGTAATCAAAATGCCATTACAAGCTGCAGCAATTGCCTGAATTGTTGGTGGTCAATGTTAAAAATCTATAAGATAATGTACAGGACATTAACTATGGTTGATCTTTCTGAATGAGATCTTCATTTAGCGATAAATTGCTTAATAAGGATTAAGTTCGTAAATGTGTAGTGTTCACAATACAGAGAGGCAATTTAAATGTTTGATTTGTAAAAGGTGTAGTGTTAAGGGGAGGCATTAACTATAGAACTGGACGGGTACAAGGGGAGGGGTAGACCGAAGAAGAAATGGATAAAATGTGTGAGGAATAATATGGCTAGGAAAGGAGTGAATATTGAGATGACGGCAAACAGAGATGAATGGAAAAAGCATACATGTTGCGCCGACCCCAAGTGAATATGGGATAAGGGCAGGAGGATGATGAAGCTTACAATATAGAAAGGTAAGTGTAATGTTGGAATAGAAACATGTTACGTGTTTAACAATAGGCAGGCAAGTTTAAGATTTAATTCGAAAAATGTGTTGTCTTGTGGTACTCTTTTTTTTGGACTTGGGGAAAATACAAGAGCCACGTAACATACGTTAATGATAACTCACTTTACAGAAAAACGTCATATCTTCATAGTTAAAAAACGGGTAAGTAAGTAAAACAAAAACACAATTTTTATTAAACATGCATTATAAGGATTAAGTTATCGCAGTATAAACAAATAGATAGGGTCATTATAAATATTTGAACTGAATCTAAACTTGGGTCAAACAAAAGCGACGATTTACGCACATATCAATTTATTTTGCTAAAAATAGATCACCCGTTATCGTCCAAACGATTGTTTGTAAACATTTGTGACGTAATTTGTACACCTTCTATAATACCTTTTTCCGCGAATAAACACTTAGCACTCAAGACTCTTACACCTTTTTGATAATACCGATTTTCCTTATTCAATGGGTTCAAGGAATAATTTAAATATACAAACTGTATCAAAATTATAGTAAGTGTAGTAATTTTGTTGTTGTATTGTTAAACTTGTTTTAAGTGAAAGGTTTTAAGAAATTTAAAGGTTTGTTTACACATTACAGTACAATTTTAATATCAATGGTTATTTAAGTTTTAGGACCTTCAAAATCTTGAAAAAATAAACAAAAACAATGACGTAAATTTCTTAATAGTAATTCCTGATGCTTTTTGACAGCTGTCAAAAGTTTACTGTCTAGCGATTAATCCTCCCACATGAAAATTATGAATAAAAAATACGATAATATAGTTGTTAGCCTCGTCGTGTAAGAAATAGCTCTAGCTTCTTAGTCAAGTTAAAAAAAAATGTTTTAAAGTAAGAAACATACTGGAATAATCTGCTTACGTATATTATCATCTACGACATCTAAGCATAGTACCTAATGTAATAATTATCATTCGTCACGACTCACGACCATTCAAAGAAACGTTTGTAAAATATATATACTTCACGGAAATGAAACTATAGACGACATTTAAATATGTAATACATAGACTTTAATCTAACTTATTTACGTTAAAAAATGTATCTTATCACAAGGAAATAAAGTTTAAGAGGTCTAAATTGGTGTGTAAATAATTTCTATGAACACATTTAAACTTTTTTCATGTAATGAGAATAGGTTTGCGTTGAACTGACTACGAACCTTATTCTTCTGTCTTACAAACTCTTAATCCATTCGCAAGAGAATTAGCTAAAATAAATTGTTTGACTCGATGAATTAGAATGTTTAACTAGATTTTTTTAAGATATTATATTAAACATGGCTGACATTAGCAGTCAATCAAGTCAACTCAATAAGAATATTTTAGTGCGATATATATCGATATTTTGTCATGATAGTTGACTAGCACGCGATATGCACATCACGAGCGATAAAAAAACTACTAACATTTGTTATGAAAATTAAAGTTGTTAAAGGAATGCGCATTTGACTAAATTTAAATACTCATTGATACCCCGTTTAAGTTTACTCAATTTTGTTTTTTTTTTAAATTAAAATACAGGTCGAAAAGAATCCTGCATTGGATTTTTTGACAAGTTTTTCAAACAGCCCAGTTTTAACTAACCAACTGTTTTTGTTAACTAACCAAAGTAGGTAAGTCTTACTAACAGTGTTCTTAATTTAAATTCCTTTACAGATTGTATAGAAACCGGAATGCTTCTAGAAATGGCTTGGTAAAGCGGCCTTAAAGCCGTTGCTAGGCAACGTAAGACGCGATCGCCCACTCAACCTTCAGCCAACGATCAAAGGAAATTGGAAAGTTTATTTCGTAGCGTACACCAATTTAATCTTGATAGGTTTGAGTTTTACTTTTTTTAATCGATAATAGGTACGTTATTAGTTTCAAAAAACAAATTTTGCGAAAGGAGTAAGATTAACTTCATAAAAAAAATCAACCAAAACATGGCATGTCTGCCTTTTTCATCTTCGCTGCTGAATCCTTTCAAGGTCGCTTGAGTACTTCGTAAAGATATCCTCACCCTGTTTCTTCCGTTACACACATAATTATACAGTTCCATTCAAAACTACTTTTAAATTTTCTGATTATTTTTGTTTAACGAATATTTAAAGAAAAATTGCTACTACAGCTTTGACTTTTAACTATTTTGTGTACTGTAAAGGCTGTAGAATCATACTTGCAAGTCGATAAAGGCACCTGGACATGACCCCCTGGATAACTACATGTCAATAAAAAAAATTCTACATAAGTAATCTCATAATTATCCTTTATCAATAAAATAGATATTCCTAACAAATAGATGTAAAATAAAACAAGATGATATTATAGTACTGAGAGAACAAAACATAATATTTTCAGTAAGTCATACATCACACATGTGCATGAATTAGTTAAATAATAATGTAACTGTAGAAGCCATATTGTAACAACATTTACTCTTAACAGTTCATCGAACCCCATTGCTAGTGCATAACAATTGTTTTTCACAACTGTTTAATCTCGATTTTATTTTCGAATGTTAACTACTACAAAATATACTATCTTTTAATTTTATTTGTATTTTTTTTTCAGGCAGGTAGATAATACGATGTCCCAAAAATATGGATTCTAATGGCTAACGCAGAGCGGGACGGCATGGCAAAGTATTTTAATTGTTACTAATGGAAATTCAACCGTACTGTTACAGAAATACGACATAAATTGATTTAATGATGCCGCGGCATTGAAAAATCCCTTTCAATGCCGCGGCATCATTTTAAAGCATAGCAATTTATGTCGTATTTCTGTAACAGTACGGTTGAATTTCTATTAGTAAAAATTAAAATACTTTGCCATGCCGTCCCGCTCTGCGTTAGCTAATAGTTTACAAGACAAGCCTACGCACAGAGCGTTTACCCGCCCACCTTCACTAGTAAAAAAAAGAATTTTAATTGAATTTATTAATTCTACTACAAACACCATGGTTATGATGACCTAGTAAAGTTATTATTTTCAGATCAAGCAGAAATACATTCAAGTTTTTCACGACAATGTCTAACAAAATGAACTTGGAAGTCAAAAATAACAATTCCTACGTATTTTTATTTACACAAAGGCTGTGTTAAAAGTTGGAGAGTAATTTTATAACACTTCATTACGTTATATTACTTCATTACCTTTACAAAAATTGTTCCCGCCAAGAGTTCACCTTTATAAAATGTTGGGTGTTGAATTGAGCAGCTTAATTACGCGTCAGTGAAGTTTACGCGCGGTTGCGTAATCGTCTAGTAATCGCATCGTAATTGCCGGATCGGCTGACATTAAGTTTCAACGTTTTAGACAACAATTGAATCGGTAATCGTTTTCGTTTCTTAAACATTTTGTTTCGTTTAGAATCGTCTGGATTAAACGATTTGTTTGAACGAATGTTTCATTAGAATTTACGTAGCTAATGAATTTTTGGAATGAGGAATTTTGAAGTTTGTCTTTGAGTTTAAGAAAGATGTTATAGTTTTTTTAAACTGTTTCATAGTTCCACATTAAATTCAGTAATATTTATTTTATAACAACTCATCATGGATTGGTATAGCGTTTTTCATCTAGTTATCTTTATTTTATTATCGTAGAGATAATCAGTAAGGCGTTTTTTATGGCTCTGAGGATGAGATAGGGTGGTGACACCATTTATTTCCGCCATCACACGCAGAAAGGTAAATAAGTTCACTAGAATAAAGACTGCGAAGCGATATTCATAAACTTCTTTTACGTTTGTATAAGACCTTTTAATAAAATCAGTCCTTAAATATAACATTTTCTCTACAATTTTTTTACTAACAATAATACGCCACAAAAAATGTAATGTCTTGGTGGAAAAATACAGCGGCGGTCGGGATTCTTGAGGAAAAATGTAGGGTGCGGGTTACGCATGCGTATCACAGCCACTTGTTGCATCCACGTGGCGTGGGGGTAATCTCCCTCGTCCCTGGGGAGGTGTGGGAAAGCGGGAGGAGCTGTCACCTGACGAGCGAGTGTAAGCTCGACCTTACGCCGTGTTGCACACGAATAATATACGTAGGCGCGTAATGTGATAACAATATACAGTATGAACGGACCTTTCCTATTTAGAGGAATAACAATCTGTTTGTTTACGAAATTATTTTGATTAGAAAAATATTTTGTAATCATGGTGTTATTGAAAAACAACGTTAATGTTTGTATGTTACTTCTCTTTTTAAATTTGATTTGGATGTAGCTGACCTATTGCGGTTAACACATACCTATTCTTAGATTAAAATTTTCAATTCGTAATATATTTTATTTCCCATTAGTATTAGTATAATTTGCAATAAACAGCAATTAAAACAATAAAAACTAACATTTACCCAAGGCATTTCTATAGAAAACCCAATGGAAATTTACAATAAAACCAAGAATTGCGAAAAACATTCCTTTAGGCACCAAATTCCCAGAAAACTAATTCACAGTAATAACATAGTTCTATTTTTGAAACCTATAAACAATTAGAAATAACTATTTGTTTATTAAAAGCGACCTTGACGAAATACCACGTAAATGTTTATCTTTTTCAGTTCTTTAACTTTAACAATGTAAGTAGAGAAAAGTATTGGTCTCAATCTTTATTACTTTAGACAATAATAAACAAACTTATATTGCACGAAATATATTCGACTCTACAATCGATATATTTACATATAACGAATAACAGTCACATCACTAACCTTATGAAAAACAACATTTGAAATTCGAATAAAGAAGGAAAATAAAAAAGTTTCTATTTCCACAGATAGAAGACCGGTACTGATGTAAAAAGGCCAGCCATCTTTAAGGTTGCAATTGTGACAAAGTCGGCGTCCGCGCACCGATCTCGCCTGTAACTGTACAGTTCAATAACCTCTCATTGCGAGTGCGTCAACTAGCTCTTTATAAAGAGCAAAGCGAGAAAATAAACTCGCGATAACCGCATCTGTACTATATTCTCCACATTGTAAGTACAAACGGTGAACGAACCATGTCAAATAGGTCACAAACCGGTCATGTATACATCGCAAGGGTATTACTACACCGGTTAATTGAAGGTTAACATGACTAATCGATCACCTATTGCTAGGTAAAATCGTACTTAACCCTAGTACAGGATATCAGAGATTTCTCTATAAAGATTCTCCGTAAGGTGGTGGAGTAAGAGTTCCTATGGGGGTCAAAGAAAAACGTCTCAATGAAAACAGTAGGTAAACTTGACAATAAATCCTTTAGCAATCCGACTGGCCAGTATGTTACCTCTGCTACTGGAAGAGAATCTGCTTTTGAGGAAGACATAAATAAGCTGTTAAACTTCATTATCATAACAGCCTATTAATGTCCCACTGCAGGGACGGACCTCCTCCCGTGACGGAGGGATACTTGGCCTACTAATACCACGCTGGCCAGACGGATTGGTATAGGGTTTAATTTCAAGCTTTCCTTCTTTTTATTTCGTAAAGATAATATTGACTATCCCTTAGTCGGTTTTTACGACACCTATGGGTGGTGACATTGTTTTTACTCCGTCACCACACGAAGTTACAATACGATTAAGTAAGTACAAATATTTAAAGCTGATATTTTACAACCAAGTAATTCTAATCACAAACTATAAAGCTAGTCCTATACAAGGTAGGTTCACATTACAAAATATTAAAGAAGCAATGTCAGTAAAATGTCACATTTAATGATTATATGATCTTGTGGCGAGTTCATGGACAATGCTGCATACAAATACGTACACGAGTGAGCTCAACTCGATGAACTTGTTTCAAAATGACTGCTTCAGTCCTAATAAGACACGTATTAGCAAGGAAATTACTGACGGCTATATCTGTAACATTGTTAAAGCCTTTCTAGAAATAGTAAACTAATAACGTCTTCATGTTACAGACATCTTACTGATTTTATGAGAGATAAGTAGTCGATTATTTTCTTTTTTGTACGATATGGTAACGAGACAAGCCACTCGCCTAATAGAAAGTTGTAATCTTGTTTATCTCATGCAGAAGAACTCTTTGCTTTACAAATACCTATATACCTAGCTTTTAAATTCGTTTGTGATTCTTCGATTTGAGAGTTACCATATTACCTTTATCAGATATTATGTACTAAATTATATGTAAATAATACGTTAATTAATTGTAAAACTTCGCAAAACCTGTAACAATCCATTTGGCCAGCGGAAAATTAGTAGAGCACATTTCTGTTCGTCTCTGGAGGAATGCCTTCTTGCCGTGGTGCTGCTTATACATTTATGAGTTGTTTTGAACATCTTTATTGTTATCTTAATGATGTTCTAAGAACTTAGAGTTAGATTACACATTAGAGATACTTAAATTAACAGATGTCTTTATTTTTTTGTTTTGGTAACCGTTATCATATTATCATGCACATGGATGTCGTGAACTCGACTTCTCGAAATATCGGGGATAATTAAATTTACTTAAAAACAATACAACATTTATACTAACCTTCCTGAATATCAAAATGAGTAAGTATTATGTTTAAGATCAATAAAAAAATGTTAGATTGTGAACCACAAAATACCTAAAGTAATCGCGAAGAAATTGTAAAAGGCTATTATAAAATCATCCCATAACGAAGGGATACTTGGCCTACTAATACCACGCTGGCCAGACAGATTGGTATAGGGTTTAATTTCAAGTTTTCCTTCTATTTATTACGTAAAGATAATATTCACGGATTAAGAAAATACGCGTTATAAATCTTACTATCGTATTGCGTGGTTATTTTAACATAAATAAAATTAACGCGATCTGTATTTTGACGTTACATGCCATAGTTTTAAGCTGACCACAACGTGTATCAAAATTTAGGATTCCATAACAAAACCAGCAAGATAAAACCAGATTACATTATCTTACTCAATACAGAGACCAGATTATGTTCTTTAATGTAGAGATTACATACCTTCTTAGGTACTACTTGTGTAGGGAAACGAGAGCATATTACTTATAAGATAGTATTGCACACACGGTAATTAACACACATACAATTTAGTTATAACGAATGCTAGGTTTTATTTGACATTTATGAACTCGTAAACATTGACAAGGTTCACTGCAATAATATAAATACGTATAAATTAATTAAATCTGGAACAATTGTGGTCTCGTTACAGTCACCAAGGTTACACAATTACCGATTTATAAGAAACCGTAAGTATTCGAAAGGAAAACGGGTTTTTGAGTTAATATTTGATACAATTTACTTACCTACATCAAAAAATTACGGTAAAATTGGTTTCGAAATGTCCCTTTTTATGTCATTCAAGTGTAAGATCGGAGAGTATAAGAAATGATACACAATTTTGTCTCTGACAACAATGAACTGTGTTAATTAAAACAGGTCTTTTTATTTCTTTTTAATAATAACAGTATAATTTTATTGAAAAGGTTGGTAACGAGTTCGCACTTAACTGGTGAATGTGACAGTTTTGAGCAGAAATGAAAATACTCTGATATTTTTTTTTATGAAACAGGAAAAGACGAGAATAAAATAAAGTCGAGTTGAGAATGTCCACCTCTTTACGGTGATGGTAAAAAAGTCTTCAAGTAAATATATCACTTGTCTATTACGTATTTAATAATAAAGCATATTTATGTTTTATATAATTATATATTTACAACAAATGTTTATATATTTATTTTATAATATTATGTTATTTACTTTGAAGACGCGCCATTTGAAATAGGGGGCAAGGCGCAAGATAACGTCACAAATATATTGATAACACACGATTTAGCGTGACGTGCCAATAATATATAAAAATAGATTTTCCTTTATATAACGTTTATGTTAAACTAATGGGACTTACTAGAATGTATTGTAGTTTTCTTGTAAGAAAAGATACATTTCCTGAAATGTTATTATGGTAATACCTAATGATGTGTGTTCAACAATTCGATTTGTTTCAAATTTTATAACAAGTTATAACGGGATAATAGGACATCGGACCTATTGCAAAGTAGGGCAACTTGACCAAATAATACCACGTAGGCCAGATGATTTGGTACGGGGTTTAACGTCAAACTTACCTACTTTTATTTTTGTAAATAAATATACCTAATATCTGCGAATTTCCCATAAGTTAACTTTCTGTCATCTCATCCCATGGTCTTCTACGAAACGGGGATGGGATCTGGGATCAGCTGGGATTGTAGTATCATGTTTATACTCAGTCACCACATGAACACTTATTGGGAGCAGAAGTATATTGGTGATGACTTTTTTATTACCTAAGGTGATGAACAAGCAAAATGCCCACCTGATTGTAAATTTTATAACGCAGTATCTTAGAACGCACTTTTATTTATTAATGGCTTCGTATACCTATCTATAGTGTAAAGAAAACACTGAAATTAATTGCCTATTATCCCAAATAAAACGTTTCATTGATATAATTATGGAAACCAACTGAGATAATAATGGCTCAATTGGTCAAATGAAGAAATGAGAGGTTAATAAAAAATCAACGGGGATCATAATTAAGTTTAATTAGTAGAATTAGTTTAATAGCAACAATTACCCTCTATTGTGTAGGCGAGAGAAGGAATGATCTTATTATCTGTGGTTAAGATGAATCTGTCAGTCTTACTTTATTTATTTTAAAAAATAAATCATCACAGCAGTCTATGATCTCCCATTGACTCCTCCTCACTAAACAACATGTAGAATAATTGGGATGAGATGGGTTGCTCTTAGTTCACACATAGTAAAAAAAAATATTAATTGGAAAATAAATGTTAATATTTTCGTTAAATGAACAATGAGGCCTATGTCCAGTTGAGGACATCTTCTGGCGAATAAAAATTATTAACTTTCATAAATGTGCTAAAACACATTGAAGTAAGTACATATTCATAAAATGTATTGACTTCCTACCTACCTCTATCAGTAAAATACTGGCCATTAAGACGAAAGTTAAAAGACAAAAAAGTAAAAATCCTTTCAAAATTCGAACACTTATGTCAACCGGTTAGATTATGTAAGACTGTCAGTATGTATTACGTCATGTGACCTTGAACGGTGCTATACGGTCGTTCAACATTACAAGGGTAACATAAATATTTAATTATATTAAGGTTTTTGACAAAACTCGTCGTTTAGAAAAAGATCAACTAAACAGGTTCCCTGTTTCGCCAGTAGACAAATAGTAAAATAATGTGAATGTATCATAATATAATATACCTACAATGTAGGGAAAGGGTTAATAGTCTTAAAGACATCCTCCAATGATGAAGGGAAATTTGGCCTACTAGTATTATAAGTATAAATCTGGCCAGATTTTACACAGACTCATAATTTAGATTAGGCATTAAAAAATCGGGATTATTAACTTTAAATCTTTCAAGTAAACATATATGCCTAATAAAAAAGTCTCAATCCATGCTCTGGTTTTTAAATTATAATAATAACATACGAGGCGAACATCGTGCGTTTTAGTAATAGACCGTACAAAAGACCATTGGAATTCCGATACCTGTCCGTTCATTGGGTTTATTAACTCGGTCATCATCATAACAGCCCATTGATGTCCCACTGCAGGGACTGGCCTCCTCCCGTGGCGGATACCACGCTGGCCAGACGGATTGGGTTTGATTACAAGTTTTCCTTCTTTTTATTTCGTAAAGATAATATTCACGGATAGTCCCTTTTTTCGACACCCATGGGATGAGATGGGGTAGTGGTAACATATTGGATTCTTACTCCGTCACCACACAGATGTATTAAGGCGGTAGGTAGACGTTATTATTATGACAACTGAAGAAGATATACTTAAATCCGTTATGAAATATTTTTACTGTGGTCGATATACTTAAATCATCTATTTATAAGTTAGGTGTCGCAAAGAGCTAATACGTTGAAATAATGCCAATCTATTATACGCATTAGATACTGTTTGAAGTTCATTGCTTAAACGAGTAATTATACTTTTAATTATATTCTAATATCCGTTGAACATGCAACTTAGCACGCGTTCAATAGATAAGAAAAAAATAAGAAGTTTTAGGCAAATAATTCGAATACTAAATTTTGATTTATTAAACTGTAGTATAAGAAATACGGTAGCTACTGGGTAAACGGGTTCCCTACTTGAGATATAAAGACGTTTGATACAATATTAATTGCTCGAAGACGTATACCCTATTATTCTTAAGACCTATGAATCGTGAGCTCTATAGCTTGCCACATCTATGCATCAAAATCCCTAAAAGTTTTGTGCCCTAACGATCAATTGCTGTAAGCATCGGATTGACGACCTTAGTGATAAGTTTTATTTTTAGCAGTTTCTATGTAGAACACATAGAAAGTTGATTATTTTAGGATGGTGAAAATAAAAACTAAATAAATTTTAATTATTTACTAAACCTACACTCTGTATTTGTATTTGGATAGTAGGTATAAGGAAGTTTAAGGTATTGCATCTTACACATGGTTGTAAAATGTATGAATGTAGAACATTCTAGTACTTAGTTCAAAACAATCTGTATCTACTATTAGGTACTTACCTATTTCAATTTTCATTAATAAATAATAATAATTAGAGAACAAAGTTATATTTTTTATTCAACTACCTTAAACTTCCTTATACCTACTATCCAAATACAAATACAGAGTGTAGGTTTAGTAAATAATTAAAATTTATTTAGTTTTTATTTTCACCATCCTAAAATAATCAACTTTCTATGTGTTCTACATAGAAACTGCTAAAAATAAAACTTATCACTAAGGTCGTCAATCCGATGCTTACAGCAATTGATCGTTAGGGCACAAAACTTTTAGGGATTTTGATGCATAGATGTGGCAAGCTATAGAGCTCACGATTCATAGGTCTTAAGAATAATAGGGTATACGTCTTCGAGCAATTAATATTGTATCAAACGTCTTTATATCTCAAGTAGGGAACCCCTGGGTAACTGGGTATCGTTTATGACAATTAATTTCAAAAATGCAGATACAATTTGCGCTAAAACAAAAGGAAAAAATACCTAAAAAAATCCGTCTGTCTAGCAAGGTACTAGTAGACCAAGTCTCCGTCACTAAAGAAATCCATCCCTGCAGTGATATAAATGGGTTGTTGTGTTCATAAGTCGGAATTCACTATATCCTCCAAATAAGATTAGGTACATGACTGTATCATCACATTAGAAATCAAAGTACAAATTTAAAATATATTATAAATAATGATTTAATTTTACACAAACATAATTATTGTTAAATACAATAGATGTATCCCATTTGTACCACAAATTTTTCCTTCACATTAGGTCAGCGAACGTGGTCGTCAGATCATAATTATACGAGTTTATGCGGTTTTCCTGCCACATCACATAGCCAACACGTGATAATTTAATTATAATTTTAATTAAAGTATATTAAAACAAAGAGAATAACGAAAATTATAATTACAAATTAATTACTTGACTAAAACCGAAATTGTCATTATTTATTTGAATAAATAAAAAATGGAGAATGACATTTTTAAAAAATTATACTACTCGAAAATTATCATTTATTTCAACAGCCCATTAATGTCCTTCTGCAGTGACGGCCATTCTCTAGTTATTAAGTTAAACTAGCGCTCTACTACGATGATTATACGGATTGGTATTGTTTTAAGTCAAGTTTTCCTCCTACCGTTTGTCAAAGATCTGCTAGGTACCTTTCTTTAAGACGGATTGTTAAAATTACGACACAAGTATTCTGAATCCCGTGACCACAAACATAAATTATTTGAATAATAAATAAGAATGACATTTATTAAAAACGAAACATAAACCATAACGATATAAATGTCGTTCTTTAATTCTTAATTTAAATTTGAAACGTAAAAAGTACAAAGCCCTTCGACAGGAAGTTTTAATTTTTTTTCTAAACTTCAATCAGAGTAAGATCAAAAAAGCGGTTTTGTAATAAAAAGAATTTATACGTTAACGCCTCAAATATTACGCAATTGTAATTCAATAGACAGATTCATCGGCCATCATCCATTGGCCTTGTCCTTGAAAGATTCTGTTATGTAGTAGTCCAAGTTAATCTAACTGACACTCAATTTTATCTTTAGATTTTTATATTAATATCACAATTTTATTCTGTTTTATATTATGATTGTGTAAAACACATTAACTTGTTAACCTTGTTCATTCCTGTTATGAGTTCTTAGAGTTAATTAATTTTATTGTAGTACGTCTGTACATGTACTTACGTATTATAAAACACGTAGAAGCTCATCACTCCTTCCTGTCCCGTAAAAAATAGAGAGACTTGACTTCGGCCATCATAATATCAGGCAATATTTAAAAAAGGAACCTAGACATCTGTATTAAAATTCAGATTTATTAAAAAAAAATGTTTTTAATTTAATTATCAATTTATTTAAAAAAAAAATTAGAAGCTTGGGATAATCAATTTTACTACTATACGTTTATGTTTTAACAATAAACTACTGCGTCGGATTCACCCCGCGCACCCCACCAAGGCAGTTATTATTACTAAGAACACGCCTACTAATCAGCAAATACTACAACTTTGTATTCATAACTTTTAAACTATCGCGTTTCATTATTATAAATATTATATAAAAGGGATATTAACGCGCATTTTATTTACCTTTATTTTACTTGACGTTTCGGCACAGGTTGCACTGGTCAGTCGGCTTGCGACCACGGATAAAATGCGCCTTAATATCCCGTTTATATAATAGTATTTATAACTTTGTATTCCATAACATATTAAGTTATAAGTAATTGGGAAAATACAATAATTATATTTACACTAATAACATCATGTAACTGTGTTTTCAATAACAAGATAATTTCTAACATTGTATGCGCATTTAAAGGCAACGTCATTTACTTGTATAGTAAGTGCTTAGTTTACTAACAAGAAATACATTTTACTGCGTAGAAGTAGTATACTGTATAGTATGATTTATGAGTGACGGCGCGGTTGAAAATGGAAGCGCGGGAATGCGCTGGCAGTTTCAAATAGAAAAAAATTCATTGGCCTAAATTTGAATTTGCTATCTATGCAATATTCCTCATCTTGTCAAAAAAAAGATAATTTTTGAGTACTATGAGAAAAAATCAGAGAAGGTGAATTAATTTCTTAATTTTTTACTGGTGCTGAAACAATTGAGATTTTAATGGTCATTTACTATAAAGAAGAATTAAACTTGCCAGAATCGATGATGACACATTGATAGAGTCTAATTCGAAATAAGTGAAGTTAGCATATTGTATCTCTACTAAAGTAAGGGAAAAACAATTCGTCTAGCCAAATAAATCTCAGTTTTCTTTCGTCTGTACGAAAGTCTATCCCTGCAGAAAAACTTAATGGGCTACTATGATTTTAATCGTCACAACGTCATTGAATTACGAATTACTTATAAGAACTATTACGCAGTACAAAATAGTAATAAATTAATGGGAACGTAAATACAAGTTTCATGCTGGGAATTATATTATGTTGTGGTTTGACCAGCCATGTGGTCATACAATAAAATGATTAACATGTAGTTACGTTACAAGGATTATAGTTGTAAAGGAACTGAACCGAAACGGATATTGTCGATGTAATGTAAGTATTGTAACTTTTGTGTGAAGTTTATTGTTATATTATTTTTTAGTGTAAAACCTTTACGAAAATATAATAAAATTATAATAAATTGAATAATATTAGTTATGTAGATATAATAGATTGATTGTTTGTAGTTTTTTTTATTTCATTTCATTATTTTGTTGTTAATTAGTAACACGCACTATTTGACAATGTAAACTGATGTAAGTACTTCTGTACCAATTACTTTTTTTATTCTATATTTATTAACATTATTTGAGTTAGGTATTTTTAAATATTATTTTTTCTAGTTATAAACTATAATTATTCTGAGAGCAATTATTTATTTTTAAATATATTTTTGAGGCCCTTCAAAGTTTTTAACCCAGTTGCACAAGTGTATCGGAGTCCTGAAAAGATAGGTACGGTAAGTACCTATCGATATTAAAACCCTCAGTTTTCGTCTCTGGCTCATAAAAGGCTAGGATATTTTTTAACCCGTTTATTCTTCATTGCGTTACTTGCCAAACAGTTAAATAAAACTACTACAGAGTAATACAACTTCTGTTCAGAATGATCCACGTCGGCATTAATACGCCATTACTTAGCAAGGTCGGCCGCCTTTCGAGTCGCGGTAAATTAACATAATATAACAAATTATCAATAGTTGTATGGAATGATTATGAGGTATGCCATGTGACGTTTCTTACCGTGAAGGTAAAGGCACTTATAATAATTTACCGAGTATGGAACTCAACCGCTTAAAACAATTTCGCTTCTGTAATTAAACGTTATTGAACTTAATGTAAAGCCCGATTTACACATCGACAAGAACAGTAGCGAGTTAAGTAGTAAGTTGTTGATTAAGTTGATTTAAATAGATCTCCATCCTATTTTTTGGCGAGATAAGTTGGCGAGACACGAGAGAGGGGGCTACTTCGTACTTAAATCGTGCTTAACAGAGTAAGAATACCTACATGGTGTCACTGCCACTAGTACAAGTTAACTCTGTTTGTGGTAATATACCTTAACCATAAAAACATTGAAACATTAAAACCAAGGACATCTATGTTTTAGAAAAAAAAATGCCACACGTGACTTTATTGCGTATGCGCACGCGTTTCCTTAATCTCGATTACCATTGCAGAACAAGTTGAGTTTATCGGGGTAGCCAGTAACGTAGTACCCTATTGTAATCCGGAGAACATAAAAATACTGTGTGTTGAGACTGGAATCTAACAGGCCTAATAGACCGGTCCGGATTTTTAATGCTTAAAGTTTTCTATGAGGCTTACATACGATGCGCGTAAAAGCCCCGAATAAAAAAAAAAGTTTAAACGGCTAATTTGAAATACGAATAGAAAAGTAAAGTGTTCTTTTGTTTATTCTTCTCATAACAAAAAGCAAATTGAGGTATTTCTATTATTACCTAATACTCTTTCAGAACAATTTTTTATTTTTTTTAAATCACATCTACTTTCTACCATAATAATACAAACCAGTTTAAGAACTTTCTCATTACAATGTAAGGTTTCCTTTACTTTTGACAAAGTTGCAGAAAATTTGACCGAGGTAGTCAACTTTCCTTGCCTTGAAAATAACTATAAAGGGCTTAAGGTCGCTATTATGAATAGTAATTGTAACAAATTGTTTAAATATAATAATTTAAATATGATATTCTTACATTTATAACATTTTATTAATAGATTTGTTTAACTGCAATGTTTTCCTTGTATTATTCTTCTTGTATACAAATATGTAGGTATGTTTAAATTAAAATGGACAATATGGCTAGTATGTGCCTACCACCAAATACTTAAAAAATGTGTGCATGAATTTGTAAGAAAACATTAAGTAAGTATGTTTATTTAGAACCTATGTGACACGCTCTTCTTAGTTTAGGACTAGATGAAGTTGAGTGTCCTTACACATGCGTGAGGATATATGTAATAATAATAAAAATAAAATCTTTAATAGCTTAGAATGAAGTTTTTTTCTCTTTCGCACAGAAAGCCCTGAATGTATTTGGCTGAAATTTTGTTGTAATGTAGCTTATTGTAACAATACTAACAAGGAAGACATAAATTGTCACGAGAATCAATATACAGGGAAGCGAAACCGTGGTTAAAATTCACTAATTAAAAAAACAGTTCTATTGAAATTCCCACTAGCCGTCTACATAAAAATAGTCACGGAAAAACGTCGCATTACAAAAATATTTCTTCGACCAGAGAATTCCATTAAAACTAGGTGACGATAATAAAATATTTCAGAAAAGCGAAATCAGATAATTTAATGGGTTTTTAATTTTTAAGAATTACTTAAATACCGTTATAAAACATTAATTAGATAAACACGGATAAATAAATTTAACTCGACACGTTTGGAAATCGTTGATCATTTCCTAAATTTAAATATATTGAAGGTTGTCTTAAGTATGTTGACCTTGGTTAGGTACTTATGTGAATGACACACTCTCTAATTAGTACCTTTATTAATTAGTACAGAGGTGTCGGATGACCATTTGTTATTAGATAAGTATATTTATTTTTATGGGTGACGTATTTATTCAGGTTATCCGAACAAAAGAGAAGAAATGACTTTAGTTCTCAAATAACTTTATGAAGAAAGTACGGCCTAAATTATTTCTCTGTTTCTTTTTGGCCTTAGCATCGGACCGAAACATTTAAAAGATGTTTGTCTGGTTATGGACAAGGTGGTAATTTATAAACTTCCCTTAAAGTCCAAATCCAGATTTTCCTTAATTCGGAAAACGTGAAATAACTGGCTTATGTGTAGATAATGGTAGGTAGATAAGAGATAGGGTAAAAGAAAGTAGATAAAAGGGCGCCAGTCACGATGATAGTAAAAAAAAGATAGGCATTGACTTTCCAACTAGTAATGTTATATGAAGATTATCTAATAAAGTAGCTCAAACTGCAGAGACAGCTAAGTAGCATTCAGTATTACAAAACGGCGTATAACACGACAAGTGCAACTTAAGCCGTTTTTATTACGATGTTAAGATTAATTTGTTTATTATAGTAATCGTAACAAGATAATTTATTGATAACAAAAGTAAAATTTTCATCCAATTGTGTGTAGTGACTTGACAATTGATACGATTCATTATTGATTACTTTTCATTATTGATTAGATTCATTTATTCATGTTTGATATATTTATTTATTTGTACCTTTATAATTTTATTCATGTGTGACACATGCGTGGTCTTCCAAATTTATGTAAATAGTAATTTTTACCAGCTTTAAAGTTTATCCGTCCGTGTAGTAGGACTTTTGTAAGTACGGGGCTTTTTCAGTTACGAAGAAAAACTTTGTCCACTTATATCATGCTATCCAGGTGAATAACTGTAATTTTAAGGACTTTGTTAAGATGATGGTTAAAACCTTTGATACGGTGATTCTTCAATTGACTCTTAATTTGAATATTTTTAACCTCTTTATTAGCTCTTAGTCACTGTAGTTTTTTTTTTTTTATATTAGCATTACACTTTGATTATATTAACTAGCACAGCAATGCTATTTACGTCATTGGTGTACTACTCTATCATACATTCTATTATTTACAACTTATTTTGTATTCTATGAATATTAAGTATTTAATTATCTATTGGAAGTATTCTGTATTATTACAACAGGTAAAGAACTAAAGAAAATATAAGAATTAATAAAGGAATAAAAAAATATACTTAATATTTTACTGTAAGCAAAATCTCTCTATTTCTTTGTTGAAATTATAACACGAAAGAAAGAAAATAAAGTTAACTAATCTTTATGAAATAATTTTATTTGGTACAGTAAAAAAATAGTAAGTTTATTATTCAGTTTTGTAGAATTAACAAATTTTAGCTGAAAATGTTCTTGGATAAACGATTGATTCTTCGTTATGCCCCAAAGAACGAAAACACCCCTATGCATATCAACTAAAACACGAATCTTGGAATCACCCAAGATTTACTAGAAATAGAATAAAAAATCTCTTCATTTCAGTTATCTCTTAAATAAGAATGTGTTGATATACCCATTTAAGTTAAACGTAAATATGTTTTGCGTTTTATAAAAAAAATGTTATCATACATTTTCTGAATATCATGTTATTAAGATATAAACACTTTATTAAATGTGGTGAAATATTAAAAATAATATTCTAGAAGTAAAGAGCCAATTAGGTACACGTTTAAAATGTAAAGGTAAAAAACCTTTTTTTATTTCCTGACGTTTCGGTTGAATTGCAACTACCGTGGTTACGCGTTGACTGTTTGGCTCATCAGCAATGTCAAGATAGACTTGTTTACTAACGGATTCATAACAAGCGTAACATGTTCTTGAATATTACGATGTGTAAGGAGCAAAACCTTAAAAACATTAAATTTTTTAATGTCAACTAGCAAGGTATCCTACTACAACCTATCTCCTCTTTTTTGGAAGGAAGTTCTAGGCGTATACTTTGTTTAATACTACTAAATATATTTAATTTTGTTTTTGCTTTCTTGTTTTATTTTGATACTTACAAATATAAATTGATTCCTTTCATACTTGAGCTAGTGTTCTAACTACCAATATCTATACGCATAACATAATAATAGTGCCAAAACTATTGCTCTTAAAGAATTCTTAACTACTTAGTGTTATTTTCCACAAAACCTCCAAACTTTAATGTAACAAACGTATTACATATAGCATTCATTATTATTCAAGTAATCACATGCTAACGGTGTCAAAAAAATGTTACTTCGTATTATGATCACGAGTCACAATTGTTAGATACATACTTAATAACTTATTATGATACCGCCATTCTATGCAAAACATCCACTAAAAGCCACGACTAAAATTAAATAGAGAAGTTGCCTTTACTATTCGCAACACGTAATGCCCTCTCATTTATTTTTAGTTACACGCATTCCTTTTGATACGTTGCGAAATTATCGACGTTCCATAATAGGTTAGAGTTATTATAGAATAAAAAAAGCTTCGCGGTATTGCAATTAAAAAAGACGCAATAGAACAGGATTGGGCAGAGAGCCGGCCGTCATGGCGGCGACGGCAGGCGCGGCGCGTGGAGGCGTGTGACGTGTAGTGACGCGCCATCGCCATGACGCCTGCACCGCGTTATGTCAGTCGAGTAAACAATTTACTGTTTGTAAACACCCGCCGCAACCCGCAACAGAACGTAAACATAACCACGTTGCTTAGAAATGTCAATGGCGAACGATTCTCAGAAATGTTGGTCGTTTTGCGATTAACAATCACGACGTCGACGACACTGTCATCGTTACCGAGAAATCACATTAAAATCTCCTATCTCGTTTTGTCTTTGAACTATTTTATTCGCGATGACTAGAGTAATATTTACTACGCCGTACTTATCTACTTACTTGTTCTTAAAAAAAGTAATGCGTCCTGAAAGCCCCAAATTTTTAAGTTATTATTGCGCAGTTCCGATAAGCCGATGACCAAACAGATACAATGATTCAATATTATTTTTTGTCCGCATTCATTGTGAATTTCAAACGCTAAAGAAACAGTAGTAAATAAGAATCGTATGATTGTAACAACATAATTTATCTATTTATTAGAGTAATGAGATTAAGATATAATTGAATAAAGCCATGCTTTATATAGATTATTTAATAATACAAGCAAATACGCCTGATTGTATGAGAATGTTACATGTTGTTAAAATAATTTGAAGGAGATAATAATATGTCCCAGCAGTGGAACTTTTATGGGCTGTTACGCATTTTATTAAAAAAAGAATACGTAGAGACGTAGCCATACCATAGTAGGTTAGGTAGGCATAATACAAAGGTGTGGCTTGATTAAAACGCCTTCCATTCATAATGTTACTAGAATGTACGACCGTAACACCTTTCTATTAAAATATGAGTATTATCTAAAACGTATGAAATAACTCGAGGGCAGAGTCCATCCGAATGGTATAATTTTAGCCTTCACATAAATACAGTAATATCGTAAAATCTCGAAGATAGTTTTCGAGCTAATAATTAATCTAAATTTAAATCTGTCATTACGTCCACCCACGGCATTCTTGGCTACGTAAACTGTACAGTTAAATGCATAGTAAACTATACTTAGTAATGGATCAAACGCTAAAGAAAATTCCGAGAAGGCGAAATCTAAGAGAGATTAAACGCAGTCTGTTCCGGTTCTACAACAGGTCTACTTTTCCTGGACTTAAATGACGAAGTTAGCATTTAGTAAAGTGAGTATTCAATTGTAAGGGACTGTATTAGTTTATACTGACTTTAAAAATTATTCCTTTCAATATTTTGTATACTCTGGTTCCAAAATTCGAAGCTTGTACTGTGGGTTCCAGGCAACATATAAAAATTCGCTTTTTTTGGCAAATACATATACAGATCAAGCAACCAATACAAATGCAAACATGTAGGTATGTTCATGCACACATAAAATTATACTGGCAGAAATCAAAACCTGCTGTTACAGCTAAGCAAAGATCAGAGTCGTATCATAAAAATTATAAAACTTCGTACTCAATATTTATATGTTCAAAAGATCGCTTTAATTTGACGTGTACTATCGATCAACTTTCACTTGACGATAAGATGCCAAATAGCTACCGGAATGTAGCGACCTCCAAACCGAAGTATAATAAAACTAATAGAAAAAATCAACTACCGTCATTTATCATGGACATTAATTTCGGAACTTATTTTAATTTGTACTTTAAACGCTATTGTAATGTTTCTTAGAGTCCGAATATGAATAATGTAAATTATATTATGTAATATATTTATAAGCTTTGTATAATTTGAGTATTTATATGCGATTATCTATATATTTACGGTTAAAACTATAAAACGTTTATTGGTTATAAAACATTGAGGTCCTTTTAATGTTATGGGCAATGATTTATGGGAATTTCCGTTCATCTGTGAATAGTAGCTATTCACACGAAGAATGAATATCATTTTCACAGAGTATTGTTATACTTTATACCCTTTTTATTAATATTTATTTAGTCGTAAAGTTAATTTAATTCGGCCACTATTACAGTTTATGCATGTTGTGTAGTTTAGATGTAATAAAGACATAGCTACCCTACTTTTTTATAAAAGAAAGTAATCATAGGAAGCGAAGAACTAACATTGTTCCTTTCAGAAACCCTAGTTAAAGAAGCGAATTAGGTATTTCGAAGAGTCGGATTTTTAATATTTTATATTCCAATGTTTTTATGATTTACAAATGTAATTATATACGTTCGAGATAGAAACGTCGACTTGCAAATTTTTCCATTTTATATCATAAAATCTTGAACAATTCAAAGATTATAATAAGTTCCTCGTGACTTTATCAGGAGGGAAGGACTTGCGGAAAATTACAAGAAGGTATCACGTATAACATCATGTTTAACAGTGGGTTTCTTAAATTAAAAATACTACTCTTAAAATAAGGTTCTAACTAAAAAAGAAATTTTTTATTGGAGAGTTCTTGATAAATTAATATCAAAGGCAAACATTCAGAAAATAGGTCATGGAAATATTTGAGTATTGTTGGCAAAATTATTAGTTTTAAAAGTTGAACATATTCAGAACAAAAATATCTACTAGTTAGGGAAACCTTTTATATGCAGAACACTGTTTAATCCTAAAAGTGTGTTGGAATCCCGTAAGATGGAAATGCGGATTACCGCTTGAAATCAACGTTGTCCCACTTTCATCCGTAGCTCTAGCAATCCCTACGCTGTGACCTTGGAGTTCTTGATATAACTGCTTAGATCCATACAACTTCTTATTGTCTTTTCAACTACGATAATATAATTTTATTTTTAGAATTTTTATTCTAAAACTAACTCATGACTAACTACTGCGTAAAATAAACGAAACAACCAAATCTCAGCCAATAACCACCAAGCTCGTAATAAATTAATCGTTTTATATAATTAAATCTATATATTGATTTGGTATGGCGCCGTCTACATAATATTATAATTTGAGTACAAATATATTAATACGCGACCTGTTATAACGTAACTGCTTTTATATCGTTTTGCTTCAATATAAAGGTCTTTTGAATGTCCTTGCTCGTCGTAGGACATCAAGTACGAAGGTGTCATACACAGCTAAGGCAGGTTCAATAAAATATATATTTTACTCACAATATGCTCTTTATACCGGAGATGTAATTAGCATAATCGCTTCTTAGCACGACCGGTTATGTTAATTAAGCTCCAATCGCATTCTAGAGTACACTCAATTGCACAAGTATAGAAGAACTAAATTATAAATTTTAAACATTTAGTTTTGATGTTCGAGTTCTTGATATTAAAACAATTATATTTAATTCGTTGATAAACTGTTGAGTTTTATAAATTTATTTTAGTCAAAGGTTGAATTGATTTATCTTCTTTTTTGTAATTTTGGTCAATGACAGCGTTGTTCTTTATATATAATTAATTATAATATTAATAAGTTTTTAAGTAATTGTGTAGTGAATTGTACGTAACCCGCAGAGGTCGCCGAGTACTAACGTGTCGGAGCTCGGAAATCGACAATCAACGTATTCGTAATTTTATGATTAACGCGATTATTAGACTCTCTGGTATAATTGAGGTCGTGGCCCTACAATTATGTACATTGAATTAAACTTCTCCCTATATTATGGTAATGAGAGTAAAGAGGTTTACTAGAGTAGTGCAGTATATTTGCTCTTTTACTGTTCTTTGCAGATGCTTCCTCTTCAGAGATAGAGGAAATATTGGCCTACTAATTTCGAAGGCTAAACGGGTTCATAAAGAATTTAATTAAAAGACTGTTGTGCTGTTTTATTCGGTAGATCAGAAGTTGGACACACCTTCTCTACGAGCCTCTAGTTTAAACTACTTTTGCCCTGGCAACATAACAAAGACGATTTAGTCTCAAGTTGTTTTTTTTTTACAGATAAGTATTGCCTGCGTAAAGTATGTGAGAGAAGAACTGTATTACAATCTCCTTGGTCCTTATTCTCTATGGCATTGTAGTGTCAATAACAAATATTATAAACTAAACATAATAATTGAATAAGCATTATTTGTTTAGATTTGTTGTTATCTATCGTGCTGAGCGCTGACTCGTACGAGATTTTAATAAATATTATTGAGGAATATAACTTGTAATATATTATACACACATCAAAAAAGTCTAAGCAACATGCATGATATTACAAATTTACCATTTATATTAATTAATTTCTAAGTATTTACTCACTCAAAGTGTATAGGTAAGTAAACTTTTTTGTTATTGATGACATACTGGCTGGTTGTAAAAAAAAAATTTCGATTATGTTTTGTTTTTTTTCATAAAATTCAAATGACTGCGAATTTGTTTGAATTTGAGTGCATGTTAATTGCTACGTTTTAGTCTTGATTTTATAATTTTACCAACCATTTAAATACAGTTGGCGACAAAATTGAATTGTTAGATATTCTTTACGTCATGGAGCGACGTCATTTGACGGCAGATGAAATGCAAAGAGCTGTAGGGATGTTGCAAGCGGGAAGTAATCAATCTCAGGTATCTCGACATTTTGGTATTCATAGAAGTGTTATTTGTCGTCTTTGGCAGCGCTACAATAATACAGGGGAACCCGCTGAACAGCATCCAGGCCGTAAAAGGAGTACAACCACTCGGCAAGACCGGTACATACAACTGACTGCAAGACGCCAGCCGATGTTAACCGCTCGAGAGATAAGTTTGAGGCTACAAAATTCAAGTGGTGTTGATGTAAGTCCCCAAACTGTGCGAAATCGACTGCATGAGTACGGCCTACGAGCTCGACGCCCTATCAGGTGCCCACCGATACGTCACGGGAATCGCGCTCGTCGAAATGAATGGTGTAGAGAACGCATAACATG
Source organism: Schrankia costaestrigalis (assembly GCA_905475405.1). NCBI lineage: Eukaryota > Metazoa > Arthropoda > Insecta > Lepidoptera > Erebidae > Schrankia > Schrankia costaestrigalis. Next base: position 6,534,147 of record FR997830.1, read on the forward strand.
GACCCAGGAACAATGGGATAAAATTATGTTTTCCGATGAGTCGCGATTCGGGTTTAGGCCTGATACAAGAAGGGTGCGAGTGTACCGTCGACCCGGAAATACTGAAAGACTCAGGTGCGTTCAGGAAGTTCATCCATACAGCGGCTCAACAGTTATGGTATGGGCGGGTATTATGAAGAACAGGCGAACTGAGCTCGTTTTTGTAAATGGAAACATGAACGCTGAAAATTACGTTGAGGATATTCTCAGACCTTATGTCCATCCATTTGCACAAACCTTTGGCTCCGATTTTACGTTAATGCATGACAATGCGCGTTCACATACAGCTCGGCGAACCAGTGAATACTTGGCAACGGAGAACATCCAGGTATTGCCCTGGCCTGCACAATCGCCAGACCTCAACCCCATCGAGCACGCATGGGACATGCTCCAGAGACGTGTTTTGAAGGACTTGGACGGAGTGACAACAACCCAACAGCTGAAGGATTTGCTACAATTCCATTGGGAGCGAATACCGCAAGATGACATAAACAGTCTCATTAATTCAATGAATAATCGTTGCCGACAAGTTCTGAATAGCAGAGGAGGCCATACTTTGTATTAAATTGTCCTATTCTTTCACAATAAATTCATTTTCTTAAGAAATTTCAATTTGTAAAAAAAAAGTTTAGTTTCTTATGTACCTGTATATTCTAATATTGTTAATTTCTGTTATTAAAAGAACTTATAAAGAAAACAGCTGTTATTTTTACATCATAGAACCCTAAAAATATTATTTTAAAAATAAAATACAACGTTATAATTAAAATAAATGGTAAAATAAATTAATATAAATGGTAAATTTGTAATATCATGCATGTTGCTTAGACTTTTTTGATGTGTGAACATTGTAATATAAAAACATTATGTATACATTGTTGTAGAAATCCTGTAGCAATCAAACCAGCAGCGTGCTAATAATAGGCCAAGTTTTCTTCAAGTACTGACTTACTTCCCCAATGCCACTGCAGGCTTAAATCCACCCAAGGCAAGTTAATTATGTGATCAACAAAATCTTTATTGTGAGTCTGGAACTTTTATCATCATCATCATAACAGCCTCCTCCCGTGACGGAGGGATACTTGGCCTACTAATACCACCCCGGCCAGGCAGATTGGTATAGGGTTTAATATCAAGTTTTCCTTCTTTTTACTTCGTAAAGATAATATTTACGGTTAGTCTCTTAGTCGGTATTTACGACACCCATAGGATGAGATGGGGTGGTGACATATAGTATTTTTACTCCGTCACCACACGGAGTGTGAGCGTAATGTTATGACCAAATTCCACTCCTTTAATGGTGGTAAATATATCCATAAAACTAGATTATCTATACCTATAGTGCACATAGCAACACAACCATTTAAACTCCATTACACCTTAATCGTTTGTAATAAGACACTTTTTTGAAATGTAAGTGTACCTATAGCTAGTAATGTGTGTGTGTGTGATCCACGGTGTGTTCGTGAGTGTGTGTAATACAAATTAAATTCGTATAAAATGTAACTCGTAAAAGACTTTTTCGTTATCACTGTATTATGTAACAACAATTATATATTTAAATTCAATGCTACCACGTGGTAACCTTGATATTTCTGAAAGTCGTATTTATTTATTTACGAACTTCGACTGTTGCATAGCATGCATACGTATACGAATGACACATTTGTTTTTAATTTGTGTTGCCAATTAAGTAGGTGTTCATTTCCCACTATATAGATATTTTCCAATCATAGAGGGAAATTAAGTAATTACTGTTAAATATATTTTATTCTTTCTTTTACAGCGCTGACTGCCATTGAAATAAGAAGATATCGATTGATCTATCGATTTTAAAACTTTGTATAAAGTATTACATAGCGTAAAACATACATAATTCATGTTCATGCACACAAAGATTGGCATCAAACGGGCATCAAACCCCAGTCCTCCTCTCAACTACAGTACGTACATTCTAATGCATCGTTGTGCGAACGCATTGGCGAAGCGACGTTATACACATACATAATAATTTATGTAGTTTAAGAATTTAAACCGGTTTTACTAGATACGATGCTAGTAGTGGAATTTTTTCGCTTAAACGCGCCTTCATTGCCATCGTTGCTTAACCCTTTACCGTTGCTCTGGCGTCGGCGTCAGTACAAATTCTTTTTTTTATGCGTCTATCTTTAGAATAGATCTGCTTAAAAAATTTATAGTCAACAGGTACTGCCATAGAATACAATGTAAATTTGTACTTTCTTGTTTTACAGACTCTTAAAAAAAGAGGATGTAATTTAAGTAGTTTTTTTTTTCTAATGTTTGTTATCCCACTGACCTCAGAACTACCATCACCTAGCTATCGTTCCGATTCGGAACCGAAGTTCGTAAAGGTCGGTTAGAGGAAAATTCCAATTCTACTTATACAAAAGTGAAAGTAAATGAGTGTGTATATAAGGTACCTATTACATTTTAACGCTTAAAGAGCTAAATCAATTTAGATAAAATTTTGTGTGAAGATAGCTGACAGATAAGGATTACCGCTTAGGCTACTTTTTACCCCAACAAAATATGAAATTCCTGTGGGATTAGTAAGGAATTCCATTATGTCCGCGTGGTTGCATCCTATATACATCCACGCGAGCGGAGAGGGCAATAGTTATTATATTTGCTAAAGTCACCAATCTGGCTGTCATCAATGTAACTACTATAGGTACTGCTACTTACTGCTGATGATAAGTAAATTTGTCAGAGAAGAAAATTCCTTTACCGTTCCTCAGCAATCAAATTTGCTGTTATAAAATGTACTTGTAACTTTATGCATCAACGATTTAATGTAACTTTGTAAGTATAAAAGACCACATACAACCTGAAAATCAAAAATTTATAGGTAGATAGTATATTTTTATTATGCTGTCATGTTTTATACTTTGTACTTGACTGTGAATATTAGGTACTTATATCTTTACGACAATTTACGAAATATCAATACGGGATAAACACCGGTTATACTTACTAAGTTCACGTCATTTTATTTGCTACAAAGTTTTATAGTCCATGTTTAAATATCGAATCCAGTACAATAAACAGCTAGTATGCATCCTTCAAGTTTTATTTCAGCAACACGTGAACTATTTCCCCTCCTATAAAAGAATCAGAATGCTTCGTTGGTTGCATTAAAAGGCAGTAAATGTTATACCATAACCAATTCCCGAGCTCCTCAGTTAATAGCTGTCGGTTTACGACTGTGAGACTTTTTCGACTCTCCAGTATCATCGTTATGAACTTAGCTGCCAAATCGCGTGTTTCCAGTAAATACTCGTAGTGTGCGATCAAACTAAGCCAGTATAATCCTAAAACATTTTATATATCCGCAATAGGCATTTCGGGCGGCAACATAGTAAACGTTCGGCGATCGCGCGAGTCATTTCACTAAATCCAATACATTTTTTATTCATGAAACGATTGACGTTTGTATGTTAATTCACAGCGTAGGTCCCGGCCCGAAGGATGAAATATTGAATTATTGCCCAAAGTCGGGAATATATCGCGGGGGTCTGCTCGATATTAATCCGTTGGCTGGCCGGGTCTCTGGCAGGAATTCAAATAAATCGGCTCTGTGACAAACAAGATGTATAAATCAATCATAGCAAGGTGGCGTGCAAGCTCTATTGCAAGCGCCCCTTCAAAGCGCTATATCAGAAATTGTACTAATTTGTATCGGAGAATTTATGGGGAAGGTTATACTAAACTCGTTATTACTTTCAGGTGGAGAACATTCTTATTTACACTTTTACTTTTTGATTTATATTGTCTACAACTTATTTGACTGTTTGTATTTTTTTTACTTTTAATAAAATAGTTTGGACGTTCAATTTCGGGAGACTTATATCTTATTTATCAAACGTTGCTATGATTTGTTGCAAGTTAATGTTCTATTGCAGGTATGTGATGTTTTCAGTGACGGACTGATAATAGTGTGTCTATAAATAACTTCAGCTGATATCATCACCCCCAATGATTATTGCTACCGACATTTTCTTCCACAATAAGAAGGTTATTTTTTTCAATTAATTTCTAACTTTTTTACAAATCTTACCAACCTGTCATCATTAGAGAAGGGGCTTTCCCTTTCCCTCCTAGAAAATATATGTTTTGAAGGAGACATAACTAAAGCAATATCAATTCTACGTACAATTGGAAAATTGAATCAAAGCAACAGGTTTTCACCCTCTTGTTATTTTAAATTGTCTGTTTTCATACAACCTCTTAAACACATAAGAACAAAAAAACTCCAGGTAGGTTTCACGTCCTTTTGGTGTTGTTAAAATCATCTAAGGGAAACTTGACTGACTACATACTTAACTGCCACAGAAAGAAATCTCGAACCAACTCTAGACCGATCCGCTTTAGCAATTAGGTGTAGTACCTACATAAAGAATAGTAGAGAGGTCCTTCAGCACTGGAATCGGTCACACATAAAACTTAAATAATTGTAGAAAAACATAACTATTGAAATATTAGAATATTTGTGAGGCTTACCGTAAATATTATAACCAAATTAAATTAATCGTATCATATTGTTATATAACCAAACAAAATGAGTAAAACTTTCCCTAGTTCGAATTTCGAAGTCAATTTAGACCTAAATATCTATCGTTTAAATAGGCGATACCAAGGCCAGTCGCTATCCACTGACAACTACCAAACCTTTACCAAACTCAATCAATTTATAGCACTATCCGTTCGATCGTAATGCTCACTTTACACTGACCGTTTAACCCAACTAACGCTTGATGACCGTGATACTTATGCCGCAATGTATAAAGTATTAAATAATATGTGGAATGGAAATGTGGCGCTGCTATCGACTCACGTCACTCGTTGCTAAGACCCATGATAAGATACGAAGGAGTATTTATTTCGACTTATTTGAAAGATTGGAACTGTACAACGGTCAACGTATAATATGCTACTCGTGATATCCAATTTAATTATTATATTAAAATTTTGTCTGCACTGGTATTATATTCGGCATTGTAATTAAGCGTAAGCTGAAATGATGTTGTGATTTTTAGTAATTTGTTCTACACCTGAACATGATGTTCAATTAGTTGCTTAGACCTAAGTAGTGCGTAAAAGTAAATGCCTCGGCACGTGATGCCGTGCACGTGGCTGCGTTTTCAAATTGTATTGTGATAATTAAGTACCTACTAACAAATTTATGCTCAATAGATACAGGAACCTTATTAGACTATTATGTCAGTACTATTATTAAAAATATATCGTACAGTCAGCTCCTTATAAAAAGTGACTGTTTGTGAATTGTTTCGATATATTTACGCATGATGGGTGCTTCACACATTTAGAGGACTTAGGTTGTATTTTTAATATTTATCACTTTGGGAGTTACTTTAAATTTAAATAATAATATGTTACATGTCACTTTTTATAAGGAGCTGACTGTACAAATTGACCTGTGTAGGTTTTGACAGCGTGCAAGTTTTTACTCCACAAATGTCAATACTTTTGAGTAAGAGAAGTGACTTGTGGGATAAAAAGTACACGCTGTTATTTACAGCAGGCATTATTTAAAACATAACTTAACACAAGTCTCATACATATTTAATAGAAAAAAAAGAAAAGTTGACAATAATTTAAACATGTGCAATGAACCAACAACTCAAAGGAAATACGTTAAATGTAAATAAAAAAAAGGGAAAATTAATATAATAATATGTCTCCTGGCAAGGTGATCGGTTCTTAATATAGATTATCATAAACCCATCCGTTTGCCTGCCACATATGGAAAAAGTAATTATACACTATTAAAAGTACATGCTTAAATCAACCAATCAATGGATTAATATGATAATGTAAAACGCACGTGTAAGTTTTTCATAAAAAAATACTTTTCAAACAGGCCGTTCATCATAACAGCCCATTAATGTCCCACTGCAGGGACGGGACTCCTTCCATGACGGAGGGATACTTGGCCTACTAATACCACGCTAGCCAGACGGATTGGTATAGGGTTTAATTTCAAGTTTTCGTTTTTTTTATTTCGTAAAGATAATTATCACGGATAGGCCCTTAGTCGGTTTTTACGACAACCATGGGATGAGATGGGGTGGTAACATATTGTATTCTTACTCCGTTACCACACTGAGAATAGAAACAGGCTGTTAGAACCACATAAATAGATAGGTACTGATAGTCAGTATTACCCCACTGCTGGACGTAGACCTCTTCCCTGGACTTCTTTCCCTCAATCCATGGCAATAAATAAAATAATAAAATATTTTTTTGTAAATACTTTCTTTTTGTAAGAAATTAAGTAAGTACCTAAGTATATTACCTACCTACTTGACACTGATATCAAACCTCTGTAAATAATTCTGGATGAAGTCTTATTATTATTAATCTTAGATTAAATATTAGACAATATAATTATATTTAAACAATAAATCCTCAGTTCCTCTCGTATTATTATTAATGTCAGTGTAAGCTAATAAAATAAACTATTATTATACTAAGATGGAATTTTATTACGCATCAAGATTATATTATTATCAGATTTCAAAAAGTGTTGTAGATTTTTTTTTTAAATTGCTTTAGTTATTTCGTTTAAATCTTAATATGGAATGTGTCATCCAAATGAACGAAATTGCTTATGATCTGCTTCAATGCGCACTGGTTTTGCAGTCGTTTTTTTTACTAGAAAAAATTATCAGACCTACGATTAATGATCGCCTAAGGCAGTTAAGTTTAGCTTACGCACATCAAACCTCAAAAAAATCATGAAAGTGATACTCGAATTTAGTTGCTTGATTTATAGTTAAAAATGAAACAGGCAGAACGGAAATATAAATTATTAAATTTCATTTTTAATATTACATTACAAATTTGTCACAGTAAATGTCGTAAAGCTCGCTCTTGCGCCAAGCCAACCGTTCCGAGTAGTGTTGGACGGGACTCGAGTTTTTTAAGTCCTAATTTAGCAACTGGACTCATTTTGACAGAGCTCGCAAGACTTTGACTAAAATAAGTCCTGAGTTATGAGTCTTGAGTCCTTTTATTGAGTCCTAATGCAAAAAGACTCGACTCATAGGACTGAGTTTTATTGTAGAACTCAAGTTTTTAAATAAAACTAAAGTCGTATTATAGAACTTGAGTTTTTCAAAGAAAATTGAGTCCTCTAAGTTTTTTGACAAAATTACTTATTTACAAATACTCTGTAACCAACTTATTCTTATACATAATAAACGAGATTATACGTGATTACGCTAGGTTCAGTATTTATTGCTTAAAATCTAATTAAAAACCTATAGCCTGGAAATGTATATCAACAGAATGAAAATATAACTCACTTTTTTTAAAGAGACTGGAGCTCGCATTGAACTTGAGTCTTAAAAGTTTATTTAAAAATAATTATCGTTAAAAGACTCGAGTTCTCGAGTCATATTGTGAGGACTCGTAAGTCTTGTCACTGACAAAAGGCTTGAGCTCTCATTTATGAGTCCAGTCTCCAAAAATCGAGTCCAGTCCCTAAATTACGACTTAAAGAACTCGAGTCCTGCCCATCACTAGTTCCGAGATACTGTGCGCATGATCATTAGATTCCTCGAGCACACTTTATATATACTTTTATACTTTCTCTGGTTTGACTCACAACTGCTTATTCATACCCCACTGTAAGAAAGAGTATCCAGTCCTGAAGAAGGGAAAATTCACCTACTATTGCCACGTGGGGCATACGTATAGGTAGGCTATATGAACCTACGCGGCTTCGTTTGTTTCTATAGAAGTAATTTCTGCGAGATTTTCCAAAAGTCTAAAAGGGTAAATATAGTTTAATAGGGTGACCTGTGTCTGTGTGGTGACGGAGTAAGAATACAGTGTGTCACTACCAGTGTTGTGAATAACGACTTAAAATAAAAAACGAACTTATCGTTTAATTTTTTTTCAAAAGTGACTTTTGTTAATTGCTTATTTGCTTATCTGTTTATTTCGTTTTTATTTTAAATTGATTTAAAAAACCGTAGTTTATAACGATAGTTTTCAGTTTTATTATATCAATGAACTTTCATTCGTATTTGACAGGCTTAGGACTGTCCGAATAAGAATATTTAAGTTATTAGGTATACTAATATTGTAATTCTTAACAGAAATTAGTTAATTTAAACGATCGTTTATATTATTCAGGCGTACATAAAGTTCATCGATTTAATATACAGTTTTCATATTTACACATTGTAGACTATCGAAACCAAAACGAAAAAACGTAACTGATAATAATAAGCAAGTTCAAAAGTCAAGTTTACGTAAAAGAAAGCAGGCGATGAAACTGCGCATGCGCGGGGCGGACAGAACACCCAGAGCCGAGCGCCTACGCTATTGGTTCTTTACATGAAGTTTACTTCCTGAGCTTACGTTCGTTCAACAAAATCTTTAATAAAATCTTTATAGATTTTAAAATAATATATTTGATTTTTTATAATCCTAAATTTACTTTTTAACAAAAAATGTGGTATAGGCTTACCAGGAATATAAAAAAAACATGACAGGAAGTCGCTTTCGTGTTTAATTGTCAATGTTTTGATCAAAGTATGAATGACGAAAATAAGTTCTTAAAAATTCCGCAATATGGAGAGGTTTTTATTTTTCTGGTTAGGCTTTATTTCTAAAATAAAACATATGTCCGTTGTTTCAAGCCTTTTATTTATACATATTTACATATTAATTAAGTTATTATTTATATACTACTGTAAATCAATTATTTATTTATTTAATAAGTAAAACGTTTGACCGTGCGTTTATAGAGATAGCTCTATAAAAGCACGGTCAAGCGTTTCCTATTAGATTATTTTATCTTTATAAACGCACGGCATATCTAACAAACGTTCCCTATTTTATTATATTTATTACTATCTTTATAAAAGCACGGCATATCTTAAAAACGTTTCATAATTCATTAGTACCTATCTCTATAAACGCACGGCATATCTAACAATGTTTCCTATTTGATTATTTTTATTACTATCTTTATAAACGCACGGCATATCTAACAAACGTTTCCTATTTAATTATTTTTATTACTATCTTTATAAACGCACGGCATATCTAACAAACGTTTCCTATTTAATTATTTTTATTACTATCTTTGTAAACGCACTGCATATCTAACAAATGTTTTCTATTTTATTATTTATTACTATATCTTAAAAATCGTGGTATATCTAATCTCTAATATCTATCTACTTATTACTATCTCTATAAACGCAAAAAATTTACACTAAAAATTAATAAAATTTAATAAAAGCAACTAACGCACTAAACGCGCGAGCAGCAGATAACGAGCGTCGTTGTTCGTTGTTTGCTTTTTTAAGTCAAGTGCAATACTAAAATAAAATTTAATGCATTTAATGTCAATGTCATTTTTGTCGTTTAAGTACATTGTAAAAAGCTTATAACGTTAACTGCTTATAGTTGAAAGTGAGGTTAATTGCTTATTTTTAAAAGTTCGTTTTATTGATTGCTTATGGTTTAAACGTCCATCTCTAGTCACTACCCCATCTCATCCCATGGGTGCCCTAAAAACCGACTAAGGGTCACTAACCGTAAATATTATCTTTACAAAGTAAAAAAAAAGGAAAACTTGAAATTAAACCCTATACCAATCCGTCTGGCCAGCGTGGTATTAGTAGGCCAAGTATCCCTCCGTCACGGGAGGACGCCCGTCCCTGCAGTGGGACATTAATGGGCTGTTATGGTGAGGGTGACCAATGTACTTATTTTTACTCCAACACCACACGGAAGGAATTCCAAATTTAATCTACACGAAGCTCATAACTAAAAGAATAATACATAAACACAACTGAAAATCTACACTACGATCCACAATATACAGTTAGGCTCATAATAAATAGTCACCTGATTGTAACTCAATGCTCTGTTTTAATAATGTTTCTTGGAAAGGTACACAAACAATACTACTATTCCACGTGTTGGTTATAACCTATTACATTTTGCTGTTATTTCACTTATGTGGTGTGATTACATACACACATTCATAACCTCAATCTTTATACCTATTTGGCTAAGTAGATAAAGCAGTTTACTAACTCAACATCCTGCATCCCATAAGCGCTACGAATAGGCGAAAGAGAAACGCCGTAGAACTTTTGAAAGGAGTCCAACACACTTATCACCTAAGGCCAGTTTGAAGGGAAGAGGGACTTTAAAGGTTTTCCAAGAAAAAAGAAACGGTAAAGACCGTTGGGTGTTCTGTACCAGGTAGTATAGGCTCTACAAACCTACTTTCCGTCATCTAGCCTCGCGTATACACACATGCGTCGGTTCAGAAGGATAAGCACCTGACTATTTAATAACACGTAATGTCAAAAGGTCAAACACCCCACTCAATAACGCCGTGTGATTAAACACAACACTTATTGTTTGTTTTGTAAAGGATTATATTATAAAATTTTACTACAGTACTACTAGATACTCGAGAGCTCATTGAGAAACAAACAATGGTAAAGAGGAAGTCGAAAGATATTGGATAACAAATTATACATTTTGAATATACACTTCTCATCAAAAAAATCGAAACGGTGTGCAAGTTTGTGTTTTGTAAGGATTGTCTGAAAAATGTGTATATTTAGGAATATGTGTTATATATCATTTAATAGGGAATTTAATGAGGTTTTTAAATAATGATGTTAATGTTCTAAATTCAAATTAATTTTTCATAGTTTTCGTATTTTGTTTAACAAGTCGTTTTTACCCTGTACGTAGTTTGACGGATATTGATAAAATTAGGCACGTAAATAAACAAAAAGCTAGGAAACGTTTATTTAATAACTCGGATACCATCCCCGCCCTCTCATTACTGCTTCTGTACGGTTTTTCATCGATCGGATGAGAGTCACGATCAAAAACAGTGGCGCTCTATTCCATTCCTCTAGGATTGCATTTTAAAGCTGGTTAAGTGTTTTTGAGGCATGATCTTTTACACTAATTCGTCTTTTTTATTCATCCTATAGATGTTTAATCAGATTCGTGTCCGGGTTTCTTGCTGGCCAAGCAATAATAGAGATATCGACTTCAGTAACATAATCTCTTACGATGCTCGCGGTGTTTGCCTTATCATCCTCGTACATAAATGTCAAACCGGGGTCAAATAAAGGTGCATAGGTCATAAGCGATTCAAGCTACTGTTCGATGTACCTATGACTGTTAAGAAAGGGTAGACGGGACCAAAACACAAAGACAAAGCCTGTCTTGTCGGGGCCACTAATTTCTCCTCGAACAGTCCATGAAGCGCCACCATGGATGGCCTTTTTTTTTAATCCTGCATGGTGCAAAGCGTTCTCCATCACTTCTGTAGACCTTAGTCCTTCTATCGTTACCATACAATACAATTTTGCACTCATCAGAAAAGCAGAACTTGTTCCACTAGTTGTATGACCAATTTAGGTAATTACGTGAAAAGTTAAGACGCGCTTTTCGATGGTCTGCAGTTAATTTCTCCCTATTTGCTGGCTTGTACGGTACTAGCCCACGTTTCTTGAACCTTCTTTTAATTCTAGAGTCACTTACAGCCACCATAGGTTCATCATGAAGCTGCTGCTGAGGTTGAAAGACATTAAGGCGTAGATTTTGTAAGAAAGGTGTTACTATAAATCGATCTACTCGGTCAGAAATTACCTGTTTTCTGCCAGATATCCAACGGCGCGTGAACAAACCAGTCTCTTGATAGCGTTTGCAGATTCTATTAAAAGACGACAGGCTAAGATGCAATCTTTCAGCCGTAATAACCTAAGTCCAGAATTCAGCAATGCCACCACTTGGCGGTTTTTGCGAGTAAACATCGCATGGACGCAGTAATAAGAGGAGCGAGGAACTCTGGGTGCGCGATACGGGTTATTAAATAAACGTTTTCTAGTTATTTGTTTCATTTACGTGCCTAATTTTATCAATATCCATCATAGTACGTACAGGGTAAAAACGACTTGTTAAACAAAATACGAAATCTATAAAAAAATAATTTGAATTTAGAACATTAACATCATTATTTAAAAACCTCATTAAATTCCCTATTAAATGATATATAACACAATATGTCATATTCCTAAATATACACATTTTTCAGATAATCCTTACAAAACACAAACTTGCACACCGTTTCGATTTTTTGATGAGAAGTGTAGTTTATTATAATATTCCTGTGAGGAAATATCGTCCCGGCTTTTAAGTAACATCCACACAAGACCTCTGAAAGGTTTCTCACGTTAAAAAAATTAAGAAGTGGATCTATCATACATACGAGTAGTTTAAGAGTAGTTGAACAGACCGATATGATTATATTTTTATGAAGAGGCTAAAAACGGCATTTTCTGTCGCGTGATTACACTTTTTTTTTTATTAATTTATTCTCAATAATAAAAAGATAAGTATAAGTAATTTAAAAAATACTCAAATGTATTTTTCATTAACATCGTATCTAAATATATTAAAGTCACTAATATTATATAATAAATAAAATTAACCTCTTACTCTAAGAACGGAACGAACGTTAAAAATATATTTATAAATCTATGTGTGTGTAAAATTATGCTACCTACGTTTTATTTTAGTTCAACATAAGTGGGTCATTCGTACTGTGGCTTTTAATTTTATACAGATAAAATATATTTTATATGTAAGCTGAGAGATACTTTGCAAAAATATGTCAATGTCATTTTATACACTTTATCTTATCATTAATGTCAATGATAAAGTCATTTGAATGAATAGTGGCTACTGTAGGTACCCTTAGCTCGAATTTGCCGGAAAAAAAAATTAACAACTAGGGGCACGCGTCCTAATGTTGGCACTGCACCAGATTATCAGCACCCCCAACTAAAACGCAAATTATAAGCTTTCTATTAATTAATTTGGGATTCCGTTTAAAGAAATGAAAAATAAGATCCTTTTGGAATTATAAACTGGGCCAAACTATATTCTTCGATTAAAAAAAAGCCATTTTTTTTTAAAAAAGCGGGAACATGTCCTTCAAATTACTTTGTTTTGACAGTTTCTTATGATCGTAGGTAAGTTCAGGTTTTTTTATTTTACTTTATTTTAGATCTTTTAGATATTTTTTACTGAATCTTTAGGTTTTATTCATGTATAAAATGTTTTATAAGGCTTATCTGACAATGGAAATTAACGTTATCTTGATTTTATGTTCATAAATGAGGTGCTAACATCTGGGTTAAATTTTTTTGCGAATTGCCAATTATCGGCACTGGTACTGTTACATGACAAAGTGGTATGTAAAATTGTTAATCCATATTTTTTATTGTAAAGCGTGATTATTTTATGCCTAGAATTCAATATTCTTGGAAAAAGTACTCTATGATTTCGGATTTCATATCCTGGCATGGTGCTGAAACTAACATTGCTAGTTATTTTCATAGTGTTGATATTATGATCAAAAGAATGTCTATTATTTTTTGGAATTTTTTATATTTATGTATTTATTTTTCTGAAACTTCGGTTGTTATAAATAAAAGAGATTTTACTATAAACATTAGATTATTTCATTTATCTACCTAATTTTATGTCTAATTTTAAGGTGCTGATAATTGGCTTAGTCAATGCCAATAATTGGGGTCATTATTTAGTCAGACTCATCTAAATAAAATGTGTATGAATAATAACTATTTTTTATAACAAAAATCAATTATTTATTAAATAACGAACCAAGAAAGCATATTGTTATAGTTGTTATCATTATCATCACTGTGATAAACGATGTTAAAGTAGGACTAACTCTTAAAATAATTGGTAGCATCACCCTATTTTGATTTTTTTTTGTGTTTTGACAGATTATGAATGGGACATTATGTCATTTTTTAAAATTCTAAAGCCTGTTTTGTAACTTTTGAATAAGTAGGTGTACAGTGGCCCGGTAGCAGTTTAAGATAGTTCCTTTAAAACGATTAATAAAATAAATCCTAAACCAATTTTAACTTAATTTTGATTTTATGTAATGTTAGTATAAATTATTATACAATTTGAAATCAAAATTATTCGCTAGGGAAAAGTTTAAAATCAAATTTGGAACAACCTGTAAAAAATACCAACTATGATTATGTCTTTTTATGTTTAAATATTATGCTCTGTTTTTTTATTTAAAAAAACCAGTGGTACCAAATTAATGAGTTTATTTTTTAATATTTTGTGCTAAAATCTGGTATTTCAAAACGTCTTTCTTACGTTCACACAAAGCCCATCCGGAATTGAAAACATACCTACTTGATTTTTTTGACTACCTCTGACAACAGTAATTTTACGGACTTGAATCTTAGGGCATCGATATGTAACCTCTGACGCCGTTGACTCCAATGTTTTGACGACTTACACTAAATAAAAAAAAAACTACAGCGGAAACAAATTCTAAGTAGTCTTTCATAAGTTATCTGTGGAGTAGCAATTAACAGAGTAAAATACTCGCGCACATAATACAAACTTATTTGCGTAATAAGTATAGTAAATGACTTGAAAATATTCACAATGACAAGATTGTTTATATTATACAAGAAGTAAAGTTCACTTGTGCTTTGATCAATATTAATTTCTTGGTATTTATGTAAAAATATATGAGTCAGAACGAGATTTCTGTATATGTTTTTAACAAATGATATTACTATGCTGTTGTTAATTTATCTAACGATGTTGTGTAAGGATTATTGTATACATATCCGGGTAGTGATGGAATCCATATCTTCACCCAATATCACCTCATGGATATCGTATAAGCCGACTTAGGGATAGCTTGTAGATATTTTTTTTCTACGAAGACAATAAGAACGAAATTTCTCTTCATCACCGTCACTGGAGATGGCACAATCGGCATATTTCATCATAACAGCCCATTGATATCCCACTGCAGGGACGGGCCTACTCCCATGACGGAGGGATACTTGGGCTACTTATACCACGCTGGCCAGACGGATTGGTATAGGGTTTAATTTCAAGTTTTCCCTCTTTGTATTTCGTAAAGATAATATTCATGGATAGTCCCTTAGTCGGTTTTTAGGACACGAGTCTACATCTTAATTAGGACACAAACCAGCTTCTGCCAATATGGGGTAACACGATAATGTTTATACATACCTACAATATATATTATTTACAATACTGGCTGACAATGCGAAGATAACATGAAGGGGCCCTTAGTTAATAATCTACTGCGCATACGCTGACGTATACCTAATAAACGTGCGACTGTGCGAACTTGATTCTGAACGAAGGGATATAATTTTATCTATTTAAAAATAATTAATTGTATATTATTACAATAATAAATTCTAATTTATGTTTTAATTATTTTTGTAATAATAAATCAAATAGTGACTGATGCTTGGGTTGTGGTATTTATCATCTAGGTTTGAACTAGCCAGAGCTAAGTACTAGCCAACTGATAAATACCACCATTATTGAAATCCTTAAGTTTAACAATACATTTATAATCTTTCACATTTATTTAATGAGCTGACAATCGCAAATTTTCGGCTACTACTACCACGTTGTCCTGAGAGATTAGTATAATAATATGATTTGTTTTCAGTTTACCATATTTATATCACTTTTTAGGTCGACTTTTACGGCAAACCCCATAGCAAAGTAACAGTATGTATTCCCAATACAAAAAGTATAAAAAAAATTAACTAGAAAACCCCCCAAGTAGAGAAATACAATACAATAAATGTATGAATGAACGTCATATGGTTATGTTATCGTGTACATATACCGCTGTGCAAATATAACATTCAGTGTTATCTTTATACCAAGATGGCTGTGTGTAAATCAATGTAACCTCAATTACTTATTAAGAAAGGTCTCGGTTGGAATTTTCCTACGATTAGGTAATATTATAATTGTTTATAATATAATTGATTTAAATTTTATTAGTTTTGTGAGTTTTGTTTTGTGATTTCATCATCATCACAGCTCATTAGTATGGATATCCCACTGCAGGGACGGAGGGATACTTGGCATACTAATACCACGCTTACTTACCAGACGGATTGGTATGGGGTTTAATTTCAAGTTTTCTTTCTTTTTTATTTTATAAAGATAATATTCACGGTAGTCCCTTAGTCGGTTTTTACGACACCCATGGGATCAGATGGGGTGGTGACATATTGTATTCTTACTCACCACACGGATTAAAATAAATGTGTGTATTTAAATGTATTTAATATATTATTTTAGGTCATATAACACTATCTAGTCCTACACTAAGCAGAGCTTCTACTATGGGAACTAAACAACGGATAAACATCATAGTTTTTTTAATACATATTAACAATAATACAAAGAAAACAAATAGAGCATTTTCAAAAATTTAGGTTAAAGAGTGGGGAATCGACTGCACAAAATACTTTTACGATTATTTGAATAACATTTTTTTTCTAATGAGTATTCTTATTATTCACTATTATTTTGTATTATGTATTTAATGACATTTTAATATTAATATCATTATAATTATACAATGTAAGATATTATGTGATATTACTTTGTTATACCTATGCAAATAAAACAACACAGTAGTGACAAAACAGTAATATTAAATGCATATTTATCATTTTTTTAAACTATCAATTTATTTATTATAAGTACATACTTATCAATAACAATTTGGGTGTATGGCTTCTTATTTCGTAGGTTTCTTATAAGTCTGGTAATGATATACCTACGCAGAATTTACTTCCATTCAAAAAAGGAATCCTGGGCACAAAAATCTTTACCCATCCATCTGACCAGCGTGGAATTAGTAGGTGAAGACCCCTATTGAGAAAAATGCATCCCTGATGAGTGACGAAAAAAAACCCCACAGATCAATAGCAAAATCTTTGAAAAAAGAATAATATATTTATTCGTTTATAAACTTATGTACTAATAGTTAACATACTGGCCAGTTTATAACGTAGTTAGTGCAAGCAATCTTACGATTACCACACTGAATTAAAAATAAAACGGCATGCCATGTGGCCGGTGTCATGTTTCCCCTATGAGGTGAGGTTTACTGACCAGCATATCTCAAATTTTCAAATACGATCCCATTATTTTTTTCCATTACTTAGCAAGGATACTACGCGAGATTTTGCGAAGGCGTGCTAACGGTCACGAATAACGGTAGCGTTCATTTACTATTCAAGAGAACCCACCTCGGACGACGATACAACGAATACGAATTTTTGTTCCAAAAACCGCTTTTATTTCGTACATCCGGCAAGGATTGACTTCTTAATTTGAAAATAGAATATTTGTATCCGGAGAAAGAAATATGAATTCTTTTCATTTTTTATTTAGCTATTTCGAGTGCCGTATTTTTATTTTTATATTTTCTTTTTATTTGACCATAGCTTTATAAATAATGATTTCTAGTTCCATTATGGTAAAAAGTTACTTAATTCAAAATAAACAACTTTCCTGATAGGAAAATTCTAGTTATGAATATTACGCGACATTATTATTTGAGACAATGAGGAAAATCATTACATATTATTATTAAATCACAGTGAAGATGCTGTAAGAAATATGTATACTTATATACATTTACTTCTACTATTTTTTTCTTGAACTTAACTCTCTAACTAAACTAAACCAGATGAAAAAAAATATATACTTAATGATTTTAATTATATTATATAATTGTCCTGGTTTAAGTTACAATTATGACCTTTGTAAGAGCTGAAGAGGCATTGCATTCTTAAGGAGAATTTGTGCCATTATACCCTTTCCACTATATTTAACAACATTTGACAGCTTGACGTTAGTGACGTTCAGCAGTATCTCGAATGTAATGCCATTCGACTGTATTGACTTGATTGCGATTTTTCGATTTTTCAAATTACTTTATTTTACAGATTTGGATCCTTACATCAACTTACATTATAATTTTATTATTGTTTCTTTCTTTATCTATGTTAAGAGAATTGTATAAAATTATAGTAAGCTAAGGTATTATTTAAAATACATAATTTATCGTGACACATTCGCGGGTTTATAGCTAATGTAAAATATCATATTACATTTTATAAACGTATTATGAAGAATTCAGGTTTATTCATAGCATTTATTTCTACCGATTATTTGTAATTTGTTTTATAATGGTGGTAATCGTTATGAGTGTCCATCACTAAGTAACCATGGTAACTGAAAAAAACATGGGTACGTCCATGAAATACAATATTATTTGTTTGAAAAATAAGCGGACGTATTACGAAACTTCATGGACGTGAACTGTCAAAAAACCAAACTTACGCTGGAAGGGGTATAATGTATCGGCATAAATTTCTAATAAGTTAATAATGATCTCTGCTATACTGCAACCTAACTCCAGGAGCAAATACAATGCAAGGAGACATTTTTCATTGTAAGACGATTATCATTAATCGTATCGCGATCGACAAGTTGATAGGTATCAATTTTCTAAACCACCCACTGTGTTAGTACCTCGTGCTACAACACTTTTAATATAATTTAACTTTTCGAGTTTTTAATTTTACCGATAAGTAAATAAGCTCTTAAAATACATTTTTACATTTGACAGCCTATAAAAATAATAATTTAATCATGTGCACATAATATTTTTAAGTGAAATTTTTAACTTCCTTTTTTTTCATTCAACATTATGTTCGTTTTTTTAATGTATTTTTTTATTTATTTTATACATTTTACATAAAAATAATAATGTACATTTATCAGTGGTCTGGTACACGCTGCTTTGCTTAGATTACATGGCATGATGAAATTGTGAGGAATAGTATTACTAATATATTTTTTTTATTATAAATTAATATTTAAAGATTATTACTATTCATTCTTTAACGTAATTTACGAAGCAATTCAACGAGTTTGTAACAGTAAAGTTATTTTGGTCGAAGTGTAAAAGTATATTGGAATGCGCAATTCTAAAACTGAGATCAAACTGAAGTTTCGCGCGTGTCTGCTTTATAAACGATTTTCTTTTAGTTTTTCTTTCTGACAGAATTATCAAAATGATTTAATGTCTCACTGAATATATTAAATTACATAATAAGACAATAAATAAATTATTAATTGTCTTCTTCTTATAACTTGTAACTGTCAATGTCTATTTCGAATAATTAAATAGACTTTGTAGTCTACTTGAGTCATAATTTAACATAGTAAGCTATGTTGATAAAATAGCCAGAATTTCCGCGGCATTGATGTCAACGAGTGATGGTGGGATAAGATGGAGAGAATGTATCCTTGATTAATGGATTAATAATATTTTTCACTAAATCACTACTGGGAAAGCCAGGATTTTTTTTTATTATAAATCTGGAGTTTATAAAGAACTGAAATGAATGCGCGCGTGCCTGTTATTTACGATTCATTCACCTTACTAGGTGCGACTAATATCATCTATCTCTTTCTTTGTTCATCAATCGTATCATGTAAGAATGTGACGCATGACTTCAACAGTTTGCTAATTACCTAAGCTCACAATTCTACGATATGCTAGTCCGATTTTCGACTTTATTACTCTAGCTCTAATTATTATAATTGCGTAATAAACACGACGCGTGCAGCGCTTGAATGGACATTGTATGCGTAAACATTAATCAATGCCATGGGTACGCAAACGAAGGTCACCATCACATTCGTAGCATTTTACGCTAATCTTCGACGATCGAATTGATTCAACAAAACTTTAAAATAATGAAAATAATATCTACAAATTCGAGCGGGACGGAATATTTAGTGTCTTGTATTTTTTATTCAACATCGGAGCGAGGGCGTGTCAACGTCATGTGACCGCGATATAGGCGCAGACTAAAATTATACTCGCTGAACGATATCCATCGATGCGTTTCTTTCTTAGGTTTACCGAATCTGACTTTGCATAACAGTATTGTACGCGAGCTAAGAGATTACATCGTTATAAAATCATGGATTGAGCGTGTAATAGTGTTTTTATTATCATTTATATCGGTCGTGTCACAGCCGATTGAGATAACGTGTGCCACTGCGCAGTTCGACCAAAAATGCGTAGAGCTTTGGTAATATTTTATGGAGTCACGAAGGTTGTTTTATACGACGCTTAAATATTTGTATTTTTCCTTGTTGTTTGTTGACACCATTACATTAAAGAACATGTTCAAATATACTTTCTATGTTTTATTTTATAATAGCTACTTGCTTCTGTTTCCACATAAAATATGGCTACGTTATATGGGCACGTTTACGTTGAGATTTTTATAGTTAATAAAATTAATAAGTAAGTAAGAATAGATCATCATAGTTATTGATAACTAGCATCTATTTGCTTGCCTTATTACTTACATTATGTCTAGTTTGTGTTCGCGCTTTATCTGATCATCTAGGCATTCTCAATTCTAGTACGTTCTTTCGTGACGAAGGAGTGGAAGACTATTTAAAACACTGTTTTTTTTCATAAACATTACGATTTTTAACAATTTCAAGAAATTAGCTCCCAGATTTAAAAAATGCAAATGCTATAAACGTTTACTAATTGCATTGTAGATCAAATAATACCTCTTTTATTTTTTAAAAAGAAAAACGTTTATTCGAGGCGAGCAAAGGTAATGGCAATGGATAGTACTTAATTAAAATGGTTTTAACCTCCTTTTACAGCTATGGGCGGTCCACTGTTGGACATAGGCTTTCCCAAGACTGTGCTTTCCTTTCTGTCCTTATCCAGCCATTTCCGGCCACCCTTCTCAGGTCGTCGGTCCATCATGACCAGAGGGCGTAATGTTATCAAGGAGACGTAGTATATATTTATGACATAC
Source organism: Schrankia costaestrigalis (assembly GCA_905475405.1). Taxonomy (NCBI): domain Eukaryota; kingdom Metazoa; phylum Arthropoda; class Insecta; order Lepidoptera; family Erebidae; genus Schrankia; species Schrankia costaestrigalis. The sequence continues at coordinate 6,555,011 of FR997830.1, forward strand.
CTACTTAATTAACAAATAAATTAAAAGTAGGTACATAATGATGTTATCAAATAGATAATTTTCTTTTAACAAATCTAAGTACTACTCATTAAATACTAATACTTATAATGACAATTAACTATTTATCTCTTAAAAATTGGTACTTAACTATTTTTTTTTAAAGTACAAATTTATCTTCTGGTTGCTTCTGAATGAAAGGACTGGTAGAAAGCATTTTTAATGTTCTAAAAAAACTTTCTTCGAGTTCTAAAAGTCTAGACAAATGTATTCGTAAACTAGGCTGGTTTATTTAAAAACTTTAAAATTAATCCGCATTCTAAATTTAAAAAGACAGGTTTCAAATGTCAAATTGACACGTACAGATTAGGTGCAATTCTAATGTGATATTACGTAACTAAATAAAATTGTACATACATTAACAATGTCTAATAAAGATATATCCAATATGAGGATGTTGAGATGGCATGATGCCACCTCCTTGCATTAACACAACTTGATGGACAAACGCCAAATGATTCATGAAGGAATGCCCTTAAACATTTTCTAAATCACTTTCGGTAATACGCGGAATATCGTCTGATACTCAATTACATCGTAGTAGGCAAAATATAAACAAACACTAATCGGCTTGTTTCTTATGTGAGAGATTTATCCCATATCAGACTAGTACAAAGAAAAATAATGTGAAAAATACTAGTCCATGTTCAACTGCAGGGTAAAGACCTCTCCTTTTGACTTCCATAATTTGCTTGTGTTTTTTTTAATAATTACAATGACAAAAATATTCTGAAAAAAACATTGTTTCGTCACGTGATATTTAAAACCTTTTAGAAGGTACCTCAAAGCTTTTAAAAAAATTTAAATATAAAAATAATTGTCATCATTCCAAATATTCTTTTTTGATTTGTTTCTTCCAATTATGTACATTGAGTAATTGGTCTCATACTTAGGATTTTAATATATTAATTTTATTTTGTCGTCGCCCGAGCATTGTATGTGGAAAATTTGAAAACGTATCGGGTACCCACAGGACAGGCTTGTCAGTGTGGGGCCACTGTAACCTCTATTTTGTAAACTTTATGGCAATAAACAATTTATTTTTTTATAATATCGTAAAATACCGTATAATAATTATAAAAATCATGCTCTTCTTACCTTCCATCCAGCAGATGAATTACTATCCCCCTTATCCTTAAAATATGGCACATTCTGGACCATCCACTCGTATATCTGTGACAACGTCAGTCTGTTGTCTGGAGCCGAGGTGATGGCCTGCGTAATGAGATCAGCGTAGGAGAGGTTGCCCCAAGCGTTCCGACGTGAGGAATTCTTCTTGGTAGCTACTGAAGTTGGTAGTGGCGGCGCACCTGGGAAATTGTAGAGTATTAGTTTAAAAAAAATAAGGTGATGTTTACCTAACCGTAAAGTATATTTTACTTAATATTTTCTTTTTAATACTTGAGGCAGGAATCGAGGAACCTTGTCAAATAGGTGATAAGCAAATAAGAAACATGTTTGTTGGGTTACGGTAAGACCATAAATTAAGTACTATGAGAAATATAGTTCGGAAATAGTAATATCCTTAATTTAGTTAAAAGAGATTTAATTTTTTAGATTAAACGTGCTAATCGAAAACTATAGCTGCCATAAAGAATCCAAATTTTAAAAAATATTATAAAAATATTTTAAATACATATAAAGTTTACAAAAAATAAAAATAAAAGGACAACACTGTTTGGTCACGTGACATTGAACACTTGTCAAAAGGCACCTCACTCCGTCAGAATCAGACACGTATAAAAATCGAATCTGTGATTGCACCTCCAAAATTCAGAGATATAAATAACGAAAATAAGAAGTTTGATTATATTTTTAAGCAATGGAATTTTATTTTTTAAATTACATAATTATAATAATATGTACCTAAATGGAAAAATTTGAGTAATTTTTTTTTGAATATAAATGCACAATGTTACATTCTCTATCTCTGATAGCAATTTATAAAGCCGACTAAACAAATCTTTGAACTATGCAGCGTGCCTCCCACGGTGGGAGAAAGGTTGTATTAGAATTTTATGTCAAGAACTTAGGATGTCTTTTCTCATCGGCACTACACTGACCAAAATTAAATAATTTTCGTTTAATCTATACTAATATTTTAAAGAGGTAAAGTTTGTGTGTTTGTAACGTTGTAGGGGGTAATCTCTGGATCTACTGAACCGATTTAAAAAAATATTTCTGTGTTGAATAGTCCATTTATCGGGGAGTGTCATAGGCTAAATATCACGCTATGACTAATAGGAGTGGAGCAGTAATGAAATATGTTTAAAAAACGGACGCGTTTTTTTTGCCGCCCAACGAAGTGGGCACGGGTCAGCTAGTTCTTAATAATTTAAATAAGACTAGCCATTCGTGCTTGTCATCTCCCTGTGGTGACGGAGTAAGAATACAATATGTCACCACCCAATCTCATCCTATGGGTGTCGTAAAAACCGATTAAGGGACTATCCATGAATATTATCTATACGATATAAAAAGAAGGAAAACTTGAAATTAAACCCTATACCAATCCGACTGGCCAGCGTGGTATTTGTAGGCCAAGTATCCCTCCGTCATGGGAGGAGGTCCGTCCCTGCAGTGGGTCATTAATGGGCTGTTATGATGATGGTTCAAATAGAATTACTTCTACTTCACCCGTCTTATCTTTTTATTGTATTCTTCATTTTTAATTGGACATTACATAACACTTTAGGTATCTTCATGTTCGTAATGGACAGTTAATCACTTAATCGTAGAGAATTAATTATTGATAGTGAATTAAACATCCTTTTTTCTTTAAGTACTTTTAACGAAATAAATAGTGCTAGATTTTAATGTAACGGTGATGAACTTTGGTCCAAAATCATCACGTTGCATTGACAATTAATTATAGGTATTATTTTTAATCCCAATTTTTAAACATTTAACCACTTTACTCATAAAGGCCTCTTAAATTTTAGTCAATTGATAAGCTGAAATACTTACGATTTTGTTTGGTATAAGGTTGGTTTTACTAATAAAAATCTCGCTAAACAGTGATTAAATTTAAGAGGCGTTTATGAGTAAGGGGGTTAATGTAAACGGAAGATAGCATGCTTAGCTATAGTTAAGCTGTATTTTGCTTGATTTTTTAAGCTGCAGTGTCTATAGCAATATTATTTTTGTTGACACTATAGGTAGTTTAAGACCACGTCCACCGTTTTGTATTTGGATCCAAAACTTCAAGTAAAAAAAGGTAGCTAAATTATATAGCGCCTTAATTTCCCGAAAATTTTTATTCAATTGTTTGTAGAGTTAAGCCCGGTCAAAACCATATTTGTACGGACATTACGCCAAAAAATTAACGGTGTCAATATTTAATTTAGTAAGTAAACAAAAAATAAAGCAGTAGGTACCTTAGCATGTGACGTAATTATATTAAAAACAAAAATATTTTGAATATTATTTACGCCTTCAAATAAAAATATTTATGTTATCTATCGACTCGGGCGCACGCTTCCTTGAACTCTGTAGACGCGTTTTTAAGGTATCTATTCTTTATTATTGTCCTACTTGGTTAACATTATAATGATTATTGTCTGTATAAAAATAGAAATGCGTACTTACTTAGTTTGCTTTTCTTACCCCCGTTTTCCGAATCACTAATCAAGTAAAAATCAACTAATCAAGTGTCAAAACTATCATTTTCAGGAACTAAACTGACATTCGGAAACCGGGGGTTAATACAGTCAAAAAAATCTATTTATTAATTTCAATTACGAATTCAAAAATCTTTTGACTTTTTTATTCTATGAAACATATTAAAATGTTTATTATAAACACGAAATTTAAAAAAGGGAGTTGAAATGTATTATCAACAACATAAAGTTATTAATACGCTAACATAATAATTTGGTATAAATATGGCAGGTTGGTATAAATACATTTTTAGGATGAGTAAATGGACTGACCGGGTCAAAGTTTCAAATATTTTTCTTGATTGGATTCAAATACCTATTTTTTTTTCAAAATCTTTATTTTTTTGTAGCAATAAGTATTGAAGTAGGTATTATTATAACAAACCAAAACATATTATAAGTGCAATAAAATAAATACTATTGCAAAATATATTGAATTCTCGGCGCTAATGTTATTGCCATGTAACATTACATAAAACAGTGGTATTTCGCGATTTTAAGTGGTATAACATTGCGTTTTTAGGCCGATTATGCACTTTGTCGTTATACTCGTAGTTAAATTATAATTTGTTCTTTTTTAATTAAGTGCTGCTAACTGAGTCAATATAATTATACCCCGCTGAGAATAAACTAGGTTTACAAAATTTAATTAAATTCACCTCACTCTTGCGATTACATAATACATACTATTATTATAGTTTTTATTTTAAGAATAATAATTTAATTTACTAAAAGTGCATAGCGGGAATATGGATATGACACAATAAAGATATAGGTAAGTACAATATATTAAAATTACGCCTTTTTCCATGGGTTTATACAGTGACTGAGCTACTCTTAATATAATATTTTTTTTTAACAAAAATATTACCGACGAAAATAAAAGAAGTAAAAAGTAATCCTTAATTTTAAATAGGTACACATTTATCATAAAACTCAGGTTTTTTGGAGTCGGTGCCAGAGTGCCAGCCAATCTGAGTTCAACTTAATATAGGACACCGACTCCTCCGTTTTTTTCGTCGGTTAAAAATGATATAATACAAAGAAAATGCTGCCCAAATTTTAGGAAGTGATTCTAGATTTTTTTTTGTAAACGCCAATGACAAAAATAATACGTCATCTCTATCTCTTTGAAATGTATATGATAGGCTAATTATGATATCATTTGCATTGTTATGGCACACGCGAACACGATTGACGATTTGGTCGCTACTCGGAAGAAGCCGCCCGTAAATTGTTAGCCTAGCAGATGAGAGATTTTTTGGCAACTTGTTTTAAACACAATAGACCTGTCATGTGTCTGCGTAAAATGAAGCTTCCAATCGGTAAAAGTATCATTCTGCATTTCTGACAAAGATTGTGAAGAAAATGCTTAGAAGAAAAGTGCGTACTGTAATATCATGAAGTTGTCTAGATTTCTTCTTTAGTCTAATTTAGACCTATTATATTTCTTTTAAAATCATTATGGAAAAAGCACGTTGACAACTTCAAGACAGATAGTATAGTGATATTATGTGTGTGCAAAATAAACTTCCAAAAGTGAAATTATCATCATCATTATCAGCCCATCGAGGCAATACTTGGAGAAGACCTATGTCTGGCAGTTGGCGTCGATTGGCTGAAAGTGGCAGGTATAGCGCCAAATAAACTTAACGTAAATATATTACCAATAACAAATTCAATTTCAGCATCACCCTGTTTGTTGTCTAATACAGAATTTAAAAAAAAACACCAATCGAATACAAAATATAAGACGGATACAGGCGACAATTCGTGAAGTTAAATTGTCTGAAAACTATATGCGAATTCCATTCGGCCTGTTTTAAAACAAAACAATGTATTTTCCTTATTAAAGCTAAATTTAATTCCAGTTGTATTTAATTTTATTACCTAATTATTATTGCATTGTAGCGTTAATTAATTTGTTTTTTTGTTAATTCATCACGAATTTTGAGCTGAAAAATTGGACATATAATATTTAACTAATTATGCTTCATATAGATAGATAATTTTAAAAACTAACCTAATGCTTACTAGTGAAAGTAATTAGGTACTACGAGTATAAAAGATAGTATATTGATCCTTCAAAAATGGATTCAAGAAGAGCCTTTAAGTGCCAAAACTTACAGAAAAAAACGTGCACATTACAAGAATCCCGTGATGAATTGAATCAGAAATGAGACAATTTAATATTGCCGGTCATTATGCCAAAATAAAAGAAGTATTTGTATAGCTATATAATAAAACAAATAATTTAATTTTCAAAAAATGTATTGTACTATTTTCTTAACCCAAGTTTCTTTAGGTTCGTTTTTATCATTAGCTCTGATTTTTTTAGCCTAATCCAATAAAATTGGCGAAATTCGATTTTTGTAACCAGAATTCTTTGATTTTTGTATTAAAAAGTCAATATTGATGGGATATTACAAAAACCTGATAGATTGTCGGATAGATGATTGATAAACAAAATATAGATACATATGAATTTTGACATAATAGGGGCTAGGGATAAGAGTAAATAATAATTAGGGCAGTAGATACAAATATTTCTGTTCAATTAAGCATAGTTTTGAGCTCATTACCGTACTTAATATTTTCCTAACTAGTCATTGGTTTAATCTTATTAGAGCAATTACAATTGGGCACGTCAATATACCGACTAAATACTTTAGCAATGGCTTTTATTTCAAACCTTTATTACCTTGTTTATTTCGGGGGATAATCTTGTAAGTAATAAGAGTTAAAAAAAATATTTTAGAACTATGGAAGACAGATTTACTTTGATAAAATACCTATGATGCTGATGCACCGAAAGAGCTAATGATAAAAAAGAATAATAGCGCCGAAAGAGCTAATGATTAAAAAGAACCTTAAGAAACTTGGGTTAAGAAAATAGTACAATACATTTTTTGATAATTAAACTATGTGTTTTATTAGATAGATACAAATACCTCTTTTATTTTGGGATAATGAATCAAACGTGCTTGGTTAATTTCTTTTGTTTAAGCTTCATTAATAACTGATAGATCTTTGGAAGATCTAGATGTAGAAAAAGTTTTGTAAGCAAGAAATCGTTTATGCTGGTACCAGCGCTATGCCCGCTTAATCTACCTCTCATCAGTAGGTTAGAAAGGTTACTTTTTATTCATCAGGTCAGTAAGTAAGGCACTAGATTTTCAAACGAATTTTAAATCACAAAAACAGCGTTATAATCCGCTATTTAGTTGTTAGTTTAGTTATTTACTTGTTTTGTTCTTTACATTTAATTTAATTTTAGCTGTACTTATATTTAATAATAGTCATATAAGATTGTGTAAACAATTTTTGCAACGCCTGAAAAAGGCGCTAAGTCTTGTACCTTTTTAGCTTATAAGAACTATTTAACACTTAACAGCAAAAATAAACGTTTAAGTTTGAACATAAAAACAGTGGTTCTTGCAAGCGTGCGTTTATTTTGTTTGCTTATCTTAAATTATTTTTCCTCTTCATATAATTATGTATATTTGAATAAATATTCCATTTAAACTATAATACAAATGTTTTGGAATCTGTGGATAAAGGCAGAATACAAATATTAGCAGCAATTACTAATAGCATATTATTTCCGCTAATCACTGCCATAAAATAAACGTAAGGTTAAATTAGGTTAAGACGAATCAAATTAATTGTAAGTATTAAATTGTTTTGGTTTAATTGAGCCAATTAAAAAGGCAGATCTATTTTGCGGAGCAATGGCAGAAACTTCTTGTTGCTCTCTTCTTAAATGCAATAGACAAGATAAAAGATGCTAAAAAAGTCTATTTGAAAAATTCTTCTAAAAGTTATGTGAAAATTTGGAGAACTTCCCACTAGAACCTTTGGTCTTTTCAGAAGACTATACATACCGGTGCGCATAATAATTTATTGTTTGTTATCATAGTTTCGTTTGTAAATACTATGCTAACAATATTGATAAAATTCTTTTTAAATACTTAAATGACTTGCGAGTTGTGCGTTACTTTATTTTAATAGCTTTAGCATTCTTATTTTACAACGTTGCAAGTTTGTGTTGAAAGTAAGTAACCTACTCAGTTTATTCATCTACAGGTACTTAGTACCTACCTAAACAATAAGTTTTAGATTTTGTTTTTTATTTGTGTTCATTTATTAAACACCTCGTGTTTTTATTTGGATTCTGAACGAGATTTGCGTGTTCGGCAACCTACGTGGGTCGACTTAAATAGCAGCTCAGGTCGACCTACTACTATCGCATCATTGGACAAAATCGTATACTTATTTACCACTCAGATTCTGATTAGAGTTCTTCTTGGAGCCGCTGTCGTCAGTCGCTTCGACGTAGTTGTCTGGCCTTGGTAGCGGCCACGTGTTAGATCGCGCGCGCGTTTGTGGCTCGAAGCCGACCTCTGCCAGCTCGCCGAGAGGCTCCAGTTCTAAGTCCGCTCCTGTAGCTGAGGACCACGGACTCTGATAACCGCTCATGTTGATGCCTTTATCTCTAGCACAGTGGAATATTTATATGGGTTTGTCGAATTAGCGCTCATCGGCGCATGCCGATACCGGCCTTTACCATCTCAAATCTGTATTCTTGCTTATTTTTTTACAGATATCTTTCTATTTCCAGAATCGTCGGTCCCGGATCGCGATCCGGAGAGGTTATCTGTCTTGTGCTTATCGGCTCTGTTATTCGAAGCCAATAACATGTGGCGTCTCGTTAACGTTCATAAACAGCGATGTGCGCAGAGAGCGTCGGCCGTCGGGCCGCTCCCGAGAGGCGATTTTCGCTAAATATAAGTGCGGGCGAGGCGGGGGCGGGGCACACACCACGTGAGCGGCTACGCGCCGATTTTCCAATTCATCACTGGCGGGCTAGAGACGCGATAACCTTGTAACGTGGCTCAAATCGGCCAACAACGGGTATAGTATCGTCTAAGGTCGTCACCGGTGTCGAAGGTCCCATAAACTCCTAATTCGGACGTCCGTCCAAGTTCAGATCACACTTTACAACTTTTCCACACTGATAAGAGTTATCACTAGGTGTTAAAGAGCGAATATCACGAGCAAACTTCGTTTTCTAGACTTAAAAAGAGTGGGAGGACACACAAAGTTGTTTCACGATAGTCCACGCGGTCAGCGATAGTTTTAACTGCGTAATAAACAGAGTAGTGCGCGTGGCGCGGCAATTCGTCCTCGGCCGCGAACGGTCGCACGTACACTGAACCGCGTCGCGAGGCGCGTCGCTCGTGCAAATTCCGCTCAGCGGGCGCCGCGGAGAGGCGGAGGGCAGAGGAGGGCACTGATACAGAGTGGCGTCGTATGACCGCCAAGCGCCGTTTGAGCGCCATACCCATCTTACATTAACACTAACATAACAAAAAAACTTGTTCTAAATATCTTACAAATCTTAAAAAACATATCATACATGCACTGAAGTCCTCAACTTAGTCTAAGTAAGGTAAAAGAGCAAACACGGCTCTGAAAAATACAGTTGATGCGCGCTTGAAAATCGCGGGAAACTAGGAGGCAATTGTTGCATGCTGCTTTGTTTACTTACAACGAGGTAGGTACTTAACAGCTTGTGGGCGACAATATTATGATACAGTCTATTTCTAATACGGGTAATTATAAATATGTAGCTACATATTTTAGTTTAGTTGTAAGAGAGTTAACAATTAATTATTTTTATAACTTTCTTCTCACTACTTAAGAAGTTAATTCCAGTTTAGGTATATACCTACATATCCCACAGTGAATAGAAGTAATTCTAAGTGCTATCATAAAACTGATATCAGCAGTTTAATCATATTATTGTTATCTTTATAATAATTACTTGGTAATTATTTTCCAAGTATAAAGACGAGCCTCCTACAGTGATAGATAGATTCTTTTTTACTGTTTACGCCCGGGGTTTTAAGCATAGGTACAAAATGGGGAGGTGTCGGAAACTCGTCATTGAGTACACCGATGGAAGCCCTATGTCCGCGGTGCGGGTTATGCTAAAGGAGTCTTACCGGCTAAAACTGCCATGCTTTGGTGCTTTGTTGCCTTGTGTTTAGCACATCGAAACGTCTTCTCGATGTATAGATAGAATCTTGTCATATTTGTACAAAATTTTCTTTCTTATGTTTGAGTGAACTTCTTTCGTAGAGACAATAATAAATTTATCGAATAGCGTAGAGACAATAATAATTTATCGAATTTTCCCTCGGGATAAGGTGAGTTTGTAACATCTTCTATAATAATATCAAGGAACCCCGTCCGTAACCACTGGTAAGTAGGTATACAATACCGACAATCAACATGACACATCATCCATTTTTTCAAGTACGAAAAAAATTTTAAAGTTTCCAACGCTGTTTGTCTATAGCATTATTCTTTTAAGGGCTTACCTATTTCGTCACATGACAACTGGGAATAACATTTGTGGTTTTAGAAGGTTCGATTCCGACATTCCCATGACGCTGACTGCCCTCAGTGTAATAAACAGACTTCATTCTTCATTTAACTTCATTCGGGATTTCCACTTGTATAAAAAAAGAATTAAAAAAAATTCCGGCCCGCAGTCGCGGCACTTCGAGTAATGCCAGTCTTCTCGCCATCCTGGTCATTCATGGCTACACCGTATTACAATCTTTTCTAAATTCCGACACAACTGCTCACCTGGGTCAAAGGTGAGTGGATTTCACAAGGCCTGGAGCAAACTGTGGCCACCATACCAACAGAGCGATTACTTTAAGGTAAAACATTTTTTATTTAATAAATTAGGTTTTGAATTTGAAAATATTTAAAAAGTAAAATAACCCAGATAAGCCTGAAACTATTTTTAGCTTCGATGTTAGTGATTTTAACAAATATGGCTTATTATAGTCCCAGTAGCTCGGGAAAAATAATAAAAAAAAATATGCGGCTTCTGGAAAAGCTGGAAAATCATGTCCCATGTATGGGTCGGTCGGCACGTCTTAACCTTTTTGCTAATACGTTTTTAGAACTAAAACAAAATTATAAATTAAATATTTATAATTAAATCAAATGTATTACTATTAAGTTTATGACTTATTACAGTTTTGAAAATAAATGTATCGATTTTGATCGAATTTGATTGAAAAAACCCGGGCTGATCGAGATATCCCTGTGAACTGGTAACAACTGTGACCTCTGTAATAAAGATATTGTAGCATCGTCGATGCAAAACGTCTTTTCCATAGTCTCATTCTCCTGAAAAACCGGATTCAGAGAAATAAACCATGATCTTATTTTCGCAAGTGTTTTAGGCATGAATCGAAGTGTTTTCTTCTCTAGAATCTTTGTCGTTATCAACCGCATTTGCGTTATCTGGTGGTTCAAATGTGATGCATTCTAGAACCGGATCATTACCATTCTCAACTCATTCAAAATTTCGTAGAATAATAATGAATTCAATTAGAAATTTAAAAAAAACATATTATTTTACTAAAATTTCGTATTCCATGGTTGTTCCGACGGACCCATGTATGGGTTCCTAAGATATTCAGCAAAATAACAGTGATTTTCATAGTAAAGAAATGAATTTTCTTTGTAATATAAATATTGTTATGTTTCAAACTTTATATTTTTGATATTATATTTATAGAAATATAACAATATCTGTAACATAATTTCACTTTTTTAGGGACATGTTTTACCATATCCACTACAGACATTTTCACTTGCAAAAAACAACTACAAACTATTAAATTTACTACCTATTTTGTCATCACAGCTAACAGTCATTAACTGTCGATTTCAAAAGTATTTATAGATTGTTTTAATAAAACCGTATAAAGGGGGCAGAATTTTTTATTTCCCGAAACCCATACATGGGTCGGTCGGTCCAACTGGGATAATGTAGTTTTTATTTTTATTCACTCGCCTGTATTGAACCTAATAGAATGCGCGTATAGGTACAATTCAGAAATTAAGGCAACAGAATTAGTAGTCATGAAATAACAACACGGGTATGCTGGATATGCTCCAAGTGATCCGCTAACACGGTATGCAAGTGTAAATTTGGGAGACCCATTGATTGCTAACCAAAAATTGTAATTGTTACTAGAGTCAACAGCTTAATTCTCAGGTTGACGAGCACAGTACAGAGGCAAAAGGAGTACGAGGAGAATTTCAAATTCAAAGCATAGAGTTCCTCCTCATCTTTTATTGAAAAGCGTTAACCTTTTCATCACGCGTTTCTTCATCGTCTCATAAGAAACGGGCAATTTAATACCAATTTACATCGCTACATATTTCTTATGTTCCGTGTGGTAACGGAGTAAGAATACAATATGTCACCACCCCATCTCATCCCATGGGTGTCGTGAAAACCGACTGAAGGACTATCCGTCAATATAATGTTTACAAAATAAAAAGAAGGAGAACTTGAAATTAAACCCTATATCAATCCGTTTGGTCAGCGTGGTATTAATAGGCCAAGTATCCCTCCGTCACGGGAGGAGGCCCGTCCCTGCAGTGGGACATTAATGGACTGTCAGAATGATATTTCTTATTTCTACATAGAAACTTTTAAGGGCTGTTTTAAAAGTATGTAATTGGTGTCTGTCTAGATAAGTTACCGGATATATTTCAAAATTTACCTTATTTAGCTGGGACCTTGTTTGGTAATTTTACCAGGTATTTTAATTGCATTTTTCGATATCCTTGTGAAGGAAAGGGCTGGTGACATTACGTATTGATTGCGCTTGTTGCGTCACCTCAGAAGTAATTAATGAGCTGGTAATTATGCGTTTGACCAGAAAGTAAATTATCTCACCACCCCACATTATCTCGTTATAAAATGAAAATTAATGCAAACGTTTCTGTTAATAGGATACATTTCTTGATTGACATTTATTTTGTGACATAATCATTATGAATAAGTACCTAATGTTATTAATGAATGTTCAATCAGATATGAATGTTTTGGTGTTCGAGGTTTTGGGATGACAGACATATTGCATAGGAGTCTCTATCTGATTCAAATATCTACAGAAATAAAGGTAGAATATTAAACGGTAAGTATTTATTTTTTTCCTTTTTTTTTTATAGTACAACACTAATGAATACACAATCCAAAACTAGTGCTATATCTTCCCAGTCTTATGTTAGTAAAATATAACCCAGTTAATACTGCAAAGTACACTTAGCTCTTTATAAGAGCAGACTAACGTAATATTAGGTTTAAATGAAGGTCCGTTATTTATTTCGTGGGAACAACCCTTAGGATACAATTAAAGACTCAAATGGTCATTACAGAAGATTAACTGAAAACACATGTTGAAGTTCTCTTGGAATCGAACCCACAATTTTGTGTAATGCATTACTACCTATACTGTTGGGTTTACCCCAATATTTTGTTGAAATAACTATCTGGCAATTGTATTTAGCTAATGTAACAAAAAATTTTTATATCTTCATTAAGAACTTATAGCAATATTAACAAGTTCAAGAAAATGTTTGATTCATTTTTAATAATGTTCGCATTAATGAAAAAAGGAAGAGTTACGAAAGAGAAATTCGAGAATAGAGGACAAATTAAAAACTTAAATATCTTAACTTATCAACACCTAAAATTTTATACCTGGAATTTAATTGTAAAGTTGTATATAATATACATATAGACGACACCAATACTTAAAATTACATTTTTAAACCGGGTAATCTTCGGACGGCTAGACCGATTTTAATAGACCTTTAATAGATAAGTAGGTTGTAAAGAAACATTGGCAAAAAATAATTAAAAAGTTAAACACTAACAGGACTATTACGGCAGATAGTTGTTGTTATAAGATATTTTCAGTTTCCAGGAGATTATGGGGGAACCCTATTAAAAGAGAATCGACCCCACTATATATGCGTAGCAGTCAAATGCAACATCCACTACGCCGTAGAGTTCGCCATTATTGTTTTGATTTGTACATAACATTCATGATAAATATCCCCATACAAAGTTATCTTATGATGGAGGGACACTTGGTCAAAAATAATCAAGGTGGCTAGACAAACTCGAATTATGATGATCTTATGTTTCAAGTTTTCAATGATTTTGACGCCTATTATTTCATGGGCAGATATTACCAAAAAGAAACAAATGCCTGTATACGATTACGAACCCCATAAACAGGTTTAGTTTGAAAAATATCCAAAGGAATTAGTCGACTTTTCATCTGTCAATGGAAACAAACTGAAAATATCTTTAGGAAATACAGAAGAAAAACTTAAAACTCAATACTACACAGACGGGAAGGGAGAGTTAGTCTACTTTTTATTCTAAAACCTAAGGCCTTCTTCTTCGTGTCAATTGGCAAAAACTCAGACAGTGCCGGCCCAGAATTCGGCCACAGGAATTGCATTGTCTGTAGCAGCCCATAGGTCTTGAGAGCTGCGTGAAGCGGGGCATCGAGGGCATTTCAAGAGGTGCGACATTGTCTGGGGGTCAAAACCACACTCGAAAATAATAAAAATCTTAGGCTTGATAAGTGGAATTCCCAACTACAATTAAATTACTCTTAATTAAGTAAATGCACTGAATTATCTTATCAGGAGTAGCAAAGTACATAAATCACAGTTGTAGCAAAAATTAATCATACTAGTCATAATATAAACGAAGTGTAGGAAATATCGCGCGATTTCCTATTTCCTTGTTGAAGGGGGATCAAGGGACAGTAGAAGGGAAGTGGACATCATAAGCGAGACAAATTGTTTAGGGTTACTTCCTAGATCATCTTTTAGAGACTGTTACAACTTTATTTAGTTCATCTCTTAATATAGTTAGATCGTGTTAATAGTTTAATAAAAAAATATATTACATGGTTTTTAAGAACATGTTTGAATAAAAAATGTATAGGTAATCGTTGTTTTTCTTTTACCTATAATAAAGTTACCTACCTTTTTGTTACCTTAGTAGTATTAGTACAGTTTTTCGCATAAGACATCAACTCTTAAAAAAACTTTTACTTACCTATCGAAATTGGATTGGTACCTAATGTATGTGTGGACTGAGGGCCCATTTTTTTTTCTGCGGCTTTTTGTAGATTAATCAACAAAAGTGCATAGTTAGTCTTGCGTCGAAGTCTTTACAAACTCTGATATTCGTTTTACAAACTCTTTAACAACTTTAACTATGCACTTTTGTTGATTAATCTGCAAAAAACCGCAAAAAAAAATGGGCCCTCAGTCCACACATACATGGTACCTAAGTGTGTGTGTTTGTGTTGCGAATTATTTTATCCAGAACAAATTTAAACAAAATTAAAAAAAATAGCTAAATTAGCTCTAAGTATTTAAATTTATTTGTTTATATTTAGATCGCTTTTTAAACACAAAAACCATAAAAATTCGTGTGTTGAAAGCAACAAGCAAAAGCAAACTGCTTTGTTGATTGACTGCTTTTGTTGAGTTATAGGTAGGTATGTAAGTGCATTTGTACCGTACTTACAGTCACGAGCAATAATATGTACACATTTTCGCATTTTGTAAACCAGTTATCTAAAGTTCTGCCAATCCAAAATTGAAAATTCGAAGATTAATTCAAAACTGTACGGAACCTCTTCTAAATTACGAATTCATTTTGATATTGTAATGTCTAGATAAACGTGCAGATAGTTTAGAAAATTTGAAAATGTGTACATATTATTGCTCGTGACTGTACCGCCAGCGATGTAGCATACTTAGTACAAATGTTGTAGTGTTTAAGTACGCGCCAAAAGATTACCCTACTACAAATACAATGAGTCACTTCTATTTTATATAATATTTGTATACTTACTACTTACTTCCTCCCTTGGCTCAACGACCCAAAATGTGTCTTGGCCTCCGACACGAGAGAACGCCGCTCTGCTCGATCCTTGGTCACCTCTTGCCAGTTGCTGAGTTGAAGTTTCCTCAGATCGTTCCTAACCATATTTTTCATATATTTTTATACATACAGTTATATTTTTTTAATTTATCTTACTACATGATATTGCGTAGTAATTATTACGTAGTTTTACAATAACAACAAAACAATTATTTAGAAATACAATTGACCGCAAATTATAAACCACGGTAATATTTTCCATTAAACAATTTCTATGAAATGTGCTGTTACTTCACAAGAAATTAATCAGTTTGAAATGTAATTTTACCTATTTGTACAGAATAAAAAGAAAATAAAAAAATAAATGATTATTAAATATTAAAACCGCTTTAAATTTTGTGGTTAGTACTTTATTATTTCGTAGATGTCACCATCAAAATCTGTTTTCGTAGTGATAAAATCAGTGGTACCTATTTCCCTTAAGGCCTACGCAGACCGGGACAGCATGGCAAAGGATTTTAATTTTTACTAATGGACATTCAACCGTACTATTACAGAAATACGACATAAATTGCTATGCTTTAAAATGAAAATTGCCGTGCGATAAAATCCCTTTCAATGCCACGGCATCATTTTAAAGCATAGCAATTTATGTCGTATTTCTGTAACAGTACGGTTGAATGTCCATTAGTAAAAATTAAAATCCCTTGCCATGCCGTGATTTGATAGATGGCTTTCATGACGCCGAATGTATGACACCGTGTTCTTACATGTGACACCTGTTCTTACTCCTCCGCTACCGTTTTTTTCTTTATTTATATTTTCATTCCTTTATTTATTGTAAAATAGAGTAACCTAATTTTTAAAATTAAATTTCCATATTTCATTTCTGATAATTTTTTTTAACCAACTACAAAAAGCGGTTATAAGTATCATTTATGTAATTAAGAATATTGTAATACGCGTATCGGCATCATCATTATTCAGTATCACTAGTGGATGAAACACAGGTGTAATCCAGTGGGTTTAATGGGTCCGATTTTGTAATTAAAAATATTGATAAATTCAAAACGTTATCATTTTTATTAAATGAGTATTGTATGATAATGATGAATGATGATGAATAATGAATAAAATGGTTGAAGAACGATTTTTATGCAGAGCGCCATCTATTGTAAATAGTTTTAAACATAGCGTGAGAAGAAGAGACAGTCGTAATTATTTTCTCTCGTTTTAAAGTTTTTGGACACCACTTGATGTACCAAGTTCTCTTCTTTTTCGACTAGGTGGCGCTGTGCTAAAAGCTTACGCGAAAATAAACACAGATGGCATCGCTTGCGCGTGAAGTGAGTTTTGTTAGGTCGTAGTACCTACTACGTAGCATCCTTCCTAAAGTTGTACTTTGGTTGGAAAATCGGGAAAAGCCACCCCGGATCAGACTCAGTCGGTTCGGGACACTCATCGCGAGTACTTCCCTATCTTACTGTGACTCGTCTCCCCTTACCTAAAGGGTTGAGTTTTGTGGTTGCGCCTTTAACATTTATCTTAAACGTATTTAAATTACTTAATTTCTAGTTTTGTGCTTGATTTGAATATTTCTTTATTTAGTTAAAATCGTGTAGTAAACTTTTTAACTACTATTTTTGTCAGGAATTAGGATTTACGTAGTCCTCGCCGAATATAATGATTGGTGAGTTAAATTTTATCCTTTTTTACTTGTTACTAAATACTTTTATTATCTTTCTGTCCGGCAGTTCATGGACTTCCATGACAAAGGATTTTGTTAATTATGTATTAAAGGTGTGAGTTTTATCTTTGAAACTGTGCTTTTGTGTCACGAAAAGGCTTAAGTAGATTATTTAAATAAGCTGTTTAATCACATTTTACACTGCTTACCTAGGTGAAAGAAAACGTGCATTTCCTAAAAAGTATGATAGCCCGTTGCCCGTAATATTTACTGGTCTTTTGAATGTATCTACATGTATTAGTCTAAATACTTATTTTAATAATTACACTAATAAAAGTGAGCTATTAAGTTATTATTTAAATAATAGGAAGAGAATTTAAAGTAAAGGGATATTTTATGTATGATATAAAGTCAAGGATGGAACAGCGTATTAACTCTACATTAGGCACATTTGATTTTAACCCTATACCCATCCACCAGGTTAGCTTGGTATAGGTATGTAGAGATTATTTCTCACCGATGAGGCTTAACTCAGCAGTGGGACATTAGACAAGCTGTTGGTGCTTAAATATGTCATTTCTCAAATATCTAAAGATCCGATTTTCCCAAATTTATCTTTCCATGCGTGTGATCAAATAAAATGGACCCATAATTTGTCGATTGTCAGAGGTTCTTTCCATTGTACCGTTTATTGTCCAATAATAAAATAAACTGTAACAGATAATAAAGATTTAAATGTAATATTTTGGAAATATGTATAACGTTTAGAAATGTGATGTTTTTAGAAAGAAAAGTCGTTACTTTAAATTTGTTCTAATGTATTTAAAGTAACCCTCCGTGACAAGAGGAGGCCCGTCCCTGCAGTGGGACATGAATGGGCTGTTATGATGAATGTATTTAAAACGGAATGTAACCCTGGATCATTAATGCATGGATACCCTTTCAAGTGCTTTACGCATGAACGTATTCAAGGACCGCAAGCTTACAGGTCTGTTCTTTAAGAGAGTTTGAATAGCTGTTCATGTAAAAATGGTTTAAAAAGCAGGTTATATGACTAAACTTGTAATAAATGAACTATCGGGATATTTACCATGTTTAAGGTTTTCGAGTTTCCGATATTTCGGCGCTGTTACAAGCGCCATGATCACGGAGGAACTTAAACATGGTAAATATCCCGATAGTTCATTTATTACTAGTGAATGTGACCATGATAGTTTAAATAATTATGACTAAACTTGTTGGAATGACTAAATGTGTTGGAATAGAAAATGGTTAAAATAAGGAGGTTTGCGTTTTATGTTCTATAATAATATGAGTGGTATGGTTTTCAAATTATGTTTAAGGAAATAAGTTCCTAAAGCACACAAGCGGTTATATCCCTTTTAGGTTTATTTTTAACCGACTTCAAAAGGAGAACTCTATCCAGTTGTAATTTTATTTTAATGATTATTTTAATTGTGATTATTCTGAATCTCAGTAATTTCTCAACCATTACTTCTTAAATCTTAATATCCAAACAATTTCAAATTGTGTGCGAATGTTTGCTTACATTCGAACACAATTAGAAATTGTTTTTGAAATAAATAAATGAATGAATGAATAAATCAATCAGAAATGAATATTATCTTTGCTTGAAAGGATATTTTAAGTTGGTAATTTTCAGCAAAATTGGTTAATTACTTAGGTTTGTATCTAAAATAAGTAAAATACAACCGAATTGAGAACCTTCTCCTTTTTTGAAGTCGGTTTAAAAACACTCTTGCTCTCTGAACGCTCTGGTTTTGGAGTTGCTTTTTATATGAAAAAGATTGAATTTACTTCTGTTTGTTTAGATACCTAATCAACGGTCGTGACACAATTTCTTTATTCTTACTCCATTATCACAAAGATGATTGTGACAATTAATTTTTTTTTTTCTTACTTTATATTTCGAGGAAACGTAGATAAGATCTTCATGATCATAACAGCCCATTAATGTCACTCTGCAGGGACAGGCCTCCTCTAGTGACGAAGGGATACTTAGCCTACTAATACCACGCTGGCCAAACGGATTGGTATAGGGTTTACTTTCAAGTTTTCCTTCTTTTTATTACGTAAAGACATAGTCTTTACGGATAGTCCCTTAGTCGGTTTTTATGACACCTATGGGATGAGATGGGTTGGTGACACACTGTATTCTTACTCCGTCACCACACGGAGACGTAGATAAGATATAATACAAGAATATTCTTCACAAAGATGACGCTATGAACTACTAAACTAAGCAAACCATTGTACCATACTACATACTTATAAGAATAAGGATATAAGTTACCCTACAAGACAATATCGTACTTCGGTCGACGTAATTCTGTCCCTTCCACAAAATATCTTTGATCACACACCTGTTGTTCCATTGCTTGATACGATAAGTTCCTTTGTATTGCTTCCAAGATTTTCTATTGCTCTATTTTCGGGGATATAAAGGAAAATTACAAATTTAAATTGTGTTAAAGATGTATTGTAACAGCCAATAAAGGTTCCATAGCTGGGATAGTTTCCAGTGATGGAAAAAAAATTGGGACGGATTGAGTGTCTAATTTTTTTTTTTTGCTTAGTAACGTAGATGAATTTATAATTATTATGCATAGCTTTTCTCTTAGTTGACTGTTACGATACCTCATTTATTGTGAGGGGTTGTGCCTTTTTGTATTATTACGTAAACGGTAATGTCAGTTTTGGAGGTTTAAAAATATTCAGTGCAAAAATTGTTATTTCTCCACAGGGATGTCACTCTATTCTTACACGTTACGTAAACTTGCTTGACTGTACTCGCTAATGTCATAAGCGTAATGAAGGCTACTATTGACGACCTCTGTGGCGTAGTGGTTATATAACATGGCTGCTATGCAGAGGTCTCGGGTTCGATTCCCGCTCAATGCAAATCTTTTTGTGCTTGCATTGGTCTGGGTGTTTTCTATGTATAATCGTATGAATGTATTTACAACAAATAAAAGTATTTATGTATGTTTATCCGTTTTCTAATACCCATATTACAAGCTCAGCTTAGTTTGGGACTAGAGGGCGTTGTGTGAATGTGTGAGAATTATTTATTTATCTAAAGTCATGCTAATTTTTGTCGATTCGAAATATTAATCGTCACGTAACGAATACGAGGGTAGCTACTTGCAACCATTAATAACAAATCTCAACTTAATAAGCCACAAGTTTAATTAATCTCAATCCGTTTATAATTGATTGGCCCAAACTTAAGTCACGTAGACCCTTACTTATCTACAGTTACTGTGTTGTTAAGTTATTGTATACAATAATATTGCCTTTGTGAACAAATTATCATATTTTGAGGGATAAATAAAACATCAAGAACGGTAAAAATTATAAAAAGATAGTCCCAGCATCGGAAATATTGGCTAATCTGCTGGTGGTTAAGGGTAGAACTTCCTTCCATGCATATTATATCAAGGAGGACTAGCTTCTGAACTAGACTAGATAGATAATTCTATTGAATAGAAATACTACCGAGTTCATACCATCCTTTTCGATTTTGAATCGGCCTATAGTAAAACAGGCAAGAGACAAAAGACAACCTCTTGGGTCGTAGTAAACATATCAAAACGTAATGGTATACGTCACCGTATCAACTTGAGCCGTTCAGTATTATTTGTATGAAACTCCTTACTGCAACGCACACTAATCGGAATCGTAACGTAATCGGATTTTTGACGTTTGACACCGAGGAGAAAGGCGAGGCGGCGGCCGATCCCTTTACGTTTTGATATGTCTGCTAACGACCCTTAAACTGGTAGTAGAATTAACGTAAAATTTTATGTAATTTTAAAGCATAAAATTCTAATGTGTTCCAAGTCTATTATTTAATAAAAAAATACTACACTAGATAACCATTATTCGTGGACATGAAAAACTCGTTACGAAATTCGTTAACAGAATTTTTATGAATCCAGCATTGATAATAGCGTGTGAAAATGTGAATCTATTTTTTCATAAAGCTTTGTGATTTATTTACTATCCGGAATTGAGTTACGTAAAGCATTGACTGAGTAAATTTGCATTATTTAAACAGTCTTTTATAGTATCGGGTTTAATTAATCTTTGTGATGCTGAGTATTTTGACAATTTTCGAATGAAACGTGTGTAGATACAAGTAACCAGTGACATATGAAATTGCTATTATGCAAAGTTGTAATAGTTACATAGATAAGACGGCTGGTAGGTCATGAATAATAAGAAACGAAAGCTGCAAGCCGGAACATGCAAAGTAGAAAACTCTTCAGGAACCTTGATAGCTTTAAGGGTCCAACCTATTTACGTGTACGATGGCTAAATAGTACTTACGCAAGCTTAGGAGATTTGAGAAGGATTAGTATCCTGCATAAGTTCGGATTTCCTTTGTGTGGTGACGGAATAAGAATACAACATATCACCACCCCATCTCATCCCACGGGTGTCGTAAAAATCGACTAAGGGACTATCCGTGAATATTATCTTTACGAAATAAAAAGAAGGAAAACTTGAAATTAAACCATATACCAATCCGTCTGGCCAGCGTGGTATTAGTAGGCCAAGTAGTCCTCCGTCACGGGAGGAGGCCCGTCCCTGCAGTGGGACATTAATGGGCTTCTATGACAAGATGGGATTAAAAACCAAGTTGGGCTTTTAATTGTTCTTTGCCTGGGTGTACTTTACATCTGCGAGAAGATTTTCAAAAGACATGATTAGATTGGAGAAGTAATATGGTATTGTTATGATCTTGATCTAATATCATTACATAAGTATTAAAAGCAGGTACCTTATTGTTGCCACAATGACGTCACGACACAATTACAACGCGGTCCAACATCAGGACAAAGACGCGTAACCAAATTAACTTAACCTAATTTACACTGTTCTAAAACAAGTTAGTAAACGATGTACATTTTCAAAGTTCGACGAACTTCTAGCTCATAAATTAAAACAAAGGAAGGACAATATAACAATTTTTTGTTACAAGAAAAAACGATGTTATCTTATAGATTTCCCTAGCGAATGCAACAGACATACAGTACAACAGTACGGAGTAGTTTGAAAACAATTTGGTTCAAAACGTGTTGGGTATAGGTACCTTTAGCTTGCTTTTGTTGGCGTATCTTCATTCAATGTGCTAAAACTGGGACGCGTCCACGCTACGCAAACATTTAGTTTAGAATGTGGGCTGTGTAACTTATTCTGCATCGGTGTTGCGGTCACAAGTGTTTTGAAATCCCACGTATGCTACTATAGACATGTAGTTACTTAGTATACATGAAGTTGAAGTTAATAGAATGGTCGCCACAGTGAGAAGGCGAATATTCTCCTACGTCAAGGACGTAGCACACGTATCAATTCGGAAAGGGAATATTATTTTTAAGTGACAAATCCCGCACTATTGTGCCAACCATCATAGCAGCCCAATAATGTCCCACTGCAGGGACGGGCCTCCTCCCAAGTGACGGAGGGATACTTGGCCTACTAATACCACGCTGGCCAGACGGATTGGTATAGGGTTTAATTTCAAGTTTTCCTTCTTTTTATTTCATATAGATAATATTCACGGATAGTCCCTTAGTCGGTTTTTACGACACCCCCGGGATGAGATGGGGTGGTGACATATTGTATTCTTACTCCGTCACCACATGGAAAATGTATTGTGCCAATGTTCACAGGATAATGCAATCAGAAATAATTTAATCAAAATTATGGAATATTTAATTCAACTCTCCGTATAGTAACGGCATCCTATTTCAAAAACTTTTCAAAAAACCTAAATACCAATTCGTCTGGTTAGAAATGTTAGTAGCTTTCTGTCATTTAAGGATCAAGGCACCTTATACTTGTGATTATTCACTATTACCTAGCTTACTATGCGTATATAGCATAGTAACTTATAGTGAATATTCGAACATATTTAACTAACAAAGTTACCATAACATCTTCACACAAAACAAATAAGAGCTTAGAGCTGGCAAATATTCTACAATTTAATCTGAGATAGAAATACTTGGTAATTACACTACATACTATATTCGGAATGTATGAGTTGTATGAGCTTTTGAAAGTTTGTGCAAACGTTGTACGTGTCGGTAATTACCTATCGAGTAACTGCCACAACAGTTTGTGGCTGTACTGTTGTTCAACTAGAAAACAAATTGTTCTAGTTGCATCACTTGTTTCATCTATATTGTAGGAAGAGTCTCGCTTCGACTATCTCTTACAAAGTTTATGTAAGTAGGTAGAATTTTCATGGCAACTTATGATAATTTTGTAAAATAGTAGCCTTAATTACTTGCTCTTTTAATATAAGTGCGTGCTTTAAAAAAAACACTTTGACTTATTTTCCCAAGGAACCTTATGAAATAAATGTAGCCTTACTAGCATCATCGTCGTTTAAAGTTTTCATGGATTTCATTATATCTTTAGAAATCTTTTTCGACAGTTAAAGTTAATGCAAAGGTTGTACGTGTCGGTAATTAGCTATCGAGTAACTGCCACAACAGTTTGTGGCTGTAATGTTGTTCAACTAGAAAAGAAATTGTTCTAGTTGCATCACTTATTGTTTCATCAATGTTGTTTATTGGAAGTAAAATTTTAGCCGTTTTTGTGTTTATGAGAAACCCTAATGGTGATTTTGTAGAAGAGTTCCGAGCCTTTCATATTTCTGTGACTAGACTAAATAACTTGCTAAAAGTTTTCATATCAAAGCCAGGGTAACGTAATTTGGCTAATCTATAACCCATATATAAACTTAGACAATACAATACTCAGAGCGAGAGCAGGGTCAGTCTAATAATTTTAAAATAATAAAATGACGATGTTTTTTTAAACTTACTATCTAAAACAAGCAGGACTTTATAACTTTATGCAGACGTCAAGAAAGCTACTCCACATTTTATTAACAACTTATGTTGTCATGAGCTCCATTTGCCTTAAAGTTAGTGTTAATGCTTTAAACCGTGTCGCAGTGTAAGCGTTTAGCGTATTTTGTTTAAAAGTTACTACTGTATTACACAAATTTTCATATCAATAGTAGGTACACTAAATCATAATTCAGAGTATATTTGGACAAACAAGCAAATCGTCATCATCATCTTAGACAAAAGACGATCACTTAGGCATAGGCTTTCTTTGAAAGTTCTCCATCTTCCGCTTTCCTGTACATGTTAAGAAACAAATGTTACATACATACATACATAAATTCACGCCTTATCCCATCCGGGGTAGGCAGAGACGACAGAACGCCACTTGTCACGATCCTGTCAAAAAGATTCGGCCTTGTCCACATTCATGAAACAAATGTTGTTACCGAATAAGTCGCTGAACATTGGTGATGATCTCGACGTGTGTAAAGAGGTGGTAATACGTTATGTAATCTTATTCCGATACTTAAATGTAGTAAGGTTTTGGGGCCTACTACGTCCATAGGATACTTTGCTGATTCATTTTTAATCACACAGTTTTTTTAGGAAAACGTGCAAACTGACAAAACTTGATTGTAAATGGGTTGAGCAAAATTATTGAACTTTGAATGGGCGATCTACAGGGCAGCAACACGACGGCTGTGCCTAGGCAGGAAAATTTTGGTAAGAAGAGATACTACAATCGCTTTCAGTGAGACCTTATCTCTCTGTATTTTATTTGCTTGAATGAGAGATCTCCATTACCGCAGAAGAGTGACTGTAGTACTTATTTGGACTCGAGGCGCTTTAGTGCTATTCGGAGCAACCTAATTGTTTTGCTAAAGCTTCACTTTGTACCATTTTAGAGGAAGTAAAATGAATATAGCACTTGATGTGTTGAAAATATATCA
This sequence comes from Schrankia costaestrigalis, assembly GCA_905475405.1. NCBI lineage: Eukaryota > Metazoa > Arthropoda > Insecta > Lepidoptera > Erebidae > Schrankia > Schrankia costaestrigalis. Next base: position 6,580,057 of record FR997830.1, read on the forward strand.
AGTTTTGGAACAATGTTCTACTTAGAGTAAAATATTTAAAAGATGTTGTAGTTACGTGTTGCCTGCCATAGAATATTGAGGCAACGAGCCAATAACCTTTACCGGCTACAGAATCACTTATGGGGATAAGAAAGGGATATAAAAAGAACTGTCGGAGTAAGAGTGAGAAATACAGTTTTTGACATCAGAAATGAAACAAATTTTTGTTGTCTATATACTTATAATAAAACTGTACAGAGATCAATTCTGTACATTGAATATATGTTAAAAATTAATATTGGAGGATGAATGGTGGTCGATACTAATGCCAAAAATGCAATCAATATTTTTTTTGTCTGTCTGTCTGTCTGTCTGTCTGTCTGTCTGTCTGTCTGTCTGTATGTGCACGCATGGGTCAAAAACTACTGAAGGCATTTTAACCAAACTTGGTACAATTGTAGTCCATACTCCCGGGCAGGTTATAGGCTGTATAACATAACGCTAAAACACATAGGAGCTGAGCAGTGGCAAAAAATTTGAAGCAAGTCGGTTGAAAGAAAGCGCGTTCGAGCTCTTATCATCGCATACGTTGATCATACGCCAAAAATATGTATTACAAAAATAATGGTCTTCAAACGATGAACAAAAAAGTCCTGAATAGTATATATCTATCTTTTATATATTAGTCACAATAACCTGTTTAATCGTTAGGGTTTTCTTCAAAGTGTATTAAATACATAAATATATTGTAATTTGCATAGACATATCTTTTTCAAACTCCCATATTTCAAAAGTACACTTTAATACCTCATTCATAAAAAAAAATTTATAGAAATCGGTTTATAAACACACAAGATTTAGATGAAAGAAAATTTCCAAATGTCGCCGCGCCAGTATGAGTACGGCAGTACGGTTGATTTTTGTTTAACGTCCGAAACGGCCAACCGGTGCATCTATATAATTTCATTCACATTGACTCTTAATGCGAACGGACGTGGTTCTTATTGACTCTTCTCGGAATAAGCGCGCTTTAGATATTAAAATACATAGATACGTAGTATTTAGGTATTAAGTTTAAAGTAGGTATCTATCTATACTATAATAAAACAATCGGAATCGGATAAGTAATACTCGAGATTTCGCTAGATCTCTTTATTAGAACAGTCCAATACAAATCAGGGGTCATGAAAAATGGATTTGGTTCAATGTTGAATGAATTTAAATTTCGTTTCTTTTGTTCACGAGATGGCGTTACCAGTAGTAATCATAAAATAAATGAGTTTTTAAATAATATATAACTATTTTATTATTAAGTGCTATTAATAAGTTATTCCTTTTAAATGTTAATAAAATTAACCATGAATCGTATGTGTAATATCAATTATTATAAGTCTTTACACTAGCCTTTAAAAATATCAATTTAACGGACACAAAGAACATCCAGACTAAGGACAATAGTTTGTGTATCACAATTGTCCTCCATGGGAATCGAACCCGCGACCTCATGCACGCCAGCCATGTAATGCGACCGCCGCGCCACCGAGGCAGGTAATTCTGCCGCACGATAACGTGGCGTGCAAATGTATTCATTCATAATTAATTAGCGATTATCCGTGTGGTGACGGAGCAAGAATACAATATGTCACCTCCCCATCTCATCCCATGGGTGGCGTAAAACCGACTAAGGGACTATCGGTGAATATTATCTTTACGAAATAAAAATGAAGGAAAACTTGAAATTAAACCCTATACCAATCCGACTGGCCAACGTGGTATTAGTAGGCCAAGTATCCCTCCGTCACGGGAGGAGGCGCGTCCTTGCAGTGGGACATTAATGGGCTGTTATGATGAAAAAAGCGATGTCATTTATTTTAACTTACAAATTTGACAACAGATGGCATTGTGCCTGTGACGTCATTTTCAGTATCGCGGTATTAAGATTTTACTTGAAAGAATGACGTTCGCTCATGTCTTTCAGTATAAGTTTAGACACAGTCTTCATAGATCTGTCTTTGTAAAGATCTGTTTTTGAAAAGGTTTTGGTTCGTTCGTTAATTTTACAATTCGTGGGTAGGTATATCTGTTTGTTATAAGGTTTAAAAAACGTTTTTCAGTATTAAATCGAATTGCGAAGTAAGTAACATCCGCCACGCGAACGAAGTCGCGGGCACAGCAGCTAGTTTAGGTATAAATTTGAAAACTGATACTTACTAACTAATTATTTATGTTGTTGACTTTTTCTTAAATATTCTATACATTTTATGTAAATTGTTACATATAAAATATTCTTATGAATTTAATGAATGATGAGTTACTCGACATTAAGTATAACTTTGTACAAACCTTAAGCGATACCTGATGAAGACACTTAGGCAATACAACCTCAAAATTTACTGAAAAACATACTTACATACATGATGACGTCATACATTTTGACTCTATCACCTCGGTCAATGATTCTATCAGTCTAAAACAAAAATAAACAAGTAATATTAGATATTAACTATTAGGTTAAGAAGATGGGCTAATGACGTCAGAGGAGAAATCTTGAGGAGCGGAGCAAGATGATATAATAATCAGCTTACGTCTTAGCTTGATGTTGCGACAAAATTAAATTTCCCTCAAGCAGTATTAGGTACGTATATATCTTATTTAGTATAGATTCCTGGTAAGTAAATAAATATATTGTTCGTGTTATGGTGGAGTGAGAATCCATTTTAACACAACCCCATCATGAACCAAGAGTGACGTCATCTATGCTAAAGTTGACTAATGGGAATGTTGGAAGAATCATCTCTACGGAAAGATAAGTAATACTTCTCATAAATGTCTTTATCTGCTTGATATTATAAAACAGCAGACATTCATTCATCTCAGCCAATCGACGTCCACTGCTGGACATAGGCCTACTCCAAATATTGCCACCTTGTGCGGTCCTGCGCCTCCCTCATCCATCGGCTTCCCGCCGTGAAGACATGCTATAAACATATTGTCTGTCTAATTTGATCAATTACAATCCCAGTATTGGTAGACGTGACATTAATAGTCGATAAGATTCTCAGTTATTTTAATCTTCCAAACAAAAATCAGTTTATTAACCACTCTTTAAAGCCTGATTACCTACTTACTCTAGTCGATTTTAAAATAATGTTACTTACATAAAAGTCAAAATACCAATAAAATACAAATAATTTACCTTCGTAAAATAATATAATTACAGTAAACTAAATATCATTAAAATAAAACAAATGAACCGAAAAACAAATTAGTAGAACAAGTGAAGCCGTAGGCAAAAATTCACAAAATTCTAATCAGTATTAGAAGGTAGAATGGGGTGTGAGTAAATTCGTCCAAATAATGGGATGCCATGTAATCCCGGCCAGCAGTTTATTATTCAGCGAGGCTCACTGACCGTGGTTGCGCCAATCACTAGAGTGATCATTCAAATAGCCGGCTGGCTGTTGCTGGCCCTGTTTCCTTTGCCTCGTAATATAGGTCCGTTCAAGCAAAGGTTACTTTGTAAATTTTAATTAAACTGTGGCTTTTGTTTTAAGTTTTTAGTCTGTTTCGGTTTTATTTTTAGTTTGTTTTGTTCTTTATTTTGTTGCCTCCTCCTTTATACAATTATTTAGTTTGATTACATGAAATAATCTCCGTGTGGTGACGGAGTAAGAATACAATATGTCACCGCACCATCTCATCCCATGGGTGTCGTAAACACCGACTAAGGAACTATCCGTGAATATTATCTTTACGAAATAAAAAGAAGGAAAACTTGAAATTAAACCATATACCAATCCGCCTGGCCAGCGTGGTATTAGTAGACCAGGTATCCCTCCGTCACGGGAGGAGGCCCGTCCCTGCACTGGGACATTAATGGGCTGTTATGATGACATGAAATACATAATAATATATGAGGTGCTATCTTAAGCTTTTTAAATCGACGACTGTAGTAGAATAATGACGCAAACGAATCGATAATGAAGTTTTCTCCCGTCATCCTCACCATCATGATATTCCAAGTGGTTACCTACATGTATATATTTTCCTTCTAGGTGATCTTCTTCTAAATAAAAACTCTTGCTAAATAAGATTTCTAAACTCTTCATCTTTACGAAATGAAACGTATAAAAACAGATCTAAAGTACACTCGATAAGCGTCAAGCTATATAATTTACATAACACTTCAAACTTTTCCTATGAAATCTATCTTATCAATATATATATAGGCGATAATGAACATACAATTCAAAAGGCTCAGTTTGTGCCAGATTGTATTCACGGCGTCGTGAAGGCCTATCTGTTAGCCCGTGAGATAGGCGACACCGGCAACAATAACGAATGTTCCGGCTAAAACGTAGATAAACCTGCGCTACGAAGTTTGTTCCCGGTTATTGTGAATTTTGTTACCTAACTCCTCTGTGCTTAGGTATAGAGTGTAGATAAAGTTGCGGTTGGAGTTTTTAGTAAAACTTTTTCGTTTGAATAAATGTAAAAATACAGTATTTTTAAATTGCAGGATGAAATATTATTTTATTAATTTTAAACCTAATTTACTGTGTGAAAAAGTAAGTAATCCGGTGTAGATGTTTCTATAAGGCTTCTCAAACGGTCTAAGTAAGCCAAGTACCCTACATTATGGGCAGAGGCCCATCCCTGCAGTAATCCAATCTAGAACTAGTGAATGCTTAATTACATTAATAACAAGGCCTCCACAGTGTAGAACTAGCCTACAACTTAAATATATAAAATAACAATTAGACTACGAAAGGACATTATCAAAAGTACATTATTAGAACCTTTTATAATATTTTATACAAAGTACTTACCAATTTAAGCGAACCAATTTACTTATAAGTTCTTTGGACATACAAATCGAATTTAAGGATTTTGACGAAATAAATCAATTTCTCGGGTCTGATAAAACGGTTTATCTGGGTTTAGATTCAAAGGGAACCCATTTAAGAGGTCAAATAGGCAGTCGAACTAAGCTCGGTTTTGAGGAAACTCATTTAGAAGGTCTAATACGGTACGTGGAAGAGCCAAGCAATATGTTTCAAGATAATGTCACTGAATGTTGCTATTACCAATGAATTAATTTAAATTGGTATATTCTTTACGTAAGTTATTATAAATATGAGCTTAGATTTCGTTTCTGTGGCATTATATTTATTATATAGCGACAAGGTAGCCTATACAGGATCTTACCAAATAAATACTTTACTAAATTTCTTTTTGTATTTTTGACCATTTTATAAAAAAAAACAAAGTCTTATTAATTTGTTTGTATTATAATATTATGTATAAAAAGTATACTTCCAAGTTCGTCCTCTAGACGTAACTTTAGAATTGGGTAAGTAATTTGTTTTTGTCTCAAAAATTGGTATTTTCAGTCAATCATCTATTAAAACTTAAGCAGGTATTCAAAACACTGGAGTATTTATTTATTAAAAAGCCGGGATTAAAAGCATATTAATCCAATAATACGTAAGCCTATAGCCTAAATTTGTTTTTTTGAAGCCAGCCAGGTTTTAATTAATTATAAGCACTTCTTAGCAATTAATCTCTTTAATATCCTAAAAAAAGAGAAAATTTTCGGAAGATTACAATTTCGACGCCTTAATATCTCTTCAATTACTAATTACAAGATAGGGCCTGCTTATACAATCTTTTTACCTAAATAAATAATTAATTACTTCTATATTTTGAAGTATTATTACAACTTTAATTACCTAAAGGTAAAGTAAGGCTTAATAGAGAATTCCCTTTGTGTTTTTATTCTAAGATGAGTTAGGATATAACAAGATACGCCTCGCTCGGTTAGTGCTTCTTGTAGGAGTTACATTAGTCACGAAACACGTACACAGACATAAATTGTGTAAGCATTATGGTCAATATTAAAACTTTAAAAGGTAATACTAATAAAATAATATTTGTGTAATATTTGTTTTCTTGATAAAATAATATTTATGAAGTGATCCCCAAAGAGAGCGATAGGAACCCAGCAGAGTTTCTTGTGGGTGACATGGTAGTGTTCCGAACCCTCAGTAAATTTAGCTGTTATGTTAGACGTGCTTAAGTGATCACTATAAAAACGCAGACTTTCATAAGTGTCACTAACGTGTATGTGAATAAAAGATTTTTTCATTTTCACTACTCCAATTAGGAAATTATTGTAAAAATTGTTAAACTATTATTACTTACTTATGCTTTGCATAAATCAAATCAATCAATAAGTACAGCTTTAAAAATCATATTATTTTATTTAACAGAATCAGGGACTTAGCATACGACGAATATAACTTTCCCAAAGATTTTAGGACCCCAATAAAACAATTTTTTGACATTCAATTATTCAGTTACAATGGCAAAGAAAACAATTTGAATGATACCAAATGAAAGTTAAAAAAGAGGGCGAAATTTGAGCCTTTAGGGTTCAATTGTAATAAAATTAAGTTTATACAAACTTTGAAAACGTTTTAAGGAGAACTTGTCATTGTTAAAATCCCTTGTTGACATCCTCAAGTCTTTTATTCCTACATTAAATTTAATTCGTCGAATACAAAGAAATTAAAGATGTAATTTTCATGTTACGTTTATGGGAGAAATAAATGTCAAGGGGACTTAAAGACTTTAAAAATAAGATTAAAGTAAAAAGCAGGAGTAATCAATTTTGGGCCAACTGTCTTCTTTTAGGGACTATTCGTGAATATTATCTTTACGAAATAAAAAGAAGAAAAACTTGAAATTAAACCCTATACCAATCCGTCTGGCCAGTATTAGTAGGCTAAGTATCCTCCATCACGGGAGGAGGCCCGTCCCTGCAGTGGGACATTAATGGGCTGTTATGATGATGATGTCTTCTTTAGAGTCATTATGCATGGACAAGCTACTTTGCACGATGAACGCACTTAGATGGTCAGATGGCATAAAGTTCTTGAATTGTCTTTTAGTCGAATAATTATATTTCGTATTCTTATGTTATAAACACTGTTCCGTTTGACGAGTGTCGCCCTGATGTACACGATATTTATCGATACAGTTTTAATAAGGGTCGTAGCACATTTAACGTAACGTAAACGCCTCGCCTTTTTCTTCAGTGTCAAACGTCAAAAATCCGATTACGTTATGATTCCGATTAATGTGCGTTGCAGTAAGGAGTTTCATACAAATAATACTGAATGGCTCGAGTTGATACGGTGACGATCCATTTACGTTACGTTACACGTGCTACGACCCTAACTCTACCACACTGGCCAGATTAATTAGTGTAGGCTTTGTTTTCTTGTATGTAAGTAATTTTTCGTTTACCCCGGTACTCGGTAAAAGTGTTTGACAGTCGGAAGTAAAATTATGACATTAGCAATGACTACATAGAATAGGTATATCTAAAGGTAAGATAAAATCCATGCACAGGTGTTAAAGTTACCGGTAATGTGCCTCCATTATGTAAAGTTGAGACATCGCAAGGAACTTTAAATATACGTGGTGAGAATCCTGATAACTTTATCTTCAATAGTACTTACTACGTGATGACGCGGTCTGATATTTAACAACAGTATTTATTTAAGTAAAACATTTTTTTTGCAAAACTTAAAAGTTTTAAGTTAAAACTGCAAAGAAATGGTTAAGGGTCGTAGCACATATAAGTAACGTAACACCGCACCGCCTCGCCTTTTTCCTCTGTGTCAAACTTCAAAAATCCGATAACGTTACGCTTCCGATTAGTGTGCGTTGCAGTAAGGAGTTTCATACAAATACCTAATACTGAACGGCTCGTGTTGATACGGTGACGAATCGTCACTGACGACCCTAAATACATTCGACAATGTGTGAATCGACGTGTAATACTTTTGCACTGACGAGCATCGCGGTGGAAAATATTCGAAATTATGAGGCGCAATTTCGCAGTCTCATGTGAGTTGCGTTTTAGTACTTTAGGGCTACCGATACTTGGGTATAGTTTATAACTCCGCAACAACACGAACCAGCCGCATGTAACGTCGTGACCACGTCAGCAGAGTCCCTGGCTACCACCAGCACTAGAAGGGATCTCCTGATGTTTCGTACTTATCTAGGTACGTTCGAGTAAAGCGCGCGAATATGAATCAGACTTTTGTGCCGGACACTCACAATTTATTTTTTTATTAAAAAACTATCGCAAATATTAGTACCATTTTTATTTGTGTAAAGAAACAACTAATATTCTATCGTAATATTTATAACGCACATCGATTCGTTAATAAGAAAAAATGTTACTGTTACTAACGTTCAAGAAACTGGGGTACGGACACACCATTTTCATCAGAAGAACGCTTTTTAATATTTTTTTTTTAAATATATAAAAAACTATTATTAAAAAACAATAACGTGTGCAAGATAGGTAATTGTCTAAACTATGTTTAAAAAATAATTGCAGTTTGGTTGGTCTGTTAGTTACAAAGAAAAACCTCCAGACATCGAAAATGTTGGTCTCGAAGAATCACCCATTTAGTATTTAAATCTTTCCGTCGTGAAAGACAACTTAAGGACATGTAATTATCTATCAGTATGACATATAAGCTGATACTCGACCGGGAGGCTCCATATATGGAGAAGAATTTATCCCTGCTGTGGGACATCCACAGGCAGCTGCAAGATAATTGTTAAATGCTATATTAACCTAACCAGTAAGATCTTAGTAACAGCAAAGCAAATAAAACAGTAATTTATCTAAAATCTCATATACCTACGAGTATGTGTAGCTCAGAATATACTGTTCGAATCCATCAAAACGGGGTACGTACGGACATAACAATGTCACTCGTGTATAGCTTAAATGGTGGAACAATGTCGGCTACGGTTTTGGAGCGGCTTTACCTAACCCAGAACAAAATACGTATCTATAATATACGAGTATACTATGTAGATATTGTATGGAGATGTTCTTATTTGGTTATATGTAGGAAATCTGGTAGGTATGGATCTCGTTTGGGCTTTGAGAATAATAATTAATGAAGAAGATTTAACGGCATTTTTAGTTTTACAGTGTTGACATACAAAGTGATTAGAATTGCAAACTGGAAACGAGTGTTAATAAGAGACGAAAGAGGCTATATAAGAAAGCATAAAGAAAATCTGCTTAGCCAGAACTCGTATGAATATTGAAAGAACGATTATTATAACCACTGACTCTCGTGATTTTTAATCAATGAAAACACCGCCATCTAGACAGAATTGCAGTAAACTTAAAATGTTGTAATTGAAATAATAATAAATATTCCTCACACATTTACACTACGCCATCTAGTCCCAAACTAAGCAAAGCTTGTACTAAGGGTATTAGATAACGGATAAACACCCAGACCAATGCAAACAATCATGTTCATCACACAAAGATTTGCATTGCGCGGGAATCGAACCCGAGACCTCTGCGTAGCAGTCATGTTATATAACCACTACGCCACAGAGGTCGTCAAAATGTTCAGTTTATTTGAAAATTTTCAGTTTATTTAGATATTGAGTTATAGATATCTGAGTCTTAAAGCGATATCATTTTTCTATATCTTACGGGTCTTCTATTCTTATAATTATATATCTACTATCTCTTTTTGGAGTAGGTACTCAGATAATAACGTGCTTATAAAAATTAAAAAAAAAACAAAAACTTCTTTTCCCTAACTTTGTACAAAAACTAAGTTAGGGAAAAATACTTTTAATACATAAAAAAAGATACTTTGTTGTAGTAAGTACCTATGGGTATCTAGGGTTAATTGACATATTCAATTAAATGTCAATCAAGATAATTGCACCCGACATAATTGTCAATATATTGTTCTAGGTACTCTATCAATTTGGTTTAGTGCAATAGTTGCAATTCCTGTGATTGATCTATGAATACACTGTCTAATTCAGAGATGATGTGTGACCTAAGCATTATAGATAATTTAAGATATGTAGTTAATTTGAATTGATTTTATTATTTCTAGGAAAGCTTATGGTCTAATTGGTTCAATTTGCTTGTAATACACAAATGGCTAAAGATAATCTGTTTAGTTACAACTTGCATGAGTGTGGTCACGGTCACAGGAGAGGCATTCTAATGGTATTTTTTCGAGTCTAACTGAGCTTTTACTTATATACCATAACACCGATGCTTACTTTTTGTTCTGAATTCATATTAACATCATATTATAAACTTATGTTTATCTACACAAAATTAATCATATTTTATTACTTTCAGAAAATCTTATAAATTCATTGGTACAATATAGTTAAACCTCTAACAACCACATGGTTAAATACAATAATAAATACAAGCTTCCGCAAATTGATATACTTAGATAATTATACATTCAAATCCAAACAAGAACACTAACAATAATACGTTATAGCAAACAAATTAGGTAATTAGTTCGCTAACTAAAGCTGACCAAATTTTAATCCGTTAACCAATGTTATAATTATAATACTAATTAAAATAAACTTATGTGAGCTAGAATCTCCCTGACCGAATTCGCTTTGTTTCACTTAGTTTAGTACGGAATATGTCAATATTTAAATTAGTTTCACATTTTCATGCTGCGTAAAAAGTACTACTTATAACGACATCAGTTTTACTTTAGTGCTTTTTATTTATTTTATAGTCTACTAGATCTTTACAAGACAAAGCTCTAGGTATTTTGCCTTCACAATATCGGCTGTAATCTTGGTCCATACACTGTGTAAGATTATATCGAGTGCTACCATCTAATAACTGTAGGAACTAAATAAAAGGGTATGTAGAATTAAACTTCCGAGGGCTTTCCTGAAACCTCCGACACCTGACAACAGGAAAAGACTGATTTTTGTCGGTTCTAGTTTGACACGCCCTTGACATTGACAGACTCCGATATAATGAAGTCCGTTCGGGATTTACATCACACGTATCACACGTAAAAAAAAGTTACAAGGTAAAGGACAACATTTTGTATTCACGTGCAAAAAAAAAACAACTTTTTGGAAATATCTAAGCTATAAGACCATACTTCTATTTAGTGATTGAACAATGTACCTCTTACTCATAAACGCCTCTAAATTTAATCACTGTTTAGCGAGATTTTTTTACGAAAACCAACCTTATACTAAACAACGTAAAAGTCTATGCTAATTAATCAATTGACTAAAATTTAAGAGGCGTTTATGAGTAAGGGGGATAGTGTGCATATCGAATAGACCAGCTACAACCGGTTCAATTAGATCTCTCACTACATTAGTTCTGTCGTCAAGTAAGGAACTTGTTCTGCGTTTCATTTGTAAAGTTCTAGACTTAGTGAGGTAGTGAACCAATTCAACAATAAATGTTGAAATCCTTGTGTTTTTCTGCTCTGTTAGTTTGCCTTCCTAAAATGGGATGATGATGTCATCCAAATAGGTGTCTTAAATGTTGTATCATAGTGATCAAGCAAATTGTTATACACATATGTTTTGTTCGTGTGGTGACGGAACAAGAATACAATATTATGTCACCACCCCATCTCATCCCATGGGTGCCATAAAAACCGACTAGGGAACTATCCGTGAATATTAAGCTTTTAGGTATATAAAAATATCATTTTTTCTGGGGAACCCTAATAATGCTTTTGTAAAAGTTATGTAAAGTATTATCCCTGTTAAGTATAAAGTTTAGGTAGTAACAACTTATTGTACATAGAAAACACATACACAAGTACACAAACATTCATGGTCATAACGCTTTGCATGGCTTTGCATGCACGCTGCTACGGACCATTATAACCTTTACAATTCAGAGCTCATCAACTATGAGCCAATCATAACAGCCCATTAATGTACCACTGCAGGGATGGGCCTCCTCCCATAACGGAGGGATACTTGGCCTGCTAATATCACGCTGGCCAGACGGATTGGTACTTACCTATAGGTTTTAATTTCAAGTTTTCCTTCTTTTTATTTCGTAAAGATAATATTCACGGATAGTCCCTTAGTCGGTTTTTACGACACCCAAGGCATGAGATGGGGTGGTCACATGTTGTATTCTTACTCCGTCACCACGGAGGGACACGAATGAGCCAATAAATGATCAATATCCTAAGACTTGAATCTATGAAAGTAAAATTTTAAATACCCCTTTATTGGTCCTCATTCTTCTTTATGCTGTAACTATGTTTGCAGTAACACAAAAGGGGTAGTTTCATACCCATGTTTTAGTTCAGAAATCGATTTTATACAGACCAAACAGTAGCACACGCTTACCAAGCTCGTGTTTAAACTTTAAGCTATGGTATTATGTGACGTTGTGCCGTGGTATTGTATGTCTATAGAGTAAGTGTGTTTAAAATAAAATAATTATAGAACCACTGTTTCTGATGTCATCATAATCATCATAACAGCCCATTAATGTCCCACTGCAGGAACAGGCCTTCTCCCGCGACGTAGGGATACTTGGCCTACTAACACCACGCTGGCCAGACGGATTGGTATAGGGTTTAATATCCAGTTTTTCTTCTTTTTATTTCGTCTCAGATTTTTCACGCATAGTACCTTAGTCGGGTGTTTTACGATACCCGTGGGATGAGTTCAGGTGGTGACATGTTGTATTTTTACTATCACTTGTTTCTGTTGTATCAGTACATAATGGCTGCGTAATGGCCCACTTCAGGTATGAGCTTCCTCCATCTGTTTACCTATTTTTACCAACATTATGTAAATATACCAGATAATCTCCGTGTGTTGACGGAGTAAGAATGCAATACGTCACCAATCCATCTCATCCCATGGGTGTCGTAAAAACCGACTAAGGGACTGTCCGTGAATATTAACTTTACGAAATAAAAAGAAGGAAAACTTGAAATTAAACCCTATACCAATGTGTCTTGCTATAGTGGTATTAGTAGCCCAATTGTCCATTCGTCATGGGAGGAGGCCCGTCCCTGCAGTGGGACATTAATGGGCTGTTATGAAACCAGATAATAGGTATCTTCATAAGGAGGCCCTCTAAGTCAGTACCACAGCTGTATATTCAAAGCAGTGGGATAAAAATATTACTGTGCTTAGGTGCTAGAGTACGGTATACAACACTTTAAAGCTTATTTCTAGGGAAAGCTGGGGCTTGGCTATGTTCTGAAACTAATGACGTACAGAACCTGTAACCCCAATTTCCCTTCAGGTAGGCAACTTGCTCGTCAAAGCAAAAAACAGTAACTCAACAAGTTTATTCATCTGAAATATATAATGCATTCGTAAAGCTTACATTTATATATCTGTAGACATCTAACAGGCTGCCTAGTCTACACGCTGTCGCTTATTTAATGGCCTCTAAATTGCTTTGATCGTTTTTCCGGAAGGCTAATGAATTATCCCGCTCCAATAACCGCCACGGCTCACCTACTCTGAATCTCTGTAACTTATATTAAGTTGACAATTAAATTTGTTGTTCAAGTGCTTTGAAACGTTCCCAAAATTTAATACTTCGTAATTTGGCAGGGTGATTTTAGACGTTATTGTAATTTTTGCTATCAATTATGATTTTGAAGTGTACTTGTCTCGCTTTAAAAGATTCTATTTTAGAGTAGGGTTAATTGTATCGATTTTAAAATTGGTTGTCAATGAAACATTTGGAATCTGTGGTTAATAGATGAATTCTAAATTCAAAAATTAGTTAGACTTTTTGATTAATTAATCGAAATTTAAATAGATTACCACAGACTTTTATCTAACTATTAATTAGCTTAAACCGTTTAGCGCTGCAATCTTTAGACACCGTAAAGATCTGGAAGGCAGATTCCAATCAGTTGTCTCAAGGTCAGGATGGCCTTCGCAACATTCTTCTTCTTCGCAACATTCATATCGTATTTTTTTCCCTCAAAGAAGACAGACAATGTGATTACTTCAAAGCTTAACCAGTCTTGGCCGCTATCAAAAATATAAAATTTATTATCGCAGAAAATTGTAACGGAAAATATCAACTTTAGAACACTGTGGATTTAGCCGGTAAATCACGTCCGACAGGGACATGTCTGGCCGTCGAGCCTCCTAGGCGAAGCCTACGCCTATTGACTACTAATCTGTTTTAAAACTAGACAATATTTTTGAAACACTTGAACAGAAATCGATAATAAGGTTTTAAAAATGAAATGCTTACGTTCGAGTTACTGAAACTTTTTTCAAATTGGTTTTGCTTTAATAATATACAACCTGCTTCGACATGTCCACACTAGCCATGTCGATGATGTTGATATGGTTATTTGTGTAACACCATTATACATAACGTGGACACCACTTAAGGCCCGAACTAAACTAATTAGCACAGATTGCTGTAACCAATAAGTAGTACGAATCTAAAGATTTACACATTGACAAGTACAGTAGCGGGTTAAGTAGTAAGTTGTTGATTAAGTTGATTTAAATAGATCTCCATCCTATTTTTTGGCGAGTTAAGTTGGCGAGACGCGAGAGAGTACTTCGTACTTAAGACTTATAATATTTAGTTTCTATGTAGGTAATTAACTCAGCATAAAGATAAATACAATAAACTAAAAAAATCAACAAATAGTTCCACCCTTTCCCGGATTTCCATTCCAAAACAGTAATTTGTGGATTTAAGTAAAGGTTTAAGTAAATGATTTAGATTGACAAAGAGTCTAAATTAGCATTTGAAATATATTCCTGTGACTAATGACGGTATTCGAGACTTCGTTAAGTCACTTCAGACGATAACAAAGTGCTTAGTGTGCTTAACGAAAAAGCTAATCCTTTGCTAAATAACTTAAGATAAACATTTGCACTTAGAGTTGACGTTGATGAAATAAGTTAACACAAATATACATATTTATACATAGTTCATCCCAAAAAAAAACATTATGCTGTTGAATTTTTTAACTGATTGGTTACAAGGTATCATAAAAAAACAGACTACTTATAATGGTGGTGTATATTGCATATTGGATGTGTATGAATCTCTTTGTACGTTAAATCTTCATTTTCGTCGTTACATAAAGTATCTATCATAGAAATATGACTGTATTTAAATTGGTGAATAAAGGCAACAGATAGTAGTTAGTTACGGCATAGTTTAACTCAGTCCCACACAGAATCAAAACACAGGTACCAATTTATTCCAAATCAAAAACTTGCGAGATAAGTGTTCCCAAACGAAATTCAATCGTGAAACTTTGGAAATACTTGCCGAAGTTTAAAGTAACTTTTGAGCAAGTTGGTCGAATCCTGCGTGAATCAATGTTAATCATTAGGCAATTGAAATCAACGGTGAAGTTTGAACTTCTTGTAGAAAGGTAGATAACTTCCTACATTACTTATTAACGAATAAAGTATTAGGTAAGATATTGTACAACGTTTTTCTTTAAGGCCGTATTCTGCTGGATATTAGGTCTGTACTAGATGATATGTTGCGGTGTTTATTTTGCTTCTTCAACTTATGGGATTCAAACACTCATAAACTGTGCCATTCGAAGATTTTTTTTATCCTATCTTCTTACGTGTTTATAAATGTCTCAGAGCAAGGACAAGTCCTATAGAAAAAATTGGACTACTATTGACATTATCATCAGGCGAGTTTGCTAAAGGATTTGTTTCGAGTTTATTTTCTCTTTCTTTATGTGTTCATGTTATACCTGTCTGTTATCGTCGATTATTGTGTTTTTACCACATCCAAGAGATGTGGAGAAGCGTTGACATTCTTGACAGATAGCTTTATCACGCATTCAAGCTTTTTTTCCGTAAAAAAATGATAAAATAAATAGTCTCATCAACCACGTTTCTCATTAAATTAATTTCCTTAGAGATTTGACGAAATTTTATTTGTTTCTATGTCAAGGTGACGTTCACACATGTGGCCTCGTAAAATGTTAACGACTTTTTGTTTAGGATGTTACCGTACTTTAAGGTATAAGGAGGGTTTTTTCGTGAAAAGTAAAGGAAATTTTTTCGAGCATTTAATTTTCATATTTAATGCTTTTGTTTCTTTATATAAAAATAATGTAGGATTTTTATTTATGTAACAAACCTTTTCGTGTAATAACGGTTTTATTCCGTAGATAGACTTAAAATCAAGAAAGGGCAAATTGTTGGGTGGACTCTACTCTTAGAAACTATGCTTCATGTTTACCATCAGGCAGAACTCATTACCAAACCGTCCCAGACAAACCATCGAGTCCATAATATGTCTCTACTATTTTATTTGTTACAGACGATTTGTATTATTCTAGTTATTAGTATTCGGCATATAAAAACATCAATATTGTCTAGAAAAGCGTTCAAGACATTATTGTCGTCCTGTGAAGTTCCGACAAACAATATTTTCTTTTGTATTCGACAGACAATTTCTTTCGCCGATCTTTTATAAATCGGTTCAAAGATTATTGCGAACAAAAGAATAAATAAAGTACGTAGGTACCTGGTTAAATAATATTATATAGATTCACCCACATATGAAGAGTTAAAGGCTTCAATTTGAAGCTGAGTCCAACAAAACCTTTTCCTCGTCTTTGAGTGAATCGTTTCTTTGATATTCGGAGATTAGATTATCCCATCAATTTCTTTACATCTACCTTGATAGTATAAATTGGTCACAGGAATTACATTACGAAATAACTTTCCCGCTTTATTGGTCGGTAACTAAATGTAGTGAAAAGTTATGTTAGTTCATAAGAAAACAGGACTTACCTTGTGTAATTTTTCGTACTAATTTATATCTAGCGTATGTTCTCATGTTGTTTTTATAGGGGTACTGTTTAAACCATGGTATTAATATAAAGAGCTTCTCGAAATAGGGATGATATGGGGTGTTCTTCCCGAGATTAATTTATACCTACGTTTATCATTTTCTTACTCTCAACTTTTTTGACCAGGTATTTGGCACAACCACGAGAACACAGTGGCGTTGAGTGCGAGCGGAGGACGGGGGCGATAGTATCACGGGCCGCGCCCTCGCCGCCCTCATTCCTCTCAGTCGCACCCCCGTCCAGCAGCCATGGTGCGGGATAAGAAGGCACCTAATAAGACGGACTCGCAGAAATGTAAGTGTTAGTATTTTAATTCTGTAAATTTTAAAATCGACTAGCCCACAAAACCTTTTGTTATCCATACTAATATTATAAATGGGAAAGTGTGTCTGTTTGTCTTTCTTTCACGGCAAAACGAAGCGACTAATTGACGTGATTTTTTAAGTGGAGATAGTTGAAGGGATGGAGAGTAACATAGGATCCTTTTTTCTGTGTAGGAAAGAGGAACAGTGCCTCCCCAAATTTAACGCGAGCTAAGCCGCGGGCAAAAGCTAGTATGTGATAATCGATTGTAGCTTTCGCGATTTGTATCACATCAAAGGGCCACAATCCCTTTCATCGTGCCCAACCAATCGATTCCAAAGAAGAAGAACTCCCTCCGCGACCACGGGTTTTGTAAGTAAGGCTAAACGGCGCGGCGGAGAAAAAACTTAAATATTTAGGTATACTTATATAATATTTAACTAGCTGTCCCGTACCCACTTCGTTAGGCAGCGAAATAAACGCGTCACTTTTTTAAACATATTTCATTACTGCTCCACTCCTTTTAGCCATAGCGTGATACTATATAGCCTATGACATGACTCCCCAAAAAATGGACTATTCAACACATAAATTTTTTTTAAATCAGTTTAGTAGATCCAGAGATTACCCCTTACAACGTCACAAACACACAAACACATTAACTTTACCTTTTTATAATATTAGTATAGGTATCTATCAGATTATGTAGAGCCGCGACAGTAAAACCAGATATAAAAAAATGGCCTTTGTTTTAGATTAATCGTGATTGGTGTAATCACTTCGTGCTCTAGGGATAAATAATGCATGAACAATTTAAAACTGATTGCCTGTCTATTTTTGTTGGACACTGTTTTTAAATAAACAGATACTCTACTGTTAAAACTTGAACAGATATCTTTTTTTTTTAAATAAATTGGAATAAGCAAAAAGTGGGCTGATAACGTGATTTTGGCACCAAGAAACTGATGGATAGACAAGATCGCTTAAAGTGAAAGTTCAAACGATTTACTGGAATTTTACGATTTTATTAAAATCTTTACCTACTACTAGGCTTTCCAGAATTTCTGGTATAGGTTTTTAAGCCAAACATAATAATTTGTCACCACGCGACACCATCTATTTTGTCACCTTCAAGATACATATAATGTTAATTTATTATTCTCTAAAGGCCTACACAACCAACAAATAAACCTAAATTATTACACCTACAAGCAAGCGTTTAATAAGTAGACCAAATTCTGTTCTTAAAGTTCTTTTTATTGGCCTTTGTTAATAAAAATAAAATAAATATTATACGATGGAACAGAGGAGACCATGGAGCGTATTGTGCATAAAATTTTATGATCAATAACAATAGACAGTGAAATTAAATAAAAGGTCAGTTATGATAGGTTTTTATTGGAGCTCAGAGAACATTTTATACATGATTTTTTATAACTGTTATCTGAAAAATATAAGAATTATTCCCATTTTTCATGAATTATCGCAATTTCTTTCTTTTAAAAAGTCAACATTAAGTATTATAAGTTTTTACTCTACAGACAAACTAATGGGCATGAAGTTCATTTAGCGTCAAGAGAATCATATAAGGATCACACAAATAATAGTCCTGGATGGATTTCACTCTGCGACCCTACTTACTGCAGCCGCATACACAACTATTTTGCCGCCAAGCCAGTTATTACTTGTCAAATAGGTTTATTAATCTTTCAAATAGTTTTCTTGTCTAGTATGTAACAGACTTCATCTAATTACCTACATTTTGTGAGAGAAAAAGTGAAGTTCAACAGAAAAAGTTAATTCATAAGTTTTTCGTTCTTTTTCATAACAAAGTTACTTAGTTGTGATCTACTGTATTATTTAAATTGTAAGTCCACGAAGCATGTTTTGTCCAACATGTCGGCATAATGCCAACGACAAAAAGTTTGCTTTGAAATTAAACAAACAAAATATAGACGTCTTTTGTCTTAACAAAAACTGCGTGAATTATAATAGCGGTAGTGATATTACAGTATCTGCCCTCAGGCCCCTTTAATTACTGCCTTACCTTTCTAGGTTTCTAGGTTGTCGCCTCACTACGATGACGTCAAAGCTGAGAAAGGCCAACAAAGTTTTTCGCTTCAAAAGACTTGAGTCCCTTTGATTTTTAGACTTAAATAACACAACGATTAAGAAACGGAATAAGAAAGTTGAACACTTTGAAATGTTGGGTCAATTAAAGAGAATTAATGAGAAATTGTAATTTATGTTTACCTTTGATGAGAATTTAAGAAGTTAAATTTCTTCAAATTTGAATAATTTAAAGGATTTAACAACAATTTTTCGTAATTATAACTCTTGAATATAAAGA
Organism: Schrankia costaestrigalis; assembly: GCA_905475405.1. NCBI lineage: Eukaryota > Metazoa > Arthropoda > Insecta > Lepidoptera > Erebidae > Schrankia > Schrankia costaestrigalis. Next base: position 6,599,407 of record FR997830.1, read on the forward strand.
CAACACTTTTAGCTAAGCTTAGCAAATTAATCCTCCATTGTAACGACTTCATTCTTTAAAGTGTTTCTCATCATTCTAATTTCATTATAAGTAGTACATAATTGACATACATGAATGCTACTTAAGGCCTGAAAAACTACATCAGTAATTATTTCCAAGAGCAAAAAGCCTAAAAGTTACTTTAGCCGAATTCCATATTAACAATTATTGAACTTGGTATTCCTCGATCAAATAAATAGGAATTAGTCTGCTTTCATTGAAATGTATCGTATGTTATATAGGTATAGTTTTAGGTACCAATTATGATGACTTGAAAAAGTAAACGCAAAGGTTTTCATTTTAACCTTAAAAAAACTCGTGTACCTACTTGTATAATCTTTATTATAATGTGTATCATCAAGGCATTATGACGCTCTACGTTATACGAAGCTTATTGGTGCTTCAAAATACATATTGTTATTAAACACAAAATGATAATGTACTGAGAGATTACGGGCTTGTCTCGTTTATGTGCATACATAATTATATGGTTTCCAACGCTTACAAACAACGTACTCTAATTTTTCCGACGTGGTTTAAAAGCGTAATGTATTGCAAATAGTTAGTGTTTATATTAACATGGTACATTTGATGGTATATGGAACGCATCGTAGCCATTTCAGCCAAATGCGATCACGGATCCGAAGCCATGCGATATTAAGCAATTTGCAGAAGCAAATAGAATCAGTACCCGCTCATCTATTAGCCAAACGTTGCGCTTGTAAAACAGCATTATGGTAATATTAGTGAGGCTCTGCATTTTCGCAAGCTAGTTGCCAACCAACCAATGCAGTTATTGCCATAATGTTTTGAAAGTTAGTTTTAGGGCCTGTTATCTATCGAATGGTGCCCCCACTCCGTTTATGTACTAGGTACGTTTTAGACTTTAACATCCTTGGTTTTTATGCTTGGTAGGTATGTAATGGTTGCTGCAACTTTTTGCAGCAACATTATTATCATAACCCTGAAAAATTATGGACTATAACTATAACTATTTAGAAAAAACTGCTTGTAATTTTTTTCTAGATTCTTCTCATGACTCTGGCGGTAGCTTATAGACAAACCTTTTGGCTTCCATAAAAACAGGACTGTGTGTCAAGTTTAATGATTTTTTTTCGAGTTTTTATAAGCCCTTTTTTAGAATTTGTTAAGTATCTACAGATATTGTCAAGTGTCAAGCATAAACGTGGGTAGTATTCAAAGAAAGTTGCTAAAAGGTTGGTATCTCCCGTAATCCGGACGGATGCACGATACGTTTTGATGACGGTAACACATTGTCGCGTAAGGATGACGACGTATAACGGTGATATTGAACCTTTTACTATCTGTGTATCGATATCAGCATATACACGCGGCATTATATAAAATTTAACGTTGAATAAATTTGTTAGAAAATAAATTTCTTGAAAATCTTAAATGATACTGTATCATTAAACATGTTAGCCATAATTATAACGAATAAAGAATCATCATCATCATCTAGCCTATTGCAGTCGACTGCTGGACAAAGGCATCTCCCAACACGCGCCACAGAACACGCTCCTGCGCCTTTCGCATCCAGTCCGACCCAGAGACCTTTTTAAGGTCGTCGATCAAGCTAGCTGGGGGGCGTCTTACACTACGTTGAATAAAGAATGTATATATCATGAGACGGGTTTTTGATAGAAATTTTAAACAAATGATATAGACGTAAGTGTATCACCCTGATGGCAAGTTCAATGGCACAAGACAACATAAACAAGGTTGTATATATTTTATTTTATTTGGCTGTTTCAAATAAATAAGTACATAGTCCACGTTCTGCTTTGCTTATAAGAAAATGATGTAGTCTTGTATGTAGGAATGTAAATCATTTTCACCAGATTCAGAGAAAACTTTCACAGTAGACAAAGTACCCAGTAGACAAGTATTGTTACTTAATTTTCAACAATACGACTTTGCTTATGACGTTGATCCATCTTTACAGTCTCAGTTGCAACATTGGCAATTCTAACTCTTGATACAGTTAAAGATTATAATAATATATTACTTGATATAGTAATGAACATTTTTTTTTATAATATGCTGCTATTGATATAGTAATGAACATAGTTATTCAGCATAACTCAAGCTTTCCGAGGTTTTTGAATTAGTATATTATAGTATGTATATTATATTACTAGTTTATTATACTAACTCAAAAACCTCGGGAAAGCTTCATCAAAACCTTGATGGAAATAATTCTAAAACGCCATTCTAAGGCGTTTATTCTCTACATTATAAACAATCTTTACGTATTGATGGAAATCCCATTTAAATGTGCTTGATTTACATGTGTTCATTTTAATGTGGGATCACAGTTTAAACACAACTAAAAGATACTTTATTTTTCACTATATAACGATAAACGTCAAACATTTTTTTAAGTGTTTAAACAAACGAACCTGTCGTTTGTGCAATCACTTAAACGCATGTCGTATTTTCAATTTTGAATGACAGAAAAACAATAAAGAAGGGACTTGAAACAAAATTACCTCTGGAGCCTTACATACGAGTGTCCAATTTCTCCCCTATTCCTCTTCATCGACGTAACATCCAATCGTTTTCCGTCTCATAAGATCACTAATGAATTCTCTTGTCATTCAGCCGAGATCGTTTATTTTATGACTGCGAACTTGGATGATAGCGCTAACTAAGACTGTTTGCCGTAACATTTGACTTGGTTGACTTCAAATATACTTCATTTAAAAGAAAATTATACGTTATTTTCTCCGTGTGGTGACGGAGTAATAATACAATGTGTCACCACCCCATCTCATCCCATGAGTGGCGTAACAACTGACTAAGGCACTATCCGTGAATATTATCTTTACGAAATAAAAAGAATGAAGACTTAAACCCTATACCAATCCGTCTGGCCAGCGTGGTATTAGTAGGCCAAGTATCGTCACGAGAGGAGGCCCGTCCCTCCAGTGGGACATTGATAGGCTGGTATGATGATACGATGACTTCATATACTTAATTTTAGGGAAAAGGGCGTTATTTGCTGTTTTTTTTTTACAATTTCATTAATAAATAATTTAATTATAAAATTGCTTATTTCTCTGGTGGAAGCCACATGTTGTGCAAGAGTTGTTTGGCTCAGACTTAGATAATGGTTATCTACAAGTTGTTGTTATTGAAACTACAACTATGAATTCAGTTCTTCAGGTATCCGATTCTGGATGCTTTCCCGGTTTTAGAATATCCCATAAACAGTTTGTGATGCAGAAAATTAGTGTGAAAATTGTTCCTTAAAATTCTTTGATGATTTTTCTTGGGCCATGCTGTATAAGTATTATTTGGGTTATTGCAATGTTCCCTATTAAGTCTTTTACCTACAAAGGTATAGCGATTAATCAATATCGCAGCAAGACACATTTAGTCATAACACTTTTATTTTTATCGCATTTAACAGCAAGACAACGGCTCGCATCGATCATTTTAACTAATGGAACTATTGATGCGATTATTTGCAGGGTTTAACCAAATTTTTATCAGACAGTGTGACACGAGGTTGCTTTAAGTTAATCGAGTTATTTTTGTTCTTTTAACACGCTATAATGTATGGGACAACTTTATACAATCTCTTTGACGAAGGTAGGCTAGTCGCATTAAAGACACGACAAGAATCATTACTGACAATAAACTAGTCAACTAAAAGGCGACAATTGAAATTTAGTAAGATTTATCTTCAATTAAGTTAAATATACCTAATATAACAAATACTTATATATAATTCAGATACTAAAGAATATTTCTTGCCTATTATTTTCATTCTAAGACAGTCAGCTTGATTATAAGAAAAGTGGATGACAGCTTAAACAAAAAAATACCTACAACGGTTTCTCATTTTCATTTTTGCAGTACTCATTAAATTCTTTGCTTAGATAAGACGTCTTTATGAATGACGACAAGTTTCTGTTCCGATTCTCGAGTTCGCATTTCTGTATCAAAGGTAGATCGATAAATAGGTTCATTACAAGTGAAATGGTGTCGAGTATTCATTTCTTTTCATTTGACGTTTATGTTTCGTACTTTGCTCAGTATTGGAAGATTGAGAATATTGGATTCTTAGTAATCAGATATCTATCCGTCTTCACATTTTGGCACAGATGTTTTAAATTTTTTTTGAATACGAGTTGATTCGATTAATATCAATTTTAGTAAACGACATTCTACTTCTAGGCATGAAATACCACGTGGTCCTAAGAATTTAATTGCTTATGAGTTTTTTTCGTCTAACAACGGCCCCTCAACATCTTTTTTTGCATTCGCTACAGCACAAAGAAGAACATCGCGTGGCAACGCGGTAAGAATACATGGTGTCGCCACTTCATATCATAGTTTATACTTTAACGATACCCATAGCAAACTATACAATCTCTACTAAAACAAAATACAGAAAAATTAACATAAATCCTGTACAAATAGGTCTAGCCAATGGTATAAGTAGATCAAATTTCCTCTGGAGAAAAACTTGACTTGTCCCCGCAGTGAGGCGGTAATGAGCCATTATGATAAAATGTTAAAGTAAAAAAAAACTTTAATTAGTCGCAAAGAAAAACAAAATACAAGTAAACAACGACGAAAATTTCAATGTGTCAACTTTTTTAAACATTTTTTTATTTTTCCCTTTCCTTTGTGAATATTATGTTACAAGGGTTACGCTTTCAGTGATGGCATAAATTCCGTGAATAACAAAATATATTATTCAACATTTTTTTGTACATTCCGCTCTTAGTTTTGTTTCAGAAATTAATATACTGTAAATATACCGGCGGCTTTTGTTTCACTATCGAAAACATTTCGACATGAAATTGAAAATATTTATATTGAAATTTGTTTTTTACGTAGATGAAGACATGAAACTCTAAATGAGCAATCCAATTTTGATGAAATACCTATAATCTAACGCAAAACTTAAAATTTATTTTTTCAAACAAAAAGAAACCTTTAGGTATACTGTTCGGAACTAAGTAATAAAATTAAGCAAGATACAACGACATTCAGAATCCACCTTCCTTGTGTCGAGTCGGTTATAAATGTTACCACGCCATTTCGTCCCGTGGATGCCATAAAAGAAAATTTAACAAGCAAAATATTAATGTAATAAAAGGGAAATTCAAAACAAAATCTATATATTTGGCCAACATGGTATCAGAAGATTATGTAGCGTTCAATCTCTGATGGCGTCTCAAAAATGGAACATTTAAGGGCTGCTAGTAACATAAAAATGAGCAAACTTTTCTAACTAAACATAAAGCAATAAATATTCAACTGTTTTGCAATATCCGCGTCGACGGACATTACAAGCAATTTATTTCAGATTCGCCAAGGGATACGTCGAACTAGGACAGGTTGCCCCGACCCGTTCGTTGTTAGAAAAGGACTATATAGAACTATGCTGTAAAAGGACAAAGTGGCAAAATTGTCGCTTCAATGTACGGGATCAGGGATTTTATTTTCGAAAGAGTTTGCTGCTTTATTGAGGCAGTATTTCATAGTTTTCTCTTAGTCTTGATAAATGGTTGTTGTGTCCTATAAAGGCTATATATACGACCTGTTTTGACATTTTAAAAGGATTTTTAAATTGGTTTTCCTGTTGCTACGTTAACTTGTTATAAGTTTTCAATTCTTCATACATTTGAGTATTGAAAATAAAATAGTGATAAAGAAGATATCACTAAGTACATTGTCACGCATGTCTAGATAAGATATTTGACGGATACAGAAAAGCTTAATTTGAACGAATGCGAATTTGTCCCATTGCTTCGATTTGATTCTGAACATTTCAATGGAAATTATCTCCTTCAAAGCACATGATACAATCTATTTTTAAAGCAAATTCGAGAACGCTAATTCCCAATGTGTATTACATAATCAGTATTTGAATACAACTAAAGCTAGTCCTATTTAACCTACGTATGTAGTGGAATTCAAACTTAGTAGATTGACAATTAATGAGAGTTGAAATTTCCTTACTTAGAAACTGAACAAAGTTCAGCTATCTTGTCCTGGGTAACCAAAATCATATTAAAAGATTACATTGCGATCACGTCGACTGTACGTAAATTTTGTAACAAATCATATTTGAGATTTTCAACACGGTAGACGTTCCAGACTGATATTCTCATGATAAATGGATAAAGTTCCGTGATACTACAGTTTAATTCTCTTCAGTTACGTAGCTACTTTATTTGTTATTGAGCTTACGAATTTACCGTGTTGTAGAAGACTTGGAAAACAAAATGACAATGTATTTAAGATAAATTATTAAGTCAATTTTGTTGCAGGAATAGAAAGATTCAAACCTAACCCCATCATAACCCACTACTCGTAATTCGCTCTTGCTTCGGCGAGTGTAAGGGCTCTTTCAATTTAGGCGTTTCGTGTCGAACGTTTGCAGTGCGTTTGCGGTAAAGTCTTCCTGCTTTTTTCACGAAGGTCAAGTTTCACCAACAATAATAATATTATTGGACTTATTCCAAAGAGTCTCTATCAACATCTCAGGAGACTTGACCTTGGCAGTTGGATCATAGGTCTGATGCAGAAGGCAGTACTGCTTGACACGGCACGTATTGTGAGGAGGTTCCTATCTCTGGAGCCCTAACCACCAGTAGCTTAGTCCCTGTACCCGATGCTGGTGTGTCTACCTTTTTTTATATTTTTAAATGTGTTTATTTTTATATCTTTATTTAAAAATGTAATAAATTGTGAAAAATGTAAATAAAGAGAATAATAATAATAATAAAGTTTATTTATTTCACAACTAATTACACTGGTAGTTAAATTACAATTACGAACAGTAAGACAATTAGTTATTTAAATGACAGTTTTTTATGAAACCCTGTCTCTTAAACTAGGCAAGGCCTGTATTTTAAGAGGCAGTGTTTAGCCAGAATTTAGGTTAGACTATTGCCTTTAATAACCTATTACAATTTTTAAATGTGGCTTAATAGTAGTAAAATAATATAAAATAATAAATTGAAAGATTTATTGTTTGAACTACGTGAGTGTGTGTGTGTGCGTGTGTGTGTGTGTGGGGGGGGGGGGTGTTTTGTGTGCATTTGTGTAAGTATAAGTCTGTGTGTTTTAGTCTTATAATATGTAGGTCAAGAGTGCTTCTGTTTTGTCATAATTCTGTGTTAGTAGCCTCTGTGTGATGGTAGTTGATAGATATTTAGTCCAAGTGTATTTATTTCTCTATGCAACTTTATATAAATATATATTCCCAACACATAGAACTGGTGTTTTGCAAAGGTGTAAACAAGAACAGCCGAACAAGATGAGACGAGGTTTAGAATACTTACGCCGTCACCACGTAGAATCCCTGAGTAATTTATTTGACTTTATGAACGTAAGCAAAATAAGCATTCATTCATAAAATAACATTTCGCTATAATTATTGGTTACTATTATTACCTACTAAAAAAACCTGTCAACAATTTATTTCAATATTTTATCAAAGCAGCAGCAGTGCAGCAGCTATTGATTAATAAATAAATTCATGCAGAAGAAACCCATATTGTAGTAGGTTAAGAGTTAAACCTACTTCAATTTGGTTCCTTACACTCCACGATCTAAATGGAGGCAGGCCATTATTGTGCAGACGTTTCTCGAGTATTCAGCGCTAGGAAATTGGAAAGACAGTAGGTAGAGGTTAAGATTAACGGGAGGAAGTGAAATTCAGTTTATATGTGAATAGACGCCACGACGTTCTTGGGAGATAAGTGGTTGGTCCATCTTATTATATCGATGGTTCGCTATTACGTATTAACCATTACACAGTGCCGCCAGCAAACACAATAGTAAAACAATGCACGTGTACCACATATGGTACACTGCACTGGTAACGTGTTAATTTTAAATTGGATGAAGACGTTGATATTTAGACGAAGTATGTATTTCCTTAACGAAAGCAAGTAATCAAATCAAAAATGTTTACACGGATCTTGTCACCTTCTCCAATAAGTTCTAGACTCTAATTAAATGTATTTACAGCTTGCTGCCGTATATATTCTCATATTATTATAAGGGTCTAATCTACCCAATTGCACCTTCACCAAGTAAAATTATTAAAAAATATAGCTCGACTCCTAAAAAACATAAAAGGTACCACTGTATTAACTAATTTTACGGAAGCGGCAAATTCCATTGTTTATTGAGGTTTTTATTTCTATTTTCAGCTTAATTCCTAGGAATTATTCTAGATATTATTATTATTAATTATTAATTGAAGATTATTATTATTTATTATTTATTATTATTATATTGCCATACAAAAAAATAATAAAAACACCGTTTCTTAATATAGTTTTATTTATTTAGTATTTTTAAATTAAAACTGGCCATGGGCAGAATATAGGTAGGTACTACACAATACTGAATGCTTTTAGTAAAAGTAAGTCCTTATAAACGGTTATTAGAGGATGACTATTTAAATCTTAGTTAAGTTAATAATTGATGATATTAAAACAATTAATTATCCTCCTTACGTCATGACTCTTCAATTTGCTGTTATAGTATCTCCATAAATATCAGCTTATAGACACATACTGCTGGACATAGGCCTCCTCCAAACGTTTCCACTCTACGCGGTATAGTGCCTCCCTCATCCATCGGCTTCCCGCCGTCCTAACCAGTTCGTCGGTCCATCGTGTAAGGGGTCTCCTATAATAAACCTCACACGTTATAGTATCTACTGGACTGTTTTTAACTTGGAGCTGTGATCGAATTTTCCGGCAGTTGGTTTCATACTCTGACCACTTCGTTGCTCAAGAAAAGCTTGTACGAATTGTTTAAGAAACCACAACATTTAGGGACGATATATGATTAAATTTGAACTATGTAGATAATATTACAGCGTTAGTAAGAGCCGCTCCATCAAGGGTAACAGATTTAGTGATCCCTTGGGCAGGAATTATTACGTGTTGCCGTGAAACTGATATAGAGATAATTTTATTAGGTTTACCAGTGATATGGATATTGCAAATTGTTTTACACCGTAATAGATTCACCGAAAATAAATATTTATTCTGTGTGGTGACGGAGTAAGAATACAATATGTCACCACCCCATCTCATCCCATGGGTGTCGTAAAAACCGACTAAGGGACTAACCGTAAATATTATCTTTACGAAGTAAAAAGAAGGAAAGCTTGAAATTAATCCGTCTGGCCAGCGTGGTATTACTAGGCCAAGTATCCCTCCGTTACGGGAGTAGGCCTGTCCCTGCAGTGGGACATTAATAGGCTGTTATGATGATGAAATATTTATTGAGATTAAGACCAGATTAGTCACAGTTGAGGACATTTCTATAGGACTTGGAAGTACTTAGGTATATCCTTTAAAAATATAATATTTCTTGAAATTGATCAAGAAATTACTGATTATGAAGAACAAATAATAAATAAATACCAATGAATTGAGTACCAGTTATTTTCGTATCAAATACGATGGTCCAATCATTAAAATGGTTTTAATCGTACACGAAAAAAGCTAGGAAAAGAAAAAGTAACCAGATTACCCAGAGAAAACAGACAAACACGACTTTTTCTTAACGATACTTCATTATTAATTGTTATTTTGAAACTAGGCTGTAATTTGAAAGTTAGAGGGCACTCAAACCAATATTGATATGTGTCTTTTAAACCCTAAGTCGGTCCTCAGTAATGTCGGTCAAACGTAACGTCGGGCAAACTTTCAGTCGAGCAAAAGTAAGTGTCGGGCAACGTTTCGATCGGGCAACGGTTATTCGGTCAATAGTTATAGAATCCCATAAACTACCTATATTCCAAATTTCATCAAAATCCATTTAGTAGTTTTTGCATGAAAGGGTAACAAACATCCATCCATCCTCACAAACTTTTGCATTTATAATATTAGTAGGATAGGATAAGCAAAGGTGTGTCACTTTAGTGCCTAACAAATAAGGTGAATATTATCTTCACTAAATAAAAAGAAGGAAAACTTGAAATTAAACCCTATACCAATCCGTCTGCAAGCGTGGTATTAGTAGGCCAAGTATCTCTCCGTCAAGAAAGGAGGCCCGTCCCTGTAGTGGGACATTAATGGGCTGTTATGATGAAATAAGTTGACAATAATTGTCAACTTATTGTAAAGCTTAAATTCGTAATTATTACGAATTTAAGCTCTCTAGATATATCAGACCCACAGCTTAAAAAACCGGTCAAGTGCGAGTCTGACTCGCGCACCGAGGGTCCTGTAGTGTACAAACCTATTTATTTTCCCGCCAAATTGTGATAACGTCAGGATTCAGCTGTTTAAATACTATTTTTCCCGCCAAAATTCAATGACGTCACGACTCATCTGTCAAAAATTCTATGACGTCACGCCTATCTGTCAAAATTGACAGGTGTCAAAAATGACAGAGGTATCAAATATTTTCCCGCCAAAATAATATGACGTCACTAATCATCTGTCAAAAATTATGTGACGTCACGACTTATCTGTCAAAATTCTATGACGTCACGGGTAACGTGACCAAAATTCTATGACGTCACGGGTCACGTGACCAAAATTCTATGACGTCACGGCTCAGCTGTCAAAATATATTTACCCGCCAAAATTCTATGACGTCACAAATCATCTGTCAAAAATTCTGTGACGTCACGACTCATCTGTCAAAAATTCAAAAACGTTACGGCTCAGCTGTCAAAATTTAATTCTGTGACGTCACGACTCAGCGTTCAAAAATTCAATGACGTCACGACTCAACTGTCAAAAAATATTTTCCCGCCAAAATTCTGTGACGTCACGACTCATCTGTCAAAATTCTATGACGTCACAGGTCACGTGACCAAAATTCTATGACGTCACAGGTTACGTGACACAGCTTTCCCGCCAAAATTCTATGAAATCAAAATATAATATGATTGCTTATAAAAAGTAGCCTATGTTCTTTCTCAGGGTCTAAAGATTGTCTGTACCAAATTTCATCGAAATCCGTTCAGCCGTTTAGGCGTGAAAGAGTAACAGACAGACAGACAGACAGACAGACAGACAGACAGAGTTACTTTCGCATTTATAATATTAGTATGGATTAAGAATTGTTTTGTTTACAAGTGTTTTTCTAAGTCAAGGAATAATTTATTTAAGCTTGTTTTTGTGAAAGATTTTGCGAGTTTTACAAGAAGCTCTATCTAACAAAAACAAAAGATATGTCGAGCTTAAGTACTCCAGATAAAATTGGTACACTATTGTATAGCGCAGCTAATTAATTTTGACTATGGTTAATAATTATATAATAATGGATTGTGTGGTACCGGAGTAAGAATACAATATGTCACCACCCTTTCTCATTCCATAGGGTGTCGTAAAAACCGGCTAAGGGACTATTCGTGAATAATCCGTGAATACGAACAAAGGAAGGAAAACTTGAAATTAAACCCTTTACAATACGTCTGGCCAGCGTGGTATCAGTAGGCCAAGTATCCTTCCGTCCCTGTAGTGGGACATTAATGGGCTGTTATGAAATTAATGGATTGTGTACATACTTAAAGAATACGAAATTGCACCATTACGTCTCTTACAAATTAATATAGAATCGAACCTGAGACCCTTAATAATCATACTCCACAAAGGTCTTCTTTCTCGTTAATTCAACTTAATTTTAACTTTATTTTAATGTAATTTTTAATTAATCCAAAAGTGGTATTCTGGTCCTTAAACATTTCGTTAAAAATAAAGTTAAAATAAAGTTAAACGTCAAGTTTGACGTTTTTTAAGAATAAGAAGAATAAGAATAAGAATTATTTATTTGCATAAATATGGTGCATTACAACGGTGTTACAAATAAAATTTTTTTCCTGCATATTCTGCCAATGGAGAACTGTCACTTTAAAATTACAAGAATGCCGTACAACAAGCAAAGTAGCGATAACAGGGTCTAAATTTAAAGCTCTAAGTTATATAGTAGCTATGTAAGATATAAAATAATACTTTTAAATGATAGTACGGATATAAGAGAGCTTGCTTAAGCACCAGCGATAGTAAGGTGATATAAAAGATATAAAACAATTACGCTGCAGCTTAAAGTTGTAATAAGGTGCTATAAGCTAGAACTTTACAGTTTTATTGCAGCTTTAAGTCGATTTTAACATTAAAAGCTCTTTTGGAGTGACTACTATCACTTGCTGATGTAAATGCTCTATTTAGGTGCTATGAATACCTTTAAGTGCTAAACATCACTTTTGATGTTAAAGTGGTTATAAAAAAACCCTCAAGCCGTTTAAGGGTTATAATAATCAATCTTATAACTCTTAATAGTGCAGTGATATTGTAGTATTTTATTGGTGTTTTAGCGCTTGAGGTGCTAGGGAAGCTTCAAGCTTTAGAACCCTCTAAGAGTGCTAGTGTGAACGTTATTTAGTCTTAAAGCGATATGCGAAATATTAAACCCTTCTATATCACCTTAACCTGTTTAACGAGGTTATTTATATTAATGAGCTTTAAAAGTCTACATTAGTGTTAATAATCACTTGAAATGTTAAAAAATTCCGTTATATCGCTTATGTGGTAAATTTTAACGTTCGTCTTGTATGTTAGAGGAGGGAGGAGGGATGAAATCTGTTTATTGGCATCATGGGATCACAAACAGTCTGACTAAAATACTGGCTAGTTGGGACAAACTCCCTGATAAAATTGAATTAAATATAAATTTGGATGGTTTACCTATTTACAAAAGTGCCAAGAAAGAGTTTTGGCTAATTTTAAATATAATATTAGTCCATTTATAATAGGAATTTATTACGGAACAGGGAAGCCCAAGAATCTAGAGTTCTTTTGAATGATTTTGTTAATGAAATGGGGGTATTACTGGAGCAAGGGGTTTTTGATTGGACGGGAAAACTGATCCTATTAAAATACGGTACTTTATTTGTGATTCAGCTACCAAGATATTTCATATTTTATACCCTTGATACATACAATATGAAGATAAATAAAATACAGTTTTAATCAATACCTTGTATTTATTTATACCTATTAGATAGGATCTAAGTTGCAACAATAGAAAGACATTAGAATCTTAAATGCAAAACAATAGTGATTCTCCTACATAACATAATGCTGAATTTATATTCTTCACATAATTTTGACTACTTTGAAAGCACATATCTATCTGACGCTGACTGTACTAACAGAAATTATATAAATCAATCAATATAAACCTCGCCAAAATTACTTAACAAATTCTACATACGAAATGCAGCATTAGGGTGCGTTTCCACCAGAGATGTGCGATGTAAATGTGTCGTGCGAGGATGTCTAGCTGTGCTGTGAAAATGCGCATTAATGTGTGGCGCGAGGATGCGTTGAATGGCTGGTACAGTATGCGCAAACCTCGCAACAGATCTTTCATCCACATCATCATTCACACATGCCTCGGACACATCCTTCGCTTGTTTTGTATGCGCAAAAATTTAGCTCCGCTGAGCCGTTTTCACTAGAGCTGTGCTGACCGAGGCAAGGTAAATGAAGCGATTCTATTGGTTCTTTACAAACACATCCCTCGCTATGCATCCTCGCACCTCTCTGGTGGAAACGCAGCCTAAATGTGTAAAAATAGAGATCGCTCCTATTTGGCAAAGGTTAAATAAAAAGATTTTTGTACTTCACAAAACTACTGTGGCTTATTAATTAATAATGTACTAAGTAACAGAAAATAAGTCACTCAATATGAATCGCGTTTACATTACTAAAATTGCACATAAATATAATACAAATCGAAAATAATATGTGATCAATAAATATTTGGCAAATAAGAAATATTTGGCAAAGGAGTAAAAATAAGATCCTAAGGAAGGTCCAAAGGTTTTAGTGCAGTGTTTTTGGACGGACGCTGGTTTTCTCTTCAGTATCACTTTGTGTAAGCATAATACTTATTTATTTTTCTGCCGCTTCGTAAGTATTTATATATGTTATTTCTTTTAACACTGCACGGTATGGAACACCAATGCGCCTGCGGTATCGATGTATCGTCGTTAATGATTTTTTGTGGCTGTTTAGGCCTTAGAACGCTATTGTGCTTCCATGTAGACGGTACTGCAATGAGTTGTACTTTATTTCGCTCTTTGGTCTGAATTATTTTAACCGGCATACTGAAATATAAAAATTAACTTTGCTGTAGTAATGAAACATACAAAATCCAAAACATTGAGATATAATTATAAGATTAGATCGACCAGGGGTCCGTGAGGTTGTAGTCTTTAACTTATTCCGAACAAAGTACGTACTTTAACATTATACGCAGAGGCGGGGAGAGGGGTAGGCGCAGTACCTACACCGCGCCGGTTACCAATATAATGAAATTAGGCGCGTATTTCAATATATTAGTTGAATACCTATATAGCTAGGTATGTAGCAAAACAAGTATTGTAACTACTACTTTATTAATTAAATAAAAGCCTATTTAGATTTCTCGTACTTATAACATCATATACCTACCTACTGAAAAAGATACAATAAACTTGATTAAAATCTTTTATGTTTTCATATTAGTGGTTTACGTATCTTACCAAGGAACCCAAATGTCTCAAATATCATAAAAAATCCTTTCAACGATATGACTTAAGGTTCTAATCGACGTAGTTGTTCAAACAGAAGAGCTAATAAATAATTTTATAGCACCGTTTTAAACTTATGAGTTCTAAAAAAGATATAATTATCACTATTGCCGCTAGCCTTGCATTTAAATTGATAACGCCATTATTGTTTACAAATATAACCTAAAAATCTTGATATACGAGTATCTTTTAATAATAATGTTTACTTAAATCATTGTTGTTTTCTTACAATTAAATATCTAACAATTTTTGATTACCCATTTGGAAGGAATAAGTACAATTAGCAAAATTACAAAAAAAAATCTAATATTTTTGCTATATTTTTGGTTTGAATATTTCTTAAAACGCCTTATTTTACAGGCGCTTGAAAATTGAGATTAAAAATAGTATACATATTAACAGAAAAAATACAACCGCAATAGTATTTCACTTAAATAATCGCTAAAGGTATAATAAATTGTAAGACTTACCGTTTTTGTTCATCAACTGCCATTACGTACACATCACACTTAGATAAAATACAGAAGGAATAGGTACATAAAACATTACAAAGACCAAAGATTTTATTTACACTACTCCAGCGTTTTTGCATCACTTTAAGTGACATAATGATACCATACTACATCTTTAACAGAACTTAAAGTAATAAATACCGTTTTTGCAACACTTTAAGCGATATAAAATAACATCTTATAAATAAAATAGAACCTCAGGCGATTAATATAGACTTTGCAACACTTCAAGTGATACCAAATAGCATATTATAACTATAATAGAACCTTTGTATGTAACTAAACTTTTGTCACACTGTAAGTGATATAAGACTGCATCTTAAAACTTTTATAGATCTTTTGGTAATAAACACAGTATTTGCAACACTTAAAGTAATAGAAAATAGCATCTTATTACTTTAATAGTATCTTGGGTAATGAATACGGCTGTTTAACTCTTAACTATCGCCATTGGTAAGAAAATACCATATAGTAGCATTGTTATGCTACTTATTTATCACTGTTGCAGTTAATACGAGCAGCTGTAGAACTTACAAGTGCTAACACCGGTGCCTAATTCGGACTATAAGAGAGTTATAGCACGCTATATCGCTAATTTTTAGACCGCGCTAATGCTATTGGTGTTTAATTGAACAAATAACCGACTGATAAAGCGCTTATTTTATCGCTAAATTGTTAGTTGGGTCTAAGCTTAGTTACAGTATGATTACATTACTTTAAAAATATTTTAAATTATTAATACAAGAATACTAATTGTGTGACAATTTGACAACTAAAAGTTAAATTAACCGAATTTATAACAATTTTAAGGTACGAGAATTGACATGCAGAATAAAAATCTAAATAATGGCCTAAATAATCGCTGCTACTATTATAATATTAATGCTGATGATGATAATAGTTTCAACAGTCAATCATTCTATTAGGAAAGGATTGTATATACATCTGTTTTATAGCCGGGGAAAACGAAGACAATTTATTTTTAACCATCAAGCAGATGTATCTAATGCAACTTATTACAATCACATTGCCGACACATCGTACGGCTCTTTAATATAATTTGCGATGCAATACGCTAGTCGGCGCTTTACTGTAATGTTTCCGATAGGGGCATGTTCGTTACAAAACATTTTTAATATTTTCTTGTATTGCTATTAGATAAAACTCAATTCAAAATATGGGCTACATTAAAGCCTTTATGGACTTGTAGATAAGATAGACGAGAATAGAGAGATCTATACTGTACTCCTGGGTGATCGAATCAGATTATGAAGAACACAATTTCGTTGCTAAATCAAGGCAATAAATATTGTTACCGAATAAGATTTCTCAAAAATGGCAAATTATTATCAATTAAGTAGAAGTTTTGTAAGACACCTTTTATGGCATTTCTTAGGAAAGTCTTTAGCATTAAAATTATGATATTTAGATAAAAATGCATAATTTTCTAATTAAAACTTGCTTCGAATCTATAGTATTGACACCGCTTATAATACCTACTTATACAAATTTGTTATTGATGATTAAGTAACATAAATTCCTTATTTATTTAGTTAGAAGCTTAATTTCTTAATCAACTTTGATTATTATTCAATTATACCAACTTGAAACTAAGCCCTGTAACAAAACCACTACATGGTTTGATTTTAAGTAGGTAAGCAATTTGATCCATAATTGTCAGAGTTTTTAACAAATATAAAAAAAAAATATATACAACCGAATTGTATAGGTCTAATCTTCTTATAATAGTCGTTTCAAAATACCACATAAAGGACTCTCGCAAAGAGTCATTTCATTATCTAATCAAAGTTTAAAAGCATTAAAATATACTTTTATGTCTCACATAAATAAAAAGATATTATACTTGTTATCTTGAATGTGAACGTTATCGCTCTGTCGCCATTAAAGTACGTATTCGGGTGTCATACGAGCTTGCGATATACACGAAAAATGATCTTAGTATCATGAGGATTACTTACATACTCGTACATAAAATTTATAAATAAGTATAGTATGAAAAAGTATGTCTTTACAAACATTTATCGTTTAATTTTAATGCTTTTACTTTTTCTAAACCAAATTAAATCAGTCTATTTGTATTAAATAGGTTTACGCACGTAATTTGCATACGTACCTAATTAATTTGCTTAAAATTAATTAAAAAAAAAACTGATTTAAAATTCGAACAGGTGTGCCAACCTTTTTCAAAGAAAAAAGACGTAACTCTATGGTAACGGGCTTTTATGGCAGGGGTATTTTTTTTAAATATTACTTCGGATTGTTGAAAAACCTGCTATTTATATTTAATTTTTTATACTTTTATTTACTAATGCTATGCTGCTGTCTTTATTTTCTCGATAACTTACTTCCTTAAAGTCCCTTAAGTTTTCCTTGCCAAGAAGGAAATTTAGACCGTAATTCCTTAGGTTTTCCTTGCTGACAAGGAAAACCTGACTTTAAACCCAACAGGTACTATTGCTTTACAATGTTGCTGCTTACAACAATTGCACTGTTAGTAAAATACTAGACCTAATGCACGATTATACATCTTTGTAATGTTCATTGGATTGCCATCGCCACATGTTACAATTCAGACTATTTGTGCAAAGGATTAGTAATTTAGATAAGAGTACCATTACCATTAACAATTTGTTACTCCCACGAGAGCTAGATAAGTATCGGATATACAAACTAATTGCCATTGTATCATATGACATAACTTTAAATTGGATTATAGACTTCATGGTTCCACAATTGGCAGTACGTGTCTGTTGTTAAATTCGACGCTGGAGTGACGTCACGAAGTTACGAGTATGTCAGAAGTTAGAAGTCTATATTGATTTATCAGAATTAGTAACAGTGGAGTAAGGTATACGTGTACTCTTTGCTTGTTATAATATGTTTTTAAGTTAGAAAACGTCAACGTCACGTGTGGTGACGGAGTATGAATACAATATGTCAACACCCCTATCTCATCCCATAGGTGTCGTAAAATCCGACTAAGGGATTAACCGTAAAATATTATCTTTACGAAGTAAAAAGAAGGAAAACTTGAAATTAAATTCTATACCAATCCGATTAGCCAGCGGTATTAGTAGGCCAAGTATCCCTCCGTCACGGGAGGAGGCCCGTCCCTGCAGTGGGACATTTAAGGGGCTGTTATGATGATGATGAAGTTAGAAAAGTAGAGTAAAAAAGTAGGCAATGTCGAAGTACAGCCAACCCAGCGCTTACCATGAAAGAAAGTACAATAAGAAAAACATACCCACAATACAAACCAACATTTCAAGTCCTTGGAGCTTGCTGTTGGAGGTGCTGTTCACACATTTAATGAACTTTAATAAAAAATCTATATTTTAAGCAAGCAATTTAGGCTATTTTAATCAACAATACTAATTAAAAAGTTGTACAAAATTTTTAAGGTAAAAAATTAAAATTCCCCAACCTAATTATATAATCCCTTTTATATAAAAAGGTAGCACTAAGGTTTTCCGTAACTAGTTACTTATGATAATCCTCTCTGAGAAACTAAGCAGGACAGCGGTAAACACAATGCTTTCTGAAAATTTTAAAACACTCTAAATATTAAAAGCTTATGGGTACTACTTTGTATTAAGCTCTTATTTTAATTAACCTCCGACGTGAAAATGAGGTTGTTATTAGTTAGAAACTCTGTCAAAGTAACTGGCATGTGTTCTGGCTGATTTGAATGTGTTTTCTTTTTTAGAAGCCGATTTGAAATATCATTCTATCGAATTCCACTGCCTGAAATTGTCCTCATTCGACAGCTACCGTCTGCAGCACTTAGGCTATGACCAGGTCGCCTGACTTTTATTAAAATAGTATTTTTTACTTGTCATAACTTTTAAATCACCTAATTAATATGGCCCGCTACTGAAGTTAATCGACCTATGGTCGCTTTGTTGTTGCCAATAAAACATATTATTGCTCCATGAGTTTTTATTTAGCGGTTGTAAATATTTTGTGTTTACACTTTCCTACTTACTTCCGTATTTCTTTCATATATTTTCCCTCAAGAGTGTAAGACACTGTGATACCTTGAAAAACCATAAACTGCAATTACATAAACGGCTCGATCTAAAGTTAATGATCGTATCATTTGGCACAATATTGCAATAGGTACGTTTAGCAACACGAAATATAAAACCTAGATATACGAACAAATACAACAACCTCGGCAACGAAGGTCTTTTTGATTCGCAAAGATATTCAATTTATAGGCCTTAGTAACAAAATGATATAGCCTTATATAACAGAATATTGTAAGAAAGATAGTTATCGTTATGAAGTCGGCGGATGCCGTTGCATTAATGAGAACCAACACTCCGCGTTTTGTTGTCATAACAATTTTGAAATTGAATTTTGCACAGCTAAGTTTAGAAGGTATTTTAGTTCTTAATAGATTATTGTATCCAATGTAAATGGATTTGCATGAAGTGTCGAAATTTTTTGGGTAATTTGTGTAGATTTTAATGAATAAAATATAATAAGTATCAATATTATTAAATACATTTATTTTACACACGACGTCATCTAGGCCAAACAAAGCAGTGCCTGTAGGTACTAAGGGGAAGACAATTATAAAATATGTACCTAAGTATACCTATAGATAATGAATACAGCACTAATTGTTTTTCTTGTAAAATTACTTCAAAAAGAAGGAAGGATTTCAATTCGAAATGTCGGGTTCTTTTTAACTGTATTGGTATTTTTGTTGTTTTTAATAACTTTGATTAAATATTCTCGTTATAAGTAGATAATATCTCCTGTTTGATAAAATTTAATTCCGATAGAAGTTGAGAGTGATATCTATATGGTGACGAACCAATATTAATAAGAATGCAAATAAAAAAGGGTCACCCTTTTCGAACCGTGGCTAGCATAAAATTGACCAAGAAAAATGTAATAAGCAAAATACCCTTAAGGCATTTGTGTCGTAGTGTTTACAATTCATAGTTGCAACGTAGGGGTAACGGGTTCGATTTCCTTTCAATAAAAAGATTGATGTGCATAAATGCTTGTTTTGGTGTAGCTAATTTATCCGTTGTCTAGTTCTAATAGAACAAGCTCTGCTTAGTTCGGGTAATCCAAGACTTGCAAAGTTTTAGTTCAATTTTGTAACTCGAGTCACTTAAAATTATTAACGACTGGCTGACCCGTGCCCACTTCGATTGGCGGCTAAAAAACGCGTCCCTTTCTTTAACATATTTCATTACTGCTCCTCTTCTACTAGTCATAGGAAAGATTTTTTAAAATCGGTTCAGTACATCCAGAGATTACCCCCTACAACGTCGCAAACACACAAACACACAAACTTTACCTCTTTATATTATTATTAGAAGTATCAAGAGATCATTGGTATTTTTACCAATATGCGTAGGAACACATTAAATAATGAGGCAGGCACAGGATCCCCGCAGTAGACTTGCCTAATATGGTGATGATGATGATTTCTAAAGCTTTTTACGTCATAAATTATTACTGTTAATCTATAAAGAATACATACAAATTAGTTTAATAGGTATATTTAAATGTAACTCAACGTTATTGGCAAGCGAGGAATTGAACGGGAAAACGTAAATTGGGGCAAATTGCTCTCGAGGCACACATCACCGGAATATATGTCTTACCTCAGCAATACATTGCTAGGATACGAATTAACTTCATTACTTTACCTTGTTAAAATATATATTCGTCAGTGTAATGATTATAATCTATGGGGAGATGGATAAAGAATACTAAGTAACACATGCCCATCATCAGGGTGTCGTTAAGGAAGGTCCCACGGGAGACTTTAAAGGTGACTAAGAACAAAGTATCGCTATAACAGACAGAGCTATAACAGACAGAGAAGACGACAGGAAAACTTTTCCAACCCGTTGTGCCAATACATGATATAATGCACATAAACAACTAGTTTCTGGTAACCCCAATATTGATTTGACAAGCAGATAGATATTTTAAGAAAGGGAAGACTCAAAACAAACCCTATACTAATGTGCCTGGCTGGTTAAATAGTAATAGTAAAAGAAGTTTTCTTACATTACTGGCCAACAAGAACAAAAATGACATTTAAATCCTCTAGAATATAAAAACTTTCAAGAAAAGAGTTTTTTCCATCGATGAAAGCTATCTAATAAACTTAAAGACTTCAAAGTATATTAGGCCTTAATAAAAATTTATTTATACGTTAAACAAAGGAAGACTAAGGGATTTCTTCAACACCTTTTTACAAGGATTTCTACAAAATGGATCATTACAGAAAAAAGCGTACAAATGACGGTTTTATCACAGAAATGAGATCTCTTGCCGGCTAATGAATATTTGCCTTTCAAACAAAACATTAGCTAAGTGGTAATTCTACAAGATTTTTTTTCTCAATCACTTTTAATACTAATTAAAATGTGTACAAAGTACTAAACGATCTTTTGTTTACTTAACAGGTCAATCTCACGAACAATAAGTTTTAATATTCACAGCTTACTGAAGCGCCAATCGCTGAGTTGATCGGTGTTGAAACTTTTGATATAACTAGTTTGGTCCAATTTTGCTTTCAACTTGCTCTAAGCGTGAATTTGCCTGTCAATAAAGGGAGTATCGTGTATAGTAAATTTAATAAAAGTACCTTGTTAAAAACTTTTACGATTACGAACTTAATTATCCCCTGTTGAGACAGTTTGAATAATGCTTCACTTCTTGCCATCCTGACTCTCTAGGGATAGACGAATACCGTAATTTTTCGTTAAAAAACTCTTCCATCTTTTCTGATACTTCACAGGACTCGGGCGGGTAGACGAAGGAACTGTATTGAACGATTTAAAAGTTAAGTTATAGTTAACTATTAGGGCTTTCCAATTTAGCCGTTTCCCGCCGTACGGCTGCCGTACGTTTTTCGGAAGGCAAAAGCAACGTTCTTTTGTTTTCATACAAATCTTGCCATGCGGCAGCCGTGCGACACTACAAATACTCCCGTACGGCTGCCGCACGACAAGATTTGTATGAAAAACAAACGAGCATACGTTTGCCGTTCGAAAAACGCACCGAAAACACACGGCTGCCGTGTGTATGGCACGAAAGGGTTAAATTGAAAGAGTCCTTAAAAGACAAGATTCAGAAATAAAAGAGAAGATAAAAGACGTTACGACACTGAAGTTATACCTAAACTTAAACAGAAACATTTTGCCTATTTTGTTTATACTCTAAATGGAGTAAATTCTAACAGCTTATTAGTAATAAACTTTATTCAGAAACACATTTGAGGGCAGTTTCAATTAATTAGTTCTAATCAAAATAACAGTTGTTGTTATCAAATGGTAGCGAATTTGTATTTGCAATTAACAGTAGACAATGTAAACGAACACTAAATTCAATTACTAACCTGACCTTAGGGTAAAGTTGGGTAAGTTAGGGTAAAGTTAACAACGGTATGTAGTAGGCATGCGGAATTAATATTCCCTAATTTACCCCGTTTAATTTCATAGCATTTATTCATTAAACTATAACACGAATCTACGGTTCTATTAAATTTATTAATTAAACGGAATGAAATCCTAAACTAACCTAAATCTAATCACCTACTTATAGTACCTATTTAACCTTACGTATTTTAATACTAACTGGACTTGCTTTTTCATTGTTTTGCAAATATATTCTTAAGTATTCGTCTAATTGTGAATTCTTTTTTTATTTGCAACATTTTATAAGCTCTTAACTTAGCTTATTGCCATCCTCCATAGATGTAACAATTTAGCACCAAATTATTATTGTAAATGAAATTGCGGACAAAACCTATAAAATACTTTGTTTTGCTTGTGATTGATTTGACAAACCAGGAAAGGATTTCACACAACAAACTAGTTGGCAGGCAAGAATACCTGTCAGTTGTCAGGAAACGTTACATTTTTTAATTATGCAGCTCCGCTAGTCGGATTATAATTTATAACCCATTTGCTATTCCGTCTCGACTCATAATTTGCAAAATTTCAACCAAATCCATCACGTGCTTTTCGTATGAAAAGGTTATAAACATTTATACAAACAAACGTTTGCATTTATAACATTATATTCAGGACAGTTCAGTTACTTCTGACTGATTTTCAAAACAGTTAAAAAAGTTAAATGTCACTCTCTCACCAATACGTCAGCAACATTTTTCATGTCCGAAATCAAACACGAAATCTCCAATAAAACGATGCAGTAAATGACGGGAAATGTCCCAATATTGATTGATTACATTTTTATAAAATTTTTGTTCGGCGGTCAAAAGAGCCTTATCACAATGACAAGGTTTTTTAGACCTTTTTGTAAAAGCAACGGGATTAAACTTGTTTTTTCCTGAAATATGGGTCAGCAGTCACGCTCCAGTGCTTTGATTACCTATTAATTTGCTTTACGATGTAATAAAACGAGTTTTAGAAAATATGCGCGCAAAATGCGCAGTAAAAGTTAAGTAAGATTAAGTATTTCACTGAGCTTTAGTTAAAATTTTAATGTAGTTTATTCATATTGTACTTTAGTATTTTAAAAGCTTTATGGCAAGATTAACAATGAGCTAACAAACTGTTCTACTAAAACGTAATAATCATGCAGGGATGAGACAGGAGAGAGGCATAAGACCTCGCGCGGTAGAAACGTTTAGAGGACTTTAAACAGAGGTCATTTTTGGCTAATTGGCAAATGTTATCACCAACGTCATGTATGTATTTAACATTTTTCAGTGAAATTAAGTATTCCAAACTTTATCTTTAAATATCTTTTGCTACACTTTATACCATCTTTTGCCCCATTATGTTTTTGATAATCATTATGTGTTATCTTTGTGACCGATGGTATTGTAAACAGATTTTCATTTACACTCCGTGTATAAGTAAAACACCAATGCCACAGCGTACAAACCATTTCTTAAACGAAGTAAAAAGAAACATGTATCTCAATCAACCACAACAATATTTTTTTTTCACTTTAAAAAAGACAACTCCCGCACTAGTGATCATGCCCTGTGTCGCGGGGACCTTTTACAAACATCAATTAACGGACACAAAGAATACCCAGACCAGGACAATAATTTGTGGATCTCACAAATTATTGTGGGGATCGAACCCACAACCTCTTGCACGGCAGCCGCTTGCGCTACCGTCGCGCCACCGAGGTCGTCAATATGAATGTTTACAAAGCAAAACACCAAGTGAAACTGAGTTACCAAAACAGAATACAACTTGTCCCAATACACGACCTGATCATTAGCTGGAGAACTTTGTTGATGCCAATTAAACTGGCATAGAACAACACAGTGTCCTAACTGTCCACAACAAACGAACTTCATAGACTTCAGGAAACAAATTATACTGAAAGTTTTAATTATGTATAAGCGTCATGATTTGTTTTGTCTTTATTTAATTCTAATATTGTATTGTATACGTAAGTCTCGTTTTTAAATTTCATTGTTAATTTGGCAGTAGTCGGGAAAAAATGGCATGAAATGTTTGTAAGAGCCATTTTTTAATGTGTAACTAGGTATGTTTTTATTTCTACATTTACAACCATAAAGCGTTCTTTGCGGTGGGAAATCAATAAGTTTTTATGGTGACGACATCATGAACCAATCATCATAACAGCCCATTAATGTCCCACTGCAGGGACAGGCCTCCTCCCGTGACGGAGGGATCCTTGGCCTACTAATACCACGCTGGCCAGACGGATTGGTATAGGGTTTAATTTCAAGTTTTTCTTCTTTTTATTTCGTAAAGATAATATTCACGGATAGTCCCTTAGTCGGTTTTTACGACACCCATGGGATGAGATGGGGTGGTGACATATTGTATTCTTACTCCGTCGCCACATGAATCAGTGAATTTGAATAATTAAGTACGAGTATACGGCCTTATGCATATTCTTTCCTGTCAAAGATTTAAAAATCAAAGCCGAAATGTAACCTGTTTTTAAAAGTTGCACTGCATGGCTACTTCAATGGCGAACAGCAACTTAGCTTACTTAAACTATGCTACGTGGATGGATTTTTATTAAGAATTTCTTCTTTTGCAGTCATAATGGCATACCTAAGAATTTTTGACTTTTAGAAATTTCATCGAAAATGTTAGGGTGGTAACTGAAGTATTTTATTCCATAATCACAAGGACAATGAAATTATAAACCCAGCCATCTGAAGGTTAGCCTCTAGATAAAGGATAGATCACTAGATAGGTTACATAATCTAGATTTCGTTAAGGTTTCTAATCAAAGTTTTGGTAGCTAGTATTACCTTATCAGAAACTTTAGGGTCTTTGCTTGTTTCTTAGTTAACGATAATTTAATCCTAGCTTAGACCATTTTATAAATTTGATAGTTTACTAATTAGTGTTAACACACATATATAGTTTACTAATTAGTGTTAAGATAACGACGATGGGGCGTACAATTTTGGAAGTAAATTGATAAGAGAGAAGGGTACAAGGTTTTTCGCGGTGGATGCGATTATGTACGGTATATTAATGATAGTTTACTGGGTCCTGTAGACGTAATTATAATTATTTTAACTCTGGTCTTTTAGTTTTCTTTTTGTCCTTCGTTGGCTGTTATAAGCCTCAGCGTTACACTCATAGATATCTGAAGGTTACACTTCACTACGTTATAGAGGTTGGCAATCAAGGTGGCCTGTCCTGCAGCGTAACTTTTAAGGGTCCATATGGTACAAAAATTCAACGTATCTAACTCTTAAATATACATAAGATCCAAATAAAAACTATCTATCTACTATCATGTAGTAAGTAGTTAGTGTCCTCTGGCTTACAGCCAACAAGTTACTCAAGTGACTTGCCTCGGTAAAACTGTGTGCCATTTAATGTAATTTTACAATATGCGCGGAGAGATAACAAAAATTTGGGAGTAGCAGTCCTGTCTTTGGATTACTACTGATGTTTGTACTTTTAGGTACGCTGAGTTTTTATTTCAGGTTATTTATAAAGTCGGTGCTTCATAATAATTTAGTCTAAAACTGATATGGTGAATAATTTACAAAACCATTCGTAATACATAACTAGGCAATTAAAATAATGATTCAGTTCTGCGGTAACAAACATAACATAAAATAGCACTAGATTTTTTCAGAAATACACGTAACAAACCTTTTATAAAACCCAGGGCAACAAGGAATTAGTGAGATAAGTCACTTTTATCAATAGACTAGCTGATCCGTGCCCACTTCGTAGGGCGGCGAAAAGAACGTTATTAAGCGTCACCTTTTTAAACATATTTGATTACTGCTCCACTTCTATTAGTCATAGCGTGATATTATATAGCCTATGACACTCCCTGATAAATGGACTATTCAACACAGAAATAATTTCTAAAATCAGTTCATTAGATCCAAATATTACCCATTACAACGTCACAAACACACAAACTTTACCTCTTTATAATATTAGTATAGATGAGACCCTTCCCTGCAGGGTGGCACACTTACACAATCTCTGTTAACATTTTTAGAATGATTAACGCATATAAATTCAACTCAACATTACTACAAATTTTCTACACTTTACAGCAATTAACTTCATTGTGTTGATTCAATGAATATAACGCCATATTGGTTTTCATACAAAGGATAGCAAATGTGCTTTATAATTTAACATGAAATATAATGAACATAAAGTATAACACGTTATTACTCTGCAGAATTAGTGAGTGGACAGAGGCATTACAATGGACTCGTATAACTAACATAAAATAATGTCTTTTGCCTTGTTGACTTCGCTCATTAAAATTTGTAGCTAATTAATTAATTTGTGACTGATTGCGGATTCAACACAGAGATAAAAAAAAAATTTTTTTATTGAAGTTCTGTTTATTATGACAATGCATTATTGTTCCTATGCGACGGCCTAGACATAGGCCTTTCCTAAATATTGCCACCTTGCGCGCCTTCTGGGCCTCGCTCATCACTCAGTGTCCCTCCTACGACGCTTCTCTTACGACCGAATTTAATTTGGCCTCCGTATCATTCATCCTTACGTGGGGTGGTACAGAGTACTAAGTATGTGAAGTTTTTTTTTTTCTGTTTTCGTAGTGATGGTATTTGCGTGCCTTCCCTTTGTTTCCATTTATGACACACAAGGGATGGGGCCGTGTCACCTGTTATTAATAATTTTATTGTATCCAGTTAATTAATTCATATTACTTTTAATACATTAGTTACGAGATGTATCTATCTACAAAAAAACTTTGAGCTTTAAGTTTATGTGGGATCGATAGTTTTCTTTTAAAATATTTTTTTTGTCATAAGTACCTACCTGTACAGTCACGAGCAATAATATGTACACATTTTCGCATTTTGTAAACCAGTTATCTAAAGTTCTGCCAATCCAAAATTGAAAATTCGAAGATTAATTCAAAACTGTACGGAACCTCTTCTAAATTACGAATTCATTTTGATATTGTAATGTCTAGATAAACGTGCAGATAGTTTAGAAAATTTGAAAATGTGTACATATTATTGCTCGTGACTGTACCTACTATTGGTTTTTGCATTGCTAGCTCTCTCTTCCATTAATAATATTTAGTATCAGAATTATTTGGTGGTGGGATTATTATTAGGATACGATGAGGCTGGCATACCTTTGCAAGGTCAAAGCCTCTAAATAAAAAAAATAAAAAAAATATCTTATTGACAATGAAATGTGAAACAACATCGTGACTCTGTTCCTGATATTAGTAGAACATTGTCCTCCATCTCTGCTTAAAACAATTTCATTACACATGTAAATTATTTATTGTGCCCATACCTTAAGACACAAAGAACACGATGCGTATAGAATTAGATAATTTACACGTACATTTAGTTTTGTAAACCGTTGAGGTCAAGAGGTTACAGATGTAGCAATAAGCTCCTTCATATTATTAGGATCATTGTATCGTTAGCCATCTTTGTTTAATAACATACCCTCATTCAATATAATCTAATACATACTTACTTACATACATTACATTCACGCTTACTATTGGGTAGGCAGAAATTACGAAATGTCTGCTTATGATCGTTACAAACGTGATTTGGTTTTTTGATAGAGGAAATGAAAATTAAAAAGATTGAAGAATTCTTCTATGAGTAAAAAGGAATTTGCCATAACTATCATCATAACAGCCCATTAATGTCCCATTGCAAGGACGGGGCTCCTCCCATGACGGACAGATACTTGGCCTACTAATACCAAGCTGGCCAGGCGGATTGGTAGGTATATGGTTTTATTTCAAGTTTTCCTTCTTTTATTTCGTAAAGATAATATTCATGGATGGTCCCTTAGTCGCTTTGTACGACACCCATGGGATGCGGTGGGGGCCATAACTATACTTTAATATAATTTTATTATAACTGTGTACATATATTTGTACAATAAATTGTTATTTAACATTTAAATAATAGAGTACATCATAAAATTAATGTAAACATAAAAAAGCATTTAGAAAATGTGGTGTACCACCACACAAAGCTCAACATTTTCTTTGCAGAACTATTTACTTGGAATGCACTGAAATTGTTGCTTAAATGAACCAAAAGGGACATGGCAAACGTTACAATACAGCGAAAATAAATACCACTGGAATTAACTCGTAAAACGGGAGGGCCTTTACTTACAGTATCTCAACGTTGGTTATAAAGTGCTTATACAATTTTTTTACAATCTGACACGAGTTTATGTAAGTAAGGCTTTGTCTATCTTGAATTTCTTAAAGTATACAAAAGGGGTTCCCAATTTTAGTGCAAAAGTTGATGATTCGATTTTTAAAATATCGAACACGGTGTCGCGATAATTCAGTTGTACGATGTTTAAAATATTTTTTAGATCATCATCATAACAAGCCATTAATCTCCCACTGCAGGGACGGGCCTCCTCCCGTGACGGAGGGATACTTGGCCTCCTAATACCCCGCTGGCCAAAGGGACTATACCAATCCCTTTAGCCAGCGAGCCAGGTTTAATTTCAAGTTTTCCTTCTTTTTATTTTGTAAAGATAATAATGACGGATAGTTCCTTAGTAGGTTAGTACGACATCCATGGGATGAGATGGGATGGTGACATATTGTATTCTTATTCCGTCACCACACGGAACCATCAGGTTTGATACTATCATATTGTTGATACTAAATTTAATAAAAGAATATGTAATAAGAAAAATCCGGTCCTACAAGTTCAGGTTTTGAGATTGAAATAGATTTGAGACAATCAGAAATTTTCATAGGTACCCGTTTATCTGGTTTTTACTAAAAATAATAAATACACAAGCACAGTAGAAATGAATTTTATTATTTTAAGTATCACTTGTTGCCTCAGGCTGACGTTTGGCTCTAAGCCAACACAGCCAGCCTTTTAAAATATGTTTTATCTTAAATGTCCATCACCTAACGTTTTGTTTTAGATTAAAAGTGGCAGAATAGATTTCATTTTTAAATTTAAAAGATCAGTACCGTTAGTCTGAATTTTTAAAATGTTTTTGAAAACAATCCTAACCTTTTTAAAATGATGTTTTAAATGTTTTTACAAAACGTAAAAAAAGATAATAATATGAGATGAAAATAAAATACTAAATTAATTTACACATATTTTTCTATTTAAAGTACCTAATTGTTTCAGCATCTAGGCTTTTATGGAAATGACATACTGGACTAACGGTACAGTTCAGTTAAAAATAAAACGATGTTCAGTTCTATTAAAAACAAAAATGAGGTATAATTTTGAAGTTATTATCTTGACACATTTCACTTTTACTTTCGAAACATATAAGCTAGTAAGTTATAAGTTTAACAATAATTATTATTATTACTTACAAAATATGGCAGTTTGGACTTAAAGACTATGTTTGAAAATGTACATCGAATTCATACAGCTTAAAAAAAATGGGTATTCTGTTAGATATTGAAAGTATTATTGTGTCCTCTCCAAACAAGGTGGTATATTAAGAAATACCCTTAAATACTACTAAACCTTCAAGCAGTCGTTGATGTGATAAGGTTGGAGGGTAGTACAATACAGTAGCTTTAGCTATTTTATACGGGTCTAGTTCATAATATCGACAGTCGCTACATCGATGGTCGCTGTATCGCAAACGTTCCATCGACGGGCTAATGTATCGACAGTAGTCTAAATCGACGGTACGCTACATCGACAGTACATTAAATCGACTGTATTCTATATCGACAGTGCACCAAATCGAGAGTAGTAGCTTTTGTCGCACACTGAGCATGTTTGTAAAGCACCGGGTTGTAATGCATCTGGTACGGTGAACATTTTGCATTTTACCATCAGGCGATGATAAAATTGACAGATGTCAATTTAATATTACATTCTTATTTATTTCTATTTTTTTTATTCATTTATCAGAGTATTCATTTAAATTGGTTACATAATACCGTTTCACTGATAGTAGAGGTCACGGCAATTCGTACTGGCTATCAAAAAACTAATAAAAATTGAATAAGGTCCTTATCTATATCACAGTCTTATTACAACATTTATTAAATAACTTGATTGGATACTAAAGTCTCTTTCAAATAACACAATATAAAAAGAACTGTAATTCTTGCAACGTAAATCCAATAAATCGGATTAGTAACTGCAGGGCGTTGATACGCTTCAGATAATTTGACACAGCCTCATCGACTCCGTTAATCCTAGTTCAAATCAATATTACTTTATTCCTTATCTTTAAGTTGCTGGTAAAAAGCCTTTGCTGCTTTCAGTGCATCTATTACAAATTTGTCATCGCAAGGATTGTCGTCAAAGAAAAATGCTCCACAGTTTAAGCTTTCTGAACAATATTCGTTCATTTGATTGTCTTTGCAGCATCCTAGGATAGCTCTGGCACAAGGTGTAAGTCTCCTTGGCCTCTGTGGTATACCATTTCTAGCTTGTAGTATGTATACAAGCTCTTCGTAAGATAAATTAGCTGGGGATTGTAGTGTAGAGGCAATATTTTGTTTAACCTCGGCGCAAAACGTTTGCGTAAAAAGCATTGCAGCGATGATCATTATCGTGTAGGTCGGCATGTCTGTAACAAAAAAACATACATTTTAAGTTTACCTTGTGTGAACTATGATACGGTGCCTTTGTTATGTTTAACACGAGGATATTATAGTAGCGCTTAATGTTTTGATACACCCCAGTAGCTCACAATTATCCCTCTGTGAGTATAGGCCTCGAGAGACATGTTATGTTTAGCAAAAGGTTATGGACTCTGAGTAGTGTAAAGTAAACGTTACCAAATTTGGGAGCTGAGCCAATTTTACTAATGCATTATTATTTAAAGCAGAATGACGTCCATTGTTGCATGTAAGCCCGATTTACACATCGACAAGTACAGTAGCGAGTTAAGTAGAAAGTTGTTGATTAAGATTGTTTAAATAGATCTCCATCCTATTTTTTGGCGAGTTAAGTTGACGAGACGCGAGAGAGGGGGCTACTTCGTACTTAACTGGCCAAAAAATAGGATGGAGATCTATTTAAACAATCTTAATCAACAACTTACTACTTAACTCGCTACTGTACTTGTCGATGTGTAAATCGTAGACTGCCACTAATCTTTTCCAGTTTTCGACTTCTAATTCGAGTCTTTATAAACTGCATGTCAATTCTCGTTCCTTAAAATCGTTAATAATTTGGTTAAGTTCACTTGTAGTTGTCAAATTGTCTTACCTATATGTGACAATTTGACAACTAAATGTTAACTTAACCGATTTTTTAACGATTTTAAGGTACGAGTATTGACATGGTGGTTTGTTTTTCGTCATCTACTAATTTAATTTGTCTAAAGTGTGGCAAAAGCAGAGGCGTGCATAATCGTTTGTTCGAACTAAACTATTTTTAGTGATTGTAAATATGTATTTTTCGTGTACGTTAAACTTAAAAATGTCAAACTGTTCGCGATTCAAAGTATTACTTATAGTGCGGGCGTTATCTTTATAAAACAAAATATATTTTTTTTCTGTACACTTGTCAAACAGATCTCAACTACGATATTATAGAAGTAGGCACAACATATTTAACCACGTGTTATAAAACGTGATCTTGTTTAATAAATGCATTAATGTTACCAACAGAGACGTCGTGGGTTTTCCCTAGTTGAGGACAACGTACCATGAACGCGAGATAAATACCAACCAGTTTTAATACCCAAACAATCATTAAAAACATTCGTTTATTAAACATTTTTGGTATCATTATTATCGGTTCACTTCAAAACAATAACAAAATTGGTTTTAATCGTATCAAAAGAAATGTGTGAATATTTAATGTATTGTATCATTTACTTAAATGAAGAGAAATTGTATTCTTAATTTGTTTACAAATGGCTTTGTTATAATTAAAAATAAGAATAGCCAAATTGCAAATTGATAAGAGTACTTTATTCAATGGGTTCATTAATATTGATGCAACAACTGGCTGATTAATTGAAATAAAGAAAAAGTTAAACACGATTATATATCAGTCTATATACAACATGTCATTGCAGATACTCGTATACGACTCCCCCAGTAGAAGTAGAAAATAGAAGAATGACTCCTCAACTAAAGCAACTAACTAAATAATGCCACGCTAGCCAGACTGGTTGGTAAAGAATTTTGCGTCAGGTTTTACTTAATAAGAATAAAAAAAATTGAATAACTTTTAAAACACCTTTGTAAAACACATTATCTTGTTCTAAAAGATCTCACCGATTTGGTCTTTGTAAGTCCTTCAAGGGCGTTCCCTACCAAAAGGTTTCTTACTACTTTTGCACTGCTATTTTCATTTGTTAACCTCCAATCTCCCAATAACTCTTAAATTATCTACATACGTAGGTATGTAAGTAAAATATTTCTACTCTACCAGGCGGTAAGAATTCAATACGTATTGCACACTAACCCAACATGCGGGTTTTGTGTTTTTACCGCAAAAATGTATTTGATACAAACGTATTTACCTTTCTAACAATACTGTGATGTCAAGGTTAAAGTAAAGGTCATGCAGATGTGACTATTAAGTAATTTTTATAACCGCATACTTATGTAAACATTACACATAATAATTGTTTTATATGTTATACGTACGCATACACACGAATGTTATAAGAATGCGTCATAGCTATGCTTGACGTAAAGCCTTAAATCATGGTGACCTTAATTTATGTATTCGTTTTTTATGTGGTGGGGGGGCAAGGTACATAGCGCGAAGAACTGATAGGCTATCAGTGATTGCTGTATGGAGAAAGATTCTAGAATAGCGACCGTGTCCCGAAAGACGCAGGGTGAGTGACCCCTTACACGGTAGCCTGACTACCTAGTTAGGGCGATGGAAAACCTATGGATGACAAAGGCACAGGTTAGCGTAAACTAGAAATATTTAGTGGAGGCCCATGGCCGACAATGGACATCTAAGGACTGCGATTATGTCCCATTGATTGGATAAAAGTATCCGTGTGGTGACGGAGTAAGAATACAATATGTCACCACCCCATCTTATCCCATGGGTGTCGTAAAAACCGACTAAGGGACTAACCGTAAATATTATCTTTACCAAGTAAAAAGAAGGGAAACTTGAAATTTAACCTAACTTGAATTAACTTTAAATTAATTAATGGGCTGTTATGATGATTGGATAAAAGTAGTGAAATGTAGGGTCCACTTAAACATCACAAAGACATCCCAAAGAGACATAACAAAGAGTTCCCCACAGCTAAAAAATTTTTGTTATATAGTAGTTATGAACTACTTGTTTACCATTACGGAAGAAATCTTTAATACATAACTTCCTACTAAGTAACTTGCTTTACCAATAATTATATTTATAAGGATAAATTAACTAAGGTTTTTTTATTACTCATTTATTACAAACAGCCATGGAATAACTCAGAGTTCATTGCTATAAAACCTCCTGTATAATCTGTGTATTTATGTTTTTTTTTATTAATATTCTGTATTCAAGGAAGTCTACTCAAGAAACGGGTCTTATTCGTGGCCATGGAACGATATTTAAAAAAAAAATCTATAGCTGCACGATATGTATTTAAATATGTACTTTAATAAATTGTATGTAAAGCAACAAAACTAATAAAATTAAAAGCCATTGATTGTCGAAAGACCTGTTCTTCGAGTAAAAGATTAAATAAAAAAATAAAAATATTGTCACTTACTGCTTATTTTTATATCCTTTTTCGTAAATACGTGTCCTTGTTATAAACACTATTTTGTTTTATTCACGTGCTACACTATACGTCCGTCTTGCAAACGCTACACAGCGTATCTGACTAACTGAACTTATACGAAAAATAATTTATTTACCTCTTGCCTCTGCAGTTTTTTAATCTATATTGAGACGCAACTTCTTATTAAAAATTGATGTCAATAATTAAATTTCGCTTCGGAAATCGTGTTTTTGATATTGCTAAGAAATCTATTGATTTAATAGCACTTTAAATAATGGGGAAACCCACAGTTACGTAAGCAGCTGGCTTATGATGCTTAGACAATTTTATGTCCTTTATTTATTAATATGTACGGCTTTATATAACTACTATTACTTATGTATAGTTTAATTAATGCTTGGCAAAGGTTACTGGCATAGAAATATATATATATCAATATAGAGTTCATGTCATTGTAAATTTTAGCGGTTTCTGCAACTGCTTTTAAGTTATGGCTATACATCATATTAGTTAACAGGCATTCTGCTAGACATCATTTCTCATCACCAGCTTTCGACATAATATTGCATCTAACTTGTACACCTAACGTTTTCGCAACAAGATCCACATATAAAAAGAATTCAGCATGGCAATGCTTTATCGAATTTCTACACAGTCCTTGTTTAATTCAATCAATACGATTATGGATCATGAATATAATCTATTTATAATATTTTACTATAAGGGCGCCTTCAAAGGATATTGACCATTTTGGCCCAAGTGCTGCCCAGGTTTGGGAATACTTACATTGTATTCCTTACATCACCAGACATATATAAAAATAAAAAAAATAAAAAAACATCCACGGGGTTCTTGACAAAACTCATTTTTCTTCAAAAGCATTTTTGTCTATTTAAGGTGCTGTAGCGTTGTCAGTATACTTACGGTTTGTCTGTATAAACCTGTCAGCACTAAGCTAGTTGTAGCAGCTATACCAAGCGATGGTATGAGGTAGATATTGAAGTGAAAAGAAGAATGATAGTGAAACGAAAACAAGAGAATGAAG
Source organism: Schrankia costaestrigalis (assembly GCA_905475405.1). Taxonomy (NCBI): domain Eukaryota; kingdom Metazoa; phylum Arthropoda; class Insecta; order Lepidoptera; family Erebidae; genus Schrankia; species Schrankia costaestrigalis. The sequence goes on from FR997830.1 coordinate 6,634,798, forward strand.
AGTAATAATTACATAGATGAATTACTTTTTTATTAATTAGGATGATTAACATATACATATTATGATCTATTTAATAATATAAAGCAATAAGTTGTGTAAATGTATGAGAAATAAAAAAATAAGCGCTGTCCCGTAGCCGAGAAGAATGATAGTGAAACGAAAACAAGAGAATGAAGAGTATTATTTACATAGATAAATTACTTTTTTATTAATTAGGATGATTAACATAATTATACATAAGAACTTTTTACTAATATAAAGCAATAAGTTGTGTAAACGTGTGAGAAATAAAAAAAAAATAAGCGCGGTCCCGTAGCCGCGTCTCTGGTGCCACGAATAAGAATAGAATACATCAGGATAGCCAGAAGTAGGCTGAATGTTGACAATAACTTAGCTGAGTATGTTCACGAAAAACGGTTAACCCGAAAGAGTCAACTTCGATAATATTTCTGTGAGTGCGGAGAACCCTTCCTTTCCCAGGTTAACACTTGAACAATTGACTCTCTTTGCTGTATCATGTATATTTAGGGACGTATCAAATAAAACTCGCACCTAGCTATTACAGCGAGCATATACGTACCACAGAGTCATTTATTGTTCAGAAGTACAACGGTCAACTCACGGATCTACCTGTCTTTTTGATGCCCTCGACCAATGTGCTACTTATTCGTGCGCACATAAAGAGCCGCCATACATCGTCAAAAGTGTACCATTGCTTCATTTTAATTGACGAGAATAAACAGGGTCTTGATTCCATTACACACTACTGCTGCTTATGTTTTACTGGACGACGAACTATCGGCAGTTGTGGCCACGTGGTGTGTATTGTTTGGTATTTGGGATGGGCTAGGCACCAAGACGCTGTGACGCGCCCTGCTTTATTTTTAGATAATATTATTATATGTAGATGACGATGAGGATTGAACAGATTATTTATAATAATAAATACATTATTTTCTAATATACAACCTTTTATTTTAGAAAGAATAGTTGCACCATAAGCTGATGCTAACTAAACAAAATAATAATTATTGTTTAGGTTTTACATTGATGAGATAGTGACTGTTGTCTTCTGTAAAACCTAGACAAAATATTTTTTTTCTAAATACTCCTCGGATAGATTACGAAAAGCTTTAGGTTACAGATTAGTATAAGTCTAAGGACCATTATGAACTATGTCTTAGTAGTGGGCAGCATTTGGGCCAACGTTCATACAAACGTGGTCAATGTCCTTTGCCGCTAAGTGTCGCGCGGACGCAGCGCTGCAGTCGCGCTGCCTCCGCGCGACGCTTAGCGGCAAATTTGAAGGCGCCCTAAGAGTTATATTACATTGTCCTATATGTAAACTTTCTTATAAGAACCACCAACAATAGAATAATTAAGATCAAAATTGTTAAAAAAATTGGCTACGTCTGTCTGAGGTTAAAAATTAAAATTTCAACCGAACTTTGGGGGCAAGTGTATTTTACTTTGAAAGCATATTACACGTACAAGCGTACTGTATAGCATAATATTGTCTTACCTTAATCCGACATGATGTTGGCGGCAACAGCAGAACTTCATATACTCACTGCAAACATACTTAACATCAGACTGATGCATTAAATTTTTCTTTCTCCCATAGCATACGGAAGGCGCAGGTCCATGTTCTGAGGCACGTGATGGGAGAGGCCTATGTCTTGTAGTGGACTGCGATAGGCTATAATTGATTGATTGATTAAATGAAATATGACACAATGACTTAAAAATTTTATAGATCATTAGTCAAACTAAAAAAGGACAGTATAAAAAAAGTATTACTAAAAAACTTTTACTGTACATAAATGAATCCCAACTGAACTTCTAAAGCCCCGACCAATCAATCAAAGTTGAGGCTCTGAATACAGTTATTTTTTATTGCTCGTAACTAGAACTAGACATTACACAGAAGCTGTTGACCTCATTTTTGCTTTACTGACTTAAATTAAATGATTAACTGACACTAAGGTAGCATATGATCGTTCTGGTTTACCGTTTGGTGACCTGTTTTTTTTAAAATCCTGTATTCTCTATTATCTACTATATAAAAATAAGTCGGGTTTTCCTTCCTGACGCTATAACTCCAGAACGCATGAACCGACTTCCACGGTTTTGCATTCGTTTTGCAATTTCAAAAGAAAAGCGGGAAAATAATGCCCTTGCGAAGCCGGGACGGACCGCTAGTATAAATATATAGAGGAATACCTTATCTATATAGATAAGGTTCCTTCAAGTCGTGTGATACCATCGTGTCATGTCGTATGTTGTAATTTTCATTTTATTGTTATGGTGACATTATGTGTATGCTATTTAGAAACATGATTTTGAAATAACTTTAGTCCTACTGCTGAACAAAGGTCTCCCCCACAGCTTTCTAGCCAGATTTTGGTATAGGCATCTAGATGCCCACATCAGCGTTTTTGTATAACGTTATAAAAACATATCACAATATTCTAGTATTTTACTACAAACGTCACACTCATATTCGTTATTCGTGTAATGATGACTCGATCTTTTTCAAAGGAAGGTGTGTTCGAGAAACGATTAAAGGAATTACCATGTTTAAGATAAACTATGAGTAACTTTGTTCGATGAACTTTGAATTATTCTTTGAACTCGTAAAGATCAAACTACAAAATTGATACTCGAAAATACCTCTGACGTCAAAGTTACTTGAAACTATAAAATGCGTTTGCTTTTCTAATAAATCGCACAGTATAACACGTTTTTATTATTTTCAATAATGTGATAAAATTAAATTTACTAAAAGCTGCCCAAGTATTTTACTTGATATTGGCGGAATTTAAGAATCGCCATTTCAAGGGGAAAACAAGACGTTTGGGTAACAGACTATGGTATCTAAAGTGCTTTACAGACGGCAGGGCGGGCCGGGTCGTTTAATTTTACAATGAACGATAGAGCAAAGGGAATTCTATACTATAAAGGGGATCGCTGATGGTCGGCTCTAGTCTATCTCGGCATTTGTAGGTCCAAAATGATAGAGCCTTTACAACCTTTCATGTATCTTTATAGTAAGTATGTCAATCAAAGCGAATCTTACCTGTTGGGTTTAGGTAAGAATTAAATGGCGATCCTAATAATAGATGACCAGCTGACTATATTGAAGTTGCGACACACATCTGCTTAAGAGGACCTCTAAAAAGTTTCATCATCATCATCATCATCATAACAGCCCATTAATGTCCCACTGCAAGGACGGGCCTCCTCCCATGACGGAGGGATACTTAAAAAAAAAAAAGTTAACTTCTCTTAATTTTATTTTTAATAAAACTGCGTTGTTTAATTATTTTAATAATCGTTGGTTGTAATAGCTTATTTATTTATCACGTACCTATATTTATAACAAAGGAACAATGATTTATTTATAAATAATGTATTTATGATTCCTGTAAATGTAGTGAAGTTTGAGAAGAGATCAAAGAGAAACGTAACTGTTTACTAAATTCAATGAAATTCTAGTCTGCTTTTGAATACAAAAAGTTTAAAGTATCAGGTAATATATTTATTACATTACAATATATAAAACGATAAAAGTATTTGTAAAAAGTACTTTAAGCATTAGTTCCCTTACTTATAAACGCCTGTTAAATTTAATCACTGTTTAGCGAGATTTTTATCAGTAAAATCAACCTTATACCAAACAAAACCGTAAAAATGTAAGCTAATCAATTGACTAAAATTTAAGAGGCGTTTATGAGTAAGGGGATAAGTACTAAATTTAATGTCTGTTTTGTGCTAACATAGTTCTTCACCTTATTATTACAAATTATACATTTATATGGAAAGTAAAATATTTTTAGAAAATGCAGACAATGGGCATTATATTCCACTTTGATGAGGCAAAATTTTAGATTTTCTGAGCAGACCGACATTGCGTTAACAAAACAATAAATGAAGATGCAGTACAGTTACATAATAAACTCAAAAAAGTTTCTTAATCACATTGAAATACGAGTATCCAATCCCATAAATATCATATTATTTCTCAGATTTTTAGTCTGGGTCAGTATGCACATTTGCATAAGTAGTATTATGCATTACAAAGCTTGCTAAATTCAGAAACTAGCGTTACATAGACCAAGCATTTTGCTGACTATAATTATTTTAAATAATGTATTGCTAATTCAAATTGATACTTAAACATTGAACGGGAACTCTACCACCATTTTTAACAAACTGAATATTTTTTTTTATTGACAAAGTTTAAACAGATTGTTACTGAGTCAAATCTATGAATCTAAAAAGAAATATGAAGATTCTTTCGAAGATCTTCCTTCTTCTATATATTATTTAATATACACATTATTAGAAATATTGTTCTAAGATGATTGTACAAAAATCGCATTATAATAATATTGTTTTGTTAAATGGTGGTACTCCCTAAAGTTTTGATGTATTGGCTCCAATATGATTACTTTGTTCATCCACTTTTATTTACGTATAATCGTTGATACTTCTCAACGACAGCGTAAATATTATCAACGGTACATGGATTACCACTCATAAACAAACTTGAACATCCTTGACTTGAAAAACAGTCGTAAGCTACTTGCGCTTGGTGACAGCACATTAGTATAGCGCCATCACATCGTGTTGGTAAACCTCCAGAAGAAACCACTGAGATACTATTTTGAGGAGGTCGAGGTGTAGTTTGAGTTCCTGGATCATACGCAGCTGTGAACCCGCTCGGTGTTTGAGGCGTCCCAACCCCATTGAACTGGTTTTGAGTATCAGCTAAGATACCCTGCTGTGAGCCATGGTCTACTGGAGGTGGTGGCCTTGTTTGAGGTCTAAGTGGCTTGATAGGTTCAAAAGAAATTGGTCGACTATTGTCTTGTCCGGCTTGTCTTACTGTGGTGTCATTAATGAGAAGTCCCCAATTTTGCCTTTCGTCCTCCATTGAACTTACACGGTTTACAATATCTGGTAAATTTTGATCGTTAGTAGTTGAGGGTGTTTGACCGGTATTCTGATTATTCTGATTACAAGCACAATTCGTTGGCGGGACGTATAATACTGGTAAGAAAACAGGGAAATGTGATACGGGTGCTATAGTCGGTGGTAACGATGGCTGTCTTATAATATTTGCTATTTCTTGCACGCGTTTGTGAATTTCAACCAAAGGATCTGCGCCGTGAATTGCAGGATCTGTATAATCGTTTCCTCGACTAAATCCGGGGTAATTTTGAAAGTTTGGTGGTCCCCCAAACCCATATGGATTAAAATATCTTTTCCTACGAGGAGTTTCTGTAGGAATAGTATCTTCATGATCTTTCGACGTTGGATCAAGTTTATCATCGGGTTTTTCTACTTTAGCTATATCTTCTATCTTACTTACGTCCGGTGCAGCTTGGACGTAGATTTGAAAGATGAGTATGCCGAAAAATATATGGTTTAAAGATGCCATCTGTAACAAAAGAAAGCTTCATGAAATATGGTTACAAATGCTATGTTTAAATGTCTTTTTTTTCGTTGATTTTTTTTTTGTAATTAAGTAAACGCTATGAAGATTTAACCATTTCAAGAGTCTGTCAAATACATGCTATTAATTTCAGTCACTTCTAAAAAGGGCTAGACTAAAAATTGAAAGCACAATCTCACTACAAGATCACTTCGCTATAAATTACAAAGGAGACTTGACAAACAATAAGTTTTCAGAAAAACCCTTTAAAAGAAAACAAAGATGCAATTAAAGAAAGAGTTAAATGCAAAAACGATTGCAAAAACACAGTGTTTGTCTTTTATATCCCGATATAGGTGTTAAGGTGTGTTTATATTGGGGATTATTTATTTTCAGTCATTGCTATTTAGGTCACGTGTTCTTCTTTTTGTTAGATATGGGTTTGGTATTGGTTTTCATTAACTGATGATTCTGCCAACGTCAAGGTGGAGAGAAAAATAATTTAAACTGCATGTCAATTCTCGTACCTAAAATCATTGAGGTAATATGTACTAATTACCTCAATGCCTAAAATTCGCTTAAGTTAACTTTTAGTTGTCAAATAGTCACACTCTAAATAAAACTTTAACACGACCACAAAAGATTACAATAATGCAATAGCAAAAACATGACAACTAAAAGTTAACCGAATTTTAATGTATGTGTGGACTGAGGGCCCATTTTTTTTTTGCGGTTTTTTGCTAATTAATCAACAAAAGTGCATAGTTAAAGTTGTTAAAGAGTTTGTTAAACGAATATCAGAGTTTGTTAAGACTTTATTCAAAAGATATATCGCTTTAAGTGGGTCCCTCAGTTCAAACACAAAATCTCCCATAATTAGATAGGTAATGAATTAAACAACATTTTTTTGTTAAAAATCCTTAGTTAAACATGTATAAAAGTATAAAAAGCATTGAAAAGCCTAATATGAGTAGGTAATAAAAAATAACAAACGTTTTAAAAGGTCCCTGAGGGCCCACTTGAATTTATCTCATAATTAATAAATTATAGCATGAACATTAAATATTCCTAAACCAAACATTTGTTAAAAGGGCAAGGATAAATTTAAAATTAAAGAAAGATCACAAACAGTGATAATTATTGTTATTTTTAAGTTTTTAAGTGGTCCCTCAGTCCACACACTATGCAAATGCTAATTGTTAAATATATAATTAAATACAACAATTACGAAAATGGGGAGCCTTTCAGTGCATAGTTAATTTTGTATTTTATCGATCTGTATTTATCTTGTGTCTGGTTTATTTATATTTTTTGTCATTTTAACTGTTTTATTAATTTTCATACTAAGTCTGGTGTGGGGTGTCCACGTTTTAAGAAAACGACTGTATATTTGTTTTTAATGTCATTTATTATTAATTTAGATATTTATTTATTTATAATTAGGATAACCCACGAAAAATACACAAAGTCAATCAGAAATAATACAATATTTAAGTAGCTCAAGCAACAGTGCTGATTCCATTACAAGTTGCCACGGCAAGCAAAACATTACACAATATTAATATTAATCAATTAAATCTAAATTGCAATCATTTTTTAAATGTAAAAAATAAAACAATAAAATTTGCAATACTGTAAAATTAAAATGTATTAAAATTTTAAGTTTTAGACAAGTGACAGGTTATATTATTAATTAGCTACAATCGTAATACATATCTGTATGTCTATACATATAAATAAAATTGGAGTGTCTGTTTGTAACACGAAATCCACAGTTTTTAAGGTTCCGTACGCAAAGGGTAAAAACGGAACCCCAATTACTAAAGCTCCGCTGTCCGTCCGTCCATCTGTATGTCACGAGGCTGTATCTCATGAACCATGGCAGTTAGAAAGTTGAAACTTTCACAGATTATGTATTTTAGTTGCCGTTATAGCAACAAATACTAAAAACAAAATAAAATAAATATTTAAGGGTTATTTATTTTATATTGGAAAAATAATTTTTGACAGCTAAGTCACGTCGTAAATTTTTTAAAAGATGAGTCGTGAAGTCATCGCATTCTGGCGCGAAAATAAATAAGGTAGAATAATAATACAATTTTATTTTATTTTAATTTAAAATTAATATTCGTAACTGAACGAATTCACGATAATCAACAAGCTGACAGTTTACCACAGATTTGAGAGTTCTACTTTCTTTTATATGGTTCTTGTTTTTATGGATTTGAGAGTTACTATATAAATAAATAATTTAGAATAAAACTGTCAATATCTACTGCTATTATAAGAGGTCAGAGTGAAAGTAAAATAAAAAAAATATTTCAAAAGTTATGTAGACTAAATTATTATGTTTTATAACATTTTTATCAATTTATTATTAACTGCAATACGGGACCATAAGAATTCTATGTCATAATTTTGGAAAATTTAAAGATTAGGTACTTCGTAATATATATTTTTTTAAATCATTAATTTAACAGGAACATGTATTTTTTTATTGTTTGTTTACGTTTGCATCAAATAGCACTCAATTCGGTCCGCATACGGCCCAACACAATTACAACTATTTACTTTTATCTCACACTTTATGACTATGCAGAAACTTTAAAACGTAATGTAACATCATTAATGTATGTAATGGATCTTGATTATCTCTTGACTGCATGGACACTCTACTTGTACGAAAAACATATTTTGTAAATTTTTCGTAAAAGAATTATAAAACCAGTGATAAGATAAATACAGATCGATAATATACAAAATTAACTATGCACTGAAAGGCTCCCCATTTTCGTAATTGTTGTATTTAATTATATATTTAACAATTAGCATTTGCATAGTGTGTGGACTGAGGGACCACTTAAAAACTTAAAAATAACAATAATTATCACTGTTTGTGATCTTTCTTTAATTTTAAATTTATCCTTGCCCTTTTAACAAATGGTTGGCTTAGGAATATTTAATGTTCATGCTATAATTGATTAATTATGAGATAAATTCAAGTGGGCCCTCAGGGACCTTTTAAAACGTTTGTTATTTTTTATTAGCTACTCATATTTGGCTTTTCAATGCTTTTTATACTTTTATACATGTTTAACTAAGGATTTTTACCAAAAAATTGTTGTTTAATTCATTACCTATCCAATTATGGGAGATTTTGTGTTTGAACTGAGGGACCCACTTAAAGCGATATATCTTTTGAATGAAGTCTTAACAAACTCTGATAATCGTTTAACAAACTCTTTAACAACTTTAACTATGCACTTTTGTTGATTAATCTACATAAAGCCTCAGAAAAAAAAATGGGCCCTCAGTCCACACATACATGAATTTTAGGTACGAGAATTGACATGCTGGTTGAACGATCGAGTAAATTTTTGACATTACCTTAATGTCACGTGTTAAAGTTAGCCATAGGTGATAGGGTAACTGTTAGTAGTAAGTGGTGGTAGAGTAATTAAAGTTTTCAGCTAGCAGGTGAGAATGTTATTGTGCAGTGAGTTACTATCTAGTCTCATCTTTGAAATAGACACAAATTACTCTTTAATTGTTTTATGAGAGTGCAACAGATATAATTATTATCTTTTATGTTCAATTTCTCTATCTCATGCAATGCCTGGTCCGTTTGGTAACGGAGAAAGAATACAATTTGTCACCACTCCATCTCATTCCATGGATGTCGTAGAAACCGACTAAGGGACTAACCGTAAATATTATCTTTACGAAGTAAAAAGAAGGAAAACTTGAAACTAAACCCTTTACCTACAAATCCGTCTGGCCAGCGTGGTATTAGTAGGCCAAGTATCCTTCCGTTATATTTGAAAGTCCTCAGGACACGGGGCTCGGGCTCTAGTACGGCAGCTATCTTTTTTTAAGAAAGAAAGAAAAATATTTAAAATGTGTGCCGTGTGCCCATCTCACAGACAACAGTTATCAAATCTAACGTGCGCGTGCTTTATTATCATTACAGTTATTGATATATCAACTTAATGATTAAGACAATTATATTATGTAGGTTAGTAAAATTTAACGTAGTTAATATTGTATCTCATTAGTAAGATAGATTAGTATTCCCTATTAAACAATACGCGGAATAATTAATCACTCCTAATAATCGTTACGGGTTAATGGCTTATTTATTTATGTATAATTTGGTTACAAGTAGGTATATGAAGTAGGATATAATGACCAACTAAATGACCATGTATTCAAATATTTTAGTCTTATTTAGCAAAGCTTTAATTTGTAGTTAAGACAAAGTGATGTATGTTCAGTCACAGAAAAAAATAACGAGAATTTTACAACATTTGATTTTTACAAAAGGTATTAACTTGTGTACTTATTGAGTATTTGACAAAAAGCAATATTAAGATGGCAGTAGAAATAACCTAAAGATCTAAACCTCATTATTCTTAATTATTCCTCTGAATAATTATACTTAATTCAAAAACTGCTTATAACTAACTACAAGTTATAAGCCTACAAATTCAAAGTTTTTTCTGACTTTTACACGGCATTCATTGTCAGCCACACAATCAAAACGCCCCCCTGCTTATTCCCATTACTAAAACGCACTCTATTGGAATGTGCAGGAACATTAACAATGACTAATAAGACTGTACTTAGGTTATGTTACACGGCTTAAATTACTTAGTACCCGTTAGAAAGCATAGTATGAATGTGGACATTTGTATTTGTAATTGAATGTATGCAATTGCATACTTTACATGCAATTGCATGTAAAGGGTATTTACAAGGTTGTCCTTATGTTTACTATGAATAGATTCAATAACAGACTGGTTTAGAAATCTATGCAGAGAAATGTGGGATTTCTGATTTTCATTATTTAAATAAAAAATTAAGTACCTTTTACCCCGCAACTAGGTCACGGAAAGTTCATTTAGGTAAGCAAAATTTAAATGATTTTTTTTTGCGTAAGTAACTCTAGTATTTATTTTGTAGTAAAAAAGCCTATATTACTTTGAAAAAATATAGGCTTCACCGATTAATTTTGTCCTAAGGAACTTTGTAAAAAAAAACTAGCCCAAGTTATACCTTAAAACATCAGCTAACTGCTAGTGAAACGCGTAATGTACAGTACCTATTGCAAAGTTTGTGAATACAACGTAGCCCCATTGAATAAAGATTTACCAACATTTTAATCATTGTATGTGATAATAAAATAAGCAATCAATATGAAGATGAAATAAGCTAGACGTTGATCAATTAGCGTGATAGTTACGGCTAAAGCTTAACACGGTTGACTCAAAGCTAAGTTTAAATGATTTATTAGGGCCCTTTACGTGGCTCACTAGCGCCGCCAATAGAAAAAAAATCATAATTCGCAAATAAGATAAATAATGATAAATGTTGATAACAAAGTCTTAAGAAAAGGCAATAAAGTATTTGTATAACATACTCTTTACGTTTGAAATGTTTTTCAATTAAATAAATATTGCATTATTAACAAAAACGGCCGTTTTTTTTTTCGAATGCGAAATTTAACTAATTAAAAAACATTTAAAGTGTTGAGAGTGTGTTATACAAATACTTTATTGCCTTTTCTCAAGACTTTGTTATCAACATTTAACATTATTTATCTTATTTGCGAATTATGATTTTTTTTCTAGTGGCGGCGCTAGTGAGCCCTATAAACGCTCTTAATTCAGGTCACACAAGTTGGCAACATGCGGAAAAAGAAAGTAAGTTAGTATAAATGTCACATTTGATAATATTCTTGACACATTGACATTAGCAAAGATAGTATACCATCTGTATTAGACAACGAATACTTCTATAAGTACAAGCTCTGCTTAGTTTGGGACTAGATGGCGTTGTGTGAAAGTGTGAGGAATATGTGAGGAATATATCTTTTTTTTATAAATACATACACAATATTCTACACAAAAAACACTTAGGTTTAGGCAAACATTCAGATTCGTGCACATAAAAAAGACACAATCGTTATAAGTACTGTTTTTTATTAAATTTTTTAGGGTCTATATGTTTATGTATTAGTAAGCATCACATAAAATTACTTATGATTGATTAATTTGTTTACTGCATACGAGCTTGCAGCTACTTTAATTCCATATTTAATGACAAATTCGTACAGTCAAGCTCAAGTTTTATTCAAAGCCGAAGCAACATACAAAATCATGCCTAGTCATTCACCTAGACCTGTTTCTTAGCATTCCATGTATTTTCCGTACGGGTAACGGTTCCATTGTGTGATTAATGAAGGAGCTTTTGCGACTATAACTGTATCTAGAACTTATGACCCAGATGTAAGTTTAAAGAGGCCTCCTTATAAAGCGGTCACCGCTGTCCTAACAATATTGTATGATGGAAGCCGGAGATACCTTGTATAAAGTGAACCAATAGCCCAGTAAAGGTGACCAGTAATTGATAGATGAAGGAATCTCGCCACAGAGTGAAATTAAGATGGCGGAGAAACTGCTAGCTGTCAAATGAAATGTTGATAGATGCTTGCGGTATTTGAAATGTGTTCGAAGTTCGAAATGTGAAAATTTGAACTGAACAAATTAACACATTTAACGTAGTTTTCGTGTGGCCCGCACAGAACATTCCTTCAACTTCAACTAGATTGACGAAGAGGTTGAAAATGATCATTGAAAAAAAAATTAGTCAATGCTAGAAAGATCTATGATCTGACACTAAATTCTTACTCTATTACCATACTGAGAACTTAGCTTTTACTTATCATAATAAAACAGAAATTTAAACACTATTTTTGCCTAGATTTATACACCTACTTCGCTTAGTGTCCTCTTCGTAATTTTGAAACTATTTTTGCCTAGATTTATACACCTACTTCACATAGTTTAGTATTTTAAAGTATCTCTGATTTTGATAGTTAAATAAAATTATAGTCATCAACAGTCATATTTTATCTTGACAGTTTTATTAGGTATGCACAATACTTAGTGTCCAACTTAGTCAACTCTAAGCATAGGTTTTTCCAAAACATAAGCGTAGTGTTTACTAAAAACTTATTCGTATATAAGGCGTGGTCGTATAATTTGAGAAGGATTCATTCAAAGGAGAATGGGCAAAAATATATGGAGCTTGGTCCAAATTTCCACCATCAATAAGAACTATGACATAGATGGAACACTGCGTTCTGAATCATTATAAGAAGACCGCAACCCAAAATATTTACTCAGTAAAAAGTTATGACCTCATGAGAACTTGCAATTTAAAAACCTTTTTAAGCTTAATTATTTCACTATATCTTTTAAACTACTCGATTGATTTAGGTGTACGACATTTCTTTGTAATTCATACGGTATTCTGGTTGATATAAGCTCTAAGAGCCAAAATATAATCAATGTGGCGGTCGCGGTAGGTACCTCACTACGTCAAAAAAATCAAACCCTATCATGTTGGGTATGAAATCAAATTAAAGGACTTATAGCTATCTTTATAATGCTTGTTTATTTTAAAATATTTGTAATACTGGGAAGACACAAAAATATCAACCAAGTTTGATTTATTCCTGTCTCACAGTGTGGAGTCTGTCCTCATAAGAATACATCTCATGTCTTCACCCACAATAACGTTGTCCAGATTCGCAGCTGGAAGTAGAATTGTGGGTTAGTGTCTCGCCCATCCAAAATAACAAATAATTACCATGACATGGGCACAGCACCCCACAGTTCGCATTCCATAAAGACAAGCACAGTAGTGGATCATTACATACGTGTAGTATGGTGTTGCACGTGCGAAAAATACTTTTAGCACGATTGCGAACCGTCCCGATTACATTTTTATATGAGTAGGTGCGCTAAGGTTATCATTGTTTACTTTGCAGACGATTTGAGCGTATTACAGAACAGGGGGAATCCGTCTACCATGTTTTTACTGCTTGAAATGTGGCTATGTGCGAAAAAATTAACGATTAAATAACTAAAAATACGTATTTTTAAAACAGTCATAACTTTTTTCTGAGTGAATATATTTTTGTCACCTAGTAATCAAAATTGTATGGTATTTAGTTGACTTTAAGCTTACATAGCCCTCAATAGTGGTGGAAATTTGGACCACTTTTGCTCATTGTCCTTTGTAGTTCACGTACGATTATAGACATGTGAGTCATTTGAATATTTGTTGGCAACTAAAACCTTTGTGCATCAAATATCTTCACGTTACTAACGTCTGCCACGTGGGAGCATGTATTTGAAATATATAAAACTTTATAGATGTTCTACTGTTTAGATTCTTTTCTACAAAACAGCTAAGTACAGAAACGAATGATATGTAAGTTCTTCAGTTTTAATACATATACCTAGTAGTGATCCGTGTGGTGACGGAGTAAGAATACAATATGTCACCATCCTATCTCATCCCATGGGTGTCGTAGAAACCGACTAAGGGACTACCGTGAATTTATTATCTTTACGAAATAAAAATAAGGAAAACTTGAAATTAAACCCTATACCAATCCATCTGGCCAGTGTGGTATTAGTATGCTAAATATCCCTCCGTCACGGGAGGAGGCCCGTCCCTGCAGTGGGACATTAATAGGCTGTTATGAAAAGTAGTGCATCTTTGTATTTAGATTAACTTCTGTACTTTTCTCTATTTTGTACATCGATAAAAATATGTAATAAGTGATTTGCCCTCGATTGTAATTATATTTTTTATGTATAACGATTTGATCTCACGCTATAATATCACGATTTTGTTTTTTTTTAATACGGAAGATGTTCGATGCGGATTCTTCAACAATCTTCATGAGAAATAATGTCTTCCCCTTTATTTAAGATGGGCCAACAATATCAAAAGCAAAGGTCACAGGGCCCTGCTTAATACCTATTACTTAAAGAGATTCCCTTACTCTGTCAGCCGAACCATGACGTTTACTTAATTTTTATGTTGATTACCATTTTGCATTGAAAAATAACTTACTATCATTTACACATTTATTAAATTAAAATAAGCAGAGCTTGTCTTTTTTTAATAGCCTTTAATAGCCTTTTTTTAATATTTACATACAACTAAACAAAAACAACAAAAATTAAGCCTTACATTACATTCATTCCTTACATTCAGTCATGGACACAAATCTTTGACTTGCTTGGTGATAGAGCTAACCAATCACACTCACTAATCACTTCCATAATTTATTTTATTTGTAATGAATAAATAAATTGTAATAGTTGGAAAATACTGTATGCAATTTGTTATCATAAATAACAAAGAAATAATATATTTTAGTACCTACCAGTTATGTAAATTTTAGACTTTATATGTAGTGCACTTAAGTAAAGGTATACGTATGATATTTAATGGGTATGTCTATACATTTAAGTAAAGCCCGATTTACACGTCGACAAGTACAGAAGCGAGTTAAGTAGTAAGTTATTGATTAAGTTGATTTAAATAGATCTCCATCCATAATCAACAACTTACTACTTAACTCGCTACTGTACTTGGCGATGTGTAAATTGGGCTTTAGTCTCATGTATGTATTTCATTTATCAGACTTACGGTCGACAGTCTTGCTAAGGTTGGGAATGGCACTCGTATTATGTTGTTTGATTTAGTTAAATGAAACAGAAGAAAACGATGTCTAAGCCTAACATATTTTAAATTACGTATGTGTCACAGAAAATATCAGGAAAATCGCCGTGCGTCGTACTCTGTGGTCGCACTGCTCCTAGCCGCTTCGAAATATTGAATGCAAGAGGTGTGCCTATGTGTTTGGTTTTTTAAATGTATATTGTATTTGTATTTTTGTATTTTTATTTTATTACTAGCTGACCCGTGCCCACTTCGTTGGGCGGCGAAAAAATTCGTCCGTTTTTTAAACATATTTCATTACTGCTCCACTCCTATTTGTCATAGCGTGATACTATATAGCCTATGACACTCCCCGATAAATGGACTATTCATCACAGAAAGAATTTTTAAATTTGGTTCATTAGATCCAGAGATCTTCAACGTCACAAACACGCAATCACACAAACTTTACCTCTTTATAATATTATAAGTATAGAAGTATACTTAGATAATTAGATAAACTGTTTCACTCCTTTTACAGAATTGTTTCAGAACCTTTTAATCATTAGGGAAAACAATTTACTGATTCACTGTACAATAACGTCATCAGTTGGAGCACGGGACCTAACATAGCAAGTCCCCGTGCTTCACCCAGGTGGAGAAAACCTAGGTGGAGCACGGGTCCGGACCCTAATAAACCAACACCTTTTTGAAGACAGAACTTTAGAGACTGCTTCAAAAGTCATACTGGCAGACATGTGCGAAGGTTGTTCTTTCAAGGAGAATCTTAGCACCGCGATACAGAAATGACGTCACACGTTCAACGTCATCTGTCGTCAAATTTATAAGTTAGAATTAATGACATGGCATATGAATGAATACATTTGGAGTTTGGACGTCACGTTATGATAGAATGAGATTTAAAAAATCAAAATTACTATTACTGACTAAATTTAAAAGGCGTTTATGAGTAAGGTGGTTAATGTTTTAAAAGAAAATAGAGTCTAAAGACTGCGCAGAAATAAAACGGGAATTTCATAGTAACCTATTACACACTGTTGGCATGCCCATTGATAAATAAATAAATAAACTGCCTCGATGGCGCGGCGGTGGCATTAGCTGGCTGGCGTGCATGAGGTCACGGGTTCGGTTTACATGGAGGACAATACTTTGTGTGATCCACAAATTATTGCTCTGAGTCTGAATGTTCTCTGTGTCAGTTAAATTAATGTTTGTAAAGTCCCCCGCGACACAGGGCTTGATACCTAGTATCGGATTTGTCTTTTGTCTATAAAACCAATTAAGTAACAAATTATTGCTAATTATTAACATTGGAAAAATACATAACTGACAATAAAATATAGAAATACAATCACAAAACATTAAATTATTGTTAAATGTGTTTGTGTTTATTTTATTTATTCAAAAATACTGCACGCAGCTTATCTGAAAATATATTGCAATCTAAGTTCGTAAGATGGCGCTGTTTAATATTTCACTTCGAAAATAATCATAAAACTAAAACTATTCTTGAGCACTTATAAATATCTTTTGATAGACTGAACCGATTGCAATTAAACAAAAACTAAATGGAACTTCAAGTTACCCTCAATCGTTGTGTATAAAAGTCATCTACATTGCTTACGTACATTTTACGTTACATTTAAAAATATTGCACGCAGTTTAACTCTTCATGTAGTTCAGTCTAAGTTTGAAAGATGGCGCTGTTTAATATTAATTAATTAAATTCAAATATCTTTTATTAGACTGAACCAATTGCAATAAAACAATGACTAAATGTAACTTCAACTTACGCTTAACCGTTGTGTATAAAAGTCATCTACATTGCTTTCGTACTTTTTAAGTGATGCCCGAAATAATTTTCAGGTTACAGATAAACAGACAAACATACAAAAATTCTAAAAATGCCGGAAATGGGTTCTGTTGATTGTCCTTTAACACCCTGGCTATTTTTTTTTATTTTTTTTCAATGTACAAAAACGACTTTTCTACAGTTTTATTATATGTATAGAAAAGTAAGTTACACATTGGATACAATATTTTATCTGCCAAACTGTATAACAGTTTGTCGGCATTGATATTGTATATTTCTGTACCTATCTCATTTTAGTACTAATACTTTATCTATAGTTATTAGCATTAAGTAAGTTAATAAACTGTTTGCCAATTCGCATGGAAGTATGATAATATGCGGACAACACGAATGTAGACTGCATTCCTAACAGGATAATTGTATTAAAGTGTAGTATAACAAATGCAGATTTACAATCATTGAAATGGTAATCATTTATTTGATGCTGCATTGTCTCTTCTCATTAAAGTTGAATAATTGGTAAAATAAATAGAAAATATGTCTACAAAAAAAACATAACAACTAAATGGACTGCGAAGTTTAAAAAGTACTAAGTATTACTCCAAAACTTTTAAGGATGTTTTATGCCCTTAACCGATTTACTTTCTCACAACGCAGCCCTTACAAGTTTTGAGGGTCAGTATACATAATATCCTCGCAAAAATTTTCAATATGATGAACAATGTAAAAATATATTGAACTACTATTGCAACTCAGCACATGGCTGAAGTTTAAGAGCGTTTCGTAAAATCAGTAAACCATCAGAAGAAAGTTCGCAGATATCATACTACAAGACCAAACAAAGTAAAACTTAAACATTGTCACGGTCACGTGAGGCAGGAATCAATTATGATAAAAATGGGTGCGGTAAGTCCCATTGTCCTCTGTAAGGAAGTTGAACTATAGATAGAAAAATGACCCTTATATAGATTGAAAGATCGATGAACTATAAGTCATCATCATTAGGTACAGTCTCCGTGTGGTGGCGGAGTAAGAATACAATATGTCACCACCCCATCTCATCCCATGCATGGGTGTCGTAAAAACCCGATTATGGGACTACTTATTCGTATATATTATCGTAACGAAATAAAAAGAAGAAAAACTTGAAATTAAACCCTATACCAATCCGTTTGGCTAGCGTGGTATTAGTAGGCCAAGTACCTCTCCGTCACAGGAGGAGGCCCGTCCCTGCAGTGGGAAATTAATGGCCTGTTATGATGATGGGGTAGGTAGAGTGTGATGTTTATCTAGTTATAGTTATAGATAAAATGATAAGAATAACCTCATCTTAAAAGTGCTAACCTTATAAGCATCGATCGCAACCGCAGACGGAACTCGGGTGTACTCGATTCTGAACAAATGTTTTTACATCGTACTAGGTAACTGTTTGTTCCGAAATTCAGTTCGTAATTGCGAATGCTTTCTTTCGTGAACTGTTGATTTAAATTGTATTTACAGTTTTAGTTATGGCTAAGAAAATAATGAATTCTCTATTTAAAGTAGTAAATCACTGCTTTTCGTGGAGGAACACCATGGGCGTTTTAGTCAGTAGAACGTTCTGGGAACCGAACATCGCCTGCTCGCTTAACCCGATGAATTTCCTCTATGACAAAAAAATACTGCCTCGCGAAAAAATACTGATTTGCAGCTGTAAATTTTTTAGTGCCATCCTCACACTATTGTCCTGAATGTTACTCCGGTCTATTAGTAAAGTAAGTTGATAAGATAGGTAATCTTAAAGTTCATGTGGCTAAGGCCATTATTACTGTATCGTTATGAGTTGAAAAGCATCCTTCATCGTTTTTAGCACTTGGCCTGCTAATACCAAACTGGTGAGATGGATAGGTAAAGGGTTTTACAACTAACTGTCCTTCGTTTGACTTCGTAAACAGATGTTTATGTTACTTTGCTCTTGTCCATTTTTACGATATACGTGGGATTAGATGGGATTTTTGTATTTTTGTATTTTTTGTATTTTTATTTTATTAAAAGTAAGTTACACATTGGATACAATATTTTATCTGCCAAACTGTATAACAGTTTGTCGGCAGATGATGACATCATATTGTATTCTTGCTCTCCGTAAACAGAGAGTACGATCTTGTTTGTTTTGGAGATTCTGATAATAATTTACTATAATTTGAAATGACTGGCTATTTCAATCTTTTTCCAAAAATATTTTTTATTTTTACTGATTCGTTATCCTAACTAATTACAAATGACGAGCATATATTTTAATTATAATTATAGCATTAACCTTTTTTGAGATATACCCATGTGTAAAGATGTTTTGATCTTTGTCTAAATATAGAACGCCAGTTAAAAAATAATGCAAGAATGTAAAAAATAAATAAATAAAATAAACTCAATAGGTAGTACACCTATTAATGTAGAAAAGTTTAAGAAATCAATTGTTTTTTCATAGATTTTCTAAAGGCAAGATACATGTAGGCATAAACCAATTTGTCCACGAAAAAAGGTATGACCTTCATGCCGTAAAAAGACAATGGTATATTTTCGAGTAAATATATTTAATTATTTGTCTCATCTCATCCCAAATAGTGTCTTAAAAAGTTATAAGGGGACAACTACTTCACAATCAATATCGTAACTAAAGAAATATTTAACTCAAAATCCTGTTAGGAAGTTACTGTGGAATCTGTAAGCCAAGTTAACCTTTAATCGGCAGCTATGATGATGATGACCAATTATCCTGATTGCGACTAATTAATCACTTTGTGGGGCAAATGACCTTAATCGCTGTACCTACCTGTTGCACGGAAGAATTTCATATAATATAGGCACAGACAATAGAAGTAATAGGCTTTTTTGCCAATTATTTCTATATTTACAAACAATGCATCATGATTCTTTGCAATCGAATAATTAAATTGAATAATTGTTTCGTGAGATTTCAGAGTTGCTAGCTTATATGAGATAGAGTTTACCTAATACATATTGTAATACTTTTTAAGTTTTGTTATAAAATATACAGTGACACGGCTAGTTTGGTGTCACAGAGGTTACTTACTGCAACTGCTGTGTCTGTGAATCTAAAGCAGGACTATTACTTTTTTTTGTATTATATGTAATGTTTTGTCACCCTCTTTAGTTTTACTTTTTTGTTTTTTTAGGGTTCCGTACCAGTTTTGAAAAACGGAACCCTTATAGGATCACTTTGTTGTCCGTCTGTCCGTCTGTCCGTCTGTCTGTCAAGACCATTTATCTCAGGAACGCGTGTAGGTATCAAGCTGAAATTTTCACCAAATACTAAGGCTTGTTGCCTCTTAGTGCTGTTAAAAAATTCAAAGTGCTAATCCAACGCAATCAAGAGATATTTATAGCCGTTTTTGTCGCAAAATTTAGAGGGGTAAGGGCAAAAACCTACAGGGTACTTCCAGTCTACCTACAAACTTGAAATTTGGCATGGAGCAAGGTCTTGTAGTACATGTAATGGGAAAATTCCGCAAACCTTAAATTTTTGCTTCAATCACATTATATTTTGATTTCATAGAATTTTGGCGGGAAAGCTGAGTCACGTGACCTGTGACGTCATAGAATTTTGACAGCTGTCAAAGCGACAGCTGTCGCTTTTGACAGATGGAACGTGACGTCATAGAGTTTTTGACAGATGAGTCGTGACGTCACAGAATTTTGGCGGAAAAACATTTTGTGAGAGTTGAGTCATGACGTCATTGAATTTTTGACAGATGAGTCGTGACGTCACAGAATTTTTGACAGATGAGTTGTGACGTCATATTATTTTGGCGGGAAAATATTTCAGACACCCGTCACTTTGACAGCTGTCACTTTTGACAGGTGTGCGTGACGTCATAGAATTTTTGACAGATGAGTCGTGACGTCACAGAATTTTTGACAGATGAGTTGTGACGTCATAGTATTTTGGCGGGAAAATATTTTAGACACCCGTCACTTTGACAGCTGTCACGTTTGACAGATGTGCGTGACGTCATAGAATTATTGACAGATGAGTCGTGACGTCACAGAATTTTGGCGGGAAAATATATTATGACAGCTGAGTCGTGACGTCATTGAATTTTTGACAGATGAGTCGTGACGTCACATAATTTTTGACAGATGAGTTGTGACGTCATAGTATTTTGGCGGGAAAATATTTTTTAACAGAGCTGAGTCGTGCCGTCATTGAATTTTGGCGGGAAAAATAGTATTTAAACAGCCGAGTCCTGACGTTATCACAATTTGGCAAATAGGTTTGTACGGAACCCTCGGTGCGCGAGTCAGACTCGCACTTGACCGGTTTTAATTTTATATATTACTAGGTATACATTAAGTTTAATTTTATTATATAACTATAGGTTAGGTTTAGGTTTAATTTTAGATCAAAAACCATTGATTTTATTGTTATAAATTATATGTACTCATGTTACTTACCTCGTTTTTAATTGTCGCGGAACTTTTTATTGGCATAGTTAATTGTAAATGCAACCAGTTTTGGTTGCATACTAATCAACTAACCCTGTCATTTGTTAAAAATGCTGTTAAGTTTCCTTAAATAAATAAATAAATAAATACTAAATGTTAGTTTTTTATCACATAAATATTTGATTCGAAAGTTATTTTAGTGAGTCTGAAAAATCTTTGTGTCCGTGTCTTATTTCTGCGTTTAAATGTGTAAAAAAAATGAAATCGAAATTTATTTCATTGTAAAAGTTGTTCAAAATAGTGTGTTTAAGTATCAACTCTCTAGATGTAATATTTATTAGACAATCATATTTTTTTTTTCAAAATCTTGTACCAAATTGATAATAAAACTTATACTTTACCTTACGTTTCAAGGTACGAGTAGGTACTGTGCAGTTCCCGTTTGGCTATTTGACAGTTTTCCCACGTTAAAAATATCGATAGTCTACAATAAAAGACGACCTTATGTTTAAGGAAGACAAATCACTGTGATTAGACATACCTACTCATTGTATCCGCATTATAATTGAAAACACGAAACACATTAAGTAAACATTGCAAATGTTAAACATGTTGTTAGTTGTAATAAAAACTCAATTGACGATTCGTTTTGCAATGATCTGCGTTTACCTTTACCTATTGTTCTTTTTTCTTTGTTTTAATGTACAAATTACCCAATATTGTTTTCCTAAAATAGCATCGTCTTTACCTCTGTCTGAAGGCAAAGTAAAACCCATATTCCTAACAACAGTATTGCAACGTTTGACTTCTCACGGCAGAAGGTAAATCTTTTCTCTCGATGATGAATGTAATCTTAGCCTACATGCTACCAAGCTTACTTAACAAGTTGGTCATTACCAACCTGTCTTACACCTTGTTTCAAGAGAGATCTACTTTTGCGACGATGCATGTTATGCTTGTCAAACCTCCTACGTCGGTCTCTTTTTTTTTTTTTTAAAACGTTTTTTTTTGTAAAACACTTAACAATAATTTACAATTTTTTTATTTGCCAAACTGTAATACAGTTTGTCGGCAAACTGTAATTAACTTTGACGCTGGTGTTCATAATTCATGCTCTTTGTTTTTATCTGACAATAGAGTCGAGTATTGAGGGAAGTTTTCGAATGTCGAGCCTATACTAGTCCTGAAAATAAACTTCCCATGGGTGTCGTAAAAAGCGACTAAGGGACCCTATCCGTGAATATAATCGTTACGAAATAAAAAGGAAAATCTAAAATTAAACCCTTTACCAATCCGTCTGGCCAACGTGGTATTAGTAGGCCAAGTATCCCTTCGACATGAGAGGAGGCCCGTACCTGCAGTGGGACATTAATGGGCTGTTATGATGAAAATACCCTTGACCAAACCATCGCTGAGTTGGATAATTGATAGTATTAGTTAGGACTTTACCTTCTATTGCAATAATATTACTAAGTAAGTATTATATTTACCTCGATTATTAAGAACTATGAGCGGAAAAACTTTGATAATAATAATAGTTCATAGGCCTTTACCAAATAGGAAAATACTTATTAATTTCTACTTGATATTGTTGAGTTTTTTGCTAAAGTAGTAGATTTGTTCTTGTGCTATCAGATTTCCTTCTATCTTTTATTTCTTTTTACTCTTTTGAAATGCCATGTTTAAATGCTTTAAAATTAAATTTCTATTACTATTTATGATTATTTTTAAAACAGATACTTGATATAATTGAACAGCGTTTTGATAACAATTAGTAGTGTTCAGAAATAAATATAAAAATAGTGATGTAATATTTTTATCATCGGAAAAACTAATCACTGGTCAGAATACTATAATTATCTCATAGCTTTACTATACAACTATACAATGAACAATCAGTATATTGTCATCACTAAGTATGTAGGACGTAATAATAGACGTGAGTGGTTTTATATAGATAAGCGAACCATTCAACCTGTGGTCGGAAAGATGACAATGTGTAGGGAACTCATTCTTTTGCTGAGTTACAATTGTATATTAAGATATTACTTACTAATCTTAATCATATTTGTATGAAAAAGAAATAAGGCTATAAGAAACGTATTGATTAAAGAAATGGGCTAACTCGGCGTCTTTTTTGAAGGATAAAATCCGGAACGAGGTTATCCGACAAAGAACCAAAGCTACCGACATAGCTCGTAGTATTAGAAAGCTGAAGTGGCAATGGGCTGGTCATATCTGTCGAAGGACATCGGCCATCGTGTCCTAGAGTGGAGACCGCGACTCGGCAAACGTAGTGTAGGACCCCCCCCAGCTAGGTGGACCGACGACCTCATAAAGGTCTCTGGGTCGGACTAAATGCGGAAGGCGCAGGCGCACTTTGGCGCGTGTTGGGAGAGGGAGATGTTCAGCAGCGGACTGCAATAGGCTAGTTGATTGATTGATTAAAAGGAATGAGAAGTAGTCGTAGACGCTGCAAAATTATGTAGTCTAAGTAGTAAAGAACTCATACGCAACTTTGGTTAAGTTTGTATACACAAACGAAGCGGTGGTTTATAATCGTTTTTAAATTTATATTTATTTAATATCAAGACTACTTTATAATTAATTAAGATCCTATGTTACTAATTAATAACTCATTTTCTTAATGGTGCAGCAATGATCTAATGTTTAAGTTGTTCTAAAAATTACTGCAAACATACAAAATTACTAATAGGTACGTTTGCCCCTTGGTATCAGTAGGCCAAGTTAATTTTCGATATCAGAGGAAGTTCGTCCTTTCTGTGATACACCTAAGGGCTGGTATCATTTAATAGTTCATTAAGAGCCAGGAAGTTTAGACTTGGGGTTGTCCTTTAGACATGGTCTCAATTAAAAACTATAGAATATTTAAGTTAGTATAACCTTTTTAATAATTTAGTAGAGTTTTAACCTTATACAGTTTTAATATTTTGAATAGTTAATTTAGTGTTTACAATTTGCGCTTACTCATTAAAATATTAATTGCTTATAAATCATCACTTTGTAGACAAATTTTAATGCAAAATCCTTCAATGTTTATTGGACAGGTTGCAAATAACTTTCAAATTACATACACGTTTGTATGAACTAGTAGTTATTGAAGGTCTTGTGGAAATAGGAACCAATCGAGTGACATGTTTAATGTATTTTGACTTCCCACTGTAGCTTCTGGTTTTACAAAAGTTTAGTAGGAACTTGGTTGATTATATTCAGAATTTTATTTAATTTGTATTGCATTTCTTTCGATAAATTACAATAAGTTTGTAAGTTGAAGCCTTATTTCAAGTAAACTTAAAATTAATAAATTCAGAGGTAGGAGTCGATCCGGATGTCCCTGGGTATATCAGATGCCTTGCCATCGCTTTGTTATTCTTATATATATAAGTTACAGCAACCCTAGTATTATACAGTATAAATATTACAAATCTATGCAGAAGTAAACGCAGGTGTAACTCTCTTTATAATTAATTAAAATAATAATCCGAAAGTGCGCGTCCATTATTTGCAAATGGTGTTCGTTGTCGCGCCATGCGCTGCGTTTGTCTCTTTACAGTTATTTGTTTGGTTTTCAAAGAGCTTTAAATTAATATTTAAAATGCAACATTCAGTTCTGTTTTTAAGTAAAAACCAATAAACTATGAAACAAGCTTCCATCATTTGGCCAGACCGGCAAGGTAAAGACGACGCGACGGAGTAAAGTTTTTGACCGATTTGAGTTGCTTGTCTTTATTTCTGGTGGACTGTATTCGAGTTTGCTATTCGATTTTATATGGTCTGATTGTATTTCTATTGAAATTTGTATATATTTTATAAAAAAAACATACTTAATTACCCCCATCACTACCTGACATTAACATTAACCCAGTTTGAAATAAGCTTATGTACCAACACACTAAGTGAATATAATCCATTATAAAAACCCGGAGGTCACACAATAATGTTAATTGAATAATGTTTTGTATCACCTACTACAACGACACATATTATGTACTTACTAAGTACAGGATAATTTTGTAATCCAACCTTGATCTTGTATTAAGATTAAAATACGGATTTTCAATCCTGATCCGTATACCTGGCGATATTTGTGTGGCGTAGATGCTTGTAATCAATAGCTACTACGCAAAGGACTCGGGTTCTGTTGCAATGCAAATCTTTGTATGTATGTTTTTACAAAAGTTGTGTAGGTATATCCGTAGATGACATTGTGTGAATGTGTAAGGAATATTATTATTATTACTTGCTTGTAATTCCTTAAATTACAAAAACCGTGAAATCAAAATGAAAATGTTCCTTTCTACTGTACAGTAACGTAGGACAGCTTGGCGTACCTTGTTGGTCAGACGAATTGGTAAAGGGTTTTTAGACTAGTTTTCTAGTAGAGATAATATCTCAGAAAGTTACATGACTTTTGAGACAACCATAAGATGGCATCGGGTTGTGACAACGTCTTTATTCCATCAATAAAAGGAATACTTAACCATGTTTAAAAATATACAGTGACATGCTCAAGTGGTAGAATTAAACTTATACTTCTAAATTACAAAATACTTACTTACATAAAAATATCTCACGACTGTTTTAAATATAGTTCTTGTAAGCAAACTAATGAATGGGTACATAAAAATGCATCGTGATTTTGTTCTCACAAATCAATGCCAGTACCAATTTATCGTGATCATCATGACCTGAAGTTGATCCTTCACTTTATTCATGATGCACTTTATGCATGAACCAACCACGATGCATTCAAACATTAATACACGAACGTCCTCTTTTGGTTCTACATTTCGTTGTAATTGTGACTCATACACTCGCAGTTTAAATTTGCGATTACAATGCCGGTTCTCAGATCATTTGGAACAAAGACAATTCAAGGGAATCGAATTCTCTGCACGTACGCTTTTATGTAAAATTATTTTTGCATATGCATAGTCAATCATACTTTGTGATTATGTTTGAATCATCACAAGAGTCATTAAATGTCCTACTGCTGGGATTGGTTTTCTGCTGTGATGGAGAAAAGCTTTCCCTTCTGTCACCACGCAGTCCGGACGGAATGGTACAAGGGTTTTAGGCAAGTTTGTTTCGAAGAACAGAAATGAATGAATAGGTACATAGCTTTTTTAGACATCTTTTACAACACTTACAAAAATAAAGGGATACATTTTTCAACACTTATAATCATATTTTTGTAATATGTTAATAATTTGATGTTTATAGGAATCCTTATTACTTTAGCTTTAAAAGTAAATGATGGTTTTCGCAATTTTATGTTACAGGCATAGTTAATCATTCTTGGACTGATCGTGATTTACATCAGGTGTGCCAGGTGGTAGGTACTTTGCAGCATCAGTTTAGAGAATATACTGCTGAAACTAAAACTATCTGAAATTGAAAATTATCGCTACTTCGTCTCTACACAAAATCGCCAAGATTAGATACAGCCTCGTGTGTTCATGATAATGCAAGACCGATTGTGTCGTGTATGAAGAAGATAATTATGATACAATTATGTGTAGAGCTGTTGATAATACCAAAATAATAAAGGAAACTAATAAAGAACAGTAAATGTTTAAACGGTTTTCCGTGTGGTGACGGATTTCCGTGTGGTGACGTAGTAAGAATACAATATGTCACCACCTCTTCTCAGCCCATGGGTGGCGTAAATACGGGACTATCCGTGAATATTATCTTTACGAAATAAAAATAATGAAAACTTGAAGTTAAACCCTATACCAATCCGTCTGGCCAGCGTGGTATTAGTAGGCCAAGTATCCCTCCGTCACGGGAGGAGGCCCGTCTCTGCAGTGGGACATTAATGGGCTGTTATGATGAAATGTTTAAATGACCTGGTAAACTGTGACCTTATGTCAAAAAGTTAGAAATAAACTGTGGCAATACGACTACATGATGACAAAACTTTGCAAGTAATAAATCACTTAGCTTTATGTTTACGAAATATCGCATTTGATTAAAATAAAACCGCAATTTAGGGTTTTGTTTGGCGAATAACAAAACATCGAAGAAGGCTACGTTGTTATTTTGATTCATTAGAATGTATGAAGGTCAGTGTTGTAGGTAATATCAATTAGACATAAACAAAATATTATAAATTAAACGTAATTATTCAACACAGCAATTTTTTTTATTCTACAAAACACATCAATCCTAAAACTAATGGCAGTCAAAATATTATTTGTTTAGAAATTAAGGATTTTATTCTTTAACAGTTCTTATGTTATAATTGCTAGCTCTAGGTCTTGTTTTAAGTTGTTATAATGTTTTTTAAACAACCATTATCGATTTTCAAGAAGTAGTAATTATTTTGG
Source organism: Schrankia costaestrigalis (assembly GCA_905475405.1). Lineage (NCBI taxonomy): Eukaryota > Metazoa > Arthropoda > Insecta > Lepidoptera > Erebidae > Schrankia > Schrankia costaestrigalis. Next base: position 6,662,396 of record FR997830.1, read on the forward strand.
TGAGTTTAATACGTCATTGTAAAGTCGTTGGTTTTTTTTTATTGAAATACTATATTTGAATAACACCTATATTGTCTAACATAAACACTTACTTTAAGTCAATCTTTAACCAAACATAATCCAAAACTTTGATTGCTAACCACAGTGTGATCAAATTACAGAAACAGTGCATATCGTGCTGACCTTAGTACATATGGCAAGATAAATACTGCTTAGATACTCTTTTGTGAGAAATAGTCTCATGTCTCTTCAATAGTGTATGTCGAAACAGAGTCAGTCACATGTAGATGGCCAAAAATATTTTTTATAAATTAATATTTTTCAAATAAATAAATATTCTTCACCTTTTACTCAACGCAGAGCTTGTAATATGGGTACTAGACAACGGATAAACATACTTAAATACTTTTTTTTTGTAAATACATGCATATTATACCTAGAAAACACCTAGACCAATGCAAACAATCATGTTAATGCACACAAAGATTTGCATTGAGCGGAAATCGAACCCGAGACCTCTGCGTAGCAGTCATGGTATATAACCGCCACAGAGGTCGTCAAATATGCGAGATATGGTAAAAATATTCCAGAGAAAATTTATTCTTATGTGTAACTGATTTACAACATGTTTAAGGTAAACAAAATCTATCGAGGTTCAATCCAGTTCAAAGGAGTCACCGTTACTTAACCACCCATAAAACAAGCAAAAGTTTGAAAAGCAATTTTTATCGTAAATATTTGCGGCTTACGGTATTGACCGCAAATGTTTTATATGCCATGTTCTCATTACATAGTCACAGTACAACCAGTAGTCTATCTCGGCCGAATATTTATTATAAATGCTTACGACTACGCGGTACGTAAACATGCGATAGGGCTGGCCAACTCCAGCTTTTTAATTACATTTACCTGCTTTCCCGGTCATTACTGCGGCACAGTCCCGACTGTTCGCTTCCCAAAACCACCGCTATCTTGAGCGTGTAGGTATAACTCGCGTTTCATCCGTTTCTATGAAGTCGAAATACTGTATATATTTGTACTATGACATAGTACAGTGTGGTACAGTTAATCTGACAAGTCAAACTAGTTCTTTTGGTTACACTTCTCGTACTATTGTTCCAGGAACGTTACGGTGTTATGAATTGACATACAACTGTAATTAAGGCCGGTATTGTATTGCAAACTAAGATGAATTGGTGATCATTATTGTAACTGTTAACATTATTATAACACTAGCTTTTGCCCGCGGCTTCGCTCGCGTTAATTAAAATGGCTGTGAACGCAGCCAAATAAAACTAATTAATAACAAACAAATTAATTATATTCAAACAAATTAAAGTATTTACTTTCATAGACACAATCACTTTTGATATCTTATACATTCAAAATTTCTCAATATGTGACCGTTATGGCATCAAATAGCTAAAATATTTCCTATTACATATCTTCTATAAGTATTTAGTAATATATTTGCGTTAACCCTATTTGTATTAGGGTCACGAGAAAAAGGCATTTTTAATAATTTTAATATTCTGCAAGGTAACTCGTTTAAAATGGTGTTTCGTATTCGATTGTTTTAGGTGTGATGAAACATTTTTAATTAAGCATTTATACAAAATTATGTACGACTAGCTGCTGTGCCCGCGACTTCGTTCGCGTGGCGGATGTTACTTACTTCGCAATTCGATTTAATACTGAAAAATCGTTTTTACTACACACGAATTATAAAATTAACGAACGAACCAAAACCTTTTCAAAAACAGATCTATGAAGACTGTGTCTAAACTTATACTGAAAGACATGAGCGAACGTCATTCTTTCAAGTAAAATCTTAATACCGCGATACTGAAAATGACGTCACAGGCACAATGCCATCTGTTGTCAAATTTGTAAGTTAAAATAAATGACATCGCTTTTTTCATCATAACAGCCCATTAATGTCCCACTGCAAGGACGCGCCTCCTCCCGTGACGGAGGGATACTTGGCCTACTAATACCACGTTGGCCAGTCGGATTGGTATAGGGTTTAATTTCAAGTTTTCCTTCATTTTTATTTCGTAAAGATAATATTCACCGATAGTCCCTTAGTCGGTTTTACGCCACCCATGGGATGAGATGGGGAGGTGACATATTGTATTCTTGATCCGTCACCACACGGATAATCGCTAATTAATTTTGAATAAATACATTTGCACGCCACGTTATGGTGCGGCAGAATTACCTGCCTCGGTGGCGCGGCGGTCGCATTACATGGCTGGCGTGCATGAGGTCGCGGGTTCGATTCCCATGGAGGACAATTGTGATACACAAATATTGTCCTTAGTCTGGATGTTCTTTGTGTCCGTTAAATTGATATTTTTAAAGGCTAGTGTGAAGACTTATAATAATTGATATTACACAAACGATTCATGGTTAATTTTATTAACATTTAAAAGGAATAACTTATTAATAGCACTTAATAATAAAATAGTTATATATTATTTAAAAACTCATTTATTTTATGATTACTACTGGTAACGCCATCTCGTGAACAAAAGCAACGAAATTTAAATTCATTCAACATTGAACCAAATCCATTTTTCATGACCCCTGATTTGTATTGGACTGTTCTAATAAAGAGATCTAGCGATATCTCGAGTATTACTTATCCGATTCCGATTGTTTTATTATAGTATAGATAGATACCTACTTTAAACTTAATACCTAAAAACTACGTATCTATGTATTTTAATATCTAAAGCGCGCTTATTCCGAGAAGAGTCAATAAGAACCACGTCCGTTCGCATTAAGAGTCAATGTGAATGAAATTATATAGATGCACCGGTTGGCCGTTTCGGACGTTAAACAAAAATCAACCGTACTGCCGTACTCGTACTGGCGCGGCGACATTTGGAAATTTTCTTTCATCTAAATCTTGTGTGTTTATAAACCGATTTCTATAAATTTTTTTTTATGAATAAGGTATTAAAGTGTACTTTTGAAATATGGGAGTTTGAAAAAGATATGTCTATGCAAATTACAATATATTTATGTATTTAATACACTTTGAAGAAAACCCTAACGATTAAACAGGTTATTGTGACTAATATATAAAAGATAGATATATACTATTCAGGACTTTTTTGTTCATCGTTTGAAGACCATTATTTTTGTAATACATATTTTTGGCGTATGATCAACGTATGCGATGATAAGAGCTCGAACGCGCTTTTTTTCAACCGACTTGTTTCAAATTTTTTGCCACTGCTCAGCTCCTATGTGTCTTAGCGTTATGTAATACAGCCTATAACCTGCCCGGGAGTATGGACTACAATTGTACCAAGTTTGGTTAAAATGCCTTCAGTAGTTTTTGACCCATGCGTGCACATACAGACAGACAGACAGACAGACAGACAGACAGACAGACAGACAAAAAATTTATTGATTGCATTTTTGGCATTAGTATCGATCACCATTCATCCTCCAATATTAATTTTTAACATATATTCAATGTACAGAATTGATCTCTCTACAGTTTTATTATAAGTATAGATATAAAAGCCTTTATATTCATTGTTACATTAGCATTATACTTATTTATTATAGTTCATAGTCTTGCTGTTAGTTAACTATTACTTACTGGATACTATTAGTTATGTTTTGTTAAAAGTGCTTTGTTTTTTTTTCCTGTTCTGATTGCTGTAGTTATAAGTTTTAATTTTGTTATTTTTGCATGTGGTGTTTACCTACAAAAGTTGTACATTTAGATTAAGCATACAAATGTGTAATGTTGTAGATTGTATTATTGTAACAACTGCTGGTAAACCAATAATAAATAAATAAATAAATAAATAAATTTACTTCTATAAGTATCTTACATATTGCTTACAGTCTAACCCCGTACTCATAAACGCTTCTTAAATATTAGTCAATTGATTAGCTTAAGTTCTTACGATTTTGTTTGGTATAAGGTTGGTTTTGCGAATGAAAATCGCTAAACAGTGATTAAATCAAAGAGGCATTTATGAGTAAGGGGTTAATATATTGGAGTAACAAGTGATAGGTCATTTCAGTATTTCAGCAGAGGGCAATATTGGTGTTACCGCTGTGGCTCATTCCACCTATAACTAGTATTGGGCAAATGTGATTGTGTTTAGGTGGAAGGTTAAGGTTGCTAGTGACCAAGACCACTTACCATAACGAAGGCCGCTTCTTCGTCAGCCAATGCAATTAAAAATACAAACAACAAACGTAATTTAATTATATAAGTACATTTAACAAATATATTTTACAGAGTTTTTTTATGATACAAGTTACAAATGGATTTAAAATTTTATGAGTCTGTTTTACAGTTGCCCTTAAGATCCACCAAATTTCATTTTGTGTTGAGTTGCATCCGGTAACTAATTGTAGTTCTGATGATCTACCTGATTGGCAGCAAGATAAATAAACTCTAGTCCTTCTTCCTGTACAATGGAATTTAATAATTTATTAAGAAACCAAATTAAAACCGACTGTACAGTGTACAGTATATCTATCAGATTAAAAATTACATGATTACTTAAATAAACGGTTACAACATTTAATTTTGTACAATCGGCTTGTGTAGTAATTTTGCAAATATGAACTTTTCTCGCAAATTCAATCAACTAGCCTATTGCAGTCCATTGCTGGAAATAGGCCTCTCCCAACACGCGCCACAGAACTCGGACCTGCGCTTTCCGCATCCAGTCCGACCCAGAGACCTTTAAGAGGTCGTCGGTCCACCTAGCTGGGGGGCGTCCTACACTACGTTTGCCAAGTCGCGGTCTCCACTCTAGGGGCCAGATTCAGAGACCGCACTTTGACTTTACTTTAGCAAAGTCTAGTTATTATCTCTGAATTTAAAAAACATTAAAGTAATCTTTCGCATGAAAAGTTTACTTTGGGAAGATTACTTTTGAAAGAAAGTAAAGTCACGACTCTGAATCTGGGCCTTATATCTCGTTTTTGTATCAAAGTCGAACTTTCCTTCAAAGTAAAGTCAAAGTGCGGTCTCTGAATCTGGCCCTAGGACACGTTCGCTCCAACGGCCATCGGTCCTTCGACAGATATGACCAGCCCATTGCCACTTCAGCCTGCTAATACTACGAGCTATGTCGGTAACTTTAGTTCTTTGTCGGATAACCTCGTTCCGAATTTTATCCTTCAAGGAGACGCCGAGCATAGCCCGTTCCATAGCTCGCTGCGCGATTTTAAGTTTGTGGACTAGCCCTACTGTGAGTGTCCACGTCTCGGCACCGTATGTCATTACTGGTAGGACGCATTGGTTGAAAACTTTAGTCTTCAGACATTGCGGTAAGGCGAAGAGAAGACCCGACGTAGCTTGCTGAATGCTGCCCAACCCAACTGGATCCTGCGATCGATTTCTTTCTCGAAGTTGTTTCTACCAAGCTGGACAACCTGTCCGAGGTAAACATATTCTTGAACAACTTCGAGCATCAATCCGTCGACATAGATCGGCCTCGGCGTTATATGTTTGTTAAACATGATCTTCATTTTGTTGAGGTTCATGCCGAGTCCGACCTGTCGAGAGACATTTAGGCCCTGCAGCATTCCGTCAAGCTGTTCCAGTGACTCTGCCACGATGACGATGTCATCAGCAAACCGAAGGTGTGAGATATACTCGCCGTTGATGTTGATGCACCGTCCAGTCCAGTCTAACGTCTTAAAGACGTCTTCGAGCGCGTTGGTAAAGAGTTTAGGGGAAATTACATCCCCTTGCCTCACCCCTCTACGCAACTCAATAGGTGGGGTCTTTTTGTCCTGGAGCTGGACGGTCATGGTGGCAGTTTCATATAAAGATCTCAACACCTCGATGTACCGCCAATCAATGCGACATCGCTGCAGAGCATCCAGAACCGCCCAGGTTTCGATTGTGTCGAAGGCTTTTTCGTAGTCCACGAAAGCCATGCACAGCGTGCATGCATTTAGGCTATAATTGTCGCTTAAAGCTTAGAAACAGTAATTTACGTATGTGTTATCTGTATTCGTTAATTAACATGCCCTTAATTATGTACCAACATTTTGTTTTATTTTTGAGCAGTTATACTTAAAATATATAAAAATTTGACGAAAAACGTAATAAGTAAAATTAATATTATCAACCATTTAACTTTTTTAATTAACTCTGTCTGTCTGTCTGTCTGTCTGTCTGTTACTCTTTCACGCCTAAACGGCTGAACGGATTTCGATGAAATTTGGTACAGACAATCTTTAGACCCTGAGAAAGAACATAGGCTACTTTTTATTAGCAGTCATATTATATTTTGATTTCATAGAATTTTGGCGGGAAAGCTGTGTCACGTGACCTGTGACGTCATAGGTCACGTGACCTGTGACGTCATAGGTCACGTGACCTATGACGTCATAGAATTTTGACAGATGAGTCGTGACGTCATTGAATTTTTGACAGATGAGTCGTGACGTCACAGAATTTTTGACAGATGATTTGTGACGTCATATTATTTTGGCAGGAAAATATTTGATACCTCTGTTACTTTTGACAGCTGTCAATTTTGACAGATAGGCGTGACGTCATAGAATTTTTGACAGATGAGTCGTGACGTCACAGAAATTTGGCAGGAAAATATATTTTGACAGCTAAGTCGTGACGTCATTGAATTTTGGCGGGAAAGATAATATTCACCTTATTTGTTAGGCACTAAAGTGACACACCTTTGCTTATCCTATCCTACTAATATTATAAATGCAAAAGTTTGTGAGGATGGATGGATGTTTGTTACCCTTTCATGCAAAAACTACTAAATGGATTTTGATGAAATTTGGAATATAGGTAGTTTATGGTGTAAAATAACAATTAAGCGGGTAATACCGCGGGCATCAGCTAGTAATAAATAAATATTCGCGGACTTTGAAAAGAGTGACGTCGATTTTTGACAATATTGCGCCGTCAGTGATTACGTTTGCGATTTTGGTCAACCAGGCATGCTTTCATGAATATAAAGCATCCTATCGAATTTTAATTATATTTTGCAGCCTGACCTGAGTCACAATGCTCTCGTAAATGCAAGAAAATATTACATAAAAATACTTTTTTATGTCGCAGCAAGCAAATTGGTGAATGACTTATTTGCCGAATTCGAGATCATCAGCTTCAATATCTTTGAAGGAATATTAATGGGAGAAATATTTCTTTGTGTGATACATTTATATTTGAGAAATAAAGGAGATGACTGTTATGTTTAGATGTCTTATAAATTAAACCAGAAAATAGACAGTAATAAACAAAGGATTGCCATTATCGTCTTTCCTAATTTATTGAACATTTAATTAGGTAAAAGGTTAAATACAGAATGCTTAAAGAATTCCAATGTAAAAAAGGAAAAGTATTTCCTCGAAAGCCATTTTGGTTAAACAGAAAAAAAGGAATTAATTAAACAAATAAAACATTTTCACAAGCAATATTTTTGGATAAAAGGATATTCTTTTTACATTTTACGTAACAATGGCGGGTTAATTTAAGACAATGGGTGTACTTCCTTTTGTTTGTACTTAACTCTTAAATACTGCCGTGTTATTTCACGTAGAAATTGCTAGTGTATGAAAAGAAGAGTAGGTTTATGACTTGTTTTTTTAAAGACCATTATTTTTACAATATAGAGGTGTATCACATGTATATCAATGCTAAGCTTAAAACCACACGAAATACCGCGGAAGAAAATTCAGTAAACGCTGAGTTGATTAAGATGCCGATGAATGACTTGGAGAAGTCATATATTTATCCAATTTCATTTAATGATGGAGTTAGTATAAATAGAGTCACCACTCGTATCGTAAAAGCTTCGGTCAGTCCGCGGATATTTGCTGTACAGTAACAATAAAAAAAAACTTGACATAAAGCCCTTTATATAGGAATTCTTCTAGCGAACGTTGTAGGTGATTGTTTCCCATGCTTTTCTAGTTAAGATAAGATGAGACAACATCATCATTATAATATCGATGAATTTATTAATCCATTCGACGATGGTTTTATGTTATCTCAGGATACAAGTAGGTATTAGTCTGGGTTTTATGAGCACATGTTAGCCTTCAAAAGCTTTTATCTGTATTATTCAAATGTCAAAGTAGATAACATTATAAGGAGTAGATTCTTTCAGCTTAATACTTAAGTAGAGAGTATTATTTTTTAAATATTTTATTCCTAAGTATATATTTGCCATTTAGTTATCGATGTCTTAAACTATGTCGCTGTGGCTTGAAATGCAAAAATATCTATGACTTAATCAAACACTTTTAAAAGACACTTTGGTAAATTGAAGGTTCTAATTATCGAATTCGCACTAAGGACTCGGTAGCTAGCCAGTCTATGTCTAGTCTATACCAGAAGTTGAAGAATTTGTTATTTCATTAGATTTCGTCTATGTTCCACTACCCAAGTCAGAGACCTATGGGTGGCTTGAATAACTCTTGGTGTCAGGTTGACCACTAACCAAACGATAAAGGAGAAGAATATCGTTGCCTAGAAGCATGTCTTTGCAGAGGCATGTTTCCAATATCCTTGAAATTAATTCTAGGATAATTGGATCTCTCCCTTAATCGGCTTTAAGACAACTCTGTGCATAATAAGCTGAGTCTCACCAAGTCATTTAATTAGATATTGGCACCAGCTAACTAGCTATACAATAAATAAATAAATATTCACGGACATCACTTCTGTTCCCAAAGTAAGCTAGCCCTAACCTGCTTCTGTTATGGGTAACAGAGCAACACATATGATACATAGAAACACTCAGACCAATGCAAACTATCATGTTCATGCACACAAAGATTTGCATTGAGCGGGAATCGAACCCGAAATCTCTGCGTAACAGACATGTTATATAACCACTACGCCACAGAGGTCGTCAAATGTAACTGGGTCGTACAATATGTAACTGGCAGACGAGTTGTTTGTCTCATATAACTGTTATTCACTTGCAACAGTAACCTTCTACCTAAACATTTGCACACTACTGGTTAGAGGTCAATTAAGCGATCACAGTGATGGTACATATTAAGCGATCACAGTGATGATACCAATTACGCGATCACAGTGATGGTACCAATTTAGAAGGCCTCTTGCTATATATTTACCACCAGTAACTATTAATAATATTACGACGTTGTTAAAAACAATTATTACCAATCTTTTTTTTGGTAATATTTCCTTAAATGTAACTTTACTTCATAATAAAACATCGATAAAATATGCAAATTATTCCGGATTTTTATTGGCCATTACCAATGTGGCCAATATATACCTACTTTGCAAAAACAACATTAATAATGAAAAATTTAAAGTATTTTACGCTTTAGTTAACTAGGGATTAGATGGTATTGTGTTAATGTGTGAGGCTCATTTAATATTATATTTAAATCCAATAAAAATATGCATTTTACATTGTTGTTATGAACCTATTACTACTCAAAACAACATTATTAACATAGTAAAACCATCCTTACCTCGTTAAAAATAAAATCCCAATTCCAATAAATCACATAAACACAGACACAATTAAAACAAACTTATTTGTTTCTCATATTCACGTATCGTTACTAAGTTTAACGTAACAGAATGAACAGAACGTATAATGCGGCGCGGCCGTAAGGTTGTATGCGACTGACGGTATGTTGGCATCAGTAGTCGTTTATACTAAACATTCAGATGTCCATCATACTACCTCCTCCACTAAACTGGTATGACTCCTAACGGTTACACCTCTCCGCGCCGGTGTAACCTCTTCTTTATAATTTTATGTGTTCTTGTGGATTTTTTAGGCGTTGTGACATTATTGCGAAGATTCGCGTTCGTATTGTTACGTTATATTTTATTGAGTATATGATAATTATTCTTATATAAAATATGTTGTTAATGATTTATTGCATTGTTTTAAGTTTATTCGCTAATATTGTATAATCAACGTGAAGACATATAAATAATATTTTTTGCTTATTAATTATCAAATTAGAATAATCAGAAAAATTACTCAAGTAGGGTTCGGCAGAGTAAGAAATATTCAAAAAGACAATTCATTAATGTAGTAATAGGAAATGATATTATGCATATGACACAAATACATTTGTGATTTTGCCGACGACCCCTGTGGGGTAGAGGCTATTATCTAAATTTCAAATTTCAAAATCTTTATTTCATAAAATTTAACACTATTTATTTGAAATCGTCTTTTACAATTTACTTGAAATTTAAGCTACAGTTAAAATTATAGATCGACACAGACAAACGCCACAACACTAAAAAAAACCGCGTTGTATCTAACCGCGTATATATATCCGCGGTTAGATACAACGTGTATATATATATATATATATATATATCCGGTGTATATAACCGCGAGTAAAATGAAACCAATCTACTACTCAAATCTACTTGTCTGTCTGTGGCTGCTACTATAAGGTTTTCGGTTTTGATTGCCGCTCAATGTAAATCATTGGATGCTTAAGCATGAAGCATTGATTTGTATGTTCTAAACCTGTCTTTAAAAAAAAAGTAGTTTAGCATCTACTTGAACTAGATGCATTTAAAATTTGAAAACAAAGGCCACGGATCGAATAAATTGGAATTGCGAAGTTGGAGGCCTATAACCTGAAGTAAGACATGAAGACTTTTAATACTCGTAGGTACTAATAAAAAAAGATAGTACATTATATACGTTGCCTAGTACCCATAGAACTAACTTTGCTTAGGTTGGAACTAGAAGGCGATGTGTGAATATGCAAGAAATATTATTATGATCCGTGTGGTGACGGAGTCAGAATACAATATGTCTCTAACCCATCTCATCCCATGGGTGTCGTAAGAACCGACTAAGGGAGTAACCGTAAATATTATCTTTACGAAATAAAAAGAAGGAAAACTTGAAATTAAACCCTATACCAATCCGTCTGGCCAGCGTGGTGTCAGTAGGCCAAGTATCCATCCGTCGCGGGAGGCGGCCCGTCCCTGCAGTGGGACATTATTGGGCTGTTATGATTTTGATTATTATCATCTTCAACCCAAGTAACTTAAGTGAGCTATTATTTCTTGTACTAAAGATAATAAATGTGTTCATGATTAACGTCAAACAAATGGCAATCACCTTTACACGATATTAAAAAGTGCAACACAACTTCGTAATTGCAATTATGCTATTTAAGAACTTATGTTTTGTTTTATTTATTTTTTTTTATCTGGGAAACTTTAGTGACGAATGTAAATTATCATCCTTTAATACAGAAAACCAAAATATAACCATAAATAAGTTTAAAATAGCTTTTTTATTTGAAAAAACAAGTCGTAAATAAAAGTTGAAATGGCAAAATTTTGTATTTAACAAAATAAGGATAACGATGACCTAGCCTAATATTGGGACTGGGTACCTTATTCTATTTTCTTAATTCATTTTAACTATTATTTATTCATCTATATTACCTAGGATATACTGTAGCTACTTTAAAGGTCCTCGTGTTTGATTCCTGGAAAATTCGCAAATATTTGTGCTTATGAATGCTTTATCATAACAGCCCAGTAACGTCCCACTGCAGGGACGGGGCTCCTCCCGTGACTGAGGGATACTTGGCCTACTAATACCACGCTGGCCAAACGGATTGGTCTAGGGTTTAATTTCAGTTTTCCTTCTTTTTATATCGTATAGTTAATATTCACGGATTGTCCCTTAGTCGGTTTATACGACACCCATGGAATGAGATGGGGTGGTGACACACTGTATTCTTACTTCGTCACCACACGGAGAATACGAATGCTTCGCATCGGTCAAAATATTTAGTATATGTTTTCGAAAAGAAGAATTTAAGTATGATTATCCGTTTTCAAGTACGTATTATGAAAGAACTAATAAAAATACAAAGTTGTCCCTATAATATGGGATTCGATGACGTTGTGTGAATTTGTTAGCCATGTTTTTATTATTTTATAAAAAATATAAAACTTATATTAGTTTAAAAGAGCTTAGCCACAGTTCCTTTCCCTTACACAGTATATGTTCATGATCATTATAGAACCAAAACAAGGATATCCATATCCTTGTTTGATTTTAATCATATATTATGACTCATTATATTTTCAAAAATACCCTATAATAAATTAAATTATATCTTATATCCGTTTGTAGTTTATTAGTTAATCACGAATTAAGTACGTTCTACCTTTTCAATATTAAGATGATTAATGTTATAATTTAACATCACGATCTATTTGTAGGAAGAACTATTAATTAACAAAACATAAATTATTGTACTAAATGATCCTTTGAAAGGCCGCGATCGGCACCCTCCGCGTGCGTTCGGATACCGGCGCATACGTTCGAATACCGCCGAATGCGCTCGCCTGCACTCAAGGCATAGTAGTAGTATGCGACGACGTCCGGCCGGACGCGATCTGGTGCGATGCGATATTGGCCGATGCGGTCCGGTTGATGTGGTTGGTCTTTTACTAATACTCCACAAAGCCCTTAGGTCCCTGTTCTCATACTCCGCAAAGGTGCATCGTTCACGTGTATCGTGCCTTCTACCGTATTAAGCTCATCAGTGACTCAGTGATCATTAGTGACTCTTAATATTATTATTCTAAGCATAACCCCCTTACTCATGAACGCCTCTTAAATTTTAGTCAATTGATTAGTTTGAATACTTACGATTTTGTTTGGTTTAAGGTTTTAGTAATAAAAATCTCGCTAAACAATGATTAAATTTAAGAGGCGTTTATGAGTAAGGGGGTCTATTTCATAACGCTTGTTTGAAAGCTCGCTAATATGTTTTCGTATTTTTCTCTACTGCATCATTTGCAAGCAGCACAAGACAAGTAATTATTCAGGTCTATTTTCACCTTAAAAAGATTTCAAGAATTTTAAGAAAATGGTTTTTGCAATCATGTTTTTTATAATTTCAGACCCAATTAGTAAAAAGCTTATACAATATTACATTGTGATTAAAATAACTTAAATTTAAAACAGAATTTAACAAAACAATCAATTAACTACAATTACACAAGTTTTTTTTTTAATTGGTATAAAACTCAACATTAAGCTAATAATAACGATATTTAAACGATTTTTAATATTTTCTTCTCTTCCTAAATTCCTTGAAATTATTCCCAGTTGTACCTACATTTAACGCGCCCTATACATAAGTTTAAATTTTCTAACTGAACAAACGAATTTTAAAAGTATAACTTTTAAGTCAAGTTTATTTACGTGATAATCGGATGTGTTTGCGGTTTCAGTAGTACGAATATGCACCTCGTTGGTACTTTATGTTATGCTTTCACCGGTATGAGCTGTTTTGTTCACCTACTTTCTACTAAATGAATCATGTGGATTTTACCAAAAACCATTGCTACCTGATGCTAAATAGATAATAAGAAATTTTAAATGTTACATTTTTCCTCTTACGCAAAACAATGGTTTTACATCAGGTTTTAGAGCAAAGAATTTGGAGACGTTGCCCTTTTTTGGCCATGACTACCGTTTCAATGTCCCCAATGTCAACAACAATAGTCATTAAACTTTCCACTAATGATGAACTGTGACTATTAATATTATTGTTTTAAAGGCTTACTTATACCGGAAAAAACAACAGGCATTTAGGCATCAAGACCGTTTTTAAAATGACTTATTTTATGCTTCATCAAATTTTGATTGCTGTTTATCACTGTAATGGATATAGGTCTAATTTTTTCCCGTCCGTTTTTATTCTTCTTATTTATCGTAACCTTTAGATTGACAAACTTTAGTAATAGGATAGCAGCACCTTAATGCATTCAATTTAATTACATGGTCGATTAAATCAGTCGCATTCTTAAAAAAACAGTTCTTGTTCCCTGTACATCACTGTACTAAAATATTAGATAGAATAATTCATAAACGACTGAGAAATGTGGTAACAACTTTAATAAATAACAATTAGGTACTTAATCAATCTTCAAAGTAAATTAATTGTAATCGTTCTTAACATCAGGTGCGTTACCATAAACTTTGCCCCGCCACTATTACAAAAACTATTGGCTACTTGACTATGGGTTACTAGTGAGAAAAATACCTATGGCTATAGATTTCCCACCATTCCATTAAGATCACAATCGAAACAAAGAAATAGGTAAGTTTGCCGCGATATAAAAAACATTAAGTTTATTTCAAAATTGTGTTACAAAGATGTTATGTAAAGGAACTGTAAATATAAGGAACCTGTCAATATATATTTATTAATAGTAAAACTGTATTTAAAATCACTTAGTGCCAAAATATTCTTACTCATTTTCTGTAAAGTGATACTTGAAGCGCCTGGTGTTATAATCATAGCAAAATGTTTCCCATACGATTGCAACACATTTGATGCAATATCCGTTCTGAACTGATCAAACAAAATGTAAAAATTAGAACCCCTTTATAGCATAATATGAACTGATGGGTAAAGCCAGCCCTTACAATGAAACTTCTTACAGTAAAAGGTTTGTGATGATTTACTGAATTTAAGTACTACCTATTTAATAGACAACCGTATTGCAAGCACGTACCTATTTAACGCTTTTTCAATGTGTTTTTGGTTCATCTGTTGCTTTGGTTCCTGGCAAAAGAGTGAAATATTTAATAGGACCTAGTACTGCTTAATCTTTTCTAACGCTAAATCAGGTTTTGCTAACCTTGATGTAATATAAGGTGTTCTTTAGACTGGCTATTTAGACACGCGAACTTTTTTTTTGTTAGCCAACAAAAGTACCTAACTAATTTTTCAACGTGTTTTCTAGAACCTATATTGTGTCTGATATAAGAGAGGTGTAAAAATTAGATCGTTGATAGAATCCAATTTCAGTGGGTCGTTAATAGTAAGCCTTTACGTTAGTTTATCATAAATATGCTATAAAATATTACAGCCTATAGAAAGGAAGGACCGATAACCAAATATAGCAAACGATTCCTTGAGATACGCTCCACTGTGATAGATGGCATCCTGTCTAACAGACATTAATACAGCGACATAAGATAAGTGTAGTAACATTAAAAGTATTTAGAACCTAACCCCGTTTGTTAAACCATTTATTGTTATTTAAGATATCCGTATCTACTCCTTTTTTTTAAATAGAAATAACTGCTCCAAACAATCACATAGCATGAGAACAGTAATCAAAAAGCATTCACATCTTTTTTTTGTTCCAAGAAGTTTTCTTCATTTTGACCTTATGGTATTTATTTTAATAGATGAAATTTACAAAGAGATAATGATATATACAGAAATAACAACTTGCTAATATGTTTCCGTTATAATAATGCTATGTCTGACCTCAAGTAAGTTTTTAGTCTCAAGCTAAACGCAACATCGCGATTTATTGTTCTGTGCATCACTCATTCTTTAATGATCGTTGACCTCGTTGTTCCTGTGAACTGACTTCCATTCACTAAGTTGTCTCTAAATGCATTTTTATATTTTTTGTTAGAATGTAACTAAATTCTTACAAAATTATTCTCGAATGCATGCCGAGTCTAACAATACCATTGTATTTGGTTCAAAAAAGTAGCAGGCTATGCCAAAACAATTTAAACGTTGGTGTAAACTGATGTCAATCAAACCATTGACATACGACACGGTTCAATGGTCGAATATCAGTATACAAAATTGGATACGTAGTTTAGTTAAAAATATGGTCATTTATTTATATTTTTAGTTTTTTAAGTTTATAAATGTCATCTTTTTAATAATGTTGTGCCCGACAGGGTATAAAATGTCGCCTTTTTAATATTGTTGTGCCCGACAGACAAAATGTACTCTGTACCCAAAATCGACATTATTTATGTACCTACCTACCCATGGAACGCCAGAAAGAATTTGAGTTTGAGTTTTTTTATACTTAACATGAATACCGCTACATGCCCAGCAGTATTTAGGTATGCAGTTTTACTTTCCCTAAACACATATTTTACTTCCTAGAAACGACATTTACTTAATGTGTTTTCTTTCTGTTTCAGGTAAGTAGAAGTTTCCACAGGGAACATGGAGTAAGTGCAGCTGTGACTCGTGTCGCATAAAATTGTTTACTTCTAGTAACCACACATAATATGCATTTCTTGCAACAAAAGTAGATATTTAAACAAACTTTATTCATACTTAATATTATCAACTTAATCAACAACTTACTACTTAACTCGCTACTGTACTTGTCGATGTGTAAAACGAGCTTTAGAATGCGAAAAGTCTCTACTCCTCTAAATGTCATCCTTCTTAAATATGAGTAAAAGAGGAGATGGTTCTGAATTCAATTGTATTTACTGCACTTATGGGCTTAAGTTATTTACATCAATTCCCCCGAGAAATAAAATATATAAATTGAAATCGCTGCAAACCCATCTGCGTTTTCTATTACATACTGTATTCAATAATTATTGGGTTAGTTGAACATTGATTGTTTTCGATTACAGGCCTAATTTGTCTTCGTCAAATAAGGAGGTCTGTCAGTAAAAGTTTTATAGACGTTAATGATTATAAAAGCTAAAGTAGAAATTTTTAATACTTTAATTTTATTAAAAAGCTTCCATTATGAGAAGGGACTTACTTTTGATATTTTTGACACTATTATGTACCGACCTATATAAAAATATTTTTTCACACATTCACACAACGCCATATTCTAGTCTTAAACTAAACTGAGCTTGTATATACAAAGAGTAACTAAATACATAGATAAACATACTTATAATTCTACTTTTTTAATAAATAGACATATACATAACAGTCCATTCATGTCCCACTGCAGTGACGGGCCTCCTTCCGTAACGGAGGGATACTAAGCCTACTAATACCACGCTGGCCAGACGGATTAGTTTAGGGTTTAGGTAAATTTCAAGTTTTCCTTCTTTTTATTTCGTATAGTTAATATTCACGGTTAGTCGGTTTTTACGTCAACCATGGGATAAGATGGGGTGGTGACATATTGTATTCTTACTCCGTCACCACACGGATGATAATAGACATATTTTTAAACTTAGAAAACACCCGGACCAAAGTAAAAATTAATATTTATGCACTCCAAGTTTTGCATCTAACCCTAGCTTTTCCGTAGCGGTATTTTATTACAAGCACTATAACACAGAAGTTAACAAATAAGTAGGTACATTTACACACACAAATCTTATACAAAAAGCTTTTTCATTTTCCAGTACATTTTCATTTTATTACCTATAAATCATAGTCCCGCGTGTTTATTGCCTCTTTTAACAATTTTATACCGACCTTGATGTCTTTTGAGTGCTGAAATACAAAAATACACCTGAAATCTTAAAGTCTTCCATCTCCATTTGTGGTAAATACCAGCTTTTTATTGTACCACTGCTGGGACATGATTTTTCTAGTGGTAATAGCATGGCCTTTTAATATCTAGATCTTTTACTTCCTTGAGGGTTCTGTTTCAAAATTTATTATATTTAAAAAAAAAAAACGAATGCTTATTGTATCTCTCTTTGTAGACATTTGCTTATACTCATAGGTACCTAGCATAGGTTTTTCAATAATTAAGTACCAGCATCACACTTTACGTAATAAAATCCTGTTAAATAGTTAGTGTATGTTATATTCCACTCTGGAAATGAATAAATCCCCTTATTTTATCTTATTAACGATACCCTAGGGAAGTACGGAAAGATTAAGGGGGATACCACAATCGATGCTGTTTTTCGTATAAATCTGTCTAGGAAATATCAATAGTAAGGTTTTAAGAATATCCGGCTTAGATGCTCTTGTAAATATTTTATAGATCATCAAAATGTCACTATCGTGATTCGACGATTCGTGATTGTTCCGAAATATCAAGGTTTAATATTCAGTAAATAGGATATTGTGTTACCCATCTATTTAATGACCTCGCTATGGCTGCTTAACCAGCGATATCTATACTTTAATATTATAAAGAGGGTAAGTTTGTGTGTTTGTTGGTTTGTGTGTTTGTGACGTTGTAGGGGGTAATCTCTGGATCTAATGAACCGATTTTAAAAATTCTTTCTGTGTTGAATAGTCCATTTATCGGGGAGTGTCATAGGCTATATAGTATTACGCTATGACTAAAAGGAGTGGAGCAGTAATGAAATATGTTTAATAAAGTGACGCGTTTTTTTCGCCGCCTAACGAAGTGGGCGCGTGTCAGCTAGTAATATTATAAAGAGGTAAAGTTTGTGTGTTTGTGACGTTGCGTTGTAGGGGGTAATCTCTTGCCCTACTGAACCGATTTAAAAAAATCTTTCTGTGTTGAATAGTCCATTTATTGGGGAGTGTCATAGGCTATATCACGCTATGTCTAATAGGAGTGGAGCAGTAATGAAATATGTTTGATAAAGTGACGCGTTTTTTTGGCGCCTAACGAAGTGGGCACGCGTCAGCTAGTATTTAATAAATTAAAGTTTTTCATACTTACTTGAGTCAAATATATCCGGTTCAATGACGCAAAATGTGTATGTGACTTCCTACGTAATTAAATTTAATTTAAATGATTGTATTACTCACAGTGGAAGTATATGTCAGCACTTTGTAGAGACGTAAAAACACAAGTGTTTTTTTTTTCAAGCATGTGTTGCGGTGTTTATGAAACTAGTAATACGTTTTTCAATTAACTTAAATTCGAATCTTAGAAAGAGAACAGTAAGTAATAAGTAGTAAATCTTTAGTCAGAGTTCATTCAATACAAAGAAAGGTTTGAAAATGTACTTACAATAATAAATTTTTATTTCATTGTGGGAAACCTTATGGCATCGGAATCGGTCTATAGACTGATAAGATGAGTATGATGATTTAAGACTTACTTAGTTATTGTTAAATTATATGTTTTTAATTTACACAATTTTAGTCAAGTTCATTAGAAAATGTAGACTCATGACAATGCCAAGCAAAAATGAGTATTACATTTTTAAAAAACCATGGCTTCTAAAAAAACGCAAACCATCTGTGCTTCTTTGTAAAAATCATGCTTCTACTTTGATGTATAAAAAGTATCGTTCGTGTATAATAAGAGTAGAGCTAAACTGACAAACAGGTGTAAGGTAGAAGCACGTACGAACGTGATATTTCTTCACAAAATATTTGATGTGCTGCCAAAAATTGTTTATTATGTTACTCATCTTTTGTTATTACGAAAGCTCACAGTATCTAAGAATTTTACTTCATTTTCCTTGCATACATTTTTGTGTTTTGTTATTAAGTGTTACTTCCTAATGACCCCTTAATTGTCATATAGTTGACGAGTAATAGTTTACTTGAGTGATAGAGAAATTCGGCCTACTAGTGCCACGGAGGCCAAGTTGGATACAGGGTTTGGATTAAGGTTTCCTTTTTTAAAACGATAGTCCTGTCAGTCCATTATTGTTTCACTGCATGAATTGGGACGAGTCTGGAGTTAAATCTGGCTAACTAATACGACGTTTATCAGTCGGAATAGTTAAGGGTAGGTTAGGTATGTAGGTAGGGTAAATTAGGCTTTGCTTCTTTTATATTTGTAGTGAAAATATCCCTTAGTCGGCTTTTACGACATCCGTGTAATATAATGGGATTGTGATACCGTGTATTCTTACTCCGTCACTACACGATTAAAAAAACATATTCATCATAACAGCCCATTAATGTGCCTCTGCAGGGACGGGCCTCCTGCCGTGATGGAGGGATACTTGGGCTACTAATACCACGCAGGCCAGACGGATTGGTATAGGGTTTAATTTCAGTTTTCCTTATTTTTATCTCGTAAAGATAATATAGTCCTTAAGTCGGTTTTTACGACACCCATGGGATGAGGTGGGGTGGTGACATATTGTATTCTTACTCCGTCACCACACGATTAAAAAAACCTAATAGTATCTAATCTTGTAATCTAATATCATTGAAAATAATTAAAGAATACTTTTTAACTTAGTTAAAAGCGACGTTGTTCTAATTGAAGACTTTTTAATTGTCATATTTTTAAGTGTCACCTGACGGCTTTGTAACTACAAGTTTTCTTTGAAGCTACTTTATCGAGATTACGCTCCGGTATTTCTTTTCATTTTCCGCGAAGGAATTTTTCTTCGTATTTTCACTCAGCTCTATTAAACTATTTATTTCCAGTCAATGAAGAATTTATAGAGAATGTCATTCTAATGAAAAGTATAAGTTAAATGCTATTTTAAACATTAAACAATACTGGGTGGTATTGTTTGAAAAAAATCAATTTTAAATGTTTTCTATTAAAAATTCGGTATGTAAAGATTTTTTTGGTATTTTTTAAATATTTTTATTTTAATGGTTTATTAATTATAAACAACTAATTTGAGTATTTTTGCTTTCCTATAGTTAATTTGTAATAAACTGATGACGGCGATTAAATGATTCGGCGTACGGCCGAATTACTTGAGCAATGAAAGCAGAAAGAAACAAACTTCTGTTGAGCCAGGCGAAACGACGTCATTTAGACGTCAAATGAAAGACAAAGTAATTTATGTATAATTCTAAAAATCAATACTAATAAAACTTATTGTTACAACAATTAATTAATTAGCTATTTACGCATATGCCAATGACATTTACGTATTGCCCACAAAGTAATAAATTAATCTAGTAAATTATTTATTTCCTGTTATGTTTGTTCTTCAATTTAATTGTAATTTCCACATTTACTTGTGTGGATTTTTTAGTATGGGCTTTGTATCGTGGTTTGGTTTAACAAGAAATACATACAATACAATTAAAAATGACCCCAGTTACGTCTCATTTATTAATTTCCTTTATTAGTTAATTGTATACTTATACGGCAGGTCACGGGAACCATCTGTGACCCCCACATTCCCCTTAAATTTAAGGGGAAGATCTACAAGACCATGATTAGACCTGCCATCTTGTATGGATCAGAAAGTTGGCCCACAAAAAGGATGAATGAAAGACAATTGCATGTAGCAGAGATGAGAATGTTAAGAGGAATGTGTCTGTGGTGTTACGAGAGCGGATAGAGTTAGAAATGAGTATGTAAGAGGAAGTTTGAAAGTGGCACCGGTAGCAGAAAAACTACGCGGCAGCCGGCTGTCATGGTATGGGCATGTTATGCGGAGGAATGAGAGTCATGTGGTGAGGAAGGTGTTGGACATGTGTGTGGATGGATATATGGATTGTGTGAAAGACGATATGGCTGCGAAGAGTGTTACTTGTGAGATGACGTCTGATAGGAAAGTATGGAAGAACAAGACATGCTGCGCCGACCCCAAATAAAATTGGGATAAGGGCAGGGGAATGATGATGATGTATACTTATACAATATTTTTATTAATATTTTTAGCTGCTATTTAATGTAAGTAGGTAAGTTTTTTTAACGAAGAATTAAAAATTGTAAATAATTACCTTAGTTTGTAATCAATTATATAAATCCAAAAGTCTAGGCATTATACTTACTTACTCGTAAAGTAAATACATGTTAGGTATTATATACGCCCAAATAATATTATTCTCCCCCCTGCAGTCAGGCAAAACGAAAACTAATTAACAATTTAATTCTAAATATCAAAAAAATCTAATAAATATGGTAGAAAAATAAAAACTTAAATAAATACACAATCACACGAGCATTGAAATAACTATAAAAACTATTTCTACCACCTCCATACAGCTATTCCCGGAAGAGACTTTATCACTTCGCTTTATTTTCATAAGTATTATCTACACCTATCCATTTGTAAATAAATGTATTGAGTACTAGCTGACCCGTGCCCACTTCGTTGGGCGGCGAAAAAAACGCGACCTTTTTTTAAACATATTTCATTACTGCACCGCTCCTATTAGTCATAGCGTGATACTATATAGCATATGACACTCCGATAAATGGACTATTCTACACAGAAAGAATTTTGTAAATCGGTTCAGTAGATCCAGAGATTACCCCCTACAACGTCCCGAACACACAAACACACAAACTTTACCTCTTTATAATATTAGTATAGATTAAATAAAGTATGCAGCAGTTCAGCTAGTAACATAAGCATTTAATACAATAGAAAATGGCGGATCTTTCCCCTAGAGTACAGTCGGGAGGTAAGGCGAGACTATGGCCTCATAGGAACCAATAGCTCGTATATTATAGCAACAAAGAGTTGGCAAAGTGCCGAAGTGACGCCTTCTTTCGATTAAAGAGTTACGCGTTTTTATAGTACATAGTTTTACTCCATACATACAGGATTGTTCATATTAAATTTTTTTTTTTTTTGGAAATATTCCTTACTCATTTACACAACGCCATCTAATCCCAAACTAAGCAGATCTTGTACTATGGGTACTAGATAACGAATTAACATACATAAATACTTACATATTATTTTTTTTGTAAATACATACATATTATTATACATAGAAAACACCCAGACCAATGCAAACAATCATGTTTATGCACACAAAAATTTGCATTGAGCGGGAATCGAACCCGAGACCTCTGCGTAGCAGTCATGTTATATAACCACTACGCCACAGAGGTCAAGTATTCGTTTTTGGTCAATATTAAAAGTTTTACTTAACAATTATTATCTTGAAAATTTTAGTTAGTGGAATATTTTTAAGAATATACAAATCATTATTGAAAGATTTTTCCTGATTCCTCTACAAAAATAAAAGACAAAATGTCGAGACAAAATCCTATCTATCCAATCTATTTAGCCAGCGTGATATAACTAGGCCTAGTTTCCCTCCATACCTGAAGAGACCAGTCCCCGCTGTGGTTACATAAGGTAGGCAGCACCTTAACCTGTACTTTAGCGCTGTCGAGAGATGTGCCCCTAGCTCATCTACAATCATAAGCATCATCATAACAGCCTATTAATGTCCCACTGCAGGGACGGGCCTCCTTCCTTGACGGAGGTATACTTGGCCCACTAATACCACGCTGGCCAGACGGATTGGTATAGGGTTTAACTTCAAGTTTTCCTTCTTTTTATTTCGTAAAGATAATATTCACGGATAGTCCCTTAGTCGGTTTTACGACACCCATGGGATGAGATGGGGTGGTGACATATTGTATTCTTACTCCGTCACCACACGGTAGTAGTATCATAAGCATCAAAAAAAGCTAATCTGTTTCCCATTTTTTTTTGTAAATCATTTCATACTTACCAAATAATGATGACATTGTTAAATCATCACTGACATCACAATATGATGAACCCAGTAAGTGGGTGTGTGAGACCAGTCACGTTTGGTTTCGATTCTGTGCCTTTCCTTAAACACATATTCATTAAACTGCGCTAAGATTTCTTGGAACAAAGTATTGGAAATTCCAATTTTATTGAATTAATTTAGTTATTAAACCATTAAAAACTTAATATTGAGGTCTTTGCTTTTCGCTTTACCTAGTAGGGGGGGGGGGGGGGGCTAGTGGTTAAACTTCACCAACAAGTGAGCAAGCTTAAAATTTAGAGTTTGGAAGGACTTTATTTCCATCTTGTTTAATCCGCTATTCAATACAGTTGGTGATTCTAAGTTAAAAGTTAAGTAAAACCTTTAAGTAGCTTATCATTCAGTTTATGCATTTCGAAGCCCTTAATTACTAGCTTAGCAATGCACATTTGTTTGTACAAGTTACTCATTTTTAATGATTTAGGGACAACCATCCTAGAAATATACGATTACCTAGTTGAATTGTTTATTAGGCGACTTGGTGTCATTTCGTGTTAAAAACATTGCTAATTTATTTAACTTATTAAAACTAATAGTTAATAGTACAAATCAATATTATAAAATTTTAATGAAATAAGTATATAAATTTATAACATCATCATCATCATAACAGCCCATTAATGTCCCACTGCAGGGACGGGCCTCCTCCCGCGACGGAGGGAAGTATCCCTCCAAGTATGGCCAACTAATACCACGCTAGCCAAACTGATTGGTATAGGGTTTAATTTCAAGTTTTCCTTCTTTTTATTTCGTAAAGATAATATCCACGGATAGTCCCTTAGTCGGTTTTTACGAAACCCATGGGATGAGATGGGGTGGTGACATATTGCATTCTTACTCCGTCACCACACGGATTAATAAAATAAAAGACACATTGTAATTTTATTAACATTTTTAATTTAATTGTGTTTATTAACACACAATACTGCAATTAAATTATTAGTTAAGTACAAACCAAACAATGCAATTGGAATTTTTTAATCATATAAATTGTCGACCTGTCTTTATGACAGTCGTTAGACAGTGACATCTCGTGTAAGTTTTTATAAACATCACGACTTAGATGGCAAGTCAATTATGAACTTATCATTTAAAACTATTAAGCAATCGCGTTTCATTGATATAAATATTACATTTAAACGGGAGGTTAACACGGCATGCTATTTACATTAAGTACATGTTTATCGTATATATTATAGTTTGGGACTAGATGGCGTTGTGTAAATGTATGAGTGTGTCTCACACATTCAGATGATACACAGAGAAGAAAAAAGATAAAGATTTTGCTTGACGTTTCGGCACAGGTTCAATGGCTCTTTTGGTTCTGGTTGCTGAAGCTGAGTCAATTGATGAACTGATTATTGTCCTATTTTTATTTAACGAGGTCAAAGAACCTTAAGCTGTTTCCCGTTCCGCCATATTTGAACGCCGTCGCCAAATAAAGCAATCAAGCTTCTGACCTTGTTCGATTTATGATTTGATTTGGCTGTCAGCGAAATGTCATTTATTAAAAAAGTATTGAATTTAGTGCAATGACTAGCGTTTTGATTGTGCCGCTGATTAGTATTGAAATAAATAGTCACTGTTCTTGTTTTGAGATTATTATAATTTGATAGTGAGTCAGCCAGGACACGTATGTTTTTTTCGCGGTTGGTTGCAATATAAAGAGATGGTACACTTTTAGTAATGACATTGTTATTGTTTTACACATAAAACTCCTGAAGAGGGATGAAGAAAGCGACGAAAAGGTATACCACTTGTTGCTAAAACCTTAAATTAAGGACTGACGATCGAAATCGAAATTCCGTATTGTCAATTGTAGGTCACTCAAATTATTCTGCATGGAGTTCGTAGCTACAAACTTTTACGCCTTTCTCCTTGAAACTTACTATGAGAATATTGTCATCCATCCATCCATATCAGCCTATAGACGTCCACTGCTGGACATAGGCCTCCTCCAAAAGTTTCCACTCTGCGCGGTCTTGTGCCGCCCTCATCCAACGGCTTCCCGCCGTCCTAACCAGGTCGTCGGTCCACCTTGTGAGGGGTCTCCCCACCCTGCGCCTTCCTTTTGAGAATATTGTATTGACATAATATTAATGAAACAAGACAATCTTGTGCGACCTTCTATGAGATAAGCAAACTAAAGTCCACTAAACACTGTAAGAAATACATTGAACAATTACACATTACCGACAAAGTTGATCGAACAACGAGTGTGTCACATATTAGTTTATTAACTTGTAATAATAGTTATCTGTTTGACGTCATAGTTGTTGTTACAGTTCCTCTTGACAATGAGTCTCGACCACAAAAAGCAACAAACTGGTTAGGTAATGCTATTGATGTGGTTAAACATTTAATAATGTTTATTTATAAATCTAAAGACTAGTAGTCCGTGTGGTTACAGAGTCAGAATATGACGTCGTGACCACATCTCAATTCATAGGTTAGAAAACAAGACATAAATGTCTACACCAATTATTATTGGTCACTTGAGAAGACCCGTCTCTGACATTAAAGGAGAATGAAACCTTCACTAAGAGTTTTGGGCCAAGATTATACAGAAATGAGAGTATTATCAATTTATAGCTTCACACTTATTAGTCTCGTGCTAAATCTTTTGTTAGTTTTGGCAATCTGAAATCCAAGATAATTTTTTTTTGAAGGAGATGGAAACTTCTGGGCTAAAGCCTGTACATTACTGTACAAAGTAAGGATATGCCCTAAAAACCTTTTCTATTTTTTTCAAGTTCAAATCTTAATAAAATTGAGTAATTTTATTATTATTTTATAAAAAAATAGAAAAGATTTTAAGGGGAAAACCTTACTCTGTACAGTAATGTACAGGCTTCAGCCCAGAAGTTTCCATCTCCTTTGTACTAGATGACGATACACAATAATTATTTATTGCAATTTATAAAATAGGAAAAGGAAAAATAACCCTTTATTCAATGAAAGACCTTTTGGCAAGTTTTTCAGTACCTGCACGTGCGTTTGAAATAAGGCTTGAAAGATTTTGAATTGGTATGTTCAATTAAACATTAGTGCTTTGGCACTGGTGACAAACTTTTAATTTAAACGCACAATGTCGCCAAATTTTAAACTATTTAAACCGCTTATGAACCAATAATTATAACCTGCGAAACACCGAACTTCCAGTCCAGTCAGTCATTAGTGAATGTCATAAAATGCATGTCATTGAAACAGTACGAATTGAGCGGCGAAAAAAACGTTGTTAAGCGTCCTTTTTTTAAACATATTTAATTACTGCTCCACTCCTTTTAGTCATAGCGTGATACTATATAGCCTATGACACTCCCCGATAAATGGACTATTTAACACAGAAAGATTTTTTTAAATCGGTTTAGTAGATCCAGAGATTACCCCCTACAACGTCACAAACACACAAACTTTACCTCTTTATATTATTAGTATGGATATGTAGATAGTATAGATGTCACGATAATTTAATGAAATATACAAAAAAGAAACAGTGGTCCTTTCTCGTCCACATCACAAATGTAATTTACAAACTTAAATCAACAAAAGAACTTATCAACATCAACAACAGTAAACTTTGTCCGCGTTAATATAAACAGAGGCAGAGGTTACAAACATTTTTTTTAACAAATAAGTATTTCAAGTTTAATCAACATAAAATATCTCTGCGGGATACTTCGTAACTTTGCTAGTTACCTTCTTTTAGAGTGACATAAACAAGCTAAATAAGTTTGCACCTTTATCTAAAAAGTAGCCGGAAAAGTTGCGAGACAATCTTTATTTTTTGGACAAATTTTAAAATATTAGAACTGCAAAACTTGTAATTATTTGGCATTTTACTTTACACGATGACCTCTGTGGCGTAGTGGTTATATAACATGACTGCTACGCAGAGGTCTCGGGTTCGATTCCCGCTCAATGCAAATCTTTGTGTGCATGAACATGATTGTTTGCATTGGTCTAGGTGTTTTCTATGTATTAAAAAAAAGTATTTAAGTATGTTTATCCGTTGTCCCATAGTACAAGCTTTCCTTAGTTTAGGACTAGAAGGCGTTGTGTGAATGTGCGAAAAAAAATTGCGTTTAAGTGGCAAACAAGTGAAGGACTCACCTATTAAAAGGTTTTCGCCGCTCATACACTTGAATAATGTTAGGAGAACAGTCCAGGCCTTTCCTAGACAAAAGCTTTTAAGTCTCATAGTCCTATAATTTCACTAGTCACTACATTTTTAAACTGCTGTTTGGAAATGGATTACAGGTACAGCGGCCAGATAAGTTTGTATCAGCTTTCATGTCAATTTTTTGTTCATTGCTTAATCATCATCATCATCATAACAGCCCATTAATGTCCCACTGCAGGGACGGGCCTCCTCCTTTCTTTCCTCCTCTCCATTGCTTAATATTTACTGTTAATTGAAGAAATGGGAAGAAGATAAAAATAGAAAATTAACAAAGATCGATATTCTATTTTCAAATAAAAAAATATGATAATTAAATGTTGTTCTGACAATTTTACTGCTAACGACCAAATCCTGACATTAGCACGATGTTTAATCCAATTCTATTTAAACTTGCAACGCAACTAAGTTTTGCTATTTTAAGACCGGCTTATGTGACCCTGTTCTCATAATCTACATGCTAGTTTTCCGGTCCATTAGTCGTGTTAACTATTTTCCCTTCCATAGCTCGAGTGATACGTTTAGTTTAGTTTCATGTTAACTTTGTATTTCCCTACATTTTGAATAGCTTTGTCGCGTAAAACATTCAAATCATGATTCATTTTTTTAAACTACAACTAAGTGATACTTAGTTGATGTTCGTACTTATATTTAATGTGTTCTAAATAGGTACTTTAGAAACGTTAATTGTACTTGTAAGTTTACTTACTGAGAATGAGTAATGTAATTGGTATACTTTTTAAAATTTCCGTTTATAGTAGGTACACGTGTCTCATAGGTTAATCGCAATCCATGGGTTTTGTAAAAGTCAACTACGGAAAAGTTTACAGATATTACATTAAAAAAAAACAAAATTCTGATTGATCACAATAATTTCTGTGTTTGTAATAAATTTGAATTCAAACATAAAATGAAAACAGCTTTGTACTAAATTTTAAACTGAATAAGATATTTCAAATTAAAAGTAGGTAAATTAAATTACAACTTAATTTAACCAGTAGACAACGGCTTTAGATTACAACTTGCATCCCTTCATACCCGTGGGAGTTGTAAGAGGCGACACTGAGTAAAGAGCTTGAGCTTGGTGGTTGGTCAAATAATGGCCGGCCAGTTAGTGCTAACATAAACTCCGTGAAAAGCCCCCAAATGGTTTGCACTTGCATATAGTGTTTGGGAATCAACCGCTGAACATCTAGCGCACAAGTGTGGTCAAATTGGCAAATTGATGGTATCTGAGTAAGGCCATTTCATAAGTACTATTTGTTGCCTTCATTCATTTCTGGACTGTATTTGCACTTTTTATCAGATTTGATACAATTAAAACTCTTTAGTAAGTACTTTATATTTCTCACGATAATTAAGGTAAAGATAAGATATTATCAAAATCAACAGTAATTACTCAATTGCTCAACTACTGAGTAATCTCGAGTTGAATCCTTAACAACTACTTACAAAATACCATTGTTTCAATTTAAGTTTAACTCTGACTAATTAAAGCAATACTCTGTATTGTATTTTGTTAGGATATTGATTTAGAAATAATGTGATATTTAATTACCAAAAATTGATTAATTAATAAGAAAATTACATTTCAACTCCAAAATTTAAAAAAAGACCTTTCCTGCGTTCCTGCTTTGATCTTGCGTGTGATATAAACGCGACACCTGTCACATGATGGACGACAGCCGCGTACACGACCTCTTTAAAAACGAGTCAGCGAACCAAACAATCACTGAAACCATTAAAATTTAAGATTCAGCTTTATAACGCAAATTAAGATATATTCCGATAGAATATTACGAATAAGACACGAATTCCTCGAATTACCAAAACCACAGCATTATGTCATTTTAATTTGTTATTCATTATGTTAATGTTTACTTACTACTCGTAACAACGTGTTGTCTAGTTAAACGACCTTTTATATCAACAGTTTAAAACCACATGATTACATGAAGCTAAGAAAAAATTAATAACCTTAAGCTTGTGTTAAACTATTAAGGTTATAAACACATTTAACATAAATGGTTTAATTAACAATTACAAAATTGTATGTGCAAGAACGTGGCTGTTTGATTTGGTCTAGTGGTTTTGTATATTTAAAAAATCTATACCTTCTCATGTATATGTTTGTAAGGTGTTAGGTTACCACAGGACAAACTGCTTAGTTCGGCACTAAACAGTTTTATGCGAATGTACACACCTCAACAAAGTCTAGGGATATTTGGTATTTACTCAATTAACTTCAAAATTATTGAAGATAGCATACCAGATGTTTATATTTTTATAAAGACAATTTATCAGGCTACAATCCAGAATTAAATAAAAGAATTATTTTTGCATAAATAATTTTTTATTCAAATAAATAAAAAACTTGGAAAATTAGTAAAACTAACAATGAATGTGTTTCTTAAGCAAAAGTGAAAATAAGCAAAAATTAATCTGTTTCTAACTGTTATGTGAGAAATCAGTAGTCAGCACATTAAAAAAACCGTAAATAACGGTCCTGCAATGGTTTTTCATGCTTTTATTATGTTATCCAGGTCTTGGTGCTGTATATTGTTCCAGGTCCGGCTAGGATGCAAAACAAGTTGCCCTTCCATCGCAATTTTATGCAGGAAAAATCACCAAAACCCTTCTTTTGAACATGTCCTACGCGTATTTTATGGTTTTGAGGATAGGGGATTGAGTGGTTCAGCATAAAATCGATACGTCGTGCTCCTGCAACCAGCTCGTCATCACTCTCGCTTTATGCGAACGGGTGTTATTGTCCATAAACTTGAACATTTGGCCCAATTGTAGTCTACGGGGGTAGATTATTAGTACTAGCACCTCGTTAAATTATTTTTCAGCGGTCATGGTGTTTCTGATCAAAACGCGCTCTGTTCTTCGACCGATACAAATTCCCGTCCAAACCATAATTTGTTCTATCGTGGTATGAATAGATTTCCTGAGGATGTTGTAGACAGCTATCACAACCAGGAACTCGCCAAGCACGTTCTCTACGTGAATCCGAGTGGAAACCGAACCGGGACTCATGTGTAAACACTACTTCAGATCACAGGTTATCTTTGCAGAGCAAATGTTCACGAGCCCAGTCTAGTCGTCGTGCGCGATTCGCTCGGCGTAGTGCTGGAGTATAAAGCGGTATGCGAGCATAAAGGTGGGCTTCATGCCGACTTCTTCTGACAGTTTGGTCACCCGCAAGAGGCTCCACCAAGAGCTGGAGCCTCTACACCAGGTGCATGGTAGTAACATTTGGGTGTCTTTTCGCGGGAACTTGCAAAAATCGATCATGTCGTTAAGTGGTGATAGACTTTTTGCTGTGGTATCTTTCAGCCACTTCACCAGCAGCACGATAACGTGACCATAACCCTGATTTCATATTTTGTATTGTTCCAATCTCTTCAGCAATACTCCGCTTAGTACCCGCTGCTGGGAGCATGCCTACTGCCCATAACATTTTCTATCTGATGAAATGGCGCCGCTGCACACAATATCATTTATTCGAAATAAACGTTTAAATTGTTATAAAACTTAAATTTTACACAAAAATGCAGTCAAAACTTACTGTTGGTAAATGACATTTTCGAACTTGACTTAAATCTTTTATTTTTAATTTTATTTTCAAATTCAAATTTAGAATGGTTGAAAAAGGTTAACAAAGTAGGTTTTCATCAAAAGAATTAAAAAAAAACAAAATTACAAACCAAATTTTTTGAGTTTCACAACTTTATACAAAATATCCCTAGACTTTGTTGAGGTGTGTATATAACATACTAGATGACCCGTGCCCCCTTCGGTGGGCGGCGAAAAAGGCGCGTCCCTATTTTAAACATATTTCATTACTGCTCCACTCTTATTAGTCATAGCGTGATAATATATAGCCTACTATGACACTCCCCGATAAATAGACTATTAAACACAAAAAGAATTTTTAAAATCGTTTCTGTAGATCCAGAGATTACCCCCTAAACGTCACAAACAAAAATAAAACTCACAAACACACACTCACAAACTTTACCTCTTTATAATATTATTTAGTATAGAAGTATAGATTATAATACTATTAAGTAAAAATCGTCTCATTTGTCTCTGTAACCATTTTAGAACGAAGATCCTAAAACTTTTTTACGTCAAACATTACTTTAATAAAGCATTAAACTAATTATTATTACTGTTTTGTTGTTGCCAAAAAAATACTTTTACAAAAACATGTGGTACATAAAGAAGTGTAAATGCAACTCAATCATAAATGAATCAGCAATTTAAAAAGTGTTTTTCTCGTGTAATGTATGTAAAAAAGATTAAATAGTTGCTTTAAAATAAATTGCTCCATACAAATATCATTACAATAAAAAAATAATCAACTATACTTGGGCCATTACAAACGTGCGATCTGAGACGAAATTATTTTATTCAGACATCTCGCTCACACTTATAGGTATATCGGCACTGACACTTTTCTTTGACGTAATGATTCATGACGTCAGTTCGCACGTTTGTAATGGCTGAGGTATAGTCTATTGCAGTCCACTGCTGGGCATAGGCCTCTCCCAACAAAATGCCCTGCAGTTTCTGATCACCTCTCATTGATTAAAAGAACTAAACCGACGACCTCGTAAGGACGGTGGGAAGCCGATGGATGAGGGAGGCGCAGGACCGCACAAGGTGGCAATATTTGGAGTAGGCCTATGTCCAGCAGTGGACGTCAATTGGCTGAGATGATGATGATGATAATTTAAATATGTTACTTCGTCTGGTGAAGTAGTGGCGAATACATTGTCACCACGCTTTATCTTCTAATTAATTCCATTATGGATTGTTTTCATCCATTACCTCAACAATAACAAAAGAAGTATATCTTGACATAAGTCCTTTCACACGGCATTAATGCGCCAATATTCTCTCGGGAATATTATCTTTATGTAATTAAAAGAAGGAAAACTTGAAATTAAGCCCTATACCAATCCGTTTGGCCACCGTGGTATTAGTAGGCCAAGTATCCCTCCGTCACTGGAAGAGGCCCTGCAGTGGGACATTAATGGGCTGTAATGATTCCCTCGGAACGAGATTCTTGAAACAATTTAGTATATAAGTAGGAGACATCTATTTTATTGGAGTAATTCAAATTAGTGTGTAAATCTACATCACTTTATTGACAATCAGTTCGTTTTTATGATCTGCTATGTACCTGTATGAATTGAAACGCAAACTAATAAAGCGTCGATGACATCAGCCTCATTTAAACTGAACTGAATTATTTTGGTTGATGAACGAGTGGGCAAATTGTTTTGATTGAGATAATAGGTGAATTGTCGACAGACAGACATCATTGTTATGACTACAATTAATTTTGACGAGAGTGTAAATTATTTTGGTAAACTATGAGGGAAAAATTAAAAATGCTACTAGTAAATTCATCTTAAAACTACCTATTGAAATATGTGTGACATGTCAATCCCTCCTACCTCTGTAGATTGCACATTCCTGTATACGGTTCAGACAAGAAAATTAGAAGATAATAAAGTACCATTCTCCAAATTCTTACTTTCTAAAGACAAATATTAGGGAAATTAAAAATAAATATGTACTCTTTGTTCCTATTGTTAATTTAAACATACAACCGTCGTATTTAATTAATCTGTCAATCATTACGTTAATAAAAGACGTACAGAACAAAAAAAGAAACTCCTTTTACATATAAATACCTATTGAAAGCAGAAACAAACTAAAGTATTTGTAAACATTTATCTCGCTCTGAAAAAGTAAGTCTATCTATCATAACAGCCCATTAATGTTCCACTGCAGGGCCGCCCCTTCCTTCCGTGACGGAGGGATACTTGGCCTACTAATACCATGCTGGCCAGACATATTGGTATAGGGTTTAATTTCAAGTTTTCCTACTTTTTACCTCGTAAAGACAATATTTACGGATAGTCCCTTAGTCAGTTTTTACGACACCCATAGGATGAGATGGGATAGTGACATATTGTATTCTTACTCCGTCATCAGTCATCACTATCTGCAACATAATATTCACAGGTAAGAATAACCGATGAATCGTTACACGACGCTTGCACCATAAAATAAATAAAAAAAGAAAAGTATTGATTATGGAAAGAGATGATTCTGTCCAACGGGCGATACGACAAGCGCATTCAGAAAAAAATAATTGCCTGCTTCCACTTGACAGTGATAAAATATGAGAACGCCAAGGTTTAATTGTCTGACAGCAAATTGAATCAACAGTTATATTTTACGATCTTGGTGGACACGTGATTTTTCAACAAGAAAAGTTAAGCTACGATGATAAAACGAAAGCACTCAAAACTTTATATTCTTAGAACAAATCAAATAATCTGTAGCAGAATTTTGTGGCGAATCTGTTAAGATATTCTTTTAAGGCATATTTTAATATTTGAATGGTTAGAAAGTGAAGCTTAGGTAAAGGAAAAAAATTGGAATAATAAATTTTGCTTAGCGGTTGATTGTATTTGCCTTGGGGAATGCGGCTTGTACTATCAATGAGATTGGACTGTCAAAATGAACTTGAAAGCGACGTCATTGAATGTTAAGCGTATTTTATTATTTTGTCTTGTTTTCAAAAGCTTCAAGTAAAACAAGATCTTGAGGTATGAAAGGAAATTCTTTAAAATATTTACTCGTATAAAGCGCTTACTTATTTTAAAGTATGATTGAAATATTAAAGTGTACTTAATAACTTTTGTATTGGAAATCCAATAAAAGAGGAATTTAGATTAGATCTAGAATTTAGAACTTGATCTTAATCAGCGTTGTGTGTCCCTTATTAGAAATCTGCTTTGCTTTCGATGAAGATAATTAATTTGTCAGCGAGTCAAAAGAAAGTACGCTTCTTCCATATAACATGATGTCGGACCCCCATGGTCCGTAAGTAGATGGTTATGGATGAGAAGGATTGCTAATATTCGATGTTCCTAGGCTGTGACTACAAAAAAAAATCTCATCCAGAGAATGCGAGTTTTGATCTGTCGAATTCCACCACGATTGTAAAATGTGGAGACAGACTAAGAATAAAATATTAAGAATTTCTGATCTCATAGTTATAGTAAAAATATTTCCTCCATACAAGAATTAAATACAAAAGTATTTCATGTATTAAAGACGAGCAAATACCCACATTTATAAAGGAGGCCATTCATAATGAACTATACAGAAATATTTGCATGTCAAAAAAACGACAATAGCACATAGCGCAGATGATAATAATCGAATGCGAAAAAAAAATGGCCGATTTGAAAGTAGGTGAACTTGGCATTCATACAATAGAGTACTACCATAATGTCAAGTAGGACAATAACATGTATGTTATGCTGTTATCTACTTGATTTATGAACATAGTACACCTTTATAGTAACTGATAACGTCATGGGTAACAACAATGTCATAATATTATCTTTCTAGGTCAATTGATAGGGTTCCTACCATCGTTAAATGACACCATGGTGTAATAAAATGTTTACTTACAACCTTCAAACATGTAGTAAATTGGCAAGACCATGAATCTTTATGGTTGGTGGTACTTTGTGATGGCGGCATTTACGCGAATATGTTACAGGAATAGAAAACTTTTAAATTTTA
The DNA here is from genome assembly GCA_905475405.1 of Schrankia costaestrigalis. Taxonomy (NCBI): domain Eukaryota; kingdom Metazoa; phylum Arthropoda; class Insecta; order Lepidoptera; family Erebidae; genus Schrankia; species Schrankia costaestrigalis. The sequence goes on from FR997830.1 coordinate 6,697,386, forward strand.
CAAATTTTTAAATATTTAATATGATAGTTATTGGTATACCAGGAAAAAAAAATGTCAGTCAAACACTTTTTATACTTAAATTATCGTTTATAGAAAAACACTTCATCGGTCATTAACTTTTATAAAGAATCTAAATTTATTCAATAGAATCATCGTATATAATAATCACAATAAACAGACATTACTCATTTTATTATGAGTAGGTAAGTCTATTACCTATACATAGATTTATTTATTGTATTAAATCAATTAATTTTTTTATTAACTTTACTGGCTTGTTTGTATTTTCTGACCCCTTATGACACGAATAACTTAGTAATTAATTTAAATACGACATAAAATATAGATAAATTGCAATGAATACATAATATTATCGTTATTAGTTATCATATTACAGGACATAGGCCTCCTTCGAGTAATATCATCATCATCATATCAGCGAATTGATGTCCATTGCTGGACATAGGCTTCCTCCAAATACTGCTACCTATAAATATAAATAATACAGATAAATATATAATCACTCAATAAATAAAAACCACTTTTATATTACATTATTTGTTTTATTTTCTTAAACATTTTATTCCTAAAATACAGACTAGGAAACACTTTTTCGGTTGTTCAGCTGCCAGTATCGGTACACATAATAAAATGTGATGTTTACTTAAGTAATAAATCCTATTTAGTCTACTATTGTACACTAAGCTGTCGCACATGATTTCCCAATAGAAAAACATGTGTTTTTTTTACTTTTTACATATTAAATCAACAGTTTATTTCATATGATCCTTAACGAAAGTACTGTTCTATAATTCTATTTATTTAAATGCAGAGTTAAATCAACTAATTTCCTTGACATTTATGTGTTAAAGTATTATAAGCTATGGCGTTATAAACAATAGTACACTGGACATAACTAAAGAAAAGAAGTTAACATTTTCTTACAAATAACAATGATTTTTCTAGATACTGCTATTAGGCTGTTTTGTCCAAAAACGATACTTTAAAACTCTTTGAAATATTTACATTAGTATAAAGGAACAACATTTATATGGCATCGAAGAGTAATAATAGAATAAAACTTTAAATAATAGCTCATTAGATGTAACTTATTAACGATTGTTTAGAAAATTTCCGACATCTCGATTTCAAGAATCGATTCAAATGAGATTGATTAAAATAAACAAATGTACAGAACATATTCTGTATAAAAAACTATTCAACAACATGACTATTTTAGCACACACGTTATTACGTCAGTTGAATCTTAACTATTTCCATTACACAGTAAACATCTGTTTAATGTTCAATCAGACCTAAACAGGTCAATGGGTCTATTTACAGATTAATTTTCAAGTATCCACTACTTTATGCACCACAAAAGCTTTCTTTGATTGAATATATCAAATTTGACAACGGTCTGATAGGATTTAATGCAAAACTTGACACTTAATCTACAGACGTTACATGTTAAAAAACAACTTAACATAAAACCGTTGCGGTAAGAATACTGAAACAGACTATGACGTGTTCAATGAGAACTCACGGTATTGGTGAATACGCTACTCTGAAGGCTTCCAAGGCTTCGTTCACTGCTGCAGCATTACAACCCCTACCATTGTCGAAGGAGCTTGTACATCCGAAGTTATTGAAACACTCCAACTGTTGTTGTTTGTCATTGGCACAGCAAGATAGTACGGCAGCTTTACACATTACAGGTACTGATCGCAATGATGCGTCGCTCTCAAATTTCGGTGCCTGAGTCGTGTGTAAACTCTAAAAAAACATAAATTACTTCATTAGTATTTCTACATTCGAAACTACAAATTATTATACGGTATTGATAAACGTTGTCATCTCAAAGAATTACCGGCTTGCGAAATCAGAAAGTGGAAACTGCCACGCGTAAATGACTGGATAGTTGCGTGAATTGACTACCCAAGTGATAGTATCGGAACAATGTTATTATATCCATAGTGTAATGTAATAGTGTATGTTATTCTACTATTTACTCAATACTAGGTCAATTTAATATTCCTGTGGTTATTAAAACTAGTACGCTGCTAGTTTCGGTACGTATAAATATATACGGTACACTAAATATATTTGCTTTGTTTAATTGGCTAATGGATAAGTATTGTACTTTATAGAATGCTAATAATAGACTGTTCTTAACAAAAATTAATATTTATGACAGGGAACTTACATCTAATTGAACAGATCCATGTTCGACGTTCGGTGCTGGTCGCAAGAGCGTGGACGGTGGTTTGATTGGATCAAAAGAAATAGGTCTTGAGCCATCTCCAACATTTTTAGAGTTGTCATCATCAGTTAAAGCAAATCCCCAATTTTGGTTCGTGTCTTCCATATCTGGGAACCTACTGGTAATGTTTACTTTGTTCGGAACTTGTGAAGAGCAAGGATTGGAGAAAGAAGGAACAGGGTATGGTATTGGGTACGAAATGTAAATAGGCTGCGGAGTGGGAGGTGGTTGAGGTCTATTTAAATTGACTGAAATATCTTCAAGTAATTTAACAATTTTCAGTAAAAGATCTTGTTGGCTGCGATCGTAGTCCCTCCTTTCCGGGTAATATGTAGGCAACGGTGTTGGATAGTCGTATCCGTAACTCATTTGCCATCTTCTCCTTCTGTGGCGCAAATCTGCACGGCTTTTGTGTGCTTCATCATCTACTACAGATAATGGATCGTTCTCTCGTCTTTTCTCTTCAAAAGTTCTGGCGTTTGCTATCGCCAGGCATAAAGCCAGGCTGAGCAGTAAAGTTATTGTATTCATCTGTAAAATAAATACACGTAATGTTAGAAAATATCTAGTATTACTTGTACTACTTTAGGTATGCGTGTGTAGCATGAATATACTGTATTATTTATGGGTTTTCTGTTTTTGTACAATGTTTGTATAGACCTCGATGTGAGATGAGGCGACAACTGTTATATTAAGATGTGTTTGACATTGACGACCTTAAGTGGCGTTGAATTTTAATTTTATCTCCAAATTAATACTGCTGACATTTACCTGAACCTATAATCAATTCTTAATGAGCCGGTTTTTACTTATAGAAAAAAAAAACATACTTTTGCCACATCATGTCTAGATTCGTATAGAAAATAGTTCGTTTATTAATGGACAAATAATTATTATGACCATTTAGTAAAGTATGCAATCAGTTAGCAAACCTAATGATCAAGTTTTCATTTAACTACAAATTATTAGAAATGACATATTCATTAAAATATACATTGGTCTTCACGACGTCAAAGATGGCTTTTTGTCACATTGCGGAATAAAGAAGCAAACCAGACCAGGTGTTGGTGATTTAGGTCAAACGGTTAAAACGTAAAGTACATTTAAAAAAACTCTGTAACCGTTATTTGAGCGCATTGTCACAACCCGGTAGCATTCACTTAAGAAAAATGTACAAAAAAAACAACGTTTTTCTTATAGGTACATTTTATAAAAAGAAGGTATTTCAATCATACACTCCGATACACTTTTAGACACGTCCCAGAAAAAAAACACTATTATATAACACACCTTTTATGATCTGAATATAAATTGTACAGGAACAAAATACTTTGTAATTTAAATATCAAACACTTGTATGTTTAACGAACAGTCAATATCATTTTCACAATTAATTTTTAATTAATACGATACGTGTGTCTCCCACGACGGTTTTATAAAGACTAACGTATTGACAGCGACACTGGCCGCGACCGTGGCATTGAATGCGCTAGCGCACACGGTCCAATACTTATGTAGGACTGTTTGTTTAGGTAGTTAGTTTGTTATTATTCATTTGGGTAGACCCATTGATAAAGGGATGACTAAGCAACGTAATGGGACTATCTAGTGATTATCTTGAGTTAAGCGTGGTCTCGAATGTTCTTTAGGTTAAACTGTGATCTTATTTTTAGACTAGCTTGTTAATGAACCGCATTTGAAAAATACTACCACAACTGATAGATGGAAACTTGTCTTTATAAGAGTAGCTGTTCCGGAAGTTAGGTTTGTTTCAGAAATTATTTGTTACGAGTATCTGAAAGACATACTTACTTTGCACCTTTTTTGCAAATTGGTAAAAATTCGTATTCTAATAGTATGGACTATTCACATGTTTACACGACCAAGTTTACTTAGTACCAATGACCAAGAATACTTAGTGTTTATGGAGTACATTATTATGTTTTAATTAATTTACCCTTAATGATTTATAGTTTTATTAATATTCTAAGTACTGTACGGTTTTAATGAGAGTTATAAATATCCAGTCGCACTTTTACGATGATGATGACCTCTGTGTCGAAGTGGTTACAGGAAATATTTGAGGTCTCGGGTTTGATTATCAACTAATGCAAATGTTTGTGTGCCTAAATTTTAAAATCAAAAATGTAACATTTTATTATGTATTTTTTTCAAATTAAACCCTAAACAATATTCCCTCTTTGTGTACCATGCAAGGCTTCTGTATTTGGTATTATTTTCCTATTCTTTTATATTTTTAAACCTCACGACGAATTCAATGACAAATACTAAGAATTTTTCTTTTTATTTATATAACTTAGTAGTAAGTCATAAAAATAGCACGAGAGTTTTCGAGCTGGCACTCGTCCATTTTACGTATTTATTCTGTCTTATTTCCTATTAACCGCTATTATATAATATCGCATTTCCTGGTATAGGCTCCAGAGTTACAGCATCATTGTTAAAGGATTTTATTAAATGTGAATTTTAACATGTAATGATATGAGTGACTTTTTCTTTTGAGAATTTATTTACTACGCATTCTATTTAATGATGTCTATTTGTTTTGAGACTGAGTTAATTTTATTAAAATGCTTATAATTAATTAGCAATACGTAATTCGATCTTTAACATCAAATTTAGTTGAGCCCCATAGGGTCATTCATAGAACATTAACGTAACGTAAACGGATCGGCATCGCTTCGCCTTTTTGCTCGGTGTCAAACGTCAAAAATCCGATTACGTTACGTATCCGATTAGTGTGCGTTGCAGTAAGGAGTTTCATACAAAGAATACTGAACGGCTCGAGTTGATACGGTGCCGATCCGTTTACGTTACGTTATATGTGCTACGACGCTTAGGCGACAGGAGACACGTATAAAATACATACATTCATACGAGCATTCATTATAACCGTGAATATTAACTATACGAAATAAAAATAATTAACATGAAATTAAACCCTACACCAATACCTCCGTAACGGAAGGAGGCCGTCTGCAGTGGGACATTAATGGGCTGTTATGAATGATGAATGATACGAGCATAATATTACCTACCCTGTTTCTGGATCAGCTAAAAAAGTTTTAATGTAAACCAAATAGTATAGAAGCTTAAAATTATTTAATGCTCATAAAGCTTAACAGTGACTTCAAAGTACTTACCTAACGTACTCGTACTTACGGTTTTACGATTCATTAATCAGCACTACTGGGAACGAGGTCAGCGCTTTGGGTAGCACATTTACCTAGGGTTTATTACGCGCAAATAAACATAGGTAGGTACCTACTGTTGTGAAAACATATTAGAATATTATTGTAGGTAAGGTCATTTGGTTTCCTTACTTTGAAAATTCCATATAAGATTGCTTCCAATTTTAGACAATGTTTTGTAATTGTTCCATACCGTGTAGTGACGGTATAAGAATTTATAGTGTCAGCATTCCATTACAGCCTAAGTTTTGATTTTTAAAGAAATGGGAATTTTAAGAGGCACCTAGAAGAAAGTTTTCAGGTATTATCAAAATAAAATAGAAAATAATGAGGTAATTTTATGCTGATTAGTTTGGCCAGCATATATTATCATATCAGTAAATCGATGTTCACTGCTGGACATAGGCCTCCTCAAAGTATTGCCACCTTGTGCGGTCCTGTGCCTCCCTCATCCATCGGCTTCCCGCCGTCCTAACTATAAGGTGGACAAATTACACTTTGTCAATAAGAGGTATCCTTTTAGTGAGACATTAATGGGCCGTTATGATGTTTGTTCTCTGGTGTTGCGGGTGTCAATAGGCGGCGGTGATCACTTACTTAACTCTCTGTTACTGAAACCGAAGCTTAATGATAAATAATAGTTTTAGAAGCTTAATCATCACCTTTTTGATACTTAACTATATTATTATAACGGACTTATTTCATTGTTGCTTTAATTCAGACTCCAACGCAATGGATAAGTATTTTTAAACCAATAATATAAGGAAAATGAAAGTTTTAATTTATTATTAATTATATATCATTAAGGAATGTCTTAAAGTAGCTATAAATAAATGATAGGTACATACTCCGGGGCTATGTTGTCATTATAAGACCGGTTTTCACGGTCAATCGACTCGTCTTCAAAAAAGCAATGGTATGGTTATATGTATACTGAACTTTCGACGAAAATGTCAAAGGTAAGAGAGATTACACCCACCTATTGGTAGGTATAAACAACACCGTGATTATTCCCTACATCACTGAAGGAAGTTTCAGTGATAAAGTCAATGTAATGAATGTAAATAATAAGTCCATAACTTTTGTCTGATATTGTTTAACAACATCATACTCGTATAATACATCGACAGAAGGAAATGTTTATGACCTCTGTGGCGTAGTGGTTATATAACATGACTGCTACGCAGAGGTCTCGGGTTCGATTCCCGCTCAATGCAAATCTTTGTGTGCATGAACATGATTGTTTGGATTGGTCTGGGTGTTTTCTATGTATAATATGTATCTATTTACAAAAAAAAAAAATTATGTATGTATATCCGTTGTCTAGTAGTACCCATAGTACAAGCTCTGCTTAGCTTGTGACAAGATGGCGTTGTGTGAAAGTGTGAGGAATATATAAGTAGGTATTTAATATTTATACTTACCGAAGATTAGGCCAAAATCATAGAACCCGATTTATCTCCGAGACTGAATTAGGTCGTTGGATAAAATCAAATATAAGTAGATGCATTTTTTATTGTGGTATATTTTTTGAAGACTGCATCATCGTTTCAGTCAGGCAGGGAGGTGTGTCTTAATTAAGAAAACCCAACGTTTTCCTCTCTAGCCTATAAACGGGAAAGAAAGAAAGAAAGAAAGAAAAATTATTTATTGGCCAATAAAAGTCACATACATTAAATGAAAAAGACAAAAAATTTAGAAAAAAAAATATTACACAGACACAAGAATCAAGAAAAAAAAAAACAAATAGTAACTACACACACATAAAATTGGCCAAAAGGACCTTGCCTCAGCATTTTGCTACTACGACTTGTTAACCGTAGTAGCGCTGGTATTCTGGCAGGGCCCCGTTATTATTTATTTTTTTTGGTTGTAAACTTAAAAATTTTAATAAATCAATACAGCTTTTTTTAAAAAAACAAAAACAGAGAGGACAAAAAACACAAACAAGACTTAGTACTAAGGTACGTCACAAACACATTCAAATGAACGACAGTGACAGTGACAACGGGTTGACACTTGACTGAAGTTGACTGACACGTATGGACACGTAGTTGCACGTGTCACTTGCCACGTCGTTCTACCTTATTGAGCTTATTCTATAAAGTCAAATAAAATTCATGTACAAATACAACAAACATTATTATTATAAACACAGTATACACAAAAACATAATACATAAACAACACCAGAAACTGCAACAAATTTCCAATATACAATATACAATGCCACTGAGCAGGCATTACAACAGCTAATGGAAGAACAACTTAGTCTTTCAATGCAAGACACACACAAATTGACGCTTGCCGCAATAGCACAGGAAAAAGGGATAGCAGGAACACCCAATCGACACTCCACTCCGCCACTCTCACACACATCGTGCATAACCAAGGTAATTATCTGAAATTTTATTTATTTGTCTTGCTTTTGTATGTTCAAAAACAAGACTTTTAAATGGTACTTAAAAGTGTTTTTGTTTCTCAGGGCGCGCAACGGCGGCGGTATGTCGTTCCAGATTTTTGCCGCACTGAATTTAAAAGAGCCCCTGAACGCTGAAGTTCGATGCATAGGAAGACATAATACGTGCGTACATGTTCTCCTCTCATATCTGCAGTGATCCTGCGCCCACACCAACTTGTTGTATAGGTACTTTGGCATTTTTTGTGTAACTACACCAAAGAGTAATGTAGCAAAATGTATTCTCCTACGGGCCTCCATTTTTATTATGTTGTTATTGTTAAGAAAAGGTGTGACATGGGCCCTAGGAGGCACCCTAAAACAAAATCGAGCACATGCATCTTGTACACGTTGGATCTTCTTAGCTGTCTTGCCCAGTATACACGGCCCATACACAGTGTCACCGTAGTTGAACTTGGACAATATAAGAGACTCACAAACAGTTATTCTTATTTTCTCAGTAAGTTGTTGATTAAGTTGATTTGAATAGATCTCCATCCTATTTTTTGGCGAGTAAAGTTGACGAGACGCGAGAGAGAGGGCTGCTCCGTACTTAACTCGCCAAAAAATAGGATGGAGATCTATTCAAATCAACTTAATCAACAACTTACTACTTAACTCCCTACTGTACTTGTCGATGTGTAAATCGGACTTTAGTAAACGTAACATCTCGCAACTATCTCCATGTGGCGACGGAGTAAAAATACAGTGTGTCACCACCTCTTTACGTTATAAAAATAACTTAAAACTTGAAATTAAATCCCATTCACGGGAGGAGGCCCGTTCCTGCAGTAGACATTAATGGGCTGTTATGATGATGATGAACATAACTATTGTGTACTAGCTGACCCGACAGACTTCGTCCTGTCAAAAAGATTTGTAATGTGGCAGTTTTTGTGCCTACGTATTTTAAAAAATTCTCCTGAACAGAACCGTCACCCTGGTGATAGGGCGTTGTGAATAAAAAATAATTAAATAAAACATATATAAGGATTTAAAAGTAAGTAATCGCTTTATTGTTAATCATGTGAATCATAATTATTATTATTATCATTGTAGTGCTTTGTGGTATACGATGTTTTTTGTTTGATTACCTGGCGCATAGATAAACAAATCTGATGGTTTTCCAACACGGGAACAGGCAACATACAATTGACCATGTGAGAAACATGGGTTTTCTAGACTAATACCACAAACACTTAATGATTGCCCCTGGGACTTGTTTATAGTCATAGCAAAAGCAAGCCGCACTGGAAACTGTAGTCGTTTAAACTCAAATGGCACATCAGTCGGAATCATTGGGATGCGCGGTATGAGAACATCTTCTCCTTTATACTTTCCTTTGAGTATAGTTGCTTCTATCACATTGTTTAGTAATTTTTTTTACCGTTGCAAAGACGCGGTTGGTTGATATTTCGCAACATTATAACCACCGATCCAACCTTTAATTGAAGATTGTGAGGTGGCAATCCTGGCAAATCCAGCGAGTTTAAAAATTCCGGTGGATAGTTGACTACATCATCTTGATTAGTAGCCGAATCAACTGATTTATATATCCTCAATTCGCCTGTAATTTGTTCTTGAATTTTGAAATTTAATTCATTTACATCTATGTTTTTTGCAGCCAGTATAGCTCGTTCGCTCAACCAATCATGGTTTCTGTAATTTTGAGAAACATCTGGAAACACCTTCTGAATAAGTTCATCTTTTGATCGAGTTAACTGACAAAAACTTTGAGGAAAGTTAATGCAGCCAGTCAACATGTATATTTATAAGAAATTTGCCATTACCAATGTCAATGAGTTGTTTAGAGAATATGTTTCCAGATTGGTCATTTTGCAACTCGACACGCATATTCTTGCTTAAATGAAGTACTTCGACATGTTTCCATAAATTGGAGGACTTTAGACATGCATTGAGTTCATCAGCTGGCGTTGATCGTGGAATTACTGGCAATGTTTGACGAAAATCTCCTGCTAATAAAATCATTGCACCACCAAATCGGTTATTATTGCTCCGTAGATCTTTTAAGGTTCTGTCTAAAGCCTCCAAAGATTTTTTATGTGCCATCGTGCATTCATCCCAAACAATCAATTTACATTGCTGCAAAACCTTTGCCATTGCAGAGTTCTTCGAAACGTTGCAGGTTGGAGTTGAAACTCCAACCTGCAACGTTTCGAAGAACTCGCTTCATTGCTTTGCATATTTAATGGCAATTTTAGTGCTGAATATGCTGTTCGACCACCTTCAAGCAAAGTTGCTGCGATTCCCGACGAAGCGAGTGCAAGTGCAATTTTATTTTGTGAGCGAATTGTTACTAATATTAATGAAATCAAAAAAGTTTTTCCTGTACCACCAGGTGCATCTAAGAAGTAAATCCCTCCAGTTTCATCATTTGTTACTTACAGTGTGAGCAAACCGAGTTCATAGAACCAATAAAAACACATTGGTAGTTTCGTGTATCAGTTGACAAAAGCAAACTCAGTAGATTAGGTAGCAGACAACTTTTTTTTTTTTAAATTTGATATGACTTGAAGTCAAATCCTTTTAAGCCGTACGAATTGTTTTATTTATTTAAAATTTGTATATTAAAAATAATAAAACACTGTTGGTAACGCGATTTTTGTTTGACTGATGTAATGACGTGGAAACTGATGCATTTTATCTCGCGTGCCGAAACTAATACAAAAGAAACGCGAGTTTCGAAACGCGACATTAAACTCCTCCAACTATGTGTTCTGTGCTCCAACGCACACACGCACATTGTTTTGATAGATATGATCTTTGACGTTAGGAACACACCTACATTGCTTAGACAACACTGTGTGAGTGCTTGTAATTTAATATGAACTTTATACCATAGCAATAAAGCTCAAATTGACTACGTTTTAGTTAGAAATCATTTGTATGGGAAAAAGAAAAGGGCTATTTTTAGGGTTTTTCCAGCAATAATTCAAATTTTTCTCGCCGTAAAAACCATCCTTGAACTTCAACAAACATTTTAAAAAAAGATTTGGCCAAATTGGTCCAGGCGTTGTTGAGTTATGCTCTTACCAACACATTTTGCGATTCATTTTTATATTATAGATTTATTGTTTTGTTTTTTTTTAAGGCAGTGTCAACTTTAGGGATCTTGACATTAATTTGTGGATAACAGAAATAATTATCTTGTGTGGGATTTGAAACCGCGACCTCCGTGTACGGCAACCGCATACACAACAGTTTAGCTGCAGAGGAAGTTAATTAAAAGTAATTAAATTATCATTTGTAAGAATCACAGAATTACTATGAATATAATAATATTATGTCATTCAAATTAAATGAAATAGCGTCTAAGCGCGTACTTACTATATCATAGGTGTCAACGATCTGGTGAAGTTGGTTTTTAAAATTAGATTCTTAGGTTTTCCTTAAATACTTATGCTAATAATAGTTTATCTTACAACCTATTTAATAGGTAGACTTAACCCGGCGTGAATGAGGTGAAAATAGTTACACCAGCTACGAGGTGGGTATGATATACCCGAAACTTTGATTCGAATTTTTCCTAATACAATTGTGTAATAAACATTTTTGGTATATTTATATAATAATAATAGGATCCATTCAAGATGATAAGTAATAAAATCAATCTGATTTAAGTCAAAAAGGCTCCTTTATTATTAAAATAAGAAAGTATCTCAATTTTCTATGACAAAAATACAAACTCTGTACTTAAGTCATAAAATTTATTATCATCAAATCAGCGAATGGACTTCCTCAGCTAGGCATAGGCCTCTTCCAAATATTTCTACCTTGGGCGGTATTATTTTATCGTTATGATTATCACTTTTAAGGGAACATTATTAGGGATTTCCTTAATTAAATAACATATTCATTTCCTTCGATGCTTATCTACGTCATCGTTTGTATTGACATCTAATGTATGACTCACTCACGCATATATGTTTAGTTACAACCACTTATTAAAACACGTAAACGTTTTCAATAAAACCCATTATTAAAACGCGAACTTCATAAAAAAAACAGGAAATGATTGTGCATTATCAGATTTACAAGATAAAGGTTTACCTCGGGATAGTCAACGGCTTCATGTATCACCAATAATATTTTGGAAAACTCAAATGATTCATAATTTTTTATTGCTTAATGCGACCCACCTTATTGTGAATGGCAATGGCCGCTCATATACGTCATCAATGTTAGATCATAGCCAAGCCTAGCCTAAAGTAATGCTCTCGTCATACTTCGTTTAAACAAATATCATAGAATGTAGTATAGGAGAAAAATGCTTGAAATTTATTTTACTGAAAGATTCTAGATTCCATCGATTCCAGTGATTCAGTAACATTTACTATTTCATTTGTATATTGAATCAAAATAGTCTCACAGACATACTTTATAAACAAACAAACGATAATTGTATTTATTTATGTATTACACAGGCCTACAAAAAACAAATTTTTTTTTGGTGCAGCAATTTATTTCTCTCTGGTCGATGAAGTAGGTAATGTACATTACATTGCCATAAATAATTTTATATCATCAGCTCTAGCTTAGGAAATATCCTCATTTTAATTTCTTTTCGGTCTTGTTCGTAAAAAGTCGTCATTACAATAACATCGAAAAAGGTAATGTTATTATTTTATTATGGCTAGTACCTCCAGGTGTTGTGCTTACTATTCAGATGTATTTTGTTATGTTTGTGGTAAATATTCAATGAAATATCATCCCAAATCGATTACAAACATGTTATTCGTTAGAAATTAGCTTACTTCGGTATTGAAATTCAACACCACGATAAAGTGTAGGTGCCTCAAAGTGTATGTAAATTATGCCTTGATCATTTACGACAATGGGAGAAAGGGACACGTTAAGTTTTTGAAGTTTGGAGTGCCTATGATATGGCGAGAACAAAAAAAAGGTTAATGTTTTTAACGAATATTTCGTGGTTCAAGTACCGAAAAACTAAAAGAAGGTATCTTTGATGTTCCTCAAATACGTCAATTAATGAAAGACACCACTAATTTTGAGACTTCTATGACTGATTTGAAAAGTCCTGCTTGATAAAATTTTGTAGCAGTTGCACAAAATTTTCTAGGAAATCATAAGGCAGACAACTATTTAGAATTAGTGGAAGAAATGCTGGCTCACTTTAGAGATTTAGGCTGTAATATGAGTTTAAAGTTATACTATCCCAATAGCAGTCTAGTTAAATTTCAATACAACTTAGGTGATCTAAGCGAAGAACAAGGAAAACGTTTCCATCAAGACTTAAAAACGATGTAGAATATATACAAAGGGCGGTGGGACACTCATATGATGGCAGACTATTGTTGGGGAATCATGCGAGATTGCCCAAGTCAGTTTCATTCCATAAAATCACTCAAAAAGCAATTGTTTGAGGTTTGATGTCAATAAAATACGATTTTTTGAGAAAAGTGTATTTTTCCTTTATCTCGAGTACTAGAGCTGATAGAAAAAAACCCAATAGTATTTTGATATCGCCATGTAAGATATACTTAAAATCAGGTCTAAAACCCCCGGCACCAAAATCGTTGTAGGCGTGTGTTATTTTTTCTACAAAAAGATTGAATAAGTACTTGTAAATAGTTAATGAATGAATTCCAGCATCTAAGTGTCGTATATCTTATATAAAACATCGTTTGATTCAGCGGTAGTAGTCAAAGAGTTCTTCACCTACATGTTTACATATTACTATTCAAAAGACGTTTATATCGGCCAATAAATATTCAAGACCTATTGATATGCCATAAGACTGTACTTAAATGTAAAAAGAGTTGATTTGTTAGATTCTTCGCGGAATGTTAAGACTTGCATTAAGTAAATACAGATAGACATAAAATTAAATACAGATAGACATAAATTTAAATAGGATAAAAGGAACCAAGTCCCTGTGGTGGAGGGGACAGTTTTTTCTTTACCCTAGCCTATCTTTGACGTCTCATATTTATTAGCACTACCTTTTTTACTTCGTTTTGGGTCTACCTCAAGGTATTTGATCAGGGACAGGAAGTTACATTGCTAAGTTTTTAAAATATTTGCGTTACTTTGTGTCCTTTTATGATCATACAAAACGAAGAACTGAATACGTCGGAAACTCATCACAGTTTGATGACATCAAATAAAAATTCACTAAAATAGCCACTTAAAAAATGGCTACCGTTCTAGATATTCGCAATATTTCCGATAGTATAACTCGTATACCCTTTTGCATATACAATGACAGCACTCAACATCATGACGCATATTACTAAATTCAAGCTCATGACATTACCTGTTAATTCAAGTACTACTTACATAACGATAATGAAAGCATTTTAAAGTCTAATCTGACATGTTCTGGTAATTAGTTTAATCGAACTATTATACTATTTGGGCAATTGACTTCGCTTGTTGGCTGGTGCTTTAACGACGTTTCGCGTTTGGTAATGTTATTGACTATTTAGTGCATGGGAAATTATTGGACAAAATGGTTTTGGTACTGTTGGTTGAACCGTTGTTGGTTATGTTGGAACTATAAGTTTATGTTTCTTATTTAGTTTTGCGTCAATATTAAAATTAACTAGAAAATATCAACAAACTGTAAACTATTTTCCCTGCACAAATTCTGCTGGTAAAATTATTGAGCACTTTGACGTTTTTTCTAAACATGTTACAGAATTTACAGTTCAAGAAGGTTTTATGTTCAGTTTAACAGTATATGATCAAAATCCTCTTTGTACCTCAGATTGAAATATGTCCATTTTTTGACGTGTTTAGATGTTTTGACACTCTTCAATGGTCAGCCTGCCATCATCAATCCTGACTTACTGTAACCACAATTAAGGAAAATAGGTAATACAATTCCTATTATTAAAATAAGGAAGTAAAAATGTAAGCTTAAAAGTTTTTGTGTGTGCCCAGGGAAATTCTTCTAGCCGTTCTATGAGCACAAGTAATTATATGTCTTTTGTACAATAAGCATCAACATTTTAATTTATATAGAGACCATGATACGTATAAAGCAATGGTTAAATTTGGTAGTCGGGACGGGTACTCGGGTGGCCTAGAGGTCAGGCGCTGGACGTGTATAGTCCAGAGACGCGGGTTCGATTTCCGCCTCGAGTATCAATTTCTTCCATTGTCTTTCTTCTTTTCGTATTTTTCTAGTTATACTTAAGCTTTCTAAGAAAAAACTTATATGTAATCATGATTTTAACTGAAAAACATTCCAGCCTTGTTAATATTGTTGTACTGAACAAGATATCTGTTGGCTGCTTGTTCCATTTGATTTAATGTCTTGGTATTATTTTGAGTGACAGTTTACAGACGCGACTAATTTTGTTCAAGGTAACTCAGATATTCTATGCCGTTAATAATTTCGGATCTCAGTCAGTTAATATTATATTCTCTATTTAGTATAAATAAATCATCAATCTATTAATCGCTGTAAGGACAGAATTTTCAATAATCCGTTTCATTGACTCTCCGTGTAGGGACGAACTATTAAACTATATGGCACCACCCCATCTCATCCCATGGGTGTCGTAAAAGCCGACTAAGGGACTATCCGTGAATGTGTCATAGAGGCGTAATATTAGCTAAGCGCCTGCAGAATATTTTGCATTTCTGTGAGCTATGCTGATTGGTTACGCGACGAAAAAGAACTGTACTATAGCATAAACAGACGATACACGATCAAAAGTTACAATTACTGAGATTCAGCTACTGATCCTATCTTTCCTAAAAGATAGAATCTCTCACAACAAAACATTAATACTATACCTACTTTATCATTTACAATAAAGCACCAAGGCTTACAAGTACTAAATTTAGTTATCATTAATTATTAAAATGGTTTCAAGCCATGACAACTTATTACATCTAAACTGTGTGAAGTCATTGTTATTTAGACAATGAGAATGACGTTACCCCTGACAATGTTATTCAAGAATTACGAACGTTTTGAGTCATTGTATGAACACGTATATACAACAGTTAATATATAGTTTAACTATTGTTTTCGGTTTAAGTACATATCTGTTTGTGATATATTTTTAGGCTACATATTATCATAATCATAACAGCCCTTTAATTTCCCACTACAGGGTTCAAAAAACCGTTTACAGCTGGTGCGTTGATACCGATTATAATACTTACGCAATTTCGTTTATAATATAAATGGTTTCTTCAATACCTACTTCACGTGGTATGATACCTTTAACAAGTCAATAATTAGGAATCCCGTGCATATTTACAGCAAAACATACTTGCTTATTATAGGAATAGATGCACCGACTTTCTAAGTAGAAACAATATTGTCAAAAACCAAATTATAGACACAGTAAAAGTCCTGGGAATTTAGAAAAATGCATCACATGACACATATTCATGTATATAGATGGATACGTAATGCTCCAATACGCAGCCTTTAGTAAGTTCATGTCCTGAAAACATGCTTGCTTTATATACAGGAATCAAGTTAACGCCTTCCAAGTTCCCACAATATTGCCTAAAACCAAATTAAAGACACATTCAAAAAATCCATAAAACTAAAATAATGGCGCTTTCAAAATTCGATTAGGTAATAACCTTAACCAGACAAACCAAATATTAGAGCTCAAGTACGTAATAATAAGACGAAGAAAGGCACAAGCAGTAATTAGTTGACCGTAAACGTTCACAAAGTAGCAATGTTGGGCTTAAATCATTTTGGTGAAGTATCCCTTTGTTTACGTCGACGCGACCGCAGAGCCTCGATGCCCTGAAAGTGTTCTCTTGTACTTTCGTTCCTACTTTGTCGCTTATTTTACTTTATAAAGAGCTGGCGTTGAGCGTTGGGAATTTAGGGCTTTTGGTATTGATTGAATTGTTTTTCTATTTTAACTTTTATAAAAACAGCTTTGTTAGTTTTTCATTAATGTCGTGTTAACTTATTCTACTAATACAAAGGAAGCAACATGAATTTGTATAGTATTTTTTATTAAGTTTTTCACTTTGGCCGAGAATGGTATTATTTCAATTGGGTTTTATATTTAATAACAAAAGTAATAGAAATAGGTGAAATGATGCACTCTTAATCAGCAACGACGACATTAATGAATTGACACTTGTAATTTTATTAATGTAAAATATCTGACCACAAAATAGGAGACGTTTATAAAATTTACTACTAAATAATAGTACCTAGTTCTAGTAATTAGGCCTATATTAATCCGTATGGTTAGCATGATCTGTTTAAGTCATATTTTTTTAATCACAGTGAATAATTTAAAGGTAAAGTCAATATCCTCTGTCTTCAATATGCATATAAATAGAGTGACATTAACATCAAGCTATAACAGTAAAAATGTGAATTAATAAAGCTATTCAGGAAAGAATGTAAATAAACTTAACACTCCCGAGATCAGTTTTCGATATTAAAAATGAAATAGCTTCTCAATACAGGTGTTAAATGCGGAAACTAGAATGCGACAGATCTCGTCTCAAAGCGATCGAAATTAAATGCCACTTGCATCCAATAACTCTCAGCTTGGACTGTTTGTCGATGTTTGGGATGTTTATAGCTTTCGTTCCTTTATTTTTTTTTAAAGTCAGCTCTCGTACTGGGGATTTTGCCAAGTGTCTTCGAACTCAGCAACAAGGATATCTAGTCTCAAACCAATTACGTTTTTCTCCTTTTTCGATTTTGCATGTTCCCTTGATGGCATGCACTCGGTGGTTACAATCTCATACAGGACTATTGTTTGTTTTATCATATAAATGATTGCTTAGAGCTTGAATTGTCTCTATTATTTTCGTTCAATTAATGTTTACAAGACGAGGTATATATTGCGGGATTAGTATATTTTAATCAAGTATATATTAAAACTCAAAAGTCATAATATCAATCAAAACGCCAGAAGAAAGGAAAGAGCACTTTATCCTTTTAATTTTTTTATCTATCCTTTCCTCCTATCTACTTGAAACTAAGAGCCGCGTATCAAAGTTGGTTTTCTTCCAATAACGAGCTGTTAGGTTGATTTTCATACATGTTTAAGTCAGGTATTTCTATAATAAGATTTGTAGGTAAGCGAAATTATAATTATACTCGTCATTACCTTGGAATCTCAAATTCAAGTGAATTTGAGATGCGTATTCATTGATGTGATAATAGGCTTAATTAACCAATTAACTACTTATCAGATGAAATGTTCAACTTCAAATCTGGCTTTGATCAGTCATGGGTTGATAGGTTGTTATAGTTACTGACATACTTGTGCTAATATAGATATATAATATTAGGTAAGGTACAATTACGTAAGGGTTACCTGATGGTAAACGAGTCGGATTTCGTGTGGTGACGCACTTCCATATATAATGCTAGATGATGGGTGTTTCAAGCCAATCGTACCTCAGGTGTCGTAGTGTCGTAAAAAAAAGACATTCTAAACATTTCTTTCATGTGCAAAACATTCTTTTTAACTTGTGCAAGAAGATTAAATAAATAAATACATCTACTGATAGAAATAGGCCTCTATCAAAAGGGCCCTTTCATGAGAGTACTTTGAAACTTACCTCTGCTTCAACATTTCTAGCTTCTTAAATTTTTTTTGGACAAGTGTCCAACAATCGTGTCCAAAAGTCATCGACCATAAAATAAGCTATTTTGTTGATGTCTCCTGCAGTTAAAAATTTGTATTTGATATGTTATAAGTAACATTATTGTATAATTTTCATGTCTATCATTTTCTATATATTTATTTTCAATGAAACATGATGTATGCAGTTCTGGTTTCTGTAACATGTCTGGTATGTTCAGCCAGCATAAAGTAGTCTGTTTACGTAAACTGTCTGGTTTAACCTTGCATTGCGGCCTTATTTGAGACTCATAATATTTACGTACGTTTATTTTTGTGGTGTATAGTGTATTTTAAAAGTAGGTATCATATCTTGTGGTCATCCTCATTATCATTCAAATCTCTGCCACTTCCATAGTTTTAAAGGATAATGATATTCTGCAGTAGTTATTATTACAACGGTGTGGTTGCAAACCAAATAGGTACTTCAGAACCACCGGGACTAAATTATAGATATCGCACATTTTGTTCATAATTTAATATATGAACGTTATTGTGCTTTAATGTTTGTCTACTTTTGAATAAAAGCGTCTACAGCTTAACATTACAGATTTCTGTAATTTGACTTTGCCACAATTTTTAAAAATATTATTTTAATTACCATCAGTGGGCCTGCCAGTTACGAAAATAGAGAGGATAGTGCTTCTGTTTTCTAGGTGCGCCCCTGTATAAAAAGTCAAGAGTGCTTTAATGTCTAGTTAACTCACCACATTATAGGGTTTTGTTGGGATATATCCTGATAAAGATCCTCTAAAAATTATAAATGTACTATATTATTATTATTATACTCACCGTTACAAAATGTTGCGCAATATTTAAAGTACTTACTGTATTAAGTATGTATGTTTCACACGATAAGTGTTAACTCAAAAGGCAAATTCATTATTTAAATACTAGCTTTGTTTGCAATATACTCGGAGTCTTAGTATGTCCTTTGGATGTTCCAACTTAGGTAAAGAATTTTAAAGTAAGGTGATGTTTAATTTAATTACAATTTTCATTAAGTAAATCAGAATAATTTAACAAAAATGAGTAAAAATTACTTAGAAATTGGAGAAACATACCAAGTTCCAGTTCTGTCTTTGTTATAAAGGCAGCTCTCGCACCTGGCAATAAGTCCTAGATAATACAATTAATAAAAATATAGAAGTCATAGGTATACTTATTTATATAAACAGAATTACCAAGTTATGTCCCAGGGTAGGCAGCGGCTCTATCTATGAGCGGCGGCCGTTACCACTTACTTTCGTAGGCCACTTGATTATGTGTCACACTATATCATTTCATCAAATAAGTAGCGTATTAATAATTCAGCAATTTAAAAAATCTTCATCTAATAAATGTCTATTTAAAAGATTTTCCATGTAACAGAAAGGTTTCGGTACTTGAAGCACCTCGCAATGTCCACATTCGTTCCATTTACCTGAACTCGTTATTACTGCTAAATGTGCTGTGAAATTGACGGTAGACGAGTAACGTTTTACGATTCCATCATGGAGGAACTTTTAGTTATTTCAATCTATTTGTTTTTCTGATCGATTGGGTATAAACGGAAATTTGATATCATATAATGTAGTTGTAATATTATATGTTTTAAAAAAGATCATAAGTAGTATTGATTGCATTCAACTTATTCGGGATTTTGATTTTGTACAAAGATTCCTCCTCGTCTAGGAAACAAACAAACAAGAGAAACAAACAACATTCAGGCACAAAACTGTAATTTATGGATAACAAATAATTATTTTATGTGGGATTCGAATCCGCGTCAACATGCACGGCAGTGTCTGCTTAAACACTGCGCTATAATGGTGTATTATAAATTTGAAATCTCTGACATAGCTTTTAAATTTATGTCCCGTTGTGACGAGCTTTTAAATTCGATAGTGTGATGGTTTTAAGCTTCCTTCTGAATGCCTTTCAGTAGCATCATTACTTCTAAGCAAATGAATCCAGTGTGCTGGTGTGTCATCCTAAACATACCTACTTTCTACAGTTAGCAATTTAGTTTGTTTTTGTCTATGCAAACTATGAACACGTAATTAGCATAATTGAAAAACATTTAGACTTTTTTGTTGCAGATTAAATAATAGAGCATTAAAAGTGTCATTTGGAGAGATGGAGCTTAATTAGAAAGTATTGTATGAGGTCAACAGCAAAAACTCAAAACAATTAAAGAGAACATAGTTCATCGTAAAAACACAAGATATTAACCTTAATTGCTTGGATTGTTTGTAGGACTCCTTAGCGAGTGACCGTCCGTGTGTGTATTATCTCTGTTCCCGTTATTTCTTCTTCCTCCAACTAGTAGTATTCTAATGTTAGTGTGCTTAGATGCAAGAGTACAATAACTAGTAAAATTACGTAGGCTTAACTTGTGACTCAAGAAATCCCGAGAACTCATGTAAATCAAGAGAAGAAAAGTAGCCTATCTGGGACATGTATTAAGACAATGTCTTGATAGAGATAGTAGCGCTCATAACATGAGCTTCTCCAGACAATCTTTCCTCGTCATTATGAGGAAAGATTGAGGGGAAAAGGCGCGTCGGGAGAAGGAAAATGTCTTGGCTCCGAAACGTTAGACAATGGACCGGTATCGCCAACGTAGAAGAACTGTTTCGTCTGGCGAGGGATGGGAAGAGATATGCGGAGCTGACAGCAAACCTCCAGTAGAGGAGACACTGCAAGAAGAAGAAGATCTGTAACTCTCCATGTTAAACGTAGGTAGTCAAAACGTTTTTGTAATGTCAATATTTGTGAAAAACAATGTTCTTTTGGTTAGAAAGCACATTTTAGAATGAAAATGTATTACTATATTTCCTAACCTATAGCAATAAAATGGCAACAGTCCAACACATATACAAAGCAATAAACGGGCTAATATACCATCACTAATTTGGCGTTAATTCCCTGTGACGATCGTATAATCATTGTGGAAATTGTTCAAACATTAGCAGCGGCCACGACTAAGCAACGCGGGTTGTAATAATGTTAGATTCTATTTCTAGTTTTTGACACTATTATATCATGGGTTTTATTTTGAAATCCTAGTATAACAGCTTAATGACGGAGTAATAATACATAAAGGAAAAACCCATCCTCAGTCTCGAAAAAGCCTATTTAATAAAAATTTGCAGATAAGTATAATATAACTATATACGAAAATAAAATAAGGAAAAGTTGACAAAAAACCAACTGTATTTGTAATAATCGTACAGCTACATTACTAGATTTGAAGTTATGCCTTGGACCGAATAAACGACCCTATAAATATAGTGGAAAGAAGGCACACTACAAGATAAGATCTATGCTGCATCAATGAAAATAATATGTAGAGTATCAATCTACATCTTTAAATAAGTAAGTTGCGAAAACGTCACACTATCAAAATAGCCTGTTCATAATGATAAGCTAAATAAGTATATAATGTAAGTACACAATATATAAATTAATGTTCACCCGTAATTAGTTTTTCAATCAATAATGCGTAAAAAAAATAATAAAAGGCCCTTATTTTATAATAGAATATCCATACGTATAAAATTTATTAAATCGTGATCATTACTTTAAAACGATATATTAGAGCTTTCAGATATATAATCTTCAAGAGTAATTATTCAAAAATAAAATGAATTAAAGCAAATTTTTTGAACAATCAACCGATTTTCCTTCGTTTATTTAAATGGTTTATCCAATCGTAATTCTTCGAGCCGTCTAATAACATTTAGTATAATTAAATTCAGGTTTCGTAAACGAATGGTTGGCTTCAATAAATTAACTTTAACTGAAGCCATCTATATATTAATACTTTATTGCGCATTCATTCGTATTTCCAGCTTTATAAATAGTTACAGATGGTATTTATTGCACATCAGATAATGCCCGATTTACACATCGACAAGTACAGTAGCGAGTTAAGTAGTATTTTAAGATTAAGTTGATTTAAATAGATCTCCATCCTATTTTTTGGCAAGTTAAGTACGAAGTAGCCCCCTCTCTCGCGTCTCGCCAACTTAACTCGCCAAAAAATAGGATGGAGATCTATTTAAATCAACTTAATCAACAACTTACTACTTAACTCGCTACTGTACTTGTCGATGTGTAAATCGGGCATTAGTTACTGTTAGAGAAGTAGTTATCGATGTGTGTTACGTTACCAGGGATGATACTTGTTTTCCTAACATCCATTTATGTCCTACTGAAGGGACGGGTCTCCTTCCGTAACGTAGGGATACTTAGCCTACTTATACTACGCTGGCCAGACGGATTGGTAAGTATAGGGTTTAATTTCAAGTTATCCTTCTTTTTATTTCATATAGTTAATATTCGCGGATAGTCCCTTAGTCGGTTTTACGACACCCTTTGGATGAGATGGGGTGGTGACATATTGTATTCTTAGTCCGTCACCACACGGACTACTTGTTTTGTTCGTACATTTTTATGGGTTTTAACACGCTTACAGTCATACAAAGCAATCATTATAACAGCCAATTAATGTCCCACTGCAGGAAGGGGCCTCCTCCCGTGACGGAGGGATACTTGGCCTACTAATACCACGCTGGCCAAACGGATTGGTATAGGGTTTAATTTCAAGTTTTCCTTCTTTTTATTTCGTAAAGATAGTAGTTACGGTTATTCCCTTAGTCGGTTTTTACGACACCCATGGGATGAGATGGGGTGGTGACATATTGTACTCTTAGTCCGTCACCACACGGACTACTTGTTTTGTTCGTACATTATTATGGGTTTTAACACGCTTACAGTCATACAAAGCTATGATGTGGGCTATCTTGAATGTTTCCTTGCACGGTAGGTAATGAAACAGAATTAAAAATATCTGTAGATGACCCGTTGTGAACGCTATAGTTATGCATTTGCATTTAAGAGGGGCTTTAAGTATCCTCTGAAACTGGTAGAGGTCTGATGAATCACCTATCTATAAATGGTCGGGCAGACTTTGCCTAATCAGTGTGTACTTATCCTTTAGAGGCATTAAAGGGATAAATTACGTAGGTCATAATAGGTTAAAGATTAAGACGATTTTATACACTGACCAACACGTTTAACTAGCTTTTTATTGGTAAACTAAATTTCCCCGCATCACTTAAGGAGGCCAGTTACTAGGATGATATTAGCCTTTTATGAAGATGGAAATAAATATTACTCAGTTATTTAAAAACAAAATTCCTTCTGGTGACATATTATTATCTAATCGGTGTACGACATAATTCTTTTAAACCTTAAAAAGGATTTTTTTACGGAAACTAATATTGATATAGGCTAGTTACATGATTGCATGACTTCAAGAGTAAATTTACTTTGTAGATAACCACTAGGTACTTCCTCGTACTAAGCTAATACAAAGATCACCTCAAAGGTCATCTTGACATCACCCGCCCTTTAATGACTCACTGCAGTAACGAGCTTCTTCGTATCACAGCGGAGTGCATGTGGTCTACTAATACCTACCAAGCTGGTCAGTGGAATAGGGTTTTATCTAGTCTCAATCTATGCAAGAGGTAGCAATATTATCTGGACAATCCTCTTAAGCACTGGCTTTCATTGGCCACGTGAAAGTTCGGCAGTACGGCTTTTGTCGAATTATGAGATGACACAGGCATCTACAATGTCGAAAGGTAAAGGTCTGATAGATAGGGATACATGGTGGTGGAATGAAAAGGTACAAAACGCCCTAAGAGAGAAAAAGTTGGCGTTTAAAGAATGGCAGGATGTAGAAATTTTGAATGCAAGTTTGAAAGATGACAAAAAGGAAGTTTACAATCAATCAATCAATCAATCAAATACTTTATTTTCTCTACAATATACATATTACAGACAGTTTTTTTACAATTTTACTTAACTAAATTAATAAATATATTGTAGGAGACTGGTGCCTAAGATAGGCTTTAGGCCTGTGTTTCAGGACACCAGGTTCCCACCCCTAGCTTCTACATTTTCCTAGTAAAGTAGTAACAAACAATTCAACAATAAAATATGCAGAAAACATGTATATTTTAGAATGACAATGAATGCAAGAAGAGGGCAAAGAAGGTGGTAGCAGTTGCCAGGGCTAGGGCGCAGGAGAGGTTATACGAGAACCTGGATAGCCCTATTGGCCAAAAAGAACTCTACCGAATAACGAAAGTGAGAGAAAGGCGAGCGAGAGATGTAATACATATGAAATGTATGAAAGATGAGTCTGGTAAGGTATTGTGTAAAGATGATGACATAAAAGAGCGATGGAAGGTGTATTTTGAAAAGCTTATAAACGAAGAGAATGATTGGAATGGTATACTCGAAGAGGCACATGTAAATAAGGGATTGGTAAGAGAAATTAGCGTGGATGAAGTTATAACAGCAGTTAAAAGTATGAAAGATGGAAAGGCTTTGGGACCAGATAAAATACCAGTTGAAGTATGGAAGGTGTTAAAGTATGAAGGATGTATGTGGCTGACTTCGTTTTTCAATAAGTTGTTACATGAAGAAGACATCCCACAAGAATGGTGTACTAGCTCGCTTGTACCCATCTTCAAAAATAAAGGGGATGTCCAGGATTGTAACAACTATAGAGGAATTAAGCTCATGTCACATACTATGAAAGTATGGGAAAAGGTGATAGAGAAAAGATTGAGAGAAGAGAGTGAGATTACCCAAAACCAGTTTGGGTTCATGCCAGGTCGAGGGACAACGGACGCCATCTTTGCACTCCGCCAATTGTGCGAGAAGTACAGACGTGTCCACAAGAACTTGCACATGGTGTTCATTGACCTCGAAAAAGCGTATGATAGGGTGCCTCGAGAAGTGTTGTGGTGGGCCGTGAAAGAGAAAGGTTTACCTGGGAAGTATGTAGAGTTAATTCGTGCTATGTACAGGCAAGCCAGTACATACGTCCGATCGTCTGCTGGCAACTCCGACCAGTTCAGTGTGGCGGCGGACATACAGGAAGAGGCACCCTGGTGCATGCTGTTTGCCGATGACATTGTTCTGGTTGGGGAGGATGGACCTGAGATCCAGAGCAGATTGGAGTGTTGGCAACAGAAACTGGAGAGTGTTGGCTTGAAAATCAGCACAACCAAGACAGAATACATGTTCTGCGATTTCGGCGGTCTCTCCAGTCCTAAAGCCATAGCGCTTGATGGAGTGCGCCTTCCAGTCTGCTCCGACTTCCGGTATCTCGGTTCGTGCATCCAAAGCGATGGCGAAGTAGATCGGGCGGTCAAGCACCGAATTAACATAGGATGGATGAAATGGCGGCAGGTCACGGGAACCATCTGTGACCCCCACATTCCCCTTAAATTTAAGGGGAAGATCTATAAGACCATGATTAGACCTTCCGTCTTGTATGGATCAGAGAGTTGGCCCACAAAAGGGATGAATGAAAGACAATTGCATGTAGCAGAGATGAGAATGTTAAGAGGAATGTGTGGTGTTACGAGAGCGGATAGAGTTAGAAATGAGTATGTAAGAGGAAGTTTGAAAGTGGCACCGGTAGCAGAAAAACTACGCGGCAGCCGGCTGTCATGGTATGGGCATGTTATGCGGAGGAATGAGAGTCATGTGGTGAGGAAGGTGTTGGACATGTGTGTGGATGGATATAGGGGAAGAGGACGACCAAAGAAACGATGGATGGATTGTGTGAAAGACGATATGGCTGCGAAGAGTGTTACTTGTGAGATGACGTCTGATAGGAAAGTATGGAAGAAGAAGACATGCTGCGCCGACCCCAAATAAAATTGGGATAAGGGCAGGGGAATGATGATGAGGCATCTACAATGTGGCATGCATTACCATATTTATATACACATTGGTCTGGGTTTTTCCTATGTATCTATATTAAGTTAGTATTTACAATAAAATGTATAAAGTGTGTAGATGTGTAGATTTATCGGTTGTGTAGCACAACTATACATAATAATAATTATGTTATATGTATGTATGAGCTTAGTTTGGGACTAGACGGGGTATAGAGAATGAGTCAGTAACATTTTACGGTATCACATATCCAAGCTCACAAATATTTGCCTTTACCGAGGATCGAACGCGAATAGAAATCACAATTAGTTGTACCATTGTACCAATAAATAACAGAATAGTGTGCACAGCCTTCAAATATTACCTCGTAACGAGATTTCAGTGCCAAAACTACCAGCTAATAGAGTGCCGAGTGACCATTACGTAGCTAAATGTAGGAGAAAAAGTAAAGTTTGTACGCTCCAATTAAGTTAACGGTACCACGAATGTTATTCTTTGTTCATTATTCTTAGGAGAGTACTTAAACACGTCAACATTAAAAGATGTAACTCATTACTAACTAGTCTATATACTCGTAGTATTAACCGTTATTTTGACTTTTGTTTAGTCTTTGACACAGATTGAAGGATTTTGTGGTTGTTTTGTTTTAGTGTCATAAGACGATGGCTGTTATGCGGAAAGCCTTGGGACCTCCTATCTAGAGATCGAAAAATTAAAGGTAGAAAAAATGCAGGCCATAACTTTTTGTTAATAACGATGATTCTTAAAAGTCATTGTATTAGTTAGTTAATGGTGTAGTTAGAAAGTAATTTGACTCAGTTTGCAATCAAAACGTGTTTTTTTTTTCATATTTTACAGAAGCCAATACTAATTTATACTAAAGGGGACAACTCGAGTAATGCCTGTCTTTTAGTAGACCTAGCCTCTTTTTTTATTTCGTAAAGATAATAATCACGGATAGTCCCTTAGTCGGTTTTTACGACACCCATGGGATGAGATGAGGTGGTGACACACTGTATTCTTACTCCGTCACCACACGGAGACCGCACCACTCACTAAAAGCAAAATTAAAAAAATCTCCCATAGTGCCTGTGCCACTGTACCGATGAGTTATAAGTGTACATTGACTGTGTATGTAATCAGCAATAAATTCCCAGTGACACGCAAGCCTACGGCTTTCAATACTGATTTATTTCAGTGGTTAAACAATTATTTCTTTTAAACGCTACTATATTTAAGTTTTTTATTTCTTTTACATTTATTTTTGTTATAATTAGTAAAGAATTGTATTATTATTATGTTTCTCTTTTCCATAATACTCGGGTCTATTGGAGACCCGGTTCTTTGGAAGGCATACATCGGGCCGAAGCCAAGACGTAGAGGCCCTTTAAGAGATATTTAATCTAGTAATGGATACACAGGGCAGATACCATCTCTGAACGCACAATATGATACACCCAGAGATGGTTCCTGCCGAGTGCAAAAACTATTGTAGTGCATCTCTAAGGATGCAATGGAAATTTAAATAATAGTCTATGGATGAGTATGTTCAATGGACCGGTTATTGGGCTATGGAAGGAGACTACCGGATACCTGTCGTGATAATCAGTCTCTATATTATAAAAAGACTTGCCACCTCGTTGAGTGGGCCCCACAAAACGGCCGCACGTACAGTGCGACAATGGAGCAACATCTCTTGGAGAGGCTAGAAGCTGCAGAAAGGTGAGTCTGCGGGGCGCCAAATTCCGGTCGAACCGTTTAAGGGCCCCCGGCGTTATGACATTTTACACTTCCAGCTTGGAGCATAGGATCCGCTCTTGCGTATTCCAGTCCTGGCCGACCAATGAAGGTAAGCCAGGCCATCAAGGAATCAGGGTCCGTGGTGTCGCCACTTACCAACAGCTCGCCACTTACCAACAGCTCGCCACTAGCTGCCCCTGCGGGCTTATTATTATTATTATTAGGTAAGAACGAGCAACTGTTATAAGCATGTTTCCTGTTTATATGCTGAGATTTCATTGGCTAAAGTATTTTTTAAGTCTTTTCTTAAGCTGGTTAGACCGTTTGCCGAAACTACAGGATCGGAATGTTTATTCCACATTTTGACTAGTATTATTTTAATTTAGGAAGAAGAAATTATTAAAACGAGCTAGATAAACGGCAATAGGCTATGAAGCGCATAAATATATACTTACTATCTATAAAAAGCTGCTGCACACGAAAACCTCGCTAAGCTGACTGCAAATAAGCGCAATGAAATAAACAAAAAACGTATTACTCACATACAATTATTTTTCCCTTTGCAAGTATTAGCGCAACGCTACCTAGTCATAAACTAGAATTAAGAGTTTCCATTACCGGTACTAAAATAAACGTACGAAAAAGGTTCTATTTGCATATAAATGCTTTAAAAATATAGACACAGAGGTACGAGCAAGCCTATCCTAAACTTTACGAGGTTAGCTGGCAAAACTAGTTTTAAATGTTTGGAAAACTAACTTGAATAAAATGAACGATAAATCTGAAAAAGACTCACGTTATTTGAAGGTAACAAAGGTAGTTTTGTGGGATAAAGTACTAACCTATCTCATCCTACAGGTGTTTTAAAAGACTATCACTCATATACATCATCATCATCATCATCATTCCCCTGCCCTCCTCCAACTTTATTTGGGGTCGGCGCAGCAT
The DNA here is from genome assembly GCA_905475405.1 of Schrankia costaestrigalis. Lineage (NCBI taxonomy): Eukaryota > Metazoa > Arthropoda > Insecta > Lepidoptera > Erebidae > Schrankia > Schrankia costaestrigalis. Next base: position 6,726,380 of record FR997830.1, read on the forward strand.
GTCTTCTTCTTCCATACTTTCCTATCAGACGTCATCTCACAAGTAACACTCTTCGCAGTATACCTCACGCATTTATATGACGCTATTTACTCCCAAAGCAACGTAAACTTGTACTGTAGGTTTTCTAGACAAACGGATACATAGAAAAGTGCAGAAGCTGGGGGGAGCTGGGATCGAACCCAAGACGTCTGCATAGTAGCTATGAACTGTAAATAGCCACTAAATCAATGGATGGTCATCGATAAAATATTTTAACTTCTTTTTTACTGCCAGCAATTTTTCATAATACGTTACTTAATAACGAGATATTTTTAATCGAATTCATATCGATTAAGATTATATTACGCACACATTAGTCAACTTTATTAATCGCATAACTACTAATAAATTTCATTGTTAATGATAACGGTAGATTAGTCATTCTTAGCTGTAATTACTTGTGACCTAGACTGAATAACCTTTGCATCACGATTACATTTAATGATCTCACTAAGTGATCTCATTAAGATCTCGTATATTAAATAGTTTGAAATGGGAAAACGATTAATACAAATATAAGGATAAAGTCACTTTATAAGTATTTAGGTAAAAGAAAATGCAAGACTGGGAGTCTTCATCTAACTTGCCACGTAATCAAAATGATGATTATTTTATTTAAATATAAAACTTATCTAATTTGACTAATATTTTGAGAACATTAATTTAATTTAACATAGGCAACCATGTAGCAGGGCACCTTCACTTTTCGCTACCCAAAAATCTTTGAATATAGTTACAATAATTGTAAACTGTTCCACCTTTTAAGCATGACGATGTATTTTACGTTGCGCTATTTATATGCTGAAGTCCTGTAGATAAAAAAGGATTTGCGGACGAAAGCCCACAGTTTTCCTCTCTCAATTATAAACGGCACAAAGAGAGCTTGCAAAATCTATTTGAGCTACAATCGTTTTTTTTTAATCAAGGTATTCTATATAACTTTAAAACTTTTGCGGTTCATTAACTATATCAATCAATCAATTAATCAATGTCTCACTGGAAACTCTTTCGGTGACACCGCCAAATCTAGCCTGATAATATATTGCGGTCTGAATAAAACAGCATTTATTTCTGAAAATACGTGACTTCAAAAAATTATATTTGTAGTTACTCCTACAAAAATAAATTTCATCCATTTTTACTATTTACGTAGAAACATAAAACTATTAAAATTGAAACGATCAAAAATATAAAACTGAAATAAATTCCCAATAAAGAGGGCAACATGGAAAATATTCCGTTTGGTTGTTATAAAAACAAAAAAGTATTCGAATTCGGTGCAGCTCGGGCTATAAAAACGAAACGCACTAGTGACGTCGCACCTGCAAGAACTCTATTACGTTTATAATAAACAAAAAGAGAAAAGTGTGTTACTGTTGTTTTAGTATTGCTCATGTTTTTAAAGGGATTTTTAAATGGGGTTTTTGTGCAGTTACGTTAGCTAAATTCGTTTATCACATCTTGGTTTGAATGCAACTTTATGAGGAAAAGAGCTTTTCTTTTCTTAAAAGTATATTATTAACATAGTAAAAAGTGGCTGTGGTGTTTTCTAAATCGTATTTGTAGCCTGTATGTGAGAATAATATAGGTTTTAGTTCGTATTATATTTCAGGGTAATTCTGAAATAGTACAAATGGCTTCTTCAATTTAGCCGTTTCGTGCCGCACGACATTAATTATAGTTTCGAGCGTTTGTCGCACGGCAAGATTTGTAAGAAAACAAACGAACGTTGCTTTTGCCGTTCGAAAAACGCATCGAAAAGTCACAGCAGCGTACGGCACGAAACGATTAAATCAAAATAGCCCTTAAAATTTTCCTACACATTTCTCAGCCAAAATAATTCTCAAAGGATACTAAGAGGTCATAGCAAACATAAAGCTTTTTCTCAAAATGATGCCATTCAGAGAATTCCAGAGACGGAATGTGTTTACTTGAAAACAAGAACTCGTCACAAATATGGCATAACCTTTGTGCCCTTTGCTTTACAACCGTGGTTACTCACAGCAAATTTTAGCTAATGAGTTTGTGTAATATTAAGTTATTTCTACATGTTTAGAGAGTTTAGCATAGTCTAATAAACAACGTAATATTTGCAAAGCAACTACAAAGACAAACTGAAAACTGGACGCAACGCCCAACGTCTTACCTTAATCTTCATGGAATTCCGAAAATGCGTTTAATTTTCTTTACCGTGAAAAAAAAGGACAATTTTCATCAAGCTACGGATGAAACAAATTAAGAAAATTGTAAAATTAAAACACGAAACGGTAATTGAAAGTGAATAAAGTAATATTTTTCTTAACTCTCCGCAAGGGAACAATCTTTAATTCTCGTTTTAAATATTCATTGCGTGGCTTCCCTCGTTACTTTTGAATATATTTAAGATCCCAATACAGACATTTACCTTCATAGCTTTGTTGTTGCAAAAGTAAAATAAAATATAGAACTGAACTTGAAATACCTAGCAAAGCACCTATATCACTAAATCTTCTATTAATTATAGACCATTTCATTTGGAATGGAATATTCATCATAATTGACATAAGGACTGTTATGATGATTCATCATAACAGCCCATTAATGTCCCACTGCAGGGACGGGGCTCCTCCCATGACGGAGGGATAATTGGCCTACTAATACCATGCTGGCCAGACGGATTGGTATAGGGTTTGATTTCAAGTTTCCTTCTTTTTATTTCGTAATTCACGGATAGTCCCTTAGTCGGTTTTTACGACACCCATGGGATGAGATAGGGTGGTGACATATTGTATTCTTATTTCGTCACCACATCAGGTATTATTAAGTTTCAAATACGATATTATACTCGTAATTACGAAATTCTGTGTTTATTAAATAGATTTAATAAGAGGACATACTTCTTACAAAGTAAACGAAATTTATAAACTTACATTTGCAAATAAATTCGCAGGTGTAATAAAAGGTGATTCCAAAAGACGATACTTACACAAAGGACAAACAGATGTCATAACGGTTAGTGCAACTGTCGCTGGTTCGATCACAGAACAAGACAAACATCATCAGGGAGCTTATTATAGATATATGGTCTACAAGTATTTACCAAGAAAGTTTTAATTAAGTACAGTAGTTCTTTAGTACTCATAATACAAGCTAAGCATAGTGTGAGACTAGATGATGTGAGAAATATTATATTAAGTATACAATATCTACTAGTTACTACATTAAGAACAAAACTCTCGATAGCTTCTGTAAACCAATACCACTAAATTCGATATATCCCTCTTTGAAATTCGCCAAAATCCACATCCATAAAAGCGGTTCTCAAAACTCTTTTTACTATACTATTATATTATTTTACATAACAATAAAGTCGCGAAACTCATAACAAAAGTATTTGTACTATAACCTTTTGACAATATTGGACTATTATAAAAGAATGAATAGATTTCGAACGCGGTTGTCCGTCGAAAAAAGTTTTTGAGGTGCCCGTTCACTGCACCGCCGACTTTAATTAAACCAACCACTGAGCCTCGACCACGTGTCTGTTCATTTAATATTTCGATATTGTAGACAAAGGTAAACTAGATTTGTTTTCATTGCAACGTATTAATTATTGAACTTGAACATGGAGACATGATTCCTTGTTGAGATATCATATCAAATTAAATAGATATTTGGTTTTTATTGAAATGGACTGGATTTTCTTTATGTCCGTTAAATTGATGTCTGATAAGCTCTCGCGATACTTAACCACAACTTTAGTAGGGGTAGTAGGTAATTCAAGTGATATATAATTATTGATAAAACTTCTATTGTAGGGTTCTACTTCTAACTCTTCCTAGCTACCAAGCTACCAGAACATGGAACCAAACCGCAATAACTGAGCTTTTTAGAACTTACATTTTACAATAGTTATTACATTAAATATTATACCTACTGACACTACTATTAATAGCTAATAGCAATGAATTTTCCTTCATTACCGTTTACTTATTCATAAAACCATTAATTTACTTAACTTCGGCAATCACTTTGTACTAAAACAAAAAGTTAACTACAATCCCGAAAAGGTTAAACCAGGTTAAACATTATAGCCCACTATTCCCCAAATTGCACTCATAAAACTAAACGCAAATCCTTGTTAACTAACTTTATCTACGCTACGATCCGCAATAAAGACGTTAAAATATTCAGTACGAACATAAATCTAAATAAAATATCTTACAAATGGCCGACAAACTTTGCGAATATATGGAACTAAACGATTACGTAGATCTCTCTCGAAAGTTTACACTGAAAAACGTTTGCCCCACTAATGGCCTGTTTCAGCTAAATCGCTGATTACATGTAAACGTGGCAATGGTTATTGCTCTAATTATTTTACGTGTCCAACGTTGACCGAATTGGCGGTTTCATATAATTTTGGGCACTTATTAAACTGGGAATTGAGATCAAAACCCATATTGGACACCCGTAAATGATTATTAGGTATTACAGTTGTAGTGCTTTTCACTTAACAGTTTAGTGATTTCCTCAAGCCTGTATGTAGTTTGTAGGTAATAATTTTTATGGTCTGAAAGTCCCAGTACAAGAGTGGTTTCTATGAAAAACAAATCGAAATTTGTTAATGATTTTATTGTCTATGTTCTGCTTATAAGTGTAATTAATAATTCGAACTTTGCCAAATCATCTTCTACTACTAGTATTATACAGCTATATGTGTGCACAATACATGTTACTTATTTTTTTTTTTCCTCTATATGCCTATTAGTTATGTTATGCCATGTTATTAGTTAACCGCTGCCTTAATTGTGTAAATTTTCGTTAATTTTATAACCATCTATTAAGCTTTTTTCATACAGTTTTCTCTCCATAAAATACACTGACTAATAGGTAATTTTTATCTCACAAACAACATATTAACAATTGCTTGGTATTCTCAGTAATTAAACGATCGTGATTATCCAACCGTGTAATCCTTTTCAGATTCTATATAAATATTACGAATCGTTGAATAAATTTTATTATTTATATATTAAACCGTTTAGTGTAAACAAAAATAAGTAGTGTATAATTTATTCAGTCATTGTTTTAAGGTTCAATCACAATTTGAGGCGGATTTACGGTCTGTGGTCACCCCCAGCTTTATTCGCAACAATACAATACTGACCGTTTATAAACTTAACTGAATTTCGTTTCGGGATAAACGATGCGAATTCTGAATCAACCTTCATAAATATTTAAAGATGTATTAAACAGATATTCCGCGTCCATCACGTAACAAAAATGTTCAAAGTAAATTTTGTACTTATATACTTTTTTCGTTCTTAGAAAATGATAAATGTTTTCAATCGATAGATTGTGGCTATATTTAGGGACTATTTTACTACCATAATTAAAATTGTAAGTAAATTGTACATTAAAAAGTAAGTATAGTGTGACTACGTTAATATTCTAGTCAAAGACAGCTTATTCTTACACTATACAAATACTTTTTGTCAAATAATTTATTTTGATTCTCGATTTTGGTCTTCTTTGGTGTTAGCATTTATATTATACGTGTAGCTGTATAATTATACTCGTATAAAAAGGACACGCAGACAGAATTATACATATCTTGAAAAATTATGTAGCAAGAATTAATTTACACATAATAATGCAACTACGTTGACATAATTAAACAAAATATATTCGTAATAAATCATTTATTTAAAACTGAAAATAAATTTAAATTCAATTAGACACACCTCAAAAATGCGCGCTCGATAGTAGGTTTCTGAATAAATAATACAACGTGAAGCTGTATTGCATAATGCATTAAAATTTTATATCAATATTAACTATGAACAAATACAAACAGGTTTATTTGTAGCAAAGCTCGTTAATTTAATTTATTGTAAAGCTTTTAATTTATTGTGTACATTTCTTTTATATTAATATTCGGAACGACACTTAAATCTATATTTTTATAATAAACTCGAGAGCAAAAGTTCCGGGTCACTAGCATTTACTTCAATATCTTGAAAACGAATAAAGCTATCGTATTGAAATAAATTGAACTTTATAGACAATTTAATGTCACTAAAATAAAATGCATTACATTTACTACTGACCATTTATTTTATTATGTTTAAAAGGACAAATTAAAAATGGCGTCATTTTGCTTGTAAAACCAAAACTGAAAATATTGAATTTTTTATATTTACAAGTAGTTTTAACACGGTTTAGTACTTGGTATTACCCCCACGTACTGTCTGGACTGCTGCAATGCGATTTGGCATGCTGTACACCAAGTTTCTGAAACACTGTTGGGGAATGTTCTCCCATTCCTCTACCAATGCATGTTTCAAGTCACTAAGCGTAATTAAAGGAGGATCTTGTTGTCTTACCCGTCGTCCGAGCTCGTCCCAGGCGTGCTCGATTGGGTTGAGGTCGGGGCTACGTGCTGGCCACACCATGGGACGAATATTCACCTCATCAAGGTAGTCTTGCACTACACGAGCAGTGTGGGGACGGGCGTTATCCTGCATAAAGATGGCATTCTCACCAAGTCTTGCCATAAATGGACTGACGTGCTCGTTGAGGATTTCATCCACGTATCTTACGCCATTAAGAGTACCGTTTTCGATCAGTACAAGCTCTGTTCGGCTTTCCGCAGAAATTCCAGCCCACACGAGTACCGAACCACCACCGTATGACACCTTTTCTTCAATACAGGCTTGCATAAATCTTTCTCCTGGTCTTCTGTACACCTTTGCCCTTCCGTCGTGTGTATACAGCATAAATTTTGATTCGTCCGAGAATATGACATTTGACCAATTTTCAATCGTCCAATTCGAGTGTTCGCGTGCATTAATTCGTCTTGCTATACGATGGTGTCTCTCGAGTTTCGGACCATTTGCGGGTCTAAATGGTTTCAAATTACCTTCAGCAAGTCGCCGTCTTACAGTCCAAGCAGAAGGGCTGCTTCCACCAAGTCCTAAAAAATGATGAGTCAGTGCTGTTCCCGTAAGAAACCGATTTCGTAGCATAGAGTTCACTAAATATCGATCTTCCCGTGCCGTCGTACACCTGGGTCTGCCTGTTGTTGGTCTGCGTAGGTTCAAACCAGTTTCTAGAAACCGCTGGCGAACACGCTGAACTGTAGACAACGATACACCGACTATTCTTGCTGTTTCTCGCTGACTGCTCCCATTTTCCAGGATCGTGAGGATTCTCGTACATTCCTCAGGTGTGAGTGACATAATTACCACTTTAATAATGACTATTGGATACCTGGATGACTCCTTATAATTACATTTTATGACAGAACAAAAACAAAAGCAAAAACAGTAGTGAAAATTAGAAGTTCTGATTTAAAAAAAATGGATCTTTTGTTTTATAACTTTTTTAATGCCATTACTTACCGCCAATCAATAAGTTTTTATATGTTTAATGAAAGATTATTAAATTGTCTATAAAGTTCAATTTATTTCAATACGATAGCTTTATTCGTTTTCAAGATATTGAAGTAAATGCTAGTGACCCGGAACTTTTGCTCTCGAGTGTATTATAAAGAGGTAGAGTATGTGTGATTGTGTGTTTGTGACGTTGTAGGGGGTAATCTCTGGATCTAATGAACCGATTTTAAGAAATTCTTTCTGTATTGAATAGTCCATTTATCGGGTTTTTTTCGAAGTGGGCACGGGTCGGCTAGTAGCTTTTATAATGCTCTCGGTTACATAAACTGGACTATAATCCGAATAGCTAAAATACATTATCAGACATTTATTTAAACAACATTAGAACGTTTTATTTACGTTAATAAAATAAAAGTCAAAATGTATATTTATTAAGGTATTTAACTAATCTTCTTGAAGATGAAGATAAGATGCGGTATTAGAATTCAAATAATATTGGCGACTTGAATCAAAAGTAGAAGAATTATCGTTAATCACATCCCCAAATATGTCTTATAAATCTGAAAGTTGTAATATCATCATTCCCCTGCCCTTATCCCAATTTTATTTGGGGTCGGTGCAGCATGTCTTCTTCTTCCATACTTTCCTATCGGACGTCATCTCACAAGTCACACTCTTCGCAGTCATATCGTCTTTCACACAATCCATCCATCGTTTCTTTGGTCGTCCTCTTCCCCTATATCCATCCACATACATGTTCAACACCATCCTCACCACATGATTCTCATTCCTCCGCATAACATGCCCATACCATGACAGCTGGTTGCCACGTAGTTTTTCTGTCACCGGTGCCATTTTTAAACTTCCTCTTACATACTCATTTCTTACGCAATCCGCTTTGTTAAAATAAAAACATGCAATATAATGATATTGTTTGATATGTATATTTACTCGAATTCCAACGTGTTCCAAAGTGCATTAAAAGACATTAAAGCCCTTATGCCCAGCAGCCCGGTAAGCGGTAACATTCTGAATAAGTATTGTATGGTGGCATTATTATGCTGCAGTGGTCGTTTTCAAAATTCATTCAAGCGAAGTTACGATGAGTGCTATGACAAACAACAATGTGTAAAATCTTATGTGATACTATACTACGAACATATATTTACTTTACTTATACTGCATAATACATTGTGTAGATGAAACAAAGCCGATGTGTAAGGATTTAAGTGGCGTTCTGTAGTCTTTGCCTATCCTCATAAGAACCAGTTGTGAGTTTTTGTAGGTATATGTCTCGTCTACGTTATCTAAACTTTAAGCTAATCTAATCTATATTAGGACGGTGGGTAACTGATTGATGAGAGAGTCAGGACCGCACAAGGTGGAAATATTTGGAGGAAACCTATGTCCTGTAGTAGACGTGCATTGGCTGATATAATAATGATGAATCTAATTTTGACTTAAGATCTACTTACCCTTTGGTGACTTGTTCTGAAGTATATATCATCATAACAGCCCATTAATGTCCCACTGCAGCGACGGGCCTCCTCCCATGAAGGAGGATTAGTTGGCCTACTGATACCACGCTGGCCACACGGATTAGTATAGGGTTTAATTTCAAGTTTTCCTTCTTTTTATTTCGTAAATATAATACCTACGGATAGTCCCTTAGTCGGTTTTTACGACATCCGTGGGATGAGACGGGGTGGTGACAGATTGTATTCTTACTCCGTCACCACACGGAGAGATGAAACATATATAAAAGGACAAAAAGAAAGCCAATGATTGTCAAAGTATAGTAGTAAATAATTCGATACAAAACGGAAATGCTGCAGGAAACTATTAATATTTCAAACGAATGCGTATAAAATAATTTCAATATTTGCTTGATGCGTTTTAACCTCGCTCACCATTACCAAAAAAGCTTTTAAAATGCCAGTAAATTTTTAAACCACCTGACATATCATAAAGTATGTATGCTTACTGTATGATAGTATGATGAGATTCAGTGTTCAAGTTTGATCTAATTCTATTTTTAAAACGAAAAAATAATTTTCATTTTTTATACGACTTTCATAATTAATAATTTTAATTTTTTTTATACAATACCTATTTGGAGGAGGCCTCTGTCCATTGTCCAGCAGTGGACGTCGATTGGCTGATATGATGATGATGATACGACTTTCGTGGTGTGGCAGTCGCCGTATTCGGCTATACAATACACTACAAAAGACAAATCCTTGAGTGTTCAACAAATAAATATCTTCAGTCTGAATGTTTTTTGTATAGTTCCCGCAATAGAGAGCGTGAATGTAGAGTGCCAGAGTTATCTTTAAAAAATGTTTAGGCACCATTCTGTAAATGTTGATTAGCAAGGAATTCAAATGTGTCTGCGTGGACGTCGCGTTAATCAACGTAAACGCTATAACGTTAACACCTAGTGTACTATAATCACCAGACGTTGTCCCAAGGACATTTAAAATATATTAAGTATATGTCACTAAAGCCCGATTTACACATCGACAAGTACAGTAGCGAGTTAAGTATTAAGTTGTTGATTAAGTTGATTTAAATAGATCTCCATCCTATTTTTTGGCGAGTTAAGTACGAAGTAGCCCTCTCTCTCGCGTCTCGCCAACTTAAGTCGCCAGAAAATAGGATGGAGATCTATTTAAATCAACTTAATCAACAACTTAATACTTAACTCGCTACTGTACTTGTCGATGTGTAAATCGGGCTTAAGGGGAAACAATTCAATCGCAATTCCATACAAACAAAGAAAGTTAATTCCTCCTTCATTAGATAGATGATATCGTTTTGTCTCGTTATTATCTAGTCTTATTGATTAATAAAACAGTAAAAAAATATTTATTTACAAGTTATGAGGCTTCAAAGTTCATAATTCTATGCACATTTTATGACAACTTTTAGCGTAATAAAATAGGATTAAACGTTTATAAAGGTAAATATATTTTGGGACTAGGAATAGATTATTTATTCGAAAATTCAAATAATTTTATATTTACTAGATACATTCTAAAGTTTGTACGCAATTACCTTTTTCCCAAAACCATTTTAGGAAATTTTACCGTGCTCGTTTCCGCCATCGACATCTTGCATCTCGCCTCCACTTTCTGCACCCCTCGGGTCTGCGGAGGGGAGGTACGACAGCAAGCCGACAGTCGTCGAATGTTACCGAATATTTTTTTTTAAACTTCAATAAACTTTAATTTATGTCATTTATGACAATTACGTATCGCTTGCCAGTAAGAAGTTTCGTAATTTCTTTTATCAAAGAGATCCAATTATTATCAGATGCATAACCAGTTAGATAAAATACCTACATCAGTGACATTCTTGACTAAAATCAACTGTCAAAATTCACCTATTATTACAATAGTCAATAGAGCATAGCTAAGGCTGTCACATTGCACAAACTGTATTTTTTTGTAATTCATTTTGTATTTTTTTTTAATATTTACGTGACTCACCCCCGCCCCGGTATCTGAATGACTGATCAAGTATCATTTCTTGTCAACTATCATTTCCAAATTTTATGATTATTATTTATTTTATGATTTTTCTTCCTTTTTTTAAATCCAGCTAAAATTAACTTCATGTACTGTATGTGAAGTAAGATATTATTGTGTACTGTATGGAACCCCGATGCACGGTCTAAAAAACTGCCTCAAGAATAAACAGCTTAACTTAAAAAAAAAAAAAAAATATAATGTTTTACGGTGTCATACCTACACCACTTACAAGATAAATTGATGTCTCGCTTGGTGTGTCTTCCGCAACAAAACTTACAATAAAATATTTTTTAAAAACCCGTTTTAGTTATCTTTATAAGAACAATATTTATATTTTGAACGACATTTTAATTTGTAATAAATACAATCGAGCGCGTGTGCGTGTGCATGTTTCTGACTGCTTTTCTATGAGTTTTTCTCTTTCTCACGCAACGTTTGGTGAAACAACAATCTTTTAGGCTCCGGTGACAGATGAGTTGGTCTTGACGTCTTGAGTCCTCTTAAGATTGTAGTACAAAATTTCAGCACAACGTACACAACAAGGCCTAGCTTTTCTTACTAAAGTTATGCGATAACTTAAATCAAGGATACCCTTAAGACCACTTTTCGTTCTTGGTCGTGTCTTAGTAAATTAGGATAAAATATTTCGTCTCCTGTTTCATGGGCATCTTTATTACTTAAGTTTACAAGCTGAAATATACTGTTACAGAAACAGTATGTACAGTGAAAACATTAAAACTCTTTAACTTTCCTTATGCCCGATTTACACATCGACAAGTAAGTACAGTAGCGAGTTAAGTAGTAAGTTGTTGATTTCAATAGATCTCCATCCAATTTTTAGGCGAGTTAAGTTAGGGATACGCTTGAGAGGGGGCTACTTCGCACTACTATTCAAATCAACTTAATCAACAACTTACTACTTAACTCGCTACTGTACTTGTCGATGTGTAAATCGGGCTTTAGTTTTAGTCGTCCAATTTCAATGTCAGCTATTTGTTGTCAACTGCTGGACATAGACCTTATGTACATGCTCGTCACATTTTGAGTTGTACTTCTTATGTACTAATGCTTTAGAATAAATACCATTAGTAATTTTATCAGTTGGATTAGGGCGCCTTCAAATTTGCCGCTAAGTGTCGCGCGGAGGCAGCGCGACTGCAGCGCTGCGGTCGCGCTGCTTTGTAAATTCATAGAGATAAAAAACGCGCGACTGCAGCGCTACGCCCGCGCTGCGTCCCCGCATTCGTTCATCAATCGACTAGTGTTGTTTAGAATACTTTTTCTTTTTAATAGTAACACTAAGAGCAGTGTATTTTCGTCTGAGTCCATCGTAAAACTAAAACACAACACTACCATTCTCAAACCTAGCGACGGCAGCGCGACGGCAGCGCTGCAGTCGCGCTGCCTCCGCGCGTCACTTAGCGGCAAATTTGAAGGCGCCCTTACTAGCAGAGTAAGTGCTTGTTTTAATTATATTATACTAGCTGACCCGTGCCCACTTCATTGGGCGGCGAAAAAAACGCGTCCCTTTCTTAAACATATTTAATTACTGCTCCACTCCTATGAGTCATAGCGTGATATAATATAGCCTATGACACTCCCCGATAAATTGTCTATTCAACACAGAAATAATTTTTAAAATCGGTTCAGTAGATCCAGAGATTACCCCCTACAACGTCACAAACATACAAACTTTACTTCTATATAATATTTATTATTATTATAGACTAGCTGTAAAACGCGACTTAAATTTGAAATGAAATAGGAGGTTTTGATTAGGTTCATAGATCAGGCACAACATAGCTCTCTCCATTGCCCTCTGAGACACCATGAGCCTTTTGAGTAGATTCATAGATCAGGCTACAACATATCTCTCTCCATTGCCATCTGAAAGACCATAAGCCTCCTGAGTAGGTCCATAGGTCAGGCTACAACATAGGTCTCTCCATTGCCCTCTGAGTGACTATGAGCCTTCTGAGTAGGCCCTTAGGCTCCCTAAATTTGAAACTTATTTTTTTTTGTCCTAGCTTGATGTTATATAGCCTATAGCCTTCCTCGATCAATGGTGTATCCAAAACTGAAAACTAAATTCAATTCGAAGAAGTAGTTCCTGAGATTAGCGCGTTCAAACAAACAAACAAACTCTTCAGCTTTATATAATAGTATAGATTTAGATAGAAGCATAGATTTGTCCATTTTTAAGCGAAATAATTGTTACGAAATAGTAGGTATAGTAAATATTCTTTGCATCCATCGTGAACCGTTTGGTCATCAAACGTGTAACCATCCTCCTAAAAAATAATTGAATGCTATTAATTTACAAGTAAGTATTTACGGCGCTCTTATCTATTCACTTCACTTGTTCGAAGTAGGTAAGCGCCGGAAAATGGACTTCTATCTAAAAATTAATCTACTGTAATGCACGTAATGCAAGTAGGTATATTCATCATCATAACAGCCCATTAATGTCCCACTTCAGGGACGGGCCTCCTCCCGTGAAGGAGGGATACTTGGCCTACTAATACCACGCTGGCCAGACGGATTGGTACAGGGTTCAATTTCAAGTTTTCCTTCTTTTACTTCGCAAATATAATATTTACGGTTAGTCCCTTAGTCGGTTTTTACGACAACCATGGTATGAGATGGGGTGGTGCCATATTGTATTCTTACTCCGTCAGCACACGCTAGTATATTAAGAGATAAAAAATAAGTCCTTAGTAATTCATACTTAACTGTGAACATAACTAGAATGCTGTAAAACTGTTTCGTATAATTTCGTAGTTGTTTTTCTCGACGTACAGATAAAACTAAAGGGTCTATGCTACGAGACTTTACGAGGCGGTGGAACAAACTATTTGCATTTACTATCTGTGGAAGCATTCAAAGATGTTTGTAGAAAGGTCTTTGTAAGTATGTACTTATATGACATAAAAATTCTTTTATATTTTTTGAGTTAGGTCAAGTGTAGTTTAGGTACTCTTAATATGAGTACAAATACCAAAACTTTTATGTTCTTTAATGTGTGAGCTTTCGGTTGAAAGCAGATGGTTTGTATTATGTGACTTTAGGTTACCTAAATATGGGAAGATATTTTTATATACTTACCTAAATTCTACCTAAGTGGTAATATGTGACAAAATGAGTTATCATAACAGCCCATTAATGTCCCACTGCAGGGACGGGCCTCCTCCCATGACGGAAGGATACTTGGCCTACTAATACCACGCTGGCCAAAAGGATTGGTACATGATTTAATTTCAAGTTTTCCTTCTTTTTATTACGTAAAGATAATATTCACGGTTAATGCCTTAGTCGGCTTTTACGACACCCGTGTGATGAGAAGGGGTGGTGACATAATATTGTATTCTTACTCCGTCACCACACCGATCATCATAAATTAATGTTTCGCGCATCATCATAAATTAATGTCTTGTCAGACACAGGATCGATCTCCATTGAAAATTGAAAAAAATAACTTAGTCACCAGTCATTTTTATTTATGTAAACCAGTGACGCATAACATAAAAGCTCATTACAGTAAGGTTGACAAAAAGTAATAGTTATCGCAATGCACACACAGCAAAACCAATACTCAATTAGGTATAATAGAATTCAGGTTGCTAATATAGACTCTATTGCATGCTATGTAATGTCATAATTGCGTGAGGTATTTTGACAAATGAGGAATATTCGTGTTGTCGGATGAACGGTTTGATACAGATATCGCAGTTGCATTGCTCCTGCATATTTGCATTGTACACAGCTGATGTTGTTACGAATCAGAGATAATGCCGTCCAAATTATGACATAATTTTCGCGTGTATTTCATTTTGAATTGCCTTTAAAAGTCGTATTTAAAATACAAATGATTTTAGTAAAGTCTGCATTTACATTTCAGTGTTAAAGTTTGCATCAAAATAAACTGTGGACTTTTTGTAGGAGAAAAGACGCTAACTCAACTAATTATATATTTTTGTTTTGGATGTATATTTTTTTTGTTTAATGTTTGTAGATATCAGAGATAATAACTTTTTCGATAACATGGAGTAGGTATCTCATTCTCAAGGTACCTTTAACCCTTTCCGCTATCCTTCCAACCTCTGTTATAAATCATGCACATAATTTACGGTGGGAAAACTATTCGTAATGAATATTTTATATAACAACATGTCGAACTTCTTGCGTAAGATAAGTTACTAATTAGAGTCATTTATTATTAGTCCTGATTCATTCATTAATTTATAATAATTATTTACGCATTTATTAAAAACTTAACTAAAAGTTAAGTCACAAACTTAAATCTCTGCTAAAAGATACATTATCTCAAAGCATTAAGTGTGAAACGATAACTTAAACCTTTATTAACATAAATTTTCTCGCCATCTGGTAAATGAGCAAGAGATTTATCTCATAACATAATTAACAAGGAATAGTTAAAATTAATTTGCAACAATCCCCAGGCGAGATAACTTAGCAAATAGTATAGAGGGAAAGTTCATAGTTATAAATTGTTCATATAACACCCCTGTGGCTTAAATTTTAAGGAGGTAAGCTCCCAAAGCGTTTCTTGTAGTTCCCACAGAATTTCATTTCGGTATTTAACGTCGCCAATCTTGAAGCTTGCTGGAGCTATTTCTTGGAGATGTGGCCTTGCCATAATTATTTCAATAACGAACGTATACGTTTTAAGTATATTAAACTTTTGATGTTTCAAATTTTGACATTCTCAAAAAAAAAAAGGTCATTAAGTTCACATCTATGCAGTTCATTGTAAAACTTTTATTTTAAATTAGGTATTAATTATAACCTAATTTTCTTTTAACATGTTATCTTGTAACGTATTATTTTATAAAATAAATATTTTGTTTAAGTATCGTTAGCAAAACTATTTTCTTCTTTTCATTCATTTCTCAAGGACGATGTTAATAGAGAAACAAGTACCTAGTACTCAGAATTTCGAAATATTTGATTAGTATTCAAGTCTGTTGGAATGAAAGGCAAACTGCATGTAGCATTAGTTGCACGGAGACACGGGAAACCTCGTTCAACTTTTCTGAAGTTTGTCGATACGTGCCGATTCAAAAGATCTCATTGGCTGTACAGCTTTAATAGACTTGAACTTATCCCGATATGCTTGTTTTGAACTCTATGTGCTTGGAATAATATAACTTATATCGTGTACGTATGTTATTCTGCATTCTTATCTAATTTAATTATTTTTTAGTCTATTAACTAAATCATAACAATAATTGCGTAGCATTTTATTACTAAGAAATTAAGTCTCTATAGTTTTTTGATAAAAAATATGATTTTCCTTATTCTCTCCCATTTTTTTTACTTTCTCAGATGACTTACAGCCACGAGAAAAGGTATTTAATAGAGAAGAGCTATATAATGCACATAGTGGCTATAAGCAAAGTTTGTGAGCACAGTAATGATAACCATTCGGGAAAGAACAAGTACGTAGTTACGCTTAGGACAATGGAATTTCTATGCAATATGGACAGACTCGGATGCAATAAGTACCTAGATTTATTAGGATAAAAGGCATATATTGGATTAATTCCAAGTTACAAAAAGTTCAATTATTATTGGAGAATCAAAGATTCTATAAACTCTATAACATTGTACGTCAATCTGGTCCTTTGCTATTGATAGAAACTAGTGACGTCATTTACTTGTCTAAGTTATAAGGAACTTCTAACGTATTTCCAATCTGATTTACACATCAATGTAGTAAAGATACGATTGGAAACTATCTTGAATTGACAACCAAACTGACACAGATAGAAATTAATAAAGTAACATGATAGGAGAGAGGTAAGGGAGTCGTATTCTTCAATGACGCAGGTTCTTTTTATGGTTTTTTTTTATTTTATTTTTTAAAAAGACAACTCCCGCACTAGGGATCATGCCCTGTGTCGCAGGTTCATATCCTGTCTCAAGTGTAATTTTGTCTATAGTCTTTTTTTCTATAATCGAAACCATAAATAACTACTATACCATAGAGGTCTTAACAGCCCATTAATGTCCCACTGCAGGGACGGGCCTCATCCCGTGACGGAGGGATACTTGGCCTACTAATACCACGCAGGCCAGACGGATTTAATTTCAAGTTTTCCTTCTTTTTATTTCGTAAAGACATATATTCATGTATAGTCCCTTAGTCGGTTTTTACGCCACCCATGGGATGAGATGGGGTAGTGATATATTGTATTCTTACTCCGTCACAACACGGCCATAGAGGTATTCAAGCATAGATACGAATGTAACACATTCGTCAAATTAATTCAATTATTCTCCATTTCAACAAAAGGTATGAAAATATGAAAAATGAAACGAGAATTGAGTGGAAATAAGATTATCATAACATTACATGGCAGGCTTCATCAACAATACAAAATGTTTTACGTAATGTTTGACGACCTCGGTGGCGCGCCGGTAGAGCCAGCGGCTGCCGCGCATGAGGTTGTGGGTTCGATCCCCACGCAGGACAATAATTTGTGAGATCCATAAATTATTGTCCTGAGTCTGGGTGTTCTATGTGTCCGTTAATTGATGTTTGTAAAAGTCCCCGCGACACAGGGCATGATCCCTAGTGCGGGAGTTGTCTTTTATAAGAAAAGAAAAAGAAAAGAAAAAAATGTATTAACTTAGCGTTTTGTATTACATGAATATTCTGTAACCACTAATTAAACACTTAAAAAGATAATGAGTATCCGAAACGTTTTAATAATAGATAATAATATTATAATTTATTAGACGATCACAGGTGTGTATATCCGTGGATAGCAACAGTAATCAATCCATACTAATATTATAAATGGGAAAGTGTGTCTGTCTGTTTGTCTTTCTTTCACGGCAAAACGGTGCGACAAATTGACGTGATTTTTTAAGTCGAGATAGTTGAAGTCTCCCCACCCTGCGCTTTCCGGTACGCGGTCGCAATTCCAGAACCTTTCTGCCCCAACGGCTGTCGGTTCTCCGCCCTATGTGCCCTGCATATACTTTGTATCTTTTCTGCATTTTTATAGACTAAGTATAACACGATCACTATCAATAGATAGTGATCGTGTGTTTGACTGAATGTGACTCTTTGGAATACCCAAGAGTATAAATAATTAAAAGTAAGAAAAAATATCTTCTAGTACCAGATAATGTCTAACTAATATATTTCTGTTTTAGTAGTATATTTTTTTTTTGTTTCAGGTAAGTATTTGTCCAGTAGTCTCCAAGACACCTGTAGACGTGAATTCTAATGCGTAAATTTATTTATTTATTTAAAGTAAACAAAGGTAAGTTTAATAATATTTAATTAGAAATATAAACTAAAATAAGCACGTATTAACTATTATCAGTTATAAGAATATGTTCAGTAAGAACTGGAAGGTGTAAAGACATATTCGGAAGCTCGCAATAGATAGACAATTATATTTACCTATTGTAAACCTATTGTATTTCTTGATATGAAAACTTTTTTATGTATGTGCACCCGCACTTTTCTGCCTCGCTAAAAGGTTATTACGCCCTCCGTGTGGTGACGGAGTAAGAATACAATATGTCACCACCCCATCTCATTCCATGGGTGTCGAAAAACCGACTAAGGGACTATCCGTGAATATTATCTTTACGAAATAAAAAGAAGGAAAACTTGATATTAAACCCTATACCAATCCGTCCGGCCAGCGTGGTATTAGTAAGCCAAGTATCCCTCCGTCACGGGAGGAGGCCGTCCCTGCAGTGGGACGTTAATGGGCTGTTATGATGATGACGATGAAAAGGTTATTGATGCAAGGATGATCATTGGCTCGATTATAGGCATTAGTCAATAAACAGTTCTTAGCAAGGTCCGGTACTAAAAGTGGCTTTATAGAGTGGGCGATATTCGCTCAAAAAATAGTGATAATTGCATATTTTGGCACAGATATGTAGAGCAAAAATGTTGTCTTTCCATATTTGATCGAATAGCACATTCGATTGGCCAAATAAACCGGAAGTATTTTATAATTGAATGTCAAGCAAATAATTATGTTTATTTATTAGAAGTTAGGTTTTACGAAGGTCACAATTGGGTCGTAATATCCATTGTATGAGAAAGAAAAAAAAACAGATTATAGAAAGGCATTATTTTCTTTATTTATTACAGGAAAACCCACAGCTTTCAGTTGTGGGTTCACATAGCTAAAAAACAGAAAAAGAGATAAGTATTTTTAAAAGGACAAACAATAGACTTACATATAAATATATACCTAATTAGTTATTATACTCTACTATCTTCAGCAATTAGGTATAATTTGAAACAAAAAACGTAGCAATATTAACCAATTCAAAACATAATTACTTACACGACATTCAAAATTAATTATGTACAAACGAAATCAAGATCAGAAACTCTGACATTCGATCTATAACCAATTAAACATCAAACTTAATAATCGAGATACATTAAACATTACATATTAAGTACACATTTAAGTTTAGTAACTATGTATTACAGTTTGTTTACTTACTCTTACTCCCAGGAGGTAATTACAGCCGAAATACAGTTAACTTTACGTTTCCTTACTTCATTGTCAAACTTTTAATGGGTTAACCCTATGAATAGTCAGAGAGATATTATGATTCATAAACCAAAATGCTGATTAAGCAACGTTAGTAAAGACATTCCTTAGATAGATTACCGCTCAGTGGTAATTCATCTGACTGTTTTCGTGCTTTTGACGGCACGTAAAAAGTCAGTACCGGCTGTTGTCGTAGTGACACAACCACTTCAGAGGTCAATGGGCGGCTATAAATACGTTAAAACCAAGTTGGCCACTGACCAATCAATAAAAAAAGTACTTTTACTAAAACTATACTTCCAGAAGTTAATTACAACGGAATAACAGTTACTTCTATGTTCCCTCACTTCATTATCAAACTTTTAATGAGATAATGGTATGAATAGAAATAGAGATATTATCATTCACAAACCATAACGTTGGTTAAGCACTGTTAGTGAGGACATTCCATAGATAGGTGACCACTCAGTAGTAATTCATTACAAAGAGTCCTCGTACTTCAGAGGGCACGTAAAACGTCGTTCCCAAAGGCCTGGCGGTGTAGTAATATTAGTCGTTAAGCCATGTCAAATACCTACTAAATAAACGATTAAAATGAGTTCGTTTACTAAAACTATACTTCCAGAAGTTAATTACAACGAATAACAGTTACTACTATGTTTCCTCACTTCATTGTTAAACTTTTAATGAGTTAACGCTGTGAAAATGAAGAGAGGAACATAATAATTTGCGAATTACTAATGATTCTGTACTCAATTCAAGGGCATATACCTATACATTGTCGCATTAGATTCAGTCTGTAATGGCAAAAAACTGTAATGTTGTTAAAATAAATAAATAATAAATAATCTTTCTGTGCTGTAGGGTAATTGAAGTATTAAGGTATGCTCTTCACAGATATGATGTCCCTTTTGCAATACTTAAGTAGTACTTTAGTTCTCATTTACGACTTACGGTGAGTTGATGGTATAGCTTGGCTTTGTTCTAATTGCGTTACCAGGTGAAGGGTTTTTCAGAGTACGTTTTAAGGCCCCAATGTTATAAAGGACACAAGCGAAAATGTAACGTCGATGATATTCCCTGTTCGTGTTTCCTGTTACGGTATCGTAACCAAATTGTTATGAAGCGTCTCAGTATCATTTGCTCACAATATGTTTACGAAAATATTGTAAGATTCAATTGATTAAATATAAAAGCAACGTAAATCAATAATATAAGTCTCGTTTCGTAAGGAATGATTTTTAAAAAGTAAATTATTAAATTATCTTCGAAGTACGGAAAGGTGAACGAAATAAGTATTTGCATATTTTTTTACAATTTTAAACGAGTTTATAAGAATGACCATATTGTTATTATAAAAGATTCCAAGAGAATGTACAAAGTAAAAGAATTAGATAGAAAAAACAATCAACATACAATAAATAAACATCAAACTAATTTAATCACATCGTAATTAAACAGAGTGTTCAATAAACGTCAACATGAACACATTAATTAAATATCAGCAAAAACAAACTTATTAGAACAAAATAAATTTGAACAATATTTTAAGACAAAATTGCTTAAACTCCCGGAGTTAACGTTACGTCTAACGAGTCCCAGCTAACTATTAAAGAGAAATAAGGGACAATATGTAAAGCGCCATCTTAAGTTTGAACAAAAGCTTGATAATAATAGTTTCACGCCTTACAAACCTTTATAACGGTTTAGACATAAAATGTTCTGAAGCTCTATCTAATGTAATTAGTGGCATTATTAATGTATGTATTGTACACGAAATAAATGTTTCAACTGAGTAGGGTCCGCGGTGACTGGTGATAGTGGAAAGTTTGTGTTCGTTTATTGTTGGTACCTTTATAAGTGCCGGGAAATTGGAGGAATACGCATTTATGGTTTGTTTGTTTGGCGCGTTGATTCCTTGTAGAGAGGGCTAAGAATACAAGTGTTAGAACCCTTTTATTGTCTCAAAGTTTTTCTAAAATACGAGTAAGCGTAAATCGAACATCGTGCATCATAATCTGAAACGAAGAAGGCCAAGTTACCCTCTATAACTGGTTGAGGCCTGCTTCTGCAGATTTACGGTAGGCAGAGCATAGTACTGTCAACCGTATGGTCGTTAGGAGTACTGTAAGTACTCCTCGAATGTTGCTATCTTTGATTCAGGACTTCTTTTTATAACCAACCTCGGAGTCTTCTACAAATATTACACTGTAGGTAACAAACCACAAATACAGAAATGTTACATCATAAATAGAGCCTTCGCACCTCACAATTCCCTAAATAAAGTTTACATATTCTCACCAATAGATGTAACAAGTAAAAAAAATATATAGATTTACAAAAAGCGAGTACGACTCATGAATGTTTCATAGGTCGGCAGCCATTTTCATAGCGCTTCTACTTTGCGAACAATGCCGTACTGTGACATTGAAATAAGACAAGTGAAAATCGAAGATGAGATTTTGGATTCATTTTTGTTTCTTACATTCAGATAAATCGGTTTAGCATTGAGTAATTGAATTTATTTGTTTGTTCTTCTTGTTTATTCAAATAACGCTTCGCTTAGATAGATAAAAATAACACAAATGAATGTTTAAAGCTTGGTTGTATGTACTTTGTGTAGGCAGGGCTTGTACTATGGGTAATAGACAACGGATAAACATACTTAAATACATTTTGTTGTGTAAATACATACATATACATAGAAAACACCCAGACCAATGCAAACAATTTATATAATAAAACATATGTAGAGGACATGATTATCTGTCATGTGTTTTGAAACAAACAGTATCCCTGTACACAAAGAAGACGTAACAAAGCTTATTACAAGGTACTCAACCTTTTCGCCTTTTATAGATCGTCTTCGAAGGGAGAGCATTCTTTATTGACAATATTATTGAATTCCACTACTAAGGCGGTAAATTTTGTTCCTTGAAAAATACAATTCCAACCGCTACTGTTTTCACAAAAATATTTTATTTATTGTTTTGCATAAACCCTTAGAGAATCGTAAGGTATTCTTTGAATATAAGAACAAGTTGCCATGGGATTTATAGGTAAAAATATTACAGATATTCTATCGTAATACTATCGAATTACTTGAAAATGTAGGCAGTTGTTGAACTTACATTAGTGTTCCATTTGAAGTAAAATGGAACCGAATTGTTGTTAAAGAAAAAGGACAGATTTTGTTAGAACTAAAGAAATTGTTTTAGGTTCTTGTCGTTGACCTAATTTATTAGGGTAGAAGGAAATCTGAAAACCTTTTTCTTTATAACTAAATTTCCTCTAACTTCGATAAACTTATTGTGGCAATTGGGATGAATATAATACAATACAAAAGTGTGTTTCTTTTAGCCCTTTTATATTTTCTACACTATGGACCTTAAAATCCGTATAGTTAAGGCCAGGAATACAATTCGTATTCGTAGTAGTAAGTAGATATAATTCGTCACCATCCTATCATCACGTTCGTGTTAGAAGAGTTTACTAAGGGATATTTAACAAACGTAAACTAATCTCTTATCGCGACAGACAGATATTAAGTAATTAAAAGGCTTAATAATAAACAATTAATACGCGGTTAGGAAACACTCGTAAAAGTCTCTAAAGTCTCTAATTCACTCGTCTCTGCCTACCCCGAAATGGATAAGGCGTGTGTTTTTGTATGTATGTATGAAACACTATAAATTCAAGTATCAAAAGTTCAAATGGTAAGCAAACAAGTGTTATAAGAACTATTCCAAGCCATTTTAATTTTCTTAGGGTCCAATTAATAATGAAGTCGCTGAAAATTTGCACAAAAAATATAATATTATTATGTTACTTACGCGACTTTGAATGGTAGGTACTTCGTCTAACGACTTCCTTAAAACATTTGTTGGTAAAAGCTTGTATACAACATAGAATACACGAAGTTACATATGTATGAACATAGCTTTATCTATGAATTAATTTACCTGGTTCAAGCGGTCCATGTTTGCGATACTACTTACATGTACTTATGATGATGACGCGGCGCTTTGATGTGGTACTTCAACTAATATACTTAAGGTTTACATTAATTTATACGTGGAAACTCTACTTCGTTTTATGTTTAAGTAAATAACCACAGGAACTTGGAGTTTGGATTGCATCTTACATTCATTTCGAATAAAGTAAGTATGTTGTTTAGTTGTATTTAAAATAGAGTACTAGTACTTGGTTTTATGTCAGTTATACAGGACCAACAGTGTACGAAATGTATAACCTTTGCTGGACAATAATAGGCAAGCGTTTCACGGTAGGTATTTGTATAAGTCCCCGTTCAATGTTCAAATCAATGTTCTTGAATTACTATCAAAAAGCATCAGCAGGCTGATTAGGATCATCTCAAACCTTGTATTTTCCGTCTAAAGGCTTCTCAATTGAGTATCCATCATATAAAACAAATAATCTTCATTTTCACGCTCTAAAAATCAGAAGTTTAATATCTTTGCAAGACAATCCATCAATACAAATATCTACATCCTATTCTCACTTCTTATCGTACGTAACAATCAGCTTTTGGAACATCTCCTACTACGGTATTAAGACTAGCTCTCAATATGATTGCCTAATACTACTTCTCGTAATTTTCAGCTACACTTGTAGCATATCTGTTCGGTCATCTCTGAACAGCCTAAACAAAAGGCTGACCTTCAGTCCAATAGTATTGGCAAAACAATACAGTGTTTTATAGTACGTTCTATTTACCTCAAAGTGTGAGTGTAGATCTCTTAAGGCAGATTACTTAGCCAGACTTAGCTTTGTTTTATAGCATAACTTTATCTATTCAGTGAACTTGAATGGAATTATAGGTTGTTGAGTTACTACTATCAGACTCCTTCCTATTAGATGAGTAGGTTATATTTTTTTTATGTTTGCAAGTCAGTCATTTCATAGCTTAATAAGGTATTAGTAGATATTAGTTTACTATAGCTAGCTGCAGTAGTAGGAAAAAGGCTATAATGGCAATAGCAAAATCAACTGCATAGGTGAATTCATGCAGTTCTAGAACTATATACAAGAATGACATCCTATATAAGGTTGTTTTATCATCCATTCTAATAATCTATTGAATCATAACCTACACTAAGGTACCAAGAAAATGTAGACTATAAAGTATATTCATTCAAAACGATACAACTACCAGATTATTCTTATTTATTATTTTAATAACCATTGTAAGTTACAAATCGTGATTTAAGATCTTATCAAACACGGATTTAGACTATGATCACTTATTTAGGAATACTCGGGTTTTTGAAAACATCTCACTAGGTATACAAAACATGATGATAATCGGCGTTGTAAGAAAATCTGCTACATAATGGTTAAGTAATTTAGAGTTTGTTTATTAGTGGCACGCAGCCTATAGGAGGCTATTTCAATGAAAATCGTACAATAACGCTCAGTACTGTACTACAGAATATTCTTTTTATACCAAAAATACGTATCTATGCGATGCAGTAGAAACTTACACCGTGTTAAATATTTAAATTTCAAACCAAATAGCACCTCATCTTCTTCCAGTATTTTGGGTGTTTGAATATTGAGTGTGCTCATGTTTCCTATAAAATATTTTAGTGCCAGTAAGTATTTATGATATTTGGTTTATATGCCACTATGGTTGCAGCAACTGTTTTCTAGACTCTTCATTAATATAGCTCGAAAAATATTATGAATATTTACTAACACATTTATACAAAGCCATCTGGTCCCAAACTGAGCAGAGTTTGTACTATTGTTTGTATGTTCTTGTAACTGATAAGTATCCTTACCTAAACTACGGTGTGCCCGCGACTACGTCTGCGCGGTATTACCTACTATTTCGGTAGCTAAAATAATAAATACATTTTTTTATAAATTATTGCTTATGTGTGATTCTAATAAATATCTACTACATGTATTCTATATTATTGTAAATTTTATTAAAATCCATTCAGTTGTATTTTCGTCAAAGAGTCAAAAACATCAACTCATACTTACACATTTTCACGTGTATAATATGTTTGTTGTTTATTTTGGAAACAGATTTTACTGTAGGTAGTTTCTACTCACTAAAACATTTTTATTGTATCAAATATAATAATATCAAAAATGTAAATCACTGTGCGATTGTTGGTGCGTTCAACTTCCCATATGTATATGCATATTTATTCTCACAGTAATCCTAAAATATTACAAGCCATATATTTCGAGTAACAAATAAAACATCGAACTAAAGTTTCAAACTGTCATCGTTGACCGAACAGGTGACCTGTGACTAGCAGTGGATGATATACATGATATGAATTGTTGATCGAACCATAAAGTCAAAAGGACCTATTATTTAAGAATTGATGCCTAGTAAAACTCTATTAATCGATTTTAAGCTTGCGCGTTAAGATAAGTAAGACTCAACTTACAAAATGGTATGATCTAAACCTCTATCAATTTGTTTACAACATTATATGCAAATGTTTTCAATTACTCATGTATTGCCTGCTCAGAGATATTTATTCCTTCCTACATTACCATTGTAATGTCATAAAGTAAGCTTTAATACCTTTACAACATTACGCGGAAATGCCTTCGTCTCTATGAATCTATAATTGAATAATTTTTAGACCGCTATCAAACAGACGATGATGGAATATGAATATATGATGTCACCAGTTTACCGCTTCTCGGGGGTATCGTTAATGTAGACAGTGATAAACTTAAGATAAGCTATATAGTTATAATATTAACAAGATGAGAGAAAATAAACACCTATGTATATGAAAATAAATACTATCAGTAGGTATTTGTGTGTGATACCCATGTGTTTCATAAGGAGATTATTAATTGTGCAAATTAATAATTATTTTAGATATTTTTAATTGTATTATTATGATGAATCAGTAAACTGCCTTTTCTACTGCCTGAAATGGCTTCTTACATTATATCCATTCTAAATATAAACAATTTAGAGTAGAAACGTTTTTTGGGTAACAAATGATCTATTGCATTCGTTTCATCATAACAGGCCATTAATGTCCCACTGCAAGGACGGGCCTCCTCCCATGACGGAGGAATACTTGGCCTACTAATACCGCGCTGGCCAGACGGATTGGTATAGGTTTTAATTTCAAGTTTTCCTTCTTTTTATTTCGTAAAGATAATATTCACGGATAGTCCCTTAGTCGACTTTTACGACACCCATGGGATGAGATGGGGTGGTGACATATTGTATTCTTACTTCTTGCATTCGTTTGGTCATTGAGATTCAAAGTTATAATTCTTATTTCTTATCCCTACCGAGAAATAAAATATTATAGTCCTGTCATCAACATCACAATAATAACTCTAAAAGAAACTTAACAAAAGAATATAATCACAAGAGACTTTATTTACTAAGATACAATATCTATTTTATCATTTGTTAAGTAAAGACATCAGTTATTCTAGAGCTGAACTGTTTATTATGCATTAGTCCCGCCAGAGCTTGTTCACTTTATGAAACTGCATTTACATTCGCTTCAAGCTTTATTATACCAAAGGTTATACCGAAAAAGTATTAATACGAACACTTTTTTTCCTTTGTAATATTCACTTAACGACATCTAGTCGAAAACTAGGCTGAGTATCATTCAACTTGTGCTATGGCTACCAGACAACAGATATGGTAAACGTAAACAGTGATATCCGCCGCTTATGCAATGCCAGAAATGCCAGAATAAAGCTAAGGCGCTTTCTACCCTAGACAAAAGTTGTTAAATAGCTACTGTGTCCTTCCACCAACACAATAACATTTGCATTCCTTGAGGTGGTACTTACCTTAACGGCTCTTTGCCGAAGAAAGCAACCACCTGCTATGGTTATCCCATACAATAAAGAAAAGACGTAGATTTAACAATGTTCTTACTTATGGGTGTTAAAAGTAGCCTTGATATAGACAATTTCTCCACTAGAGTTTGAGACCTTATTTCGTATTTTACAATTTAATCATGTTAGTGTCGTTATATGTGTTACTTCCTCCAACTACTTACTGGCGTTAAGTACTTTAGTATAAGTCTGCTAAAGTACTTTTTGTTGAGATATTTTTAAAGGCCCTTTCAATTTAGCCATTTCGTGTCGTTTTCGATTCAGGTTTAGGCGTTTGAGATTGGATGGCGTGGTGTAAATGTGGAAGGCTTCATAAACATCATCATTATCTCAGCCAAAAGATGTTCACTGCTGGATGAAGTCCTTCTTCATTCTGAGGAAGGAGAATAAAAATTTAACAAAAGAAACTTGTCATAAAACTCTACACCGATCCGAATGGAAAGCGTGATTTTAGTAAAAAAAAATTTTGTGACTGGTCCCTGTAGTCGTTCCTGATTGTCCCTGCTATGGGTGTAATAGTAAGCTGCTTAATGATGATATAAAGTTTTATTACATAATATTAAAGAGATATGATAATCACATGGGAATTTAGGTTATAACATAACAGTAATGGAAAAGGGACGTAAGATCTCCGAGCCGCTTCCCTAAAGGGTTTAATTTTAATGGTACTTCTAGCCGAGTTGGCCGTTCTCTACTAAATATGTTAAAACTTATTATACATATCAGAGTAGCCTAATGTTTTTGTGTAAGAATATTTGTACTAATAACGTAACCTTTTACTTACCAGGCAAGAAGTAGAACGGCTTATTCTACCTCTTTAGCAAAATGTCATCTAGGTTAGAAAATCACCTGCCTAATCAACCTCTACGGAGTAATGTGACAACCATTATTTTTTGTTATAACCCTTTTGTAATTCCATCAAAAATGGTTCCGTTATTTGGTTTTTATCACTAATAATACAGAAATGGCAGTAATAAGGATCGATTATTTAACAGGAAAATTATTCAATTTAATCTATCTTTTAATTTAACCAGTTTCTTTACTCAAAAAAGATTTACGACATTTTTTAACTGAAAATAAATAAAAACTGTGAATGCTACGGAAAGTTCAAAGTGTCATTTTTTTATCAGTGAGGCAACACGCTTATTTGGATTGGTTCACTGAATAAATATCATTTGCATTCGAACCGTCACGTGACCGCCAATATTATATCACGCAGCTCCTGACTGTTCAAACCTTTTGTTTGAACGATGAATAATATTTTATATGGACTACGGAGAGTCAAGGAATATCGAGATTGGGAAGTTCAAATTTAAATGCAAAACGTCAATGTATTACATTAGGATGTATGTGTTATACGTTTTATTTGTTGAGGAATGGGGTTTGTTATTATTTCAGTGCATAGTGAAAAAAATAATTGTTTCTTTTGCTATATTAGACAAAAACAACACGACTAAAGCCATAACCAATTCTATTTCATTTGTATGATACTCGTAGGTTTGGTTATAGTTTCCAGTTTTCGTCATTACTAAAGAAGGCTTGTATCTACAGTAGGACGTGTAAGTTATATTGAGTTTAAGAAATATAGAGAGATTATCGTTATTAAATTTCTCCAAAGCAATAGACAAATTTATATTTCAAGGTAAAGCTCGAGTGACCTAGTGCTTTCGTTCTCAAACGTAATTGTTTATTTTACCACTATTGAATAAAGCTACATAGAAGCTGAACACTAAAGGCATTTTCCATTTCACAATCTTCTATTCTCTCAATAAAAATTCATCAAAGCAAGACCATTTTAACGGGAAATAGCTGAACAATCAGAGGTGAAACAAAACTTCAGACTAAATAAAGGAAATGAAAACCGCGCACCATTCTGCATTTGTTATGGAATTGCATCGAAACAAAATCACTTTTATTTCCTTAATTCCAATAGAGTGGATATTGGAAGAATTTCCAAGGAATTTACTTTTCTTGTTTACTCTATCTAGGATACTTGCTGTTTTGAATATCGAAAAGTTAAAGGATCAAAGGAGTTTAAAGTTGTTATCAACATTCTACCTGTCAAAAGAATATCCCAAGAAGTTATTACGGCATTTATATCATAGCGGCTTTCATTTCACATCAGCATCATGTTTTTGGGTGACCAGTCTAGTGCAGCTGAGCTTATATTTGATAAGACCCTGGTGAATAACAAAGACCTTACCGTCAGACAAAAACACATTGTTTGTCTTGTCACTGTTATTTAAAATTATTATACAATGTACAATTAAAACAACTAGTTTAAAACACTTTCCTATATATTAAACAACTAAGTTTAGTTTGACATAAACAGTTTGTATACAACAAATGTCACGACCGTTGTTTACCCAATACTGAAGACCCTTCCTGTCCTAGACCTCGACAATCACTGTTGTTGAGAACAACATACTCTAAAGTTAAAATGTCTGTCACAATATTTTGTATTCGGTCACCAGTAAATAGATAACTGTTTGATATAATTATATTCAACCCCTTAACTTTAAAAATATTTTTTTTTTGTGTAAACGTGAATGTCTGCCTTTAGTAGTTTTCAGGAATAAACCTACTCATTTTTATTATTGTGTT
Organism: Schrankia costaestrigalis; assembly: GCA_905475405.1. NCBI lineage: Eukaryota > Metazoa > Arthropoda > Insecta > Lepidoptera > Erebidae > Schrankia > Schrankia costaestrigalis. The sequence goes on from FR997830.1 coordinate 6,756,368, forward strand.
TTAGATACCTATGCTTATTGAAAATCGATTTAAGATGGCCACCTTCACAAAATGGCGTATTACATATTTTTTTCACAACTCTCCAAGTGTATGACATAACGCAGACATAAAAGTAAATAATTAATTATCTAAGTTGTTATTTACCATTAAATAAGCTACGTACTTCCTAAACGTACGTACATAAACTACGTACTTCGTAAAGTCTAATTCTATTATCTTAAAATATATTTCTATAACTACACGAGCTTTTGTAACAATAAAATAATAGAGAAACAGCAATAAATCGTGAGAAAATATGTTCTGACTGTTGCTCGCCCATTCTGATGTAATGAGCCTTACAGTTCTGATCTCTGCACGATTTTTCGTGGCGGAATTAATTAAGATAACATCCTATTATCCTTGATAATTATTAACAAGTGTTTTGTTAAAATGCTTATCTCCTAATCTGTTGATATTTGCTTACCTCACGCCGCTATTTTTATAACGATTAGACTTATTAAAGCTTCAACAAAACACGTTTTTCAGTAAGTAGTATCGTATTAATGCATGTACTACACCAAATGCTTTGAGAGTTATAGTTTTTGTCCCGCTCTCCACTACACGTGTTGGATTTCGGTGTCATATTTGAACGATATGTTCAGAGGAACCGCCAGAAAACACTATGTAACTCTTACTCTGACGAAAACTTTAATCTAAGGAAAAGGATTCATGATCAAGTAAGTTACTGCTGTTTTCCGACAGCAATTGCAAATCAATTTAACAACTATATTATTTGGGTTTTGTTGTACCTGAATCGCATTGTCAGAAAAGAAAAATCTTACGAAGCAAAGAATCACATCACTTGTGTTCTACCGAGGCCTAGCTCACGCGTAAAACTTAAGCCAATCGAAAAATCATAATAAGTATAAATAAACGATTTTCTTATATTATTATAACCTACGCCCACCCTGAACACCGTTTAATCATCATAACTCGTAGAGTAAATATTAATCTGAGATGATTTCATACGAAGCTGCATCGGCTTTAATTAAATTAAGCCTTGAATATTCAAACAACATCGATTTATAGTACAAGCTTAATTACCAAATGGATCAATCGTGGTTTCTTTTGGTAAAATGTTGATGAGTAAACTTAATTATTCCGGTTCCCTGAACACCATATATTACGTTCTTGTAATTTACGTTCTGAACTGTAGGAATTTAACGTAAGTACTTTAAGAATTATACGATTTTTTTTTTTCTAGATTATTTATTGCCCGATATATTTTTTCATGCGTACAAATCCCTCGTTGTCTTAACGGATTCTACATTAAGTATTTGCGTCAAAACATAAATAGAAAGAAAAAACGTTTACTGTAAATAAACATCAGGCAGAATAGCAGACATGTTGAAAAAAATATGGCCCCTGCTGACCAAAGACTTTGATCTTTATGTCAGCAAACTTGCTATGATGTTCAGGTGTATACCACAAGCTGACGTTGCGGAAATGTTGCTGTATTTCGGTGGAAAACTTTAGTAGCTAGTGACGTGACAGGGGTTTGAGCTTTGTTCTGATATCTATGGGTTTGAGACTTAAAAACTTCTGTCTATCCACCATCGTCCAGCTATTACGTACCATCAATTGTGTAATTGTGTCTGGCCCTGAAAAAATCTATTCTGCGTATTCTTACTCTGTCACCACAGTGCGAAGTACATTTAAAGACATAAACTTCAGCAGATCAATGACGATATCTAATTTGAAACTAATACAACATTCATGATGTATTCTCGAGCAATCGTGCGTGGAATTGCACTAACGCTAATAAATTATTCATAATTGACTACATCTTATATAGATAATTGTCGAGTAATATTCATGCACGTATTAACACGTGAGGTGTATACTGTATTTGAGTGTGAATGCTCTGGTAGCTCACTAACTAATTGTGCACTGGACTTCCTCATAATTAACACAGTTTGCTCGTTTCAGCTTCCATGTTACATTTTCTAATTATTTTATCATACAGAGACGACTTTGCTATCATTTCATTTTAGCCAGTGAAATACATGTTTACTAAGCGTATATTTTATAGGACGCTAACCGATATCCTTCTTCATCTTTTGGTTTGATAACTACACGGTACCGGTTTTTTCTATTGTTATTCTTTTTTCCAAAATGTTCTAGTTATACTTAGCCCAGAATTCAGCGACTAGTACCGACCCGTGGCGTCACTTAGGTCATCGATGCTACAAGTCACAGGAGACAGGACAATAGATGGTCCATATTATGAAAGGAGATACCGTAGCGGCAGCGAATACCCTTAGCATTTAGGTAATCCCACCTGACCTTAAGCCAGAGCCTATTGAATGGATTGCGCACTGGGCACTGGAATCTGTGCCCCTGTGGTTGATGTTTGACAGACGTAGACATTCGGTGGCTTAAACGTTGACATCCACACATAACACCTCGCCAGATTAATCTACCTGACACCCTGTCTTTACACATCTGAATTAAGTTTACTAAAATGGTAAAATTAAAACGACCACAAAGTAACTCCCATTCCCTACTATAACATAATCAATAAAACTACACAGTTTGTAAAAATGAGTACGTAAGCAAATATTGGGTGGTGGGTATAGGTCGATGGCAAGACGTAAAGCGACAAAGTTGTTTGCACAAGCAAGTCAGGAAATGGAATTTCTCACGACTCATCTATAGGCGGATATAGAAGCTAAACCTCTGGTATCCGTACTTAAGTAAGTATACTTTAGTTTTGGCGCTTGCGTTTGAAAAAAAAATGTCGGACTTATTGGGAAAAGATATATTTAATGTATTGTATGTATATTTACGATACCTAATTACCGAGCCATTAGTCCTGAACTTAGAATAACTTGTCCTTTGGGTGTAAGAATAAAATACTTTATTTGTAAATACATACATATCATTATAATACATAAAGAACAGAAAACATAAAAAAAACAAAAACTATCATGCATACTAACCTTACTACCAAGAAACCCCTATCATTATCGCCATCATTATGATGGCATATAGTGGTTCTAAAAAGACACATTTTAACAGATTTTGATTTATAATTACATAATAATAAATCAAAATCTGTTAAAATGTGTCTGTTAAATTCTGCATTATTTAGCACTTTTGTTTAGAAATACAAAATACATTAACATAAATAAATTATCGCAGTGGAAAATAATTACGAAACTTCCCAACAAAATGTTAAAATTAAAAGTAACGAAACTTATTTCACGCCAATAAAAATTCATTTACGAAAACTTCTAGAGTATTTTATGCAACAACCAAAATAAGCGTCACCGTAGACGCTTGTATTAAATCCCTCGATCCCGGAAGAATTTCAGTACACCATTAAAAACAACACGTTTCTCTAGGCCCTGATGAAAATTAATTACCACTTTCCCAAATTCCTTCGAAGGCTCTGCCGATTTAATAAAGTTATTAGCACCCTCAAGATTTATCCAACAGCAATTTCGGTATTTCGCCTGAGAACGCTTAGAAACATTTGCAATGATTTCTATATTAATATTGTTTGTTAGGAAGCTATATTAAATCCAATAAGGTGTAGGACTCCATGAATTATAGAACAAATTGGTTCAACATAACAATGGAGTAGAGTAACATGTTGTGATTCTTCCTCACAAAAATATAATGTTTCTCACACATTCAAATAACGCCATCTAGTCCCACACTGTGCAAAACTTATTCTATGCTTCACTACATAACGCATTAACAACTTATTAATACTTTTTTGTAAAGTGACACAGACAAGTAAACATAAAAAACATGCACACAAAGATATACGCATTAATCGGGTAAATTGTACCTTCACCAAAACACAGAAAGTATGGGATTGGTAAACATCATAACAGCCCATTAATGTCACACTGCAGGGACGGGCCTCCTCCCGTGACGGAAAGATACTTGGCCTACTAATACCACGCTGGGCAGACGGATTGGTATAGGGTTTAATTTCAAGTTTTCCTTCCTTTTAATTTCGTAAAGATAATGTTCACGGATAGCCCCTTAGTCGATTTTTACGACACCCATGGGATGAGATGGGGTGGTGGCGTATTGTATTCTTACTCCGTCACCACACGGAGTGGTAGGCCAAGTTACCTTCGATTCCTACATTGGTACAATAACGGGCTGAAAAATACAAAAATGTTTCTTACACAATCTTGTTAGTAATCCACTGTTCTTGAAATTACATTGGCACTTTATTAAGAAAGGTATACCTACCTTCTTGTTAATGAGAGACACATTATCGTTTTCCAATATGGAAATTGTGTAGTAAAAACAAATGAGTTTCTATATTGTAATAACTTTCCTGCTCTGTATTTGTAATTAAAAAAGGAGAAAATGTTTTTCGTAAACAAATTATCTGTTTCGTAAAGTAGGTACACCACATATACATACATTATTCAAAGAAAACATCCAGGCGATATTTATTTACACAAAGATTAGCCTTGACCAATAACCAAAGCCACGATCTTTCCGTAGTTATGATTTTTTTTAATTTTATATAATGGGAGGCAAACGAGCCAGCAGGTCACCTGATGGTAAGTGATCGCCGCAGCCCATGGACACCCGCAACACCAGAGGAATCATAGATGCGTTGCTGACCTTTAAAAAGGGAGTACGCTTGTTTCTTGAAGCTTCCATGTTTCGTTTAGTATAGTTGTATAATGTGGTAATACCTAGAAACACCAAACTTTCACAGGTATCACGTTTTCCTTAATAAGTTGCGGTACACTAAAAACTCTACGTGAAACTTTATAAACTTATTTGACAGTATTTTCGTCCTCAGCTTTATTTACACAAATAGGCAAAGTTCTTTGACAATTTATTTATATCAACAGTATTACAGTCAAGTTTATTGTTATTTATCATTGTTTAGTATTTGTTTATTCTCTTTACTTTGTGAGTTTTATTATGAACGTTTTGTTAATTAATATTACTTAGAATGCTTTATTTGTTGAATTTCGCATCTGTTTTAATGTTTGCTTGTTAACAGACTCTGAAAAGAGGACGACGTCCTCAATTTAAATTTTTTTTTATAAATAAGTATATACTCAGTAGTAGGAGTTCCAAGAAGGAAGTTAAGAATTTTTTCAAGGTATAGCATAACTACACATACACATACAACATTATATAAAAATATGGAAAAACTGTATTATCCGACATCTACATAATTGGTATATCAACGCTATGGTTTCATCATCATCATAACAGCCCACTTATATCCCACTGCAGGGACGGGCCTCCTCCCGGGACGGAGGAATACCTGGCCTACTAATACCACGCTGGCCAGACGGATTGGTATAGAGTTTAATTACAAGTTTTCCTTCTTTTTATTTCGTAAAGATAATATTCATTGATAGTCCCTTAGTTGGTTTTTACGACACCCGTCGGATGAGATGGGGTGGTGACATATTGTATTCTTACTCCGTCACCACACGGAGAGCTAACGCTATGGTTTGGGATAGGTTTTTTGATTAGAAATGTCTTATGAGTAGGATCTTCAAGTACAGAATTGGAATCAGGAGGTGGCACATTCGGTCTAATATAAAGAGCTCATTTGGAGCACTATCAACTAGTTTCCGTTCTAGTATTCGACGTCTATAGTTTCTGGTTATGACTTGAGTTTGTTTCCTTGGCTTTGAAATTTTTAAAATACATTTCTTTATGTTTTTTTTTCGAGAAAGTATTGCAAATTTTGCACTTCAGATATTATATCTGTGACATAATAAGGCTCAAACTTCACATCACACATAGAAGGTATGGGTGTTTCTTCGAAATTCGATTCTTTGTCTGATTCATATGGCCAATTTTTTTTTTCACATTTTGGATTATAAAACATGTTTTTGTCAAAGATTATAACCTAATATACAATGTCTGAAAAAGGCACACTTTTTTATGAAATGGTTTTCAAGATAATTAACTTAAAAAATTTTGAGGTCATATAAATCAGAATTAGGAACAAAAATGAAATTCTAGTTATAAAAATCAGTCATTTATTAATTAAAATCACAGTTGATAATCACAATGATTATCACCACACCTAAATCTAGTTATTAGAAGCATTGACAACTTGACAATATCAATCATTATCCGTGCCGCCATATTAACAATATGTGTGAAATTCTGATTAATATAGTATTTTTACCGTATGAATCAGGTACATATAAATCAAAATTTTGCCTTTTAACATCGGTTAATCACTACACGTATACAATTAAGGATTGCTATTTATACATAGGCTTTTAGTCCCCAAGTGAATTATATTTCCAACAGATTCAAGTTTGAAAACCATTTAAGTTAATTATAACAGCCAACATAGTAATCAGAAACACAGGTGAACCAAAGTAATATGAATCAGATATTTACATCAGAAACACAGGTGAACCAAAGTAATATGAATCAGATATTTACATTTATAACTCCGCAACAACACGAACCAGCCGCATGTAACGTCGTGACCACGTCAGCAGAGTGCCTGAAGCACTAGAAGGGATCTCCTGATGTTTCGTACTTAGCTAGGTACGTTCGAGTAAAGCGCGCGAATATGAAGCAGACTTTTGTGCCGGACACTCACAATTTATTTTTTAATTAAAAAACTATCGCAAATATTAGTACCATTTTTTTTTGTGTAAAGAAACAACTAATATTCTATCGTAATATTTATAACGCACATCGATTTGTTAATGAGAAAGAATGTTTCTGTTACTAACGTTCAAGAAACTGGGGTACGGACACACCATATTAATCAGAAGAACGCTTTTTAATATTTTTTTTTAAATATATAAAAAACTATTATTAAAAAACAATAACGTGTGCAAGATAGGTAACTGTCTATACTATGTTTAAAAAATAATTGCAGTTTGGTTGGTCTGTTAGTTACAAAGAAAAACCTCCAGACATCCAAAATGTTTGGCTCGAAGAATCACCCGTATCGTAAAAGGTTGACATTTGACACGTAATCGACTGAACTCAGTTAATTCAAAAATATATGCGGTCATCCAGAGGAAACCAGACTCATCCACTAACTGATAAAAAAACTATTGTGACATGGCATTCGATATAATTTTTATGGTATGAGTTTCGGTTATGATTACATTTAGAGGTTTCACCAAATGACAAACAATAAAAAAGAGAAACAAAACAGCCAGACCACTTAGTTTAAATAATCGTCAAAAACGGGTGATTCAATTTTTTAGAAGTACAATTAACGTTTTCATTTCTTGTTTTCTAATATTTTCCTCGGGTCACTAATCCTTGTTTTATATTTTTCATTACGAGAACCGTGTCCTTAAGGCGTGACAAGAGTTTTTACGAGCTCGTTTTATCGTTTATAGCCACAACATAACCAAGCGTTGACTGCAATCTCTTAAAATTAATCTATTAAAAAAAGTGATGGCAGCTCTTTCCAGCTAGAGACCGATGTGGTTTATACCAGAGCGATAATTTTTATTCTTGTCAAGCTGAAAATCATTAAAATATAGAAATAAATATTACTCCAGTAAAATAAGCATTCAACCTCGGAATGGAAGCGAATAAGCTGTAAATTTGCATAAACCTTTGTTTTGGTGTATTAATGACTGGTAGAAAAGTCTCATATGATCACGTGTCTGCGTCACAAGTTATTCAAGGTCAAAGTTCACGAAAATCAGTTTTTTCCAATTATCTCGTTTTCTATGGGAAATACGCCATTTACGTTTTACAATTACAATTTTTATATCAAGCATTATTTTGTATCATGAACCGTTTTCGAGATATAGCTCAAAGAGTAGAGTGCACGCACCTGTACATAAAGAAATCATGTAAAATGCGGTGCTAGTTTGTATAGTTGAGATAATAGTTAACTATGAAAAATTGATATTTGGATAAAGATACAATTATTATTATTAATTTATATTATTATTTTTTTATTTTTTTTTTATTTTTGTACGGATGCGCGCCCGCCACTCGTTGCGCTATATCTCGAAAACGGTAGGTGATACGGAAAAATGTTTTGAACAAAAATTGTAGACCATTTTGTGATCTACAATATTTATAATGACGTAAATGGCGTATTTCCCATAGAAAACGAGATAATTGGAAAAAAACTGATTTTCGTGACCTTTGACCTTGAATAACTTATGACGCAGACACGTGATCATATGAGACTTTTTCACCAGTCATCAGAAGATCATAACAAAGGATTATACGATTTTACAGCTTATTCGCTTCCGTTCCGAGGTTTGCCCCTATTTTAGCCTTATTTGATTGTACTATATAAAATATTCCTCACACTTTCACACACGCCATCTAGTCCCAAAATAAGTAGAGCTTGTACTATGGGTACAAGACAACAGATAAACATACTTAAATACTTTTCTTTTTTTACATACATTCATATTAAACATAGAAAACACCCAACCCAATGCAAATAATCATGTTCATTGTTCATGCACACAAAGATTTGCATTGAGCGGGAATCGAACCCGAGACCTCTGCGTAGCAGTCATGTTATATAACCACTACGCCATAGAGGTCGTCAACATTTAACAGCTTGTGTCCCAGTCCTAACGGAGTGCAAATGCAGTGTGAACTTTATATTTCTATAGCAGACTTCTTCTGCATATGGAACGAGTGCGCAAATATTACTTTACGTATTAAAGGGGTACGTTGTGAAATTATAGGGTTAACTGCGTGTGTCTCATGATATACACTGACACAGTCCATTGCAGAGGCTTTAAGCTTTATATTTGTACGTAAATCACATAATTCTTCTGCATTTTATTAAAATCTTTGTGTGCATGAACATGTATGTATTTACAAAAAAAAAAGTATTTAAGTATGTTTATCCGTTGTCTAATACCATGCCCGATCAGAGACATATAACCCCCCCCCCCCCCCCTAGTACTGCCATCTCTGTAAAATATTTAAAACTAGCGGGGAACAAGGTAAGATCTATTGATTCATCGAAAACCAAAAGAACTGTTTATCAAGTAAACAATAACAAACATCATCATAATCGTAAAAATGCGATATCACTATATCCTCATTATTATGTGTTCTTTGTCTAACTCACAGATTAATAAATTACTACGTTTTAATGAGGCTAACCCCCCCTTGTAGCGCCATCTATGAGATTAGTTCGAAACTATAAAATAGTTTCTAAAAATAAAAAAGGCGCTGGTGGACCATCTCAGTAAATTCAATGTTTGTTTTTTTTGTTTTAGTTTATTTATTTAACATTAAGGTTTGCATTAAATTTTATCTTGCAAGATAATTATGATTCGCACACTTTTCTAATATATTACCTTTTTATTATTTCTAAAATTCACTTTACTTATAGAAATTTACAAAAACTATAATTCCGTACGCCAGACTTGATCTTGGGCCCCACGCATGACCTTCACTTTCAAAGCCGGGTTGCAAACCAATCAGCCAACCATGCACTTACGTCATTCGCTAAAGTTATAGATAACTTTACTAATTATCCATCATATAATTATTACCAACTAACTGAGTGGTTATTATAATAAAGACTGATTATGAAAATTGAGGGTAAGTTTAACATACTCGTAGTTATCCGTCTCTTAATATTATTTACTCGTCTGCTTACGTGCTGCAAGTAACTACTTTTATATTTAAATCATGCCTTGATTAACTGAATTTTTAAAAGTGAAAATTATTGTTCTTTGGGAACAAAACCAAAGTTTAAAGAGCATTGCTCGACAATTAAATGTCGAAGTAAGTGTAATCTAAAATAAAATACGTTTACATTATTTTTCCTTTAGAACAGTAACTTAAAAACATATTAATTTCCTTACAGAGAAACACCGTTCGTTTGTGGGTTCGACGTTATCAAGAGACTGGTGAAGTAAAGCGTAAGCGCTCAGGGCCACGCCCGGTTGCCTATACAAACGAATCCGACCGTCATCGTGACATTGTTGATCGTCATACCGTGGATTCTTTCACGACCACCAGATCAAGCGCTATAAGACATGGTATTTCACTTATCACTGTCCGAAGACATTTACATGCAGCTGGGATACATAATTATAAACCAGCTAAAAAAATAGAACTTACAGAAGTTCATCGTCAAGCTAGGATAAGATTTGCCAGGCAATATATGAACTTTGACTGGGAAAATAAAATAGTGATTTTTACCGACGAAAAAACATTTAAGTCCGATAAAGATGGGCGTAAAATACTATGGAGAAGACCAGGCGAACGCTACAGCTCTCAAAATGTTTTACCTTTGAGGACTAGCGGCAGGCTAACGCTGGGTAAGTTAACCTACTTTAAAAATTATATCTTTATATATATAAATTGATATTATATTAATATTATTATTGATTAATATATAAATTACACATTAATTATATACATTTATATTAATTATATAGGTGTAGGTTAATTATATATTATATATAAAGATATATAATTATGTATATTATATACCTACATCTATATAATTATAATAACAAAGTCTTCAGCTTTATATAATAGTATAGATATTTTGTTAAGTCTAAAATTATATTATATTTATACAGTCTTGATTATGAAATAATTTCGATTAATTAAGTAAAATATGATATAACAACAAACTTTTGTTTTCTGAGATATTGGGGATGGATGTCTTCAGCAGGCCCTGGAGAGCTTGTTGAAGTCGGCGCTCGAATGAATGGTGAACGTTACTTGGAAATCTTAAGAGATGTGATGATTCCAACAGTGCGCAATGTTTATCCAGAAGGACAAATTTATTTTATTCAAGATAACAGTTCAGTGCACCGGTCGAGACAAGTCATGGAGTGGTTATCTAGGCAAAATGATATAACCTTAATTGAATGGCCATCGAAAAGTCCTGACTTAAACTTAATAGAAAATTTGTGGGGTCAAATGGTTCTCAATTGGGACTCAAGTGAAGTTAGGAGTAAAAAACATTTAGATGAAGAGATTACGAGAACTTGGGAATTAATGCGATTAAGTGACATTTGTTCTAATATGGTAAATGGAATGAGATCGAGATTAGAAGAAGTAATAGAAAGTGAAGGTTATCCTCTTCGTTATTAGTTAGTTAAACCCTTAAACCTAAGTTTGACCCCACAAATATAATTGTTTATTTAATAGTAAATAGTTTTGATATATCTCGCGAGATGTAAATTGTTGTTCTGTTTGTTTCAAACGTGAGTAACATGTTGGTTCTCGTGAGTAATCATCAAAACGAAACTACAGTCATCTTGGGTAACTTTGAATGAAACATCACGTTAAAGACGTGATGAATTATTATTTTTGCAAATTTTGAAGAAAGGTATATCTTTTTATAGCATATTAGGTCCAAGATTATATTTGATGTCAGGTTTAATTTTATAACCTATAATTGTTTGTCAAAGTTACCCAAAAATTGTTAATACATTTTTTTTTATCAATCGCCAAAAAGTTACGCACTTATGGTGCAGTTATATCTACTGATATAAATGCACCATAAGTGCGTAACTTTAAAAAGAAAAGGTAATATAAAAGGTAAATAAATATTTGTTTATCTAAGTTTGGCTAATGGGTTAAGTAATTAGCTATTAATTTCAACGAATTTCATATGAATAATAAATACATAAAAAATAACTTAATCTTCTTTTATTTCAAAAGACTGCCTTCCAAGTATCTTCCTCAATGCTGTGTGCCTGTGCGTGCGCTAGTAATTAAACAAGCTGTGTATGGCTGTGTTGCGGCAAGCCAAGTGCCAGCAGTATCAGTCTATATGGATGTAGCGTAATAACTAACATCGCATTATTTTTGTTGTTGTTCGATAGATGGCACACACTGAACCTCATTTAAACGTAGTAATTTATTAATTTGTGAGTTAGACAAAGAATGCGTATTAATGAGGATATAGTTAAATCGCATTTTTACGATTATGATGATGTTTGTAATTGTTTTCTTAATAAACAGTTATTTTCGTTTATATATTATATTGGTGATGTTTGATGAATTAATAGATCTTACCTTGTTCTCAGCTAGTTCCAAATATTTTACAGAGATGGCAGTACTAGGGGGGGTTATATGTCTCTGATCGGGCATGTACAAGATTTGCTTAGTTTGGAACTAGATGGCTGTGTGTAAATGTGTGAGGAATATTTACATTTATTTATACTATCTATTCAGGTAAGCTTTTCATCAGAAGAAAAGTTTTGTCGTCTCGTCACCATGTTGTATACAAAAATGCAATATCACAACGACCATTAAAACCTAAGTTATAGTATAGTATGTATGAAAGCTATTGAACGTTATAGCGAGCACGAGATGAGTAAGCCGATAGCCCCCATTAACTTTGACTTGACTTATAGAACCAATATTTTTACAGCTAACGAACTCTAGCGATAGGGTATAGTAACAGACTATTAATAATTATTGTTTTTAGTTGTTTACTTTTTATTCGTATGACAAACTCTGTTATAAACACAAGGTGTTAAATTTTATAGCGCTGTAATTTCCGGCTACCACCTAAACCTTAACTCAGGAATATTTGCACACTACTGCAACAAGTGTGGTGTCCGTGTGGTGACGGAGTAAGAATACAATATGTCACCACCCCATCTCATCCCATGGGTCGATGCGATGAGAAAACCGACTAAGGGACTATCCGTGAATATTATCTTTACGAAATAAAAAGAAGGAAAACTTAAAATTAAACACTATACCAATCCGTCCGGCCAGAGTGCTATTAGTAGGCCAAGTATCCCTCCGTCACGGGAAGAGGCCCGTCCCTGCAGTGGGATGGGGTGTTATGATGACTGCAACAAGGTATTAAACGGGCAAAGTGGATTTTAGTTATGTTTTTTGAGAATTTTTATTATGACTTTCTGACAAACTACTTAGTAGTACTTAGGTTTGCAGTCACACAACAAATATTAAGTAGCCTGGGTTAGTCGCAAAGGAATTTTCTTTTCGTAGACTTTATTTTATATTTGTTACATCAGAACTCAGTAATTTCACAACCAATCAAATAAAGATTTTGTTATTAAAATAGCTCCAAAATTAGTCTAATAGAAATATTATCATAGTCATATAATTTTATCTCACAAAAGACGGTATTACTGTGTGAAAATAAACTTGGTACCTTAATAAATTTAACGACAAGTTGTATTTTCTTCTTCTTATTACGGCTATAATTAAGAAATTAAAACAATCCAGCTATTATTCAAAAATAACTTAATTAGATTAAGTTATTAACTAGTTTTACTGTGATTTTAAGTAAGTAATTATTTGAGTCTGGAAGTATTTTTACTGATTTTTGAAGCGATCGTTCGCTTAAAGGCCAAGTCACTAAAATTTCGTGTTGAAAACGGAATTGTTAATTAAATTACCATAAAATTGGAAACTAATTTTGATTCTTTTTTAAAGGAGAATGAAACCTTCACTAAGAGTTTTGGGCCAAGATTAAACAGAAATGAGAGTATTATCAATTTATAGCTTTACACTTATTAGTCTCGTGCTAAATCTTTTGTTAGTTTTGGCAATCTGAAATCCAAGATAATTTTTTTTTAAGGAGATGGATACTTCTGGGCTAAAGCCTGTACATTACTGTACAGAGTAAGGATATGCCCTAAAAATCTTTTCTATTTTTTTCAAGTTCGAATCTTAATAAAATTGAGTAATTTTATTATTATTTTATTAAAAAATAGAAAAGATTTTTAGGGCATATCCTTACTCTGTACAGTAATGTACAGGCTTTAGCCCAAAAGTTTCCATCTCCTTTATAAAGTTTTCTTTTAATTACTCTTTAACGTGATAAAATATTAATTAGTCTTCATCATAACAGCCCATTAATGTCCCACTGCAGGGACGGGCCTCCTCCAGTAACGTAGGGATACTTGGCCTACTTATAACACGCTGGCGTTTGGCCAAGGATTGGTATAGGGTTTAATTTCAAGTTTTCCTTCTTTTTATTACGTAAAGATAATATTCACGGATAGTCCCTTAGTCGGTTTTTACGACACCCATGGGATGAGATGAGGTGGTGACACACTGTATTCTTACTCCGTCACCACAGAGAGAAATTTTGTATTTTTTTATCTACGTAACCACCAAGCAAACCTTGGCAGACCATTGTCCTTTCCCAAAATATCTTGGAGTAACATTGGTCACTTACTTTCAAAACACACTGCCAAACAACGAAGATGAAGGTGGGGGCTAGAAATGGTTTACTGCGCCGGTTAACGTCAACACAGTGGGGAGCTGCGCCAGATGTCCTTCGTACAACAGCCATAGCACTTTCTTTCTCTGCTGGAGAGTACGCATGTCCGGTGTGGCATAGATCCGCCCATGCCGACCTAGTCAGTGTGGCACTGCATGACACCTACCGTACAATCACTGCATGCCTTAAACCGGCAGCGCTAAATAAGGTTTTCCCACTGGCGGGTATACCTCCGCCTGGGGTTCGACGAGATGTGGCCTGCTCACTGGAGAAATACAGACAAGAGTCGGATAACCGCCACCCCCTCTTTGGACACCAACTACCCCCGGGACGCCTCAAAAGCCGGAAAAGTTTTCTCCGCTGCACAGAAGCTTTGGCAGAAGAAACACCAACAGCCGCAAGGTGCAGACTTTGGCGTGAAAAGTGTCCTCCCCCTCCAGACTATATCACCCCGCGCGAAAGTCTTCCACCGGGACACACATTGCAGTGGCCGATCTGGAGGTCATTAAAGAGACTTCGTACACAGGTTGGCCGCTGTAGAGCAAATATGTGTAAGTGGGGTTTCAGAGACGCCTGTCTCCCCATGTCCACAATGTCACGGCAGTCCAGTGCAATCGATGTCGCATCTACTGGTGTACCCTTTGTGCCCTGAGCGGTGTACGATGGCTGATCTTTACGCAGCCACTCCAAATGCCATTGAAGTGGCCACTCACTATTCAAAAAATGTTTGAGTTCTCGACCATTGACACGATAGAAGAAGAAGCAAAGCTTGTACTTGTACAATTATCACTACTTGAAGTACATCTCTTCCCAAAGCCTGATAAGAAACTTTTACTCAGTTACTGCTAAATAATAATACGAAACAAATAATAACGCTACTCCCAAATAATACTAAGGGCCAGATTCAGAGACCGCACTTTGACTTTACTTTAGCAAAGTCTAGTTATTATCTCTGAATTTGAACAACATTAAAGTAATTTTTCGCATAAAAAA
Source organism: Schrankia costaestrigalis (assembly GCA_905475405.1). Lineage (NCBI taxonomy): Eukaryota > Metazoa > Arthropoda > Insecta > Lepidoptera > Erebidae > Schrankia > Schrankia costaestrigalis. The sequence continues at coordinate 6,771,561 of FR997830.1, forward strand.
GTTTACTTTCATTATTTATTACTACAAAGTAAACTTTTCATGCGAAAAGATTACTTTAATGTTGTTCAAATTCAAAGATAATAACTAGACTTTGCTAAAGTAAAGTCAAAGTGCGGTCTCTGAATCTGGCCCTAACAGTTAGGCAATAATCAAAGGCTTATTTACTTAAATATTAAATAAGCTATAACTCCGGCAATCCGTCGATTGCGGAGGTAAATTAATTAATCAAATAAACACCGTAGCTTATCGTTACTGTACACACAGGGTGTTATGAAAATTTACTAACAATGTACCTACTGTATAGAGTATGAAAATGTATATAACAAAGTTTAATGAACGTTCCTATGTATTAAACAATAGGTTCCATATATGGGTACCAACGTGACACATTTGCGTAAAGTATTTGGGTTTATATCGAATGTAAATATTACATACTTACTTTGTATATATAAATTCACGACTTTTACTCATGGGGTTAGGGAGAGACTATTGACTACGATTAAAATGTTTTAATCGCAGGGATACAGAACGTTTTTTTTTCAAGCTATCGCCAGATTACATATGGGGCTGTTCCATAAGCAGAATCTGAAAAGAAACTCACAGCTATCTTTAAAACCTGCTTTGCTTTATTTATATTCATATAGCATCACGCTATGACTAATAGGAGTGGATCAGTAATTAAATATGTTGAAAAAAGGGATACGTTTTTTACGCCGCCCAACGAAGTCAGCTAGTCAATTATAAAGTTAGTTAAGCATGAAGCAGTGAACAGTAGTTGTAACGTAGAACAACTTGCTGCAACTGTATCAATGTTACTTACTCGATAATGGTCTCAGTAATATAAAGTTTAATCTTGAACACGGTTCCGTAGCGCACTTTTACACATAGCTGTTTAAAGCAATATACGTTTACTGAATGAACGTGTTTAGTAAAAACTATTTAGACTCTAAAAACAGGAAGTAGAAAATTGTGTTTTTTTACACGTTTAGAGTACGAGATTAAGTTCAAAACTAAGCAGAGTTTGTGCTGTGGGTAATAGACAACTAATGAACCTATATAAAACCATCTAACTAAGCTAAGTATTTACTAATTTTTACTACCTATGTGGTACTGTATAAGGGATCATCATACTTAAATACATTATTCTATAAACATAAGAAAACACCCAGACCAAGCAAACACACATGTTCATCCAGATTTACACATTAAACGAGAACCGAACTCGAGACTTTGAACTTATATATGTTACGGCTAATACCCGAAGTGCGGTTACACCTAGTTTTAGCCGGTTAGAACTAGGTGTAGCCACATACTCTTGGTTAAAACTAGTATTAGCCGATTGTTTTCGGGTAAAACTAGGTCTAGCCTTTATCGAGCCGGCTACAACTAGTTCCAACCATTCACTGTTGGATAAAACTAGTTCTATCCGATATCATTCCGGTTAGAACTAGTTTCAGACTATCCCTGTTGGATAAAACTAGGTCTATCCGATACCATTCCGGCTAGAATTAGGTGTAGACAATCCAGATTATCCCTGTTGGATAAAACTACAGTAGAACCTCGATAAGTAAAAGTCCAAGGGAAACACAAAATATTTTAAGTTATTAAGGTTATTAGTTATCAAGAGTTTAGGTTAATATGTATAGAGGTAGGTATGTACATGTGTATGTATGACCCCTTGTCTAATAAATAGTTTATGTTACTTTATAAAAGCGTGATTTATGATTATAATAATTAATATTATTTAAAATTATAATTTGCAACTATTGTCTGTTGTTAAAAAAATGTTCCTGATTGTTCCTATTATACTAAAGATTGTACTTCTAAGAATTTGTTAATTATTACAATTTTATTTTAAATAATAAAAAGCTATGTACGTTTCTAAAGATTGTGTTTTTTTATATCTAATAAAGCTCTGCTGCTAGCATGCCGGCTACAACTATGTACAGACGCTATGAGTCATACTCGCTAGTAGGCCTGCAGTAGATCAGCAGCACTTGGTGCTCACAACCTGCAAAGGCGCGTGTTTCGCTACGCCCTCCACCCCGCGCCGCTGCTGCAGATGCTGTGAGTCATGAGTGTGACGCGGGGCGGAAGACGTGGCGGGACACGCATCTAAGTTTTATCCAACAGGGATTGTGTGAACCTAATTCTAGCCGGAATGGTATCGGATAGAACTACTGTAGTTTTATCCAACAGTGAATGGCTGGAACTAGTTCTAACCGGAATGATATCGGATAGAACTAGTTTTATCCAACAATGAATGGCTGGAACTAGATGTAGCCGGCTCGATAAAGGCTAGACCTAGTTTTACCCGAAAACAATCGGCTAATACTAGTTTTAACCAAGAGTAAGGTACTTGCGGTAAATAAGGGCCACCTTAATCTAAACCTAAATAATTTCTATAATTAAAGGAATATAATAAAACATTTAATATCATGTTAATGTTTATTTCAATATTTGCATCAGAAAGTACTATTACAAGTATTTTCATCTCAATTAGGCATAGTAATCATGATTTTAAAAAACCCTCTCTTTGGCCCTTAATAAACGTACGTAGTTTTATAAAGGCCAAATTTTAATTCAAATATTCAAAGAGTAATCAATTGAAAAAATATTGTTTTCGGTTTTATTTGACTTTAATTATCATTTGGCATTAAATCACGCTTTTAACATTACTTAATCAAAGGAAAAACTAGCAATGGCTCTTAATAAACTAACATAGCAAAGAGATGTCTTAAAAACCTTTATCTATAACATATCGTCAAAATAATCACAGACGTAAACAATGAGTTTGTAACTTTTTAAATATTATCTATGGAAATTACAAATCAAAAACATTTTTTTTTTATAAATAAGTAGTACGGTATAAGACAGGCCATGTACGTGGCCCGTCTTATCCTTACTATAAAATCTATTGTTATCGAGATCAACAACTTGGACACTTTTAAGTTAATTAAAGATACTAGGGATGATTTATGATACAAAAATAATAACAAATACATGCTTAATAATAATAACTATGGTATGTATTAAAATAACGAAGTCTATTGAAATTTATTAAAATTAATTTACATTCTATATGGATAAGAAGGGCCGGCCTATGTACCCGCCTCGAGCGTGGCCCGTATTAGTCCCTGATAATAGCATAATTGAAAACGGTAAAAAGTATTGTATTTATTACAAAAAATTATAACTTATCTCAACTAGCCCACACTATTTGTATAACATTCACAATTAATTAACAAGATTTGAACAAACGGCTCTATTTTAGGTAAAACGAAAATTGTTTTGGCATGATAAAATTATAGTGGAGCTGCGTTGTCTATCACTCTCAACTGACTCGTGGCTCCTGGTAAGATTGATGATCGTGCGACGACGCGAGCTCGGATCTTAGCTTTCCTATTGGTCATTTTTAAGCATGTGTAAATGTAGGGTGCTGTGATCATTAAAAGTGTCATTTTCAAGCAACGGCTCTTGATACCCACCGGCTCTTGTTACCCGCAGGTACCTTATGTGGCTACACCTAGTTCTAACCGGCTAAGACTAGGTGTAACCGCACTTCGGGTATTAGCCGTAACATATACACGCTAAAGCCACAACGACAATAGTTCGTCAATAGAAGTAACAATTCTGTTATGCATACGTATCGTGTCGAAGTAATCATACGACGGACGTAGGCTTGAATGTAATATAATCAAGAATGCATGAGCTTTCCGACAACACTAGTATGACAAAGTAGACATCAAGAACTACTTGAAACACACTGTTGATGCATATTGAGTAAGCTACACTACTTTGACGAGTTCAACATTGTATTGTACTGTACGAGAGTTTTGGTTGAAGAAGGTCTTATGTCATTGTGTTAAGGTGATATGCGGAATGTGTGGCATTAAAGTTAAAATGGCAAATTATAAGCTCAACGATTCTCCGTGTGGTGACGGAGTAAGAATACAGTGTGTAACCACACCACCCCATCTCATCCCATGGGTGTCCTAGAAACCGACCAAGGAACTATCTCTGAATATTACATTTACATAGAAAGAAGGAAAACTTGAAATTAAACCCTATACCAATCCGTCTGGCTAGCGTGGTATTAATAGGCCCAGTATCCCTCCGTCACGGAAGGAGGCCCGTCCCTGCAGTGGGACATTAATGGGCTGTTATGATGATGAAGCTCAACGATAACGTCAAACAAGATCTCATCAATGTGTTCGTAAATATTCTTCTATAAGCCTCCTTCAATCTTTATAGCAACTCTTGGCCTTGTTATACCAAGCTGGCTGGGCCAATTGGTAGCTAATTAGGCTGTTTTTTCAACCAGTTTTCCTTCAATCTACCAGTTACTATCAATCTCCTCCCTTACCTGGCTTTTACGACACGCACAGGTATTTCTTATCATCATCATCATATCAGTCAATCGATGTCCACTGCTGGACATAGGCTTTCTCCAAATATTGCCACCTTGTGCGGTCCTGTGCCTCCCTCATCCATCGGCTTCCCACCGGCCTTACAAGGTCTTCATTATTCCTTATGATACCTTATATTTTTACTTCGTCATTACACGAAATATTCATTATACAAAAGTACAATAATAATTAATGTTTAAGTAATAGGTACTAATGTAACAGATGGCAAAGTAACCAAGCATGTAGAAACAAAATTCGGTCGTGAATTTCGGGAAGTAATATAAGAGGAAATGTGGCAAAATATGTATTATATATGCGACGTGGAAATGACAAATTATTGCTCTGAAGTCAACAAAATTGTTACATATGAATATGAATGTGCTTATACATGTGCAATGGTAGTAAACATTACATTAGTACCTACAGTTGTTATTACTGACGACCTATTTGGCGTAGTGGTTATATAACATGACTGCTAAGCAGAGGTCTCGGATTCGATTCCCGCTCAATGCTAATCTTTGTGTGCATTAACATGATTGTTTGCATTGGTCTGGGTGTTTTCTATGTATAATATGTATTTATTTACAAAAAAAAGTATTTAAGTATGTTTAACCGTTGTCTAGTACCCATAGTACAAACTTTGCTTAGTTTGGGACTATAATGTGTCAGGAATATTTATTACGAGTATCATGGCAACAGGTTTTTACCAGTGGCATGTTTGCACATAGTAAAATAGATGAACAAATAATAAATCTAATGCTATCGCATTCCAAACTAAGTTTATAATGATCCATGGACGATAGATTTACCATAGTCAGATCAATGTAACCATTCATGTTCATACACACAAAGAAATGTATTCATCGGAAATTTATATCTAACCCTCTGCAGAGCAGTCAGTATACCACCTCATACTATTTCTTAACCAGGCCTTACTCATGGTGTATAGTACATAACATAACCTAGAAATATTCGTAAATGACTTAAATACCCAGTTTTTTCTCCTTACAAGGCCCGTGGTTGTAGAGAGACTGAATCAGTGTGTAAACTCTTTGATATAAAGAAGTTAACACTGGCTACTTTTGGACACTCGTGCCAACTCTAAAAGTTACTCAAAGATAAGATTAAAAAGCTGAACACTAACTGCAGTAGCTCATTGTTCTCTTCGCGAGAACTCAAACTGACTGTTCATGTTATACAAAAGAAAGTTGAGCACAAAACGTAAAATAGTTTCGAAAATTTTTGAACTGAATTCATATTCACCACGAAAAAGGAATGGCGCTCTCAACTTGTTCGAATAAATGTTTGCTACAAATTGTTACTAATAGTTAACTAGCTTTGCTTCTTGGAATAATATCATTTTGCTGCAATTTTGTTGCTATAGCGTGGGATGGGACTGACTTATTACTCAATGAAATTATGTACGGAATTATTATATATTTTGTCTTATCATTGATCGATGAGTTGCAGCTGTCTGAGACTGGTTAAGCAACGACAACATGGTCATTCTATTGATGGATGACCACTTAGTAGTAATTAGCGTCGCAAATGTTGACCATCGGAACGAGATAATGGCGCCATTATATTAGCTCTTTGAAGCCAGGACTAGTTCTGGCTCTCGGGTGGGTCGACAATCTTTAATTTTTTTCTTCTTCTATGCCTAATGTTTGGACTCTATATCAAAAAACTTACACTCTTTCTTATCCTTCCACACATTTTCAAAGACCAAAACAAAATTACATCTTCCCTTTTGTAACAGAAGATCCTATAAAAACTCCAGCACCCTATGTTGAACTTAGTTAATTAGTTTAGCAATTCTTTTAAGAGCTGTTCCTACATTTAAGTTAAAAACTAATTCCGTTCTAACTCTAACACTCATTCGTCAAGCCGGTCACGTTACTAAGACATCGATTAAGTCCGGTCGTGATGTATCGTGAGCTACGTTGGGTAATTACGGCCCTATCTCAGTTTGTGCAATTATTGTGATCTTACTGCTATCTAATTACAGCTGTGTTTTGCCAATTTTGTGTTGAAACCTATCTTTTTTATTATTATTTAAGTTTCAAAGAATAGATGAATTTTATTTAGATACATTTTACAATATATGAATCCCTCTGTCTTTTATGAACGGCTCATGGCTGGACACAGGCCCGTCCAAGATAGCAATTCGCCTTCCGATTCTACCCCCGTCTCGTTAAACTATTTCCGGCCACCCTGCTCTGGACGTTGCTCCGGTCAAGCTACTACGATTCCCAATGTGTTTATTCTTAAGATGGTAGGTATAATATGATGATGATTATTTACACAAGGGATCGTGTGCAAAGAAACTCTTAGAGGATGATTATGTCCAGCAATCACAATTATTCAGACTACAGCCATATTAACCTGTGCCGAAAAGTCAAGTCAAATATAGGTTAATTGCATGCGGCGTTACGTTCACCTACAAAATTCACAGATCTATTGGAAAGATCAGGCGAATTGATTCGATTCAACTTTTTTTCATTTTATCTTTATGCATTGTGGTCGTAAAGGCATACCCGTTTGTAAAGAAAACGTCTAGTAGATAAAAGCAAGTGGCCGCACAAACTTCTGTAATACATACAATGCCGTAAAGGACTTTTACGATCAATGAATTTCTTTTATCAAAGTTCGTACTCTCCTCGCTTTATCTTTCTCCAATGAATAATTTGGCCATTACAACTTTTTGAATGTTCGTAACAATTAGATAATACAATTTTTGTTTTACGTCTTGGTTTTTAAATTATTTAGTTTATATTATTAGGGTCACCCCAATGTTTTATTTCACAAAATCTCTCTCGGTCTCTGGGTCGGACTGGATAAGGAAGGCGCAGGACTAAGTACTGTGGCGCGTGTGGAGAGGCCTATGTCCAATAGTGGACTGCAATAGGCTAGTTGTTTGATTGATACCTTCTTCAGTGTTAAGAAGATTTCCCTTAGTTGTCTTGTACAGTCAGAGGCAAAAATATGTACACATTTTCAAATTTTCTAAACTATCTGCACGTTTATCTAGACATTACAATATCAAAATGAATTCGTAAATTAAAAGAGGTTCCGTACAGTTTTGAATTAATCTTCGAATTTTCAATTTTGGATTGGCAGAACTTTAGATAACTGGTTTACAAAATGCGAAAATGTGTACATATTTTTGCCTCTGACTGTACAATAAAAATGATGAGAAAGGGTCGTGACATTCTGGATTCTTAGGTAATCCTTACTGAAGATATGAGATATCCTTGATACCAACTCGTCTAGCCAACTTCTCATCATGGAGAGTTTCTGTCCAAAAGAGGCACTTGGCGACATTCGTGTTTGCTATGATTATATTCCCTAAATATTATCTCTAAAACTTAATAGATCTTGAAGTAGAAATACATTTTAGGCGATACAGAAACATTTTAACTAAATTCACGTTTTGTAAGTTCTTTATTTCGAAACTAAAAGTTATTCCGAACATAGCTTCGACCCAAATCAATCCGATGACTCGAAGTTCACAATTATGTTATCCTGTTCCGTAAATCTGTAAATCGTTTTTTTTTCTACAAAAAAGGTTAGACTTTTCCTTTGACAGTCGACATGCGATAATATATATTGCGCGTTTTGTTGAAATATTAATAATCTGGAAAGCGTTTTGTGATTTATGTTTACTAATATTTTATCGTAACATTGAATAATATGTATGTATTTACAAAAAAAAGTTTAGTGATTGCAACTGGCTGTGAGCGTCTGTAAGCATCATCATCATCATCATAACAGCCCATTAATGTTCCACTGCAGGGACGGGCCTCCTCCCGTGACAGAGGGATGCTTAGCCTACTTATACTACGCTGGCCAGACGAATTGGTATAGGGTTTAATTTCAAGTTTTCCTTCTTTTTATTTCGTAAAGATACAATCACGGATATTCGGTTTTTACGACACCCATGGGATGAGATGGGGTGATGACATATTGTATACTTAGTCCGCCACCTCATGGATAGTTAGTTATGGATAGGTAGTTAAGTGTTAATTAGTGTTCTATTGTCATTATCCATGCTTTTGTAAAAGTACGAGACTAGTGTCAGAAACAGTCAGAAAAGAGTTAAAATAAAAGCAAGCCAATGATTTCACTTTGGGTTTTTATGATAACGATTAATTTTATCAAGCAAGTTTGAACCCTATGGTAGGGTACTTTAAACTAAAATTAATCAGCAAAGTCAAAGCTGCTTTTTAAAGTACTGCGTAATTATTTACAGGTCCTAAAAGTTTTAAAAATAGTTGATTTTTATTTCCAGAACGCATACGTGTAGCCGTGACGTCTGCCTGCACTGCTTTACGTACCACAAACTCGCACCAATTTGCTCTAGAGTGCACCGCTCAACGTTATGTCCTATGCTATGGCTAACCAAATAGATTAGTTTCTTGTGCATAGATCGAATTCACAAATGTCACGTTTTGTTTGGTTAGAAATATATTCCTTATTATATATAATCTTCCTATTCCTTACTCCTCATTTGTGATCAAATCAAAAATGAGGTAGTTGATCTGGAAGATATTAAAACTAACCGAAATAACACTGAAAAACATGTCATCATAACAGCCCATTAATGTCCCATTGTAGGGACGAGCCTCCTCCCGTGACGGAGGGATACTTGGCCTACTAATACCACGCTGACCAGACGGATTGGTATAAGGGTTTAATTTCAAGTTTTCCTTCTTTTTATGTAAAGTTAATATTCACAGATAGTCCCTTAGTTAAAAAACATGTGATAAAACCTAATTCTTATATACTTTTAGTTATATTATATTTCATAATTAAGTAATAAATGGCCAACGAAAAATATTAATAATTAACATTATATTGTAATAGCAGATATTTTTCAGTTCGTTAAATATTGAAATATTTTGTAACATTCATTAGAATAATTATTTGTATTACCAATTTTACATCGTTTTCTTGTTGACTGAGTTAATGAAACGATTTCTGTTTAAACTGTTATCATAATATTTGTTTATTTTTATTATTTTTCTAGGAAGGCCCAGCTGCGGCGATCTTTTAGCTGTGATACTTTCGTTGGAAAATCTTGAATTGTCATTTTGTAATTGTTAAAAATTGTTTTGATTTTGAATTAAGAAGACCCCCACAAAAACATGTTGACCAGATAGGTTGCATATTTTATTATTATTTGAGGCCCAATCTGTTTGCCAAGATCGTGACAAGAAGCATTCTGTCGTCTCTGCCTACCTCGGACGGTATAAGGCGTGATTTTGTGTATGTATGTACCACAATTTCAGATTCTATTGATACAAACATACATACACAAACTCCCCGCTTGTTCTCATAAGGAAAGGCACAGAGACTACTGAGCAATATCTACTCAGATCCTTACAAACCTTTTCTTCGTCTACATTCATACAAGCCCGTCAGTTCCGAGTGCCACGCACCTGTCATTTCTAAAGGATGTTACCAATTATGCCCCTGTATGACTTTCTATAGATGTGTACTATATAGTAAGACTAGCGACCCGCCCCGGCTCCGCACAACATACAACTGAATGTCCTTAAGCAACGTTTAAATACAGCTTTAATAGACGATAACATTAAATATATCTAAATTTATATGAGTTTCTTTACTAAACTAAGCATGTGTTATACATATAAGTAAACTATCCTCTTGAATCACTCTACCTATTACTAAAAAACGCATCAAAATCCGTTGCGGAGTTTTAAAGGTTTAAGCATACAAAGGGACATAAGGACAGAGAAAGCATCTTTTTTATACTATGTAGTGATGATACAGCACAGTAAGTACATACATATATAAACTCACACCTTATCCCGTCCGCGGTAGGCAGAGGCGACAGAACGCCACACAAGTATATATCGCGTAAGTACCTACAATATTTAAGAATAAAAATATAAATAGGTAAGCTTTAGTATATCTACATAAAGAAATTTCAGTAATCTCGTTCTTAAGATTGGGGGGAAGCTTTTTAATGCGGTTCTTCTTATTTGCTTGTTTTAGTCATTATTGTAGGAACACTTTGCTTTGGTTAGGTTAATGAGTGGATTATACTTTTTGAGCAAGAACTACTTAGTCGCTTTACTTTTATTATTGAATGCTTTTGGCGCACTGCAGGGGCCGGCTACCTCCAGAGACGGAAGGAATATTCCCTATTTGAACACTTGGTACCAATAACACACTGGCTTGACCGATTAATATTAAGTACTGTAATAGACCTGAACTTGTTTAAAAACAAATTTTAATGCATGGGGCAAGTCTGTTTCGAGCAGACAGACAGAAAGCAGACACTGTTTCGAGTCGAAACAGTGTCTCTCTTACTAATCTAGTTAGTTATAGCTCAGGTAGCATAAGTGGCCGTAAGTTAAGCATCTCAGCATTCTCTCGAGATTCAAACTCCGTCAATTGAAGATGTATTTTCTTGCTATACGACCTCATGAACACTTAAACCTACTTCGTGTGTAAATATAAGAAAGAAAACTATTATCACCTACATAGGTATTAAAAATCTAATAAATCATATATATCTTGGGAATGACAGGTTTGTCAATACCATGGCTGGACGGCTCTAGAACCAATTATCGAGTTCAAATAAGACATATTTCTTGTTGATGAGACTACACTCCTTTATGAGATATTTACTACTATTCTTTAGAATGTGAAAGGAATTGGGATAATAGTTTATCTGTTTTATTATGTTTAACTTGTATTAATTTAATGTTAGCCTTGTTATTTATCCCATTAATATAATTCAAATTCTTCATTTGTTACGAACATACATCAACTCACGCCCGTGTTCACATGGAGGTAGACAAAGATCACGGAAAGCTATGTACATGTAGTAGTACACGGTTTTGTATTACATACATGCTGTGATTTATGTACATGTGAGATGCCCGTGAATTATGACGGGCTACGTACCTTCCTTTTCTGAAGGAAGTCACCAATGAAGTCCTTATAAATCTTTCTATTCTATATTTATTTACTTTACTTGCTAAAATATCGTAACAGCCTATCTAACTCGGTCAAAATACCTCCCGGACGATGAAATAGTAACTTTTTACGAACTACTCGAGATAAAACGATATTAAATTTAGTATACCTATTACAGAAATATGACCTTTGCTGTTCTGATCCCATGATTCATATTTGCATATAGAGTGCATACACATTGTATTCGTATAGTGAGGAAGTCCGATAGGCTATTTCGCTGGGGAATACGTAGTTGCAGAGAGATCATGCATAAAATTCACTTTACGATAATTGCACGAAATGACGCAGTTTTCAGCCAATTTCAATAGTAAATATCTATTAAGTACTTAATACAGAAAAACAAAATATAGGAAGTTTGTAAAAGTTAGCCCATGACAAAAGGATAAAGAGATGCTGTACTTTACAAAAATATTTTAACCTTCTTTTAAAATTCACGCACAAACACCACTAAATATTTACAAAAAAAAAAGGGTTAGGAAGCTTATAAAAATTTTCGCATAGCATTCCGTTTCGAGAAGAGTTTTCCCTTTCGCAACATTTTTTTCATTGTTCATTAGTAATATTGTTACAGGTGTGCGTTACAAAATAAGCATTTTAACATTACCACCGTATTAAACCTCAAACCCGATTACAGAAATACGTATAAACCTTTTTTTTAATCAAGTAAAACTCTCTGAAAACAAAAGAGTACAAATACCAGCCACAGGTGGTTAGTTACACACACAATTACATTTTAGTACGACCACGAGAATCACAGAGTAGTTATTCCAGAGCAAAGGGCCAAGGAATAATTCGATTAGGCTAACCGCATTAATTTACTCTGTGACAATGTATTCTACTTGTTCCTTTCAAAGGATTTCTGAGATTCAATTTCGCTTTAGGATTCTGATTCACAAATGTTTAGGCTGCTTTTCCTTTGGCTCAGTTTCCTATTAAACATTATAGCTGCTCATTTTATTGCGAGACGACGTAAATAATATAAAAACCTCTTAGGGTGGAACAATATTATTTATTATACGGTACATGGATGAACGCGTCATCATCGTAATAATTATTGTAATGCTTATAAACCAAATAATATGTGTGAAGTTGAAATTTGAGATGTAAAGTAGGTATCTATGCTGTATGAAAAGTTATACCTACTTATTAGTTAGTGTAAAATACATGTCTCATATCCAATTAACTATGATCAACATTGGTTTAATTTGATGAAAAAAAAATAACCTCAATTGTTTACTTAAACATCACCTCAGCTCAAATATAAAATTTTAACAATTTCAACATATCTGTGTGATTTCAACAGAACTCTGACGCTTAAAGTTTCTACTTACTCAACGTTATACTTTGATCAGACGCTTGCTTAGTTAATATTTCAAAGGAAAATTTGATTCACAAATTGGAGGAATCGAATGAAATGCGTACCTATCACTCACGATGTTTCTTGTTTTACTTTGTTTATTATACTTCAATGTTATAACTTAATGTTTCACTTTAGAGTAACCGCGTACAAATTCTGTTAATTTGTTTAAGAACCGGTTGCCGGTTTGCGGAGTCATACTCAGACGGTTTGTCAGATATCGGCTCGCACCAAAAGGTTCGGGAATTCCTTCCTATGCCGAACCATTAAGTTGTGGAACCAGCTTCCGGCTCACGTATTTCCTCCATCATATGACATTGGGTCCTTCAAACGCAGTGTGAAGAAGCATTTGGCCAAACCGGCAAGATGATGACGACGGATTGAAGTTGTTTTTGACCTTTATCCGTTGGCTTCATTTGTGGACTGTACTCACGCTTTCCATCAAGTTCGATATAGTCATATTGCCGTGTTTAGTATAAAAAAAAAAGAACTGATTTTAGTATCATCAGTACAAAATCAAAACCATCGTAGGACAAGTTTTCTTTCATCACTTGTAAGTCTGGAAATTGGATATCTACGTGCATAAATAAGAACCGTATTGTCACGAAGTTAGAATACATGGTATCATTTATCCTAAAAGCCTACTAAAGCCCGATTTACACATCAACAAGTACAGTAGCGAGTTAAGTAGTAAGTTGCTGATTAAGTTGATTTAAATAGATCTCCATCCTATTTTTTGGCAAGTTAAGTTGGCGAGACGCGAGAGAGTTCGTACTTAACTCGACACTACTTCGTACTTAACTCGCCAAAAAATAGGATGGAGATCTATTTAAATCAACTTAATCTTAAAATACTACTTAACTCGCTACTGTACTTGTCGATGTGTAAATCGGGCATAAGAGAACGTTCGCAGTTGCCAAGCAAGTGCGTAAATAAAGGAGTTCTGCTCTTGTAGTGGGACGTAAATGGCTTGATACCGTTTGTTTAAATATAAATCATACATATTTACACATGGTAAACGAAAAGGTACTTCTGTAGTACATCCTGACAACAGCCTTGTCTCCATCCTATTATTTTATGTAAAGAGACACTGAAGAGGGTTGAACAAAACATTTATATGGGGCCACTACATTATTTAAGACTTTTAGACTTTGTACCTACATTAAAATAGAACAGAGAAATAAACCTATATAAAACATAGGTTTTGTTAAATGATTGTTTAACGGAATTCAAAAGGGGGAGGGACAGATTGGTAGCTTTTGAAACGTTTATTCCCTAGGAACGCAGTAGTTTTTGATTGGTACACACGCAACGATTATAACATAAGCTATTTAAATTTAAAAAAAATCATACAAACAACTAGGTTTTAATTGTTTGTATGATTTAAAAAAAAAAACATAGTGTTACTTAACAAACTATCTTACCAACTTTCGTTTTCCATCAGGTTCGTTACAGCAATGCTCTGTTAAGATATTGGTGTAGGAATGAACTAAAAATAATACTGAAAAAGTTTGCAATACACGATAGATTTTCAATTGTGGACATTAAACGCCGAAGGGGATTAAAGTTTCTTCTCTACGTCGACGTATAAGCTTGTTGACAACAAAGTTGACTTCAACGACATTGTTCAAGTATGTGATTTCATTCGACCATCCCTGCACCATAATCAATTATAAGTGAATATCAATAACTCATACTCGTAATCCTGACGCTGATAAATTCATTGTCTCCTATATAACTGTTGTAGGCTTACAACAAACTGTACAGGCTCATAAATCAGGCCTATCGACCTGTTTGAACGCCGACTGATACATGATTTGGAATATATTATGTGACATCTGACAAGGCATCAATGTAACATGCTTTAACTTTAGTACGAGTGTACCTACATGAATTAATTATTTGAGTATACCTTTATGGAAGATCACTGGAATATCTTTTGATGGTTCAAAATTGAACAGTAATGTAGAAAAAAGGCAGAAATTGCCTTTTAAGTTCGAATTTCATATTGTAAAAGAATTGGATAAAAAAAAAATATGTTTTGTATAACATTTAAGAATTCCCTCTCTCTTCGTTTAATACAAAAACAAAAGAAAAAAAACTTTTACGCCAACCTACACTACCAATCCTTCTAAACCAAGTTTTGGCTGCTATGATGAATCATTGACTGTTCACGTTTTTTTAAAAGACTTATCTTTCTTCGTCGACTTGCTTGTACAATGATATAATAGTGACTTTCCGAAAAGACAATGGAAAAAAATTGGTTCTCGAGGCGGGACTCGAACCCGCGTCTCTGGACTATACGCCTCCAGCATCATGACCACTAGGGCACCCAAATATCCGTTTTGATTACCAAATTTAACCATTGCTTTATACCGCGCCAAAGCCGCAACTTAAAACTCAACTGTACAACGCCATCTAGGCGCGACATTTTCGGATTTTTCTAGTTATACCTAAGCTTTAAAGGCAAAAATTTTTATGTAATTTAATAGTGACTTCCTCTTATTTTCGTGCGTCGATTGCAACCCAAATTCCAAGGAATCAACAAATACAAGGCTCCTTTTTTCTTCCTATACAGACATATTCTAAGTAGGTATACCTTTTATCTAATTACCACCTTTTCCAAGACGTGACACGCTTTATTTATGGTCACATTTGTAATGTGCAAATACGTGTGTGTAGCAAAGCCTTAATCCTGTCGGTTTTACTGTTTACCCTGACCCTTTTAAAAATTAAGCTTTATTTTTTTTGTTGAAAAACATTTGGCACTTTGCAAATGTGGCATTATTAAAATTTCCGGGCACGTGCCTACGTGAAATTTGGGTGTTTGGATATATTTTTGTGTATCTAATCTCCTATACTTATTAAATTCAGGGTGGGTTACATTTACTGACTGAAACCTTCATGAAAGAGGGGTTAATGTAAACATGTGATCACAACATGATTCTTCTAAATTTATTTGGACTACTACTCTTTTAAAATGCATGGAGATGAGTTTTGAATGTAGGTATGATTAAAATTCTTAGATTCTTTAAAATCAGGTTTTAGTCATTACTGTAATACTAGAAAGCTCAGTAAACATTATAATATAGATTTTTTTTTAAGTAGACTGGTTTTTATTATTTAGTAGCTTTTGCCTGCGGTTTCGCTCGAGTTAAATTCGGGGTAAAACAGTTCCCCTTTCCTGGACACGGAAAAAAAAGTAGCCTATGTTACTCTCCATCCATCCCTAAAACGATCTCCACTTATAAATCACGTCGTTCCGTTTTGCCGTCTATACTTATACCGTTATTGTACATAACGTATCGGCACAGGCTACAGCATTCTCAAAGTGACTGTAAGACCAGTGTAACTTGTGCCGAAACATCAAGCAAAATAAAAGTAAATAAGAACGTTTACATATTTAAAATCAAGCAACGTTATAGTTTAAAAGTTTTGGTTATTATAAAAACTGTTAACAATGTTTGTTGTAGAATATTTATAATTGAACACCAAACCTTTTAACTACGCCGGATCCATTCTAGTTTCAATACAGCAGATTTCTTTCTCTTAACTGAAATGCACCATAACTAACACAAAAGGTACGATCATAGCCCTCGTATCAATTTTGTTATTTTCCTCTTAAAGAATAATAAATTCAATTCAAGAAACAAACTGAAATGAATCTGTCAAATCAACCCTTATCAAATTAATTAATTCCGTTCCCTTTATTAAAAGGATGCCGTTTTGCCGAGTTTGATGGAATTTAAATAACATTATTATATAGGTATTATGTCTCCATTAAAGTTGTAGGAAAAGTATATTACATTTATGTAATGGTATGGGAACAACTAAGCTGCTGCCCACGAAGTTGCTGGGTCAAGTCCCACGCAGAACAAATATATGTGCGGATGATTTTCGGGAGCCTATCCTGATTTTAGTCTAGTCCACAATATTTTTGTTGTAGTTAAATAATAGTTGTTGAAGTTGTTAAATAATAGTTTTTTTAAGTTGTTACAGATTTATTTTATATTTTGTCATTGTGTTACGTTATTATTTAAGATTAGGTTTATATGTTGTGTTTTTTAAATTGTGTTTCTCAACTACGCCGCTATTGTATTAGGAAGCTACCTGTAAAGATAGTTGGTTATATGTTAAAATAAATAAAATTTAATCAAAATAACAATTTAGGGTAGTACATGTAGGCATTTATTATATTAAATAACACTAAAATATAAACACTCCAGCTTACTTTGATAAAAACCTATTGAACGTTATACAACAGAATTTAATTAGTACACCGCAAAATGCAAAGTGTAAAATGTAAATATGTACATGTTTTACTACATGCGATGCGAACTAACTACTATTTGCATAATCCATAAAGATACTCTACATAAGGGTGAGAGATTTATGTCGTCTGAAGTGTATAGCACTTTTAAAAGAAGAATATTCCTAATAATAAACAAAGAGGTGTTCTCCGTGTGGTGACAGAGTAAGAATACAGTCTGTCACCACCCCATCTCATCCCATGGGTGTCGTAAAACCCGACTAAGGGACTAACCGTGAATATTTACTTTACGTAATAAAAAGAAGGAAAACTTGATATTACCTTGATAAACCCTATACCAATCCGTTTGGCCAGCGTGGTGTTAGTAGGCCAAGTATCCCTCCGTCACGGGAGGAGGCCCGACCCTGCAGTGGGACATTAATGGGCTGTTAAGAAACAAAGAGGTAGTTCTAAATCCTCTTTTATACCTGTGGAGGTCGTAAGAGGCGACTAGAGACCACTTTTCATCTTCCGAGGTTAATGGTAAGTCTTGCCGCACGTGTACAGTACACTCGAGCGAAGCCCAAATAGTTTGCATATTGTAATTAAGGATTAGAGTGTGTACATTTAAGTCAAATCGAAAAGGGGATGGCAACGGAGTAAAGTCATTTCATGACTACCATTCCTTGCCTTTATTTTACTTTTTTTTTCAGAGTATCCGATGAGACGATTTAGCCAATATCTAAGTAAAAACTGATTAAAGTCTTAAGTTTTAATTAACGTTCGTTAATGCTTTTTGTATTAATAAAGCTTCAACTTTGATACAACCACTAAAATGGAATCTCTCGAGACCAATGATCCAATTTGTATAAACAGGCGTCTCATCATGGCGTCAAACGTATTCTCGCCAACACATTTAAATGCATCGTAAATGAAAAGTAATAAAAACATTCAGATTAAATGTTACATTCATGTTTATTTTATATTGTTATCTTTTATTTTACATAGTTACCTCAGATAATGTAAAAAGTTTAGATTATTTTGCAGCCATTTCAGCAAAAAATGAATCGTTTTTATGGCAAGAGGTAAAATTACCAATATTTAACGATAATTGGATTTTGTACAAAGTGCTTGTGTACTTTTATTGGTTTGCATTTTTTGTTAAGTATTTAGTAATTCTGAAACTGCAAATTAACTTAGGTTTTCAGTTGTACTTTATCTGCCTATTGGCTTTTCTATTGAAGGCGTAAAAGAGGTAGCTTTTTGGATCAGATTAGTGATCTTTTAACTTTAAATTTACCTGATTAAATAGGTGTTTCGTTACATTCGTATTGTAAGTAGTCCATTTTATCACGACTTGTTTAATTTAATTATAAAATGACGATGCCAATACAACGGTTATAGAAAGCATACGTGTCAAACTCATTCTATCTTATGTTTTTTGTTTACTGTAAAATGTGTCTTATTTAACTTGTACTTGTAATTTTATTGTTATATGTGCCTTGGTGTTACCGAATAAAATATTTTTCTTTCTTTCTTTCGATCTTTAAATGTTTAAGCATAAAACCTGCAAAGTTTCCCGCCGGCACCGGAGGAGGCCTGTCCATGACGTAGGACATTAATGGTTAAAATTCAACACATTAAATTTCAACAACATTTACATTATTTCAGACATTATACAACTTAGTCACGTGAAAGCTTGATCACACCTCATCTTGTGAACATTCAATATGTTTAAAAGTCTACGTCTTCAACAAGTTATCAAACATAAAGGCATCAGCTGACACTCGCGAGATTGTAATACATGTCTTTATGAGGGACACTGTAAGACATTTACTTTCAACTTTTTCAATTTCCACCTCCACGGTGAAACATAATATTGAAACCACAGTATAAGAAAATGAAAGTTACTCTTTTTTATTCTGTGGTAAAGTTTGACAATGACAAAGGCTTATTTTTAAATAACTGGGTGTAAAGAATATCAATTAACTAAACAATAGCGCATCTAATTCGCTTATTAATTCGAGTCAGTAAAATGACATTAATAATGACATCTTTTCTAGTATAATGACAGTTGCACTTGTCATTTTACTGACTCGAATTAATAATCGTACTATACCTGTACTTCTTAGCCTGCATGTCAATTCTCGTACCTAAAAATTCGGTTAAGTTAACTTTTAGTTGTCAAACTGTCTTGTTTTTGCTATTGCAATTGTAATCTTGAATTGACATGCTGACATCTTACTATACTTTAGGTCAATTCTGTTGTATCTCTTGCTATGGTTGTCCATAATTTGGTTTTAAACGTCATCTTTCTCTTGAAGTACGATCTGTCTAGATTTTATCTTACGATATTGTTACGACCCCGTTATCTTTGGTTGTTTTCCATTTCCAATTTGAGTCTGAAAGGGTCCAACTAAATATTTTAGAGCTACGTACAGCCTACAACACGCGCATTTTTTGTTAAATGTTCAACTTTACAAATCTTTGCTTTAACATTAATTTGACTTGAACAATAAACGTTACCTTAGTCTTCATAGCACACCGAGGTAAACTTATTGCAAACATTATTAAAGTGTCCAACTGTTCTTTTTGAACTGTGTTCAAAGGAAACGATATTGTTCCCAACTTGTCTTATATTTTCACACCAGTGATTCCTTTTATAACTAAAAGTATGAACTAAAGGATAGAACGGTACTACTCTTTTATTTATATTTAAATTTTGATATTCTTATTTAAAAAATTTACGGTGTTCTGACATGGCTTTGATCGCATCGCTTGTCATGCAATGTTACAGTTATATTTAAAAAGGTAGCAAGTTTATTTTAAATAATATTACGTAGCATTTTAATATTATTTAAGAGAGGTAAAACGAACTTTAAGAACCTGATAGTAGGGGGGAGTATGGCATACATGCGGTTTCGAAACAAGCTTGATTATTGGAGTAGGTATTTCTGCCAGGGACTTGACAGTAGCATAAGACTGGTTAGGTTACGTATGTATGAAGAACACTTTATGTGTGATTAAGACTATTACGAGATCTTCAAGCACTCACTCCTTAATATGAACATTTAAAGATTTACAAATAATATTGATTGACAACCACAGATATCCATATTTCTGTGGTGGCAACAAATACCTATAAAACCCTGATATTCATTTAATCTATTGACAGTATAATGGAGTAGCAAAGCTTGGCTAATGCTAGCGAAGAGTTTATTCATCGTTCATTTATACGGCTTACGGGTTCCGTAGCTCGCGCGGCTGAGTGCTCAAACGTGTTACTAACTGAACATGAGACCACTACTTCGTTGCTGATACAACGTCGCTCTAATATCAAATCTAGCAATGCATACAATGCTTTACACAATCCAACAATGTTCTATATTTTTGACTGTCACAGATGTTTTTTACTATAAATAAGATTTTTGAAGGTTAAGTAGTTTTTAGGTTAAATGAGAGGGATCTTGACTAAAGAGTTTTAATTTTTAACCGACTTCAAAAAAAGGAGGAGGTACTCAATTCGGTTGTATTTTTTTTGTATGTAGTAGACAACTCTTGCTAGTGAGTAATATGGATACTCGTAATTTAAGCAAGTTCCAAATACATTCGGGCTCAGGACTATTATGTTTGTGTAGATCGCACAAACATTTGTGCTTTATGCACTTCGTTCCAACCGCCGCCCTATTTTGTACCTACGTCGTATAAATTACTTTTTAAATTTTGCAGCCTTTGAGCGGGCTTTGATGAAGTGTATAAAAATATGTTTTCATTGTTTCAGCGAGTACGAACTTGGTGGGCAAGTTCACGCAGAGCGTTCGTCGCATAGTGCAGGATGTCAAAGATGAAGGCACATCCAGTAAGTATATATTTTTATTTTCTTACGAACTATTCAGAACAAGTTTCTAAAATGCATGGGGCAGCATTAATGAGAGGAATATTGTTCTAAACTGATATGGAAAATTTACAGCCCATGTTTGGATAATTTTGAGATTTCATTTTGTAGCGAAATAAGGGCTCTAAAAGGTGGGAATGGATCATCATTTACATAATGTCATATTTTCCACCTGAGCCGATACTATAGATATTATAGAACAGATAAACAAAATATAAAACAATTTTTTTTTAAACCTCATATATCTAGTTAGAAAACATTTTTACGTTCACGCACAGATTTACATTAAGCGAGAATTGAACCCGATTTCTTAACGCTTTATGACGTAGGCACTTTTAAAAACATTAATTTAAGCAGTTATAAGTTACATTGGTGTCATGCTTATTTGTGCATTAGCCTACAATTATCACTATTAAAGCTCTGCATATAATATATTCACTTTAGATAAAGCTATGTTTATAACAGCACTTTACTTTAAAACAGGCTTTTCTTCTCCATCTTTTCAAACATTTTCCTCACTTCACTTTAAAAATCCGTAATCCGAGAAGGCTATTTTATGAAGGTTGATGAAAGAACGGACAGTAATTTAGTCCGTTTCTTCTAAAAGCGTTTTAATATCCAAGAAAAATATTCAAGAAGGTAAAAGATAAATTCGAAGGTAAAAAGTAAGTAAATAAATTTGTTAGATTTACCTTATTCTCGTAATATTAACGTTAACGGCCCCGGTGAATAGAAAAGGTACGTGTAAAATACATAAACACGTCGTAAAACATTAGAGGATAAGTCTGGTAGATTAGCTGTTGAGACGAGGTGAATATTAAGAGGAGATCCATTGGGAATCGACGTTGATTTGTGTAACCACTGCCTCTTATACTCGTATGAACCGTTTCTCAGCTTTTTCCAATTCCTTACGGCCTTATTTATCACAAACTGCTTGGTATATAACTTTCTGCTTTAAACGTAAATGGAATAACATTTTCAGGCATTTGTGACGTGTAAAGTATTGTCTATAGATCTAGTATTAAATACAATCATCATAACAACCCATTAATGACCCACTGCAGGAACGGGCCTCCTCCAGTGACGGAGGGATACTTGGCCTACTAATACCACGCTGGCCAACCGGATTGGTATAGGGTTTAATTTAAAGTTTCTTTTCTTTTTATTAAGTACGTAAAGATAATATTCACGGATAGTCCCTTAGTCGGTTTTTCGACACCCATAGGATGAGATGGGGTGGTGACATATTGTATTTTTACTCCGTCACCACACGGACAAATACAATGTACGCTATAAATTCATTAAAATATAATATATTATTATAAATATTATTATTATTCTACATAATCCCATAACGCTATCTACATACCAACTAAGTAGAGTCATTTTCATCAATTCTTTTTCAACCCATAAATTAAAACATTTCAATGTTCCCAGGCGGTCAAACAAAAGAAGAGGTGATAGAAACGAACGAGCGTCTCCGGGCAGTGAGGGTGCGCCTCGATGAGAACTATGACACGGCGAAGAAGGCGCTGGTCACTCTCATGGCACGCTACAGCGAGTCGAAAGCACAGAGGAACGTCTTTAACAGATATGCTCTACTTAAAGCTATGATTAAAGTAAGTAGTAGTAATTACAGCTGTAACTTTTACCGTTAACCGTTCCTGGTTTATATTCATACTTTCCAAAGTCTCATTGCCGTGTCCTAAATAATGAGACCACCTCATATGATCACAGATGTTGTAATGGAGAAGTTCGCAATTCAAAAACAATTTTTCCTCCCATTAAAGAAGGCCTTTCTGGAGCGTCACTTTTAATTGGAAAATAGGTTAAACGATAATTTTAAAGAACAAAAAATAACTACATACAAAAATTTTAAAATCTAGTTACTAATATTGACCTAAATCAGTTTCAGCAAGCTGCTTCAACAGCTGCTGTGTACAAAAATTAATTACTTTCATTTACCCAATGGGCAGCTTGGCAAATCTATTTGTCACTGTTTTCAGTTTAAAACTTGGCAAACCCGTGAATAGGCTATTTAGTTAATATAAAGTCTTGTTTCGGCTTCCTTTTGTTCAGGAGGAAAATTTTGACCAATTGTTTATAACATCCCGTTAAAGTCCCACGTAGGGTCGCGTTCCTTCTTTAATAGAGGGCTGGACAGGACGAGGCTGGATACCACGTTGGCTAGACGAATTAGTAGAGCGTTTATGAGAAGATTTTTCTCTTATTTTTATAGAGAATAATATGTGCAAGTTCGTTAAAGCATTTACGTCGAATGAAATGGGATGGCGACATTGTTTAACCTTTCATCCGCATCATACGGAGGGGATGGATAATCTGTCAATTCATGTTACGAACATTTCTAAGCAGGACCGTTCAGATTCTTTTTGAATCTACAAGCAAAGCTCAAAAGTAGCTCGGTTTAATTTCAAGCCGATCTCCAAACAAAACCATTTAGCTTTTACTATTATTACTCGGATTTAATAGACCACTCTTTGAACAGCTTTAGTATAAAGTTATAACGATAGACAATTTTACCCGTTTTAGGTCTCGCAAATCCATTCAACTTAACCTTTTACGTATAAATTTATAGTTTAAGTAGTTTTTGAATATTTTTGTAATCAGTGTGTGTTCCGATCAACGTTAATAGGTATTAACAATTTTGTTCTAAAAAATTCACACTAACTAAATATGTAATATAAGTTTTTTTTTTCCGGTGCATAAGTATAATATCGTATTTAGTTTCTAAAATGATGTCATGGTGCTACGGGAATATTTTTAATGACCTCTACGGAGATGCTTGTTTTATCCTGCTAATGGATACAGGTTAATACAAGCATTATACTGATATGTATTAGGTTTTATTGATAGCTTTTAAGCGTCTCACTATGGTGTTTATAAAGTTTACAAAGGAGTTTGTGGTTTTACTATTAGTGCAAATTTCGTTTAAACTGTAGGGATATATATTTTGGTCTTTACAGACTCTTTCATGTTCAAACCTAGTGACAGCAAAAATGTCACAATGTTATGTAATATAAGTAGAGATCTCTATTAGTACCTAAATGAATTTACTACCTACCTATGAATTTTTTTTATGTATGGACAAACCATTTGAGAGCAGAGTTTTAATTTAAAATGTCATCCATAGATGTTGTCATCTAAAGAAAGTGGAAGATTTGCAACAAACTGTAAATTAACCACAGCGGTTTCATAATCTTTACTTTCGTACACCAGTCAGTAAAAACTATAGATTTCGTGTAATATATTACTTATTCTTTTGCACAGTTAAATTTTAATAACACAGGAATATACGGCTGATAGCCGACCAACCTAGCGCTGGTGTATCTATGATGAACGTTGAATAAAAATTGGAGCATAAAAGAGCACTTCAATTATGAATAACGACATTATACCCCTAACAGAAATTATTTATGTGCCTTATCTACTCCATTCGTAGCGTAGTGGTTCAGAATTAACCTGTCCAGAAACTTAATTAAATTAAAGCGCTCACAATCCGCTACTACTACTGATCATTAAATAATATATTTCTATTTCTATAGATGGGTCACTTAACAATGGTATTTCATCTAAACGTGTCAGTCTTTCGTATAACATGTAAAATATATTACTTAATTGAAAGTAAGTAAGTAGGTATAAATAAAATCACCGGCCCTTCCTAATTCTCACGTAATAATACATCAACTTCCCCTTTAGTCACAGAAGGCAGGTCTGTTCTGCAGAGGTACTTTTATGGGAAGTTTTAATGAATCTGATACTGAACTATCTACAACAAAAATTAAGACCGAAGCTCATGGCATACATTCACTTTGTAGCTAATTTTATAAATAACTAGCTGACCTGTGCCCACTTCGTTGGGCGGCGAAAAAAACGCGCCTTATTTTTAACCTTTTTCATTACAGCTCCACTCCTATAAGTCATATTCAAACCGAAAGAATTTTTAAAATCGGTTCAGTAGATCCAGAGATTACCCCCTACAACGTCTCAAACACACAAACTTTACCTCTTTCTAATATTAGTGTAGATATATTTATCTACTTTCTCTGCTGACCATACAAATGTGTCTTAGCAAGACATGTTAGATTACTCAGTCTTCATTATAACATTGTTTAATTGTGTTTAGAAATTACAGTGTCCAGTATGATGTTCATAATCTTCTTTAATCAACTTAGTTTATGAATCTTTGTACGAACAACAGTGTTACAGAATTTGCAAGTAAACAAGATACTTACGTATTATGTCTGGAATGTAATCTAGATACGGTATGTAACTACATAACGCTTAAATCATAATTTAGATTAAATCTATTAGAGTAATGTGAGGACTTACAGGTATCATGATTGCATGATACCTGTAAGTCCTCACATTACATTCAGGACTGTTACTAACTTTTATTAATAATACAAATAATAATTATTTTTATTTATTATCTTTTGTTAGATGTTTGTTTGATCCTATATTTCCCAAATATCAAAAAATATTTAAACAATATAATAATATGTTTTAAAAGAATATTAGAGTCTAAAGCATGCGGTGAAATAAAACGGCAATTTCATAGGTAAAGACCTAAATTACTCGCTTATAATTAATACATAATTTATTTCTCCAAAAAGATGTAAAGTTTAATCCGTCTATGTTGGATTACGTAGAGCTTTTAAGATTATTATATCTAATTAATGCTTTAATTATGGGCATAATATATTCCTAATGGCTTAATAAGAGGAGTGACTATGTATGATGTGTACATACTACAATAGTCATAGAAAAGCAATAATTCGTCATTATCGATAGTTGCGGTCAATGTATGCAAACGTAAGTCTGCTTATTTCATCGCTGCTTATATAACTTGTATTACTAAAAAAGGACTGGAGCGATTGACTCTAAACACTCCCTAAGTGAAGGCCCAATTTTAATCAAATTTACAATCATTAATTGCAACTAAATAAAGCGACATTAGTTCACTCAACAATCTATAAATACATTAATCCCCAATAACCCAATAAACCGAACAATATCGAAACACAATTATGAAGAAAAACTTGTACAATAACCAGCATTCTTACGGACATCCTTAATTGGGTGAAAACACAGTAACTGACTTAGCAATCTTCGGAGGTGAATACGTGACATACGAATACCCTTCCTATTTCATACCAGTCACGTCGGCCAACCTTCGCGTTAGGGCTGCCTCCCGAATTTCGAGTTACCATTATATTTGGTGCGTCCTGAATGTAAAATAAGAAAACAATTTGATCGTTTTATTATTTTTTTATTATATTGAATATGCGTGACTGTCTGAGTACAGGAATTTACATGGGATGATCTCAATAAGCTATGGATACATTTGCACTGATACAGAAAAGGGCTAAGCCGATCCTGTTGTAGATTGTTATTTAACTCAAGATACTAACACAGGGTACAAGGTGTTGGATTTTGTAAAGTAATGTTTTTTTTTCTTTATTAATACCGTCTATTTTACCTATGTTTAATAATATGAACGTTAATTGCCCAACTTTATTTTATAGACACATAATGACTGAAGGTTAAACGTAAGCAAATATGTGAATTGACATATAAAACTTAACCCAAAATTCATATTAATCTAGCTCATTGGACAGACAAGTAAAACAAATAACTTCAAATAACCAAAGTTTAACAAAGAGTAAATAAAAAAAAAAGAAATTCAAAAACTACTATGAAGAGTAACTGTTATTCTTCAAGTAAAAAGATCATGAATCTCAAACAGATTTTCAGAGTAGGCAGACGTAGAAAACATTTCACGTCTAAAAATGTCACGTAAAGACTTACTACCTCATACACAGTCAGACTCGTACTAAAATCTGAACGAAAGAGTGTAAAATATCTTAACTAGAGATCGTAGCTGTCGGCAATCATTCTGTCGTGTACACCGGCCGGTCCGGACGTAAATAAACATCTTTCTACTGACCACATGCTACCTCCGCATTCATGAACTATGAACCAACGTACTTACACTTTATGTATAGCTTTAACCACTTCTAGCTTTATCTAAAATAGGTTCTTCTGCATTCGGTTGATTACTGTCTTGTTTATATTTACTTAATAGTTCATAAATTATTATCTTACAAACCTATTTCTAACAAAGTAACAAGTGCAAGTATACGGAAACGATTAACTGAACCTTGAAATGTAGTTATAACAGTCGAGTCATGACAACATGACTTACTTTTAATAGTAAAACTTCTTGGAAATCGCAACCGGCAAAGTATTAATAAAAGTTAAGTGCCAGTTTCCATAGGCAAACAAAATGAAGTTCCATTTCACTGCTGTATTAAATTTCAAGTCAAAAAGATAGATATAACAAAGTAGGTGTATTGCGAATTGTGTAATGAAGAAATATAATATTTGGAATTTTGTGCGCGCTCGGTGTAACAAAGACAATACGATGTAATTCGACTCTGGTTTGTTTTCACGCCTTTCTGGAGACAACTTTTGATTTGTCACAAGATACAGGGTTTGTTTTACACAAACGGTATATTTTCATAACTGATTAATTGACGTAAAAATTTTATTCAAATCTACAAAAATGTAATAGACTTTTATTTCTTGTAACCACAAAGGAAAGTGTTAAATTCTGTTTCTTTTATACGTACTTTTTTGTTTATTTTATTAAATCTTAAAACAAGTATTGTATTAAGTACGTATTACGAATTTGTTGAAAGATTATATGTATAATACCAAAGCTTTGTGTCCCAGATAATTTAAGTTACTTATTAAGATATTTTCATACGTATTGTAAAGGTTCGTGTAGTAGCGAAGAAAAATCTAAAAATAAGTATAGCTAGTAGATTTGGGAAAATTTAGTTTTGGACTAAGAAATTATATAAAATAACCTGCAAAGCATAGCTGAGTGAAACTATTTTTTGCATTTTTGTCATAATGTACCAATAAATAAATTTGAAAGATGGGATATAGAGACGCGACACAAGATCTTTTTGTCAAATCATTTGTCGCCTTTTTTTTGCCATTCATAATAAGTAACTAGATTAATTTTCTCGTGGTTATTCAATCTTAGAGTGCTTTGTCTGATATGTTATTCTCATTTTAGTTAAACTGCAGCGTTAATCAGTTTATTAGTAACACCTACAGTGCAAAGCAAAGCTTATGATTGCTTACAGTATTGAGTAGATTAGTTTCAATATTAGAGCTAGAATTCAGATTTACTGTGTAATCCTTCCTACGCTGTGCTTGTTTAATCCATGAAGCCATAGCTTGTGATAGTCAATCGTGTCAAAAGAGAGATCAGTAAATGAATGGACGGTATGAATTATATTGAAGCTTTCAAAATCCACATAAGAACATGTCGAAGCAC
Source organism: Schrankia costaestrigalis (assembly GCA_905475405.1). Taxonomy (NCBI): domain Eukaryota; kingdom Metazoa; phylum Arthropoda; class Insecta; order Lepidoptera; family Erebidae; genus Schrankia; species Schrankia costaestrigalis. The sequence continues at coordinate 6,799,854 of FR997830.1, forward strand.
CATGATCGCAGTGTAATTTTGCGATTAAACTTTCGAATGTTACCTTTATACATAGACGACCTATGTGCCGCAGTCGGTGTATTACATGGCTGCTACTCAAAGGTCTCGGGCTCCATTCCCACTCAATGCAAATCTTTGTGTGCATGAACATGATGGTTTGCATTGGTCTGAGTGTTTTCTATGTATAATATGTATGTATTGACCAAAAAAAAGTATTTAAGTATGTTTATCCGTTGTCTAGTACCCATAGTACAAGCTTTGCTTAGTTTGGGACTAGGAGGCGCGATGTGTGAATGTGTGAAAATAATTTATTTGAGCTTATTTTTGATTTATAGATTACTACCTAAATTTGAGTAAAGGTTATGCAAAACTTGTAAGTATGTAGTCTTAGATATTTTCCTTTACTCCTTAACGTTGGTAGAATCATCACATCATCATTATTTATTAAGCGATAAAAGGAAGAAGAATTCTAACAGAAATAATAAAAACAGGCATCTATATAACCTTAGTATAAAAAATGAACTCTAGTTTCACATGATTTGTTACACATGGTAATAGAATAGCGCTATATATCAGAACAATATATTTTATCAAAACCTACGAATAGGTATGTGCCTTGTAAAGAATAAACAGCTGGGAACAAATTGCATATTTATGGCAGACTTTCATGACACCGTGTTAGAGCATAAAGATGGCAAATAGGGTGGCATGCATAGTTTAAAGGGCAGTCTTTTAAAGCTAGTGTTAGTCATTTCGACAGCTTTTAGAAAAAATTTAATATAATGTCATCATAAAATCTTTTATAAGACATTTTATTTTTCCGGTTCAGGGGAATATCTTGTAAACATTAAATGGGTTTATGCCGCAGCACCGCTCTAGCCTACAAATATTACATTGGGCCATTGTCCACATGATTAAATTAGGTTTTTATAGCAAGTTTATTTTCTTTTAAATAATATCTACAAACTGTCCACCGGTGTTAGATGGAATAGTGTACTGTTACTCCGTCACCCTACAGACTATTTTTGACATCGTTTTTTCCTAACAAATAAAATAAAATTAACCTTACTATAATATTATTAATGACTTAATCACAGTCATTCTTCATATAAATGTATGTGAAGGAGAGAAGAAATCAAATAAGTAGTGATTCACGCAAACGTTAAGTACAACTGCAGAACTGCACCAATCTATCTACCATACACACTAAAAGTAACTTAGATCGAAGCCCCAACACTAGCCTTAATTGACAGCAAAATTCCAAAGATCTTCGAAAACACCTAACTAGCTTTTAAATAATAAACCACATGTTCTATCGTGAGCTGAGAGTAATACAGTTATATAATTCAATATGAATGAGTGTACAAGCCGGGCGGCCGGCCAACATACAGTTGTTCTAGCTTGTGATACAATTATTTAAACTAACTTGTACCGGCGGCCGCGTCCGCAGGAAGCTCGAGAACTCTTTGTTTTATTTATACGTTTTATTCTGGACTCCTCCAGGCTACACAGCCTGCTGTATTTCTTTGCTCGTTCCGTTTTACCTTCAAAATAAATGTTGGAGATTGTGTTTTTATTGCTGGAACAAAATATGGTTTTCATTACATTTATACACGTTAGTAAATTTAACTTAGAGTAAATGTCTTTTAATTACGGAGTCAACAAAATATTGCTATAAAAAACGCGTCTTAAAAAATATGTTTCTCCAACGTTTAGAGATGACTAGAAGTAGATTAAAATATGTGTAAAGAATGTGACTAATAAACTTAGTCAACAGTACATAATAAAACAAATACGACAGCTGAAAGAAGAGGCAACCCGAAACGAATAAAAACTAAAAACGAAGGGAATAATCGTAACTACTATCTTTACGAAATAAAAAGAAGGAAAACTTGAAATTAAACCCTATACCAATCCGTCTGGCCAGCGTGGTATTAGTAGGCCAAGTAACCCTCCGTCACGGGAGGAGGCCCGTCCCTGCAGTGGGACATTAATGGGCTGTTATGATTTAAGGAAATAATGAAAAGAAAGATTATTAACTAAACTACAGACTTAAGAAGACTATGCTAAGCTTTAATCGACTATATCAAAAACATAATGCAGAAGTTATTGGCTATTTTATTAAAAGCAAATCAAGTAAAAAACAAACAGCAACGCAAAGTAACAACTTCGTATTCCATCAAAGCAACACAGTGTCGACGAAACTTCATTATAACACCAATGTCAACGGTCCTATAGTAAACTAGTATTCTCTAATTGTTCTGCCATCAAAAGAACTTGATTAAAAGCTGCAAAGCCGATGCTTTGCAAAAAGCCTTTGTCCTCACGCATTCATTTATAATAACGATGAACAATTTCAAAAGATATGATGGACTACACGCTACGTAATTACATTATCGTATCTCACAACAATAGGCTAGTCGATCAATGTATTATTGTGTTCAAAATTAATTAGGATAGAATAATAAATTAAACTACTTTCAAGTTCGTTTTTGTGTTAACACATCATAAAAGAATGTCTGTATAATGTAGGTCTTATTCTAATTCCCGTTAAAAAATACAAGACTGGGAACTTAAGTCCTGTCGTGGGCTCTTTACACAGTTCACGGTCATATTAATAAGCTAGGTACAGCAAATTTCATGTTCGAGATTTTGTACATAAGCCATCAGTGCAAGTTGTAACGTCTTTAACAATAAGATTAAAAGAATCGTGTTAATCAATTGTCGTATGTAAAACGACTATTTATTTACACGATTCTTTTGATCTTATTGTTAAAGACGTTACAAGGTCAAGATAGTATCGGAAAACTTTTTTCATAAGCCATAAGAAGGGAAAGAACATGTGACCCAGAAGTATATACCACAATTTAAAGGCTTAGCACGGGAAATAACGGCCTGTTTAAGGTCTCTAAAATTTGTTTTCTTCAAAGGAAATGTACCGTAAGATTAAAACATTAGTAGGTACAATGATATCGACTACAAGAAACCAGGATTCAGTAGTACGGAAATTAAATTCATTCCTCGTTTTCTTCGGTCTGCGGTTGTAAGTTTTTTTTTTACCCGGTTCACATTCCACTTTACTTTCTTTCGTTGAAGTACTGAATAGGAACATTGGCTAGAAAATTGAAAATGCTTGCATTTTCTTTCTCGAAATTTTAAGTAAATGAATATTTAAATTATTTAAATAAGAATATTATAAACTTACAATCGGTACAAACTAGTCATTAGTGTTACGTCCAGACTCCAGATTAGGATATCATAACAGCCCATTAATGTCCCACTGCAGGGACGGGCCTCCTCCTATGACGGAGGGATACTTGGCCTACTAATACCACGCTGGCCAGACGGATTGGTATAGGGTTTAATTTCAAGTTTTCCTTCTTTTTATTACGTAAAGATAATAATATACACGGATTAGGATATGAAAGTCCTTTATTAAAAATGACTTCCTCAAAGATTGGGATTAATTTAAGACTATCAAGAGTTCCTCAAAAATATCCATGCATATACTGAGTTTCTACTTTAGTCGACTTTACAGCAATCTTATTGCATAAAAATTTGAAAATTCATTATTCAATCCAGATTCTTAATTTACTTAAATAGTTTTCTGCCTAACGTGGTTAGAAATCGAATGAATTTGAATTCTATTCCAGAAAACTTCATCGAGACAATTTGAGAAAATTAATTCAAAACAACATGCTGCAGTGCAAGCTTACGAAGTAATTCAATTTCCACTTCATGAAATTGTAGCACATTCAGAAAATAGGAACAAGACCGGCACAAATTCAATTCAGAAACAAAAGAACTTGTATCTCTCACTTAATCTTAACTTTATTCAGTACTTACTAATAATATAAAAGAACATTAGTGCCCAAGTACAGAGAACATAGTCCGTTCATTAGGACAATCCTTTACAAGCCGAGAAGACGATCTTTATCGCTTCACTTGGCTCTTACCCAACGAAAACTTATCCACTTTAAGTTATCATCGCGCACAGACTGCTGATACTATTCGTAATCCTAGAATTAACTTTGCAATGAACGATGTTGCACTCGAACCCATGCCAAAGGATCGTACTTTATCGTTTGTTGATCATTATTACTTTAGAATATTAGCATGAAGTTCAGTAAAACACGCTTTCAACGATGCAACAAAACGAATGTTTAGAATGAGTGTAATAAGATTTGATCTTGGGCAGCTCTACATTCTTGTTATATTATACAGGAACTTAATAACGATAGTTTAGTTGTTGGAGTTTAAATTTTTTGAGAGGCGTACGAATCTGCGACTCTACTTTGCAGTTGCACATTTTCGAATCCACTCACGATTATCCCATAGTAAAATTTACAAAATTCACTTGAAACAAGTGCAAAAAAGTCTGATCGTTTGAAAGGGTAACAAAATTGTAGCATTTTAAAAGTAGTCGATGTACGAGCGGTGGTCGTGACTAACAAGCGTTGTTCAGTACAAAGAAAAAATACTTTTCAATTCAGTTATTCATAACATTAATATAAGTTAGTTTTGTTTTGTCGTCTTCCAATTATACTGGAACTGGATTTAAAGGTTTTCTGTTATCATTAAAAAAACACATTTTCTTCATTATATTGTATTGTATTTATTATTCTATGTAATGTTACAAAATAACAACTTATTGACGTCACTTTAAATCTAATTACCTAATCTAAGCTTACAAATTAAAAGTTTTTCAAACTTTACCACTGCTTCCAAGGCGCTAGTGGAGAAGAAGCGGCGTAACAAACTCATTTACAACATTGTAACTGTAATAAGGTGACTGCAACCATTATAAAACTAAGGATTGTACTAGAGGATCATTGTAAATGTTTAATATCCTAAACTAGAAAGAATCGTCCTATAGGTAGTACATAAAAGTGGGAGCACCAAATCACATCACAATCATTAATTAAGTACTTTACTCTGTGAGTTGCCATCACATTGCCGGGCTCGCCGTAGGCTTCTTCACACTACGTTTAAATGACCCTGTATCATTAGATGTCAAAGCTTTCTTGATTGCCTAGTACAATACTTTGTAAAACATTTGCTCTTGTTTACAAATTACTATAAAACTTGCCATGAAATCGAGTTTCTGTAAAAATTCAATTGTATACATAGTAAGAAATATTTTCAAATTTCAGGATGTTATCAAGCTAGAAACTCAGTACTGGTCACTGGTGGAGATCCCACGTCAAGAGAAAGCGGAGACTGTTCCTGCGTTTGTACTGCGAGCATGTGCTATCATGGAGAAGACACAGAAGTCTGGAGAAGGCGTCAAGACTTCCTCCAAGCTGGCTGAGGAAGCTGCTGACAGAAGGGAGCGGATAGAAAGATTAAATGGTAATGTACTTTATACTCTTATTATAAAGCTGAACAGTGTGAGATTGTTTGATTGTGGTATTCTATTAAATGACAGGTTTAAATTGAATATTTATTTTATCTTTGGGTTATTGTAATATATTACATAAAATATGTTTAAAAATAATGCCATGCTGTCTAGATAGATTGATATAGGGATTTTTTATATAGTTCTCCTTCATAAGTTTTCGTAGAGATCTGCAACTTTACCTTAGTTTGCTTTGAGAATATCTACGGTATGTGGACATCCTCTTTTCTCACCATCATTAAACGAAGAACAAGTCATAAGCTAAACAAAACCCTGCAAATTTTTACTTAAATATCTAACAATTTAATTAGGAAAATAAACTAGAAAGTCATGAAATCCCTACTGGCAATATGCCAAACCTTTTATCACCAACGTTAGCCTAAACGAAAATCCAGCGCCAGTCTTTTACCGAGACTTTAATTACATTTTCACATCGATTCCAGCAAATCCCTTTTGTATCCTTAACCAAAGCTAAGCTCATTTCTACGAAAAAGCATTGGAATATAGCGTATATTTTTGTGTAGGTATTTAGTAATCCATATACATATAGCAGTGTATTAATATCGTATGAAATCGCATCCCAAAGGTATCGCATGTATCGACTAATGAACCACTACGTACTACAAAAGTATGAAATTTGATTCAGAGGTCTGAATGAAATAATGTTCCATCAAACTACTAAGTATATTATTATCATCACAGCACTATTGTTGCGATAATCTGAAAGTTTACACCAAATCTTCGTTTATTCTAGTAACAGAAGTGTCTTAAAAAAACTCAATCTTAATTACAATTTATGTATTTTTCCACAGTTATTGACTATGTCGCTTTAATAAAGACGCCCAAATCATATTACACTCTCATTTGTACCTACTAATTGGCTTAATAACGAATACCGCGATTGATGTTCATAGAGTGCCAACCAATGAACAGTATAATTTTATTAACATTTAATTAAATCGAGGAATTATCGATAATCTGTACTTTCGTGTTTCATGCGGCGAGTAATTGTGAAAATGAGTGATTAAAGTACTTTTTCTCTTTTAGGACTATTATCCACTTTTACACTAATTTTTACTTCTGTAAGTCAGTTACTGTACTGCCAGCCAACAGCTTGCCCTCGCCAAAGTATCAAGAAAGACTCTCTAGGAGACCTTAGGGAAAGCTAAATCGTCTTGAAACCTGTGTATTCTTGACATTTGCTCGATCTTGATACAATATTGACACAAAATCGAACAATTCTTTTCTATATCTTACACAAATACATTCTGGTTTACAACAATAATTAGTGAATCGCTCAAATAAGTTCCCTGCTTGGGATTCAAGCTCGCCACTTGGTACATAGCAACTGCTTATTACATTTAAGTTAGAGAGACTGTTAACTTTTGTGATACTGTGTTTCAGATATGACAACGTCACAGATTGAAACTGAAAATACGCAAATGACAAATGACTTGTATCGCCTACTGAAGAAGTATACTGGGCTACGAAATCTTATAAGGGAATTAAAGGTTAGTATTCTTGCTCATTGAACTTTCAGGTAATAAGAATAAATAATAAGAATTAAATAAGAAAATAAGTAATAAGAATAAATAAGAAAAGAAAACGTAAAAATCACAATCACAGCGGAAAAGATCTGATAAAATTAGCAATTCCTTTACCGAAAACAGTTGTTATCAAGTTGGTAAGATAAGTCAGATCAACTAGTAAATGTAATAATTATTGTTTCTTTTTTCAGTCGGACTACGTCAGCTCTAAAGTGTTCCCGATGTTTCCTCGGTACACGATGCTCAAAGACATGATCAAAGACATCATGCACGATCCCGACTACATGGAGGTCTGCCATGAAGTTGACCCATAGCGCGGGGTGCGCAAATAAATGAGGAGCTCTTTCACCGACCGCCAGAGGTCGTGTCGCCGCTAATGTCCCAGGGTGAACAACGGATGGAAGAAAATGTTTAATTTTGTGTCTACCAGTTTAAACTAGCTTTTGGGGAGTGCTTTATAATACTTCGCTTTTTAAATTTTTGACTTTTTTCAAAAAGAAGAATTTAAATTTCGTATTACGTAACTGCTTTTTCGCGTTGTGTTTTTTCATCAAGGCTTAAAATATGTTCTAAGCAGTTGACAATTGAAAGTTATTGTGCTCAATTTAAGTTGGTAGATTTAAGATAGGCCAGTTACGTGGAACTAGCGGCGAGTAGTGAGACGAGTACTCGTTTAATTTGCGCTACTTTATTAATTGGACTCTTTATTTAGTGTAAGTTAGTATTTAGTGTGTACTCGTCCTCATAGTGAAATTTATTTCATGTTGTAATATAAGTTCCTTTCGTAGTGGTTATAATAAGTAATAGGTCATTAGTGTTATGTCAAACAAGCTTGTTTATTGTCAATCTTTGTTGAATGTCTTGCAAAATGAAGGATGTTAAAGAAAACAAATTGTTCTGTACGTTTATTTGAACGGTATAACAAAACAAATAACATTTCATTAATGATAAAATTCTTAACATCCTTTGATTCCTAAAGTATTGATATTACAGAGTCGTTTGATGTCAAAGCTTTGCTCTCAAAATAGCAATCGTAATTACTTATAGAGACGAAGATTGGCAAGCTTCTTAACAATTTGTTTTTTTTTATCTTTCTTAATAACGTAGGTAGTGAAAGCGATTTCTTTTGCTATTGGTAGACTGTTTAAATATTATATTACATTAGAATTTTTTGTAAAGCGTATCTTTACAGCTAATTATTTATTAAATTCTAATAATTATTAATTGATTCATATGTTTTAGGGTTAAGACTATAGTCTTGTATTATTGTGTTATTTTTTTCACTAACTTATTAGACCTTTTAAAAATATTTCTAGTTTACTTGCGATACTTTATCATTAAAAGACTTACGTCCCGTTTCTGAAGAATTAATCATTAACTTTGAGAAGTTTAATGTAAAGTCAAAGTTTCTGATTGGTTGAACAGCCATTTGTAAAGTCCGTCAATCAGAACTATTGATTAATAAATTGGTCTTTCCGAAACTGTACTTAAGTCTTTCCTTAGTACTGGAGAGCTTCTTGATTCATATCATATAATATAATAAGTATGGCTACATATTTACTGTCTCTTATTTGAAATGTATAGGTACTTACCTACTCAAACTGTGTTTACCTAACTTAAACTGATATATATTGTAGTACACGTATATCTAGAAAGCTCTATTTTTAACAAACAGTCCATCGGTATCAGTTTATTAATAAACGTCATACACTAGTCCTTTAACGGGTTTATTGCCGATGAACAGGCAATCATGTTACATAATGTATTTCTTAAAAACAATTTAGTAGAATTCACATATCTATAACGATACAAGAAACATGACGGCTACAAGTAAAAATAGAATTTATTTGTACTTTCCCAAAGAATATTTCTGTGTAGACCTATATCTTTATAATATATTAATTATCTAAATGTAAGACTGTATGTGTATGTATGCATATTAGCAGTGCCATTGTATGTGTTCAAATTCTAATATATTTGCTGTTAGCAGCTTTAGATAGGATTCTATTTAAAGAAAAAGAATCAGATATCAAATGCCTGAAAATAATATTGATATGATTTTAATAAACACTAAATAAATGGTAATGTTAAAAACATCAGTTGATAGTGAAAATGTGTAATAAGTTTAGATAAAAAAACTTTTCACATATCATTTCGAATCTCGCTGCCTAGTGGGCAAAAAGGGATAATCGACATTTTTAAGAAATTAAGTTATATACACAGTTAGAATCGTTATAAAACGACGATTTGAACTTTACATACCTCAATTTCTCAAACAATGTCGTTTATGCCTTTTTGGCTGTTAAACACCGAGACTTTCTTAAACTATTCACCGTAGGTAATATGTCTGTAATCTGTATGTCTGTATAACAAAACAGTGTCTCTCTTATATCATGTAACTTCACTTATCATATTTCAAATATACTTATATTATTTATTTAAGTAAGTATTTCTAAAATATTATTGAAATTTTGTACAGTTTTATGTAAATTTGTGAAATTAGGCCACACAATATATTCTTGTCTGTTGATAAAAGGTATTTTGACATAATACTTTATATTTGATAAAAAAATAAGTTCAAAAATTATAATTAAATAAAAAAATCAATCAAAATTTGTAAGAAAAATCCTGTTATTTAATTTTAAATATTATTAATACGGTATTATTATAATTATTTATGTAGTATAAGATTATGATTTGTACAATAAATGTTTAAGTAATTATAAATAAGTATAAGGTTTTTAATTAAGTTTGAAGCAGTATTGATGCCAACATTAATATAAATAAGAACGTATATTAAAGTTGCATTGTTAAGGTAAAGAAATACAGTGAAAAAGTGTTACCTCTCGCCCGGGGTGAGGGGAGATGGTCATTGTGGACTTCCAAACAAGTCTATTGACTAACACCTCCACGGTAGCCATCCTTATGTGTTCTAGAGAGGTTTCAGGAACACATTGGCTTCATCAGATACCTCTCTCACCTCACCTAAACAAGTTCGAGACTCCTCTAGTCAAAGGTTACTGTATCTTTCTAACTAATTATAATATACTATCTATATGAGTTAATGGATCATGGATTATAAAAATAGCACTTTCTTTACAACTTTATACATATTTGCGCATGCCATTAAGTACCTAAATATGAGATAAACATGTTATAACACAAACCTAGAAAAAATAACTATGAAATAAAATAAAGTAGAATACATGTTATCAAAATAAAATAAGTTAGTATATAATTTTTGTATATTTATGAGTTGAAATAATAAATACGGAATAATGTGAGAACTTTATAGACATCGCATTTGAGTCCCCATGAATATGTACCAAATGTTTAATCATATACCTATCAAAAATAAAATAAAATACAATTTTTATAAAACAATATAATCAAGTATTTAATCGTAAAAACATATGTAATTAACATATCCCGGCTAACTTAATTGCCAATATATTAACAAAAATACAGATATCATTATGCGAAGGATAAATCCTTCTTAGATATAAGTAAGTGTAAGCTTTGTATGTTGTACTAATAATTAAATATGAAAGCAGATAGTGAGGCCAACATGTTAGATTAGAAAATATATAAAAAAATATAAAATATGATTACCGTTAAGTTTGACATAAAAGTTGAAAGGCTAATTGATCTAACCGACATTTTTTGCAAAATAAAGTTATATACATATTTGACATCGGCATTTCTTTCTAATACCATATATTTGAATAAGTAAATTTAGCAAAAATATAAATGTTAAACTTAGACCAATTAGCCTTCAGCCATCAATATATAGATTTAGAACTCAGCTTCTGTACCTATACTTAATCCTTTTAATTCTAGAAATATAATAGGTACTCAACAATGGATAGCATTTGCGTCTTGATAATTGCTTTCCTTTACGGACTCATTTCGTATCCGATATCAATTACGAGTTGAAGTAACATGCTTTGAATAGCGTTGATTGGCTAAGACAGGATGTTCAGACTTTAGTATGCCAATCACAATTATTATTCAATTTACTTGTAAGTTAAAGCAGAAAGTTGTTAAAGTTATACTTTTTAACTAATTTCAATATTAACACAATAATTATGAGTAATTAAAAAACATTTTTACTTATAAGAAATATCAATGTACCCATACTTGAGATTTCTCTCAGTTTTAAATTAGAAAAATATATCCCTGACTGTAATTTTATCCGATACTACTCGTATTGTAGGTACTACACAGTATTGTAAAATGCATAGTATTGTTTTATTTTTGTTATTGTACTAGATCCGTCTGGTTCTTAAAACGTTTTTATTACGGACATATTATTATAAAAAGTAAAAATTAACTGCCATTAAAACTAGCTAGAATCAATAAATTTAATAATACTTATAAGACAAGTTACAAATACGCCCAAATTTTAAAATAAGGTTGAAATAAATAAAAATACCTATCACCATATAAAATATCGTTAAACAAACTCTCTATCTTGTAACTTGATTTGGGAAATTTAAGGAACCTGTGTTTACGTTAATTTTAAGTTACGAATTTTTACTTTGGATTACTCATTTAAAATAATCTTACTAAAAACACTATTAAACCATCTCCTATAGGTACATAACTTGATGATTGTAACACATACCTATACTGAGTATATACTCGTAATACAAAATCAATATTAAGATTATAATACAGTCACATCAGGGAATCTCCTTCTGTGACGAAGGGAAACTTAGTCCAAATATAGCACCCTCAGTAATATAAGGGATCAAGTCAAAATTTTAGTAAACTGAGATTTTAAATGCTAAGGGCATAAAATGGAATTCTTTACCTGTTAGCGCTGACAGAGCGAGAAAAAGGACAATAACGACTCGGTAAATATATTTGTGTCCCTCTCACACTCTCCCAGCCCGTGGCCCGCTCTTACTGTTACAAGGTATCAATCAGAAACAAGCCCATATTTTTTGAAGGCGGACTGTTTAAGTGTGGTGCGATTCGTGTTTGTGCCCTTCTATGACGAAAAACCCGCTAAGTTTGGTTTTAACATTTTGTTATAAATAGACCTATTTAGTAGTTGTGCCGTTATATTATGCAAAATTTAATATATATTAGGATCTTATTCATAATAGTCCTAGTATTTCTTTGATATTTTTGTATTACAAAGGCCTAACTTGAATGCATGTTTTTCAATTACTTGGAATTTAAAGAATTAATGCAAATATATTGTTTTCTCGTATTGCTATTTATAGTGCATTAACCAAAGAACAAATCTGCCAAATTTCACATTTATTTATAACTTAAATAACAAACAAGTAATTTGAAAAAATAGGCATTTTATAGGAACCCAGAATCTTAAATCGTGATTTCCCAAAAATCAACTTTTTTGGATTGTGCCCTTATAATACTGAGGGTGCGATATGCTGACTAAACAGATTAATTAATAGGCTTATTGTCAAGTTTTCCTTGTTTTGATTTCGTGACCAAGCTGTGAATTTTCTTTTCGTAGACTTTTATGAAAACATGGGATGAGGTGAAGTGGTGTGACCAAGTTGTATTCCAACTTCACCACCACACGAACTAGACGTTACTCTTCTAAAAAGGTTGCGTATCTAGTACCTACCTATACATTATTCTTATCCTTCAAATATTGTAGATTTAAAACATATCTAAATACATATTTTATTCTTACCGTAAGTAAAAAGCAGTACCTACTTACACAGTCTTTCATTTTATGCTAATATCAAAAATTAATATACCTACCTACCTAAGTAACAAACTTACCTAATTAATGTTGATACCTAATTAATTAATTGTTGTTACTAAATAATCAAATAGAGTAAGTATTGTATTATTTATTTACCTATTGCCTCCGGTATCGAGAGGTAGTCCTTGGTATCACTAGTAGATGTAGATATTACGGCCAGCTTCCCTAAGACAACAAAAAGACGAATTATTAATGTCTTGGTAAGCAACTCGCACGCGAGTCGCGTGCGAGTCGCGTGACGCGACACCTGCAGTGATCCAAAGACCCATAGGCTACAATAACCCTTTACCTAACAACGTAAAACAAGCTATGATAAAAGAAGAATACTAAAATAACGATCAAAAGCTTTTTAAAAGCTAAATAAAACAAGAGAAATATTAATAATACTCGTGGTTTTTGAAAGAAACAAAAATACATTAATTAAATAATTATTAACAATTATTTAACAATTATTTATTTTATTAATTATTAACAATTATTAACAATTATTAACAATTTATTAACAATTAATTATTTATTAACACAATTTATTAACCTAAGCAATTAGTACGCTTTCGTCTTATAAGTTCTGAATAATAATATAATTAGTAGGAATAATATTATGTAGACTGTATGTCGCTAATAATAATAAATATAACTGTGTATAATATGTTACAATTTATGTATGGATGCAAGGCATTGTGTTAGATTAATGTAGAAGTGTATTTGAAAATGTCGCTATAACGCTTTGTTATAAAATGTAATACATTATTTTTTGTGCTAAAATATGCTTTTATTTAACTAATCCCTTTTCTAATCCCACCCACTTTCCTGCAGCGTGGACTCCTGTAGAATCAACAGCGTGCCCTCATAGTATGACACTTGTTGAATCATAAGGATTATTGATAGGCTGCTAAAATGTCTTGAGACTCGCAACGAAACATGTCATTTGGAGAACTACTCACGAACAGGTAAAAAAAGTAAGTTAAATAGGGTTTTATAATTAAATATAACAATGAATTACTATTAACTTTATCGGGAATCGGTTTTGTTATAAATTTTAGTAGAGAACTAAAAACGAATAACAAATTGAAAACGAACACCACCTGATGAATGTTATGTACTTAATAGCTACATGTTGTTTAAACAGGATAGGCGAAAGTTTGTTTCGTGTTTTCATTCTCTTCAATTGTTACTATTTCTATTCTAGTCTCCCACTTAAATCCAAGGTCAGAATTTTGCTTAGCCCCACTCCACTTACTGTCAACACACAGCTCAATACTTTGGCCCTCTTTATTATTTTGACTAAACTAAAGTGAACAGTGTAACATTCGTATAAAAATCGGAGCTACTGCCCTCTATGTTTCTTAAACAGTAACCTATTACGAAGAGCAAGCTATGTAGTTTGAATATTTGCCATTAGGTGTCGTTGTTTACAAAAAGAGTTGCGTAAGTTACGATGTTGCCATATGAAAAGCTGTTGATTTTCCAGTAAAAAGAGTTATTTTTGGACTATTATAATGTGTTAGTTTGAATACGCAGTAGAATAGTATATTTAACTAAAGTATTTAAATTGAATCGACATTTTTTAATGTTTGTCGCCCATTGCAGAGTTTAATAAATTAGATTGGGATTCAGTAATCAAAATTTGCTTACTTTTGTATATATCATATTAGTTATATTTAAATTAAAAACATTTAATTTTCATTGTTATGCTTAAATAATAATATTTTAAATTTCAATTATTTTCGATATAAAAATAAAAACAGTGCTTTTTAATATTTTCCTTTGCAAAAAATCATTAAAAGTTTTAGTTATTTCTACTCTTCCACTACCACTAAGTAGTAAAATGTATGTTTTAAAATATTAAAATTGTGGGGTACAGAGACCCTTTGCATGGCAACACTCGTTTTGCCGCTATTTCATTCATTCAAATCATTCGGCCGGCTGCTGCAGGTGCAGGTTGTTGTGCGTCGCGTAGCGACCGTTAAGGCGGGATTTCGTAAACATGAAGTTTTATCAAACTTTTTAAATAGTTATTTAAGAACTAAAAGTTATTTTAAATGACTTTAATTTACTTAAAACTGTAAAGAACAAATAAAAACTAGTTATAAGTGAAAGTTCACCGGTCAGGATGTCAGTTAATTCAAAGTGGCGGTTACCTGACGTTTTTTGTGTTGGTGTGTTGAATGGATGTCGGAATCACATTTAATTCGTGGCACGGGGATGGGTGAGTAAGTGGTACAAGGTGTACTGGGACTACAATCGAGATGCCTTTCGTGCAGCGGGCAGTAGAACCAAAGTTTCTTTCACGTACAAGTTTACGGGATAACGATGGGAAGCCGAAGGTTTCCGACGAGGAGCTGCAAGCAGTCACAAACTGTACCTTGAGTAATGCGCTGAGACAACTCGCTTCTTTAGTGCTCTTAGCAGAAGATATCTTCAGTGAGTTGACTACGCAATTGGAAGATATAACAGAGCGATCTAAAGTTGCTCAATCAAAGATCACGAAAATCAATGAACTTGTTGAACAATATGACCCGAAAAAAGTGCCAGTCCGTAAGTACATTATTTTATTAACAACTATATAAATTATTTAGTTATTAAGTTATCTTTATCATAGTCTATCATCGATAGATAATCGAGACTTATCTATCGTACCATGTTATGTTATTACATTCTCAAAATTGTGTTACCGGTAAAATATACATTTAAAAAATAATATAAGATAATAATAATATTTTGAACTAAGAACAGCTAAAATGTACCAAATGGTGATGATTTCGCGGTGTGTAGACTTACTTTTTAAAAGCACAAAAAAATATTCTATTTGATAATTAAAAACTTTTTGATACCACAATAAAATATAGCCTAACGTACTCAAGACTTTTTAGTTTACAAATAGTAAAGATACCTGTTAACCTGATTTAAAGGTGTAGTCAGTCCCACTGTAGGGATAGACCTCATTCGCGATGGCGGGAAACTTGCCTTACTATAATAATATCACGCTGGCCATGCTGGCCGGTTTAATTTTGAGTTAAGTTTTTATTCTTTTTTCAAGATTCTTACGTACGGGAGACGATTTTACGGGTTTAACTGTCTTACCAATAGGAATGTTAATTCACCACCATTATACGGCTTCGGTACCAAGCACAGACTATTGGAAACTCTTCGCTTAGGTGCCGACGTTTATGATAAGCTAAGACCTAATGTAGTCTAGATAGATGCCCCTCAAACATGTACACACACCCTAAACTACATTTATGTAGCATTAAGTAGGTTCAATTATACAACTGATTAAAACTAAATTAACATTATCTCGTACACTAAGATAACCTTTGGAAATTCAATTCAATAATAAAATTGTATCGAATATTGAATGAATATAGAATAGGTACCTACTTAATTGAACTTATAGGTTTATTCGTATGTTCGTCAAGCATGCTGCATTCATAGCTAATAAACTAATTACCATACTATCTCATCTTCTCGTCTCGTTAAATCGACTCAAAAGAGAAAACAACATAACAACCAGTAACGGAAGAAAAACTCGTAACAAACCCTATACCAATCCTAAGCAGTGAGTTCTAAGTCTCACGTTTGCCATCATTCCTTCCCTGTTCATTCAGTGCAGAAGGCCTGATTATGTAACAAAAAATATTGTGTTATTAGTTCCGAACTATTTTCTATTATGCAATATTTATAGTAAACAGGTATTCATCGATCAATAGGTATTTATGAAACATTGCAACGTGAAGGTTAGTCTACGTAAGTACACGCTATACTTACTACGCTATGGCATTTAAAATCGTTTGATAGATTTATTATACACTGGTTTGGTATCAAACTTCGATCGTGACTAAGTATTAACGCAATAGAAAATTGATGATAAGTAGTAGGTGTGTTCCAAAGTATACCATTCGGTTAAACTAAAAAAAACGTATTAAATAAATCTTATTAGGTACTACAATGTGTAAATTATGTTTAAATACTTTTATTTCAAAATATTACTTTTACCGTTTGTCTACAAATAGGTAGGCAATAGCCCCTTATCTCTCTTTAAATCGATTGATTTTAAATACAGAACCACTTATCGTAATACAACAAACTACAAAAAAAAATCACAAGAAAAAACACACACAAGGCAAAAATATAGACATAAACTCATTCGTTAGAAACTATTATAGAAAATTATAATGATCTTAAAAGCGACCACACACATAGCATCCCTAAACTTATTACTCAAATTCTGGAAACATCTATGCGTGTTCCACCACTGTTATTATAAAACGGAGTCTAGTTATTATAACAAGATATCTATAAGCTTACGTCCTAAGTAAAAAGACGTAGCGTCTTAACGAGTATTTGTAAATTAAGATCATTGAAAGGACCATTCTGAATCTCATTATCTTGTACTTCTTGAATATGCCGCCTTTACAAAAACGTTCAAAGCTGATGCATTACTCTGAGTGCTATCTAAAAACCTGTTTGAGCGTTCGGACGTACCCGTGATGGGAAAAAAACTCCCAGATTCCAATGCGAACCATAAAAACGTTCGAGATAATTTCCAACCCATCCAATGCTCAAGCTCGCCGCTTCATGATTCTGACGTTTCGAGTATTTAACACTTGAAGATGAAATTCCATGTTCATTTATAACATTGTAAGTTTAACACTATCTATCTATTCATTCGGAACGAACATTATTTCGATTGTCTATTAAGATAAAACGAAACTATAATTTACTTACTATGTTAGAATTATACCGAATATAGATATACTATCACGATTGCTGTAGAAATTGATTAATTTCCATTAAGATAAAATACTATTATACTGTTAGGGAATTGCACGCAAATGACATTTGTATAGTAAGACACGACTTCAGACGATGTCGATATGAAAATCGACTAACTGCATACGTAACGGAAAACAAAGCATTGTAAACACGAACGAAGACAAATAAATTTGCCGAGTTAGTTTAGTCGCTTTTGTATGGTGAGTAAACACTGCAATTCATTCGACAACCTTTCACCTGAGCGATAAGCGTTAAGTGTTGTTTTAGTGTCATCTCGTGAGGTCCTTTTATTATCCCGTTTATTTGAACGTTAAAGAATCTCATGGTTTGAATACGCCATATATTCTGTTCAATACCATTGAAATTTCTCTCCCTCTTGTGGTTTGTTTAGTACCAGTACCCTCCCAACAAGACTATGAACGAATACGGGGCCGTATATAATTGAATGTCAGTCGTTGTCGTAAACCCGTATACGTTCCAAGCAACGTAACGTCTTAAATGTCTTGTGACAGGTGCCCCAAACTATCATACAAAACATTAGAACCGTTTAGCATATTTGTTATCTCCATCTTTACTACCAGAAATTCTGCGGTATTGTCCTAACTAATATCATAAATTCCAATTCCAAACTCCTTGACATCAAAACGTATCGAGGGGGAAGTTTTGAGATTAGAATACAACTTTTCATGTCTTGTGTAAAGATCTGAGACTATGAACTCCGTTTAATGTAGCCAAGGTAATAGTGTAAAGTCAATTCAAAGAATCGTTTAGACATTTGATATTTTAAATATTCATTGTTTTTTTTGCTAATTAAACATTATTGTTAGGGGTCACCAATGTGGTACATTGCGGTCCTGAATTACGAAAGTTACGTTTTAGCCACAATCTTATTCTGTTTGAAAGTTTTAAATGTGTTTACTAGTTATCACTTTTAAAGAATCTAGAAACGCTTTAGTACATAATTTTACTGTGACTGGTTTTATCTAGGGTTAAAAGCGATTGTTAAGGTAACGTCAATGGTTTAATCTGCATAATAATATTAAAATCTAGATCATACGCAAAATTTTGTTATATTCTTGAACATCATTTGCATCACTTAATTTAATAATTAAATGTCTCTATACAGGGTTTCATCTCTAGTTCGAGAACTGTTTTTAAATAAAACAATCCGGTAATGTGTTTTAATAATAATGTAATATGCATAGTTAATTTGCCTACCTACAAAGGTGTTCAATAGCATTACTGTTTCAACACGTTTCTGCAATTGTTGTGAGTTCATTGGCCGATAAAATTCTTATCAGTTTTCTTTATATGAAGGAAACAGGTTAGTGTCGTAAGAATTAATTAGAGTCTTGCTAAATAGTTGATATAATATAAATATTGAGGTCATTATAATGTTACTGAACTCACTGTACCTAATATTTATAATGTGAAGATAAACGGTATTTAAATGTATTGGAATAACCAAGTTATTATCTTCTTCTTTAATCATAATATTCCATTGTCGTACTGCGAAGAAAGAACACTTAACAATACCACGCTGGCACTTTTGTTTCTGAACTTCTTTGACTATGGATGAGGTAATGATAGCATGTATTTTACCTACTCTGTCACCATATACTGTGTTGTATGCTACTTTTAATTGGCAAGCCCAATCGCTATTTCGGTCACTTGGGTCTCCTTATTCTGCTATTCCCATTATTTCTGATTGGTACCTACGAATCGATATGCTATTAACTAACAGCATAGCTTTTTCGATTACCCTTAGTGGCCTTTACAAAGAGGTAAATCATTGAATTCAGTTTACTGGTTAAATGTTTATAAGCTTTCGTAGTACTTAAATAGAAATACCTTTGTTAAAACCGTACAGAATGGAATTTACATAATACATACATGTTATTTATGCAAGAATAGCATGGTTCATCAAGATTTGCTTCGACATTTTAGCATATGAAATACAAAATGTATTTTGCATTTCACTTACGATCAAATGTCATGGTTAAGGCGAACAAAGAGGTCTGTCACACCTCACAGTTAGTTTTTTCTCATGGTTGATTTATGTACTGCGTGAAGAACATTCATTCATACGTATATTCACTAGTGATTTTAACTGAAAGTATGTCTAAACGAAATACAACCATATTCACTGGCTTATACAGCTCATTTTTAATTGAAACTTGGATAGATCGCATTGGTTGATTTGTTTTATTTAAGACTCAAGGTGGCTTCAGCTTGTAACTCATTAACTCTTAAAATAGGTATTTGATTGTTACTTATAGCTATTTTATATACATTTATCATACTGATCCGATAAATCTGTTACTGTATATCCTTTTCATTTATGGAGACGTGTAAGATCACAAGATGTCACCATGCCAAATCATCCTTTTCCCTATAGTAGAAGGGAAACATTGGAGATATTATCTCTATGACAACAAAAAATGAAAAGTTAAAGTAAAAACCTACAAAAATTCGTCTGGCTAGCTTGGTATATGTAGGGCACTCTCTGCAGTGTGACATTAAAGAGCTGTTATTATATCGTTTGTATTTCCAAAGGGTTGATAATAATAGACCTTGACAACATAAATCAAATATCTTGTAATGTATAGGAGGAAATGATATAGAATGTATATATCCGTTGCCCGCATCTCTGATAAGGAGATCTCTGAGCTAAGCACAAGGAGTTTCTATGTGAACTCTATTGCTTGTGATCATAAATCCTACTTACGATATTTATTTTTCTTTCATTTATTTTAAGAACACAGTTTGAAATTTTAGACTAATAAATTGTTGTAATTTGACCTCTTTTATGAAACCATAAATTAGAACCGTTTAATTACCAATTAATTCATTTTGTTTTAAATAAAAACGTGCTAATGATATGTTCGTAATAAAGAGTATAGAAATATCAGTCTAATATCACACGAAAAGATCTTTAGATGTTTTAGGAACAAAAAGTTAGAAAAACATCACTTTTATGTTGAAAAACCAGATCGTGCCAATAAGTTTGTGAAAATAACTGTCCTCCAACAGTAGTCTTTATATTCATTCAATTAAGAGATAATATATAAATAACAATAGCTCAATACCTAAAGCAATCAAAGCAAATTAGCAAATTCCTTTTCAATAATATTTTCATACATTTTATCTAGTATTTACTTAGCTTTCTACACCGGACAGATCTAATCTTTCAAATCAAATCAATCAAATCAAATTTATTTATATAAAAAATATTACATAACTTTAAATAACGATACTCAACAACTAGTTTTGATATTAAGTAGTTATGTCTCAGATTGATACTTATATCTACTACATCTCGAACCGAATGAATTCTAGTCGATTATATTATTAAACGTGCAGAACTGAGAACCACACTGCAGACTCGATAACATTTATTTTAAAAAAAGTTCATCTGCGCCAGACAGGCGTCATTACACTTAAACACTTTTGACAGTGAAAGTTAGTCAATTTGGAATGCCCCAGATTTTGTTTTGATACCTAATTCTATATTTAACCTCTTTGTTGATATAGCGGTGTAATGATATTTACTGTGCCTTTCCAAATGAATTATAGAAATGTAGAATTGATCGAATTTCTCTTGTAAGTAATGTTCTACAAGGCAATTCTACACGTCTCTTCTCTTCACCGCCTTAATGAAAACATAGCCTTATTCGTACTGAACGTCTAGGCTGTCTATCACAATAACGATCTTGTTATTATACGAGTCTTACGTGCTTAACAAGCGATCATAAGCGGACAGACTAAACAGTCGCGCGCATACTAAAGTAATATAAAAGTACATATTATTAAGTCTCGATAATCATATGGCGTTAATATGGAATAATCTCATTTAATATTCTGGCTTTTATATAATCATGACTGACATCACATATGAGAACTACTCGACTACTATTTGCGAGAAATTTATTTTACAAAATCATCTTTTATATTATCTGTCACCCCTTCTTTTTCTGTCAACTATAACATGATCCAGACGGATTATTTCGCTATTGTTATAAGATATAGAATTACACTATGAGCAGAAACAATAAAACGTAGTTCCCGTTACAAGGTTGATTTCAGTGTCAATGACACAGTAAAGAGGTGTAGAGGTCAATTCAAATCTTCTCTTAAGCTATAGACCCGTCATTAAGCAATCATATCATTCTAAATATAATCCAGGCAACATCTAGTCATCTATAGATCTAATGCCACAGGCTTCGGTGTCACCTTTCGGCCCCGATAGTGCCTTTCCTCGGTGTTGTTTTGCAGGCTATTGAATGACTGCAGTCGCACCGTATTAAGCAAGTCTTCGTCGCGTAATCTGAGCCCCAGCTTAAATCTAACGGCTTTGTACCTAATGCTTTATGCCTGAATAAATTACGAAAAATAATACTTTTAGATTGGTTTACTGCTGTGAGGGTAGAATGTGATCGGCTTTAATGCTACGTAGTAAGTCATTTGTCAACGATATTGTAAGAGGATATCCTTTTCGTAGGAAAGTTTTGCAAGGCCAGCATTGCGTCACGATATAAAAGTACGTTCTTTACTTTTTCTCGTAATAAAACTTTAGTTGTGTTACAGTTTTATTACAGCACTCGACAAATGGTTGAAGGTACAAAAACCACACTTGAGATATTCACCCCTCTCTTAAGACATTGTGGGAACTAATGTCCCAACAGGGAAGCTTATTTTTTGTTGTGCATTTCTAAGAACACATTCCAGGTAGCCGGTTACTAATGCGAGCTTTTGTATTCATATCTCGGAGGAAGATTTTGCGAATGGTTGACGCCAAAAAGCTTTGTTTACAAAGTTATTGATGAATTTATTATCTCCTAACAATAGAAGGTTGAGCGGATGGACTTTGCATAACATGGTTATGTTATTATGTACTTAATTTTAACTCCGGCAAGAGAGCTGTTCATTAAATTTGAAACTTAATAATTATACAAGCTTAGATATTTAATTATCTCCACGTCTCACCCGTCGTTCATAATTATTGTTTTGAATATTTTTGTTTCCTCAAGTAAACTGGGAATAAAAGAAACCTGAACGATGCTGTAATGAAAGTATATAAATATTATATTATTGCTACCTTAAAAAAATATGTATGTAACGAATAAACGGATTTCTATATAAGTATTTTACAATACGACTTAATACTTAAATTGTAGCC
Source organism: Schrankia costaestrigalis (assembly GCA_905475405.1). Lineage (NCBI taxonomy): Eukaryota > Metazoa > Arthropoda > Insecta > Lepidoptera > Erebidae > Schrankia > Schrankia costaestrigalis. Next base: position 6,822,503 of record FR997830.1, read on the forward strand.
ACATTTATCTGCGAGTGACCGTGTATGTACAATTGTATGTCGCCGTCCCCAACGAACAAAACCGTAATAGGAAAATGGCAATTTTACAGGAGGGCATAAAAACTAAATATCATAAAAACTAACCAACTTAAGAAAAACTTTCTGGTACCAAAAATAGAATGTTTTTTTTGTGCATCCGATTATGAGTTATTTATTAAGAAAAATGTTTATTTAATATAAGAAAAGTAAGAAAATGTCTATTACCGACCCATATTAAGGAGAATGTTAAAGCAAACTAACTTTACCATAGTGTTCGACTGAAATCACAAAACAGTCTTGCTATAGTGATAGTGCATTGTGATATTGTTGAAGGGAAATCTGAATGTACTTTGTATTCGTAAAATGTTTTATCAATTTTATTCGATGATTTAACTGCGATCAGAATGACGGTAAAGATATATAACATGCTTCTTCGATAATCGTTTTTCAGACGTTAAGTAAGCGTTAATTACATACAAAAAAAATGCTAATGAAAGGAAGACAATAGATAATTATTATATTTGTTATTATTGTACCATATTTATTATTATACCAATAATTTGTCAGTATTATCTACTCCAAAGTAGATAACATCCAACAAAAAACAAAGCGTATTTTAGCGATCGTTCTATATTTTAGCGTCAAGCTCTAAAAGAGTACAAGGAACTTCTGAAATTTTAGTGCTTAAGGCTGTTAAGGGCAAGCCCACTGTAGTGATGAACACAACTGATTACTACGGTAAAATAGGGGTACTACTAAGTGATGATAAGGTGTACAAACTGGTATCATACAACCCCACGGCCAGTGTGTCACGAAAAATACGATCACTAATCCAAGATCATGGACCTTTTCACAGAAGACGAGTATGAACGATTGAATAAACCCAAATCGCACTAGCCACCTAAGTTATATGGGCTACCTAAAATACATAAGTCTAACGTACCATTGCAGCCTATCGTAAGTCAAATCTCTTCTCCTATTTACGACCTTGCAAAGTACGTTACGTCAGTATTGCAGCCACCTGTGAAAAACACCGTCTTTTGTGAAGGATTCGCGCCACTTTGTCCAGTCGTCAAGGAATCTACGATTGGAACCTGACGAACTGATGGTGAGTTTTGATGTAGTATCCCTTTTCGCCAATTCTCCAATCAAAGAATGCGTTGAGGTAGTTAGAGACAAACTAAGTGACAATGATAAGGCCCACAACTATGTTGATCTTCTAAAACACTGCTTGGATGGCAACTACTTCCTTTTCCAATTTCAATACTACCTCCAGATTGATGACGTCGCAATGGAGAGTTCAGTAGCCCCCGTACTGGCTAATCTCTGGATAGAACATTTTGAAGAGAAGGCCTGAGCCTTTGCCCAAAAACTATCAGACTTTGGAAACGTTATGTTAATGACATTTTTAGCATAGTTAAAGGAAGCAAGCAGGAGGTAGATCAATATATTGCACATCTTAATACTCTCCATTTAAAGATGCGTTTAACGTACGAAATGGAGGCGGACAGGTTATTGTCTTTCTTAGATGTCAAACTAGCCATAAGACTAGATGGGTCCATATCACACAGTGCTTACCGTAAACCTACACACACGGACATGTATTTACACGCAACGTCTCATCACCACCCGCGACACCTTCAAACTGTGATGACATCATTGAAGAACAGAACATAATAATATGATCTCTGTGTCCCTAAGCACCCGGAGCGAGAGCTGGACCATAGTACTTAAGAATAATGGATTTAAGGTGAATACGCGAAAGTGACCAATAAAAAGGAAGAGACATTCTAGAGTGAACAGTCAACATGCGTACCTACCTTCTCTGAAAGGCGTAACAGATAAGATTGGCTCGGTGTTAAGATACTTCTTTATACGCACTATATTCACCCCGGAGGCCAAGGTTAATAGTATAGTACGCTCAGTAAAGTATTTTTATATTATTATTGCCATATTTATATTATTATATTTATTATTGCCGCCGAACACCTGGTGAAGGCTGGCGCTAATCACTGGATAGAATTTCATAAGCCACGCATAATCTCCACCGATTGCCACTATTACTCAAGACTTGTGCGCGAGGCCATCGAAATAAAAAGTCCCCTAGGAACTTTAACCGGGATGACGGTTTCTAATTGTCAGCAACGTGGAATCCAGTGATTTAAAAAACAAAACTTCCCTTTTCTGAACGGTCAGGTAACGTACAGAACATCTATTCGGTGAGTGTTGTGTGTAGAGACATTATAGTAATATCTCAAGATACGAGGGTAGATAATAATAATCTAATCGCATCACCATTCAGCTTGCTACCACGGCCAGTGCAACCTGTGCCGAAACGTCAAGTAAAATAAAATGCCCGTTTATATAATATTTATAATAATGAAACGCGATAGTTTATAAGTTATAATTAGTATATAAAATTATAACACGTGAATTAATCATACTCTTTTGCATTGTACTAATTTCTTGAGTAGAATAAAAACCATAACCACAGTAAATAACTGTCTGGTATGTGCCGATCAAGCACTTAATTAAAAAACAAAAATACTTAAATGTACTTTACCTATTCTGATAGTACCTTTACCTCTTATTAATACGAGTATTAACGCTTCTTCTCTTCAGCATAGCGATTGAAGGATGAAGCATTAGGCTAATACTATCTGTCACGTACGGTGTCAGAGAGAGCAATAACATATTGCGATAAATATGAATGCGAGTTCTCACCCGAACGATATTGTGTTGACGATTACTGGCAACGGCGTTGTCATTTTTCCCTCGAGCAATATGGTAATAGTAGCTTACTGTACAACGTTGATTCAAAAGATTTGGTAATACGCTTTTGCGGTAATAATCGTTTCAAATTGTCTACTAAGTGTTCCTGGAACAATAACTTAAAGATCATTACTTTTTAAATATCTTGGAAAGTATTAATCGCAGGGCCATAAAAAAAATTGGAGTAATGTAATACAGTCTGTAGATAGCGAATATGCAATAATAAAAAAAATGGTTATAGCTATTACCATAGTGTTCGTTGGGGACGGCGATGTAGTGCTCTAGATGCCTGTTACTGATAGGTTCTTAGAAGTTTCTGCGCATTATCTTATACATAATCTACTACAAGTATTTCTAAACAAAGATAAAACTTATAGTTTATTGCACTATGTATACCTAGATTAACGCATTAAATTTATTTTTTTCTTAATTCCTTAAAAATAATCCTGCTGAACACTAAAGTATTCAATGGGAGCTCTAGGAGTTAACAATTAAAAGACGTTTTGGGACTACACAAATAGTTGTTTAAAATTCGATCAGAGATTTCTTTATCCATATACGTAGGAAGCGCTCTTATGCCCGATTTACACATCGACAAGTACAGTAGCGAGTTAAAAAAATAGACAGTTACGTAGTAAGTAATAAGTAGTAAGTACAGTTCACACGTAGGCGAGTACAGTTCATAAGTTGCCGAACAGAGACGAAGACTAGTCGTTTCGGGGGTGCGTCGCCTGAGATTGTTTACGGTTATTTAAAGCGTTAAAATGGACACTGAAGAATTGAATACCAATTTACGTGCTATTATACGAGAAATTGTACCAATAATAAAATAATAATCCTCACACATTCACACATCGCCACCTAGTCCCAAACTAAGCAAAGCTTGTACTATGGGTACTAGACAACGGATAAACATAATTATTTTTGTAAATACATACATATTATACATAGAAAACACTCAGACTGCGTAGCAGCCATGTAATATACCGACTGCGCTACTGACAGAGGTCGTCAATACTTGCACAACAAATTAAAAATTAAATTTCAATAGAAATAAATAGACCCAAACGCACATGGGATCGAAAGTGGATTGCTAGAAGAGATTAACATGGTAGCAACAAACACTCATGTTCTCACAATATAAACTGTAGTATTTTCCGACCATTTCATTTTTACTTAATTCATATTTAGAAAACAAAAACACAATCTTATGCAGCCGCTTTGTACGAACTTGTGAACTGTACTAAACTCGCCCGTCTACACGGCGGGCAACGCGTACGCCGAGCCGACGAGGGCGTTGGCGGGGTGCGGGAGACGCGAGAGAGGGGGCTACTTCGTACTTAACTCGCCAAAAAATAGGATCGAGCTGTATTCAAACGAACTTAATCGGCAACTTACTACTTAACTCGCTTTTGCCGTCCACACGCAAAAAGTGACTTAACTCGCCAATAGGGCAAGTTAACTTGCTACTGTACTTGTCGATGTGTAAATCGGGCAGAGTTAGTCAAAACTAAAAATATTTTAAAATTATTGTCAATTGAATTACTTACTCGATTCATGCAAGAAAATAAACAACGCAGGAAATATATGTACTAATTTAAAACTCGGAATATACTGTATAGAAATTCAAAACACATGACCGCACAGCAATCGCATTCTAAGACCACCAGGAGTTCAACAATACAGTATAGTTTTCAAACAATAACCTTTTAACTTATGAAGAAACATAACTTACTGCGTTCCCATAACAATAAATTTAATCTGTCAACGTAAACGCTCCACAAATCTAAAAATATTTCTCTCTTGATGTGTATTACTTACAAGTGAAGTTGTCAAACCCTACAGAATTAATGTTTATATTCCAAAAGACTTTAAATCAGATTACTTCTCTAGCGCTGAGGCTGTGTGACAATGACCTTTGAAAACCCACGCTAATTATACACACATCGACAACCGGTGCCAGACTAGTTCATGGCATGGCACGTTCCAACATAAAGCACATACCCAATTTTATTTTAACTTGCTTACTCGAACATAGAGACGTCTACATACTCACATACTCGTATCGTTTATAATTCGGTTTGCGAAAAGCGGTATGCATTTTCGAAATATTGTAAAACATCTTCGTGTTGCGAAGATTCAATTAAATTAATTTGAGCCGGCTGTTACTTGCCGTACACGCTTTAATTAGACGGTCAGAAAAAAAAGATGGAGAAGGCAGATTGAGTTAACGCGCATCGATGCTTATGATGCAATAAGCGAACTGATTCGTCGGCCATAAATTTTACTCGCCCTCTTGTTGGTCCTGTTACAAGCATATGGTGCAATATCTAACGTACTTAAATTTTCTCGATGTTCTTGCCATTGTTATGTTATGGAAGCTTATTGAACTGCCCATAAAATGATTATAGGAATAGAGAATATATTTCCTGTTTAAGCCACTCTCACGCTGTGTTGTGTTTCTTCTCGACTTGTTTTTTATAAATTTATACTTTTTGTTGTTTGAATTCTAACATATTTTATGGTAAAGTTAAATACGCTTACTATATCAATATGACGAATCCAAAAATAGGACTAATGACCCTAACTTTACACTTTATTCCGTTTAGTTTCGATATTGAATCAAAATGGAAACCGATTAGTTGAAACGTAAGTATTTTAAATCCGGATCGGTTGCGACCGCATCGATAAAACGTAGATCCTCATTTCATTCCCTACAACATTGTTACTATTGACAAGGGTACGGGGGTTATCGCCGCTTTCTGGCGCTATTTATTTCAAATTAATACGATACCCATCAATATTTAATAGGATTTGCTTTCATTAATCCCGTCAATTATTTACTTAGGATCTTCTAAAACAAATTCGTTACGTGTCTGCACATTTAAATGCGGACATTTATCCCTAGCCGTCTGTTGAAAATGGCACCAGACAGAGGTTTTGATAGTGCACAAAAAGTAAATATTCCAAGAACCTCACTTCCATATTCAGCGCTATAAATTTAAATTTAACAGTTGTCGTATATGCTGTACTTATCTCTTGGCGTGACTTCCACAAACTAAGCACCTAGTTAATATTAGATGAAGCCAGTAAAACGTGGGGGCGCCGCGGCAGCTGATCGGAAGTCTTGCCCTTTGTTCGAGTTCATACCACACTTTTTTGTAACTTAAAGGAAGGAAGGAAGTCAAAATTCTTACTATCGATTTTTACGTTAACCAAAATATAAAGGTAAATTTTTATGATTCCCATAAAAAGATACTTAGTCATTTTAAACATACTTATTTACATTAACATACGTGCGATGGTTTTTATCATGATTATTTCGTTACGCTCCATTGTACACCCTTACGAAATATCCGCATTTTTATTCCAGACAAAGAGGAAAAGCTTTCATTATTCTGAATATTTTCGGGTACAATGGCAGACGGCGCACGCGCAGCGTGTGATCCATTGCCGACAAGATCAATTGTTCGCATTACAGAGAGGCGGTTATTTCAAATTGTTGGCTTTTGTTGGTGTACAATGCGAATATAACTGAAGTCCACACCTAGACGATATTTACCTCCTATAGGAATACTTCCTGCCACGCCCCATGTGTTTCCGTTCATTAAAAGTTTTTGTCTAATGATTTATTACACTATCCTATGAGGACAGTACCTGTACCAGTACGATTGTGTAATATACAACACCTGAGTTTCATTCAAATGTAAATCTGATTACGTTTGTGTGGGTGTAACAAATACCTATAATATAATTGTAGTATTATTATTATGTGCATCTACAAATAGGTACGTAAATAGTGTCACGTGTAGTTGCTAATTAATTTCTGTACGTCTTGTTACCCTGAATGTAAGCTTGCTTGCTCCTAGGCAACAGAGAAATACTACTCATTGTTGGCTTCAGCAAATACCGTTTATTTAACAAGCGCAAAAGCGCCGATTACACTACCCTACATGAGCTAGTGCACTAGATAAGCTAGTGCACTACATGAGCTAGTGCACTACATGAGCTAGTGCACTACATGAGCTAGTGCACTACATGAGCTAGTGCACTACATGAGCTAGTGCACTACATGAGCTAGTGCACTACATGAGCTAGTGCACTACATGATGTAGGGCGGTCGGGCCTCGCCAATCTCCGATATGTAGTGTCCATCCAGATCTAAACAGAACTAACTCAAAAATTGACGTTTTTGACTTTTACACACAGTTTTTTTTTTTTTTTTTTTAAAGACAACTCCCGCACTAGGGATCATGCCCTGTGTCGCGGGGACCTTTTACAAACATCAAATAACGGACACAAAGAACACCCAGACCAGGACAATAATTTGTGGATCTCACAAATTATTTTCCTGCGTGGGGATCGAACCCACAACCCCTTGCACGGCAGCCGCTTGCGCTACCGTCGCGCCACCAAGGTCGTCGAATTCCTTGATTCGTTACGCATCGACCACGAAAACAGATTTAAATATACGAGTCTACACTACACGACGCTAGATGTAGACCAGCAATACAAGTTTATCTCAAAATGTTTCATTTTTAACGATTAGTTTCAGACACTTGAAACTAATTTTTGAAACTAATCGTTAAAATAGAGACAACTCAAAATAAAATTACGAAAAATGTTAGATATAGTCAGTAAAATCAAAATAACTCCGAGGAGCGGAGTCCGTTCATCCAACAAAAAGACTCCTTACGACATCTAGCGTCGTGTAGTGTTGATATATTTAAATCTGTTTTCGTGGTCGATGCGTAACGAATCAAAGAATTCGACTGCGTGTAAAAGTCAAAAACGTCAATTTTTGAGTTAGCTCTGTTTAGATCTGGATGGACACTACATATCGGAGATTGGCGAGTCCCGACCACCCTACATCATGTAGTGCACTACGTCATGTAGTGCCCTACCTCATTTAGTGCACTAGGTCATGTAGTGCACTAGGTCATGTAGTGCACTAGGTCATTTAGTGCACTAGCTCATGTAGTGCACTACCTCATGTAGTGCACTAGCTCATGTAGTGCACTAGGTCATGTAGTGCACTAGGTCATGTAGGGCCCTACATGTAGGGTAGTGTAATCGGCGCTAAACTTGTTTCAAAGGAAATATTAGAGCATGTAATTCTTAGAAACAGACTTAATTTACCTAAGCTTTTTGTATAATTAACAAAAAATGTATTTGTTAATTGAAATTCTGTTATAAGTTTATAGTTGCGTGTGAAGATGATTTTATTGAATGTAGGAACTTGCTTACATTGTACAAAATATTATGTTTTACATCTGCTTATGACTCATAGCAACTAGGGCATGAATATCGGAATCTCGGAATCTCGTAATATCGGAATCTCGGAACGCAAAGTCCGATATTACAATTCCGATACTGGGTGATCGAATATCGGAATCTCGGAACTCGAATATTTTTCTATATTTTAAGTTTTAAATTATACATATATCGATCCTTGTGTATCGCCGAGCGAAACAGTAGGTACCGTATTAATGTTGCCCGCTAGCTATGCATGTGCTACAAGAACAATAATATTATTACCTTTTTCGCTCACTCTTTACCTACTCTAATAATATGTGATATTATTGTAAGGTTGTTAAAACGCCTCAAATATAAACAAAACGATACTAGCAGTCTCAACTTCACAGTAAGAAAGACTGAAGCACCGATAGCTTTTGTCTCTTCAGATGAAGATGATTAATCACTAGCTAGTCTAGCTACAACGAGTGAGCTGACCCTGCACCAAGAATTTGAGAAGGAAATAGAAAAGTGCAAAGAAAAAAAGAAGGCAGTGCTTCCGTCCGACGAATTTGATCTATTGGGAATTGTAATAACTGAAAAGGCAATATACGTTAATAGAGGTGAAAGATGAGTTTATTTGTCACAGACATACACTTATCTCACATAAATTTTGCCCACCAATGTTGAAACTTGAAAGTGAGCATGATTTTTCGTCGGGCGGTTATTTATCTGACAAAATGTTTGACGCTTTGTTGTTTTTGAGAACATATTAGCAAGAAAAACGAGATTTTAAAATAAATATAAACCTATGAATATAGCGAACCTTTATTTCAGTTGATTGTAATTTAAACTACCAAACTTAGAATCAACATGACTTCTTAAAGTTTTGTTGATTCCGAGTTCGTTACTTTTATATTAGTAATGAGTATAGATAAAAATAAGACAAAAATATTTCCAATAATTATTGTTGTTGGCATATTATATCATTAAATAAAAATTAAGGTACTTTACTGTGCTCTCGTGCGCAGTATCTTCGAATACGCATCAGTGGTATGGAACCCGCTTTATGACATTTATAACAAGCGCATTGAATCCGTACAGAAAAAGTTCCTAAGATATTTACAGTATAGGTGTAGGTGCATCGATCATGGGTATGAGAAGCAAGATGTAAGAGGTATCATTTTATGCCCCTACAGAATAGACGTACAATATCTGATGTTGTAACAATTGTAAAAATTGTCAATGGTGAATTGTGAATGGTAAAAACTGCCAGTTAGGCGCAATCAACCCTTAGTACTAGGGCATGCAATATCGGAAGGTTTTCAATTCCGATACTAACTTCCGATATTAGATCTCAATATCGGAATTCCGATATTAATATCGGAATTTCGTATTTTTTTTAGAAATTGCACTTTTTGTTCAAAATGTCACAAATTCGGTGTGAGGTTAGATTTAATGGAATAAAAAATATTTATAAATCATATTATTTAATTTAGATTGCTTGTTTTATACTCGTATTTAAGTTTTACCCACAGTATTTACTAAATCAGATATTTCTCATTATTTTTCTGTACTTATTGCTAATTAAACTATCTGACTCAGAGACTTAAATCTGAAATTAAATCAACAATTAGGAACAAAAAGTAATTTATAATATCCTATTCTTTAATCTAATATCTTATTAGTTATTAAACTTATCTATATACTTATATAATATTTTATTTATTTTATTTTTTTCGGAACACTAACAGCGTAATTTACAATCGGTTAATACATAAATATACTTATACACAGCTATTAACAGGTATTCGCAAATATAAACTAAACATAAAACCATTGCAAGACCATAGCATGACCCGATAAAAAATAGTTCAAAATAAATTGTAAATTTCATTTGTTGCTTCTCTGGGATTGGGACCAAAATAATCTGTAGTAAATAATTTCTTTACCACTGTTGGCTTAGACCTAAATATCTCAAAGGAGACGTTCCATTTGGGGCCCAGAGCGAACAGAATGTTTTGAATAATTAAAATTAAACAAATAATTTTGAAAATCAATTAGTGTTTTTCATTTCTTCCTAGAAGTTGGGGGAAAGATTTTAGTTTTAAATGGTTGTGAACAGTATTTTAATTCAATCATTGGTTGAATTAATGGCGGATATTTTTTATGTTGCCACCCTTGAAAATAAAATAATATGATGTGGTAAAAATTAATGTCTGGGATAATATATTATATTTTATTCATATAAAAGTATAATTATCACAAACAATATATTTGAATCTTTAATATACTATATTTTAATCGTTAAAAAATAGAACTTGTACGCATTACCTACTATTGTAACACAATTACGTTGTCTTCCTTTTAATGAGAAATCGAATGTAATATTTTTTTTAAATCATTGCAACATACTTAACATCTCTCATCTGTCAAGTGTCACCCCATTTGTGTCAATGTACTTTGTGATTCGTGTTGCAACTACGTATTGTGAATGTTTTGATGTGATTTATTCCAGATAATTATTGTATATTAATTCGCTTTTGATTATGGATTATATGTAGGTTTTATTTTAGACATTTAAATATTAATAATTAGGTAACATGTTATGTGAAAATTGTATTTTGAGCTATTTGGAGTATGATATAATTTCACTTTAAATACCACATATCTCACATCCTCGAAGTTTTATGGTAAAAATAATTATACAGGCCTATAGAGTAGTCATTTATCTTCAAAACACACAAGGTTTCATGTATGTTCTTAGGTGGGCCCAAGATGTATGGGCAAATGGAACGTCTCCTTTGCTATGCCTTTTGGCAATGCTGTTAACGGAACTACTCGCACGAATGATTAAAAATTAGTGTTGGCTGAGGGTAGTACTAAGGGTTGATTGCGCCTAACTGGCAGTTTTTACCATTCACAATTCACCATTGACAATTTTTACAATTGTTACAACATCAGATATTGTACGTCTATTCTGTAGGGGCATAAAATGATATCTCTTACATCTTGCTTCTCATACCCATGATCGATGCACCTACACCTATACTGTAAATATCTTAGGAACTTTTTCTGTACGGATTCAATGCGCTTGTTATAAATGTCATAAAGCGGGTTCCATACCACTGATGCGTATTCGAAGATACTGCGCACGAGAGCACAGTAAAGTACCTTAATTTTTATTTAATTATATAATATGCCAACAACAATAATTATTGGAAATATTTTTGTCTTATTTTTATCTATACTCATTACTAATATAAAACTAACGAACTCGGAATCAACAAAACTTTAAGAAGTCATGTTGATTCTAAGTTTGGTAGTTTAAATTACAATCAACTGAAATAAAGGTTCGCTATATTCATAGGTTTATATTTATTTTAAAATCTCGTTTTTCTTGCTAATATGTTCTCAAAAACAACAAAGCGTCAAACATTTTGTCAGATAAATAACCGCCCGACGAAAAATCATGCTCACTTTCAAGTTTCAACATTGGTGGGCAAAATTTATGTGAGATAAGTGTATGTCTGTGACAAATAAACTCATCTTTCACCTCTATTAACGTATGTTGCCTTTTCAGTTATTACAAATCCCAATAGATCAAATTCGTCGGACGGAAGCACTGCCTTCTTTTTTTCTTTGCACTTTTCTATTTCCTTCTCAAATTCTTGGTGCAGGGTCAGCTCACTCGTTGTAGCTAGACTAGCTAGTGATTCAGCATCTTCATCTGAAGAGACAAAAGCTATCGGTGCTTCAGTCTTTCTTACTGTGAAGTTGAGACTGCTAGTATCGTTTTGTTTAGATTTGAGGCGTTTTAACAACCTTACAATAATATCACATATTATTAGAGTAGGTAAAGAGTGAGCGAAACAGGTAATAATATTATTGTTCTTGTAGCACATGCATAGCGAGCGGGCAACATTAATACGGTACCTACTGTTTCGCTCGGCGATACACAGGATCGATATATGTATAATTTAAAACTCAAAATATAGAAAAATATTCGAGTTCCGAGATTCCGATATTCGATCACCCAGTATCGGAATTGTAATATCGGACTTTGCGTTCCGAGATTCCGATATTACGAGATTCCGAGATTCCGATATTCATGCCCTACTTAGTACTACCCTCAGCCAACACTAATTTTAGACAAAACTCATTTCTCATTCGTGCGAGTAGTTCCGTTAACAGCATTGCCAAAAGGCATAGCGAATTTGAGATATTTAGGTCTAAGCCAACAGTGGTAAAGAAATTATTTACTACAGATTATTTTGGTCCCAATCCCAGAGAAGCAACAAATTAAATTTACAATTTATTTTGAACTATTTTTTATCGGGTCATGCTATGGTCTTGCAATGGTTTTATGTTTAGTTTATATTTGCGAATACCTGTTAATAGCTGTGTATAAGTATATTTATGTATTAACCGATTGTAAATTATGCTGTTAGTGTTCCGAAAAAAATAAAATAAATGAAATATTATATAAGTATATAGATAAGTTTAATAACTAATAAGATATTAGATTAAAGAATAGGATATTATAAATTACTTTTTGTTCCTAATTGTTGATTTAATTTCAGATTTGAGTCTCTGAGTCAGATAGTTTAATTAGCAATAAGTACAGAAAAATAATGAGAAATATCTGATTTAGTAAATACTGTGGGTAAAACTTAAATACGAGTATAAAACAAGCAATCCAAATTAAATAATATGATTTATAAATATTTTTTATTCCATTAAATCTAACCTTACACCGAATTTGTGACATTTTGAACAAAAAGTGCAATTTCTAAAAAAAATACGAAAATTCCGATATTGAGATCTAATATCGGAAGTTAGTATCGGAATTGAAAACCTTCCGATATTGCATGCCCTAATAGCAACAACTTGCGTTTGGAGGGATTGGATATCTTTCAATCATATATAAATTACACCTATTTCACATGAAATCTTCTGTGATGGTACAGTGTCATATTTACATCATCTACTTAACAGGCAATTTTTAGCAAAAAAGGTAAACTTGTCAAAAAAATACCAACCCGTCTGGTCAGCGTAACATCTCAAGCTCCCTGCATACTGGGGTATGTCCGACTCCGTTCCTGCAGGGTAACATTCATTGGTTTGACTGCTGTTTTACTTACTACTACTCCAGGCCGATAAACGTGTACCTATGCTTTTATATGCCCATTTAATTTAAAATTAAGTACATTACTTTGTTATATAAACATATGGACAATATCAGATCTTATGAAACGTTAAGCACAGTTTCTCTTAATGATCCATTATAGTTGAGCACATGACGTAATACTCCGTGGGAATCTTGACAAGGAAACCAGATAGAGGATATTATTAAAATTAATGTTACAGCAATATCCTGTAGGTGTACTTCGATTTACTTTGAATTATATTCTGAGCTGCGGTTAGCTATGATCGTATGGAATGAAAATATTTATACGATGTTACGTAGAGTAGTGTAGTAAGTACTGTAGACTTATATTGATAAAATAGTACCCCTATAAAAACCTACTTCAGGAGCAGGTCTCTCTTCAGATGACAGACGTTAACATGGCTTTTGTCTTGTTATGGTTTGTCGGTTGGTTGTGCTGGTCCTTGGTTTAATGTCTAAGTTATCCTTATTTTATTTTCTTGAATTAATGTCAAGGATCTTACCTCTAGTCTGCTCTAGCGACACCCATGGTATATGATAGGGAATACCATATTTTCTTACTCTATCAGTAGATGTATTACCTATAGAGAATTCAAGGCTTAAAAACCTATAGACTCCTTTTTTTTCCTTGAATCATCAAAACAAAAGTAATGCGTAATTTAAACATTACTTCATGTGCCTAATTAATACAGAAAACATGCTATGCAATAATATATACATTAACATGAAACGTGAATTTATTGATCGATAAAATTTCACAGAAATAGACTAAAACAAGTATTCGTTTGAATGCGAGAGCACGATCTGAGAAGTGGTAACACGATTATCGTATTTGCATTCATAATACTTTAGATATGATTAAAGGGTATTTCCTATGTGGTTATTAAAAAGCAATTAATTAATTTTAATCTCCTTTTCAATTTACTAGATTCAATCGCATTCATTTGGTATACATTATTATTATATTACATTATTATCATTTGTTGATTGACAAATTTGGGATGAAATCAGACAGAAAGAATAGCGTCGTAATGCCATTTTTCTGCCTACTCTCTCTTCTATTACATTTTCTATCCTAACACTGCCAAAACACAAATAAAGTCTGTAAAGAAACTAAAACTTAAAACAATATCTTATCTCTTCAATTAAAAATATTAAACGGACTCTTCCACCGAAAAAAGCTTATCACAAAAAGATAAAAATATTTACAAACACAGCCTACATATAATATAAGATAAATAAATAATTAACACACCTACAGTTCATTGACGTTATCAGCAGACGTTTACTTGCAGACGCGTGGTTATTTCCGCAATGATTTATTAACCAGTTGTAAAACCTTTGAGTACCTTCAAACTTTTCATTAAACAAGTTATAAAATCGACTAATCTAAAAAGACGATGCATTTATTTCATCGTAAATTTTACATAATTATACTTACGCTACTTGTAAAACGTTTAACACTTTACACTAAGATAAAATTTAACAAGGACTTAGTTTAGTTAATGACTAATTTTGAAGCTTTTGCCTACCTTTTCCTAAACATTTTTATACAACCGACTTAAACTAAATGTTTACTTAGTAAAGACAGCAATTTCTATACCTTGTAATTCTATAGTTACTATACTAATGTTTCATTTATGCATAAAAAACGTCCTGCAGTAAAACGTATAAAATTTATTAAACTTCAAAATCCGTGTACCAAGTTTTTCATAAATGCATTTTGTAAGCGACTCTCAAATCAATCATGTTAACCTTATCGACGCTGTTCCGTTGTAAACTCATTAGCAATGCCGCTGTGTCCGCACATCACGTACCCTGTACCACATACTCGGAGGCTGCGTGTTTAGCCAATATGGGCAAAACAAGCCTGTTTTCATCCATATTGTAGAGTCTCGTTCGATCACTTCATTTATATTGCAAGCGGATGTTCTTTCCAACTTTTGTGTATCGCATCGTTAACACGGTCAGATTTAAAATTTTATGAATACACCTTATCTTCCGTACTAAATAAAATTTAATTTGAAGATACGATCTACATGGTTCCACATAATTAAAGCACGATGAACTAATTGAATCGATTCCAAATGGTCCATTCGAGTACCACCTTTATTATGTGCCATGACTTGGCTGTTTAGTTTTAGTAGATAACCTCGGTCGTGTCATGTTTCGTCATGTAACACGCTCTTCAAGATTCATAAAGCGCTATTGTATTATATAAGAATAATTGACAACTAACATGACTTCAATTTGAGGTTTCATCCTTACCTGTGTTAATATAGAACATAATAACAGAATGTTATACTAGATTTCGTATCACACCATTAAATGAAAAGTAAACAATCGCAGACGAAAATCGATTTTAAAAACTAGCCGTTTGATATTGTTATAAAACATTACATGCTCTATACCTACGATCGTGTGGCTAGCAGGAATGTTGGAATGCATAATAATTCATGTCATAGCAGACGAGAAAATGTAAACTTATCAATTGCCCTGTTACCGCATACACTTAGTAAATCATTAAAAATGATTACCGTCAACATAACCATCTTCGTAATTGTAGTGCATCTAGTATTGCAATTACTGCAATGTCTACTAGAGCTATCATTCCGTAATTTATCATAAGATTTTATGACGCACGTAAATTGTGACAGATTTGCAATGTTTGAGGTATGGTTCATTAGTTTGTTACGTCACATAGGGATCATGTAACAGATGATTTATTTCGCGGCGGCCATTGGAAGCTAGCTAGCCCGGTTGCGGTGAACGAAACCTGTCACTGCGCAACGCCGCATTACTGGTTTCGGCACTCCAGCAGACGATTTAATACCCGACGCTCATATTGACCGTTTATGGACACGAAACACCATACCATGTTCATTCATTATAAACCGGCTGAGATGAAATGAGTTGATAGCACCCATAAAGGAGCTGAATGGGATTCGCTGGGTATTGCATTGGCGTGATGTATTAAACTACGAGCTCGATTGATGATAATTTATACCTCTCACTCTTCCTAACGGAAACTAACCTGTTTTTACACGGCATTCATAGCTATTGCTTCACTGACTTCTCATATTTTTTTTAGTTTTTACCTAGATTAGACAAAAAACTAACATGTTACAATTGCTTAATTTAACATAGGCCATATATGTTTGTCTTAACATCAATGTAATCTTGCTTGCATATGCAAGTATTAACCTTGAATAACGTACTAAAATATTTAAATCTTATCATTGCCACACTTACCTCAGTTAGCCAAAAAAGAACGTTATTTATACCGTTAATCCCTGTAACAGCGAGCAGCTGCTTACTAAACAATCAGTGCTAGCTTACCCACCAAATTATTAAAAGCCATAAAACGAGTCTTATAGAAGGGTGAGCCACCCTATTGTCGAACTTTACGTGTTTGTAACTCGCATGAACATTTTATTATTGTAGACAGGCAAGGTATTCCGATCGATATTTTTACGCGTCATATGCATCGACAAATGCATCAAACTATTTTTTTTATACCCTAACAGGATACTAAAACAATTTATGTATCCTGTCTGATCCAGCTGCCTGGACATACTCGTATTTCTATTGCACTGACAATTAATTCAGGTAACTTATAGGTAACGAGACAATTAACAAGATATATGAAGATAGGCGGGACGAGTATTTTTAATGATTGATTGAAGCTATCTTGAATCTGTCTGTAAACGGCGATGTCTGACCCGTTTCACCAGCTTCGTATTGTAGGTCAAGTCTCGCACCATCGCTGTACCCTGTCAGGTTTTGTAAAAGAAGAACTATCCCGTAAGGAAACAAAAAATAACAGAAATAAAAACTTCTTTTTATCTTACCTAAACAATAGAATATGCAAGAAATGATAACGAAAAGGTAATTGTGCAATGGTGTCTGATAATGGTTTTGAAATAATGCTCTGACAGTCCTCAATGACTTTGGAGATGTTCTCTGATAACTTCGCATTTTAAGTGACCTTAAACTTCCAGTAGCAAGTAGTAGTTGCGCCGACGGCAACTAACTGAAAACTCTTTGAGGTGCTAACCTTTGTTTGCAATTTTGTAACGTCATGGGCACTTGTTTTATGTGTGAAACTAGTCTTTTTACAAACTACCTAACTTACCGTTAGAGTCAGGTTGGTGTTTGAAGCGTGAATGTCCATGCACGATGAATACTTAGCGTGTAGTTTGTCGATTGCTCTTGCAACCGGTTGCATTGTGTAGCGACCGTTAGTCGCCCACCTGCGGGAACGTGTTGCCCACTGAACCGCGAGGGACATGAGTCGTGTGTCCAGACACGTGGTGAAGTTTTGCTGCACACGTTCACATAACTAGTTATTACAAGTAATTATTATCAGCTGTATTTCCCGACTTTGCTATAAAATGCCCTGGAATTAAATAATGTTTCTTCATTCGCCTTACCTTGTTGTGAATTTCGTAATTAAGGCAATCGATCATTGGACTGATGGCCGTTAACGTAATTGTAAACCTTTTACTTCCAGATGGTTGGTATCTTTTAAGTAAAGATTACGAAATAAAATATTTACAGAACGAGCCAATGCATCGCAATGCATCCGCTATTTATCGTAAGTCAAACAACATGTGAGATAAGCGATATCGATTCGTGACCGATCGCATTACAACACAGACATTCGATACTTTGACACCTAGCCACCGGCCGCGTATGTTTGTTCAACGATTATCTTTTATGCCCTGTCACAGAATGACCCAGTTCCTTGAACTGCATAATATTCTTTAAAAATATTTATTTGTACTTTTCCTTACATCCAAATAGTTTTTAAAATGTACGGAAGTTTATTAAGCCACTCGATCTAGTATTCTAGTAGAACAACCCCGGAACCAACTTGTCACGTCCCCTCCGAAATACACGTGGCTCCAAATGAAGTGTGTTAATATCCTATAAACATTGCAGACCCCAAGACTGCTCAAGAAATGAAGGACATTTTGTCTGCATTACAGAAACAAGCGAGAGCATTGCGATAGGGTTCTCTACCGCTCTTTCGATATCTCGCATTTACTTTTACGACATAATCTGGATGTCCAGAATTGTCATTTAATGACTAGTGACATTTCATGCATATGTCATTTAGGAATGAGATGAAACATTTGCCTATAGGTATAATTTGGTGTCACGCACAGGTGAATAATAAACATGTTATTACGCTATCATAAACTTGCTTCATTTTAAGCACATACGATTACCGTAAAATGTTACAGCAATTTTAAACCCGTCGCAAAGTGGTTCAATTGGGAGAAAATGCTAAGGGCTTTTCCCCTTTTTAGGCGACTCTACGTTCCATGACAAATTTTGCTATCTCCAGTATAAAGTAATATCCCTAACTTAGTGGTACCTAATATCTGAAGTTTCGTTTTGTCTTAATGTTTAAAGAAATTTATTTCTGCAAGAACTCTTTGTCTTTTAGGCCTTTTGCAGACAACAATTTTACCGGGTAAAAAGAACCGGAGTTTGAACCACCAAGCTATTATAGATGATAGCTGCTATATTATAAGCTGATCTAAACATAACTACTTACATTTTTCTATTCCGTTATTATAATTATCTCAAGCCACTCTATAGTTTAAAAGAAATCGAGAGCTAATTGGAAACAAAATCTGTTGAAGAAGAACTTTCCAAATAAAGTTTGTTACGTCGCCGGAAACAAACAACTCTAATTGGTTAACAGCACCACTGTAACTAATGCTTCTATCGTTCAGCTTAACAATTATAATAAAATGAGTAGCAATATCACTAAACATCAGTCATACAATTCACATGAAATTTTATTGCGAGAAATAATCGCCTGATATGGTCTGACGAATCAATATTTGGTAATATGTGTCATTACAACATAATATAACTTAATGTTCTTTTATCATGATGTAATAGTGCAAAAAATAAACCGAAATTGGGTAAAACAAGGAAAAATAAATATGAAACCCCACATAGAATGGAAACACCCGATATGATAATATAAAATAACAATCTCTCTATCACTTAAAGCGGCTTTTAAACATAAAAGATTAGTATACATTTATGAACTAAAGTAGTCATAACTCAAGGGATCAAAGAAATGCTTTGGTTTAAAGAAGAATAGGCTTCGACGATCCAGTGCAGTGACTACACTAATATAAGACCACTAAAATGATTTACCCACAAAATTCTTTCAAGAATAAATGATATTTCAATAGTCAAACACTCAAGCGATTTATCCGAAGATGACATGCCGTTAAGCCAAAGCCGACTTATTGTGATGTAAATAAGTTTCCTCGTACAATAGGACGTGGGAGTGGTAGTGTGGGCAGAACGGGCCCTTAGCTTAAATATAAACAGAGCATAACACCCCTTAATGCTCTACCGCTGTTAACGCTTCGATTGCACAAATTATGTAGAACTTTGTGAACTAATATTTGAAACAGACGGGATGGGCCTTTATATCATTTGTTGGGTAATTAAGACAATTAACGCAGATATTAAATGTAAAATCTCGTAGAAATGCAAGTTTTAATGCTTTGAAAAC
This sequence comes from Schrankia costaestrigalis, assembly GCA_905475405.1. NCBI lineage: Eukaryota > Metazoa > Arthropoda > Insecta > Lepidoptera > Erebidae > Schrankia > Schrankia costaestrigalis. Next base: position 6,842,248 of record FR997830.1, read on the forward strand.
AGTTTAAAACATGGCTAGAGTATTTTCCGTACACGCAAGTATTCCGTTCTTGGCAACCGCATTGCCCATTAAAAACAAATGATTTTCTCTTCACAGTCGTAACTCTGTCCATGGCAAATTTGATAATAATCGATTTGGTCGTGAAAAACTAACGGATACATGGAAGAACTAGATAGACACTTTCGTAATTTTTAAACCATTGCGTGTAATATTGGTAAAAAGTTATAAATAGAAACTACTTGGTAAAACTATAAAGAAATGTATAAGTTTATACTTACTCTTTTTTTAGTGAAATATATGATCATTTGCCCTCACTCATCAAGTTTAGTTTAGACAAGCTAGTCGAATGTCATTACCAATTTGATTTGATGAAAACTGCTTTCGTCCAATTGAAACAAACTTAAGCTACTACATTATACAACGTATAAACAGTGTCGTTGTCCTGTACAACCAACTGAAGAGAAGAATCAGCCTTCGAAAAACAAGTACGCCAAGTTCAAAAGGAAAACCTTACAAGACGTTTAATGATGTAAATGTGGTGCTCAGACAAAGACTTCGCTAGCAAAAGAAGTAACGTCTAATTGGATACAAAGTTGCTAAGTACCTCAAATAACGTCTCATCAATGTTGTTGATGTATTTGCTCATGTCAAAAAACTCTTTGAAAAACATTGATACTTTTAATAGTTATTAAGTATGTTTATCGACTGTAGTTTAACTTAATGATTGATTGTACGTGAGAATAGTTGATTGTGTTGAATGCTATACTCCTGTACTCAATCTTAACATGAGGCGGAGTTTCTTTATCTTGAGGCATTATTTTATGCGAATATTGTTGAAACACGTAGTGTAAAACAATGATTAATTATTATAATTGCTTGGTGCTTTTCAGTTACCCTGAGATTCAAAAAACATATAAAACCTTATCTAGAACCAACATGATAACCGAAAATAAAAGCTTGAGCGCACCAGGAATCCCCGGCGTACTTACTTCTTTTTGGCCGCAAAAATACACCTCTTAACCCAGTTGTTACTGAAACTATTTTTTATTCGATATCTTCCTAAGTTTTTAATATTGTTACCTTGATACATATAGTAAACATGGAAAAATTTAAAAAAAAATCTAGGTTTTCCAGAAAGCTGGGAAAATGAGGATCGTTATAACGATCAGTAGTAATAAGCGGGTAGGTTAACGGTAACACAAGTACCAATTTATATATTGTATCCCATTTGTAGTAAAAACACTGTTGGTATTACAAAACGTTTTTATTGGATGCAAGGGAACCTTACACTTTTGACAAGCAAAGTTTGTGTCTTTTTTTTACGAAGGGAATACTGAAGTAGTGAGTCATTGTATTCCACTAACTGATCAATTATATCGTAGCGAGAGGTTTCCCTATAATTTCTGGGAGTTGGACTCAGTTCTTTTATGTGTTTCCAAAATACCTCTGGCTAAGTTCTCCGAGGTACGTAAGAACGTAAGGTAATCGTAGTCTCCTCCATTATTTTTGTAAAAGGTTGTCAAAGCAGCAGAAAAAATATGAGGAAAATATTTTTTCTGCTTCTTTGACAAACTTTAGCTTTACGTAAGGGCTCGATGGTTTTTGAATTAGATGCTATGACACCACGCTGTTATCATTCCACTTCCAAACTAAAATATGCTCTGGCTGACTTATCTAGTACTTGAAATTGCCTCTTGCAATTTTCTTGAATTCGTTGTTGTATGGCAAAGGACATTTTTAGTACGGTCTTCACGAATTGTTCCAGTAGCTTTGAGTCTTCTATTACCCAATTCGTGAAAAACTTCAATGGAAGAAAAGAAATTGTCAAAGAACAGGTGACAAGGAGCACCTGGGAAACGAAAATGTAAATGATCAGCAAAATAAGCTAATAAATAAGGCCCTCATCACCAGAATCTTTATCTGTGTGATCGGCATTAGCGTTATCCGGTGGAAAAATAGTTCTACATCTTAGGAACGTAGAATCATCATCCACTTTTTCCAATTTGTCAATGATTTTATTGAGAAACAATGGTTTAGTATGATCCATTGATCTGAAAATAAAATATCCCTATATTACTACTGATCGTTATAACGATCATGAAATATAACACGTAATTTTTAATAAAAATAGTATGTAAAAGGTCTAAATTCACTTCACATTTTGTAAGGCAGGTAACAAATTTATAAAAAATAATTATAAAATAAGTTTAACTCACAGAAACTTTGTGAAAACTTAACGTTTTGCAGACATAATGAAAGTTAATTTCACTTGTATAAATGAAAATCCAAGTATAATTCAAAATTAATATTATAGGATAAGGAAATACGCCCCGAAACACAGCTAAAGGATCACTGAAACTATTAATAGACAAAACGCAAAACATTTCGGTAGTCACATATTTTTAAATTGAGGGTATTTTAAATACAGTTTTGTGATCGTTATAACGATCGGTCGCTGTAAATGGGTTAAAACTGTATTTAATAAAACACAATGGATTGAAAGTACATAGAAACCCCAAAAACCGAGATCACCGATCGAAAATAAATAATAATGTAACGTAATCTGAGATTTTTTCTTCTAGGGTCATAGTCATAAAATATTCGCATGTGAAATTCGTTTTCATGGCGTACATGCATTTTATTAACTAGTAGATTTTTTATTCGCTACGAACCAAAGTCTCCCGTCTGTATAGGCCTTAGCAACAAATTATTATTGGAATAGTTTAAGTAACGTTTATATATAAGTTAAATCCACAGTGTAAATATCACACTAAGGTGGTCCGTGTTATGTTACATACATGTACTTCTAGTGAAAGCAAACATTCAGTCACCGTTCCACATAATGCATCTGTAGGGAACGACACTTGACACCTTGGCCTTCATTGCAGAACTTGACTCATTCGTCGTGCTGTCCAACTCATATGTTAATATTAATTGCGTTATTAATTTTATGAAAAGAAACGATATTTTGTTTCTTTTATGATTATTCAAGATATTATTGTAATTTCACAATTTATATGAAACTCTATATCAGATTGTTGGTTAATAATGCGTGTATACAGAACTCAGAACTTTTTTAAGAACGTGTGTGTAATATAATGTTATAAATTAATCTATACTTATAATAAAACTGTAGAGAGATCAATTCTGTACATTGAATATATGTTCAAAATTAATATTGGAGGATGAATAGTGATCGATACTAATGCCAAAAATGCAATCAATAAATTTTTTGTCTGTCTGTCTGTCTGTCTGTATGTGCACGCATGGGTCAAAAACTACTGAAGGCATTTTAACCAAACTTGGTACGATTGTAGTCCATACTCCCGGGCAGGTTATAGGCTGTATAACATAACGCTAAGACACATAGGAGCTGAGCAGTGACGAAAAATTTGAAGCATGTCAGTTGACAAAAAGCGCGTTCTAGCTCTTATCATCGCATACGTTGATCATACGCCAAAAATATGTATTACAAAAATAATGGTCTTCAAAAGATGTACAAAAAAGTCCTGAATAGTATATATCTATCTTTTATATATTAGCCACAATAACGTGTTTAATCGTTAGGGTTTTCTTCAAAGTGTATTAAATACATAAATATATTGTAATTTGCATAGACATATCTTTTTCAAACTCCCATAATTCAAAAGTACACTTTAATATCTTATTCATAAAAAAATAATTATAGAAATCGGTTGATAAACACACAAGATATAGATGAAAGAAAATTTCCAAATGTCGCCGCGCCGGTATGAGTACGGCTGTACGGTTGATTTTTGTTTAACGTCCGAAACGGCCAACCGGTGCATCTATATAATTTCATTCACATTGACTCTTAATGCGAACGGACGTGGTTCTTATTGACTCTTTTTGGAATAAGCGCGCTTTAGATATTAAAATACATAGATACGTAGTTTTTAGGTATTAAGTTTAAAGTAGGTAATCTATCTATCTTCTATACTATAATAAAACTGTAGAGGTCGAAATGTCTGTTCTTTTCGAAAATTCAGATAAAAATTATCTATAAAATCTAGAAAAAAGTCAAAAAGCAACAACACTACACACTTACAATTTTTAGAATTAATGTCTATCTGTCTGTCTGTCTGTTTGTTACCGCACATCTTTAAAACGAATTAAAATATAATCTTAAGACCAATACATTGTATTGTAGCCTTTCTTATTAGGCTTAAACTGAGGTATGTTTCATCAAAATCGGATAAGTATTACTCGAGATATCGCTAGATCTCTTTATTAGAACAGTCCAATACAAATCAGGGGTCATGAAAAATGGATTTGGTTCAATGTTGAATGAATTTAAATTTCGTTTCTTTTGTTCACGAGATGGCGTTACCAGTAGTAATCGTAAAATAAATGAGTTTTTAAATAATCTATAACTATTTTATTATTAAGTGCTATTAATAAGTTATTCCTTTTAAATGTTAATAAAATTAACCATGAATCGTATGTGTAATATCAATAAATAACAATCATAAACAGGTGGAGGGAACTTATAATTATTATAAGTCTTATTAAATTAAATCAATTATAAGTTTACTTGATTGTTATATTTTTGTGTTTTTCGTAATTGAAACAATTTAATTAAATATAAATTGTATTAGTAAGCTATTAATCTAAAGTAAAATTATTCTTTTGGTAAGTATTCATTTAGTTTAAACTGTAGTAGTTACTGGTCAGCGTAAAAGTATGCAACAGACTCCACCTGTTTTTATTAATGTAAATAAATACAAATACAAATAACCTTTATTAGTTAATCACAGATACAAAACATCTGACAAAAATAAATAGTCTTTTCCTGTATTGCTAATATTGGCGTACAAACTTCATTTTTTAAAGTTAAACTATACCTATACTTAATCATAAATATTAAATTGAATTAAAATAACATTCCTTTTCTCACAATCTTATTATAACTGCAATTATAACACACTTATATAACTATTTAATAATATATGGGTATAATATAACAGACAACGTAATAAGTAACACGTTTTTTCTTTATTAAATCATTTTACACATTATTGCTATTTGTCAACAATAAAAAAATACAAAACTGACAATAAAATATAGAAATACAATCACAAAACATTAAATTATTATTCAAAGTGTTTTGTGTTTAATTTATTAAGTAATTCAAAAATACTGCACGCAGTTTATCTATAGATAATAATAATAATAATATAGTCGAGTCTAAGTTTAGTCAAATATTTTTTGCTAGATGGTAAAAAGGTGTGAGGTATGTACAATAATTTATTTCAGCATTTTTTTTACAAAAGACAAATCCCACACTAGCCTTTAAAAATATCAATTTAACGGACACAAAGAACATCAAGACTAAGGACAATAGTTTGTGTATCACAATTGTCCTCCATGGGAATCGAACCCGCGACCTCATGCACGCCAGCCATGTAATGCGACCGCCGCGCCACCGAGGCAGGTAATTCTGCCGCACCATAACGTGGCGTGCAAATGTATTCATTCATAATTAATTAGCGATTATCCGTGTGGTGACGGAGTAAGAATACAATATGTAACCTCCCCATCTCATCCCATGGGTGGCGTAAAACCGACTAAGGGACTATCGGTGAATATTATCTTCCAATCTATCCGTATATTATCAACCAATCCGACTGGCCAGCGTGGTATTAGTAGGCCAAGTATTCCTCCGTCACGGGAGGAGGCGCGTCCTTGCAGTTATGATGAAATAAGCGATGTCATTTATTTTATCTTACAAATTTGACAACAGATGGCATTGTGCCTGTGACGTCATTTTCAGTATCGCGGTGTTAAGATTTTCCTTGAAAGAATGACGTTCGCTCATGTCTTTCAGTATAAGTTTAGACGCAGTCTTCATAGATATTTTATTTACTATTTATTTACTTTGAAATTTTACAATTCGTTTGTAATGTAGGTAGGTATATCTGTTCGTTATAAGGGTTTAAAAACGATTTTTCAGTATTAAATCGAATTGCGAAGTAAGGAACATCCGCCACGCGAACGAAGTCGCGGGCACAGCAGCTAGTATATAAATATAAATATGCCTAACACATTCACACAACGAAATCTAGTCCCAAACTAAGCAAAGCTTGTACTATGGGTACAAGACAACGGATAAACATACTGAAATACTTTTTTTTTGTAAATACATACATATTATAACTACATAGAGAGACTAATACTACTCTTAACTTGTTGTAATCGTACGTCATTCTTGTATATCTATGGTATAGTGCTTGTTTGTTTGAGGTATTCGCAAAGCTTGTGTGCTATAATAAGAATCGTAAGCAGACCATGTAGTTACAGTACCGATCAATGAAACGGTGAAATTAGAGAATTTAGTCACACTCTATTTCTAAAGTTAACCATAAATAATTAGGTTTACCGTATTCGAAAAGCATTCGTTTTCGACTTTTATAAGGCAGGTTAATTATAGTTTCGTGTTTTATAGGCTTTTTAACTTGAAAGTTATAAAAAAGAACATGATAGATACATTTTATTAGTTATGTTACTAAACTTTTAATTTTAATAAGCATAACTTGAAATTGTGTATCGGCTAAGTATCTGGTTATCTGTATGGTAACAGATTACCACTTGTAACTCATTGCGAAAGTACTTAACTATTAATATCAGTTGAAGAAGGAAGCCTTGACACAAAATTCGATACCAATCCTTCTGACCAGCCTAGAACTTAAAGGGCAAGGTCCTTGCAGTGGGACACTCACGGGCTTTGGCACATGTCACCATTGCCAGTCAAACAGTTACATACTCCCCATACAAGTCAAATCATCATAACATCCCTTTAATATCCCACTGCAGGGACGGGCCTCCTCCCGTGACGCTCGGGGCCAGACGGATTGGTATAGGGTTTAATTTAAGTTTTCCTTCTTTTTACTTCGTAAAGATAATATTCACGGATAGTCCCTTAGTCGGTTTTTACGACACCCATGGGATAAGATGGGGTGGTGACATATTGTATTTCTATACAAGTCAAATGATTTCGTTATTATCTAGAAGATGTACGAGTATGTAGTGATCTACCGCCTTAAATGGCCAAGCTTGTGAATGGTATTCGCCTTACAAAATTATTCTCCCACCGTTGATGCAATACGTGAATAAATAAATCAATGGAAATTGAGTCGGTGGGTCCATCGTGGTCAAGTTCACTGACCCTAAACTTTAATCGTCTTCAAGATGGACAAATTGACTTCAAACGAAGCATATATTATTCATTGTCAATATTATTCATAACGGTGCAGTAGAAGTTATTTTATGTGTGTAATAATTTCTTTTGTATCTGATACAAAATGTAGGTGAATGATTACAGTGATATCTTATCAGTTAAATGCGTTTACTCAAGTACGTTACACGATAAGATAAGTTTATAAAGAAGTATTTATCATTGTAATGTATTTTTTAAAATGAAACTTTCATTTTTAACAAGTATCTTCGTATGAATCCACGTAGTGTACTAATAAGTAAGCCTTTCTATTGGAATTTAATTGTCCATGACAAGAAAGCTAAGTTATAACCTATGCATTTCCCTATTTGTTTTACAACGACACGGCAAAAATACTGCATTGAACCTGCATGTCAATTCTCGTTCCTTAAAATCGTTAAAAATTGCGTTAAGTTATATAGTTAATAACTTTTAGTTGTCAAATTGTCACACAATTGGTACGATAATTTGACAACTAAAAGTTAACTTACTGAATTTATAACGATTTTAAGGAACGAGAATTGACATGCTGGTGGAAAAGATAAATACAATCTGGAAAGAAATTAAAATATGTTTATTCATAAAACGACATCACTTCGTTGTTATCACCTTGTTTCTGGCAAATTACTTTTTTCCTACTTGAATAACCTGATGTTACTGAAAGCAAATCAATATCATAATATAACTTTAAATTCAAATAAAGTGTATTTAGATGAGTACATTCCACATACAAAACATGTAAAACAAGTTATGAACTCTTCATTACTTCATATGACTATTTAGCATAACTGAAGTACTATACTTATAATAATGATGTTAATCACATCTGGATTATACCGATCATTACAATATCCTTTGTAAAGCTATAAAACATACCTTATGAATAATGTAAGCCGGTGAAATGACTTTATGATTACAAATTGATGTACAGTGGCTTATGACAGAATTTATGGAGAAACTGTTGAGTATGTTAAGACACATAGAGTCTATGAAGACGGAATAACTTGGGTGTTTAGTGTATGTGTGTATGGTTACAGTTACGTGCGTGGGATATCTTTGAGGTCAGACGCATACGATTGACGACAACTCTCTTCCGACACTCCTACGCATTATCTTATAGCCCCACAATATTCCATCTCTAGATTACATGTTACCAGTTGATGGAACACCTAAATTTTCGACTAACTACTAAAGTTTTGGAATTTGACAGTTCGACATTCCTTACTCTCTTGTCTTGAAAGATCAACGTTCTGAAATCCAATTTATTTAACCGTAAACAGGACATTGTTAGTGAAGAGAATTTCTATTGTTTATGTACAATGTAAATATAATAGAAAAGGCACTTTCTTACAAAAACAACTTACTGCACTGGGTGTGGCACCCTCATTTTAAACAAAAATAGTGTGTAGCTTAAGGTAATCAAACTTCAGGACATTGCAACCTCACACGTGTAAGGTGTGAGACGACGTGAAGCATGCCTTCACGCCCTTCATTAAGAGTATTTTATTTTTGTACGAACAACTTTAAACATAACAATAAATACGTCTATACTTTCTAATGAGAGCATTACAAACAAATACAGGTAGCTGTTAAAATATTATCTTACTACGCCACTTAAAGGCTGTTATTACAGTCGAATGGGCTACTGAGATTTCGTCTTTTAATTTAGTATGCAGTGCTCGTTAAGTTTTATTTCCTTTTATGTGTACAGTTTCGAGTGTTATGTTTAAGCACATACAAAAATATCGTAGGCGTTTTGTCGTATCCCGAAAGTAATATCATCTAAGAAATAATGTCCACCGTATGTCTTTCAAAAACAATAGGAACTGGACAGATAAAATCTAACTGCTTATATAATAGTTATATTTCCAGAAGATCTATTATAACTATTGCCATTAGAGAGACAATGTGGATATTTCTATAATCATTATTAACGTTATAGATAATGTTTTATGTTAATAACAATATGTTCAATAGGGAAGGATGGTAAGCGCTCTATGGAAAACAAAGTTTGGGCAGACCCTTCACAAACAGACCCATGACCTAGTTACATGCTACAACAAAGTAGTACTTCGTAATGCCTTCGCCAAGTATGGCACCCTTAGGGCCAGATTCAGAGACCGCACTTTGTCTTTACTTTAGCAAAGTCTAGTTATTATCTCTGAATTTGAACAACATTAAAGTAATTTTTCGCATGAAAAAGTTTACTTTCATTATTTATTACTACATAGTAAACTTTTCATGCGAAAAGATTACTTTAATGTTGTTCAAATTCAGTGATAATAACTAGACTTTGCTAAAGTAAAGTCAAAGTGCGGTCCCTGAATCTGGCCCTTAGACAGAAATCATTACTTATTATATTAACACGTTATATATCGAACATTCACAAAAAACATAAAATGGCAGAATCTCGACTTCTCATAAGATACTCAAAGAATGTTTCATAAATCAATTCCGATACGGGAGAAAATATTTGAGGGTGATTTGCTCCGAAGCAGAACAAGTTAACTCAAAATAATATAGAGTACCCACGCCTACTCGATTTAAACCGGTATGGGCATTACTTCGACTTTCTGTCGAATTTTTGTACCGCCTCTTGAACGTTCCGATATAGAAACCAGATACCGAGCGGTTATATAGAAGGACACTTACAACTAAAATAGAGTATCTGGAAGAGCTTCGTTCACAATTTGAATATTTATATCGTTTAGTGACCTTAATTGTGATGGCCTGCTATTAATTATAGGAAGTTATAAGGCGGCCTTACCGATTTCTAATAAGGTCCCCCGGCGAACACTATGACGTTTATTGTCAGCTTGACATTAAAATTGATAGTGATGTCCATAGGAGTTAATGCTTCAATAGATATTAATTGATTTACTTTGTTATTTGAACGTAACGAAGTAAAGTCCTAATGTTACATTTATGAGAATAATGTAGAGTTAATGTTAAAAGATGAGCCTGACCTACTTTTTAAAATCACGACAAAAATGTTTTCGTTGATTTCACCGTGTAATAATTACAATATTCCTTACATATTTATATAGCACTATCTAGTCCTAAACTATGCTGAGCTTGTATTATGGGTACTATACAACAAATACTTTTTTTTTTCAAAACCTTCATATACATTTCAAGAACTAACCAAATCAATAAGAATATTTCCAGTTTGGATACAGAAATATTTTATTTTATTATGAAACATAACCATACCGCCACGGAGGTACTTTAAACTTTCTCTATCAATCAATTACTACGCTAATGAAGTATCAATTAATTTACCTCGTTACTAACCTTACTCAAGTAAGGTTCTTACCCACACTATGTAAGAGGCAATTGTTAGATATCAAACAATGAATTAACCAAGGTAGAGTTCTAAACCTAATATTAAAAAGTTAATTTATTTTATATCTATGTACTTAGTCATTAAATTAGTGTACAATACAATTTAAAATGTAACTCTAATAGGTTAGCATTATCGTTTTCAGTGGATCTATTTCTACGTGTAGTAATGGTTGGTGTAGAAGCACAGACGTTGCCGGCGCCCGCGGCTCTCACGTCACAACAAAACAAACACCCACCGAGATTCTATCGTTCAAACGAACTTGAACCCAATGGTTCACTTAACCATTTAAGACTAGATGCCGCATACACATTGCTATGATTTATCCTGCCACGTATTATCTAATAAAGTGTATAAATAACTTTAGTTTTCACTGTCTCTAACATTTTATTTTTGTTAGTTTTTTTTTATTTTCGTTTTTTTAACATAATTGCCCTAGTTCTAGTAGTGATCATGCATACACAAGAACATCCAGACTCAATACAATTATTTGTGGATTACACAAACAATTGTCCTGTGTGCGTTTTAAACCCGCTTCCGCCGCGCCTATAAGGCAGTTTATACACTTTTTCCAGTTCATTGCGCTGGTACTTGAATGTTAAAAGTACTATAATAATAAGAAATATTTACACAAGGTGTTCTGATAAGAAGCTTGGAGCGCTTATTGTGCGGCAAGGTGTGTTTGTCTTGCGTCAAATATAATCCAAGCGCGTACAAGTAACGAACGGTGAGGAACATTAGTCAGGGTTACTTGAACACCAAGACAAAGTGCTTCGTTAACTCGCGGTCCGTGCACTGAGTGACTAAAGCCGGGTTCACATTTATCTGACGTGTCGTGTTGTGATGCTTTCTGTCGTGACGGCTACTGTTCACATTAATATGATGTGTTATGACGCACTAAGACGCTTTTTTGTATCAGTTGTGTTTTGGCTCTTAGCAAGTTCACACATTTTCAATGTTTTTTCAAGAATCATTCATTTCTGACGCGTAACAACACAACACAGGCGCGTGCACACTAGTCTGATGCGGTGTGAAGTCCCGATGCACCGCCCCCCGCACCTCACCCGTCCTGACGCGGACCGGGATCGTTTGTGACGCGACACATCAGAAGCCGTCACGCACGACACAACACATTGGATAAATGTGAACGCAACTATATAAAATGTATGAAACCGATACCGTTCTGATGCATCACGACACGACACGTCAGATAAATGTGAACCCGGCTTAAAGCAAACTTTAATTTTCGTACGCTCCTACACCGCCTGCCGACAAGAACCATAGAACAACTTTACAACTCTTCCGCATTTACATTTGCTTACCCACATAGCCATAACATTGAATTATTAGAGAAGAGAACTTGAGATAAATTATCCTTCAAGTGGCTATTTAACTTAATTTATTTGTTTTTCTCTTGCAAGTGATGCGTTTTATGCGCTGTTCGTTGGTTAATGGCATAGTAAAACTCAATCGACGTTCGTACAGCGAACGCATTATTGATACCTTAATTAAATTTAGCGAAAGGCTGTTGTCAGCTGAGATGTACTTAGCTTTTAATTGACAATATACACAGTAAATATTGATGCGTTCCAAAAGTTGAGTAAAATAGGAAAAAGAAAATCATTTCAAGTATACCACTTTATTTTAGTAGTTCATATAAGTTGCTTAATAAATATCAATGTTCTCCTATCATCTTTGAACTTTAATGCCTTCGAGTAAGTATCAAAAATATTCAGTCGGAACATAACACACTTTCTTATGATTCGAGAGGCGAACCACATTTCGGTTGCGGAGATACGCAGCCAGAGGCACCGAGACATCCGAGAGATGTGTTATATTGAATTGAAGTTATGATTAGGAAACTTTCTGCCTCGTTTATTCGGTAAATAAAAACGACGTTTCGCTTAACATCGCCCCACTTGACGTCATTTGCCATTATTGGGATATTTTAACGAAGTAGTTGTTTACATTGAATCAGTAACTAAACTATTTATTTAAGAAGTTCTGGCATTGGATTTTCAGCAGTAAACTAATTTAATAATTTACCTATCCATTTAAACCTACTTCGCTGTTATTAGCTGATGAAAATGTTGTAAATTAAATTAATAGTAAAGGCGCGTGAAACTATTTACCGTTAGATGTAATTACGAGGCAGATGTATGTCATCATGGAATTGTACACTTTTTTACTACTGTAGTGGTGTGTGTGCATGTACAATATTCTCCATAACTCCCATCCTTACACTACCTACGAAGATAATTTAAGCATATGCTATGTCATAAATAACCCTATTAATTTGCCTAATAAAATACTTTCAATTTATTTGACATTCTGGGAAGCATATTAATGCGTGATATATGGTACCACAATGAACTAATACTGTTTGACAGAATGCAATAAAACATAAAATATGATTATTGATTATATTAAACAGTACTTTGCATTCAATGTTGTAATTAAGTTATTAAGAATCGATTACGTTGTAAATTAAGCTTTACTTTGTTCAATTTCAATTTGTATAATAATTATTTTCTTTAGCTACATTGCTGTAAGACTCGATACTACCTTCATCAATTTCAATGCCGCCAATCTCACTATAATTAAATCAATCTTATCGATAAACATTTCTTCACTTCGTGTAAACGATTTTTTGATTTTTTTGGATCGCGTCGTGCTTAAAATTTTCCATTATGTAAAGCAAACGATTAACGAATATTTTCAGTAACAAATTATAACAAAACATTGTTTGAATCCAATTTAGGCCAGACAAAGGATGACCATAAGTCTACATGAAATACGAGAATAATATTATTGTTATAACTTTGTTATTATTATTATACATTGTGGTTACGTTACCACGACAGATGATATTAAGTGAATTGTACATTGTATAGCGAAATACGGATCAGTCGCCACAAAAGCACTCGTACAATTTTGCTTTTTATTACAACAGCAACAGCTGTCCAAAACACGTGCCATCATTCAAAATATGTAAAAAAATACAAAGGGAATATAGAAAATGCATGATAATATGTTTATTATGCATGCAGTGATAAATAAAATTAATTAAGTAAAACATTTAAAACGATTTGACCGACTTAATCAACTAATTTCGACCATTAGAAGCTAATTACTAAAACAGTCATTTTTCCAAAACTACATTACTAAACCTATTAGTGTTGTTTATAGGGGAATTAATGCTCAGTTGAATTAAATTTAATGTATTCTTTATGTGCGGGCTCATCCTTATTCACTCCACGGTCTCGGTCAGTTGGACACGGTCAAAACTTGTAATTTATCGATGGCTTCACTGAGGTAGTTAGCGTCAATTTAGCTCAGTATTCTGCGCTGACGGGTTTTCGCAAAGAGATTCTTAAGCATGTGCGACTACATTTTTTTCTCGCACGATTCCATAAAAGTCTCTCTTTTGAAAGTTATCGCGGCAATTTCGCCCGAGAAATAAAACAACATGTGGTTACAATTAAAATCCTTTTAATTCGGCGACAGTTTACGCGCGGCCTTTTCGCAATCACTTAGATTGCCATAATAGTCGTTGAGTACTTTGATTCCCCTCGAGATCGTATACAATTATAATCTGTGCATAATGTAATTGTAATTTAACGTACGGGGCGGTGTATTAGTGGCGAATGGATGTTATCATGCTTATCATTTTTAAATAGCTTTTTGATATGCGCCAGATGTCGTTTCACCTCCCCCCTTATAACACGTGATCATAGTCTCTTTATTGTGCGTTTAGTTAGTTATTTTAAGTCTAAAAATAATCTAATGTATATGGTATTGTGTGACTCGTTTGAAAGATACAACATAAATATACATACACCTGCCTCATAATAGTTGGGTTACTGATAATTATAGACAATGATATAATATGGCTTTTCTTGTACTAGGCGATCTAGGCAGATGTGAATTCAAATATTACCACGTTATTATTTATATTAGTATTAAAATTAATATTAGGTACTTACCTACATAAAAAGTACCTAAGGTAGCAATAATCTGAACGGATATTTTCATATTGGAATCTAATTCTTATCAATGTTGCCATTTGGTATCTGTTTGCAAAAATGCAATTTGGGATGAAATTAGACATTTGTAAAACTCTTTCACTCATTAAAATTAATCCAATTATTATTTGAAAATAAAAACAAACACACACACTCATAAAAACTTTCTCTTTTATAATAATAGAAGTAGACTAGACGAGACTTCATATAAAAATATATGTCAAATAGCGAACTACAAAAGACAAATCAGTATCAATGTTGAAAGCTGTCACAGTTCGCGAACATCTGCATCCAATATGCGAGTAAAAACATCTGTTTGACAAAATGACGATCGCATCACGGGCCCTTAGCTTTGTGACGTGACCTACAGTGTAACACCCATTATTATCTATCAGTGACCCTCATGTTTAATTAGGACCTATTCACTTATCATTGCGCTCCTATTCTCATCAGTTTACATTTTCACGCCCGAATGAGCCGCGCTGACAACGCCACAATGTTTCATTGATAGGTGATTAAGAAGATTTATAATTGTATTTTAAAATTTCGATATTTTGTTACATTTTGAGAAATCTAATTAAGTACATTTATGTGTAACAACATTTTAATTTTATTGTATGACTTGTACAAAGGTTCTGAGGGTGATGTAAATACTAGTCGTCTTTGTCGTCAGAACTAGAACTCAATAGTTAGACATAGAAAAAAAGTGATAAACTATACTATAACACATCATAATATGTTAAGGAGTCTTGTCCCTGCAGTAGGACGTTCTTAGAATGCTATAATAATTCTCCGCTAGACAGGGTAAAAGGGATTCGGTGCCAAGACTCGATGAAACATCAAATCTTTCATATCTCGAAGAGACAACACATATCTTTATAAAATCAAAATAACGTGACGATGGAAAAGAACACTCACCAATAATCAAAAGTGTGTTAATATTATAATATTGTTGACTTGTTTCAAAATGGATATCGACATGGTACATTTAATGTATATTGAAGATATTGAACTTTTAGAAAGACGACGACCCAGTAGTGAGCTTGTTCGTGTTGATCCTTTTATAGAATTATCCAAAGATTTTAGAAAAAAATATAGATTTACAAAACGTATTAAGTACTAAAAATATTTTGGAGTTATTAGTAGATAATATCACACGACCCTCGGGGATGTACTTTGTCCCCTGAAATTAAAGGTTTTGCGCATTACAAAGCTGGGCCACAACAACACCTACAAACAAAACAACTAAAAACCTACTTAGTCGGTTGAGAAAAGAGCAAACTTTAAACTACTTAAAACGTATTTTTGTTTTACCTACAACGATTACCATACCACATACAAACTATTTTCATATTGTTGACATCTTACTCGTATTTCAAATGATGCCCGAATAGGTACCTAATGATGATAATACCTTCTTTATTTTGTTCCGTTCTACGTCTTATATTTAACATTGCGAGTTATGAAAATGCTTATTATTTCAGGGCCCTAGAATTATAAATGGTAATCATGAATAACCAATGTTATATATTTATACTAAATATATAAATTATTATCATTTCATTGCTGATATGTAATTAAATTCATCAATTTTTTAGCAATAAGCTTTCCCTCGAGTAGTACGGAACGTTATAATCGAATGATGTAATGAATGATCAAGCAATATTTTGGATAATCTGTGACTGTTTATTTAAGCTAGGGTCTAATTGCTGTTCTATGAAAGCCACGGTTTATTTATGTTTTGTAATAAGGTGACATTTAGACTGCAGTTTAAAAATTAAGCCTGTGCTAGCTGAACCTGGTTTAAAAAACTGAGTTTTATTTAGTTTTTTGTAATAAGACGGTTTTTTATGTTTTAACAAAAAAATTAAAAGCTCCCAACTAGCAAACATTTCTTATTTTAGGTTCAGCATATTTATAATCAAATTCTTGTAAAATGTTAGATTTATTTCTGCCTTTCATTTAAATATTTCAAAAATGTTGTATAAGATACAATACAGAAGTTATCTTAAAACAACGAAGTGCCTTATGCAATACATAATAATTGTAGAAAGAAATATTGAGCGTGCGAATGAATTATATTTACTTTACAGCCGTAAACGTACGTGCATTTCACATCGTTTACTTTAACAAAAAGAGAGCGTAATAATTTACTCCCAATACATATAAGAATAACATACCACGGTATTTTAACCCCACCCAGTCGTAAATCATGAGAAATATTCTTGCATGGCTTCACAATCGAATTTGTAAGCATTTTTCAATTATCCGTTATTGACCACAATGGGGTCGATCTTATTGGCCTTTTCGTTGTCGTAAGCAATTTATTAAGGGATCTAACATATAATTGCTCAAGCGAAATTGTACCGAATGTTGAACGGAATAAGCCACAAGAAGTTAATTTCGAAGTTTTATTAAAAGCAATCCTGGATCCTTTTTTATTTGTGCGGAGGTCGAACTACTTGAACATTTCGATTGTTGCCGCCTGCATACTGTAACACTTTGCGCAGCCGCTAAAACAATAAAACTTTTTTACCTTTTTTTGCTGTATATTATTTTCAGTTTATACTTCTTTGTATAATAAAATTGCTTACTTATGTTTTTCTTTTCTTTTCAGGTAAGTACCTAGACTTCCTGCCAATTATTAACGATGGGATTATGTGGATCTGCACTCGTAAATGGTTTGGATTATACTGAAAATATTTTCTTGTTACGTATGACATTGTACGTTCGTAGATCTTCATCATGCGACCTTTTCCTTAAGAGAATTGTTCATTCATCGTGTGTACTTCTCATAAATAATGTCATCCTTTCACATAATTTATTCAAAACGGAGAAAGTCTTCCAGTGAT
Source organism: Schrankia costaestrigalis (assembly GCA_905475405.1). Lineage (NCBI taxonomy): Eukaryota > Metazoa > Arthropoda > Insecta > Lepidoptera > Erebidae > Schrankia > Schrankia costaestrigalis. Next base: position 6,859,702 of record FR997830.1, read on the forward strand.
ATTTACAGAATGCGCCTTCATGAAGTTTTTCTAGCAGAAGTTGGAGAAAACTAATAAAACTCAAAGTACCTCGCTTTTTTTATTATCTTGTTCGTAGCCCAAAAGAAGTTGTGATATTCTCTTTATAGAAACGAGTTGACAAGCTTACGAATTTGTTGACTTTAATTAAGGTCTGGCCATCCTAGTGACCTTTCATTTGTGCAGATGGGCCAAGACGACTTTATTGCGAAACAAATTGCTCTCTGCCGGTCCTTGTTGGCTGTTTAGTGGAAGTGTTTTTCCCCAATGATTATCTTATCATTCCAAACGGTATTAAATTGCGCTTAAGTAAATGTTGCTTTTGTGCTAAAATAGGTCAAACAAAAGAGTGTCAATGGGCAGTGCTTAATATTTTTGGTAGGAGATAATCTAAATGTTTTCGTTTATGTTTCTGTTAACTACAAAAATATATAAAAATGTATGTCGATCTATTCCTTATTATAAGGTCTATAAAAATATAATTTGGTTACTGAGGTCACTGACAACCTAAGTTTTATTTGACTTTTTAATGGACCGTACAAGCATAACAATAATTTCTCAGTGTAAATAATATCCTAGGCTTATCTCAAAGTTACATCAATGTTAGTCACGAATGGCGGCATGAGTGAAAGAGCTTGGTCGAGCGTCCTTTTATCTGTTATTGGATACATATTATAAAAAAGAGACTGTAAATATACATTTTTGTAACTATGAATTTATTGACGTAAAAAGTTTTAAACTTTATCTTTAAATACAGAACCTTATAGAAAAAATTCCACAATATTTCTGGTGTATTAAGCGAAATTATTATTTAACTTCGTCTCAATATTACTTTTAAAGAAAACATTCCTCTGAAAGAGCAATATCTTTTAGTTGACATTTCTGTACGCCATAAATACTTTTACCAACATCTTAGTGAAACCTCCCCCAAATCTTTTGATCGCTATAACCCGTGTAACGGCTCATCAAGCCTGAAGATAGTTTGACAAACAAGCCATCTATTGCGAACGCTTCATCAGATCGAAAAGACGCACTAAAAATATCATTGTGGTCATCTATACTTCTATACTAATATTATAAAGAGGTAAAGTTTGTGTGTTTGTTTGTTTGTGTGTTTGTGACGTTGTAGGGGGTAATCTCTGGATCTACTGAACCGATTTTAAAAATTCTTTCTGTGTTTGATAGTCCATTTATCGGGGAGTGTCATAGGCTATATAGTATCACGCTATGCATAATAGGAGTAGAGCAGTAATGAAATATGTTTATAAAAGGGACGCTTAAAAACGTTTATTTTGCTTCTACTGCTAAAACGTCTGGAGATATACTGAAATAATGTATTAGAGAATTGTACCTTTAAAAAAGTTTTACAATTAAGAGACTTAAGATTGTCGTAAAAATGCTAGGGTGTCGTAAAAAGATGAAGAGTGTTGTAAAAGATGGAAGGGTGTCGTAAAACTGCAAGGATGTCGTAAAATGATGGAGGATGTCGTAAAATGCATGGAGAGTGTCGAAAAATGATGGAGGGTGTCGTAAAACTGCTAGGGTGTCGTAAAATGCATGGGGCGTGTTGTCCGACTGCAAGGGTGTCGTAAAACAGCTAGAGTGTCGTAAAGTGATGGAGGTTGTCGTAAAATGCATGGAGAGTGTCGAAAAATGATGGAGGGTGTCGTAAAACTGCTAGGGTGTCGTAAAATGAATAGGGCGTGTTGTCCGACTGCAAGGGTGTCGTAAAACTGCTAGGGTGTCGTAAAATGCATGGAGGTTGTCGTAAAACTGCGAGGGTGTCGTAAAACGATGGAGGGTTTCGTAAAACAGCTAGGGTGTCGTAAAATGATGAAGGCTGTCGTAAAAGATGGAAAGGTGTCGTAAAACTGCAAGGATGTCGTAAAATGATGGAGGTTGTCGTAAAATGCATGGAGGGTGTCGTAAAATGCATGGAGGGTGTCGCAAAACTGCTAGGGTGTCAGAAAATGATGAAGGTTGTTGTAATAGATGGTAGGATGTCGTAAAACTGCAAGGATGTCGTAAAATGATGGAGAGTGTCATAAAATGCATTGAGGGTGTCGTAAAACTGCTAGGGTGTCGTAAAAAGCATGGAGGGTATCGTAAAACTGCTAGGGTGTCGTAAAATGATGAAAGCTGTCGTAAAAGATGGAAGGGTTTCGTAGAACTGCAAGGATGTTGTAAAATGATGGAGGGGGTCTTAAAATTCATGGAGGGTGTCGTAAAACTGCTAGAAGGTCGTAAAATGAAGAAGGGTGTCGTAAAATTCACGGAGAGTGTCGTAAAACTGCTAGGGTGTCGTAAAATGATGGAAGGGTGTCGTATAACTGCAAGAGTGTCTTAAAACTGCAAGGGTGTCGTAAAACTGCAAGAGTGCCGTAAAATGATGTAGGGTGTCGTAAAACTGCAAGGTTGTCGTCAAATGATGGAGGGTAGCGTAAAATGATGGAGGGGTGTCGTAAAGAGAGACTAAATGTTCTGCACTTAGTAGACATTGTTTTCTGCCCAGAGTTAAGATTATATTCTTTTAAAACATATATCTATACTTCTACTATATAAAAATAAGTCGGGTTTTCCTTCCTGACGCTATAACTCCAGAACGCACAAACCGATTGCCATGATTTTAGCTTCGTTGGAAAGGTCTCGGGCTCTGTTAGGTTTATAGCAAAAAAAATTGGAAAAATTTCAACGGAAAAGCGGGAAAATCTTTTTTCACATACACATAATACAGCGCCATCTCTGATACATAGCATGTATTACAAACGCCGGTGCGTGATACATTGTTTGACAGCTACTCATTTTTCTCTGCTCAGTTAATTTCATATTATTGGTATTGTGTTCACTGTGAATTGCAAAAAAAAAGGAAAAAAAATAGTTTTTCGTTTCCTTACATTTTAATTGGAAACCATCAACATTTAAATTCAAATCAATCACGTGTATTGTGCAAATTTTTATTCAACTGGACCTGTTAAATATTTTAAGTGCATGTACAATTATACTTAAAATATTATTAAAATAATATCTGTGGCTACTAAAATTAAGTTGGGATGAACGGGTGCCTGAGAATATTAAAAGAATATGGATAAAATTTATTTCTTACTAACAAACCCGGTGAACTCCGTTTCGCCACCAGATGGCTTCGTTTTCTATTACATATAATAAAACTGTAGAAAAGTCGTTTTTGTACATACATTAAAAAGAAATAAAAAAAAATAGCCAGGGTGTTAAAGGACAACCAACAGAACCCATTTCCGGGATTTTTTGAATTTTTGTGTGTTTGTCTGTTTATTTGTATATCTGTTTATCTGTAACCTGAAAATTATTTCGGGCATCACGTAAAAAGTACGAAAGCAATGTAGATTACTTTTATACACAACGGTTAAGCGTAAGTTGAAGTTACATTTAGTCATTGTTTCATTGCAATCGGTTCAGTCTAATAAAAGATATTTGAATTTAATTAATTCATATTAAACAGCGCCATCTTTCAAACTTAGACTGAACTACATCAAGAGTTAAACTGCGTGCAATATTTTTAAATGTAACGTAAAATGTACGTAAGCAATGTAGATGACTTTTATACACAACGATTGAGGGTAACTTGAAGTTCCATTTAGTTTTTGTTTAATTGCAATCGGTTCAGTCTATCAAAAGATATTTATAAGTGCTCAAGAAGTTTATGTTTATAAAAGTTTATAGTTTTATGAGTGTTTTCGAAGTGACATATTAAACAGCGCCATCTTACGAACTTAGATTGCAATATATTTTGAGATAAGCTGCGTGCAGTATTTTTGAATAAATAAAATAAACACAAACACATTGAACAATAATTTAATGTTTTGTGATTGAATTTCTATATTTTATTGTCAGTTATGTATTTTTTCAATGTTAATAATTAGCAATAATTTGTTACTTAATTGATTTTATAGACAAAAGACAAATCCCATACTAGCTATTAAGCCCTATGTTGCGGGGGACTTTACAAACATTAATTTAACGGACACAGCGAACATTCAGACTCAGAGCAATAATTAGTGGATCACACAAAGTATTGTCCTCCATGTAAACCGAACCCGTGACCTCATGCACGCCAGCCAGCTAATGCCACCGCCGCGCTATCGAGGCAGTTTATTTATCAATGGACCTGCCAACAGTGTGTAATAGGTTACTAAGAAATTCCCGTTTTATTTCTGCGCAGTCTTTAGACTCTATATTCTTTTAAAACATTAATCACCTTACTCATAAACGCCTTTTAAATTTAGTCAGTAATAGTAATTTAGATTTTTTTAAATCTAATTCTACCATAACGTGACGTCCGAATGTATTCATTAATATGCCATGTCATTAATTCTAACTTATAAATTTGACAACAGATGACGTTGTGACGTCATTTTTATATCGCGGTGTTAAGATTCTTCTTGAAAGAACAACCTTCGCACATGTCTGCCAGTATGACTTTTGAAGCAGTCTCTAAAGTTCTGTCTTCAAAAAGGTGTTGGTTTATTAGGGTCCGGACCCGTGCTCCACCTAGCTTCTCCATCTGGGTGAAGCACGGGGACTTGCTATGCTAGGTCCTGTGCTCCAACTGATGACGTTATTGTACAGTGAATCAGTAAATTGTTTTCCCTAATGATTAAAAGGGTCTAAACTAAAACAATTCTGTAAAAGGAGTGAAACAGTTTATCTAATTATCTAAGTATACTTCTATACTTATAATATTATAAAGAGCTAAAGTTTGTGTGTTTGTGTGATTGCGTGTTTGTGACGTTGTAGATCTCTGGATGTAATGAACCAATTTTAAAAATTATTTCTGTGGTGAATAGTCCATTTATCGGGGAGTGTCATAGGCTATATAGTATCACGCTATGACAAATAGGAGTAAAGCAGTAATGAAATATGTTTAAAAACGGGCGAATTTGTTCGCCGCCCAACGAAGTGGGCACGGGTCAGCTAGTTAAAAACAAAGTGGGATATAAGTACAGCAATATAAGAGACAATTTTAATTAACAAATTAAAATTACATTTGTAACTAAAATAAAACAATTAGCCATTAATGGCGACTTTGTTACTTTTATTGTAAATCATTAATTTTATTAACATTTAATCCCTAGAAAATTCTGTGAAAATTTAATAGGTAATTATCAAAAGTTATTATGTCAACATCAAAAGTGCGTCAGTATTGAATATTAAGCCTATCACAAATACGCCAATGCCGATAATTTGAAATACAATAAAAGCTTTAATGGAATGGTGGACATCAAAAATATCCCTTTAGGACCAATTATAATCATTAAACGTGTAATTTCTGCGCGCGGGCAAAATTAATTAATGACTTTATTACGTCATTCACACTCGTTTGTCCAGTCATCGTTGCCTAATTACGAGTTTTTAATTAAATACGAGCAACAGGCTGTAATGACAACTTCACCTAATTTCCTATTCACTTAGCTGAGATTTCAATATCGTAACCGGAAGGATTTATAAATAATTAACTAAAATATGCATATTAAAGTGTTTGTGTTTTTAAATAACACCCTTTCATATAACTTTATTGAACTAATAATATTAATAGTATTGATTGGAATATTTCTTAGAACAGTGACTACAGAATTCGTAATTTATTAAAATTTATTGTATTTTAAATCCTTTCTTAACAGTCCTTTACTGTTATTATGTAGAGACGGGCTTAACATTGTTACGTTTGACATTACAGTATTTTACTATTTTAAATGTCTTTTTCTCGTATAATTTAGATAATTTCCATAGATCAAACTAAGTACGTATTGAACCTCAAACCTATCAACAAAATGATCACCAGAAAGGCGTACATTTAATTTTAATTTAGGACCTCTTGTGCAGCTTGTCTGTTTGAACCGTAAATGGAATACGTAATTCGTTACCCGGAGAACGGTGACGTAATTTTGATTGTTCATCGTCCTCGCCACTCTTTGTTTAACAGGGCCCCTTCCGGGTCGCAAAGTGCCCTTAGTACTGGGATATTGCCAAGCCGGATAAGGCTGATTCACAAGCTACTTGCTCCTTCCTGCCATTAAAAAGAAACACGAACCCTTGTAAAATTGCTATGACAATCTATCCGTTAATCATGCCGAAATATTAGGATGACAAAGGTCACACATTACGGTGCTTCCGAACAAAGATTGTAGTTATTATGAACAATACAGCTAACAAGGACTACAGAATATGTGTTATATTAGTCTCAAATTAGCTTTAACTTCTGCTGGAAATACCACACCCACAAATAAGTCGACATATCAAAGCCATCTTTGTTATGTCATGTATTCTTATGAATAATGAAATATCTACATAATAAGTCAATAATAAATATACCTGTTAATATTTTCAAAATGATTCCATACATAAAATAGTGAATCACTTCGAGGTCGCTCGTTTAGAACCTTCAATCCCAAATTGAATTTTAGTTTCTTAATTATTATCGCCCAATATTTATCTACAATCTATAATTTCAATGCATCACTTAAGATAAGCCTATCCCTGTATAGGAATATTAAAGCGCTATTAATAATTAAAGACAATGCTGATAATCTCACTGTTGTGATTGTGAAGTAGTATTGATACGTTTACAACTGTTATTCTTTGTTATCATAATATCAGCCAACCAAGATCAACTGCTAACAAAGACTTTCTGAAAATATTTCCATTTTACTTGCCTTTGTGTTTTTGTTTGTTCTTACACTTACATAATTTGGTGTTATACTGCTCTTTTACTATTTTTACAATCGTTAATATTTATTATAAAAAAACCCTGGATCAAAAAGACATCTACTCCGCAACATTTGCACGTAGATTTGGCATTTAATAGAACATTTAAAATCAATGACTTAAAAGCCGGAAAACATAAAATTTAAATAAGTTATTTTCCTTTAACGATGGTCCACTCCACGCTTATACAAAAACTCGAAATGGCCCCATTTTACTCGCGATTGTCCACGGCCGAGGGTCCAATTATGCACATTAGTCTACAACGGGATTCGTTTGAAAAGGATTTTCCAATTAGGAATTCTCGTTGAATTAATGACCACCCTAACACAGATAGCATATTTCCGTATTCCCAATCTTTTAAAACAAGAAAACAAACTCCAATTGTTTGGTAAACTTAACGCTTGTTTTCCACCGTTTGATAATATTCTGGAAAACCGCATGGCTGACAGTCTGCTCCAAACGTTATTTATGATACACGTTTAGTCGTACATGTAGGTGCGCAGTCGAGCGAACTTGTAAACCATGAACCCATAAATCACAGCATTGTTTTGGCGTATCTGTATGACAAAGGGTAACGAACGACGAACGCTACTCAAACATTTCCCGCATATCGCTGAAATTTGCTCTAAAACAAGCGGTTACAATGACAGAGAGTAAAAGCACAATTCGTGCATTAAGAATTATTAAAAGCAAATATGTATTAAGTGTACTGAGTTACATTGGCTTGAAATCATATGGAAGTTTTGAACAAGATAGTCACCCCGCCAGGACGGCACTCAAGGCATTTAGAACAATAGGACCATAACTTAGGTAAGTGAAAAGCTCGCGTTGACAAGGGTAACGTTCTGTAGCTATTTGTGTCACGCCTTTATCTTCCACTACACGAGACAGAATAACGTATTCCTATGTTTACACGATTATGAAGCTTCCATGACATTTATACTCATTGAAAAAGTTGTTTTATTTTAATAAGGCTCCATGGAACGATTATTTATTATTCGTTTTCTAAATGCCAGTAATTTAATATCTCGTTTTATTTTTTATTCATAAATATGATCCAAGCTTTCAAGTAACTCGATCGAGAACTTGGAGAAAATATAAAATGATTTTTTATTCACCGACCATTCTAATAATTATAAAGCACTTCGTAAATTTCTGAATGAGTTTCCTTAGTTACCGTCGCTGTACTGCTGCCAAGAATTTGTCATCATATTGAATTGCATTCTCCAAGTTAAAGCGGTCCTACGATTGTAATTATGTTGAGTTATGATTGAACATTGCCCTTAAACCTCTGTTCTTTCTTAAATGAAAAACAAAACATTCATGGAACTTAGCAATAAATATTGTAGAAAGGAGATACCACAAATCGGTATAAAAACGTGACTTGCGGACGCGAAAGAATTTGTAATATTTTCGTTTGACAGTTTAATCGAAAAGGTCAAGAACCATTCATTCAACTGATAAACTTTTGAGAATACAGAATATAAGTTAAAGTTACATTATGTTAAAAAGCTCAAAACCAAATATTTTTTTCTCATGTTATTCAAGCACAGAAACGTGCCTAGAAAGTCCACCTGCTGAAATTACAATACAAACATTGTTTGTTTACTAAAACCGGGAGTCACGTTCGCTGTTCTACATACAAAACATTGGGGTATGTTTATTTTTGTTTTATAAATAATAGCGTAATATAAAATAACAATCCTGATTTTAAACATTACAGAAAGTTAAATGTAAATTTAACTGAAAGCTGCGGCTAACGATACATGTGTGTCTACTTGAAATTAGCTAAAATTGAGTTATCTAGATTATTTTATCAATCTTTTTAGTCAGATAAACTTAACGATATTCGCGACTCCTTGCCCTATCACAAACAAGCACATTAAATGAATTCAATAAAATAGGTTTTACTCTCCGTTGCAAAAATAATATTAATACCGTTTAATATTATTGGCGTAAATAATATTACCGTGCTAGGTTTATTACTTACGGTAACTATTAATAACATAAGTTGTAATTAAAAAATATTAAATGGTGAAAATGAAATAATAAACTTAAATGCCAAGACTCTAATTAATATAAGGTATAAAGAATCAGAGATAAACATAGGTGTAGCCGGCTAATCGTAATTTTATGTTCACGCCTATGTTTACTGTTAAGAATTTAAGATATTATATACGTAAATATAGCATTTAATTTTCTCTAAGTAGACATTGAGTAGAGCATAATTGCGAAAATATATTTACGTCTTTCTAATGGTAAACAAAACAAAGTAAATCTAGCCATTTCCTAGTACGTGGCATGATATATGTTCTCTTTGAATTATTGCCTATTCTTGGAGGTATGTAAATCTTAGAGTTGTGAGATATCTGACTGAAGTTAATACACGCGTTACGGTTGGACGTTATGGTACCGACAGCAACAACCCAAGCAGTCCATACCTACATGTCACTTTAACTTTATTTTTCGATGTCAATAAATATCTTGATTTGTGGTGTGACTTTATGTGGAATAACTTATAAGTTATAACATATACCTTAAAATACCAAAATGACACGATAAATGCAATATTATGACAGTTACTTTACTTCTACCAACGGGATTTTTATTTAAAACAGTTACGTGCTTAAATTCTAGTTGCAATGAATAAAACAAGTGTGATTCAATTAGGAATAAATCATTTCTTATTTACTTTGTTATTTTATAACTTTGTGTTGTACCTTATATACCCTACATACTTATTATAGCAATTATTTAGGTTTGCAGAGCTGCCCGAGATTAGATTGAAACATATAATGCAATATTTGAAGCTTTCCTCAACCTAAGTGCCTGTACTTACGCTATCTGTAAAATAAATGAACACTATTTATTTCTTTCTTCGGTATACTTAGTCACATACCATATTTTTGTAAAAACTATTATGTCAGACAAGCATTATTTTGGTAACTTCATTCTTATTCTGTCCAGATCTTGCCTGCATGTGACCTCTCCTTAAGCTTTTTCTTAAAGAAAAAGTGACCCTATTATGCAAATTGTGCTAACTTACAAAAAGGTCTTAGTCAGTTATGACACCAGTTTCCCTTACCCATTTGTATGAGTTAAGGATATCGTTTTGTGTGTGCTTCGCGATTTCTAATATTAGACTTATGTTACGATGCAGTATACCGAAGTTTATTACTTCCTCTGGTATAGCTACTTCATAATTAATCATCATTCATTGTTTTTTATTTCTTTTAAATTAATTTTACAAGCGCTTGTCCAATGGCTTCGTAATAATGATTAGTTGTGCCAGGTGAATAGCCTGTGTTGTATGTTGAGAACTAAAAAAACTGAATCTTTGGAACATAAGAGTTAATTCCGAAGATATTATTATTATCTCAAGGACATTAATACTTCAAAATTTTGGTAGACGGTTCTGTCTCACACATCTTTTATTATTTTTAGAAACGAATTTTGTGCAAAGACCATCGTTTTTATGTAGCGTATCAGAATATAAAGGATATTATATGCTTTGGACATAAAACTATTATTACCGACTTGAATAACTTGAAGCAAATTATGCAACATTTTTAATTAAGTAATAATAGTAATCAAACTGATTTTAAAATTACATGCAAGGTCATTTTTTTATTGATACCTTTTTTTATTTTGTCATCTTAACATAATACTGGTTTAATCCAGTATTTAATTAAAACATGCAAATTACTTTATATCATAATGATTCAATCGTTCGTGAATAATATTCACATGTTAAGTTAGTACCGGATTTGTAAAGTAATAAGCAATTAATTAACAGGTTGTCAAATCATAACAACTCATTAATGTCATGTGATAATGATACTGTGATTGGTATAAGGTTGTATGGCAAGGTCTTTTTATTCTGTAGACATAATATCTGCGAATTTTCTCTTAGTCATCTTTATGATATCCATGGTATGAGATGGATGTTGAAATCATATATACTTACTCGTATATCAACCGTAATACTTCGACTTCTCTCCATGTGGTGACGGAGTAAGAATACAATATGTCACCACCCCATCTCATCTATCATCGTTAAAACCGACTGGGACCTTAATGAAATAAAAAGAAGGAAAACTTGAAATTAAACCCTGTACCAATACGTCTGGCTAGCGTGGTGTTAGTAGGCCAAATATAACTCCGTCACGGGAAAAGGCCTATCACTGCAGTGGGACATTGATGGGCTGTTATGATGATGATGAATACTTCGACACTCTTATGACATAAAAGACATCAGTGAGGATAGCTACCTAGTAAAATAAGTCCTTTACTATAGGGATATACAGATTAGTTGCAACTAAAGCCAGAATTTTGTTAATATTTTCTAAAGCATCATGAGATATTAAAGTAGCAGTTTTGAGCTGTGAAAATATGCCATTTACATGACAAAATACTCACCTCGTACACAAGGGACTTGAAATTTGTGGTGAAAGCTCGCCGTACACTTCTGCATACTCTTAGGAGGATAATACTTTGACGTTTGACGTTTGACGGGTGTTGTGTAGCTCCCAAAAATAAAACAATTTCTTATATATTTAACCAGTTATATTAAAGAAAAAAACTTTACAGTGGAGGTTAACAGAGTGAGGAACAATATTAAGTGTGGGCGGCACTGTGCGATACAGTAATATTCGTAAAAACTCAATAAACGATAAGTGCTAAACAGAGTGACATTAGAAAAACAAAAACAAAATAATACAGAACAGAGTGTTACAACAGTGTTAAAACTAATAAAAACATTAATTTATTTATAATATACATATATAGTGGTAATAAAACAACATTAATAATAGTGATAGAAAGTAAAAATTAAACATTAATAACATTTCTCTGTGTGGGTAATCTGTGCCATTGACCCGAGCTACCTACAATCAGCTGTTTATAATACTTCTACTGCTGGCGACACCTAGTGACGAGTAGCGAAAGGACTATCGATTTTGTTGTGAACATCCTAGATACGCCATCTATACAAATCCCGTGGGAATACTTGGCAAACATGTATAAGTGTGGAGGCTGCGGTCGTTTTGCGTCGGCGACAGATGGCGCTAAAAGCATCAGATGTGATAAATGCAGTGCTTTGTATCATAAGGCCTGTGTGAGCTTGCCTACTAAAGGTGCGCCAGCCTTATGGAGCTGTCCTGAGTGCAGGCGCACTTCTTTGAAAGGTAGGACGGACGAGACACCTGTACGAGCTGCACAAGCTGATATAATATGTTGTGGTGATAGTGCTTTGCCTAGCATATCTTTGGGCAACTCACCAGAGCAAGACAACGTGGACACGACGGAGAGTGGTCTCCAACTGATAATGTCTGGAATTGATGGGATTAGGGCTGAGCTGCGTTCTTTCAGGGAGTCGATGGAGATTGAGATGGCTGCGGTAAAAGCTACAGTGGCAAAGTGCAACTCTAGGATTGACAGCCTAGAGTCTAGGTTGCGTTCAGTAGAGGAGAGAGCTGCAACTGTTCCAGCTGTCTCTCCAGTTGATGAGGTCATTGAGGGCTTGAGGCGCGAGCTTAATGACAGAGATCAAGAGCTCCTCTCAAACGACATTGAAATATCTAATGTGCCAGAACTGGGTGGGGAGAGCGCATTGCACATTGTGAAGGTCATAGGAGCAAAATTTGGCGTCTCCCTGGACGATAGCGACATTATCAGTGCGGAGCGAGTTGGCGGCCGACGGATTACGGCCGCGGACGCCGCGGGTCCTACTGAGCGACGGCCGCGCCCTCTTGTGGTCAGGTTGTTGCGTCGTGGGAAGCGTGATGACTTGCTCCGAGAGGCACGAGTGAGACGCGGGGCCACCACTCAGGATTTGGACATCGGAGGTGCTCCAAAACGTTTCTACCTGAACGAAAGATTGACCAAATTCAATAGGCAGTTATTTCGGAAGACAAGGGAAGCGGCTAGTAATGCAGGATGGAGGTTTGTGTGGACAAAGCGTGGATCTGTCCTGGCCTGCAGTAAACCTGGCGATAGAACACACCGGATCAGGACTGAGGCAGACATACAGGAAGTGTTTTATGGAGCCACAGCCACGGTTACAGCCTAGCAGACTTTCAATTGTGTATCTGACACCCCATAGTTCTTTTTTGGCTTTTGCTCTTTATAGATATAGTTTTACATTCTGTTTTATTTGCTTTATCTCTTATTTTAGTTCTAGTGCAAGAGTGTGTCACACCTGTTGCGAGGGATCAGTGAGCCTCTTGTATGTAGGTCCTGCTAACTGCACATTAATGACAACACATTCACAAAACACACTACTCACTACTATACAGAGACACTCTAAAACTGTACATAAACACATTATTATAAACAATAAAGCACTTTTAATCAAACATATTATCAATATACTTTTATACACTTTTCTTACAATATTACATACTGCTATTTATATACATATTACTCTCTTCTCATATATGACTACACATAAATATATACTTAAGCACACTGGCAAATTTATAATGAAATACAATATCAATATATTTGTACTTGTATATACACATGAATGTATACATAAGTTGACTAACATCACATTTATAACAAAACACATCAATATATTTTTACTTAATATACTATTAACAATGAAACATTGTAATATTATTGCCCCTTTTTCACACTACTATGGACCTATATATTATTACTCCAAACACAAATATAAATTACACACAGATCTTTTAATTGACAAAGCAATGGCTTTACTGCATGTTTTGTGGTATGAACAAACCTATTATGTTTCTTGTAAATTCGGTCTCAATGATTGGAAATAGATATCTAAGATTGGGTCTGCTGAATGCAGGATCATTATCCACAAATCATGAGGAGTTTAGAGTTGCTATGAATATTCATAATATAGATATTATGGCTATAAATGAGACCTGGCTAAAACCTGGAGAGGAAGACAGAGCCCCCAAAGTAAGTGGCTACATTTTGAGACACATACCGCGCCCCGCAAGGGTCAAGGGTGGGAGAGGTGGTGGGGTGGGATTTTATATCAAAAGCAGTCTACAGGTACGAACTAGGGCTCACCCTACACATTCAGTCATTGAGCAGATGTGGGTTGCAATAAGCGTGATGGGCAAAAAAATTCTGATTGGCACGGCCTACAGACCTCCTTGGTTTGACCTAGATCAGTTTCTAGATGAATTATCGGATACATTAAATACCCTTGCCCCCTTTGACCAAGTGATGCTGCTGGGTGACTTTAACGTAAACTTGCTTGATGTTAACAATACCAAAACAAAAAAAATTGATAATTTTCTCACATGTATGAATGTCAAACAGCTGGTTCTTACACCTACCCACTTCAAGGGGGACAGTAGTACCCTCATTGATCTGGTATGCACAGACATTAACAACGTCAATGTGACAGTCAACCATGTCAAAGAGCTTGGTCACCATGCAATTATTATCTGTGAAACGGTCTTCACTAAAGTCAAACCTAAACCAATTACTATAACTTATCGACCGATCAAGGACATAGTAGAAGATTGGTTTGCGCATGACCTGGAATCCATACCATGGTCAAACATTAGCAGGATGTATGACGTCAACAATATGGTCCAGACTTTTAACACTTACATTACTTATTTGTATGACACTCATGCCCCCGCTATAACTAGGACCTATAAAAGCAGACCTACCCCTTGGATAACAGATACTGTGCTAAGGTTGTTTAAATTGAGAAATGAGGCAAGGAGAAGATATCATGGTACCAGACTGGAGCAACATCACAGCAGTTATTGTGACATGAAACGACAGGCAGCTGAGGCATTGGGCAGTGAGAAGGCAGCATATTTTAAATATAACATAAATAGCCTAATGGGTAATCAGAAGAAATTGTGGCAGAATCTTAAAAGGGATATAATACCTGCTCATAAGGACCCTCTGCTGCCTTCTCACTTTGATGATCCACACTCTATAAACATGGCCTTTTTGGATGTCCCGGGCAACCGCTACACCATGGTTTCCCAGATGGCATGCTTTGGATCTACTTATTCAGATCAATACACTGCGGCATCATTCAGGCTGTCTCCTGTGGGTTCAGATGAAGTGGAGAAAATTATTAAGGGCATTAGGACAAATGCAATGGGGTTGGATGGGGTCAATCTGGATATGTTGTTGCTCTCACTTCCTGAGACTCTTCAACCTATTACAGACATAATCAATGTATCCATTGCCACACATTCATTTCCTGATATATGGAAAGTCGCAGTCGTGCATCCCATCCCCAAAAATAGTAACCCTCAAACATACAAAGACTTGAGGCCAATCAGTATCCTACCTTGTCTATCGAAGATACTTGAAAAAGTGGTCTACACTCAAGTGGTGGAATATCTAGACCAAAATAATTTACTGCCGGAGCTGCAATCAGGGTTTCGAAGGGGTCGGGGTACGGCAACAGCTCTATCAGATGTTGTGGGAAACATATTGGAGGCGAGGGATGCGGGGCAGGCATCAATATTGGTGCTATTGGACTATTCACGTGCATTCGATTGTCTTGATGTTCCACTGCTTCTCTCGAAGTTAACCAGTTATGGATTCACTCGGGAGACAGTGAGCTGGTTTCGCAGCTATCTTACAGGAAGATCACAGTGTGTTGAGATAGTGAGGGGGGACGGTGCCAGGGTCTGTTCTCCTGCAATACAGGTGGTCAGGGGCGTGCCCCAGGGTTCGATCCTGGGACCTCTGCTTTACATCCTATACACAGCAGACATCCATCACTGCTTTAAGCACTGCAGATACCATTTGTATGCCGATGACACCCAGATATACACATCATTTAAGCCAGAAGACACTGGGGAGGCGGTGGACAGACTGAATGAAGACCTACAACGGGTGGTATCATGGTCACAGGAGAACTCACTGGTGCTTAACGTTAAGAAGACACAGTACATTGTTTTGGGGACCAATGGACAGTTGAGTTCAGTGAAATCAGCAAATCCTCAGATTGTAGTAAATAGTGAACTGATAGAGAGGGCAGACACTGTGACCAGCCTGGGGCTTACAATTGATTCAGGGCTAAGGTTTGAAGAATACATTTGCAAAGTTGCAAGTGCCTGTTTTTATCGTTTGAAGGTTTTATATAATATCAGACCATATCTTAGCATACCATTACGCAAACAACTTGTGGACAGTTTGGTATTGTCAAAATTTAACTACTGTGACACAGTATATGGCCCATGTCTACTCAAAAGAACCGAACATCTTATTCAGCGAGTCCAAAATGCCTGCATGAGATTCTGTGTTGACATCCCTAGGAGGAGCCATGTCACTCCTTATATAAACGAACATAAGGTGCTCAAGATGATTGCTAGGAGAAAACTACACTTGTCCTGTCTCCTATTTGGTGTAATTAACACTCATAAGCCAGCTTACCTGTATCATAAACTAAGTTGGAGGCATGACAAGGAGAGGTACAGCCAGCGCTCTATGGTGGTCCCTTTGACAGTACATAAGTACAGGACCACTGCTTTTAAGGGTTGTTTTAAATATGCAGCAACACACTGTTGGAACTCATTACGGCCACCGATTAGGAATCTGAAAACAAAGCACACTTTTAAACAACATCTTAAGAAACTGCTGCTGGAAGAGCAAATCAAACTTGGACAGTAACAGTGAAATGATCACCTGTTAATACTATAATGGTCTAAGTACCCATCATACACTAGTTTTAATACATAATTATTTATTACATTTAAATTCTTACATCTAAATTACCATTATCCAATAGCAATCTATTTAATTCTATTATATTATATTACATATTATCAAAACCAATAACATCTGCTTGATTGCTTACCTTTTAATCATCTAGTTCTTCCTGCTGGCGTCAGGCTAGCCCTTTTTTACACCCCTTATAAAGCCTGAAAATAAAGCACACTTCTGAATATTTTCTAAAAGAACTGCAAATGGAAGAGCAGATCAGGCTTGGACAGTAGACGAAAGATGATCTCTTGTTTGTTTAATAATGTTTTAAGTTTAACTACTAATCATATACAATTTTTATAATTATATTTTATTTTGTTACATTTATCTATTTAATTTTATTACAATCATTATTGCAATTGCATTATGTTTGCATACCTTATATCCTTCCTGCCGGCGCGGCGTCGGTTGGCCCCTGCCAACACGTGCTAACTGTGTTTGGTGGGTGCTGACTGACGACGACGACGCTCACACAATACACCATAATACTCACGAGCTGTTTACTTCACAGCGTACACTTTTCCTGCATAGTCCATAGTCAGTAGACAATGGTTAGTGGTTTTCTTTCTTTCCACACTTCTAAACATACATATCATGTTACCAATAAACACAAAAAGTTGTCACAAACCACACCACACACACTGAGACAATCATTACGCAATGTTTGTTTTGTTTGGTCTTGTGTTGTAATATCCAACAATAACAAACAAAAGAATTTAAGATGGCGGCCAACAGGAAGCTATCCATACCGCTGCTTGATTGGTCTGTTCAATAAAATAATCAATTGATGGTTTACTATTACTATTGTTTATTTGATTTTTTTAGTGTTTTATGTATGTGTTATATTTTTTTTTTTTTTTTTTATTATTTTTTTATAATATCTATGATATTACATTACATTAAATTTATTTATTACATTACATTTTATTAATTATATGTACCCGTTTCACTATAAGTAGTTTATCGTTTCTATATACATACCACACATTACACACACATTACACGTCCGTCTTACACATTTTAAAGGGCGTTACATCCGGTACCTACTGAAAACCAGCGCTGATTGGCTAGCGGCTGCTTGTCAATCGGCATGAAGCTGAGTAGGGGTCCTATTTCCTGCACAGGTGTGACGTCACAATACAATACTCTTTTAAAGTCTTTTATTTATTTTTTGTTTTTTGTACTGTTCATATCTGTGTAAGAAATAAATGATTTTTATTTATTTATTTATTTATTTAATGGAGGAAAGCTATAAAAATATTAATAAATCAAGTTGAACTTTTCTACCAACAAGATAGACACTTTCTTTACAAATTTGTTTGTGCCGTGCAAGAAGCCTTTGGCAGAAAAGCGCTTTAACGACCCACTGCAGGGATAGACTTCCTTCATTGATGCATGTAAACTGGTAGTCTATTAATACTATAGCCAGACGGATTGGTATAGGGTGTAGTGTCAAGTTTATCTTATATTGTTTTATATGTAGAGACTTATCGCAAACTTTCCCGTAGTCTACCTTTTATGACATACCTTTTATGGTATAAAGGTTCAGATATAAATTGAGACAACTCGGTGGCGCAACGGAAGCGCAAGCGGCTGCCGTGCACGAGGTTGTGGGTTCGATCCCCACGCAGGACAATTATTTGTAAGATGCACAAATTATTGTCCTGAGTCTGGGTGTTCTTTGTGTCCGTTAATTGATGTTTGTAAAAGTCCCCGCGACACAGGGCATGATCCCTAGTGCAGGGATTGTCTTTAAAAAAAAAAATTGCTTAACAGATATCAATCCATACTAAATATAAATGGGAAAGGGTGTCTGTCTGTTTGTCTTTCTTTCACGGCAAAATGGAGCGCCGAATTAACGTGATTGTTTTAAGTGGAGATAGTTAAAGATTTTATTTTGTATAGTGCGGTGCTACCCCCAATTTAACGCGAGCGAAGCCGCGGGCAAAAGCTTGTAAAGTTATATATATTTAAAGGCATATATAAATCAAGTATCAGTTGTAAAACAAAGAATAACCAAATCATTACAACTAACAAGTTCACTTATGAAATTATCAAGTCAGGTTTACTGTGGTTGACCTTGGCATCGCTCCGCCGAATGTGGCCAAACGTTGGCCGAATGACCTCGGTTAGATCAGAACCGCTATGGTTTTTAGTCACGCCACTCGTGACACCACACAATACGTTTCTGTGTATCCTTACAAGGAAGTCAAGATAGAATTTATTTAGTTATACCAATTACTTAATTATGTAAGCCCGGATCCGTTTTTCTTTAAATATTTAGATATGTTTTTTTTATGTATGCAGGGAAAGAGCTCGCTTTATATGGTTTTGTCTTTTATAGCTGCTGTACTAGATGATCATCTAACAGTAATGTCATAGCATTGAATAAAGCCAACCTCACGCTGACCAGTCTGGTTATTGTGGGGTTTTTTGTTAAATTTTCCTGATACTTTTTGATTCGTCACCTTTTCTGAGACCTTTAGGTTGCCATTGTAACACACTGTATTCTTACTATATAAAAAGAAAGAAAGAAAGAAAGATAATGTTTATTAAGGCACAAGCGCAAAGGCATATATAAAATTGTAGGTACATTTTCGTCCTTATTTCTACATAATATAATAACTATAACATAAAACATTTTCTTGTTCTTAAAATCTACCCTCCACCTTAAAATATGCGACAATTAAACATAGAAGAACAGATGAACAGGAAGGACACGTAAAACACAATAAGAGCACGCCTTTCACTCCTGCGCCAAAAAAGGCGTTGGTTCAGTTAATTGTCGTAAAACCCTAAAAGATTTACGACACTGGTTTTCAACCAACACCCTGCAATGACGACACGGATGCCACACGGATGATATAACTACACGTAGATACTATAAACAGAAAAATATTCAGACTACATATACTTTTCTCCATACATCTTAATTTTATCAATTACGTCTACCATTTTAACTTGCTTCGTTCATTTACGGCTAACAAGATGGTTAATATTTTACTTGTACGAGATCGTTTTATTAAGTAAAGTTATAAATACAATTTACCACTAGAATGCACTTTAATGCATTGGGATAGTAGCGTAGCCGCTTCGGTTAGATTCTCACTGGGAATAAATATTTGCCACCCACCACTTTCTGTCCGAGACTTAGTCTAACATTCCCGGGGAAATGAAATGTTTTTCCTACTTAAAAAGCAGCCGGACTGTCTTCGTTTACTCTATGATATGAAAGCCACTTGAATGAAAAACAAACAAAAGTTCTTTCGATTTTTATAATGACGTTTGTTTTATAATTTCTAAACTTACAATTTCATCTTTAGATACAGAACTTATTAATAACAAATAATATGGTAAAAAATTTACAGTCTTGTGTTATACAAATTTATATAAACTATCTCTTAAAATAAACTCCACTATCTTAAAAAGAAAAGAACAAATGAAGCGAAGTCTTATCAACGCAAACTCAAAACTTGCTATCCGCCATTGATCTTAACTTCTCCCGTAAGTTGAAAATACAAAACTGTATTTATCACGAATAGATTTGAGAGCTTTCGGTACAAATGTTTGAAATGATCTTGATTATCTCAAAGACCACGCCCGTGGATAGACTTGTAAACAAAAAAACTTGGCAGATAAGCTTTAGCCACTCGATACTGCAGTCTACGTTATTGATTAATAAAATAAAAGCGTATTGTTTTATAAAATACTTGTAATAATCCAACCTCTTTTGTTCCTGAGCTGTAGCAATACAGAATAGGCGGTAATTATTTTCTCAAACAAGTTCTTCGCTTAGTTAATCTCGAGTCTAGATTTATGTTTATCATTTTATTTAATTAAGACAGTATACGCAATGGTAACAGTTAATTAGTAAAATGTTGTATTTTGTAAATAAGTAAATGATGTATGTTTCATCAAATTGTATTAATTAAAATTTGTAATATGTAAGAGGTACGGAAATGAACTTGACAGGACAGATATTTGGCCTTCTTTGGTGACTAAGTTAGAGGAAATGGCTTTTGATGGATGGAGGCCGTTGGAGGCTTAAAACTATACTTAGTTAGAAAGAAAGGATATTAAACTTCCAAATAAAAATTCTTTCTCTCGCTTAAATAATAGGTATTTGTTCAGTCATTGTCTCCTGATGTTTTTACTAAAACGTTGAGCGTCTACGGAGTGGCGACATTTGTATTCATGAACTGTAAGGAGTGCGCTGCACTCTCTCATGATATTGGCGGTATCGTTAGTTGTACCTATATAAATTTAATCAAAACATTTCTTATGAATAAAGGGTTATTGACATAAGTACATCACCGCATGAATGAAACACCTGAATGACATTATGACGAGTGCAAGTAGTTACGTAATAAGTTGTGTAATACATAGTCACATTTAATTTGTTTAATTTGTCAAAGTTTTGTAGTAAAGTTTATTTCAATCCTAAAAATGCATCGTCGATAAATTCTAAGAAGCTTGATGCAACATTTGATATATTATTCCGTATTATTATTATTTTATTTTATTATTCCGTAGTCTGAAGATGAAAATGTCTACAACATACAATAGGTAAATGGTTTGAAATAATGACGTTAAAAGTATTGCATGTTGTTATTTTATCACGTTTTTGGTAAAATTTAAATAGTCACAGACGTAACTTAATATCAAAGTATCAGTCAAGGTTTTAAAAACTAGTATAACAATGCTTCCGAACATAATTATGCAACATACTTGATCTGATACGATTACCAATACCTTGTTATAATAACAAGTGCCCTAATATCCCCTTACATATCCCATCCCCTACCAATAATACTCCTTTTATCTGCACCTTTCTATTATATCCATAGGTAAAAGTAATATGAGAAACTATCGTTTACCTCCGTGTTGCTTGAATATAAGCAGTATCATTTCATTAAGAGTAATCAGTGTATATTGACTATTTAGCTGCAGGCAATCTTCTCTCGCTTCTCATTAAGGTAAATTAACCTACCAGCAAGCTCTACACATGTTAATGCAATATTTTGTATTTTTTAAACATCATTACAGTACGATATAAGCAATGAAGTAATTGTACATCATAGTTATGTATTGAGACACCGCCTTTGATGGCCACTAGTGAGCATGCCCTCGCGTAAGCTGTAATTGCGCAATTACTCTTATAGAGGTACCTATATCTTTATAAAATACATAACTATTATTCTTCTTCTATAATACTGCTATTGTAGAATTCGTATTCATTATCATCATCATCATAACATCCCATTAATGCCCCACTGCAGGGACGGGCCTCCTCCCATAACGGAGGATCCTTGGCCTACTAATACCACGCTGGTCAGACGGATTGGTATAGGGTTTAATTTTCATTTTCAAGTTTTCCTTCTTTTTATTTCGTAAATATAATATTCACGGATAGAATTCGTATTAAGTACAATTATTTGATAGTAGAGGTCGTAGGACCTACCTTAGGTAATTATATTATTAAACAATCAATGGTATCTATCATTATCACCATTGTGAAATACAACCAAAGAAAAATAAGGGCAGTTAGCCAAACTTGACCATGACCTGGCCCATTTTATGTCCCGATAGTTGTATTTCCGCGAGGTAACATTTTATATTTTCATTAAGCTTGTGGGAGTAACCGCGCCCTTGCAAGCGAGCAGATTGCCAAACAGTAAAAGTACAAAGATGCCAAAGAGAATTATTCAATTAAAAATACATTAAGTCGGATAAAATCTTTTCGAATGAGACATTGAGAATGTTATTACTAACGTGGCTAATAAACCGAAATATGAAACGGTTTCGTCGGCTGTATATGATGTATACTATCTTGACAAAGTGGCTACAGGACACCCTTTAAGGACTTACAGAGATATAATCGCTGATATCCTTTAAATAGGGCAGGTGCGCGCTTTGAACCGATGCAATGTGCGTGTATGACGATATGTATGAGTGAAGATGAAGTTAATTCGCTTTGTGGTACATGACGTTCTGTCGTCTGCCTATAATCACGAGAACGCGAGTTTAATTCATGTGCCATCTTGATACCAATGAAAAGCAAACCATTTTTTTACATATCAGTAGTATTTACGCAAAGGCAGAAGAACTTTTTTTTATTTGTTGCAATTGTAAGGTAATTATTTATTAAATGAATATAGTAATCAATTAAAGAAGGATCTGTCTTTGGTGGATATTTGACCATTTTGGCATTTCAATAAATAACTATGCATGGTGTAAACTACGAATTAACTACGTCCTACGGAATCGTCGGTATATTTAAATATGTCGTATACTTTGAATTACGATCGCTTTAAACAGCTAAGAGCAAGTTCCTTTGCATTATATACTAATTTCATCCCACGCGTATGACTAACGCACTTAGACAGTTCACAGACAACATCTAAACAAACTAAGTAGGCAAAACTCAAGTGAAGAGAGATTGTATAACACAGCGTGGGATTATTTAACAAACAAACGTGTTATCTTATCAATGAAAAGATGCATAAGGTTACTCAATGATTTACTATATTTCGAGAACCTTTGACAGTGGTCGCATTATTCTTAAACAAGTAAGGCTATGCTTGGAATAATAACGTCTTGAACAAAACTAATAGCCTACCCAACAGTTAAACAACTACATAATAAATCTTACTTTGCCCCATGTGTGTCGTGTAGGTACCTACTATTATATTTTATGTAACGGTTTATACCTGTTTCTTTTCGTGACTTCTGAATAAGACTTTTTATTCACATTCTGTAATCTTTTGAAGTATTTAATGAAGATCACGTAGGGTATACAAAATTCGTGATTTTCATTAAACGTCAAAAGAAACAGATCTTTTTGTTAACATGCAACGTTGTAAATTCGTGAGATGAACAAGATTAAATTCAGCGTTTGTAATAAGAGCAACTAAGCTGTATTTGTCCAAGATGCCATCAAGCGCCCGCAGAGGATTGTCCTACATTACTAAATGCCTTTAATTTCCTGACCAAACAATTATCTCTTTAACATTTGACCGCTTTCTTTGTTAGTACAGAGAATAATTAGTTACGTAACTTCCTTTATGTCTTTCGTCTTGATTACTCGTTTGTTGAATGAGTCGGCACTTGTACTAATCCGACGTAAATTATGGCCTATAACTATTCCGAATATCCCCAAAAATATTACAGTATCTGTGCATACGGGCGGTGTCCTAAGTATTATTACCAATAATTGAACTAATTTAACGACTTGTAATCCTTGATATATTGTATAAAAGAAGATTTAATGATCGTATCGGGTTATCTATACTACTAATATTATAAAGAGGTAAAGTTTGTGAGCTTGTGGCGTTGTAGGTAGTATTCTCTGGATCTAATGAACTGATTTTTAAAATTCTTTCTGTGTTGAATAGTCTATTTATCGGGAAGTGGCACAAGCTATATAGTATCACGCTGTGACTAAAAGGAGTGGAGCAGTAATGAAATATGTTTAAAAAAGGGACGCGTTTTATTCGCCGCCCAACGAAGTGGGCACGGGTCAGCTAGTTTATTACACACATCAAAAAAGTCTAAGCAACATGCATGATATTACAAATTTACCATTTATATTAATTAATTTCTAAGTATTTACTCACTCAAAGTGTATAGGTAAGTAAACTTTTTTGTTATTGATGACATACTGGCTGGTTGTAAAAAAAAAATTTCGATTATGTTTTGTTTTTTTTTCATAAAATTCAAATGACTGCGAATTTGTTTGAATTTGAGTGCATGTTAATTGCTACG
The DNA here is from genome assembly GCA_905475405.1 of Schrankia costaestrigalis. Lineage (NCBI taxonomy): Eukaryota > Metazoa > Arthropoda > Insecta > Lepidoptera > Erebidae > Schrankia > Schrankia costaestrigalis. The sequence goes on from FR997830.1 coordinate 6,883,951, forward strand.
TTTTAGTCTTGATTTTATAATTTTACCAACCATTTAAATACAGTTGGCGACAAAATTGAATTGTTAGATATTCTTTACGTCATGGAGCGACGTCATTTGACGGCAGATGAAATGCAAAGAGCTGTAGGGATGTTGCAAGCGGGAAGTAATCAATCTCAGGTATCTCGACATTTTGGTATTCATAGAAGTGTTATTTGTCGTCTTTGGCAGCGCTACAATAATACAGGGGAACCCGCTGAACAGCATCCAGGCCGTAAAAGGAGTACAACCACTCGGCAAGACCGGTACATACAACTGACTGCAAGACGCCAGCCGATGTTAACCGCTCGAGAGATAAGTTTGAGGCTACAAAATTCAAGTGGTGTTGATGTAAGTCCCCAAACTGTGCGAAATCGACTGCATGAGTACGGCCTACGAGCTCGACGCCCTATCAGGTGCCCACCGATACGTCACAGGAATCGCGCTCGTCGAAATGAATGGTGTAGAGAACGCATAACATGGACCCAGGAACAATGGGATAAAATTATGTTTTCCGATGAGTCGCGATTCGGGTTTAGGCCTGATACAAGAAGGGTGCGAGTGTACCGTCGACCCGGAAATACTGAAAGACTCAGGTGCGTTCAGGAAGTTCATCCATACAGCGGCTCAACAGTTATGGTATGGGCGGGTATTATGAAGAACAGGCGAACTGAGCTCGTTTTTGTAAATGGAAACATGAACGCTGAAAATTACGTTGAGGATATTCTCAGACCTTATGTCCATCCATTTGCACAAACCTTTGGCTCCGATTTTACGTTAATGCATGACAATGCGCGTTCACATACAGCTCGGCGAACCAGTGAATACTTGGCAACGGAGAACATCCAGGTATTGCCCTGGCCTGCACAATCGCCAGACCTCAACCCCATCGAGCACGCATGGGACATGCTCCAGAGACGTGTTTTGAAGGACTTGGACGGAGTGACAACAACCCAACAGCTGAAGGATTTGCTACAATTCCATTGGGAGCGAATACCGCAAGATGACATAAACAGTCTCATTAATTCAATGAATAATCGTTGCCGACAAGTTCTGAATAGCAGAGGAGGCCATACTTTGTATTAAATTGTCCTATTCTTTCACAATAAATTCATTTTCTTAAGAAATTTCAATTTGTAAAAAAAAAGTTTAGTTTCTTATGTACCTGTATATTCTAATATTGTTAATTTCTGTTATTAAAAGAACTTATAAAGAAAACAGCTGTTATTTTTACATCATAGAACCCTAAAAATATTATTTTAAAAATAAAATACAACGTTATAATTAAAATAAATGGTAAAATAAATTAATATAAATGGTAAATTTGTAATATCATGCATGTTGCTTAGACTTTTTTGATGTGTGTATAAAGACTAATGAGACATAACTAAGTATTTTAAAAAATCCACTTGGTCTCTTCTACAAGATTGGTACCTACTACGTAGAAATAAATACAGTTTTATAATATTAAACCATAATATCTTCTTCTTACTAAACCATAATATAGAATCTATTCTAAATGTTATGATTATATCTATTGTTTAAATGAATAAATATTATATTACGTAATAAAAATATTGTGATACAGATATTATAATAAGACAATAGCTAAACGGTCGCTTTCCGCCCCGCGGGAACCTCCGCTAAAAGTAAGACTTACCTGTACATAAAGAGAAAAGGAAAAGTATATGAGTAGCACTGAAAACCAAGAAGTATGCATGATATAAATGAATGTAGTCGAAACAATTCAAATTTGTAAGGATTTTAGTACATGGTTATCAGCGGCGTCTACCCATGGAAAAAAAACAGTGACACAATATATTCTAGTAATAAAAAAGTATAATAATCTTCATAAATATATTCTCTACTCTACTCGGGGCCGTCTAGTCCTAAACTAAACAGAGCATATTTTATTATACTGACACTATACATTATGTTTCTTATATATTTTTCTACACACATACCTACTCATTTTACCCATATAGAAACCAAAGTGAAGAAAACTTCATTTTTTTAATATTTAATAATTTGTAATACTACATTGTTATAAGAAACACACCTGAACCACCCTGTTGTGCAAGAGCTGTCAGCTCTCATTATACAAACTGCTAGTCGACTGTGACTAACTCATAGTCATAAAACAGAATTCTATATCACATCATCCAAATTTAATCTCAAAGACTGTGTCTATACAGTCTAAATTTATTAATTGTAACATCATGGCTAGTGCATTCTCAGGCACAGGTTTGACACATGCGTAATATTCTCGAGCAGACAGATGCAATGTAGCCGACAACCTCAAGACACTCAAGGCTAGCGAGCACCATGCTGTGAAATAAATCGTACACCAATGCTTCACACGGGACTTATAGATAACCGTGTTGACAGGCAAAAAGAACCACAACTTCACACCAGGATTATAAACCAGATTAAGTAATTTCTGATTTCAGTTCAATTCCGTCGATAGAATTCACATAAAAATTTCGCTGTTCAGTTTCTATTTCATTTGCATTAGGTAAACAATAGCCAGTCGTCACAGTGAGTGAATTTTCGATTTTGAGCTAGAGCTAGCATGAAGTACATTGCACCTGTAGCCATGGTTAGCCAATTAATGACCGTTATATAACTATGGTTAGTTTAAAAATTTGACATGATTCCTTCGCTGTAGGCAGTATTATGGACGCATAATTTGATAGTATCTAATAGCTTTGGAAATGAGCTCCGCTGAGCGGCCGGCTTCGTTAATTCAATCACGACAACAAATTAACTGCAGGCTTCAACCGACCTCCCTTTTGTACCTGATAACATACAAGTACACCAGTGTAATAAGCTATCAACGAAGTTTGCTAGGTAATTTCAATAAAAATTTAATCATTCAGTTTGATGATAAATCTAAGGTAAACGTTTAAGACTATTAAATATCAGAATTACAGGAAAGAAATTACAGGAAGTTAAAGAAACTTGTCAGTAGGATTGAAAAAAACATTGCTTAAATTTTTGACTGCCAAAGTTTTGTCAAGACCTAGAAATATTAAATTTTATACTATTCTTGTTATCTATGGAAAACTGGGACAGTGAAAAGCTCTCTGTTGTTTCTTTTATAATAATAAAGATAAACTGCCCTCCTACATTAGAAGAAAGAAAATTTGAACCCAATTGTAAAACGTATCCCGGATATAAAGGGACAACGAATCTAATATTAACCCATTGTAAAAGTACTAGAAACAGATTGCCATCTCCTTACTTTTTCAGTGAATTGAAAAAGACGGTATCGGAAAGAATAAATGTCGCTGTAGGGTAAATATTTTTCAAGGAGTGAACGGGGAAAAGAAAACCAAAAAAACAGGCGTTTATTGTTGTCTTTTGTTAGAGTTATCTTTATGGTGTATACGTAGTGGTGTGAAATATACATATCTTTTACGTGTTGTAAATTTGTAAATAATACACTCGTACCTGTCGACTAGGGCTCAATGGGGGTAATAATAAAGTGAAGCCTATATGAATTAGTGTCTGTTATGAACATATTAATATGAAACAATCTATAAATATGCTACTGGCGATGGTTTAATAGGTAACCATATAAAAGCACACAGAGTGTTCGATTGCAAAGTTACGCTTTTAAGTGTCGTACTTTGAACAAAGGGGCATTCGTATCCACGGCTCTTGACATGGAAAGGCTTTTTTGCTATTCGCGATAAGGAACAGTTACCGAGAGCCCGATATCGCGAATGATTGACTACTATGCCTTAACACTTTGTTCTTTAAAAGGGTTCTGTTAAAGCAAGAATACACAAGTGACCGAAGCTTATAAAATATTCAGCTTTATCTGTTTGTTTACTATCATTTGAAAGCTTAAGTACTTAACTTTACGAGTCGTGTATGCTAAGAAATACTTTATTTATCTCTTGAATGAAATCGTGAAAAGATTTAAATGTAAAGTTTAGTTATTTACTTGGAAAGTTAGCGTTTTAATAAAGTAATTTAATATAATATTTCTTACATAATCACTCAACGTATTCCAGGTTTAAGCTAAGCAGATCTTATACTATTCCTACTACACAGCGCAAAAATGTTACAAATTAATACTTTAAAAAAATATATTACAAATACTTGTTATTTTCTTTTTAATTGTATTTCTAACACCAATCCAAATAGGTTCTCTATTTTGTCTCATAATTTTTTTATCCATAATCTAAGGTGTCATAACATTTTGTGTCCGAATCATCATGTGTCCGAATGGGAGCTAGCCCTAAATTCATGTCTTATAATATCACTTGTCCGAAAACCTAAATCCCTAAACATAACATGACCTAATTTTTTTTGCTATAACCATCACAATCTATAATATTTAAAAAACATAAATTCTATATTCTAGTTTTACATAAAAAAAATGTTTCTGGCACTCGCCGGCCGCTGCCGCGGCACGCTCGCTTCGCTCGCTCGGCTCGTGCGCGTTGTGGTCATCATACTAACCTAACCTAACCAACTATTTCTGACTTTTGCCCTAATATTTTATTTTAGGACATATGACTTTATAGCAAGAAAAAATAGGATATGTAATAATTATAGTACCCCATTTTATGACACACAAGTATTATAGGTAAAGACGATTAGGTAATATACGATTTCGTATACGCGAACATTATGGAAAGTGATGATTATGGTAAACTTGTTTGGGATTATGATTTTCGGACGCTCGATATTCGGAGAAGAAACGGACTACCATCCAAATATGGTTGTCGACATTTGAACAAGGAATTTCATTTAATGTGAGGTTTGTGATGCGTATAATTTTACAACGGCTGTATTTTGAAGGGGCTCGAGGCGCCTGACAAATTGCACAGCCGCCGCACAAAGTACGAGCGCGTGAAAATTCAATTTACCAAAGTAGTTTCGTGGAGCGCGAATTTTTCTCATAACATCTAATTATCATTTTTGAAGATTATATTTTTCAAGTATATGTTCTTCATTTTTTCTACATACTTGCTGGTTTTTCTCCATATTTTTACCAGAATCCTTTTTTTTTTTAATTTTGCTATATTTAACCTGTCTCTTTCTTGTTTATAAATGAAACCACATAAGCGTTTACCTGTTACATTATTATATTGTGTATAGATTCTCCTCCTACAAACTGCATAAGCAAATAGAAATGCAAATACATAATTAAGAATTAACTTGTTGTATAAATGTGGTGGTGGACCTCACAGGTGATACCGTGTGCCTGAAGCTAGTCGTGAATGCTTGGTTGCGACCACCTACATCACAATTTATACTTTGCAACACCAATTTCACTATGAAATAGTAAAACTATTTTATTAGTTTCTAGAATCGCATCGCAATCGTGTCTCTATATCGTAAATGTACTGAGAAGATCGACGACACACGCGTCTGTCTACGACTTACCATAAATTATTATGTTGATATACCACGCACATTCACATAACCGCCATCTAGTCTTAAACTAACAAGATAATGTACTATGGATACTAGACAAGACAATCGATACTAGAAACGTACTGTAGATATAGTCGAATGCAATTTACAAAAAGTTTTGGATTGAGCGGAAATTGGAACTTGCGGGGAGAGATCTCTGCATAGCTCTGCATACCCGTTCCCTTATGCTACAGGGGTCACCATACTTATTTTTCTTATATAGATTCATAAGCTCGGAAAGCTGCTTCTGTAAAGCTATAATCATTAGCTCTAAAATAACCTGTTTACCTTATATTTCTAGATAAGCACTAACATATGAGGCTGTAATACGGTGACGGATGCTGTATATCGTGTTACCTTTAAACTAGTTCCACATATAGGTGTATAGCTTTCGGTAAACCGGTACTATAAGCTGGGCGGTGACCGCTAGTTGCCGGAAGCCCGCCACCTCGTCCGTGTCGTGGTATTCGTGGTCACGAGATTGACAGGCCAAGCGGACTTTGCAAATACGCAAGCGCGGTCTTATGCCACTTCCTTGTGAAATTCCTCACATTTAACATTTCTTCCCATTACCACGTTCTTATAGAGTTTTTCTATTAACATTAGTTAAAAGACTAAATGAACATACATCAAGTTGTAAATATGGATGTCTCGATGCTTGCTAACGGAAAACACGAACATTTAAAACTATCTTATGCTTTTTATGACATTGCTCTTTCAATTTTATATGTTTTTCTAATTACGATGTTGGAGCCTCATTCTCTTGTCATACTTTATTATCTAGATATGTTTAAAAAAAGGGTTAAAAGTGTATAAAACTAGTGTACGAACAAGTTGCTTTAAGATATTATTTCAATATTACTATAATCTATAAATTCATTATATTTAATTTTACCTTTACCAATTAAAATGCGAAAAAAAATAGATTGTCGATAAAGTAAAATTGTGTATAATGATTTGTTTAAAGATGCGGCTGTACAGCTTCTGAGCTATAAAATGTTAAGAAAAATATAAACATACAAATTACTTTTAGATAGGTAATAAATTCCCAAAGAAGTTCGAAGCAATTCCAACATATTCGTAATAGTAAAGACCGGTTTTAATTATAATTCTCAAAGTTTTCGAAAAGGTGCATATTACCCAACACCTAAGCGCAAACGGGATTCTTTTATCTTATCATAGCGATGGTGCAGTAAAATTTAATGAGACAGGGCCTGGTCATGCAGTTAGTCCCGCTAATCGAAAGCTTACGGTTACTCCGAGGATAGGGATGTAAAATGCAAACTAAATACATAATCAATATGACTTCAAAATGTAGAAAGGTATACCGTCTAACGGGAACAGTGCTATCTCCATTTTTATACATTTGTAATTCCGTTTGACCGAGTTTGAATAAACAAAGCATTTTCCTTAAATTGTCATCGGAGGAACAACTAAAGTCATTATTTTTCATGCCATTTTCCATGTCCCTATTTTAGCTGAACAACTTTTTTTTATTTTCAAACCATTCCTGTATTTTTATGGCGTTTATTGCCTTCGTTTCTTGTAAGCAGACGATTTTAGTAATAATTATGTTGATATTTTTGTGATTTTATTATGAAAATAATTGTAATTTTCTCTTTTGCGTTTCTTAAAATTCAGCCATTATTTAATTTATTATCATAACGTATTTTCGTTGGAATACATTTTACAGTATGTCTCCACCCCGTTTAATCCGAAGGAAAATTTGCGCGATGATTAAATTTCTAGTTTTCGTTCCTATAGTACTTAATTTCATATTACGTCACACACGGAACGAGCATTTAGTAGTAAAGTATTTGCACGCTTACATTGTCAAAAATTGCAATGATAACAATATCTAGCATAGGTCCTTGCTTACAATGGGCTGACCCACAATATTTGAGACTTTGGTCATGTCTAATGATTTCATGTAAAAGCTTTGTTTATATAAACACAAACTTTGTAACTAAAAGGAAACCATCGATCATTTTTTTTAAGATGTCAGGTAAAATACCTGTTACTACCTTAAGTGGGTAACGTCCCTTGTGTACGTGTCATTGAGAACTTAGCCGTTAGTAGTATAAGTAGGTATTGACTTTGATATCTACGGTTTATTTTTTTTCGAAGATGTAGACTCCGTGTAATTATCAAGTAAAAAAGAACCAATGGAATCGAAGGGGCCTCTAAAGAAAGTAAAATGAAAATCAATCATACCAGCCTGGTATTAATAAGCTAAGGTTTCTATCATCTCTGAAAGAGGCTTCCAAGTTTGGGTGGCCCTATGCACAAAAAGACCAATAAAGGAACTTCGACTCTTCAAGTACATATTTGTCGATATTGTTCCGTCATTCGATGTAAACGTTCGCTTAATTTGCTTTCTTTCGGGATTAGATGAGGTCGCGACACTGTATTCTAAGTTCGTCACCACATGGGACATGTAGTTTCTATTATAAAACCACTTAATTCATTGGATCAAATGACATGCATGTCTTTGAAATATAATGTTTATTTTTATTGTACCCAATGTGAATTAACTTTGACTAATCAACATTTTATGGTACTTATTCGATGTTTTAAATTAAGCAATACTGAACGGTTCAGTTACCTAACGTTTCCTATAAGTGGTTTATAGTAGGGGTCATAAATAAAATACTTTTAAGATTTTTATTAGCCACATTCTCTGTGAAGTTTATATCTACAAGTCTTATGTGGTCAATAAAATTAAGTATACATTTTAATGGAAATCTGTGACTTTAAGTATTACAAGTACTAACTATAAAATAAGCACCTGTAAAAAGTATTAAACTCCCGCTGTCTTTATGCTTAGGGTTCCTTTTTATATGGGATACCTGTCCTTACCGTTCGCTCGTTGACTTTGACCTAGCGGATGTGCTAGACTTCATACATGAGCCGGTCAGTCAATTTAAACTCACGGTATTCTTCTTTGACCTAATCTTTGGGGTTAATTATTTACAAAAGGCAGATGTATTATTCTCCGTGTGGTGACGGAGTAAGAATACAATATGTCACCACCCCATCTCATCCCATGGGTGTCGTAAAAACCGACTAAGGGACTATCCGTGAATATTATCTTTACGGAGTAAAATGTAGGAAAACTTGAAATTAAACCCTATACCAATCCGTCTGGCCAGCGTGGTATTAGTAGGCCAAGTATCCCTCCGTCACGGGAAGAGGCCCGTCCCTGCAGTGGGACATTAATGGGGTGTTACGATGATGATGAGATGTATTATTACGCGTTAATCTTCACATAGGTACTGTAACCACTTCTATCAATTTTATTTATTAAGTTCGCACCTGGAAGATTTTGTATTAATATTGACCTTTAGGTCGTAACCTGATGTGATAAATGCTATACTATACTACTATAGCCTATATACCTTAATGGAATAATTGGTTTAGCCAACGCAAATATAATTACGTCTACCAATTAAAACTAGCAATCCCAGAGATCAGTGCGCTCAGACAAATAAACACTTCGGATTTTTGATACTATTATAGATTCTAAGCTAGTTCAGTAGCAATTCCTTATTCAGCGTTTATACCTTTCTCTTTATGAGATAAGGTATTATACTTTTTTGTTACCTCGTGGGCATTGTTTGTTATTTTGTATATCAGTAGAAGAATAGTAAGTAAACCATAATTTCGCCAAGGCCTACTCGATATGACCATTGTCTTTTCGCTGTCACCTATACTAGTTCAGTCTCGTGTGTATTACGTAAAATAAAATATAAAGCTCAGTACTTGTGGAAATGTAAGTTGTATTAACAAATAACCTACATTTGTTATCTTTCGTCAATAAGCTTACGTTTCTCAGTGAAATAAATAAATCTGTGTTCATACCAGTGTCCTGATTTGGCGAAACGGCTACTGTAGACCGCTTGTTAGCTAGTGATTTATTAAAACATTGTACTCGGAACTACGGGGCTGGGCGTATGAATGTGAATGCACCGTTGCACAAGCCCGGTTACTTGTATTTACTAGTCCGTAATAAAAGCTCATTTTAAAAGTAAATACACAATGCCATGGCTTTCGTTTGCTTGGCATTGTACCTGTTGATAGGCATTCGAACCGAATAATAACTGACTAAGAATGGGTTAATACAGCTATTATATTTCTTAAGGAGGATTTCAAGGCAGACGACTTAGCTTTCAGAATGCGCCTTCACTTATATAACTTTTTTGATTCGATTTTGAGCTCTATTACAACATTTTCTTGTATAGATAACCATTCGTGAGCCTTCCCATTATTACCAAAGCCAAGATAAGCATTCTTTCTTCAATAACTACAAATCCCGCATCTATTCACACAGCAAAGTTATCCTTTATACTCGTCAAGACAACGTTCAAAAGGGCGTTTTCAAAAACTATTGAATAGACATCTCACAACGTTTTGTTTTCAGTAAGATCCATTTGTACACTTGTTGCTTTACCCTTTGAACTATTTATATATAAATATACTTGTTTATTTCAATAGGCAACAGACAGTTATTCTAACGAATGTTTCTTGGACATGCAAGTTATTCGTGATGTACTCACATATAAATGAAATGTTTCACTGAATATGGAAAATGTCTTAATCTGATCATGTTCACGAATATGTTACTGTAAGCCTTGTGTCATGTAAGCTTGTGGTGGTTTAAGCTACATATGCTACTGCATTATGCTCGATGATGGCTAATCTTGCCATTCAAAAAAGCGAATCGAAAGTTAATAATTAGCAGCAATATTAAATCGCACAAGATAATTCCCATAATCAGTAAATAAAGTTCCCAATGTTGGGTACAAAGTTACGTACTAGCTGATCCAAGATCACAAAAGGAAGTACATTTAGCCTTTTGCCTTTTACAGGCGTGAGACGTCATCCAAAACTGGTTTTGTAATTATACCACATGGTGTTCCTAAGACTGTGCCAATGCCCGTGGTAACAAAAAGTGAGTGTGTGTTATTATGACTAGTCGAAGTGGTAACAAAAAGTGAGTGTGTGTTATTATGACTAGTCGAAGTGGTAACTTCCGAATATCACTCATTTACTATGAAAAATAAAACGTTCAAGCAAAATTGAAACAAATAACTCTTTCATATCTCCTCTTCATATCCAACATCAAATTACGAACACCATAGATAAATAACAACAAACAAAATTGTCTATTCCTGAACGTAACGAGAAACACGTCATAAAACCAGAGACACGAACAGATTACTCGTAATCCTGAGCGACAGTAAATAAATGTGTACGGTATTTGGTTCTATGTCCATCAACATGAGAAGTTCTTAATTAATTACATACATATTCCATAAAGCTAATTATTTATACCATGACCTATTTTATAAGCCGTTTGTCATGCTGACTTAAGAGTCATAAGACACGCTTGATCCCTACAATTTAGGTATAACTTAAACCGACACGACTAAAAGAACTTTGTATAATAGCTTGTTGCAATAGAAAATCGTATTATAAAAGATCATCGATGATGATCCCAACTTATTCTTGTGCAAAGTCTTTAAACTTTTAATGCAATGCCTAGAATATTCGAGTATTGATGAACATCTAAACCCGTTCTAAGCTTTTCACAAGTTTCTTCCAAAGCCATATACACTAACAATTAACACGTCATCTAATAATTGCATCAACCAACATATTTTATGAATGAATGCCTTTAAAAAGGTACACACAAGCTCTACATCATCGGTATCAGACCGTAACGCAAATAGGTTAACAACCTTGATTTGTATAAGCGTTGAATGAATATGAGGTGTTGCACAAACTGTTGACCTAACTATACTAGATTACACTTGTGTAATATACTCTCGGGATCTAGTACATTTACGTAAATTGTTTCATAAAATAACGCTCGGGTGACTGCTTGCTTCTCATATTAATTATCTCTGAGGTATTGATGAAATTCGTTTCGTTATACTATTCAATCGAACTGTCACTTAAGTTTTATGTTGTCGCAATGACTTTCTTAAGATTTCTAGTAAAAGTCTACCACTCTTCATTAAATAAGACTAATAAATCTATATCTATACTTATAATAAAACTGTAGAGAGATCAATTCTGTACATTGAATATATGTTAAAAATTAATATTGGAGGATGAATGGTGATCGATACTAATGCCAAAAATGCAATCAATAAATTTTTTGTCTGTCTGTCTGTCTGTCTTTCTGTCTGTCTGTCTGTATGTGCACGCATGGGTCAAAAACTACTGAAGGCATTTTAACCAAACTTGGTACGATTGTAGTCCATACTCCTGGGCAGGTTATAGGCTGTATAACATAACGCTAAGACACATAGAAGCTGAGCAGTGACGAAAAATTTGAAGCAAGTCGGTTGAAAAAACGCGCGTTCGAGCTCTTATCATCGCATACGTTGATCATACGCCAAAAATATGTATTACAAAAATAATGGTCTTCAAAAGATGTACGAAAAAGTCATGAATAGTATATATCTATCTTTTATATATTAGCCACAATAACCTGTTTAATCGTTAGGGTTTTCTTCAAAGTGTATTAAATACATAAATATATTGTAATTTGCATAGACATATCTTTTTCAAACTCCCATATTTCAAAAGTACACTTTAATACCTTATTCATAAAAAAAATATATAGAAATCGGTTTATAAACACACAAGATTTAGATGAAAGAAAATTTACAAATGTCGCCGCGCCAGTATGAGTACGGCTGTACGGTTGATTTTTGTTTAACGTCCGAAACGGCCAACCACTGCATCTATATAATTTCATTCACATTGACTCTTAATGCGAACGGACGTGGTTCTTATTGACTCTTCTCGGAATAAGCGCGCTTTAGATATTAAAATACATAGATACGTAGTTTTTAGGTATTAGGTTTAAAGTAGGTATCTATCTATACTATAATAAAACAATCGGAATCGGATAAGTAATACTCGAGATATCGCTAGATCTCTTTATTAGAACAGTCCAATACAAATCAGGGGTCATGAAAAATGGATTGTTTTTTTGAATGAATTTAAATTTCGTTTCTTTTATTCACGAGATGGCGTTACCAGTAGTAATCATAAAAGAAATGAGTTTTTAAATAATCTATAACTATTTTATTATTAAGTGCTATTAATAAATTATTCCTTTTAAATGTTAATAAAATTAACCATGAATCGTATGTGTAATATCAATTATAAGTCTTCACACTAGCCTTTAAAAATATCAATTTAACGGACACAAAGAACATCCAGACTAAGGACAATAGTTTGTGTATCACAATTGTCCTCCATGAGAATCGAACCCGCGACCTCATGCACGCCAGCCATGTAATGCGACCGCCGCGCCACCGAGGCAGGTAATTCTGCCGCACCATAACGTGGCGTGCAAATGTATTCATTCATAATTCAATTCATAACAACATTAACTGCACTTGCTCCTATATACAATCTGTTGATACATACACTTACTTGGGCCTAACTGTGGATACACATTTTAACTGGAAGCCACATGTTAATCAGGTTTGTGATAGGTTGAGGTCAGTATTAGGCAAAATGTATCAGCTTAAGCAAGTCATAAACAAGCCCACTATGTTAATGATATATTACTCACTTGCAGACTCTGTATTAAGCTATGGCCTAAGTATATATGGTCGCACATTTGTGTCATACGTGGAAGAAATAAAAGTTATTCAAACAAGGCTTATTAAATATTTAGTAAGTAAAGATGTCAAAATAATGTGTAACAAAGACTATAATAAATTGTATCCCTTGTGTAAAATATTACCTATAGACTTAAAAATTAAATTCCTTATAGCCATTGAACAATATTATACAGATATATATAAAATAAGGATAGAAAATAAATATAATACTAGAAATGTAACAGAAAAAAAATTAATTAAACCAAAAATTAAAAATTATTACGGAGAGAGAATGTCTGAATACATAGTACCTAAAATATATAATGAGATAGATATGTTAAGAGAGGAACCAAAACTCAGTATTGATAGAATTAAGCAAATGTTAAAGAGATGGTTGCTCGGTGAGTGTGACCCCACCATCAGTGAGGTCCATTACAGCGAACAATAAGAAAAAATAAAAACTGTTTTAAATTATTAAGTGATAAATATTTAATTGTTTTATTGTTTAAGTTAATGTATAGATTTAAGATAACTATGTGTTATAATTTTATAAGTATAAGGTAACGAGCGTATCTCGCCAACAAGCTGTCGCTTGGCGAGGAGTTTTATAATTTGTAACTGTTTATTTTTATGAATAAAGATTTAAAAAAAAAAAAAAAAAAATTAATTAGCGATTATCCGTGTGGTGACGGAGCAAGAATACAATATGTCACCTCCCCATCTCATCCCATGGGTGGCGTAAAACCGACTAAGGGACTATCGGTGAATATTATCTTTACGAAATAAAAAAGAAGGAAAACTTGAAATTAAACCCTATACCAATCCGACTGGCCAACGTGGTATTAGTAGGCCAAGTATCCCTCCGTCACGGGAGGAGGCGCGTCCTTGCAGTGGGACATTAATGGGCTGTTATGATGAAATAAGCGATGTCATTTATTTTAACTTACAAATTTGACAACAGATGGCATTGTGCCTGTGACGTCATTTTCAGTATCGCGGTACATTAAGATTTTACTTGAAAGAATGACGTTCGCTCATGTCTTTCAGTATAAGTTTAGACACAGTCTTCATAGATCTGTTTTTGAAAAGGTTTTGGTTCGTTCGTTAATTTTACAATTCGTGTGTAGGTATATCTGTTTGTTATAAGGTTTAAAAAACGATTTTTCAGTAATAAATCGAATTGCGAAGTAAGTAACATCCGCCACGCGAACGAAGTCGCGGGCACAGCAGCTAGTAATTAAATAAAAGTTTACAGTGCCCAATCGTAACTGAAATGAATTCATACTTCTTCCTTTTGTTGTTATGCACAATCTCTCTCCTCGGTAATTTCAGGGCTCCTGCTTTTACCTTGAATTCCCTGACTGTTAATACGGGTTCACTATGTAATAAGAAAAAGAATCTCCCTTCTGGTAAAGTAGCTATATTTTGAGGAAGTTCATTATCCACCTCCTCGTTTAACGAGTAGCTAGTTTCAGGTACTAGTGATAAATTATTACTGTATTAGTTTAGCACCTATTCAGCTGTTAAAATAGGTCTATGATTAAATGTTTATGATCAAATGTTTATGATCAAATCTGCTAGAAGTTTAGTCAAACTTGTTTAAGTAAAGGCTATTCGCAACAACTCAACTGTGTTTTAGTGGAAATTGCAGACTTTATCACGTGAAACCAGAGGAATATTATGGGTTTCATTAAAGTTAATAGTTTCATTAACACGTTTAGTAATAGCGATAGTGGTATATTAAAATGATTTATAATTCATAATTATAATTTCTTTATTAAAATGAGTTAGGTTAACCTGGAGGCTATTTTTCAGTCATCACTGCCTGTGCAGCCACCTAACAAATTTGTAAATGCATAGTATAACAACAATTTTACATATCAGTGTAAAAAGGTCAACTAATTACGCGTTCTCGTATAATAAGTACGTATACAAAGTGTAAATTAAGGACAATGTTCTTTCACAAGTTGTTACGCAACAAAAGTAGAACTGACTTTATACGGGTGCGCTGACGATGCCCATGCACAGACCTATTTTACCGATATTTATGATAAGCGTCTGCATTGTGTCTCGATTCTAGGGTTACCAAACTATCTACGTAAAAAAGAAAGAAAAGATTTGTCCAAATCTCAGCCGAATTTCTCTTAAAAATACATTCATCATTTTGGGGAAATATATATGCTTCTTTGAAATATCCTCACTCAGCAAAGGGTATTTTTCTAACCGAACTCTTGAACTAAATTGATAATAAAATGGTTACTATTTGTTCGGGACTGTGCGTTTACTTCCGAATCAAATCAAAGCTCAAATACAGTAGAAAAGGCAAAGGAAAGTCACGTCAGAATCTGTCTGACCCTTGTAACCCCGTATACTTAGCCTAGTTTTCTTCATAAGCTACAAATTTCTGATTGGCTAGAATATTATTATTGTGTTGTGAATTTCTTCGCAAATGCTTACCAAAGCGCACAGTTACCGCTTGTTGTCCGTATTATGCTCTTTAACCGGTAGCCCCATTTAACCAAATCCCCATGTAATTGCAGTTATGTCGAGGCATTATTCTAAGGCTATCTATTATCGCTTACTCAACGGCTAATGAACTTTCCCAATTAAAACCTCCTCCGCTTTCCTATTTTCCATAACACGTGCTGGGCGTAGTTGTCACCCTTATACGGTGTAAACCATTTCATTCTGAAGTAAATGGTTGAGTGGCTATCTTGGTCTCACTAATAAGATGTTGAATTCTTTAACAGCTTGCAGGTTTTTCATTTCATTCCTGATTTAAACTAAACTATTTAAACAATGATTTACCTCTAATTAATGGTGAATACAAGTCGTAACTAATACTCGAATACACATTTACAATCGATAATTTACACGGAGATAAGCGTAAGTCCCGTGAGAGATTATTATTCCATAGAGAGAAAGAAAACATGACACAAATCCTGATTGCAACCAAGTAGATTAAATTCTTTCCATCCGCGAACAAGGATTTTCAGTGTGAGGGATGTTTATAGACTAATTAGTATATAACTTTAGAGATAAATACTCTAGTTTTAAGTTAGTGCCTAAAATAAGTGTAACACTTTGTGTAGATCCTAGTCATATTTAAGAAAGAGGAACAGCGAATCCACCGAAAGTATAACTGTAATCCTAAGGATTCGACGAAAAGTGCTTCAAATCGATTGGAATACTAAAGCGATCACTCAGAAAGTCTCTTAACAGACCATACTGCCATTTGAAGCGTTGAGCTTTTACGAGTATGACTGTACCTACTTGTTATAGGCATATGAAATCTCGAACTCGACAACGTTTCTAGTCCGTATAAGCATAATCAGTAACGGCTTCTTTAGGTAACCCTAACATGTTTTAATGTTCGACAAAATTGGACTATGAGAACCAGTTAATCCTTTTAATTAGAACACAGAGCAAACCACGTTGACGTGATTAGGTCAATCGATCATGATCAAACACTTTTTTTATGTAGTTTGTTTTAAGAGTAACTGAACTTAGTAACAATATTTATAAAATATGTTTAGGAAATGTATGTGTGTAACAATGATGTGTTCATTTTACTCGTTTTACAAATACCATTCAGTCGATAAACGAACATGTTAATATAAAAATCTTTCTATTTACAAATAATGTAGTTTTATGAATTTGTTTAGTTTGTCCATCAAGTCAGCGAACATCAAGCAAATTTTTTCCCAATTTTAAGACCAGTAAGAATTCTTTGTTCTACGTAATATCATTGAAAAATTAATTTATCAATTGAAAATACCTTTTAAAACTCGTTATATTCTTTACTAAAAGTAACATGTTTAAAAGTTGTATGAAGACTTTCCCAGAAAATTATCATTTGTTATTGTTAAACAATACAGTTTAAAAAGTAAATATTTGTTAACGTACAAAGTTACATTTTCCCTATAACTGTAAATAGACTAACAATTTCCTAATTTGTTTTAAGTACAAACATAAAACCAGACACACTGTCGAAGACGATAAAAAGCGGAGGTGTTGAGTATATGGAGGTGCATTGTTTGGACCTGTGTCAAACAATGTCTGCTATCGGTACTTCAAAGCCAAAGTGTTTGTTCTGCGTTTAAACAGTCGATACCGCTAATGCAATGTTCGCGGTTGTGTCCATAAGAGAATAAATATACTGCTCGTGTAGCGGACTGTGTAAATTAGCACAAAGTATCTACAGCTGATATTTCTTGAAGAGTTTTTTGTATGTCATAATGTTTTTTGATAAAGCAGAAACTACAGTTTGCATAAAGTTTGTAACTTTTCGCTTGTTAGTGTGAAGTAATGAATTCTTCGAAATAATTACGAATTTATATATTACTAGCTGATGCCCGCTCCTTCAGCCGCGTTGTATAAGTAGCTTAAATGTTATTCTACACCCTAAAGTACCTATATTCCACATTTCATTAAAATCCGTTTAGTAGTTTTTGCGTGAAAGAGTATCAAACATCCGTTCATACATCCTCACAAACTTGCGCTTTTATAATTTTAATAGGATTTTATATACAATTTTTTTTGTTAGAAGTCGAACTAGAAACTTTACCGTAACGTTTCAAAAAATAAATGTTTCGAATTAGTTGTCGCCTCGGTTTTCAGATACCCAATCTTTAATCGAAGTTTAAATTTTCACTTCAAAACGTACTTTATTTGGGCTTGAAATCCTATATGTACCGCCTGTTGCTGGTGGTTTTTATAAGTCATGCCTAAAATTCAATTTATATTCCTTTTCGAACAGCAAATAATTACGTCTCTTTTAGAGTTACTGAACTGATACTATCATATTCCAACCCGATTCTTCTTTCATGTTTTTTCCTTTAGATGTGTAGATTTTTCGTCATAAGAGCCAACAAATGATCGTAAAAGCAGTGAACAAACAGCTTTACGGTTCGTTTATGTTGCGGTTATCTACGCGAGGCTGTCTCCTTTAATACTTTAGATATCTGGCCCGTGGTGTTTACCGCAACCTATGACCCCATTCTAATAACTTTGTACCTACAGTTTCCTCGGCTTACCGCGAATTGTATAAAACTATCAATCAATATGCATTGTTTTGAATTTATAGACTTCGTCATTGTTTTTTTTTTTTTTTTAAATCTCATTTATTTAAAAATAGCCATACATCGTATAGATTAAGTCGGCTTAAAATTATTTACATTAGTAAATTAGTACTAAACTATGCTAAACTATATACATTATTACTATAAAACTATAACTAAAATATACATTTTAAACAATAGTGGAATTAGAAATAAAAGCATCGGTATTTTTATAGTATTGGTCTCTGAGAGCTAGAGACTGAGATAGGAAACTCAAAATTTTGTCGCTGTCTGTAGAGGTAAAATTAGAACTTAATATGCGATGGAAAAAGAAGAGGAGCTCCCCCGACGAACACTCAATGTCCTTTAAGAGATTTAACCTTAATTCATCGTTGATTTTACAGTCGAGTACTAGATGAAAGAGATCCTCTTCTCTCTCACATTTTTCACAATTTGGAGTATCTCTTTTATGGAGTCTAAAATAAAATTTATTAAGAGGAATGTGATTCGTACGGGCTCTAAAACATATGACAAGTTCTCGTCTGTTGAAATTTAGTTGAGCAAACCAAGGGGTGCGAGGTGGTTCATTAACAATTGATTTGTACCAGACACCTTTTGTCATAGTTTGCTCATCAAAATATAGTTTAAATTTACGGTGTATATCTGATTTTATTTGAGGAATGTAATCACTATGATAAGGCTCCATCTTAAGCGAGATACCGCCATTCTGTAGGGCCTGAGTGGTAAGTGAGTCCGCTTTCTCATTCCCGCTAATACCGACATGAGAAGGCACCCACTGAAGTATAACTTCAACCCCGCTACGTATTAACTGTGAGATACATTTAATAGTAAGGTAAGTTTCCTTTCTGCCTTTACTGTTCATACCTATAGCAAAACCTAATAAATGAAGGAGACTACTTTTTGAGTCGGTGAAAATAACAATTCTACGATAAGTGGTGAACTTTACATATTGTAAAGCTTCATGGACTGCCATTAGTTCTACTCCCATTATTGGTATGATAACATTATCAATAACAAATTTTGCCTCAAGTTCTGCTTGCACATCGTAAAAAGCGCAGCTCGAACCATGTTTCGTTTTAGAGCCGTCGGTGTAAATAGCGCAGTAGTCAGCATAAAGCCTTATCATGTCTTCACTGTATAGTTTAAGGTTTTCACGAGAATATTTAGATTTTGGTTTATCTATGTGATTTATTTCAGTAATAATTATTTTGTTCCAAGATAGTGATGTGTCGTCGACAGAAAGTTGAAATTGAGGCAAACTTTCAAATTTAGAAATACATAGCTTAGAGTAGGTTCTAAAGCTTTCTAACAGTAAGGGGATTTGATTATTACGCCAATATCTTGTACCTGATTGTATTTGATCATCTAATGATGCAAGTTGATTTACCAAGTTACTGGTTTTCCTGGAAGAAAGCTTCAGAAAGTATTTATTACTTAAAAACAATCTTCTGAGATACAGTGGTGTAATATAAAGTTCACTTTCCATGACTACGATTGGAGTATCACGAATAAAACTACCACAAAGGCGAAGGCATTGGTTCTGGACTATATCAAGCTTTTTAAGTAGACGCGGGCTAGCATTGCCATATATTATACTTCCATAATCAATTCTAGATCGAACCAGAGAGATATAAAGTCGCCTGAGGTTAATTGGATGAACTCCCCATTTAGAACCGCTCAAAGAGCGTAAGATGTTAACAAAAGCGTTACATTTAACTACAGTTTCAGCTATATGTGTGGTCCAGTTAAGGCGACTGTCCACCCATAGGCCCAAAAATTTAACACAACTCTGAACATCCACATTGGTGTCATTTATTGTAATATTAATAGAAGGGACTTTATATTTCCTAGTAAAGATACAAACTTTAGTTTTAGAAATAGATAACTCCAGACCGATGTCCTCTAAAATACTTTGAAATATGTTGAGACTTGTTTGCATAACTTGAACACATGTGTTTATGTTTTTATTAATACAGTACAATGCGAAATCGTCAGCATATTGTGAGACTTTAACAGTACCAACCAAGGTGTTACATAATGCAATAGTTACAATATTAAATAGGATAGGTGACATGGGATCCCCTTGAGCAAGACCTTGTCGACAAGTTCTAGTAATTTCTTTGCCATCTCTAAGTTTATACACCAAAAACCTTTCTTTTAGAAATTCCCGTATGTATCTACACAAATACAAGTCTACGTTAAATTTAACTAAAGCAGAAATCAAAGAGTCAATGGATACATTGTTATAAGCGTTACTTATATCTGCATAAGCACAGAGAACATATTCTTTATTTATAAAGGCAGTTTCAGTATCCACAATGAACCTAGATAAATTATCCTGGCAAGAAAATCCTCGACGAAAGCCCATAGTACACTCATTAAAAAGGTTTTTATTTTCAAAATGAAATTCTAGCCGTCTAGTTACAATTGAATTAAATGTTTTACATAAACAATTAATTAATGATATAGGACGGTATTTGACAGAATTGGTATTTCTTTTAGGTATGGCTATTAGTTTAATGTCACGCCATTGCACCGGTATCAGGCCTGTTTTGTAAATAGTGTTGTATATATGAAGTAGGTATTCTTTAGCGTTATCGGGTAGTTTGTAAATCATGGAGTAGGTAATATTATCTATTCCTGCAGAAGTGTCTTTTCTTTTAAGTGTTGTCATGAGTTCTGTAAGTGTAATTAAACTATTTGAGCTGATGGAATTTATATCAAAGTAGTATGGTTGGGCAGAGACGCTGTCAGGTGAGAGTTCCTTTAAAAAGGAAACAGCTGAGTTTTCCGGTAAATAATCTTTTGGACTTCTATAACCCTTAAGCCATCTCATTTTCCTCCAAACCTCACGAGTGGACATATTTGAGTCAACGTCATTACAAAATGAATGCCAAGAATTAATTTTAGCTTTTTTGATTAATTTTCGAGCTGTTACTACTTTCTCTTTATAAATAAGATAGTTATCTACACTACGAAATTTTCTAAGTTGTTTAAGAGCTAACCTTCTCTCAGCCACCGCCTTAGACAACTCTGCATTCCACCACGGTTTTGGATTAAACTTACTGCTATTTGTACTAAATTTAACTAAAGGAATGTATTGGCTAGCACTATCTTCAATAATATTGATTAGATTATTGTAGCTGTTTTGCAAGTCGTCGTGAAATTGTGGAGTGAAATTGTCGAATGCTGATTTAATATGTTGAGTATACTGTGCCCAATTAGCCTTTTTAATGTTTCTTTTATATTCTATAAAATTTTGAATCGAGTTCAATGTATTAATTGAAATAACAAGATGGTCACTTCCAAAAGATTCGTTGGTTACTTGCCAATCAAAATCCAATGCAATATCAGAACTACAAAAAGTAATGTCGGGGGATGTACAAACTACACTATTGTTGAGTCTAGCGCAGCGTGTAAAATCTCCGTTGTTTAGGAAAACATAGTTTAGTTCAGCGATAGAATCTAATAGTAGTCTGCCGCGAGTGTCTGTCGTATACGACCAAGCGGAATGATGTGCGTTAAAGTCCCCTGCTATAATAGTTTTCTCAGAAAAAAAGCCGAAAAGCTGCTCATAATCCTTACCGCTAATTGGTATATTTGAAGGCGAATAAACACTTATTATATACTGAAGATTACTAACATTCAATAATTGGACACACAAAGTCTCCATTTTATTGTAAGAATTTGGAAGATTTTTAATAATACAATTAATTGACATGTGTACTAAAATAGCTACTCCTCCGTATCCAGCCATTCTGTCGTTTCTAAATACAGAGAAGCCTGATACACGAAGCGTTTGGTTGTGACAAAGCCAGGTTTCAGATATAATACAGACGTGTACCTTTTCTTTATGTAAATATGATTCCAAGTCGCAAAATTTTGGAAGTAAGCTTTGGCTATTCCATTGAATAATCTTAAGCCTAGAAAGTTTATTAGTTTTATTCATTTCAGAAATGACTAATGTAATTTTAAAAGTATAGTAATATATGTATATAATACGTATGTAGACTTAATATAAGTAGGTATTTATAAAAGGTAAGTAGTTTGGTGTAATTTAATTAATTAAATGTACTATGTCTGCAATGCTTTAGTTCTTACGATTTTAAGTTTACTTATGATTCGTGTCAATCTATTTTTAACACTACGGTCGCCAATGACAGGCAACAGATCTTTAAACATATCAATTAACATACCTATATCCTTGGTATACTTATAAGTTACTTCTTCGATATTTTTAACGCCAAACGTTTGCTTGAGATATTCTTTTAGTTGCATAAATGTTAGTGGGTATGTTTTCTTCGACTTTGTAATACAATTTTCAATGTTTTGCCATTCCATAGAATCTAAATCATTTTTGGACGACTTTTTCATTTTTTTACCGTTTTTTGTTTTCTTTACTTCATCTGAGCTTGATTGAGACGATATATCGAAGTCGTCCTCGCTGTAACTTTCATCGCTGGTTTTACAAGTGTATGCTTTTTCTTTTACGGACATGTTAGGTATAGAAGTAGGAGCTGAGATTGATGAGTCTGTGGGTGGGTATGGACGTTTAACAGACTGAAACAACGAGCTGTCTTGGAGGTCATATTCCTCTTGAATTTCAGCACAGTTTGTATTCACGTCCTTTTGTGGACACTTAGAGGCTAGATGCCCCTCCTTTTTACACAAGAAACATGTCAGAGTGTCCGATGATATATATATCCAGTACGTAGTATCCTCATATTCAATAGTAATTTTTTCTGGAAGTTTGTCAAAGTCCTCTGGTGTAACAAACATTTGTCGTCGGAAACTCAGAATGTGACTGAAACCAGTTTCATTAAGACCAGCCCGAAGAAAAGAAATAGGAGACATAGATTTAATTTGTATTTCTTGTAACTTATTTTCTATTACAGAATTTGGTATGATGGGGCACACGTTCGAAAGTATGATACGTTTATTGCGATTAATTAGTGGACGTATCGGTAACTTTTGGTTCTGGACTGTAATTGTTTTTTTGTTGTCAACAATGTCTTCTGCTATTGCTTTTGTAGATACATAAACGCATATACGGTTGTTTGAAATTCTTGACAGGAAACGAATTTGCGACGGTTCTATTATTTTGCTTAAAGCTTGGGCATATTCCTTTATTTGCACATTTTCGATCGCGTCAATAACTATTGCTTGATCTTTTTTCGGAAACATTGTATTTTGGGTAACAGATGCATAACTTTGAGTATTATTTAACGGTAAAGACATATTGTCCCTGTAGTCAGAAACAATTTATATTTTTAAAAGTCAATATATCACTTATATATATTTAATTTAACATGCACTTCCATTGTATAATCCTTCAAAACAATTAATTTAACACGCAAAACACTTTAAATAACAAAAACAATTAATTTAATTTGTTAGTGAAAAAAATTGTAATTGCGCGGCAAACGAACCATAGAGAATGTGGACTTCGTCATTGTTGTTGACTTCTAAAATAATGAGAAATCTAAGTTTGAAATTATTACGATGCTGTGTAGCTATGACGCAGCGATTCAAGCGTAAATGATAAAGTAAACTTGACTAGTAATATAGCTAGAAAAGAAAAACTAGAAAACCCTGTACAAATTCGCCTGGCTAGCTTAGTATTAATAGTTTAGGCTTTTCTTCTGTCAGGATGAGGCCAACCTCTGCAGTATGCCACTTAAGAGCTGGTAAGGTACATACTTTACAGACTTTTTGTACGGTAGCACTGCTATTGTTTGAGCTGAATGTAAAAACCTGACATAAATCTGGGACTTTCAAATTAGAGTTGACTTAGTTTATTTATTAATTCGTATCCTTTGAAAGAGAAAAAAGGAATGATCTTCTTAAGAACCCCATTTGGCATACGTTTACAATATATTTTCTATTTAACTGTACCTATATTTTATTTGCCAATTCTCTAAGAACAAACAAGAAACTCAACAAAGCTTAGTGTTAAATCTTTACATTATAGCTATTAATGCCTTACCGCGATAAAGTGAGCTATTAATTTGAGGTTCAGACTTCCTGGAGTACGAAAGGTCATCGACTCGGCACACCTCGTGAGATGTTGGTAAGACTAGCCGCCGCAGCGTACCATAGATCCCGGACGGAATCGGAGATACGAAATACAAACACTTTGGAACACGCCTCAAGTATAAACAAATAAAAAATCAAAGGTAACGTAAAAAAATATTACTTGGAATTCATTAAGTGTTTTATTTATGTTTACATTACGTACAATAACAAATCGAGTAGATTTTGTCGTTTCTTCATTGATCGTATGCATACCGTAGTTCTTAATACTTGTTGCCATAATTGCTAACATACTCAGGTGGTCTCCACTACAGTGGCTTTATACGCCCCGTCTGAAGGATTCTGAATCGTAAGAAGGAAACACTTGTGGTTCCCTTTTTTAACAGATTTGGATTAGGTTCTAGAGTATCACTTTTTCCGGCACATGTTGCTCTTGATAAGGGTTGCTAGACAAGACTCATAAGAATACTAATCTACTAAATATTCAAGTATCTATCTACTTAAACTATAAAAACTATTATTGGTATTGAAACGAAGCCGACTATATTTCCTATCTTAAATACATACTATTTAATCGTTCTTGATTTTATAAAATGAAAACAATGACCGGATTAGGCGATCCTATCTTATTTTTGAGGCGGTAATGCTTAGTAGATAAAGCTGATTTAAATGCAAATGATGATTAAATTTTAATACCATCAACAAATTAAACTGCAGAGAATTCTGGGTTAAGTAATTTATGGACAGAGGAGCAACAGTTTGTTTTACTTTGAATTTAGATTTTGTAAATATTGTTTCTTAATCTCTTCCAGCCAGTCATGAGCCATCCACTGCTGGACATAAGCATCCCCGAGTTCTTCCCACTCCTTAGTAGGATATATCAATCAGCCCCCATTCAAAAACACGCCTGTTCCAAGAGCCGTTAGTTCTGCTAGAGACGTAACCAACCCACTGCCACTTCTGCTTACAGATTATTTCTTAATCAGTACAATAACTTAAAGTATTGACTAGAAAGGCATTGCAAGTAACGTTTTGCATACATTTCGTAATGCTAAATAATAGGCACAAATACATTCAAAGGGCATGATTTCTTCAAAGGTCTACCGACAAGTTTTTCACAAGTAATTCTTGCTCATCTAAATGCATTGTCTATCCTATTTAATTAAAGAGATCGGTGATCAAGTTGCGACGGACGGATTGAAACTTTATAAATTACTTAGTGTCAATCGTGATAATGTCTTTTGTTTTTTATTAATTCTTGGTCGAATATCATTCGGTATTTCTTTGCTGTGTTCACGACTCGTTCTTTTTTTAATTTGTTTTTAACTTTTTATACCTGGCTGGATTAAAAGTTTAGATTGGAATAAAGTTTAAAAGAAGTAGAAGTTACTGTTGTAATAGAGTTTATTTCATTTCGTTATAATCATTCAATTAAGTATCATTTTGCTTAATTTGTAAAAAACTACAATAGGACCAAAACGTTTAAGAAAAGCATTTTTGAATTACAAAAGTAATAAACTGCTCAAGACTTACCTTCATCTTATGTTCATCCTTACGCTCAGCAGCCGACCTTTGCTCTACCGAAGCAGTCATTATTCTATCCACTAGCACTACACCAAATCTAAGAGACAATTTTGATAATGAGTTAACAGGAAGCATGTTTAGCTTTAGACAGACAAGTGACACTACATTAACAACCGTACATAATATTCCAACTAGGTACATATACATTTCCTATTCATTCCAATCTATTCTCTGATGACGTGAATGCGCCGCACTGAAATAAGGACACGTCATTCAATACTATACCACAGAACTATGTACTGCCTGCAACTTTATTCCTAAGACAATAAGATCGTACAAAATCACTAGGTGTGTCGGTAGCTACTGTGGTTGCGATTGTCATTATGCAAACCGATATTCTACACATAAACACTGAACGTGATAGGAAAATTGCAGTGTTATTTTTACTTAACGATTTTACTCGAGAAATGTGTTTCAGACGATTTTTAATGTTGGTCTTGGTTGTTGTTCTCATAACAGCCCAATAATGTCTCACTGCAGGCATGGGCCTCCTCCTCCTCAATTGGTATAGGGTTTAATTTCCAGTGTCCTTTAGTCGGTTCTTACGACAGCTATGGGATGAGATGGGGTGTTGACATATTGTATTCTTACTCCGAGAGTAGAGTAGTCTAAATTATTTATATTCATTCACACAACGCCGACGGCTAGACGCAAACGAAGTAGAGCATACATTATGGGCAATAGATAACTTTAATATTATAACACATACATATATACTTAGAAACAGCCAAAACAGTCATGAACAACAAACACATATGCACACAAATAACAGACAGGTTACAATAACCATTACTCTATCAGATCGTTAATCGTATTTATATTGCTTAAAAGCAAAACAATGTATACAACCAAAACATGTTAATTATTCTTCACGGCGCGGCGGCCATAAGTATAATTATGATTCTATGATCTATCTGACACGATAATATAGACCTTTCTCAACCTTCGTCATAGTATTGTTGATACCATAACATTAACACAAACAATAGTAATGCTTTGAAGCCGTTCAGAAAACGTGATCAAATAGACAACTAAATCAAAACCGACCTCCAGCATTGAACGTAACATATTTTTATAAATCGAAACTCCGCATTCTTTAGACAAAAATCAAGAGTATTCGTTTCTTGCGAAAGTAAGAAATTCGCTACCACTAGAAGTGGTTAATAGGAAAAGAAGACCCTTAAGGAGTTGGAAAATGTAAACCGTGGGAAAGGCAAGCTTTTCCCTTAAACCTAAAAAAGCAAAGTATTTCATAGCCATTTCTTTCCAGTAAAGGATACCCTTTTGTAATGAGCTCAAAAATGTAAACCATCGGGGAACACCAGAAAGGATTCCCTAAAATTCATTACATTTACTTATCCTCTAGGGCTTCTTATTTACCTTAATTGAGCTTTCCGAGAATACTTTCAAATATTGTTTGACTTGCAAACAATACTTTGTATTTCGGTTTTAGAAACATTTTTTATTGTTTTTGTTATAATGATTACTTAGTCTACCTTAAAAACTAAAATCTAATGCATAAAGGTATCATCCCATTCCAAACAGTGATTCCCAAAAGTACTGCTTTAATATTCCCATTAGCGTATTAATATCACATACATCACTCCTAATGTATTATAAACAGATAATTAACACTAAACGCATGCAATGCAAAAGCACGCTTATCCAGGTTAATGCAAAACACGCGATCCTGTGTTAGCGAGTGAATAATTGATTATTACTGTAATGATTGTGATGAAAGCTCATACTAGGTACATCAGGGTACATGTCAAAAAAGTGAAACGCCATCTATCCGTGTATTACAGAAACCAATTATAATCAATCAATTTGATGGATACGTAAGTACTATAGGCTTTACCTAGACTCAGAAATGAAATTCTAGACTTTGTCGAAGCATAAAACCAGCTTTGTATAAGTGCAATATTAGTAGGATAAATATAAGTATCTATCAAAGGTATTTGTTACAAATGGGTCAATCAAAGTAATACACTACATTTTTGTCGGTATTTTATCATATTACAGGTAATCAAACAGCGAAACATTTTTAATTATTTAATATTCTTGAATTATATGGTATGTTCATACCTTATTAAGTCACTTAATAAAAGATACCAACGAAATAAAAGCCAAGTGCAAAATATTACGAGTCCGAACCACGCCCTCCATTGTTGCGAAGGTCTCGAAAATTTATAACTTAAACGTTAACGAGCCTTCGATATTATCTCACCGGCTCCTGACCAGTTATACGCCAACAATAATCCTCTAACAGAAAACAGCTTCTGTACCTGCGATTCTATATTTTATCAAGGTATCATCTGCTTTTTCAATTTTATCACCATTTATCATCGACGGCATTTGAGAGTTCTTCGTAAAGCTATTCTGAATTATGCTTCTTACAGCCTCGCTCTTTACAGCAAGGCTTTATGGTTCAAAGAAACGATCCAGTTCTAATTTTTATTTAATAACTTAAAAACAGTTCCGCGCGTGTAAAATTTTCTCTGGAATAGTTTCGTTCTTCTTTTTCATGTAGTGACGGAATAAAGTAGGTAATATTATATGATCAGCCCATATCAAAGTACCTGCAAGTCGTAAAAAACGACTAAAATGAAGATGTTTTGGAAATTATCAACCGACTTCAAAAAAGAGGAGGTTCTCAATTCGGTTGTATTTTTTTTTTTTTTTTTTTTTGTGTTTGTTACCTGATTTCTCGAAAACGGCTAGACCGATTTGAAAAATTTTTTTTTTGTTCGTATGGGTATGCTTCCCATTTGGTCCCATTGTCACCAGATCTGGATCTGGATGACGGGATCCCAGAGAAATCGAGGGCATCTCTTGAAAATTGTAGGGACGCATTGTGTAAAATCTTGTCATACATGTGCATCTCTGACGTCACTACCAAATAGTCAAGAGTAAGAACTGGTCAGATCCTGGAGACCAGAGAGAGTCGAGGGAACACCTCAACGGCATATTGCAGCTACCTTGTGTTTGGGCTTATTTTAATTGTATTGATGAAGACTTTACAAAACTTTACACAAACATAATCTGATGATGAAGAAGATTGAGGGTCGAGGCAACTCCTCAACGGTATATAGCAGTTACCGAGTGTTTGGGCTTATTTTATTCGTATTGATGAAAACTGTACACAACTTTACACAAACATGATCTGATGATGAAGAAGATTGAGGGTCGAGGCAACTCCTCAACGGTATATAGCAGCTACCGAGTGTTTGGGCTTATTTTATTCGTATTGATGAAAACTGTACACAACTTTACACAAACATGATCTCATGATAAAGAAGACTGAGGGTCGAGGGAACTCCTCAACGGTATATAGCAGATACCTTGTGTTTGGGCTTATTTTATTCGTATTGATGTAAACTTTACACAACTTTACACAAACATGATTTCATGATAAAGACGACTGAGGGTCGAGGAAACTCCTCAACGGCATATAGCAGCTACCTTGTGTTTGGGCTTATTTTAATTGTATTGATGAAAACTTAACATTATGAATGTAATCGCAGGTGTGGTTTAAAACTTGAATGAAATTCTTATTTTAAATTAAAATAGTAATTAAGAACGGATTATAAATAGACAAAATTGTTGAATTGCATTTAATTTATTTTAAACATATTCTTTAGATGTAACAAATTGATAATAATAATTATTATATTTATTTGATTTATTTATATTTTAATTAACTTAATTATTATTACCAATTAACCATGCCGAGACGGTGGCTACGCTTTTCGATGTTCTCCCTATTTAAAACTTTTTGCATGTAGGTCCTCCGTTGTTCACTAGTCTCTTTTGAAATGACATTGGAAGTAGATTTCCTACATTAAAAGGCGTTTCTCCCTTTCTTCGTTTGTTTTATTCAATCGGCGCTGTCTCATATAAGCAGCGCGTTTCGTAGGTCTACCCATATTCAGACAAAGTAATGTCCCACTGCAGGGACGGGCCTCCTTCTGTGACGGAGAAATACTTGGCCTACTAATACCACGCTGGCCAGGCGGATTGGTATAGGGTTTAATTTTACGTTTTCCTTCTTTTTATATCTCAAAGATAATATTCACGGATAGTCCCTTAGTCGGTTTTTACGACACCCATGGGATGAAATGAGGTGGTGACATATTGTGTTCTCACTCCGTCACCACACGGATTTATAGAATTGGAATTCACTAAAAATTTAAAAATAAAATTAATTTTCACAAAAAAAAAGAACCGACTTCAAAGACAAAAATTGCACTAAAAAGTAATAAATAATTACTTGTATTTTGATTTTACAACAATAAATCAGCCATTCTTTCTACTTAATTTTAATCTAAAGAATAGGTTCTTTTCATTAAGTATTGTAAAAGTATTGTTAAGGATATTTCTTGAAGAGTCTGTAAATATATTTATTTGTAGATTCTTTAAAAGATAATCAAATTATTACAAATAATGTAATATTATTGTTATTTTTGGAGGCGGTGTCAGCCAACGAAATAAGTACGATAATACCTAAGCAAATGGAATGACGGCCATGAATTACAGATTATATTATTATATGACTTCGACATTATAGTTGTTGATTGTTTATGGATTAGTTTAAAAATTAAACAAATATTAAACAACTATTCTTATCATATTTAAATAAATATATTTTAAAATACCAGTATCACATTTAAACGTTTTAATATTATATTTAATAACTGATTAAAGCTTTCCAGAACTTAAAATAGATTATATTTAAAGAAATAATTCGCGAATAGGATCAATAATGCAAAATGTTGTCTACAACGTCGTTAGAATAGGCAATAAAGTTTTGTATAACACACTCTCATCACTTTAAATGGTTTCTAATTAGATAAATATTGCATTTAAAACGAAAACGGCCGTTTCATTTTCGAATGTAAATTTTATGTAATTATTAGTCTGTGTATTACACGGCGCCATAATATTTGTTTAAGTTTTCAGTCAGAAATAAAAAATGGTAAACTTAATAATAACTATCGTGGCTGACACCGACTCCAAAAATAACAATAATATTACATTATTTGTAATAATTTGATTATCTTTTAAAGAATCTACAAATAAATATATTTACAGACTCTTCAAGAAATATCCTTAACAATACTTTTACAATACTTAATGAAAAGAACCTATTCTTTAGATTAAAATTAAGTAGAAAGAATGGCTGATTTATTGTTGTAAAATCAAAATACAAGTAATTATTTATTACTTTTTAGTGCAATTTTTGTCTTTGAAGTCGGTTCTTTTTTTTTGTGAAAATTAATTTTATATCTCAACGAAACAAGGAAGGAAAAATTGACGCAAAACTCTGTACAAATTCTTCTTACCAGCATGTTGTTAGTGGGTCAAGTTTCCCTCGTTTTTACAAGGTTTCGAACAACATTTGCATTTAAATCATTTAGTAGAGCCTGAGGACTATCCTCAAAATAAAGTAACTGTTTAAAAGAAAAGAAAATATAACAAACTTTAAAATATTAATAGCAATAATATTTAATGATAGTATTCGAAATGGTATTGTCAATATTTAACTAAAGGTAGGAATTTAATTTTATTACCCTAATAACTAAGCTCTATGTACATTAATCATAGTGTAGGTACAAGTACTTATAACAAACCTTTTTAATATTAAAAAAATTTAGTAGTTATCAATTAATTAATTTCTTTAAAAATAATGCAATGTTAATTACTTTTAACGTGATTAATGACTACGGTGTAAAGCCACCAAAGAAAGATAAATTAATAATAAGATTATCGCATAGAAATTTCCTGGATTTACTTTTCTTAAAATTCAACAGAATGCCAAGACAAAACACCTGTATTTTTGAAGTGAATAATGTCATTACTTACTGTTGTGCAGAATAAGTATAAACGAAGTTCTTTGTCTTCAGACACTAGTTCATAATGAGCTTTAATAGAATACTCATACATTTAACTGAATACTGCTTTCACTAACAAGTTTTTGCGGTCGCGTAAACAGTTTTGCTCGAGCTTGTGGGTTCGAGTCCCACGCAAGACAATTGTTTGTGAGATCTGCCAACGATTGCAGTCGCAGGGACTTGATAAACTTTACAACTTAGACAATAATACTGTTGTAATTTGTTTTAATAGGCTAAATCTGTTTCATTAGGCAATGATTTAGGTTTTGGTACTTATGATAAGTACGAATTAAAGTAATCTTTGATGAATTATGTATGTTTATATCTTATCCTAAATGAAAAGGAACATTAACTACTACACGTTTAAATCTTACTAAGGCTTAAAAATATCATTAGGTGCAAGTAATTTGTCCTCGTGCACATCATTACCTTATGCATTAGGGCATTTTATTATACATATTACACCCGAATGATAAAAAAACAACAAAGGAAACATTACTCTCCCCTAATTCGACCGTGTAAAACTCGGCGATCCTTTTAATACCTGTTTACACATTTCTTGGTAATTTGTGTTTGGCTAATGCTGTGCCATAGTCATTAGACAGCGCGGGCCCGGTCTCCCCGCACATAATTATAATTCATAACCTTATACCTTGTTATAACACGTTTAACATCGTTATTAAAATTATAATTTATTGAATACGTACTTGAGATAATTTCGTACTCGTATGTGAATATTAAATTACGTAAAGTGGTTATTGTACTCCCTACAGAATAAATAAAGAAAAGAGGTGAATAATTTTGCTTTAACACCTGCTGTGTAAGTGGTGGAAAACACTTAAGAACTCCATACCTTCAAAATGCTTAGAACAGAGTGCTTGAGATATGGTATATCTCGGTAACTGTAACGTGTCATATGAGTCTTATTATGCGAAGGTACGCCTCATAGTTACGTGAATAAATCAATTTTATTCACGCTTGTGGATACCGCAGCGAATTACATTACATGCGGTCACTGACATCTTCCTGTATTGCGTGAATTTAATTATGAAAGCAAACACGATGTAAACACAACAGAAATTATTCAACAAAAGTGAATGTCGCATTCTTATCAATAAAACAATTAAAAAATCCAGCTGGTATACGAGTTATACAACGCTTAACTAAATTTTTTAAACTTTATCACGCCTACTCACAAATACTAAAGTTGAGTAATAGTAGTAAAGTTGAGTAGATAAGGAAAACTCGAAACAAATCCTATACCTACTTGTCTAGCTTGTATGACATAAGTCATTGCCTAGGTTAGGTAAAAGGTTGCCCTTAGGCTCTATAAAGGCTCTTCCTTCATTAGAACATCAAGTGCCTTACCAACTGCCAAAATATGATTATATGTATAATGTCTTTACTTTATTTTTACTTTGAATACAAGAAGAAAATATTTTAATATCATGAATATTACACACTATCTATCGTGAACATTGCTCTGTTACGAAATAAAGGTAATATAATATTACGTTCGCCCGGACTTTGACTGTGATGATGAGGTGATTTGTAAAATGTCTCTCGTATAAAAACCGCAAACTTTACGAATATATTGTTCGCTGCTGCCTCCTTATGTTTTGAACACTTTATAGCTATGAGACGGTCATGTCTACAAAAGTGTGATGCGGGCTTACATAATGTAATTTAAGCATAAACCTCTACGGAATGTTAGCCTTTTATGGTTTAAAAAATTTGCTTACCGGTGCAGCCTTCTAGACTGTAGGCGTCTAGCGGTATTAACACAATCCCATATTGGTCAAAGAGGTAGTCTATTAGAGTCTTAAGAATATCTAGTAAGCTGAGACTATTACTTTTTTCTTCAGCGTTCCTATCTCCCTGTGTTTTCTGGAACCGGTCGCATCGCTTCCTGCTGTAATCCTTAAACGGCTCTGTCCGTCATTCATCTTGTGTTATTTGCTCCATACCGTTTTTTGTTATCGATACTTATGCCGCAATACTAAAAAGGTGCAAATCTTAATGAGTTCGGTACTTTGTTATAGATCAATGAACTCAAGAGTACTTTTAAATATACTAACGGCGCCTCATAGCGAATAAGTCTTATGAACGCTACGACCTTCTTAGCTACTTAAGTCGATGTATATTAAATCATAATGCTTTATTCTATTTACTCCAAGTACTTGGATTGAATATACGCCTCACATATTTACAACAATATCGAGCTATTACATTTTGGCATTCATTCAACTTTTATGAAATATTTACGCTCTTAGGGTTGAAATATTCTGACAAAATTGATGGAAAACAAACTCTGATTACAAATATGATATTACACGGCAAATTTTACGGAAAATTTAACGTAAAGATAAAGCGAAAATATAATAGCTTTTTAACAGAATGTAGGTACTTTGAAAATGCAGGTAGCTAAGAAAATACTTTATTTTAAAGAACTCTCAGTTAGCTCATTCAGAATTCAGCAACTGGGCGTCATCTGGCTTGTGATTTATACTTGAGACGCGAAGAAATGTATTCCCCATGGCGCTCTCTACAAAGAGTGAAATTTCATTCTATGAAATATAAATATTGACTATTGCTATTTGCTTGCCTTTGTATTTAAATAAAAGATAGCGCACATTGCGTGCAGTATAAGTCTTCTAGATATGATTTAAGGATACGATACGAATGGGTTCACATCGCAGATATGAGAGTAATCCCAAAACTATGTTTTATAGTTAATTTCTAGCTTTACCGATTCTTCTCTAACTTCGCTGATTTAAATCATCATCATCATATCAGCAAATGGACTTGCATTGCTGGATAATGGTCTCCACTAAATATTATCACTTTGAGCGACCTCCATTTTATATATAACAACAGAATTTTAACCTCATTTCCGTCATTAAACTGCAACGCAACAATAAAATTATGTTACTGTTGATCTTGATAAAATACATAATGGATTTAGCTTCCGAGATCATAAAAGGTGTGCAGTCATTGTATTAATGTCCAATTTAGTTTGTTTATTATATCAAGTTTTAGTATTATCCATTTGCGTATCTATGTGGGTCTAGACACTAAACAAACCTTATCTTTAAATATTGTACTTAATTGTCTATGTATTACTTTCAATAAGGTTTAATTTACTTGGTAACTATGTTTATAAGTTAACTGATAATCTCTTTGTCAAACAGATTTTCGTTCACATATATTACAAAAGTTATAGAACCCTGACGTCTTTAGTATCAAAATTCTGTGCATGGCATAGTTTTGGACACATAGTTTGCTCAGAATACTAACTGTATTGTGCTTACCTTATATAATCCACTGTTTCGATGTAGAAAAGTAGTACATTTAAACGATACATAATTATTTGAGTCAACTACGCCACAATTGGAATTAAATTACTGAAGTTAGAATTATTTCTAGCTAAGAGATTAAATGATAGTATAATTACAGTAAATACTAAACTGTGTTCAACAGCCGGCTCGAAGGGTAAACGCGCCAATTGAAGGCCGCTCCAAGTACTAGTACTACTGCACAATAAATCCTTTATGAGAACCGCACACACATATTATTTACTGCTCTCACACTTCGTATCTAATAATTAAAACATATTTTAACTTACTAACGCTGGAGGCTGTAAAACGGAGGCTTATATTACAAACGTTGTACCACCACTCGATCTTGCTTTATTGATGACCGTAATATTACTTCCTAAACTAAG
This sequence comes from Schrankia costaestrigalis, assembly GCA_905475405.1. NCBI lineage: Eukaryota > Metazoa > Arthropoda > Insecta > Lepidoptera > Erebidae > Schrankia > Schrankia costaestrigalis. The sequence goes on from FR997830.1 coordinate 6,919,343, forward strand.
TTGTTTACTTGTATCAAGATAATAGTTTAAGTTATAAAGCATGAGTTTGTTGTTTGTAATTTAGTTGTAGTGTTTTGTGACAGCCACTGCTGTTCCAACAGCCACGTACTAGAAGTAACAATGTGGACACAGAGAAGAATCGCGACTTGTAATCATTGTGACAATGCTAAATCCTTATAACTATGAGATTATAAGAATTTAGCATACATTTAGATCAGAATAAAAGAGGGATTCGTTCATATGAATCCCTCTTTTATTCGCCCTGTAGTGGGCCATAATAGCCTTTTAGGATAATAATATTGGTTTAACAAATTGTGTCAACGTGGGAGTACCGGTCTTCGTTTTCATTTGGGACATTAATTACATTATTTTTGTTACCAATGACATTGCCCTTTTATTAACTTTGATTAATCGTATTAACCATGGCTCTACAATGTCATTTTCAACATTCTCCTACCTTGTTTTTTATGCAATACATACTGTTGCATAAGCGTAGTTTTTGAAAACATTTGGTTTATACAGTGTAGTTGCAAAAACAAAATCGCCCAAAAATACATGCCGTTGAATCCTGTTTTATATTGATTTTGTTACGTCACTGGTTTCTCATCAATTACACCCAAATATATTTCGCATCATTGATGTGCACAAAAATACGATTTGCAATTTTCAAAGCCATTACCCCTGTGGGCGAAGTTACAAAAAAATGTCTGGGCACACACTCCGATACGAATGGTGAACAGGGGTGATTCCAACCAGTGAAACGTGATAGGGATACAAATGATTCATTCGTTTACCTTCTCTATCATTCCTAATTGTTACTTACTCCGTAGTGTCACATACAAATTGTCATTTATAGCAGGTAATTAGACGAGCCATTACATTTTTCATCTTTATTGTAATTGGGACCAGCATCATAAAGAACAAGTTTTACGTGATTTCATATCTTATGTTACAGAAGTGATAAAGTATATTTTATGGCTGATAAACTTAAAAAATATTTCTTGTTAAATAAATAAAGCATCAAACGTATACTTAGAAATAGCAATTAAGAAATCCATACGTATTCATTAGAAATTTTAGGTACATGTTCCGACCTAAAGCAGTAATAAAACCCTATTTAGGTAGTCGAAATATCTCCCTCAGTAACTTATTTATTTTATGTCTTTCGTCAAATTCGACTACTTGTAACATTTGGGCCTAGTTTTCAAGTGTACCGATCGTATCCGAATTCCCGTACTAAATTGTCAAGGCGGTAAAAACGTCGCCTTTATTGCTTGCCAATAATTTGTACTTATTTCACAAACGATAGTAAACATTTTTCACGATCTCCAATTGCGAAACTTCGTGCGTAAAAATTTAAGTCTTTATAGCTGTGACCGGTTTGATTTTGAATCGGCAATTTAATCTACCAATTCGATTTCATACAAACTTATTTTATTTGGTACCTTTTCGTTTCTTTTTTAAGTGCCACCATGGAGTAGGGCCCTTCAGCAAGAAGCCTTCTATAATCCTTACGGGCTTAAAAATAAGTACTCCTTTTATTGGTACCAAAATGTAAGGTTTATTAATAGGTCGGGGAAAAAGTCTTTTCGCATAACGTAGGTATAAACTTATTACAAAATTTCTTTGACTGTACTACTTGTGTCTGGCTGGTTTTGGTAACATTAAAAAGGTTACATTATAAAGAAAAGAAAAAAATAAAAAAAAGTTGTTTCCCGCTATTTTTCATTTGTTTTTCACTCCGTAAAAATAAGTGAATCGAATGAAGAAATTCGATACATTTTAAAATTTTATTATAAAAATGGCAAAAATGCAACTCAAGCAGTGAAAAAAATTTGTGATGTTTATGGACCTGATGCAGTGTCAGTAAGAGTAGCACAAATTTGGTTCAAACGTTTTCAGCCCGGAAATTTTGATGTTAAAGATGCACCTCGCTCTGCTCGCCCTGTTACGAATAAAATGGACGCTATTTTTGAAAGAGTGGAGCATGATCGGCATATTAGTAGTTACGATGTAGCTGAAGAACTGGGAATTGACCACAAAACAGTTTTGACCCAGTTGAAGAAAGCTGGTTATACAAAAAAGCTCGATATTTGGGTGCCACACGAGCTCACTCAAAGAAACTTAATGAACCGTGTACTCATTTGCGATTCATTATTGAGACGTAATGAAACCGAGCCGTTTTTGAAGAGATTGATAACTGGCGATGAAAAGTGGATCACGTACGACAAGAACGTGCGAAAAAGGTCGTGGTCGAAAGTTGGCCAGGCTTCACAGACTGTGGCCAAACCTGGCCTAACACGAAATAAGGTGATGCTGTGTGTATGGTGGGATCGGAAGGGCATTGTTCATTATGAGCTTTTACCGCCCGGCAAAACCATCGCTTCTGATCTTTACTGCCAGCAACTGATGAGATTAAAGGAAGCAGTCGAGAGAAAACGGCCGGAATTGATCAACAGGAAGGATGTGGTCTTTCATCACGATATCGCTAGACCACACACATCTTTAGCCACTCAGCAAAAATAAGAGAGTTCGACTGGGAGGTCCTAGTGCATCCACCATGTAGCCCTGACCTTGCGCCTTCAGATTTTCACCTGTTTCGGTCTCTTCAGAATTCTTTAGGTTCTGTAAGGTTGACCTCAAGAGAGGACTGCCAAAACTATTTGTCCCGTTTTTTTTATCAGAAGTCCCAAAGTTTCTACAGTAACGGGATAATGTCTCTGCCCACAAAATGGCAGAAAGTTGTTCAACAAAACGGTACATATATATTGTAAATAAATGTAAATAAACTTTGAAAAAAATGTCTTGACTTTTCATACAAAAATACGAAAAGACTTTTTCCCCAACCTAATATAATGATGTCAACTACTTCTGTCTTTAAACATGGATGCTCAAAAACATTATTATTCCGTACTCTGCTATCTAGAAACTCTGAAATAGGTTTTGAAAGCATCTTATTTTTCTTGGCAAGGCATGCACTTGTTCTCATTTATTCAAGACCCTTGCTTTGCCCACAACATTATGACCAGATGTAAACGCTTTTTCTTAAGGAAACTACGGTGGAATTTCACGTTATAAATTTATGCAATGTCCTTATTTGCAAAGGAAACGCCATAAAATACAGCTGACATCAGCAATTCATGAATCTCTCCCTCCTTCGATAAAGTAGTGAATATTTGTTCTGGACCGTGATTTATCTATAGTAAGACGGATCCCCATTTCAAATTTTGACATATTATCTACGTAGACTATTTGAAAAGATGGATGGGAATTACAAAAGCTGTATATTTGTGAATTAGTAATAAATGTCTTTTAGATATTCGACAGTGTTGTCGGCCATTGACTGAAAGATTTATAATGAGACAAATGAGTTCGACCACGGCCCGCATTTGTAGTGATTCCCAGACGATCCCGAAATAGGTATTGGTAACATATGACTCACACTAAATATGCTTGGATTAGAAAGGCTAGACGATAGCAATAATTAAGATTCCCTATAAGTAACTTCGTCGTATGTTACTTATTTTATTCATTATTCTATTTGTGTTTATAGACTAAGTACGTTTAATTCTCTAAAGTCAAAACTTTATAATACTACACATAAAATTGTATGGCTTATTGTTCCAGCCACTCTACTCGTATAATTTATGAAAGATCCTAAAGAAACTAAAAAAATAAGACTACATTTCTGACAAATTCCACCTTTCCAGTAATAAAAAAGTACGGTAATTTTAACCCGTAACTCACGAAATGTTCTCTGCGTTTATTAACCAAGACAGGTAATTTGATAAGTCGTAAAAAGCTGCTAGGCTTCAGTTTAATTGAAAAAAAAAAACTACACCTTACTCATGAAAATTTAATGCTTCCAAAGAAGCCTTGGCAGATTATGGTATTTTAATACGACATGTCTTGTACGTAGCTGTGGTTTTGATGACGCTAGCTTTATTACTTTGGAACGCTCCATTTTACAACTATTAATAATAAAATAACGTGGTTAATCTATTTAATTATTACAGATTTTGACTTCCTTAATAGTCAGTAATTTGCTCTGCAATAACACAAAATGGATAATAAATCATAAACAGATGACGGAACTTGTAACTGGCTAATTATGCAATGAACAAAAAAGGGTGCTCGGCAATAAATTAGATTAGCTTCAAGTTATGTATGAGGGGAAGTACTCTATAGGAAACTTTTAGTCTATAAATTATTACAGCCGATTGCGCGCGAATAACAGCACGTAGACCATAGAACCATACTTCAACCAGTAAGAAAGAGTATTTGTTTAAAGATATTTATATCATTTATGAAGTAACCAGCCAGTTCTAAAAGTTTCGAAAGATATCTATGGTTTAGCATTCCACAGTCATCATTTTATTACATTTTACTAAACCAGTTTTACACAACAGGTTGCTTCTATACGCTGATAGTGCGCTTGTACAAGACCTTCTCAAAGTCGTGACCTCATAGGGACCTTGCCTTCAGCGTAGTTCCTATACGCAGTGGAGTGTGTTCATTCTATACGTTTGGATGGAATGCGCGTGTGTTACTAAGTTATCGTGTATAGATTGATGCATTATTCTTTACGCAGCTTTCATTGCTAGTTACTGGATTAGAATTTCATACACAACGGAATGTTTCTTAGGAAAAGACATCAGAGATAGTAATCTCTCAATGCTTAGAATTTTAAGTATATTTCATAACATAGGTATCGACATATCTATAGCGTTATTTAGTACTTACTGGTACATACAATAATATATTAACACGCGCCTTATTCCTTATTATTTACTTAGTAATTGTTTTTAGTTTTGTGATAACTATATTAATCATTAAAATAAAGGCATTTGATAAAGCGTATAAAATGACTTAAATATAATTTCTTTAGGACAAGTCTTAAAAATAATGTAGTGTGCGCACAGGTAACTACCACCCACGTAGGTCCCTCCGCGTCGGTCCGCAGGGAATCAAGGCCGGCTCACAATGGCCCTCACTTTTACAGTACTTATTGCAATCCAATACTATTCAATCTCACTGTCTATTTTATATAGAACTAGTTTCCTGAGGCCATTTCCCTCTTATACTTTGTTGACCACTGGGGTATTGAATTTGCAATAGAATATGTATTATAGTAGTGTTAAATTAAACAAAGTATACCAGAACATATTTCTATTAGGTATGTAAATCGTTTGAAGTTAGTCATATTATTATTTGAAATGTGCAATATAAAATGAATAAACTCTACTATGTAAACTTAAGTTTTTTTTTTATTTTAGTTAGTGACCTTTTGTAAAAAGGTTTATCTTTAACCTCTTTGGTAAAATAGTTTTCTGCCATTACGCATACTTTTCGTCACCGCCTACGAATACAGCTAAAACAAAATCACCGTCTAAGAAATTATCTCTACCTAAGTTAGCTACTTGATTACGATCGCTAATAAATGCGACAACAATGTGAGTTCGATTCGAATACAAACAAATAAACTCCTTTCATAGCTAAAGTTCATCCAGATAGGGAATTTAAATGCTTTTAGCTTGTTAGGTTAAAAGGCGTGTCACACAATTTAACTATTAAGTATGTATTTAGTTACCTTCTAATTGTAAGGCAATATTTACTGGAATTGCTTAGAAGCGTTTTAGTTTAATAGTTTCACTTCAACTATTTTAGTTTATTTTAAACATTTTAGGGTAAGTTTTATCAACTTCTAGCACATGTAAATGAGTATCAATATTAGAATGAATCTAACCTTAAATTTGGTCTTAATTATCTAAACCTGTATAGGATATACCTAACTACAACTTGAGGTTAAAATAATGTTAGCTCTAGATAGATTTATAACCTTAACATCTAAATTAAGTTTTAGCAACCCCCACTATTTTACTTACTAAGCTTATTTGAATAAATAATTGGGTTCAGATGATGAAGTACGAGTATATCTAGCTCCAACAAATTGTTACATAAATAGGTTTGGGTTTGACTGACCGGATATGAATTATCAGTATTTTTTTTCGTTTCTCGTTCTTTAGGTGACAGTTCATAGTTTTACATTTAAAAATATCAAATAGATAATAAAATTGTATTAGATTTTACCACAATACTTAGGTACTATAATGTACACGTCGCAATTTTCAAGAAGAATGCTTTATGCCAAGCGTTATGCAAATGCGGTCGTATGTCCACGGATCCACCCCAGCTGGACATTTATTCTCCCAAATGGAGAGTTACGGAATGTACACGGACTGCCCGTGTCATTTGAGTACCTCACTTGACATTTCTACATACCTACTGAATATTACTTTACCTACAAATATTTTTCAAAAGTTTGCACATTTTACAATGTCTACGGTTACTCAGTTAAATAAAAGACAAAAAGAGTACTTTATTTGGGTATTTTGTAATATTAAGATATGAAGGATCGAGGACCCTACGAACGTCTGAGGGGTGCAAAGGGCCGCCAGCTAACTTTAGGACTCCTACAAAAATATTCCAATACGTTAGAGACATGATCAAAAGCATAGATTGAAGCAGGCTTTAACTACACAGAGAAGAATGGTTTTAGTAACTGTAGCTTTAAGTCATAAAGATTACCTATGCCTATATCACATGACAAGACAGCCCTTAGCAAAAAGTTCATTCCAAATTTCTACACGTCATAAATATTAGGAGATAAAACTGGAAAGCCATTTCACTCATTATTATTCATTAGGTGGCCGATGCGACACATAATAAGTCACAATCCGGTACTGGCTATAAGTTCTTTCACACCATATAATGTTGTACGATGTTCTTATTTTATTTGTCGTTTACAGGTAAGATTTACAGAGTACCGCGGCGCTTGTGTCAAAGTTCACATTATTCGTGCCGGCTGCACGTTCGGAATCTTAGTGGCATCAGTAGTAACGTTTAATTGCATTGCTGTGTATCTAGCAGCTAGTCTAACAAACAATTATGTGTTCTTAATACTGCAATAGATCGCGAGGAATTTATACTCGAACTAATTATAACTTTTTGATTAATCTTCTACATTATTCTTAATCAATATGCTGTTTTATATTATAGTATTGCTAATAGACAACATACTAATGTCTCGTATTTATCAATGTATGATTCTTGGACTATCATTTTTGCTTAAATACAGAAGTAAAAGTTTTAAGTTTCACTCTCGCATTAGAGATTTTGGGTCCTCATCTCAAAATCGCCATTAGTTAACAATTTTTAAACAGAATTCGGTTCTCAATATAACAATTAAAATACCTTATTGGTTGTAAAAATAAATACCTAATATATTTTTTTTGTGAAAATTCTTAATCCAAATTGCCCAAAACATGTCTAAGAATTTTAATTGTGACGATAGCCCAATAAACGAAATTTCTCTTTCTCTCTCTCTCTCTTTCTCTTAGTCTCCATTTCAAACATTACATAAAATAACCTTCAAAATTATTCACCAGTACAGAAACAGCATCAATTGTTAATAGGTACATATGAATCACCCGCATTTTCTTAGATTGCACTCTCTGTATTGATGACTTCGTTTTGTTTCCATTGTGTTGCACAGTACCGCTTCTAATCCTTCAATTCATTGTAATATCGATAAATAGTATCATCTATTTTCTACTATCGATAATTAGAAACTGAAATAGTCACGTCACGATCTAAGAACACGATTCTATGCAATGGCAATAACTCACTAGTGGTCCGCTTTTGTATCGCTTCCTTCGTGTGTAATAAACCTTCATAATTACAGAGTTCTAAGTTCTAGATAATTTATACATTTCTTATCAGAACAAGACCAATACTGATCAAATCATACAAAGGAATGCGATACAAGTAAACTGTCTCCTCTGTGATATATAGAGACATTTGCAACTGAATAGTGTGGCTGAATATTATACGGAGATTCTTTGTAACGTTAGAAGACGGTAAACAAATTATCAATTACATCTGCGGTTTAAAACAAACTGTTTATTTTATGTAATAGTAAACAAAAAAGTATAAACAACAATCAGCTAAAAAGTATTTCGACCTTTGTACACTTTTAAGTGCAATTTGATAATGATCGTGCAATTGTTCTATTAGAAAATCGCGTACTTACCACATTCTTTGACCTTAGTTCTGTAACATTGCGTTACCTACATAAAGTGCTTATATGGTATTTAAATACTACAAAGTTACACTATAGAATCCCACAAACATGATTTACGTGACCTACAAGAAATTAGCCTGGAATGCACTAAACACAGCGTTGGTGTAGAGTTTTGTTTCAAATTTCACCAGTGATATTTTATGCGTAGTGGCATTCCTAAGGAGGGACATATACCTATATGTATATAGTACATTCTAGTATATGGCACTTACTCGTGTTTTAAGGTATAAATGTGACAATCTATTTTGTAATGTCCAATTTAGTACTTAGCTACGTGTACAAAACTGACCTCAAAATGATCAGCACAATAATAATGATAGAGAATAAATAATATTCCCGTTGTATTCCAACAGGGATCGACTCACAAACTCGTGCTGAAAACAAATTAGGCTCATTAACTATCTAAATAATATTCTAATGATTTGATAAGGTATAAATTGTTCGGTATGGGGCAATCAAGAAGAGGTCGTGAAATGAAGTATAGTGAAAACCGGTACGGCAGTAACATTAATCCTGAATCCTGATAACCTGAGGGGCGCGGACTTGGTTGAATAATGGTAGATTATTTGTCTGTCTCATGTAATGTTCGAACTTAGGCGTCGATTTATCTGTTTGTTAGAATGCTATTGTTTAATGATTTGTTAGATGTATAGCTACATGGTGTATGTTTTTCAATAAGAAACGCATCGATGTGGATATCTTCTTAAAACCAGATTTGAACAAAATATTATGTTAATCTTTACCTAAAAAGCAATATGCACCGTACATAGGCACTATATGTTGAAGAGACTGTGGTCTGTACTCTTACATATGTTAAGACTGGGGCTCAAAGGTAAAAATATACGCTACTGCATACGCACAAGCTATGCCATTCACTATAAAGTAATAATAAGTTTAACTAAGTATAATGCACCTTTTCGAGCGAAGAATTCCATAGCAACGAGTGCATGTCCAAGTAATTTCGTTTTATTCTAGAACACTGTTTCGTGTGTGTTTTAATGTTACCATTATTTATTTTTTACGCGGCTTTTCTTTATTTAATTAACTTTTAATAAAAGTATAGTCGACTATCGTTAACAGTGAAGTTAAGAATTTACTACTAGGCTTACGAAATTATCTTATTTTTTTTACGATATTCAATGTTTTATTACTTACCTACATGATATTTAACATATATTTTTTTTGTTACAGCTGAGGGCAGCCTGTCCGACTTTGCGGCGCGCAAAGTTCACTACACGGCGAGTCACCCTCTCAAGAAAGGCCTGTTCACACCTGATACTAGGTAAAACAAAAAGTTTTTATTATTTTTTATTTTGTCAAGACTTTTCCTAGTCGCCAATAGTCCTACGAACGATGAAAGGTCTGTTGTCAGGGCAACAATCAAGACCGACTTTTTACAAACACTAAAGTGACCCATCTATAGAATGACAGCGGCAATATTACTTATCTGCGCCCGCAATCACCGCTGTTCTGTTGTACTATAGGATCCATGTGAAACTTTTATCAGCACTTTCGGTTCACCGAATAAACCAGCAGTGGTACGAAAACTCGAAAAATATTTTGTAATAAGCATGATATGAACCAATAATGTACAAAATGTATAATCCTAAAAGTATATTAGGAAATGCAGGTGCAGAACGAAATTAGTTCTGAAAGTAGAGCATTTTCTTACTGTATCCTTATCAAATATTACGTAGGTAATAGATGTATGGAATACCACCAACTATTAACATCCTTATACGTACGTATACTTCATTACTTCTCACAAGGCAGCTTGTGTAACACTAGTTACATACTGTATTTGATTTGATTATATTTGGAAGCACTTCAACATCTAAGAACTACGCCGCACTTACCGACTCTACACTTGCTAGTAAGTGTGACATACATACGTAACAATGCTTAGTATATTTATATGTATGTATGTGTGTGAATTCGTGATAATTATGAGTTTGTACGCTAATTAATATTACATTGACGTATTCAAACGAACACGTTCTGTTTTGGTTGTAAGTTTTAAGAGTCGATGGATGTTTAATTTTGTTTTTGTTTTGAAAATAACATTTAAATATGGAACAAGGATGAAGGAAAGTACAGAATACACAAATTAAACCTTAAAAATTGGAAGAGGGCTATGGTCAGCAATGTACTTATCTCGGCTTATAATGATACTGTACTATTTACCTGCAGTCAGACAGTGACAAAACAAATCTTAAAATAGAGAGCTGAGTTATCCTGTATTGATCTTAAATTACATGATGTAATAAATGAATCAGTAAAATGAAAATCCACAACACAAGCAGTTAAATATTGTAAATAGGAAAGGTGTATAATTATTTTTTAATATTGTTGTTTCCTTACAAATTTCATTAACTTTCAGACCGGCAAACTTGCGAAAATTATACGAGAAGGCAACAACAGACCGGCTCTCAACGTCAATCCTCGACCAACTACGAAAAGATTCCCAACACTCCCCCTACTTACTATGCACTCCTGTCCTTAGTACAAAACGAAGACGCATTTATCAGAAAGTAGATGTGGAAATTGAAACTCACATTGTAAGTAAATTACTTTCATTATTCATCAAAGTGAAATGGAGAAATTTATGTTAATACTAAATGCATTGACCGACAAGATCATGCATTGAAATAGCTTTGTTGACGTGTTTAATATATAAATTTACAAATATATTACTTGACAATACAATAAATATACGAGTATTTAATAGCATAACCAGTTGTAACATCACTAATCACTACAGTTCCTAGAATGTTTAAGCAATAAACGGGGTTTAACAAATATATCTGGCGGTAAATCTAACGGCTTTGCAGTAAATATTAAGCAATTAATTCTTGATATCAGTACTAATCAGAATTTAATAATAAGCGGAAACCTTTGATGATTTTAAGGTATTTTTTTAGTAACATTGAAACTACCGGAATGAGAATGTTTTCTGAGAAATGCTAATTAGTATAGCACAAGTAAGTCAAATTGAGTAACAGTCTGTGGCATCGTAGCTTCTAAACTAATACGCCCGACTTATCATCAGTTATTAAAAGCTAGAATGATCGAGTAGTATGATAATATACTTATTTATCATACAGTCACACAACGCCATCAAATTAAGCAGATATAACTACAATTTGTGTTGATTTATAGGCGTTACAATGCCAAAATCGTTGATATGCCTGAAAAATCGTGACCCCTTTTTGGTAAAGAATTGGTTAACAACGTACACGCCTCAAGATATAAGATAGGTACTTGTATTAAATAATGTACTAAATTAAAACAATATATTTTGGTAAACAAAACCATATTAAATTTCCAGCCGTCAGTTGTGGAACAGCTACGGAAATGGACGTCAAAAGAAGCGGTCGGTGATGTCACTGCGTTGCCGGACGCGTCTATGAGAATAGCTAGCAGCGTCACTTTGACGCCAGATGAGCTCTCTGAATGCGGGTCAGGAGATGACGAGCCTATTGATCATAGACTGCCAAGCCCAGATGAACAGCTACGAATCATCGCTTCCAAGTAAGTACTATTTAATCTAAAAAAATTCGACGAAACAATATTTTTTATTTAATTTTAGGGTTATGGGGCAAATCGTCCGATCTAAGACTGATCCTCGGACGAGTTGCCTAGGAAAACGTTTATATGTATTAGCTGAGGGAGCAAAAAGGTTTTGTAAGGATGACCGCGAAACAAAACAGACAGACCCCTCACGCGATGGTTCGCTGTGGGACCTGGTGGTGGGAGGCCGACTCATGAGATATGGATAGGAAATTTTCAGATAAGAATTACTTCTGCATTTTTGACCGAGTAAATAAGCTTTAAAATATTACTACTACATGTTTACAACTTAATGTTTACAAATGCAGTAACTACTTACATACGTTTACAACTAGTATAAATCAATAATAGAACCCATATAAGTAATTAAAGGGGCAGGTCAGTTGGTGCACTTATGTGTGCATTTACTGACCTAACGCTGACCTACAAATCAATCATTATATCAAATAAAGACAGGTCAATTCATTATGGAATACGTTATGTTACATCAATACATCAGTAATCGAAGAAAACAGAATTATTAATATAACATAAATAATTATAAAATTTAAATGTAAATACATATATTCCTCAAACATTCACACAACGCCATCTAGTCCCAAACTAACCAAAGCTTATACCATGGGTACTAGACAACGGATAAACATACTTAATTCCTTGTTTTGTAAATACATACATATTATACAAAGAAAACAAATTTCAGAGCGTTTTTGTAAAATGCAATAACGTGTTAACGTGTCAATTAAATACTTTAAAGTATTAATCAAAAGATTGATAAGTAAACTCAGTAAGCTGACTTTTAGGACACCTGTGCTTCCATTTCTTGGGTTTCGTAAAAGTTGAAGTGGCGACACTTGGTAATTTGTGCTTTTAAGTCCGGAAATACAGGGACAAGTTTTTATTTTAATCACATTAGTTAAGTCCCCGCAATATGGTTAAACTAATTGTAATTGATTATTATTAGCTTTCAACGTAAGTCTAAAGAACTTAATATTTTTAACAAGTATTGAGTGATAAAGAATATTTTTATCGAAATGACTTTCACTTTAAGTGATCCGAACACTGACATGATTATTAAGAAACCGGTATGTATGCCTGTTTTTGAGCCCCGAGGGTTCCGGCCGAATATAATAAGGTTAGGTTGTCTGGATCACATTTTTTGATAAGCTCATTATTTTGTTGTAGGTAACGATCGTTATAAATTTTAATGTACTACAAATCCTCGCTCAAAAACGTTAAAACTATAAAGAACTTTTTTAATTCACGTCCAAATAACCCCTTTTTCATTTTTTATAAATACACATTAACATTTAGGTACAGTAAAGCTAAAAAAAATACCTTCCCCCTAATAGTTTAATAAAAAGGAGTTCCAAAACGACACACCCACATCGTGGTAGGGACCACAATATTAGACCGACAAACGACAACATCAACCATAATAACATATAATTTAGGAGGTATTTTTATCTAAAAACACAAATGATTATGATTAAGAAATTCATTTCTCGCTAGAAATGAATGTAAGAGGATTTAAACCACACGCATCGACGAACCTGGGGCGGAATGATAACCCCTAATATAAAGAGAGCCGTAAACATTAATGCTTAATTTCGCGGTTCGCTGTCCAAATAAGTATGTCGTTATCCATTTTTATATCTACATCATTAACTTACAGTTCATAAACTCGTGACATACTTGTAACAACTTATTCAAAACTTATTTTAAGGTACCTGTTTTATAACTCGAATATTTCGCTGATCAGGTGGATTAGTTTAGGGTTGTCTTTTTTATATTTTTTTGCACTAACAAAATATCTGATTAGCTTCTCACTCAGTCAGCTTGTATGGCAGCTGCGGGTTGAGATATCATGGCAACATAATTTATTCTTATTCTGTCCCGACACGGAAAATGCTATAATAATTAATGTCAAATAGCATTGCTAGTATTTATCGCGAATAGCCACTAGGCATATGATAAACATGACACTAACTAATTATCATGTTATATAATAACTCAATTTGATGGGCGATGTTCGCTTTATTTATGCTAACGATAATAGTAATGAGGCTGGAGTACTTCTGGTTTCTAGTATCGTTCGAATCCGTAGTAGGTACTTATCCAATTCACAAGGAATTTACTTTCACTTTGCGGGATTTTAACTTTTAGGAGTATATCAATACATCGGAAGATACGTAGTAACTTTTCTAATTTGATTTAAGTTCACAGGCATGTCTGTACTAAATAAATGACGACAATAAATGTTATGTTTCTCTACTACAGATTCCCTCCACAAGTCGTAGCCATCGATACTTCAGGCAAGTTTTTCGACAGAATGTGCAGTTCACGGAAATCTCTTCATATAGAGAGCACCACCGGTGAAACGGATACAGTGAAGCGACGCACACGCACTAGAAAACCTCGGGGTAAAAGACGAAACACCATTTCGGGCACTGATCAAAAAGAGCTTAGAGAGGCTATAGCTGGGTAAGCTTATAGTATGCACTGAATACACTAACATAGATTACATTATCTATCACACCACATTTATATAACTGTTTTCTTTTTAATTAAATGTTTTATTAGTTTGTAGATAATGTAATCTATCGTCTCGATTAACGACATAACAGTTCAGCACAGTATGTGTGGACGGCTTTGAAGACAATATATAATCTTGAGCACACATTTTAACAATTCGTTGATAATATCGTGCTTCTGTGAATACATTATGTTATACATTGGATGTCATTGTTTCTTATACTTGTTACATTAGATAAAACAAAGACAACCAATCATTTGTGCACTTGTTCACTAATAGTGCCATTTGTTCATTAGCTTCATGATTAATTACATCTTTGAAGAGTACCGCTGTAACGAGACGAAGCGGCGCTCTTTAAAGTATTTTACAACCTTAGGTATGCATTTAGCGTGTGACTAATGCTTTGCTTGGTTTGTTCTATCGTAGTGATACATCAAACGCTGTGGCTTCTGAAGATATCGAAGATAATACCGTCATCAGGTCGAAGTCTAGCGATTTACTTAAGAAAAGTCCTATCGATCCGGTGACCAAGAAAGGGCATTTCAACTCACTTAAACAATGGGGGAAGAACAGATTAAAATTAATCGGGAGATCACCTAGCGCTAGTAGAGATAGTTTTAAGGATAATTCCAAAACTGAAAAAGTTAAAGATTCTAAATCGCCGACTAGACAAATTGAATTGGTCCAAGAAACTGTTACAATGAGGAAGAAACGCGCAGGAGAAGAGGATAGGAGAACACATCAAAGATGTGCATCATATTCGTCTTCAGAAAAAAGTATTGGAGTTCCTACCACTGTTCAACCAAACACGGCTACAATAAATATTGGTGTCAAACTACGAAATACGGCATCCCAAAGAAGGCTCAGAAGATCAGGAACTGGAAAAGATGAACCACATTCCTCAAGTGGAAACTGGTCTGCTAGTTCCGAATCTGGTCGAACAAGTATAGGTTCCGAAATAACTACTACAACAGTACCTCCTAAAAGCACAACTTCGGCTGCTACATCATATAATTCATTAAATGTACATCATGGGCCACCAAGTTCAATAATAAGCCGGCGAAGATTCCTCAACACTTCTGGATCTGGAAGTGTCACTAGTGAAGGAACTCTCACGCCTGATATTATTCATGATCTTCACGAGGATCTGGAAACTAGCTCGGAATTTTCTTGCGATACTGAAGGATATTACACTTCATTCCATATGGACTCTGGCTTGAAAACATTAAAAGAAGAAGAAACAACACCAAGTACGCCACTACATACCAGTAACGCTTTGTCGAATTCATCAAACAGCCAAAACATGACAGCAGAGAACGAATATGAGTTATTCGGCAAAGGATCGACAAGTACAACAACGAGTTCCGCAGGAACTGTTTGCACAACATTAATGGCCGCTGGAAGTGACAGATCCTTAGTAATAGGTCCAACTGTACCTGAAAGAAAGAGTTCGTTGACTAAAATGAATAGGAGTCGAGGTAGTGCACATAGCGCAAACGCTAGCTTGGACAGAAGTAATCCATCTTTCCCTAAGTCTCCGTTCAGCAGCCTTAGATACAATCCAGTTCGACCTTCTCTGTCAGGGTATAATCATTCCTCTCCTGAAATAAGTGAAACACCTCCAGCAACAATAACTATAACCAGAAATGTTGGTAATCATAAAGAAATACCTGTCGTAGTCGAAGTTCATACAGAGACAGAGTTTGAAAGTGCAAAGAAAAGCACAGGAACTAGTTCACCTGATTCGGGACATAATACATCAAGTTCGCCTATTGAAGATTCAGTATCTAGCGCTCACGGAAAGAATAGCTTGTCTGAACAAGATTATTCTGAATCTTCTGATCTAGAGGGAACAGAAAGAATAGAGAGGATTAGATACAAAACTACTATTAATAGTTCTAGAATCCCATCGATGTGCGTTATTACACCGTCAAACTCTGACGATGAAAGTGAAATTAGTAATAAGGAGTCTGACACAGTAATTAAAGCGGATACGCAGACTGATTTATCAAAAGTAGCGAACAGGCCTAAATTAGAATTACCATTAGAACAGAGAACAAAGGAAGTTAAAATAACGACAGATGTAGTAAAATCAATTAAACCACAAAGCCAAATCAAATCATCATTGCAACCTTTCAATAGCTTGATGTGCAAACTTAAAGGTGTATTACCTCATAAACTATCAAATAAGAAATCACCAGTATTAAAAGAACCCGAAATCGTAGAAAGCTTTTATGATACTGGCGATTATGTCACCATAGCTGATGTTAAAAATAATAATCAAAAAATGAGCTTCAACAGAGGCATTTACGGAAATAGCGATATAGTAAAGAAAAATCTTCAGACTGTTCTCTCAGGAAAACTACCAGAAACTGAATATGTCTCCCTTAACGAATTGCCAAATTGCCTAAGTACTAGTAAAGATTATTTAGAGCATAATATGGATGAAAAAATTTCACCAGCCTTAGATGAATTACAAAGAAAAGGAGCTAAAGTTACCCTAGACTCACAGGGACAAGTTATTTACTCATCCGATACTCTAAAACGAAGAAAAGGCGCTCACACTACTTTCGAACCTGGACCATTTGTACAAGAGATAAAACCTACAACGACAATCATCCAACGTGAAACTCCTGACGTAGTGAAAGTTATTGATGAAACGGACTTCCCTTATGAACCTCCACCGCCATCGAGTAAGCCAACATCACCGCAACTTGGAAAGATGATCATCAAAGCACCTGTTGAACCTGACGGTCATATGACCAAAGAATTTATAACTTTACCAACGCCTAAGCCTAGTACAATTATCACTGCTACAGCTATCACTGATACACCTCTTTCTAGCAATCAAAATCATACGAAAATAAACAAAAACCAACAAGACATGCCGCGTGTAGTTGAAGCGATAACTAGAACAGGGGCCTATGTAAATATTCATGACGCAGAGGGTGTCAGCTTGTCCCCGACGAAAGATGATTCAGCAGGTAAGCTAATCTCCTCCAAGTCAATCACGAGAAATCTTTTTGAATCTAAATTACAAAGTGTAAATGTTGATCAATCTAATATTGCAAATGAACAGATAATTCCTTTCGTCCCTAACTTTCAAACTCCCATAATGTTACAGAATAAGTTCGATAAACAAGAGTTTAGTAAGTCTGGTAATAAAGTAGCTGAAGTATTAAAAATGTTTACCAATAGAAATAATAGTGGCAGTAATGGAGAAATATTAAGTCCTAATAACGATAATGATGAGGTAGTAGAAAAATTTAATGTGAATAAAGTAAAACGTAGCGATAGTTATAAGTTGGCAAACTCCCCACTTATGCCTATCAAAAAGCTACTCAAACTTGAAACTTTTGGCGCTAACGCCAAAAAAGTTGACTCGTTAGAAATGATTCAGGCTGAAATAGCAGCAGATTTATTACGCGATCAAATTAACTACCCTCCTACTGTGTCCCCTAAATTAAGTCATAGAAGTGCTATAGATGAATTGGAAAAGTGCGAATGTGTCAATAATGACACTTCGTATATGGACGAAAAGTTTGATGCTAAACTATCTGCTTTAACATTAAGTCCATTTACTACTCCGATGCCCAAGAGGCATACAGTTGCAATAATACCTGACAACAGAGACACTTCTTTAGATATATTAAGTGCCATTCTTGACACTGATCCCGACGATGTTTGTATACTACATTCCCCGCCCGGTTGTCCGTTGACACCGTCTAAAGTTACTGTGCCTGTTGATAGTTCTATGCATCGGGCGAGAATTCTATCTATTTCGGATTCCGATCATGGAACTGAAATATGGTAATGTCAATAATCTTATTAGATAAACTTCATGAATGTCTAAATATTTACCAGTGTAGTATATTGTTTACTATGATAATGCTTATTTCTCTATTATATTATGCACCGAAATTAGTGACTGTTTGTAGATTAGGACTTACATTTAGACTTAGAAATTTTAAATAAAAATCCGTCCAGTGTACAAAACTAGTACAAATATAGGTCTTCCTTGATATTTTGTCGAAACTGTGATAGTTTTTAATTAGTATATTTTATAATTAAATTGAATTATGAATTCTGTATCGATGTATCAGTATTTTTACTATAATTATGCAATGTTTTTATTATAAGTGTTAAATGCATGGTGGCTTTTTTCACCGCAGTGTGCACAGCTTACGAGTGGTTCATATTCTTCGTATGTAAGTGCATGGTGTGTTATTCTGTGTCTTTGTGTTTTTGTAAATAATATTATTATAGTATTATTGTGAATTAACGCACTTATTTCATTTTGTCATCACACCTTCTGCTATCACCCTCACTTTAATAAAGCACTGGTTTATACAAAAGTCAGGTAAAAAGTTCTGTTTATATGTCATCGAAATATTAACTTAACAAATTATTATAATATAAAATATTATTATATATTAAAATAAATACGTGATAAAATAAAGTCGAGTAAGTAAATGAAATTAATCATATTAAACAGAGCTTCAAAATGGTACCTACTTAAATTTAATCATATTTTAGTTAATTCCATCAACTGATTTTACACCTGTGGGCAAATAACCCTTGGAATACTAAGTCTTCACGATTTAACATGACTAATTTGTGGTTATAACGTGAACATGATTTTTAATACAACCATGTCCTGGATTCTGACATTACGATCTAAACTAACCAAAATGTAACTCTTTCTACTTTGTATCAAAGAACAGTAAGTAAATACAACATTAAATAAACAATAAATACACGTTTTTTTGTATGTTTCTTAGATTTCTGATAGGTTACGTAATATGTGTGATGCGAACCTCATTAGCTAATTGTCAAGGAGTACTACATATCTTCTGTAAGTAATCACAAACTCCGATACGATATACCTATACTTTATTTGAATTTATCATGTTTGCACATATGTTACTCCTAAGAGATTCGCAAGAACCATCTAGTTCTTAGGTTTAGTTACAAAAGCCTAACTAAGGTGAAAAATTACTATCTGAAGAATAAAACAAAGTTAAAAATTATTATTTATGTAAACTTAACTTCTAAAAGTTACCTTAAAACCAGGTCACGTCTTTGTTGCAATGCCCTGTTACTTCGTTTTGAAGGCAACTTTACATTAAAAATATTGTAAAGGTTATTAGAAGTGACATAATATTATTTAAAGCAAATAAAGATTTGGGCAACTGACTTTCTTATATTAAACATCCCTACTTAGAAAGAACAAATTGTTAAGGGATACTTTTAGTACAATGTACAACAGAATGCTAAATATTTGTTTAAATTTTAAACGTAAAAATTACACCTAGGTCACAAATTGCACACATTTTACATCGCTTTGCACAGCGAAGGAGTTTGCTTCTGTTCCGTCTAATACGACCACTTTTTCAAAGGTAAAGTTATGTGTTGCTTATTTGGCATGATGCATGGGAACTCATATCTACTAACTCAACTAAAACAAACACTTAGATGCCCACACTAAAAATAACTAAATCTATACTAAATTATTTTTAAAGGACGAATAAAATACCATGCACTATACAGGAAATAATGTGGTTTAATATTTAAGTTTTGTTATTTAACTATGTGTGTATTTTTTAATGTATGTTTTGTTAGTTTTATATTTATAATATTAGTTTTATTGCTTATGGTTTTGGATATTTGTCGTAGATAAGGTTGTTACCATTTTCTAGTCGTTTTATAGTGTTTTGTTAAATTTATGTATTTTGTTTGTATTAATTTTGATTATGCAACCGTTCTCATAAGACCATTATTATTCATCATTATTCTCTACGACAGGACTATATATTTCGCTGTCAATAACATTAATGTATTGTCGCTTTCGACAGAACTTTTAAGCTACAGAATATTTCACTGACACAATATTAATAAAAACTATAACTCTTTTAACTAAACGGTCAATCAATCTTGTTTTTAACAAGCAAATACACAAATATTGTATTATTAGTAAGAGATCGGGGCTGACTTGCAAAGTCTTAGGAGAATGGTTGCAGTCATATGTTTTGCGTCTTTATAAAAAGCATGTATCTTGAAATGTCATAGCGGTATATTATTATTTATATTCGTCTTTAGTTGTAATATTATTACTCTGTCCTATCGCTAAGTATGTTATTTGTTTATAAAAATGTATCATTATGTAATTCTATGAGAAGTTTGGAAAGAAAATAGCTAAGTACCTAATGGCTGTTAGACATTTTAGTTACTATTTTAGTACAGGAATATTTATAATATGGTAGTAATACGTAACATAGAACCTATATAAACTTGTTAGAGGACTTGAAAGTCAAAATAAAATACCTACATTTTGTTTATTTTATATTTTCAGACTATCGACATTCCTGTGCTGACAAACCCTATTTGAACATACCACCGAGCATAGTTCAACATCAGGGAACAAGTATAGATTTGAATGCGATCAACCCCACCTTACACCGGTACCATACTGCTCATCTCCGTGGGAAACATGGTACTGTTACTTATGATAATGCAACGAATACTGCTCAAAAACATCAACAGAAATTCTGGACACTCCCAAAAAGAAGTAACTCAGATTCCAATGCACCGCAAAGAACCACTTTCAACTATCCAACACAAACTGTAGGTCTTCCTCCACCCGAAGAAAGGGAAAGTTCTTCCAGTGTGAATGAAGAATCCATCAAAATATCACCGATTGATCCTCGAACATCAGGATCTTTTAAATCTTCCACACCATCCGGTAGAGATAATGTAGTTAATATTAGCGCTAAACTTTTATCTCCTGTGAAATCAAATATGACAAATGAAGAACTTTACGCTGTTATACATAAGAGTAAGAAAAAGTTAAATATCAAAGACAACCCAGAAAGATCCGAGTCACCAGCCTTATCTACTGTTAGTTTGTCCCCTGTCAATTCAGAAACGTGTCTTTATACGAAAGGTACACAACGTCACCCAGAAACAGGATACTTAGGGGATCCAAGAAATAGAATGAGCTGGTCCCCTGCTGACAAACCACACACGCTTCCTTCATTTGCTCCTGTATATGGAACACAAAAACAAGAAACAACCTGCGCAGATCGCTACGGGCCTATGTCTCAAACATCGAGATTAGATTTTAAGAAACTATTACTTCAACATAGCGTAAAACTAAACTCAATAAATCCCCAAACAAAATCAACTAAGTTATCTGCAGTTGAACAACTAAAGTTATCTAAAGAAAAACCTCAAACACTCCCTGCACAAGTTGTAAATAGATCACAAATAAATATTCTTGACTTAAGTGGATCCCCTAAAACTTATACTCATAGAAAAGTAATCAAAGCTAATAATCAGCCTACTTCTCCAGGAAGAACTGGAGCTCTTATAAAAGAACATAAAAATACTCCAAAAATCTTACTGTCGCCTAAATCTCAATGGAGATTTGCGAGCCCAAGATCCGATGTTCTGTCTACACCTATACCTGAAGCTTTTAATGAAGATGAAAATTCGAATAGTTCTGGTGAAAAGCATGATATTTCTCCTGTCAGTACAGCTTCTAAAACAATTCCTATAGTCACAAACCAACACTTCGGTGCTCGACGAAACTTAATACAACTAAACGAAAATAATTTAGAAATAGAAAGTAATTTTCCGCAATCCGTTGACCAGGGAATATTTCCACTGAATACTGACTTTGGAAGACCACAAGGTCTTTCGAGAACTGAAATAATGCAGGCAAAGCGAGCTGAATTTTTCAACACCTGCCCTGATTCATCACCACCTAAGTTAACGTCCTTTAAGAGTCCTTCCGCGGCTGGTCCGTCAATTACTCGCAGCAAATCGTCACCGGATCGGGGTAAAGTTTCGCCTTCCACACTTGAAACTGCATTATGATGAAACTGATAAACAACAAAGGTCGAAGCGGTGCTTTAGAAATTCCATTCTCAAATGTGTACATAAGGCAATGAAATTCATAGAAGCTTTAATCTAGTCTTTTCTTGCTTATTGGTGCCATTTTTGCAGGCACTTTTATATTTTTCCAAACCAGTGTTTTACTAAATCATTTCGAGCTCAAAGAATACTTTGTAATTTTAACGCTCTATGGGGCCAATTTTTTTCTGTGTGAATGATATTCAAACCCACAACAGCTGGTTAAAAAACTTTAGCATGTAAGTATTTATTGAGTACATATTAAGTACTATGTTAGTAGTGTTTTGAACTTTTTCAAAGTTTTTAAGTTATTCGGCGTACAATTTTAAATAAAACGTGTTGATTAATCTAATGTTTTTATTAACCCCTATTTTCCCAATTTCTTGCTACACTTTTAGAATGGTAAGTGTGCTTCACAAAAGCAAAGGGCCGTAATATTCGTTCTGTAAAGATGATTTATAATGATGACTCTTAATTAGGTATATAACTTAGTATGAATACGTAGGGGAAAAGGGGGTAATGAGGGTCACTTAAGCAAGAATCAATAAAAAACCAAAATTAATTGAATAGGCTTTATTAATGTAACTGTTATACTTAATATATTTATTAAACTATCAGTTTTACATAGTTTTTTAAATTTTGGAATCATACTTTGGTAATAATTAAACTTTAAAAAAAACAACTTTGACCGCTATTGTCCTAACACGCGGGTAATTGTGGTCATCATGTTGTGGACAATTAGAATCAACCCATTCGAAGAAGATTTGCTCAATAATCATCGGAACATCTGTATATAGCACAAAGCAAAGAAAGAACAAGCACAGAACATGCAAAGAACAAAAGAGTAGGTAGTATTGAAGTAGAGGCACTCGTTTGGTTTCACCCTTGAGCTACTATTAGCATTTTTTCAATATTTATTTTATGTTCTCTTTACATAAGTTAAATGTTTACCAGTTAATAAAATATTACCCTACTCTAGGGTATTGTATTCATCGTCGAAAGCCATTTCTACGCATCGAAGAGCTATGTAACCGATCGGTCATTTGATCGATGGGCCATTTCATCAAAAAGTCGCCAAGCGCCAGGTACATTTAGCTTTTCAATGAAATGTCCCATCGGCTAAATGGCGTCGCACATAAATATGCCTTTCGAAGATGAGTACGATATTCATTACTGTACTATTCAGCTGAATATTCTATTTCACTCCTAAGAAAAGGGCACCCTCCAAACCTTTCAGATCCTTTAGAGTCCGCGGTTCTTGTCGTGCTCAATGCACTACCTACTTTAAGCACAAGATTTTTTTGAAGGGACGAATTTATATGTAAAAGAACCTTTTTTTGACTAAACTTTCTGTCTCATTGCTTGTCTACACCTTGGTCTGATTACATACTCTTTCAAAGTTTCAACTTATTGTGATTTCTGTCATTCTAAAGACACCAGAAATAGTCCAAAACCACTACCTATGAATAGTGAACATACATGAAGCTTCTACAGCTGTTTTTTATAAATGTCAGATCCTGCACAATAATATCAATGAAGAGTATTTATAATTCACCAATGGACGCCGTCCCATTTTCCTGCAAGCTACGAATCTTAGTTTTAGTTGTGAACACAGGTGACTTAATCAATGAGAGAGCTACGGTAACTCTCGGAATATCCCACGCCACTGTAGCGCCTATAGCAATTTTCACTACGTTCTTTTACTTCGGACTCTTCACAATATGCGAATTACGACAGCGGTATGCTTCCATGTTCCTCCAAGTGTATGCAATTGTGGCTTGTGTCATCCTGGAAATTACGTTATCTTTGGTTGTTTTTCAAGAACTAAAAGAGTTATCACGAGTGCAAATAAAAACTGGTTCTTCCGGAACAGTACTGAACGGCATATTACCTATGTTTATAGCGTTATTGCTTATTGTAGACCTTGTTCTAATACTGTTTTCAAAACGTAGTGTACCATCTATTTCAACTACTTTTAGTGAGCGTTCCGTTACCGTTCCCTGAGGCAAGGTTCAATTTAATATAGAAGTTTTTCGAATCTAACACCATTTTGTTCACTTAATCTAATTAAATTAAAAATATAAATCATACAGAACTTTTATTGATTACGTATTTGGTAAGCAACATGATAAATAAGTTACATGAAAGATATTAGGCAATCCAAAGATATTACTAGTGGTATCATTATCATTTTTTTTAATAGACAAATCCCGCACTAGGCATCATGCCCTGTGTCGCAAGGACTTTTACAAACATAAATTTACAGGACGCAAAGAAAATCCAGACTCAGGACACTAATTTGTGGATCGCAATAATTATCCTGTGTGGGAATCGAACCTGCGAACTCGTGCACGGCAGCCGCTTACGCTACCGTCGCGCTACGTCGTACCATGACAATAAAGAATAGCAAAGATGACTAGCTTGGTATTGCATTGTGTAAAGTATTAAGGTAACAGAATGGTCCAAAGCAAAAGATAACCCTGTTTTGTATAATGGTTAAAACTAACAGACACTAGAATTTTATTGAATGTGTAACGACAGCGTAAAGTATAAAAACAACTGAAGTTGAATAAAAGTACTCAACTTGAAGAATTGCCATACCTACATAATGAAATAGGTAGATATAGATTATCAGGATGGGGAGACCCCTCACACGGTGGACCGACGACCTAGTTAGGACGGCAGGAAGCCAATGGATGAGGGAGGCACAGGACCGCACAAGGTGGCAATACTTGGACATAGGCCTATGTCCAGCAGTGAATGTCGATTGGCTGATATGATGATGATGATATAGATTATGGAACTGACAAACATAGGACATTTTTCTTCAAAGAGGTCTTCTTTGGGACAACCAGTGTGATTAAACTCAGCCCTAATGATAGCCATAAATAAAGAATTGGTTTGTTAGTTTAAAAGTTATGATTTATAAAAAAATAAGGGTCTGAATTTTGGCTAAAAACTGCTGTGGCAGGTAAAAGGTTCAGCATATCTACGGGCACAGTATTTGTTTATTATTCGCATATTAGAAATCACCATCAGTATAGAAATTTATTCATGGATCATTAGTGATTGTCTAGAATATTTATACATACAAGTATACCTGTAAATAATAATATATCAATATAGATAAATAATATTATATCGGTTAGTCCATCTATTACCATAGTCCATATATTTAACACATTTGATTGTGATAGTCAAAGTGACATTCTAAAGGATGTTTGAATAAGATAGTAGACAGACTAACCATATTGTATTGTAAATAAGTTGCAGTTATGCAACAATGTTGCAAGAATACTAAAAATATATGGTATTTCATCTTTTATTTTAAATATTAAGAACTTACATTTATGATGCCACAAGAACCCAAACCTTAGCCATGTACATTTTTATAATTATCTTACATACATAAGTATTTTTATAAAATTAAATGCATTCCTAAAATTTGTTTAATTACTGACTTAACAGGTAAGGTTTTTACAAAACTTTGTTGTGTTACTGTGAATTATACACTATAGCATTCTAACCTCAAAACATTGGCTTGAGAAAGGGATTGTGGCAATTTTATAAATTTATTATTCTAAACTCTTATTATGTCCATGTCACTCTTATAACACTATTTATTCATAGGCGGTCCATTCATTAAGGGTGGTCTCATTTGACCCATTGGTCCCATAGGGCCCATAGGTCCCATTATAGGTCCCATCATAGGTGGTCTCATTCCCATCATAGGTGGCATCGGCCCGTGTGGACCCATCATCATCGGAGGAGCCATAGGACCGCCAGGGCCCATATTTGGTGGCGGCAACATTCCGGGTGGTCCTCCAGGAGCAGGTACAGGTGGTCTAGGACCACCAGGACCCATTACTGATGGATCCCATGGTGGTGGTATTGCTGCTCCTTTATTAAATGGATTTTGTGCTATTTTACCCGCTTTGAACGCCGCTGTGGTAGCATCAATAAGATGTTGTGCTTGTTCTTCCATCCATTTCTGATAGTAAAATTTAACATTGTCCTTATGCTTCCTCCCGGTGCAATGTGTTTTTCTAACACTTGGTGAATCGTGCGTTAAATATGTATCACAATAATCACAATAGTATTTGGGCATTTTGTTAAATTATTAAAAAACAGTTCAGTTATATTTTTACCACAACACTGTGTTTTGACAAATGTACAGACAGAGAGGAACGCTGTTGTTATTTCACAGATAATAAATTCTCCATGTGTATTGTCTATACCTCTCTATTGTTTTAATTGTTTTAATTGTTGATAATCGACTAGAGTCTGGCTAACGAAAGATGATCCTGAATATTGGCGGCAAAGAACAATGCTCAAAAATGTATGGACACCGTCCCCACTTTGTAGCACTTTAAGATATATGTTAATCGAAAGGTATTAGTCATCTCTCCATTTTATTGTATGACAGCAAAGCTCAAATGTGTATCCGAAAAAAGTTATATCGACTTATAGAAACCGAAATCAGTTACAATGATAATTATATTACTGTTCATGATGTTTCTTTTATTTTAATTAATTCTGTGGGATGAACTTATTCTGAGTTTTGAAAAGACTCCCGCATTTTGTAAAGTGGCCATGGACGGTTTTTAGAAGTTTTCAAATATAAATACTTTCTTAATCGCTACTTTTTATTATAACATTAATCACTATTTTAAGTGTCTATTACAATATTGTTCCAGGGCTGGCCCATTGAAATTGTAATGCCTTCCAATACCAAAGTACCAGACGATACTGACGACATGCGCGCAGGCACCAACTGTTCTCATAGCAGTTAAGCATGAACAATAAGATTAATATGCCTGAATGGCGTTTATATCCTATGCGTTATTTAAAATTAAATAACTGTAATAGGTCGCATTTAACCTATGTTTGGATAAAATTCGACCCCTCAAAATAGTGCAGTTAAGCATGAACAATAATATGTCTGAGTGGCGTTTATTTCCTGTGCGTTATTTAAAACCAAATACCTGTAATAGGTCGCATTTGACCTATGTTTGGATAAAATTCGACCCCTCAAAATAGTGCAATCTGCCGTGTTTATAGCGTATTGGTTCATAATTGGGCTTGGAGTTGCACCAACTTCTATGTTGCAGACGCCGCCATGTAAATGTTCGCTAACATAGGAAGCTGCTAGTTTTAAGTGTGATATGTCCCCAAAGTAAACAAAATAGTATCCTCGTTTGACAATTCAGGGAACGGTATATTTATAGAGTCATCAGTTAATGTTCTGAACGTAGCCCGCTGCCTGTAACTTACTTACCCAAGTCATTGTTGATGTGAATTCTGCGATAAATTCGTTCAACGAAGTCTGTGGTATAGACACTATCATGAAAAGGCTCTCTGAATGTATTGAGAAGCGCACCAGAAATTCGGTAGTCTGTGAAGAGATGAGGAAGTGTTAATACACTTCCTCATCTCTTCATTCAATAATTTGAACACTACATTCCTGAACATTTTAAAATCACGTTTAAATCTCCCGTTTATGGCCTTAACGACCCAAGGGACAAATTGTTACTAGATGGCATTTATTTGGTTCTTCATTCGTGAATCTGCGTCCAACGCCCTCAGCGAGTGGTTCTAGAAATGGATAATAACAGTCAACCCCGAAAAGAGCCAAGCGTTGATGTTTCACAAGAAAAGGAGCCACAAAACTCATTCGGCAGAGACAGCAAAAGTCAAAAAGTTCGGCTCCCCGATCCCTTGAGCGAGGGAAGCCAAATACCTTGGAGTCATACTCGACGATAAAATCTCACTCCGTCCCCACCTAAACATGGTTCGCAAGCGGGGCTCGTTTGTGATGGGACGTCTGCACTTACTCCCTCCAAGTTAGGATATATGAGACTTGAGGCCAATCATGACGTACGCGTGCGTAGTTTTTGCACACCTTAGGCCACATAGCAGGATCCATAAGTAACAAACAATTCAGAATAGGTTCATGCGCAAAGCGACGGAAGCACCGTGGTTCATGCGTAACGAGGATCTCCACATCGACTTCGAGTTGCCGACCATCCAGCAACACATGAAACACTGTTCCCGTGATCCCGTCGCTAATTTGAAACGGCTGCAACTCACCCCAACCAACTAGTGGTTGAGGCATCCGGGTACATCCCTTCTAGAATATCCAAAATTAGAAGACATGCTTTCGAAGAGCCGGGTGATAGGATCGCGATCGCTCAACGTAGAGCTCATACGGCTCGGGAAGCCACAACAACACGTCCGCGGTTCCGTCCTCGAGAGGGCGTGCCTTCCGCACATCCTGTTAGTCGGTGACGGTCCAGGCCGAGATTCGTGCTCCACAGGGGGGGGGGGCCTGAGGCATGACACTTAAATGTCTTAGGTTGATTGACATCCGCCCCACACCCAGCGTACAGTAGTAAATGTCCCAAGAGACAAGCTACTTACTCGTGCCCACAAAAAAGAAAAAATCGGGTCATTGGGCATATACGGTGCGTAATAATAAATAAATAAATAATCTTTTATGTTTTTCTTATATTCTACACTGTTAATTATGTATTTTATTGGCTATCATTTCGAAAAAGTACAATAAACAGCAACATAATTGTGACTGTGACTGATTTCGGTTTCTTTAAGGCGATATAACTTATTTCGGATACACATTTGAGATTTGCTGTCGTACAATAAAATGATCAAAATACTAAGGCCTTTCAATTAACATAGGTTTTAAAGTGCTACAAGCTGGGGACGTTTTGAGCATTGTTTTTTAAAAAAATACATGCACGACAACACATTATAGTATGAAAATTTGAATAACTACTTTGATACTTGGTAATTCATTATTAAAAATATTAAATACTATGTAGAGACAGTATACCTACTATAATAAGTTTTATTCAATTCGAAGAAGCGTAGGTAAGTAACTTATTTGTAAGGATACATAAAATTATAAATTACATTTTTATTATGACGAGCTAGGTGTTCAAAGTATCAAAATAATATTGTCTACTAACCTATAACGTAGAAGTTCATACAGAGTTGCCCTAAAAAAAGTTCGCAACTAACTCCACCAGGGTCTACTTTGGTTAGCCAGACTCTAAAAACGATTGATAGAAAAGTTTGTATAAAGTGTGGTTTAATTTTAATACTGTTCTATGTCATAAATTCTTCATTGACGCAGATTATCGAAGTTGGGAATACACTTTACTGACAATTTTCATAAATTTTCGTCGTAAATGCCTACGCAGTAGAGGAAAAACAGCAAATCTGCATCGACGGAACTCAAAGTTTTAATAATAATAAAACTGGTTATTTTGTTTGCCAAATGCCAGTGAACTCTAAGATATTATATCCTCCTCTGACAATTTCCCCCGTAAATGTATGTACACACAGCAAGAGCAACACATCAAGTTAAACATTCCTATTTGAAATTGTGTCTTATTACAAGGTATTAAGGTACATTAGTGTCTACCTTGATTAGTTGCTGTGTGTTCATCCACGCAGTATATTATTATAATTAAAAAGCAGAAATAAATCTGCATGGATGCCATGCAGATTTATTTCTGCTTTTTAATTTACCAAAAACTTCATAGTTTTAATAGTAAAATAGTCGACTTAACATTCTGAGCACATTGTTCATCACTTCCTTCCCTACGACAAAAAATGCAAAAAGCAAATGGCGCGCAGCGTTTGCAGATACAGCACGTGTTATTGACATTTCAAAATAATTACTAAAATCGCAAAAAAATATTTATTTAATTAAATCTTTGCTGGATGAATGTAACATTATTAGGTTTAAAAGCACTTTTTTTTAAATTCACGCCACAATGCCAGACATGAAGTATATATTAGTTACCGGTGGAGTTATAAGTGGTGTTGGAAAAGGTGTGATTGCCAGTTCATTTGGCACGATTTTAAAAAGCTGTGGCATAGATGTGACTTCAATTAAAATTGATCCGTATATTAATATTGATGCAGGGACTTTTTCTCCTTATGAGCATGGTAAGTGGATTAAGCTTTTGTAGTTTTAAACATTTGAACGCGTGTTGCACTCAATGTGCATGAGTCTATTTTTATTTTCTAGGTGAAGTTTACGTGCTCGATGACGGTGGTGAAGTTGACCTTGATCTTGGCAATTACGAACGTTTTCTGGATATTACCCTGCATAGAGACAATAACATAACAACTGGAAAGATATACCAGCAGGTTATTGAGCGAGAGCGACGAGGGGACTATCTGGGAAAAACTGTTCAAGGTATTTTTATATTTATGTGTTGTTGTTGAACTATCCAACTATGTGAGCAGTAGTACCACAACAAAGTGGTATGGATATATCTTAACTTTACTATGCATACCCGGTAGTAAATACCATTGCTCATGTAAAAATACTTTAAATTCAATGTACACTTAATAATTTGATGTTTACACTGATTATATTCATTGTGTATGATTTTCTGATATTTTTGCTAAACATTTCTATTTCATTTAGAACTTTCATGTAAAAATAAATTTAAGATAATGATTATTAAATAACAAAAATTTAAATTAATTTTAATAACTTCTATGTCACGTTCTATTATTCTTTGTATTCTTTAGACCGACTGTTAGATTTTTAATTATATATTTTCCTTACAGTAATACCACATATTACGGATGCAATACAAGAATGGGTGCAAAGGGTAGCCCATATACCTGTGACATCAGACAATGCCCCACCACGAGTATGCATTGTAGAGCTAGGTGGGACAATAGGTGACATTGAAGGGATGTCATTTGTGGAAGCATTTAGACAATTTCAGTTTAGAGTTAAAAGGGAAAATTTTTGTTGCGCACATGTTTCTTTAGTGCCAATGGTAAGATATAAGTTTTATTGTATTACCTAATTGAAATAGACATGCTTAAATAAATAAAATAATTAAATTTCTTTGTAATGTTTGCACATCTTTGTTACCATGATGTAAATGACTTGGTGGGTGAATAATATGATGATAGATATTAATCTAAAGATGAATAATAGCTAGGTCCAGTAAGTGGTATGGCAAAGTCTGGAAGGAAGCATTTTTTCCAGAAATCAATTAAAAGTACAGTAGAACCCGGTTAATACGATTTCACGCATAATACGCCTTTTTACGCCGGTCCCTGCAATTTGAGACATATTTTCATACATTTCTTAACGCTTAATACGATTCGTCATCCCGTTTAATACGCCCGCGCTCAGGCCCTACAACCGCACTCGAGGCCAGCCGTGGGGCCCTTTTAAAGTTGTTTTAAGAAAGCCGGTTCTTGATATAACGTGGTTGACGTCGTGCTGAAAGAACAACTCGGGTGCTTCTTCCTGAGATACCAGGATTCAGGAAAACCCTGCAGTATCTCGGGATACTGCAGGGTGGCTAAATATTCAGGCTGGATATTCTTCCATTGATGACAATGTAGCACGAACGAAATTCAATCAATATCTTATTGAGGATGTGAATAACACACAAAATGAGGCTCCTATGCCTAACTGATAATAATGAGGACGAAGATGATTCAGGCATTATCGGCTATTAATGATTTAATGAATGAATAAGTTGCTTCTTTGGATGAAAGTGATGACGCGGTGCAAAAGTTGAAAATCCTGAATTGCTAATGCATCAAAATCTTTCTGTCGAACCAAAATAAGTGATTATTTTTAATAATGTATTGAATGTAGATACATAATTTCAAATAATAAGAATAAAAAACATAATAAATGTAGCACGTTTTTTTTTCCTATCCCGCTTAATACGCTTTCTCGCTTATGCCCGATTTACACATCGACAAGTACAGTAGCGAGTTAAGTAGTATTTTAAGATTAAGTTGATTTAAATAGATCTCCATCCTATTTTTTGGCAAGTTAAGTTGGCGAGACGCGAGAGAGGGGGCTACTTCGTACTTAACTCGCCAAAAAATAGGATGGAACTGTATTTAAATCAACTTAATCTTAAAATACTACTTAACTCGCTACTGTACTTGTCGATGTGTAAATCGGGCATTAAGACGCGTTTTTGGTGGGGTCCCTGGAAAATCGTCTTAAGCGGGTTATACTGTACTTATTTTTTTAAATGTTGGTTTTTAGTAAATTTAATAAAATTATTTGCAAGCAGCATGTTATATTTGCCAAGCAAATATAAAGTTACAAATTTCAATATTTCAATTAATCAAAAAATATAAAATTAAGAAAACAGCTTAATTATACTTTTATATTAACATTATTATAAGTCAATTATATATGATCAAAAATATACCTTCAAGATAGCGTAATATATTATGAAGGTAACACGGAACTATTTTATTGTAAAGGTCAAACAGCAATTACATTGAACAACTTTCTTTTTAGCCAAAATCTACAGGGGAACCCAAGACAAAGCCCACACAATCCTCTGTCAGGGAGCTGAGAGGATTAGGATTGTCACCTGATTTGATATTGTGCCGTTCTGAGAAACCTATCAACCATACCGTTAAAGAGAAAATATCTAACTTCTGTCACGTTGGACCTGAGCAGGTAATGCTTATTGATTTATTACTTAGCTTTTACCATGTTTATGTTAGGTCACATGTTTTCACTTATATGGTATTCTTAATAATATTATAACTATCCATGGTGTACATTTTAATTATATTATATGTTATAAATAATTGCCTGCCTTATGGCAGTTTTTAGTCCTGTCTTTTCTGGCAGAATGCTAAGGCAAATAATATAGAAAAAGCTACAATACTTATTGTTTATTTAGACATTATATTTTAAGGCATTCCAAAGTTGTATTCTACTCCTTTAACATTTTGAAATGTTGATTGGTAGTTTAAACTCAGTAAAATTACAAAATAGTTTACTTCAAATTCCTATATGGCAAAAGGTTATAATAAATTCACTTTGAGTACTTAATGTCACACTAGGTTTTGTAAATTTTATAGCATTCCACATGCAATAAAAAGCATTATTAAGGGGTTATAAGTAAATATACCATAGTACTTGAAAATTCATTGACCGTAAATTAATATTATACTATTATAAAATACTTTCTTTATAATAATATTAATACGTAAATCGGATTCTTACAATATAATCGTGACAGTTCGCATTTGATTTTGTTTTTTTTTATTTACAAACATTAAATTGAAATAAAATAATTTCTCCTTATGTAATGAACCATTTTTGAGCAACATAGTCCGCTTAACTTAGGTCGCATCTATGGCAAAGAGTGTAAACATGCTCTCGTGTAAATTGTTGCCACAATAAGACAATGTGCCGGTATTTGAAATGCCGACATCGGAAAGCTTAAAAAAACTGGTAAGGAATGAAATCTCAATACCAAGGATACATTTAAACATACCCTTCATAATCAAAAGCATCAATCTGGCCACGACTGATGCTTTGTTCTATTCGTTATCTACGAGTATTGGACCAATAAATCATGATCAGTAGATAAGGTCAGTTGTCAGATCCAATTCTTTTGGACAGATGCTGCAAACATAAATTGACTGCATTACCTGTATCTCTCTGTCTTATTCTCTTTGATAAGGCAGAACTAACGTAGTTAGAACAATACATAAAAAATTAACCAAAAAATATTCTTAGATTATTATGTTTCATTAGTTTCGCACGATGATTTGGAAGCAGTGTGGTGCATTGACCTTGATTAAATTTGCAGCATGGTTGATTTAGTACTTTTTTCGATACAAAAAAAAACAATACTTTGTCATGATTTTAATGTCGGGCTTATGAACCATAACCTAAAAGCCTTCCGTATAAATAAATACTTTACGGATGTCCATGAATAGTGTTATCGAAGTATTTAAATGACCGTCAAGCTAGTTAGGACGCAATGAAACCGATAAATTGTCACATCACGCTAGGTCAAAATATTTGGAGGAGGCCTTTGTCTAGCTGTGGACGTCAATTTGCTGATGATGAGATACCTAATACATAACATTAATGACGACCTCTGTGACGCAGTCGGTATATTACATGGCTGCTACGCGGAGGTCTGGGGTTCGATCCCGCTTAATGCAAATCTTTGTGTGCATGAACATGATTGTTCTGAGTGTTTTCTATGTATAATATGTATGTATTTACAAAAAAAAAGTATTTAATCATCCGTTGTCTATTACCCACAGTACAAGCTTTGCTTAGTTTGGGACTAGATGGCGTTGTGTGAATGTATGAGGATATTTTTATATATATTTTTCAATTAAGGCTTATTTCTAGTCTATGTTAAAATCAGAAACTTAAATCTAAAACATAGTTCTAAATCACAAAATCTAACTGACAAAGTCCCGTTAAAACGAGACTAGTTTCGTATGACCTGAATGGTTCTATAAGTTCATTCATCTTATTTGTTTTGTACAAGTAACTAGAAAGGAATTGATTTCACTAGTGTGGTTTCATTATGCAAACGAAATGGAATATTTCCTTTTATCGACATGTTGCTACTCGACAAAGTTCATTCGAGTGTGTAAAATTATGTCAATTTTTTTTTTCTACCGAATCAGAATGTTCATTATATTTAACGACATTTGACAGGTTGACATTAGTGACGTTCAGCAGTATCTCGAATGTAATGACATTCGATTGTGAGCGATTTCGCGATTTTTCAATTTAATTACTTTATTTTAAACATTTGGATCCTTACATCAACTTACATTATCATTTTATTACTGTTTCTTTCTTTGTCTATGTTAAGAGAATTAGCCTATAGCTTAAAATGATAAAATTGTAGTTAGCTTAGGTATTATTTAAAATACATAATTTATCGTGACACATTCGCGGGTTATAGCTAATCTAAAATGTCATATTACATTTTACAAACGTATTATGAAGAGTTCAGGTTTATTGATAGCATTTATTTCTACCGATTATTTGTAATTTGTTTCATAATCATGGTAATCGTTATGAGTGTCCATCACTAAGTAACCACGGTAACTGAAAAAAACATGGGTACGTCCATGAAATACAATATTATTTGTTTGAAAAATAAGCAGAAGTATTACGAAACTTCATGGACGTGAACTGTCAAAAAGCTAAACTTACGCTGGAAGGGGTATAGCGTATTTTAACTTAAACTAGCTAAATTTACTCATCGTAAAATATTCAATCAAGCCTTGAAAGTACCATCAAATCGGTTCAGCCATTAGGAAGGTACACGAAACAAACGTGGTTTTTGCATTTTTATCGTCTGTACATTAATATAATTTTTTTTGGGTGTGATTTAAGCTGTCACCAATTTAATTCATTTTGTGTTTCTTAAATAATAGGGTTTGCCCTCAAAATAGTAGATTTGTCACCAAAATGTAGTCACCAAACAATATAAAATCAATTCCACATTAAATTACCGAAAATCATGGAGATATGGGGTCAAGTACCAAATAAATGGTTTTGTATGTATTAGAACAGGTTTGTCCTAATAGTATTTAAGCAAACTAATTGAAAGAGATCACCAATAAATCATATATTATATCACTAGAAAATTTCATGCGCTGGTTTGGATTTTGAATTTCATTCGTTGAGGCCCGAAAGCGCGCCAATTTATCTCCCTTCCCTTCCTCTTCCCTTTGAACATATTTTCATTAAAATTATAAACTGATGTATTAAATTGGTAACGAATACATTATTTTAATAACTGAACGAAATAAAATGTAACTAATGTATTGGTGACAAAATAACAAATAAAAAGGAGTCGCAGTCAGGGATCGATTAATCGATTTATTTGGTGACAGATCTACCATTCTGAGCACCAAGCTATTATTTAAGTAATAAAACTATTATT
The DNA here is from genome assembly GCA_905475405.1 of Schrankia costaestrigalis. NCBI lineage: Eukaryota > Metazoa > Arthropoda > Insecta > Lepidoptera > Erebidae > Schrankia > Schrankia costaestrigalis. The sequence continues at coordinate 6,955,263 of FR997830.1, forward strand.
ATAAGAACGAAGTTTATATTCATGTAATGCACTACAATTTTATTGGTAATCCATCTCATATTTTACACATTATATTAACAATAATTTGGTAATTCATATCTGGGAACACTCTTTGTTTATCTGAGAACGAAAATATTTCGTGGCGATAGATCTATTTATTAGGTGATACAACTTGATGACAAATATAAATTTAGGTGACAAAAAATATAGTTTCCATTTTTTTTTATACAAAACACGGCAATACTATATCGAACCTGATTGAAAGCGCGAGTACAGTTCACAAATGAAGCCAACGGATAGAAGTCTTAAAATAACTTCAATCCGTCGTCATCATCTTGCCGGTTCGGCCAAATGCTTCTTCACACTGCAATTGAAGGACTCAATATCATACGATGGAGGAAATACGTGAGCCGGAAGTTGGTTCACAACTTAATGGTTCGGCATAGGAAGGAATTCTCGAACCTTTTGGTGTGAGCCGATATCCGACAGACCGTCTGAGTATGACACCGCAAACAGGCACTTGTGGTCCTGTTATGTAAAGGGGACGGAGGAACAAGATCGAATAACTCTTCAAAGCACTCTCCATGGTACATGCGATAGAACACACTAAGAGACGCGATATCTCTGCATAATATACATTTAGTAAGAATAGCACTGCTGATCTTGTAGTAAAGTTAACACTATACAACGTGCTTACTACGATTCGTATGTGGTTTATTGTCGTTTGATCCATGTTTGTTTGTTACAGGTAATATGCGTACATGATTTAAGCTCAGTATATCATGTTCCTCTACTGATGGAAGCTCAAGGGGTAGTGCAATATTTAAATGAAAGACTTCAATTAAATATATCCATGCAAAGAGGAAAGTAAGTATAAGTTTTATAATTTCACGTTTACATAGTGATACAGCCACGAGCAATAATATTATGTACTCATTGTCAAATTTTCTAAACTATCTGCACGTTTATGAATCTAGAATACTAAAATTATTTCGTAATTTAGAAGAGGTTCAGAACAGCTTTGAAAAAATCTTCGAATATTCAATTTTGGATTAGCAGAACTTTAGATAACTGTTTTACAAAATGTGTACATATTATTGCTCGTGACTGTACATTGTTTACTTAAAAATATGACATTGAATGAGACGGTATTGTCTTTATATTTTTTTATGTGATAATACATAACATTAATGTGACCTCTGTGGCATAGGGGTTATTGTCTGTCGTTGCTACGCATAGGTCTCGGCTTCGAATCCTGTTCAATGCAAATCCATATTATGTGCATCGACATGATTGTTTGTATAATTCAAGGAATTTTCTTTGAATAATGTAGGTATGAAGAAATGACGGGCACGTGATTTTATCTATTATTAGTCACTCGCAGCCAACCGTTACTCTAATCGGATTTAATTATTTTATTTATAAAAAAAATGATATGAATGGGAATATAAACAACCTAATGATGAATTGAGAATAGACAAACTTTATCTCTTACAGTTCATTAACATTTAGTTATCTGGGTATTTAGGGCAGTAGGCAATGATCATCACTTCCGCGGTAGGTAATTATTTTTAATACCTTTTAGTAACAATTAATTGATAATTTTTAGATAAAACAGATAATTTTCTAGTCCGTCGGGACAATTGTTTTTAACATAGCATGTAAAATTACTATGGTGTTAAGTCTCTACAGCAATTAGTCGTCTAGGTTAGAATTACCGGTCACGGTAAGAAGCAAGTCCAGGCCAGCTAGCTATTTAAATTACAGACCCACGAATCTTTACCGCTTGTGTCACTAGGTGGCGAACGCAGTACAGGGGCAATCTGGGGTTTATATTTGTAAATACAAAACCCAGTATAATATAGTCTGTATGTTATGAGATCAAAAACTTTTGTGTAGTTACAAAATTGATATACCAAGGAGCAACAATGCTATTATTGAACTGTTTAAATTTTATTAATGTTATCACTTGGTCAGTTTTGGTGTCGTATTTTCGTTAAAACACAACTCCCGCGTGTTAGATTTCAGATAGTTTTACTTACATCTGATGACACCTTCACACAAATAATTAGCTTTATGTTAAGTATTCGAACTCGATCTTCGTGTTACCTAGCCGCTTATCGCGACTTTTACGCCATAGGATAGATCAAGTTGCTTGCAACATGATGCTCATGGGCCATAACGTTATCAATATGAATGTAAACTAAACTATAAGGACTAAGAGCGCTCGCCCACGACGACTTTTGGTACAGTCGCGATGCGGTCGCTAGTTGTATACCCTCGCCCACGGACTCAGATTCAGACGCGATACTGTGGCGCTCCTGTCGCGATGCGAACGGGATGATTTTCCATTCACGCGCCACCCTCCTTCCGTTCTCACCCCGACTTCGTCTGTTATGGTAACGCGTTTGCATCAAAGCAATAAAGCGTTGCAAATGCAAATAACACGCGACGGCATTGCTACAAAAAGTCACCGTAGGCGAGGGCCCTATGAAGTATAATGAACTAACATATTTATTTATATTACAGGATAATGCGTAAATGGCACAATCTCGCCAAACGTGTTGATAATCTACGCAAAGAAGTAAACATAGCTCTAGTAGGGAAATATACAAAACTTGAAGACAGTTACGCTAGCGTTACAAAAGCGTTACAACACGCATGCATCGCTGCGTATTGTAAACTAAACCTGACTTATATTGAAGCTGTCAATTTGGAAAAACAAACGAAGATTGACGATCCTGTCAGTTATCATAAGGCATGGCAGAATCTATGCAAGAGCGAGTAAGTACTACTTTTTGTAATCTGAACTGAAATGCTAGAATGAAAATTGGCGATAAATTATTTCGGAGGTAGAGTAATTGTCTATCTGACGACCTCTGTAGCGAAGTGGTTATATAATATGACTGCTACGCAGAAGTCTCGGGTTCCATTCCCGCTCAATGCAAATATTTGTGTGCATGAACATGATTATTTGCATTGGTCTGAGTGATTCTATGTATAATATGCAATGTATTTACAAAAAGAAAAGTATATAAGTACTGTTATCCGTTGTTCTGTTACCCATAACACAAGCAGGTTAAGGCTAGCTTACTTTGGGAACAGATGGCGCTGTTTAGAGATGTCCGTGAATATTTATTTATTATTCGTGGATTACATAAATATTATATTCGTGATACCGTTATAGGGTCAGTAATTTGGAAATTACACTAAATTATCCTATTCCCGTTGATGAGTTGGGATTGGGTCACTTTGTGGATTTACATATATTTAACTTTGGGTTTGGCAGAGTTATTCTTTTTGTTGCAGTGTAAAAAGATTTGTTTTAAAGATATTTGTAAACATCAGCATGAATCATTCATTGTATTGTTTAAGTTATCTTGTATTATTTTCAAACAATCCTTGTATAATGGCTTTTGTCATTTGTAATTAGTAATAATCATGTTAGTTAATTATTGCATCTACATTCAGTTGATATAGTAACAGTTGTTTTTATTATTGCTTGAATACTGTGTGAGGATCTAGGAGAATTAAAACTAACAGAGCAAGTATGTGTATGAATACGATTTTATATCAAGTGTAATTTTTTTTAGAGGATTTGGTGTTTTTCTAAGTTGATTATTTTCGTTTTTAGCTAGTTTTCATTTTTATTGATTGATAATGAGAAAAACAAAGATCTCCTGTGATAATCTGGTGAAACTATGGGGAAAACTCATTTCAGATATTATAATTCTATTAATATTAGGTATGTCACTTGATAAGACCTAATCTTAGCATTCCATGGATTCTCCGTACGGTTGCCGGGTCCATCGCGTGATAGAGAACGGAACAGTTGCATAACAGCCTCTGGGACTTACGACCCAGATGTAGGCTAAGGAGGCCCCCTAACAACGCGTTAGCGGTCACCTTCACTGTTCCGTCCTCTACCTATAATTATATTTACAATAAAAAAAAAAACTCGTTTATTTGGAGGGATTCATGATTATTGTTAAACGGGTTTCAACTAGGGCATGCAATATCGGAAGGTTTTCAATTCCGGAACTGAGTTCCAATACTGGAGGTCTAATTCCGGAATTCCGGAGCTAGTTCCGGAACTGGTAATTTTTGGAATATGTTGAATTAAAAGAAGTGTATAATAATATCAGTTGTTTAATTATATTCACTAAGAATTTGAACATGTTTGGTAATTTTTCTCCTTTATTATTGTCATTCTAAGCCGTTAAATTAAGGCAAGACTTAACTTACTTATTGTTTTGATAATTACATTTTGCCAGCACAGAAAAACACTTCCATTCTCCACACTTGTTAGCAGAACACATAAAAATATATTTGTAAACTTCTGTCAGATAGTCGCCATCGCGTACATTAGAAAATTGGTCGAGAGATCTAATTCTTTAAAGAACTGCTATTGTGAAGTTCTGAAGACGATAAAAGATGCTACTGTGGAAAGTTGTATTGCCACCAACAAATAGTCGGACGGAAAGAGCCGAGCGTGTAGAAAGAGTAGAAATGAGCTCGCTCCTGCCTCGAAAACGGAGCGGAGTAAACACGATTTTAAAAACGCTGTTGGTAGAAACAAAAACCTATTTCATTTAAAAAGAGTACGTTCCGCTTTGTCATTTCTCTTTCGCGGTAGAAAACGTTAATGAGAACCGGAACAAACTTGCGTCAGATATCGAAAACATGCTTAGTTTCGAATTGTGGTCGGCTAAATTTAGTCCGATTCAACCCCTCAAAGACACAGGTTTGCGCGTTTACCGCTAAAAAATCTCTATTCTTCGTGGATATTGATTTCGAAGGCGCTCCTCTTGTTGCCAAGTCGTCTATTGAAATCCTAGGTGTCAGCATTTCTAGCGAAGTTCAGTTTCGCGATCATTTGGAGGTAAAGCTAAATTAGCTTCGCAAAAACTGGGTGTGCTCAATAGAGCGGGTCAGTGTTTTACGCCGAACCATCGCCTACAACTCTACAAGCCACATCTGGAGTACTGTTCCCATCTCTGGGCTGGAGCATCCCAGTCAACTCCTTCAATTGACCACATACAAAGAAGGGCGGCTCGAATTGTTGACGATCAGGTGCTCTCTAGTCGGCTCGATTCTTTGGCTTTGCGGAGAGATGTAGGGTCTCTGTGCATTCTCTACCGCATTTATCACTGGGATTGTTTTGAGGAGTTGTTCTGGACATTGCCCGCAGCTGAATTTCTCCACAGAACCACTCGCAATCGGCTGTCCTACCATCGTCATCACCTTGATGGTTAGCTGTCATCCACTGTGCAATTTTTGCGAAACTTCCTACCGCGAACAACTGTTTTGTGGAACAAGCTCGTTGCGACGATATTTCCGGACCGTTACGACTTGGGGAGCTTCAAGAAACGAGCGTACTTCCTTTTTAAAGGTCGGCAACGCATCTGTGATTCCTCTGGTGTTGCGGTTGTCCATGGGCGGCGGTGATCACTTACCATTCCCATAGTAGTCGACTTTTAGAGTTCTACACGACTTCGCAAGTTGTCTCAACTCATAGAGCTGTTATGTTCGTCTAGTTTAATTAAATTTAGCTGTAATAGCGTTGCATTATGGCACAGGCAACATTATGACAACTCACTAGCCAAATAATGGTATGTTATGCAGGTATTATTTAATAATATTAAAAAATGATGAATACCGGAATTCCGGTATTACTCCTCTCAATTCCGGAATTAAAAAATCAGTGAAATTGTTACGGAATTCCGGAGTTACGGAATTCCGGAACTCCGGAATTGCATGCCCTAGTTTCAACATACACACGTAACTTTTATAAGGATATTCTTGTAATTACTTGCTTTACTTTTCCAGTGGTGTTATAGTCCCTGGTGGATTTGGACAAAGGGGTATGGAAGGCAAAATAGAAGCTTGTCAATGGTGTCGTGAAACACAAAAGCCAATGCTTGGTATATGCCTTGGATTACAAGCATCAGTTATAGAATTCGCAAGAAATGTGTTAGGTCTGAAAGGCGCTAACACTACAGAGGTTAATCCAGAATGTGATGACAAACTTGTTATAGACATGCCGGAACATCACCCAGGAAATCTTGGCGGTACCATGCGATTAGGAAAACGAAAGACATATTTGGAAACTAGTCTAATTAGTAAGATAACTTATCTTTAATTACTTTGATTACTATAATTCTGTTTATTTATGTTGAGCTATTTCCGTGTTGGTCGTTTCTTTCGTATTCGTATTTGTACTTATTGTTGTGTTGATGCGGACGGATTGTACTAATTATAGCTCGATTACTGCAAAAGCGGTAGTGTTTTTGTTGCCAATATATTAACATGTGTTTTGGTTTGTGTACTAAAAGTGTAAGGTAAAGAAGTAGTTTCATGGGAGTGGCTATTAAGAGGACTCATTGACAAAATGCACTATCTTTCATCAACTACTACAGGAATATGAAAAGACCTATTAATCTAGAATTTTGATATAGGTAAATTGATACCTTTAACTAGCCTTTTGTAGTTACGAAAACGCGATAGCTTGATTTTGGCTCGATCATATTTAATTTTGAAAACACCTCTAAAAAAACAGCTTTTTACATATAACACGGAAAGTACACTATCATTATGCTTAGGAATTACTCAAATACATTCGTAACATCAATATTAGTCTTACTGTAGAATATCATTACATAACTACAACCTTTAACTTTTAATTAAGAAAATAAGATCTTAGCAATATCAAAGCGCTCTGGATCGTTGCGGGCGCATCGTAATTTTAGACCTTATACCGATTAGTTAACGATCGATACAGAATGAATACGGTCGACGAATCAGTCGGGCGATGGCCCTCTTCGACGTCGGACCTGTGCATGTCGACTCAACGTTCGTACTAAATATTATCGCGTATTTTTTAATCGTAGGTATATAATATTATAGGTTAGATTTAAAATATTTATACCTAAGTTTTTATTAATACTTTGTTCTCTTTTATAAATAAATAATAGTATTATTTTATAACATTGTTTGGTAAAATATTTTCGTAGTTATGTCATTTACAAAACTTAGGTAAAGTTCGCCTAACTCAACTACCTAGTTACTGTTGACCCTTTTGATAATGCAAGCGTTTGTTTATAAGCGATTTTAGACTATATGCTCAAGTGTAATAAGTTTTATTACCGTTTTCGTCAAGATCGCGTAATTGAAACGCCTCAGTGGCGCGGGCAGTGTGACGCGGTCGCGGTAGTGGCTTGCGTGCACGAGGTTGCGGGCTCGAATCCAACAAAGTTGTTTGAGCGATCCACAAATTACTGTCCTAAGTTCGGATGTTTTTTGTAAAAGTCTCCGCGACAATACCTAGGAGTTGTGTGAAACTCAAAAAAATAAGTACCTACCTTAGGTACTTACTAATAAGATCTAAATAATACTTTTTACTTTCGCGGGAACTTTTACAGACATGAAATAAACGAACATAACATCAATTTAGCAGGCACAAAGAACATCCAGACTCAGAACAGTTATTTGTGGATTACACAAAAAAAAGTCATAAGTGAGATTTGAACTCTCATACACTCCACCGCGGGAACGTTTACAGACATGAAACAAACGTACACAAAGAAAGTCCAGACTCAGCCCAGAACTCTTTCCACCAAAAATTGATATCGCGACATGAGTGTTTCATGTTAATGTATTTTGAACTCTAAATGAGAAATAATACGGTTCATTTTTACACAAACAAAACGTAGCAACAAACAACAATAGGCATATCGCGAGAAGCGAGTGTTTTTGTTACAAAGTTAATATATACTCTATTTCCTAAGCAATACGGTTCATTTTTACATAAAGATTTCAATTTTTGCCTTGTCTCGCCCCTCTGGTGGAAAATCACCTAGAGTTCAAATCTCACGTAAGACAATTTTATTTGTGCGATCCACTAATTATTGTCCTGAGTCTGAATGTTCTTTGTGTCAGCTATACAAGGACAAGGACAATACATAGTGAGACTATTGTATTTTTTTTAAAGTTCTATTATTTTGCGTGAGATTCAAACCCGCGACCTCGTGCACTGCGACCGCTACCCCGAGGCGGTCAAACTATTTTTGTGATCCCCAAATTATTGTCCTGAATCTGGATGTGCTTTGTGCCTTCATAATACCTTGTGCGGGAGTAAATTTAAAAAAAATGGGGGCTACTTGTATAGACATAATAGACCGGTAGATAGTAGGTTTTTCTGTAACAGAATTTTCTGTTACCTACCGCGGACTGACGTCACAGTATAACCAGTAGTCTAACTGGGACGAATATTTATTATAAATGCCTACGGGTGCGCAGTACGTAAACAATAGTATACATGCGATCTACTTTGTGTTTCCATTTAGTTTTGTAATTGTAAATTAATACTTTTTATTTTTCTATTTTATATTTAAATGAATAGGAAGTGTTCTGTAAAAAACGTGTTGTTTTATGATTGATACATTTAATTTAAAGAAACATGTATATGTTTGTATTTATATCCACCATGTTTGTGATATAAATAAAATACTAAATTATAATATTAAGAAGGTACTTAACAAGTCATTCAGTAAAGTAGGTACAGTACCGGGCCGTTTCGTAACCTGTAGAAAAATACAATCGGTCAATTTCGGCTTCGTAGAGCGTCAGAGAAAAAGACGATGTGTAATATTTACGGCCGGGTACTGTACTTATTTATTATAAGCAGTATATATTGGCCATGTTTGTTTGAAATTGAATTTATCGATAACTAAAACCAAACTTTAAACAGGTCTAGTAGATCTATTTAATGTCAAAATAAAGGCATCGAGGTCACTTTATGGATGGGTGACCAATTCAATCAAAAAATGACATCGATGTCATTGCTTAAATTTACCTAGATCAAAGTGAAAGACACGCATGGGGGATTTCATAAAGGGGGGCTAAATTTTCATTATTATTGACCTAAGTACAACAAACCGTTTTCGTAATATACACAAAATACTATATTATAGTATTAAATAAATACCTAAGTCATTTAGTAATGTAGGTATTTATATCAGCCATGTTTGTTTGAAATTGACATATGAATAATATTTTTAGTTTCAAATTATAACACACAGTCCGCTCGTTACTGCGGCACAGTAGCGACTGTTCCCTCCGCGATCGTGAGCGTGTAGGTATAAACTCACGTTTCGTCCGTTTCTATGAAATTGAAATATGTACTGTATATATTTGTACTATGGCACAGAGCGATAACGTGTCCTTGAGGGCCGGCGGGACGACGACGGCGCACACGGCGCGGCGGCGCGTGAGCGAGAGTATATCCGTCTCATTCGCGCGCCGAGGGGCGCGCCCCTCTGGCCACGGCCGAATTCAACTCGAAAATTTTCAAAGCGTCGTCTTAACAATACGATTTAACTTAGTGCAAGAAGAGTCTTGGGCACAATGGATCATGCCTTGCGTCTGTGTAGGTTCCCCACCTGCGGCTACGGCACGTCAGCTACAACCGCTACAATTCTAAGAGAATAATCAGTTAATGGTTAAAAAAAATATTCTTTCTTTTTACTATCAGGCAAAAAATTTAAAACTTATATCTATCATTTATATTCCAGCTCAATTATATTCAAAGAATGTAATAGAAGAAAGACATCGACATCGCTACGAAGTAAACCCAAAATACATAGAACGTTTGGAAGCCGGCGGTCTTCGCTTCGTTGGCAAGGATGAGACTAAGACTAGAATGGAAGTCGCTGTAGTCGATGGTCATCCTTACTATGTCACTGTGCAGTTCCATCCTGAGTACTTGTCAAGGCCGTTATCTCCGAGTCCATTATTCTTAGGGTATGTACTTTTTTTTACCCAGCTCTAAACGTTTTACTATAAGTTCGGACTTTTTCGTGTGATGGATTGAATGATCGTTTCTTCCAATAAACAAATCCATGGTATTTTACAACCTTTTACCATAATCATTGAAACAAACCGAGCACAATATAAGAGAGTTAGTTTTAACAAATGCCCGGTTTTCACCACATTTTTGCATAAGTTATACAAATAAATCTGTTGAAATAGCCACAGATAATCAGAACAAGTGTTTGTGTTTTTTCTAATTAATAAACATTGTGACTATATTTTCAGACTCATACTGGCATCACTGGGCAAGCTTAAAAGTTACCTGTCAAAAGGCTGCAGATTTAGCCCAAGAAATCAATCTGATGTTAGCTCAGGTAAGTAGTATCTAAAATAAAAATAAATGTAGTAAGATTAATTATTGTTCAAAACGCTCGTTTTTGGTGGGTTCAAATATAAATTAAGCTGATATTCTTATTATTAAAATTTATAAATTCCCTACACTAGAGATTTGTTTCATGTTGACTCCTACAAACAAACATTTATCACACACAACAAACATCCTGGTCTAAAGTCTATATGTGCAATAATGTGGATCGCGTAAATAATTGGAAGGCGCGAGAAAAAATGCGCGCTTTCTTGAGAGCAGCTGCAAACACGAGAGTTATTTAAATTGTCGTTCTTTTGCAGATGAAGAAGAAGAAGAAATAAGCAGTGTATCAGTTTCATCTCTAAGTTTAGATGAAGACAAGACAGTCATTGAAAACGGTACACCACAAGTAAATGGAGTAAAAAAATAGTTCCTAAGTAAATTGCTAGACGATTAATATAATTTTAGTTTAAGTAATACATACTACTTAGTATAAAAGTAGATATACATATAAATATTGTTTTATGATTGTATTTTCGCAAGTTGATATTGTGATCGATATTTTTGTAAATGGAGTATTGTTATAAAAATGTATATGTGTAAGTAAGTATGTCAGTGTATTACCATTAAGAAAAAGCCATTCATTATATGGAGTGATGAAATGTTTATTCCTCTAATCCCAGTTATTAGTAAAAGTCAAAAAACTTGATTAGAAAACTTAACTTTGATTTGTATAAATTTGTAAGCCATACATGCAGAAATTTACTAATGTAAACTTTTATGACATAATTTCATTATGACACTGGGACAGATTAGGGTGCAATTTTTTTAAACTATTTGTAGTTAATTCATGCAATGTTGGCTTCATAAATGAAATTTTATTATAATTTCAAAATGGACTGTATCAACTTATTATATGTTTTAAGATGTAATACACAGTGATACAAAAACAGGGGAATATTGATGTGATTTGAAGTGCATAGTCGGTCATTAGTCTTCTAGCAAGTAAGTATGTACTGTGTAAAGTTAGGTTAATAATGCTTCCAATTTTTGCTTTCATAAATGCTGTTTACCTCCCAAGTTTCTCCATTTGTCCTTACAATATATTTTATTAGATACATAAATCTATTTCACTATGTCACATGAGCATTCTGTCATAGTGTATTATGTGTACTTAAATAAGGTTTTTTTTATGAATTGTTTATTATGTAATCATTGGCATCATCAACTTGACTAACAGACATCCACTGGTAAATAAAATAATGCCTCTTTCAAACTTTTCTTTTAATATAATATTGCAATGCAATAGCAAAAACGTATGTAAGTGAAATAATTACCAGGCAATATAAATTAACTTTTTTTTTTTTTTTTTTTTTTTTTAATCTTTATTTAAGGGGACTCGGTCAACAATGACGATGTCGCCCCGTAATTCTAATTATAACATATAACTCTTATGGCTAAACACATCTATAAACATAATACACTAAATTTAACAAAAAAAAAACAGTGGAGTGAAATCTGAGCCTGGTTATTGATGGATCGAGTTTCCGCTTCGTGAATGGTACATGTATAGTGCACACAACTTCCTGGCCTCCTCCGAAAAAGGGGAGGCCAAGATGCTGCTGCATGAGCCTATGTTGTATTGCGGATCACCAAGCAATTGTCGCCGCTGACCCTCATTCCGGACACATTCGACCAGAATATGGTGAACATCCTCGATCACGTTACACTGTATGCAATTTGGTGAGTCCATTTTACCCATTAAATGTGCAAATTTATTTGATGGAATGTGCCCGGAGCGGAGCCTCAGCAGTGTCACAATATATTGTCTATGTGCCTCCATCTCGTGGAACCATGGGCAACGAAGAGGTTCTGCCTGTATAGTCCTATACCATATGCCTTTGGTGCGCGACCTCTCATCAAAGTACTCCTGCCACATGTGTTTACAAATCCTTTTGACTGTCTGAACCTGATCAGTGTGTAACGGTACACAAGTATATGTGATTCCCTCCGATGCCGCTAATTTTGCTGCCTGATCCGCCTTTTCATTGCCCATGATGCCAATATGAGATGGAATCCACTGTAGAATTATAGTTTTATTTATCATACGCAGCTCTAACATGGTTTGGAGGATAATGAAGGCTATCGGGGAGCCTCGAAGATTCGAGGGTAGCCGAGCCAGATGCAATAATGCACTCTTAGAGTCCGTCACCACCACAATCTGTTGACTATCAAGTGTTAGCGCGTATGACAGGGCTTCGGAAATAGCTATCAGCTCGCAGTACATTATAGAAATATTAACCTTAATTTTAAATTCAAGAGTGGTATTTAATTGAGGATCGAATACAGCCGCTCCCGCATGGCAGGCCTCTTTGCTTCCATCTGTATAAAGGTGATAGAATGAACCGTAATTGTCCTTTAAATATTTAGTACACTTTTGTCTTAAATCTAAAATATTCATTGATCTCTTTGAACTGCTTACATACGGGATATCGTAAAAAATGTTCTTTGATAAGTCAATACTAGAAAGCCATATGTTCAATGAGAATATACCTAATAAGGAGGTCGAGTAAATAGGTAAATTTTTGTTTTGTCTATGCGTGATTACTAAGCATGGGATCTTTTTATTTCTCCAGTATTGACCTTCACACAAGTTTGACAAGTTATCAATAATACCTATCGTCACATTATTCTGCACTGAGCTACATTTAAGCCAAAATTTTCCCGCTAAATATCTTCTACGAATCGCTAACGGTTGCAAACACAGTTCGTTCTCCATGACATGGATTGGAGTGCTTCTGATAAAACTCCCTATAACCCTCATACATAAATTTTGAATACCATCAAGTTTATTTAATTGGCTGTTAGTGTAGTTATCAAATAAGAAACTACAGTAATCAAGTCTGCTACGTATCATTGATATATAAAGGCGTCGCAAATGTTTCGGGTGGACACCCCATTTGGATCCAGCTAGCACCTTAAATATATTCAGTAGTCTTAAACACTTTTCCCGTAGTTCGTTAATATGCCTTTTCCACTTCAAAGATCCGTCCAGCCACATACCTAGATACTTTATATTATCGACCTGTTGTATATTATGATTGTTAATATTTACCGAAACTGTTTTCCTATTTCTACCCCTACTAAATAAAATTATTTTTGTTTTATTAAGAGAAATTTCTAATCCTATTTCTTCTATTAAACATTGAAAGTCTTTTAACGAATTTTGGATATTGCTAACGGAGTCTGAAATCTTATCATTAGCTGTATATAATACAAAATCGTCCGCGTACTGGGACACAAACACATCTACTATATTATGACAAATCTTTGAAGTGGCTGCATTAAATAACAGTGGGGATAACGGATCGCCCTGTGCAATTCCTGTCCCAGTGGTTCTTACAGCTCTGCTACCATCATTAGTAAAAACTGACAGATGTCTATCATGTAGGAATTCCCACAAATATCTGCACAACACTGCTCCTACTCCTAAGCCATCTAGCATTTTTAGCAGTGCCACTAAATTTATATTATTGTACGCACTATCAATGTCAACAAAACATCCCAAAGTACTAATACCCTTTGAAAATCCTTCCTGAATGCGAGATACTAATCTAGCCAAGTTGTCAGAACAAGACCGTGTTCTTCTAAATCCGGTTGTTTCATGTGAGAAACAGTTATTTCGTTCAAGGTACCATTCAAGTCTACGGTTTAAGATCGTGTGTAAGACTTTACAAGGACATGACAATAAAGCAATTGGTCTAATACTAGATACAGAGCCAGCATCCCGACCTGGCTTAGGTATTGGCACTATTCGAACCTCTCTCCACTGTTTCGGTACAAAGCTCGAAAGTAGAAATCTATTATAAAGTGAAACTAAAGCTATTTTTCCTATTTCTGGTAAGTGTCTGATCATTGAGTAGGAAATATTATCTCCACCAGGAGCGGTATCAGTTTGTTTAATACAATTATTAAGCTCTTGTATGGTAATCGGAATGCTCAATTGTTCATTTTGAGATATAAAATTAGGTAAAGGGGGGCTCACGTAGTCTGGCGTTAAACTTTGTAGTAGATGTTCCTTTTGTTCCTGATCTACGGCACTTCTCGCTGTCTTATAGCCTTTTAGCCACTTCATTCGTCTATACATTTCACCTGCTGCCATTGTGTTATCTATGCTATCGCAAAATGTTCTAAAAGAGCTAAATTTGCTATTCCGAATCAATCTCTGGGCAATACTGGTTTTTGTTTGGATTTTCTCTAAATTCTGTGGCGTAGGGTTTCTTCTGAATTCAGCTAAGGCCAGACGTCTCTCGGCGACTACGCGTGATAAGTCTTGTCCCCAATACGGTTTAGGTTTAAACATCTGTTGTCGAATTGGGTTATCACAATTTTTTATCCTAGGTATGCTTTGATCCGCTGCAGTGTTGATGGCTTCAATAAAATTATCATATGCTTTTTGGTTATCTGTATGTAGGTCTAAAACGTTTAATTTTTCATTCATAATTTGTCCAAATTTAGACCAATCTGCCTTTTTATAATTCCTTCTTGTTTTGTACGTATTTATATTACTAACTTCCGTTTTAATTTTTAGAATAAGGTGGTCGCTCCCTAAGTTCTCATTTGTAACTTGCCAACTAAACTTCATTGCCAAATCTAGTGACGCTACGGTCAGATCAGGGGAGGTACTTTGTACCATACCATTAACTAGTTTAACTCGTGTAGAGGTGCCATTATTAAGAACAATGTAGTTATTTTCGAATATGGAGTCAAACAGCTGTGTACCTCTTGCATCCGTCTTAGATGACCAGTTTGTATGGTGTCCATTAAAGTCTCCGGCTATTAGTGTTCTTTCTTGCCTCAGAGAAAAGATATGGTCCCAGTCTCTTTTACTAGAGTGTGCTGAAGAAGGACAATAAACGGTAATGACATTTTCTAGATGTTCGCAATTAGATAGCTTTATATGTAATAACTGTATACCTGGATTGTTGATACTGGTATTGCCGCGGCTTGCTCTTAGGGACCAATGAGTTAGTATTGCGACCCCGCCATATCCGTCGTAACGGTCTTCTCTAAATAAATTATAACCGCTCATACGAAAATTACTTTCAGGATCAAACCACGTTTCATTTATAATTGCTATATGTACTTTCTCTTGATTTAATAACGCTTCAAACTCTATGGCTTTAGGCCGAAGGCTTTGGGCATTCCATTGTAGAATATTGATTATTGAGGGTCTGATAAACCGTTGATCCATTGTTTGAAGTTAATAAGAATTGGTACTTCTAAAATGTATTTCATAATAATAGATTTAAACCATTCAAATAGTATACCTGCGCAGCTTTTGATTTTGTCTTCCCACGATATCTCGGAATCTAAGATTTTTTCTTTTAACTGTTTCCATGTTTCTCCCATATTTGGTCTTTTGTTCTTTCTACGTTTTTCTTTACAGTTATTGTCATCTGATTTTTCACTTTCAATGTCGCTGTCTGATTCTTGTGAACTTTCTACATCTTCCGAAATATGTTTTTGAAATGGAAGCGGGGTGCTCCTCCTTCCTCTAGTCTTCTTATTTTTCTTCTGATTTTTGTTACTTTGTTTTTTGTTTTTTACTATATCTGCATAGGTATTTTTATTTTTTTGCGACGGCAGGGCTGAGGTGGGCTCTTCACTTGACTTGTCATTTTCTTCTATTAACATAATATGTTGGTGATCTTCTCTTAAAATATGTTGGTTTTCATTTCTGGTAGTAGGTTTCTTTGTAGAATGCTCTGGCGGGACATACATTGTAAGAGCGCGCTTATATGTGCAATTAAATTCTGCCATTAGGTCTCTAATCTTTTTTTCTTTGATGTATACAGGACACTTCTTTGATAACGTCATATGAGCGCCGGAACAATTATTACACTTGTAATCTAATGTATCGCAATTAGTATGGTACTTGCTACATTTTGGACATATAACCTTATTAGATGGGCATAATTTCGTTGTGTGTCCAAACCGCCAACATCGAGAACATTGAGTTACCGGGTATTTATAAGGTGTAACTTCCGCCCTTGTATTAAATATATGTATATACGAGGGCATCGACGACCCTATAAAACATATACGAACGGCCTCCGATGGCTCCCATCGACCATCTAAACTGCTTCTGCGTTTCAGTCTTTTCACTCCTATTATCTGAATGTGACACTCCAAACCTTCCATTATTTCTTCTTCGGATAGATCCAAGTCTATATATTTAACCACCCCGTATGACTGTACTGTTTCTAAAGTTCTCTGACATTTGTAACCTTCCTCCTTAAAATAATGCGAGTTAATCAAGCGATCACAACTATCTTCCTTATTGAATACTATCAGTACTTTGTGAGGGTTAATGTATTTTACCCGTACGATATCACCTATGTTCTCAGATTTAAAAATCTTAGCCAGTTTAAATTGCTTCGGAAGTACCCTAGACGATGAAACGCAAACTTCGATTCTGTCCTCCGCTATTCTTACTGTATCATCTATCTCACTTCCTCTAGCATATCTTTTACCTCCTCTATTGACTGTTGTCCAAATCTCGTCTTGACTTATTTCGCGATTTCTCTTATTATTTAATACTTCTGTTGTCGAATGTTCTTGAGACACAAAACTCGACATGTTTATCTCGCTATTACCCGTAACTTGATTTAATTCTTCTGTACTACTTGTCATCTCACTGTTTCCTCTAGTCATTCTGCTCACATTTTCATTATCGTTAAAAGCCGTATCCTTTAAATCATTGCTAGCCATTTTCATATAACATCGTAATAAATACAATATTAATAAACAACAACACTCGGGCCGTTGTCGAGTGACTCAAACCGGTTTGACGTCGAGCGACAGCGCGTCCAACGAGACGTACTAATAGTTATAACTACTATTAAATTATCTCCGATAACCGTGCGCGCGCGATCGCGTCCTGACCGAGACTGCCATAAATTAACTTGTGCCAGCTCATTTTTAGTGAAAATTATCTGGTCATAATACAGATATATTAATTCTTTCATGATTTTGTTTACATTAGATTAATATCATTTTATTATAAAAGTCATAGGATTGCCTTTTTGTAGATTGAATTGGTTCCATTTTAAAAAACGTCATCCAATAACTAGCCCACAAGGTCTGGTTTACACTTGTAACTAGGTATGTGCTCATACTCATGAACTGTAAGGTCTTCCGGTATACCAATTGTTTTGAATGTATGTTCACATTACATATATATTTCCTCCACCGAAACATCCACTATAATGTTAGTAGCCTAAACATATTATAAGCAAAATAAACTGTTGATAAAGCAAATTCATTGGCAATATTTTAAGTAATTTTAAGGAATCACTATTTCTCTTTGACCGTGAATACTTACAATTCTAAAATAAACAAAGTACAATAATCAGTCTTGTTTTTTAAGGAAATACAAAAAAAAATACGGAAAGATAAAAACGTATTTACTATTTTCAATTTGAGTAAAATCAATCTTGGTTTATAGGCACTTTTGACAAAAGATTATTGCCACAAAGTTCTTTCAGAAATCCAAGCAACTAAAACATCGAATCTCACAAATAACAGTATATTAATCACCTTTTTTTTTTAAGTTTCATGCGTAGCTGTAACTAGCGCTTCAATAAATGGATGTAATATTAATCATTTTCCTACGAAATGTAGCTATTATCGTCACATAGAGTTTTTAACTAATAAGGGATTCTTATCATTGTTAGAAATAAGCAGTAAGCGTAATTTTTCTTAGTTTTATTTTAACTTAAAGAATAAACTTGTATAATAGATTATCGATATTTTTGAACTATATGTACTTCTTAAAAAATACGAATACAACAATTGTTTCCAACTTTACATCTACTATATAAAAATAAGTCGGGTTTTCCTTCCTGACGCTATAACTGTAGAACTCACGAACCGATTTCCAAGGTTTTGCATTCGTTGGAAAGATCTCGGGCTCCGTGAGGTTTAAAGCAAAAAAATCTGGAAAAATATTTCTCGTGTGAAGCCGGGACGTGCCGCTAGTTACCTTATATTTGTTAGTCATTCTCTTTAAAGAAGATACTTTGATTTTAACTTAAGCCAAGTCAGATTATAGAGATAACAGAAGGTCTAAGGAATTGAGACCGTCCCTAACGTCGATGTCATTAGGCTTCTGTTTAAAATATTAAATATTTTTATGGGCTTATGTGGCATACTTTAAACTACTTAACACGGGCAAAACCTTGCGAGTCGCTAAGCTTACCGTAAATAATCACATGACTTTTCAGTATATTGTTATTCCTAAGGTAAACTGTAAAACGGAGGCAGTTTTCTTACTTTTTACTTAAAGGTGGGACAGACCACTTGGTAGTTCAAATATTTTTTATTATATGCTCAAGCCCCAATGAATAATTGTGATTCAAAAATAACTATATGTAATGTTAATTATGGTTGCTTTTAAAATATGTAATTTACTGATATTTGTAATAATATAGTATAAATTTTACATAGAATCTAGTCTCCCTTTTTTCATATATGCAAAAATGTTAAAATAACAGCATTCCAAAATTACAATGATCAACTGGAACAATGTAGGTACTCTAATAAATTTAGCGTAAATAAATAAAGCATAGCATCAGCTAAATATTCACTTGTTGTTTTATTTTATTTACCACACTTCGTTAATGTCTTTTCGCAAGAATGGGGGGAACCTTAGGGGCTACCATTACCACGTTGACCTGATGGTGAAATTTTTCTTGTACCTACTCATTACGTAGTAAATACGACGTAAATATAAATTATTTGCGATTTTTGTCTCATTCATCAGTATAAATATGTGTGTGACACATGTGGGATGGTGATGCTACGTATTCTTTCTCCGTCATTAAAGGACAACTCATTAAACCATACCTACTTTTTGTTGACTGCGGAACAACAACTCCTTGCTGTGGTCCACCAACATAGTTCACCTGGATAAGTAACTGAAACACCCTTTCAAAAACCGAAGTGAATGTATGTATAAAGTGGTAACATGGCAAATCTTAGTATTCAAAGGCAGGCAGAACTAGGTACTGCTCCAACAGTCTTGAGCGCTCGTGCTAGTGGGGCCATAAAGATAAATAAATCCTAAATCGCATATAAAAAGAATCCAATTTCCCCAGTATTGCCATCTACACAATTTTATTTCCCCATTTGCCATGAGATTCTGGTACACAGGTGTACCAGAATCAGAATCTCATGGCAAATGGGGAAATAAAATAAAATAGGTACACTACCCAATAGGTCTATTGGGTAGTGTAATAACGGTTAGGGAGCTCATCAGTTGCCAGTTGAAAAATAATAATAATAAATCATCATCATATTTATATTTAAAAATGTGAAAAATGTAAATAAAGAGATAATATAATAAAATAACAGTGTAATCATAAGATTATACTTCTATATCGGGTTAGTATGCCCGGTGTGCGTACGCCCAGCGGAATGTTGTTGAATTTAAAGATTTTAAGTATGCAGATATTTAGTGTGATACGTAGCGTAATTGTGTATGGTAAAAAAAAAATTGTGTGCGC
Organism: Schrankia costaestrigalis; assembly: GCA_905475405.1. Classification (NCBI taxonomy): domain Eukaryota; kingdom Metazoa; phylum Arthropoda; class Insecta; order Lepidoptera; family Erebidae; genus Schrankia; species Schrankia costaestrigalis. The sequence goes on from FR997830.1 coordinate 6,975,009, forward strand.
AGCCATTGTGGAGAAATTTCGTCAAAACCTGATTCCGCTGGGCGAACGTTGTAAACGTTGTCCTGGCGGCACTTTTTTTGAATCCATGGACTTAGAAAAAAAGAAATGTGTCTAAAAATTAGTTTGAATTTGTGTACGATTGTGTATGTATGAATAAAATTAGTGTATGCATAAACTTCGGAGATATTCAAGTTTCCGCTGCGCGAACGTTTGGCCATTTGCTAGTTTTCATATAAAGCGCTTATATAGAGAGCTGTAGATTTTTACATACGTTGTTTTGAATTTGTTTACATAAGCGCATAAAACAGATTTAGAAAAAAGGGTAGGCTTTAAAAGATAAAAATATAAACGTAAAATACGCTTATTAGGTCCTAGTTCGTATAGTATGCACTTTGGGGTTTAGATTTTCACGTTTATACAAAACTTGTAAGTGTCTGCAACATGTTGCCAAGTATCAGTGATTTTCCGTTAGTAATTAAAAAGTTATAGGACTATTCACCATAAACAGAGCACTGTTTACAAAGTAGTCAAATAGCACGATGTTCTGAAAGTTCTATAAGGAATTGCATAGTAAGATGTATTCCAATTATCAGTGTAATAATTTAACTACGCACATGCAAAATTTCATCTCATTAAATTCAGTAATTAAAGAGAAATAATTAAAATAATGACAGAGCTTTGAAAACCTACGTAACCCGACCACGTTCGGATGGTTATAAAAAAGCGGCCGTGCCATATATTTAGGTACCATTTTAACATTTACAGTATAATACCGGTTTTGAATTGGTACCGGTGATAACACAATTAATTGTTGTATAATCTAGGTATATTATTTATGACAACTCGGAAACAAGAAATAGTTGTGTGTTCTAAAATAATGCCTGCTTGTCGTGCTGTAAATAGCTGTTAGAAACGGTCTCCAAACTGTAATTTGCAAAACGCCGGCATGAAATTTCATGTAAGTGTTTTTATTTCTATTTTTTTACATTTTTATCAAAAAATCTGTTAAATGCATATTATTTTTCAGTATCAATTAAGATTTATAGCGTCCGTACATGATATTACCGTTGTCCTGTTAGTGTCGTATGTATGTGAGCGTGTTCCCCTGCACCACACCAAAATACCTATGCAGAATTATTATGTTCGGTTAAGGTTAAAATTAACTACAAGAATTGCATAAAAATATTCAGAATACAGAGAATAGGCAGACTCAAATCTGAACAACTGAATAGTCTAGTAATGTGATCTGTGATTTTAATTTTAATGAAGTAAGAAATATTATACTTACCTACCTTCATAATCATAATCGTTTATTAACCTTTGTATTTTAGTTAAAACTCATTTTAGGTTTGTTGCAATATCTAACCAATGACAGTATGATTAGCCATTTCGCCAATTTTTTTGTCTAAATACATAAATATTATGTGTGATTAAAAATATTTTTGTTTAATTAGAGAATTACTTGTTAATTAAAGATTTTTTTATCGTAGTTAGTGTCGTTTTTATTAAAAAATATATATTTATTAAAGAAATAAAATTGTTTTATTTTTTTCTGACGCTTGTGTACGCAACTGTACCATATCAATAAATACTATACTGGAAGCTTAGGAACGTTACTTAGATGTATGGCACGGCCGCTTTTTTATAACCATCCGAACGTGGTCGGGTTACGTAGGTTTTCAAAGCTCTGTCAGTATATTAATTATTTCTCTTTAATTACTAAATTTAATGAGATGAAATTTTGCATGTGCGTAGTTGAATTATTACACTGATAATTGGAATACATCTTACTATGCAATTCCTTATAGAACTTTCAGAACATCGTGCTATTTGACTACTTTGTAAACAGTGCTCTGTTTATGGTGAATAGTCCTATAACTTTTTAATTACTAACGGAAAATCACTGATACTTGGCAACATGTTGCAGACACTTACAAGGTTTGTATAAACGTGAAAATCTAAACCCCAAAGTGCATACTATACGAACTAGGACCTAATAAGCGTATTTTACGTTTATATTTTTATCTTTTAAAGCCTACGCTTTTTTCTAAATCTGTTTTATGCGCTTATGTAAACAAATTCAAAACAACGTATGTAAAAATCTACAGCTCTCTATATAAGCGCTTTATATGAAAACTAGCAAATGGCCAAACGTTCGCGCAGCGGAAACTTGAATATCTCCGAAGTTTATGCATACACTAATTTTATTCATACATACACAATCGTACACAAATTCAAACTAATTTTTAGACACATTTCTTTTCTTCTAAGTCCATGGATTCAAAAAAAGTGCCGCCAGGACAACGTTTACAACGTTCGCCCAGCGGAATCAGGTTTTGACGAAATTTCTCCACAATGGCTGCGCACACAAATTTTTTTTTACCATACACAATTACGCTACGTATCACACTAAATATCTGCATACTTAAAATCTTTAAATTCAACAAAATTCCGCTGGGCGTACGCACACGTATGCCCGTATTGCAATGCCCGACAGGGTCCAAATAATGATCTAATATTATTTTTTAAGTTACCACTGTTAGGACTAAATAGTTTTATATACCTATAGATGTTAATTGTCTGTGATTACTCTCTTCTTTATGCTTATGTATAAGGAACTATGTCGGTTGCGGGTCGGCTTTTCTCTGTGAGTAATAAATAATGAATATTAATTACACTGATTAACTCTAAGATGTTGTTTATTTGGACGCCCCAATATTTCCCTGTATCACTCTAAGAGGTTATGGGCCCAGAGTGCGAAAAGAAAAATAAATTCCGAGGGCGAAAGCAAAAGCTAGATCTATATAGAAAATGGCGTCTACTAGTACAGAAAAATTTCCACAACTAAAACCGGAAAACTTTAATAATTGGATCTATAGAGTTCAGTGTATATTGGATGAAAAACAGTTAATGCATACTATAAATACAAACGACGAAACAAAATGTAAAAGTGAAGAGTTTGTGAAAGAAAATGCCAGAGCAAAGAGCATAATTGTAAAATGCATTCCAGATAAATACTTAAATGTAATAAAAGGTTGTGAAACTGCCAAAAATATGGTAGAAGTTCTGAAAAATATGTTCGAGAGGAAAAGCATCATCTCAATCATACATTTAAGGCGCAAGTTACTTAACCTCAGACAGTCAAGTCAGGAAAAACTTGAGGACTATTTTGAAAAATTTGAAAGCATCATAACCACTCAAGCGGTTCTGTCATTTGTCAGTTATTGTCGCTTGGGCCGCGGTACTTTAGGTTTTTTTTTTCTTAAAATGGCGATACAAAAGTTTCTCTGCACCCATGTCGTTGGCAGAATCATTGATAAACGATGGAGCCAAAACTCAAGAACATTCAGCGTTTTTCTAGGTTTAAGAACAGCGTTTTTCTAGGCTATTAAAATAAAGAAATCTCTAGCACTATGATCGTGATCGTAGTAGGGTGAAAATGAAGTCGTTGTAATTGTTGTAAAATAATCTAACATAATAATATTATTGTGTACTTATTTAATTTTATCCTGGTAAATTGCTTATTTTTTTTTTTTTTTTTTCAGTTTCTGATAGAAAAGTGGATAGAAATAATTTAAATGATTGTTTTAATACTATTTATTTTTTATACTACTTAAATTCACTATATTTAAAAAAAAAACTCAAAATGAAATACATAATATGCCTTTGTATTTTTTAGGAATATAAATTAAATAAAAAAGCGATAAGCACAATAAAAATATTTAGCTTTACAAGAACCTTAGTAATCCGCTATTCATACTAGGCCGAGGTCCAAAGGTCGTAAAAGATAATTAAAAATACATGATAATATTTACGAGAAAGAGTGGTAATTTACCATTACCAAATGGTAAACATAATAATAATATTTACAGATTATTATGTTTCGGAGAAATACATTACAAATGTAAAATGAAAACGTACCTGCAAATTATAAAATTTACATTCTTATAATATTTTGTTCTAAGTGTTGAATTTGTAATTCTTTTTTATTGCGCAACATAATAAAGAAAAAAATACTGTCGATAAAATACTTATACGAATTTAATCTATCCAAGTCTTATCCATCCCTACTGACTCCAACATTATAATAATATTCATAAATCTCCAAAACTCGCTAATGTCAGAAACTTTTTCAATGTCTTGCAATTTTTTTAAATAAAATAACATGCTTAATAGTCATATTAAGACACAGATAACATATTGCAATCACAACAATTTGCTTTCATTACCAACTGTTTATCATGTGTAAAACATTGAAAAAATTACACAAGCTTGCGCCTGGTTTGCCGCGCAAATAACTATTTTGTCACTTATAAGCGTTATCAATCATAATACAAATGCACTAAAACGTTTAATACCTATATTTCCAAATTTCCTTTTCCTTACTTTAAATAATACAGATTTTTTTAATTTTTTTATTCGGGGACGTTTAATTTCAAAATTGTTGCTAAATATTTATAATATGGCGAAAACATAAGAACTAAGGAGGTGAAATGTCTATTTATCTAAGAAGTTTAACATGCATTATGCCAAACTTGTTCCAAAAAAAAAAAAAAGAACTTCGCTTATTAAGTGAACCTGTCGGCCTTTTAGGACAAATCTTTTCCTTCACTTATTAAGCGAATTGGCCACCGACCTAATAAGAGAACTTGAATGTAGTCAGGAGAAGTTAAATGACAGGGACAAAATCGCATGCTTACTAACAGGTTTGGACTCAAAATATGACACAGTAATAACAGCCATAGAGTGTAATAGCGATATGTCAGGTGTGTCAGCAGACATAAAATTAGATTTTGTGAAACAGCGACTTTTGGATGAAGAACTAAAATTGAACGAAAAGAATTCAAACATAAATTCAGGTACAGAAACAGCGTTTGTAACATGTAATAAATGCAATAAACGTGGTCACATTGCGAAGTATTGTTGGTCCAGTCGAGGATGTGGCAGCAGTAACAACAGAGGCCGAGCAAGAGGATATAAAGTTTATCAGAACACACAGCCTAAACAGCAATATGAAGGAAGTTTAGAAGCAAATACAGCTTTAAGACAGAGTGATTATACATTTATATCGACTTGTAATGAAAATTGTTATTCTGTTAGATCAAACTTAAATAATAATGAAACTACAAATATTGAATGGGTGATAGATTCAGGTTGTACAGAGCATTTAATTAATGAAAACTTTGAAAAGTACATGTTTAATATTCAAAAACTTGAAATTCCTATGAAAATTTATATTGCAAATGGTGATTATATTTTAGCTGAAAAGAAAGGTTCTATTAAAATGTTTAATAATTATTCAGAAATAAGCTTGGTGGCACTAATTATAAAGAAACTAAGTTTTAATTTGTTGTCAGTAAAACAATTGGTAAATAAAAATCATATTATCAAATTTCATAAAAGCAATGTAATTATTCAAAAAGAAAATACACAGGATTATTTGAAAGGTATACTTGAAAACAAATTGTTCAAATTAAAATTAGGAATATGTTTAAGTGCTGTATGTAATAATGCTTTAACTTCAGATGATTTGTGGCATCGTAGGCTTGGTCATTTAAACAGGAGATGTCTTCGTAAAATGAGTCTCCCAGCGAGTAGTAAAACATGCACTCCTTGTATACTAGGTAAGTCCACTAGATTACCCTTTGTTCCTGTAACCAGACCAAGATCAACTCATATAGGCGAGTTAATTCACACTGATGTTGCCGGACCAAGTAGAGTATCTGGAATTAACGGTGAGTTATATTATCAAGTTATTATTGATGATTATTCGCATTTCTGTGTAACCTATGTATTGAAAAATAAGAGTGAAGCTACTTCAAATGTTATAGATTATATTAGAAAATTTGAAACACAAACAAACACCAAAGTAAAGAACATTAGATGTGACAATGGTGGTGAATTTAAAAACCGTAAATTAGATGATTTTTGTAAGCAAAAAGGTATAGTTACACAATACACTTTACCTTACTCACCTCAGCAGAATGGTGTATCTGAGCGGATGAATCGTACTCTGTATAATAGAGCACGGACATTACTGTTAGAAACAGGACTTCCAAAACATTTGTGGAGTGAAGCTATAATATGTTCTACTTATCAGTTAAATCGTTGTCCATCATCAGCTATAAACTTCAAAACTCCTGCAGAAATTATGTATGGCAAGAATGATTTGTCGAGATTAAAAGTGTTTGGTAGTACATCATGGGTAGTTACAATGCCTAGACATGGTAAACTTGACCACAGAGCAAGAGAAATGTATATGGTAGGATATGCACCTAATGGATATCGCATGTGGGATCCTGAAATAAATGAAGTAATAGTGTCTCGTGATGTAAGAATGGATGAGAATAATTTTTGCTACAAAGAAAGAAAAGATAATAAAGATCTCTATAATAAAAATGTAGAAGAAAGTTCGGATGATGATGAAGAACGAGAAAAAGGTATAGATAAAAACAAAGAAGCTAAAGTATGTGAGAAAAATTATGAACAAATGAGAGAAATAGAGATAGAAACAAGTAGACCACAACAAAAAGAAAATGAAAACATACAAAACCAAGAAAGTTCACAACAACAAATCTTTAAAAGGTCTGAAAGAAACAAGAAACAACCAAGCTATTTAAAGGATTATATTTTGGAAGAAGAGTTTGCTGATTGTAGTGATATGTCTAATATAGCATACTGTCTTATAAGTGATTCTGATCCATTAACATACAGAGAAGCTATAAACAAAGGAAAAGAATGGGAAAAAGCAATAGAAGCTGAAATTAAGTCATTAGAAAGTATGGAAACATGGACAGAAGCAGAACTACCAAAGAGTGAAAAAGCTATTGATACAAAATGGGTGTTTAGAACCAAACAAGATGATAACAAGAAGGCAAGACTTGTGGCTAAAGGTTTCCAAATAAATAACACATATAATGTGTATTCACCTGTAGCTAGAATGTCTACAATCCGAATGATGTTTAGTTTTGCAATACAAGAAAATCAACAGATGAAACAGTTTGATGTACCAACAGCATTTCTTAATGGTGAACTTAATGAAGATGTGTACATAAAACCCTTTATTCGCTGAACATGATATTCTCAAAACATCATATTCGCAAAACATCATATTCTCAAAACATCATATTCGCTGAACATGATATTCGCAAAACATCATATTCGCAAAACACCATATTCGCAAAACATCACGTTCGCAAAACATCCCATTCGCAAAACATCACATTCGCAAAACATCACATTTGCAAAACATCATATTTTCAATATCTAAATTACGATAAATACGATAAATTATCGATAGTTATACCCCATTATCCCATTTATTTACTTCATTTTTAGAGTTTGAGCACCACTCATAATAATATCATCAGCATTACTCATGTGGTCAGATTGGTCGGAACCATATATCATACCCTATTCAAATAATTAAAGTTTAGTTGGAAGAAAAAAAAATTAAAGATTCAGTTTTTGAAGCAATTTAATATAACCTAATAATCTATATAAAGATAACTTAAAATAATGTAACTTCATATATAAAACAAAATCTCCGTTTTAAGGGTTCACTTCGTTGTCCGTGCGTCCGTCTGTCAAAACGCGTGGAGGTATCAAGTTGAAATTGATATCCCAAACGCAAATCTTGCATCTCTTAAAGCAGTAAAAAAATCCAGCTTCTTAATTAAGGCAATCAAAAGATACGGCCGATAATGTTACATTTATATCGACGATTTTGACATTCACAAAGGGAATCAAACCTACAAGATCGTTTGAATTGTTAGTGGCCTCTTAATAACAGCAACTGTTTCAGGCAAAGTTGAATGCTTATTTTACATTTTACGTAATCTTCGACTATATTGTTTATTTGTTCATTTTTCTGTATTGTTTTTCTATTTCTTTTTGTGTCGGGAAAATGAAGAGCGTTTCTTGACAATTTATTTTTTTGGATCTTGGCTTCTTTCTTAAGGAGTGATATAAATTGAAATAAAGACGGTTTTGATTGGATTTTTGTATTTATGCGATGATGCCAGCCCTCGACACCATTAGTAGTTCGGTTTTTTTGATTATAGCAACTGAAGATGTTGGTCGTGATAATACTCATCCATTGTTTATTAAAATAGTCAATGAATGTGTTGGCTGATTGCGGAGCCATTTCTATAATGGCAAAAAAGGCATCAGGAATCACTCTTGGAGGCAACAGAGGCAAAAAAGTGCAAAATTGTGTGATTTTGCGGCATTCCGCATTTTCTTCAATTTTCAATTTCTTACTCATTTTAAAAACAGCATTACAAAAATGGTAGTAACACCCACTGACTTGTATAGACGGAAACACTTCTTTTATAGCTTGCACCACGGCCAATTCATAATCACATTTATAAGAAACCAAGTTTAAACTGAACTGTTCTTTAAGTATCGTAAAGAACCTCCTATAAGTGGTTTGTCTTTTGTTTGGAAGGAGAGCATAAACTAATGGTACAAAATTTACCGTTTCTTCGTTTCTAGCAATGTCAGCGTGCAGAGTGTACATCTGATAAAAGGGCGCAGGCACTACTTTAAATGTTCCATCGCCGTAAAAAATATTTATTTCTTGAAAATATTTTTTTATGTCTTCGCGAGGCAGGGTTGAGAAAATAATTATTCGATCAGACGAAATGCGTTCGTCATACAAAAAGAACTCTTCCACTAAATTTTGTGGCAATTTGATATGTTTCGAGTCTGTTCCATAGGAGTTAACAATACCCAAATATCTGTTTCGGGCTCTATGAAGAGTGTCTTTTACCGAATCAAATTTAGGAATTTCATGGTCTTTTAAGTTATGATGATTGTGAATATTCTTGTCATAAATTTTTTGAACCGACTCAAAATTTTCGCAAACTTCCTTTTTGCAGGTATCGACAAGGGCGCTTATTTGATTTCGCGTATAATCAGGAGGGCCGCAAGTATGGTTTGCAGGTCTCGCAACTTGATTTTTGTTTTTTAAAGTTAAAGATGTACGGCATATTCCCTGTTTGGAACAACGCCAATTTGACGTACCCGACTTATTTTGTAAATAGAAATTGTATCTATAACCTCCATGTAACAGGACACGTTTATTTTTTTGGCTTTTTATAAATGTAAATTCACTGTTCTCCATTTTTTACTATTTTATATTACACGCAAATAATGACAGTAGGTACCAAGAGATGACATTGCATTGCCATAAATACTTTTATTATTTATTAGTCATAATTAGAAGGAAGTATAACCGGCCTGTTGAATAGTTTTGTAATAAAGAGGAAATATTTGAATAGTGTGTAATATATGGTTCAGACCGAAGGGGTATAACTATCGATAATTTATCGTATTTATCGTAATTTAGATATTGAAAATATGATGTTTTGCAAATGTGATGTTTTGCGAATGTGATGTTTTGCGAATGGGATGTTTTGCGAACGTGATGTTTTGCGAATATGGTGTTTTGCGAATATGATGTTTTGCGAATATCATGTTCAGCGAATATGATGTTTTGAGAATATGATGTTTTGCGAATATGATGTTTTGAGAATATCATGTTCAGCGAATAAAGGCATAAAACCACCTGAAGGAGTGAGAGTAGAAAAAGGAAAAGTATTAAAACTCAAGAAGGCTCTTTATGGTCTGAGACAAGCTCCAAAATGTTGGAATGAGAGATTTCACAACTTCATTACTGTACAAGGGTACGAACAATCTAAATATGACTTTTGTTTGTACATGAAAAATAAAACTTTACTTTTGATATGGGTTGATGACATACTAATACTAGGAAACGATAAAGAAACATCAAAAACAGTAGAGAAATTAAAAGAAGAATTTAAAATTAAAGATCTAGGAAATGTAAAGGAGTATCTTGGAATGGAAATTATTAAAGAAAATGGCAAAATTCAGATTAGTCAAAGAAAACTGATAGAAAAAGTAGTACTAAAATTTAATATGCATAATTGCAAAGGTGCACAAACTCCTATGGAAATTGGATTAAATATACAAGATGAAGACGTAATAACAAATGTACCGTATCGCGAACTGATAGGATGTCTAACATATATCTCCACTACGTCAAGACCAGACACAACATTTGCCACATCATTTTTAAGTAAATATTTAGATAAGCCAACCAAGACATTATGGATAGCGGCTAAAAGGGTATTAAGATATCTAAAACAATCTTCAAGTAAGTATCTAACATATACTAGATCCGACAAGGAATCATCTTTAATAGCCTTTACTGATGCAGATTGGGCAAGCGATAAACAGGACCGTAAGAGCGTAAGTGGTTGTGCTATTTATCATAATAATAATTTAGTATCATGGTTTTCCAAAAAGCAACAAACAGTCTCATTATCTTCAGCAGAGGCGGAGTACATAGCAGCTGCAATGGTGTCTTCAGAGTTGATTTATCTTAAAGGAATACTTACAAATTTTAATTGTTATGCTGACACACAGCTCTTAATAGATAATCAAAGTGCCATTCAAATGATTTTATGTAATGAAAATAGTAAGAGAACAAAGCACATAGATATCAAATTTCATTTTATAAAAGACTGTGTAAATAAGAATATGTTTTCTATTTCATATGTGCCCACTAATGAAAATGTTGCAGATATGTTTACTAAGTCATTATCAACTGTAAAACATAATTATTTCCTGAATAAGCTTCAGATTCAAGTGTAAGACTTTATGCAAGAATATAATGTTATTGTTTATGATATATAACTAGTTGTAATAATTAAGTGATAATTTAATTGACCACATGATTGTTTAAGTTAATTTCATTGTTCGTTTTGTGTTATAAGACTTTATATTGAATTAAGTTATGTTTAATGGGCAATATCAAATGGTCATGTAATTTAATATTGAGAGGGGGTGATAGGACTAAATAGTTTTATATACCTATAGATGTTAATTGTCTGTGATTACTCTCTTCTTTATGCTATGCTTATGTATAAGGAACTATGTCGGTTGCGGGTCGGCTTTTCTCTGTGAGTAATAATGAATATTAATTACACTGATTAACTCTAAGATGTTGTTTATTTGGACGCCCCAATATTTCCCTGTATCACTCTAAGAACCACCTATAGAAACATTGAGGAATGCAATAAATATATTGAGTATTGAGAATTTTTAAGAATTCGGTATGTAAAGTAAAAGTTAACCTATGTCGAATCCAAAACCATTTAGAGATTTTAGATCAATCTATACATATAATAAATCTGTAGAGAAGTCAATTCACCCTGTAGATGTCAACGATTAGTTCCTAATTCTTAATTTTCCACGTGTGTAATTTTACCAATTCTTTTATGGACGAATTCTTCTTTATGCGCATTCTTAATTTTACCTATTCTTAATTTTCCGAATGCCTCATTTTCACAATTATAGAAAGTACGAATTCTGTCTTTTACACAAGAAAGTACAGTTATGCACATTGTGTAATAAGGTTTAATTATAAATAATTAATAAGTAGCAATGCATCCGTAACCCTAAACTCTGAAATGAACTTAAAGTAGCCATACGTGCAAACAAGACTTTTCAAAAAATAAAGTAGCGTTTGCTGTTAATCAATTAAAAAACCGTTGCTGCACAGAATGGAAACCAATTTCAGAATTATACGAAGAGTCTATGAAGGGTCTAGACAGCGATTCGGATTCAAGCGAAAACTTGGAACCACCGCCATTCAGCTCATTAAAAGACGTGCTACTCCGCACGTAAGGCTACTTTAAACATACTCTACTTCCATTTAATTAAATTTCATTTAAATTAGTTGTGTAACTTGCTGACCCCTTGCAACTTCGTATGTATCACACACAACAGAGCCAAAGAATACAACAACACTAAAAGAATTTTTCAATTCCTAACAGTAGTTTTAGTTATTAGCGCGTTCAATCAAATAAACAAACAAACTCTTCAGATTTATATTAAAATAATATAATATAATCAATATTAATTCATATTTGCACTTGTGACTAGGTAGGTACATAATAGAAATATTCCGAATTCGTACTTTTTATAATTGTGAAAATGAGGCATTCGGAAAATTAAGAATAGGTAAAATTAAGAATGTTCATAAAGAAGAATTTGTCCATAAAAGAATTGGTAAAATTACGCACGTGGAAAATTAAGAATTAGGAACTAATCGTTGACACCATTATGGATGTACATGAAATATTTTCTCAAAATAACTATCAGGGTGTGATAAGTGATCGATACTGATGCCAAAAATGCAATCAGTAAAATTTTTGTCTGTCTGTCTGTCTGTATGTTCGTTATAGAAACAAAAACTACTTGACGGATATTAATGAAACTTGGTACAATTATTCTCCATACTCCTGGTCAGGTTATAGTATACTTTTCATCACGCTACGATCAATAGGAGCAGAGCAGTGAAGGAAATTGATGGTAAAACGGTAGAAATTAAGTCGTGACGTCATAGTATTTTGACAGCTGAGTCGTGACGTCATAAAATTTTTGACAGATAAGTTGTGACGTCATATCGACGGTGGAAAGGCAAAACGAATGAAACGCCACTTTGGTCGAAAATGAGTTTTATATGCAGTTCGATAGAGTTTTGGATTCTCTATCGATCTGTCTAGGTTAGAAGTCATTCTTACGTTTTTTGGCGTTTCATTTAAGGTATAAAAGGGGGTATTTCAAAAATACCCTCCCCTTAAACGACCGTTTTTCGATACCTTTTTTTAACAATGTCAATAAATTGATATGAAAATATTGAAGGTGCCTTTTAAATTACTGAACAAACTTATTTTTTTACGAAGATGCCACATCATGCAATTAGCTCTTCCAAATAATTTTTTAATTTGGTCTTTCAATACTTTTTCCCCGCTAAGTTATATTTTGACATGTCGTTACACGTTTTCTTCCTCGAGAGTAAAGTAACAGCTACGGCGTTTCAGTTGTTATTCCTATCGTACTTTTTAATTATGATACTAAATAAAAAGTTTATAATAAATTAAATTGTCTATTCCTTTACCACGAGATCAACTTAAGCCCCTATCCGAGAAATGCACATCATGTAAACTACATAACCGCGTATGGTCATTAATTCATTTTAACGACCTAAAAATATAAGAGACATCACTCATAAAACATTCTTCCATTTTATTTTTGTTTCATCAAAGGGAAATGAAGCACTTTTCCTTTTACGCCTTTTTTTTCATTTGGCATTTAAACTAATTTCGCCCTCCTGTTTTTGTGGAGGTTTTGTGAATGAATTAATTTGTCCTACCAACTTTTTTTTATTGATGGTATAGGAAGTGTTTTTTCCCAACTCACTCAAAATGTCAGAAACATGATACGCCACTTTTTTTTTGCCTTATTGACTTTAATTAATTTATATTGAATACAAAACAAAGAGCACATAAAACTTGATTTACTTATAAAATTTCAAAAAAATTGGTTAATAAACAAAGAAGTTATGATCATTTTTGTTAAAATTTAAACTTTAAACAGCAGGTCAATTCTCGAAACATACTATTTAATTTAACTTAATTTTTAATTTATTTTAATTTAATTTTTATTTAACCCAAAGTGGTATTCTTGTCCGGTAAAGTAAAAGTTAAAATTAAGTTAAATGGCAAAAAAGAGTTAAATAACAGAGTTGCCAGTTTACGGTATACAATTTAAAAGATTGGAAATTTTAATAGATTTTCTAACACGCCATATACAGAAATAAAACATTAATATATAAATCAACTACAGGAAATTATCTTCGGTAAATTAAAATATTATAAGTTCCGTAAAATTCTATTCTAAGAATAAAAAAAATGAAAATCAGGGTCTTTGAATGTAATAATGCGATATTATCAAAAAATACTAACCTAACCTAACTTGTTTTTCCCGCTCGATTCGCTTCCCTCGCGCACGCGCACTGCCGCTCCTAAAATAAAGGCAAAGGTTTGACGTTTCTTATTGACAAGACTACCCATGTTAGCGCGAAAATTACATGAACTGTCACTTTAAAAATTACAGAATAGTTACATACAGTACGATTACATTATTTTAAAAAGATTTTAAATTATAAATACAAGAATACAATTGTGACAATTTGACAACTAAAAGTTAAATTAACTTAATTTTTAACGATTTTAAAGAACGAGAATTGACATGCAGCTCTCCTCAACAATTAATTAGCCAAATGGCGTATCATTCGTTTTGCCTTTCCACCGTCGATATGGTTTTTTCAGATGATTCGTGACGTTATAGAACTTTTGACAGATGAGTCGTGACGTCATAGAATTTCGACAGCTGAGTCGTGATGTTATAGAATTTTTGACAGATGAGTCGTTAGTTCATACCTATTATATATGGCGGGAAAATATTTTTTGATAGCTGAGTCGTGATGTTATAGAGTTTTTGACAGACGAACTGTGACTTCAAAGGATTTTTGACTTAGGAGTCGTGACGTCATCGCATTTCGGAAGGGAAATAAATAGGTTTGTACTAAACCCTCGGTGCGCGAGTCAGACTCGCACTTGACCGGTTTTTTTTTGTTTTAATGAATTTTCACTAGCAGCCACTTTTAGCCAGTTGCAATCACTGATTCAGAAACAATAATGGTGGTTAAGCAATGTCGGCGAGGTCATTCTATATATGGGTGACCACTCAGTGTATTTCATCTAAGCATCTCCGTGCTTTGGATGCGTCGATCCCGGCTATCGTTGTTGCGACAAAGTAGTTAAGCTACGTCATAGGGTTTTATAGGGTTCTGCAAAAAAAAAAACTTTTGTACTACGAAATTTTTTTTTGCGTGAACGAAGTCTAAAGCTAGTAAGTAATAAAATCATATTTTTAGCGCAAAAAACCGCAAAATTGTGTTTATTTTTACAATTATACATAAATTACTTTGTCTTTCATTTTTTCAACCGACTTCAAAAAAGAGGAGAATCTCAATTCGGTTGTATTTTTTTTTATTTTTTTTGTTACCTGATTTCTCGAAAACGGCTAGACCGATTTGAAAAATTTTTTTTTGTTCGTATGGGTATGCTTCCCATTTGGTCCCATTGTCACCAGATCTGGATCTGGACGCCGGGATCCCAGAGAAATCGAGGGCATCTCTTGAAAATTGTAGGGACGCATTGTGTAAATCTCTGACGTCACTACTAAATAGTCAAGAGTTAGAACTGGTCAGATCCTGGAGACCACAGAGAGTCGAGGGAACACCTCAACGACATATAGAAGCTACCTAGTGTTTGGGCTTATTTTATTCGTATTGATGAAAACTGTACACAACTTTACACAAACATGATCTCATGATGAAGAAGACTGAGGGTCGAGGGAACTCCTCAACGGTATATAGCAGCTACCTTGTGTTTGGGCTTATTTTAATTGAATTGATGAAAACTTTACACAAACATGATTTGATGATGGAGATGACAGAGAGTAGAGGGAACTCCTCAACGGTATATAGCAGCTACCTTGTACTATTCGCTTATTTTATTAAATTGATAAAAACTTAACACTAACATTATGAATGTAATCGCAGGTATGGTTTAAGACTTGAATGAAGTTCTTATTTAAAATTAAAATAGGAATTAATAACGGATTATAAATAGACAAACAAATTGTTGAATATCATTTAATTTATTTTAAACTTATTCTTTAGATATAACAAATTGATAATAATAATTATTATATTTATTTTTATTTTTTAATTATTATTACCAATTAACCACGCCGAGACGGTGGCTACGCTTTTCGATGTTCTCTCTATTTAAAACTTTTTGCATGTAGGTCCTTTTTTGTGAAACTTGATTTATACGTTGTTCACTAGTCTCTTTTGAAATGACATTGGAGGTAGTTTTCCTACATTAAAAGGCGTGTTTCATTCAAACGGCGCTGTCTCATATAAGCAGCGCGTTTCGTAGGTCTACCCATATTCAGACAAAGTAATGTCCCACTGCAGGAACGGGCCTCCTCCTGTGACGGAGAGATACTTGGCCTACTAATACCACGCTGGCCAGGCGGATTGGTTCTTTTTATTTCTCAAAGATAATATTCACGAATAGTTCCTTAGTCGATTTTTACGGCACCCATGGGATGAGATGAGGTGGTGACATATTGTGTTCTCACTCCGTCACCACACGGATTTATAGAATTGCTATTCACTAAAAATTTAGAAATAAAATTAATTTTTACAAAAAAAAGAACCGACTTCAAAGACAAAAATTGCACTAAAAAGTAATAAATAATTAGGTACTTGTATTTTGATTTTACAACATGTGACGTAGTGGGATGGTGTTGGGAGATAAATGCAAACAACTCAAGTACGACAATATAGTATTATTCCGTAAATAATTGAGTCTATACAATATTACTAGTTTTATAATTTAGAAATCACTACGTTAACAATAATAGATAAAATAAGCAAGCCGGTCTAATCAGAAGGATTTTTAGGGGATTTGAAAGCACGAGGTTCGAAGGCTGCCCTATAGAAAGGCAGACACTTATCTTCAGTAAGCCGGAACAAAAAGGGAAGGGCCTGCTTTTTTTTTTTTTTGTGAGGACGAGTAGTCGGTCTCAGACGACCATTACTACTTTACGCGGGCTGTGGTGGGGCGGATGGCCCTCAACCAAAGATATTTAAGTGACGTGCCACAGGGGCACCCCCTTTGGGGTACGAACCTCGGCCTGGACCGTCACTGACTAACAGGACGTGCGGAAGGCACGCCCTCTAGGAGCGAACGCGGCGCGTATTCCGGCCTCGACGGCGAGGACGGAACCGCGGACGTTTTGTTGTGGCTTCGCGAGCCGTGTAAGCTCTACGTTGAGCGATCGTGATCCTATCGTCCGGCTCTTCGAGAGCATGCCTAGGTCTACGAATTTTGCTAATCTTGGAGGGGATGTACCCGGACGCCCCGACCACTAGTTGGTTGGGGTGAGTGGCAGCCGAATCAAAGTAGCGGCGGGAACAGAGTTTCATGTGTTGCTGGATAGTAGGCAACTCGAGGTCTATGTGAAGATCCTCGTTACGCATGAACCACGGTGCTCCCGTCGCTTTGCGCATGAACCTATTCTGAACTGTTTGTAACCTATGGATCCTGTGTGGCCTAAGGTGGGCAAAAACTACGCACGCATACGTCATTATTGGTCTGATACAAGTAGTGTATAACCTAACTTTGTTTCGGATCGACATCTTAGACTCCTTCCGGAGGAGCATGTGCAGCCGTCCCAACACGTGGCCCGCTTGCGAACCATGTTTATGTGGGGACGGAAAGAGAGCTTATCGTCGAGCAAAACTCCAAGATATTTGGCTTCCTTAGCCCAAGGGATCGGGGAGCCAAACATCCTGACTTTTTGTGTCGCTGCCGAGAGAGGCGAGTGGTTCCGTTTCTTGTGAAACATCACCGCTTGACTCTTTTCGGGGTTGACTGTTATCCTCCATTTCTGGAACCAATCGCTGAGGGCGTTGGACGCAGATTGGAGTCGCCTAACTATCGAGGGAGGGGAGGTGCCAGAGGCGTAAATCGCTGTATCGTCTGCAAAAAGGGCTGTTTGCACACCCGCAGGCCGAGGGATATCTCGTGTGTACAGAGAGTACAGAAGGGGGGCGAGGACGGAGCCCTGAGGGACTCCGGCCCGGATGGGGTGAGCAGGGGACAGAGTCCCTTCAACTTTGTAGCGAAAGGAACGATTCGACAGAAAGTCTCGTAAGATGAGCACGAGTCTGTGTGGCACTCTCATCATGAAAAGCTTGTATGTTAAGCCAGCGTGCCACACCTTGTCGAATGCCTTTGCCACATCGAAGAAGAGAGCTCCGGTCATTTGACCTTTCATGAGCCGAGCGCTGACATGTTCAACGACACGGTGAACTTGGTGGGTGGACGAGTGCTTGGCCCGAAAGCCAAACTGCTCGTTTGGAATAAGATTGTTGGCCTCCACGTGTGCTAACAGCCTCCTATACAAAAGCCGCTCGTAAATTTTCCCTAAACCTTTAAGCAGACTAATCGGTCTATAACTAGCCGGTTCGGACTTCTTTTTGCCGGGTTTCGGTATTCCGATAACCACGGCGTCTTTCCACTGCTGTGGGAAGACACAGTTTGATAATGCGGCATTAAATATGCATGTCATAAGGACCAAAAGACGTTCGGGGAATAGCTTGATGACCCTATTCGTTATTCCGTCCGAGCCGGGTGCCTTTTTAGGGGCGAGAGATTTTATGACGGTTTGCACCTCGTCTGGTGTAACTAACGGTATAACGTCACTATCTGCCGCGAGCGGAGGGGCCGGGAGAGAAGCTCGCCGTTCCACTTCGCTTTCGACATCTATTTGAAATTACCCATGAGTGTTTCCCTGAAGAGGACTGCTCACGCATTGGGCCTCGAGGCTGTCGGCCAGGCATTTGGCCTTGTCATCATCCTCAAACGCTAGTGTCCTATCAGGCTTGACCAAAGGAGGCATAGCAGAGTAGACGTGATCATATGAGACTTTTCTACCAGTCATTAGTACACCAAAACAAAGGTTTATGCAAATTTACAGCTTATTCGCTTCCATTCCGAGGTTTGCCCCTAATTAAGCCTTATTTGACTGTACTATGAATCGCTTTATACAAGTCTGTATTAAAAAAGGAAAACATATTTTATAAAGAAATGTTTATGAATAATTATTGTATAGTGTTATTTATCTTGCTAAAAGAGTCGTTGGTCATATTACGATTCATATAAAAAAACTTTATATTTTGAGAAATTCAAAGAGCGGTCGCGCGCTCGCGGCCGCGCGCGTAACTTGCGACAGACGACGGGTACAAGTTTGTATGGCGCTTTGACGTACGAGAGGTTAATAAACCTTTAAAATAAAAATATAAAAAAAATACCAAAAAAAAACTTTACATACCGAATTTAGACGAACACGCTACCGTAAAAACAATAAAAAAGAAGATTGAAAATATGCGTACGAGTTAGGGAAAAGAATTTAAATACGTATATCTCTCTAGACATTCGTGTAATAATTGAGTTAGGGCCCGAAACTTAGGGAAGTGTAATAAGTGCCGCACTAACTAGGGTACAAGCCCACCCTAACTTAGGGTCCCTTGAATCGTGTAGTGTAATAGGGGTTTATTACACCACACTAAGTTAGAGGTAAGGGTCCCTTGAAATCGTGAAGTGTAATAGGCGTTTAAAGGGTGCGTAACGGTAACGTAGGCTTTTTTAGTTTACGACAAAGATCTAGGTATTCTGCAAAGTGAAAAATGGCAATATTTTTACAATATTTTTTTTTGTTCTATAGAAATCTATAGAACATTGTTTTCTACTTTTATAGCACAAAGGAGGTATATTATTATGCTTCTCTAAATTATATAAGATTTAACTAAACCAAGTGATCAGTGGACTACAAGTAAACAGAGCACTTACAAAACGTTTAAAAAACAAAATTGACAGAACATCCATGATGCTGCCCACCCAAAAAATACTGAACAACAATAGAAATTTAAGAAAAGAAAGATAAATACACTAGAACTTTATATTTTTTATACAACTGTTAATTTAAAAACATACTGCAGTAATTTTCCTAGCTCATTTAAATTTGAAGTTGTATAATTCAGTATATTAAACAAATAAAGACAAAACTTCTATTCGTAGATTCGTATATTTGAATGGTAGAAAAAATAACACCTAGCAACACACGTTATTGCGCTGCGAGAGGTTTATGTTGAAGTTTGATGGGAAAATACAATTGAATTTCATTTTTTAAATCTAGTCTACCCCGCATTATGATATCGAAATATTTTTTTTATGTAATATATTGTGAGAGAAACTAGATATAGAATTAAACAAGTATAATCTAAATTCGAGCAATAATGTGTTTTATCGGCCCATGACATGAATGTTGAAGTTATTCTTTTTGAGAATTAAATTCCAAGAAGCTTACGATGGTGTTCGAAACGATTGTGGTGGACGTCCTGAACAGGTTCCTGGGGGATTATGTCGAGAACCTGAACCATTCTCAGTTAAAACTAGGAATATGGGGCGGTGAGTTGCGCCAGGATGATGTCATATTTGCCGCACTACTTTGACTGCGGTTATTTACGTCTTGAATTAATGTTTTGCAGGAGATGTGGTGCTCGAAAACCTTATTCTCAAGCAGAATGCTTTGGAGGAACTTAATATCCCTGTCCAGACAGTTTATGGGCATCTTGGTAAGGCATTTTATAACTTCATTAGAACATAAATAAAAATTATAAACGCTTTTGAAAAGAACTAACCATGGCTAAATTACTAAGAAAAACTATTATAGAAATAACTTAAAAGACCAGTATATTTCTTATAGGTCTCAAAATCTTATTTTAGCTTGGGTCCTTTGTTTTTGGACTTTTAAGTTAATATAATAATATTATTCATAGCATGATTTACCTATACAATACTAAATTAACCTAAATAAACTAAACAAAGCATTAAATAATAAGTATAAACTTATGAATATCAAATTTAAGAACTTCTTTAGGTTGACATTTTAAATTCTGAACTCATCTTAATTAGTTGATTTGGAAATTAACAAATATTTTTTAGTAATGTAAACTGACTTGACTAAAACAGGATCAAAGAGAGTTATTTAACAATATGTTATAAAATAATTGAACATTACTTTATTATTCAAATAGTAGTGTAATAACTCTAATGAAAGAAGAGGCATGTTTTTTAGCTATATAGCATAAATTTAGAAATACCTAGGAGCACAATATTAACAAGCACAGTATTAATAAACTCTAAGTTTTTTTTTTTACTTTTAAACAACATAGGATAATGACTTAACCAAGTAATTAATACTTCAAAATAACTTGAATACAGTCAATAATGTTTTGGCCTTTTAAGTTCATAGATGCATTTATTTACAATAGGCTGATTGTAGGTGAATGGAGAGGTTTAGGAACAATAATTTAAAGTTTTATATTTTCATAGCTTATACATAATTACAATCATTCATATTTCTTAACTGTCTGTCTGTGTTGTCTTTTAGTTTATGGGTATATCATTTTATTTTATGATTAATTTGTTTTACACTAACTTTTCCTAGACACTGTTCACTAATGTTATGAGTAATTTTCAGTTGGATTAACTCGTGACACGTCCGCGTCCCTGCATATCGGTCCATATGCAAAATGATCCCGGTCCGTCCGCGTCACTATATATAGGGCCAAATTTCCCGCGCTCATTCAATTGGTAATATTTCACGTTTCATTCACTAAATGCACTATGGTTTGATGCTAATTATTTAAATAGTTCGTAATCTATCGGTCAAATAAATATTTATTGTGGCAATTTAAAAAAAAAATATTTTAAAGAAATGAAACAAGTGCAGGTGTTTATTCTTTGTGATTCGCGGGTTTTTGTGAGTGAATTGTAATAACGGAGTATTTTGTTTCAATTGTGTAAATAAAGTGATTTATTATCTCAAGTAGTGTTAAATGTTACTAAAGTGTTGTCTTGTGTTAATAAGTAAATTATTTAAAATGTTTTATTATCGAAATGTGTAAAGTGTGTGTTTTTGAGAATAAAGTGTTGACGCCCGGGGCCATTTTGGTTACTGTTTTTGAATTTGCTAATAACAAACAGCTCCTGGCAAGAAATGTATGTATTTTATTTCTTCATTTATTCATTATTTTATCGCTATATAACATGACAATAAGTGCTACTCGTTTCATAACATATAATTATAGTTTTCATTCATAAATTTTCATTTATTGAGACGGGTATTTTTCTCATAAAAAACGCATAAACAGTTGGACATGTAGGGGTGTGGGTCAAAATTTGGTCGGACGCTCGAAAGGTTAATAGTAATTACTAATAATATAAAAACATAACTTTATTTCAAACTTGTATAAACCTAACTTCTGATAAATATATATTAACAAAAAAAAATAAAGTTATTTTTTTGGCACACCCAACTTGTTTCACAAGGTTATCAGCTTAGTAGTAGTTAACATGCAATATAGATAGCAGACCTCAATTTATAATTGGATCTCTTTAATAACGATATGTCTGGTGACATCATAATACAGAATGAAATTCATGATTCATAACTAAATTTTGTTGCAAGGTCAATTGTATGGGTAACCTTCAATTTAAAGTTATGGAATTCCCCTTATCAGAACAAATAATTATATCAACAACACTGTTGATGTTGGTTTAGTTAGAGGAAAGTTTTGAAAAAAAAATTATAAACAATATAATTTTTACATATTTTACACTCAGGTTTGATAGAATTTTTATTCATGTAACTATTGATTGTGACGAAAGAGTAAACCTAATAAATAGTGACAAACTTTCTAGTCATTAGGATTATAGGGCACTGACCCCTTAAAAAGAAGTTAAACTCTGTCCATTCGTTTATTTTCTTTTTGACAGCTCATGTCTATGAATTACCGGTTTTATTTTCGTAATAATGTACTACAGTTTTAACCTACTTTAATGACGGGTAACGCCCCTTTAGTGATGTGCCCTTTACATAACAAACAACCACAGACTATAAAACAGGTGTTAAAATAAGATAAATCGATCATATACAATAATAAATTGCCTTTATGTAAGTTACGTTTCTGTAAATTTTGTTTTAAAATAGAAAATAAAAATACTGTCTATGACTTCATAGTTAATTATTTGCAAAAAATTAAGTCGAAAACTTGGAATTTTGTACGAATGGAGTGAGATATGAAGAACAATAACGTTGTCCATTGATATTTTCTCTTCTTATGTTAGCTGCTTTAGACTATAACTATGCAAGCGTTAGTGAAATTTAACTTTAAAAGGCGTGGTGAATAAAGTCTATGTCCAGTTTAAATCAAGAGTTATAAACAAAAGTACCTAAAGCCTGACCAGAAATATAAAAAACCTGACAGGAGGTCGCTTTTGAGTTTAATTGTCAATCTTCTATCAAATTATATGACGAAAATAAGTTCTTAAAAAATCCGCAATATGGAGAGGTTTTTTATTTCTCTGGTCAGGCTATACTTAGAAAATCACATAGATACTTACTTATTAATTTAACAAAACTAGCTAGGTAATTGAGTATACAAATGAAACAAGTAAAATATTAATACTTTTTTTATTATTGTGATTCATCAGAGTCATAATTTTCACTAGAATCATCAGTTGAGTCCTCTGTTACACGAATAATTAATTCTTCTTCAATTATGTTGTCAATTGCAACGTCTCGATCCCAATCAGACAATAATATTTTTCTAGTCCTCTCCACGACACTCGCCCAGTTTTCAGGTGTCACAACATCACACGCATTATTTAATAATTTCATCATTTTATTTGCTGTAAACGGCGGCGTTGTGTTATTTCTTGCTGCATTCCCTTTGACTTGTGCCCATATTAATTCAATGGCATTGTATTGACAATGATATGGTGGGATTCTAATTACATTATGTCCATATTCCGCTGCCATTTCATCGATAACGTATCTCTTCGGTTGACGTTTCGATTTTAAAATTCTTATTAATTCTTCTTTAAGCAATGTATTGTCCACATCCTCGCCATTATCACGAAGCCAGTTAATAATTTCATGTTTGGTGTTAGCTTGCGTTGGCATTTTATTTATTTGACGTGAATGATAGGGCGCGTTATCTATAAATATAATTGAAGGTTCTTCAAGTAATGTCAACATTTCCCTGAACCAATTTTCATAAACTTGTGCATTCATCTCCTCGTGATAGTCGCCAGATTTTTTTGATTTGAATGCGAGTAGAGCATCTGATACAAATCCTTTTGCAGTTCCCGCGTGGCAAATTATAAGGCGTTCGCCCTTTCCTATAGGCACAGCCGAAGTTGATGCTGCAGTGTCGTCAGTCCAAGATTTTGTTAAGGTATGATTGGCATTAAGCCAAGTTTCGTCGGTGAAGACCACATTCGACCAGTCTTCAATTTGTTTGGCTTTCCTTAGGAAGTCATATCGAGCCAGCGCTATGTCAGGGCGTTCCATTAAGATTTTTCTCTTGTCAGATTTTTTGAAACGAAATCCAATTTGTTTTAGCACTTTAGCTAGAGACGATTTTTGGCCACGGAACAATCCACTATTCGTCAGTGAAATTACTAATCTTCTTAGAGTCGGAATTTCTTTACGTTGGTAGTACTCGTATATATGACGACGAATAGCATCGGCGTCAAAATTATCAATGCGAGTTATTTTAAAAGGCTGGCGTTTTTTTTTTCGGTGTAGATAACTTATTATCCTCCATACCACTGCTGCCGTAGGCTTCTTTACCAATTTTTGTGACTGTAGGAACACTGATTCCTAGGGCGGCGGCAACACGGTTACGAACCTGCGACAGTGGTAGTAGCGGTCCACCATTATGAAATTCCTTCTCAAAGTAATCTTGAAGACGTCTCACAAACTCCCTCGATTGTCCTTTTAACACAGTTCCTTTCGGCATATTGAGAGCTTACGTATCGATAAGGAGGAATATAAATACTCAACTCAACTTATGATATAGTAAAAGAATACACAACGAACCGAAATACAGTGAATGTGACACAAGCGTCGCGTGGCAAGCACAGGTAGCAAGTGACAACAATATGGCGTCGCCGATGTCAACGATACATTGAGTTATGGTATTGCTATTGCTAGTGATGAACTGTTTATAATGCGTTATACTTTTTTTTTTGCATAAACTAATGTTATAATTTTAATATTGATGTATCGCATGTATAATTTAAATTAATATTTGTACTAATAATATGTATGTGTAAATCGATTAAAAGTTATTCTTAAATAAAATCGATAATTAATTCAAACCGAATCGAAAACGAGTGAGGGCGTCACTAATGTCAAAATTTCTCAATGTGTCAAAAAGAAAATAAACGAATGGACAGAGAATAACTCAACTTTTATTTATGCAAAGTAAACCAACTGATAAAATTAAAAAGTAAACTTTTCACTACTTACATCTTTCAACCAAATAAATTTGCATTCAAAGTCGTAATGATTTTCGTTTAGTCATTTGCGTAATAAATAACATACAATTAGATGCATAGGGTTTTTGGTCTTTCATCACTGTAAGGATACCTATCATACATACATTAATGCCTTGTTTCTATTGGGGTACACAACTATTATTGAGCGATGTACCATGTTTCTTACAAACGTGGTTTACTTCGACTACATTCATAACCCCATACATTATCTATATACTCGTTGGATCCGAGTGCTTCGCACTTGATCTTTCTGAAGGATGTCACTAATTGCGTTCCTAAGTAGTGCGGCGATTGATTGTTGTTTGCATATCACCTTGACCAGCTTCTGATGAAATCAGTATGCAATAGATGATGTTAAATATTAACTTATGTTTATATTTACGATTATGTGTAGAACACATTCCTCAATATTAAATGCTAATTATACATAAATAAACAATCTGCTTTGTTGTATCTATCTTACAATGTAAAAGTATGGTGTGGTGACTCCCAAAGTTCCTACGTGTCAGCGGCAATTCCCAAGTTTGAATTTATGTCTATATTTATGAATATTATGACTCCCAGTACATTGAAGACACACTATTAGGTTTCTGCTAACTAATGCTTTACTCTTCTAAAGGCAGGATTATACTATTTTTTCATAATGTACAAATAAAGGTCAAAAACTTAAGGTGAAAGATGTGTAATAAATTACTTATTGTTTCATATGAAAATTGGCTTATCTTACAATAACAAATCGCATTATCGTACATTGTTTTCATATACAACGTGAATCATAGATCGAAAAACACAGCAACGAAGGCTTTGTTTTTTTATGATACATAATATTGATAGCTGAGCTACTGTCCTTGTTTACATACTACTTTAGTTGTAGGTAATTCCTACAAAACTAACTACATAATTCAATTAATATTCCATAAATGTAAGGAAAGTAATTTGTTTGATAGGATAGGTTTTACGCCATTTATCAGTAAATTATTTCGATGACTTTAAGGGCTACTTACAAACGAAACTAGGCTACCAAAACACTAGAGCATTTTGAGCTTATCCTCATTCTACCTAAGTACCTACTTAGTAATTAAGCTGCCATAGGTAGGCGTGTCTTAATTAATTACCATCGTGTGACTATTTTGAAACACGAACAAAATAAGACCTCGCAATGCTGTACATAATATTTGAACGGCTGAACTTTTATGAAATTACTATTGTTGTGTCTTGGCTTTAACAAATAGTACAATCATAATCATAAAATAATAAAATATGTATAATAAAAAATTTTTTAGTTACCCCGCGTAGTCTCCGTTTTAAGAAACTCTGTTTCTTGAATCCTGGGTCTTTCTCGTGGTCTATACATACATAACATAGCTATTGTTGTAATGTTATACAACTTGCAATGCGCGTGGTCGCAGAGGCATTGGTGTGTAATTCTATTCTGTCCAGTGGTTTAGTCCAGACTGCAATCAGTTCTCACCTTTCTACCTTGACCCTCTTAGCTATTGTTCGTTTGATCTGTCCGATGTAGGAACAACAACAACCTTAAAAACTATGTTTAGAAAGGATTGACATTCTTTGAGCTAAGCAAGTTGTGTGCTACCTTAGAAGGCAGACAGGGAAAAACCTTTTGCGAAAGTTCAATAATTCGTTAAATAAAAAAAAATGTTGATAACAACGGTTGAGTCACAAAAGAGAGATTGTTTCTTTATTAATTTAGTGATAAAGTTTTTTCATTAAATTACTCGTTTACTTTTTAACAGGAAAATTGGTTCTAAAGATTCCATGGCACAATCTATATGGAGCATCAGTGGAGTGTACAGTAGAACGCTTATTTTTAATTGTTAATCCATCGTCCGAAGTCAAATATGATCCTCAAAAGGAAGAGAAGATGGCGCTGGCTGCTAAACAGGCGGAACTTGCAAGGGTGGAAGAAGCAAAGAAAAAAGAAGCTGAAAAAGGTAAACTTAATACATTGTTTCAAGACAAATGGAAAATATAGCTACCGTAAACACTACTAAGCACTGGATTACCAGTGAATCATGAAGGACTGTTGACTTGAAACTTTATACAGGGTTTCCCTAGATAGGAATTGCGCATCAATTTTAAAACAAGATAATCTTAAAATCTACTTGTTCCACAAGGTTTTATGACAAAGAGGTAAAAAGTTATACTTCTATATTGGGTTAGGTCCCTTCCCCTCTCATACTGCTATGCCCGACAGGGTCCATAATGATCTAATATTATTTTTTTAATTTACCACCTAAGTAACATTGTGGAATCAATAAATATAGTATTGAGTATTGAAATGAAAATGGTGGAAATTTAGGTAGGTATATGGTCATATCTCTTAAACGAATAAGATATTTTTCGATGTTTTTGTTTTTGCTTAGTAATATTATGCTGTACCTTGTGTGAAAATTTATGCGCCGTACTCATGTACGTACACACTGTATACACATTAATGTTAATTAACTAAGACAAATAAAAGACAAAGATACAATGACTTTAACCAAAGAGTCTCGTGTATATTTTCTTAACAAATTTAATGAGTAGGTATACATTATAATGAATTTACGAAAAAAATTGACGACCTCTGTGGCGTAGTGGTTATTTAACATGATTGCTACACAGAGGTCTCGGGTTCGATTCCCGCTCAATGCAAATCTTTGTGTGCATGAACATGATTGTTTGCATTGGTCTGGGTGTTTTCTATGTATAATATGTAAGTATTTAAAAAAAAAATAAGTTTGTTTATACGTTGTCTAGTACCCATAGTACAAGCTCTTCTTAGTTTGGGACTAGATGGCGTCGTGTGAAAGTGTGGGGAATATATATATTTAATATTATTTTCAGATAAAAGCAAACTCGACGAGACCTTCGTTGAGAAATTAGTGACACAGATAATAAAGAATGTTCAGCTTAAAATTAGAGATATTCACATAAGATACGAGGATAGTATAACAAATCCTAAGACACCATTCTCCCTCGGTATTACTCTTCACAATTTATCAGTTTACACAACTGACGAGAATTGGAAACAGACTGTTATACAGGAGGCTGTTACGAAGATTTTCAAGGTTACTTCAAGCTATTGGTTTTAATAAGATGTGTAATCAGAAATGTATCCATACTATCGAATTTTGAATTAAGATGCTGCTAAACGAAATTATGAATTAGTAATTTATTGCTTATAACATTTCTAATTGTAATATGAAAGAAACGAAGATTGCGTTATCTATACTTCTATACTAATATTATAAAGAGGTAAAGTTTGTGTGTTTGTGTGTTTGTGACGTTGTAGGGGGTAATCTCTGGATCTACTGAACCGATTTTAAAAATTCTTTCTGTGTTTGATAGTCCATTTATCGGGGAGTGTCATAGGGTATATAGTATCACGCCATGCCTAATAGGAGTAGAGCAGTAATGAAATATGTCTATAAAAGGGACGCTTAAAAACGTTTATTTTGCTTCTACTGCTTAAACGTCTGGAGATATACTGAAATAATGTATTAGAGAATGTACCTTTAAAAAAGTTTTACAATTAAGAGACTTAAGATTGTCGTAAAAATGCTAGGGTGTCGTAAAATGATGGAGGGTGTCGTAAAATGCATGGAGGGTATCGAAAAATGGTGGAGGGTGTCGTAAATCAGCTAGGGTGTCGTAAAATGATAGAGGGTGTCGTAAATCAGCTAGGGTGTCGTAAAGTGATGGAGGTTGTCGTAAAATGATGGCGGGTGTCATAAAATGCATTGAGGGTGTCGTAAAACTGATAGGGTGTCGTAAAATGCATGGGGCGTGTCGTAAAACTGCAAGTCTGTCGTAAAATAAAGGAGGGTGTCGTAAAATGATGGAGTGTTTCGTAAAACAGCTAGGGTGTCGTAAAATGATGGAGGGTGTCGTAAAATGCATGGATGGTGTCGTAAAATGCATGGATGGTGTCGTAAAACTGCTAGGGTGTCGTAAAATGATGAAGGCTGTCGTAAAAGATGAAAAGGTGTCGTAAAACTGCAAGGATGTCGTAAAATGATGGAGGGTGTCGTAAAATGCATGGATGGTGTCGTAAAACTGCTAGGGTGTCGTAAAATGATGAAGGCTGTCGTAAAAGATGGAAAGGTGTCGTAAAACTGCAAGGATGTCGTAAAATGACGGAGGGTGTCGTAAAATGCATTGAGGGTGTCGTAAAACGACTAGCGTGTCGTAAATGCATGGAGTGTCGTCAAACTGCTAGGCTGTCGTAAAACAGCTAGGGTGTCGTAAAATGATGAAAGCTGTAGTAAAAGATGGAAGGGTGTCGTAAAACTGCATGGGTGTCGTAAAATGATGGAGGGTGTCTTAAAATGCATGCAGGGTGTCGTAAAATGATGGAGGGTGTCGTAAAAGGTGGCAGGGTGTCGTAAAACTGCAAGGGTATGTCGTAAAGAGAGACTTAATGTTCGGCACTTAGTAGATATTGTTTTCTGCCCAGACTTCAGATTATATTCTTTTAAAACATACCTATATCTATACTTCTATACTTAATATTATAAAGAGGTAAAGTTTGTGTGACACGTTTCTTTCGCCGCCCTACGAAGTGGGCACGGGTCAGCTAGTTAATTAATATGTTCATGTGTATAATATTATAGAACCATGTTCTTGACTGTTATAGAAAACTATGAATCAATGATTTCCTTACCTAATTAAACTCTTTTTATCAGTAGTCGTAAAGTAGGTTATTATCTGCTATGCTTTTGTTATCAAACTCTTCTTCGCAATATTGTAATCCCGTTTATGTTAACTTGTACTTTTTTCGTTGACAGATTTTAGATTTAGAAGCTTTCGCGATTTACTGGAATCCCACAACAGAGATGTATTCAAAGTTACATTCAACTGATATCTTGCAGAGATTAGAGAGGGAAATTGCTAGCAAAACAACAAAACCTGACTTTTATAATTATGGTAAGAAAACCCTTGAATTATTTTTCATACTGGCTAAAACTGTTGTTTTCCTAGGAACTACTAGATCGATTTATAAGCAAACATAGGAGTGAATTGGTCTTTTTTTAATTCTTCTTCATATTTTAAATTTACTATAATTTTCTTGCTATTGAAATATTATTCTAAAAGCATGCAGAAATACTAATAAATATCAAATACATTTGGGTAGACTAACTGTATCAAAACTTATTTCGTATTTAGTAAAAACTAATGTCTTTTTTCAGTTTTGGGTCCAATTAATTCAACTGCTAAACTAAAACTTAATCCGAAACCGGAAGGGGATGCAATCAAATTTAGTTCACCGAAAATAATTTTAAGTTTACACATGGAACAGCTGTTTGTTCATCTGAACAGAGCTCAATATCAAGATATGATGCTGTTGGCCGACTCTATGGATAGAATGAGCAAACAGGCCCCTTACAGGTATAAATTGATGATAATTAATGTTGCTATTCGAACTGTGAATCACTTGTATGGAAAATAGGTCGAAGTAAAATAGCTAGACTTATTAGATCATAAAGTAGTTTCTTGTGATGAATAGGTATTTAATGAAAGATGGCTTATCAAAGATGTTAAATGGTTAGTTAGCCTTTTAATGTATGCAACCTTGAATGATATGTACTTTCCACCGACTTTCTTGTCCTAGACCTTCTCTCAATAGTCGGCTCACTTTTAACCCACTCCTTTTTTTAAACGCGTCTAATAAAAATATATTATAATCTTTAGGTATATATAACAAAATACTTTCTATTGCAGACAATACAGACCCGATCTAAACACATACAAACGCCATTACAAAGAATGGTGGAAGTTTGCATACAAGTGCATATTAGAGGAAGAAGTCCGTCGTCGACGACGCAACTGGGACTGGACACACATGTTAGCTCACAAGCAACTGTGCAAGGACTATGCGAGTGCATATCAATGTAAACTAAGTAGTAAAGGCAAAGTTAATAATGAAACGCAATGTGTGCTTGACGAGGCTGAGAAAAGGCTTGATTTGTTCAATCTGGTCGTTATCAGGCAAAGGATTGAGATGGAGGTTTGTTTTTACTTATTTTGTAGTGTCTACTAAGTTATATTTATTTTCAGTTAATTACAGCTTCTGTGGAGTGGTAGTCACTTTAGTCCGGATTCGGGTGGGCCCTAAGTTTGAGTTAGTTGTGCCTGGTGTCCATTATTTTATTATCCACAACTGAAGAGAGTCTGTACTTATACTATACAAATCTCTTGCAAAGATACCTAACGCTTGTTGAATCTTCCATTTTTGATTTTACAAGAATTATTAGAAAGGATATATATGGTGTTTTCTTAGCCTGTAGCCTGTATATAGCCTGTTTATATGGTTATTTAAATGTAATGTTAATACTTTCTAGGTGGAGAGGCTTGGTAAATTAGAAGAGGAAGCTAAAAAGACTCGTGGTTGGTTTAGCGGCTGGTGGTCTGGCAATGGCAAAGACGATGATCTCGCCGAGGGCACAGCTATAAGTGAGTTGTTACATTATTTAGTACATCTATATCTATACTAATATTATAAAGAGGTAAAGTTTGTGTGTTTGTGACGTTGTAGGGGGTAATCTCTGGATCTACTGAACCGATTTTAAAAACTTTTTCTGTGTTGAATAGTTCATTTATCAGGGAGTGTCGTAGCCTATGTAGTATCACGCTATGACTAAAAGGTGTGGAGCAGTAATGAAATATGTTTAAAAAAGGGACGCTTTTTTTTTCGCCGCCTAACGAAGTGGGCACGGGTCAGCTAGTTTTATATATTCCGACAGCTTTTACAGGAGTGCTATTGTAATTTTAACATCAGTAGGTTCTATTAATATTATATCATTTTTTCTATATGTTGATGATGATGAGATTTTCTTCCCAATGCGAAAGGCGAGACTGAAAACATTGCTTTTTAACTTATCGATTATGCCAATATAAAAGCCTTATTTAAATTTAAGCAAGTTAATTATTTCATATACCCAATCATATCAAGTATCTTTTTAAATCATCGAAGCCCAATAAGTTAAATTTTTTGCCCCTATTAGAATGACAACACTTACTTGACTAGAATACCCATGGTATTCGAACCTACGGCAGCTGCCTACACGACGGCTATGCCACTAAGACAGTTTAATAGGGAAATCATAATACCAAATTATGTCTTTTGACATAGTATTCGTTTCTACATTTCAGTGCAACAGTTCGAAAAAGCGATGACAGTAAATGAAAAAGAGAAACTATTCCGTGCCATAGATTATCAGGAGAATTCAGCTCCATTACATTTTCCTGTCGAATATGTTGCCATTGAGAGCTACTTCAAGTTAGACAGGCTACAGCTGTTAGTTACATGTGACACTGAGGTGTTGAAAGCGACTGTCGGAAATGTTTCCGTTGATATGAAGCAACGTCCCAGTGCTAATGCTTTAAGGTGAGTTTGTTGAATATTTTTATAACGAAATCGCGGAATGGAGCGCATCGGAGATCATTTCACGTTTACCAAAGGAAATTGAACCTTGTATACAGAAAAAAACGCGCGCGTATGCTGCGACAGCCGATCGGTTGCGCTCAGTTGCTCTTGGTTGCCATGCAAAAATGAAATTTAAGAACTGTTTACAAGGCTCTATTTCCTTTGCTAAACGTGAAATGCTCACCAACGCTCTCCGTTCTATGGAAATCGTATATTAGTCATATTGCAGCTTATAAATTATAATATTACGTTTATTTCAGAATGGACATCAGCATGCAATCGTTTAGCGTGGCCGGTGTAAAACAAAACGGCCATGAACCTCAGCTAGTTACATCTGAAGAAGTATCGCAAGGACTTCATTTATTGCATGTTGTGTTTGAAACCAATCCTTTGGGTGAGAGACTTTCTTACATTTTTTTTCTGCCGAGCTAATGGCTCATCTGATGGTAAGTGTAACGCTAAGCAATGTCAAAGCGCAGCTAGGCCGCAGCCTACCCTAGGTCACTAGCTGTTATGTCCCAAAGGCCTATACTTTCAGTAGGTACTGAACCCTATTCTATGACTGTATTTATTCTTCATTATCTTAGTTACTATTGCTTGGGCGTGGATTAAGTGGGCATGGCATTGGTACCAGCCTCTTGATCTAATACCATTTTTTATTTTTAACTGGAATTCACTGTCAGGACTCATGTTTACTATAGTGTTATTGTTTATAGTACACTACCAAGTTGGTCCCATAGAAATTACATCAAAATCTTTTAGGTAACAATTTTTTTATTTGATAAAAATATAGATTTACTGAATCTTCCTAGTAGTCGAAATTGGGTAATTTTCTGGATTAGGTGTCTGTTATTTAATTGCGATTGTGTTTTAAAGAGCGACTGGAGACTCAACTCATTGCTTAATGCTAGATACATTACTTGCCAAATAACTTGGCTGGCCTGAAGTTGTTGCAATCTGCTGCGCAGAGCGGGGAGTGTGGGGAAAAGGTGTTTTATTTGTTCCTGATATGCGTAAACTACTCTGATAGCTAACTTCAGGCTGGCCGAGTTTATGGCGCTTATTGTAGCTTGCCGACAAACCCTGAGGTTTGTTAGTATTATTGTAATCTACTTAGAGAAAGAGTATTTATTTAAATGTTGCTTCTTATTGTTTCCTAGACGGTTCATGTGATCAACGTGTGAAGGTGCTAGCTCGTCCCGTACAGATAGTATATGATGCGCAGACTGTTATTGCGATAGTCAATGTCTTTAAACCTGAAACTGAGTCCACAGCTTTGACTAGGTAAGTGATACTTCATATTATGTGTTGTTTGTTGTGTGAATCCAGTACCCTGGTTTGTAAATTTATTTTTTAATACTTTCTTAGACATATCACGAGTGTACATAAAACATTAGTTGAAGATAAAATAAAATGCCAGAAATAGAAGATCGAAAAATATTACATATATTAATTATTACACTTTTGCAAATCACTTTAATTACTGTAGGTATGTCTTAACTAAATGTAACATAGAACGACTATTTAATAACTTAGACACATTGCTTACAAACTATACACATAACGACTATTGTATTATAATATTGGGAGACAGAGACTTTCAAAGTACTGTTTATCACACTAAATTAATTAAATTTATTGAATCATCATTAGCAAGTGTAAAAAATACTAATATTGTAATATGTACTCCAACCTATATTTGTGGCAGACCAATATACAACTACAAAGTTGAAATATTCAATAATTTATTGTATCAAAATTATCAAAATAGCTCTTATGTATTTATATTTGATTCAAATAGCTACTTAGACTTTGACTTGTTTTCATTTAACAGTGGTGTAGTAAATAAAATGGGAATAAGGACTATTTATAGGAGAATTATGGATAATATATTGATTGACTTTTCGTGCCTCAAATCAACAATGATGTAACATCTAATTCAAATGTACAACAATTACATATATTCCACCAAAATGTATGTGGATTGCAAAACAAGTTGGATGATCTGACAGTTTATTTCCATAGTCTTAGTAAAAAAATTGATTATGTTTGTATAAGTGAACACTTTATGAATACAACTTCAATTACTCCATTTCAAATACCGGGCTATAAATTAGGTTCATATAATATTAGAAAAACCAAAAAGAGAGGAGGTTCATTACTGTTAGTACACTCTGATAGAAAATATGAGGAGAACTTATTCTGTAAAAAAATATACAAACAAGATGTCTTTGAGGTATGTGGTGTGAAGGACTGTACTACTAACTTAAATATTGTCTGTTGTTATAGAACACCGGTTACAAAAAATTATGATGAATTTATGTGTAAATTTGAAAAGTTGCTTGAACATTTTTATAAAAAGCAATGCGTAATATGTGGAGACTTTAATATTGACATTTTGAAAACTGATACTAAAAGCAATTCCTTCTTATCTTTATTGACTTGTTATAATTTCGTACATCAAATTGATACTCCAACTTTCATTCGCAACTCATCGATGTCATGTATTGATAACATAATTACTAACATACCAACTGGTTTCCTATCACAAACGGATGTTGACCATAACGGCCTCTCTGATGGACATGCAGGATTATTCTGTACGGCTTGGTTAAAGGCCACATCTAGCAATAGGAAAGGTCCAAAATTTACTTACTCTACTTGTAGAAGTTACAACGCAAAAAATAAAGCTGTTTTTAGGGAAACATTGCTTGAGACTGTTTGGTGCATAGGTGCTAATAACTTTATATCAAAATTTAATAAGTTGCACTCCTAAACTTTTAAAATAATAAATAGAAAAATAAACACTGACAGGGTGGGTAAAAATAAATGGTTATCAAAGGGTATAAGAGTATCAAGTCAGTTTAAGCGAGTACTTAATTTCATTAACAAAGAACAATTGGATGAATCTATTTTACTGTACAGAGCAAAATATCTTAAGGTATATAGAAGGGTAATAAGATAAGCTAAGAAAAATGCAGTTAGGAGACAGATCGTTGGTTCCTCTAATCCTGTCAAAACAGTCTGGATCAATAGTCAATAATCGCAAAAATTCCAATAATGAATTTCATAAAGTAAACATTAGCCTTAAAATTAAAAATCAAATAATTGACGACACCGCGCCGATTGTTGAAATTTTCTCTGAAAAATTTACAAGCAAGAGTTTTATTACCCCACCAAATGCTAATGTTGCCTTGCAGTTACTATCCAGCAATATAAACCGCGTAGAAAAAGACATGACGTTTCTTCCTGTTTCTCCCGTTGAATTACTAAAGATAGTGCGACAAATGAAGTCCAAAAACTCTAGTGGTTATGATGAGATTCCGTTTTCATTGATCAGGGAAAATATTGACATCTTGGCCTACCCTTTATCTGAACTACTTAATGAATGCATAGACACAGGCGTTTTTCCGGATCAATTTAAAATTGCTAGGATATTACCCATTTTCAAAAAAGGCCCAAAATCAGATCCAGATAACTATAGGCCAATATCTATTCTAACTGGATTCTCTAAGTTATTTGAAAAAGTCATTAAGGATAGACTGCTTGCGCACATTAACAAAAACAAAATATTAAATCGACGGCAATTTGGTTACCAGAAAAGTATAGGTACTCTGGATGCAGCGGACACACTAGTAAATGATGTAGTTAGTAGTTTAAATAATAAACTTAAGGTAGCTGGATTATTTCTGGATCTAAGTGCTGCTTTTGATTCTGTAGATCATCAGATTCTAATAAAAAAACTGGAGCACTACGGAGTACGTAGGAATGTGCTAAGATTACTGGAATCATACCTAAGTGATAGACAACAGTATGTAGAACTTAAAGCAACAGCTATGGATAGAAGTGAAACTAGTTACAAATCTGTATTAACCCCCGTAACTCTTGGTGTGCCCCAAGGTTCCGTGCTAGGCCCCATATTGTTTTTACTGTTCGTTAACGACATGACGGAGTATGTTTATGGTACGGTTCCTGACGCCCAGCTGGTTTGTTTGGCTGATGATACCAATGCTATAGTTTCAGCTGGAGACATTAAAAATCTTGAGAAAAAGGTAACCGATACGCTAATTGCTTTTGAAAAATGGTTCACAATCAATAATCTAAAACTAAATGTATCTAAAACTAAAGGCATTTTGTTTAAATTGACGGCGAAGAATAGGGATAGCTTAGAGGTTCACTCGGATAGAGGTGGGGTGGATGTGGTCGATAGTGTAAGATTCCTGGGTGTACACATTGACTCACTACTAAATTGGAAAACTGAGCTGCGTTCAATAGTGAGCTCTCTGAATTCCGCCTGTTATGCAATTCGTAGTTTAAGGGATGAGTTAACTGTAGAAGAATTAAAATCAATTTACTTTGCTCTCATAGAATCAAAATTAAGATACAGCATCCTACTGTGGGGTAACAGTTACAAATATAATATTACATCTGCATTTGTTATCCAAAAAAGGGCAATACGCACTATGTTAAGATTAGAACAGACTGAATCGTGTAGAAATCACTATAAAAACCTAAAAATATTAACTGTACCATCTCTGTATATACTAGTCCTTCTGACGAACTTTGTCAAGCATTTGGGTGACTTTGAGACAACTGAGGAAAAAGAAACTAGGCTAATGACTCGCAGAAAAGATTTTAATAGTCTTGTGCAGCCCAAGTTAAATGTTGTGGCACATAGCTCAAAGGTTCAGGCTGTCAGATTGTTTAACAAACTTCCAGTAGAGTTTAAGAAGGTTTACAATGTCAATATTTTTAAAATGAACTTAAAAAAGTGGCTACTGACTAAGACATTATAGTATTTATTTTATTTTTATTTATTTATTATGGGTCTCCAACAAAGGCAATACATACATCAGAAATCAGTTTTAAAATTACAGAAACATGGCGTGTATTCCTTCAATTACAGGAAACCACAGCATGCGAATATAAAAAACAAACTAAAATAATGACAAACTAAAATAAAAACAAACATTGGTAATATAAAAATTAAAAATATTAAATTAAAATTTGAAATCTACATGAAAACTTTAAATTAAATCCTTTAAATATGATAACACAACAACAACACCAATAAAAAATAATATTATAATATCCTATTAACAATTAATTTCGAATAATTTGAAAATAAGAAAGAAAAACAAACTAATAAAAAATATATATACAAAAATATATTTACAATTGTGTCTGAGAGATTATATTTTTTAGCATAGTCTTAAATTTTAATATAGGTAAGCTGAGATCTAATTCATTGGTTTTGGAGAGTGAGTTATATTGTCGAAAGAGTCTTGGTACAGCAGCAAAATACCCGAGATTTGATTTTGCTACGGGTATTGCAAAAAGGTTGTATGAGCACTTTCTAGGTAAGTGTAAGGGTGTTGAAAAATTTAGTTTGTTAATAAGTTCGCTGCTATCAATGAGACCGTTGTATATCCTATATCTATATATATAAAACTCAAAGGTGACTGACATAGTGATCTATCAACGCACAGCCCAAACCGCTAGAGAGATATGGCTGAAATTTGGCATGCAGGTAGATGTTATGACGTAGGCATCCGCTAAGAAAGGATTTTGATGAATTCCACCCCCAAGGGGATAAAATAGGGGATTAAAGTTAGTATGAAACTTTGTCAGTTTCAAACCGATCGGGCTGTGACTTTGCAAACTTATAGCTACTATGACATAGGCACCCTCTTAGAAAGGACTCTGATAAATTCTACCCCCAAGGGGATAAAATAGGCGATGAAAGTTTGTATGAAACTTTGTTAGTTTCAAACCAATCGGGCTGAGACTTTGCATGCATATAGATATTATGACGTTGGCACCCACTTAGGAAGGACTTTGATAAATTCTACCCCCAAGGGGATAAAATAGGTGATGAAAGTTTGTATGAAACTTTGTTAGTTTCAATACGATCGGGCTGAGACTTTGCAGGCATATAGTAACTATGACGTTGGTACACCCTTAGAAAGGACTTTGATAAATTCTACCCCCAAGGGGATAAAATAGGGGATGAAAGTTAGTATGAAACTCTGTCAGTTCCAAACCGATCGGGCTAAGACTTTGCATACATATAGATATTATGACGTTGGAACCCCCTTAGAAAGGACTTTGATAAATTCTACCCCCAAGGGGATAAAATAGGGGATGAAAGTTTGTATAAAACTTTGTCAGTTTTAATTCGATCGGGCTGAGACTTTGCATGCATATAGTTACTATGACATTGGTACCCCTTAGAAAGGACTTTGATAAATTCTACCCCCAAGGGGATAAAATAGGGGATTACAGTTAGTATGAAACTTAGCTTCTCTCATGAACTGCATGTTTTATGTTGCTTGCTCACGAGTAATTTCTCTCAATAGCTTAATAGTTTTAGCGCCAAATGACAGATTAATTATCTATATCTATATATCTATACTATTATATAAAGCTGAAGAGTTTGTTTGTTTGTTTGAATGCGCTAATCTCAGGAACTACTTCTTCGAATTGAATTTAGTTTTCAGTTTTGGATAGACCATTTATCGAGAAAGGCTATAGGCTATATATAACATCAAGATATGATAAAAAAAACAAAAATTGAGTATACTCAGAATCATGGTCACTCAAAGGGCAATGGTGAGGGCTATGTTGTAGCCTGACCTATGGGCCTGCTCAGAAGGCTCATGGTCTTTCAGAGGGCAATGGAGAGAGCTATGTTGTAGGCTGATCTATGAATCTACTCAGAAGGCTCATGGTGTCTCAGAGGGCAATGGAGAGAGCTACGTTGTAGCCTGATCTATGGACCTACTCAGAAGCTTCATGGTTACTCAGAGGGCAATGGAGAGACCTATGTTGTAGCCTGACCTATGGGCCTACTCAGAAGGCTCACGATCACTCAGAAGGCTCATGGTCACTCAAGGGCAATGGAGAGAGCTATGTTGTAGCCTGACCTATGGGTCTACTCATAAAGCTCATGGTCACTCTGGGACATTGAAGAGAGCTATGTTGGAAGTTTTCCTGTGTGATCGAATCAAAAATGAGAAGATCCGCAAGAGAACCAAAGTAACCGACATAACCGGTTAAAGTACGACAAGCAGGGCACATAGCGCGGAGAACCCACAGCTGTT
Source organism: Schrankia costaestrigalis (assembly GCA_905475405.1). Taxonomy (NCBI): domain Eukaryota; kingdom Metazoa; phylum Arthropoda; class Insecta; order Lepidoptera; family Erebidae; genus Schrankia; species Schrankia costaestrigalis. The sequence continues at coordinate 7,014,470 of FR997830.1, forward strand.
TGGGCAGAAAATTCCGGAATGGCGACCGGCGACAGCGCTGTTGTGGATGGCTGGAAGCCGATGGATGAGGGAGGCACAGGACCCCATAAGGTGCAATACTTAGAGAAGTCCTATGTCCAGCAGTTGACGTCGATTGACTGATATGATGATGATGATAACTTTGTATGGATTAAACAAGTTATTTTATCATTTTATTTAATTTCATTAAGAATATGTGTACAAAGAAGTTTTGTAGGCCCCTTATTTTTACACACGCTAAACAAAAAATAAGCCTAATTAATCATAATACTTCTGAACGCGAGCGAAGCCGCGGGCTACAGCTAGTCCTATATAAAAGCATTGTGTCTAGGTACTGTCTGCGATTACTTAGAATACTCATGTTGTAGTGTTTTAACCTATCCACATAACTGGGAAGCTGCCTTGCCAGATGGTCATTGTAAGATAAGTGGTACAAAAAACGTTTTTGAACACTTTCTATACGCTTGTTGTACACTTCGTAGTGTGGATTCCAGATTGGACTATTGTACTCAAGAATGGGTCTGACTAAAGAGTTAAACAATAATATTTTAGTGCTAGGCTTTTTGAACTCTTTACAGTTTCGCAGTACAAAACCTAAAGTTTTAAACCCTTTAGAAACAACATTTAAAATATGGGTGTCAAATTTCAATTGAGCGTCTATTGTAATGCCTAAATCGCGAACTGCGCTCATGCATTGTAAAGGAGTTCCATCAATACTATAGTCATTACGGTGTGTGTTTTTGTTACGAGTAAATTGAATATAGTAACATTTATCTGTATTCATTTTCATATTGTTGTTTTTACACCATTCGGATAGAGAGTTTAGGTCGGCTTGTAGCAAGAATGTATCCAAATTATTTTGTATTGGTTTCATAATTTTGAGGTCATCTGCATAAAGAAAGAAGTTTGTGTGTTTAAAACAAGTACATATATCATTAACAAAAATATTAAAAAGGATAGGACCTAAGTGGGATCCTTGTGGGACTCCTGATGTGGCCAGATATTTATTTGAGCAGTACCCACTTGCTACTACTTGAGACGTCCTTTCGGCTAAATAAGAAGTAAACCAGTTTAACATAGATCCACATACTCCTGATTTGCTTAGTTTATGCAGAAGGATTGAATGATCTACTGTATCAAATGCTTTACTAAAATCAGTGTACACAGCGTCAACGGGTATGCGACTGTCTACAGTGCTAACTAATTGTGATGTAAAACTTAGCAAATTTGACATGGTTGATCTGGACTTCATGAATCCATGCTGAGATTCTATTATATGTTGTTTAAGGTACCAAGACAGGTGAACAGTTACAAGTTTTTCAAAAATTTTGCCAAACGTTACTAATATGGAGATAGGTCGATAATTATTAACGGAGCTTTTGTCGCCAGATTTAAAGATAGGTACTATTAAAGCTTCTTTCCAGGCCGTGGGAAATATACCATCCTTTAAGGATTTATTAAAAATTAATTTAAGAGGTGTAACTAAAGCAATTGCACAGCGTTTAATAAATATAGGTGGGACCCCGTCATTCCCCGCTCCTTTAAACTCGTCTAATGTTTTTAAAACCCGCAATATTTCAAAGTCACTGAGAGTGAGATTACAAAATGAAGATGTTGACACAATAGTGTCAAGTGGAAATGAATGATTGCTAACCGTGACAGTAAAAGACCTTTTAAAATTTTCAGCAAACAAGTTGCATATCTCCTTACCTTCAAAGGCTACTTTATCACCCAATCTCATATCAGAAGGGTAACGACTAGCAGACTTTTTTTTATTCTTTATAAAAGACCAGAATAGTTTAGGGTTTTGTTTTACAGCTAATTCTATTAGTTTGACGTAACTTTTATAACAATTTGCCAAAAGAACACTACATCTATTACGTAAAGACTCAAAAGTTTCTCGATCCAGGGGATTATTGAATCTTTTTACTCGTTTGTGATATTTGTATTTTTCTTTAATTGTGCCAATAAGATCCTGAGAATACCAGATCGGATATTTATTACTCTTGGCCTTTTTTATAGGAATATGGTTAGATATGATTTCCCTGATTTGAGCATAAAATATACGAACCATTTCATTTACTGCAGTACAACCTTTGAATAAATTCTCCCAATTAATAGAATTTAAATGATCTGTTACTTTCTCATAATCTGCTTTAAAAAAATTCGGTTTTAAGTTTGCAGCTGGTTCTAAGGCAGATTTAGTGGAAATTTGTGTAGTAAACAATAAAGGTGGGTGCAATGCATCAATTGATGACAAAGGGAAGTCACTACTAGTAAGTTCAGTTATCGGTAAGGTACTTAAAATTAAATCTAGTGTTTTGAACTTGTTGTTCCTTATTGAGTTATATTGCTTTAAATCGTTGAGGGCGATGAAATCTAAAAACGTATTATTAACTTCGGTAGTTTTTGATTTTGGTTCAAGTTGGAGAGTGTTATTCTTTAGGAGCCAGAGTATACTATTTAAGTTAAAGTCACCTACCAGCAGGACGGGCTCTCCACTGTCAATAATATTTTGAGTATTGGTTGTGTATAATTCTAGAGCTTCATTGTGCAGTGGGGGTGGTAGGTAGACCGCATTTATGTACAAGTATCTAGAATTAATATTAATATTTTTACAACCCCCCGAGTTCAAATCCAAGCGTATCCACAAATCTTCGAGATCACTTTCAAATTGCGATATTCGACTTGACTTTAAGTTTTTGGACACAGCAATTAGTACCCCGCCACCATTTTTGCGATTACTATATCGGGAATCTTCCCTGTCGCGCCTATAGACTATATATCTATCATCGAATAATTCGGAATCATAAATGCTCCTATTTAACCAAGTCTCCGTTAGAATAATAATATCATAACTACTTAAAGACATATTATGATAAAAATCTATCGTTTTAGTTCTGAGGCCTCTTACATTTTGATAATAAACAGAAAGTGAACGATTGAATGTTAAATAATTTAACCAAGCAACTTGCAAAAATACATATTAAAATATATTTTATTGTAAATTAATTTAGAGATTTTACCGTTTCCATAGAGTTAACAACTAGAGTCTCTGATGATTCAGATTTCTTCATTAGTATTTTACCATTGCGAACCCAAACGAATTTAAAACCAATTTCCTTTGCACGAGAGCGAGCCGCTGCGTGAATTGCTTTATTTTCAGGCGATAAGTGTTCCACCACATAAATAGGTTGAGATGTATCTCCGCCGATGCCTAGATGAGCGGTATTAAGTTTGTTCTTTGCATTGGATCTGTTATAATTAATAGTTGCAGCCAAAAAGCTGTCACGAAGTCTAGGAGAACTAAACTTTACCATAATAGAACGTGGTCGTTTGCTCTCCATATCTTTTTTGGCAATTCTTGTACAAAGATGTATATCATGATCCTTGATTTCGCACTTAACGACCTTACTTAGTTGATGGATAGTTGACATTAGATTTTCAGATTTATTTTCGGGGACGCATTGCACTTCAATATTTGTGGACCTAGCATGTTGCTCAATCTGATTCATGCGTTTTGAAAGCTGTTTGAGATTATCCTGCAACGTTTCTTTGTCCTTCTCTAGTTGCTGTATTTTTAGAGATTTTTCATGCATTAAGTCTTTCATATCTTCATATTGATCATTAAAAAAAGATAGTGATTGTTGGAAACTGGTTATGAGTTCATTTATTTTTTTAAATTGTTCCGAGACTAAGTCTTTTAAAGCACTTTGTATCTCTTGCTTAACTATGTCTCTAAGTGCCGCCCTCGAGGTTTCAATTACCTCTTCATCTTTAGTAATATCCGACACAGAGCAATTTTTTTGCTTGCTGCGAAACAACTCACCAGACGTAGGCGGTGAACCATGCATAAGAATGGGACTCTTAGTACGAATCGGCGTATTCGTGTTATCAGCTTTTGGTTCCTTACTACGACATCCATGACATTTCCAGCTACGTTTACTCTCCGAGGACAGAGATTTGAAGCGTTTTACTGTTATATTTGCACAGAGTAAGTCAAACCACGACTGACAAATGCTGCACTTCAGACTCTCATTACTCTTTAAAACAGTCATACATCCAGAACAACTCTTCGTTGACATATTGAATTTGATAGAAATTTTCTTTAAATGTCAACAATACAAAATTTAATAGTTTAAGTTATTTATTTTGAGATATTGGTATATTTATATATATATATTTAATCACTCATCAAATAACTCATTAAATAGGTAAATTCACACAATATTATTTAATTTAATTATATAAATTTAAATTAAAACACAGAGACAATGTTTTACAGCTGTCACTATTTTTTTTTTTTTTTTGATGAGTTCATGAGTGATAAGAACTAAATTATTATTTTTTTTTTTTCTTTTTTTAACCGGATTTTATTTGATTGATTTTTGATTATTATTTATTTGTTATTTTGTGATTATACTTAGTTCTTTTTTTTTATTTTATTGTATATGTTTTGGATTATTTTATTATTTGATTTTTAAATTGTTGTGATTTTTTATTCTTATTATTATTTTTTTATTATTATAATTATTGGACATTGTACTTTAATTATTTAACATTTACTTGATTATTATTGGTAATTATTTCATTGATTAGTTAATTTTATTTTATTTATAATTGTACTTTCATTTGATTATGTAATTTCAACACAAATTATTTTGTAACGAATAAATGACTTATGACTTATTGAGCTTTTTTGTTCTCCAGCTTATTGTAATGTTAGCGTAAAGTTTAGAATACCATTTTGACCCAAAATGGTTTGTGAAAACTTTTTTCGACATGACTAACTCCAGACTGCGGTGCGTTAACTAACAGCGCCGCAAAGACATTTTGTATTCACAGCAATTATTAGCCAATACGCGTCAATACTAATATTTATGTTACTTTGAATAAATGCATTTACATATTTATGTCTTAATGACTTTTATTCTCTATCAGTTTACAAGCAGCAGCTGAAAACAAACTAGCAGATTTGAAAGAAATGTCGGCGCTTGGAATGCAATACGCTGTCAACAATCATACATTTATTGATTTGGATATTGACATTGCGGCTTCACACATAATAATACCACAGAATGGTATTTATTTTGCAGAAAGGTATTTACTTACTATTTTAATAATAATAATATTTAGCTCTGATAGACTCATAAGTCCAATATTTTTATCTAAATCACGCCTTATGTAATTTTTTTGCGCTGTAGTCTCAGCCTAGCCTCATGGGGCTGCTACTGCGCCAAGTCCTACGATACTTACAAATCAGCTTTCCTTTGTCTACATTCATACTTATATTCATTTATGCCCGTCGGTTCAGAGTGCTACGCACTTGCCCTTTCTAAAGGATGTCACCAATTATGTCTCTATAAGTCTCTCTAAGGGTCGTAGCATATGTGCTATGACCCTTGGAGAGACCGTTTACGGTTAGGGATCGGCACCGCCTCGCCTTTTTTCTCGGTGTCAAACGTAAAAAATCCGATTACGTTACGATTCCGATTAGTGTGCGTTGCAGTAAGGAGTTTCATACAGATAATACTGAACGGCTCGAGTTGATACGGTGCCGATCCGTTTACGCTATATGTGCTACGACCCTAAGGCGTCTGATCGACGTTAACCATTTAAATTTATTTTGAATAAAATCCATAATCCAGTTTCTTTAGTTTTTCTCTTTCAAAATAATTTAGAATAGGAATACTGACATATTTGTAATTTTATTTGTAGATCAGAACCCTGCATAGTAGTAAAACTGGGAGCTATTACGGTGAAATCAGAACCGCGGTCTCAAGCGTTAGACGTATCAAAGTTGCACAAGGAAGGTAAAGATGAAGATGAGATATTAAAGGAGATATCGCGTCACAGCTATGATAAGATGGTGCTTCAGTTGACTGAAATGCAGGTAGGAACCTTATTCTTTTTTTTAACGTTATCCATAGAGTATCTACTAGAGGCACTTAGGTAGCCGAGCAGAGACAAGCTTCCTACGAATGTGTAATGCAAAATTTTTGCCCATATTGACATGGTTGTCATATTAAAACACCACCTTGCTACTAACCATTAAAGAGTTCCCTAGTAAGAAGATAAGGCTGAGTACAACATTAGTCCAGAATAATAATCGTGTTGTATTATCAAAATTAGGCTAGCTTATATCGCGTCAAAATTAGGCTAGCAGCTCACATAGAGGCATAGGCATAGAGCAAACATTTGATACAAAGAGCTGTCTAGCTCGGATTCTAGCTTTGATACTCCTTTGATTATAATGATCACAAACTTTAGGTAGTATTTTTAAAATTGTTTGTTGTTTGTCGCTTACTATCCTATAATTAGTTTCGTCACTTAGTTATCACTCTTAATTTAATATTAACATCATTTTCAATTTATAGATAGTAATCGCATGTAAGAATGAAAACTGGAAAGGAGCAATAGCATCCGCCGACGAAGCAACGTCAATGCATTTATTACAGCCAACCAATTTAGTTATACAAATACACAAGTGTTTGATAACAGACGATCCACGTTTGCCTAAGATAAAGATTAAAGGAATGCTGCAAAAAATTGCTATAAGCGTAGCTGAAGACAGGTTAGTGATAAAATAAAGATATATGTAAAACCAAACACAACGGCTTACCCCTGGTTTCCGAATGTCTGATCAAGTAAAAATTAACTAATCAAGTGTCAAAACTCTTGTCAACTATCATTTTCAGGAACTAAAATTTGACATTTGACACTTGATTAGTTGATTTTTACTTGATCCGTCATTCGGAAACCGGGGGTTAGTCCATCGCTTCTACAAAATGGGTCACGGGTTTGATCACCCGCTCAATTCAAATATTTGTGTATAAGGACATGAACGTCACACTTAAAAGATTAAGAAAGTTGTTGGGAGTTTCTTTAATGTCCAAAAGACAGGCTATGATAACAAGTCTTGATAATAATATTATTATTTCTTTTTCAGACTACTCACATTATGTGAAATATTATTGAGTATGCCTTTACCAGAATCTGAAGAAGCGACCCAACTAAAGGTTAGTGTCAACTAAAAAAATTAAAGCATGAAATATATTTTTCTCTTAATTTTATTCCTACAATAATTTGGTTTATATTCTTTTCGTTTAATTTAAAGCTAATTCTTCTGAAAATATCATACACAATATCTGGTAAAATAGTTGAATATGATGTGATTATAAATGCGCAAAAACGACTATCGGTAAATCTTATAATTTGATAATTTCCATTTATAGTAAAATACGTTTTACAGGAAGTTGTAGTAATATTAAATAGTAACACAAATATTACAAAGAAGTGTCTAGTATACGATTTAGATGGAAGGCTTATCAATTCTCAGGTTATATTGGGTCAAAAAGATATGAAGATTATATGGGGAATTTAAGAAACGATTTGTTTATATCGGATGTAACTTAATAAAACTAGAGCTTCCTGTAACGTTTATGTGTTATAAATAGCACATACTCGTAGTATACACTGTAGATATATTATTTTTAACTCCACTAGCGTGCAATAAATTGACTTAAGTAATACCCAAGTAACACATCAAAGCATTATGAGGGCCGAATAAGAGTATTCTTGTATCCTTTTAGCATTTTGAGTTAGTTTTATAGTCGCATTATAAACGTTTATATGGCTACTGTAATGCTTATTTGGGCACAAATTATACAGCTTTATGCCGTATATAGGTTCACAGTAGCTGGTTAATAGCATTACTGGCGCATTATATTAGCATTATTATGGTCAAGAAAGATGTCAATCGGATTAAAGAAGCATCATTTTGGTCAATAATATTGCCAATCGCATTAAGAAAGCATTAAAATGGTCAATGAGATAGCCTATTGCATAACAGAAGCATTATAATAGCAAAATTATTGCAAGTGAAGATGCCAACGGCATTACAAAAGCATTAGACTAGCATTTAAATGTGCTAAAAGAATTATTGGAGCAATTTAAGTGTTCACACTTAAGAAACATTATATTATTGCGTGTAAATTATTACAATTAAAAAAGAATAAGTAAAGACGGTCAAAATAAAACAGTGAGTGACGCCATATTATAATTTGCATCAAAACAAATTCATCGGATAAGTTTTTGACTCGTTTGTTATTTCTTGCCTTCAAATATTACTGCGCAGTGTAGTTTACTGTACTTGTTTATATAAGTTTCATTGAACATTTTCACGCGCCTTCGATATTTTGTGGTTTTCATACAAAATGTTTTATAAAAATGATGTGTGTAAAACCAAAACAAATGTGTATTCCTAGTACAGAATAAGTTTTGAATAAATACAATCATAGTTTTGCTTGTACTGTATTAAATTAAGTTATATAAATATTTTAAATGACAATTCCTTTTATAAATAGATCCGAAAGAAAATATTTTTTGGTTATAAAATATTTACAAAATGGTGGTCAGCCTTAAGCAGCCCGGTGAGCCCAATTAATGCCACCAGCATTACAACTACTCACGTGTGATTGTTTAAAGAGCTATTAGCTACACAACAGCACTCAGTTCTTCCTTTAAAATGCAAGCATTATATTGATTCACATTTATGCTGTTCAGCAGCATTAAGCTTTTACTTACCCCTTACAAGTGCTTTTACACAGCAAAAGGCACAAAAAACAGCTTAAAGCTGGATATCGGATTTACATGGCATTATAGTGGTTCACGTTTGTGCTGTAAAACAGCTTCAAGCACTTATTAACTACTTTAAAATGTCTTTGTAGAACCAAAAGCACTAAAAATAGCTAAAGGCTTTACAAAAGCATTCTGATATGCCATTATCCAACTGTTATACAGCGTAAAGCATTACAATGATATTCAAATGCCATTGTTCAGCTTCAAGACCCTCGGTGAACTTATATAAGAGTTTGTACGGGTCTTAAGCTCTATATAAGTTCACTTGTTGCTTGTTAAAATGCTTTCTGTGTTACTTGGGTATTAAATAGATGTGTTTTAATTATGTAATTTTTATTATTACTTACGTTATTTAGTTTTGTTTTGTATAGTTTAGTAATATTTTGTTTTATATACTTACGTTAAACATACATTAGGAATATGTTGGAATATGTCGAAAGCTACCTACTAGCTAACCTACTTCTTAAAATAATGAAAAATCATTTAGTCCTTAGAATTGTAATTTATATTATTTTACTTCATTATCTTGTAAATTAATTAACATTTTAGTAATTTGTATAAAATATTTGTTTCATGTATATCAATTATTTTTGAATTAATTACTTTATACAATTAATTATAATTTCTAATGCTTTTAATTAATTGATTTAAGGCGAGTGAATCAAAAGGATCCAGTTTATCATTACTAAGATATTTGGATCCTGCTGAGAAGCAGAAACGCGATAGTAAGACTCTACGAGAAAAACCACTAACCAATGAGTCAACTGTACAATTAACAGAACTTGAAGCTTTGTTCATTATGAATGGTGAGTATCTCTACAATTGGATTAAAGTTACGATTTTAATTTATGTTTTCTAGAATAACAAAATTCTAGAAAACTTAAACTAAAATAGTAACTTTAGGTACAAAAAATGAACGGACTAAAAAATAAAAGATATGTTTTTACTTTGGATTTAAAAAAAAAAACAATAACACAACGTTAATTACGAAATAATCGTGTACTACATTTAAGTCGAGTGTACATTGATATGTATTTCGTTAAAAAATAGAATCAAATTTGATGTTATAAGCTTTTCTGTTTTATTTTTATAAACGACATTGTAATATAAATAATATTATAGTATTTTTAATACTTAAAAAGCATGTTATATACTAAATTTGTTTTTATTACTTTTACAGAATTAGTACTTTGCATAAACAGAAAGACAATAAATCCTACCACGAAAACTTACGACAAATTCTTGCTGTTCTCTCTTTCAACGTTACAAATAACCACTGTACAAAAGACATTTACATTAGACGCTACAGTTCGTTTGGGCGCAGTAAATCTAAAGCATTATAGATCAGGGCAGAAGGGAATAGTTATGATTGAAACGCTTGATTTACTTGCTAAAAAGGAAAGTAAAAAATCGCCCGCTAAACTGGAGGCCGGTGCTGCGAGTGATGTGCAGTATTTGTTCTCGGTCGTATACAGTACTGTAAGTATTATTTCATTATTGTTGTAACAACCTATCATTGTCCTAAAAATCAACTTTGTAAATACGACCGGCAGTCGTCATAAAATAAGTGAAGTTACCAGTGTACTTTATTAGAAAAGTGGCCAAGACAGCTATCAGTCATATGATCATAGTACACCCCACCATTCGTGACGCCCAGAAGTTCTGGGACCTCAGTTTAAGGGTCGTAGCACATATAACTTATACACCGACAAGTGAAGTTGACATATTCAGTAAATTTTACATTTACAACTTTTCTATAATCTTGGTATACTAACAAAGAGTATTGAAATTGTTTCTAGGTCGACAAAAAATGTCCGGAATTCAGAAGTACATATGGCTCTGTAGAGCAATTGATAAAATTGAACTTTACAAATTTAAGAGTACTTCTACATCTCGAGGGGTTGAATGAAATTTTAGTTATCGTCAATGAATATCAGGTTTGTTATACTAATATTAATGTTATTCTATTGTATATATTTATACAGGGTGGCTCATTCAAAAGGGTCAGTATGGGAAAATCTAAAACTATAAGTCATACGAAGATTTGTTCTTAGGAACCATGACACCGATTTTGATAAAAAGAAAAACTGCATTCATACATTTTAAAAAAGATACTGCACCCAGTCGGGAATCGAACCCGAAAGTTTTGCAAAAATAAAATTTTACTTTTTCTTTTTAAATATCGACTCTGTAGGTCTTAAGCAGTAAATGTCTCTAAGAAACATTATGTCTAAAATTAAAAAATGCATTGTTTTCACATATTTTAAATTATCATAGTAGGTGTTCGATGTGGCCACCGTTGTTCAAGGTCTCCCCACTTAACGCCTCTAGACTATTTCTTGTGGGGTTACGTTAAGGATGAAGTGTGCAAAACATACTATGATAACGTTAAAAACCTTTTAGGTCAGCCATAAAGTCAATTTTAACGCAAACTCACCACATGAAAATACAAAATGCAATTTACCTAACAAAATCGTTACCTAAACGTGGCCACTTCGAACACCTATTATGATAAATTAAAGTATATGAAAACAATTCATTTTATTAATTTAAGACATAATGTTTCTTAGAGACATTTACTGCATAAGACCTACAGAATCGATATTTAAATAGAAAAAGTAGAATTTTATTTTTGCAAAACAACCGGGTTCGTGCAGTATCTTTTTAAAATGTATGAATGCAGTTTTTCTTTTTATCAAAATCGGTGTCATGGTTCCTAAGAACAAATCTTCGTATGACTTATAGTTTAAGACTTTCCCATACTGACCCTTTTGAATGAGCCACCCTGTATACATAATATGTATGGTATATTTTTTGCAATTTTTGTTTGCTATGTCTCAAATCTATTTACCGTTTTAATAATGAATTACTTGGTAACCATATTATATAATTTTTGGGTTTGGAAAATGTCTTCTTATAAAAAAATAAAAAAGAGTAAAAAAGGAGAAAAGTGTGCAAGTTATTTAAAACTAAAGTTTAATTTCAATTAATTTTCTTAGGCACGAATGCAGTCAATGCAGTCCACAGTGGATAGGTCAGCCAATTCAGGTCCTTTAGAAACAATTCCTGAAGATCAAGAAATCAACGCTGTAAAACAATCAGGTACAATTTATACATTTTATAATCTATACATATAATTGACATAATAATAATGTTTGTGATATTTCACTAACTACAGTTTTTTACATATAAATGTGTTCATACACAAAAGTCTCATGACTTTTATCGTGTATGTCTAAAACGTGAAAGAGAATACATTTTGTATTCTTAGTCAACACAGACTAAGTTAATAATTTAATTATATTTGCAGCAAGCATAACGAAAACTAATCACCGTAAGCTTGTGGAAAGTATACAAATGAAAGTGAACGTTAAAATAGGTCATATAGAGATTGTTTTCGCGACTCAGAGGCGTCCTCTATCGGCGATGATATTGGAAGGAGCGACGGCGGGCCTTGTACTTAAAGCTTCATACACTCAGTTGGATTGTGTAATAGCTTCCATACAAGTTAATGATCTTAACCCTGACTCTATACATAAAGAGGTTAGTATAACGTTTCGATATTCATCATCATCATAACACCTTAACTACCTTTAGTAGGCTGTTATTATGTATAAGTATTTGCTGTAATTTGAGGGGCTTTAATATCCCAGACATAGGCCTTCTCCAGTAATGAAGAAAAATTTAAATGGCCTTTATGTTAATTTTTTTTTCTTCTTTTGATATTAGGTATATTATAGACGGCGAAAAAAACGCGTCCCTTTTTTAAACATATTTCATTACTGCTCCACTCCTATTAGTCATAGCGTGATAATATATAGACTATCCAATGGACTATTTAACATACATAGATACAAATATTACCTCCTACAACGTCACAAACACACAAACTTTACCTCTATGTAATATTAGTATAGATAGAAGCAATAATCCTTGATGAGTTCATGTTACTTAACTTAAAAATACAGGCCGCGTTAATTATTACTTTTTTAATTTTCTCCTTAACTTTATAGTATGCGTGTATAGTATAGATGTAACGTGTTACATGTTACAATTATACTTACCCATCTTAATCGCCCAATATGGTCGTTTGTTGCTTCGTTTTCTAATATGACTTTCATTTCTACAATGGCAATCCCTTTTTAACAGTTTTCTTTTTAGTTAACCGCGTAGAAAATTAAGACACCAATTTTATTAAAAAGACTATTAAACAAACCTTTGCTCCCTTGTTTCAGATATTAAAAGTACTAGGTGGTGATGTTATAAACACACAGGTTATACTTTACAATAAAGACGTGACTAAAGCACCGAATGACATCGATATGTCGATAGACGCGCAGATAAACTGCCCGAGGATTATATTCCTTAATTGGTTCGTCAGTTCTATGTTGGTAAGTTTACAAAAGTTGTCAAAAATTCTTTCACATTCACATTCTGGCACTGGGGTTAGAATAAAAGTTATAATGTGGGTAATTGATCTTTGATAAATAATGATCCAGTGAAAATATATGCCCTAGACGAGGTGGCCTAATCGTTATTGTCAGTATAACCTAAATTTAATTTATTCATTTTCTACTTCTAGGACTTTATGAACAATTTCCAAACTGCTCAACAAGCAATTATCGATGCGTCATCCCAAGCCGCGGACGCAGCTCGCGCTAATGTACAGAACGCTTACCAGAATACTACCAAACTGTCGCTCAAGGTGCGGCTAGGAGCGCCCATCATCATTGTACCAGACAACTCGAAGAGTTCACACGCATTGATCATCGATTTAGGTCGAATGACCATACAAAACAAGTTCGTGGATCTGGGGCAGTTTGTAAGTGAATTTCACTAACTAATAAGATTTGAAACCTTTAAACTGTAGGCTGTAGACCGAGCAATTGTTTTATTATCATTTTACACTGCTATGTGTGATGCTATTTATGACAGGCGTCGTGACGCTTAAAACGATGAATGTTGCAAATCTATTTACGACAAACGTCGCGCGTCGCGTGCCTTAAATCTAAGCTAGTCTTGCTTAAATTTAAGGACAGTGCATTATAATTATTATAAATTAATATAATAGCCAAAAGAGTTCTCATTGTTTTTCACTGTATTTATTGTTGTTAATTACGGTTTTATGATGGTTTACTTGGTTTATCATTATTATACCCTTTCCACTATACAGGGTGTGGCGTAAATAGTGGACCACCTTTAGTGGTTTGACATCTCGGGAACTTAACTACAACATATTAAAATTTCAACCCATTTTACCCAAGGGCTTCAGAAAAAATGAGGTATATTGCTTTTTGTATGAAATTTATACTTTTTATTGCTAATTTGACTGTAGTTTCAACAAATAACGTTATTTTAAACTTCTGTTTTCTGTTAATAAATGCCGAATACCTAGACTATCATAAGAATAAAATAGTTCTATGTAAATTTTAGACTTTTAAAAAGAAATTAGGTTTAACTGTATTTTAAATTAATTTTTTAATTATATTACTCAAATTGTAGTGCGTTTTTTGTGAAAAAAATGTACTACACTTGGGCTGCCCATACGTTAATAAATATGTCCATGAAATACCGATTTAAAAATGGTTTAGTGCTACTATTTCCTGATAATTAAAAAAAAGTTATTATCAATGCAATAAAAAACGGTCTAAGAAAAAAATAAAGTTATTATCAATGTAATAAAGAACGGTCTAAGAAAATAATATTTATTACTAGGTACTATAGCAAAACTATTTAAACCTAACTTGTTACAGATTTTAATAATTAACGATATTGGAATTTAAATAAAAAACACAATTAAATTAATAATTTATTAACAAATATTTTACAAGCGATGCTCGAAATGGCCTCCATTTGCAGCTATACACGCTCTGCAACGTCGGATGAAAGATCGTTTTAATCGTCGAGCAAACCCACTATCATTAAGCTTCCCAGCTGCTGTCTGAATCCTGTTCCTCAGTTCCTGAATATTATTTATTTGTTCCTTATACACGTCTTCTTTTAAGCAGCCCCAATAAAAGAAATCCAAAGGATTCAGGTCTGGCGAGCGCGGTGGCCACAATATTGGACCTAACCGCCCTATCCACCTATTTGGGTACGCCATATGGAGATGCTCTCGTACCACTAACGCATAGTGAGCGGGACAGCCATCATTCTGAAGCCACATACTGTCTCGAACTTCAGGAGAAACGTTTGCCAAGAGCTGGGGCAAGTCATTTTGTAAAAAACGCAGGTATCTTTCGCCGTTTAAAGTTTCCGGTAGCTCAAATGGACCGACAATTTGTCCATTGATTATCCCTGCCCACAGGTTTATTTTAAACTGTTGCTGCGATCGATCTTCCCGTATTAAATGTGGATTTTCCAACTGCCAGCTATGTAGATTATGGAGATTTAAATATCCATCTCTTCTGCAAGATGACTCATCGCTCCACAATATTTTATTAAAAAATTGCTCGTCCTCTCGTATTCTGCGCAGCATTTCTCTACAAAATGTCACCCGTAGAGGATAGTCTCTCGGTAGCAAAGTTTGTACCCGTTTAAAATGATAGGGGTACAGTTGGTGTCGTTTTAAAATTCGATGCACAGTTCTGCTCGATGTGCCAGTTGTACGAGATAGAACACGAACTGAGATTGAAGGGTCTCTACTCACTAAATCCAGCACCTCTTCATCGTTATGTACCCGTGGTCGACCTTCTCTCCTACCGCCAACGCCCGTGCCAGGTATCCTCCCCTCAGAGTATGCCATATGTACTCTTACAAAAACCCGGTGGTCTGGATGTCTTCGAGTAGGATACCTCTCCCTATAACCCGAGCTACTTCTCTAGCGACACCTCTGCACTCGCCGTAAATGTAATGCATGTCAGCATATTCGGGTGGCGTGTACTGAGACATTTTTTATTTATCACTTCACTGAGTCCTTCTAAATTACTGTGCAAATCAAAGTCCGGTATACGTAGCCAAGTTTGTTTAATATCACCAAAACAACAAGTCCAAATCACAAAGCAAATCAGAGTCCAGAGAAATAGCTACAAAAAACAACAGCGATAAACAATAATTAACCACAAAACGCATACGTCGCACGAGAGATCGTAGGACGTACTGGATTTAGAGATGGTCATTGAAAAAACGAACAGTTTTTCAGACAGTTTGTTTATGAAAAAATAAAAAACTGTTTTTCATTTTATAAAAAAGAGGTTGAAAATAAAAACTGTTTTTTTAACAAACTAAGATTTAATTTGTTTTTCTTCAAACAGTTTTTTTAAACCTGTTTTTTATACATTTAATGTAATACGCGCGAACGATTCACTCGTTGACCGAGTGAAATTCTCGGTCCGCCGCGTGTATAATCTATGGTCCGCCGCGAGGTGCTGGATTTAGTGAGTAGAGACCCTTCAATCTCAGTTCGTGTTCTATCTCGTACAACTGGCACATCGAGCAGAACTGTGCATCGAATTTTAAAACGACACCAACTGTACCCCTATCATTTTAAACGGGTACAAACTTTGCTACCGAGAGACTATCCTCTACGGGTGACATTTTGTAGAGAAATGCTGCGCAGAATACGAGAGGACGAGCAATTTTTTAATAAAATATTGTGGAGCGATGAGTCGTCTTGCAGAAGAGATGGATATTTAAATCTCCATAATCTACATAGCTGGCAGTTGGAAAATCCACATTTAATACGGGAAGATCGATCGCAGCAACAGTTTAAAATAAACCTGTGGGCAGGGATAATCAATGGACAAATTGTCGGTCCATTTGAGCTACCGGAAACTTTAAACGGCGAAAGATACCTGCGTTTTTTACAAAATGACTTGCCCCAGCTCTTGGAAAACGTTTCTCCTGAAGTTCGAGACAGTATGTGGCTTCAGAATGATGGCTGTCCCGCTCACTATGCGTTAGTGGTACGAGAGCATCTCCATGTGGCGTACCCAAATAGGTGGATAGGGCGGTTAGGTCCAATATTGTGGCCACCGCGCTCGCCAGACCTGAATCCTTTGGATTTCTTTTATTGGGGCTGCTTAAAAGAAGACGTGTATAAGGAACAAATAAATAATATTCAGGAACTGAGGAACAGGATTCAGACAGCAGCTGGGAAGCTTAATGATAGTGGGTTTGCTCGACGATTAAAACGATCTTTCATCCGACGTTGCAGAGCGTGTATAGCTGCAAATGGAGGCCATTTCGAGCATCGCTTGTAAAATATTTGTTAATAAATTATTGATTTAATTGTGTTTTTTATTTAAATTCCAATATCGTTAATTATTAAAATCTGTAACAAGTTAGGTTTAAATAGTTTTGCTATAGTACCTAGTAATAAATATTATTTTCTTAGACCGTTCTTTATTACATTGATAATAACTTTATTTTTTTCTTAGACCGTTTTTTATTGCATTGATAATAACTTTTTTTTAATTATCAGGAAATAGTAGCACTAAACCATTTTTAAATCGGTATTTACGATCGATAGATCGATAGATACGTTTTGCTCTTGTCGCGAACAGACGTGATTATACGTGCTCTAATGCATTAAATTATAAATAATAAAAAGTGACCTAGATTAATATTTTAAACGGTGTATCGTGCAATGTTTTGCGTAATGAACAATAAATGAGACTCTTTGTAGTGAATTATCACTAAGGAAAATGGCTAGCAATACTACTTCACCAGTCAAAATAATTCATGACCCTGCTTGCTCCAGTGCGCCTGAAATTGTGTCTACTGCAGAACTACAAAAATGGATTTCCTACACCGAGACCTGCTTAAACGAGATATGTTCCATTACTGAAAGTGGTAAGCTCAACAGCGAGCAGAAGCTGAAGGTATCGTCCTTGTGTAGGAAAATTACGCACAATTCCTCCCAAATGGCAATTCTTTACCAGTCATTAAAACAGAAAGCCATACAGTCCTCCCTCGAAATTGAAGTCCTAAATGAAAATAGAGATCTGGCAGGATACTTAACTGGACTAAAGAAGACCATAGAACAATCAAGTACTGCAACCAAGGGATCCTCTTTTGCTGATGTCGTAAAAAAGGGTACTAATGATTATATCCGACCTAGTAATCTAAGCTCTGTAGCTGTGTACCCTGTTGATATCAAGAAAACAAGCGAAGACACAAAAGCAATGGTACAGAAACTAATCAGCCCTGAACAACTGAAACTGCATGTGCGAGGAGTAAGAAAGACCAGAAACGGAGGTGTTATTATTAATACTGAGACTAAAAAAGACGCAGACATACTGAAGGACGCCGTACTGCTCTCTTCTAAGAATCTACAGGCTGAAGAACCTTTGAAACGTAGACCTCGGATTGTGGTAGTAGGAGTACCTACTACTATGACAGAGCAAGAGGTCTACAAATGTATTTATGATCAAAACGTCGAAGACAAAATTCCTTCTATGACCTTCGAATCTTTTTTGTCTTCGATAAAATTGAGTCACAAGTCCGGGAAACGTGAAGCCTTATCTTGCAACTACGTCATTGAAGTTTCTGCACAGATAAGAAAAGCTCTTATTATACAACAAAGACTTTTTATTAACTGGACCTCTTGCCCTGTTAAGGACTTTACTTTTGTCACGAGGTGTTACAAATGCCAACAATATGGTCACGCTGCAAAATCCTGCCACGAACTAATTCCATCATGCAGCCATTGTGGGGAAATAGGTCACACTATCTCTGAATGCAACAACAAATTGGCTTCTCAAAAATGCGCAACATGTTCGAGGTTTAAAAAACCCAACGATCACAAAACTGGCGATACTGAATGTCCTGCGAGAAGAATAGCCGAACATAGATATATTAACTCAATAGATTATGAAATAGCATAGATTTAGTACTATTCTCGTAATACATTTATTATCTTAAAATTATTTACAACTTCTAAATTAAAATACCACTTTGCCCTACTTAGAATTTTTTACAAGTAAGCACATTCCTTAGTTTATAGGTACATTATAACAAGTAATTTAACATACTTAATTATAATGATCATTACTATAGTATTTATTTTGTAAGCATTTTATTTTTATTAAATAGTGTATAGAGGCAACGTTGTAATTAAATAATTTCCTAATAAGTATATAATTAGCACTTAGAACGCCTGTAACACAGGATTAATCCTAGTACAGGCATACTAAACTGTATAGCACATTATTATGTTATTAGATTTACTTAAGCTATAATTTAAGACCTATTGTAAATTGAATAAATGATTTGATTTGATTTGATTTCATGGACATATTTATTAACGTATGGGCAGCCCAAGTGTAGTACATTTTTTTCACAAAAAACGCACTACAATTTGAGTAATATAATTAAAAAATTAATTTAAAATACAGTTAAACCTAATTTATTTTTAAAAGTCTAAAATTTACATAGAACTATTTTATTCTTATGATAGTCTAGGTATTCGGCATTTATTAACAGAAAACAGAAGTTTAAAATAACGTTATTTGTTGAAACTACAGTCAAATTAGCAATAAAAAGTATAAATTTCATACAAAAAGCAATATACCTCATTTTTTCTGAAGCCCTTGGGTAAAATGGGTTGAAATTTTAATATGTTGTAGTTAAGTTCCCGAGATGTCAAACCACTAAAGGTGGTCCACTATTTACGCCACACCCTGTATTTAACAACATTTGACAGCTTGACGTTAGTGACGTTCAGCAGTATCTCGAATGTAATGCAATTCGATTGTATAGATTTAATTACGATTTTTCAAATTACTTTATTTTACACATTTGGATCCTTACATCAACTTACATTATATCATTTTATTATTGTTTCTTTCTTTATCTACGTTAAGAGAATTAGCCTCTAGCTTAAGGGCATTGCATTGCTCAATGACATTGAAGATCTGAGGTTTGTTACAGTTTTCATAGAAAAAGCGCCATCTACTAACAGAGATTAATACTAGGATATAATCAACTAATGATTATTCAAATCACAGACGCGACACAAATTTATCATTGTTTTGACCTAACTTATTTATTCTCTCGGAGACGCCAATTTTATACATACGTATTTTACTGGAAATAACGTTCACCGCGCTCAGAGCAATAACGAATTTATTATTATTACTGTTGCTACTAGACTATGTCTTCTGAAGGTCTGATGATGGCCAGGTAAGTACACAACGGTTCTCAGCGATGGTAACAGCTAGAAGTACTCTGTTTTCATAATTTGCCTATTTTATTAATGATGCTACTACACTATGTCTTCTGAAGGTCTGATGATGACCAGGTAAGTACACAACGGTTCTCAGCGATGGTAACAGCTAGAAGTACTCTGTTTTCATAATTTGCCTATTTGATTAATGATGCTACTACACTATGTCTTCTGAAGGTCTGATGATGACCAGGTAAGTACACAACGGTTCTCAGCGATGGTAACAGCTAGAAGTACTCTGTTTTCATAATTTGCCTATTTGATTAATGATGCTACTACACTATGTCTTCTGAAGGTCTGATGATGACCAGGTAAGTACACAATGGTTCTCAGCGATGGTAACAGTTAGAAGTACTCAGTTTTCATAATTTGCCTATTTGATTAATGATGCTACTACACTATGTCTTCTGAAGGTCTGATGATGACCAGGTAAGTACACAACAGTTATTAACGATGGTAACAGCTACAAGTACTCTGTTTTCATAATTTGCCTATTTGATTAATGATGCTACTACACTATGTCTTCTGAAGGTCTGATGATGACCAGGTAAGTACACAATGGTTCTCAGCGATGGTAACAGTTAGAAATACTCTGTTTTCATAATTTGCCTATTTGATTAATGATGCTACTACACTATGTCTTCTGAAGGTCTGATGATGACCAGGTAAGTAAACAATGGTTCTCAGCGATGGTAACAGCTAGAAGTACTCTGTTTTCATAATTTAGCTATTTGATTAATGATGCTACTACACTATGTCTTCTGAAGGTCTGATGATGGCCAGGTAAGAACACAACGGTTCTCAGCGATGGTAACAGCTAGAAGAACCCAGTTCTCATCATTTCCCTATTTAATTACTCATGCTACTACACTTTGTACTTACCTGATCCTCATCAGACATTCTTCTGAAGGTTGAATTGAACTCAATGATTTTCAGCGATGGAAACAGAAAAAAATTGAAACTAACTGTAAAATGTTATTTTGTAAAATAGGCAAAATGGTTATTAAGAAAACAGCTTTAGTAAGTTTTATATTTTATTTTAATCAAAGAAGATAAGACCTAATCTTAGCATTCCATAGATTCTCCGTGCGGGTGCCGGGTCCATCGCGTGATAGAGGAAGGAACACTTGCATAACAGCGTCTGGGACTTACGACCCAGATGTAGGTTTAAGGAGGCCCCTATTACTCTTCTTCCAGATATATTTCTTGTTTCTTCCTGGAAATGCCCCACTTCTACAGTCAAATTTGGTAGTATTTCTTCTTCAAGCTAGAACAAAATTTTTTATTTAATAAAATAGTCGATGTTACAAATTAATACAAGTATTAATCACAGTACAGTGGGTTACCGAAAACGTCCGCCAGTTTTCTTTTTCATTCGTTTGTGAAGCCTAAAACTCTTAGTACCTTTTGAAACTAAAGCATTGTATAGACAAAACACATAAAACTATACTCACACAGTATGATAATAAGGGTCAAATTCATTTTCACCTTTGGTCTACGTCTAGTTACATGTCAACATCAAACCTTTTTAATGAACTATTTAGTCTGTTCTGTTCTATTTTTTTATAATGGCTCCTAAGTTAATCGATAATTCTGCCAACAGGCCTGTTTAGTCATTACAAGCTTTTAATATGCTGTGATATCCTCTGTTTCATTGTCAATGTCTATTACTGTTTATTTATTACTGTTTAAATAATAATTTATTAAGTATACCTATAGCCACAGAATATAAAACTTGAATATTAAATAATAATAAATATTATTTCCGATTCACGATCATTCACGAAGGACTAATTTTGTATCCTAGGTAACCGATATTGTATTGTCATTCCTACTAGTGACAGCCGACCATTGACTGCAATATTATGTCATATTCAATTGGTAAAGCAGAGTATCGCTCATACTGCATAAGCACACGAAAATAGGCCTTAAGGTGGCGGACCTTTAAATACCATGACTGTACATAACACATGTGTGGCGGTAATGTACTCTAAAACAAGTAGCAGGAGGATTATCAGAAATATGGAAAAAGTTACGAGTTTGCTTTACTAGTAATCATTACTCTATAATATGATAAACAAATTAGCTTTCAGCTGTTTGTCTGTTTATGTATGCATTAATCTTAAAAACTAGGCAGCAGACAGAATTCATAACACCTATGCATAATATAGATGAAAAGCACTCATAATTTTAGACGTTTACAATGTGATGCCGTAAATAAACACTTATTTGAGCTTACATAAAAAACAACAAAATAAACTTATATTTACCACATTTTGCTCAACTTCCATATCAGTTGGCATATCTGACGGTTCGCATGTGTCGGAAGATTTTGACAGCGGTTGATCTTCTTGATTTTGTAATTCAGAGCCTTGCTGATTTCTTATTTTCCTTAAAAAAAATAATTCCTGTTTTAATTGGTACTTGTAATTTTGTCGATATCAAAACATTGGAGTAAAAAAAAGCTACCTAAGTAAATGTCTCAAAGTCAACTAGGTCAAGACCTAATGAGTAACAACTTGCTGTTTTACGTAGGTACTGCCATCATGACTGAAGTCTACCTACCTTCGTAGTCCACCATAAGTCAGTTCCTCACAGTCACCTAGGTCTCCCTGACCTCTTTTAAACGAGTACCAACTTGCTGGTTTACGTAGGTACTGCCATCATGACTGAAGTCTACCTACCTTCGTAGTCCACCATAAGTCAGTCCCTCACAGTCACCTAGGTCTCCCTGAGCTCTTTTAAACGAGTACCAACTTGCTGGTTTACGTAGGTACTGCCATCATGACTGAAGTCTACCTACCTTCGGAGTCCACCATAAGTCAGTCCCTCACAGTCACCTAGGTCTCCCTGAGCTCTTTTAAACGAGTACCAACTTGCTGGTTTACGTAGGTACTGCCATCATGACTGAAGTCTACCTACCTTCGTAGTCCACCATAAGTCAGTCCCTCACAGTCACCTAGGTCTCCCTGAGCTCTTTTAAACGAGCACCAACTTGCTGGTTTACGTAGGTAGTGCCATTATGACTGAAGTCTACCTACCTTCGTAGTCCACCATAAGTCAGTCCCTCACAGTCACCTAGGTCTCCCTGAGCTCTTTTAAACGAATACCAACTTGCTGGTTTACGTAGCTAATGCCATTATGACTGAAGTCTACCTACCTTCGTAGTCCACCATAAGTCAGTCCCTCACAGTCACCTAGGTCTCCCTGAGCTCTTTTAAACGAGTACCAACTTGCTGGGTTTACGTAGGTAGTGCCATCATGACTGAAGTCTACCTACCTTCGTAGTCCACCATAAGTCAGTCCCTCACAGTCACCTAGGTCTCCCTGAGCTCTTTTAAACGAATACCAACTTGCTGGTTTACGTAGGTAGTGCCATTATGACTGAAGTCTACCTACCTTCGTAGTCCACCATAAGTCAGTCCCTCACAGTCACCTAGGTCTCCCTGAGCTCTTTTAAACGAGTACCAACTTGCTGATTTACGTAGGTAGGGCCATCATGACTGAAGTCTACCTACCTTCGTAGTCCACCATAAGTCAGTCCCTCACAGTCACCTAGGTCTCCCTGAGCTCTTTTAAACGAGTACCAACTTGCTGGTTTACGTAGGTACTGCCATCATGACTGAAGTCTACCTACCTTCGGAGTCCACCATAAGTCAGTCCCTCACAGTCACCTAGGTTTCCCTGAGCTCTTTTAAACGAGTACCAACTTGCTGGTTTACGTAGGTACTGCCATCATGGCTGAAGTCTACCTACCTTCGTAGTCCACCATAAGTCAGTCCCTCACAGTCACCTAGGTCTCCCTGAGCTCTTTTAAACGAGCACCAACTTGCTGGGTTTACGTAGGTAGTGCCATCATGACTGAAGTCTACCTACCTTCGTAGTCCACCATAAGTCAGTCCCTCACAGTCACCTAGGTCTCCCTGAGCTCTTTTAAACGAGTACCAACTTGCTGGGTTTACGTAGGTAGTGCCATCATGACTGAAGTCTACCTACCTTCGTAGTCCACCATAAGTCAGTCCCTCACAGTCACCTAGGTCTCCCTGAGCTCTTTTAAACGAGTACCAACTTGCTGGTTTACGTAGGTACTGCCATCATGGCTGAAGTCTACCTACCTTCGGAGTCCACCGAAAGCCTAGGTACTATCAAGGTACTCAAAATATAACTTTAATCGAAGCAATGCCGATGTTCTAAAAATGAATCTAAACATCGTACAAATAAAAACGTGTCTAACTAAAGCATACAAAGGTATAAAATAATATAAATGTATAATATTTAGCTTGTAGGTACTTACCAATAATTTTGAAGAGTTTGGCCACGCTTCACATTACGTTTATTTTTATATTTAGGCATAGTCTATGAGTGATTAAAAAACAAAATTTAATTTAAAACTAGGATATATTACACTTATAAACTTAATTACAAGTAGTATTATTAAAAACAATTGTGTACTTTTTATTTACAATATTTTTTCATTCAAAGTTGGTTGGTTTAAAGTTTTATTCGGTAAGAAAATACGGTCGTACAGTCCACCCGTCACAAGAGTCGTAACGACACTGAATGTGCGACTCCCGAGCAATCGTCACGGCGGTAGCGGGGGTGCAGGCGCGGGGATTTTATGAAAATCTAGTTTTTATCAATTATTTTAAATATAACGAATAATTAAGATAAAGTCATCAATACAGATTATTAGTTAGAATATAGCACATTTTTTGTATAAATTTCGAATAAAATCAATCATCCGTTTAATAGACAATTTGATATTTAGTTATTATAATACCAGATTTCGTGATTTTTTTTAGGAAGTTTTTAAGAAGTAATTAGCGTTTTTAATCAATACAAAGTTTTTTCGGTAGTATCTAGTTTATTCATGTTTTTTTTTTAAGTAAACGTATGTAAGGATTCGTCAACAAACTTCTCCAAACCGAGCGTGTTTTTGGGGTTTGAGCAATGCAATGCCCTTAAAATGATACAATTATATTTAGCTGTATTATTTAAAATACATAATTTATCGTGACACATTCGCGGGTTATAGCTAATTTAACATATCATATTACATTTTATAAACGTATTATTAACTAACACTAGGTAACTGAAAAAAACATGGGTTCGTCCATGAAATACAATATTATTTGTTCGAAAAATAAGCGGAAGTATTACGAAACTTCATGGACCTGAACTGTCAAAAAACCAAACTTACGCTGGAAGGGGTATAATTACTCAAAATTTTAAGTTAATTTGTAATTTTTTGTTTCCTAATTATTAACGACCAATAATAATAATGCATATTATTTACAGAACCAAAACAGAGTAACTGTGGATGAGATTACGTTGGAACTGGAAGATACGAAGTTATCATGTGGTTACTTGGGTCATGAATATCGTACGGTTCAAGAACGTCTCTTGTTAAGACCAACCACTTTCAAGTTTACTGTCAAGAGAAGTTTATCGCCGTGGTACGAAGTATTACCTGATTTGGATATATCAGGACGATTGAATGTTATTTCTGTAAGTTTTTTACATTTTTTTGGTATATTACAGACAAAAATATCGTCGTCTAATGCGTAGTACAGTCATTCTGGATAACTTTAACTTAGTGTATATTCTTGTTATTTTTCTTTATTACATAATTTTAATTCTGTGAAATGATAAACAACCAATTATTGCTTGCTTAAGTATTGTTTTATTTATGTATTACATTGTTGTTGGTATTATACGACCAATTACAATTATTTCAGATCACAATAGGACACAGCGATTATAAAAGTATAATGAATATTATGAATCAAAATCTTACGGAAGGTCAAAAGGTAGCGGAGGAAAAATCAGTTCCAAAGATGCCTTCCACTACTTCTAAGTTGCAGGTCAAGTCTCAAGTAAACAAATTACAAGCCAGATCAACGATCACTAATATTGTGCAAAAAGAACAAGAAAAACCTAAGACGAGTATTAAATTTGCGTTTACCATGGACAAATTAGTCATTGATCTTTTAACCACTCCTGACCTTAGTGTAAGTATTTTTGTTATATTAGGTGCCTTGTTAAGATTTCTTTATTTAAACTTGATGGATTCTTAGAGTAAAGATATCTTTGTCAACTGATACTAGTATTAAAACTAAATTAAAAAATTACTTCCTATCACAGTACGATAATTAATTGTGGCATTTATATTATTTTATATAGCTATCGTACTTATAGTCCTATGAGTAGGTATGATTATACCCTTTCCATTATATTTAACAACATTTGACAGCTTGATGTTAGTGACGTTCAGCAGTATCTCGAATGTATTGCCATTCGATTGTAAAGTGATTTTTCGATTTTTCAAATTACTTTATTTTACACATTTGGATCCTTAAATCAACTTAGATTATCATTTTATTATTGTTTCTTTCTTTATCTATGTTAAGAGAATACATAATTTATCGTGACACATTCGCGGGTTATAGCTAATCTAAAATATCATATTATTACATTTTATAAACGTATTATGAAGAGTTCAGATTTATTCATAGCATTTAGTTCTAGCGATTATTTGTAATTTGTTTCATAAGGGTGGTAATCGTTATGAGTGTCCATCACTAAGTAACCATGGTAACTGAAAAAAACATGGGTACGTCCATGAAATACAATATTATTTGTTCGAAAAATATTGGAAGTATTACGGAAGTATTACGAAACTTCATGGACGTGAACTGTCAAAAAGCTAAACTTACGCTGGAAGGGGTATAATTGTATTTAAGTACATAACTGTGTAAGTACACGTAATTGTTAGTAGTAGCTCAACATAATGTTATTATCTAAGTTAACACTATTGTATGTATCTAGTTCTTAAGAGATGTGGAATCCACACCGCACACAAACCTTCGTGGTTTACGCGGTGTTTTGATTGTATTAATGCTTAAAATTTGTGATAAATAAATGAGTTAAAAAAAAAACTACAATCGTGGCTACGTAATATGTACTTCTCGCTGTGTAGTAGGGATGAATGGGTTTATGACTTAAAATCATCAAAACAGGGATTAAAGTGCATTTGAAAAATATGCGGAAAAGATATTGTTTGCGGACATGTCTTTGGCAATCTTGCTAATGCAAGTTGAGCAATTAAATTACTTAACTAACTTCAATCTTAATTATTATTATGCATCAACGCATCAACATCTTAGTTGTTATTACACCTTATTAAATAAGTTACTTTCGTTTCTGCAGTCTCCTGATGATGTTTACGTAAGTGACGTCGAATTGGCTCGCTTTTGTTTGGCGCTCCTTTCTGTGAAAGGAAGGATGCTGACTGACGGATCTATGCAGACTGCTGTTCTACTCGTCGACTGCACTCTTGACGATACGAGACCTGGGAGAGGAGCTAAGATTACCAGGTATTTTAAGTTTTTGATATAAATAAATAAATAATCCTCACACATTCACACAACGCCATCTAGTCCCAAACTAAGCAGAGCTTGTACTATAGGTACTAGACAACGAATAAACATACATAAATTAATGTTTGTGAAGACTAATTAATATCAGATAAACTAAGAGTAAAGCTTAATATTAAACTGCACGAGAGAGTGCTTCTGCTACTTTTGCATTAAAACCACGAGTAGTATTTAATAATCGACTCCATAAAAATTATATCATTGTCAATATTTACCTTTTTTTCTTTGTTACTGATACTATAATGTTTTATTTATTTGTACGTTATATTTCATGTAATTTTTTTATCTTACTTCACGATTAGAGGGAGTGGGTAATGACTTTAGTAATGTATTCAGTGATTTTAATGCCTACTTTTCATGCAATCCGATGAAGAGAAAAGTCATGTAATCATCAATTACTAAACGGGATAAGTAGTGGTTTGAATTGATTAATAATGCTAATCAGTGGGATTGTGTTTATTTTTAGTTACTTTTAAGAGTGGTATTTATTTTGTATCATTTACAGGTACCTAGAAAGACGACGAGATAGTGGGGAAGATTCAGAGATCGTGCTAAACAATGATAAAATTCGCAGTATGGTCGATATTACCTACAGTACTAAGCATGACGATACTTTCAGTAAGTAAAGATTTTATTTGAATTGTAGTGATTGCGCGGTACAGTATTAAACCTGATTATCATCATAGCAGCCCATGAATGTCACTGCTTGCTCAGAGGGAAGCTTGCCTTACCGCGCTGCGCAAACGGCTTGGTATTGAATTTTGTGTCAAGTTTAATTCTTTGCTAATGTTATTACAGTACCCGGCCGTAAATATTACACCTCGACCTCTCGTCATTTCTGTCGCACACTCTCAAATCATAATTTGTTTTAAGGGTACGCATGCCAGTCGCAACTCCATACAAACAGAGAAAGCTAATTGCACCTTCATTTAATAATTTATTATTAAATAGCGTGAACGATTCCGGCAACAATTTTTTAGACGCCGCCGCCCACTAGCAAGTTCATGTATGTGGAATGCGTACCCTTAACAGTTGCTAATAGATACCAGACTGTTTGTATTTCGTGCGACAGAGATGATGCTCTACGAAGCCGAAATTGGCCGATTGTCTCTTTACAAAAGTCGATGTGTAATATTTACGGCCGGGTACTGTACCTGTTAATTTGACTTCTTTAAGTCGTCTTCGACGTCATACTCTCGCTGAGATGGGGAGATGATATTTTGTACTTTAAGTCTGTCTTTACAATATATTTCATTTAACACTTCTTTACCATTACCATGTTCAATATGTGATCAAAATATCTTGTAAAAATATCCTTCTTTTTTGTTTTTAGTTGATATGCGTATATTCAGTTTCAATTTAATATTGGCTATGGATTTCTTGAACAAGATAGCGGATTTCATGACAACTGGGGATGGCGAGCCTGCCGATACTAAGCCAAAAGAGGGTCTTAAAAGTACTAAATCTATTGTCACACAGGAAAGATCTAGTGATGTTATGGTATGTTCTTTTTACTAAGTTGGTTTAAGTTTGTATTTTGATATTTCGTTAGTCATGGTCATATTTTGTAGCGTAAATTATAATTATTTGATATTACTTTTTTTACTTTAAGAATATGGATTTTTTAATAGAAATGAATAAGTTATTAATTTGCTGTTAAATACTACCCATGAACTTTCGCATTGTGGATAAGAAGTAAAAACAATGCTAAGAAAAATTAACAAGCTTCTGTTATGTCTGTTATTCAACAGAGAAAAGAATCGCCAGCGTCATCAACTGTAGGAATGGAAGTGAAGCGCCCTGCAATGATGACGGTCAACGTCAATATACAACAGCCCGATATCATATTAGTTGAGACTCTTGAAGTGAAGAAATGTGATGCTTTGGTTTTGAACGTGAGTTTTACTTTTCTAATATTTTGATCATAAAAATGGTAAGGCAAATAAATTTGGCAGCATTGTCAGAGCTTAATGGTGATGTTTTAGAGTTTATTATATTACATTTACAGGGGTGTAAGGGGGGCCAACAACATCTTAGGCCCCCAACTGTCAACCTCCCCTGCCCGTGGTGCACCCTGCTGTTCAACGGACGAGGCTCTGGCGACCGACTCGTGGCGGTATAACCACACAGACAGGCTGGGATGATTAAATACACGTGATGGTGGGCAGCAGCGCCATCAACATAAACATCCCAGTCACTGCGGTCACCAACCCGCCTGCCAAGCGTGGTGACTATGGCAAAAAAACCCCCCTATGGATCGCAACCTTAATTCTCGGCCTCCAGTTCCCGGCAGCCCTGCTATTCCTGGCCACGGTACCGGTCATGGTAACGGTGGGGTGGGGGGTGCTAAGAATCCCCGGGCTACGGCAGGGTACCACAAGCGACTGACCTTGGCTACGTACAATGGACGCTCTCTGCGGTTGGACGTACACCTTGCTGAGTTGGAAGTAGAGCTAAGTCGTATTAACTGGCATATTGTAGGTCTATCGGAACTCCGAAGACAGGGCGAGGAGACGATGGAGCTCGATGCCGGTCACTTACTCTATTTCCGACAAGGAGACCAACCATCCCAAGGTGGTGTCGGATTTATGATCCATAAGTCACTCAAGGGCAACGTCGTAGAGGTGGGCAGTGTGTCGGCGAGGGTGGCGTACCTTGTGTTAAAGATCAACAAACGCTACAGCGTTAAGATCTTACAAGTGTACGCCCCGACGTCCGCGCACCCCGACGAGGAAGTCGAAGCCATGTACGAGGATATAACGAAAGCTATGTCTCGTACCAAAACCTTCTACACAGTTGTCATGGGTGACTTCAATGCCAAAGTGGGAGTACAAGAGTATGGCGAATCGAGGATAGGATCCTTCGGCTTTGGGAGCAGAAATCACAGAGGCCAAATGCTGGTCAACTTTCTCGAGGCCCAGGGGCTTTTCTTGATGAACACGTTCTTCAAGAAACAGCCCCAAAGAAAGTGGACCTGGCGAAGCCCCGACAATGTGACTCGGAATGAGATCGACTTCATTATGTCCGATAAGCGCCAAATATTCAGAGATGTCTCAGTGATCAACAGGGTTAACACCGGTAGTGATCACCGACTCGTAAGAGGCACTCTGAATATTAACGTTAAAATCGAACGAGCGCGCTTAATGAGGTCAACTCTCCGACCATCCCTGCCCCAGGTCGAGGCTGGCTGTGAAGCATTCCAGCTAGAGCTACAGAATCGATTCGCCATGTTGGAAACCACGGCGGACATTAACGACACCGCCAACGGTTTGGTGCGGACCATCCGCGATATGGGTCTCAAATACTTTCGACCAAAGAGCAATGGACGCAAGTCGAAGCTCACAAGCGAGACTCTGGATCTTATGAGGAAACGACGCGAACACAACGGCACAGATTCTGAGCGTCGGGCACTGAACAAGGAGGTGAAAAGGCTTATAAGGCGCGACATCAGGCGCTCAAATGCCCGAGAGATCGAAACGACTATCAGTCGAAACAAGGGCTCTCGGGTATTGGCTAAACCTAACACCTCCTGTTGTCGCCTGACCAAGCTCAGAACATCACAGAATGCCACCGTCACCTCATTGCCAGAGATTCTCGCTGAAGTCGAACAGTATTACGGAGAACTATACTCTCCAAAGTCGAGACCACCTGAGACCCATAGCGCGGATGATCCGAGAGCCAGACTGGTACGCCACCATACAGATGAGCTTCCCGACGTCGACCTGGGTGAGGTTAGTGTAGCCCTGAGACAGCTTCATAATAACAAAGCTCCGGGGGATGACGGAGTTACTACAGAGCTATTGAGGGCCGGAGGAATTCCGGTTCTGAGGGAGCTTGCTCGACTCTTTAATTCCGTTATCCACACTGGCACAACACCGGAGGCATGGAGCAGGAGTGTGGTGGTTTTGTTCTTCAAAAAGGGCGATAAAGCCTTATTGAGGAACTACCGCCCCATCTCACTCCTGAGCCATGTATATAAGCTGTTCTCAAGGGTCATCACGAATCGCCTTGCCCAAAGATTCGATGACTTCCAGCCAGTGGAGCAGGCCGGGTTTCGAAAAGGCTTCAGTACCGTGGACCACATACACACATTAAGGCAAATTATTCAAAAGACCGAGGAGTATAATGAGCCTCTATGCCTAGCGTTTGTGGACTACGAAAAAAGCCTTCGACACCATCGAGACCTGGGCTGTTCTGGACTCCATGCAGAGATGTCTTGTCGACTGCAGATATATCGAGGTGTTGAGATGTCTATACGAAGCTGCCACAATGACCGTCCAAGTACAAGATAAGAGCACAAAACCAATCCAACTGCGTCGAGGGGTAAGACAGGGTGATGTTATTTCGCCGAAACTGTTTACCAACGCGTTGGAGGACGTTTTCAAGACGCTTGATTGGAAAGGACGGGGCATCAACATAAACGGCCAACACATCTCTCACCTTCGATTTGCGGATGACATTGTCATCATGGCGGAATCTCTGCAGGAATTGGAGGGGATGCTGAACGGCCTAGGAGATTCTTCAGGACGGGTAGGCCTCGGGATGAACCTCGGTAAGACCAAAGTTATGTTTAACGGTCACGTGTCCCCGAGGCCTGTTGTCATGGGCTCTGCCACCCTGGAGGTTGTGCATGAATACATCTACCTCGGCCAAACTATACAACTTGGCAGGCACAACTTCCAGAAGGAGGTGGACAGAAGAATTCGTTTGGGCTGGGCGGCATACGGGAAGCTCCGAAAAGTCTTTGAGTCATCGATCCCACAGTGCCTAAAAACTAAAGTTTTTAATCAGTGCGTCCTACCAGTAATGACCTACGGAGCCGAAACGTGGACACTCACAGTTGGCCTGGTTCACAAGCTCAAAGTAGCACAGCGTGCTATGGAGCGTGCGATGCTTGGAGTTTCTCTGGTGGATAAAATTCGAAACGAGGTTATTCGCCAGAGAACCAAAGTGACCGACATCGCTCGCAGGGTTAGCACGCTCAAGTGGAAGTGGGCCGGTCATGTCTGCAGACGGACTGATGGTCGATGGAGCAGACATGTGCTTGAGTGGAGACCGCGTTTGGGCAAACGTAGTGTAGGGCGCCCTGCAGCACGATGGACCGATGACTTAAAGAAGGTGGCAGGCAGTGGATGGATGCGGACTGCCCAAGACCGGGATGGTTGGCGTCTCTTGGGGGAGGCTTATGTCCAACAGTGGACGAGAGTGAGCTGAAAAAAAAAAAAAAAATATTACATTTATAAATACGGTAACGAAGATAAAATAATTTTATTATGTTACTGTATATGAATGAATGAATGAATGATTTATTTATTTGTATGAAACATGGTTGTAAATAGATGTTATACAATATTTAGTCCTAGGCACATTTCACCAAAAGCATTGGTATACAAATATTAATGACAGAACTAATCTAAACATAGTAACACAGTAGCAAAGCAGTAACAATAAGAAAAAATAAAATAAAATAGCAACAACAAATACAAATAGTGCATAATTATCCGAACATACAATGTTTCTCAGTATTTATAAAATCGAGACGAACTTTTTTCCAAAAAATCCTTAACACTGTAGAAGCTTTTATCAATCAACCACACTCGCAGAGCCCTACAAAATGAACTGTATGGCAAATCTACAATTGATTTGGGCAGAGCATTAAAAATTAGTGGAGTCATATAAATACAGCTCTTCCTAAAAGTTTCAAGCCTTGGGACTGGCATTTGTAAAGATAGGTGAGTGACTTTGCGTTTGTTACTATTATCGTAGTTTTCAAAGAGATGTTGGTGTTGCTTTACAAATTTACCGACTTCATAAATGTATATGCTAGGAACGGTCAGGAGATTTTCCGATTTAAAAACTGGTTTACAGGAATCTGACCATTCCATTCCAAATATAGCGCGGATGCATCTTTTTTGTGCTATGAAAACTTTAATAATATCTGACGAATTCCCCCAGATGACTATACCAAAACGTATAAGGGAGCAAATGTGTGCATGATAAACCATCAAGGCCGTCTGAATGGATGTAACGTTTTTCACTTTCCTTAATGCAAAAACAAACCTATTAATTTTAGCGCATAGGTTATGAATGTGTTCATTCCACGAAATATGTTCGTCTATGAAGACACCCAAGAACCTAATGGTTTGGACCTGTTGAATTTTTGTGTCACTGTAACTTATATCTAATTTTAATTGTTTGCTAGTAGGTTTTAAATTGTATGAGTGTTGTTTTTCCAAGGTTAATTTTCAATTTATTAACCTCGAGCCACGTCATTACCTCCTGTAATACCTCTCTGACGGCAGTCTCACATTTGCTTTTGTCTCTGCAATTTATATTAATAGTTATGTCATCCGCGAAGAGAACGAAATTATATGAAAGGGCACGGGGAAGGTCATTGACATAAATAAGGAAGAGTAAAGGCCCTAAAATACTTCCCTGTGGAACACCAGCACAACTAATTCTACGCTCGGAATCATATTTGTCCACTTTGTTATTTGAGTGGTCAAATTTAACTACTCTTGTAAATTGCTGTCTATTATAAAGATAAGACTGGAACCAATTTAGTGATGTCCCTCTTATTCCATATTTTTCTAATTTGGATAATAGTATAGTATGATCCACATAATCAAATGCTTTACTGAGGTCTAGTACTAGTGCTAATGTCGGGTGTTTTGCATTTATGTTATTCATAACAGATCTCATGAAAGCAAAAGTTGCTTGCTGGGTTGATCTACCTTTCCGAAAGCCATATTGTTCCTCCGTCAAGATATCAAATTTTTGGAGATACTGCAACAGTCTGTGTTGCATGATCTTTTCAAATATTTTTGAAATTACAGGTGTTAGAGCGATAGGTCTATAGTTATTCAGTTCATAAGTAGAACCTTTTTTATGTAGTGGCTTAATAACCGATAACTTAAGCCTTTAATAAATTTACGAGTATGCAGAGTCTGCATCCTATTTATACACTTTTTAAGCAACTTAGAATAGGTCATATAATTATATTTATTTTCTTGGGTTCTGTTTAAATAGTATTTGTATCTCATTGTTTGTTTAGTTTTACAGCTTATTCTGAGACCTTTTGAAACACATGTGAGTTTACCAGTACTACGCCCATTTCGTATTCCAATAAGAGGAAAACAGAGACTGTAAAAAAGAAGCAACTCGTCATGAAACAAATTAAAAGCCTGATCTGTATTCAAAGTTCTGTAAATATCTGAGAAAGATAGTTTATCTACACATTGAACAAACTTAATTATGTTCTCCCTGCTGAGATCATGAACTTCTGTAAAAAAGTGACTTATAGTTTCCTTATAATTACATTGAAACTCAATTGTTTGTGCCATATTATGGTCAGATAAACAAAAATTGTGGGTTTTACCTATTACTGATGAAATATTACTCACAATATTATCAATGCATCTATTAAGCCTTGTAGGTTGTTGAATGTGACATTGCATACCATAGCTAGACAATATTTCTAATAATTGGGTACTATTTTTAGTTTTGGTAAGAATGTCAATATTAAAGTCACCACTTATTATTAATTTAGACTTTTTGTGCCTAAGCTTTGTTAAAGTTTCATTCAACTTTTGAAAAAACAAATTAACATAATTATGTAAAATGTTTCTGTGCTGTAAGGAACAGAAAAAATAAATACAAACATTGAAATAAAAATTTCTTTTTAACTCATTCGGCTGATCTGTAAAGCACAACTTTTCCAGAACGCATGGTATTTTCCTTTCACATGCGCAAACTTCTCTGATAGCTAACTTCAGCCCGGTCGGTTGGCGCTTACTGTAGATTCCCGTGTCGGTACAGATGGAGGCTCGCTTCAAGCTCCGCAGCAGCGAGTCCCGCATGGTGGCGGACGGCGGCATCTCGTCGCTGCAGATGGTCATCCGCACGCTGGGCGACGCGCGCGCCGCCGAGCCGCGCTACCTGCTCGCGCCCACGCATCTGTCGCTCGCCGTCAGCCGGCCCCCGGACACCGGCATGCACGTCGACCTGGCCATCACTGACGTCATCATCACTGTCACGCCAGGTCAGATATTCTACTGACGAAATAGATAAAAAAAAATAAAAAAAACGTAGCAATATGACCACATCAAACCTAATGGAATGCGCGATTACAGTTCAGAAAAGAAGCCAACAGATGGTAGTCTAAAAATATCTTCACACCGTCGTTGTTATCACTTTGCCGTTTTGTAATAACAAAAATGATAACAATTACAAACATGATATTTACTGTACAATCATACTTTACATCAAAATAAACTAAGTATAATAGCTTAGTTTGTCAGTATTTAAACTTCGGAGATATATTAACACTTTGAAAAAATCAAGATCAAGTAAAATAGCTAGTAAAATTACATTGTGTCATTCCTTTTCAACTAGTTTCTAAAATTATTACTGTAAAGTAGTTTAGCTTTTCGGTGCACTTGTTTGGTGATTAAGTATAGTTTATTAATAATAAAAATTGTTTACAGGCACCATTGGTCTTCTGAGCCGAGTGATGGCCACAATGACAAGACGTGAAGAAGATATGACGGAGGAAGAGAACCAAACTGTTTACTACGACAACCTGTGGGCCGTTGAACCATTCAAACCTAACTCGTATTGGTTTTTGAAAACTGGTGATTATATAATTTACCTACTTTTACTATGATAGCATAAAGTAAGGAGTGGTGCCAAATTGGGAAGGCCTATGTCTAGCAGTGAACGTCCATTGGCTAATAACAATGTAGAAGTAATTCGACCTTAAGTGTGTGCAAGGATGTTGATAGAAACATCACTTCACTCACTTTTATAACACGTTAATTAATTCGCTACACACAAATTTAGTCAGGGCGTGGTACGGGAGACAAGATCCTTGGCCAGGAAGCTACCCAAGTAAAAGAACCACTAGAGTGCATATCTTGAACGTAGCTGAGTTTATTATGATAGATATGATAGGAACAAAGAAAACACCCAGCCCTAGCGAGATTGCGCAGCCCTTTGCAACAACTTCGAGGCGGCCATCTTATATTCCATGTAGTGTATATGTTTAATTAAGTTGTTTATAAATATTACTTTATGGATGTTGATAGACGTGGCGGAAGAAGCTATAAACGTAGAAGAGGATGTAAGCGAGACAGAGCCGGCGCCCGTCGGTGAGATCTGTCTGCTGTCGTGTCCGCAGATCGTGTTGTCGTTGCAAGTGGACATCGGAAACGTTACCATACCTGTGCTTGTTATGCAGGCCTCGCTTACAGGACAACTCAAGGATTGGAGCTCTGATGTCAGTATTTTATTGTTATGTGTTTTTCGTTTAATTTCATATAACGGGTACCTTAT
The DNA here is from genome assembly GCA_905475405.1 of Schrankia costaestrigalis. Taxonomy (NCBI): domain Eukaryota; kingdom Metazoa; phylum Arthropoda; class Insecta; order Lepidoptera; family Erebidae; genus Schrankia; species Schrankia costaestrigalis. The sequence continues at coordinate 7,051,064 of FR997830.1, forward strand.
TATTATTTTACACGATATTCAAGTTTTACCTTCTTTGTCTGGTTATGCTGATGCTCATTGACGGTGCAACTGATCGGTGTGACTTATCCCACGTTACACAATTGTTTGTAAGATCTAGGCAAATAACTATTGTGGGATCCACGAATGATTAAGTTATTGTTTAAAAGTTTGTATGAATGTATGGTTATATCGCAGTTGTACCTGGAGTCAACGTGGGCTATGCAAGTATCATACTACAACATAGAACGAGCTGTCTGGGAGCCGCTCATCGAACCCGTAGAAGTGCTCAAGGACAACCAGTACAAACATGTACCCTGGGAACTTAAGATGGAGGTAAGACACTATAAATACATTGAGCGCAATCTAACCTGGTCGGCTTGAAGTTGTTGCGAATGGCTGCTCAGATGTTATTTTTGCTACTAAATGGCGGTAGCTTAGGGATCAGGCTTTTTATTTCTTACTGCATATGCAAAGTTGTCTGAATGTTAACTTCAGGCCGGCCAAGTAAGACTGCGCGAACTGTATACGAATTAATAAAAAATGATCAATATGCCTTAGTGTTATAATAATATTTAAATGTGATTATACAGGTAGTTATGCATCCACAAGACAACTTAGCTATCGAAGCAGACGAAGCCACCAATGCACAGAATGTAGCTCAAAGACAAGCTAGTCAAACTGTCACTATTTCTAGTAGTGAACTATTGGAGATTACCGTCACTAACACTGGAATGGAGGTTTGTAATATTCGTATTTCCTTCATTAACTGAACTCATACCACAAAAGTGCTCAGAACTACGTTGATTTATTATGGAATAATAGTTCCTTGGGCTTGAAACAAACTGTTTACTTACTCCCATGTGTAGTTTTTACCAATATGTATCTATCTGTCCATACTTTTAGTATACTAATAATAATGTTATTTTTAATACTCTTTCTTTTTTTAGTTTCTGTAGCTATACACTTAGTGCTGTTATACCTCATTACAAAATTGATTTAAAGTCGTTTACTTTATGCTAATCAAACTTCTATTTTTATTTTCAGGTTCTAACACTGCTAAGTAATTCTTTCGCAGCCGCTACTGCTGAAGATGCTGGTGCATTAGCGCGTCATAAAGCCGATGAGGTAGGTTTTTTAAAAGTAATAAAATATTTTGACTTTATGAATACGACCGAATATATTATGTACCTACTATGTCGCACATAAAAAAGGATTTATCAATGTTTTGTGAAATAATGTTGATATGTGGACCCCATTTTTTAGATTTGAGTTAAAGTGTAAACAAATATGGCGTCGTGTTAACCATAGACTAAAGACTACTGATAGCTAGAGATGCGGAATGTAGTATGAATCAAAGACAATTTGACAATTCAAGTTAATTTTTAATTTGTGAATTTTGTTTGCAAAGTTGATCTAGTATAAAAATAATTGACTTAATACTACACACAGTCATCTACTCTTATACACTGTTTATCAAAGTGAATAACCGAGTACAACTTATAGACATAATAGTGTCTTAATAGTTAACACAATCATGATTAGGTCTAAAAGTTGCATTTATTTCTTTATTTCATGATGAATTTTGTTTATTATATCTTTGTACCGTTAAAGTAATTATTAAATAATAACAGTAAGCTACATATTTTCTCCGTGTGGTGACGGAGTAAGAATACAATATGTCACCACCCCATCTCATCCCATGGGTGTTGTAAAAACCGACTAAAGGACTATCATCTTAACGAAATAAAAAGAAGGAATACTTTAAATTAAACCCTATACCAATCCGTCTGGCCAGCGTGGTATTAGTAGGCTAAGTATCCCTCCGTCACGGAAGGAGGCCGGATCCTGCAGTGGGACATTGATGGGCTGTTACGATGATATATTTTCTATGTACCTTTTCTTTTTACTACCTACTATGAATGTTATGAATTACAGTGTGAAAACACATTCAGTGGTGCGCCATATGTCTTACACAATTGCACCGGTCTTACTACCAAATTGATGTTGAGTGATAACCATGACTTCTGCGTTCACTTCCCTGATGATCAAAATAGTAAAGATTACAAGTAAGTAATAGACCAGTAACAAAGCTGTGTTTATATAAATTCTATATTTCTAATTGGATCTTTTTTATTTTATAATATGTAATAATTACAGTGTCACAAAAACATTTTATAATATTTAAAACACAGAAAAAAAATCAAAATCAATAGAAATTATTTTGCCTTAGCGCAGAAATAATTATATGACGTTTTGTAATCTAAATAGACTCAATTTTCGAGTTAAGGCAATAGATGACTTTTTTCGCAGTTCTGGTAATTTTATATTTTAACATGTTGTTCTTAAGGGTGATACTCGCGTTATGTATTATCTATGACCTTAGCGACAAGTTACGCGATCTAGCGCGTATTAGTGACACGCGTACCACGCCTACTTAGTACTTTCACTTGATTCTTTCTTCTGTGATTTAAAACACGCTTGTTAAGATTTAAAAGCTGTTATTTATAATGGTACTTTTAAAACTACTTTAAATCCTTTTTTGATGTCAAATTATAATAGATTTCAATATCACATTTTTCCTAAAATTTGTTTAAATAAACTTTTTTAATTATATAAAAATAAACATGATACACAAAAATGATCTCTATGTATAAATTTTATGATATTACTTTTTATCACAGGGAAGTCGTTGTAGAAACGGGGGCTTGTGTTCCGTTGCAACTAAAACAGGGTGGTCACCACTTGCTAAAACTGAACGAGCCTCCGCCACCATTGAAACTGACGGTTAAGGTACGTGTCCTATATTTATTCATGACCTTACCTTGCTTTTGTTCTAAGCTTGGTTAACTTCAACATTTAAAAGTATATTTTTTTCTTATGTAATTTTGTTGTGACAATAAGATAATAATAAACTAATACACAATAAGATAATTATAAATAAGAATACTACAGTTCATTCGCGTTTAAAATGCAGTGAGTTGTCAATGTCCGCCGACCTAGCCCTGCCCCTTAACCAATCAAATCTCGTAAAACTTCTAAGGTCAAGTTCACAATAACTAAAAAATATGGATAGGTATTTCTACAATTTGTAAAAATATAAGAGGTTCGATAATTTACAAAGTTTTTAAACAGTGCGATTTAAATGTGACTTGACACCATAGTTTAGTACTATGGTGTCAAGTCAACACGTCAGCTGCATATGGCGTATCCATTCTTTGTTTATATAAATATTTTCATGAATTTTAACACCACTGTGAATACACCCTTACCCACTGCATTCTAATCGCGAATGAACTATAGATACAATGATATTTAGCTAATCAACCAACCATTTAATTAAAACAGATAGTAGAAATGGACGACGAGGTGACAGTGCCAGTAGACCGAGCGGATAAACGTTACTTCACAATAAGTCAGAAGCAGTTAGACGAGTCCCACGACAAGATACAGGACAGGAACATACCTCATGCCGCCATCGTCGAACAACGAGGTCTTATATCTGACATCGTGATGCAGGAAGCCGCCTTGCATATATACTTGCGTAGTGTTGTGCAGGTAACATTCACTGTAGCTGCTTTCCATCCTTCCTTCCTTCTCGGGTGGGGAGACCACTCGGTTGACGGACGACCTATTTAGGACAGCGGGAAAAGTATGGATAAGTGAACATCGAACCAAGATTGCACAAGGTGAAGATATTTAGAGGAGCTCCACGTCTAGCAGTGGACTTCAATTGGCTGATATGATGAACCCTGTCTTATAAGCTTGTAAGCGTCCCACTGCAGAGACGAACCACTCTATATATACCACGGCCAGGCGGATTAAATATTGCTTTATGCAGTAATTTTAGCCCCCCAGACACAGTTAAATCAAAACAACAGCATAGCATTTTTGACATCGCGTCAATTTTCATTCAGTTTTGTATATAGTTTGTTTACTCAACGTAGTTTAAATCAATATTGTTGTTGTTTACATTTTCATGTTTGTTTTCAACAGGTGACGAATTCATTATTCGTGAATGTGTTTGTATACTACATGACACAGAGTGGTAACGAAGTTCATTTGCTTGGTGAAGTGAAACCGGGTGATATTTTGAGATTAACTCTTAAAGCTGTGCACACACCTACTGCAGAAATATTCTTTTCTGTTGAAGGTTAGTATATAATATTCCTCAGGATTTAGTCCCCAAATTCAGTCAATCCTTAGATAAGTATTTTCGTTACTTACCTACTTGTGGGTGTGTATCGCTTGTCTCAATAAATGGCCCCCCGCGACCACGGTCCTTGCAAGTCATACTATGTAACCATGTCTAGGTTACCGCTAGTAAGACCCGACTTATAAAATTGTACGACATATGCAAATCCCAGAAAGTATAACACGTTTTGATATTCAGGATTCACCGTGTCCGTTGCTCCGTTCATTTGGCGCGAATTGCAAACGGAAGTGAAGATATCTAAGCTGCTTACATGTGACTCTAAAGATAAAGATAGTGGCGAAAAGTTCTTTATCAAGGTAAATTACAACAAACATTAGTTATTGCAATGAATAGCTTTTTTTTACCGTAGATTTATCCTATCATAATATAAATCATAACAGCCCATTAATGTCCCACTGCAGAAACGGGCCTCCAACTGTGACGGAGGGATACTTGGCCTACTAATATCACGCTGGCCAAACGGATTGGTATAGGGTTAAATTTCAAGTTTTCCTTCTTTTAATTTCGTTAAGAAAATATTCACGATTTATCCTAGCGTATTATTTATAGTAAAATTCTTAAACACTTTTCTTACGTTATCAGAGTGCAAAACCTTGCTGTCTTATATTGAATTAAATTAAAAATACTATGAACTTATTTTGAGAAGTAGATTGATATTTATTTTTGTCTGTTTTGTATTATTTCAGGCCGTGGGAAAAATGGAGCAAGTGTTCTTCAAACATACCAACTATCATAAATACGCGTCCGCGTGTTTCGACATAGATTTAAAACCTGCAGTTAAGCTGCAGAACTGTTTACCTGTCTCTATAACTGTATCGCAATTGGGCCTCGTACGAGCTCAAGTATTCAAGCCTGGAGAAATGTTCCATTTATCACACCTTTCACCTAACAGAGCTTCGATTGTTATAATGGTTTGTGTAGCCTTTTTTTTATAAAGACTTCCCCCACTAAGTATTATGCCTAAGTACTATGCATCCAAACTCAGTACTATAGTTTGTGGATCATACCAAGAATTGTCCTGAGGGGGATTCGAACTCGCGACCTCGAGCACGCCAGCCGCTACCGCAAACGCTGCGCGTCGCAACTAAGCACATACCTACTTAATATATTTTCCCTTTTCAAAAATAATAAAAATATATGTAATTTAGTAATTGTCCATCTTTTCAGTCATAAAACAGTATAAATTTCCTTTTTCTAGATACCAAATTACCTAGATAAATGCTGGGTATGCACAAAGAATTTACCGGACAGTGAGACAGAATTATCGGTATGGTCGTTTGAGTCTCACGATAGCCCGGCAGTAATGACGTTAGATCTGGGCATGCATAGCGTCGATATGGAAGGCACGCAGGTGTTATCCCTCTACTGCCCGTTCTGGATGTTGAACAAAACAGGATTTACACTGTGTTATAGGGTGAGCTTGATAAAAGTATTTTGTTTATTTCGGATTGTTATTCTATTCGTGTGTTGTCTTGGGCTTTGAGATATGTACTTGTTGTGTTTAAAATTACATGTGTATAGTTTGGTGACTTTATTCTACACAAGAGCTCTTGTTCGAGACGATTTCGGAAATGTGTGTCCTTGAATTTAAATTGCAGGGATATATCTTTGACAAGTAAGCCGAGGCTTATGCGTCGAAAAACTTTTATCAAACCATACCAAGAACATCGATTCTTGGTTCAAGGTAATCGCCCCTTGTTTTAATTTTAGACATCTGAATTTGTGGTAAGGTATTTACAAATATACATACTTGACATGAGTGGGTAGTTCTCAGGTATTATGAGGATTTTTCCACTTCTTTTCAATTAGCATGATGCTGAACGATTACACTACTGGGCTACTCTAAAAAGAAAGGATTGAGTAATGATCCAAATTAAATTTAGTTGCATATGACATTTTGTGTCACCAGTAATTTTGTTAACCAGTCTCTTCTGGATTTAATTTATTTCTTGTGTACAATATAAAGTACTTTAATATTATGTCGTACAAGACTCCACTCTTCATGATTTGTCTTAAAAATATTTAAAATAATTTACTGGGTTTTTATAAAAAGAGGAGCTCTTGTTTTTATTCTAAGTAAAGCTATTGTACTATTTGTAGGCTACTTCTAATTGCATATGTAGTTAATCTAATAGTCGATACTAGATACAATACTAACAGTTTGTCCAGTCATTTATCATAGAATTGTTGTAAAGTTGTGTTCATAATTTGAATAGTTATACGGATCATATTGGTCATAAAACATTGTGGTTACAGAAATCAAAGAAACTAGAAAAAGACTCCAGCACTCCCAACAAGGTATCTTTGAGATGATCGATGTGAACAAATATATTTCACCTTTTAATAGTATATTTTCATTTAATATTTAACGTTAATATGCATTCTAAGCCTAACAGCTTCATCTCAAAACGATAGTTTTAGGATTTTTTGGTTTCTATATTTTGTGATCATTGCCTTTTATTGTTATTTATGGCATGCTTTCAGTAGGGTCATAGAATAATCCAAACTTACTTTAGATTATGTTACAATACTTTGAGAATAAGTAGAGGAATACTGTTAATATTCTAATATAAATTACAGATTAAACATTCAAGTTGCAGTAAATATGTTAGACGACATACTCCTTGTTTGCTGGTAAGTGCAAACATGTGAACATAATTGTATTAAATTAGTTTTATAATGTTTATATTATTTTTGTAATACACTGATCACAAAATGGTCTCTAACTGACATGTTTATTTAACTAAATTTATATTTAAAGAAAATTGCGGAGGTGATTAAAAAACGGATTGGATAAAAATTAAACCAGAATGTCATAAAGGGAATTGCACATCGTAATATACAGTAAGGCCTTATGGATTACCATGACCCTACTGCGTTATATGCTTGGCATGTATCATGTTGGCTTGAGTAATATTGTATATTGAATAACTATTGTTTTTAGTGGTATTAGATGACAAAACTATGCAAGTTGGTCCTAATTATAACATCTAAACTAACCATATTGCATCTCAAGTTCCTAAAAATATAAAATATATTTTATAAGACTTAGATGTTGTACTGCATTCAACATCCTCATTAGAACAAAGTCAACATCTATGTCAACAGTTCTGTATTTTTTTTGTCAGAATGCGACTTGTCAGTTTTAATATTTCCATAATTATTTTTTCTTGTGGGAAGCATGTCAGGTATTTCTATGAGACGTCTAAGTCATTTAACGGCCAGTCTTCTGTAATAAATGTAGTTCTTACGAATAAATTGAAACCATGCACGTATTATTCCCCAACTACATTTTTATAACATTTAAATCCAAGTTTAATAAAATTGAGAAGTATTATAAATTGGAGTTGTTGCACTTAGTAGCCAGTTTTATTCCAATGTAAAAAAAACAATTCTAGCATGTTCTTCTAATGAGAATTATACTGATTATTTTTATGTTTACTACTTAATCAATTCGGTTTTTTTTGTTGGCTTAGTCTAAAACCACTAAAATTGATTCCTGCTTGAGTACGGTACATTATTTTTATTTTTGTTAACAGCGCATTATGGCTTGCATGTTTCATTTTTTATGTATAATTCATGTAACAATTAGTTGTAAGAAAATTATTTTAATTTTTTTTAGCTTCGCATTGAGGTTTTGGCATAGGAGACCTTCATGTTATAATTGCCTCAGCACTAGTAACGAAACTATGTAAATTAAGAATACTTATTCATAATATTAATGTTTATTTTTAAGAATGTTGATGAGAGCGGAAATGTGATATTCCATCCGAAAGAATACAAGGAGCCGATATTATTCTCGTTCAGAGCTAAAAACTTTTTTGGAAAGAAGAAGGCTGCTATAAGAGTAGAATTTGGAGAGTGGTCAGATAAATTCCCTCTTGATGTACCCGGGAGCTCTGGTGTTATTTCTTGCAAATACGAAGGAAGGACTTATCAGGTTAGTAATAATACTTTGTTAAGTGCTACTTTAATCCTTGTTTCTAAAAGATCAACAATCAGTTGACATAGTGTTTCTGTCTCTTTATCAAGTCAAATTACTGGTAAACATAAAAAAAATCAATGTTGCTAGATAATTATTATATTCTTTGTTTGTGTTATGTTTATAATAAAACGTAGGTTATTTACAAACATATTGCTCATAGTACACTCTCTGTTTAACTGCACGTACCAGATGGCGTTGTGTGAACCGTAACAGCCTATTAATGTCTCACTGCAGGGACGGGCCTTCTCCCGTGACGGAGGAATACTTGGCCTACCAAAACCACGCTGATACCAATCCGTCTGCCAGACGGATTGGTATAGGGTTTAATTTCAAGTTTTCCTGCTTTTTATTACGTAAAGATAATATTCACGGATTATTCCTTAGTCAGTTTTTACGTCACCCGTGGGATGAGATGGGGTAGTGACATATTGTATTCTTACTTCCTCACCACACGGACAATATATGTGTGAATAAACAATATATAATAAATTATGTAAATACGTTACATTTGACAGCGTCCATGTCTATATTTTTATTAAATCGTTTCATATCGCCTTACAAATACTCAAATGTCTTTTTAATTTTAGGTTGCAGTTACGAATCAGCTGACATTCAACAGTTTAACAAAGATGGTGATATTCACACCATACTTCCTTATCATAAACGAGGCTTCGTTTGGCATTCAATACCAAGAATTTAACAGATCCGGTGATCCTTGGACTACGGTAAAGAGTTTATTTTAATTTATTTATAACTGATTTCTATCATCCGTTTTAGCTCCAAAAACGTCCCACTACTGAAAATGAAATGCTTGTTTCTTCGGAACTTCTATTACGTAAAGTATTTGGACATACTGTTTTGGGTTTAAAACCTAATAAGGTTGCTTTTGAGTTGTTCCTGTGTTGACACCCACGGATGTGATAGGGTTATGAGACTTTTTTCGTTCTCTTATGGATTTTCTATCAGAACTTTTAAAGTTATATAAAGGAATATAGTATAATTAACTATAAATTTACCTACAAAGCTTAGGTATAACTAGAAAAAATGAATAGAAGAAAATACGTGTTCGACGTGTATAGTTAGGAGACACAGCGAACCTGTGTCTCCTAACTATACACGTCGAACGATCAAGGTCTCGTATAACATTTTTTTTTCCATTGTCATTCTTCTTTTCGAATACAGTATAATATGTAATTATTATTAACACGTATATTGTTTTGGTAAATATTTAGTAATAGGACCTTTGAGGCTCTCGACGTTTCGGCCAGGTTACACCAGCAGTATAATATTTTGTACATAATTTAATTGAATACTATTTTATTCTAGGTATCCCAAGGCTCGAGTGCTCCTTTATGGCCGGCCATAGAGGCTGCTGATAAATTGTTAAGATTGCGTGTTGATTCTACTAAAGTGATCTCGGCACCTTTCCTTTACACGGAACAACACACTGTTTGCTTGAAACTTGACAATATGGTTAGTATGAGTATTTTATAGACTCTTTGTTATTGTTTGCTATTATTATATATTATTTATCTGAATTCATTTAAGTTTTTAAAGGTGCTAGAGATCAATCCCTGTGTCGTGGGAGTTTAGAGATATGTAATTAACGGGCTCAAAGAACATGCAGAGTAAAGATAACAATTTGTGGATCACACAAATACATATTTATCTTGTGTGGGTTTACAACATGCGACCTTGTGCAAGGCAGCAACTTCTTACCTACACGATCGCTACCGAGCTATCGCTACCCTACCGAGGCAGTAAAAGTTGTATTTTGAACCAATCAAGAGTATAGCTATAATTTTGATTTTTAATTATATGTACTTTTATAGTACAATTAAGGCTGTTTTTCTACCAAAAACTAAAACTCTTTAGGTAAGCCTAATTATAACTAAACATATATCCAATATTATATTAAAAATAGCTTTAATTTATTTTCCCTACAGTACGGCGGTCTCCACGTAGAAGTACAACTGACAGAAGGAGGGACGTACATTACAATACGACAGTACCGTGATGGACATGCTCCGGCTTTACTCGTTAACTATTCACCGTACGCTGTTACGTGTTATGAAAAGGAAAACGTTAATTCTAAGTTAGTTTTAATTTTATTATGTAATTAATGTATTATTTTATCCCATATCTTCTCATTACAACATGTCCTGAATATAATTATATTAAAAGGGACGAAGAGATGCAAATCGATTTGCAATGTTGTGAAACAGAATAATATCCCTTTAAGGCCCGTGAAGTGCCATGCGTGCAGACAGGAACCTACCGTACTAGCTTTTATTATGATGCAGCCACTCGCATGCAGCGCATTGGTGACACACCCGTTCCAAACGCCATTTAGTTCAAAAACTGACATTTGCGCAGCCAATTGCAACAACTTCAGACCGGTCAAGTTATTTGGCAAGTACTGTAGTTGCGCGCGGATACGTGGCGTTCCATGCGGAAACACCCGTGACACTAAGAGGGCCCTCAGAATCACAACGATTTGATTTTTTTGTAAATAATAACTGTTTCTGTATGATGCTTAAGTATTTCTTTTGTTGCAGGGCATTGCCGCCAATGCATAAAATGTTATATACATGGGACAACCCAGCTGGACTCAGGACATTGATATTTGAAGCACACAAGCGGAGAGAGATTGAAAACGATTTGAGGAAAGATGGCATAGGAGAATTCATGTAAGTTTAATTTATTATGATTACTTTTAATTCAGCATGTCAATTCTCGTTCCTTAAAATCGTTAAAAATTCGGTTAAGTTACCTTTAGTAGTCAAATTGTCTTACCTATTGTGTGACAATTTGACAACTAAAGTTAACTTAACCCAATTTTTAACGATTTGTTATAAGTTGTATAAATTTGTTATAAGTTATCACAGAGTTGTTACAAGTTATAAGAGGTAATAAATAAGACTGTTTTTGTTTATAGTATTTGTGTCCATGTTATCTGCCTCGGTTGCGCAACGGTTGCGGAAGCGGCTACCGTGCACGAAATCGGGGCTTCGATTCCCACGCAAGACAATTAATTATGTGTTCCACAAATTACTGGGCTGAATCTGTGTGTTTTGTTATTTGTGTCCGTTAAATTGTTGTTTGTGAAGTCCCCCGCGATACAGAGCATGATCCCTAGTGCGAGAGCTGTCTTTTTTGACTAAGAATAAAAGACTCAACACTACTGTAAGTCTTCTTTTTCTTAACAGCCCATTAATGTCCTACTGCAGGGACGGGCCTCCTCCCGTGACGGAGGGATACTTGGCCTACTAATACCACGCTGGCTAAACGTTTTCCCGGATAGTTTTTACGCCAGCCAGGGTGGTGACAGACTGTATTCTTACTCCGTCACCATACGGAGATAAAGTGTTAATTATTTATAGTGTTAGTGTTCATAAATAAATAATTGTCTTTTCTGTTTTAGGGTTAGCGATACAAAGAAGATATATTGGGTGTCGTTCCTGGACGGGTTGCAGAGAGTTGTCCTGTTCACGGAGGACGCCATACTGGCGAGTGGCGCTCACACTATAGGTGATGCGGAACTGGTCGATATGGAGATCGTCTTGTCTATGCAGGGGATAGGATTATCGCTGGTTAATGATGATGCTAACTGCGAGATTGTCTACCTCAGTATGACTAAGTAAGTGATAGAAAAATGTTTTATTTTCTAGAAATATTAACCCTTTAGGTACTAGGATTGATTAGATTTTAAATTTATTAAACTTTATTACTTATAAGGTAAAGTTCAAAATAATGTAGCAATATCATACCCATTGCCTGGTGATATTAAGTCTGCATACCACCCCATTAATAAATTAAGGTCAAAATATGATACTTTTCTCGAGAAGGTCAAAAGTTCTAATTTTACTTGAAAATACTTCTAAATTAAGTTACGTGTCATATTTTATACGTCCCAACATTATCGCGTCGAAACTAAACAGAGACTTTATATTTTGATTTAAAATACTCAAGACATAAAAAATAATGTTATTCTTAATCTATTTTACAGCTCCGGTATAATATGGGAACAATGTAAGATAGGAGCACGTCGGTACAAGAAGATAGAGGAGCCCAAGTTACTCGCGTTAGAAGAGGCTTACCAACGATATGTGACTGAGAAGATGGTCAGCAATGAACCTGTCGCACCTAGAGTTTTCATTGATGAAAAAACTGAGGTAATATTGTCTATAATTTTTCTATCGTTACTATTTTTGTAAAAATGAGTTCAGTATCTAATGGCTTAGCCTTATTTTGAAGCCACCGATGAGTCGTAATGTAACTTTGAGCTTGAAACAATTTTTTTAGGTGTTTTTAACTTTAGAATCCTAAACAATTAGTTAGTTGGATAGTTGCATAATTCTCAAGATATGACGTAAAACATACTTAGCAAATTGTACTCTTACTTATATTTTAACCAAAGTATATATAAATTTACAATTCGTAAACACCCTTCGGAGCGGGCCAATACATATATTTGATTGTTGCAGATCGACTTAGAAGAGATGCGTATCCTCCGTCCAGCGCCGCGGTTACTCCGTCGCACGATGGAGCCGGGACTGTGGTTGTCGCTCGGCATGACGTCACACTCGCGCCGCATCCACGCGCGGCTGCACCGGCTGCAGGTGGACCAGCAGTTGCCGCTGCCGACCTTCCCTGTCGTGTTGGCGCCCGTGCCGCCACCGAGATCTGTCGTCAGCGCGGATCCTTGCGGTCAGTCATTACAAGTCCCTATTGATATACCTTAACGTACAATTTTGATTATGAAAAATCTGAATTGTAAGTTAAGGTATCAAGCTATTCTTGAGAATCAACGAACACTGGCGTATTGGTCTATGGCGATTTCTCAGCGGTCTCGGATTTAATTCCCGCCTAAAACAGCAATTATTTGTGTGCCTGAACATGAATGTTTACATTGGTCGAAACCAATGAAAAATGCCTAGGTATTTTCTATGTATGATAAGCATGTATTTACAAAAAAAGAGTATATTTATAGTACAAGCTCTGCTAAGTTTGTGCCTAAGTAGAGGACGTTATTAATTACGTTATATAAATGTGAAAAAAATTATTTACAGTGTTAACCTTATCCATAAACAGAGTTGTACTATAACTTATGAAGCTGTTCACCGAAGTTTCTCTCGATGTTATTAAAAAACAAAATATGATTACATGTTTAGGTATGAAGCCGTTCATCGAAGTATCTATCGTGGAGAGAATGATGGAACACAGTAAGGTCCGCCAGTACAAATACTGCAAGGTGTTGATCCAAGAGTTCCATGTTAAGGTTGACATGGGACTTATCAACGCTCTCATGGGAATGTTCCCGCAAAAGGATCTGTCGGAGCAAGAAGTGGTTAGTATTTTATTACTTGTTTGGAGTTAGGCCTTCAGCAGGTTTGGAACGAAATATATAACAAACAAACAAACAGGCTTTTAGTATCAGAAGACAAATTAGCTTAGGTGTTGTTTTCAAGATTTCTTATGGTTCAAATAATATAATGCTTACAAGACTCTGTAAACTCTAGTCTTATTTTACAACACCTACGGTATGGAAAAGAACAGTGATAGCTTGTATTTTCATTTTGTCCGTCTTAAATTACTGATCATTTAATAAAACGCATTTAAAACTGTAGCGTTATTTAAAAGAAAGAAATATACGTTTTAAAGATAAGTTAAAAAAGTTGTAAGTTAAAAATAGTAACTTATGTTTTGAGATTACTTTACTTGTATTTGCTTTAGGAATTTAATTTAATAAAAACTATTATTTTAATGAAACCTTCCAGCTGGACTTATTTAAAGACGATTTGGAAAAGGCACATCAACCTTTAGAAACATTAGCTGCTATTGGCGTTGCCTCGGATCTCAAGAATTTCTACGATAATCTTCATTTATCGCCTTTGAAGGTAAAGTAATATAAAAAAGCTTACAATAGATAACTAAACTAATAAAATACGATGTAGGTAGTAAAGATAAATAATAAATATAATATAAATACATAATATAAATAATAATTATATTCCAAAATTAAAGAAGAAGAGAGAAAAGTTCGCGGATGACTGGTACAAATAAATCACCCCCTCCCACCTCCCCGCTATTTAGTTCGAAAACGGCATCTGCGCAGCCATCTGCAACAACTTTGAACCGGCCTAGTTAATTTGCGCTTATTGTAGTTGTCCAACTTTATTATAAGAAAAGTATAAAAGAGATCTATTAACTGCTAGTATGTTGTAGGTGCACGTTTCGTTCTCGCTGGGCGGTACGACACAACTGCCCACTTTTGTTGGTACAGTACTGCAGAGTATCGGCGTTACTCTGACGGATATGAATGACGTTGTATTCAAGTAAGTATTTATATTTACTTACCTTACTTTGAAAATTGTTTATGCGAGCTATGTTTAGCTCAATGGAATAATTATTCCTTATTTACTCGATTAATAAAAAAGACCAATATATTATTGGATATTCTTATAATCTAAATGTTTCTAATTTAAAAAATATTATAGTTATATGTGTAAAACAAATTATTTGTTATCAGATTGTCATACTACGAAAGAAACTACGAATTCTTATCACAAAAGGAGTTAATGTCCCAAGTGCAACGTCACTATACGGGACAAGCTCTGAAACAGCTTTATGTATTGGTGCTAGGACTCGATGTAATAGGTAACCCTTACGGATTGGTCATCGGACTGAAGAAAGGATTTGAAGATTTCTTCTATGAACCTGTACAGGTAAGTGAATGTTTATTTATTCATTTGAGATACAGAGTACCATTTATGGAAGTGGAAAGGATTGCTTGTAGCCCCTACAGATTCACAGATCCAAATAGCAGGATTTTGCAGCCACCTCAAATAGCACCTGTTTTCAAATATAACGTTGTTGCTGTAGTCATTTTTAATGTACAGAAGATTTATTGATAAGTGGTGTTCCGCAGGGCGCGATCCAAGGTCCGGGCGAGTTCGCGGAGGGACTGTTCCTAGGTGTGCGCTCGCTCGTGGGACACACGGTGGGCGGCGCGGCCGGCGCGGTGTCGAGGATTACTGGCGCTATGGGACACGGCCTGGCCGCGCTGTCGCTAGACAAGGTATGTTACACACAATGCATTATTTGCATTATTAAAGTTTTTTTTTTTAAGTACACCTCACTCACTAGGCATTTAGCCCTGGGTCACGGGGACCTTTACATACATTTACAAACAAAAGTACTTCCAGGCTTGTAACAATAATAATTTGCAGCTGTCATCAAAGACAAACGGCACGATACTATAATAAGTAGGCTCCGAGTAGCGTATCCACTTGAACGTTAACTGCGCGAATCGCTTTCGCGAGTCCAACGTTCAAGTGGCAACGCTCGCAGTTTTTTATGTGTTTATAAAAAACTGCGAGTTTTCCGTCTTGATAAAAACGGCTAACACGAGAAAATTACTGCATCAATTTGAAAATGAAAAACATCGTCGTGTTCGTAAAAGTATAGGGAATAAACTTAAATTAAAATACATTAACCTTATGAATATCTAAATACAATAAATAGTTGATAAACCTGAAAAATTGCGAAAAATTGTTGACATTTTCCGCGATTTTCCGGGAATTATATTATTTGTGAATAAAATTAGCAACCCAAATTGATGATTTTATTTTTAAAATATAATTAACTATATTTCTTTTAAAATAAAATAAATATATTGATAATTTATAAGGTTATAGTATTTTAAATTATTTTTTAAATAAATACCTTTTTTAGCTGACTCGGCCATCTCGGCGTTTTGTACGTGCATACCATATTTTTGTTTAGACAATAAGAACATAAAAATAAGAACGTAGTAGGTTTGTTTTCTAAATTTAATTATTGTTTATTAGTTTATCTTCTAGTATTAAACGATTTCAATAAACTTTAAACGATTTCAATAAACTTTTATTGAGGAAAGCGTAATTAAACCGCCATTATTGTTAAACTCAAGGCCAAGTTTTAGTCTTTGACTTTTCTTTTATTAAATTTCAAAAGTTACTCAACTTTTATAACATAATATTACGACCATTAGAAAGCACACATTTTCTAGAAAATTGTAATATATTACACTTCCAACAATATTTAATTAATCAAATGTATTTAACACATAAATAAACAGTAAATTTCATACAAGGACATACGAAATGAAGCAAACTTCTGTTTGACATTGCGACCACAGATTATTTTTTACAGCTGTTTATTTTGGTGTAATCCGTTCGGAAACTATCGACAATAGTCCCACAGACTTTTTTAACCGCAGAGTTTAAGCGGTAGAATCATGTTTTTATAAAATATCGCGCGTTGTAGAACGAATTTTTTTTTGGTACTTTTATACCATATGACGTAAGTCCCGCCATTTTGTCAGTAGATAAATCATACCAATTGTCGTTCAAGTGGTAGCATAGCAGTAGCGTAATTCGGCGTATGTAATTATCAAGATGGCTTTCATAGTCAGTACCTATTTATAAATAAACATCCAAACTAAATACATCTTTTTGTTAAACTAGGATTACCAGAGACGTCGCAGAGATAATATCAACAAACCACCAGCGAATCTTCAAGAAGGACTTGCTAGAAGCGGGAAAGGTTTAGTCATGGTAAGTTACTGTTGCCCTGTTTAATTTTAACAATATTAAAAAAGTTATTATATAGAAAATTTTATATATCACATTTTTTTCATTTATATTTTAAGGTTTACTGACTTTGGTGAAGAACTTGTATAAACTGATAAACCAATTTCCGAAACTTTTCCTGTGTTAAATTAATCTGCTATTTTTAAAATCTATTGTCAATCCTAAAATCAAGTTCAAATTTGAAACGCACAGGGCGTCGTTGACGGCGTAACAGGAGTATTCACGAAACCAATAGAGGGCGCCCGGGAGCAAGGCGTGGAAGGTTTCTTCCGAGGTCTGGGCAAGGGCGCAGTGGGCTTAGTGGCTAGGCCCACCGCTGGGGTCGTGGACTTCGCCTCAGGGTCACTCGACGCTGTTAAGAGGTGAATGGATGAAGGGAGAGATTGCTTGCATGTTTTTGCTTTGCTGCACGAGTTTTATGGCTTTTTTAACTCATTGTTTCTTTCTTTTCGTGTGTATTGAGTAAGCTAGGTTATTTTATGACATGGTGCTGTGACGAAGCCTTAAGCTTAAAGGAAGCTTCACTCAGCTACCGTATCTTTCACCTGAACACAGTAACATGTGCACTAATGCTTGGAGGTGGATCAAGCCATGACAGTGGTGGTACCAACATGTGAGCGCTTACTAAAGAAGCGTATCGGTAGTAAAGGGTTCGTCAACATGCCGATCGACCACTAGCGCTCGTGGTCGGTCAGCACGTTGACGCGGTATGTGCGCGGGTGTGGTCAGGGCATCCTGGAGGGCGTGCGCGGCGTGGTGGTGTGTCCGCTGCAGGGCGCGCAGGCGGGCGGCGCGGGCGGGTTCGTGCGCGGCCTGGGGCAGGGCGCCGTGGGGCTCGTGGTGCGACCGGTCGGCGGCATCGTGGACTTCACCTCCGGCCTGCTCACTACCGTTAAGAGGTGCCGAGGTTACCGCGATTACTTCGTATACGCTCATTACTGATTCATTCATTATCTACAGTTACTTTCATTATTGATAACTACTCATACATTTTATCTGCGGTAAATAGGTGCTAGTGTATTTCGAATTCATGAGGAATTTAGCCAACATTTTGTATAAAAATAATAATTAATTATACTTAGGTCATTTCTGGCTCTCACTCAGGGTAGAGTAATGTTGTAAAAGTGTATTTTGTTATGTATCATTTACATGTACCGAACAATGTTGTGTTGTATTTTCTCCGTTCCTTAGAATCAATTGGAAGGGTGAAGTAAGTAAGTACTTTATATACACGCTTTTTTTTGTTAGCTTTGCGCATGTATTGTGATACTAATTTTTTGTGTTGGTACTAATTATATTAGAATAAAATTTTTATTATATACATAATTTGAAATATAACTTTTTCTAATAACATGTTTCTTTCTCAATTAGGTAATATTTGCAGTAATTTGAAATACAATATAAATTCCAGCTACTGTTATCTAATAAAATATAATCACCTAAATGAAATACATAGTAAATTTTACCCGTTTCTGTACTAAATGCACTTAATTTACTTAACTCCGTTTACGCTCATACTTTGATTAAAATGTATATATTTTTCATAGGGATACGTACGTTCTATGAGTTGTAATACTTTATTACCTGTACACGGGTACATGTATTTTAATGTATAGTTATAAAGGTGAAGTGCCTACTAAAACATAACTATCTGTCATACAGAGCTGCCGACCTATCAGAAGAGGTGACGAAGCGACGTCCGGCGAGGTACATGCCTCCCAACAAAGGCGTCATACCTTACTCGAGATTAAAAGCTGAGGGATACAGGATGCTCTCTGAATTGGAAAAGGTATGTTACTATAAATAAATACACGTATCGTGTTAAGATTAATAGTTAAGCAAGATGAGAAATAACATCTCTATTGGATAAATTTACCAACCATCAAGCTGAGACCTTGAACTTTATGCGTAGTAATATTGTTGAGATAAACACGAAACTTAATGATATAAAAACCACAACCGACAGTCTCAGTGTCGAACAAATCATTATAAAAAACCAATTGTCAAATCTAGCTGATAAGTCTCAGGAATGTGAAGTAAAAATCAAGATGCTTGAATCGAATATAACCGAGATCAAAGAAATGGACCGTTGTCAGTTGAATAACCATTATAACGAAAGAACTATTCAGGAAATAAAGGACCGTGAGATTAGGGAAAAAAACATAATTATAGTGGGAGTAGAAGAAAATAAAAGTACTACTAACTTAAACGATATGCAAGCTTACGATCTCAACAAAGCTGTATCCATTACTCGCTGCCTAATCCCTGATTGCCCTAGGCCAGTTAAGGTCTTCCGACTTGGAAAACAAAACGCAACGAAGGATAGGAAAATGAAAGTTTGCTTTGATTCATCGCAGATTACCAAAGATTTATTACGTAATAAAAATAAATTGCAACAAGGTGTTAGAATTTACTCGGACCAAACCCAGTCTCAGCAAGCATATTTTAAAGAAATAAAAGAAGAACTGGCCCAAAGAATGGAAAACGGAGAGAAAGACATAACAATAAAATACATCAAAGGGACCCCCACGATCATACAGCAGTCAAAAAACTTAAAGAACACAACCAGAAAGGCTTAAGCAACAGCAATCAGAATAAAACTACATACCAGGTATCAGACAACTACAGGGACATAATCACCAGCAAATCAACTTTAAATTTCTTTTACGCAAATATCAGAAGTATATGCAAACCTGGTAAGTTTGACGAACTGAAGTGTATACTGCAGTCCTTTGGCAAATTAATACATATCATACTTTTAACTGAGACATGGATACAGTCAGATGAGCAAGCACTTAGATTTAACATACCTTCTTACTCCCACTACTTCAACCTACGCACAGATACCATTGGAGGAGGTGTATCTATATATGTACACAACAACCTAAAGCATACTAAGTTATCTGAGGCATACGTTGGAGGAAACAATTACCTATGGGTCAAACTTGAAAAGTATTCACTCGATGTTGGAGTTGTATACAATCCCGGACATACTAATTTCACAGATTTTCTTGCTCAATACCATGAACAACTGATACACAAGAACAGAGCTATAGTGTTCGGAGATACAAATATTGATTTGTTAATGTCTAACAATAAGACGATCCGATATATAGATGCATTGGAAGAGTCTGGCTACAAAATCATAAATAAAAAAGAACCAAAATTCTGCACACGACA
The DNA here is from genome assembly GCA_905475405.1 of Schrankia costaestrigalis. Lineage (NCBI taxonomy): Eukaryota > Metazoa > Arthropoda > Insecta > Lepidoptera > Erebidae > Schrankia > Schrankia costaestrigalis. The sequence continues at coordinate 7,071,078 of FR997830.1, forward strand.
AACTAAAAGCACGAAAACAATAATAGACCACATTGCTTCAAACTTAAAAGACGACAAATATAATGTAGCTCTTATTGAATCCTCCTTATCAGACCATAAGAATATATACTGTGAGATTAAGAAATATACACCTCCCAGGAAGCAAAAAATACACTACGAAGTAATCAACTATAAAAAACTATTTAACAGCTTCACAAAAGGGAAAATAGAAATGAATAACTGGGATTTCACACAACTTGAAGATTTCATAAAAAAAAAGATTACTAATAGCAAAACAAGAAGGCAACGTGTTATTAACCTGCCTCAAAAAGAATGGGTGAATAACAAAATAATAAATGATATAATTCAAAGAAACCAAATATGGAGAAAACTGAAAGAAGATCCTGAAAATAAGCAGCTTGAAATAGAATTTAACCAGAAAAAGACACAGGTCAGAAACATAATCAAAAACGCCAAGAAAAAATATTATTACGAGGAGTTCGCGAAGTGCTCAGGAAAACCAAAAAAGATGTGGAGATTGATTAATACTTTATCTAAAAACACAACTGTATCAAACTGTGCTCCCCCAAAACTAAAAACCGATAGCGGAATAACGGTCACAGACCCTATTGAAATCTGTAATATGTTTAACGATTACTTTGCTAATATTGGTGCCGAATTAGCCAAACGCATTCCACTAAATCACCACAACAGTGACGCTTATACACTATCAAAACCAAACAATAGCTACAGTGGCCTATCCGAATTTCTCCCCTGTGACACTAAAGAAGTATCAACCATTATAAGCAACCTCGACAATAATACTAGCTCTGGGGTCGACAATATTAGTACAAAAGCCATTAAATGTATCAAGGATCTAATTATAGACAACCTAACACGGTGCTTAAATGACATACTACGAGATGGGATATTTCCTGAATCACTAAAGGTCGCAAAGGTCTCACCTATATTCAAATCTGGTGTTAAAACAGACCCAGGAAATTATCGTCCAGTTTCAGTATTACCCATACTTTCAAAAGTACTTGAAAAGATTATACACAAACGACTCAACGACTATCTAACAGAAATAGACTTTCTATACGACCAACAATACGGCTTCCGTTCAAAGTCAAATACGCTGAGTGCAACCCTAGACTTAACATCTAAGATAAAGACACAAATTGACAATAGACAAGTAGCACTTGGCATTTTTGTTGACCTAAAAAAAGCCTTTGATACGATTAGTCACTCCCTGTTGCTCAAAAAGCTCACTAGTATAGGCATAACGGGAATCGCACATAGCATGATTACATCATATCTTACGAATAGGCAACAAATCGTTAAAATAGGAGAGTACAATAGTAGTCCACAAAGTCTCAAATGCGGCGTCCCACAAGGTTCTATTCTCGGCCCTTTATTATTCCTGGTTTACATAAATAATATCCACCAGGCAGGGTTAGAAGGTCAGCTTACTCTTTATGCCGACGACACATGTCTATTTTACTTTGGGGATAATCTTGACGCAACTATACAAATGGCACAACGGGATCTTGATTTACTTGATACTTGGTTTAGACATAATCTTCTGACAATTAACACATTAAAGACAGCATACATTGTATTCAATGCCAAGAACAAAAAAGTACAAAGTCAAACTAAACTAAGTATCAACGGAACAATACTCAAAGAGGCAAATCACGAAAAGTATCTGGGGTTAATACTTGACAAACACCTAACGTGGAACACACACCTACAACACACACAAAAAAAACTCGCTTCCCTACTAGGTTCCATATATGACATCGCGCGTAATATACCCCAAAAAGTACGACCATTAATCTATAATGGACTTGTAAAACCTCATCTCCTCTATCTGATAGAGATATGGGGAACCGCGGCAAAAACAAACCTTCAACACTTACAGACTTTACAAAATAAAATAATAAAAATCTTATATAACTACGACCATTTAACTCCTACAATTAAACTTTACAGTGAAACTAAACTATTGAATATAAAACAATTATACACACTACATACATGCATTTTAATTTATAAAATAATAAACAAAAAAGTTCACTCACATATAACGTTCACAACAAAAGGTAACAGTACAACACAGAAATACTCATCACGTCGCGCTGATCAACTTGTACTAACTAAGGCAAGAACTAATTACGGACAAAAAAAATATAACATTTGTGGGAGCACAGTTGTATAATAAAATTCCAATCGAGATAAGGAATTCAGAATCCATAAACATTTTTAAAAGAAAGTTAATCAACCACATAATTAAGGATAATTCATTTTTCTCGTAATAAGTTTAAAATGAATTACCAGTATTAAATTATACAACAGCGTGAACCTTTGTTACTTGGACCATACGGAATAAATACCATGTGTGGGTCAGATTAAAATAATTTATAATTGTCTACCGTCATCAGCAACTAGTTTACTTTTTGTATTTGTACAATAATTGTCAAGATAATTGTGTTTGTTTTAATAAGCTTTCTAAATATTGTTAAGTAGTGTAGTGTTCGTAGCGGACGACAACTTAATTTACTAACTTTATAATCTATTGTTATTATTTCTTATGTAAGTGACATTATGTGTTTTGAGTAAGAAATAAAGTTTATTTTAAACCGAAGATAAAGGGCACAGGACCACACAAAGTGACACTATTTAGAGGAGGCCTATGTCCAGCTGTGAACGTCAATTGGCTGATATGATGATGAAGATTGTAAGCCTATAATCTTCTACTATTTAGAAATACGGTTGTCATCAATTTAAACTTTACATCCTTGATGTCAAAAGAGGCATTGTCATTATATAACTAACTATACTTCATTGAGTTTCAGAAATTAATCGTGATGTTAAATAAAATAATTTTTAAATAAAATTCAAGTAAATAACCTGGGTGTGAATGCCTGATAATTAAATCACTTATAGTTTTCCCTGCGTTCAGCAGACTCCATATTTCTTTTATCAATATGCTTGCTTAGATAATTTACTTAATAATTCGATTTATTTTATTACCAGGGCAAATACCTGAGCACGGATACTTTCGAGGCCCACGTGTGGGTGATCGTCGGCAAGGAGGTTGTTATGTGCACAGACAAACGAATACTTTATATCGAGAAGAATAATGTTTTCGGCGGGTGGCAGGTGTGTACTTATTTGTTTTTGTTTTTCATGTTTTCCAAACGTCTCATAAATACCTAATTCACTAGAGAATGTCGTCTTCAATTGATGTAGGATAAAGATAAAGATAAAGAATCATTTATTGCATAACTGTGTACAAAGATCTTAGGCTAAATACATATAAATTGTTTCAACAGTCTACCCTGATCGGATATGCAAAATTATAACAAAAAGTAAATAAACAAGTAATTAATTATTGTTTTCCTAACTAATGGTTCTTTTTATTAAAAAAATCATTCAGATCATAGAATGCATTGATGGTTAACCATTTCTTTAAATCATTTTTAAATATTTTAACATTATCTAGTTTCTTAATATCTAGGGGTAAATGGTTATATACACGAATGCCAGTGATATACGTGCTTTTGGAGTACATGGCATTTTTGACTACAGGTAAATTAATGTTATATTTATACCTACTGCGTATATTATCCCTTGAGTTTGATTTTAATTCAAAATATTTCATGTTATTTCTTATAAATATACATAATTCCATTATATAGATGCTAGTAAGAGTGAGAAAACATTTATCCTTAAATACATTTCGCAGTGATTCAGTACTATGCATGTTATAAATAGTTCGTAGACACTTTTTCTGTAACACAAAAGTCGACTGTACGTTGGTGGAATTTCCCCAGTAAATAATACCATAAGTTAATATCTGGTATACATTTCCAAAATAGGCAGATCTAGTGACATTCTCATTTGTTGTTTCTGAAAGAACAGATAACGCATAGCAAGCACTTGATATTCTTTTATTTATTCTTTCAATGTGGGACTTCCAGTTTAAATGAGTGTCTATAGTAACTCCAAGAAAATTTATTTCATTAACAACTTCAATGGTGTTGGAATCTAGTGCTACTGATAATGTAGCAGGCTTTGTTTGATAGTTATGAAATTGTACTAGATTCGTTTTTGACAGGTTTACTTTTAAATTAATAGAATATAACCAATCAGTTACTGTTTTTAAAGTATCATTAATTTCTTTCTCATATGCTACACTATCATTACGTTCATTGGAGATAAAGATTGTAACATCATCCGCATACATAACACATAGATGGTCAATTATGTTAGGAAGCTCATTTACATACACAAGAAACAAAAGTGGTCCCAGAATACTCCCCTGGGGAACACCTATTTGTACAGTTTCGAATTTGGATTGAACTGTTTGGATATTTTTGTTATCCTTGTTATATGTTTCTATTATTGTAGCTTGTTTCCTATTATGCAAATAGTTTTCCATTAATTACCAGGAAGACTTGGACTTTTAATATAGCAAGATTACCAGACTGATTGATTGGGTTCTATATATTTCTTGTCCTTTCACAAAGGGGTTGGTGACGCAAGGGCCACTTCACCCCTTTATGAATATTTTGTTTTTAATTAAATTTTACCAAATAAACTATTCTTTTACATAAGTATTCAACAGTACAACAACTTTTTAATTAAAATTCAAGTACAACCAAAACTTGAATTATGATCTCTTAGCTAATTATTTGGCATCTGTCAATTGTTACAGGTTGTATGGACATACCTATGGACAGAGATCCCAGAAGTGCCAACGATAGTGAACCGAGGCGTATACATACCGACACTCAAGAAAAAAGTGTTCGGCATGTTCCCTACCACGGGCTCAGGCAAAGTGATATTCCTATACGACGACACGATAAAGAAATATTTGTTAGCGCAATGTCAGCGCCTTATGCAAAACCGTTGACATGAGGCCGTAGAAAGAATGACGCCTACTGAACACGTGGCACAGTTCTTTCTACTTATATTAGATTCTCGCACCGTAATGCTTACATTCGCTTATCACTTGAGCCTGCACCACCTCGGCCCCAGAGGTTTTCGCTAACTGTTCTACCTCGACCAGTGCTTTCTGGGACTTATACTTTTTTACTTGTATCGATGTCTGCCGTGGTAACAACATGTGAGTAAATAACTGAACATAAAAATGTGTACGCTTTTTATGTGCATAGCAAGATTTGCAACAATAATCAAATAATTTATTATATGGATTATATTTTGTAATTAACATAACTCAATAATTATGTTGGATACGATTTCAATTAACACATCATTAAGCAAGGTAACTTGGTTGTATGTATCCTACAGAAAATATGGAAGGTACAAAATATAAACATACCTTTTTTTCATTGTTTTTTTCACCAGTTAGCATTACAAAACGGCTAAGTTGAAGTCGTACTGAATATAGCCGAATTGTCTTATTAACGCATATTGTACTATAAATAATATTAAGAAAATAACGGCCTGTGAAAGACTAACGTGTAGAATTCATTGTCAAGATCTCTGATTGGCTGTTTAACAGGATGCCTGTCCCGCCTGTAGACACAATAGTAAAACAATGGGTATGTATCATATATGATACATGGGACAGGGAATAGGTTAAGGTTGAATCGGCCAAACAAAGCTTTTGTCAAGAAATATGCTTACCAAGAAGACAATATTTGTTCTGTTTTTACTCATAAGTTGATTATGTGTGCTTGTTATATTTTTATACGAATACTTTTTACTCATCAATATGTTGTGTGTCGAGCGAGTGTACTGTAAATGGTTAGTTTAACTTTTGTGTATTTAATCGATTTTGATTAATTTTTTCACTTATATTCGATGAATGTGAACAATGAACGATGTACCTACTGTAAAACTTTTATAAAGTAAAAATTTATAAATTAAATTTAGTTGTTGTAGATGAGATTAATATATTAATGTTAGAAATATTCAATACCATTTTTGCATGAGTTGTTATGCCGTTCAGTTATAAACGGTTACTGACCAAAGGATTTCCCAAAATGTTAAAACAATGCATCGCCATACTACATCACAAGTACCGTTTTCTATTTTATAAAGTAAATAGTATCACATAATGCATTTACGTAAATAAGAATAATATTTTGTAAGTTGTTACAAGATTTCAGTCTTCCGTTACCTACTTATTTATTTAACATTAACACAGAGTTTATTATATTGTTGTCGTTCAAATATTTATTGTCCGTATACATTTTTAATAGTATGAAATCGAATAAGTTACGTACAATAGTACCTACAGCCTCTTTTGAGACTTCGAATGTATTAATTTCATAATTTTACTGCATTTGTAATACGTTGTATTGAACGTAAAAGATGTTTATACTCAGTGAGTTTTGGGCTGTCAAAATTGACAGCTGTCAATAATTGAGTAAAGTTGAGCAATCAAATTCGCGGTCATATTGTATTTGCTTACGTATGTAGAGTATGTATCGTTGTTCACAAGTTTTATTGTAAGTTTCAATGTAACGAAGAACGAATCTTTATAAATCTCAAAAGTACATAATCATGTGTCGTTTTTGTTTCTCCGAAGCCTGTTAGTACAAACATTAATTTCAAACGATATTATGAATGCTTCGTGTAACACACAAACAAAATGTTTGATTACATGAAGTGGATGCTTTACTGAGGCCAATCCATACGAGTGCCTTAAATAATCAATGTTTAGAAATACCATGTTTATTTTATGTTTGTTTATCTCTAGATTATTTTAAGTTTCAGTCACACTGAAACAAGTGTTTTTGTTTGTAAACTAAGTTATGTTACTTTGAGTGCACAATAATGATATTTATATTGTATTCGCCAGTGTGCGCTAGCGTTATTCAGTGGCTTCGTGGTGTAAAATTTTGTTAATTTTTTTAGTCGTATTATTTTTTGTTGAAACATTTACGATTAACTGTGTTTAATTAGCTCTGAAGTTAACTTTGTTATTTTAGCTTGTTGCACAATTTACTTATTTCGACTTCGTTTTGTCTTGTTCAAGCTTGTGTAAGAACATTTTAAATATAAAATATATACAGAATATTATGGAGTTTTATTTTGAAAATCATTAATCTACCTTTTAATAATTTTAACTGTGTGGTGACGGAGTACGAATACAGTGTTTCACCATCCCATCTCATCCCATGGGTGTCGTAAAAACCGACTAAGTGACTATCCGTGAATATTATCTTTACGTAATGAAAAGAAGGAAATCTTGAAATTAAACCCCATACCAATCCGTCTGGCCAGCGTGGTATTGGTAGGCCAAGTATCCCTCCGTCACGGGAAGGAGCCCGTCCCTGCAGTGGGACATTAGTAGGCTGTTATGTTAACTAATTTTAAAAAAGCAAGTATTTGAAAGGATTCCAGGAGAATTGACCGTATAAACGCTGTACAGGTAATGAAAAGACATCGTATTGGTATCAGGTATTATTATCATTGGTAGGTTCACAAACTTACGCACTTATAATATTAGTAGGATGTAGCTGTGGCACATCAAACAGAAACACATCATACATCATGCGACATAACGTGATAGATACAACTCTGCATGGTGCTAAGATGTATTTTGCTAACATACATCAATTCGTATTACAAATAAAATTAAGTAAATAACATTAGTTAAGTTTGACATTTTTGCTTATACGAATCTCGCAATTGCGAATCCGAGTTGCGGCCGCGTTGAGTATCAGTCTAACAGTTGTGACTAAAATGACTAAGAAAGCCTGTGGCAAGAGTCCCATTTCACATGACTAGCCTTCTTCCTGCACCCAAAAGAAAACCCCAGCCTCGTGCTGTCACAATTGTTGACGATTATAACGTTGACGCCGTTCGTCGTCATTTATATAATTAGTAGTTTCTAAAGTAGGTATATATAGAGTAATATAGTAATATATAGAGTATATAAAGTAATTACAATCTTAAGAAAACTTATTGTTTCCTTAAAAAGTAATTGCCTTTTTCGTGGTCAAAAATCATCTTTGGCCAATGTTGTGAAAATCGTAGAATTTTATACAATCATGGAACCACAAAAGCGCAAACAATACCTACACCTCTGCTCATGAAGCTTAGCTATAAATTAAGGGACCAGCATTATACAAGGCTATTAAATTCTAAGGCATATCAAAAAGAACTCCGCATTACAAGAGAAATAATTAATTTAAATGAACATTTTAGAAAGCTTAGGCATATTTTTATTCGATTTTTCAAATTACTCTATTTCGACTAGACTAATTGAAAACGTTTTCCTAAAGGAATGCTAAACAAATTTTACCATGCTCGTTTCCGACATTAACATGCATTTCATCAAAATATGACCGGCCGCGGCATTGTCGAACGTTTTCTGTATTAAAACTTATTCTGTTATTTTTTCTTTTTATTTATGACAAACGTATTACGATTACAAATTTTTCTTTTCATTTTTCTAGCAACTAGCAATAAACAAAGAACTTTTAACTACCCATTACCGAGTTTTACGACACCTAGGTACAGTACGAAAAGAAATGGTGACATTTTGTTTCTTTACCCCGTCATGCCATTCATGTTAAAAATATTACCAACAAGAAATAATCGTCCATTACTCCTACGTATCTACAACAGCATCCCTCACAAAGGTTAACAGATAACTACCTACTTCCTACCTAGGTACATAAACGTATGCGTTATCTATCTTCTATTCATTCCTTAGACGCCTATTGAATATGGGTTCCAATTCATGATCTATAATATCCCAATAAAATGCGAAAGGACCAATAACCGTCTCTGAACGCTATAAATAACAATGACAAGTGACAAAATTGTGAAATCAATCAAATTTTTGTGGTATTGGGGGTATTGCCAATCACTGGACAGTTTTTGTGCTATAAATCATTATTCGTTTTGAACGTAGGTGCAAGCTTAAACTCTGTTTATACTTAGGTACTTAGTGCTTAGATCCGGCCAAAACCACTTGCAGACAGACTAAAGCAGCGGGGTATCTTTCAGGGGACTGCCTTTCAGGGGACTGCTTAGTGGTAGTATCACCAATCCATTGCATCTCGTGGATGTCGTAAAAGCTGACTATGGGAAAATTCGCTAGTACTTATCTAAAGAAATTCGACAGGTGGGATAAACATCGATTGGTTCTAGTCGGAAAGAGTCCGTCATGCCCTTAAAATTAACAGCCCTGTGTTGTGAAGTTTGTTCGGGTTTACCCTTATAAAATAAGGATTAAGTAAGTAGTATTAGTAGGCCAATTATCCCTCCGTCATGGGAGGAGGCCCGTCCCTGCAGTGGGACATTTATGGGCTGTTATGATGATTTATTAAAAAATGGGAAACTTGAATTGGAAACTTAAAAAGCGTAGATTACCTGCTAAAGATGGTAACACGTTATACCTACCGTCTAACTATAATATCACCTTACCACCAAAGATGGACCCGACCCGGATTCTTTAGAAACGATTTAATTTTTTAAATTACCTTCTTTTTCATATTTCTGATTGTTTTTGGTTTTCTGCAATATATTCATAACAGAGACGGAAAATGGATGTACTCGTACATTGTTGGAACTTAGGAAAGAAAGAAAAGACATTTTGTCATTATCGCCTTCTATTCGTAAAAATAATAATTATTACTAAATAAAGTAAAAACACTAACAAAATATCTACTATTTATTATGTAAAATTTGATCGTAAAGTAAATTCAAATGTGTTACAATCAAATGAAGTAATAATAAACGTTTTATATTCAAACAATAAAACGGATATTCAAGATGATAGCTTACGTATTACGATTACGGGTAATGACATCTTCAGTTTACGCACGTTAAAATTTAGGAGGCAACCGTTTCATTTAATATTATACCTACTCTTTGAATCGATCGGTTGTTTTGAAGAAAGGGTTTCGATGTCTATTATTATATCATTCTTTGACAGATTTGAGATCAAGCTTTAAATACAATAATATTACTAACAATAAAGACTGAAGTAAATTAAAACAAAATATCTATAAAGTGTGGTGACGGAGTAAGAATACACTGTGCATGGGATGAGATGGGGATCTCATCCCATGGGAGTCGTAAAAACCGACTAAGGGACTATCCGTGAATATTATCTTTACGTAAAAAAAAAGGAAAACTTGAAATAAAACCCCATACCAATCCGTTTGGCCAGCATGGTATAAGTAGGCCAAGTATCCCTCCGTCACGAAAGGAGGCCCGTTCCTGCAGTGGGACATTAAAGTTTTGGGTATTTTAGACATAGAGTCAAGTGAATTGTTGTATTTTGCTAGAGGCAAACTTAGGTTGATAGTAGTTTTGAGTCTTCAAAACTAGTTATATTAACCCAAGTTTTAGTAATTTTACAACGGCATTGTGGTACTTGAATCTGTTCCTCAGTCTGATTTAAGAAGGACATTTTCTATTGTTTCTCCATCACTACAAGGACGACCAAAATGTTGCAACATAACTTTTCAAAGCGCATGGGGACTGTTATGCAAGAGTTTCTAAAATGTATAGAAATACTTATTTTTTAAACATTTTTCATGTTTCATTTTAGTATTTTCTTCATAAATATCTGTGCATTTTAACATTTAAATAAAGAAAGTCATTAAAACCACTTAAAAAGGTAGATATTTTTATAAGAAAATAAGGTGATACAGAGATGAAAGAAAATCGCTATCGATATTAATCACAAGGTAAGTTACAACAGCTGATCCTGTTGCAAAAGGTTCCTGCCTCAAGGCAGTATAGCGCGCTCGTTAGGGACACGCTATGTTATTTATACAACGATGTGGGAATTCTTACGATGAGAGAGTTGTATTTTTATTTTATACTTGTTCTTAATATGTAAACTAAATAAAAAAAGGGTTATGAACAAAATTTATCATTAGGTACTGACATTTAGTTAGTAGAGATTCGTAAAACTTCCTAAATTAGGTACCTATTACCATTTAAAATATTTTAAACGCAAGTAAATTAGAACCGCCACCTGTTGCAGTTCAGTCATAATACGTTTATTTAAACACAAATGTAAATAATACAGAAAAGTGACAAAGTTGTATAATGAAACCTATCTATAAACTTATATTATGAAGCAGAAACAAAACAATTCCATTACTTACTTATTCCTACGTATGGAAAACTGCAATCGAAACTGCAATAAAGATGACACTGTTCCAATAGGTATCTACAGCAACTTCGTACATTTCGCTAGAGGAAAGTTAGAAACTAAATATTTATATTATAATTCTATAATCCAGTCTTATTCTAAACGTAAGGCGGTACGCACCCTATAGTTTTGTAATTATCTACAGGCGACATATTAATATTCTTAGGTAAGTAATTTATGCTCGATGCGTGCCTAAAAAAATTGACATATTCATAACAACCCATTAATGTCCCACTGCAGGGACGGGCCATTAACGGAGTGATACTTGTCTATGTAGGTAAATCTCACCAGCTTTCAAATATCTGCCAATATTATATTATATCGACTTTTATCGAGGAAGAAAGAAAGTATTATTAACTATTCTTAGTCTGTCATTACACGCATAACGTTAGGGATATGTAAGTGTAGGTACCTATAATAAGTACCACGAAAATAGGATCTGTACCCGAGCCTATTTGTACTAAGCTTTAGTGTGTACTGGGCGTTATTACCTACTTGTTGCTAACTCTAATGTAACTTTATGTAATCGCAGTTCAAATGTAGTCATTGTACTGTAACTACTAAAACTTTTCAGATGGGACAATGGCATCAACGGTTAAGTGTTGACGTAAAACTTTTGTAACAATGTTTAGTTTTTTGTTACTTACACTACACTACTTTCTACTAATTAACGTTACTTTTTTTTACTATTTACATTTTATTGTAGTTTTTAAGCAGTAAAAAAAATTTATCTGTTAGGACTGCACTAGGAGTAGAGCATCGATTGTCACAGTAGGTTTTATTTATTTATTTTGGATTTCCAACAGTTATTACATTTTATATAAAGAATTTTTTGTACAATCAAGGTTAGGTTTTAGTTGGAAAAAGATTTTCGGTATTCGACCTTCTTACTACGCTTGACAGAAAGTTTTTTTGAGAAATAGACTAAACCAACGTATCTATTTAGCCCTTAATGTAGTGTTCGTGTTCATTCATTAGTATATTATGTTAATAAGAAGACATATCAAAATCTAAAGCGCTGAGACCGCCTTAGATTTTTACCGTTTTTTTAAAGAAAATTTATTCTTTACCGTTGAATCGCACATATTCTTAACACGCTTATAATAAGCTACAGCGAAATCTGTAGGTAGTCATGCTAATTCTAACCAACAGGGTATCATAAGTTAACATAAAAACTTTATCTAGGACTTATTTAAATATAATATCTAACAATTGTACAAGACCTAAAGTATCCTTTCTCTTCAGATGGACAAAGATGTCCTCAAGGATAGAAACGCAAGTATACTTTAGAGAATCGCTTTAATTTCTTTTAGGATCAAAAACGTTTTCCTCTGGTTAAATAAAATTGTATGAAGTGAATTTACTCTATCTAATTAAAATGATTTCTTCAATTATAAATTCCGTTTGTGAAGGGAGATGGTTGTACAAATTAACAGATAGAATATTTTAATCTTTGATTTAAGCATTACACCTTGTAATTGTTCTGAATTTTATTAAATTAATCTCAAGGGAGTATGCTATGAAGTGTAAATTCATGATTGGAAACGTGAATGGCTTTGTTAATTATTAAGTTTATAAATAAACGTTTGTGTAAATATAGGAATCATTCAATTGTACGTCTACAATTTCAGTAGGTTCCGAAACTAGTATGCACACAAAAATATAAATAAATATAAAAAAATGAGTGATATACATAATGTTAATACAAGAAATAGAAAGAAACTTGCTGTTGTCCACACTAGGCTTCATAAAATAAGTAATTCTTTCGCTGGTAATGGTATTCGTTTTTATAATAAGCTCCCAAAGGAAGATAAAGAATTGTCAATTAATAAATTGAAATCTTTCATTAAACATAAGTTAATATTGAAATCATATTACAGTGTAAAGGATTACTTAAACGATAAAAATGCCTGGATCTGAATTGACATGTTTTCTTAATAAAATATTTGTGAAGTGATCAAGAGCGATAGGAACCCAGCAGAGTTTCTTGTGGGTGTCTTCTCTGTCATGGTAGTCTTCTGAACCCTCAGTAAACTTAGCCGTTAAGTTAGACGTGCATAATATGTAATCACTATAAAAACTCTGACGTTCATAAGTGTCATTGACATGACTTATATGAAATAAAATATTTTTTCATTTTCATTTTTTCACCTTTCGCTTACTTGTACTATTAACTTTTTATTTCCTCTTTACGCAAAAAATGGTTTGTTTTTCATCTCAATATGGTATTTTTGGGTTGGTAGAGATAACTCTCATAACCATCAATGTATGATATGTTACAAGAGTTTTCATTATTATAATTTAATGGGGTTGCTTTTTTTGTTTGGCCTTAGTTTTGACTTTAGAGTCAATGGACATGCTGTGTTTATTTATTTATTTAATACATAAATAATAGTTATTTCAATACGTATTTTATATGTGTTGAGATGTTGATTTCGTTAGCGTTCCTGCACACGATGCCGTCACCGCGCCGTTGCCGCGCCGGCGCCGCACAGTTACACCGTAGATACGAGTCGCGCGAAGCCCGCCACCGCGCCGCCTCCGCGCGCGTTCCCCCTGTTTGATCAATTCCGTAAGACCGTACGTTCGTACGCGGCCGGTAATGTAATGAATCAAACAGACAGTGGGGGACAAGCGCGAGTTAAGGAACCCCAATATAGCCAGATTAGCTTTGTAAGCAAACCTGACCGTGCACTTTAACATACGATGTACGGCAATAGCAATAATGCTTAATTATCAATAAATTAGTATATAAGATCATAGAAATGTAAAAGTAATAATTATTGTTTATTTAGTCTTAATATACTGTCACTGTGTTCATTTAAATAAATATTTATATTCGTATTTTTTTTTTTATATTCGTTGCCGGCGCGGCAACGGCGCGGTGACGGCATCGTGTGCAGGAACGCTTAACCAGTTTTTACGAGACTATCAGGGAGAGAAAGATTGGTGATAGAATACAATCTAGTACTTACGTTACGATAAAGACCGCTATACTGTTAGATGTCTTTTAATAAATAAATTATAAACATACACAAAACACATACGATGACTAACATAGTAGGATGCGTTGTAAATATCTACACAGAACAACATATAGCTGGGTCGCTCGGTATTACATAACCACTAGAGTTTGTGGCGTATTATTATGCTGACACTAATATTATGGGAACAGCTAACACGTGGGAACTATTTGTTCACAAGCAAATCGCATATGTATTTGAAGGTACTATTGGGTACTATTATGTTGAAGATTTTTATGATATAATCAAGCAATTTAGTCGTACGAGCAAGCTAATCTAGAAAATTGGAATCTTAACAGTCAGCTTTTGGCTAAGTTGTACCTACTTAGTTTGTACTGAAAAGTCTCTGAGCTTGGTAATATTGATGTGTTAATGAAAATGTGTCATGGGGTAGAAAATTCCTGCAACTATGCTTCTGCTGCCTTTAACAACCGTAGCGCTAACTTCTCTCTGACTTAATACTCAATTCTTTATTGCGTTCCACAACGTTTATACAGGTACAAGCTGGTAAAGTTAACAATGGTTCAAATTGTGGACCCTGTCGGGCACAGCATAGTGTAGGAGAGAGGACCAATGTGCATCGTCAAGCAATAGATTGAGCACTATATTTTGAAGTATTTATGTCTTTTGACTTATTTGACTGATTAACATACCACAAGGAAGATGATTTTTAACCATTAACAAGGGGCAATAATATGGTCGCTCAGCGACAACGCCCATAAACGGATTAACAAAAAAAAATCCATAAACAAATAGGAACTCATTTCATTACCAGTTTCTGATATAATACCTAAACTAAAAATTTACTTCAGTTTAAAAAAACCTATAGAGTTTACATCGAGATCAAATACATCGGAAAAGCATCCAACTGCAAAACCTTCCGGTCCACGTAGCGAATAATTGTACAAAAACATTTTTACAAGTGAGTTTGTATAGTATCTCGTCGAGACTTGCGGCAGACATGCAACATGTTACTATGTTATGATAGCGGTAACATTTGGTCCGAACCACGCAGACACCTAAATATGCTCTTATTATATGCATCTGTTTTGTTCTATTAATATAACGTTTACAACTATTACGGTCATTATTACATATAAATACTAATATTAGAAAGACAAAGAGGACTATTACGATAATGGTGGGATGTGCAGATATAAATATGACAGATCTAGACATAGTCATAGGCAATTGAACTCCCATTTCAACATTTACTTACCATAAAAAAAAATTAAATCAAAGATAGTAAGAAAAGCTCCTACATCACTGCCCAATAAAATAGGTCAAGCAAACTGAAAAAATGTTATGTTGAATGGAATACTATAATACGTTGATATCCTACTTAAACTTTTGACACAGGGAATCCTAGTGTGGAGACCAGAGATGTATCACAAATAAGAAATACTGTTTTTCGACCAATAAAGATATTATTATTATTATTATTATAAGCATGTCAATTCTCGTACCTTAAAATCGTTAAAAATACGGTTAAGTTAACTTTTAGTTGTCAAATTACCTATTGTGTGACAATTTTACATCTAACAGATAACTTAATCGAATTTTCAACGATTTTAAGGTACGAGAATTGACATGATGGATAAAAGAATCTCACCTTGCAATGCTAGCTCTAGGCTGTAAGCAATCCCGGAACTATTTGCAGAAATAATTGACTGCATCGTACCTATCTACACAACAGGTCAATGCATCCCACTGTTACTCCTCCGTACTATTTATATATCATTACCTTCCTATTAGTTTTTATCGATCTCCTTTGCTTGGGTGCAATATTATGTGAAATGAAACATGTTACGACTATTAGAAAAGCTTTGTTGTATACCTATTACCCTACATTATAACTATTTTCATTTAAAGTAGAACCTATGAAATTGCCGTTTTGTATGAAGATTTTATCTGAAGTTTGTTTTTTCATAATAACGTTTTCTTGGATTTTTCAATAATTATTAAACTTAATAGAATGTTTGGTATAAGTAATGGCGCACATTTAAGCTACCTGTTGTGTTTAAAACACAGAAAAAAAAAGTATCAGAGAAGAAGTTAATATCAGCTTAGAGGTTAATGCGTGCTTGAACGTTTACGTGCAGGTGCTTCAATCCTTCGTGACGTAAAAGCCCAGAAATAATTAAGCCTTTTCCTGTCACGAGCCGCTAATTTTATAATTAATCTCTTACTAGACCTTTATCATTCCACCGTGCATGGCTGTCGTGTACGAGGTCGCGCGTTCGAACCCCACGCAGGAGATCAGGGACAGTGCTAAGTTCGACAGAAACGGTGGCGCAAGAAAAAATTGTGCATTGTGCAAAAGGAAGGATCAAATTAAAGTTTTGTCTCGACCTTGTTGCAAAAAATACATGCGCGATGTCAAATCTGTTGTGTGTGGAATGTTAAGAATTTTAAAAAAGAAGGTAGTACATTGGCGAAAGTTAAATGTAAAAAACCGTACCCAATTACAGGCGTGAAGAAAGAAAGAAAAAGGCGATATGCTATTCTATATTGTAATAATATAAATACGCAGTATCAGCACATAACAGAACATTGTAAAAATAAAATAAAGCACAAAGACTAAAAATAAAGATAGATTATATAAAGAACATAAACGATAACAAGATAGAAAGATAACATTAAAAGAACATTAAAGAAAATAAAACTAAAAACAACTTAATTTGAAATAAAAATTGAAACAGGCAAACACTGTCCCTGATCTTCATGTTAGGGGTAACATAGCTGTAGGGTTTCATAACCGTACAAAAAAAAAAAAAAAAAAAAAACCCCACGCAGGATAATTTTTTTTTTATATGATGGTAGGCAAGCGAGCCAGCAGGTCAACTGATGGTAAGTGATAACCGCCACCCATGGACACCCGCAACACCAGAGAAATCACAGACGCGCTGCCGACCTTTAAGAAGGGAGTACTTTCGTTTCTTGAAGCTTCCCAAGTCCGGAAACGTAACGTTCCGTAACGGTCCGGAAATATTGCCCCAGCGAGCTTGTGTGTATGATCCACAGATGAGCTTAAATGTTGTTTGTGTCGGTCAAACTTATTTTTGGCAAAAAATCTTCATGACACAGGCCAGGAGATGTTTTTTTTTAAATAAAATAAAAAGTGAATAAAATAGAAATTGAGGGCTATTTTATATTTACTTTTGATGAATTTCGTTTTTGATAAGAAACATAATATTAATGTCTTATAACTTGTCATAATGTTATCTGTGTAAATATATTTATGTTTGAATGTACATTTATGATCTAACATAGACAGAGACATTAACCTCTCATGAGAGTTATTAATGGCGTTACGATTTGACGCCGTAACCCGCCATCAATCCTCTTCGTAAACTATCGGTAAGCTCGATATACATTGACGGTTCTCTGTTAATATTACATGTTTAGTTCTGTAATAGAAAAGCAATGGTTGGTAATTTTTTTTTGAAACGTCACAATCAGCAAGGTATTTCTTGATAGGTCCACATTTATGGCGAAAGTAAAAGTGTCCATTAAAGGCTGTTTTATGGTCTGAAACAGATTTGTAAGTAAGTAAATAGTTTATGGATTCGGATTACACATGACATGGTCATTAAAGGTTATTATTACATAGTACCTTGGATTCGTGGGTTGATTAGGAACTTTTGGCTTTATAATATCCCATAAATACATGGGTTTTATTACACTTACCCGCTGATAAGTAGAACTTAAATCTTAAGCCTGATATTCATTTGAACTCAGATTTAATATTGACCTTGGTGACCTTACCTTAGTGACATAAAGTGTAATAAAATTATAAAACAATGGCACATACTTAACTTTATTAATTTTGTATCAAAAGTATAAATACTCAGTTTGATTGTCTTCGATAATATAGGTAACTGAAATATATTTTCTTCCATACCAAGGCTTTTTTTTACGCTGGACTTACAAAATGAGTGTGATCGACCTTTGCAGGAAGGAAAAACTGGACAGAAATTCCTATATTAACGCATCTGCCTATTATGGTATTGTTAACCTAAGTTGCACTTTATTGCACGATAATTAAGTTTCTGTACTCAGATATATAGAGTACATTATTGAATGGAAGTAAAACTCCAAGTTTAACACAAAGCCTGTGACTTTAACTTAAAGACGTCACAGTTTAAATATCACAAGCCTTTAGCATAAAAATGTATAAAATTGCGTAGGCTTCTTTGCACAGAAATGTTGTAATATCATTCCGATACGCACAATTTACTGTCGGCTTATAGATAAGATATCTAAATATCCACATAAGGAATCAATTGACTGATTTTGAATTACTTATACATGATAAGGTCAGGAGTGCTTTTCTAGTTATTAACTACTTACATTTAAGTATAATGGTGGGACGGTAAAAGGTTACTAGATACCTAGTTCTTATCGGGTTTTTCTTGTCCTACTGCAGAAACATACTTCATTTAGTAACGGAAGTAAAACTTTGTATAATAATACCACGTTTATCAGGCGATTTAGTCTGGCTAGGTTTACCAGCAGCAACTACTTGATATAGAAAATAATGCACCACCTCTTTTAGCCCCAGTGTTAAAAAGTTTAAAAGCATTCTGACGACCACTTTGGCGTAGTGGTTATATAAAATGACTGCTACGCCTCCGCGTAGCCTCGTAGCTAAGTCTCGGGTTCGATTCTATTTACAAAAAAAAAAGTATATATTATTTATATTTATCCGTTGTCTAGTACCCATAGTACAAGCTCTGCTTACTTTGGGACTAGATGGCGTTGTGTGAATGTGTGAGGATTATTTATTTATTATTTTACAATTGATTTTACTAGGACAGTAAACGGAACTACTTATTAGAATGCACAACCTTTATAGTATGTTTATGAAGAATGATGAGGTGTTGTAAAGATATTGAATGTGCCAGATTATTGAGTACAGTAAAGAGGAAATTTTGCATTTTTTTTCTTTACTTACTTCTACAAAATTGACTGTATCCTATGTTCACGGACATTCGCGGACATCTGTACACAGCGCCATCTGTTCCCAAAGTAAGCTAAGCTTAACCTGCTTGTGTTATGGGTAACAGAACAACGGATAAACGTACTTAAATACTTTTTTTTTGTAAATATATACATATTATACATACAAAACACTCAGACCAGTGCAAACAATCATGTTCATGCACACAAAGATTAGCATTGAGCGGGAATCGAACCCGAGACCTATGCGTAGCAGCCATGCTATAAACCGACTACGCCACAGAGTAACTAGTGAACTCTGAATAGTTCAATACTTAGTTTATTTAGAGCGCCAAAATTTCAAATAGTGTTTTATTCTTCGGTTGCTTTTCTTCTCTTTTCCGGAGCGAAAGAGGCAACAGTTTTCCAAGCGCCATACTTGAAATGAAGCACGCTCGGCGTGTAAACCGAAAAGAAGTACTTAATTAAATAAAATATTCTTAGTTTAATATTAGTTTATTTCAAATACTTATAAAAATACCATAATTGCTTCATAACTTGGAAATGTAAAATAACTCAAATGCTTCATAATGTGGAAAACATCTAAGGAAAACAAATACACGTAAAGCACGTTACGCCAAGCACTGACAGCCAATGCTAAATATTTTACATACTGCGTGAACATTCATTCATCTGTTATGAAAGATAAACTACATAGTGTAATACAATCGAAATTGCACTTTAGCTACGTAAATATAGAGACGTTTTTCAACTAAGTTTACGAATTTAGAGAACTAGCTGTAAGAGTTTTATCCGTGTGGTGACCCAGTAAAGAATGCATGGTGTATGGTGAGCAGACTTAGCTCGCAAATATTCCTTCTTCACGAAACTACCTCCCTTGGACTTCACAATACAATAAATTCACTACTTTCTCCCTCAGCCTAATCAGGCTGAGGGTTGTGAAATCTCACGACACCCATGGGGGTTAGTAACTATTAAAAATTGTAATTATTTCTGGCATAGCGTATACGTAGAGCATTCACAATTACTTAATTAGAGTGAAAAGAACGTTATGTGTAAAATAAAGTTTTACAATCCAGGTTTACGTTACATACAAACTCACGCCTAGTTACCATGGGGTAGGCAGAGATTACGCCAACGAGCTCCAAGTAGTAGATATAATGAGTACAATCCTTGCATTTACAGAGTTTTGACATATTTTAATATTATTTGCAATCACTTCTGTCGCTCATTACCTAGATGGCTATAAGCCATCATATAATGAAAATGAAATCGGATCATATCAAACAAGACAATTGTTTTATACAAGTACGGTGTATAGATAATTACAGTTGTCAAGTGGTTTATGATGGATTATTTTTCGAGCGTTATGACGCAGTATCTCGTGGAAAATAAATGATTTTTAATAACTTATCGAGTTGGGAGTTTATTTGATTGTTGTGGTCAATTTATTATTGCAAAGTTTTTTGATTATTTACATTTTAGGTGATGGATAACTTATTGTTGTAACCCCATTTTATTCATAATAATACCTTAACGTATGTATCTGAAGTATACTAAACTAAACGCTAAATTATATTTTTCTTTACATAAGTTACCCATTGCGGTATTCTCTGTTTCGCGGAGACTATAAAAAAAAATCAATCGAATAGACATTAAAAACCGCAACTGTAAAATGTAAGCAAACATTCGCACACAATTTGAAATTGTTTTTGAAAGAAATGAAAAAAAAAAACAATGGGAAGAAACCACCATTTCGTTACCTTAGTGGATGTTATTTTTACCATATAATATCACTAACTCAATCCGTCTGACTAACATGGTACAAACTGCCTAAGTTCAACGTCATCTCAAAAGAAGGCTCGTTCCAGCAAATAGGCTACTTAAAAACTGGCAAAGATTACCTGACCATTAATGCAAATAAATATTTATAAGCCGATAAAGTAACCACAATTTCAAATAACATTCCTTACAAGTGAACTAACATTGTAACAGCATAAAATTAATAACAAAACTCAACCAGAGCATAATGCAGAACCATATACTCACTTTAATATGACATACATTCTAAATCAGATCCCCTATTAGAAGTTAACAACCTATTCCTGAGGCATTCAATGATCCAAGTATATGCGAGCATAGAATCTACAGGTGTCTACGCAGGCTTAGTATATCTCTAAAGAGCCTTTCTCAAAGGATTACTAACTGTTTACAACTACGTCCTAACATAACAATGTATTTATTTCTGGTTTTGTTTAGAGGAAATATGTAAGTAGGTTGAGATTATAGTGTTTGGATTGTAATTTCAATTTTGTTTAATAATATTTCGTTACTTTTACCATATTTGTGGTGACACACATATAATAAGACATTATATTAATAAAACATAAGTATGTAAATGGGTTAGCCTTTATCTGTGAAGTTGTACCGAACGGATAGATAAAGATATTACTGAAGCAGGAAAAGGCGAGTTTCTTTTATTGAGCTTTCTGAAGCTTTTCCTTCTACTATTTTCTTTTAACATTGTTGATAGAGTGTTATAATTATCAAATCTTCCCATAACTCTAAGTAGTATTCACAAATAATTACACCTTTCATATAAATACAGTAAAATTTTTACACCTCTACTTGGAAGTGCAAAAAGCAGATACAGCTAGTTACGAAATGATAAGTCATGTTAATATCACGCTAGTTTATTTATCATATAAATAAATAATGTTTTTTAGTCCGACACAGATAGACCTAAAAGCTAGTGAACTGGGAAGGCAATGAGAAAAACTGGTAAACAATACATTATACAATACATTATATAAAATAACGAAACTAATTCAAGAAGTCAAATTATCTTTGCGAATCGTAGCCGTCACAGCTCCTGGCAATAAGTTCGTTGTAAATAAAGCTAAGCCATTTCAGTATTACTGTCAATCAACTTATTGCTTAACATTCCAATTATTTACTTCATTTTGAATACAACATAATATTGGACGTCAACGTGACATAATGATATTATAAAGATTTCGTAGAAAATCCATTGGCTCGTAACATTATACTGTGTTCTATTACAATTACGTTCAGGTAAGGCGATATCTCCATTGGGGAATTGATGTTTTTATTGAAAGAGAAACTCCATTAGTTTTTCTGTGTTTTCCTCAACATTCTACCTTTTTCATATTTGTCATAATATTTATTATTCTGAAGATAACCTAACTAGAAAATACGTAGTATTTTTAATAATATTTCTCTAGGGATGTAAATATTGACTATAAATTAATGGCTGCAGTAAGTGAATAATACAAAAACATTATATCATGTGAAAGTATATGAGACACAGAGTAGGTATACATATTATATGTGATAATTAAAAAAAAGTTAAAGCTAATACACAGTTTTTAATTTTGATAAATTACGAATACAAAATATTCCCTCTCTCGTCTAAAAGAAAATAGATAAAGACGAAGAAGAAAAACTCTAAACGATCGGCTTTAGAATACAATTCGCTTTGTACTCGCCTTCCATATTGTACCCGTAATAAGAGATCCGACTGATTCCATAGTTCATAGGTACAATTGTATACATAGTTACAATAGACCCCCATGATAGGCACAGCATTATTATGAAAAGGGGATACAATTTTCAACACAATTTACATCGAGGATACTACTATTTCATACCCTTATACATAGGATAAATTTAAAGTTTTATAATACAAAAGTAAATAATAATACTTGTAATTAATAAATACATAATAATACTTTACATATAAATTACTTAAATTAGTTTTTTGCAGTAAGTTATCAAAAGAACGAAACACAAGGGAAAATTATTTAAGCAAAGGATTTGAATCTGTGTCGTCTGAGTGAATGCAACAGACGCCTATGCCGCTAGGTCACCCGAGTCCTTGTTATCAAAATTAAAAAACTTGTACTAAAATAAAAATAAAAAACTTTTAAATCTTCATCACAGTACATACGTTGTCTAATGCCTTTTAAATTCTACCTGCTCCAAATTGACCTACTTGCAGGTTTGTGCTCCTCTGGTGATGAAGATGCCCATGGATTGTTAAAGGCTTTGTTTCGAGTAAGGAATATACGCTTACGTTTCCGGTTAAGAGATAGGTAGAACAAACTTTTCAAAATAGTTAACACATTTTTGAGACGTAGGTACTTATAATAACTCCGTGTGGTAACGGAGTAAGAATACAATATGTCAGTCATCAATATGTCATCTCATCCTATGGGTGTCGTAAAAACCGACTAAAGGCCAACTGTGAATGTTATCGGTATGAAATAAAAAGAAGGAAAACTTGAAAATAATCCCTATACCAATCCCTCTGGCCAGCGTGGTATTGGTAGGCCTGACTGGCTTGTAATAAAATTGTAATGTATGTTTTCAGTTACACATTATTACAAGACATTTTCCACCACTAAAAGACATTTTACAAAAGCATTCTAATCATTCTTGTCACATATTCATAATTCGAAACGTAAGTCAAACTCTTTACAAGTTTCAAAAGTTTAAAAAAAAAGTTGTTTTATTCGTAAAGTTTAACGCGCGAAGGTTGTTGCGCGCATACTGTCCCGCCCCAGGGCGGCTAGTGGGCGGAGCGGACACCTATATAAGCTTTTGCATGGTTCAAAACTTTGTTATTATTGAATGCGCGCGATCATACCCAAGACGTGACTCCTAGTATTCAGTAGTGAAGTTCTCGTTCCCGTATTCAACATAAAGGTGAGTACTTGATATGCTCAAACTTAAACACTCATAAATTGATATGAAAATTTTCTGATTTGAATATTTCTTACGTGTTTTTAAAATGGAATTAGAGTTGTATATTTTACATTTTTATACCTATAGGGTTTTTTTAATCATATGGTCATAAAGATAAAAAAAGCTTGCTACGTGAAAGGAAAATCATACCAATATTTTAACACTATCAGAAAAAGCCAATTTTATATTTTTAATTATGACAGGATTATATAAACTGAAAAAAATTCACGTGTAATGCCACCTTTTTCTTTATTGAACTGCGATTAATATAAAAAAAAATAAAAAACGCGTAAAAAGCTGGAAAAAATATAAAAACAATTAACTTTGAAACAGTAAGCTCGTAGATATTCTGCTTTAAATTTTTACAAGCTGTATTAAACCTAGCACACCACACATAAATTTTAAAAAACTTAATTGATATACCCAGCAGGAAATTGCATTAGATTCTAAATAATGATTAAGAATAACTATGTCCTAATATTTACAATTTTATCACAATAGTCATTATGTAACGTGCGTTAAATATACTCGTAGATATCTACTTAAAATCTAATTTCATTTGAAACAAAACTTAAATTAATAAATTTAATTGACCAATTAAGTAAATTAAGTTTATTGAAATAACAAAACTTTAAAACTTGTTTATCGAAATGTTAAAATATTAATACACAAAATAATACGATCACTACGTATATCTAAGTAACTTTTAATTTAATTAAGATTTCTTATAAATATA
This sequence comes from Schrankia costaestrigalis, assembly GCA_905475405.1. Lineage (NCBI taxonomy): Eukaryota > Metazoa > Arthropoda > Insecta > Lepidoptera > Erebidae > Schrankia > Schrankia costaestrigalis. Next base: position 7,095,706 of record FR997830.1, read on the forward strand.
AATGGAGTAAAATTTAATTTCCGTGTGGTGACGAAGTAAGAATACAATATGGCACTAACTCATCTCATCCCATGGGTGTCGTAAAAACCGACTAATGGATATCCGCCAATATTATCTTTACAAAATAAAAAGAAGGAAAACTTGAAATTAAACCCTATACCAATTCGTTTTGGTATTAGTAGGCCAAGTATCCCTCCGTCACGGGAGGAGGCCCGTCCCTGCAGTGGGACATTAATGGGCCTGTATGAAAATTTAATGTTGTAGGAATTTACTCAATAAGCTTTTATAGATTTTGTTATTGAAAGTGTCTTCAAACCTTTTCCAAATGTGTCTCAAATGATAGAAACGTTTATCTGTTGCCGCCTTGTATTCTTTGAATATCGATTTTATATGAAAAGTAACGCAGCAGGATTCGCTTTCAGTATTCCATATAAAAAAAAGTATTGTACTTTTATATAAATTATGGCTTCCATTGAGTTTCAGGGTATGTTAAGACGATGTTATAAAATGATAATGTAATAAATTTTCTTTAACACCGTAGCACAAAAGATAGAACCCTTACAATGTTATGTATTGTTCCAATATATCTCATGTTAAATAAAAAATAATACACCTTTTAAATTTTTCCGAAAACATATCTATTGAAATACAGGACAATAGGTTTTTTTTAGCGTAGGATGAACTTGCGTGTCTGTTAAAAATTAAGGTGAATTTCTACCACAAATATATTTAATGTAGTCGATCATCTCATAAATATCAATTATTGTAACTTCTCAATTTGACATATTCAGAGTAAATGTCAATTGAAAACTTTCACTAAAATGAGTTTATGAATAAAAAAATCAATATCAAAAAAATTAAAAAGTTACCATAAGTTATCTAACAAAAAGTTATGAAAATTTTGGTAATTTAAAGGCTGCCGTGTAAACTATTTGCTTAACTTGCTGTAAATATACCTTATGTAGATTAAGTAATAAAATTTTAAGGCTACTTTGCTAAAGTTTTTTTAAAATGTACAGAACTAAAGTTAATTAAGAAGTAAAATAAATTAATAAATAAAATAAAATCTAATAATGGAAACTAATAAGGTTTACTAAACTAGTACATTCTTTATTGTAAAAACTTTTTGTCAGTAAGGAATTCGGTGACATTATAATATGCCTTACTTATTAATTCATTCTTTATTACCTTTTTAAAAGATGGCATTGGTAATTCCCTTTCACTCTTTGGTAAATTATTATACATAATTGGGGCCATGCAGTATATACTTTTACGGAGTAGGGCAGTTTTAGCAGCCTTCAAACAAAGACGCATGTTGTCTCGTCTTTGGCGTTGCACAACTTCGTCCAAACGTGTAAATCGATTAGGATTTAATTTTACAAATAAAGCAACTTCTAATATGTATAAACAAGGTAAAGTTAAAATTCTATGTTTTTTAAAATATGGCAGGCAACTATCAATCGGTTCGAGTTTGAACATAGCCCTTATACAGCTTTTTTGCGCTTTAAAAGCTGTTTCTCTTTCAGTAGAATTTCCCCAGAAAATAATTCCATACCGGAGGTGGGTTTCTGCTATACCGTAGTAAGCAGTAAGGAGCGCCTCTATATCTACTGTTGCTGACAATTTATATAATGCATATGCAGATTTATTAATTTTTTTACAAAGTGTATTAATATGTGTTTTCCAATTTAGGCTTTTGTCTATTTCGAGACCTAAAAATTTTGTAGTTTCAACAAAAACTAAGTAGTAATAAAATTTAGTAATAGTTTGATTAAACTATTTACAAGGCAATAGTGGAATACGGGTCTGTGGAACAGGATTTTACGAACACGTTATTGACGGGCACAAAGGTCACCCAAACTTACAAAAGTCATTATTCTGTGCACGCAAATAATGGTTCCCTTTGGTACTCTAACTCATTTCCCATGATGATGTTTCAGTAGTATAATTTAACCCCAACTATCAAATAAATCAGAAAAGTTGTGTTAAACCAATGTTTTTAAGACTTTGAATTCCGTACTAAATACAGTTTAACATAAATAAAACTAAGTGAAGATGTTAAAAGCTCTCGACCTTTGACAAATTAATTGCTTTATTGCCGTACTAATAAGTAGAGCCTACTAATAAGTAGTAGCCTACTTTAGGAAATAACGTAAATGCGAAGTCAGAATATTTTCCGCAATCTCAGAGTGGTATAATACATTCAACTAGTGGTTTAGCGTCGGCACTCTACGATTTTAATCGGATTGATTATATTAAGTGCCAACTATTTCGGTACTCTTTAAATAAATTTTTCGTTGTTTGGTAAATCATTTTTAATAGCTGTAACATAGCAATTTTTTCGTTTTATTTACTCACCGAATGATTAAGTCGACACTGGTTTTATAATAAATGCATAAAAACTCAATACTTTACAAATATAATGCTCGAATCTCTACAAAAATGTCTGGCAGAATTATTAGAAGATAGATCTAAATTACCCGTTTCTAATAGAACATCGGATATTGTTCACATAGATAGCAATAACTTTAACCAGTATAATTATTTTATAACTTAAAGCATGTGATCCCTTTTCATCCCCTAGGTGTCATAGATTAATAAAACCCTAGTATTCATGAAAGCAGAAAATTCAAAGGATGACCAATGCTAATCCGTCTAGACAGCGTGGTTCATATTACTATCTATCTATAAACGAAACCCTGCATTAGAAAGCCAGCGCTTTATAGCCAATAAATGTAAGGGTTACATTTTTACTTCTTAGCAGCGATAAGAGAATTAAATTATTCAATCATATTAATGATTTTAATTTTTTTATACGTAGGAAAAAGACTACATAGAGAGATACACAAGTAGACAAGAGTGTTTTCAAAATCAATAACATATTGCAATTTTATTATATGAAGAGTGGCTTTCATTCATGCAATAAATCTCGATATTGTTTATGGAGAGTCATAATTACAGGCCATTTTTACTTGCATTTGGATCAGATGTATAATGGTTATTCAGGTAATAAAAGATAAAAGTTATTAATACAGAATATAGTAGATGCATTTATTGATATGAAAATTACTTGTAAAAGCACTGTTTTTTTATCCCCAGCTTATAAATTAAAATAATCATAATCCCTCTCCAGGGATTGACTACTGACTCCAGTGATAAGGGGAAACATGGCTTATTAAACTAATACCACGGTCTCCAGGCGCATTAGTATAAGGTTTTGTGTCTTTATTTTGGTTTTCGTGACTTTTATGACATTATGTAAGTGATTTATTTACAACATCAATTAAACTAACACAACGTAATACAGGTTCGTTATAATCCTATGTATTATACAAACAATTGTCTAACTTGATATTCTAACTCTACGATATGTCCTAAATATTATGCGTCTCCCGTGCACATGTTATATACCAATTACTGCGCCACCGAGTCAGTTGAAGTCTAGGTTAATCAGATAAGGATACATGTACGAAAGCGGTGAAATCTTTTCTCCTTGGCTCTAGTTTTAATGGGGGATCATAGAAATACAGTATTCTTTTACAACTCGCTTCTTATACGATAATACTGACAACCTTTTGGCGTAGTAATTGTCGGACATGTCTGTTACGAGCATGTATCGGTGTTCGACTCTTGCTTAATGCAAAACTTTGTGTGAATTACTTTTTGTGTGTCTGAGTGTTGTTTAGTATGTTTATGTAAGTGTATTTACAAAAAGTACAATTATGTACTTCCGTTGTCTAGTTTCCATAATATTCTGCTTTGTTTTGGTTTAATAACTTTGTGATCGTGAGGGGAACATTATGTTATATTACAATTTTTGTATGTTTCTCAGAACTTAGTAGTTACCAATTTCAAAAGGATTCTGTCCCAATGAGCATATCGATTGTGTTTATTCAGAATTCATTAAATTTATTCCATAATATAATAAATTCTATGAATATGCCCAAAACTAGTTTTAACCAGTAACTTATATTATATAAATACACTCCATTTGTCATCTACACTAAATAGTTTTCCGACAAACAATAAAATGATGACCTATGACATCATTTGTGTGGGATGTGTTTACTTAATTGACGTTTTGTTATTATCCATGTGACGAGTTTAGATATTGATTGTAATTGTTACGATAATAACTAAATATTAGCAGGCTCTCTGGGTACTCAGTGGTTATGCGATCGAAATTCAGGCGGGACAGTTTTAGCATTGTGTATAATAATTATAATATTGCAATTTAATTCAATAACTTGGTTTGACATATTTAATAATTCAATTTAATAAAGTCATTGGTATACTTAATAATGTTTTTATTTTATTTATTAGTTTAGTGTGTAAAATTCTACTTCTGTGTGTATGTAATGTATTTTTAATTACAATTCAATGTATGGGTATAATTGCCTAAAATAATGATTTTTCTTTTTTTTAATCCGTGGTCTTGGATTCTTATACTTGTCCGTTGTGTCTATTCAATGTTTTAAAAGTATACAAGGCCTTCTTCCGATTATATTATATTCTATAAATTTAGGATTTACATACAATTTGGACTTAATCAATATGAAGTCAAGAATAATAATTTAATGTAAAAATAATTACATTTTTAGCGGAATAATATATCCCCAAATAAGCAGAGCTTGTATTATGGGGTACTATAAAACATACTCAAAACTACAGTTATAACAGAGACAATAAGAAATTAAACCAAATTATTGCAAATTACATGACTCCACCTAAAAATTTAAAACAAGAATCGAATCCAAGACCTCTGACAAAAGGAAATCAGTAAAACAAAGGTATAATTAACAACTACCTAAGTAGGTTTATTATATTTCCTGAAAGAGTAACTTATTGTACCCCTAAATAAGGTTGGGCAAGGGCATTTATAAAGTAATTAATACGACGAACACTGCTTATTTAATATTTCGTGGAACTTTAATTCGACCCGTATGATTCAACAGCTTAATAATAATAATTCTTGGTGATTCGAGAAGCACTTTTTAATCTATAATTCCTAGATTATCTATGGTAGATGTAATTATTACACTGGATGTAAATAAAACACGTACTCCCGGTTTCCGAATGACTGATCAAAGTGTCAAATTTTAGTTCCTAAAAATGATAGTTGACTAGAGTTTTGACACTTGATTAGTTGATTTTTACTTGATCAAACATTCGGAAACCGGGGGCTAGTCTTACACAAGAAGTGCTTTATTTACATCAAGTGTAAATACACAATTAAACACTATATTGTAATAATATTAAAAACATTCTAAAAAAATCAAAAGAATGAGTAACTACGAGAATAATTATCCAGTAAACTTTAACATTGTAAAATTAATTTCTTCAAAGTAGATAAATATAGTCGAATAAGCTAAAACTACATTGACGATTTTCTCTAACTGCTCAAGACGCTCTTGTAAAACAGAATATTAACATGAAACGACTAAGTTCGCAAATCTTAAATTAAATGCGGGTAAAATGCTGGTTAAGCTTCATTTTCTGAATAAACTGTTTACGTTATTATTAATATTCGACGACCTTTGTGGCGTAGTGGTTATATAACATGACTGCTACGCAGAGGTCCCAGATTCGATTCTCGCTCAATGCAAATCTTTGTGTGCATGAACATGATTATTTGCATTGGAAACACTCAGATGTTTCTATGTATAATATTTATCTATTTACAAAAAAAAAATATAAATACTAATATCCGTTGTTCTGTTACCTATGACACAAGCGGTTAAGCCTAGCTTACTTTGGGAACTGATGGCGCTGTGTAAAGATGTCCGTGAATATTTATTTATTTATTATTATTTATTAAATTTTTGTTTGTTCCAATATTTTCATAGACATTTAAATGTTTGTTAAATTAATTTTATTAGTTTTAGAAGGCTTAAGGAGCATAATGGCTGTGGTCCTAAGCTGCCTCAGGCTTACTGACTGGCAGGCAGCTTAAGATCACGACCAGTCTAAAGAAAGTAGTAGAAATCCCTTTCTTTTTTACGAATAGGATAGGGTACTGAAAACCTATCAGAATCTGCTACCCCATAATAATTAAATTTTTGTTGTTACAACTCAAAACAAAACTTCTGGCCAAGCCTACGGAAGAGCATGTTCAGAAATAAATTACAATATTTATCTAAAAATAGTCGGTTTTTAGAAACCCCAACATATTAAAAACGTGACAAATTCTTATCTACGTACGTCTGAAAAATAATTCACAAAAATAAAATTTACAAACGTCAAAAATAATTCTAAGTAAGCATAAAGCAGCAGGGATTTTTTAGTACACAAACAAGAGGACAATTTAGAATATGAATGTTCTTTGACAAGAATAAATGTGTCATATTTTTTAAAGATAACTGCCGCACTAGGGATTGTACCCTATATAGCAGGGATTTTTAAAGACATGGAATTAACTGACAAAGAAGAACCAGGCATAAGACAAGAATTTTTGGATCGCAGAAATAATTTTAATCTTAGATCGGAATTCTTTAGCAAAAGCGCTTGATGTGTGAAACAGCAATGTTTAAATTACTCGATTTTTAGCTTTACATAAAGGTTTTAATTAAGGGTACTAAACAAGGATAGAGTATCTATAATACATGCTCGTTTAAAAATAAATATTGATAAGAGCTTAATGAAGATAATTTACTGAGCTTGATACTTAAGTAGAAGATATTTTCAAAAATAGGCTAACTATATCTAAAATTATAAACACGGAACATAAATAATTGAAGTGCTCTCATTTTAGCAAGATAAAGATTACGAAACACCCACTTGTAATTTTAGATCAACTTCCTTATAAAGTAACAAATGTACCGAGCTAATTAAACAGAACATAAAAGAAAGTAGTTGATCCTACTCTTTTACTCTCCTAAATATATTTAACCTAATTAAATATTTTTTACTTCATTTATATGCAAAAGGGTTTGTGAATATTAATTTTGACACCTACAGAATTTAAAGCAACTAGATAAAATTGATATCGTGAACAGTATTCTAATATGGTTATACTTTTTTTTATGAATTCCTGCGGGTAATATTCACTTTCTGTAGTGTTTTTCTTTTTATTACTATTGTTTGTTCAAATTGCGTCGTTTAGACAAATAATATGCTATCACCATTATTTTTATGATACAATATCGATAATTCAATAAGTACACTTAGCAATTTGCCCAGAATTGCTAATATAGTTCGCTCATGTTTAGAAGTTTAGTTCGTCTGTGAAATCGATTCAAATTAATATTAGATTCGTCAACGATAACTTGTGTGCGCTTTTGGTGTGCACATTCAAACATGACAATTAATAGATGTTAATATTCTGACTTGTGAGGTGTACTTACTAGAAATGTATCATGGGGCATTTTCATAAGCCGCAAATGTCGGTTTTACGTTCGAAGTCTCACATAAGACAACTATTTCTGTTGTCAAACTTTAAGTAATTAGGTCGTTGATTTAAAGAAACTTTGGAGGTTAATATCGTAATCAATTTATTTAATTATGGATAGATAAATTTTCATGATGCGTCATCATCAAGATGAAGGAATTTTTGCCACCTGATCTAAATGTAAATTGTAGAGTTTTTACGAACGATAAGAATGTTTGGCTTAACTTGTACTTTAAAATTACAACGTCAGTTTTGATAATCTCATCATAACAGTTAACAAGTCCCACTGCTATAAAAAACTTTTACCAGTGACCTAGATAACCTTCTAATAGAGTGCCTGTCGCAGGGAAAGGTGTTTTGTAAGTTTTTCTTCTGTGGCATCGAAGAATATCTCTGCAAGCTCTACCTTATTCGTTACTTTTCGATACATATAGGAAGAGATGTGTTAGTTACAGCTATTACTTTTACTCTATAGAGACTTATGAATGACTAAATAAATAAATTTAAGGGAATTAATTAATTTAAAGACATTTTATCGTCGAATTAAGCAACAACTTACAAGGACACTCAATGACGAGGACAAGTAAAATTACTTTGTCAATAACATTGATCGCTTTATTGTCAGACATCAAGATCACGTACACAGATAACAGAATGGATTTTGTCCAAGGTTTTATAGCTCACAATAAACCTTTAATAAATAAAGTTCTTAAGGCAACTCTACTAGACACCTGTCTGTAGGTATATTTTGAAGTACGTAGTGTACATTGCTGGCTATAAAGCAATATTAATTAAAGTCATAGCTCATTCGACAGTCATTGAACTGCTTTAAACAAAACAAATTGTAATCCTTCCCGATGAATTGTGGTTAGTGAGGATTTATTGGATACTAGTAGAATTCCTTTTGAACTTTTAAGAACTAGTAATAATAATGTCGCTATGATAATTAATTCCGATTTAAAAACTAGTATGAATGAGGTACATATTAAATTATCTAAGTATACAGATGTCTGTAAAAATATTTATTTTAAAGGATATTATCATAATCTAAACATTGAAAAGCTGATAACGGTGACGTAAATTATGATAAATCGCCATATTTTAAGTCGATTGGTTTCGATGTAAATAACTTAAACTTTTTCTTTCAAATTTATCAGCTTAGCGATATCAACTTAAAGTTATAAAAGCCCTTTTATTTGTTAAAATTTAATCTTTGAAAATGATGATAAGGTATGGTATTATGAGATGTCTTAAGTCGTTGCCATTGTTGTCGCAAGTAGATAGCGCAAAATTTTGAAATCTAGGTGCACGAGTTTCTTAACTCTTTAATGAATCTGAAAACTTATCCAGAAGTAACTTTGAGTTCCTGTTTCGACTACTAATTATTCTCATTGTATCTAGTATGTTTGGATAAGTAGTAAAACCCAACAGAGAAATAAAGCAGAGAGTTCTTTGAGATAATTAAATTGATATAGAATCAATAACGGTTATTAAACAAGAATAAATACTTCGGTACCTTATGTTAAAATCTCTACTGTTATTCTAATCTACATTAATCTAATCATACAAACATTTAAATAAATAAATATTTATCACCTACTAAAGACATTCGTTTACATGCCTACGTATTTTTCACATCACCAAACTCCTAAATGAAGTAGGTAGATTCAACATTTAGGATGTCAAGTAAAAGATAATTAACTTTTCCCTCTCACAAATCTGATAATAATATAATCTAACTCCGTCGTAATTACAGTAATTTTCTGCTATTTACTTTAAGAAGGTACGAGTAAATCTTTAACATTAAACGTTTCAGAGAAATGTGTACCTACTTAATTACAATGAGTCAGTGACATCGCCTTAAATATCTCAATTAAAACAAACTCTTATAAAATATAATCGCTTAGATCTTCCAAGACTTGTGTTCCAAGTTTGAGATTGTTGGATTATTTTTCCAATTCCATTGGATTATGGTTACACGCAACACAAATCTCTACGTCTAAACTGAAGGGCATATTTATTTTGTTCCTCACGTGTTACTGTCAATATGTTACATTTATTTACTAAGTTAGTTCATGTTTTTCTTTATATGATAATTTTGTTTATTTAGTAGGTTAGTATTATACTGTAGTTAGTTTTATATACAGAGAAGGGGAATGCAAATCTTTCTTTATTTATGTTGGGATAGATGATGCAGCCTGAACCATTCCCAAAGTCTAGTAAAGATCTACAAACTAGGAAGTTTACAAAAGTATAAATATACTAGCTGACCCGTGGCCCGTGCCCACTTCGTTGGGCGGCGAAAAAAACGCTTCCCTTTTTTAAACATATTTCATTACTGCTCCTCTCTTATTAGTCATAGCGTGATACTATATGGCACTCCCCGATAAATGGCCTATTTAACACAAAAAGAATTTTAAATATCGGTTCTGTAGATCCAGAGATTACCCCCTACAACGTCACAAACTTACAATTATACACACAAACTTTACCTCTTTATAATATTAGTATAGAGTATTATCCATGTAACGATGGAATAAGAATACATCGTATTAATCAATCAACCAATTATCCTATCGCAGTCCACTGCTGGACAAAATGCCTCTCCCAACAAACGCCACAGAACAGGGTCCTCCGCCCTCCGAATTTAGTCCGACCAAGCGATCTTTTTCTCCGTGTGGTGACGGAGTAAGAATACAATATGTCACCGCCCCATCTCATCCCATGGGTGTCGTAAAAACCGACTAAGTGACTATCCGTGAATATTATCTTTACGTAATAAAAAGAAGGAAAACTTGAAATTAAACCCTATACCAATCCGTTTGGCCAGCGTGGTATTAGTAGGCCAAGAATCCCTCCGTCACTGGAGGAGGCCCGTCCCTGCAGTGGGACATTAATGGGCTGTTATGATGATGATGATAATGAAGCGATCTTTTTGAGGTAGAATTAATTTATAGTACAGGTATTTAAAATTAAAATCGTAAGCAAGCGAGCGGATACCTACTAACATCGCGTTAGACAGATATTTTACGTTATTCGCGCATTATTTTAAAACTGAGTTATCTTCCAAACTAATAATCGGATCTCATCGCTGTAAAGGTCAATTTTGTTTAAAATTAAATAAATATAATGATAAACGTATTTATTTTGATAAGGGTCAATACCATATACACAAAATACCTTTACAAACAATGCATTTCTTTAAATCAAATTTGATTATTATAAAAAAGGTCGTAGTGAGTCAACCTTAATAGATAGATATATGCTATCGTTGACTTAATTGTTAATTTTTTTTTAAGGTACACTTCTCTAATACATCATTTCAGAATATCTCCAGACGTTTAAGCAGCAGAAGCAAAATAAACGTTTTTAAGTGTCCCTTTTATAATCATTTTTCATTACTGCTCTACTCCTATTAGGCATAGCGTAATACTATATAGCCTATGACACTCCCCGATAAATAGACTATCAAACACAGAAAGAATTTTTAAAATCGGTTCAGTAGATCCAGAGATTACCCCCTACAACGTCACAAACACACAAACACACAAACTTTACCTCTTTATAATATTAGTATAGAAGTATAGATTAACAGTTTACCAGTATATTAACAATGTTATCAATTCCACCTTTCATTAGCAGCGGTCAGTTAATTAAATTGAGCTGATTGCGTGTAACCTCATATTTTGTGTGAATTTGTTAGGAGGTAATCATTGTTTTGTTAAAGTCATTCTAGTTTTATTCCAATTGTCCGCGAATAAGAACGCGACTTAAGCTGTGATTATTTTTATTAGGATTGGTCATTTTTGAGCCCAGGACGAGAAGCAACTATACTTATAATAAGTTACTTGTCGTAAATGTAAATGTGTATTGTCGTAATAGGGTAAGCTAAGGAAAAAGTATCAGTCGGGCATAGCAAGCCAAGCCCTGTTTCGCGTGAACGTAGACACACATGTATTACGCGGATATAAAAGACATCCTTTTTACTTGTTTCTTTGGATTTTTAAATCCGAGTGCTCTTGACCGACTAAGCGTCGTAGCACATATAACGTACCTAACGTAAACGGATCGGCACCGTATCAACTCGAGCCGTTCAGTATTCTTTGTATGAAACTCCTTACTGCAACGCACACTAATCGGATACGTAACGTAAACGGATTTTTGACACCGAGGAAAAAGGCGAGGCGATGCCGATCCGTTTACGTTACGTTATATGTGCTATGACCCTTATGCAGTTAACACTTGTAGTAAGCTGCCCATATAAGCAATCTATTTAAACCCGTACAACATGCACGGTATCCATCGTATGCATCGTGAAACATAATTAAGATGGATTCAATTACTTGAAACAGAAATAGATTCGGTACAATTCAGATTAGAACGATTCATTCATTATTCGATGTCGATAGTACTGAAAATGAATGGTACAATTGTCAATTGCAAACTGGGGGACTAAATTTATTTACGTACGTCCGGATAATCCCTCCGTGTGGTGATGGAGTAAAAATATAATATGTCACCCCCCCATCTCATCCCATGGGTGTCGTAAAAACCGACAAGGGACTATCCGTGAATATTATCTTTCGTAATATGAAGAAGGAAAACTTGAAATTAAACCCTGTACCAATCTATCTGGCCAGCGTGGTATTAGTAGGCCAAGTATCCCTACGACACAGGAGGAGGCCCGTCCCTGCAGTGGGACATTAATGGGCTGTTATGATGATGTTTTTTTTATACGAAAGCATGTCATTTACACGCTTTCGTTTTAAAACGTCAACCTAGATAATCAAATTATAAAGTGTCGCTGAACCAATTAGACTAATGTTTACCACAGACAGAGATTACGTGCACATATTGTACGATAACTTTTAAGCTTACCCTTAATTAGATTATGGTTTCTACTTACTCATAATTCTTTTAACACAAATGGTGTTAAAGAAATTTATATTGTGGTGTAAGCTGAAAAATAAGTAACTTAGTAGTTTCTTTAAAAATATAGAAAGTCGAATTTCTGTTTAATGATTTCATCTATAATAATAATGTTATTATTTACATCGTTATCTTATTAGGTACATATTGATTTTATTATAAAACTTTTCTATTTTATCCAAATAACAATGAAATTTTATAATTAATGAGCTTGTTCCTTATGTTAAAAATATTACAACTCTTTCTTTGTTTTAGACAACCTTTTTTTAGAATTTCTTATTCATTTGTAATTAACAACATTTTATATAAAAATAATAAGATAGAGTATACTTAGTTATTGTGCAAGAAAAAGGTACCTTTTTATAACAAAAGTGTTGTAAGAAAGCGTGGGATATTTAACTTGTTAAAGAAAACTGTAGAACAGTTTGTAAAAAACTAAATATAGGTGCCTTGTTATTATTACTTAACCCATTTATATCTCACTGCCAGGATTGAATGAAGGATAACTTACGAGTCTTCGTGTGGTGACGGAGTAAGAATACAATATGTCACCACTCCATCTCATCCCATGGGTGTCGTAAAAACCGACTAAAGGACTATCCGTGAATATTATCTTTACGAAGTAAAAAGAAGGAAAACCACCAATCCGTTTGGCCAGCGTGGTATTAGTAGGCTAAATAGCCCTCTGTCACGGGAGGAGGCCCGTCCCTGCAGTGGGACATTATTTATCCTATTTGCGAATTATGACTTTTTTTCATTGGCGGCGTAACAAGTGGAGACATTAGATGAGACATTACATTTCCTACTCCTTCACCACGCAAAAAATCTTATATTTAATTCACAATGTTTCCTTACATAGGGTTTTATGTAAACATCATAAAACAGTACAGAGAAAAAAGATTAACGACTTTTCTTTTGCATAACAGTTTAAGTGTAGAGAATAACGAGTTAATGGGTATATTGCACTGTTCATATTAAACTGCCTTCGCTGTTTCATATCTCGGCTTTCAACCGCTTTAGATAAAATGTCTGTGTATTATAAAGCGCTTCAAGATTCTTTATGAGATTTTCTGTTTGAATTTATAATATGAATTGAAAATCGACTGCAGTCAGCATTGATACCGACTTTAAGGTACAGAATTGGTTTACTTGGATCATCATAACAGCCCATTAATGTCCCGCTGCAGGGACGGACCTCCTCCCAAGACAGAGGGATACTTGGCCTACTAATACCACGCTGACTAGAGGGATTGGAATAGGGTTTAATTTCAAGTTTTCCTTCTTTTTATTTTGTAAAGATATTCACGGATAGTCCCTTAGTCGGTTTTCACGACACCTATGGGATGCGGTGGGGGGTGACATATTGTATTCTTACTTCGTCACCACACGGAGTTTACTTGGAAGATTCACAATAATTTCATATGTTTTTTAGATAAAAAACCCAAAATTATAAATCAATTTTAAGCATATTTCTATGGGACCAACTTAAAAGGTGTTGGTATTATTAAAATTGTTCAAGAAATTACTCAGTAATGAGGTATTTAAAAAAATACACCCGTTTTTAGAAACTCTTCGCAATTTGAAGCCTCTTGAAAATTTGTGTTACTGTTAAAAAGGTCAGGTCCGTGTTTAATGTCCCCAGTGGCCTTGTTTCGACTCTTATTCTTGTCAACTGCTAGGGTCTACGTTCACTTAGTTCTTCGTTAAGGAAGAATATAGTTCTCCTCTAAATTATAGCACGGCAGCTCCTCTAAACGCAGTTTTACAATAAAAAAAAATGCTTAAAATAACAAGGACCAATATTCGAAATAACCTACAAAAATAGCACATCTATTAATTAAGTTTTAATGCCACAGTAAAACTAAGCATTAAATTATAACATAAAAACGTTTTAATCGTCTAGGTGACATAGCTAAATTAATGTAATAAGTTGTTGCGTGTAACAAAAGCAATCAGAGAAACAAAATAACTAAAATTTCAGTACGAATTTGTTACCTGCTTTAAAATATAAAGGTTATATGTTATAACAATTAATGGTATAAAACAGATGACCGAATAAATCGTTGAGTTTTGTAAACGACTATTAATTTGACATCTATACTAAAACTAAATTTTGATTATAGAACATGCCGTACCTAGACCACAAACATTCGAAAGTCTCGTTTCGAATGTTTGTGGTCTAGGTACGGCATGTTCTATAATCAAAATTTCCACGTTATGCTAAGTTTGTATCTATGCTTTGGTTAACTGGGTAATGATTTAACATAAACTGCTTATTTGTTTTACATAATATAATCGACTACGTTCCTTCTCACGTGACACAGATAAGCTTTACCTCCTTATACTACGCTGGTCAAAAGGTTTTTTGTTAAGTTTAACTAATATATAGAACTACATTTTGATCTTCTGACAGAGGATTAAGCAAGGGGTAAAAAGCTTTTTCAAGGCCGTCAATGTGGCGAGATGGCGGCCATGCCATAATGTTTAATTATTAGGATGACGGTCTTCACTATGGGATCTCACTGACCGTTATACTTCGTGCGCAATGGGGGTCAAATTAATTAGTTAAAATAAAAAAAGATTTTCTTCGTCTCTTTCTTTAGAGATAGTATTTAGTACTAACTTTTCATTACTCGATTTTTACTCCATCACGACATTCTTTCTTCTTCACTTTACTGAGTATTTGTATTTAAGTTCCTGAGGGTATTGACTATAAGAGGGAAGCACAGAACCGCACAATTATTTAGAGGAGGCCTATGTCTACCAAGGGACGTCTTTTAGCTGTTACGATGATGATTAAGGAAATTCCATGGATCTTTATCAGTGAGTCACAGATATGAAATATAATAAAGCAGATAGTACGCCACAATTTGTTAGCTCAATAGGTATAAAACTTTACTTATAAAGATGGATAGTATTCAAGAGCGTACGTAGAGAGTTGCGGTTGCAAGTTGATTGCGCTAACCCGCACGTTTCGTCTGCGTGTTCATGAACACAACCAAATTGTACGGAGGTAACTGTTATACGATTATATGCTCTCGAACGTACGTGTCAGTGGTTAAAGTTGTGTGCATTTGATAAATGACATATGTACATAAACTCACGCTTTTTTCCATGTTAGGTAGGTAGAGACCACTGAGCGTTTAGATGCGTGGCATTTCCTATTCTGTTACCACAGCGTATCTATCATGTACATATAAAAATCTTTTTATAATAGTAACAATGCTTTGGTTTTAGAGTCTTTATTTTTAAATTAGGTAATTTTGTGTTTTTACATTATTTTAATATTTTATTTTAATAAATAATGTTTTATTTGTGTTGCCTTAACTGTTACAACTGTACATAAACATATTAATAGCTTTTATTTTATTCTTTCTCTCTTTTACTTGTTGCTATAAAATCAATAAGTATTAGTACCTGCATTACGATAGTGACATCACGAAAAGGTAAACAAAATAGTATTTAATATTAAAGTGCCTTTCACAATAAGCTATTTTAGTCTCGCAAAAGATTGCCATGACAGTTTGACACTTCGCTCTTAGTCTAAAAATGTATTTCTATTGGAGTATTTTTAAACCTTTAGAAACCTTCTGTAGAAATATTAATATTAAACCGTATTATTTTTAAGAATATAATATGTCACCACCCCATTTCATCCCATGGGTGTCGTAAAAACCGACTAAGGGACTAATCGTATATTATCTTTACGAAATAAAAAGAAGGAAAATTGAAATTAAACCCTATACCAATCCGTCTGGCCAGCGTGGTATTAGTAGGCCAAGTATCCCTTCGTCATGGGAGAAGGCCCGTCCCTGCAGTGGGACATTAATGGGTTGTTATGATGATTATTTATTAATGTGGTGAAGGATTAAATATACATTGTGACGACCCTATACGATTTCAAAAAGTAAGCGTCGTAAAAGTCTTATTGCTATCGTAAATAACAAATTACTTCAATTAAAAGAATAATAGACAACAAATTAGTTTATTTGCCCTGCTGATGTGGATTTAAATGTATAACCATTTATGTGAATGCTTAGTAATAAATAATAAAAAAAATTCTTTCTTACCATGAATTTCTACTATTCATTAATCTTAGACTTTCTTAGAAAGAACTTAAGTCTTCATTATCTTATTTTGCCAGTCAACCATTTTGCAAGCACTAGGTTTTATTTTCCCACCGTTCACAGGACACTTAAAAACCGACCTCTAGGAGTCTACGCCGTAGCGACACCGTAGCATACTTACATAGCTACGGCGTAGCAACATAAATTGCTTAGAAAATAGAATTAGTTAGGTGAAGCGTGAAGGTGTTTTTAATAAGATATAACTTATATGTAGCTAATTTTCACTTCAAAATAAGGTTTACTTTAACAAGGTTATTTAAAATATTAGCTAGCTAATTTATTAAGGTGTTAAAAGTGTTAACGTGGTAATTTTAAATTTTTAGTCTCGTAAAAATGTTTTAAGGTAACATAGGTGTTTTAGAGTAACAAGCTAATCGGTGTAATGCAATTCTGGACTTTATAGCATTAGGAGTTGCGCTCTGTAAGGCACGGGTTTCCCATAACACTGATGCAATTTTTTCAAGGAGTAAAACGGATTCAGTTTTGTTTTTAAACGGAGTATTGGCAATAGTATCGCATTAAAGTATAGAAGAACGCCTTTTTTGTAATATGGATGATTTTATTCTATAAGTTCGAGAATTATATGTGGTATTTAATCACAAAAAAAATAAGATAACAATGATCATTATGCAAGTAAAATCACGTAACTTGCTTAATTATAATTATTACCTATAACTTTAACATAATTAAGTTTAAAAAAGATTCTGTTCAATTATTTTTCGTAAATAAGTAATTGGGAGTCAATTATAATTTTTCGTATACAAAATGAACAACAGGAAAAAGTTTTTAATTGCCTTATTTTTAATTTGCCAATTAATCAGGTTTGGAGAAGTTGGACCAATTTACGATTCTTCACTTTTTGACAAAGTCTGTAAGTGTTTTTAAAGAGGAAAACAATTAATTAGTCATATTGCTCCAATTGGAAAACTTACGTAATCAGTAGAACTGTCAATTGTAAATAATTTGACTAATAAAAAAAATCTAACCCAAATGGTGTTGATATCAAGTATACTCGTAATACCTACGCAATTTCATTGCATGGATTACAGAAATTATATTATATACCTACCATTTAAAACAATAAAAAGGTTGCTCAAGAAATATCTGATTTCTGACGTAACAAACGTTAAAATACTAACAAATTAAAAACAGATAAAAATAACAAAATCAGAAAAGCAATTGATTAGTCATTAATTTTTTGCAAATCAATGTGATTAGTACATGTAATATTATGATTGTAACTCTGCACGTATTCACACATTTATAATAGGTCTTTACCTATTAAATGGTCAAACTATTGTCAACGGTTTGTCTTAAATATTTTATAACTTACTTTTTACACAAACTTTTAATAGATCTTACTTGTATTTTACTACTACTTTTCATATTTTACTCTATTGATCAAGTTATAAGTTTCTCTAAAGACTTTTTTCTACAAATAGAATTTATTTCAGTTAGATTTTCCTATATGACCTTAGTATAACTTTAAAAAACTTTTAGCACAGTCAATGTGTTACTAAAGCAAGTTCGTACAAAATATTCGCACGACAATTTGTATCTTTTCAACTCAAATTACTTTAATTTCGAACCGAAGTTAGTCAAATTATACGAATGTTAAATTCAACTATTTGGTCAATTATTTTATTTCGATTTAAATTAAAGTAAAGTTTTAAACTATAGTATTTAGTAATCAGAACGTGTTAGATTTTAACTAAACTAATTAGGATGTTACTTTTTGTTCACATTTCCTATATTTTTGTTAGTTATGCCACCACAAGACTAATTGACAGAGTGTGCAGCTTTTCAGAGTGATTACTTTACAGTTGACAGTTACCATATGGCCGAGTAGAATTTGTTACGAGTTTTCTTTCTTTTGGTATAATAATGTAGTATTATTTATTAAACGTATTTACTCTTACGTTAATGTTTCGAAAAGGGATGGTGTTAAACGTATTCTGAAACTTCACTCAATCAAATTAAAAAAAAATGCGAGTGCTTTACAAATTTGCTAATTTTAACGCTTAAAGCATGATGTGTCGCACCGTCAATTTTCAGAAAATAAATAACAGGTCCTGACATTTATGGTGTACGGCTTAAATAAGGAAAATATATATAAGAGCCCCAAATAGCTCCATTGCTAGAACGGACCCTTGGTAATAAAGGAAATTTAGAATAAATATAATATTCACAAAGAAAATATGTTTAGCAGGCAATTCGTTTGCAGCATTACGTGTGCAGTGAGCTTTAGTAAAGAGTTGTACCTTGTTTTGATAATAAAACTGAATGTTACTGGAAAATTATGCATTCTGGCCCAAACTAGGCTATAGTTGACTTATCCTACTGTGCCATTGATGCTTATGATATTTAAAATTATTAAAGTGACCATTGTAAAAGCTTTTACCTTCTGAAGAACAATTTTTTATAATCATCATTATCGTCAATTTATCAGAAAAACATGTACACTACTGGATTTACGCATCCTTTAGAATCTTTACCATAGTCTGTCCTGTCTCTCCCTCATCTAATCGTAAATCGTAATCTATATAACGTAATAGTTATTTATATTATTTACAAGGATTAATTGTCATGAGCGAAAATGTTCTTAGTGTTTAATATATTGGAGGATAAAAACTCTACGCGATAATAGTCGTGAAACAATAAACCAGTGTTTATATAAATCCGGTAAACAAGAGATTTCTTAGATATTTCTAGGTTCTATGTTAGAAAGCTAGTGTATATACAAAAAATGTTTTTGAAGTTTACATGATATTGCATTACACAGAGAAAGAGAAATAAATATAATGATCTCGTGTTTAATACCATTTTTATTGTATTTCTATTCAACATATTTACATAACGCTATTTAGTTTTAGAGTATGATATACATACTGTAGAGTATGATATGGAAGAGTTGAGATAATAGATAGGTATATCATCTTAACAGCCCATTAATGTATCACTGCAGGGATGGGCCTCCTCCCGTGACGGAGGGATACTGGCCTACTAATATCACCCTGGTCAGACGGATTGGTATAGGGTTTGATTTCAAGTTTTCCTTCATTAACTTCGTAAAAATAATATTAACGGTTAGTCCCTTAGTCGGTTCTTACGACACCCATGGGGTGGTGACATATTGTATTCTTACTCCGTCACCATACGGTAAATATAAACCTACTATAAATACCCTTTTTTATATAACACATAAATATTATGCACATAAAATAGACCTGAATGTATTGGTCCAAGATTTGCATTGAAAAGGAATCAAACACAAAACCTCCACGTAGCATAAGGAAGGCTTCAAGAATATTACAAATTATAACAAATGATATTATAAAGTTATTGTTAGAAGTTTAATATCATTATAAACAAAAGTGATTATTTTTCCCTGAGGGAATATGCTCAGGGGATAAAAGTTATTTAATTGTTCAAAGTAGATATCTGTTTCCCTGTGTGTCAAGATTAATATGAATTTCTTTTAAAAGTCATGATTGATATTTGAAGAATTACAAATGAAATAAACGATCAGACGCAGTTAACGACGTGTGCGATATCTCGTTTACGATTCCCTTCTAACAATGAATGGCGACCGCGTACCGGTAAGCGCTGGTGTGGACGGGTGGAAGCCAATGGATAGTTAGACATTATTATTTGTGTGATTAAGAAATTATTGTCTTGGGCCTGAATGTGCCTTATGTTTATGTCCGTGCCTGTAAAAGATTCAGCATTAACAAACTAAATTAACCGATTAACAAATAAATAAATAACGTATGGTATTTATTTGTTATAATAGCTGTACTGCCGTCTACTACGTCATTTACTTAACAGAGACTGTATTTGTTGTACAATTATTGAACAGTACCTAGATTGCAAAAATTCAAGTTTGTTTCGTAAGTAAGTTTGAATTTTTTTGGATGGACGGAAATTTATGAATCGAAAACTTTCTAGAACAAAATTATGTAAAGGAACATTTTTCTTATGATTTACCTTATTTTTTACCTTGTTTCTTTTTGTTAGTTAAAATTTATTATGTTCATCTAAGAGAATGCAATTTAAGCAATAAAATATTGTACGAATTTCTTTATTTCGTAATTTTGTTTTGAGTAATAGATTTGACCACATTGTAACGTAGCTCTGCTTAACTTTAAATTACCTAACAAATTTTAAAGTACTCTTTTTTCTTTTTAATTTCCCTTAGGAATGTATTTGTATTTAATTGCAAATGTTCAATCTCGAATGCTGCTTAAATATAAAATTACCCTGTAAAAGTGCGTAATAAAATATTAAGAAATTATAAATAACCGCTATAAAGTTTTCAATAGTAAATGTAATAGTGTAATAGTAATAAAAACAGTATCTCAACAAATATAAACTATTAAACTTACAAAAAAAAATTACTCATAAAAAATATTCGAGTGTCCTCGCAAATGCTTTATTGACGCGACGAGGCTCTTTTAGTAAGCTGTAACTATATACGCAAGTAAGATCGCAGTCTATTGTTCGATGACATAGTTCCATTCTACGAAGAGATTTTAAGAGGTCCTATAAAGGCTTTCACAAAAGCGACCACACTCCACTATTACTGGGACGATAACGAGAGCCGTGTTCAGCAAACAGCTTTGTCGTTTGTGTTGAACTAATTACAGCCTACGGCTTCGTCCGCGACTGTTTTGTTTCGCTTGTATACAGGGTGGCTCATTCAAAAGGGTCAGTATGGGAAAGTCTTAAACTATAAGTCATACGAAGATTTGTTCTTAGGAACCATGACACCGATTTTGATAAAAAGAAAAACTGCATTCATACATTTGAAAAAGATACTGTACCCAGCTGGGGAATCGAACCCGGTTGTTTTGCAAAAAAAAACTTATACTTTTTCTATTTAAATATCGATTCTGTAGGTCTTAAGCAGTAAATATCTATATGAAACATTATGTCTTAAATGAATAAAATGCATTTTTTTCACATACTTAAATTTATTATAGTAGGTGTTCGAAGTGGCCACCGTCTTGTTCAATACAATATTTAACACGTTTAGGTAACGATCTTCTTATTGCATTTTGTATCTTCATGCAGCTAGTTATACTGAAACGTTCCATTTTCAAATGAGGCTTAACTTAACACGCGTCTCTGTACCTATCTACAATATCTACATACTTTATGTGGGCTTTTCAATTGATTGTTAGTGTTTGATTAATAGAAGTAAGTAGTTGCATGATAATAATATTACTGTAGATAACAAAACTTCCTTAAAAGTTTAATGCAATGCCACATGATTATGTAACACGGTGTATGTAACTAGTAGAGGGGTACAAACAACCGTAGGGACAATTTTACATGCCTGAACTTGTTGAATATTGTAATGGTGGTCACTTCGAATCGAACACCTACTATGATAAATTAAACTATGTGAAAACAATGCATTTTATTCATTTAAGACATAATGTTTCATAGAGATATTTACTGCTTAAGACCTACAGAATCGATATTTAAATAGAAAAAGTATAAGTTTATTTTTGCAAAACAACCGGGTTCGATTCCCCAGCTGGGTACAGTATCTTTTTCAAATGTATGAATGCAGTTTTTCTTTTTATCAAAATCGGTGTCATGGTTCCTAAGAACAAATCTTCGTATGACTTATAGTTTAAGACTTTCCCATACTGACCCTTTTGAATGAGCCACCCTGTATGCCATTCGATTCTGCGTATTTGAATGTTTGCTTCTTTTTGTATTAATGTTAGAATGAGCTCTAAGTTGTATACCTACAATTTAGGGACCTGCCAGGATTGTGATATCTCTTGTAGAGATATAAATATCGAAATTATCGATTGTAGAGATATCTTAAATGTTTTACTCTGACCTCCTGCTAAAGTTGTAAGGTGTTTGAAGTAATTATTCACACTACGCTTTTTTGTTCCGAACTAAACACAACTTGTTTAATATGTACTTGAAACTCTCACATCAAATCCCAATGGTGGTTAACTAACCATTGCGTTATATGGACGAAAGATACTAAGAAAAGATAAGATTTTCCTAACGCAGAAAGACGTTTATGTGTCAAAACATGGGTACAGCTAGACACATAGACACAGGCTTAGTTACATTTAATTATTAAAAATATTGACACAATATGTTTTCAAATTACTTTAATTGAGGATTGCCTTTACCAAATACGTTAAATACACAAATAACATGTCAACCGTCATCAAATGCATTATACCATATTTGAACATTACCTATCAAGTAAAATTATATACACTTATATAAATTATTGTATAATAAAAATTGTATACTATAAATATCAATATCATTATATTAGTAACTTAACTTAGAAGTATCGTTAGAAAAAAAATTGTCATTATTGCAATTATTTAGCATTAGATTAAATCATTTCGTTTTAATTAAGAATGTTATTGATTGTTTTCAATCATTAGGTACATTACTATAAAGCTCAGAAGCCAAATAAAAGTGTTTTCAGCAAAAAGCGTTTTCTCTTTAGCATGCTTTAGCAGTATGCAGATATAATTGCTCTTTATCCTGTCTACTTCAAGCACAATGTTACACACCAGACGGGGCTAGATAACAGTTAAAGTAGCTAGAATGAGTCTAGGTTAGTACTACCACTGTGTTCGCTTTATACACCTTCAAGAAATAGTGTGAAAATTATCTTTATATGTAGGTAAAGGTACAGTCGTTAGTTTATTTACAGGCATATGGGACTTACAGATTGTGTGTCAGGATGACGAGCGCAGAACAAAAACATCCAGAGACAGATTTTCTATATTTGTAAAGCATCTGTTTGTTTTGCACCTGTATGTCAATTCTCGTTTCATAAAATCGGTTAAGCTAACTTTTTTTTTGTCAAATTGTCACACAATAGGTAAGACAATTTGACAACTAAAAGCTAACTAAACCGAATTTTTGAAGATTTTAAGGAACGAGAATTGACATGCTGGTATAAACAAATATAAAGCTTATCATCAGACTAAAGCCTTGTTCTTCTTACAAGTCCTATATTAAAAACACAGTATACGTTGCAAATGCGATCAAAAGCGATGCATAGGAAAAGTCTTTACAAAATAAAACAGTTCCTCTCACAGCAGTCTATTGTATAACCTATTCAAGTTAGATATTGGCACATCAGTTGTGTATACGTAAGAGTGATTGTGTCACAATGATCGATTTGCGGCGTGGCTGTATGTGCGTCAATGCCTCAATGTACCTTCGTGTGACGAGTTTGACGTGGCGTGTCCGTTGTGACGGTATCGTAACGTACTCTTTACAATTTACATTCGTATTTAAAAGCTGCTATACTATATTTTTATCCGTGTGGTGACGGAGTAAGAATACAATATGTTACCACCCCATCTCATCCCATGGGTGTCGTAAAAACCGACTAAGAGAATAACCGTAACTACTATCTTTACGAAATAAAAGAAGGAAAACTTGAAATTAAACCCTAAACCAATCCGTCTGGCCATCGTGGTATTAGTAGGCCAAGTAACCCTCCGTCGCCGGAGGAGGCCCGTCCCTGCAGTGGGACATTAATGGGCTGTTATGATGATACTATATTTTTACAGGTTTTGCTACTTATATTTTACATTCACAACCCTGCCTTCAACAGTTGACTTTGCTTAATTATTCAGCTTATTGAATTCTGCCCAACGGACAGACCTTAGGCGCTGCTCCACGAGCGATAAAATCGCGGTGATAAGAAGAAGGTGTCTCCACACGGTGATGTTATCGTGGCGATTTTAGTTCGGACTCGTCGCGATTCTATCGCCCGTGAAGACAACGCCTTAGTTTTTGAGCCCTAATTTTGTTTGAGGAAATTATTATGTAGACATTCGCTACTAGGGTTTCTCAAATCTTAGCAATTGAGTTCTATCTAGTGATCTTCCTCGTGATAGTCTTTTTGGCGAATCCGGAAAGGAGTTCATTATAAAAAGACCCTCCTTCTCTATGAAGTCGTCAAACTCGTGTTTCCTTTGTGCATATAACAACATCAAAAATCTATAAATTGATTAATACGTTGACATAGGAAATGATGTTATAGGAAATGTAAACAATAATAATGCTTCAAGTAATCAAGTAATTAAACTATGTAAATTGATAGTTACTATCACACATGTATTTGAGGAGTCAAATCAATTTAATTATACCATTTATTCGTGTATTTATTTATTTAGTACTTGGTAACATAATATATCTTTTTAAGTAAGGTAAAAGCACCTAACTACGAGGCGTTCTAAAAATGGCAGTAAAATCCGAGGTATTTAGTAAAACG
Organism: Schrankia costaestrigalis; assembly: GCA_905475405.1. NCBI lineage: Eukaryota > Metazoa > Arthropoda > Insecta > Lepidoptera > Erebidae > Schrankia > Schrankia costaestrigalis. The sequence goes on from FR997830.1 coordinate 7,120,433, forward strand.
GGTTTTTAAAGTAATTCACTAGTTATTTTGGTCTGCATGATAAAATAATCAATTAATAATTTATCTGTTCATATTTATATAAACAAAAGAGAGTTAAGTGTGTTCACACTGTAGAATAATCGGTCATTTTGCCACGGGAAGCCGCCTTTAAAGCACACTTCATACGTTTAGGACCTCATGCACGTGAGTATTACGATTTGCCAAATAGTGTTTTACGTGATAATTTTATACAATGCGAGTTTTCGTTTAGGTTGAATTATTAAAAGGACAATATATTTGATCGAAAACACTTAAGATTTGAGTATTTTATTTGCAAATTAGCAAGAAAATACGTGTTGAAAACACCACGGCATTAGGTGCAAAATATTTTAGTGTGTTCCTAAAAGCGATGTATACCACGGAAAAACAAATTTTAAGACATTTACTTTTTTAAAATTTTCGGTGTGTGTTTTATGATTACAAAGTTTAATGTGTTAGTTCTGACTTAATGAATAACTCATGCATTTAATAATGTAATTCCGAGGTACACCTTGGCGTCGGATTCACTAATTATAGCAGGTTAAAAATGACTATTAGAGGTACTTTTTTAATACGTTGTACGGGAAAAAAATTATGAAGACGTTCGGTTTTTGATCTGTTCTGTTATTATATGTATGTGGCTTATATTTGTTTCCCTTTCATATTGCAACTATCCACTATTTAATTTGCATAAAATCAAAAAATCTTTTAATTTTTATTACTCGGAATTAGAAACTTTGATTTAGCATCATAAAACGCTATTCCGATGTATATACGTCGGAATAAGGTTATATGAGCACCTAATTGCGATGTATTTACATCGGAATAAGCTTACATGAGTTCCTAATTCCGATGTTTTGACCCGGTCATAGAGAGTATTGACCCTGTTTAAATACAGAGTGTTCCTTTTTTTATGTGCTTAGTACGTAGTAACTGAAAGAATACTAATCATCTATAGTACAATCACATAAAATTGGAGTGTGCGTGTATTCATATTTCTTTAACCCAATTATGAAACTACAGCAATTAAATGATTTTTTGTCTGTCAGTCTGCCTATTTGAAGACTATTTTCAGCGTGTGTGTTTATGTAATTTTCTTTGTATCCTCCTACACACTTAGTGACTGGACCTGGATAGTTTTACATACATTATTATTAGGTTTCCTAAGTCATTTTTTTTATTGCATAATAATCATTCATGATTTATAGTGCTTCAAAGTTTAGCATAACCGCGCCTAATAAATTATTTCAAAAGTCTTAAACTTGCATTTTAGTTTCCCTTATTTATTACTTTTTAGTTTTTTTTATTTAAGTACATGTTTAGATTATTTTTGTAATCATGATACAAGTAGATTTTTATGTTGATTTTTATAAGATTAAGGGTTATGATTAAAAAAGAACTGATTTAACATAAAAAATAAACTCCTTTTATTTTTGAACATTATGTATGAGAACCGTACATAGGTAGTTCTCTTTCTATTCTTATACTCGGAATTAGGAACCAAATGCATCGGAATTACGATTTTTACATCGGAATAAGGCGCATCGTTCTTTTTCATATTTTTATTTATTTTATCATTTTTAATAACCTTTTACTGACAAACTGCATATATTTTTCAAAAATTAGATAGTTAACGCTTCTGATAAAAATATAAAATTGTAAACAAAGGTACGATAATTACTTAATTTTTAATGTTCTTTCGTGTTTTGTCAAAAACACCACGGAATTAGGTGCCTTTACCTTAAGTGTTATTTTTCTATAATGGTGATAATGTTTGCGTTGCTTCGCAATCATAATCGGCAGTTTCTACTCCCTTACAAGCTATTCTTTATTTGATAAAGTATATTACACGAGAAACGTAGTATCCTGAGATGACATGAAGTGGTGACATGTATTCTAACTCCGTCAACACACGGAGAACTCAAACAAAACTCATGCACTTAGGAGAAAATAATACACTAGGATCTGGGATAAACGTTTGTTTTATAATTTTATTTATAGAGACTGCTAGTATTTAGATATTACAATGTAATTGAAGCATTTGATAAATTATAAGATATACTTGTACACAAAGTTAATTATTAAAGTTAGTTAATAATAATCCTTAGATGAATATTAAAATAGATGTCATATTAAAAGAAGAAGAAGTAGATTGTGTGCGAAGAATAGGCAAACGAGAAGAAGGAAACAGAAAAATCAGACCAATCCTTATTTCTACAACAACCCTCCAAAAGAAAATACAGATATTAAGAAATAAGAAAAAAATGAAACCTAGTACATACATCACACAGGACCTTACAAAAGAAGCGCTGTATAAAAAGAAATAACGAAAAAACCTCGACCAAAAAGGACTGGAAAAAAGGAAAAGATCTGAAACCCCGAGCCCCAAAACTAGTTACGAATATAAAAATAATGACCCAAAAGTTTTGAAGCGGGATGCCTTTCAGTACCTACGGGATAGATCACGTTCACTCTCAGACAAACCGGAATACAGAAGTGAAGAAAAGGGAACCTCGCCCCGGAAAACCACAACAGAATAAACAACAACAAACAATATGTCTCCCACTACGGCCGGTCCCCGCGGGAGCACTAGACCACCACCCTCTAACAAGAAAAACCAGAATTAATACACTCAAAATAGCTACCCTAAATACGAGAACTCTAAGAACAAACGAAAGCCTGCACGAATTAGAAAAAGCCTTAGAACAGATTACCTGGGACGTCCTGGGAATCAGTGAAATGCGAAGACTTGATGAAAAAATAGAAGAACGTAAAGAGTACATATTGTTTCACAAAGGGGAAATACCAGGTCAAAGAGGTGTAGGATTCCTAATTAAACAGTCGATGAAACAAAACATTCAAGAACTTGTTGGAATCTCAGACCGAATTGCTGTACTCAACATGAACATGCCAAGATACCGAAAAATATGGTCACTCATACAAATTTATGCTCCAACGGAGCAAGCAACAAAAAAAGAAACCAAACTCTTCTACAAAGAACTAACCCAAACTATTATGAAATATTCTCACAATCACATCATTTTAATGGGCGACTTCAATGCGCAAGTAGGTGAAAAACAAAATAAGGGAGAGCATGTCCTAGGAAACTTCGGCCAAGGAAGACGAAGCCCGAATGGTGAACTACTAGTGGAACTGCTACTAGAACATAACTTAACGCTACTCAACAGCATGTACAAGAAGAACAAGAAAAACAAATGGACTTGGATATCTCCCGACGGCAGATATAAAAACGAGATCGACTACATAGCAACAAACCATCCAAAGGCTTTTACGGACACAGCAGTGGTATCAAAACTTAATTTCAATACTAATCACCGCATGGTAAGAAGTTGCCTAAAAACAGAACCACCAAACCAATCTAGAGCTTATATACAGCACAGATCAGAACAATTATGCGAAGAAACACTAAAGACAGTTGCCAAATCTCTGAACGAACTAAGCAAAGAAATAACACTAGACGACAAAAACACCAACGTACTCACAAACTATGGTAGACTGGAGAAAAAACTAACTTTATCCAAAACTGAAATCTCGAGTCATAACAAATACAGACTAACCGACACAACTATCAAACTTATAGAGCAAAGAAGAAATTTGCTCTCAATTCACCCTAAAAAAGAAAATATAAAGCTAATAACCGAGCTTAGTAAGAAAATAAGGGAAAGCATTAAAAAAGACAGGAAAAACAAGAGACTAGAAACACTAGAAAGACATATAAACAAAACAGGAGGCATAAAGAAAGCATACAAAGAACTCAGAGAAATAAACAAAGAATGGATACCAAAACTAAAAAAACAAGGAAATACTTCAACTAACCGAAAAGAGATTAACAACACAGCAACCAAATTTTACAAAGAGCTATACGCAATTCCAGATGAAGAGCAAAACGATGTCAAAAACAAACTAAATGAAAGACTACACGAAGTAGATCCAGAACCAAAAATTCTACCAAGTGAGGTTGAAAGAGCTATATTAAGCCAGAGGTTGGAAAAAGCTCCGGGCCCCGACAAAATCGTTAATGAGCTTCTCAAAGGTACCTTGGAGGAACTATTACCCATACTTACATCTGTATTCAACGAAATCATGACTACCGGTACAATCCCTACACAGTGGAAAACATCACACATAATTCTTATTTTCAAGAAAGGAAACAAAGACGACATAATAATATGTAACTACCAACCCATAAGTCTGATGTCAAACATTTACAAGGTATTCTCCAAAGTGATCCTGGAAAGAATAACAAAGCAGCTCGACGAAAACCAGTCACGGGAACAAGCAGGCTTTAGACGAAAGTATTCAACTCTGGACCATATACACACAGTGAAACAAATAATAGAAAAATACAAAGAATATAACAAGAACCTGTATATGGCATTCATCGATTACTCCAAAGCCTTCGATAGTTTAAGTCACAAAGCAATATGGGAGAGCCTTGAACAACAAGGGATAAAGTTAACATACATCGAAATTATTAAGAACATCTATGCAAATAGCGAAGCAAGAATACAACTAGAAACGCTGGGAGAAAGATTTCCGATAGGGAGAGGAGTGAGACAAGGGGACCCCCTATCACCGAAACTCTTCTCGGCCGTACTAGAAAATATCTTTCGCAAAATGGACTGGAACGAATTCGGCCTCAACGTTCACGGAGTAAAACTGAACCACCTAAGATTCGCGGACGATCTAGTTCTGTTTGAGGAAAGCCCTTTACATCTAAAGGAAATGATAAATTCACTCGACCAAGAAAGTAGGAAAGTCGGTCTATCGATGAATAAAGACAAAACTAAACTTCTCACGAACTCCAACCCAACAACCATAATGATTGATAATCAACCACTAGAATACGTCCAAGAATATATCTACCTGGGACAGATAATCTCTCACAGTGATCAAACCACCAAAGAAATTAATAGACGAGTAGCAAACGGATGGAAGAAGTACTGGTCCCTGAAAGAAATTATGAAATCAAGGGAGGTAAACATGTCAACAAAAAGAAAAGCCTTTAATACCTGTATACTACCAGTCATCACTTACGGTTGTGAAACATGGTCACTCACCAAACATCATAGAGAGAAACTGAAACGGTGTCAGAGAGCTATGGAGAGAAGTATGACAGGAGTAAAAAGGCAAGATAAAGTGAGAAGTAGTAAAATAAGAGAAAAAACCAAAGTAGCAGACATAGTCACTCGCATAGACCAACAGAAATGGAGATGGGCCGGCCACATGATCCGAGACCCACAAAATAAGTGGAGCACAATAATCTCCGATTGGTACCCCAAAGACGGGAAACGAAAAAGAGGGCGCCAACAAATGAGATGGGAAGATGACCTGAAGCTCACGGCTGGACACCATTGGAGGCGAGCTGCACGAGACAGAACCCAGTGGAAATTGTTAGAGGAGGCCTATGCCAGAAGGCACACTGAACTGCGAGACATCTTATAGAAACAACTTTCCTAAATGCAAATTTTTATGTGAACGGTTCAGAATAAAGGGCTTATTATATATTATATTATATAATAATAATCCTTCATACATTCACACATCGTTACCTAGTCCCAAACTAAGCAAAGCTTGTACTATGGGTACTAGACAACGGATAAACATACTTAAATACTTTTTTTCTTTTTTTGTAAATACATACATATTATACATAAAAAGCACTCAGACCAATGCAAGCAATCATGTTCATGCACACAAAGATTTGCATTGAACGGGAATCGAACCCGAGAGCTCTGCGTAGCAGCCATGTAATATACCGATTGCGCCACAGAGGTCATCAATTTTTTAAAATTAAAGTAGTAGATTAGGTGGCAAGTATACGTATACAACGCGACTATTAGCGCAACAACAACACATTCCTCTTGGTCCAGTTTTATGTAACATTATGTGTAGTACTTTTAATAGAAAATAGCCTGTTTATAGCGAGTGTTGTTGGCTACAAACAATATCGAACTATGTTTATTTACCATCACATTGTAACAATGTCCAATCGTACAATCTGAAGCCCACGCGTCGCAAGTGGCTGTGTTTGACGTGCTCGCTAAACCTATTTTACAACAACTGAAAAAGGACAAAACGTTACGTAATTTCTAGGCAAGTTGTATCTGTGATCTTTATATTGAAATTTGTTATTTCTCTGAGTTGTCCTAATAAAACATTGGCATTTGTTTACACATCCCGAGGGATATATTATTAAGAGCCGTGACGTGCCTTCGCGAAAATTTATCGGCCTACTAACAATCTGTATACATATCTATACAAATCAAATTGTTCTAGTTATTAACTATTAATCCTCATTCGTGAAACCTTCCTTATCGATTTGACATTTTGAAGCTTCAAATATAATTAATTATTTATAATATGCTTATTTGAATTTACAAAGTGTAAATACATAATTTTACTTGTTGAGGGCAACAACACTCGACTGAGCTTAATAAATGATGGTCCTTTTACGATATAATAATGACAAATCGTTTTCAATTCATCTCCTCCTTTCTTAAGGGCACTTAACGACAGTATTTAATAATAAGCAAAAATTTAGGAAGATTTTTCTTTTCAACTTTTTTCTAGTACTTAAAACGTATATCTTGAGAATTATTTTTTTAGTCTATGTTTAGACGTTCTGAAAGTAGGCGAAGTGGTAAGATGACATTGTCATAGCGAGCAGCTCATTAGTGTTTATGAATAATTAACGATTTTTCAACACTCTGTGACGTGTTTATAATACTCTACGTTTAAAAAAGGAATCTTTCATGACACAATTGACCGTTATTTTTCTTGCTTCTTCGTAAAAAACAAAGATTGCGTTAAGTGAATTTTCCCATCAAAGTCATATTGAGGATAAAGGGCTAAAAATATTAAAAGATGACGGGTACTCATTATAAGTCGACGTGTTGAATCCCCAAGCTGTGTTGCGTTGCTTTAAAAAGGGATAGCCTTGTTTATAAAAAAATAAATATTTGATAAATATAGCAATATACACATAAATAGGAACTCGTCTTGGCTACAAATATTAAGAGTATAACTAGAAAAAAAGTAGCATAATATATGTTGTATCAGCTCTAACAAATCATTAACTAAGTATATAATTTTTAATTAAGACAATTTTCTAAAAAGTATGCAAAATAAATTCGACTGATGACAGAGATACAAAGGTGATATCAAGAGAGAGCGAGTGTTGACTTATTGTTCGTCGTCATCCGGGGCTGACACAACCGCTTGTTACACACCTTTTGAATAACTCGCCAAAAGGAAATTTAATTTCATATCATCAACCCTATTTTTCTCTCGTATATTTCACCTAAAGTTACATAAAAACGTACTGATTACGTACTTCAGAAACAATCAAATATGTATGTAAGCAAATAAGGTCTACCCTTATTTTGTTTCAAAATTGTAAATCAGGTGTAATGTCGTACATGTTTGCAGTACGGGCTGATGAAAGGTTTTATGCAAATCAATGTTGCCCTACCTACTAAAATGCGTACTTAGTTATTTTATAATTTAACATGTTATGATAAGCCGTTTTATTTATTACAAAATTATTTAGAAGTTTTTGCTTCGATAAACGTTTTATAAAAAAATTGTCCGCGACGTAAAAGCTCCTATTACGGAGGTATTTCGCAACATTTCGAAGTAAGAACCAAAAATAAGCATTTGTAAATATTTTTAACTGTGCAAAAAAATGTCATCGTCAAAAGTGGAATTTATATTTTGTATTACTATCGAGTTTGTTTCTTTTAATGATATTAGTTATTTTTTTAAAAAGATTTAAATAGTCGGGTCGATTTTCCCTAATTCGGAGGTATTTTTTTCGTCAGAGCCTATTACTGCGGTAGACGATTCCTAATACGGAGGGTCAGAAATTATATTCATCCAAGTTCCGTACAAATATTATTAATCAAATAATTTAAATGTATTAGTAAAGTAAGTTGTATTTTTGGTATTCATTGACCATTGATTTGTATCTTTTTTAATGAAATTATTTTTTACTAGCTGACCCATGCCCACTTCGTTAGGCGGCGAAAATAACGCGTCACTTTTTTAATCATGATTCATTATTGCTCCTCTCCTTTTTGTCATAGCTTGATACTAAATAGCCTATGACACTCCCTAATAAATGTACTATTCAACACAGAAATAATTTTTAAAATCGGTTTATTAGATCCAGAGATTACGTCCTACAACGTCACAAACTTTACCTCTTTATAATATTATATATAAGTAATAAGTATAGATACAAAAACACGTTCTAAAAAGAGTTTTGTGTTATTAAAATAAGGTTAACTTTTATTTTTATGCTTAGTAAAATAAAAACAGAAATATAAAATTACATAGATTGCATAACTTTACATAAAAAGAATATGTATATTTAAAAGTTTTTATCGCTTATGGTTTTATACAAAACAAAAAAACTTACGTATCACATAACAATTTTATTCTCAGAATCAATAATCACGGTACTCTAAAACTTGTAATTTTATGTTCTAGGAATAGGGCCGTAATAGGAAATCATAGATCCTAACACAGACTTACTTGGAAATAATTACCACCGCAATAGAAAAACTACTCCTGTTTTTAATAATCCTAATTCAGACCTATCACAACTTAGATAAATGGAACAATGTAAATGTTTAATGAAACTATAACAGTTTTTTGGCTCATATGTGTAAACAGTAGTCAACAGTTATACAAAATAAATGATTTATGATAAGTTAAAATACACCTTCCTATTTTTACCCTTTCTAAGAAATCCACATTTTGTACTCAACAATTTTCGTATTTAATTAGATTTCTAACTACGAATACATACCGCAGAATATGGTTTTTAGTTTATGAGATTAATAATTATTTCAAAAAACCTTGAAACAAGTTCAATAAGTTAATAAATTGAAAGTTACAAGCAATTAAACATGCCCAGTATTTTTTCTATTACGGAGTTATACCACCGTATTAGGACGAATCTAAAAAAATCGTGTCGTATTACGGCGCTATTTTTTTTCTTATTTTTTGGATATAAAACGAGTTACAAATATAAAACAAGTTATTGAAATAGTGAGTATAATAGTAAGAAAATGCTATGAATAAGAAATAAACCATCTTCAACGGCTTATTAATACGAAAAACTTAGTTTCTAAATATTAGTGTACCTAATTTTGTTGTTCAGCGTTTGTATGGAAATCCCTTTCACGTCGATGCTGTTACACAGATTGATTGATTTTGATTAGTTATCTATGTTCTTTACTTGCAAACGTCAGGTAAATCATGAAGCAATAGATGTATAATAAACTGATTTCGTTTTGTTGTACGTAAACTGAATAAAACCAGAATAAAACACGAAAATAGAAATACCTCCGTAATAGGACGCGATTTTGACTACCGCCGTAATAGGAGCTTTTACCTTATACTGTAGTAAACAAAAATGTGCTTAAAAGTGTTTATAGGGCTCACTCGCGTCGCCAATTGTAAAGAAATCATTAGACAAGATTTTGCATGATTGATCCATCTAGCGAGTCACGTAAAGGCCCATTACATTGCTTCATTTTGTTGACGGATTAGTTTTGATATTGACCTTATAAAGTTTAAATACCTAATAGCGCCAGCTTTTTAGACAACAACTTATTCCTAACATCTTATTAATGTCCAACTACATAGGATCGGACCAACTCCAGTATAAGAAATAAACTTAGCCTTCTTTAACAGTCGTATTGTTTTGTCTAAATTTTTCTTTTGTTTTAAACTATCTGAGAAATATCCTACAGTCGGCTTTTACGAAAATCACGGTACGGTGTTGTGACACTGTGTGTCCTTACTCTATAATTATTTATAAACTATGCAAGTAATTAATTAAAGTTTATTTAATTCCACGTTTCCTTAATAAATGACAAACATTTGTAGGTACACGTAAATATAATTTTCGTGCATAAAACAAATAACACATATTAAAACAAGGTCGCCATAATTCTCTTGGGACCATAACATGGAACAATCTACAGAACAAATAGGCCTTCGTCAAATTACGGTTAAGATTAGTCACGTTTGATTCACACAAATTAGTTGACCCGTCTATTCTGATTTACTAAATACTTATGAATATTCAGTCTGACGATTGGATATTAAGGTAGCGTTTTGGAATGCCTCTATTTTGTTAGTGAACTAAGCTGGACACTTGATGTAACAATAGCACTGGTTAAACTGGCTAATATCAGTAGCTACTGATTAGATCTAGTTTCGCATATTTTAGAAACAATGCTAATAAGTTCTACGCTTATTTTAGGGACAAAAATAAACACAGCACAAACGGAGTGGGCTGTGTTAACAATTTTTTTGCTTTATTTAATTCTTATTTATTTTATCGATAAATAAAATAATACAATACAAAACAATACAACAACAACAATACAAAACTTTAAAAATATTAGTAATATTTAGTTGATATTCCATTTTTCACCCATTTTTTTCCTGACGAAATAATGTCGAACCACTAATACCCTGTTGGCATTACCTCTAATGCTAACGTACGAACTTTTCTAATTTCAATTAAGGTGATCGGGAATTTCTCAGTTACATCCTGATAAATCCCTCCTTTCATTTTCCCTGTACTTTACGAAGCTTGATTAAAGTACATCGGCAACCCTACATATTATAGGTTACTACGATTACAGTTAGTTGCAACGACTACCTGAATAAATGACAATAAAACTATAAGCGAGATTAAGTAAAATCGCTGAGGTCATTCCATTGATGGATTTTACAGGTATTTCAACTGTAGGTACGTTTTGGAGAGCATTTACTCTATCGATCCCAGTCGAAGTTTCATCGAAAGTTATCTTTCTTTTTAAATCATTATAATTTTAAAACACCTTGCTTGTCCATGCTTGACAATGGTATATGCTTCTGCATATACCTTCTCTCTATGATTTATGTACATAACAAAAACAATAAGTTATAGTATAAAATATATTAAAACATTTTTGATTCATTTCGAGATGTTTTACTAAAGACCTTAACAAAATTATACAATTATGAGTATTTTCCTAAAATGGTTTCCCAGTTTCTATAAATTGATTAAGTTGATTTCATAATTTAGACCGACATTAAAATTACCGGCGAAAAGTTTTTGTCACAAACGAATTATTTTATCTACTTTTATGTATTTTTAACAATAAAATTAAAAGTCTATCTTTTAGTTATAAGTTAGGTTTATTTAGAAATAGGTGACGTATTAGGAACACCGAATGATTCCATGCGCACCATTCGTTTATCATACATTCGTTTTCAAAGCAACCATTACATTTATATCCACGAACATTAACAGAAAACACAATACTCCTTAAAGGTAAAGAAAAAAAAGCCTATCAAAATGGGAGACCAAAATTTAAATAAATACGATTTTTCAACCTTCTGCATAAAGATAAGCTAAACTTTTAAGCGAATTATAGTGTACAAGGTAAAGTCAATATCTACACAACTTACACGAAGATAAAACAATTATAATATTCCCAAAAAGTCATCTGAACTAATACCTAATAAAGACTAATAAATAAAAATTATGTATTTTTGATAATTATTAAATAATTCAATATCAATTATTACTTAAGTATATTAAGTTTTCAAAGATAAAAATTAAATTTAAAGTTTTTTTACAAACAGAAAATCAAATTTGATTTAAGAATTATCGGATGTTAATGAACTCATTTGTTACCAGAACTTTTTAAGCTTCATTTGATTAATTACTTCTAAGCTAATTACAAATTCTTTAACATTATTACGATTACAAAAGCAATTTGGTATAACTTTAAATTTGGTTAAGTTGTAGAAGATAGACTGGTTAGAAAATGTTTATTCATTCATTTGTTTTGACGACCTCAATGACGAAATTGGTATAGACATCAGCTGCTATGTAGAGGAGTCTGCTTCGATTTCATCTCAATGTTAATCTTTGTGAGTTTGAATTTGAATCAGCAAGGGCGTTTTGTATGTATGTATGTAAGAATTTACAAAAAATATAAGCAGGTAAGAATTAAAAAAAACATATGTAGGTAAGAATTTATAAAAAACATTGTGTAGGTAAGAATGTCTATCCATTCTCTAATACCCATAGCTTTACCTATTTTGAAAATAAATGGCGTTCTGTGAATATTATATTATTAAAGCCTAGCTTTCAAGTTATATAATATACCTACTTAATGAAAGTAATAGTGTAGAACGAAAATGCCGATGTAGCCAAATCTTTGTTAATATAAGATGTGTACATAGGATATTCGTATCACGTAGATGTTGAACAGTTACCTATAATTAGTTTCCCATTACGGTACCGAACCTGACTTTATTAGGACTCTATCTCGTTAAAGATTATAAGTTGTTAACGTAGGTATAGGTGAAAGTAATTCATGTTGAGGTAAATATTAAAAGTTGAAGAAAAATAATCTTTATACTATAGAATTAAGCTTAAGGATTAGTACCAATCAGATTACAATATAAGAATAACGGTAATGAAAAATAAATTATTTTTTTCTACATAATATTCGATTATGTTTTTAAAGTAACTTAAAAGTAAAACATCTTGGAATATTTCAGTCGGCCAAATAATAGTTCTGATACGCATTCAAAAACTAAGCTTTTGAAAATAGAACACAGTTTATTTGCATTAATTTGTTATAAGTTTATCATAAAACAAATAAAATGTGTACTCTTGATGCGTTTTGGTTACATTGGGTCCGATTGCCTCTTAAATAAGGATGCACTAAAATTTATAAAATAAGACCACGTCTTTATATGAAAGCTATTGGGTCCGATTGCGTTTCTCAATTGGCTTTAATTAAGAACAACAAAATGAACTTAAATGTAAACTTAAATTTTTAGTACACATGGGTATTACCTTTCCTTTAAATAAGAACATACACTAAAATAGGGCCATCCTAAACTTAATTAGTGATAGTAGTTTTCTTATTCCGATTGCGTTTCGTCTTATTTGACATTTGACTGACCTTATTTAAGTAGAAGCGGTATAAAAACTGCCTTAATTAAAGTCGCTCGAAATTTTGTGCGAGCTTATTTTAATTTATTTAAAATATAGGTATTTCTTGGATTTTTAGTGACAAAAATGTTTCCTATCAGTGTTATAATTGTGCAAAGAAGGTTAAATGAAGAACATCAACGGTAAGAGGGTTTAAATGTGTTAAAATTACCTAACTGAATGCCTTTGTTCTTTATAAAAAAGTGCGTTTTTTCTTATTAGTTTACAGACAAAAGAAGGCTTACATATCGGCATATCAGAGATAATTCTGATCCGTTCGATGTGAATCTGTTTCCATGTTATAAAAACAAATTAAAAGATATCACAAGTAAAAACGTAAAATAAGTACGAACGAAAGTAAGACTAACTTTGACGTAATACAGGCGGCGATGTGGTCGCTAAGCGACAAAGCCTATACAGGGTGTCCCAAAAGGTTACGTAGCTAGGAAGAGGGGTGATAGGGGTGGTCACAGGGGTCACCAGAAAAATAAAATAAAAAATCCCCTCTGGGAATTAAAAGAATAAAAGACATTTTTTTTTAAACTAAAAATTTTACACCTTTTGGGGCGACTTTGGTCCCGATGATCTACAAATATTGGTATAATTTTAAAAAAATGCTGTTATGTTATCGTCAATAACCCTTTTTCAAATTGAAACAAAAAAAACAATACATATCTAAGCAATATTTTAAAGAAAATTAAGTTCTTGTCTAGTCAAGGACTGAGTAATTACGATTTCACTCAACTTTCTCCAAGTGTACTGAAAAAAAAAGTACTATGAAACTCCGGCGAGTAACTTAAAAAGATAGGTAATTTTATTACAATTCCAAAATGGTATAACACTTACTTGATAAATTCTTTCTAGGATATGTAAAAATAATTTTTGGGAACAATACCCCTGCACAACAAAACATACCAATAACAATGAAACCAAACAAAACAAGTTTAAACAAGTTTGGTGAGTGAGAGAGGCAGAAGATACATTAAGAAAGAGAAAAAGTAGGTAGGGCATCTCTGGTTAGTCAAATACAGTCGGTCAGTACATTACGATCTCTCGTTTACTGCGCATCCTTTGTATTCGTTTGTGTTCATTTTGTACTAACTTTGCTTCGCTTTCTGGACTTGATAATTTCTTTGTGATTTGGACATTGTTTGTGATTTCTTCCAACGACCCGGCTTTCTCAAGGACTAAAGTGTACGATACTGTACTACCATGCCACCCACGTACACTGCGCAAGAATATGCGAACATGCATCTCATTTACGGCGAATATAGATGTAATGCCGGTGTTGCAGCAAGACTCTACCGAGAAAGATATCCGAACGCCGCACGTCACCCGGATAGCCGTGTTTTCGTCAATATCCACCGACTATTGTCTGAGGGTCGATTTCCACATCAAGCGGTTAATGAAGGCAGACCTCGGTTCGATGTCGAAGATGAAGTGCTTCAAGCCGCAGACGATCCGCGTACTTCAGTTCGGGCAATTGAAGCAAGTACAGGTATACCAAAAAGTACTGCTCATCGCATATTGAAAGCTGAGAAGTTTCACCCGTACCACGTGCAACGCGTACAGGGTCTGTTACCACGCGATTATCCTGCGAGACTGGCATTTTGTCATAAGATATTGCGCATGCATAGGGAGGACCCTCAATTTTTTTATAAAATATTGTGGTCCGACGAGTCTACTTTTAAAAAGGACGTATACATGAATCTACACAATTTACACGAGTGGCACGTAGAAAATCCCCACCTACTTAGAGAAGATCGGTCCCAATATCGTTTTAAAGTGAACATGTGGACCGGAATACTAAATGGTAAAGTAATAGGACCCGTTGAGCTACCTGAGGCACTGACTGGCGCGGCGTACTTAAACTTCTTACAAAACGAATTACCAAATCTATTGGAAGATGTGCCGCTAGAAACAATGAGGAGTATGTGGTTCCAGCATGATGGGTGCCCAGCACATTATGCACGTCCTGTAAGGGATTTCCTAGACGAAGAATACCCTGGTAGGTGGATGGGAAGGGCCGGTGCTATAGCGTGGCCAGCTCGTTCACCGGATTTAAACCCGTTAGACTTCTTTTACTGGGGTGCTATAAAAGAAAAAGTTTATGGAAAACCCATCACGGACTTGGCTGACTTGAGGGCGAGGATCACAGAGGCCGCGGAATCAATCAACAATAGAAGATTTGCTCGCCATATGTCTCGCTCATTTTTAAAACGATGTAGGGCGTGTATTTATGTTGGTGGTAGACATTTCGAGCATTTTATTTAAATAAATAATTTTTATTTTTTTATTTTTGAGTTTCATTTAAAACCATTGCAATAAAATTACCTATCTTTTTAAGTTTTAAGAAACAGAATAAACATTTAAAAATGTATTTGCGTACGAATTTGAGACTATTGTTTTATTGGTATGTTTTGTTCTGCAGGGGTATTGTTCCCAAAAATTATTTTTACATATCCTAGAAAGATTTTTTAAGTAAGTGTTATACCATTTTGGAATTGTAATAAAATTACCTATCTTTTTAAGTTACTCGCCGGAGTTTCATAGTACTTTTTTTTTCAGTACACTTGGAGAAAGTTGAGTAAAATCGTAATTACTAAGTCCTTGACTAGACAAGAACTTAATTTTCTTTAAAATATTGCTTAGATATGTATTGTTTTTTTTGTTTCAATTTGAAAAAGGGTTATTGACGATTACATTACAGCATTTTTTTTAAATTATACCAATATTTGTAGATCATCGGGACCAAAGTCGCCCCAAAAGGTGTAAAATTTCTAGTTTTTAAAAAAATGTCTTTTATTCTTTTAATTCCCAGAGGGGATTTTTTATTTTATTTTTCTGGTGACCCTTGTGACCACCCCTATCACCCCTCTTCCTAGCTACGTAACCTTTTGGGACACCATGTATAAATAAATTTTAAAAAACTTTGACGTAAAACATGTCAAACTTAATATAACAACACTCTTATTTAAGGTTGTTTTCATAGACAAAAGGAATTGGTAGTTTTTTAGGTCACGTTTTTATTTTGTGACATCCGCAATAGCTTTTATTTAAGGACGTGGTCTTATTTTATAAATTTTAGTGCATCCTTATTTAAGAGCGAAAAGAAAGGCAATCGGACCCATTGTGGTATCACAAAATAAGAACGTGACCTAAAAAACTACCAATTCCTTTTGTCTATGAAAACAACCTTAAAAGAGTGTTGTTATATATATTTTGACATCTGCACGTCAAAGTTTTTGTTTAAATTTATTTTTATAGGCTTTGTCGCTTAGCGACCACATCGCATGTATTACGTCAAAGTTAGTCTTACTTTCGTTCGTACTTATTTTGCGTTTTTACTTGTGATATATTTTAATTTGTTTTTATAACATTAAAACAGATAAAAAGAGAAGGATAAAGAAGGAGCAACACAGTTTTATAAACACTGTAGTTGTCACATCAAACGGATCAGAATTATCTCTGATATGCCGATATGTAAGCCTTCTTTTTGTCTGTAAACTAATAAGAAAAAGACACACTTTTTTATAAGGAACAAAGGCATTCAGTTAGGTAATTTTAACACATTTAAACACTCTTACCGTTGATGTTCTACACACATACTACTACTAAGTATATACACTTCATACTAAAAATCCAAGAAATATATATATTTTTTAATAAATTAAAGTAAGCTCGCAATAAATTTCAAACGACTTTAAATAAGGCAGCTTTACCTAATACCGCTTCTACTTAAATAAGGACTGTGAAATGTCAAACAAGACGAAACGCAATCGGAATAAGGAAACTACTATAACTAATTAAGTTTAGGATGGCCCTATTTTAGTGTATGTTCTTATTTAAAGGAAAGGTAATACCCATGTGTACTAAAAATTTAAGTTTACATTTAAGTTCATTTTGTTGTTCTTAATTAAAGCCAATTGAGAAACGCAATCGAACCCCACTTTTATACATTCTTAAATAAGTTCATATAGTTTCCCTTGTAACAACCGAAAAATTGTCTTTTTACTATTTTCCATCAATTTTCAGTGAAACACTGATAATTAATTATAACTAAACCGGACTTCAAGATTATTTCGTTGTCATGGGTTCAAAATCCTCTCCAGAACTTTAAAGAGGATTGAAGTACACAGCTATTTGATGATAATTTGATTAACTGTATTGTTTAATTCAAATATTTAATTTGTTTCTAAAGTTATAGGACTTTATATTTAGATCTGCTTCCTATTTCCGTGTTTCCGCTAGAAATAAATTGCTAGCCATCAATACTCTCTGTTAAGAATAGACAAAATGATACAAGTACACAACAAAGACAATAATTTAATAAACGAGCTTTTTTAAATTAGGTATAAGTTTTTGAAAAATTTTACTTATAAAATCTGTTAAATCATCATAAAAGCCCATTGAACCACTGCAGGGACGTGCCTCCTCCTGTGACGGAGGGATACTTAGCTTAATAATACCACGCTGGCCAAACGGATTGGTATAGAGTTTAATTTCAAGTTTTCCTTGTTTTTATTTCGTTAAGATAATATTCACGAATAGTCCCTTAGTCGGTTTTTACGACACCCATGGGGATGAGATGGGGTGGTGACATATTGTATTCTTACTCCGTCACCACACGGAAATACGTTAAATACATTACTATGTAAATTGCACAAATATGGGTCCTGCATGCGGCTCAATCCCCCGCCCGGTCGTGACGTCACAGAAGCAGCTCCTTGAAATGATTAAAAAAGTATTAATTTTCAATATTTTTGTTCCAGGTTGCCCGAAGGCAGTAATAATACAAAAGTAAGTAAATACTTTTATATTTTCATGTTACAACAACATATACTCGTATTTGACGCAATGCGTGACGTTCATCCATTACGACACTCCATAAGATAATAAACCTGTACACGTAAATATATGAACAAAAGTAACTTATGAATCGTGTCACAGATACAGAGAAATAATATACATCATAAAGGTTGTAAAGAAAAAGGTTCAAGCTCAAGGCCAAACAGTTTAACCTCCTTGAATACCTACTTAGGTTTATATTAAGTAGGTAACCGACGGTGTGAGTGATACCGCTGTACTAACGCAATTCCGTTTACTCAGATGATTCATAAACACCTAATGGTTATTTTGAATAATAAAAATATAATTAGTACACCAATTAGGATAAAATTCGAAAGCATACGCGAAACAAAAAAACTATTGAGATAAGATTTAACTCGATTTTACCATCTCTCGCAGAAATTATCTACAAAGGTTTTCTTTCATTATCTTACGATTGTCTCGGTATGTCATGACATATTACGAGTATATGATCACCATATTATGTATGACGACTTAGTTAGGACGGTGGGACACTGATAGTTGAGGAATACACAGGATTTCATAAGGTGGAAATATGGAGAAGATCTATATCCAGGAGTGGATGTCCTTTGGTTATTATAATCTGATTAAAGTTAACTAATCTTTTCCTTAAATACGTCTTTAATTCAGACTTAATGAATAAGATGTCAGCACTGTGTTTCAGCAACATAAATGTTTGTACTAAATTAGCTAAGTTTCGTTGACCTTGTAATTAACACTGTTAGTTGGACTTCGGGCAGTATAAATCTTTAGTTTCTTAATGTGTTTTCTATTACCTACAACAGTAACTCGAGTAAGTAGGTACATCTATGTACGTATGTATGTTTAAGAATAACTTACTTATTGTAACTTAGTACCTAATCTGTTGTTAATGCCAGAATGTGATACAGTGATACTTAGTTGTGTTTTTATATTGTGCAACCTACTTTTATGTTTTGCATTGGACTATTTTCCAGAGGTACTGTACACTATTTCTTTATTATATTTTTTTAATTCGGTTTTTAAATTCTAATTTCTAAATTTTAATTCTAAATTTTTCTTGTGATTAGACTATTTTTTGTTTTATAAATAAGCAAGTAACTGTAAATGTGTTTATTTAGGATTAGTGAGCTTTTAATTATTATTAATTTTAGAACAAGATTGTATAGTATTTAGTTACGATATTTTAATTTAGAATAAGATGAAACTTCACTATTGTATTAGATGCAAACCTGTAAAGATAGTGTTAAAAATGAAATAAAAAAAAAAAAAAAAACTTTGTTTCTTAATAAAGGTTAGTAAACGGCCTTTGTTTTATGCAGAAATGTCGCGTTTTTTATCCCAAGATAGATAATAATATGTCATCATTCCCCTGCCCTTATCCAAATTTTTTTTGGGGTCGGCGCAGGATGGTTTCTTCTTCCACATGTTGCTTAAAGTTTTGGATATATTTTAATAAATAAATATGTGCAATAAGAAAAATCGTAATGTTTCACAAAATCTTAACGACATAATATAATTCGAAAACTCGCCTTGATGCTGGGTTGTTCATCATGCAGGTGTCATCCTTAGTTTAGAAGTTATTTCTTCAAAGAAAAAAAACGAGACAATATTGTGTATAAAAATGAAATTTAAAAAAATACACTTATTTTGCTTAATAAATTTTACGTTGATTTTGTGCATACTTTTTATACATTTTTACTTGTATAGTTTAGTAAATTGATGGCAGGGTTGCTATATTAATAAATATAGTCATGACATGAAGTGTACATAACAATTCTGTATATTAATAAGGCAACATTCAATATCACTCACCCTAAGCCTGATACACGCCTGCCTCGGCTTATGTAAACGAGCATACTTGATTAACTTACTAGCATACTTGAGCTTACTTTCTGGCGCCTCTTAGCTAAGATATGATTCATTATTTTTAGTCGAAAAGGTTAACTAAATATAGCCACATCTTAGATGGTAAACTGACTTTGAAAAATATAAGATTTTGACATCTTACACAATAATGTAATAACGTTATGTCGTAATTTTTCATATTATGATATATGTAATTGATTCCTCTGGTGTTGCGGGTGCCCATGGGCGGCGATGATCACTTACCATCAGATGACCTGCTGGCTCGTTTGCCTCCCATTATATAAATATTTAAAAAAAATTACACTGGCTATATTAAATTATAAATAAGATATTCATTCTAAGAGTATGCTGTCTTGTCTGTAATTTATTGTCTTAATGACCAAAATAGAAATAGCATATTAAAAAAGTACATAGTTATAACATTAGAAAACCTTAAAAGTATTACAACGTACTGTTAAAACAATTAAAATAAACAAATAAAACAGTTAAAAATCTGCATCAATTTAATACAAAGTAAAGTTGGTTGCTATTCTTCATTTTAAACCTACGAGTAGGGTCAACAATTTATCTCGTCGGAATTTGTCCAGCAAACAGCTTCAAAGCTTTCCTACATTTAAATGCGCCCGTATCTTGCAATAAACTTTCTTGGTGTACTGCCAACAAAACGCCTGTTTGTGAATGATTTTATAAGATAAACTTATTTAAAAAGACAATTCCCATTTTGAAAGTAAATTCCATATCACATTTTCCATACTTAAGTCAACTTTTTGAAACGAAATCGTCGAAATAATCAATAGTTTTTCTCACTTAATACAAAAATATAGAGCTTGTTTATACTATAAATAGGCAAGTACATATTCTACATTGAAACAAGACCAAATAAAAAAGACCCATTTTCATATCAACAACCGTTTA
Organism: Schrankia costaestrigalis; assembly: GCA_905475405.1. Lineage (NCBI taxonomy): Eukaryota > Metazoa > Arthropoda > Insecta > Lepidoptera > Erebidae > Schrankia > Schrankia costaestrigalis. The sequence goes on from FR997830.1 coordinate 7,141,125, forward strand.
ATTTATCGAGATAGCGGAGTCGAGCCCGTGACAGATAGTCTAATCACTGTCTATTCGTTCTGTTTTTAAATATATTTTTGTTTTTTTATTTTGAATTAATTACAAAGTTAATTGTGGAAAGAAAAAATGTAGTGGCTGAAACGAAGTAAATTACCCATAGACTTTCGAAATTCCGTCCATATGCATAACCGGCATGTTAATAAAACTAAATACTCCCCATTACAATAATGTCACTTAACTTACATTATAATGATAAATTGATATGTAGAAATACACTAAAGTGATGCTCCTCGTTTAATGTATAATACGTTAGAGATCACACATGTGTATAATTAGGAAACTCTCATTAATTCTCTTTCGTCATCGAAGCCATTCAATTAGAGACGTTTGGTTTGATTGCTCGTAGACTGAGAGTGTCATGAACGATTCGTTTTACTGCCCCGTGCGTTTTATTGACAACCTTAATATTCTTCTTTCGAGATTTACAACACACGTTGGCGCAATATATAGGCAAAAACTCACTTTATTATTTATTTAAGTTGAATAAGTAAGTTAAGATCACAACAATATTTCAAGCCTTTGAAAAAGATACAATTTACATTTCAATTAATAATTTCAACTCATAATTAATACTTTAAATTAATAAACCACTTGTATTTATAAAAAGGTAAAATAATTATCTACTTTATTTATTTAAAATACTTGAAAAAGATCAAGATGTTTAATAGGCAAACACGCAGCCACGTTCAAAGATTAAAATAAAAGAGGAAAGAAGTTTTCCCAACTCTTTGATACCTTATTCTATTTAATGGTTTATTTTATTTTAAAAAAAACGTGAGGCTAAGCTCGAGTCTTTTGACATTGTATAATTTAATTACTACTTTTTACAGACAAAATTTTCTTGTGCAAATTGAATCATCAAAGGCTAGATGTCTTTGGTAACGTTAGAATTTTCAATTACCGAATGGCTGTATTTTTTTTCTACAATGTGCTTAAAGACTGCTCGAAAACTCCTTTGAGAACTTTGCGAGTTGTTTTAAGAAAAATAAACTAACAAAATATTGTACCTTTGAGTCGCTTTAGTAAAGCACACCAGCTATTATATTTAAAAGAAAAACTGGTTTAGTAATTTATAATAAGTTATTGATACTAAAAATAAGTTCAGTTAAAAATATTTGCAAATTTAAATTTTTTTAACAATTTCATGGCTGATCTACTAAACTACTAATCATTATATAGATTCTCAGTTGTTCTGTGTTTATTTGAGGTTTTTTTCAGCATTAAGTCGTATTTAAGCTTATGTCTAAAACATTTTAAAAAATAAACACAACGGATAAGTAAAATTGTCGTACAACGTTAAATGCGAATTTGTCTTAAACGTACCTGAAAATTATATTAAGGTTTCCCTCGTTTCATTTGTACCACAAATCACCTAGTTAGAGGTGCTTGCCACTTGTGAATATATTCCTCCTATTTGCTGTAATCTATACTAATATTATAAATGCGAAAGTAACTCTGTCTGTCTGTCTGTCTGTCTGTCTGTCTGTCTGTCGCTCTGTCTGTCTGTCTGTCTGTCTGTCTGTTACTCTTTCACGCCTAAACGGCTGAACGGATTTCGATGAAATTTGGTACAGACAATCTTTAGACCCTGAGAAAGAACATAGGCTACTTTTTATTAGCAAACATATTATATTTTGATTTCATAGAATTTTGGCGGGAAAGCTGTGTCACGTGACCTGTGACGTCATAGGTCACGTGACCTGTGACGTCATAGGTCACGTGACCTGTGACGTCATAGAATTCTGGTCACGTGACCTGTGACGTCATAGAATTTTGACAGATGAGTCGTGACGTCACAGAATTTTGGCGGGAAAATATTTTTTGACAGTTGAGTCGTGACGTCACAGAATTTTGGCGGGAAAATACTTTTTGACAGTTGAGTCGTGACGTCATTGAATTTTGGTACGCTGAGTCGTGACGTCACAGAATTAAATATTGACGGCAGAGCCGTGACGTTTTTTAATTTTTGACAGATGAGTCGTGACGTCACAGAATTTTTGACAGATGATTCGTGAAGTCACAGAATTTGTATGACCTGTGACGTCATAGAATTTTGGTCACGTGACCTGTGACGTCATAGAATTCTGGTCACGTGACGTGTGACGTCATAGAATTTTGGTCACGTGACCTGTGACGTCATAGAATTTTGACAGATGAGTCGTGACGACACAGAATTTTTTACAGATGATTCGTGACGTCACAGAATTTTGGCGGGTAAATATATTTTGACAGCTGAGCAGTGATGTTTTTGAATTTTTGACAGATGAGTCGTGACGTCACAGCATTTTCGACAGATGATTTGTGACGTCATATTATTTTGGCGGGAAAATATTTGATACCTCTGTCACTTTTGACAGCTGTCAATTAGCGCTTTGGAGGCGGTGGTAAAGTTTTCTAAACTTTGAAATGTTTTTAAATTTAGATTAAGTAATGTTAGATGACGTCAAAAAGATACAATATTATTGTACTACTTTGAATAAATAAATGAAACTGAAACTGAAACTGGATACTTGGCCTACTAATACCACGCTTGCAGACGGATTGGTATAGGGTTTAATTTCAAGTTTTCCTTCTTTTTATTTAGTGAAGATAATATTCACCTTATTTGTTAGGCACTAAAGTGACACACCTTTGCTTATCCTATCCTACTAATATTATAAATGCGAAAGTAACTCTGTCTGTCTGTCTGTCTGTCTGTCTGTCTGTCTGTCGCTCTGTCTGTCTGTCTGTCTGTCTGTCTGTCTGTTACTCTTTCACGCCTAAACGGCTGAACGGATTTCGATGAAATTTGGTACAGACAATCTTTAGACCCTGAGAAAGAACATAGGCTACTTTTTATTAGCAATCATATTATATTTTGATTTCATAGAATTTTGGCGGGAAAGCTGTGTCACGTGACCTGTGACGTCATAGGTCACGTGACCTGTGACGTCATAGGTCACGTGACCTGTGACGTCATAGAATTCTGGTCACGTGACCTGTGACGTCATAGAATTTTGACAGATGAGTCGTGACGTCACAGAATTTTGGCGGGAAAATATTTTTTGACAGTTGAGTCGTGACGTCACAGAATTTTGGCGGGAAAATACTTTTTGACAGTTGAGTCGTGACGTCATTGAATTTTGGTACGCTGAGTCGTGACGTCACAGAATTAAATATTGACGGCAGAGCCGTGACGTTTTTTAATTTTTGTCAGATGAGTCGTGACGTCACAGAATTTTTGACAGATGATTCGTGAAGTCACAGAATTTGTATGACCTGTGACGTCATAGAATTTTGGTCACGTGACCTGTGACGTCATAGAATTCTGGTCACGTGACGTGTGACGTCATAGAATTTTGGTCACGTGACCTGTGACGTCATAGAATTTTGACAGATGAGTCGTGACGACACAGAATTTTTTACAGATGATTCGTGACGTCACAGAATTTTGGCGGGTAAATATATTTTGACAGCTGAGCAGTGATGTTTTTGAATTTTTGACAGATGAGTCGTGACGTCACAGCATTTTTGACAGATGATTTGTGACGTCATATTATTTTGGCGGGAAAATATTTGATACCTCTGTCACTTTTGACAGCTGTCAATTAGCGCTTTGGAGGCGGTGGTAAAGTTTTCTAAACTTTGAAATGTTTTTAAATTTAGATTAAGTAATGTTAGATGACGTCAAAAAGATACAATATTATTGTACTACTTTGAATAAATAAATGAAACTGAAAATGAAACTGGATACTTGGCCTACTAATACCACGCTTGCAGACGGATTGGTATAGGGTTTAATTTCAAGTTTTCCTTCTTTTTATTTAGTGAAGATAATATTCACCTTATTTGTTAGGCACTAAAGTGACACACCTTTGCTTATCCTATCCTACTAATATTAAAAATGCAAAAGTTTGTGAGGATGGATGGATGTTTGTTACCCTTTCATGCAAAAACTACTAAATGGATTTTGAAGTAATTTGGAATATATGTAGTTTATGGTGTAAAATAACAATAACTCGCCAAGTCATTGATGCAGAGCGTCACGCGGCTCAAAGAGCTGCTGAGACCTCTCAACAAACACAATCTCGCCAAGTCATTGATGCAGAGTATCACGCGGCTCAAAGAGCTGCTGAGACATCTCAACAAACCCAATCTCGCCAAGTCATTGATGCAGAGTATCACGCGGCTCAAAGAGCTGCTGAGACCTCTCAACAAACCCAATCTCGCCAAGTCATTGATGCAGAGCGTCACGCGGCTCAAAGAGCTGCTGAGACCTCTCAACAAACCCAATCTCGCCAAGTCATTGATGCAGAGCGTCACGCGGCTCAAAGAGCTGCTGAGACCTCTCAACAAACCCAATCTCGACAAGTCATTGATGCAGAGCGTCACGCGGCTCAAAGAGCTGCTGAGACCTCTCAACAAACCCAATCTCGCCAAGTCATTGATGCAGAGCGTCACGCGGCTCAAAGAGCTGCTGAGACCTCTCAACAAACCCAATCTCGCCAAGTCATTGATGCAGAGCGTCACGCGGCTCAAAGAGCTGCTGAGACCTCTCAACAAACCCAATCTCGCCAAGTCATTGATGCAGAGCGTCACGCGGCTCAAAGAGCTGCTGAGACCTCTCAACAAACCCAATCTCGCCAAGTCATTGATGCAGAGCGTCACGCTGCTCAAAGAGCTGCTGAGACCTCTCAACAAACCCAATCTCGCCAAGTCATTGATGCAGAGCGTCACGCTGCTCAAAGAGCTGCTGAGGCCTCTCAACAAACCCAATCTCGCCAAGTCATTGATGCAGAGCGTCACGCGGCTCAAAGAGCTGCTGAGACCTCTCAACAAACCCATTCTCGCCAAGTCATTGATGCAGAGCATCACGCGGCTCAAAGAGCTGCTGAGACCTCTCAACAAACCCAATCTCGCCAAGTCATTGATGCAGAGCGTCACGCGGTTCAAAGAGCTGCTGAGACCTCTCAACAAACCCAATCTCGCCAAGTCATTGATGCAGAGCGTCACACGGCTCAAAGAGCTGCTGAGACCTCTCAGCAGACCCAAGCTCGCCAAATCTTAGATGCTGAGCGGCAAGCTTCGTACATAGCTGCAGAGACCTTCGAAGAAACACGTAGACGACGTTTAAATAATTCCGAGCGGCAAGCAGAAAGGAGACGTACGTTTACGATGAATACGTGGGAGGCATTTGCCGATGCTGCTTTTGATTATGATCCGTTAATTGAATACTTTAATCATCGATTAGTCCTCATAGGTAGAATGGCCAATAAATGCAGACAATGTGAGGCACTCAAGTGGAAGGAAGAGACCCCAGGTATGTGCTGTTCTGGAGGCAAAGTATCAGTACCAACGCTTGGTGACCCCGAAGAGCCACTCAAATCCTTACTTCTATATGACAGCAATGAATCTCGGCGATTTTTAAACAGTATAAGAAAGTACAATTCTTGCTTTCAAATGACATCATTTGGAGTGGGTAATGAAGTCATCATGCCTGGATTTTCACCCACATTTACGGTACAAGGGCAAGTTTATCATAGGATTGGTTCTTTGCTTCCCACAAACAATGATCAACCAAAATTTCTACAGATTTATTTTATGGGAGACGAAAACAGCGAGGTTGACCGCAGATGTCAAAATATTGAAGGAGTTGAGAGGGACATTGTTTTAAAAATTCAAAGAATGTTGCACAGACATAATAACCTCATCAGCACTTTCAAAACAGCCTTAGAAAGAATGCCAGGGGAAAATTACAAATTAGTAATACACCCAGATCGTACGCCAAGCGGGGAACATGAAAGACGTTATAATGTACCCTTAATAAACGAAGTCGCCGCCATGGTGTGTGGTGAACAATTCGCATCGCGTGATATTGTTTTACAAACCCGTGACAACACATTGACCAGGGTGCCCGACACACACAAGTTTTATGACGCATTACAATACCCGCTTCTGTTTAGCAAGGGGCAAGAGGGGTACCATTTTCAAATTCCACAGGTCAATCCAGTGACCAACCTCCCCCTGTCCAACAAAAAAGTATCGAGCATGGACTTTTATGTTTATCATATGATGATACGCGAAGACAATTTTAACGTAATACAACGATGCAAACAGCTCGCTAACCAGTTTTATGTTGATATGTACGTGAAGGTTGAAAGCGAAAGATTGCGATACATATCTTTAAATCAAACAAAACTTAGAGCCGAAAATTATATTCATCTCCAAGATGCTGTATCGAATGATGCCAACGTGAACCCTAATAATATAGGTAAAATGGTGATTCTGCCCTCTTCGTTTGTGAACAGTCCCCGATACTTACACGAGTACACTCAAGACGCATTTGCTTATGTGCGTACGTATGGTCGACCTGATTTATTTGTAACCTTCACCTGCAATCCATCTTGGTCTGAAATAGTTGACGAATTAATGCCAGGTCAAAGCGCCAACGATAGGCACGATGTCATTGCCAGAGTGTTTAGATTAAAAGTTAAAAAGCTTATAATTGTAATAACTAAAGGAAGGGTTTTTGGAGAAGTGCAATGCTTTATGTATTCCATTGAGTGGCAGAAGCGAGGACTCACACATGCCCACATTTTGCTTTGGTTAAAAGATAAATTGCGACCTGACCAAATCGATAAAGTTATAAGCGCTGAAATACCAGATTCTAACAATGACAAGGCACTTTATGATATTGTTATGAAAAACATGATCCATGGTCCATGCGGGGCTGAAAATCCTCAGTGCCCGTGCATGAAACAACGTAAATGCACAAAAAAATTTCCTCGCAACCTACTGAAAGAGACTCTCCATAATGAGAACGGCTACCCGATGTATCGTAGAAGAGCACCAGAAGACGGAGGCCGTACGGCATTTGTTAAACTCCGAAATGGTAGTCAAGTTTCTGTTGACAATAGTTGGGTAGTGCCATATTCGCCTGTCCTATTAAAAACTTTTAACGCCCATATAAATGTAGAAGCTTGCGGTTCCGTACGTGCAATCAAATACATCTGCAAATCTATACTAATATTATAAATGCGAAAGTAACTCTGTCTGTCTGTCTGTCTGTCTGTCTGTCTGTCTGTCGCTCTGTCTGTCTGTCTGTCTGTCTGTCTGTTACTCTTTCACGCCTAAACGGCTGAACGGATTTCGATGAAATTTGGTACAGACAATCTTTAGACCCTGAGAAAGAACATAGGCTACTTTTTATTAGCAAACATATTATATTTTGATTTCATAGAATTTTGGCGGGAAAGCTGTGTCACGTGACCTGTGACGTCATAGGTCACGTGACCTGTGACGTCATAGGTCACGTGACCTGTGACGTCATAGAATTCTGGTCACGTGACCTGTGACGTCATAGAATTTTGACAGATGAGTCGTGACGTCACAGAATTTTGGCGGGAAAATATTTTTTGACAGTTGAGTCGTGACGTCACAGAATTTTGGCGGGAAAATACTTTTTGACAGTTGAGTCGTGAAGTCATTGAATTTTGGTACGCTGAGTCGTGACGTCACAGAATTAAATATTGACGGCAGAGCCGTGACGTTTTTTAATTTTTGACAGATGAGTCGTGACGTCACAGAATTTTTGACAGATGATTCGTGAAGTCACAGAATTTGTATGACCTGTGACGTCATAGAATTTTGGTCACGTGACCTGTGACGTCATAGAATTCTGGTCACGTGACGTGTGACGTCATAGAATTTTGGTCACGTGACCTGTGACGTCATAGAATTTTGACAGATGAGTCGTGACGACACAGAATTTTTTACAGATGATTCGTGACGTCACAGAATTTTGGCGGGTAAATATATTTTGACAGCTGAGCAGTGATGTTTTTGAATTTTTGACAGATGAGTCGTGACGTCACAGCATTTTTGACAGATGATTTGTGACGTCATATTATTTTGGCGGGAAAATATTTGATACCTCTGTCACTTTTGACAGCTGTCAATTAGCGCTTTGGAGGCGGTGGTAAAGTTTTCTAAACTTTGAAATGTTTTTAAATTTAGATTAAGTAATGTTAGATGACGTCAAAAAGATACAATATTATTGTACTACTTTGAATAAATAAATGAAACTGAAACTGAAACTGGATACTTGGCCTACTAATACCACGCTTGCAGACGGATTGGTATAGGGTTTAATTTCAAGTTTTCCTTCTTTTTATTTAGTGAAGATAATATTCACCTTATTTGTTAGGCACTAAAGTGACACACCTTTGCTTATCCTATCCTACTAATATTAAAAATGCAAAAGTTTGTGAGGATGGATGGATGTTTGTTACCCTTTCATGCAAAAACTACTAAATGGATTTTGAAGTAATTTGGAATATATGTAGTTTATGGTGTAAAATAACAATAACTCGCCAAGTCATTGATGCAGAGCGTCACGCGGCTCAAAGAGCTGCTGAGACCTCTCAACAAACCCAATCTCGCCAAGTCATTGATGCAGAGTATCACGCGGCTCAAAGAGCTGCTGAGACATCTCAACAAACCCAATCTCGCCAAGTCATTGATGCAGAGTATCACGCGGCTCAAAGAGCTGCTGAGACCTCTCAACAAACCCAATCTCGCCAAGTCATTGATGCAGAGCGTCACGCGGCTCAAAGAGCTGCTGAGACCTCTCAACAAACCCAATCTCGCCAAGTCATTGATGCAGAGCGTCACGCGGCTCAAAGAGCTGCTGAGACCTCTCAACAAACCCAATCTCGACAAGTCATTGATGCAGAGCGTCACGCGGCTCAAAGAGCTGCTGAGACCTCTCAACAAACCCAATCTCGCCAAGTCATTGATGCAGGGCGTCACGCGGCTCAAAGAGCTGCTGAGACCTCTCAACAAACCCAATCTCGCCAAGTCATTGATGCAGAGCGTCACGCGGCTCAAAGAGCTGCTGAGACCTCTCAACAAACCCAATCTCGCCAAGTCATTGATGCAGAGCGTCACGCGGCTCAAAGAGCTGCTGAGACCTCTCAACAAACCCAATCTCGCCAAGTCATTGATGCAGAGCGTCACGCTGCTCAAAGAGCTGCTGAGACCTCTCAACAAACCCAATCTCGCCAAGTCATTGATGCAGAGCGTCACGCTGCTCAAAGAGCTGCTGAGGCCTCTCAACAAACCCAATCTCGCCAAGTCATTGATGCAGAGCGTCACGCGGCTCAAAGAGCTGCTGAGACCTCTCAACAAACCCATTCTCGCCAAGTCATTGATGCAGAGCATCACGCGGCTCAAAGAGCTGCTGAGACCTCTCAACAAACCCAATCTCGCCAAGTCATTGATGCAGAGCGTCACGCGGTTCAAAGAGCTGCTGAGACCTCTCAACAAACCCAATCTCGCCAAGTCATTGATGCAGAGCGTCACACGGCTCAAAGAGCTGCTGAGACCTCTCAGCAGACCCAAGCTCGCCAAATCTTAGATGCTGAGCGGCAAGCTTCGTACATAGCTGCAGAGACCTTCGAAGAAACACGTAGACGACGTTTAAATAATTCCGAGCGGCAAGCAGAAAGGAGACGTACGTTTACGATGAATACGTGGGAGGCATTTGCCGATGCTGCTTTTGATTATGATCCGTTAATTGAATACTTTAATCATCGATTAGTCCTCATAGGTAGAATGGCCAATAAATGCAGACAATGTGAGGCACTCAAGTGGAAGGAAGAGACCCCAGGTATGTGCTGTTCTGGAGGCAAAGTATCAGTACCAACGCTTGGTGACCCCGAAGAGCCACTCAAATCCTTACTTCTATATGACAGCAATGAATCTCGGCGATTTTGAAACAGTATAAGAAAGTACAATTCTTGCTTTCAAATGACATCATTTGGTGTGGGTAATGAAGTCATCATGCCTGGATTTTCACCCACATTTACGGTACAAGGGCAAGTTTATCATAGGATTGGTTCTTTGCTTCCCACAAACAATGATCAACCAAAATTTCTACAGATTTATTTTATGGGAGACGAAAACAGCGAGGTTGACCGCAGATGTCAAAATATTGAAGGAGTTGAGAGGGACATTGTTTTAAAAATTCAAAGAATGTTGCACAGACATAATAACCTCATCAGCACTTTCAAAACAGCCTTAGAAAGAATGCCAGGGGAAAATTACAAATTAGTAATACACCCAGATCGTACGCCAAGCGGGGAACATGAAAGACGTTATAATGTACCCTTAATAAACGAAGTCGCCGCCATGGTGTGTGGTGAACAATTCGCATCGCGTGATATTGTTTTACAAACCCGTGACAACACATTGACCAGGGTGCCCGACACACACAAGTTTTATGACGCATTACAATACCCGCTTCTGTTTAGCAAGGGGCAAGAGGGGTACCATTTTCAAATTCCACAGGTCAATCCAGTGACCAACCTCCCCCTGTCCAACAAAAAAGTATCGAGCATGGACTTTTATGTTTATCATATGATGATACGCGAAGACAATTTTAACGTAATACAACGATGCAAACAGCTCGCTAACCAGTTTTATGTTGATATGTACGTGAAGGTTGAAAGCGAAAGATTGCGATACATATCTTTAAATCAAACAAAACTTAGAGCCGAAAATTATATTCATCTCCAAGATGCTGTATCGAATGATGCCAACGTGAACCCTAATAATATAGGTAAAATGGTGATTCTGCCCTCATCGTTTGTGAACAGTCCCCGATACTTACACGAGTACACTCAAGACGCATTTGCTTATGTGCGTACGTATGGTCGACCTGATTTATTTGTAACCTTCACCTGCAATCCATCTTGGTCTGAAATAGTTGACGAATTAATGCCAGGTCAAAGCGCCAACGATAGGCACGATGTCATTGCCAGAGTGTTTAGATTAAAAGTTAAAAAGCTTATAATTGTAATAACTAAAGGAAGGGTTTTTGGAGAAGTGCAATGCTTTATGTATTCCATTGAGTGGCAGAAGCGAGGACTCACACATGCCCACATTTTGCTTTGGTTAAAAGATAAATTGCGACCTGACCAAATCGATAAAGTTATAAGCGCTGAAATACCAGATTCTAACAATGACAAGGCACTTTATGATATTGTTATGAAAAACATGATCCATGGTCCATGCGGGGCTGAAAATCCTCAGTGCCCGTGCATGAAACAACGTAAATGCACAAAAAAATTTCCTCGCAACCTACTGAAAGAGACTCTCCATAATGAGAACGGCTACCCGATGTATCGTAGAAGAGCACCAGAAGACGGAGGCCGTACGGCATTTGTTAAACTCCGAAATGGTAGTCAAGTTTCTGTTGACAATAGTTGGGTAGTGCCATATTCGCCTGTCCTATTAAAAACTTTTAACGCCCATATAAATGTAGAAGCTTGCGGTTCCGTACGTGCAATCAAATACATCTGCAAATATATTAATAAAGGCAGCGATCAAGCTATTTTTAATTTCAGAAGCTCAGAGTCCTCAAACCCAGTAGACGAAGTACAAACGTTTCAGTCTGGTCGCTATGTCAGCAGCAACGAAGCTGCATGGCGCCTATTAGGGTTTCCTTTGCACGAAAGGCATCCTACTGTTACGCACCTCAGTGTGCATCTAGAGAATGGTGAACGAATTTATTTCAATGAAAATAATTTTCACCAGCGAGTGACAACACCACCAAAAACCACTTTGACCGCCTTTTTTGACCTTTGCAGATCAGATGAATTTGCAAAAACACTTTTGTACGTTCAGGTACCTCGGTATTACACGTGGGATGGAGGTAGAAAATGTTGGACACGCCGAATTCAAGGAACTGCTGTTCTGGATTGGCCTGGCGTTAAATCTGGAGATACATTAGGACGGGTCTATACTGTCCACGTTAGCAACATTGAATGCTTTTGTTTAAGATTACTGCTACACCACGTGCGTGGGCCAACTTCGTTCGATGATCTCAAGAACTACAATGGTCAAACATTTGTTACCTTCCGAGAAGCCTGTGAAACAAGAGGATTGTTAGAGAATGACAATCATTGGGACTCGACATTAGAAGAGGCTGCACAATGTAGATCAGCAGCTAAGGTAAGAGATCTTTTTGCCATTCTCATAGCAACATGTGGTCTGTCAAATCCTCAGATATTATGGGAAAAGTACAAAAATGATATGTCAGACGATATTTTGCACAGACTGCAACAAAATAATCCTAATGTCAATAATGATTTAGTATATAACGAGGCGCTTACTAAGATTGATGACCAAGTGATGGCTATATCTGGGAAGCCATTATCAGATTTTGGAATGAACCAGCCACAAAGAATCGGAGAAGTCAGTAGTGATTTAATAAGAGAACTGGACTACAATGTCTCTTCTTTACAGCAACAAATATCAGAGTCAGTTCCTCGATTAAACATGGAACAAAAATTAGTCTTTGATATTGTTGTGCAAAGAATAGATATTGGTGAGGGTGGATTGTTTTTCTTAGATGCGCCAGGAGGCACTGGAAAAACTTTTCTATTGAATTTACTTTTAGCTCAAATTCGGAAAGACAAAGGAATAGCTGTTGCTGTAGCTTCCTCTGGAATTGCAGCAACGCTGCTCGATGGAGGTCGCACGGCACATTCGGTACTTAAACTCCCATTAAATTTACATCATGAGGAAATTCCAGTTTGTAACATCACAAAAAACAGCGATCGTGGCCGAATGCTACAGCAATGCAAGTTGTTGGTGTGGGATGAGTGCACAATCTATACTTATAATAAAACTGTAGAGAGATCAATTCTGTACATTGAATATATGTTCAAAATTAATATTGGAGGATGAATGGTGATCGATACTAATGCCAAAAATGCAATCAATAAATTTTTTGTCTGTCTGTCTGTCTGTCTGTCTGTCTGTCTGTCTGTCTGTCTGTCTGTATGTGCACGCATGGGTCAAAAACTACTGAAGGCATTTTAACCAAACTTGGTACGATTGTAGTCCATACTCCCGGGCAGGTTATAGGCTGTATAACATAACGCTAAGACACATAGGAGCTGAGCAGTGACGAAAAATTTGAAGCAAGTCAGTTGACAAAAAGCGCGTTCTAGCTCTTATCATCGCATACGTTGATCATACGCCAAAAATATGTATTACAAAAATAATGGTCTTCAAAAGATGTACAAAAAAGTCATAAATAGTATATATCTATATTTTATATATTAGCCACAATAACGTGTTTAATCGTTAGGGTTTTCTTCAAAGTGTATTAAATACATAAATATATTGTAATTTGCATAGACATATCTTTTTCAAACTCCCATATTTCAAAAGTACACTTTAATATCTTATTCATAAAAAAAAAAATTATAGAAATCGGTTGATAAACACACAAGATATAGATGAAAGAAAATTTCCAAATGTCGCCGCGCCGGTATGAGTACGGCTGTACGGTTGATTTTTGTTTAACGTCCGAAACGGCCAACCGGTGCATCTATATAATTTCATTCACATTGACTCTTAATGCGAACGGACGTGGTTCTTATTGACTCTTTTTGGAATAAGCGCGCTTTAGATATTAAAATACATAGATACGTAGTTTTTAGGTATTAAGTTTAAAGTAGGTAATCTATCTATCTTCTATACTATAATAAAACTGTAGAGGTCGAAATGTCTGTTCTTTTCGAAAATTCAGATAAAAATTATCTATAAAATCTAGAAAAAAGTCAAAAAGCAACAACACTACACACTTACAATTTTTAGAATTAATGTCTATCTGTCTGTCTGTCTGATTGTTACCGCACATCTTTAAAACGAATTAAAATATAATCTTAAGACCAATACATTGTATTGTAGCCTTTCTTATTAGGCTTAAACTGAGGTATGTTTTATCAAAATCGGATAAGTATTACTCGAGATATCGCTAGATCTCTTTATTAGAACAGTCCAATACAAATCAGGGTTCATGAAAAATGGATTTTGTTCAATGTTGAATGAATTTAAATTTCGTTTCTTTTGTTCACGAGATGGCGTTACCAGTAGTAATCGTAAAATAAATGAGTTTTTAAATAATCTATAACTATTTTATTATTAAGTGCTATTAATAAGTTATTCCTTTTAAATGTTAATAAAATTAACCATGAATCGTATGTGTAATATCAATTATAAGTCTTATTAAATTGAATCAATTATAAGTTTACTTGATTGTTATATTTTTGTGTTTTTCGTAATTGAAACAATTTAATTAAATATAAATTGTATTAGTAAGCTATTAATCTAAAGTAAAATTATTCTTTTGGTAAGTATTCATTTAGTTTAAACTGTAGTAGTTACTGGTCAGCGTAAAAGTATGCAACAGACTCCACCTGTTTTTATTAATGTAAATAAATACAAATACAAATAACCTTTATTAGTTAATCACAGATACAAAACATCTGACAAAAATAAATAGTCTTTTCCTGTATTGCTAATATTGGCGTACAAACTTCATTTTTTAAAGTTAAACTATACCTATACTTAATCATAAATATTAAATTGAATTAAAATAACATTCCTTTTCTCACAATCTTATTATAACTGCAATTATAACACACTTATATAACTATTTAATAATTAATAATATATTGGTATAATATAACAGACAACATAATAAGTAACACGTTTTTTCTTTATAAAATCATTTTACACATTATTGCTATTTGTCAACAATAAAAAAATACAAAACTGACAATAAAATATAGAAATACAATCACAAAACATTAAATTTTTATTCAAAGTGTTTGTGTTTATTTTATTAAGTAATTCAAAAATACTGCACGCAGTTTATCTATAGATAATAATAATAATATAGTCGAGTCTAAGTTTAGTCAAATATTTTTTGCTAGATGGTAAAAAGGTGTGAGGTACAATAATTTATCTCAGCATTTTTTTTACAAAAGACAAATCCCACACTAGCCTTTAAAAATATCAATTGATATTTTCTTGATGTTCTTGATGTTCTTTGTGTCCGTTAAATTTAACGGACACAAAGAACATCCAGACTAAGGACAATAGTTTGAGGAAGATAGAAAGGCTGCGCTGGATGCAAAGCGAGACGCTATTAAAGCTAAACTCCCATCTACCGTAGTTTACAACTACAGGAACGGTATTCTCGTCTGCAACCAATGCTCGCGCACTTTCACTAATAAAATTGGATACTGTAGCCACCAGCGGGCACATGCAAGAGCTGGGAATCCAAGTCCCATGGTCTAGGAATTGGAAGCGGTCACCATGGCCGAAATCGGCTGGGAAGTATATATATAGTATATATATCACAATTGTCCTCCATGGGAATCGAACCCGCGACCTCATGCACGCCAGCCATGTAATGCGACCGCCGCGCCACCGAGGCAGGTAATTCTGCCGCACCATAACGTGGCGTGCAAATGTATTCATTCATAATTAATTAGCGATTATCCGTGTGGTGACGGAGTAAGAATACAATATGTCACCTCCCCATCTCACCCCATGGGTGGCGTAAAACCGACTAAGGGACTATCGGTGAATATTATCTTCCAATCTATCCGTATATTATCAACCAATCCGACTGGCCAGCGTGGTATTAGTAGGCCAAGTATTCCTCCGTCACGGGAGGAGGCGCGTCCTTGCAGTTATGATGAAATAAGCGATGTCATTTATTTTAACTTACAAATTTGACAACAGATGGCATTGTGCCTGTGACGTCATTTTCAGTATCGCGGTGTTAAGATTTTCCTTGAAAGAATGACGTTCGCTCATGTCTTTCAGTATAAGTTTAGACGCAGTCTTCATAGATATTTTATTTACTATTTATTTACTTTGAAAAGGTTTTGGTTCGTTCGTTAATTTTACAATTCGTTTGTAATGAATGTAGGTATATCTGTTCGTTATAAGGTTTTAAAAACGATTTTTCAGTATTAAATCGAATTGCGAAGTAAGTAACATCCGCCACGCGAACGAAGTCGCGGGCACAGCAGCTAGTGTCACATAAAAAAGCAATCGAGGCGCTCAATCGGACTCTGAAAGATATCAGAAGTAACCCGAGTTTAATGGGTGGGATGATAGTGTTGCTTGCGGGTGATTTTCGACAGACACTACCTGTCATCACTAGAGGCACTCCAGCAGATGAGATAAATGCATGTTTGAAAGCGTCTACATTATGGATACATGTAAAAAAAATTTGTCTCACTAAAAACATGCGAGTACAACTACATAATGATACGCAATCGGGGCAATATGCAGCTGCTCTATTGAAAATCGGTGAAGGTCGAATGACTACAGACGCTAACGGTATGATTACATTAAATCAAGAATTCTGTAATGCTGTCCACAACTTGGAAGATCTTAAAAACAACGTCTATCCCGGTTTAGAATATAACATGAGGAATAGAGAATGGCTGTGTGAAAGGGCAATATTGGCACCGACTAATGAAATCGTGGGACAGATCAATGAAAGAATGATGTCACATGTGCAAGGCGATGTTGTCGAATATTTGTCAGTAGATATTGTCATGGACAGTGAACAGGTGACGTCTTATCCTACTGAGTTTCTAAATTCTTTAGAGCTGTCAGGAGTGCCGTCTCATAAGCTGAGACTGAAAGTTGGGGTTCCAGTTTTATTAATGAGAAATCTCGAAGCACCTAGACTATGCAACGGGACTCGATTGCAAATTACGCACCTAGGACGCAATATTATTAGAGCAAATATAATGACAGGTATAGCTAAAAATCAAGAAATTTTGATTCCACGCATCCCCATGATCCCTACAGATATACCGTTTCAATTTAAAAGAATCCAGTTTCCCCTCAAACCAGCCTTCGCAATGACCATTAATAAAGCGCAAGGCCAAACCCTCAAAGTAGCAGGTGTCCATTTAGAGAAAAACTGTTTTTCACATGGCCAACTGTACGTGGCCTGCTCGCGAGTGTCGAATCCAAGCAATCTCTACATTTTAACAAATTATGATAAAAAAACTGCAAATGTTGTTTACAAAAATGTTTTAAATTAGTCATAATTCACATTTAAATTAGTATGTATGTAGGTCATTAAAAAATATTTTTGTATTTATATTTTCTTTTTGTTTTTTTATTTGTAAAAGTTACTTTATAAGTCAATGTTTTTGACATGTTATTTCTTATTATTATTTTTGTATTTTATTTTGAATGCTATTTATTTTTTTTTATTTTTTTATGTTTTTATTTATTTATATTTTCTTTTTGTTTTTTAATTTGTAAAAGTGACTTTATAATTCAATGTTTTTGACACGTTATTTCTTATTGTTATTTTTGTATTTGATTTTGAATGCTATTTATTTTATTTTCTTATTTTTATTTTTTTATGTTTTTATATTTTTGATTTTATTTTTTTATATAATTATATTTTCTTTTTTTTTTTTATTTGTAAAAGTGACTTTATAATTGAATGTTTTTTGATAAATTGCGACCTGACCAAATCGATAAAGTTATAAGCGCTGAAATACCAGATTCTAACAATGACAAGGCACTTTATGATATTGTTATGAAAAACATGATCCATGGTCCATGCGGGGCTGAAAATCCTCAGTGCCCGTGCATGAAACAACGTAAATGCACAAAAAAATTTCCTCGCAACCTACTGAAAGAGACTCTCCATAATGAGAACGGCTACCCGATGTATCGTAGAAGAGCACCAGAAGACGGAGGCCGTACGGCATTTGTTAAACTCCGAAATGGTAGTCAAGTTTCTGTTGACAATAGTTGGGTAGTGCCATATTCGCCTGTCCTATTAAAAACTTTTAACGCCCATATAAATGTAGAAGCTTGCGGTTCCGTACGTGCAATCAAATACATCTGCAAATATATTAATAAAGGCAGCGATCAAGCTATTTTTAATTTCAGAAGCTCAGAGTCCTCAAACCCAGTAGACGAAGTACAAACGTTTCAGTCTGGTCGCTATGTCAGCAGCAACGAAGCTGCATGGCGCCTATTAGGGTTTCCTTTGCACGAAAGGCATCCTACTGTTACGCACCTCAGTGTGCATCTAGAGAATGGTGAACGAATTTATTTCAATGAAAATAATTTTCACCAGCGAGTGACAACACCACCAAAAACCACTTTGACCGCCTTTTTTGACCTTTGCAGATCAGATGAATTTGCAAAAACACTTTTGTACGTTCAGGTACCTCGGTATTACACGTGGGATGGAGGTAGAAAATGTTGGACACGCCGAATTCAAGGAACTGCTGTTCTGGATTGGCCTGGCGTTAAATCTGGAGATACATTAGGACGGGTCTATACTGTCCACGTTAGCAACATTGAATGCTTTTGTTTAAGATTACTGCTACACCACGTGCGTGGGCCAACTTCGTTCGATGATCTCAAGAACTACAATGGTCAAACATTTGTTACCTTCCGAGAAGCCTGTGAAACAAGAGGATTGTTAGAGAATGACAATCATTGGGACTCGACATTAGAAGAGGCTGCACAATGTAGATCAGCAGCTAAGGTAAGAGATCTTTTTGCCATTCTCATAGCAACATGTGGTCTGTCAAATCCTCAGATATTATGGGAAAAGTACAAAAATGATATGTCAGACGATATTTTGCACAGACTGCAACAAAATAATCCTAATGTCAATAATGATTTAGTATATAACGAGGCGCTTACTAAGATTGATGACCAAGTGATGGCTATATCTGGGAAGCCATTATCAGATTTTGGAATGAACCAGCCACAAAGAATCGGAGAAGTCAGTAGTGATTTAATAAGAGAACTGGACTACAATGTCTCTTCTTTACAGCAACAAATATCAGAGTCAGTTCCTCGATTAAACATGGAACAAAAATTAGTCTTTGATATTGTTGTGCAAAGAATAGATATTGGTGAGGGTGGATTGTTTTTCTTAGATGCGCCAGGAGGCACTGGAAAAACTTTTCTATTGAATTTACTTTTAGCTCAAATTCGGAAAGACAAAGGAATAGCTGTTGCTGTAGCTTCCTCTGGAATTGCAGCAACGCTGCTCGATGGAGGTCGCACGGCACATTCGGTACTTAAACTCCCATTAAATTTACATCATGAGGAAATTCCAGTTTGTAACATCACAAAAAACAGCGATCGTGGCCGAATGCTACAGCAATGCAAGTTGTTGGTGTGGGATGAGTGCACAATGTCACATAAAAAAGCAATCGAGGCGCTCAATCGGACTCTGAAAGATATCAGAAGTAACCCGAGTTTAATGGGTGGGATGATAGTGTTGCTTGCGGGTGATTTTCGACAGACACTACCTGTCATCACTAGAGGCACTCCAGCAGATGAGATAAATGCATGTTTGAAAGCGTCTACATTATGGATACATGTAAAAAAAATTTGTCTCACTAAAAACATGCGAGTACAACTACATAATGATACGCAATCGGGGCAATATGCAGCTGCTCTATTGAAAATCGGTGAAGGTCGAATGACTACAGACGCTAACGGTATGATTACATTAAATCAAGAATTCTGTAATGCTGTCCACAACTTGGAAGATCTTAAAAACAACGTCTATCCCGGTTTAGAATATAACATGAGGAATAGAGAATGGCTGTGTGAAAGGGCAATATTGGCACCGACTAATGAAATCGTGGGACAGATCAATGAAAGAATGATGTCACATGTGCAAGGCGATGTTGTCGAATATTTGTCAGTAGATATTGTCATGGACAGTGAACAGGTGACGTCTTATCCTACTGAGTTTCTAAATTCTTTAGAGCTGTCAGGAGTGCCGTCTCATAAGCTGAGACTGAAAGTTGGGGTTCCAGTTTTATTAATGAGAAATCTCGAAGCACCTAGACTATGCAACGGGACTCGATTGCAAATTACGCACCTAGGACGCAATATTATTAGAGCAAATATAATGACAGGTATAGCTAAAAATCAAGAAATTTTGATTCCACGCATCCCCATGATCCCTACAGATATACCGTTTCAATTTAAAAGAATCCAGTTTCCCCTCAAACCAGCCTTCGCAATGACCATTAATAAAGCGCAAGGCCAAACCCTCAAAGTAGCAGGTGTCCATTTAGAGAAAAACTGTTTTTCACATGGCCAACTGTACGTGGCCTGCTCGCGAGTGTCGAATCCAAGCAATCTCTACATTTTAACAAATTATGATAAAAAAACTGCAAATGTTGTTTACAAAAATGTTTTAAATTAGTCATAATTCACATTTAAATTAGTATGTATGTAGGTCATTAAAAAATATTTTTGTATTTATATTTTCTTTTTGTTTTTTTATTTGTAAAAGTTACTTTATAAGTCAATGTTTTTGACATGTTATTTCTTATTATTATTTTTGTATTTTATTTTGAATGCTATTTATTTTTTTTTATTTTTTTATGTTTTTATTTATTTATATTTTCTTTTTGTTTTTTAATTTGTAAAAGTGACTTTATAATTCAATGTTTTTGACACGTTATTTCTTATTGTTATTTTTGTATTTGATTTTGAATGCTATTTATTTTATTTTCTTATTTTTATTTTTTTATGTTTTTATATTTTTGATTTTATTTTTTTATAAAATTATATTTTCTTTTTTTTTTTTATTTGTAAAAGTGACTTTATAATTGAATGTTTTTGACATGTTTTTTCTTATTATTATTTTTGTATTTGATTTTGAATGCTATTTTTTTTTGTTTTCTTTTATATTTTTATTTATTTATATTTTCTTTTTGTTTTTTTATTTGTAAAAGTGACTTTATAATTCAATGTTTTTGACATGTTATTTCTTATTATTATTTTTGTATTTGATTTTGAATGCTATTTTTTTTACTTTTATATTTTTATTTATTTATATTTTCTTTTTGTTTTTTTATTTGTAAAAGTGACTTTATAATTCAATGTTTTTGACATGTTATTTCTTTATTTTATTTTGAATACTATTTATTTTATTTTTATATGTTTTTATTTTTTTTATTCTTTATTATTGCTATATATGATTTTGTGATTCCATACCATACCATCATAATAATATATTACCTTTGTTCAAAGCAAGTAAATGATTTCTGATTCTGATTGACAAAAACTAATTTCACGCGGGCGAAGCCGCGGGCGGAAGCTATAGGCTATATAGTATCACGCTATGACTAATAGGAGTGGAGCAGTAATTAAATATGTTTAAAAAAGTGACGCGTTTTTTCGCCGCCCAACGAAGTGGGCACGGGTCAGCTAGTAGTTTCCTAAAAAGAAATAATCTTACCTTATATATCTAGACTTCGATAAAGATAAGTAGGAAATTTGTTTAAAAAATATAGGTATTTTCTTTAAATTTTTACTTCTCTTTCATTTATACATTTTATAAGCCGTACCTATTTAGTTTAAGCTTATAAATCGAATCTCCGTTAGTTAGTTAAAATTTTTAATAACGAATGGAAAATGTGAATTTAATATTTAGTATTTTAAATGAACTAAACCATCGAACAGAAAGATTGTAGTTCAAATCGAAAGAAATAACCTTTTTCTTAGTTTAGTTACAATCGTACCAGTTCTGCTTAGATTGGTACAAGATTGATGTGTAATATATGCATAATATCATAACAGCCCATTAATGTCCCACTGCAGGGACAGGCCTCCTCCCGTGACGAAGGGATACTTGGTCTACTAATACCACGCTGGCCAGACGGATTGGTATAGGGTGTAATTTTAAGTTTTCCTTCTTTTTATTTTCGTAAAGATAATATTTACGGATAGTCCCTTAGTCGGTTTTTACGACACCCATGGGATGAGATAGGGTGATGACATATTGTATTCTTACTCCGTCACCACACGGATATATGCATAATATAGTAAATATTATTCACATTCGAATGCTTGTTTATCGTAAACACGAAAGCTTCGTATTAAGAGCTATAAATTCCAGTAGAGAATCTATGTTATTCCGTGGCACACACATCAACGCTTCTCGTCTCAGTAATTCGGTTACGAAAATTTAATCCGAGTGGAGCTTGCCCGCTGAGTTGTGGTTTCGTGAAGCTATGTAGGCTTTAACTCAACTCACACGATGAGATTTTAAACGTCATCGTTTATCCTTTTATAGCTTATCTTTAACATCTTTTGTTATAACGATTACATTGAAGTGTTTTGTATTAATAGGAAAATTAAGTTGTTTAATTTTTAATAATTAATGTTTATGCAATACTTGGGATAGCATCAGGGATTAAGATAGCAAGAAATTTCTCTGTTAATATATATAAATGCTTACGTAAAATAACATCAGAGACAGTAGGTATACTTAGGTACACTTTTTTTCGTTCTAGTCTACGTTGTTACTGGCAACATGTGAATTTAACGGTCGTTTCCAAATTAAAAAGGAAAACAGTTTTGTACCGTGAAATGTGTTTTGATATTGGTACTAGCTTTGCCAACGATTCATTTGTGAGAATTCTACTTTAACACAAGAATAGTGCTTTAACGTAACGTCTAAAAATCTTTAATAATTATGAATGTTCTTTATGAAATCTTCGACGTAATACAATGTTTGTACATCGCACCAGTACAATACAACGGCTCTTCATGAAATCATTCAATGAATACTTTTATATTTACTTTTTAATGTCGCCTCTTTGTAGGCATAACTATTAGCTGTGATTATCTTCTGCTAACCTATGGGTGTCGAAAAGCCGAGTGCGAAACTTGAACATTATTTTGTTCTATTCTGAGACAAAAGAAGAAATCTTGTCATAAAGTCTTATCCTAGCAAATTATTTGGCCAGTAGGCATTTATTTTAATATGTGGATGCTTGTTATTGGCATATTTATATGTAACTAATTTTAAGTACTATTTGTACTACAGCTGTAAGCGTCCCAAAGAAAATAAAATAAAATAAATAAAATAAAAATAAAATAATAGTTTTCGTCTATCAGTGCAGAAGAGCCTTCAGCCTAGGTTGTATTAAATGCAAACAGTTAAAACTACGAAATTCGGTCTTTAGACCTCACGAAAAGAGGATACAAACTAAGCTTATTAAATGCAGTATTAAAGAGCAGCGGTCCCATTACAAGATTCTTCCATTTTCATAGAAAATACTCGCTTCAACTTTTTGTTCTATATCCAAAGTAGGTAGGTATTTACAACGTCCATAACGGTCATAAATTTGAACGGCCCTCAATCTGAAGTAGTCTGTAGAGGGTCAGAGAGTAAAAATGAACAACATAAAAGTTTCTACAGGTTTTGATCGAATCGATTTGCCTTTGTTGGTTAGAAGCAAGTAATTATGATAATTTTTATTGATTTTTATAAATATACTAACGAACTTTGACAAAGTAGCCCGTTCCGCTTAGAAATAAAAAATAAAAAAAAAGATTCCTCACACATTCACACAACGCCATCTAGTCCCAAACTAAGCAAAGCTTGTACTATGAGTAGGTACAGACAACGGATAAACATCCTAACAGCCCGTTAATGTCCCACTGCAGGGGCGGGCCTCCTCCCGGGACAGAGGGATACTTGACCTACTAATACCACGCTGGCCAGACGGATTGGTATAGGGTTTAATTTCAAGTTTTCCTTCTTTTTATTTCGTAAAGATAATAATCACGGATAGTCTCTTAGTCGGTTTCTACACCCATCGGATGAGATGGGGTGCTGACTTATTGTATTCTTACTCCGTCACCATACGGAGATAGGAAAAAGTAATAAAATAATAGGTCTTTACCTATGAAATTGCCGATTTGTATAGAGATTTTATGCGAAGTTTTTTTCATACTAACGTTTTCTTAGTTTTTTCAATAATTATTTTTGGTATAAGTAATAGCGCTGTTTAAATGGTAAAATCCGCTGGTTTAAATTGGACCCATATTTACAGGCTTATTTCTAATACGAATAATACTTAATTATCTTTTGTGATTTGTTGGTAATGTCCTGTATTTACCAAATTACAAAAATAATACAAGCAGTCTATGTTTTACAAGAAAATATAGGCTAAAGACTGCGGCTCAAAAAAATTGCAATTTCATAGGTAAAGACCTAATATTATAATATTCCTAGAAAATTTTATAACAACTTACAGAATATCTCAGATAATGCAAGAATATATTTCATAGGACGTTCTTATTATAGGATTTGATTTGAGTATTCAATCTCTTGCAAAAATATTACTTTTTGAATTTGATTATTTTTACCACAGGTATATAAGGAGAAATATTAGTGAAATTTTGTATTCTAAGATATCCAAAAGATAAGAAAATTATAAGTTACTTTTAAAGATTTGCAAAATAATCATCGTAAGGATATTGTAAAATGATATTTTAATTATCATTCAAATTTCTGTTTTATTACACGAATGAACAGCTAATTAATATCTTGTAAGAGTTTACAATTATTTATTTAATTTTACCCGAGTCCCATCTGGTACAAATGGACCTCTAATTATTTATTTTTGCTACCATGACCTTTTTACTGGAGACCGTTTATAATCTCTTCCATATTAATAATTAAGGTAGGTATAATTCTTACCTTACTTCTAAAAATCGTACCTTATTTTAGTTAAAACATACCCATAGTCATGAATAAAATTCAGTGCACATTAAGATTACCTAGCAAAATCAAATTGATCCTTGTGATGACGGAGTTAAATCCTCGTAGTTAAGCCCGATTTACACATCGACAAGTACAGTAGCGAGTTAAGTTAATCAACAACTTACTACTTAATTAGCTACTGTACCTGTCGATGTGTAAATCGGGCTTTAGGGACATGATGTATTCCCTTCTTAACCTAAAGATATTATAAACGTGGACTCTACGAATATAAAAAAAGGAAAACTTGAGATAATTCTATAGTTATCTGTCTAATTTGTTTAGGTATGTAACTAAAGGTAAACAGTAGCTGGGAACTTGACTAAATTGAAAAGTAAGCTTGCATGATAGCGCGGCAACAATTTTGACAATTATTTCATTCGGTCGGATTTCCACAGATGCCATCCGTGACTTGTAATTTTTTTTGTTTAAATACCTAAACAAATGGAGTATAGCTAGCTAGAATTATGAAGTTAATTTCTATGTGCCTTCAGCTAGATCATCATTCAAATTCGAAAGAAAATTTTTCTTTGTTTAAGATTATTCTACATAAAGTTATGAAAATAAATAATCTAAATTAATATAAACAAATGACTTTCAAATAAGGGGAGTCGAACATCTCTCTTTCTAATTTCAGCAATTAGTTTATAAATTAATAACATTAAGGAAATCTTTGAGAAACGCATACAGTGAGGTAACCTCTGGTGGTTTTATCTTAAGCATGAATGCTCTGGGTCCGTTAATCTGTGAAAGTCCCCGCGATATAAACATTGATGAGAGTATTTTTAACCCTTGATCCGCTGTAGCATTCTTTACTGAACGTCGTGTATAATATTTACAAAAAAAAGTATTTAAGTATGTTTATCCGTTGTCTTGTAACCATAGTACAAGCTCTACTTAGCTTAGGACCAGATGGCGTTGTGTGAAAGTGAAAAAAACCTTGCTCTTTTTAATGTTGTATGTCTTTTTTTTTCGACCATGGCAGTTAAAAGGTTAAAGGAATAAATTGGTTATTTGTGTAGCAAATATTTTAGTAACAAGAAACTCAATAAGTTTATTATAACAAATGAACTAAAATATAATCAAGGTTTGTGCGTAACCAACAGCCATCTATAACATGAAACAAAAGAAATTAAAAATATAGCTCTTACGTACATTAAAACAGAATCAGAAAAAAAAACGAGTAGCGACGTGAAGTTAATTTATAATGAAACAACCTTTAAGCAATATTAAGCTTTCATTAAAATAAAATATAACGTATTCGAGTTAAATTATATACAGGACGTTATTATTTTAACACAAGATAATAGGCGCAACTTTACTAAGTAGTTCAATCAATCAATCAACTAGCCTATTGCAGTCCTTTGCTGGACATAGGCCTCTCCTAACACTAAGTAAGTACTGAGCAACTAAAAAAAATATAGTAAAATACTCATCTATTTCGAAGATATGACCATTGAATTTTGTAATTTTGTCCATAATTGAGTTTTAGTTTAATGTGCCATTCACATACACCCTGTATATCTTGTTCACAAAATTATAATTTTGTTGTATAGAACAAATTTATGAACGTACTTACTGTAATGGGTGTAATAGGGTTAACTTTACGTCCTTGTTTTGATTTAAATAAGGAAATTGAATAATATAATCTAATATTATAGTGTGAATGTGTATATTATGTTAATATGTTATGTGTGTATGGGAATATGAAAGTGTAATATGTTTGTAAGTTTGTATGTAGGTGATAATCTTTAAAAGGACTGATGGTATTCTTGATTTTTTTTTAATAGGAAACGTAATTATATATAACATGATTACTTGCATTGGTCTGAGTGTTTCTATAAATAATATGTATGTATTAAAAACAAAAGTATATAAGTACTAATATCCGTTGTTCTGCTATCCATAACACAAGCTTAGCTTACCTTGGGAACAAAAAAAAAAACATCTTATTTGAACATAGTAGACCAAAACCTTCTTACTTACCTTACCTTAAATTGACCCATACGAGTATGTTTGTTTGTCCTCTTTTCGAATGAAAAGCTCTCTTTTCCTCATAGCGCTTTTCTTTTGATTGATTTGATTCAACATAGAGTACATCATGAACAACATCTAATAATGTACAGTTAATGTAAAAACTATTTGTATAAATTCCATTAGTCTGTTTTATAACAGCCCATTAATGTCCCAGTGTAGGGACGGGCCTCCTCCCATGACGTAGGGATACTTGGCCTACTAATGCCCACTTGGCCCACGCTGGCTAGACGGATTGGTATAGGGTTTAATTTCAAGTTTCCTTTTTTTATTTCGTAAAGATATGTAATATTCACGGATAGTCCCTTAGTCGGTTTTTACGACACCCATGGGATGAGATAGGGTGGTGACATATTGTATTCTTACTCCGTCACCACACGGAGATTAGGCTGTTTACATAATTATTATAAGTCTACGGTGCTACGCATCTAGCTACGAAGCTACGAATACGTAGACAGTCTACATGTTAACTACGTTCTTTTTTTTTCTCGTTTCCCTTATGAAAGAGGTTCGTTTCAGCATGTTTTCCGGCAAAACTGATTGGTATGGAGCTTGATTTAAACGTTACACACCTTGATATAGATGTTGCAGTGACGTCATAACCTCAATAGCATTTCGATAATGATACACGAATCATTATTGTTTTTTTAATCAACTTCCGAAATGTGATACGTAAAATATTTATAAATTAAAACCCTTATTTTAAAAATAGAACAGTAAATCAATAATTGTAATTAAACATTACTAATTTTAAGATCTTTAAGACGGGTGACATAATATGAGTTTATCTTGTCATTGAAGAAAAACGACGATGACCAAGGGGAAATCCAGTAAATTTTCTACATTTAAGTTGTAGTAAGTTATTGACATATTTCAATCCATACTAATATTATAAATGCGAAAGTAACTCTGTCTGTCTGTCTGTCTGTCTGTCTGTCTGTCTGTTACTCTTTCACGCCTAAACGGCTGAACGGATTTCGATGAAATTTGGTACAGATAATCTTTAGACCCTGAGAAAGAACATAGGCTACTTTTTATTAGCAATCATATTATATTTTGATTTCATAGAATTTTGGCGGGAAAGCTGTGTCACGTGACCTGTGACGTCATAGGTCACGTGACCTGTGACGTCATAGGTCACGTGACCCGTGACGTCATAGAATTTTGACAGATGAGTCGTGTCGTCACAGAATTTTGGCGGGAAAATATTTTTTGACAGTTGAGTCGTGACGTCATTGAATTTTTGACAGATGAGTCGTGACGTCACAGAATTTTTGACAGATGATTTGTGACGTCATATTATTTTGGCGGGAAAATATTTTATACCTCTGTCACTTTTGACAGCTGTCAATTTTGACAGATAGGCGTGACGTCATAGAATTTTTGACAGATGAGTCGTGACGTCACAGAATTTTGGCAGGAAAATATATTTTGACAGCTAAGTCGTGACGTCATTGAATTTTGGCGGGAAAAATAGTATTTAAACAGCTGAATCCTGACGTTATCACAATTTGGCGGGAAAATAAATAGGTTTGTACAGGACCCTCGGTGCGCGAGTCAGACTCGCACTTGACCGCTTTTTTAGCTGTGGGTCTGATATATCTAGAGAGCTTAAATTCGTAATTGTCAACTTATTTCATCATAACAGCCCATTAATGTCCCACTACAGGGACGGGCCTCCTTCCTTGACGCAGGGATACTTGGCCTACTAATACCACGCTTGCAGACGGATTGGTATAGGGTTTAATTTCAAGTTTTCCTTCTTTTTATTTAGTGAAGATAATATTCACCTTATATGTTAGGCACAAAAGTGACACACCTTTGCTTATCCTATCCTACTAATATTATAAATGCAAGTTTGTGAGGATGGATGGATGTTTGTTACCCTTTCATGCAAAAACTACTAAATGGATTTTGATGAAATTTGGAATATAGGTAGTTTATGGTGTAAAATAACAATTAAACGGGTAATACCGCGGGCATCAGCTAGTGTTGATATAAATTAGGTAGGCTAATTTAAAAAAAAGATGTCACTTTTTACATTTCTTACATAAAATATCAAAGATCTCACTCATAAAAACACACTAAAAAGTTTTACGTTCGATTGACAAAACTTTGTTATGAAAAATATTTTTACGTTTCATAATAAAGAAAAGGAATAAAATTTGTAGCACACAGCTAACTATAATTTATATATGTCGCAGGGAAATGAGGAAATCAGGGATTTCACGAAATCCCTAGGGATATGACGAAATCCCATTTGTACTAGAAAAGAAATGCTCATATTTTTGTTTGTAGGTTAAAAAACACAAAAATTCTATCGTCTGTGGGTTAGGTTAGGTTAGAACTGTGACCATAATGCACGAGGAGAGCGAGCGAAGCGAGCGTGCCGCGGTAGCGGCCGCCGAAGTGCAAGGCATTTCGACATTTACCGGGATTTCGTGATATCCCTAGTGATTTCGTGAAATCCCTGATTTCCTCATTTCCCTGCGACATATACATACATAAATAAAATACGTATCAAAAAAGCAACTAAGCGATAAAAATAAAATGTTATCGCAAATTTATAATAATACCATGCACTAAGAAACGTACTCGTATATAAAATTTTGAGAATCAACATTACACAGAAGCTAGTAAAAGCTTTACCGTTTTTTTTTTGGTTTCGCTGAGGTAAAATGCCTACGGATAAGGCCTCTCATCGGGAGACGGGAGGGGTATGTGGGGCTCCCAGGGGTGACCCTCCAGTGCACCCACTAAAAGTCCCCAGCGGCACTCCTTCATCGCCTTACTTGGAGGGGGCCTGGGGAACCGGCAGAGCCTTTGCGTCCAGTCCCCCTCCGGAGTAAAAGCTTTACCTGACACAACTATTTACCATTTTATATTACTCTTTTTTTTAATTTATTTGGTCACATACCACACTCCAAAGATAAAACAAATTGAAAATTACTTAAGTTTGGAAAGCTATAGATAATAAAGGAACTTGTATACATCCCCAGTTATACTTTTACCGTTTTTCTGCATCAGTCCAGTAAAAAAAGAGGATGGACACAAAACAAAATGTTTCATTTTCCAAATTCAAATTCGAATATCGAACTACCTGATTCTGAATTCGTACTATTAGTGCGAGCATGACGGAATCAGCTGGGAACCAATTAAACTTGTTAGATGCTTGTGCGTCAGACAATAGGGCTCTTTAAACCTCGTTCTCACAGATGTACAATAGATAACAATCACACTTGTATGACTTCTCTGCTGTTGGACATATTATTGAGCTGAAGATTAAAATTATATTGATTAGATTTTTCATTCCCCTTCAAAGCAGTAACAATATCTTATTTACTTACTTTGAAGACATAATAATATCTTTTAGAAAAGCTTCTTAATGCCCCGATGTATTGTGGCAAAGCGTTCGTTTTCGTAAAATTATACGCAAGATAATTATTAGTGTAATCTATAAATTATTGACTTATGGGTCGTGGCTCGTGGCTCACTAGCGCCGCCAATAGAAAAAAAATTATAATTCGCAAATAGGATCAATAATGCAAAATGTTGGGAACGAATTCTTGAGAAAAGGCAATATAGTATTTTGTATAACACACTTTTAACACTTTACATGTTTTTTAATTAGATAAATTTCGCATTCGTACAAAAACGACCGTTTTTGTCTATACCTACCAGGGCCAGAGAGAAACTTAACCTACTTATACCACACTGGCCAAATGGACTGGTATACGTTTTTGTGTCTTTCTTCTTTTGTTTTTAGCTTCTACCTTTAGTCCGCGTGTTATTGGAGAAGACTAGTCATTAATCGGCAGTTATAATGATGTCATTCATACGTAACTAACAAACTTCAATTTGTTCATCGCTACTTCATTAAACCTACCTTACAGTGTTTGATTTGGTTCTTTTGCAAAATACGTGGTCATTACTGACTCGGCGTCTCAGTGAGATTGCTAGCAATGCGCTCTCAATTATCGTCTACTTTTAGATAACTACTATTTTTGCGTGTTTTATATCAAAACACTTTCATTGATGTTTTTTAACTAAAACAAGACCTATGATATTTTGAAAAATAAACTTAATAAACTTCGGGAGATACCCTATTGTATA
This sequence comes from Schrankia costaestrigalis, assembly GCA_905475405.1. Taxonomy (NCBI): domain Eukaryota; kingdom Metazoa; phylum Arthropoda; class Insecta; order Lepidoptera; family Erebidae; genus Schrankia; species Schrankia costaestrigalis. Next base: position 7,171,765 of record FR997830.1, read on the forward strand.
AAAATTCACAGACATAAAATTAACGGATACTTACAAAGAACATCTAAGTTCACACCAATAAATTGAAAATTGCACAAAATTTATTGTCATACGTACGCACGCGTGCATCCCGTACTCTCTATTAATTTCATCATAACAGCCCATTAATGTCCCACTGCAGTGACGGGGCTCCTCCTATGACGGAGGGATAACTGGCCTACTAATACCACGCTGGCCAGACGGATTGGTATAGGGTTTAATTTCAAGTTTTTCTTCTTTTTATTTCGTAAAGATAATATTCACGGATAGTCCCTTAGTTGGCTTTTACGACACCTATGGGATAAGATGGGATGGTGACAAATTGTATTCTTACTCCGTCACCACACGGAGAGTAATTTATTTATTAGGTGAAATTTTGTCTTGTTTGCGTATGCAATGCATAGAGTTGTAGTATAGTAATCATCATCTTTTAAAATAAAAGGAAAAGAAAACCTTCACACTCATAAATAAGGCTCCAATTTCTATTACTAGCCCATCTCTTCAGTGTTACATTGAATAGTTTGTTTAAGAATTCTGGTATCAGATGAACTAAAGAAATAACAAAACAATTTAAAACTGATTACAAGTTAATCTTGATTGAACTAATAACAAAGTTTACCGTTCGATATCTGACGAAGTGTCGTTGAAAGACAAACGATTATCCGCAGGTGTCTTTCAAGTATTTTAATCAGAGAAATGGTGTTGATACTTTATACGTTTTATTGAGAATAATATCAATTCTTGTGGATTCTTCCTTGATGTTTGAATTTGCTAATTAATTTTATATGTTATTGTATTGATTTTTGATATCATAGTGATCGACATTTCAGTGGCAGTGCACATGGTGGATACTGTGGATAGCACGTAGAACTGATACCCGACGGTACATTATGTTCTGTAATGGTGAAAGACTATCCAAGTCTTTCACCATTTACATTATACTCGTATCAATATAGTATATAAATACGCGGAAAACTGTTAGGAATACCGGTATCAGATGAACTAAAGAAATAATAGAACAATTTAAAACTGATTAATTTGACTGATTTAAAACTACTTCTTCCTTAATGTTTGACTTTAGTAATTAAATTTAAGTAGGTATATGTTATTGTTTTGATTTTTAATTTTATTGTGATAAAGATAACGCGTAAGAATGCCCGTTTCGTGGGCTCGGTGCATTCACCGAGCCCTGTATGCCATTGCATACAGAATCGAAAACCGATGGCATTTAGGGGTTATGAAATGTCTACCTATACAAGAAGACGTTTGTTGCTGAAAGTAGCTAATCAGTCATAGTCTTAAAAAGTCTATGTCTATCAGTAAAAAACTTTCAAATGACAAACGAGTTTCAGAATAAATTATTTCTTGTTTAAATGATTTTTGACGTACAATCAAATATATGATTCATACTATTTGTTCCTATAGTTTCCAAAATCTTTTTGATCTTTTTGTTTCTCGACAAATACAAAAACCATAGTTCTTTATGTTTTCCAGTAATATGTAAATACGTTACATCAGAGGAGCGAAGCGAGTGCAATCATCTAGTTAAAAATAAAAAAAACCTAAACTCCATGCTACAACACATATTTCGTCTACATAGTACATATAAGACCGGGGACACACTAGTGTTAGGCTAGTGCACACCTGTAGCGCGGGCAGAGTTCCAATTTACCGCTTGAATAATCAAAGACGAGCCTGTACCGGCTAGGCATATGCGTAACTTTAGTTAATAATGACAGTATCGTGATAGTCTAGTTGTTCAAGGACTACCAAGGTGTTATGATACAATACAGTGTTACATACTCGAATTTAGTGAAACAAATGATTTGTATAATAAAAAATAATAGGTCTTAACCTATGAAATTGCCGTTTTATTTCTGCGCAGTCTTTAGACTCTATATTCTTTTTAAACATATACTATTTAAATATTTTTTGTTATTTAGGAAATATAGGATATTACCAACATCTAACAAAAGATAATAAATAAAAATAATTATTATTTGTATTATAAATAAGCCTGTGAACATAGGTCCAATTTAAATCAGCTAATTTTCCCATTTGTTTAATAGTAACTTCTTCCCTGATACTTTTTTTCTTTGTTTTAAACAAAATAGCTTAAATGTGCGCCATTACATAAACCAAATTTCATTTTATTCTGTTTTATGATTATTGACAAATCTAAGAAAACGTTAGTATAAAAATCTAACTTCTGATAAAATAATCATACAAAACGGCAATTTCATAGGTCCTAAGGACCTAATATAACTAGTATTACTTTCTGGTAAAGAAATCTTTTGTACCATTTTATGTTGCTCAATAAGAATGTGTTAATTTCTTTTGGCTGCTCCAAACTTCTGTTGCACTTTTTTCATACTTATCCTAGTCTACTAGTTATTATGGAAATCTTATACATGGGACGAGAATGAAACGTTTTGCATTCTTTATAAATATATAGAAAAAATAGAAGAATCAACTAATTTAATATGTTTATTTTATAATAAACACATCCAGTTATTGTTTTCTTAGCGATTATATTTGCAAAAGCTTTCCTAACTCAACGTTTACGACGTCACTCTCTGTCATTTACCCACTCTATAACCATACGGAGATACATACATACATGTTTTTTTTTATAAAATGTTAAATAGGTATTGACAAAATAGGTTTTAAACATTATAGTTTAACTCGTATCCGCATACATCTACTTATACGAGTATATAATAAAATGGTCTATTTTTAAAACGGTCGCCCTTGTGATCTACTGGGGGCCTCGTTCATCTATAGAATATAATGTTGTATCTAGTTCGAGGGTTTAGGACGGATTTCGATATCTTTATCAATCATATAACCTCTATTGACGTCATCATGGTAACCTATTTATTTTATAGTTTGGGGTAATTTAGTATAATTAGACCGGAAACACATTTTGCACGTTTCGTCAAACCATGTTTCTATGATTCGACAAAACGTGCTGTCTACGAATAGTTACTGCTATTAGCTGTACTTTTATAATATGAAGTCGTATAGTAAAAAACAAGTTGTAAGTCCCAGGCCCAAAAGATAATCCTCACACATTCACACATCGCCACCTCGTCCCAAACTAAGCAAAGCTTGTACTATGGGTACTAGACAACGGATACATTATACGTAAAAAAAAACACTCAGACCAATGCAAACAATCATGTTCATGCACACAAAGCTTTGCATTGAGCGGGAATTGAACCTGAGACCTCTGCGTAGCAGCCATGTAATATACCGACTGCGCCACAGACGTCGTCTAAAGATGGTTTCAAGTAGATTCCATAGAACTTCACCCTAATAAGTTAATTATTATCTAAAAATCATCCATGTTAACGAAATGAATAGGATCCCAGCTGTATTTGACTTTCGCTTAGTATTCCGACACGCTGTAGATTGTTGTTAATCAAAATATTAATTTATTTAAACCAATATTTACATACCTCTGGCCACAAATGTTGCAAATACTTAGCCCATGACATTATGACAAAAAAGGAATTCTATTTTGAACAAAACAATGTGTGATGAAAAAAGTTGAACGTAATTTTTTAAGCCAAATTGTTCGACAGGCATGATTAATAAAATTACAGTAACATATTAAATATGTTCACTAACATGACGAGAGCTGTAGTTCTCATATTATCAACTTGTAAAGGTCGACTACTTTTTTTAAGCATTTGGAATTCAAGAACGCAGTTTTCGACACTATTTTACACTACAAAACAGAAATCCTGGGTCACTCCAAGTCAAAATTGTTTTTATACTCACACTTTTAATTTGCTTCAAGTATTCCTTTTTTAAAAAGACAAAGTTAGCATTTTTATTTTGTTTTTCTTTAGCTGACTTTTACAATACCGTAAATAGTCTCTTTAATTATCTTGACCTATTTCTAATTATGATACCGAAGTACAGTAATTAGTGTAGGGTTGGGACATGTACTATCCACAGACTGTCCCGTGGCTTATAATCTATTAATTAAAATAAAGGTACTTATCTATTTACATAACTCGATGGTGTCCAGTCGAGAATAGTAATGAAAAATTTCAAAACTTCTTATAAGTATGGTGTGTATGGTGTGAAATTGGAAAACTTTTGAAATTGAACTATAGATGTAGATCTTAAAAACGTAAATATCTATAAATATAAATTAGAACGTCAGTACTAGATGATATATACCTAGATATAAAAGGTATATTTGCTATTTATGTTTAACTAAGTCCTTTTCATCAGGTTGAATGAGCAGAAATTGCACTTACTACGCTGGATTAGTCTCAGAATAAGGCTTTTAGTATTAGAACTATATGATCTTACTCACCACTCCCACTTTTAATCAGAATAAACAAAACTCCTATTAAAAATATAAAACATTCTATTTAATAGGTAATTTAGTCTATTATCTTGCGACGAATAATAACGAATATGCTACTCTTCTACGCTTTTTTTCATTTTCGATTTTACAGTTATCAATGCTCAAAATGTACATTTTTTTTTGTATAATGTGAGGCAAACGTGCCAGCAGGCTACCTGATGGTAAGTGGTCACCGCCGCCCATGTACACCCGCAACACCAGAGGAATCACAGATGCGTTTATCTTTAAAAAGGGAGTACGCTCGTTTCTTGAAGCTCTCCAAGTCGTAAAGGTCCGGAAATATTTGTGTAGATGACTATCTACAATAGTTTTCGAGACTTTTATGCAAACATTACTTTGTCTTGAAGCTTTTATTAATACATTAATCTCTGTATCATCGAACTTTCATGAACCTATGTGTTAAATATTAATTTACAAGAAGACATTGCCCTTACAAACAAATAATAGGTAATCCTAATATAATCAAAGCCCGTGTGGTGACGAACGCCCCTATGGTGAGGGGGAAAGAATACAATATGTCACCACCCCATCTCATTCCATGGGTGTCGTAAAAACCGACTAAGGGACTATCCGTGAATATTATCTTTACAAAATAAAAAGAAGGAAAACTTAAAATTAAACCCTATACCAATCCGTCTGGCCAGCGTGGTCTAATACCACGCTGGCCAGAGGGCCTAGGCCAAGTATCCCTCCGTCATGGGAGGAGGCCCGTCCCTGCAGTGGGACATTAATGGGCTGTTATAATGAATCAATGAGAAAAAAGGGCTCTTAGGTATACGGTTTTCCCGAAATGTAGAGTGTGTAATCAAATCTCGTATAAATCTGGAAACTATTTAATGTTCTACCTTTAAGTTTAGAAAGAATACTACCCATAAAACGTACCACAGTAAGGTAATTAGTTTAGTTTTTTACTATCATAGTTACGTTATTCTGCAGATGTCGGAACTTTTCCAATGATGGAAGGATGGAATAGTTTGGTTTTCTGAGACTTCTTTGTCTAGACGAGATGGTTTAAAAATTGAATGTTAGTTTTTTGATAAACGTGCATTGGTCTGGGTGTTTTCTAAGTATATAATATGTAGGTATTTACAAAAAAAAATTGTTTAAGTATGTGTATCCGTTGTCTAGTACCCATAGTATAAGCTCTGCTTAGTTAAGGACTAGATGGCGTTGTGTGAAAGTGTAAGAAATATAATATTATTATATTATTATTATTTAGGATGTGATAAGAATATTGTATCTAGTTACTATAAAAAAGTAATATAGATATAAACAAGCGCGCTTAAACTAAGCTTACGAACTGAATGTTCCTTAAATGAAGTTTCCTCTTTCTTATTCAAAATGTTTTCAAGTCATACTACCTATGCCTTTTGAGGCGATATTGAAATACTGATTCAAGTTCGGGACGACGTTATCATTCAAAACAGTTAAAATATAACTCAGTAACGGAACCAATATACTAATACATGATTAAAAAATTTGGCTGCATAAAAGCTGAAAGGATAAACTTTTGATTGATGGGCAACCATTAAATAATGATGACGTCACCTGTGATAACGTATAAGGGTAGCCATTGATTGGTTTATGAAAGGAACTGTCACAAAAACCGACCCTTTAGCTTATTGGATTGGACCTTGCAAGAAAGAACCTAATATATATTATATAAAAGAGCTATTGTTCTTTGAACTTGTGATTCAAAATCAGTGTCCCGAATTTATCCCAGCATTCTTCCGATATGTCTTAAAATTTATTACTAATTTAATTAAATTGATGATAAAGCTTTTCAAGGAGTCGCTCTGAAAGGATTAGGTATATTAAGTTCATTCACCATACTACTTATTGTCTATTTATAAACTGAATATTCCTATACAAGTGTTACATTTTTGGTTTCATCAATTAATTAAAAAGCGATGACTTAAAACATCCTACTTAAGCGCCGATTACACTAGACCACATGTAAGTCTCCTACATAAGGACGTCCTAATTTCTCAGTGTTAGGACGTTCTGTTTACAGTGTCCTACATGTGATTACACTAGACTACATGTAGTCTGGTGTAATCGTCGTGTTACTTCGGCGCTTAAGATTATAAATGCAAAAGTTTGTTTGATTGTTATTCTTTCACGTAAAAACAAATGACTGGATTCTTATGCAACTTTGCAATAATTTACCTCAGAATAACACGAAGTCGCGGGCACCAGCTACGAGTATAATGTAAAAAAACAAAAATACACTAAATACATTTATACTGATTCCGCCGATTTCGGAGCTTAGAGCCGACTTTCACACTTTGCCGACTTTTTATGAAACAGCGGAGTGCCAACATTTAAAAATGTCTATGTAGTTGTCTGCTGATTGCCAACTTTCGCGTAGTGTCGATTTTTGTTATAATATCATATAATAACAGATTTTGACGATTAATGACGTATGTTCAAATAAAACATAGTGTAGTTATTCTAATAAAGATTAAAGCAATCGATTAATTACTGGTATTGAAGGCAGTATAATTACGGTTACCCGAATTATTTCCTCATCAAAAAGTCATAATTAGACATAGTTTGTCCAGATAAACCCCTTTTAATTGTTGTAATGTTACATAAATATTTACATATAGAGCAGGTAACGAATGAATGATTATATATGGAAAACTCGAAAACAGAAAGTTTGACTTAGGGACTTTGTTTAAATTTTTCGAGATTTAAGCCAAAAACCAAAAAACGGGACCTTCTTTACCGCCCTCGCCTCCGGCTCGAGTCGAAGGGGGGAGGCTTTTATTACTACTACACACTAGTCTAAATAAAGTACCTAAGTCAAACTTTCAAATTTTTCATCTAGACACCTATTTTGAGCACTCATTTACTGAACTAATAGGTACTGTTTATATGAATTTTTGTACTTAATACTTATTTGTGTAATTTGTAATTAAAATAAATATTAATAAGGCCCGTTTCTACAAATGGTATTTTATGTTATGCTACGAAAATTTACTTCTGAGGTGCATAGTTTTATTGTTAAAAATGTTAATAAATATTAATAGAGAAACAGAGAAGACGAGGCACGTCTTCATACCATATTCAAAGTCAATATGCAAGATTAATGTTTATAAGATGACGATGCACTTTCTAACCGCACTATCTTTTTAAAATGACGTCATGATGCACCAAGGCAATAGCGTATGTAGGTAAATATTTATTAGGTAAGTTATACTATATTTACTTCGGTTATAACCGCTATATCGGTGTTATAATGTAATTGCTTTCAGGCTTCGGAACAAGTTGGTACATCTCGATTGCTGCGCAACTCTAATTGCGTTACCATCAATTAAAAGTTGGTTGCCATTTAGAAATTGCATTTCAGTTCACTTGGGATTAAACTAAATGATAGATGACAGACTTTTATGTTGTGCCTTTATTATTAGTAACTACTTCTATAAAACAAACACTTAAATATACCTATCATCTTCATATCAGCCAGAACATGTTCACTCTGAATATGGCCCACTTTTTAAAAAAGAAGCCCACCTATATTTTTACAAGCAAATTCTAAATTCTCTCCCTCTTTTCTGAATTTCTCTATCTCTCCCTCTTTCTGAATAGCTTGACTGACTTTAATATTTGTCATAAATTCGATTTTTGTATCAAGACGCTTGCACTCGAAAATAGGTAGTCGTCTGCCAGTGTTTATAATGTATCTGTTATAACTAAAAGACAACATTCACTCATTTCAAACAAGAATTTCCAGTCTTCTACTTGTTTGGTTTTAATTTCGGCATTTAAGTATATTCTTTTTTTTTAATTTACTTTACACCACTATGCTTACTTATGAAAGGTTTTAGCGTAAAGATGTTTTGTAATGTTAATCAAGTTATGTTGTTGACTGTACTTATGTTTTCAATTGTTATTGCCGGAAGTTTATTCCACAACTCAATGGTTCGGTATAACAAGGAATTCGCGTACATTTTTGTATGGGCTGTAATCGTACACCGGAAACAGGCACGAGTGGTGTTGTGGAAAAAGGGAAGGGAGGAGAATATTAAAGACCTCTCTAGAGCATTATTCGTAGTACATACATGATCATGACGACCTCGGTGGCGCGACGGCAGCGCAAGCGGCTGCCGTGCAAGAGGTTGTGGGTTCGATCCCCACGCAGGACAATAATTTGTGAGATCCACAAATTATTGGCCTGGTCTGGGTGTTCTTTGTGTCCGTTAATTGATGTTTGTAAAAGGTCCCCGCGACACAGGGCATGATCCCTAGTGCAGGGGTTGTCTTATAAAAAAACAATAAAAAAAAGAACATACGATGGACCACGGTATAAGATTTAAGTTTCGCAAATTATCATGGCCGTATTATAAAAACAGGCATATTTTCCTACTTCATTAAAATCAATCTTTAGTCTATTTAACTAATGTTTAATATTTAAGACAGGCTCTTTACGAACGCGTCCTTATTAAGTTAACATTGACACTTTTTTAAATATTTCAGAAAAACATGTTTACGAACGGAAAAGATAAAGAACGATGAACTCTGACGTCTTTTTGTTGATTGAATTAAATTATGTCATTTCTTTTGCATTCTGTTGTTACTACTTTACAGTTTGAAACTAGGCATTGATTAATGCAAGCTTTACCTACTTCCCCGTACTAGCTTTTATTTCTAATTAATATATTTGATTTGTGTATGATTTGTGATGCATCTGCATTATGTTAGCGCTGCTTTGTGATAGGGGTAGGTTTAATGCGTACTTATCACGATACTACAAAACCTAAATGTTTCAATTATTTAATTTTTATTAATAATAACAGTCTTAATTTTATTATAATAATAATAATACGGACAAATCATTCATTATAAAGAGTTAAAAACAAACGCAATAAGACTTTTGGAGTACCTACTGAAAATAAGGGATGTATCATTAAGGTGATCATTATTAAGTATGCCTAGTGTAACCCGACGTAAATAACGAAAGAACTCTCTTTCTACGAACAAGTGCAGCAGCCTAGTTAGTGCGGTCGTACTATTCATTATGATTTGAGTTAGTTATTCAATGTTTGGCTAATAAATTACGACTATCTGGTAAAGATTAGCTGATGCTCGCGGCTTCTCCCGCGTTGCATAAGTAGCTTAAATGTTAATCTACCAATATTTAAAATTTCACCCTAAACTACCAATATTCAAAATTTCATCAAAATCCATTCGTTTCATCAAAATTCGTTTTTTCATACATTCTCACAAACTTTCGCATTTATAATATTAGTAGGAGAGCATTTTAATAGAATACTAACCCTGTGGCTATGAGACTTAACAACTTATGACCAGAATAGGCAGCGATTTTCCCTGTCCCGTGCTTCATAATAATATCTGACGACCTATATGGCGTAGTGGTTATATTACATGGCTGCTACGCTGAGGTCTCGGGTTTGATTCCCGGTCAATGCAAATCTTTGTGTACATGAACATGATTATTTGCATTGGTCTGGTTGTTTTCTTTGTATAATAACAGGCGGGACAGGCAAGCTGTTAAACCAATAAATAGCCCCAATCACAGTAACTCGCTAGATTGTTGACATAAGTTTGTTCGAAATCATTGAAGAACAATGTAAAACCATCTTCTATTCTACGTAATAAACAACTTAGCAAACTAGGGCAATTTCAAAATGATCGTTCATTACCCATTACAGCGACCATTTCAAACAAAACTTCAAAGTTTGTAAATTACCCACTTACCGTAACAATTTTATGTACTTATTATAAATTAAAATGTTATCTATTTCTTATAACTTTATTTGCTAAGTTAATTGTCGACAAATTTAAGGAAACGTTAAGATTTTTGTTAATTAGTTGTTAAAGATGTTTTAAAGGACAGTTAAAATATGTTTAAGTAGCTTTGCACGTTTTGTAAGTAATTTTAAGTAAGCGAAATTTAAATATATTCCTCACGCTTTCACACAGCGCCATCTAGTCCCACACTAAGCAGAGATGTACTATGGGTACTTGATAACGGATATACACACATAAATACTTTTTTTTGTAAATACATACATAATATACATAGAAAACACCCAGACCAATGCAAATAATCATGTTCATGCATACAAGATTTGCGTTGAGCGGGAATCGAACCCGAGACCTCTGCGTAGCAGTCATGTTTATAACCACTGCGCTACAAAGGTCGTCGAAATGCCTCGGTAGAGTTTTAAATATAAGGTTACCCCGCTGTTTATGGGTGACAATCTCACGCCACGTTGTAAATCAAAGCTGACTAGATTGAGATTGAGTTAAGGACATGTCTTTTCAAAAATTGATAAATATAATTTAGCTATTCACGTTGTTTTTCGTCACCATTGTACAAAACAATAAGGTTAGTACACCTAAAAACCTTAGAGATCCTCTACGAATTACTTTTTTGGACCATGGCCATAATTATTTGGGTGATCAATAAATATTTACTCTGAACTAAGATGTCCTTGTTAAAATCAGCTTCTTTTTAGGTTTCAGTCAAATATATTTTAAACTTTGAGCTCTAGTAAAAAAGCAGCCGTGTAACTAATCTTCAGGCTTCCAAAACTTACGTAGGTAGTAAAAACTCAAAGCTACGTTGTGACAAAATGCCAACAAAATCAGAGTCGCAAACATTGTACACGTTGCGTGTGACGTAGCAATGCCGTGTCACGCATGTAGTGATAAGCGTGATTGATGACGTCACAAAGCGCCAACATTCGTACGCGAGTGACACGCCAGCTGACATTAGCCTACTTGTTGAGCGATGCCTTGAGAGCCGTATATCTATATCCGTTACGTCAGCTTTATTGACTGACAGGCCATATATTTACGTACTTATTGAGAGTTTGTGGTATTTTGTAAATGTCAATATTAATGGGATAAAATTCAGTTGAATCATCATTTTTACTAGGCACAATGATTAATCGTATGATGAACGCTTCAAGTTAAGCGTACATTTTCTTGTGTCGTATTACTTCAGTGCGGTATAATATTCTAATTAGAATATTAATGATTAGGATAATTATTATATCCTGTTCCATTCAGATTCCTACAAACATACAAAATCGCGAGAATTTGATATTGAGGCAAACGTTTGCTAAAAAAGAGATAATACAGAAAATCTAATCTAGATATTAAAATATATTTTACACATTTATAGAACGCCATCTATTCCTTTTGTCTTTCTATAAAACAAGTCAATTTTATATTTATCTGACATTGTTTATAACAATACCTATAACCTTTTTAAACACATAATTCCTTTTGAAACTGTCTAGTAAAAGGTTTAAAAGTGGAATGTGATTTCACATCTGGTAACATAGAATTCTTTAACAAAAAGCTTATTACTACAATCAAAAAGGTATGCTCGGTCATTCAACATGTTGGAAGGTAAATGGCGAATACACATGTATATAATATAATCCTTATACGAATAACTCAGACAAATGAGTGTCCCGTCTAGCGGAATAAAAAGGTTAAATATGGAGTTGATAAATGTGTATCGCGTATCAAACGACCCCTTTTAAATTTAAACTTTTGTGAAACTGAAATAATAATGGATTTATTTATCTGCTTCATAGATTACCTTCCGTAGATTACAAAATAATATCGCCACCATATTTTTTTATTCTGCCCCGATGTCGAATTCGACCCTATGCTGACAGCATAGGGTCGAATTTCCCAACGTCACTAAATGAGACATATTCCTTTAGTAGCAAATTATGTTGTTATGATATTAAGTTTTTTTAGTTTAGCTTATTATTAATATTAGTCGTAGAATATAAACGAGTGACCTTTTAAAGTTATTTAAAGATCACATAGAGCGTCACGTGGATCACATACTTCAAGGCATTGTTTGACCTCTTCATGTTGTGTATTACGGATGAATGTTGATTGGTAAGTTGCAAAAACAAAGAGATAGAATATTGAGAATTAAAAGAACATGCAGTTACAAGGAGTATGGATGTACTAAGGTGGTTTGGACGGACAAATTGGTACAGGGTTTCGTGTCAAGATTTCCTTCTTTGTTTTTGTACAAATAATTATTATCTACTACCTTGCCGTTTTTATGTCACCTTTGGGCTAAGCTTCACTTTCAATAACACGGTAATCAAGCATTTAAAATAGGTTGCTTATCTAAATTTCTATAGGAAACTTTTACATTCATTCATCTCTAAACATCACGCAAAATAGTTAAGAAGGGTTAAGTCCGCGGTTAATCACAACTTAATTCTAAGTAAAACTTGTATGTGGCATAACTATTTTAATAAAGATCAACACTTTTGATAAGAATCTTAACAACGTTTGTTCACGTTTAGAATTTCTCTCCGATAGATGAAGTTATCTTTACTCCAATATTTTCGCTAGGGCACACACGCAACGTATTTATTTGTGCTGGGACCGCAATAGAATGCGAATTTTCATCTATATTTGTACCAACCTCTCTACAAATATTTATTGAAAGATCATTGTGGTTCTTTGGTCATGAGATACGGTAGGTACGTGTGGTATTGCTAAGTACGTAAGGAGGTTGAATTATTAAATAAAATCAATGAGTTTGCTAACTGAACTACATTTTTCATCTTTTTTTTAAGTAAGAGCATACAGACAAGAAACATACATAAACTCACGCCTTATAGTCAGGCGCCGGGGTAGGCAGAGACGACAGAACAGAACGCCACTTTTTACAAAAAAACAAAAAAACATACAGACCTAATTAAAGATGAAGTCTAACACAATAAAAAGGTTTGAATTGTTAGGGAATAAACATCTAAATTGTCACCTAAATCCTATTTCAGCATAGTACTTTGTTGTTATACTACCAAAGCGTTTCATTGTGCTCAATTATAGTTACTTACGTAACATAACACTTACGTAAAGATATCCATAAAGGTTTTTAATATCAAATAACTTCCCAACTTATACTGAGACCAATAATGAAGATACGGGGCACCGATAATTATAACTTTTAAACTATCGCGTTGCATGTTAATAAACGTAAACGAGAGATGAATACGGGATGCTATTTACCTTAATTGTGCTTGACGTTTCGGCACAGTTTACGCTGCTACAGCTCAGGTAGATAAAATATCATGAAACCTCGTAATTTAATGTGTAGTTTAATATGTTATCCGACGCCATGCTTTACCTAAATTACTTTTAAAAAAAATTGTGCGTTACCGGTTTAACATAGCTTGATATTAACAAAACCTTAAGCATAATATATCAATAAATACCTACGTAAATATACTAATGAAAATTTTATTTTTCTACGCCATTTCCTTATAGTTTACTTCCAGAAGAATTACCAGCTTGATTAGTAGGAAAGATTAAATAAAAATATTAAAAAAAACCTTATTCTTATAAATAACAACGTAATACACAATGCTACAATACACACAATCTATTTGTTTCAACTCCGGAAATTCATAGTACAGTCGAGTGCCGTCCCGGTAGTCGTTACAACTTCAATCATTCATACAACCTACACAAGCCTACAAAACAAAACAATATTTACATAAACATTCAAAAATCTCTATTTAATTTATATTTCTTTCAACAAAAAAATCCTGTTTATTTTTAATTGCCACGTTGGGATTTTCGAAATAGTTTATTGTGGGTTTTATCCCTTTTCTTGTCAAAACATGACAATGAGTACATGCCATGTAATTAATGGTATGCGGTGACTCTAAGTTTTGTTTTAGAAAGGAATTTTCACGGGTTTAATCGTAAGAAAACTTTAACACTGTTTAGTAAAATGTCATTTGTCTTTGTCATACTAAATATTATTTTGAATATTTTAAAGTGATTTGAAGAGGTTAGTATTGTATAAATAAAATTATTGTCAATGTTTAATTTATTTGCACATCATTTGTACATCAATAATTTTATTTATTTAGCTCAAAAATACATTTACCGTTCCTTCAGAAACCAGTCATTGCATGAAATATATTCCCCTTACACGTTGCCATACAAATATCGTCATGATTGTTATAATAATTTCTAAATTAAAAACTACGGAATTAATGTGCAAATAAGCCAATAACCTTGCCGTATAAGATAACTAATCTAGTTCTGGAGTAAGTTTTTTAAAGAACAATTCATTATTATTTTCTAACCAATGTAAGACTATGGATCTATCACCAGCCTTATTACGCGACTACTTTAGTAATACCATGTATGTCGCCTTTTCCCTTTACGAGTAAGAAAGGCTAGGACGGGGATGAAACGGAACACCGTAGGATTTCGTCAAGAAACTATACTTCGGGATTCCTACATACTGACAATAAAAGGTTTTTTTGCAATAAAAGTAAAATACGAAGGGTGTAATAGAGATAAAGAAAGATAACTCTATGTTACATACTTTGCCAGAAGGCAAATGGCTCACAGGCACCTTTGACGAGTATTTTATTCGCAAAAACATTGTCTACTATTCTCGTAGTAATTTCCTTGCTTGTCTACATCTAAGTGCGTATTGTATTTTCATCATCGCTTTAGGGCAAAAGTTGTGACGATGTAGAGTAGCATGATTCGATAATATGATAATTCGCTATTCGAGAAAACAAAATCGAAACATAACAAACTAGTACTTACCTATACAAAATAAATCGTCTATTTTTATTTAGTAAGATTCTGATAACTGCAATACTGTGAAGTTACCATTATTTTTTGGAAAATATCGGTCTCTTTCAAAGTAAACTTATTGAAAACACATAAGTAATAAGGTATTAGTCACACATGTGTTACTCTTATGATAAGATAATAAGATTTTTTTTTTGTAGGTTTACTTACTAAGATGTATCACAATACTCATAACGTCTTGAGTTTATCTGGAAACAAATAATTGGTTTTAATACAAAATATAATTTCTATACATTGACACTAATTATTTAATTAAATAATTCATCTTTACTAACATTATAAAGATGTAGGTAAAGTTTGTGTGTTTGTGACGTTGTAGGGGGTAATCTCTGGATCTACGGAACCGATTTTAAAAATTATTTCTGGGTTGAATATTCCATTTATTTATTTCCATTTTTTTTTATTAGGGAGTGTCATAGGCTATATACTTAGTATCACGCTATGACTAACAGGAGTGGAACAGTAATGCAGCAGTGGGCACGGGGCAGCTAGTTTTAATATAATTTAATTCAATTTTACTATATTTGTAAAAACAAAGTAATTAAAATGATGTTTAATTGTTTCAGTCATGTCACGGAGTTGCGTGTTTGCGTTGGCGTTGTGCGGTTTTGCGGCTATCTGCACGTTGCCCCTAACTAATGCCCAGGCACTTGCTTCACCTTACGAGTGTGAGTATTTGTTTATATTGTTATACACATTTAGGATAATGTATTATGAATTACAATTGTATTACTTTTTAGGTATACTTTTATAATTTTATAGACTAATAATGGTACTCGTAGTCCCTTTCTTCTCCGAATATCGATCGTTGAAAATCATAATCCCTAACAAGTTAACTATAAATCAATCATCATTTTTCATAATTTTCACGTATACGAAATCGTATACTTATTACCTAATCGTCTTTACTTGTAATACTTGTGTGGCATAAAATAGGGTACTATAATTAATTATAAGATATCCTAATTTTTCTTGCTTTTAGTCACATGTCCTAAGATAAAATTAAGACAAAAGTCAGGAACAGTTTGTTAGGTTAGGTTAGTGTGGTGTCCACAACGCCAGAAACCTTTTTTTTATGTAAAACTAGAATTTTGTATTTTTTTTTTACTATTGATTGTGATGTTTATGGCAAAAAAAAATTAGGTCTTGTTATATTGATGGATTTAGGTTTTTGGACAAGTGATATTACGAGACATGAATTAAGGGCTAGTTATCATTCGGACACATGATGATTCGGACACAAAATGTTAGGACACCTTAGATTATGGATAAAAAAATTATGAGACAAAATAGAGAACCACTAAGAAATCTAAGAATACATAATATAGTCATCTTTTGTACTGCAAGTGTCATAAACATGACTAACACAGATTCAACAAGTATGGCGACTGTCGTTATAGTTAGCCAAGCTGTGCAGCGTGGACGACTTCCACGCAAGACAACAGATTATAGATCCATAAGCGATTATCCTGAACATTAATGTATCTACTTCTTGTATTAGTTATGTCAGTTCCTTTAGTAACATTACTACAGTAGTGGCTTTATACCGTTTTATCCCAAGAAAATAATTCTCATTCATAATTCTCACACATTCACACAACGCCATCTAGTCCCAAACTAAGCAGAGCTTGTCCTATGGGTACTAGACAACGCTTTTTTACATAGATATTATAAATAGAAACACTCAGACCAATGCAAACAATCATGATCATGCACACAAAGATTTGCATTGAGCAGGAATCGAACCCGAGACCTCTGCGTAGCAGTCATGTTATATAACCACTACGCCACAGAGGTCGTCAAATTAACATAAAAGTAAAAATTAAAGCTTATGAATTCAAAAATAGTGACCATACTAATTTTCATTTAAATACAAATTATTTATTTATGTAAATTAATAGTGTGTCGGATCATAATAGTGATAATGTTTGGTATCATGAAATACTAAACAGTTTACATAACGATGTGGTCAATATTTCATGAATAATCAATTAACAGAATCAAATAGATGAGCATAATTCTGAATATTACAGCTGCATACACAAGCGATTTAGTAACAAACCAGTTAATATTGAAAATATTTTTATGAATTTTGTTTCGAACAGGTAGAAAATAATTTAAAGTAATTACAATACCATCCTCTCTCCGTGTGGTGACGGAGTAAGAATACAATATGTCACCACCCCATCCCATCCCATGGGTGTTGTAAAAACCGACTAAGGGAATAACCGTAACTACTATCTTTACGAAATAAAAAGAAGCAAAACTTGAAATTAAACCCTAGACCAATCCATCTGGCCAGCGTGGTATTAGTAGGTCAAGTAACCCTCCGTCACAGGAGGAGTCCCGTCCCTGCAGCGGGACATTAATGGGATGTTATGATTATGATACACAAGCGATTCACTATCGAGCCAGTTAATAATGAAAATATTTTCATGACAGTTTCAAAATCGTGATTTTTTCTAGCTTTTTGGTAAGCGCGATACCATACTACTTTTATTAGTATTTGCCGTAAAGATTTAAAACTACAACGCTCTGTCAATGCAGATATATCAATCCATTATAATTGGGTTAGGAAGTTGAGTCATAGCCTATGGCCAACTTCCTTCTGTGTAGTTCTCCATGTCACGCCATGCATTTTGTGAAAGTTTTTATCTTTGAAGCTTTAAGCCTCTTAGCTTTCTCTTTGTAACTTTTTATGGTAGGTCTAACATGATATAAAATTATTAGATGTTTTAATTTAAATATTTTTAAAAAGAAGTGGTGACTCTTTGTATTCTTATTTTACAACGGCTTTTATTATTTTATTATTATTAAAACAGTATCTTAATGCTAGTTTACAATCTGAGTCCCACAAAACCATGTAATTGGTTTAACTGTGGGATCTAGTCTCCGTACAATATTCTGCTGTAAGTAATCTATATAATATTCTATATAATCTAATCTAATACTAAAATTATAACGAATCTAAATAATATTTTTTAAGTTTTTTCTTAAATAAATTTATATTTGTTTCCCGCCGAATGTCCTCCGGCAGACTATTAAATAAGTAAGGTAAGCGCTCGCCACGGGCGCATCAGTGATTTGTCCGACGCGACGTGACGTCATCGACGCCAGGTCTCAAGATAATGTGGCCGGGTTATAACTTAAAACCTACATGAGAGGTTAGAGTAAAGACAGACTAGTTTACGTGGGGATACAGAATCTAGCTAGTTAGAGCGCTATATACGCGGTGTGTATATTTATTGCTTTCCTCGTGTTCGTCGATCTCAGGACACTTCAGCCTAGACGACATGTCGTAAGCCATTTTAACGCTTTTCGAAAGGCAGTCTTTTGGGCTGTCATTGTTTCAAATTAGTATTAACATATCTATAAAAATAAAAAAATACTTAAAATAAAATTTAGTTTACAGCTATTTAATAGTGCCTACTAACATTAAAGTGCATTACTTTCAAGTGTCTACCACAATTCAAATAAGTTATAACCGACAAAAGTTATGCTTAACTATATACTTTCTATGACAAATACTCAGATCTTTTGTTTTAATTTTTTAATTAGGATTACGAGTAGGTACTTACAAAAGAAACTAAGAGTAGGCAATTACAAAAGTAATTGAAATAACTGAAAGGTCTTTATAAAACGAATACTTATAGCATTTTAGAGTGAATTCTCTATATCTACCTCTTTACTTACAATCCTTTTATTAGTTGCTAGCTTCAGTCATAAGTTTATATACTCTCTTCTCCATTATTTTCATTAATCAAAATACCTTAATTGTCATTTAAGACAAATAAATACTTCCCTTATCTTTGATGTAAAATGTAATAATCTTAATATTGCTTTATTTATACCTTCAGTAATCCTTAGTTTTCAAAGAGTCGTTAGTATTCTGTATCGACGTTCGCAAGTTGCGGATATCATGTTTATTAATGATTTCATAATTATCAACCGGCTGATAGGTACAAATATTGTATACTAGCTACTGCATACGATTTCGTCTGCGCAAGTTTCGTATTTATAGTAATGTATTATGAATACAATATCTTTATAAATAGAGCCTTTGTGCTATTCTGATGTAAAAGCTACATTATTGTATAGTTTTATTTGAATCTATTTAGTAGTTTTAACTTGAAAGCGTAACAAACATCCATTCTTCTTAGAGCTTGAACAAGACTTGTGTGAATATGTGAGGAAGACTTCGGAGTAATTTTTTGATATTCTGCTTCTTTTGATGTTTATAATTTATCAGGCATTCTCTTCGTCGATTTATTTAAGCGTTTGAAGGCTGTAAAAAGTCATTCAGTCAGTTAACAGTTTTAATAAAAAACTCATAGTTTAAATATAGTTAATAACCATCACGCGAGATATATTGTTTTATTTCATGCTCATAATGTAACGTCAAACACGAAGTAATACGTCAAGACTTTAATAGTATGATCAGTATCGTAAACACATTGATCGAGCCTCGCGTCGCTTAAATCTGTAACGAACGTCGTAGGCACGTAACCTATTAACTTTAAAAGTAATTATTGTAATTACAGTGACATTAATTGTTACTTGAATAGTGCTAAGCTTATTGGCTTTTGAAAATACTTGAATATGTAATTTAAATTTATTAGGGTTTTAGAGTGCTATTTCTCAATGTCATAAGGTTATAAGTGTTAGCTAATGACATTTTAAGAGATATGGTTCTTAACAAGTAAAACTCAAGGCTTTATATTTGTAACGCACCGACTTTTATTCTGATATGGATAAACGTAGAGCTAAGCCTACCGGCCAGTCATGAATCGTCATAGGTGACTTGGAGCTTTTTAACTAACTTAAAACTTAGTTAGGCTAGAGCAAAGACAGACTAGTTCACGTTGGGATACAGAAACTAGCTAGTTAGAGTGCTATATATGCGGTGTGTATAACACAGTCACATTATCTAGAGACCTTGCTGGAATGCAAACCTCGCGTCCCGTTCTCCTTTCAACCCCCGCGCTCGCCACGGGCGCATCAATGATTTTATTCCGACGCGACGTGACTTCATCGACGCCAGGTCTCGAGATAATGTGACCGGGTAGTACGTTACTGCTTTCGTCGTGTTTGTCGATCTCTGACACTTCAGCGTAGTAGACGACATGTCGTAAGCCATTTTAACGCTTTTCGAAAGGCAGTCTTTTGGGCTGTCATTGTTTAAAATTAGTATTAACATATCTATAAAAATAAAAAAATTCTTAAAGTAAAATTAGTTTACAGCTCTTAAATAGTACCAACATTAAAATGCATTACTTTCAAGTGTCTACCACAATTATAATAAGTTACAACCGACAAAAGTTATGTTTAAGGTAATAAAAGCCAAAACAAAGAAAGTATAACATTAAGTAAGTAGTAAAAAATGCCATTAACTTGAAAATATACTAATGTACTCACATATGAAATAAAAAACATGCAGCTACTTTGCATATTATGCTTTTTACAACAGGAAATAACTAGTAATTACACAAGAAGGTAAAGACATAAGTAATAATCTTTCTGATTTTTAAAGAGTCATAACAAGTATCTGAGGGGAAGACAGCTCCGTGCAAACTAACTAACTACTGAAAATGGCCTACGTTGATCACTGTATGCCTACAGGCACGTTTAATAAATGAGTGCATGCCCACTTTGATCTCACGCAAATCACTGTCAGTATACAAGATTTTTAGAATTGTTTTTACAACCTTAATTTACCACCACCAACCTTAATAAGGCATGTTATCTAAAGCACATTAAAAATTCGATAAGTAATTAATGTTTTGTAGTCAGCTTGTAATAAAAAATTCCAATTCGAACACGTACGATGGTCAGTATAATCCGTTTCTCTGTGTTACGTTTGAAAAAGGAACTTCAACGCAGTTAATGAGTTTTGACAGGACTCTATATAATTCTGGTAGCTGAAAGAAAACGAATAATGTAAATTATTGCTTGTGTTGCCAATAAAAATTGCTGTATTATCTAATTGGATATATGAAAAATAGATTAAGAGGAAAGTTTTGCACACAAAAGAGATGAAAAAATTTCAAACAAAACTGTACCAATTCAACCGGACAGCGGAAACCAGTTAAATATTGTTGGATGTTTATTTAATTATTAGAAAACATTATAATAATATTTTAACATACAAAAAATGCATCAGTAATTAACTCTATGTTTATTCCTCTATAACTCTATATTAATCCTCTGCCATTTAAAATTGCTTAACACATCTTCAGATTTAAATTCTGTAATACATAATAACAAACAATTATTCCGCATTTTAAATAAATACCTTTAAGGTAAAACAAAATAAACTATTAAGTTCATACTATTTTAATAAAGCGATCAATTCTTTTTTGTTACAAAAAATTAAGGGTTTATTGTATAAATCAAGTATCAAGCGTTACAAAATCGAGTTAAAGAGTATAAGAAATTGTCTCAATCGATCAATCAATTTAACTCGTAGCCTACTGCTGGACACGTAAGTACCTCTAAAAACGGTCGAAGAAAAAAACAATATTACAAAAATACCTCTAAGTCAAATTCAAAATAATTAAACAATGACCTTTATTTTCAAATAATTCTCAGTAAATTCAATCAGGTTAACTTGTGAAATTAATCAAACTGTCTTTACGGATTTCTGAGAGATTTGCATAATTTTGTTCCTATTGTATTTGAAACACAATTCTCTAGCAAAATAAGAAAACCATTTAATTATGTTCATGTAATTACAAGGACAGTTAATGGACATTTATTCGATTTTAACATTTTAGTAGGCGACTAATAAATATGGGCTGAGTTTACTGTTGTTCAATGGTAAGTTTTCAAGGTAAAGTTTGAGTGTTCGTTTGTTTGTGACGTTGTAGGGAGTAATCTCTGGATCTAAGGAACCGATTTTAAAAATTCTTTCTGTGTTGAATAGCTCATTTATCGGGGAATGTCATAGGCTATAATATAGTATCACGCTATGACTTATAGAAGTGGAGCAGTAATGAAATATGTTTAAAAAAGGGACGTGTTTTTTTTTGCCGCCCAACGAATCGGGCATGGGTCAGCTAGTTTAAGAATAAAGATACTGCGACTAGCATCTCGAAAAGTTTAGTAGTTGTTTGGGCTTGTAGGGAAGATGGACGACAGAAGTCTGACAAAAGAAATTTATCGATTCAAAATGATTAGTATCGATAGTAGTAGACGCCATAGAAAACATTACAAGACCTAACGTCATCATTTTAAAAGGGCAGGTGCACACCGTATTGTGTAAGTGTAGATGAAGTTAAGCCGATTTGTAGAGATCGTAGCACAAAGTGTTTTGTACTCTCTTTCATACCTTTATGCTATTTCATTGTACTGTAGGTAGGTATATTTTATTTCTGCATGTAATATACAGATAGATCAATACGATTATGTTTAAAAGCATGGTTCTTTTGACTTGAATTTGAAACAACATTTTATCAATTTATTACAGATAAATTCAAAACATCATATTGCTGCGAAAATTGTAATTAAAGAAAGTTGAAATAACAATTAATTAATTTTACAAAAACATTCAAACTCCATTAAAATACAAACACACCCTAGCTTTGTGCTAATACTTTTGACAAATGTTTCATCACACGGAGATTCATAACGAAAATATTGATTGTTTCGTAATAAAAAACGTGACTCAATTTAACAGGAATATTACAAAAGGTGTATTGAATGAATTCCCGATGCCAAATAAAACATACTTATAAAAATATTCATGGGACTTTTCCGCTCATTGCTCACATAATATTTTGCTTCACTCTTCGTAATAATTCTACACACAATGTTCCAAGCTTTATCTAAACGACACGAGTTTGTTCAACTTATCAAATATTTAGATTTCTATTCCAAAACATTGAACTACAAAATGCGTGAATACGAATTTCTTCCTTCAACAAATAATGATTGAAATTATTAGCGAAATGTATGTCTTTAGTTTGACTAAAACTAGTAAAATTAAAAAAAAAAATTTAGGTAACGCATATGAACGTCGAAAGTGATTAATAGAGTAGTATACCTAGTAGAGATCTGTAAAAAATGTGGCCAACTGATAATAAGTGACGACCTCTGTGGCATAGTGGTTATATAACATGACTGCTACGCAGAGGTCTTGGGTTCGATTTCCGCTCAATGCAAATCTTTGTGTGCATGAACGTTATTGTTTGCATTGGTCCATTGGTCTGAGTGTTAGTATGTATAATATGTATGTATTTACAAAAAAAAGTATTTAATTATGTTTATCCGTTGTCTAGTACCCATAGTACAACCCAGCTTAGTTTGGGACTAGATGACGTTGTATGGATGTGTGAGGATTATTTATTATTTATTTATTTATAGTTACGACTGCTGGTTACCTTGGGACACTATCTATTATATACCATAGTCCTTTAGCCACCTAGGACTGTCCATCCTGTAGTGGTACCGTCCATAGGTGTAGGCAGTTTCTCGCTTAAGTGTATAGTGTAGTGCCTCTTCCTCTCTTCGATATATCAAATATTTTTGATGCTGTGCCCGACAGGGACCATAATTGATACCTAGCTTTATTTTAACATCTATAAAAACATTGTGGAAAATAAGTTTAAGTTTGAGTTTATATTAGTAAAACATCAGTCATAATAAATAATATTTTATGCTTCAGTTTCCATCTCTAACTTATTAATAGGTATAGCTAAGAGTGAAGGAATAATCCCGCTTTCGTGAAAAGCTGAGCTTTACGAGATTTTCTTTTTGTCTCTGATTATATACTGTCTAATCCTAATGATTAACTAAGAGCACACTTTGATATTCTAGCTAAAAATATAATAACGTAGCCTGTAAATATCAACAAGGTTTTACTGACAGATATAAAACAAGTCTAGTGAGATGGTGTATTAAAAGATAGGTAATACTATTAATAATATATACCATTAGAACTAACAACAAAATCATAACAATAATAGTGAAAATCCCCTCTTACACTAATATAGTTAAGGGCTCTTAAATGTCCCATTAGCCTGCGTGATTTGGTACAGAGATACTCTTATATTTGCACAGATATTCTTTATTATTAATCTTCCATTAGTCTTTAAGGACAGCTTAGCAAGGACAAATGGATTGATTCATCCTCACGTAGATTCTTGATTATAAAAAAAATAGTAGCTTTTTTGTTCTTAAAGGCAAAAAATAATTTTATACCAAGATTTAGGCGTCAAATCAAATAATAATTATGTTAGTTAAAGACTAAATTGGGCATTCATAAAAGGTCAATTAAGTTTCATTGCCGAAGTATAATTCAGAAACTGACGAAGTTCGTATAAGTTCGCTCGTAACATAGTTACTGTACCATACATTACTAACTCTATCTATGTTAGAAAGTGACCTAGAATAAATTAAAAAAAAAATTGAAACTTTTCTTACTATAATCGGACAACTTTGACAAAGTAAACTCAGTTTTTATGTAACGTTAGAAATAACCTAAATAACGATTCCCAGGAACACCACAAAATGGAAGGCATAGGAATACATTTATTCTTTATGTATGTTAAGACAAAACATCAACGAGCCCAAGCACTAGCTTTATTTTATGCAAACGAACCCGTCTATGTTACAGTACACACTTAAGAATTCATAAATTTGAATAAAAATTAGTTTGTATTGTTTTGTTTGCATAAACTTTGACAATAACGCCAAAGTTTTGGTCTTATTAGTATTTGAGATGAGTGTTTCGTGCGAAGGGGCTGGTTAATATAAACTTTAGAACTTGCTTCTGTCATACTAACGTCAAGATGTCATGCGGTTAAAATTTAAAAAAAAACATGAGATTTTTTTACAGTTGTCTTAAAGAGAATATAAAAACGTAACCTGCATTGGTTGTTTTTCTTAAATGATGGTCATATTTTTCGTGTATTGATGAAGTTAGAACTACATACCTCAAATTCAACTCTAACTTATTGTTATAAGAAATCTCTGAGAATATTTTTATAATCGACGAGGTATTAACAAGGCCAGAATAGTATTTTTTTTTAATAAATTGGCCTATTAGAATGACTTTATGGTGCCTGATGTTTTATTAAGCATCCAATAGAGTCCAAGAATGGCGAGCACCATGCCATGCACCATTTCTTATTATTATAACTATTACGAGACAATTATGAGCTGGTCGAAATAGTACCTATTCATTACAAGTAAAAGAAAGAAAACTTGTTGTATCAGTTCGTCACTTCAGCGTGATATGAGTATGCCAAATCTACGTACGTCAGTAGACGATATTTTATAGGGATTTAATCAAAATACATAACTGCATATCTTTTATACCGAAACATTTTGTATTTTTATCGTAGAAGTTTATCATATCTTCTCTTACGTATGTTATAAGAAATATCTCTAAAAAAGGTAATTTTACCTAACCAGCTATGTTTAAAATTTAATATATTTACTTGAATAAACGAGATAACACTATTATGAAGACGAGTCTGTGTAAATGTCACATCGATGTCGGGCACACGGTCCATGGCTCAGTGCGCAGCGACCCTTAGTCGTTCCCTCGCTGCGTCTTATCGAGGACCTAATTTTATAATACATTGCCTCCATGTTTACCGGATCCCATATAAAAAGGCCTTCATATCATATATCTAAGATTACGGCTTTATCTTAAAGTTTAATCAATATTTATGCAAGTGTTTTACACTTTCTATTATGTTTTGCTTTGTTTTTTAGTTTACAGTATCTGTACAAAACAAATACGTACAGAAATAAATTGTATGACTACTTCTTTCGTACCTACGATCGTTATAGGATGAGAACTTTGGCTTTAGCGTAAAACGCATCGCACTCGTATTAAGAGTACTCGTTTTATATGCTGTTTGCTTATTATTGAGTTACAGGAACGCTTCTTTGTATATATTAAGATTATTGGACTCTGCATGGTCACTGACTGAGAATACAAAATGCTATCAGATTCGAAAACCATATTAATTAAAAAAGTCGAAAGAAATTAATACCAATTCGTCAGGCCAGGGTAGTATCATTGTAGAGGGCTAATTGTTCACAAAAATATAACAGATTGTGCTAATTTTATAATAAAAAAAACAAACTCAGTTTAGTGTTTGGCGAAGTTTACAACCCACTTCCTATAAATCTTTAAACAATTCCTCGTGTGGATTTTGTTTTCGGGTTGTATAAACTTTTTCTTTTCTCCCAAAACGCTGCTCCCAATAAAACTTAGTAAAACAACTTATATTACTTGATTTAATAAGGAAAGTTGCGGGTTCGCCACCGTAATACAATCAAATTACAGTTGTTTTCTTTATCTAATTAGCTTTAAGAGTTATTGTTGAAATAACTCTAGCAATTAGGGTTTAAAAAAAGGTTTTCAGTAAAATTATTTAATTTTAAAAGTTGAACAATACTCATAGTACGCAGTAGGTTCTTCATCATCATTATGTTTAAGTAATAGCTGTTATGTACGCAGTACAGGGAAACTAAGCTTCTCCGTCTTGTTAGCCACAGTCATCATAACAGCCCATAAATGTCCCACTGCAGGGACGGGCCTCCTCCCATGACAGAGGGATACTAGCCACAGTAATAAAACTTACTTAAAATAATCCAGCCTCATGTAATCATCATGAACTTGCAAAGCAATCCTGATTAGTTTGAAAAAGTAGACTAACCTAACCTGGGATTAGGCTAAAACCTGTGTGTTAACCTATATGTTTTGTCTCCAGCATCAGCAGTAGCCGCGGACAGTAGGAGCGGCTGGGACGCTCTAGGCGGTCTCTACGCGTTACTAGCGCAACACGACGCGCTCGGCGGACATGCGCTAGCTCGCAAGTCCGTGCGTTCTCCTTCGCGTCGTCTGCGCTTCGGGAGACGCTCCGATCCTGATATGCCACCTCAAGCTCCAGTAAGTATCATTTAACCCTTTTCCTGGCCTGTGTATCAAATGTGATATTACAACAATAGGTATTAATAATCCTCTCACATAATAATCCTCACATATTCCCAAACTAAGCAAAGCTTGTACTATGGTTACTAGACAACGGATAAACATACTTAAATACTTTTTTTTGTAAATACGTTCATATTATACATAGAAAACACTCAGACTAATGCAAAAAATCATGTTCATGCACACAAAGATTTGCATTGAGCGGGAATCGAACCCGAGACCTCTGCGTAGCAGCCATGTAATATACCGACTGCGCCACAGAGGTTGTCATATTTTTGTTATATTGTGTCTCCTATGGGACAAAAAAATCAGATTTTACTTTAAGTTCCTATCAATCAGTAGGTATAACGAAGTATAGGTAAATTATCTTAGAGAGATTTTTGCATTTGTAGTAGTGTTCGTATATGTACACGGATTCATAATTTGAAATT
The DNA here is from genome assembly GCA_905475405.1 of Schrankia costaestrigalis. Taxonomy (NCBI): domain Eukaryota; kingdom Metazoa; phylum Arthropoda; class Insecta; order Lepidoptera; family Erebidae; genus Schrankia; species Schrankia costaestrigalis. The sequence goes on from FR997830.1 coordinate 7,199,192, forward strand.
TGAATTCCACTATACGGTCAGCAAATAAGGTCTGTCACATTTTTATTATTTAAGTTTAATTTATTTATTTTGTGTAATATTTTTCGATCAATATTTTATTATTTTAACATTGTTAAATAAAAATGTTCCGATGATGATTTATGCCCGAGGTAAACTTTGGCATCGTATGGTAAAATTAGTTTCGGGAGATTTTTGCAGCTGTAGTAGTATTTGTTTATGTTTATTAACAAGGATTCTAAATTTAAGATTTGAATTTCATTGTACGACCAAAAAAAGGTAAATTAAAGAAGAAAATAAGGAAAAAGAAATATTAAGGAATTAAATATTATGGTAATGATTGTTAACTATTTTAGTCTCTAGCTTATCATTGTTTAATGTTATTTGATGCAGTTGGTGTAACTGACTATAAAAAGTATAAAAAATATAAAAGTTCTCAATTATTTAATTTCCTTATGTGCTGGCCGTACACAACTACAAATGCAAAAATCTCTCTAAGATAATTTACCTATAATGAGATGAGACAGCACCATTAACTCTTAAAAAAAAATGTAGTTTTTATAAGTATGTACATTCTACGGATATTAATCTAATATTCCTATTCGTTGTGACTTCATACTAAACTGTAGTCGTAACTACTTGCCGTAACACTAAAATACAACTTCAAACTGTCTCTAGGGACGAATAAGGGCCATGTTTAGTTCATAGATAGGCTTTGGTATTATATATATATATATATATAATTATATATATATATATATATATATATATATATATATATAATATATATATATATGTAATGATTATGTCATAACAAGTATTTTAGGATAAGAATTTAACATGTTTGGTGACCACGTATTTTCTAAATATTTGGCATGATAAGTAATTTATATATTTAAAGCTATTTGTGCATACTAATTTTAAAATAACGTTATTCCATTTGGTGATAGAGTAAGAGTAATCAATACTCATACAAGGTGGTGTTACCAGGTTGTCGATTTACAGTTAATATAAAACATATCGAGCAGAAATAGGTTACAATCGAATTTTAGCTACAAGGTAGTATTTAGTAATCAGTCTCCTTACAATTCTTTAATCAGCGCTTTGAAATTGTCGTTATAGAACATGACATTTTCCCTGAGGTATTTTGATTTTATTCAAAAATGTGTGAAGTTTCCTGTTTACAACATTGCATTATTATAATCGGAATCAACTTTATGGTTAGAATCGGTGTTTTTATTGTAAAATTATAATAACTAACATATTTTATTGATGTTCTACTCCTACTCATAGTTTAATGTTAACTAACCGTTCTCGATAAATGGATTATTTAAAACATCAAAGAAAGCCCTGCTTTAAAATATAAGTAAAGATGTATTCCTTCATCTATAAGGATAAAATCAAATAAACTTGATTGGAAGCTTACCTTATTTTAAATGAGACAAGTGACATTTACAGCCATAGATCGATAGTGTTCTACAAATCTTATAAATTTTCATCAATTTAGCAATTGTAATAATTTGAATACATCAGTAATTTGAAGGTTAACGTCGTTCAGAAACGTTCTGTGGTTAGGGAGTAATTTAATAAAGTTATATCAGAGACAAGACTTCAGAGAATTACTCCGATTAGATTTATTCATTCAAATTCTTGACATTATCTTGGTGTTACTTGTTTAATTCTAACTTCATAACCTCAAATTTCTAGGTGTGGTTTAAACTCATATAAACTTTGTACGTTAAATGTATTTTTTTTAAACTTTTGAACAAGGTAATGAAACTCTGAAAGTGTAATGACATTTGAAAATGTATATCTATGTAGAAAAGCTTGTCCGGTACGCAACCGCTAGTACCTGACGACTGTTCTGAGTGCTTCTCGAGTGGATAATGCATTACAATGCCCACAAAATAGCATTAAGAACAGGTAAATGTGCCAAATGAAACTCCGTCGAAAAATAATCGAGGAGTTAATTTCTATTTTATTGCTCTATTTGTGTTTCTCCTTAAAATGTCTCTATTTATTACTATTTGGGATAAATCTATCTCTATCTAAGAAAATGGCGTAAGTTCATACATGTAAGTATACGATTTGAGGTACATTATGTTTATGTTAAGAAGTTCATTGTAAATGGATATTGAAGGGCGAAGTTCACCTAGCACAGGCATACATTTGCTTAAAAGGTGACTTCATCAACTTGTTGTTTGTAAAAATACTTCTGTGTTTATGAAAATAAATAAATTTATTATTTTTTATTATTATTTAAAAAAAAGAGCACCTACTATCGTACAATTTTTAACCCTCTCTACAAATTTTGTATAAGTAATATACTAACATGCATTTATAATAACAATGAGGGCGAGCAGACGAGAGATCCTTAGCCGACCAATGCCCCCATATGACTGTTCGACGAATTTAATTTCTCAAAGAAACCTTTCATCTTTTGTTATTGCTTTAACTGACTATTAGAGTTTCTATGTTATCGTGTACGAGAATCTTAATTGTCACGGTGTCCTTTACACATTCGTATACCATAGTAAGGAGCTTTCATCTTTTTGTAAAATGGAAAATTATATCTTAATTTCCTAAACCAGTGAATGCGCAAAGTAATTCGATTTGTCATATCTGAGTTGATTCACATAATCTCTTGTTATGTATCATATACTTTTATATGTTAGGAGGTTAGATATTGATTGAATAACACGTGTTTTCATTCAATTCTTATGTCTGTTAAGAATGCGAATTCGTTACAGAGAAAAACAATTTGATTATAAAAGTCGATCATTGATTACGATGTCTCAATGTGTACATTTGTATTACGTAACGTTTATTAGTAAAACATTTAATTTTATAGAACATTTTTATAATTCGGCGGAAGGCACAATCCCTTTTCTATTTTTAGACGCGATGAGTTATTAATTAGATTATTTATTTCAGACATTATTTTACAATGTGTTGAAATGTTTTTATAAGTTTAAATACTCTTAACAATAATCAAAATACATCAGCTTTAAGTGTTTGACTTACGATTCAACTCGACTAGTTCACACATGTATATAATTCAATTTCGTGAACTTTCAACACCCTTTCATCCCTAATTTTATAAAGTCCCGTCTTATCCCTTACTCCATTAAAAGCATTTTATTCGTTAAACAAACCACTATTAATAGTTTTGCGATAAAAGTAAGTTATAATAGTTAGAATATATTAGAAGTACCTATTTGCTTAGTTCTTTCTTTTCTATATATGACCGTAGTCATTATAACAGCCTATTAATGTCCCACTGCAGGGACGGGCCTCCTCCCGTGACGGAGGGGTACTTGGCCTACTAATACCACGGTCGCCAGACGGATTGGTATAGGGTTTGATTTCAAGTTTTGCTTCATTTTATTTCGTAAAGATAATATTGACGGATAGTTCCTTAGTCGGTTTTTACGACACCTTTGGGATGAGATAGGGTGGTGACATATTGTATTCTTACTCCGTCACCACACGGGTCTTTTTTTATTTTACGAATACATTAGATTAATATTGTGTGTTCTTGCAGCTTGACGAGATGGATGAGCTGTTGTCTCTCCGAGATGTCCGCACCCCCGTGCGTCTGCGATTCGGTCGCCGATCTGACGAACGCGCCGTACCCCATATCTTCCCTCAAGAGGTAATTATCTACCAATCTTTTTATTATTATTTGGAAATTAGTATTACTTAGTCATTACATTTTTTGGTTTCATCATCATCATAACAGCCCATTAATGTCCCACTGCAGGGACGGGTCTCCTCCCGGGACGGAGGGATACTTGGCCTCCTAATACCACGCTGGCCAGACGGATTGGTATAGGGTTTAATTTTAAAGTTTTCCTTCTTTTTATTTCGTAAAGATAATATTCACGGATAGTCCCTTAGTCGGTTTTTACGACACCCATGGGATGAGACGGGGTGGTGTCATATTGTATTCTTACTCCGTCACCACACAGAGATTTTTTGGTTTAAAACATCAAAATAGTCACGATTTTAGTGGCTTAGTTGTTGGTACAGGGCTAATACGTAACGGTAATATTACTTTTAATTTTTTTTTATAACTGAATTATTCACTTGCGATAAAAAAGAATGTCTTACTAAAATGGTGCGTCATTTTCCGGGTACTTTCTCGGTAAAGTATCATTAAATCTTGCCGCGAGCTTAGCTTAACTATGACAATGTAATTGATATATTTTGTCTAAATTAAGCATCGGAGATATTTAAGGCAATAAATATTTCCTTATTATTACTGAAGTTAACTTAACAAACATTTGAATATCATAGATATCATCCGACGAATTTAGCAAATAATTATTTATGTCTTTAAATACAACTATGACTGGACTACTTAAGAAATAAATTTAAACTTAGAATGCGTAAAAATGCCCGTATTTAGTTCTAAAACATGCTCTAAACTTCAATGTTGTCTAAGAATGGTTTGTTCTACACGTATTCGTCCTGAAATCCTATTGATTCGAACATCGTAAAACCCTTGATGCCGTGTAAACCCATGTAATGAAGTTATTCGCTCTAACAAGCCACTATACGATCTTTTACGACAATTGACCTGTTTTATGAGAAACCTTTTTTGTAAAACCACTAGTAGGTACTCATTCTGTGGTAAGCAAATTACATTGGTTTAGTAGTAAAAGGATTATAATTTTTGGGTATACTTATTTACTGACTATGTATGGACGATAAATTCATACCTACATACTCCAAAAACAGTTGATAGCGATTAATGTTTCTTCCATTATTTATAATAACTATTTATATTTATATAAGCGAATTTAGTTTTTTATTAATTTTATTTTTTTAATTTCATTCAAGTTTTTTTCTTCAATTTAGTTTTGAACGCTTTTCCGCCATTCATTTTTTTTAATCCGCGTTCCGTAACAATTCTTAAGTTAGTAAAGAAATTGACACTTTTTAAGTAGCTAAAGGTCAAACAAATTACTTTTGCATAAAAAATGTCGTTGATTGTAATAGATTCAATAAAGCCATTAAAATATTAAAAGTTAAATTGGTAACGATGATTAATTTTACCTTAAGTTAGAAAGTTCATAATTATTGATTTCGCCTACAAAATTCCTACTTGAAAACTTGAAATTAAACCCTATACCAATCCATCTGGCCAGCGTGGTATTAGTAGCCCAAGTATCCCTTCGTCACGGGAGGAGGCCCGACCCTGCAGTAGGACATTAATGGGCTGTTATGAGAAGTTCTAGACTAGAGGACATACTTCTCTTTACTCACTTTTAAAGATATACCAGGTTTATCATAGAACACAAGTGATCACTTTAATAGGAATTTTAATACGAGAATAGTAAAGTTTAATTTTACGTTTCTTACTCAGGAACAAGACCGTGCTGTTCGTGCCCCATCAATGCGTCTGCGGTTCGGTCGTCGATCAGACAACAACATGTTCTTACTGCCCTATGAAGTAAGTACCTATACTTAGCTCTTTGCATTCAATAATACCTCCATGTGCACTTTTTAACAAGAAGCACTAAATATCTGGTAAATATTCTGCTAATATATCTACTGTTACATAAGGAAAACTTAGCGAAAAGTCCAAATTAAAAACCTACGTTTTAGAACTATTACTGAGTACTGGTATAGCGTAGAGATACGTAGGTATACAAACATTATACCGGTAATAATGTCGGCCAAAGTGGAAAAAATTACTTCTAAAAGATACTTTTCAAAGGATGTATTCAAGAAAACTCGTAGTCTAGACGGTGTCTATTATGAACAAAACAATAATGGTATGAATGTCGTATGTTGTATAATAATTAGATTGTACTTAGTTAGTAATGTCCATGTTTTGTTACAGTCGGCCATGCCCAAGGAAGTGAAAGCCAACGGCTCCGTAGAAGACGACAGACAACAAGAATAAATAACATATCTGAATGTAACCACTTACATAATCTCTCCGCTCCGTAAAACCTTTAATTAACCACTCAACCTTAAGCCAACTACATAAGTGTCATATTCAAAACAATCGATTTTTAGATGTTATTCAAATAAATTGTAAGCTATATGTACATAATAATCAGATAGTATATTGTATGTTGTTAATTGAAAATGTTATTACTCTCTATCTCTTACCCTGTATCATGATCTGTGATGCTTGTATTGTCAAACACCTGGTGACGTCAATGATACGATGATATTCTAGTCAATACTAAATTAAGACTGTTTCTTTTTGTGTTGGCCTCTTTTCTAGTTATTATGTCAGAACAGCGAAGAGTTGTACATTTATAAGAGCTGGGCAAATGTAAAACATCTTCGCTTTTTACGATGTATTTAATTTTGTTTTATTTTTAATTTGTCTATCAAATTTTATCATCAGTATTTTAATGATCGTATTTCAATATTAATGATGGCGTAAAATACATTATTTATACTAAGTGTAGTGAAACTATGTTTAGTTTTGTATAGATATTATAGTGCAATTGATGAGTTGAAATATAAAAAATATTGCCAACGGATAATGTTGTTTTATTTATCTATACGACATTTAATAGGAAAAGCTTAAGGAGTGAGCTGCCATTAGCATAATTTCCGACAATCTAGAGAGCTTCCTGTGTTACTGCAACTGGCAGGTAATCGTCATGGTTCTACTTTGTTCTCTCCATTGTTTTACAAACATTAAGGAGACATTTTCTTATTTATTTTATTAGGAACACAAAACAGAACATAGTAAATTAGGGGTTAGTATAAATACAAGTTAAAGGTTAGTTTTAAACTATGCTCCTACACTATGTGTGTCCACAGCATGTTTAAAAAAAATTAAGGACATCTTTACACTATTATAAAGTAATTACTTATAAAGGAGTAATAAAAAAATTATAAACATAACACATTTTTAGCAGACGTAAGCAAAATACAAGGTGAGAGCAAAATAGTCTTGTGGCCACTAATAAATAACAACCCCAAGACCACCCCACTCACAGACTCACTGTATCTCTAACATAATATTGATGACATTATTTTAATACGATATAAAAACATTATTCATTATATATTTCATTCAAAAGAATACAATATATTTATCAGAAATGAAAAACCTGAGGAAATTAATAGAATATACGTATTCATAAGGATAAATTAGAAAGACTTATTCTGTCAACTGTAAATTTGAAAGGTGAGACAACCACAAAAGTTACTTCACGGTTTCTCACAACATTATTGTAAATGTTGTTCATTAACGAAACAAAGTAAGTATTCAAAGTATCAGCTAAGTATGAATAATATAAATAAATATATTATAAGAGTGACTTTTGAATAAAATGACAGTTAGTCTGAAGTTGCTAAACTTTCGCTCTTCTTCTTACAAAAATAATACCTACCTGTCATTATACTGACAGGTAGGTATTATTTTATTTCGTTATATAGATATGTTCTTAGTTCTTAACAATACCTAAAACTCTGTATCTGCAGATCCTCTTACACTGAAAGAAACTGTATGCTGTATGTATGTAGTGCTGGTAAAGAAAACTGTGATTGGTAGAGCTTTGTGACTTTCTTTAGTTTTCTTTTATTTCTCATGATAATAATTTGTTCGTAGTTTATATCTTAGTCGGATTTTCTCATAACCTGAGAGGATATATAACATACAAAAGAACAAAATAGATAAATGTAAGATCTCTATAAAGTGATACCTTTAGTTAAGTGACATGCAAAAAGAGGAAGAGGTTGCTTTTGAGACTCGGGAAAAGACAGTCAGAGCTCGAAAAAAGAAATCGATCTTATTTATCTTTTCAAAAGAGTAGGACAGAAAGGGCAAACATAATAAAATTTGCTAGCATAGCAGTCATGTTTAGCGAATGCTCATCATGGGCTATAATAATCCCACTGAAAATTACGTAAAAAAAACAAGGAATCATTTTTTCGTGTGTGATGTGATTTGGCTTAGATTTTGATGATACCTATAAGATAACATGTAGTAGAATTCAACTTTTTAATCAAAAATGAAAAGTAAAACACAATTTGATAAACAATTTTCATTCAAATCAGAACACTTTTCTTTAAAATATTAAATGTATAAATAAGTATACAAACATTAACATTATTAAAGAAAATATTTTAAGAAACTTTTCATTTTCTAATTTTTCATAATTAGACATTTAAAGAGTTATCTTAAAGTTTTTGTGAAGATATTGTAATTAGATTATAAGTAAGATTAAAGTTTTCACAAAATTATCATTAATTTTAGGGACACTATCTTAGGTCTAATTTATCTAAACAAATAAATAATCTAGTCGAAACCTTTGTGATCTAATTAATAGGTTTAACTCAAGTAATGATATAGGGGGCCTGGACGCAAAGGCTCTGCCGGTTCCCCAGGCCCCCTCCAAGTAAGCGATGAAGAAGTGCCGCTGGAGACTTTTAGTGGGTGCACTGGGGGGGTTGCCTAACCTGGGAGAACCAGACGCCACTGACGACAATAATTCTTACAAATAATATAAATACGAGAATACCTATTACTGGATTTTACGCCCATTGGTTTTATTTCCATGACATTTAAAACAAAAAGACTATAACTTAGAAAAAGAATACAGTATGGTTTAATGTTCAATTGATATCCCACTACAAAAACGGGCTTTCTTCAGTAACGGAGACAACATTGCTAATTTTACTAGGTACGCGCTGGCCAAGACAGATTGTAAAAGTATTTATGACAATTTTTCCTTATTTCGTTTTTGTACCAATAATGTTGAGTTGAACTTTCTGTTAGCCACTTTTCACTTCACCCATAAGGTAAGATGGGGTAAAAGCATGATATATCATAGGAACTTCTATAAACCTACTTTAAAAAGTTAGCTAGCAATCAAATAAAGATGTTCTCCTGTTCTAATTATATAAAACATTATTCTCCTTTATATTTTAATCTCATTACAAAAACATTAAAGAATACATTAAAAAACGCGGTAAATGTAGGAAGACATACTCGTATATCAAGGAATATTTTTTTCCTAATTTAATAGCAAGCCTATGAGTAACATTTTAGATAGAGTAGGTCCTTAAGGGTATCCATTAAAATTGATTAAAATGTAGGAAAATTTCTTAAAGAACATCCTTGCTCATATTTCTTTATAGAGGTAAGTGGGGTTTTAAATATGTATGTTGAAACCAAAAGATGTTAAAGAAACTGAAATGTAGGAGAAAATATTTTTAGAGATATGTGTTTGACTTGATTACTTGATTCTTACCCCAATGTCGTTACAGCCGAATACCGGGAAAATTCTGTGTTCTTTCCTACAATAACCAAAAGAAGGAAAACTTTAAATAAAACCCTACCTATACGAAAAAGTTTTTACAACTCTACTTATGTATATTACCTACCTCCCTAAATTAGCACATTATGCATGCAGCGGATCATTTATCGCCTGTTAGGATGATAAGATCAGAGATACATGTCTTAGTCCTTAAATATTAATTTACCCTTAATGGGTAACAAATTGAATTAACATGAATTAAATCTGAATTTTTACTTAAGTTTACCCATCATTAAAATAGTTATTACCCATCATTAGTCAAAGGCAGTCTTGCGGTTTTCAATCAAAATCAATACAAAACTCTATATCTTCAATTTGAATGTGTACAAAACTGTACTAAACCAACCCTAATTTTCAGTATCAACTCGTAATTTTACTAAGCCCAAATCCTATAAGACCAACTCACTAATTTTCTTCCATATACAGAAAAAGCAATAAACTAAAAAAGCAATGGACTGATTTGACCCTTATACACATAAAAATAGAAAACATTAAACAGAAGACAAACCTAATCAATCAGATCTAATCATCCGACTGATTATTGTGCTGCCAAAAATAATTTTGTGTTTTTGGTTCAAGACGAAAAACAATCCACAAGCCTTAGTTATTTAATCAACTACCTTTTTTTGTATTGTTCAACCCAGTACATAACCTGTTCATGTATAAGTATGTATTTAACTGTAAAAAATCTGTTGATTGAATAATAAATCCTTATGGTTTGTTTTTCCTATTGAAACCATACTCAGAGGTTTGAATATAGGTTGAAGGGTAAAATTAATTACGGCGAAGTGTATGTAAAATCCATTTTTAAGTACAAAAAAAAAGAAAAAGTACTCAAAGTTAGCATACATTAGGCATATTAAAAAAGCAAGCACATTAAAGACAAAAAAATCTTGATCGACTATTACCACGTTAGGAGGACGGATTGCTATAGAGTTTTGTCAAGGTGGTTTCTTTCTTTTATTTCCGTACAGATATTATCTTTGAACTTTCCATTATTTAGATTTGACGTCTCCCTTGGGATGGATTGGTGACACCTCTTACTCAGCATAGTGGGAGAAAAGAATACCGGAATAAGCAGTAAGTAATATAATTAGGTAATAACTTTTAAAACAGGAACTCAAAGACCATTATGAAAATAAATATGCTATATTTCCACGGACATATTTAGAACCCATTTTTTATGAAAACATTCCGTGTATCATGTCGGTTCTTACAATATTTAGACAGACGTATTTTTTTCCAGAAATACGAGTATTTGACAATATTTAGGGATAAAAATTTATTCACGATATTAGCTAACTCTACACCAAATTTTATCTAAGGTGATCCAGCCTTTTGAGCGTGAAGAATTAACATACACACACTCATATACCTACTCTTCAGCCCTTATCATTTAAGTCCATTAACGTCCCACCGCCGAGACGTGCCTTCTCTAATTATTGAGGAAAACACACCTGCTACGCTTTCAACGAGTTGTTAAGTTCCGTCTAATGTTTTGGTTCTGTACCAAAATATTAGACGGAACCTAACCTAACCTAACATAGATAATGAAATCTATGAACTTTCTCTCAGCTAGTTTTACGACACCCAAGAGATGAGGTGGGATACCACCACCGCGTATCATACCATTACTACCTACCATAATAATTACCATTCATAATTTTAACATCCAAACAGACCAAAATTGATTAAACAAAATATTAATACTATTGCGCAATATCTTATACCTAACCCCGCTCGTCTCAAGTAAGTTTGCAACGAATCGCAGCAGGATGGCAGCAGATAATATCCTGAACGAAGAACACTTGTCAATGTGTCAACGGCACTGTACTCTACCGCCTTCGAACGTGCTATCGGAATATAAGCGTTCTATCTAACGATTGGATATTGTTAATTGTATTATTAACTAAATTCTATTTATTACATTAGTTTGTATGTATACTTAGCTATGTCGTGTGATGACTTGATTAAAAATAAAATATGGTGTCACCACTCTCTCGATCAATAGATGGTATTAAGGCTGACTAAAAGTAAATTCGACGCTGTCATTAAAGCGCTACAGCATCGTGGTATTAATTTTTTTGGTCACTTTAAGGCTCTTATGAGACGATATGGTCGAGAAATTATCATAAATTGAATAAAAATTTATTGGTGTTGAATAATATTGCTCTTTTGTGCAAGTTTCCATCTCACTGGAATACTTATCCTATAATGGAAATGAAAATTTTCGCTAGCATCCATCCCTGCAATGGAATTTAAAGAACTGATAAGTTATGTAACAATTAATACTATTTTATTAGATTTTAAGCTTTCGCGATTTGTATACATCATACAATTTTGCAAAGTGTTACTTGTAAGACTTACAAAATTGTATGATGGACTACTTACATTAAGTTGAAAACCAAATGAACTGAATTAAATTAGAAATTTTTACCGAAAGCGTCTTTCTTAAACAGCGCCTAAGTACAAGTTCTTGCCCTTGTTTACAGCGTCCCCAAAACACTATAATGAGGGTTCATGTATTGTTAGACGCGCCTTTTCATGGGCACTTTCTGAGATTGCAATCTCAAATAGTGAATTTTATAGTACCTTACACTTTAATTATGTAAATGAGACGATATCATACTGTTACATATACAGTTAAATCTACGACCTGTTAATGTCCCTCTGCAGAGACTGGCTTCATGTGGGGAAAACATGGTCTAATAATACCACGATGACAATTTACTTTATTTGCTTTTTAGAGACTTTCCTTTAGCTAAGGTAGGTATGTATTTTTACTATGAACACACGGACTTCAATCTCCTTACAGGGTTTTATTTTTTAATCTCCCAAAAGAATAAAATAATACTTTTCGTAAAGATTGTAAGATTGACATGTTACTTTACCTTATTTTCCGTATATTACAGGGGTGATACTCATTGAGTAAGCTTTTTTATAACGATGTCCCGTGTTGTAACGATGTGCAAAGAACTGTTTTTTTTATACTGACTTATTAGACTGTATAAACATTGACTAGCCTGGCCGTAGTATACTTAAGTAATAAACGGAAGTATTTACAAAATCAAGTGTAGAGCAAGTTTATTTTTAGTTTGGGACAAGATGGTGTTAAGTGATGCTGGTATTCTTCCGACAATATAAATAGGCCCAGACATGCATTAAGACCATAATACGAGTAGGATTTTATTGCTAAGTCACATTATGAATTCGTACACATTATCTCACCTTACCCTATTTCTTAATGTATATATGTAATAAATATGTCTTAATTATAATAAAACGCCTCCAGACATATCCATTAATGCTTATGTTCGTCTTAAGTGGCTGGAAACATAATATTTGCACCTGAACACAACACTAGCGTCACAATCTATCAAAGGATGGTCGGATTATTTTTCTTTCTTACCAACCAACGTTTAAATGTTCGAATGGAAGTACATACCTGTATCATTAGTCCAGTAACGCACTAAGATTACTAGACTAAGGCTACAGCCTTAAAATTCTGTAAAATTTTTGAATACTATAATAATAATAAATAGATAAACAATCATCACACATCGCCACCTAGTCCCAAACTAAGCATAGCTTGTACTATGGGTACTAGACAACGGATAAACATACTTAAATACCTTTTTTTTGTAAATACATACATATTATATAAAGAAAACACTCAGACCAATGCAAAAAATCATGTTGATGCACACAAAGATTTGCATTGAGCGGGAATCGAACCCGAGACCTCTGCGTAAGTCACAGAGGTCGTCGAAATACTATCTTGTACGTGACAATGTGGGTTTTAAAAGTAATATTTATTATGTTACGCTACATGTAAAATCACGGCATTAAACCTTGCTCACAGAAGTTCTTGTTAACAAAAAGCTGGTGGGATAAAATGCATTGACAGTCTACCCATTACCCAAGCTAGTAATGGTTCTTACCATTCATAACAGCTATAATACCACGCTGGCCAGACTGATTGGTATAGGGTTTAATTTCAAGTTTTCCTTCTTTTATTTCGTAAAGATAACATTCACGGATAGTCCCTTAGTCGGTTTTTATAACACCCATGGGATGAGATGGGGTGGTGACATACATATATTACATACCTATAAACGTTATAAAAAAAGTACTTAATTCAAGTTTTTTCTTACTTTTTCTTACTCCGTTACCACACGGATGGTGACGGAGTAAGAATACAGTACTATAATCTTATGCTACATGTGAAATCACGGCAAATCATTGATCCTTGCTCACAGAAATCCTTGTTGACAAAAAGCTGGTGGGATAAAATCCATTGACACTCTACCCATTACCCAAGCTAGTAATGGTTTTTATAATTCATAACAGCCCATTAATGTCCCACTGCAGGGACGGGCCTCCTCCCGTGATGGAGGGATACTTAGCCTACTAATACCACGCTGGCCAGACGGATTAGTATAGGGTTTAATTTCAAGTTTTACTTCTTTTATTTCGTAAAGATAACATATTCACCTGTGATATTCACGGATAGTCCCTTAGTTGGTTTTACGACACCCATGGGATGAGATGGGGTGGTGACATATTGTATTCTTACTCCGTCACCACACGGAGTACAATTAACCTTAAAGAAATAAAATGAGTAGAAAATTCTTTAAGGTAACTCTCGTTAAATCTGCCCGTACAAATTGTTTGAAGGGATCTCAAGTAAGTAAATAAACCTTTAAAGTCAAAAGTCCGTAATACGTACGACAATATTTACGTCTTGTGTTTTTTCGTATTAAAAATAACTCTCGCTCTCGGAAATACTGAAAATTAATGTGTTTTTTTTTTATTTCAAACAGGTTTCTTGTGTAGGACAAGAACGTCTTACTACGATGTCAAGTAAAAACTACTTTGCAATCCCTTTTTTGATAGAGCAGTTGTTAATAGTAAAGCTAGAAGAAATTATTCAAATCAAAATTGTGAAACTACCAAACTAGCCAAACAATTTTAATAAGACTTTTCCTTACTTTTCCACAACATAAAAACTTGAATTAAGTACTTTTTTTATAACGTTTATAGGTATGAAATATATGTATGTCACCACCCCATCTCATCCCATGAGTGTCGAAAAAACCGACTAAGGGACTATCCGTGAATATTATCTTTACGAAATAAAAAGAAAGAAAACATCGAAATTAAACCCTATACCAATCCGTCTGGCAGGCGAGTTATTAGTAGGCCAAGTATCCCTCCGTCACAGGAGGAGGCCCGTCCCTGCAGTGGGACATTAATGGGCTGTTATAATGAGGTATGTAATTTGTCGTATATTATATGAGTACATTAGGTTACATTTTAGTTTTGGTAACCAAGTAACAAGTATTTAGTCTTGTCAATTCTCCATGCCTTAGATGTTGGCTATCTTGTCGTGTAAACATGAGAATATTTGGATACTTAGAAAAAGCATGAGGAAATGTGAAAATATTACTATAGCTATTAACTAACCTAACCCGAGACGTAGAGGCCCTTTAAGAGATATTTAATCTGGTGATCCAGAGATGGTCCCTGCCGAGTGCAAAAACTATTGTAGTGCATCTCTAAGGATGCAATGGAAATTTTAATAATAGTCTATGTATGAGTATGTTCGGTGGATAGATTATTGGGCTATGGAAGGAGACTGCCGGATACCCGTCGTGATAATCAGTCTCTATATTATAAAAAGATTATTACAGCAATAACATTTGAAGTTTACTTATACAATGTTCCATTTTGCATGTTGTTTTAAAACTACATAAGCATATCTGCTCCACGTCTATATTAAATAGAAGCGTCTCATTTCTGCTGAGAACGCACCGTCTAATACCTAATGATTTAAATTGGTAGACGAGCACCCTGTATAAACACAGATAAGAAAACGTGGAGTACTGTAAGTTAAATGAGATATTTATTGATAAATATTAACTTTAAATGTATTTTTTTATTATTAGAAAACTGAAAATGTTGATAGTATAATCTGTAAATACTTTATATAAACGGGATATTAACGCGCATTTTATTTACCTTTATTTTACTTGACTTTTCAAGTAAAATAAAGGTAAATAAAATGTTCAAGTAAAATAAAGGTAAATAAAATGCGCGTTAATATCCCGTTTATATAATATTTATAATAATGAAACGCGTTAGTATAATCTTACTAAATAATAACACGATCAGACTCTTTAAGGTTTTTTGTTACAATATACTAAGTTTTGGTCAATTACGTAAATATAATATTCAAAATGAAACCTTAGTGAACGCAGTGCCATAAAAATGTTTTTAGCTTTTACAAAATAACGTAGAGAACATATTGCTTAGGCAGATATGTTGTATTTTTTTAGTGAATCTGGCAAGTCTTGACAGCGTTTTGATCCAAAAGAACCACAAATTTAAAAAACACAAGGAACTCCCTAGGAATATTTCTTTAATATGTCCTCAAGACCATTACAAACATTCACTTCACGGACTTAAATATATCTATGCTCAGGATACCTATCATTAAATGATAATGAGAGTCTCGAGGGCAGAGAAATATTCCTAGGGTGTTTCATGTGTTTTTTTAAACGCAGTCCCACTCTTTTGTACCTATAAAAATAAATTCAAAATAAAAAGTAAATAAATTTTACAAAAAAAAATACTTTCCTTAACACAAGGAACGTAACTCCCAGATTATAATCACAAGTGCGACATAGATTCATATCACGAGTGACAAATCGAGTAATAGATCAAGCGCGACCTTGTGTCAAATAGTACTCAACAGTTTGAGCTACATGTAACAACACTACACCTGTCCAGAGCTATTTTGTACCTGACTATTTATAACTAGTTTTTCATTCATGTACCTAGGAGAAATGTTGATATTAGCATATTTTTGTTTAGAATTTTGTCAAATGGGCAATGTTGTACCTACATGTAATTGTAATGTAATGGCTAATGGTAGGTTAGTAATAGTTCATGCTCTTGCTTATGCACCCAAAAAAATATAAAATTCTAAGACATAAACATACTATGGAATAGGTATAAGTAAGTCATAACAGCCTTTTAATGTCCCACTGCAGGGACGGATCTCCTCTCGTAACGGAGGGATACTTGGCCTACTAATACCACACCAGACGGATTAGTATAGAGTTTAATTTCATGTTTTCCTTCTTTTTATTTCGTAAAGATAATATTTACGGATAGTCGGTTTCTACGACACCTATCGGATGAGGTTGGGTGGTCAGTCACCACTGTTGACATATTGTATTCTTACACCACACGGAGGTATAAGTAAGTATCACACTGTAAAGATGTAAAAAAAGTATGTAAAAGGTCAGTACAGCTTGATGATTTCTTAACATCCATATCAGCCTATGGACGTCCACTGCTGGACATAGGCCTCCTCCAAAAGCTTCCACTCTGCGCTCTGTTATTTCTTAACATAATTGGATTCGAATTCCAGACCAACTTTCCGTCAATCAAACTAATTCCATACTCTATATATCACGTCACGTCCTCACTTTACAACAACAAAAGTATATTAAATCTCTTTTGTTAACAAAGTAAATTAAAAAGTATGTATTTTGTTATTTATGACCTGATGTACAACAAAGCTATTAGTGGTTTATACGTTTTGTACTCGCGTTCCACGCTTTTATGACGTCACGGACTCAATAAAAAACATACACAAAATGACATAAATGTACGTCAGGCCTATGGCAAAGGGATGACATTGAGTCGCACTTGGCCTGTGCACTTGGCCTCGCTATGTGTTAAATATAATTTGTTGCCGTGACTCTGCATATATTTTAAATATTTCGAATTCAAATACAAATACAAATACAAATTCTTTATTTTGTAAGCATAGGTAATTCAATGTCAAGAAGAATAGGTATATGTAGGAACATTTTTTTATTTCCTTGGATGTATTCACGCTTCCTATCTGCTTTGATAAAGTAATTTCAATGAAAACAATAAATTTAATAAAATTAATTGTAAATAAAATAATAATACAATGCACAATTAGACAATCAAAAAAAAAATCTCCTAAAGGTTCAAACCCTTTAATTTAACGCTACAGACTGCTTTTACCACTAGTACACCTTCTCCTGTTCTTGTCTCATTCAATTTGTTTATGGTTTTGCGTAAATCCAAGAGGCGTTAACTCAAAATTTTAGCAAATTCGCGATTTACAGGTCTGATTAAAAGCTAAAATTTTCAGTTTTACGTCTATTGCATCGGATGATTCTGTGAAAATTATATCCTGCAGCATCGCTATCCAACACAAAGTACCAAATCAAGTGAAAACTCATTCCAATTTTTTAATTGATTAATAGATTGTCATTTTCTGTTTGGGACATAATAACTAAATAAGATTACCTAAAGAAGGTGAATGTAAACTTGACATTAAATATAATTAAGGGCATTCTCAAATTGAACTAAGCAACAAAATGTTGAGGGCATGATTGTTGCTTTATTTACTTACAAAACATAGGATTGAAAAAACATTAAATCTCGCGAGACATACTCAATACACCAATGGATAAATAAAAAAGCTAATAAAAATATAAGAAAAAAATAAGATAGTGTACAATAATATAAACCGTATCAGTAACAGATAAGATTCATTATTGCTTGATGTAAAATCGTCACATTTAAAGAAATCAGGCCAAGTTGATGGTTGATACATTCCCAATACAATGATCAAAATTAGTTCGTGTAATGATTTTGCAACAACAATGACAGAATTAGAATTGCCGTTAATTTGAAACGATTTTAAAATAAGAATTCTAAATTAAACTCTAGAAACGTCACGGAGAGAAGTACTTGTTTTTAATTACGAGACATTAAAAATTGCCATTATTATTTCCGCAAAAACGAGTTCAATAGCCTAAATAATTACCTAGACGATTGCTTTCGTTCTTAACGTAGACGAGAAGTATTATAATTTATTTGTCAACTTTTATACAAGGAGAGTTAAAAATAGTTAATGTAAACTATATAAAATTCCCGAGTATACAGCTATGAAAAGCGGTTCATTCGTGGGCTGGAAGCCGACTCTATCAGTGATCTCTTAGCCGTCTCATATCGCTGTTTCAGTGTAGTTAAAGTTCAAGGACTTGTTATTTGTTTACTTCAGGTGAGACTGTGATAAAAATATTCAAAACAATCCAAGTAAATATAATTTGGCTGGTTATAGCTAGGTATACCCCTAACAAAATAGCAAGTGCATAGATATGATTAGTCATAGCGCACGCGGCAATAGAATTTACAGTACAAGACAAGTGATGTGCGTGCAGTTGATTCATAAATCGGAAGCGTCTACTAGTGAATCATCAATCATTGGCAGTGTTCGACATATCGATATGATGATCATTTGTCGTAACAGTGATTACTAACACATTACAGGTGAAGCCGTTCATTGGATCGACTCGTGCGCGCTTGTGGGCGGGCGGTGCGCACACTCAGTTAGAGACAGGCAACGACGCCGCTCGCACGAATCTGAACGCCGCACAAGGTATAAACACTAAAAGAAACGCTTATCACGCTTCATATAACATTAGCACTAATAAAAGCTTTCAAATGTATGTGTATATTTTTTTCGTCAACTAATCACCTGTCGACCTCGACATCCATGACTAACTTCATGAACAAGGTGTTTAGTTACAAAAATAATTCGCCGTGACTTCATGAGACTGAAATAGCGTGTACCATTCAAACGGCTGTTATACAGAAAGCAGCCGTGAGAATATTTGCATATCACTCTATTAACATAGCGCTTACATTATATTTACTGAGACATTCACTGAGACCCCGAAAGTTATGTTTCTAGTTGCATTTATATAATATTGTAGTATATATATTACTTGGAATTTATTCTGGTGCTACAGACAGACGGACTGGATTATTTTGAGCCTTGATGACGGTATTGTTAACCTCGTCGTAGCTATAAGTATCATGACCTCACAAACATCTAAACATATTAGCCTTTACTGTCTCCTGTATCAAGGACAGGCATTTTGTTTCCAAATTATTTTTAATTATAGAATCTAGTTACATCATTATCGACAAGTAATGAAAGTATATAATTTGATCGTGTCGTAAATACTAGTTGTTTGAAATTGAATTGCTGCTATAAAAATATACTTAATCAGAATGTATTTAAGAAAGTACCTTTTTGGAGTAGCACAATTGACAGCTTTTGAACTAGGAACCTAACAATAATTCTGGTTGAAATTAGTGTGGTGAATAACTACAAGGGAGAGTTAGCAATGTTACAAACTTTATTGTTTGAGTTGCATTAATTATTGCTATTGATCTATTGTTCCTCTAATAGGTAAACGATATAGTGTGAAGTTACGTTTATTGTTTGTTTTTGATTGCCACAAAGATATTATTTTATGTCTGATAATTAAATCAATACAGACTTGGTAATTATATATTAGTCGTAGGAAAAATGGTAACACATAACATACACATACTTCTTTATCTTATCTTATCTTACACGTCACGAACCATGAGGCTTATTACTTATTAGGTCAAATCAATGTAAATGTGTTAAGAAAACAAAGTTGTTACAAGTGTTTAATGTTGAAAGATATCTCCAGTTATCTTGATATAATTCTTAAAATAAGTGCGCAAATATTTATTACGCATGCGGCGAAGGAGTCCAGAACGAAAATAGATTATACCTCGCCGGCTACATTAAATATCGCATCTTGGAACATAGAGATAACACTCTATTTTTCTCACTCCTACACAAATTCTAGAGAGAATTTACACAGAAACGATATTTTTTTAAATGCATTCATAACTTTGTAATGTTTCCTACAAATTATATTGTTTTATGAGTCTACATCCAGTCTTGCACTTTTAATACACTATAAAGAAGCCATACTTATTTCAGTTTATTTTCACAATATAAAACTGCAAATTGTCATCTTTGTCTATAAAACTTTTAACAGTGTAAGCTTATGTATGTTTTGGCACAATCTGCTTTGGTTTAAAATGCATAATTTTGTTGAATTTATTTTGAAAATGTTATCAAAGCACTTAGTCCGTCATATGCATTGGTTTGCCAATAGTTTACGATTTGGTTGCATATTTAGAGTCAGTGAGTAATATTAAAGCTAACAGATGGTGTTGTATTTCTCCCAGTTAGTATAATTTGGAACACTTTATCAAAACTTCCATGTGATGTAAATAAACATATCTGGTTCTTGCAGAATTTAACCTAAAACATGATTTCCGGACTTATTGTAGGAAAACTATCGAAATAAGACAATTAGATTTTGATCTCTCGTTCATTCTTATTTTTACTAGCTGTTTCCGTGGCTTGCCTTGCATAATTTACCTTTTAAATTTTTTTCCCTTTCTGCGCTTAGGACTAGGAGCCTAATCATTTAGTTTGTATTTAGATGCGTAAAGCTCTTTGTTGATACAAAAACTATTGGGCACAACATGAATTTTACAGTTCCCAACCGTAATTTCTGAAATGCAATACGGTCAATGCTGTCAATCTTACGGTAATACTATCTAAACTAGCTTCTAGTCGACCTTTGTTGATATACAGGCCAATGTGTTTGGTTTAGAAATACAATGTTAGTGTACTGTATGAACTTAGGTTTCAAAACAATCCCCTAAAATTTGTAACAGAATCATAAACTTAAAAGACATTTAAACTACGATTCTCGTATCTGACCAGCGAAAGAACAGTGAACGAAGCAAACAAAACTAATCGCCCGCTGTCGATGGCATTCAACGTTTGTTTGCGTTCTACCATTGTTGGCTTATTGTCTAGTCCCACTAAAGGCTTTGTTGACGTGAGCCTCTTATACGTCAAACAACTTATTCAGACACGTCACTATGATAGCGCAGTTTTTATTGTAAACTTTTAAAGATGTTTGGATGCATCACTAAAAGCTCTATCTAACTCGTAATGACAGACCACTCTGAAATTAAAGGTAGAGCTTATCTATTATTCTTACGCTGGTCGGTTATAAGCACATCATTTCTTACTTAAAGTTGAATGTACGCCAAAAACATCGTATTCTGTCTTACTTTGGAGACAAAATCAGCGGTGACAAAAAACTGCTGAAATTGACCCTGATTGGTAATATCAAAGGCAAAAGATTCAACGGCGGCTATTAACAAGATGGATCAATCAAATCAGATCCTGGTCCTTCCTAACCAAGTTTTAAACAGAAAGATGCGCTGCACTGAAATTGGTGTAGATAATTTTAAGGAAGCTAACCGCGATCCTCAGACATGAGAGAACGGTTTTAGAGAAAGATACATATCTATACTCTCTTTTGAGTAACATAACATATGTACATACATTTACTATCCAAGTAAACTACCTACAGATATTAGTTTACAGTATCAAACTGTCCATCCATCAATCTGAACCATCTTATGCATAATATTAATAGGGCATCATCCATCTATGCGTTATTATTTAGATTAACCATCTATACATAAACCTCTATGTAGTAGTTCACGTAAACTACAAAGTTCAAAGTTCACAAATAAATAATCTTCACACATACACATCGCCACCTAGTCCCAAACTAAGCAAAGCTTGTACTATGGGTACTAGACAACGGAAAAACATACTTAAATACTTTTTTTTTGTAAATACATACATATTATACATAGAAAACACTCAGACCAATTCAAACAATCATGTTCATGCACACAAAGATTTGCATTGAGCGGGAATCGAACCCGAGACCTCTGCGTAGCCATGTAATATACCGAGTGTGCCACAGAGGTCGTCTAAGAATAAGAAATACATTAAATTTTTTGGTAAAAAAGGTATGATAAGATGACATCATTGCTTTTGCTAATAAAAATGCAATAACACGAGTTGTACTGTAACTACCCTACGGGCGTGAATTTGCCGAGAGTGTAATAAGATTATGTAATGAGACGGATATAATTTGTCTACCTAATTTTTATGCTATGCGGCTAGGGGAAAATTTGTTAATATTGCAGAGTAAGTAGATGTAGTTATAGTAGAAAAGAGCTGAAGTACTAAGTCACAGTATTTAATTATCCCTTTTTTAACATATACCATGCACATAACGACTAACACTATTAATAAATATAGGGTCACGTAACGTACCTACGGACAATTTTGACTATTACCACTTTGAACTACTATATCTCTGCCAATAATTAAGGTGTAAAGTGTGTGGCAAATACTTTATTTTTTACAGCATATAATCTGTAACAACTGAGTTTTATAAAGTGAAGCATAAGTGTTGCTAGATATTTTTTATTTATTTTTTTCTAAAAGTGATCATTTTGTCCTAAGGTAGGTTACATGTTTTTACCTAGGGACACCCCTGTGTGTACCTTGGGACAAAATAAAACAAAGACATATTAAGTCAAGAGCAGTCTTGTAATCAACTCAAAAATATGTTTTACTTAACAATCTAGTCTGAGGTATCAAGTAGGAACATTTAAACAAAATATCAACTATATAAATCTATTTTGCGGCTTTAACTATGTTAAATAATTCTTCAACCCAAATTCTTTGCTATTTTACTTATTTTTCCTTCTTCTTTTACTTTATCTACTGCTAGTCTCAGGCGTTCAGGACTAACTGCATCTCTCTTGAACTCCGTGGCCCTATTAAGAAGAGTTACAAGGACTATTAAACATTGCCCATAGTTACAAACATTGATTGTTCCTTGGAACGCGTCCCAAGGTACAAACAAAATCGTGTCCCAAGGTACAAACATAGCAATAATTTAATAAAATAGTATTATCTTGACTTTTAGTCTAGGAACTTGTTCCACTATTAATCATGTTGTAGAAAGAAAGTAACAATTGACATTATCGTTTTATATTTTTGTCAATTATCTGCTCTCATTACAAACATAATACACGTCAAAAATCTGTAAAAAACTTACTTTTGGCCCGAAAAAACTTAAAGATGTCCTCACAACTCGCTCGACGCCGGAATGATCACATAACTCACTAGTTTTGCCAAGCGATGAAAATACTATCCATATGAAAGAATTGAATGTCTTCAATGTTGCTAGTTTTCGAGATAAAATCAATGTCCCAAGGTAAAAGCGTCCCAAGGTAAGTCACATAACCATACTTATTCGTCTTTCTCCACGAAATTCAATAATTAGTACAGTTACTCACAACTGAGTTAATTTTTTTACACTAATTATATTATTATTTTTCATTCTTATACGAGTATGTGTGTTTATTCTCATTATAATAGCCGGCATAATTCTAAACACATTCATGAATACACATTGACAATGTTAATTATGTTGCAATTTAATAAATAAATTGAATAGAAATTATATATTGTTCTGTTCTTTGTTAAATATGTTATTGAGTCTCATAATTGACCGGTGATACAAACAACGCCATTAAAAAATAAAATACCCAGTAGTGTGACAAACTGGTGTGACTACGAGTCTGTAAGGAAAATTCAATGGCAAATAGCTAAAGTTGGAAATAGTTGACAAATAGTCTGCAACATAAAAATAAAATTAAATATTATTAATAATACAATTATGAATAAATATTTAACAATCATAAACTATTATAATATTAAATGCTTGCACGACTCATACAGCCTTATTAATAAAAATCGCTTACTCCTAGCATAGTCCAGACTTATACTTGGACTAGTTAATACCGGTGTAACGAAGTATTATCTTAGGACTAACTATGTTATTAATAAACTTGGAGTAACAGCGGATTAACAATACCACATTTACACCAGAATTAACGCGTTTGCTATGGCAACCCAGATACGTGAAAAGGTAAAAAGAGTGAGCTGAATGACTGAAATATCATTTTGAAAGATTGCTAATGTCAATTTGAATTGTTTGGTTTATTATTGTGTGTCATTATATATTTTACAAATTGATTTTTTGAAGATTTTGTGATGCAGAAAAGATGCGGTTTTGTTTTGCAAGTTCATCGTCAGTAAATAAATATTATAAAATATGCAAGTGATTGGTGAATAGCTGGTGGCGGCGCGTCGTGATCAAGCTGTTCCTGTCTCCATCATACGCGTTCCAGTAAAGTTCTCCTGGACAATGAAAAGAGAAGCATCGACTTTTTAATGTTGTTTTTTTATATGTGTAAACTTATACTCTTACTTACTGTACCGTACTGTATTTCACTTGACACTGGCAAAATATGTAATAAATAAACAGTAATATTATTGTGTGTGTATTTTATTTTGTTGTCATATTGTTATTAATTTATCCAAGTTAATTTTAATAATAACAAGCGGCCTATCCCGGCTTCGCACGGGCATTATTTGCCCGCTTTTCTGTTAAATTTTTTCTGTATTTTTTTTGCTATAAACCTCACGGAGTCCGAGACCTTTTCAACGAATCCAAAACCGTGGAAATCGGTTTGTGCATTCTGGAGTTATAGCGTCAGGAAGGAAAACCCGACTTATTTTTATTTAGTAGATAAATTGGAGACACAAAAACGCAGTCGCTCCATTCATTGGGATGAAGAAGAAAAGGTAAAGCAAGTAATGTTGGTATTTTATTATTCATTGCCGAATTAATAATATTGTTCAGTATTGTAAAGCCTTTTTGATCACAATGTCTACACTGTAAAATGACTTTGAAGCAAAATGCATCAAATCAATATAATACTTGGCCTACTAATACCACGCTGGCCAGACAGATTGGTAAAGGGTTTAATTTCAAGTTTTCCTTCTTTTTATTTCGTAAAGAAAATATTAACTGATAGTCCCTTAGTCGGTTTTTAAGACACCCATGAGATGAGATGGGGTGGTGATATATTGTATTCTTACTCCGTCGAAATAGTCTCTATTCATCTTATTCAATCACAGGATTATATTTTTGAAGGATAAAAATAAATAACACGTCAAAGTAACACTGATGAGTCTGCACTAATCCACCGATAAACTATGTCTTGGTACGGAATAACTTTTACGCCAAGAGTAAAGCGGTATTAGCTTACTCCTTCTTTACTTCGCGTTTATTAATACAAAAATTAATAATTTGACACTTAAACCATGGAGTAAAGTTATACTTGCGTTAGTCTATGTTTATTAATGAGACTGATAAAGTTTATTATTCTGTCGAGACTGCAGCTAAACGGTATACGAGTATATCTCACTAAAAGCGTAAGGACATACTAAAATGAGATAATTTTATTCACTTAAAATGCTCCTTGGGATACGAATTACTATTGTTTAAACTTTTACATGCCTAATTCATCATAACAGCTCATTAATGTCCTACTGCAGGGACGGGCCTCCTCTAGTGACGGAGGGATACTTGGCCTACTAATACCACGCTGGCCAGACGTTTTGCTGTAGGGCTTAATTTAAAGTTTTTCTTCCTTTTACTTCGTAAACATAATATTTACGGTTAGTCCCTTAGTCGGTTTTTACGATACCCATGGGATGAGATGGGGTGGTGAGATATTGTATTCTTACTCAGTCACCACACGGACAACGATACGAATTACTATTGTTTAAACCTTTAGGGCGCTTGTACACGCTAAGAAAATTTACCGTGTCTGCGACAGACAAGACAAATCTTCGTGTAGACGTTAAGAGTTTTGTCTGTTCCACACACGAAAACTTTTCGTGTCTTCCGCAGACAAGACCAATCGAAACGTGTACACGACAGGATTTTTTTCGTGCAGTCGTCAGACGGGCGTAGGGCGAGCAAGTAATAACAAGTGTGATAATCAGTGCGAGTTTCCTTTAGTAAAAATGTTAACTAGAAAGCAAAAAAGTATGATACCCTATTACACCGCCCCCCGCCGCTCCGCAACAACGGTCGTCTTGTCTTGTCTTGCGCAGACAAGATTTTTTTCTTATTCATCGCCGGCGCAGTGTACACAGGTCGTGCTTAGAAACGACACGAATTATTGCGTAGGCCCGGCGATTTTTCTTAGCGTGTACAAGCGCCGTTACTTGCCTATTTGATCAGGTAATTATTAATTGATGAACTAACTAATGCGAAAGACAATTAATAGAATGTCAGTGTTGTATACTTAATTCAAAGAAGCAACAGTTGGTACGCAATTACAATACGTGATACTTGTTAATCATGTTACTTCAACAAAATAATAAAATAATAGTAGCCTATTGCAGCTAAGAGCAAATATGCTCAGCGGACATTTAATATTATATGGGACTTAGAAATTCATAATTTCATCACCTTTTCGTTACTAAATTTTTATTTTTATTTATTTCTCTCAATAGGTTACATTTTTTTTAAGAAGACGAAAAAAAATATATATCTTAGACTAGAAAACCTTCTTAGAGCTGGAGTCCGTAAGAGGTTCAAGACCTCTGTGACGGATCTCCAGGCTCTCTCTTAAATTCAACTCTGAAGGTTTACTTTCCTTACACCGAGTCAAGGTTTTGTTGTAACAGTTGAATTATAGGTGTTAAGGAGCCATGCGCTGCCTTATTTCTTCTTTCATGTCCAACCATTAAATTTCATTCAAGAAGCCTTGCGGTTAATTTCTAAAATTTATTTTAACTTATTTTATTTAGGCTGTGATGTGTTACAAAGGTATTTGAATATGACTTTTTAATTTTAAAGTATTTCTACTGATTTAAAAATTTTATTTTCCAGCGCTCAACGAACGACTGAAAAATGGCCACCGGCCCGAAAATAGTACACAAGCAGTTCAACTCGCCCATCGGGTTGTACTCCCAACAGAACATCAAGGAGACTCTGGGCAAGCACATGCAGAACCTCGGCAATGGAACAGTCGGGTCAGTAGCTTGATATTCACTATTACAAGTAATGTATTGCACATCCCGAAATCACTTAAGTCATTCCTGGAAACACGTAGCAACCTGGAAAGACTGCTAACTTTCTGGGGTGACCTCGCTTCGGTGGAATGTAAAATTCACGTACATTGGCCAAATTTCTGATTTGGCCAATGTACGTGAATTTATAAAGGAAATAGCCCAGATAAAACAAACAAACATAAGCTTAGTGCAGTGAAACTTGTATATTTGATCGTTTACCCAGAAAGCTTTTTAAAATATTCTAGAAGTATTATTCCTTTACGAACCAAAAGAAAGTAAAAACCCTTCCCATTACGGATATAGAGAACGCAATGAATAGGCTTCAATATTATGCTGCCACTAATAACATAATATTATTCCTAACATTGGTTAAGACAATGATTTTTAAGAAAGCCAATATCCCTGTGTTAATATCATATTTACTATTTTATATCTTAACCTATTACGATCACTTTCAATACAACCCATTGGAGTAGATAAGTAGAGTTGAAGGGGAGGGCCAATAATCCGACGTAATACACACTTTGATTGTAAGAGTCAGATTTGTATAGAAAATGTTGTGGAAATGTGAAAAAGATTAATATTTATATGTATTTTTATTTAAATTTTTCACAATCTTTTACATTTTTAAATTTAAATTTAAAAATAAAAACATTTTAAAAATATTAAAAAAAAGTAGACCCACCAGCATCGGGTACAGGGACCAAGCTACTGGTGGTTACGGCTCCAGAGATAGGAACCTCCTCACAATACGTGCCATGTCAAGCAGTAGGACCTTCTGCATCAGATATATTTGTATGATAAACACGCCCCCATCAGAATTGTAAAAGTCAGACGTCCACCGGCCCTTTGGATAACTGAGGAGGTTAGGGTGGCTATGAAGAGAAGGGACCGTGCTCTTTCAAAATTTAGAAAAAATCGTTGTGACGCCAACTGGTTTATCTTTAAGGCTGCAAGGAATAGGTGTAATCAGATGATTCGTAACGCTAAACGCCGACATATTCATAATAACATAAATTCTAGCACTCCTGTCAACATTTGGAAATTTTTGAATTCTATTGGGATCGGGAAGTCACATCAAGCGGAGTTCCCACCGAATATTAATGTTGACGATGCTAATAGATTCTTCGCCAATGTCGTTTCCCCGGCCGTGGCCACGGTAAGGAAAACTACTGAGTTTATTCGTGACTTACCTTGTCACAACATAGACCCCTTTCATTTTTCTCCTCTTGCTCCAGGTGAAGTCAAAAAAACTATCCTGTCCATTAAATCAAAAG
Organism: Schrankia costaestrigalis; assembly: GCA_905475405.1. NCBI lineage: Eukaryota > Metazoa > Arthropoda > Insecta > Lepidoptera > Erebidae > Schrankia > Schrankia costaestrigalis. The sequence continues at coordinate 7,227,541 of FR997830.1, forward strand.
CTCTTGGTTTTGATGCTATCAGTCGTCATATGATCATTCTTATCTTGGATCAAATACTTCCCGCTATTCTTCACATCTTTAATTATTCTCTTCGTCTGGGCCAGTTCCCATCTTCGTGGCGTAATGCCTACGTTCGACCTCTCCCTAAGATTTCAAATCCTACACTTATTTCTCATTTTCGTCCTATCAGCATTCTTCCTTTCTTGTCAAAAGTACTTGAAGCTGAGGTATATAGACAATTTTCCGGATTCGTAAATAAAAACAATTTATTGTCCCCGCTCCAGTCTGGGTTTAGACCTGGTCATAGTACAACCTCAGCCCTGCTTAAGGTGACGGGCGATGTGAGGGCGGGAATTGAGGAAGCTAAGATTACAGTGTTGGTCCTAGTTGACTTCTCGAACGCCTTTAACACTGTTAGTCATGATATTCTCATCTCTATTCTGTCCCATCATAAGGCTTCACCTGCGGCATTGGATTGGTTTTCTTCTTATCTTCGAGGTCGTCAGCAGTCTATTCGTATCGATGAAATTACTTCTTCTTGGTGCACTTTAGATGCTGGCGTACCTCAAGGCGGTATTTTATCTCCTCTATTGTTTTCATTATTTATAAATTTCCTAACTACAGAACTTTCCTGCGACTATCATCTGTATGCCGATGACTTGCAGCTTTACACCCAGGCTAGTGTTGATCATCTTGATTTGGCTATTGACGCGCTTAACAAAGACTTAAAGGCGCTCCAAGATTGGTCTTTAAAATTTGGGCTGTCTGTGAACACTGACAAATGCCAGGCTATTTTAATAGGTAGTTCTCGTCTCGTAGCCAAGATTAATTTAGACACAGCCTTACCAATTATATTTAATAGCTGTATCATACCTTACAGTAATGTGGTAAAAGATTTAGGGTTATATCTTGATAGTACGCTAAGCTGGCAATCTCAAGTTAAGGTTGTAAGTCAGAAGGTTACTGGTACCCTTCGTTCCTTGAATCGCCTTAGGAATTTCCTACCACATAAAACGAAAGCAATGCTTGCGCAGTCCTTAATTTTCCCTCTCATCGACTATGGTGATGTGTGCTACCTTGACCTGAATGCAGATCTGCTCAATAAATTGGACCGACTTCTTAACAACTGCATTCGATTCGTTCACAATCTTCGTAAGTATGACCATGTCTCCTTTTACCGTTCAGAGTTGAATTGGTTGCCTATACGTCAACGACGTAATCTTCGGACGCTGACAACGCTATTTTCCCTGCTTACTTCTCCTAATGCTCCTTCTTACCTCATACCACATTTTCAATATCTATGTTCCAGTCACAATAGACACCTCCGGTCTTCACACAATCTTCTGCTTCTTTGTCCTTCTCACACCTCTGCTCTTGTTCACTCTTCTTTCATGATACAATCCATTCTTCTATGGAATGCCCTCCCTCTCGAGATCAGGATGACTACGAGTCGTGCTGCATTTAAAGTTAAAGTTCGCCAACTGTGTACTGGTTATTAGCAGAATAATTTCCTTCCTTCATTCTTCCTTATTTATATATTTAGTCTTACATATGTATACACATATTTATATATAAATATATATCTCTTTTTATTTTTATGTATAGTGTGTATTATTTATTATTTAAACTGTTTTAACTATTTGTCGTTTTGCACCTACCAATTTACTTTTCTCTGCATCACCCAATGGTTTGCTGGAAGAAAATGCCTTAAGGCATTAAGCTTACCCTTGTACATCAATTTTATTGTGTGCATAAATTATAAAATAAATAAATATATATTTATATTTTTATTATTTAGCGTAGTTTGTGTCAATTAAAACAATGTAAGCTTCGCTAGCAAAGCGGTGATGTATGCGCCATAAAATATTGTTTTACAAAGACCGCAGTCTTCTCTACCGTTTTTCAAAAAAGTTTAATTTTTGAAATATTTTTTTTAAGTATATACATTTTTTTAATAATTTATCGCAATAAATTTAACGTTTACTACAACTGCGTGATTATTTATTTCATAAATTATGATACAGGACAATATATTTAATTCTAAACAATTATATTAATTTTATATTGCTATTCCTTATGAAACAACAATTAATGTTTTCACATAGGTACTTTAGGGAATAAGAAGGGACGCACAAACATTACTGATGTTTAATGATTACCTGTTTGCCTGTGAAATAAGGGCATCGGTCAAGTAAATAGTGAACATTCGGTAACCTTTGCAGTAAAAGAAATTTATTAAAGGGTTCAACCTTTTTTTCTTGTTTGCTTTGTCAACATCAACGAAACAAACTGACCAACGAGCCAACAGCTGCAAAAATAATGTGGCAATATTTATTTTGTTTACTTATAACAAAATGATGTTCATGTTATTGTGCATTCGTCGTATTTATAGAATAATTACATCAGCTGTTTGTAAGCTGTTTTAAATTTAAATATGCTCCTTACTAAATATTGTTTGTTTCATGATGCTGTGGACAATGTACGCGTAGTCAGTGATGACTATTGTCTCAATATTCTTAACTTCTTTAATAATTATGATCAAAATACATGGAAGTATTCGCAGCTCCCAGTTGTGAATATGAGAATTTTGTATAAACGACATGCGATTTTAAAATATCTAAGACGATGAGAAGATGATAGATCATAGACATGAATCCCCTCGAAATGCTTGTAGTTTATCTATTATTTATAAACTTTTTGTAGAGTACGGGGCCTGCTTACACTAAATCTACTGCTGTAAAAAGTTTCTAAAATGCTGTCGAAAGAGATAAGTCTCTTTACAGTTTTTTAGTTTGGTTTGTGGCTTCTGTAGCCATAGACCTTATTTTACATCCTATATCTACTTAATCCACCTTCTAGCAGTAATATAAATGTATAACTGTTTTAAGAAGTATACACTAAAACTACAGGACTACAAGCCTTCACAGCTTAAGACTAGGATAGAAAACGGCTTGGCTATGCTCTGGCATAGCCTATGTCACGTCTATGTCCACCCACCGCCAATTGGACTTCCATATCAGCCTTTGGACGTCCACTGCTGGACATAGGCCTCCTCCAAAAGTTTCCACTCTGCGCGGTCCTATTAATAATTGGAATTATTGCACATCAAATCAATATAAACACTTTTTCCCAAACATGCCTCATGACCAACTCAAACATAATGAGTCATTGTGAAAAGTATTTAAAGATTACAATCAACGCATTACTACGTCAATACACGACTAATTTAAATACATCTATTAATGATATCATTACTATTGTATTATTAATACATTCTTTAATTAGAAACATTAATATATCATGTCAAAAGTACTACGTCGTCGATATTCATATACGCGATACGTGTTTCATTGATGGTTTGCCAATGATCAATATTGATACAATTGTCTTTTTACTATTCAATGGATATGATAATGGAAGGTATTTACTATTGTTTACTTATGTTAAACATTTTTACGATGAATAGATTATCTACGTAATTACTTATGTTATGATCCTCATTTTTTACATGTTTTGTTTGGTGTGGGTTACATTCCATAGTTTCCTCTTTTGTTTGACGTTGAATTCTTATATATGTACTTAATGGTTTATTTATCACCCTATAGGGATTTTTATAGTTAATTATCTTTTATACAAATCTAATTATTTAAGTGCAACAAAATATTTTTTATCGCTTTTAATTTTTTAAATGATATTTTGCAAATATATTTTAATTGATAATTATGAAACCATTAAAAAGATTAACTTGTTAAATTGAAATAAAATAATTAAATTATTCAAATGCATGTGAAAAATGAAAGTGAAAAGACACAAACGTTATTACTAAAGGCGCTAACATATTGCTGCTAATTCTTACTTCATAACGTACAAACTGTAAATTGCAAAGCAATGAATTCTGTTTTATAAAGAAACATTCGATTCCAAACAAGAATTCATAAGTAAGTACACACACTAGAGTATAAAGATCCTGCACTAATCACTAAAGCTGACACTCGAGTCCCCTATAGCTTTATGAATAAACTTGACCCACTTTCTTTGATATTGATATGCTTTTTCTAGAACGTTCGACAGTCGACTCAAATCGTTTCCTTGTTTATATAAAATATTTGTATCTGGTTCATTTCTTTACGCTTATATGCAACACTAACAAGGTCGACTGACAAAGAATTTAAAACTATAGACAACGGATACTTTTAGAACAATTTAAATTTGCACGTACTCACGTCATTACACGTAATGTGGGAAAAGTTAAATATAAAAAAGAAGACATACGTCTTTTGTATAAGTAAATATAATAATGATTATCATAACAGCCTATTATAGTCCCATTGCAGGTGTGTTCTTCTTGCCGAGCCCTAGAGAATTGATGATATAGCAAAAACATGATAAATTTTACCGAATTAAATATCACATAAAGAACTCTAAAAAGCAATAAAAAAATATAACTGTTAAAAAACAAGAATATTTTCAAACATTCATTATTAGAATAGCATGGCTGGCTGGAATGCGGACTGGCTGCACTACTTTAAAAATAGCCATCAGTCAACTATAAATAAAACGACACCACATACTTAGGAAACAAAACAAAATGACAGACGTGCCAATACACAGCTGCTGAGTCACACGCGGTCATCAATATAAAATACACCTTTAAACTTCATAATACTTTTGATATCCTGTTTCTTCGAGATATAAAATAATAAAATAAGTAGTAACTTTAAACTATCGCGTTGTAACTTCATAAATATTAAACGTAAACGGGAGATTAACGCGACATGCCGTTTACTTTTATTTTGCTTGACGTTTAGGCACAGGTTACACTGATTGTTATCTCAAGCTAATTCTTGAGATCACGTCACTCAGGTTGAGCCAACGACAGTCAGACAACAACGGCCAGTGTCAATTTTATCCCTCATACATTCACACAATCCAATCTTAAAAGAACTATACTAAGAGTACTAGACAACAGGTAAACATACTTTTTTACTTTTTGTAAATACATAGATATAAATAACACACCCAGTCAAATGAAACACTCATGTTCATGCATCACACAATGATTTGCAATGATCGAAAATAGAACCGAAAACAGAGGTTTTCGGTGCAGAGGCACAGAGATCGTCCTTACAAAACCACAATTGTGTAACCCAATGTTCAACGACCCTCAACCGAGTTTCCAAAGCAATCATGTGTTTAAGAATTAGGAATGGAAATTCAATATTCAACTTTGACATAATTTATTTACAGTTCATAGGTTTAGTGGCAGAATCATTTAAATACGTGCTGACTTTTGAGAAACTTATAAACAAAAGCGACTTTTAATTGCTTTTTATGGCTCTCCATGTATTTTTAATGCCTTTTAACTCTGCCACTAGATTAAAAATAAATATTTTATTTAAAGTTAGTCTCATAGAAAGTCATAATTCTTTTATTATTAATTACTATTCTTCACTTTTGTTTTTAAGAATATTTAATTATGTTCTTAAAAATACGTAATTACTTTACTAAAGCGAGCGTGTATGAGGCAGCGGTACAGTCACGAGCAATAATATGTACACATTGTCAAATTTTCTAAACCATCTGCACGTTTATCTAGACATTAGAATAATAAAATTATTTCATAATTTCGAAGAGGTTTCGTACAGTTTTGAACTAATCTTCGAATATTCAATTTTGGATTAGCAGAACTTTAGATAAATGTTTTACAAAATGTGAAAATGTGTACATATTATTGCTCGTGACTGTACACGCGGTACGATTCAAAACTATTTGTGCGATCCACATATGATTGCTTTAAGCCTGGGTGTACTTTTTGTCCGCTGTTCGATATACGAATTTTGAAGTTCTTGTTACTCTTACAATTTTCTAGCTCAAATTAAATTAATAATAATATACTTATTATTAGATATAACATCGTCTAATACATTTTTTTCTATAATGGAATCAAATGAAGTGGCGATTCAATGAAACCTACTTATATGCTAACATTTGTCTATCACACTAAGGTGAACTAAGGTCTCAGTCCTATACAAACAACATTTAGGGCGTGATCGATTTACTGATACCTATAAGATACTTGATATAATCTTAAGTACGTACCGTAACTTCGTCCCATATTGTTCCATTTCTCTGAAGAATAACCGTATAACCGATACTATAAAGGTCACATTTAGAAAAAAACTTTTTTTTATTGGAAATAGAGATTTAGCCTTAAATTCTGTGCTTCTTAATTCTGTCCATCCAAAACTACAGGCTGTAACAAAATAATTTATAGGCAAGTAGGTATTGTATATCTACTCATATTATTGAAATTCGAGAATATTTTAAACTATTGCTTACCAATACTATTATAAAAAAAATAACAATAGAAACGTTGTTTAAATACAAAGAAAAGACCAAGAACACATAATGTCATTTTTCGTCGCGGACAACAATCATAATATGAGATGACGGGCCGGTCTCGCTCTGGGACTTCAAAGAGCTGCTTGGAAACGGATTTAAATATGTATTAAGCAATATTTTACATAATATAACAGTTACTATACTATTTTATTTTTCACCTAAGAGTCTCTTATTATCAATGCAACATTTCGCTAGCAAATTAAACATTACATTGATGTATCCTTATGAGGCGTCTTTACAAGATTCGCTTCGATAATAACACCCATAATTCAAATTATAAAATTAGTTCCAATAAGGTGAAACACACTTCATACAACAATTTACATTAATTCCTTACTTACTATCTAAGAGCTGAATAATGCATAATATCATGATATCCCACAGTGTACTCAGAAGTAATCCTCAACGCTAATGGATACTTTAGTAAAGCTTTGGGCAAACATTATGTGTGTTACTAATTTATTTCTATTACACGCACGTATCGTGTAAGATAGTGTTGGGAAATATGGAATATTATTCCTATTTCTTAGTAAAACTTAAATGTACCTTAATAAAACTTGGACAGCTGAGTAGAATTTTAGCGGGGAAATATTTTTTGACAGATGAGTCGTGACGTCATAGAATTTTGACAGCTGAGTCCCGACGTCATGTCATTTTGACAGATGAGTCGTGACGTCAAGTCATTTTGACAAATGAGTCGTGATATCATAAAGTTTTGACGAGGTGTATAAAACACACTTCATACAACAATTTAAATTAATTCCTTACTTACTATCTAAGAGCTGAATAATGCATAATATCACGATATCCCACAGTGTATTTAGCAGTAATCCTCAACGCTAATGGATACTTTAGTAAAGCTTTGGGAAAACATTATGTGGGTTACTAATTTATTTCTATTACACGCACGTATCGTAAAGGATAGTGGTGGGAAATATGGAATATTATTCCTATTTCTTAGTGAAACTTAAATGTGCCTTAGTAAAACTTGTATTACTATTACCATGTTGTTTGGTAATGTTAATTCAAAATGGTAAAAGATCTCTGTGTCAGACTGCATGCGGAAAGACCGTGTTCTGTGGCACGTGTTAGGATAGGCCTATATCCAGCAGTGGACTGCGATAGGCTAGTTGATTGATTTATTGATTGGCTAGATGAATTAGGCTCGGCTATGTCTAGAAAGGAGAATGAAACCTTCACTAAGAGTTTTGGGCCAAGATTATACAGAAATGAGAGTATTATCAATTTATAGCTTCACACTTATTAGTCTCGTGCTAAATCTTTTGTTAGTTTTGGCAATCTGAAATCCAAGATAATTTTTTTTTGAAGGAGATGGAAAGTTCTGGGCTAAAGCCTGTACATTACTGTACAGAGTAAGGATATGCCCTAAAAATCTTTTCTATTTTTTTCAAGTTACAATCTTAATAAAATTGAGTAATTTTATTATTATTTTATTAAAAAATAGAAAAGATTTTTAGGGCATATCCTTACTCTGTACAGTAATGTACAGGCTTTAGCCCAAAAGTTTCCATCTCCTTTCTTACTCTTGCAATTTCGTTTAGTCGAATTATACGACACCTACTAAAATAGAAGAAGTAATGACAATAACTACAATTAAGTGTAAGTCAAAATCTTTAAACATTAATAGATGTTAATAGTCAACATTAATTGATATAACACCTTTCAACATACTCTTAATAGGTGTAAGTTGATGTTAATTTGGTGTGAACTATGATAATTAATATGTAAGTAGACACTAAGTACTGTAATATGATAGTGTTCCGGCACCCTCTTATAACGTCAATTTCTCATGTAGGTACACAATATATTAAATTAATAAGGTACAGTCAGCCTCAAAAGTCGCTGAACACATTTTAAATTCCAAAACTGCTGAACACTAAAAATGTCATAAGTCAGTGTCGCAACAAGAGTACAGAATAAGCTTTAGGGTAAGGTTGCGACTATTGGACCACTTAATGTTAAACAGACCTGGTGTCTAAAATAGAGCGTGAAATAAAACAAAATCTGTGTAAACGAGTAGTCTGTATATTCAATTATTAGTAATTAACATAATTAAGTTAATTTTATTATGTATTTAGTCACAAAAGAAGAAAATAAAACTTTGTGATGGTTTCTTTGTTTGAACCACAGTCTCTTTCATCGGACCACTTAGTTGCTATAATTGGACTTAGGGCATTATAGGTGGCTGGTCTATTCAAGGTGCATGTAAAAAAGTTAATGAAGCAAAATATTTTTCTTATCGAATTTCTTTTATTTTCGAAAATAAATAGATTGTTACATTAATTAGACGACTCTAATTATATTTCTTTATTTGGAATGCAAAATCACAAGAATATTTTAGGTACGTCAAATCTCCTCTTTAACGTCGGTTTTGGCCCTCGAAACATTATGATCACCTCATATAATCCAACTTCTTTCTTCCCTAAGCTAGTTTCATACTCACCTCTCTCTCCTCCTCTTTTTACGATGCTAAAATAAAAAGATTTGTTTTTTAAATAACATACATTATAGAAGTTGCCATGATTGGACCGGTTCAATGAAAGAGCATCGTGCCAGTCCATTGATAGAAACTCACTAACATCCACTGAAATATTTATTTTAAAAAAGGTAGCACGTTACTCAACAAAAATATGTGATAGTATGTATTCTTAATTACTGTACTATACTAGTAAAAAAAATCACATTAAAATAATTAATATAACAGTACTTACATGCTATTATTTACCACGTAAAAATTATATTCGAGGTCCGAGAAACAAAGCGAAGTACGTCCATCCCTCGTGCTGCCTGCTGCGGTACTGGCGGTTGAAGGGCGGTGTGGGGGGTTGTAAAGCTATCGTTCCGATGCAAATATCGGGTTCAAATATGAATAGATCGCGAAATATTGAGGTGGTCCAAACAAAGCACTAGTCCAATGATCGCAACCTTACCCTACATACGAAACGACCATAACACGCTGAACACGGTTATTACAAAAGTAGATGAATCCTAGTATTTTTAAAAGTAACTGAACACTAGTATTCCCAAAAGTATTTGAACTCTAGTATTCCAAAAGTAGCTGAACATCATTAAATACAAAAGTAGGTTAACAAATCATATTTTCAATGTTATTGGTCAATCTACTTTTGGTGTTCTTGATGTAAAGCGAATTTTGGTCCATTGACATGTAAAATAATTTGACAAATGATACCTAGGCCATAACCAAGATTATAAAACGTTGTAATTAAACCTCTTTGGACAAAACTTATCTGTTCTAAAAGTTTTTATTTTTTTTAAAGATGCTTATAGTATAATACCCAAAAAGTAGGTTTTAATACGAATTGACGCGTATGTACAGCTATTTTTGGAATCTTAGGCGTTCAGTTACTTTTAAAAATACTAGGGTTCAGCTACTTTTGAAGTAACCGTGTTCAGCTTGTTATGGTCGTTTCGTATGTAAAGCTTATTCTGTGCTCTTGTTGCGACACTGACTTATGACATTTTTAGTGTTCAGCAGTTTTGGAATTTAAAATGTGTTCAGCGACTTTTGGGGCTGACTGTACATGCAATTTCTGAGATATAAAAGCGAATCAACATAAATAATATGTCGATGATAAAAAGTCAAGTTATTCATTAACTTATCTTCTAAAATAAAATAAATTGTTTTAGTATTTAGTAGTTTAAATAAATAATTTAATTCATTTACGTAATGTTAATGCTCAAGTGCCATATACATTGAAGTTTACACTTACGTAGACTCTATTTATACACACAATTGTGTAATTTACCTACTAATTTTAAAAGTAGAACTCGAACTTGAGATTTAAAATCGAATTTTAGAAACATAGATGATTTACAGTACTTAATTACATTTTTTTTTAGAAAAGAACCTCAGTAAAATTTCTGTTGGACTAGGTTGAAACCGTTGTATTCAAATATAACAATAATTTCCTGAGTTCTTAAATAACAAACATTTTAAAAAGACAACAAAAGTAATACATTATTTGAAGTATGTCCTTCCAATTTAATCACCACTTTTAGTCGTTAATCTACTTGCGTTGTCTTGCAGCTACGGGTGTAACAAATAACAGGTATTTTAGTACAGGCTATTATGGACTGTAATAATTTGTATTAAATCCGTTAGCCCTATAACAAAGATTTACGTATAGTCAGTAGCTATAAAGTAGAGGTGCGATCTCTATGCTTACGGGCGACAGGCCAATTTAAAGAGCACGAAGAATTCAAAAAGGAACAATGTGTTTAATAGATGACATTACTGACTTTAGGCGCCTTAATACAGGGTGTTTCGTACTTACTGTGGTACTGCCAAATATTCCAGCTTGTTTTGGGAGTAGGTATATTTCGAGTCCTCTTTGGTAATGAGGTTAGGCTTGTTGCGTTTCCATAAGCCGCTTTACGTGAAACCCACGCGATGATAATACATTGTCAGTAGCCTTCAACGCAGGTAACCGAAAATGTTCTCTCTACACGGAATTTCGGCGTATTCGGGCATATCCAGAATAGCGTTTCATACAGCCTCCTAAAGTCAAGTGCATGTTTTGTAAGCGTAATAAACGTGTTTACAACCTAGAAATACATTGTGCGACATCTGATTTACGTATGCAACGGTCATAACTGACCACGTATCGAACTGTAAATCAGTTGTATTCAACACGATCGAGTCGAATTAATGTAATGAATACCTTAATTGGCATATTGAGGGTTCACGGAAATCTATATTAATATTACGCAGTAGAACACAACCAGTTGCAATCACTGATTTATAAACATTGTCATTCAATAGATGAGTGGCTACTCAGTAGAATTTCATCTGTGCGTCTCTGTCATCTTCGAAAGGGAAGCTTTGTCTCCGTGCTCTGTGCTTTACCGTTTTGGGTAACTATCTCGATCGATATTACCTAAAACGATAAAGACGAAAGAAGTAAAACATTTTGGGTCTTCGTTTATCCGAAATGAATGAGATTAATTATTCATTCTCTTTTACATCAGTCAATTATCGGACTAAGAGGACTATAAAAAGGATTTCTCCTTGAGAAATTGCCTCACAAAACGTTAGACACTTAACAAGTCTCAGGTTGAACAACTGTCGACAACATCTTAGCAACTAATTAGCCGATAATTATAAGAATAGTTTCGTTAAGTTAAGGGCAGCTGAATGAAACCTGTTTTCGAAATAAAAGGATATTCTCTTTTGATCAATAGGACTCGGCAGGTGATAATTCCTAATACCCAATTTGATCTTGTCAATAACGGAGTTCCTTTTAAGTTCAAGGAAAACGAACGACAGACATAATCGTATTCATTTAATTGTAGAACCTATACTAAAACGACTTACAGCATTTCTCAAACACGACACCTATTAAGTCTTACTGTACCTAATGAGCTGCTCCAGTGATAGCGGCATTTTTTCTTCTAATACCGAGCTGGTTGATGGTACAGAAATTATATTATCTTGACTTACACGTTTGTTTTATGTTACACTACAAGTAACGAAATTCAGTGGAACTAGAACGTATATATTTGCAAAGTCTATCTAGAATTTATAACTGTGAAACGTAAAAATCTTCACACTGAGAACCAAATCTAACTCACGCCCAATGACATTTACGACTCTAACCGTAACGTTAACAACATGAATAAAGTCATATAAAACTAATAGAAAAACAAATAATACTTTCACACGTTTATTTATGCTCTAGATGTAAAAATTTAAAGAGTAAGTAGAGCTTTCAAGACAGAGTGGAGTGGGGTCTCGCCGTGTGGTGACGGAGTAACAATAATCCATAGGCATCGTAAAAACCGACTGACGGACTATCCTTGAATATTATCTTTAAGAAATAAAAAGACGGAAAACTTGAAATTAAACCCTATACTCGCCATGCCCACTTACTCGTAGCAGGGGGATTGACAGTCTCTTGCTGTGGCAATAAGACTACGAGTGCTAATGTCAGTTGGAAGAAGAAGAAATTGATCAAACAAAATAACTTTTAAATAACCACCTGTAGACAAAAGTACTTCCATTGAAGAGTGCATCCAAAGATAAACGCTGGACCTATTTGAATGCCGTTGACCGATCAATTATGGAGTGAGCTCCTACAGAACGGGGCACTGACATTTTCGCACATGAAAATTTAGCATCGCGCCAACATTGCACGCATTCCGCAATATGCATGCGGATCATCAAAGTAATGTTAAAATACATACAGTACAAGATAAGCTTTACTGGCAAGTGTTGCTTGATATAAAGTACATTACTGAATGTTTGGTGTAAGAAACACTCTGCTTTACATATTGCAGATGAAAGATTTATTCGGTACAAGAAGTGGTCGATATGTAAAAGCACTTGTATCTTTGATACTAAGTATAGGAATTTCCCTCAAATTAATAGGTATCATCTCCGTGTGGTGACGGAGTAAGAATACAATATGTCACCACCCCGTTTCATCCCATGGGTGTCGTAAAAGCCGACTAAGGGAAGAAGGAAAACTTGAAATTAAACCCTATACCAATCAGTGTGGTATTAGTAGGCCAAGTATCCCTCCGTCCCAGGAGGAGGCCCGTCCCTGCAGTGGGACATTAATGGGCTGTTATGATTATGATGAATAGGTATCATCTCACCGACTTGCAAGGCTATCCTAAATCTGGCTAAGGGAATATTTACAGATATTACCTTTTATAAAAAACTTACCATAAAACTTTACAGTCTCACAAAAAAGGGCTCCCTTGGACTTAGAAGGTTCAGCCTTATAGTGAAACTTCAATAGGCTTATGACATACAAAATTACGACACACACAACTTATCGTGTTTTTATGTCAAACTTGTAAAGGAAACCTAAATAAAACATAAGTATTTTGTAAAGGCTTAAATTACAATTTAATATAAAGTATAGTTGTAAATAAAGTCCATACATAGAAGACAAAAAAACAGAACCTCGTAACTGCTTACAAAATCAGTTACGTCCACACCTACATTCTACAAAATACATGTTATTTTGCACAAATCAATCAGTAAGTACATGTTTGTTCGTGCGAATAATTACTGCCTTGCGCTTAAGTTTATCTTCAATCTCTTTATTACTTGTGAATAACGAGAAAAAATGGAAATAAACAAGTAAATGAAGGAAGGAGGAGTAAATGAAGGCACGCGCATAATACACGGCAGTCGCGACGCGGTCGTATGCGCGCATGCGCGATCACGCGGTTATAAATTCATATTTCATATTTCCAAAATATTAAATAGAAATTTTATATTTTGTGACTTAAAACTTATGATATTTTACTTAAACTTTCTTTGAATTTACTTAAATACTAAAGTGAAAATTTTAATAAAATCTTCGACATTAAAGGATTCACACTCTACTTTTTTAATTTACAATTAATTAAATTACATCGTTCATTACTTATTACGATCATAATATAAAATTGATGTGATATCACAAATATAAATAACTTTATTTTGAAACAAAGGAGAGTCGTCGATGAGCCAAGATTTGGCATACAACCGTGAGCAAAGTCATCATACTCATAAATACATTTATGAATTAATATTCACTTGTGGCCTAATTAATCTGTCCTAAAGTGTAACGCGTGCTGTAGTCATTATGGCGACAATCTTCGAAACAAATGGGTGAGGATTATTTAAATTATTGACCTATTTATTAGTACTAACTAATCATAATTTTATGTGTCACCGTCGACTTGATATGTTGATTGATGTGTTTGAATACATTAAGTGTAATAAGGTATTTAGAAGCTATAATTAATATTATCAACACTACGAAAGTACATAAAGGCTTACTCCACACACTGTTTAATTTTATTTTAAAGAAAGACACTCCGGACACAGAAAGACACTGGGGATAGAGCTATGTCTCGCCGGGACATTTACAAACATGAAATTAACGGACGTAATAATTACCTTGCGTGTCGGATTCAAATTCGCGAACGCGTCATCGAGTTATAGCCCACATTATGCAATACAGCGGTGATAACCATTGGCGGATTTCAACCTATCCTCTCGTCTACCAACTAATACTAATTTTAAATCCTATATAAAAGGGATATTTTAATTACCAGGGGCATTTTAATTACCTTTATTTTACTTGACGTTTCGGCACAAGTTGCGGCCACGCCCAGTGCAACCTGTGCCGAAACGTCAAGTAAAATAAACGTAAATAAAATGCGCGTTAATATACCGTTTAAATAATATTTATAACAATGAAACGCGATTGTTTAAAAGTTAATACTAATTTTGAAAGAAAAAGCAATTTATAAGAGTTCATTATTTATATTGTCACAAGCGTCTTATTCCGAGAATCCTATCAAAAATAAAGAATACAAATCAAGATGTGTCATTAAAAGTCAAACCTTCAAATAACTTTAGGTGTTTCTTTGTATAGAAATTTTGGTTGTAACACCTACACGAGTAGAAGAATACATATTTTCATCTTAAAGTAATATATATTACCAAATAGCAGAAGTATTTCCAATTATGTAAAGTTCGAGGTTTGTTTTATGTTTACACTTTGTGTAAAATTAATTAGGATTTGCTGTACAAATTATGCGTATGCATGACTTGACGTATGGCGTCGTCTATCTATACGCAAGGCACTTACTAAAAGGTTATTGATGTCTTTATTTAGACAACAAACATGCTTTAGGGTTGAATTTTCAAAAACAATTTCTTAATAAAAACTTACTACGTCTATATTTCTATACTAATATTATAAAGAGGTAAAGTTTGTGTATTTGTGACGTTGTAGAAGGCAATTTCTAGATCAACTGAACCGATTTTAAAATTCTTTCTGTGTTGAATAGGCCATTTACCTGGGAGTGTCATAGGCTATATAGTATCACGCTTTGACTAATAGGAATGGAGCAGTAATGAAATATGTTTAAAAAAGGGACGCGTTTTTTTCGCCGCCTAATATAATAATAATCTTGAGACCAAAGTCAGCGTCCCGTAAAATAGGTAAAAAGGTAAATTGGTTGTCATTGTACTCTCATTTTGTATTGAAAGACATTATACAATAAGTAAATTAAACTTATATTTATACATCTAGACTTTTAGATACCTCTATCATATTAAGATAGTCATCATCATCATAACAACCCATTATTGTCCCACTGCAGGGACGGGCCTCCTCATGTGAAGGAGGGATACTTGGCCTACTAATACCACGCTCGCCAGACATATTGGTATAGGGTTGAATTACAAGTTTTCCTTCTTTTTATTTCGTAAAGATAATATTCCCTTAGTCGGTTTTTACGACACCCATGGGATGAGATGGGGTGGTGACATATTGTATTCTTACTCCGTCACCACACGGAGAATCAATTGATATTAACATAAATATGTATTATAAACGTGACAAATAAGAAGTAATACAAAGTAAATAACCGCAGAGTTGTTGTCACATTAGTATGACTTATCTCCGATTTCATTTGTATCTCAATGTACGTCGCAACAAGATTAAGATAAATTGCCTTACACACCTTCACAGAATCGATATACAATTTTGTTAAAGTGAATAAGTATGTAAGGGGTACAATATATATTTTTCACAAAATGACAAGATTTTTTACTCGGAAAAATAAACGATTTTAACGTGACAAAACATGGCATCCTACTTTTTAGTTAAAGATGATTCTTTTTGAAGATTAAATGAGTGCCTCGTTTAATGTTGAGTAGTGATAAAAATCAGGTTTTTGGATATTGGTCTACATACGAAAGGCTCGTTAAGTATAACTAGTTAGTGAAGGCAATGTTTCTGTTCTATAGCCTACAAGCTTTTCTCCTGCGAGGTGTTCGAAACTAAAACCTTGTGCATAGCAGCTGCGATTGCTTTTTGATTGATTGATTAAGGTTGGTTGACAACCGTTTAAAATCAATACACTCATCGTTTTAGAGACTGAATAGTAGTTTCTTTTAAGGTTTTTCTTGCAGCAATTGATATATTATACAATATAAATGATTTAATACTCCTAGATATTTACAACATTATTTTTGTAGCTTAAAACTCGTTTCTATATTTGACAAAAGGATGGAAATAACTAAATTATTATTTATAACGTACTAATATATATCAAAAAGATTTAAAAAAACTAAGAATAATTACTAAATACGGTATTTGAAATAATCTCGATGTTATGTCTCAGTATGGTCATACTTATAACAAACAGCTGCCTTATAAAGAAATTGAGTTTACATTCACCTCAGTGCGCCATTATTGGTAATGTGATCAGATGTCAATGTCAGAGATAATCTTGGACCGGTGCACAAATATAAACAACCTGTATATAAAAAGGTTATTAAATTATTGACTATTGAAGAACTCATAGGTTTGCTTAGACTTAGACACTTTGCGAAGGTCAATGTCCTCTATATTAATATTGCTAAGGTTAGGTAGTGTCAGTAGGTACTTATTATTATCTTATTACTAGTGTCAATTATGGAATCTTTTTAAAGGTTTACTTCTACCAATACGCAATTTATGGTCGAATACTCAAACGTCTTTTAAAAGTAAAGCGGCGCTTTAACTAGAAATTCTTACACAAATATCTAGTTTAAGCGCCGCTTTACTTTTAAAAGACGTTTGATTATTCGCCCGTTAGTGTTTACCAGTCGTATAGGTACACGGCAACTTTGACCGGGACCATTTCTTTATTCTATGCATAAAAAGTACCTACAATTTATGATCCTAACTAATATTATGAAAGTAAACATATTATTACCTACTATCATGCTAAGATCGGACACACTTTCTCTCTGTTTTCATTGCCGTATTTTAATGTGATATATAATCTGCCAATACTCGTAAATTGTCCTTCATTTATGGTGCGATAAATTCCATATAATGTAAAGGCGAAAGTTTGTTTCTTACTCTTTAATGTATGAATTAAATTAACATTTTAGCCAAAAGTTATGCTTTAAGATACAACAGGTCACTTCTTCCTTGTTTAACCATTTCCTGTTGCTACTACTATCATCAAAAGAAGGGTTTATGCCTTTTTTCTTTATTCGTAACGCATGCAAGTCGTATATGAAACTATTAACTATCTCACGGCCGAATACTCGCCAAAAAATAGGATGGAGATCTATTTAAATCAACTTAATCAACAACTTACTACTTAACTCGCTACTGTACTTTTCGGTGTGTAAATCGGCCTAAACGTCTGTTACAGTAAAGCGGCGCTTAAACTAGAAATTCTCATACAAATTTCTAGTTTAAGCGCCGCTTTACTATTACCGACTAGAAAACGATAAGATACGAAAGAGTAAATTAAAATTTACTCTAATATTAATTGACAGTAATATTGAATCAAATCTCTCCTCTCTCTCTCAGCACTTTAAGGTCCACTGCTGGACTTATACCTCCACAAGAATGGCATGACTAGTATGTATATTGGCTCTATGCAAAAATGTATTAAACAAATACTTTTCTTTATGAACTATGACATAATGTTCATAACAAGAGAAACCGCACGTCTCGCTTGATGTTAAATTTGGTCACGAACGTGAACTTTGTACCGCCGGTAACGAACTTAAGAGAAAGTGTATTTACAACTTTCAATTGATCGACTTGATTAAACAAAAGTAACATCATACAACTTGTATTTAAAAATTCAAATGTCATTTATTTTGTTATTTTTTTAATTAAAGACATCTCTTGCACTAGCATGTAAGTATATGGATAACACAAGATCATCAAAAACGACATTTAAAAACTTTTAGTTTATCAGTCGGTTCCGGATAATTTCCGAAATGGTTGGGCCTGTTTTGATAGGAATTTCACTAGTAGATTGTTGACTTTACGGCTAAATGAAATTAAAGATAATTAAGTAGATAGAATTTCTTATTTAATTTGTCATTTTTTTTTCTAAAAGTGATTACTTTTAACTTATGTCCATTTTGCATGTGGTGTTTGCCTATATAATAGGTTATGCATTTAGCTTGTAAGACATTGATTGTATAAAAAAAAATTCTTAATAAAAAATGTAATAACTGTTGGCAATCCTAAAATAAATAAATAGAAAATTTTACAGTTTTTTTGCCACTCTTTCAAATAATGCATAATATGGCAAATATAAGAAGAGTAATTTAGGCTACTCTTCCACAAAACTAATATACGGATCTCGTATTGTAAACTTTTACCTTCTGGCAAAATCGAGTACCAGCAAGTCTAAAATAAATAACTCCTTGCATAATGTATGCTCAAATGTTTACTAAATATCCAAAAGAACAATCTGCCTTAACTCAATCACGGACGTTAAAGTTCAATTTAGAGCGTTTTTGGCATTTTAGTCAAAATTTCTCAGAAACTCTTAAAATTAAAAGCTATTTTCCTATGATAAGAGGTTATTTATATCACTCTAATAATGTGAAGGAATAAGATCAGTTATTCATAGCTCTATTTACGTTCTGACTTTACGCAGAAGACGTGGATTCTATTCTCGCATAATGCAATTCTTTGTATATGTTACAGCTAATACCCGAAGTGCGGTTACACCTAGTTTTAGCCGGTTAGAACTAGGTGTAGCCACATACTCTTGGTTAAAACTAGTATTAGCCGATTGTTTTCGGGTAAAACTAGGTCTAGCCTTTATCGAGCCGGCTACAACTAGTTCCAGCCATTCACTGTTGGATAAAACTAGTTCTATCCGATATCATTTCGGTTAGAACTAGTTCCAGCCATTCACTGTTGGATAAAACTAGGTCCATCCGATACCATTCCGCCTAGAATTAGGTTCAGACAATCCCTGTTGGATAAAATTTAGATGCGTGTCCCGCCACGTCTTCCGCCCCGCGTCACACTCATGACTCACAAGTCACAACATCTGCACCAGCGGCGCGGGGTGGTGGGCGTAGCGAGACACGCGCCACGCGGAGGTTGGCTTTAAGACAAAGGCTTACTACATTAAGTTTTTGATCATTGTCCTAGAAACATTGCTTTACCTACTGTGTGATAAAACTGACTTAAATAACATTGCTTTTTAATGAGTGTGCAAAACAAAAGTTTTCGGTATTTATGGCTTGCACGTGTTCACTATAATTAGAGTAAATGTGCAATGTGAATTTTTTAATAGTGAATTAAACATGATTATTTAAATTTCTGTATTTTATTGAACCAATCCTTCTGACGCATTCGAGTGAAAATAGGAACAATGGGTCATACATACACATATACATACCTACCTCTATACATATTATTAACTTAAACCCTTGATAACTAAAAACTATGATAACTTAAAATATTTTGTGTTTCCCTTGGACTTTTACTTATCGAGGTTCTACTGTAGTTTTATCCAACAGGGATAGTCTGGATTGTCTACACCTAATTCTAGGCGTAATGGTATCGGATAGACCTAGTTTTATCCAACAGTGAATGGCTGGAACTAGTTCTAACCGAAATGATATCGGATAGAACTAGTTTTATCCAACAGTGAATGGCTGGAACTAGTTGTAGCCGGCTCGATAAAGGCTAGACCTAGTTTTACCCGAAAACAATCGGCTAATACTAGTTTTAACCAAGAGTATGTGGCTACACCAAGTTCTAACCGGCTAAAACTAGGTGTAACCGCACTTCGGGTATTAGCCGTAACATATACATGAACATAAAAGTTGCATTGGTTTAGGTATTTTTTATGTATAATAAATATGGCAAATTTCTTTTTTTCATTATTTAGTATTTGTACTTACTACAAGTTCTGCTTAGTTTGAGACTAGATGGCGTTGTGTGAATGTGTGAGGAATATATTAAATGAGTCATGAGAGTAGACTACAGGCAAGAATAAGCCATTGTATTTGTACAGAGTCAATTGTTTCTTCAAATAAATTCTTCGTAAGAGACACCCTTTGTTCTTTATTTATTTTCGTCAAGCGTGACTAAAACACAAATGTTGGCATCCAACATGACCTTATAAATAATAATAATTAATGAGTCTTAACTAATTGAGACGTGTTTACAGAAATTAAAAAAGAGAACTGTACATCGTTAGTCAAAGTATTTTATGATTGTCCCACACAACTAATATTACGTGCCTCTTGCCTTATTTATGATTTGATGGTTTTACACCCCACCATCCCATGGGTGTCGTAAAAACCGACTAAGGGACTATCCGTCAATATTATCTTTATGAAATAAAAAGAAGGAAAACTTGAAATTAAACCCTATACCAATCCGACTGGCCAGCGTGGTATTAGTAGGCCAGGTATCCCTTTGTCACGGGAGGAGGCCCATCCCTGCAGTGGGACATTAATGGGCTGTTATGATGACTCTTATAATATAATTAACTACATTCTAATAAACATACCAACATATCTACACTATGATATAACAAAGCTTACGTATCTTCAATACAATCGAAGTTAAATTATAGCATTGTCATCTCTTTTTGTATGACGTTCCCACGTTGTTTCCTACGTTTATGAAACGATGTTAATGTTTTTACATGACTTTCCGAATGGTAATGATAATCGATTTAGTTTGAAAGCGAGTGAAAGTTTATTAACGTCATCGATTTACGATTTAAAAGGAAATTAAGCCCATTTAGTTATGTCAAATGTCTTTATATAGAAACCATGAATCATGTTGAAATGTTATAAAATTACATCATTATGAAAATTTCACCACATACATCACTGTCTTAGCTAAATATAATTTTATAAAACTTTGCCTGTTTTATATAAATTAGTTAGATAGTTGTTACTTTCTAGTTTTATGGAGAAAAATAGAGACGTTTTCTAACGTTAGAATTCATGGGCTCACACTCCATTTCATCTTAAAAAGGAATAAGAAGAGTTTTTCACTATTTAGGTGTTATTAATAAGAACACATTACAAAATTGTATTCTAATGTTGTGCGGCAAACCTCTGTCATGAGAAAGTAAGCAAGGAACTTAAAATTTTCGATACAGATTTCATTTATTTTGTGACTTTAGTGATTGGTTTTAAAAAGTTTAGTGATTGGTTTTAAATTTTACCTTTAACCTTTGTTTAAATGAAGACGAAATATCTTTTGAAACAAATTAATCATTTAGTAAACTAAGCAGAAATACAAAGACATTGGTGATCTTTAAAGTTTACAATTATTGTAAGCAAAAGATGGAATACTCGTATACAGTTTAGAAATAAATACAACATATTATGGTAGTATGTATCTAATACTAATTAAACTATAAACTTAGAAAACCAAATAATATATGAGAATTCAATTAAGTTAAGGCCTGTTTCTACCTAGACACACATATACACAAGTAAATTTAATAGTGTTTTTCAACTACTTACAAATGCATACAAACAATAAAAACGAACACAATTAATTATTACTAAAAACTCATGTAAAAACCTAACACCTAATTACGTATCGTTTAATGGTTCCACTGTATCATCATATAATGACTTATTTAGAAATCTTAATAACCGAGACGAGGTGCTTAATTGACGAAATGTAAGCGTGAACATGAATTATGTTTTTAATGAAAACATGTGTATTTAGGTAGCCAAGAAGTGTAATTGAGTTTAGAAATTTGATTACCGTAACATGATTTGATTAGTTGTTGCATACAGCTCTAGTTTTCTTTTGTTTTATTGGTTCTGCTTCGGATGGTGACTTACTGTTATTATGATCTTATTTCCAAAAAAAAGTTATTGTATATCCGTGTTCTAGAATTTACAGATCTGTAAGTTTTGCTTAGTTTAGTGCGTGTAAGTAAGTGCGTGTAATACATAACAAATGGTCATTATTATTATATTTAATTTAAACATACAGTGTTCTAATTAACACATTAAATGAAGTGTTCACACTAAAATTTACAAAAAAGATTAACAGCAACGAGTCGTCAATTATTCTTTGAATTGATATGCTCAAGATAAAATATAATCTTAATATAAAACTCCGCGACGTGAATTAGTGGTAAATAAATCTTTTAATCAAAGATTGTAGTAATTTATAACTCGGTCACATTTTACGAGTAGCCACTGTCATTATATCATTCTAATGTTATTTGTATATTAATGATTGTGTTTCATTGTTACAGGATTGACTTCAACCAACCGGGTACTGACAAGCCCGCAAATCTTGCCAACTCGGCAGTTCTGCGTATGCTTGAGGAAGAGGAACGCAATCGCAAGGGATATCCCAGTAAGTATACAGCCTTCTTAACCTTATTAAATTAGGATTAATAAATTATCTAATTTAATGAGTGATGTACCTACTTATAAAAGTTTATAATGTAGATAAAACCTATTGATTTCGTATAAGAAAATATATATAAGTTAGCCTACGGGGAGCCTATGGGAATAACAATACAAAATGTCATCAAATATAGACTGGTAGTAGATGACTTCTGCCTTTTATTTACACAGACAAAGAGGCGGGAAAAAAAGTTCCTATATCCTTTATCTTTGTAGCTAAAGGAGATCTGTTAGAGTGACTTTTACGGGCTGATATGGAAATCAATAAGACGAATTTTAAAATAGAGATGACATAAAAAATAAACGAATATTTTAGCTACTGAAAAAATGACGTAAAAACTACATTTCATTCACACTACTTATTTATTGCACGTATTTAAAAATAAGTAAAACATATTGTAAGAAAGTTTTCAACAAGAATATATTAAATAAAAATAGGTAAAAAAACTTTTTAAGTTAAACGGTTTTATGTTAAACATACATTGCAATGATTAAGATAAATGTACTAAAAACCAAAAAATAATAAAAGAGATACAGTCGTGGGATTTATAAACATATGCATAGACTAGACTAACATAAAACCGTGGGGCACGTCAATTGTCAAATTATTAATTAATTACAAATTATCGACTTAATGTGCGATAGAAGAATCGTTTAATTCGTCTTTAGGCAGTTGGCCCGCAGATGGTGAGGAAATTACTTACTATTTTCTCGCTCATGGAAATTCCAATAGTTATTTATTGAAATACTAATCTTGGATTTAGATTAGAAATGGATTAGATTAGAAACATTTTAATCAATGATTAAAATGTTTCTATTGTCGTTATGTAGACGTGCCCCACGGTTTTATGTTAGTCTAGTCTATGCATATGTTTATAAATCCCACGACTGTATCTCTTTTATTATTTTTTGGTTTTTAGTACATTTATCTTAATCATTGCAATGTATGTTTAACATAAAACCGTTTAACTTAAAAAGTTTTTTTACCTATTTTTATTTTTAAATAATAATAAAAAATAATAAATTTATTTATTTTCATAAACACAGAAGTATTTTTACAAACAACAAGTTGATGAAGTCACCTTTTAAGCAAATGTATGCCTGTGCTAGGTGAACTTCGCCCTTCAATATCCATTTACAATGAACTTCTTAACATAAACATAATGTACCTCAAATCGTACTTACATGTATGAACTTACGCCATTTTCTTAGATAGAGATAGATTTATCCCAAATAGTAATAAATAGAGACATTTTAAGGAGAAACACAAATAGAGCAATAAAATAGAAATTAACTCCTCGATTATTTTTCGACGGAGTTTCATTTGGCACATTTACCTGTTCTTAATGCTATTTTGTGGGCATTGTAATGCATTATCCACTCGAGAAGCACTCAGAACAGTCGTCAGGTACTAGCGGTTGCGTACCGGACAAGCTTTTCTACATAGATATACATTTTCAAATGTCATTACACTTTCAGAGTTTCATTACCTTGTTCAAAAGTTTAAAAAAAAATACATTTAACGTACAAAGTTTATATGAGTTTAAACCACACCTAGAAATTTGAGGTTATGAAGTTAGAATTAAACAAGTAACACCAAGATAATGTCAAGAATTTGAATGAATAAATCTAATCGGAGTAATTCTCTGAAGTCTTGTCTCTGATATAACTTTATTAAATTACTCCCTAACCACAGAACGTTTCTGAACGACGTTAACCTTCAAATTACTGATGTATTCAAATTATTACAATTGCTAAATTGATGAAAATTTATAAGATTTGTAGAACACTATCGATCTATGGCTGTAAATGTCACTTGTCTCATTTAAAATAAAAATAGGTAAAAAAACTTTTTAAGTTAAACGGTTTTATGTTAAACATACATTGCAATGATTAAGATAAATGTACTAAAAACCAAAAAATAATAAAAGAGATACAGTCGTGGGATTTATAAACATATGCATAGACTAGACTAACATAAAACCGTGGGGCACGTCTACATAACGACAATAGAAACATTTTAATCATTGATTAAAATGTTTCTAATCTAATCCATTTCTAATCTAAATCCAAGATTAGTATTTCAATAAATAACTATTGGAATTTCCATGAGCGAGAAAATAGTAAGTAATTTCCTCACCATCTGCGGGCCAACTGCCTAAAGACGAATTAAACGATTCTTCTATCGCACATTAAGTCGATAATTTGTAATTAATTAATAATTTGACAATTGACGTGCCCCACGGTTTTATGTTAGTCTAGTCTATGCATATGTTTATAAATCCCACGACTGTATCTCTTTTATTATTTTTTGGTTTTTAGTACATTTATCTTAATCATTGCAATGTATGTTTAACATAAAACCGTTTAACTTAAAAAGTTTTTTTACCTATTTTTATTTTCTAGTTTTTAGTTTTTATTTCGCATTCTGTTTAATTCATTTAGTGCTTAATTATTGCAAGGTTTCCTGCCCGTTAATTTATTGCAGTCCAACTCCTCTATACGTAGTCCCTGCAAAGATCTTACTATACTAAGAGCCCCCTAGGCTTGACCTTCTTCAAACAGTTTCGCACCTAAGTATACGACTGCGTGATCCACAGTGCTGCCCTGCATTTTATGTATTGTAGAAGCCCATGATAGTATTAAAGGCAACATTCTTCGGTTTGCTTCGATGTAAAACAGCGGAACCCACGATTACGTAGGCCCGACAACTACAACAACGACTGGCGGCGCGAAGTCAAGTATCTTGGAGTCACACTGGACGAAAACCTCTCGTTCAGGCCGCACATACGGCGAGTGACCAGGAACGCACGCTTCTATCTCGGCCGGCTACACCACATGGTTGGCAGGCACAGTAGAATGTCACTACGAAACAAGCGAACTATCTTCAAGGTTTGCACACGCCCAGTACTCGCATACGCATCACCAGTATTCGCACACGCGAGCCCAACCCTTATGAAGAAGCTCCAGACAGTACAAAACATATTCATACGCCGGGCGGCCGATGCACCGTGGTATGTTTGCAACGCGGACCTGCACCGGGACATCGGAATACCCACTATACAGACATTCATAAAACAGGCCTGTGATAGATTCTTCAAATCTGCAGAGGAACACACAAATCACCTCATAAGGGAGGCGGTGGCCTACACCCCCGTTTTCCCTAACCCCACTACTCCACATGTCATACGAAGGCTTCGTAAAGTCCTACTGGACTCACCGGATACCCTGTCCTCCGATCTGGAAAGGCTTGTCAAAGCTCAGATCCCTTAGGTCCCCCTAACTTTAACTTGGGTGGTGTATCGCTAACGACGTATCATTTTTAGCCACTTTAACGCCACACAGTCCTCAACACTATACAAAATCTTGACTTGGGTGGTGGATTCAGGTTGTATTATTCAGATACCTAAATTACAGATTCACTTCTAAATTTAAATCTTATTATTTTACGCCATTTAGTGGCTGCGCCCATCTTAAATATTGAGGCTGTATAGTGCACTGTATTCTTCTTGTCAAGCCCTTTTATTTGATACCCATATTGGTGGGATTGATAAAAAATTGTTATCAGCCATTTGGTAGCTGCGGCCACCTTAAATTTTAATTTTGCATAGTAAATTGTATTCTACTAGTTGAGACCTTTCATTAGATACCCATTTTGATGGGATTAATAAAACCTAAGTTATCCGCCATTTTGTAGAGGCCGCCATCTTGGTTTTAAATTTTATATAATACATTGTATTCTACTGGTTGAGCACTTTCATTTGATACCCATATTGGTGGGATTGATAAAACCTACGTTATCAACCAATTGGTAGCGGCGGCCATCTTAGATTTCAATTTTGCATAGTATATTGTATTCTACTTGTTAAGACCTTTCATTTGATACCCATGTTGATGGGATTGATAAAACCTAAGTTATCCGCCATTTTGTAGATGCCGCCATCTTGGATTTTAATTTTATATAGTACATTGTATTTTACTGGTTAAGCACTTTCATTTGATACCCTTATTGATGGGATGGGATTAATAAAACCTACGTTATCCCCCTGTTTGTAGCGGCCGCCATCTTGGATTTTACTTTTGTATAGTACATTGTATTCTGCTGGTTGAGCCCTTTCATTTGATACCCATATTGATGTGATGGGATTGATAAAACCTACGTTATCCACCTGTTTGTAGCGGCCGCCATCTTGGACGACAATTTTTTATAATATATTGTATTTTGCTTGTTGAGCCCTTTCATTTGATACCCATATTGATGGGATTGATAAAACCTACGTTATCCGCTATTTTGTAGCGGCCGCCATCTTGGATTTATAATGATAATAAATAAACATAATTGTATTGTCACCAAAACCCAAAGTGTATATAAAATTTCAGATTAATCGGTTGACAGGAAGAGGGTGAAATTTGAATTACTAAATTTGACCCAAGAAAACAAACGGGTTGAGCTAAATAAAACCGTTTAAAAATATTACTCATGTTACCTTGAACACTGCTTCACCGCTGCACCTAGCTTGATTCAATCTACCTATTTTATTTTAAGCCACACCTGATGCTTTCAACGACGTATTAGGTTGGGGAAAAAGTCTTTTCGTATTTTTGTATGAAAAGTCAAGACATTTTTTTCAAAGTTTATTTACATTTATTTACAATATATAAATTATATTGAACCGGCAGACAGATTGCAAAAAAAACCAAAGTTTTTGCAAAGAACTTTAATAATTAATATTACAATTAAATACAATTAAATTATGACCAAGACAATTGTTCGAAGTTGGAAACAAGAGTGACGAAGTTATTGAACACGACGCCGTGGTGACCTCGATGCGCCGCGTGCCTCACGTTGCGACGATTCAGCATTTCCCTGGTCGTTGCTGGGGCGTCGCTAGGCTGATGCAATATTTATGACAATTATAATATTAATGCTTAATAACCATATCCCTTATATGCCTGGTATATAACACCTCCCTCCTTAAGATCAGCGACTACTGGAAGGGTGGTCTGAGAGTATCGCTGAGAATGTGCTCTTGGTGGGAAGAGGACGTTCCTGGACCACAGCGTAGATACGGCCGCGCTCTAATGTTTCATCTGTTGTTTCAACTTGTACTGGTGAATGTTTCAATCGTTTCCATATTAAGAACCCGATGCTTAGTGCAGTTGCACTGAATATGATTATGTACAGTGGCGTTATGGTGTAGTACACACTGTGTAAATCGCTTCTATTCAATCCCAATGGAGGTTCCAGTAATATCTCGCTAGTGCTTACGTGGAGTTTATGGAGATCAATAGAGTTGAGTGTCAGTTTTCTTTCTTCTAGGTTATAACTTGGATTACTAATATTTGGCAGGTTCATTATCTTCAGTACTTGTCCTTTCAGCTGGTTTTCTCGATTGGTTAGGGTTAACTTGGGGCTTCGTAGTGTACAACCCTTAGGTATCACAATTAGGAAACTTCCGTTGATTGTGTTATATTGATCTTGAGTGCAGGATAGACGAACTTTCGTAGGTGTAGGGAAGCTTACTACGTAGTGACGGTCGTCCAGTGTGTCTACAGCTTCAGTCTTCAGGGTTGCAGAGGTGAAGGTGCAGGAGCTGTGTATTTGCTGTGTTGTAATTAGGTGATAAATGCAGTCATCTTGGTTATCGTAATGTAAGTTGGTATTGTCCTCGCAAAGATAGTAAGGACCGGACCTCGGGCATTCTGCCGCTATGTACATAAAATCTTTGTCGTGAATTGCTAGGTAGGGATAGGAGGGAATAAGTATTCTATTATTTTTATTGGGAACTATTGATAATTTATATAGGTTATAAGTAACGTCTAGGATAACAGGGAGCTTGAAAATGATTACTAAATTGTTATCGCTATAATAGTAACCTAGTTTAATTATATTAAAATATTCTCTAAAACTAACATTAAGTACTTGATTTTTACCGTATAGTGCAACTAATTGTTCCAGCATGCTATGAAACATCTCTAACTTAAACATAAGAAAGTGTGTGCTTTTGGCACGAATAAAAGCTAATAAATTTTCTAACCTAAGAATTTCATCAGATAAGGTCTCTATATTATCAGCTAACATAATAATGAATTGTGCCAAATGGGCATATCTAACAAAATCAGTTTCATGTGTTAAATCTCTTTCCATGATCTGATTTATAATATTTTGAATTCTATCTTGGTTAATTGCTAAACTGGTAAGAACTTTTGAATTTTGCGACATCCAATGTTGGTTTAAACTAATGTGGTTATTAATTTGTGTGACTATTTTATTATCGTTTTCTTGCAATGATTTTATCGCGTTATCGTAATGGATAGCGTCAGTATAATCTAGATTGCCAGAAATACTCTTAATAATTGAGCCTAATCCGTCTACTAAACCTCGTTTAGTGCGACTAGATTGGAATAGCTCTAATTGACCTGATAGTTTCTGTAATTTACTGTACAAAAATTCTATATGTGGCTGAAATAAGGAAAACGTTTTATTATGGAGTTGAGGAGAAACATCTTTTAATTGTTTCTCAACCGACTCAATGTGAGAATGAATAGCTTCTAAGTTAGTAAGTTGAACAAAGGAGTGGTAATGGGTAATTATTTTAGTTTGTCCCATGTTAAAAGGTAAGATCCCTGGCCCGTTATCCAGGTTACTTAACGTAATCTCGTTCTCCTGTGCTTCAACCAGGCTCAGGATCAGGATGAGGATTCTGCAACAAGTTTGCGCTGTTAGGAACTCTTTTTAACCTAGACTTGGCGACGGGTCCACGTTTCTTTTTGGTATAAATGTGGATGGGTAAATTTGCCATGACTGTATCCTGAGTATATCTAGGGGCTAATTTTTGACGGCTAGCTATGGGGTTACTTATAAATACTTGCTGATCAGGGGAATAGTCTTTTTCATGTTCTCTATCTTTATTAATATTTTCAGTGATGCGCGTACGATCATGAAGAGATGAATCATTGATAATTTCAAATACTTTTTGCATTTTACTTTTATGTTCCTGTATATATTGCTGTAGAGTATTTTCTGAAAGGTTTATGTCTATTGGATTACGGGGGTCTAAATGGCCTGTAATTATATCTAAAGGTCTAACTTTTGTAAAGCTGTGTATTGAGCTATTATAGCCCAATACTGCATAAGGCATTAGATTGATAACAGAGTCTCCGCGATGTTGAAGCTTTAGTATTCGTAAATGTTCGAGTAAGGTAGAGTGCAATCTTTCTATCATACCATTCTCGTTCGGAGTACAAGCTAAAATTTTGTGGTGTTGTATTTTATGCAATTTCATAAATTCTAAAAATAGCTGATTGTTAAATTCAGGACCCCTATCTGTTACAATAGTAGTAGGTATGCCATGATGTGTACTAAAAATCAATAGAGCCTGTATGACACTTATAGCTGTTGAGTCTCTGAGATGATAAGCTTGAGCATACTTTGAGAAGGAATCAATTATCGTAAGGTATTTTTGAGTTTCAATACTTAATAAGTCAAGATGAACTATTTCAAATGGTTTTACAGGAGGAGGTACGATATGGAATTTTTGTTTGATAGGGTTCCTATCGTACTTTGCTTGGCCACAGATATTACAATCATTTATGTACTTTGTAATGTGTTCTCTCATTTTGGGCCAGAAATACTTATTTGATAATGACAAAAAACATTCGTTAATACCACGATGATTGGTTTTACCATCATGATAATTACGAATTATTTCTTGCTGTTTTAAATAATCCTTCACATTTTCTAATTCAATTTTTGTCAAGACTAAGTCCATCGCTGAGCTTTTAAATTTATTTTGTATTATGGGTATAATTTTGTACATCGCTAAAGTTGGGTTAATAAGAATACCTGTCTTTACTTTGGGGTTTATGTACTCTTTAATGGCATTAACTACGTCTTCTTCGAGGTTATTGTTAGAAATTTGAATATGTGTTCTAACGTAAGACTCGAATGGTTTGGAAACAGAAGGGCGACTTTTAACATCATCGACTATTGTAAAAACTACTTGCTTGTGATATTTATTAAGAGGATAATCGGTAATAGGAACTTCTAGAATAGGGTTCTCGGCATCTGTATGTACTGTATCGGTATTTGAGTTATCTATCAACGAGGGTACTATTTCAGATGGATTTGCGAC
The DNA here is from genome assembly GCA_905475405.1 of Schrankia costaestrigalis. Classification (NCBI taxonomy): domain Eukaryota; kingdom Metazoa; phylum Arthropoda; class Insecta; order Lepidoptera; family Erebidae; genus Schrankia; species Schrankia costaestrigalis. The sequence continues at coordinate 7,258,294 of FR997830.1, forward strand.
AACAGAACTAGTTTCTTCATTATGTATTTCAACTCGGGACAATGCATCGGCATTAGTATTGCATTTCCCTTGTTTGTACTCAACTGAAAAATTAAATTCACTTAATTTGAGGCGCCATCGAGTAAGACGAGAGTTCGGCTCTTTTAGGTTCATGACCCATTGAAGAGGCCTGTGGTCTGTTACGATCTTAAACACTCTGCCAAACAAGTACGGTCTAAAATATTTGGTCGCCCAGACTATCGCTAACAATTCCTTCTCGATGGTGCTGTAGTTTATTTCGCTACTATTCAAAGTTCTGGAGGCATACGCGATAGGCTTATCAGAACCTATGTGACCCTGAGACAATACGGCTCCTATAGCTAGATTAGATGCGTCTGTAGTTAAAATGAAAGGTTTAGAGAAATCAGGATATTGTAAGATAGGGTCATTAGTCAGTAAAGATTTGCATTTTTCGAAACACTCTGTATAAGATTGGTTTAATGTGATTTTTGAACCTTTCTTTAAACATTGTGTTAGAGGTTTAGTTATTTTAGCAAAATCAGGTATGAATTTCCTATAATATCCCAAGAGTCCTAAAAATCGCTTAATTTCTGTAGGGGTTTTAGGCAATGGATAACTTGCTATTGCAGATATTTTATCAGGGTTTGGTTTAACACCATCCTTACTGATAACATGACCTAAATATGCGGTTTCAAGTTTGAGAAATTCAGACTTGTCCATTTGAATTTTAAAGTTTGATTCACGTAACCTGTCAAATACCTTTTCTAGATTGGTCATGTGTTCTTGCAATGACGTAGAAAATACGATGACGTCATCCAAATAGACAAGGCAGATTTTATTCTGTAAATCTTTTAAAACATTGTCCATCACCCTTTGAAAAGTAGAAGGACTATTCTTTAAACCCATGGGCATTCTTAAAAATTCAAAATGCCCATGTTCGACTGTGAATGCTGTCTTCGGTACATCAGATGGATTCATTTGTACCTGATAAAAACCTGAGGCCAAGTCCAAAGTTGTAAAGTAATGACAATTACCGAGCTTATCTAAAATATCTGCAATATTGGGTATTGGGTATTTATCGTCTAAAGTTTTTTCGTTCAATTTCCTAAAATCGACTACAATTCTCCATTTTGTTTTACCTGATGCATCTACCTTTTTGGGAACGACCCAAATAGGAGAACTCCAAGCTGATTCTGATGGTTGAATTATGCCCTGGTCTAACATCTTATTAATTTGATCTTGGACTTCTTGTCTATGAACGTAGGGGTAACGGTAGCTTTTAGTATATATAGGCAATTCATCACTAGTTCTAATAGAGTGCTTTATTTTATTAGTAAAGGTTAGATTTTCACCTTCTAAGTAAAATACATCCGAATAACGTGAACATAATAACTCTAAATTTATACGCTCCTCTTCATTTAAATGACTGGTACGCAATCGTGAAAGCACCTCTTTTACGCGTTCAGGCATTTGCGCAGTACTTTCGCATTCAATGTTATAAAGTTGTGCTTGTACTGGCCGATCCATAGAAAATATAACATCGCTATTATGAGGATTATGTATTTCCATTATACCACGGCTATTGTGAACTGTAGTTAAACATTCGGCTACATGACAATTACTAATTATTTGTTCTGGAATTATTGCTTCACCTTTTTGTAAATTAACGGGAAGTATAACTATTTTTGAAGAATGTGCTGGTATAACGTCTTCAAAAAGGTTGGCATTTCGAGAATCGTAAACTTGTATCGGATTTGATGCATATAGGGTTGATAAAGATTTAGTTCGATAGTTAATAGTTGCACCCCATTTATCTAATAAATCAGAGCCTATCAGACCATCAAAGTAATCGTGGAATTTATACACAAAAAGAGTTATATCACTATTATCATTAAATTCAGAAAAACATGGAAGAGTAATAGAATAATCATTTCGCGTTACTGCATGCATATTAGATACCTCAAACGGGTCATAATTCAAAGGAATATTACTATAGAACATTTGGACAGTATCGGGACTAATAAATGATTGATTAGCACCCGTGTCGATAAGTAATTTTAAAGGAGGTTCATTAATTTGTATGTAGGGAAGTTGGCGTTGGGTTTGTAGATTTAGTTCTATTTTGGTTTGTCTGATTGTGGATTTTCTTGAAAATCCTGAGAATTATCCTGTAAGACATTGGACTCAATGTTAGGTTCTACGTAAGAGGCTATAGGTTCTTGAGTAAAGACTGGTTCGTAATAGGCATAAAAGTTATTATCGTTATAATATTCTTCAGGTTCATAGTACTGTTCATTATAGTATTGATCATAACCGTATCCCCAACAATCATTAAAATTCATTTCCCTCGTTTTAAAATAATTTGTAACCGGGGGATTACCTGCCTTAGCCCAGTCATGACCTTTCATTCCAGTGCTAGGAGGTAATGCTTTTGGTACGAAATGGCTCACGCCACTCATAGGACGGGGATGCTGATTGTTAGGCTGAGGGCCTGCGTTACGTGGGTTAAATCTAAATGAATTATTAGAATTATAGTTAGGGGGCGTGCCACGGAATAATTGTTGTGTGCGTGACGGTCCCGCCTGGTTATGGTGGTTAAAACCGGCTCGCCACTGTGGCTGCATTTGTGGCGCCATATTCTGACCAAATTGTGGTCTATAAGGTCCACCAGTGTTAAATTTAAATTGCGTTTGTGGACCATGCATAGTTTGTGGACCATGCATAGTTTGTGGTTTAGGCATTACTGATTGGTTTGAAGCATGTGGCTTTGGTATAGAACTATTACGTTGTTGTAAATATAACGTATTTTGTTCCTCATGTACGTACTCTAATGCCTTCTCTATACTATCAGGACGCATGCAACGAATGCGTGAACCTAATGGGTCCTTCAGGCCTCGTAAATAAGCTTGAAGGGTTAACTTTTTGTAAAGGTCCCTCTTTGCTTCAATAGTTGTATGAATAGTTTCATGCAATGAAACGTATGTCATTAAAGTACTAAATAAGTTTTGACAACGCTCATAAAACTCTTGTGGCGTGTCTGTATTTTGTATTAATAAGGATAGGTCATTATACAACGCGGTTTCGTCACGTTGGTCTGCAAAATTATTAATGAGAGCTTTTCGTATACCCAGCCAATCTGACGGAATACCATTCGCGTTAATTAATCTGGCCGCGGGACCAGTTACTTTATTCAATATCCCATTGAGTAAAGCCGTTTCACTCAATGTCGATGACGATTCGCAAGAAATTACGAATTCGTTAACTAATTCGTCACACAATTTAATAAATCGCGTAAGGACATTTACATTCCCATCAAATTCCGGAACTAAACGAAGGGCTTTAAATATTCTATCTAACTCTGACATATTGGTAGTTGAATTATTTAATGACCACGTAGAAATTGTATCTAATTCCCTATTCGAGTCCTGTCTACTATGTCTACCACTAAAACTACGTCCTAACCTAATGCTCCGTGATTCTCGTGGATGAAAAATCTTGGAATTTTTTAAAATAAACTTATAGGAAAAAGGAGAGCAAATCACTAAAAGATCTTAGTGTACTCACAGTTTTTGCATCTCGGCGTTTGCAGTATCGATGGCTGGATACCTCTGCTGCTGGTACAATAGTAGTTCTGATCCTCGTTCAGGGCTTGAAAGCTTCCAGGACGTGAAGATACTCAGTAGTCCCCGAGGATCCTACCGGCTGCGCCAATTATATTGAACCGGCAGACAGATTGCAAAAAAAACCAAAGTTTTTGCAAAGAACTTTAATAATTAATATTACAATTAAATACAATTAAATTATGACCAAGACAATTGTTCGAAGTTGGAAACAAGAGTGACGAAGTTATTGAACACGACGCCGTGGTGACCTCGATGCGCCGCGTGCCTCACGTTGCGACGATTCAGCATTTCCCTGGTCGTTGCTGGGGCGTCGCTAGGCTGATGCAATATTTATGACAATTATAATATTAATGCTTAATAACCATATCCCTTATATATATATGTACCGTTTTGTTGAACAACTTTCTGCCATTTTGTGGGCAGAGACATTATCCCGTTACTGTAGAAACTTTGGGACTTCTGATAAAAAAAACGGGACAAATCGTTTTGGCAGTCCTCTCTTGAGGTCAACCTTACAGAACCTAAAGAATTCTGAAGAGACCGAAACAGGTGAAAATCTAAAGGCGCAAGGTCAGGGCTATATGGTGGATGCACTAGGACCTCCCAGGCGAACTCTCTTAATTTTTGCTAAGTGGCTAAAGATGTGTGTGGTCTAGCGTTATCGTGATGAAAGACCACACCCTTCCTGTTGATCAATTCCGGCCGTTTTCTCTCGACTGCTTCCTTTAATCTCATCAGTTGCTGGCAGTAAAGATCAGAATCGATGGTTTTGCCGGGCGGTAAAAGCTCATAATGAACAATGCCCTTCCAATCCCACCATACACACAGCATCACCTTATTTCGTGTCAGGCCAGGTTTGGCCACAGTCTGTGAAGCCTGGCCAACTTTCGACCACGACCTTTTTCGCACGTTCTTGTCGTACGTGATCCACTTTTCATCGCCAGTTATCAATCTCTTCAAAAACGGCTCGGTTTCATTACGTCTCAATAATGAATCGCAAATGAGTACACGGTTCATTAAGTTTCTTTGAGTGAGCTCGTGTGGCACCCAAATATCGAGCTTTTTTGTATAATCAGCTTTCTTCAAATGGGTCAAAACTGTTTTGTGGTCAATTCCCAGTTCTTCAGCTACATCGTAACTACTTATATGCCGATCTTGCTCCACTCTTTCAAAAATGGCGTCCATTTTATTCGTAACAGGGCGACCAGAGCGAGGTGCATCTTTAACATCAAAATTTTCGGACTGAAAACGTTTGAACCAAATTTGTGCTACTCTTACTGACACTGCATCAGGTCCATAAACATCACAAATTTTTTTCACTGCTTGAGTTGCATTTTTGCCTTTTTTATAATAAAATTTTAAAATGTATCGAATTTCTTCATTAGATTCACTCATTTTTACGGAGAGAAAAACAAATGAAAAATAGCGGGAAACAACTTTTTTTTATTTTATTTTTTTCTTTATAATGTAACCTTTTTAATGTTACCAAAACCAGCCAGACACAAGTAGTACAGTCAAAGAAATTTTATAATAAGTTTATACCTACGTTAAGCGAAAAGACTTTTTCCCCGACCTATTATATATTACCGCTGTTCTTCCCACACAGTTCCAACTATAATAATTCTTTACTGCTTACTAACATTACGCCCCTGCTTTGTCAGAGTTAGATGAAACACAAGTGAAGGCGATATTGGACAACATGGTTTACATGGAACATCGTTTTGACCACTGCTGGCCTCCTGATAGGTCGAGAATGCGGTCTGCAAGGAGCTGGGATGGCCAGCTCAATACAACGGGCAATATATTTTCTGAGTTCATGAAGGCTACTAAAGGTACCAGATGATTCTGGTAGAATAGAATGCTTTATCTGTACCATGACGTGTATATATTTCCATTGGTTTATCAAAGATTTCAATCATTTATTTGTCGTTTTAACTTCTTCTTCTTCTTTGATAAATATGAGCCAAAAAAATTGTCGTACGAATAAGAAACTATGATAGAAGCAGGTTCGGTTACACAGTTTAGTAGTCAGATTCCTAAAAACATTAGTGAATACACAGTTTAAATGTTAATCTTGATATTATTCTGAAAATTAAGAAAGTGATTAGTTATTTAATAATATAAATTTATGGCTTCCTATTTAATAATAAATAGTTTAATTAAAGTACCAGTAGCAGTGGTAGCTTACCAATAAAATATGAGTTGGTAATAGATAGATAGTACGTTTGAATAACTATCTACTTTTATATTTTCGTTGTATTAAGGAGTTTTTATTACATAATAATATTTAGTTCAAGTTTTAATAGGTACGATACCTATCTTATTAAAACTTTACAAACAAGTAGCGTCTAAAAAAATTTTAATAAGTCGGAAGCATAATTTGAATTACGTTTACTTCAAATGCTAGTCCCAAAATTGCTAATACTTAGTAAATAATTTTATTTGAGACTATAAATCATATTTTAATTAAATTATTTGCTTAAAACAAATAATCAAGTGGTGAAGAAAACTATCTAAGTACATAAAATTCACACATGGATGCCTAACTTCAACGTGTCTGATATCTATAATTGGATCTGCCTAGCTGTTTCTAGATAAAAATCATAAATTGTTTTTATTGACATTCACATACTTCAAAATATAATTAACCGATATCATAATTATTATAATTTCGGTACGTATGTTATTTACGTTACCGTGTATTTCTAGATAAGCATCTATATTATGCCGTTGCCTATTAATAGTAAGAAATTTTACTTAAGAAATAATTAAGGAATATTTAAAAAGAAAACTGGGGTCCTACTATTTTGGTAAGACTTTAATTATAACATATGGTCATAAAAAAGGTAATAATTATGCTTATTAGTTGCAAAGTAAAAGCTCTATGTATTTTGGGACTAGGTATGTGTGGGTTATGGATTTGTGAAATAAGTTGTGTCAATGTTACGTAGATGATTTCGCAGCAAGAAAATAATATCAGGATGTCATTTCTCGTTCCTTAAAATCGTTAACTTTAGTTGTCAAATTGTCTTACTATTGTGTGACAATTTGACAACTAAAGTTAACCTCACCGAATTTTTAACGATTTTAAGGAACGAGACCCTTCAACGACTACCTCACAGGCTGTCACCGCATCTTCATGTCTAAAAATATGACAAAAAGGTTTAATAAAAAAACACCTTTTTAGAAACACAAAAATTTAGTTAGGACAATAATTCATTCATCTACTTCGTAACTAATAATGTGTACAAATGATATCTAACAGCTGTATATACATAATATGAAATTATTGCATGCTTTATACTTAAGATTTTCATTAATTTAAACTATCCCCTTGCACATATAAATAATAACATCAACGGAATAAAGGTACAGTTAAAAATGATGTGATAACATCATTCCCATTGACTGGTAAATGGTTAGAGCGGCATGTTACCTTTGACACAGGTTCACTGGCTATGGCTAATAATTCTAATGATTTCAATGGGACTATCTTGGGTGTAACTATACGGGAACCTGGGGACACTTGATCCCCCCTTTTGTTTTTCATCCATAATTTCCTTAGTGACTATCCATTTTAAAAGATATTGGTACCGAAATACGTGAAATTCATTTGCCTATAATTGATGTAAGAGCCAAAGATATAAGTGCCTAAATTTAATAGTTATTTGACTAAAAGTAAAAATAGGGAATGGTATCAAGTGTCCCGTATATACGGGAGACTTGATCCTGGGCATCAAGTCTCCTATATCTAGGTTCACATGATACTATTACTAAGGAAATAAATAAAAAATGTTTTTAGAATATGATAATCTTTTTTATATTGTTTTCAAAATCACATAACATAGGCATATCACACCGTCTCCATACATAAATCAATTGCTAAATGTGAAAATTCGTATTAAAAAAACAAAAATAAACTCAATAAAACAAAATTATATCTTGCTCTCTCTTATTCTTCATCGATTGGTACTCTTTTTCTGGCACCTTCTCTTGTTTTGTATACTCTGGGCATATCGGTAATCTGAAATTAATTGATAAATAAAAGTTATATGTAATAGCTAAGTGTACCAAGTGTACCCTGAGCAGTTCGAGGATATAAACCAGAATATTTTTAAACGTCTATTAGATTACCACTTTTTTACGCTACAAATCGCTACTTATATAGATAACGCCTCGAATTTAATTCATGCACACCTAAAAGCCATATTTACATTAATGTTTAATCAAAATGTAAACTTACGGAAATTTTCTCTTGGCAACAACAAACACTGGGTCGTCCGCCATTTACAAACGCGTCAAATTTGACAGGTGTACCAACTTTAGAAAGTTAGCGGGTACCATAGACAACCGATATTGCTATTATAAAGTTTAATATTACCCATACAAGTTCTGAAAATCTCGTGTACCTAGTCTCCCTTAAGGATCAAGTGTCCCCAGGTTCCCCTACGCTTTCAGCCTAAGAAATCTTTTATCTAAATTCTCTAATATCTCACTTCTGAGGTAAAAAACTTTATAAAAACAAAAATACAAGCAAATTGTGAAATACGAGTAGAATGTATTTGTCAATTCGACTGTAGTCGGATAAAAAACATTTCATAAAGTAGCATAGCAGTTTCCCACAGGGTCACTGATTCCTAAATGAATTTAAAAATATGAAAAGTTTAATGTCCCAATATTTTTTGTCAAGTCATTGTTATACAAAACCACCCACTTATTTGGCAAGTATTGAAAAGTATGTGTCTGTTTTTTTTTACTGTTCATATTAAATCTAGTATACAGTCGACCGCGAAGGTAGTAAGAGCAAGATGGTTCAGACAAAGTTTGTAGTAGGTAAAGTGCTGTTTTATTTTAAATTTAGAACTAAAACAGATGAAGTGCTTTTATTTTTTTAAATTCTATGTTTAAAAACCTGTCAGTAAAGCAATAGTGTTACGGAAATTGCGATACATTGATAAATCAAATTTAAATCCTACTCAAAGATTTTTATAAATTCGTGCTATTTTGTGTTGTGATGTGTGATCGGCCTTCAATTTTTTTTCTGCTGCAAGTATACGATGTCCGCGAAATATTTTGTCACGAAATAAAAATAATATTAATAAAGTTTGAATGAAAAATAGGTGAATTAAAAGAAATAAAGAAACAATATCTCAATTTTAATTATTAAACCGACTCTTTTACAGGATAAGGGGAGTATGTATAATTAAGTAATGTAAAGTGATAGATTTTTACATAGAAACTGAAAATTTATCCATAATTCTTGAGAAAGCAGACTGCTTGTGCTTCTTTTTGTTTCGTAGTGACCTTGATTCCGAGGATTAAAATCTATAAAAGTTTTGTTTGACGTCATTTGTAAAACTATTTCCACGCATGTGTGCAACTCGGTAGGCCCATGAATCATTCTATTATTGAAGCAAGCTCAGAAAAAAGTTGAAAAAGTCATAAATATGTTTAGTTCATACATTTTCTCCAGGTGTGCACTATTCTGAGAGCGCGTTTTTTTTTATTGCTGCTTAGTCATAAGTAAAATGTTTGCGACGGTAGCATTTGACATTGAAATAATGATACAAAATTTTAAAGACACGTGCCTAGGTAAAAAAGTTTTTTATGTATAACAATGCATGTCGTTTGACTCGTTTGTGGAATTTATGGCAACATGGAAACTGCATTCTGGAATGCTTTTTGAAATGTCTCTTTAACGGTTGAACCCATTACTGGCTGACTAGAAATAACTACCTACAAAACCTAACAGCGGCTGCACCACGTTTTATTTTTAACTTTATTAGTTATTCGGTTGCACTTAATCTACTTTTTATATGTACATGTCAAGGTATTTATGAGTTAAAATCCACATGATTGATACGACAGAATATAAAAATATGCAATATCCAGTTTCGTCCTGAGAATTTTAATAGCACGCAAAAGAAAGAAGACTAAATGCCGTAAGCTGCTTATCAGTAAAGGATACCACAGACTAAAGCAGACGACGTATGTGTTTTATGGTTGACTCTACCTTGAGACATTAGTACTGCTTTGGAACATCTATCGGAATATACCGTGTGATAGCCCTGTATGAAAGACTTTGATACAAAAAAAATTGGTAGCTTAAAATAAAGCCAAATCCTATTACCCGTTTAGCTGCCTAATATGATTAACCTTTAACTAGCTCTTTTAAATGCAGTTTACATTATTTCTATACCTTAGCACATTGAACTTTTATGGTACGTTCCCAACATAATTGATCAAAAAGTATTTATACTTGTACTTTAAACGAGCATCATTACTTACTTTATTCATAAGAAAAATGTTGTATGACTTGTACTGCATATTACTTACTTATAGTTAGTAACTCGTCTGAAGCCGGAGGCGACGATTAGTTATGTGGACCGTTTGTAATTTATGTGCGTCTCATGGCCCAATGGATGAAGTAATTGCGACCATGTCCCATAATCCCAGACGGATCAGATTGCCGTACTAATTACCTATGTACCAGTTCCGCGCATGTAAATATACATGCAGAAATCTTTTTTATAATATGATGCACATCAAACATTCCCGTTAGTATGCAAGTTTCTCAGTGTTTCCCTTCTTAATATTTTGTTACAATTTACGACCTCATTGTCGGAACGTTGCTAATGGAAATGGCTTTATGCTACGTCCATTTCAGGCGCCATAAATTATTATTATTAGAATGCGAATGCTTGAAGTATAGCTGCTGCCTAAATAGTTACGTGTTTGTGAAATTTTTGTATGTTATGGGTATGTGGGAGTAAGGTAGCGAATAGGTGTCCTAAAAATGTGCGCTCTGTAAATATAATATGCGGTAGATATTTGCGCTCTACCTGCCTGCGAGCCAAGTATTCAAACGTAGTGCTCAACGGTCGGCGGTTGCCGCGTCTCACGTTCAAATCAGTTTAATTGTGAGTTCCTTTAATCATGTTGAATTAATTTAATCAACATTTGTGTTTTTATTTAAATTAATAATAATTTAATTCATTTAAATTAAGAATAAAATAAGTTGTTCTTCAAGATTTAATAAATACAAACTTAGTCTGCAAAAAGAATAGACTTACTTTAATTAAAGTGACATTTAGGCAGTGAATTTGTAGGTAAATATCATTCGTAATAAATAAATAATTTTTTGTTAAGACATTTAAATTCTTGATTAACCACGTGCGTTTATTCAGTGCAAATAAAAGGTAAATTGAAACTTTATTTGCATTTTGTCCTGGCCCCAAATCGCTGTGACTGGAACAAGTTACAAATTGGATATATTGTGTAGTTTCTGAAATTTTGAATACCACCTTAAAGTAAGCACACCGGGAATAAATAACTATACTTCGTTCCACTTACATCTAAATAACTCTACCTACTTGAATTAGATCTAGTGTTGAATGTCCAAGGAATTTCTGTGACGTTCTTATTTTGACTGCATCTTTGCGCAGGAGGAACACATGGGGTTCATTGAAACTCTCGAGATGCACATTAAAAACACACCATCTTTATTATTTACTAAAATATTTTTATACTTAGCTATTAAATAAATTGGACCTAACTCAAGACTAAATATTTTTTTTTTTTTACCGGCTTTTACGACACCTATGGGGCGAATTAGGGTGGTGACATCGAGTATTCAATAAATAATAGTAACAAAATATCCTTCAAATACTTGAACTAATATTTATTTGTATTTTTTTTTTGTCTAATGGTAGGTAGGTAAATATTTTTGTCATCATCTGTTTCGTGAACTTAAATATCTCTGCGTTACTTTCTTCTTGCGTCAAAACGTGTGATTAATTATAGTAGACTCTATTTTAGATGTTGTGACTGACTCACTCCTTTGAATTTTCATCAAAACTTTACAGCACTAAAATCCTTGACGACATTATATTACGAATGACCTTACTTCATTTAGCCAGATTTTACGTGAGTCTACGTTTACAGAGTGTCTACTGCGAATTAAATTTATTACTTTGTATCAGATTTTGATTTTTATTTAAGTAAGGATCTTTTTAAAGAAGTTTACGCAGGCATTTTAAATTTGAGAACGAATCATACAATCCAAACAATAATTTACAATCAGGCAGCGAGAAATTTTAAATCAATATGTTTTACGAAGAACAAGGTCAAAATTATAAAATTGTTTTAAATAAACGTAATAAACGCATCATACGATTATACACGTCGTAAATAAGCAACAATGTTCAAAATATCAGTATGAAATAAATATTAATTCGCACATTGTAAACTCAAATTATATCATAGAAATCTGCTTTTTTATGAACTGGCAATCGTCCAAGCGCTTGGTGGGTCGCGCTAATTTAAAGAGAGATGTGTCATAATAAGTATTTCGAAGTGTTGAACACCGAACAGTCGTGGTCTCCAGATCCGTATCACGCGACGATTGAAATCGCGCGCCTGTTTTCATCAATTCTAAGAAACAAAATATTTTCAACAGTATGAATGCCAATGAAATCTAAAATGATACTCTGAAACCACAGCCAATATTATTTTTATAAAACATCATTTCACGAATATATTGCATTGTTGCAGGCCAGAAGAAAGTAGTTTGGCCACCGGTGCCAGAAACGAACGGTTATCATCAAACGCCACAGGTAAACAATAATTTATTCATCACTACATTTACACACCTGTATTATAAGACTGATTTAGAAGCCAATGACATCACAGCTGCACATAGCAAAGCTTTAGGCTGGCGATGACCAATAATATTTGCATGAGATGGCACAACTAAGATATGCAACGAAATAGATGTTATCAAAACCAATCAAAACAGCAGTCAGATGATCTAACTCGACCAGTGTAGATAGCATTATTTAATGCTATGCTATTAAGCATGAATTACGTTTTTATTATTAGCTTAAGAAATAAACACAGGAAGAAGAATTCAAGTAATTATTATGTCGGGCGTTAACATAAACCTGAATACTTAGTTAGAAAACTAAAATACATTATCCGATTATTTTTTTCCAAGAGCAATAGCTTGATACAACAAAAAAAGGACACATTATAGTTACATATGGGTTTACTCTTTAAGTAGATAGTATCAGATAAACATAATCCGTTGTCAAAACGTCAACCTAAGTGTACAATAAAAATAGAGTTGTAAGCAAAATTATAAATCCCAACAGCAACAGAGTCCTGCATTCTACAACAACGCGCAGCAATCCCCCGCTCCGCAACAGCAACCCTCTCCTCAACCCCAATACCACAACCAGCCCCAGTACCAATACCAGCAGCCTGAACCACAATACCAACAGCAACAATACCAATCTCCTCACTCACCCCAGCCTCAGTACCAAGCTCCTCAATCAGAGCCTTCATATTGCGAAGGCAAAAGGCAAGAAGCCACTGGTTTGAGTAAGCTGATTCCCGTCGGTCCCGGTATCTCCGCACCTTCAACTTCTCCCTACCGCCCAGGGCCGCCATCGCCAGGAATCGCTCAGCCTTACCGTCCGCAACAAAGTCGCTGGGCTCCGGTACCAGCCCCTCTTTCCCCTCAGGTATCATCAAAGAAGGAACATCATCGTCGCCGATTAGTTCTCTATTTAGTTTCATTACTGACTGACTGCATGATTTATTTTATTACTAATTGTTGTCTGGTTTTCAAAAATTTGCAGATAGCTCTTTGTAACGACCGCTATGCCTTTTTGTTGTGTATTGTCTAGTATGGAACCTAGATTATTAATATTCATAACTGAGTGAATTTGTAAAACATGCTGCCACTTTCCAGAAGGTCTTTTACCACAAGATGTAGTCGATTATTTAATTTTATCTGAAATGATTTTGGACAATCTTTAATGCTGCTTTGCGATAAACAGTATTACTTATAGTGAGTGAGTTGATTTAATTCGTATTAAGACTCAAAGTTTTTTATATGTTCAAGAAGTTTCCTTTTAAATCACACATAACTTTCTTAAACACTTACTTATCTTCATGTTAAAATTATTTTCGCGCTAAAATATTAAGTACCTAATCATCATCATGACTTTTGTAAAGCGGCACTGCAATCTATGTATTTGACTGTTCTGTAACTCACATGACACTGTGATCTAAAACACTCCATCAATTGTTCTGGAAAGTTCGCAACATTGACCACCTTAATGATTTACAGACGCACGGATCGCAGCCTAACTATCCGTCGCAGCTGTCGCCACAGCCGTATTCACCACAGCCGCAGTTCTCTCCATCTCTCTCCGAGCCGGCATACTCGGCCCCACAGAGATTCGAGCCACCACCAACAACTATCACTTTACGTCAACAGCAGCCTGTACATCAGAAACCTCCACCTGTTTTCTCTAGTCAACCCGCCGCAGCGTCATTCAAAGGTACTTTGAACTCTGCTTTAATGATACTTATATAGAAGAATTGCGGTTGATTGTTCTTTAGAAAGGATGCTAATAATAATTGTCATTGGATTAATGGAGGGAAATCGCGTATCAAATTTCGATGGACCTTGGTAGTTAAAGATCAATATGCATATTCAATATTCTTTATTAAACACCAGTATTTATTTTTATTTATGACTCATTAATTTTACGATAACCTCAAACATGTCATCAAGACATCACTTTCAAAATACATTATTGCTTTTTCTAGTAGATGTTTATGTAGATATTAACCGAACGATAAAAATAAAAGTGTCTTGTTTTAAAATACTTTACAGTGGATCCCGCTGCCAATTCACGCAGTTTATTTCCGCATTTTTTCTGTAATCTATTATTATGGTTACAGTTATTTTTATTAATTTGAAAATGTGTGTCTTATTCTAATAGTTGAAGTTACCTTGTAGCCAGGTGGGAATAGAATAATTTTATTTGCGTCAAGGTAATATCAAAGAGCGATAAAGCGACTGTTTACAAAATTGCTTCTTTATACCTCGTTGTAGCTTTAGAGCCAATAATAAAGACTTTTACAATGCACCTGAATGTTTCTTGTTCTTTATGGATTTGGCATTAAAAGGTATACGGCAAAATAAATCGTATGTTTCTAAACAAAGTTGCTTATTTCATCATGTTGACATTAGACTAAAATCATGTTGTTGTTATTTGGTGTTTAGAAGTTAATGACTAGCATCTGCTGAGATATCAATGTAGTAATGACTATTTATATACTAACGGTCACTTATAACAAATAGAACTTGTTGAAATTTCATAATCTTTTGATAATAGAAAATTCAGATTCGAATGCAAACTGTTATTTTTATTAAGTCGTCTCTGCATTTTATCGTAGTACTGCTGTTTGTAAGGTCCCTGAGTATTTTAATATTAGGATGATGAATTAAATGCAGTTTTAATTAACCATTACGTCTAGAAATTTTTGATTCCGAAGGAGGCGTCAACATGCGTGGAGATCAGAAATGGCCACCGCAGTCGGTGAAGGAAGCCGTTGCCGCTGAAAATGAAGCCAGGAGGCAACTGGCAAGAGGTCCTGCCTGCAGACCACGAAAGGTAAACTAGTGTACACTAGTTAGTAATCCTAAGAGGGGAAATAAATCTAGCTCTATCATTGTGTGAGCCCTAAATAAACTTGCTAAATTATAAAAACTAAATAATGCGCATGTTGTATATAAGCAAAGAGGTTTTACATTCCACTGACAGTTTTAATGTTTTTTTTTACTTAATAGTTCCTATTTACTTTCACCTACCCGCTCGCTGTTACTTTAAATGAGTTTTTTAATAATTTAGTATCTTTACCTAGTTTTAATAAAATCTGTACCTACAGTGCTTGTTTGAGATCGTTGATTATCTCACAGAAACATTATATAAAGGGATTAATTTTGTCGGGACAAAAAGTAGCATTATGAGTTAATCCAAGGCGATTCCCACTCAATGCAATTCTGCATGAAATAATGTTTTGTCTTGGACTAGGTGTTTTCTGTGTGTTCTATGTTTGTATTTACAAAAAAAAAGGATGATATGTATAAGTATTTTTATCAGTTGTCTAGTACCTGTAATACAAGTACTGATTACCCCTATATTACGCTGTATTATAATGGCAAATGTATTTAAGCATGTTAAAGTAACAAATCTACTGCGTACACACAGATTTACACATTTTTTATTTAATGTAAATAATTATTTGTACCTTCACGTTAAAATGTATACGTTAATTATACACTAAATAAAAACTCTACCTATAAAAACTACCAAAATAAAAGAAAAATAAAACTAAACCAACATCATTAAAAACCTCAATAAAATAAAAACATAAGTGCATATTGTAATAAATTTTAAAATTTATGGATAAATTAATTGTTTAATACAAAACTTTATGCCTCTTTTACTTATATTCGTACTACGTAATTCAACTTAAAATCAACATTTTAACGTAAGCCATGCATAAAAATATAAAATCCTACACCTTAAACAAATAAATAATTCAATTTTTTGTTAATAATGTAAAGTAATTACATACTTCATTACTGTTTGTCGTTTTTTAAGTTGCATAATGAAACAAAATTGAATGAAAGTATCGAAGTCAAATGATGATTATAGTTCTAACAAATCACAAACAGCAATGAAAACCGTTAAAAATATTTTAAAATCAATGTTTTTCGAACGTCATTCAAAGTTTACAAGAATCGATACAAAGTACGCCGTTGAACAATTGTTTGTTTTAGCTTCGTCAATTTACGATTGCCGAATTAATTGACATGAACGAGGTATAGGCATCGTCCTTCTCGGTCTATACGTACCTACCAGGAATTTAAGAGCACACTTGTAAGTCGTTTGGCCCATATAACTCTATGTTTGGACAAACTTTCTATTAACAGAACTCGGCACTTTATTATGGACAAACATAGTGGTTGGTAGTCGCGAGCACTTATCTCGCGTAGTAGGCTTCGCTACATCTTTCTATTGTAATGTAGGTATACAACTCTAGGATACAAGTAACGCTGAATAATATACATCAAGACACACGCATTAAATCTTAAATATTTGAGTTTTAACCCATCTTTCGACCCGCATATAATTATGCAGCCATGATGTGGAGAGACGCATAATTATGTGTTTAAAAGCTGAGGATGGAGAGAGAGAAAAAACTTTTTCGTACTTAACAAAGAAACCCGTAAGACTGAAAACTAAAACTAAAGAAATACATTGCAATGATTAAAACATAAGTTACTTAACAGAGTTGTATGCCTACAGCATCACACATTCATATTCTTATTGTAATAAGACTAAAACTCCATTTACAAGATGACATTTACTTCTGTCTTTACGAAGCTTAGCGTTGTAGACTAGATTCTACAGTGCATGATTTTGTGTAAATACTTTCTATGTTCATCATTTAGGTTTTATAACAACCTTAAGGTTTCTATAGATCTCAGCAATCTTTACGCGATTGTTATTAGGTGTAGGGACTACCCTAGAAATATGTTTAAAAGTTTTCTTACCTTACTTTATCATAAACTCTAGAAAATCGATATTTAAGTAGTCATTAAATGTAGCTATGTTACCATTTACATTTAGCTCATAAACCGACTTGTGGTCATGTGACTTACTGCACGATTCACACCTAATTCATAGAGACAACCCATTATACTTCTTCTTTGTATGTAGGTAATTAGAAATAGGTGTCATAGGTACTCACTAAAACATTGTCATTTTGTTCCTAAAGTATAATGTTTAATTTTGTTATCTAATTACAGGTGCCAAAGGACTACTCGTCCTTCTTCGCGCAACATGCCCTGACTCACAATTATCCTGGATATCGCGCACCACCCGGCACACAACACTACGATGATAACTCAGGCCGATCTTCATACTAATTAGATCTTAGTATTACTAATAATATCCATCACTCACGTGAAGTCATCCTTTCAATTTTTCAATCTCGAAATTGAATATTTCATTATGTTCTTTTCGATTAAATATTTTTTTGTTGACGTTACTTATGTATGCGTGTCGCTTTATAAGTTAATTCAATTGGGGCAAACTGTTGTAGCGTCAACAAAAACGTCACTCTCAAGACACACGCCCATCATCATTAAATGGTAGAAGGAAAGTCGCCGGGACTTCGAAGTTCGTACTTGTATAGGCTTTATGTATTAAAGTCTTGAGGCATGTACAGATCGGATTACAATCAGTACTTAATGTAGTTTTAATTTATTTTTAACCAATTTAGTTATTAAGTAATTATAACGAAAAAAATAAAATAACACATTCATGTTCAAACTCATTAAAAGCGCTAAAATGTTAATTCATTTTCTTATGATACTCATGTTTTATCGAAACAAATGTGCGGCTTTATACATTGAGAATGTATTCGAATTTGCTTATTAATATTACTGTAAATAATGCTCAAATGCCAATCACATTTAAATTACACTATTACTCATAAAAAGCACGTTTTCTTACAAATTGAATCTCTGTCAAATCTAAATCTCTTCGGTGTTAAAATGAAATAATGCAATAAAGAATTTTCTTTGTTATTTTCATGTCTATGATTTTTATATTAAGATGTACCGCTATTTTTGTCTATGAAGCTATTAAAATGCAACAATTGGCTTAGCTTTTTGTTTCTAGTCATGAAGAGATTAAAACAATATTTTGTATATAAAATGCTAAATGGTCTATCTATCTTGGATATCATTATGTGATTATATTTTAAAGTTAAATAAATTTTATAAAATAGCCGTGTTATTTTTTCACTTTTCTATTCCTTATAATAATTATTCACTCGCAGCCTTCAACGTTAAAAAGCAAAGCATAATTCCACAACTTGCCATCATCATCATAGCAGCCCAGAGTTTACAGAAGAGGTACGTATCTATCAGGCGGGTTATTAATCGACTTTTGTGATAAATATTAGAAAGAGAAGAGTGTACATATTTGCGTGTCCTTCACGCTCAAACGGTTGAAACATCTTGGCTATAATTTGGTATAGAGTTAGCTAAAACTACGTCTGCCTGAATTATAATTTTATCATCATTATCATAACAGCCACTGCAGGGACGGGCCTCCTCCCGTGACGGAGGGATACTAGGCCTACTATTACCACGGATTGGTATAAGGTTTAATTTCAAGTTATCCTTCTTTTTATTTCGTAAAGATATTATTTACGGGTAGTCCCTTGCTTTTTACGACACCCATGGGATGAGATGGGGTGGTGACATATTGTATTCTTACTCCGTCACCGCACGGACAACTAATAGGTATAACTTCGGGAACTCCTATTTCTCCCTCGCCACTAACTTAAATGATGAAAACATAAGTGAACTCTGAAATTATGTTTGACCTATCAATAGAACTTTGTAATGGAACCAACAGACCTGAAGGTAAGAATTGGTGCGGTTAGATTGAATCAGGCCATGTTTTTTTAGTAATGTAATGGTGGTCCCTAATTTAGCGGAACCACTTTCTTTGTGGAAGAGATATTTTGTATGAGTGTAGATTTTTTATAATTCCCGAATCCCACCATCTCTATCATCACAATTCATTGACAAGCTTTAGATATTTTTTTAAATAAAGGGGTACAATAAAACAACAATAATAGTATGAAAACATTATATTATCATACATTACATACATCGTGTACAAACCACGCCGAGTACCTAGGCCGAGGTGCACTCATAAATGCTTCAAAACAACAACAGCCAACTAGCCAAGCTACGTACAAGTACAATTTACAATCATGTACAATATCGTATAACAAAACACGTAACAATTACAAAAAGAATGACGCACGCAGTATTGTCGCATAATGAAGATATATCATTAATTTAATATCACAATTATAATAGTAGTTAATTTATATACAAATTGTTATTACTACGTCTGTATGCCACTAGTATTTAATGACGTATTTCAAAGATAACACAGAAAAACAAATTAACAAACTTTTTGTAAGTAACTTTTTTTTTACCAGTGTTTATGTAGAATGTTTACCTATACCTTTTTATAACTGTTATTGCTCAGATTATTTAGACCGTGTTACCATGTATTTAATTTAGGCTAATATAATAAAATATGAAAGTAAGTTGAAGGATGAAAAAGGTTTCAAATTATTGGATACAATTCAGACTGCCGCCTTTCATCAATATTTTGTTTCTATCATCTGTGTAATATATGCTTATATTAAAATAGTTATAAAAACAGGCTTAGAAAGAAATCACACGATGATTTATCGTAATATTAATTGTCTACCATAGAATTTGTAATTCACGGTTCGAAACCTAATAATAAGTTTATCATAAAAATGGGTATTGTATTTGAAATTAGATTATTAGGAAAAAGGATAACTGCTTTAAACAAAATTATCTTATTACTTGAGAAATTAGAAAGCTAAATTATGTACAGTAAACACCTTTAATAATGAACATAAATGCAAAAAGTCATCCTGAATTAACAAATTAAAATATTGTTCGATATAAATATTTCACAACACAACGGATTTACTAAGCTAAATTAAAGAATGTATAAGAATATTATATAATGGAAAGGCACCGAGAGTTAACAATAGTTCCCAGAAATATCTAGCTATTACAAATATATGAAATGGTAAAATACTATTACATTAATGTTAAATGGCATTATGCTAATGGACTTGATAAAAACGAACTTCAAACATCTCGTGTACTTTAAAATTATTAAAAGCGACATACACATTATAAAATAGATTCACACATTTGAAAACTGAAACCGACTTCGTGATTAAATAATAAATAATTGTTCAAACACATATAAATGTTAAATAAAATACCACATAATGGAGCTCTGAAAATATGTAGAGTAACGAATTATTTGATCCACAAAAACTATCCCAAATCCGAAAGTACTTAACGTGTACAAATTAAAGATTACTTCACATCAGATAATAAATAAATATTGTAAGTATGCCTTTTAGTTAAAGGAAAATGAACCTAATATAAATGCTCACAGCACTTGAAATCATTAGCAAACAAATTACAGTCACTCATACGTTTTGAAGCTGTACTCAGGCTTGTAGTGCAGTGCCATTGCACACGGAACACCGACCCTTAATAATTTGTTAAGTGCCCGATTACGTAATCATTAGTGATATTTCAATATGTTTATGTTAACTCATACTAGAGAGAATCCCTGTGTCTGTTGTATGGCTTGCATTAAATGATATTTGAGTCTTTCTTTAGTTTTATAACGTGGAAGATCTAGAAGGTTAAAGCATGTGTGGGCTACCGGGAAGTACCTGTCGTCAGCTACTGCTTGAATTCTAATCTGTAATTGATAAAAAATAATAATGATAATCATAAAGATTATTAATTGCTAAGTATATTTTAGGCTTTGTGATGTGATATAGCCCAGTCAAAATAGACAAAATTATGATTAAAGTTTGCATTAATTCCCAACAAGCTGGATTTTTGTGCAGGCCTTGAATACGTCATTACAAATGATATGTCAAAAGTCCCCATCGATCCCGCTTGTGCGTTGTTTTTTATTCAAGGTCAAAAGTCACAAATTTGCGTTTTTTGCGTATATCTCTAAAACAACGAGAGCTATCGAAAAATGGTTCAGATAAAGTTTGTAGATCGTAAAATTGTCTACAAAAAATATCTAGACACTTTTCTCCTACAAAGCATCGCTTTTGAGATATCGTGACTTTAGAGCGCAGGAAAGTCGTATTTTTGACTATATGCACACACTAGCTTTTTCCCGAGATTTCGCCCGTATTTATAAGTATTATTAAAAATTAGGCTTATTTCTATATATATAGTAGCATATGCATGCTTGGTCTCAGCCTAATCGGTTATAAATTGACAAAGTTACATACAAACTTTCATCCCCTATCTTATTCCTTTAGGGGTCGAATTTATCAAAATCCTTTCTTAGCGGATGCCTACGTTATTACATCTACCTGCATGCCAAAATTCAGCCAGATCCCACCAGTAATTTGGGCTATGCGTTGATAGATCTCTATGTCAGTCACCTTTAAGTTTTATATAATATATATAGAAGATTTCCGCACCACCTCTGAGGTAGGTAAGGCCAATCTTGCACCAACATTGAATCAAATACAACCGTACATTGAATCAAATGCAACAGTACATTGAATCAAGTACACTGCGCTTTTTTTTAACGTGGTTTCTCCAGAAGGAATTCTCCTACCACATAGTGATCTATCAACGCACAGCCCAAACCACTGGTGGGATCTGGCTGAATTTTGGCATGCAGGTAGATGTTATAACGTAGGCATCCGCTAAGAAAGGATTTTGATAAATTCGACCCCTAAAGGGATAAGATAGGGGATGAAAGTTTGTATGTACTTTGTCAATTTATAACCGATTAGGCTGAGACCAAGCATGCATATGCTACTATATATATAGAAATAAGTCTAATTTTTAATAATACTTATAAATACGGACGAAATCGCTGGAAAAAGCTAGTGTGTGCATATAGTCAAAAATACGACTTTCCTGCGCTCTAAAGTCACGATATCTCAAAAGCTATGCTTTGTAGGAGAAAAGTGTCTAGATATTTTTTGTAGACAATTTTACGATCTACAAACTTTATCTGAACTATTTTTGGATAGCTCTCGTTGTTTTAGAGATATACGCAAAAAACGCAAATTTGTGACTTTTGACCTTGAATAAAAAACAACGCACAAGCGGGATCGATGGGGACTTTTGACATATCATTTGTAATGACGTATTCAAGGCCTGCACAAAAATCCAGCTTGTTGGGAATTAATGCAAACTGGATATTTATTTTGACTGGACTAATAAGGAAACACACAATTAAAAACTTTAGAAAACAAAGACGTCACTTCGTAATCCTTGGACGAATCCTTAATTCGTCATTTGGTGTAGATAAAGTGCATTTCCAACGCAGTATTTTTTCTTTTATAAGGTTTGTTAAATGCTATTTACAGTTCAACAAATCTAAAAGATACAGTATGACGTTTCATATTTTTCAAACTGAAACAACTTTGTTCATGCGTACATTATTCCGTTTCGAAAACCTTTTTCGTAAAACCATGAATTTAGAAAGATTTTATTATTGTATCTAAAAATGTACAATTCTTAATTATATAAATTTAATTGAAAACTTTCAAACAAAGCAAAATAACACATATTTACATAGTAAATAATATCTTATAGTTCCATTCTTGACCTCATTGCAAAGTCACGTAGTTAGGTTACTGCTCGTAGTGTTGCGACTCTTCGGATACACATGTATGCAAAAAAATCGTTTACATAACGAAAAATCGTTATTATCCTTGGACACGTAACTAACTATTACTTATAACTAGTACTCGACGTGGTCGAAGGTGACGGGAGGCAACTTATTAAGGTCTTAAGAATAAAAGAAATCCTAAACATTACTTTTATTTAATTAATTATAATTTAAATAAAAGTAATGTTTGGAATTTTTTTTTATTCTCTAAAAGTACTAGATCTATAGGCCGACCGTTTAACTCAGACCCCGCCTGCGGTAATAGGGGTGCGCGGGGGGCAAGGACAAAGGAGAGAGCTAACTCTTGATTTTTTGGCAAAACGGCGCCATCTAGATACTGTGTCCAGAACTACATCACATCACAACACAGCTCTAATTTCTAGCTAGCTTATTTTTATGAAATAAAAAGAAGGAAAAATTGAAATTATACTCTAAACCAATCGAAATACCTGGAGAGGTTTTTTTACTTTTCTGTTCAGGCTTTAAATTGTGTAATAATTTAGATTGCATGTTTTCTCTAAGAAAGTACGAGATTTAGTGGCAAGATGACGCCACCATCTTTGAAATTTGTAAATTGTATAGAAGACGGACTAGCGTACTGCACTAGTGTCATACTGACATACTGACTAGGTGTCCGTTATGGTAGCGTGTAAAAATAAAAAATGCTCTTATTATCTGTAAATATTTTCTAAGATTGATTCTTACAAAATAATAATAGAATGTCTAATTTAACATAATATGTTTGGTTTTGCAACATTAAATTTGACATAAAACATCGTCATCTAAAATGTTTAAACGGCTAACACTACTTTTATAAAGGTAATGTATAACAATTATTAAAATTTCTTAATCACTCATGGTTTCACCAATGAAATTAATTATCTTATTATGACTTATGTGAATTTCTTACTTGAGTATTAAATATAATGTGTTTTAAAATTACTTAATTTATTTCAATAAATTACTAGTATGAAAACTATTTTGTCAGTTTAGATAGGGTTGCTACGTGTAGCACAGTGGCGGCCTCATTTATTTTCAGGACTTTATAGACAGAGTGTAAATTACAACACTTACACAACTTCAGTTTGTCAGCTAGATAATTATGTAGTCTACGAAATCGTTAGAAAAGGCAATAAAGTTTTGTATAACACATATTGATCACTTTAAATGGTTTCTAATTAGATAAATATTGCATTTAAAACAAAAAAGGCCGTTTACGGTTTAAAAATAACTTTATTTCTCAAAGATTACAAATCACTTACAAGGAGAAATAAAATACAAATAAAAAATAACAAAATGCGTTGACGGGTAATCTTAAGTTTCATTTTCGCATTCGAATTTTAAGTAATTGTCTTTGATTCGTAGTACTTATTTCTCATCTTAGTCTTTAGTCTGTGTATAACACGACGCCATATTTCTTTAAATTTTAAGTCAGGAATAAAAAATAGAATATTATAACTATCGTGGCTGACACCGACTCCAAAAATGACAATAATATTACATTATTTGTAATAATTTGATTATATTTTAAAGAATCTACAAATAAATATATTTGTAGACTCTTCAAGAAATATCCTTAACAATACTTTTTTCAATAATTAAAAGAACCTATTCTTTAGATTATAATTAACCTTTAACTGGTGACATGGTTATTATGTAACGTTATTGGTGACGTGCGGTCTGAGAAGCCGCTGCACTGTTTGGTCTATAACATGGAAATTAAGTATGGTAGCTTATTATGGTATTTAAAAATAGTATAATTAACTATTACTGGTTAAAATAAAACAAATAAGTTTACTCTAAATATAACTTTTATTAGGAATTTGGCATCACAGCTATAAGTAATATTTTTAATCAACCAAACATATATGAGATCAATAATTAGTAATAAAAAAATTAAAATTCAACATTTTAGTTAAAAAACACTTTTTATTATAAAGATTAGATAGTAATTAAATAAAAAAAAAATTAAACTGAAATAAAAAAATAGAATTGACAAAATTGACAGTGGCCAAACTTATGTCATCTTAATAGAGGTTCATTTCCACTATCACTTCCGGAAGACCGTTTGTCCTAAGTTGACTTCTGGCTCACAGTGTGGTGTCTTACTGGTTCGTCATCTTCAGAATTACTTATTTCCGTTTCCGAGTTATGATCACTTTGCTGCGGGTGTAAATTTTCGGGAACGTTTTCGGCTTCCGAACCACTTAAATCTTCCTGTACCAACCATTCCTCAATTTAATATTGTGTTCTAGTGCTTAGCACTACTCCCGACTCCCTGCGCCTCTTTTTTTAATGTTCACAGTTGTCCATGTTGTAGTAATAATTGTTAAAAAAATAAGAAAGCAAATAATGAAAATTTTTACATTTAATTACGTGAGTGGTGACATCGTGCCTGAGAGGCCGCTGCCGAACTTTAAATCACTGTAACTTACCTATTTGGGTCCGTGCGACGAAACTTTCTTCCTCTATGTCGTAAATGGGACTAAACTTGAAGGTACTCGGGAGTATAAACAAATGAAGCGCGGGGAAGGGGGTGTAATGACGAATCACTGACGCCGCTCGGCCTGTGAGACCGCATGTCACCAGTTAAAGGTTAAGTAAAAAGAATGTCTGATTTAATGTTGCAAAACCAAAATACAACTAATTATTATTTACTTTTTAGTGCAATTTTTGTCTTTGAAGTCGGTTTTTTTTTGTAAAAACTTATTTTATTTGGCATAGTAACCAACTCGATATAGCTCTTGTGTACGCTACCATAACGGACACCGCTACCCCGCCCCCTCGTCCCTTTCATACCGCAGGCGGGGACTGAGATAAGCGGTCGGCCTATAATACTACTGTTTATTTATTACGTCTTGAATATAAAGGTAAACAACTATGGGGTCGTGTCAACCACAGACTATATATAGACTTTAGTATTTGACCTTTGAGAAATGGAATCAAAGACAAAATTCTAGAATCTACAAATTATGTCAAATGGTGAAATTTGACGTTGGAAAAATTACATATATTTAAAATTTATGAAAGATAGTGGTTAAATCAAAGTAATTTACGTGTTTTCTATTGCATAAACATTTAATGTAATTTTCCAGAAATTTTCATCCATATCAAAGTGTGCGATTGATGTAAAAACTAGAGAATTTGCAATATGTGGTGTTTTTTTTACAAAAGGTTCTACCCTTTACTAATAATGAGATTAATTATAAAAGTGTCTTAAAAATCGGATATTATCGTAATCGATCTTTAAATTTCGGATATTATAGTAATCGATTTTTTTATCCCAACCTTATTATTCAATTTGTCAGAACTGTCATACCGTACCTATTAGATTTGTTGGACTTTAAATATATCGGACACATAATTCTATAGCGTTTGAAGGAAAAATTTACAATAGCGAAGATACTTCCTAATTAATGGACAAACACGATTTTAATAGAATTATGAAATTAAACAACAAAATAATGCATCATGAACCTTCAATTATAAACATGGGACACCAGAATAATGACAGATGCGTTGCCGACCTTTAAAAAGGGAGTACGCTCGTTTCTTGAAGTGCCCCAAGTCGTAACTTGTATAAAATTCGGTTATAAAATGTATATGCAAATACTTACTTTAATATCTCTCATTCCTTGTATTGGTACACGGTCTGTGCCAGTTAAAAACAATAAAAATTTCTTCTTGTCCTCAAGTGATAGTTCATGAAATGTCTCCCAAAACCATCTAAAACATAACCAATTTATATGTAGCATAATAATAAAATAATTACAAACTAATCATGAAGAAATAAGATTTAAAAAAAATAAGACTCAGTTCAATAATGATAAGACCGCCGACCTGATCAAGGTTTCAGGAGGCCGATGTATGAGGAAGACACAGAAACGCGAGCGGAGGTAAGAGTTGAAGAAGGCTTATGTCCAGTAGTGAACGTCTTTTGGCTAAAATGATGATGATAAATTACAATGGGACACATAGGCCTCCCCCAAACGTTTCCACCCTGCGCGGTCTTGTGCCTCCCTCATCCATCGGCTTCCAGGTCGTCGGTCCATCGTGTGAGGGTCTCCCCACCCCGCACTTCCCTGTGCCCGGTCGCCATTCTAGAACTTTTCTACCCCACGAAAGATAAAATAGTACTAAAAAACATTTTACTTAGTTAATTACCTGATCTGTGGATCGGTAGCAGTATAACCAGTTTTGTATTCACAATTACTTTCAAATATTTCCCAATTGTAGTCTTCGTTACCCATTACAACGGACATTAGCTCGTGGGACCTAAACAATTTAATTATTCTACCTCCGCACACCTGAAAATAAATAAATAAATAAATAAAAGTTTTATTTATTTCACAACTAATTACACTGGTAGTTAAATTACAATTATGAACAGTAAGACAATTAGTTATTTAAATGACAGTTTTTTATGAAACCCTGTCTCTTAAACTAGGCAAGGCCTGTATTTTAAGAGGCAGTGTTTAGCCAGAATTTAGGTAAGACTATTGCCTTTAATAACCTATTACAATTTTTAAATGTGGCTCAATAGTAGTAAAATAAAATTAAAAAAATTAAAAGATTATTGTTTGAACTACGTGAGTGTGTGTGTGTGTGTGTGTGTGTGTGTGTGTGTGTGTGTGTGTGTGTGTGTGTGTGTGTGTGGGGTGTTTTGTGTGCATTTGTATGTCTGTATAAGTCTGTGTGTTTTAGTCTTATAATATGTAGGTCAAGAGTGCTTCTGTTTTGTCATAATTCTGTGTTAGTAGCCACTGTGTGATGGTAGTTTTTAGTTGATAGATATTTAGTCCAAGTGTATTTATTTCTCTATGCAACTTTTTATAAATATATATTCCCAACACATAGAACTGGTGTTTTGCAAAGGTGGTTCTGTGTGGCGTGGGTGGAAAAGTGGTAGTGCGTCTTAGTTGAGTTGGCAAGGGCAGGAGACTATGAGTTTTCACGGAAGAGCGGAGGACAAATAACTGTCGGACGGTCAGCACCTTACATTCAGAGTATAGCTGAAAAGTTGGGTATCTGAAAGGTTTCTTAGTCATAACTTTCAGAACTGCTCTCTGAGATCTCTCGACTCTCAGCATGTTTGTTTTAAAAGCCCCACCCCAGACGGAGATACAATACCCTAGTATTGACTGGCATAATGCAAAGTAAACCATCATTAAAGTGTCACGGTCAGCCGATTTTCTGAGAGTTCTGAAGGTGGGGATGAGGCGAGTAGTTCGAGTGGTAATCAAATCAATTTGTCTATCCCATGTTAGACCGCTGTCGATTTGTACACCCAAGTACTTCACGCTGTCAACTCTAGTGAGAATTGAACAGGTACAGGACGGCGAAGCAGAGCAGAGGTGCGCCTTTATGGTAAAAGATGGTGGAGGAAGTGTTGTCTTTCTTAAAGAAAAAGGGATGAAAGAGGTTTTTGCAGTGTTAAGTGTAAGCAGATTTGTGTTGAACCACTTCATTAATGTGGATACGGCTATTTCGGTTTGGCCCCTAATGTTCTCCCAGGTTCGACCATTTACCAGGATAGCTGTATCGTCCGCGTAGGCGTATATGTTGCAGTTGGGTAATTCTAATCTACATAAATCATCTACATAAATCTGGAACAACGTAGGACCCAGGACGCTGCCCTGTGGGACGCCAAATGTCATTGTTTCTTTGTCACTCAAGAAAGAATCGATTTTAACTTGTTGGGTGCGATTATTTAAGTAGTCCCTAAAGATGTTGAGTGCAATGCCACGTATCCCTATAGACTCCATCTTCGCGATTAGCATAGGAATAGAAACGGTGTCGAAAGCTTTTGAGAGGTCAATGAACACACCCAGACACTTAGTACCATTGTCCAGATGCTTGGCAATACGTTGTGTCAAATCCAGCACAGCATCTTCCGTAGAAATACCTGGCCGAAAGCCATACTGGTTATTGGCAATTAACTTATACTTACTCAAGTAATTTCTAAGACTCTTGTTAAGAATCTTTTCAAGAATCTTCGAAAGAGTGCTTAGTACCGAGATAGGCCTATAATTACTTACACACAAATAAAAATTGTATTCGTTATAAGTCGTTTTCGTTCTAAGTTAACATAAAATAAATTATTATTATCATCCCAAATTAAACTCT
Organism: Schrankia costaestrigalis; assembly: GCA_905475405.1. NCBI lineage: Eukaryota > Metazoa > Arthropoda > Insecta > Lepidoptera > Erebidae > Schrankia > Schrankia costaestrigalis. The sequence goes on from FR997830.1 coordinate 7,287,221, forward strand.
ATATTTTCACTAGACAATAAAGTTTACTAAAAATAAGACTAAATTTTTTTTTTATTACATAGTATTTAATTTTTTTAAAGACAATAAGGTCTCGAGCTTTTTGTCGTGGAGACATGCAGACATGCAAATAACGGACAATAGAATAGCAATCCTATACCACAAAATAATTCTTACCTTTTGAAAGCCCTGGTTGAAAGCCTTGAATTGATTTTCAACAGACTTATTGAGCAAAAAGTCTACATACAATTCAACATATTCCTTCTTATTTTCATGTGTCACAGGTATATTTTCACCGTTCTCTTTCAATGGATGGACATGTATTTCTCCAAATACCTCTGTATTTACGGCGAAACATAATGTAAATACCTGTAGATAATAAATAATATTTTTAATAAAATTTAACTTTAATGAAACAAATATATTTTAGCATTTAAAGGGAAAAATGTCCGTGTAGTGTAATACTATCCTCCTCCAAATTATACCGCGTTATAGTATGGGTAAAGCCGACAAAGAACGTGAACACAAAGTAGTTAGCAGCGCAGCAAAGAAAAGGATGACTTGAAATAAGCTCTATACCAATATACCTAACCTTCCAGCGTTGAGTTTAGCAAGCTAAACTCTCAAACCTGCAGTGGATGATAAATGCTGTTGATTGAAAGAAAAATAGACTTAACTTAAAAACCCTGGATAGTAAGTGACTAAAATATGAGATAACTTTGTGAACCATGCCAAATAATTGCTTTTTAAGAGGTCATTTTAGAAAATGTACTATAATACTAACTTCTTAGTCCATTCTTCGTTTTTCCATACACATTCACCTAAGCCATACAAAAAGTATATTAAAAAAAAAAAAAAAAAAACTTACTTCTTCCACATCCTCGTCCGGATAGTCAAGTAAACTTTTTAAACTATTCGCTAGCGTTGGATAGAGGTCCGACAAATCGTCCAACATGATTGCTTCTTCTAATAGTTTTTTGTACAAAACTAACGGGAAAGGCACGTATATTATAATAGAATTGTATATAGCTAGACCGTAAATCGCACCTGGAAAAGATAGATTTAAATAAGACTCGAGAAGAAGCGGTATCTATACAGTAATGGTGAATAAAGTCACTGCAAGAAAGGTTAAACAATTTATTCATTCATCATAATTATATAAACATAGCAATTTAGTGTATCCGTAGTAACAAATAAATTTGCATAACAACGCACATACACGTATCATCATAACAGCCCATTAATGTCCCACTGCAGGGACGGGCCTCCTCCTGTGACGGAGGGACACTTGGCCTACTGATACCACGCTGGCCATACGGATTGGTATAGGGTTTCATTTCAAGTTAGTTTTGCTTCTTTTTTATTTCGTAAAGATAATAATCCCAGATAGTCCCTTAGTCAATTTTACGATGAGATGGGAAGGTGACATATTGTATTTTTACTCCGTCACCACACGGAAAAGTTTGCGCAATCTTCCTTGGCCGGCCTGAAATTAGCTTTCGCATCGCTCTAGTACAGGAAAACACCCGTTCCCCGCCATTTAGCTCTTTATATGATATCTGCGCAGCCATTTGCAACAACTTCAAAGCGGCCAACTTAGATTGCGCGTATCGCACATGAGGAATTTATCAATAAATACAATTTTTTATCAACTCGACGAAGTATTTCTAAAAGATTTAACTCATTTCAACATACCAACATTTTTTAATTATAATATTACTATGAACATCCACGTACCGATCAAATAATACATGATGTCATCTTCAAAAGGATTGTTAGAGAACCATATCATATTCGTGTCTTCGGACTGCTTGAACATGCCGTACACGGGATCGAAGATTTCCCTCAACAACAACATGAAGAATTCTTTCTTAACTCCGCCAGCATCTTCCGCTTCTTCTCCTATAAATTCAACCTGAAGAAAAATCGATTTAATTAGGTTTTTTAGAAAAACAATAAAATTCGGTCATTTAAACATTATAGTTAAAATTCGTAACATCAATATTCCGAACTAAAGTGAAGTAACAGCAACACTTTTGCTTCAAGACGGATTAAGCGGACACAATGGTGATACAGAACTGTACGGACTGTCGCCCGTATATGTCTGCAGTGCCCTCACTCCAGGAGTCTCTGTCTCTGTAGTCTCGATTCGACTTCGTCATCACCACTTTTACTCTCGACGTCTCACCAAAGCTCTCCTTAAACATAACTAACGAAATTTTTATCTTACTTACCCTAAGCGGCTTTTTCAGTTGTGACGTTTCATGGTTACTAATCTGTGTCACAGTATCCCTTACTATATGCTCCCTGGACACAGTCAAGTTCAAGAACTGATCCCTCTGGTACTCATACGTAGGGTCCATAAACAGTCTGGTAAACATCTGTGTAGCAGCCCGACTGATCGCAATCTGCATTTGTAGCTGTTGATCTATCCTTAACAACAATGATTTGCATTGGACGTCGAATAAAAATGCGTAATTGCACATATGCGGTTGGTTTGACTAAAACAAAATATCATGTTAGGGATAACCGTGACTTGAGAACGTTGGGTGATTATGGTTTAACGTTGATATAATATGAAGGTTTTAGAACGTACATTTCTAATAAAATAACATCATTTATTTATTTAAAATCTTTACATGCGTAGATTGATATGACGGGTTACAAAAACCAAAGCACAAATAAAAGAAAACATAATCCTTATAACTACTATTTAACTCCACAGACAAACAAAAATATAACAACAAAACAAAGTGTCTTTCCCTTTTCTTCTTGTGAGATTCAAAAGAAGGGACCTTAGAAAACCCTGTACTATAGGCCGACCGTTTAACTCGCGTATCGCCTGCGCGGTAAGAAGGGAGCGAGGGCGGGTAACGCTACACACGGAGCCAATAATCCTAAGATTAATCTCGAGATAGACATTGTTGGTAAATAATAAAATAATAGGTATCTTTTTTTAAGTATTTATTTTTAAGTTTTACAAATATTTTATTAATAGCTTCTTAGGTACAAAAGCATAAAAACAATAATTAACTCTGTTTAAGAAATATTTAATCACAGGTAATATGTAGTTGTATAGACTACTCATCACTAATATCCATATCGCTTAAATCATCATCACTGTCTGTGTAGCTTGAGGAGTCAGAATCTTGCAAATTAATAATAAATCGGTCCATCTCTTCATCAACGATACGATCGTGCAGACAATATTCATTTTCAATAGTTTGTACATGTTTATCGCAGTTAACCCATTTATCTACAGAGAATTCGGCAAATAACTGTTCCAATGTATTTTTCTCTTTGTCTAAATTAGAATCAATTTCAATTTTTGCGAGCTGTCCTTTGATATCCCCCCAAACTAATTCGATTGGGTTCAAGTCTGGGTGATATGGAGGCAGTCGTAAGACTTCATGACCTGCCGCCTTTAAAATTTCATCTATTTTGTAAATATTTTCTGTCGCGTGTTGTTTAATTAAATTCAATAAATCACATTTTCTTAAAGACGTATCAAATTCAACATTGTGTCTTTGCAGCCAGGTCTGCATGATGGCTTTTGTGGATGTCATTGTAGGCTTTTTATCCTCTTGTACCGAGTGGTATGCGGCATTATCCATAACAATAACTGACCTTGGCGGTAAATTTGGCAATAGCTTTTCTCTAGTCCATTTGCTGAAGTTTAAAAAATTCATATCGCTATGATAATCTCCGGTTTTGCTTTTGGATTTAAAAATTAAAAGAGCTCCATCGATAAATCCGGCTTGTCCACCAGCATGTACTATAATTAAACGTGGCCCTTTGCCAATATGCGACAGCACCCCTCGTTCTTCATTGGATTGCCAACAAGCCGGTACATTTAATGACGAATTGACATATGTTTCATCGAGGTAAACAATGTTTTTTTGATCTCTTCTGTGCTTCTTTATCGCATTAAGATAACGCCACCGCCACGATACGATGTTTGGTTGTTCAATCAGTAATTTTCTTTTTGATTGACATTTCTTAAATCTAAAGCCAAGTTTATGAATCAATGTTCTCAAATATTCTCGGCCACAATTTAAAATTCCTTCTTCTTTGAGTTTCGCATTCAAAATTTTTAATGTAGGAACCTTCTTATAAACCGTATAAAATTGAGTTATTTTTCTTCTAACAACGCCCTCTGTAAAACTGTCAACTTCAATTTTTTTCTTTCGGATCTGTTTATTTATTTTTGGTGATTTAAAATTTACATTATTTTGTTCATCTTTTAGTTCATTTCCTTCTTTTATTATTTTACATATGGTAGTCACCGAGAGTCTTGTAGCTTTAGCAACAAGTTTGTTTAGGTTTACGTCTTCAAGATACTCTGTAGAATTATGATCTTGTTTTCTGGCTTTAAAAAAGGAATATACATTGTATGCTATTTGTTTAGCTTGCTTGTTAATTTTGTTCGCAAAACTGCTAGAGCGATTCATCTTGAGATTTATCTTGGCAAGTCGTATACCTTGTTCGTGTAAGTCCAAGCGTCCGTAACAAAAATACCAACCGCGCGCTGCAAGCTCAGCCAGCGCACTGTCTCACCTGACGTAAGCTCTCTGCTCCGCGCACCCCTTTCACCCACCCGCTAACATCTTCCCCCGCTCCCTTCTTACCGCGCAGGCGATACGCGAGTTAAACGGTCGGCCTATAATTCGCTGTGGTACTAGTAAGCCAATTTGCTCCCACCACTAGAATAGAGCCAATCTCTCAAGTCGTAAGTAAATAACATTTAATTATTAGTATAATAGAGAACATAAATGTAATCTACTCTACAAAAGCGACCATTAGACCAGACAAAACATAGACATAAATAAATTAATCTAAAATGAATGCATACTCACAGCATGATCCGATAGCCAATTAATATAATCTGTAGCAATATCAACATGATTACACAAGTCTTCAATGTAGAAACATTCGGCAGGTATTTTGGGCTTCTTGGGGTTAGCGAAATTTATTTTGTTCAAAGACGATAGCGTATCAAGGATCTGTATTAAACTATGACTAAAATAAATTCTCTGTAAAAAAATAAAAAACGTAATTTAATTTTCCATGTTGTGGGTATCTCAGAATTCTCGCTTTTCTCTTAAAACGAAAACTTTTTCTCTAACTACTAAAATGTCCTTCCATAAAATATATTTTTCAAACTTGACATAAAACCCTATTGCAACCAGTTTTGATAAGAGGAAGTCATTTATCTAGCCCTCTAGACATTGAAATCAGATCATAACAGCCATTTAATGTCCCACTGCAGGGACGGGTCTCTTCCCATGACGGAGGGATACTTGGCCTACTAATGCCACGCTGGCCTGACGGATTGGTATAGGATTTAATTTCAAGTTTTCCTTCTTTTTATTTCGTAAAGATAATATTCACCGATAGTCCCTTAGTCGGTTTTTACGACACCCATGGGATGAGATGGGGTGGTGCTATATTGTATTCTTACTCCGTCACCACAGGGAGACATTGAAATACTAATGAAATAATATCAATGTAATTTGATTAATACTTAGTGTAGGACTACTTTGCTGCAGGCAGCCCGCGCAGATGGCGGAGACATCTATTACAAAAGTCGTTTGTCGAATTATTCGTTGGCCGCTGGTCGCTAGCGTGCGCATAATGTCAAAGAACAATTAGTTGGCCTCAGCGACGTGATCTCACGGCCTAGCCGCCTAATGCGCTCTTAGAAAAAGAATACAATGATAGAACCAGAATCTATATAATCAGACATATTACCGTACCTTATTAGTGACAACAGCAGGTTGACGTAGTTCAAATACAATAACACTTTTAAATATATCAACAAGCATTTCAAAATACTCCGCGGTTTGAGCCTCCCACCATAGATTCACTAGCCTTTGAGCTTGAGCTGTTAAATTGTTGAACGCTTCTGCGAAAGGGCCCTGTGAATAAAGAATATTTTTCTCCTTAGAAGAAAGCTATATCGGAAGCTTCCCTGTGTCATGGCAGAACAAAGAGGTTTTGATTAAATAAGGGTTTATAAGGAGAGCATTAAAGTTTTTTATTCAGCTGTTGCCAGCGACTTGATTCCGGTTAGTTTATTAAAGTAGTTAAAATTTTTATTTGCTACGGGACCCTAATTTACATTTTGTAGAAGAGCAGCCTGAATGCATATATAATATAGAGTTGGAAGGTAGTTTATGAAGACAAGAGGAAAATTATCTAGTATATAAAAATAAGTCGGGTTTTCCTTCCTGACGCTATAACTCCAGAACGCATGAACCGGTTTTGCATTCGTTGGAAAGGTCTTGGGCTCCGTGAGGTTTATAGCAAAGAAAATTCAGGAAAAAGTTCAACAGAAAAGCGGGAAGGTAAGGCCCGTGCGAAGCCGGGATGGGCCTCTAGAAGATAATCAGATCGATAATAAACCAAATTCGGCACCAATGCATAAGGACTTGGGGAAGTTCCTAGTATGTACTAGAAGGCCAGCTAACAATATAGTGTGAGTTAAAGGTAGAAACCTACCTGTAATTCAACATGTCGTCTTGGATTACGCATCTCATGATACAATGGTAAGACGAGAAATATTCTAAGCGCTTCCGCATCCGGTGGAGATACTTTTACTTTTTTTATAACGTTCTCCGTTAGATTATTGAAAATCTGAAATGTAAAGGACATCAAAATTAAAGAAGCATTGCTTAAAATATAATCTAGTTTTTGTTTTTGTTAAAAGTACTTTGAAAAGTTGTATATGAGTTTTGTTACAAAATTAATAGCAATACAATAATATGATGACAAAAATCAAGAATATTTACTTTCAAATGTTATTTAAAGTAGACCTTTTCGATTCAATTAAAAAAATAAATCAATTGAAATTACGTTAATAGTACTCACAAGCTCCTTAATAGTAGTATTTTCAAATCTGCTAACTAATGTGAAAGCCTCCTCTGCTTTCCTCAAGTCAACTCCTGGCACTTTAGTATTACAGCCAAAATGACCATCGCCGGGGGCTAAGAAAGAACTATTCACGCAGGCCAACGAACCAAATGCTGTCTCAAGATATGTTAGCAAATCCTGTAAATTAAATACAATATTATCGAACCCTGATAGAGATAATCAAAGTTCGGATAGAAATCATTTGTAACGAAAACGAAAGGGCTAAGTAGGAGCAGTGTAGTATTGCAAATTATTGTGTTATTGCTATTGTTTGGGTGTTCCTATGTACATCTTGTTCGTATTTCCAACTACATAATTATGTAAATATAAAAAATAAGTACCTAAAGAATGTATCTAGGATAAACACCTCAGTGGAAACCAAAACATATTTTTAAGACTTGTCAAGTAATTTCAGCAATAACTTATATAAGGACTCCTACTTAACCCTGTACTCAATGCTCATTCGCTTATTTATTACAGCACAAGAATGATGAAAGACGAAAGAATGATCAAAAATTGAGGAAAAATAAATAAACATACCTGATTAACGACGTCCTCATCTTTTAAACCTTCGCAAGCTGTTAACTTGGGTATTGTCAAAGAAAGTATCTGTTTCGTATGATCTGGAGAACGGTAGTCAACTTGTCCCTTTTCTGATGCCAGCACTAAGAAGCTATGATCGCCACCCGCAAATACTTTAAGGGGACCCTTTAAAGCATCTTGAGGGAACTGTAAAAGAAATGTTTACTTTTTTATTCGTGTTAAATAATTAAGTATTAACAACAACTAGTACATATCATGAGGCAAAACAGAACATTTCAATTGACTTGCTTAATTAAAACATTGATAGGTACTAGCTGCTGAATTTTATTCTATGATTCCATGCACGAAATAAGAATCGCAGTCATGGTGATCAGCTTTGAACTTATGAGTTATACATTAATTTAGAATCATGTAGGTACCCCGACACCACCTCAGTATTATTTAAACATTGGTTAGGTTAGGTTATTATTAGCAAGATTGATTAAGGTATTCTTAATATACATGCAATGATTAAAGGACGGCCGTGAGTCCGGTTATTGGACTAGGAATTTGTGTTAAAACAATACTTAAGTAGTGGTTGAGCCCTCGTTGAACATCAAAGTAGGAAGTAAACAAATGTATAAATTTAAAAATTTTCTTCAAATAAGTTTCCGTAATAGGAATTACCTAGTTCTTTATATTTTAGAAAACATAATTTAATTTAACATTAGCCTCTCATCTGACTGCAATTAAATTATATTTTTACGTCGAGGTAACACAACAAACTTGCATGGTTTACAGTAAGCAATGGTTCAGCCAAATGAACGTTATCACACTTGCAATTTTACAATATGAAAATTTAAAAAAGAGGAAAGAGAAGTAAGTAGACAGATTTTGTATGGAGTAGGAGAGCATCATTACTTATCAATATAATCATATCAACGAATTGAAGTAATTTCCTCGCCAGTGGTAAATAATTTAGCCTGGCGTGTGAAGAGTTTTGGTATCTGCACTCTTATGACGCCCTTAAGAAAGGATATGATAGTAATGTTGTACCGTTCAATTATCAGTTAAACAGCTGCTGCTTACGCGTTGTTACGGGCTTTAATTAAGACTCATTAAAGTAGTCAAATGTTGCCAGTGTGATTAAGTCCGGCTTTACTACATACTACTAGTTATGGTATACTAAAAGCTAATGAAAACTACTAAATGTTGTCTCGACATATAACTAAATTCCCTTAATAAAATTTGCATTCTAATTTATGAAACCTACAAAATATGTACCAATAAATATAAGTTATAAAATGTATAAGTACTAATATATGTAGGTTCCATTACAAATAAAATATAAGCATACTGAATAATATTATGTACATAATTGATGTTATATACATGAATATTTATTAATAAAACATTCAGATGACTCAACATTTAATTTGGAACCGCCCGCGGTGCTAGTGCGATTGAACTTCACCGAACTGTCCACCTTCGGTTTCTTCACAGGCTAAACAACAATTTTTAATATTAATTATGGACAATGCTTAAGTATATAACAAAACTATGCACTTATAAGTCACTGTTTAATATATAAAAATAATAATAATTTGAGACTTTTATAAATAATGTGATAGAAAGTAACCAATAAAGTTTTTTTAACTTCATTGATAATTACAGAAGTAATAAACTAAAATAGAATCACCTAACTACAAAATTATAAAAGAGCAAATGATATTTCTAAACTAATGACAAAAGAAAGATTGCAAAAATCAATTTTTAGAAGTAATAAATATTTACCTCATTAATATCTGGATTTTCGTTCTGTATCGAAAAGAATAAAATAACTTATTGATTGGAATACTTTGAAAACGTCGTTATAAAAATAGCCCAATAAGCAAACCTCAAAATTTATAAGCAACTTCAAAATACTTTCTATGAGCAACTTTGATGATAAACAAATAGCTGGCTACTTTTTTTTGCCAAAGCTACAAACCTGTAACTATTTTGTTTATATTTTTTACCTTGTTAATTTCCTAAAATTTGTAGAGGGGCCTTATTGGACTAACGTACAGTTATGATAAAACGTGGACACTATAGGTGTAAACAGAATACAATACATACGTGACATATCAAATTATCCAGTAACCACTATGAATCCAATGACCGGTAAATTGTGCGATTCATTTAACCAGTGACCGGTAAATTGTGCGATTCACTCAACCAGTGTCTGGTAAGTTGTGCGATTCATTAAACCAGTGTCCGGTAAATCGTGCGATTTACTTAAATTTTTTAAAGACCTACACGCACACCTAGAACGCACTGTAGTTAGTTGAAAATGGATGTGCAGACACGATTTATGTGATGTCTACTTTTTTAATAGAAGCTGATATCACGCTATGAGTTTTCTATCTCTTCATTATCGATAACAGTTAACCATAAAAGCTCTTTACAAAACACCAAATAATTTATGTTACTTTTCTTTATTGGATGTTGCTTTATTGGATGTGTAAATGAGTTTTACAATTGACTGGAGCATAAGCAAATGTTTCACACAACCAACTTCAAGCTATACAACTCGGATGATTATTTTAGTAGCGATTAACTCTTTATAAGGGCGCTATTAGACTAATCGTTCGATGGCAGAATGGTTTAGTCGATGCGATTAATGTGACAGAAATTATCGATCGACATCGACTAACACATTATGCCATGGATCGACGATGGATCGATTGGTCTAATAGCACCCTAATACATAATGTTAAGTAGTCTCACCGGCGCCTCGTCATGAGGCGTGAGGTTAATGGGCGTGGGCACGAGTGCTAGCGCCATGTGTGGGCAGCCCAGCTGTCCGCGCGCGCCGTACCCGCACGCCAGGATACGTGCGCCCACACGACATAGCACGTGACGTCGTCCGCACGCCACTTGGCTCACTGTGCTACCCATTAGTTCCATTATCTAAAACCGTAATTAAAAATGTTGGTAAACGAATTTAGTTTTTTACTGGTTGAAAAGCACAATAAGCTGCCGTCCTAAGGGACTATGTTAGTCAAAGATAAGTTAGTCACAAGTTTTCACGAGGGCATATTTCTAACTTTGAACTTTTACTTACATCCATCCATTTTTACTACCATCATCTCATCAGCCAATGGACGTCTACTGCTGGATATACTTACATACTTAAATTTTTATGATAATATTTAGTTTTTCCTTAAATTCAGGTACGTTATGTGACTTTATACTGTTTCATTAGCCACAGTTAAACTGTGCTAATGTTTAGCGCAGTAACTGTAAAACATGCTATGGAAAAAACGTAAATACAGACAGTAAACTAACAAAAATTGAAAACTATATGGACAGTTAAAAACAGAGTACCTAGTATGCTAATGTAAAAGTAGGTGAATGCAGTACACCTTACCTTTCTAGGGACAAGTTCGTCTTTAGTAGTGCCATGACCTGTTTGCCCGTATTCTCCAGTACCACATGTAAAGACGCCTCCGTCTAATGTTAGGAACACTGTGAAGTCTTCACCGCATGCTATATGACATACCTAAGAACAAAGTTAGAACTTATTAATAAACTATAATTTTAAAGTGAAATATCAGTAATTATGCGTTTTTAAGTAAGTAAAGCCTACGATAGAGACTACGATAAATAATATGATTACCAGAAAATAATTGTACTTAGTTAATAAAATAAGGTCCTTATAATCTTTAAAGATTTTTTTTATGGTTTGTCAATACTATAAAAAAACTATACAATAAAAATCATTGCAACATTATGAATTGAAACCTCTTCTTTTATGGAAACAAGCATAGTTGATTAAATCTTGTTACGTTAAGAGACCTACGCAATGACTCTCTTACAATGGAGGAATAGTCCACTATGAGATAGAAACCCTCAAAAATTGTTGATTATAACTTCCTCCCATTTAAATTCTTCTAATTCTAAATTCCAAACAATTCGCAACAAACTGAAGTTTTACCTTAACATTTCTTAAAGTTTTCAAATGATAGGGGTAACATTTATTCTCTCTATCTGGCAGTCCAAGTTGACCATGCGTATTCTTACCCCAGCCAAACACAGCACCTGATCTAAAAAATAAAGAAGAACGCGTTTTAAAAACTTTTAATCATATTTACCAAGTAAACCATATCTTATTAATGATTACAATAAACTATGATAGTCGTAGATAGGAAACGTACCCGCCGAGACGGCTCGAGTAATGTCGAGTCTAAAACCGTGGGTTTTAGTCGGTAAACCGTATTTCCATCTTTCGGGACTCCGACACACCTTGGCCAAAGGCGGGTAGACGGCCTTATAAAGGTTTCCCAAGCCAAAAAAAAGATAGGAAACGTATGGGGCCACGCTTAAACCTCTACCTTATTGTACATTCAAGTCAAACGAAATATCCAGCTGCTGAGCGTGGCACCTTGTCAATACTTTAATAATGGTTGGATAACCCGCACCATTCGACAATCGATATTCAGTGAATATGGATCTAACCACGAATGCTTCTGTCTTTGGTCTCTGTGTCACATGTTACTGGCATTCGACGTTGGCTAATGCATTTTGGCGAGCTCTTCCGCCAGGTCACTTGAGAATTTTTGAAAGAGCGCCTTGCTAGAACCTTTTTTTATTGTTTACCGCCTTTTTTCCTAATAAGCCACGAGGTATACTGCATGTCTCTAAGTAAGCTACACAATATACATTACAGTGTAACGATTGCGGATTGCAGTTATAAACAATCCGTAATCACTTAAATAACAAAACATTAGGTACAGTCACGAGCAATAATATGTACACATTTTCAAATTTTCTAAACTATCTGCACGTTTATCTAGACATTACAATATCAAAATGAATTCGTAATTTAGAAGAGGTTCCGTACAGTTTTGAATTAATCTTCGAATTTTCAATTTTGGATTGGCAGAACTTTAGATAACTGGTTTACAAAATGCGAAAATGTGTACATATTATTGCTCGTGACTGTACCTACACCTCAGTTTATCAACTGAAATATGGAAATATTTTATCAAACCACAAAATGATAATATTATGACCAATTTAATTTGTAGATAGCAAAAACACGTAAGTTAGTCACACGTTACCCAGTTGTGAAAATTTTTAAGTTTAATGAAATAACATAATTTTTAGCACATCAGCATAAAAATTCTGGAATTATATCAGCCACGGGGGTAAAATGAGAAGAATATAACGTCGTAACAAAATATGGATCTAGTCAGCTACAGACACAACTCACAGCCAAGCCGCTGTTTACTATTAAAATATTCAACTCGTAATCGTATCTCGTAAGCGCAGGGTGGGGAGACCCCTCACACGGTAGACCGACGACCTAGTTAGGACGGCGGGAAACTGATGGATGAGGGAGGCACAGGATCGCACAAGGTGGCAATACTTGGAGGAGGCCTATGTCCAGCAGTGGTCGTCGATTGGCTAATATTATAATGATGAATCGTAAAGGTATAAAGAGTAAAATAATATGCTAGGTTGCTAAGATGATTGTACACTAAACTTTTTACAAAAATGGTTCATTAATAAAAGTGTTAACTATTTTATTTTGTTCTCCATATCTATGGATAACAAAATGAAATGCCATCTGATATAGTACTTATTATATAAAATAATACATATAAACATTCATTCCTAAACAAAGGTCGGGCCTTATCAAAAGACAAGTCCATAATCCATTTTGCCTTTAAACACAATGCTTATGCTACCTTCTTAACCAACTTACACAACATTCACGAGAAATAAAGAGTCACATTATGAGTGCGCTTCGTATTCGTAATAAGTAAATGCATTATTTAAAAAAAATACAATTTCTTTGTATATTGATAATACCTTCAAGACTTTGTTCAAGGCCTTTTTTCGTCCTCAAGAACAAAGTTTTTATTTTGTAATTTGTTAACAGTGTCTAGGTAGCCTATAGGTACACTATAGGCTAACAAAACCTATACACTGTTAACTTATTTCTTCGATTTTTAACCAACCATAATGTATAAATAATTTAATGTAATGTGGTTAACCAACCTAGTAGATAACTAAACCCATTTCCTCACAGTATTGATATCGAGCATCCATGTTATTTAATGTGCTGTATTGTACAGTAAACTTGCAATAGAAATCGGTACCTTTGTTCAATTGTCCGTGTTCAATACATTGATACATATATTTAATGTTCACCTATGAGGCATGAGATAGCAATTATTACTAAATAAACATTACTTACTTAGATAAGGCGAAAGTATGATTACTACCACACGCTATCAATGAAATAGGAACTCCGATTAGTGAAGTAAGTGCTTGTGGGACCATTTCCTTGTTTGTCATCGTTCCTAAGCCACATTGACCATAAATATTTGCTCCCCAAGAAAATAAATCGCCATCTAAAAATAATCGAAAATTTAGTAAGTAATTAAATTAAATGCCGCACCTCGGCGGTCGCATTAGTAGCTGGCGTGCATAAGGTTACGAGTTAGAATTCCACGCAAGACAAATATTTGTCGTATAATTGTTTGTGTGATTAACAAATCATTGCCTTTAGCCTGCATTTTCTTTATTTCCGTTAATTTCATGTCTGTAAAAGTACTCCCGACACAGGGCCTGATCCCGATTGCGGAAATTGTTGAGTAAGATCGCGTTACTTCTGCTGCACACGATTTAATATAAAAATCGCCTTTCGTTCGTACCATGAAAAATGAATTGCCTGTGAACTGACACCCACAATCAATCACGGCTGAATTGAGTTTGTGGGAGGGAGGCGCCGGTAAAAATCAGCGTCGGCACGGCACATGTTGAAGGGAATGGATAACGCAATAGTAGTTGGACTTCGTAAAATATTTAGAATAAATAAATACTACACAAGTCTGGACTTCGTAAAATATTAATTCTAAATATTTTACAAGTAGGTATTAATCATTTATGAACTTTTATAATAACATTTAAGAAGATTATAAAAATTAAATTATATCTCTCGCCCTGGCCGTGGCTTCTAAATAATTGCTAAATTTATACAAAAGAGTTTAATTACTATTTTGTTATGGCTACACATATGGAACCTCCTTTTATTACAATTCAATAAAATACTTACTATTAGTCAAAGCTACAGAATGATAAGCGCCACATGCAACTTGTATAACATTTCTTGTAGCAAGCGTTTTCACAAATTTAGGTTTGTCTTGGGCATGCGCTCCTAGATTGCTTCCTAATTGTCCCATACTGTCTGAGCCCCAGCTGAACACTTGTCCCCACTCGTCCAGTGCCATGGAATGTTGTATACCACATGCTATGCTGGTTATGGTATTGTCTTTAAATGTCTCTACTAAACCTGAAAATTAACATAATTTGGAATACATTCTTCAAATAACAAAAAAAAAACAAGTAGATTGGTTGTCAATGTACAGATCTATCTTACAACTTACGGTATCTCTATTCTTACAACATCGCAGAGATAAAAAACCCTCTAGAGGATTACTTATGACATTCCAGAGGTGGTACAGGTGCAGGACTGTTATTTATCACAATAAATAAATGTTACATAAATTGGATTACAAATAAGGAAGTATCTTAATTTCAATGTTTTTTTTGGTAAAAGTACTATACATAAATGTATACTAATGAATCCTTATTGAATTCCTTTGGTCACATTTTCAGGACACCTAAAGGGAATGGTTATGGTTTGTTGCAAGAAAGAGCTGAGTTTTTATTACATGACTATCAAATAGCAGATAAGACCAAACATTTTATCCTCAGAACATTCTGGCAAATACCACACCACACACAATTAATAAATATTGCACAACAAAATATAGTGTTTCAACTAAACAATGCACAACATGTTTGCCTGTAACCTACATACAACTAAATAGAACAAGACTATCATATTTCCTAAACCAGATACTTTCCAATTCTGTCTGATGCAATAAATAAAATTAAAAATAATAATAATAACAGTATTTCTGTTACACTATTAAAAATACTATTTGAATAAAATGCAAATACTACTTAAGAATTTGTTATGGGTATGTTAAGATGTAAAACAGCTGACATTCAAGATTAAGTTTGCTTACCAGGAGATTTTCCATCTTTATTTTCAGTGTGTCTGCCTAACTGCCCCACATCATTGTTTCCACATGAGTAAAGGTGACCATTGTTTGTCAAGTACAATGTATGAAACTCCCCAGCTGCAACAATTTTTATGTGACTGCTTTCTTTCCATTTTGATAAAGTTGGCTTAATTACCTGTTTAAGATCAAAAATAATAAAAAAATATAAACTGAAATTGAGAGTAAAAATATACTAAACCATTCAAAACCAAAAATTTCTAAAAAGAACATCAGAAATATCATAACAAAATTAGTTATTTAGTAAACAGAAAATACTAACATAATTGTATAAAAATTAAAAGGAAAATAATATAGCAAAGTAAATAACACTTTTATGTAATTCTTACCAAATCAAGATTATCTGTTGCCTCTATACACAATTCATGATGAGTCGCATTACCCCAACAAAACATTTTGGTAATTATTTTTCAATGACTTTTAATTTCACAATACAACTTAAATTATAACCTCTACTTCCGATCCAGATCAGTCTGATTAAGAGGTAGTTGTTACTATAAAATATTTAAGCCGGTTTTTTTACACAGTTAATTTTATTTGTAACATAGTGGATAAAAATAATAAAAAGGCATAATTCAAAAAATCGAGAACAATCCTTCAACTTTGAACTGTCAGTTTAGCTGTCATTGTAACAAGCTGTCAATGATGACAAATTAACTATAGTTTTCATAGTTTGAAAGGTAAACAGTTAGCCAAAGATTTGTTGTTATACTACCATGAAGCTTATGGCATCGATGTTATTTTATTATGACTTTTCCAAAATTACATTTTGATAACCTTGGCATTTATTTCGCTTCGTTAATTTGTCATTATCCTATAATTATGCATGCACAGTCTTACAAACAAAATGTGGTATAAATAGAGTGAAAAAGTGTCTCAGACACAGTCAAAGACCAAATAGAGCACTGCTAATACCTTTAGGCAGGTTCCTCCTAATACCAACCAGACTACCTTGACTCTCTATAAAATATTTTGGACGAAATTACGATAGAAAATAGTACCCAAGACTATTCTTGACTTTATTACAGCATTAAATAAAAATAAATAATCCTCACACATTCACACAGCGCCACCTAGTCGCAAACTAAGCAAAGCTTGTACTATGGGACAACGGATAAACATACTTAGGTACGTTTTTTTGTAAATACACACATATTATAACAAAACACTCAGACCAATGCAAACAATCATGTTCATAAATATTATATAAACGGGATATTAACGCGCATTTAATTTACCTTTATTTTACTTGACGTTTCAACCTGTGCCAAAACGTCAATTAAAATAAAGGTAAATTAAATGCGCGTTAATATCCCGTTTATATAATATTTATAATAATGAAACGCGATAGTTTAAAAGTTACAATCATGTTCATGCCAAAATTTTACTATTAGTTTATTTAAATGTCGTGGATTGATGTTACTTCCGACAACTCACAGCGCCATCTATCGATCCAATACACAATTAAGTATCATGTGAACGGAAACGCAAGCGCCCTTTCGCTTCCTTGGACACGATCGTCGGTAGCGGGGATGCCGCGAGGACGGACGGGGAGACCGAGCGCAAGCTCAGTCTAGTTCGAAGAGCCGTGGCAGACGCACAGTGCCAACGCGCGTGTTTGTTTCTATTCAAGTGATTGTAAACTCTACTTTAACTAAAGTCAGTTTCAATTAAATTGAAATCATATTTCGTTAGAATGCGTGTCGTGTTTCGTTTAGTTAAAATAGTGTCAAAATGTGAAGGAGACGTAATGCTTTGCACTTTGGCCGCCCTCGATGCGACTTATATAAATACAAAAAGTGCAAGAATAAAAAGTTGCTAAAAAATAATTCTTTAATGGGTGATAAGAGACACAAAGATTTGCATTGGCCGGGAATCGAACCCGAGACCTCTGCCGTAACAGTCATGTAATATACCGACTGCGCCACAGAGGTCGTCATTTTGCATTGGTAGAATTTTACTAATTTCGACTACGTCAGGGGTCATAAACATTTTGAATAAAAGGGACTGCATGAATACGTGGGTACTTTTTTTTGTCACTAATTAGTAATTAAATATGCTTTATTAGTATTGTACATTAAAAGAATTTATATTATATGGCTTTAGAAACTGGTATCCTTTTTTCCATATCAAGCCATTGGTCTATGGCATGGATCTAGTTTTATTATACCTACTAACAGTTATAAATGTAAAAATACATCAACAGATTTCGTTGTATAATCAGTTGAAGTTACTGGAGTCGTTTAAAGATAAAATTTTAATAACGAAAGACAAGGAATAATTAAATAATAAAATTAAATACAAAAAAAAATACAAAATAAATGTACATATATAAGCTTCAATGTCTGAATTTATTAAACAACTATGCCTAATAACAGTAACTACGAGTTGGTATTATGTTAGATAAATCATAATTTAGAATACCTTTTCTATAGTAGTTAACAAGAACATTTAAAACAAGAAAGGGTTTACCTTTAGTTTTATCCAAGCTTAAAATCATGGATAAAAAATTAACCCCCCTTACTTATAAAAGTCTCCAAAATTTTATCACTGGTTAGCGAGTTTATTGTTAGCAAAACCAACCATAAGCCAAACAAAACCGTAAAAATTTAAGCTAATCAATTGAGTAAAATTTTAGTTGCGTTTATGAGTAAGGGGGTAAAATGCTTATTTACACTACACGCTTTCAAGGGACCCTAACCCTAACTGAACTATAACCTAATAAGACTGAGGAAGTTAGGGTCCCTAATTAGGGTGACCAGGTCGACCCGATCTCCCTTGCTCCCTAATGCCCGATTTACACATCGACAAGTACAGTAGCGAGTTAAGTAGTATTTTAAGATTAAGTTGATTTAAATAGAGTTCCATCCTATTTTTTGGCGAGTTAAGTACGAAGTAGCCCCCTCTCTCGCGTCTCGCCAACTTAACTTGCCAAAAAATAGGATGGAGATCTATTTAAATCAACTTAATCTTAAAATACTACTTAACTCGCTACTGTACTTGTCGATGTGTAAATCGGGCATAAGCGCCGTGCAGATCGGGTAGTGTAATAACGTTTAGGACGGTTAGGGAGCTCAGTTGCCAGTTGAAAAATAATAATTAGATTTAAAAATGTTATTATATTTATATTTAAAAATGTAAATTAATGTGAAAAATGTAAATAAAGAGATAATATAGCGTTTATCTCTCTAGACCTTCGCGTATTACCTGACTTAGGGCCCGAAACTTCGGGAAGTAGGGAAGATAGGGTACACGCCCACCCTATCTTTGGGTCCCTTAAAATAGTGTAGTGTAATAAGCGTTTAAGCATTCGCGGAGCGTACTTAATTAGGTACATCGAGCACAACGTAGGCCCTTAACGTTTGGGCTGTGGTTTGGGTCCCTTGAGGGTGTGCTACCATCTCTGCTTTGTTAGTAATACTAGTTTTATTAAATTGTGCAAAGAACAATGCTCAAAACGTCCCCATCTTGTAGCACTTTAAAACCTATGTTATTTGAAAGGCCTTAGTATTTTCATCATTTTATTGTATGACAGCAGATCTCAAATGTGTATCCGAAAAAAGTTATGACGACTTGAAGAAACCGAAATCAGTCACAATTATGTTGCTGTTTATTGTACTTTTTCGACATGATAGCTAACAAAATACATAGTTAACAGTGTAGAATATAAGAAAAATATGAAAAATTATTTATATTTATTATTACGCGCCGTATATGCCCAATGAACGTTTTTTTTTTTGTAAGCACGAGTAGTTTATCTCGCTGTGGGGCGAATGGCCCTCAACCTAAGACATTTAAGTGTCATGCCTCAGGGGCCCCTGTGGGGTACAAACCTCGGCCTGGACCGTCACCGACTAACAGGATGTGCGGAAATCACGCCCTGCAGGAGCGATTCCTGCCTCGGCGACGAGGACAGAACCGCGGACGTGTTGTTGTGACTTCGCGAGCCGTATGAGCTCCACGTTAAGCGATCGCGATTCTATGACCCGGCTCTTAGAGAGCATGTCTAGGTCTTCTAATTTTGGATATTCTAGAGGGGATGTACCCGGATGCCTCAACCACTAGTTAGTTGGGGTGTGTAGCAGCCGTTTCAAAGTAGCGACGGGAACAGAGTTTCATGTATTGCTGGATGGTCGGCAGCTCGAGGTCGATATGGAGATCCTCGTTACGCATGAACCACGGTGCTCCCGTCACTTTGCGCATGAACCTATTCTGAATTCTTTGTAACCTATGGATTCTGTGTGGCCTAAGGTGGGCGAAAACTACGCACGCGTATGTCATGATTGGCCTAATACAAGTCTCGTATATCTTAACTATATTGCGGAAAGTGCAGCCGTCCCATCACAAACAAGGCCCGCTTGCGAACCGTCGCTTATCGTCGAGTATGACTCCAAAGTATTTGGCTTTCATCGCCCAAGGGATCGGGGAGCCGATCATCTTGACTTTTGGTGTCTCTGGCGCGAGAGAGTTTTGTGGTTCCTTTTCTTGTAAAACATCAGCGCTTGGCGTTGATTGGCTTGGCTCTTTTCGGGGTTGACTGTTATCCTCCATTTCTGGAACCAATCGCTGAGGGCGTTGGACGCAGATTCACGAATAAAGAATCAAATAAATCCCGTCTAGTAACAATTTATCCGTTGGGTCATTGAGGCCATAAACGGGAGATTTAAACGTGATTTTAACATGTTCAGGTTTACAATGTGTGTGTGAAGACACAGACTTCCAAATTGCTAGAGCGATTCTCAATACATTCAGGGAGCCTTTTCATGGCAGTGTCTATGAGACTTCGTTGAACGAATTCATCGTAGAATTCACGTCAACAATAATTTGGGTAATTACGTTACAGGCAGTGGGCTACGTTCAGAACATTGACTGGAGTCCATAAATATGCTGTTCCCTGAATTGTCAAACGGGGATATTATTTTGTTTAGTTTGGGGACATATCACACTTAAAACTACCAGCTTCCTACGTTAGCGAACATTTACGTGGCGGTGTCTGCAATATAGAAGTTTGTGCAACTCGAAGCCCAATTATGAACCAATACGGTATAAACACGGCAGATCGCACTCTTTGGAGAGGTCTAATTTTATCCATACATAGGTCAAATGCGACCTATTACACGTATCTGGTTTTAAATAACACATGATATAAACGCCATTCAGGCATATTATTGTTCATGTTTAACTGCTATGAGAATAGTTGGTGCCTGCGCGCATGTCGTCAGTATCGTGTGGTACTTTGGTATTGGAAGGCATTTAGACAATTTCACTGGGCCAGCCAGTGCCTGGGACAATACTGTAATAGACACTGAAAATACTGATTCATGTTATAATAAAAAGTTGCGATTATGAAGGTATTTTTATTTGAAAACTTCTAAAAACCATCCATGGCCACTTTACAAAAAGGCGGGAGTCATTTCAAAGCTCAGAATAAGTTCATCCCACAGTATTAACTAAAATAAAAAAAAAAACATGAACAATAATTTAATTATCATTGTGACTGATTTCGGTTTCTTCGAGTCGATATAACTTTTTTCGGATACACATAATTTAAGCTTTGCTGTCATACAATAAAATGGAGAGATGACTAACACCTTTCGATTAACATATATCTTAAAGTGCTACAAAGTGGGGACGGTGTCCATACATTTTTGAGCATTGTTCTTTGCAAGTATAGATTTTCAAAACGCCTTCTTTGTAGCAAAGTTGAGTTTTAAGATCGTAAGAGAAGATTATAACTTAAGTAATAAAAAACCAATAAACAAAAATATGTAATAATTAATCGATTTATTACTTTTACATCTTTCAACTTTGTTTGAACTATAATGTTATGATTACTAAATGTTCAATGTGTGCGTGGAAAGATGTCACACACATTCAAATTTTTAACATAAAAGTACTACTTTTAACGAAGAGATGGCAGCATTGGCGCACTATAGATTATAAAAATAATAAGTAGTTGTAGATAGGTAGATAGACGGGACGTAGTTCTGGTTCGGCCATATTTGTTATTGTGCTGATGGGGATTTATTTAGATCGTTTGATTTCAAATTAGAAAGTTTCTCTGTGATGTATTTTATTTCATTACATCCTCCTTTTGAAAGATTATTCTTAGTGACGTAATATTTTCGCATTAATATAGAGTTATGTTCATATAGTGATTGTGGATACCCCCTGTGGTAATTCGCTGAAGTATTCCAGCGAATTTCATTGAGAGATTATTTTATTTATATCTCACTAAAGTGGCGGGGGCATCAAATAATAATGGAAAAGGGGGACGGCAAGCTCCCCCGGTTGACGTGGGATCACCTCTACTCGATTGGGAAGAGGCAGACCATTTCAGTTTTGAGGACTCGGAACGGTTTGAAGAGGATTCCTTGTGCAGTTGGAGTTCGGAACCCGAAAGCCTGTGCAATAATTGGCGAGGCTGGAGACGTCCCAATCTTCAAAACTCTTTCGGAAATCGTTCTACAAAAAAGTCCATTCAAGGTAACTCTATACAGCTGATTCTTTGTTTCGAACGTTCGAAACGGTGACAGTGGTATTTATTTACGAATCATGCATCGTTAATGGAATTTGTCTTTATTTTAAGTAATAAAATATCGATATTTTCCTAAATATATTATACTTTCATTTAAAAACTTAATGTTTTGATATATAGATAATGATTGAGTTCATTGTTCAACAAAGAACAGGTGCTTGAAGTCATTTACCTCTGAGTGAACTGAACAGTTAATAATACTCTTGGTATTAAATCCCTGCCTTTTATGTAGGTGTTTGTATATTATTATGTGACAGATTTTCCTCAAACCAATATTATTTTGTTTTAGTAATTGGAAAGTTTTTGATCCTTCTTACTTTCACAACTTTCACTGAATTATTGTAGATCAAATATATGCACTTGTGCTTTATTACATAAAAAGTTGTCATAGTCATAAACTTTTACCTAGAAATTATACTTTTTACATAATCCTTATTTCATTATTTATGTATTTTTAAATATTTATGTTAGTAATAACTGCAATAATTGTTTTTTAAATTATCATTTTAATTAAGTAGAATTAAGGCATAACTTAATATTGTATGAACTATGAATGGAGATGAAGAACAAAGTATTATTTTCAGAAAAGACAGTCTCTTCTTTGAGTGAATTAGCAGCAAAATGTGTCGCTTCTCATATACCATTCGAACTAGTTGAGCATGTTTATCCACCTGTGCCGGAACAACTACAACTCCAGATTGCTTTCTGGAGTTTCCCAGACAGTGAAGATGATATCAGATTGTATTCATGCCTTGCTAATGGCTCAGCTGATGAGTTTCAGAAAGGAGAACATTTGTTTAGGGATAGAGCAGTCAAAGATGTGTTACAAATTGGTAAGTTTACAAAAAACATAAATATTTATATCTCAAATGAATATTACATAACAATAAATAAAACATGTCACTACAAAGTGAATAAAATGCTGATTTTGCTAGATATTATGGATGTGGTGTAATAAAATTACTTTTACTGATTCAATATCTATTATGTGAACTAGGTCACCAATGGCTCTGGTTACAAAATCAAAATATGTAGTTTTTATTGGGTTGGTTGAGCTTAATATAAATTACAAATAAATAAAAAACACAAACTGGCTAAGGAAATACTTATTAAACAACAAAGAATTTTCATAAGTTAAATTAATTGACTACTATATTCTCTAAATTTTTTATCCTAAGGTGCTAAAACATACTTTTCAATATAGGAAAGTACTATTTTCAAACACTATTACATTATATAAAAGTACTATTTTGAAACAATATTGCATTATATAAAAGTAGTTATATTATAATCCATTCTCTTTGTACTATGTACTGTAATTTTTGTTCCTAGGATTCCATTTATCAGCTACAGTGGTTGTACTTAGCATGCCCCGAGCTCAATTCAATGTGGCAGTGACATTTGACAGACAAAGAATATCGTCATGTAATTGTACATGTTCATCGACTGCACATTGGTGTTCACACATTGTTGCTGTCTGTCTCTACCGAATACACTTAGTAAGTATTATAATACCTACTTTTTACTTTACATAACTCTTAAACTATAGAATCACATGATATAAATATTATCAAGTATCTTGACACCATGGTTAGTGTAACCTGTGCTGAAACAATTCAGCAAAATAAAGATGTATAGCATTACACCTTCATCTCCTTTTTACATATTAGTCATATTTATAAGTGTTATATATATAGGTCGCATAATTAACACATTCCTAATTAATTAAAAATCATTATTTTTTGTTATGGGAAACTTAGTTTAGATGGCATTAAATAACAACTTACACAATGGTGGGTTGATTATGGTTTACCCAGCAGGATTACCTATATTGAAATGTTTCATGTAACAGAAAAAAATGTTTTAATTATATTTTACATTTCGGATTTACCCAAATGCTGTGGGTTTTATGAGTTTTTTATTAACATATATGTTATTTGTTAGTTTTATGTTTAATGTAATAATATCTTTGATTTCAAATATAGCTAGCTAACTTTTTACAAGCTCTGCTTTAGTTTGGGACCAGTCAACATTGATAATTTATATTGTTATGTAATATTTTATCTATAAATAAATTTGATTTGAAATGAGTCGTGGTAGTCAGATCGACGATCAATGCAAAATATCATTTTTCAGCAAATAAAACATAAAAATATTGATTAAATCAATTTTGAATAAATCCGATTTTATGAAATTTTCCCTGAAGTATTCCGGTATTATTCCGTATTATTCAGAAGTTTTGCAACTATAGTTAGGACAATAACTTTTTCTGTACTTTATTGAACTCCACACCACACATAACAATAGAACATAATTCAACACGAAATTATCAAACTTTTTAGGCAACAGATTCACGACTGTACCTGAAATGCCTAGCACATGCAATTGGGATCAAGAACGACTATAACGAAAGGCTAGGTGTTATTCAAGAGTTTTTGACTGCTTTTAGACAGTTTTAGTTTTACGTCATCCTTTATTACTAATTCGAAATCTGAAGGCAAGATTATGCACATGACAAAAGTCTCGTAATAACGAAGATGAAACATGTCGAAATAAAGCAATTAAGGACTTGAAAACTAGTGTCCGACCGAAACTTGTTTTCCGGCAGAAACTAAAACAAAACCGAATATTCGGCCGAGGCTTCAGTTTCGGCCAAAACCGAAACTCGCGTGTTCAAGTATAAAATTCTTAAAAATACTGAAACTAGACTATTTTTTTACTTATTATTCTGCATTAATTAGGGCATTAAATGGAAACACGTTATATTATTTTTCGTGTGATCGTTTATTAATTTTTTACTAAGTGAAAAAAATAATTAAATATATTATTTTTATTTATTTTAATGTTTATTATAAATAAAAAATCTAATTAATAATTTAAACACTAAGTATTCGTTTTGAATTATTTATTAATACTTTGGGCACAGGGATCATCTTTTATATGGTATCTTTTGAACTACTTTTTTAAGCAATCACTAAATCAGTTCCATTAAAACATAACCTCTGTTTGCGTCGCACGTAACGTAACGCAAGTTTTGTTGCTGCGGAGATATACAAACGGCGCAAGACCATTCCCGAAGAGGGCTGACTGCGTTGCCGTGAGAAACTAAGTTGAGCGTGCACGATAACCTTTGAAACGAGTTTAGGTTGCCGAAACTCCTGCCGAAACTTAATTTTTGGCCGAAACTCGGCCGATACCGAATATTCCGGTCTCTTAATGTTGTTGTGGTAAAGTTTTCTGACGACGACGCGGCTAAATTTAGAGTAATTGAACCTGCAAACGAACAAACCCCAATTTGTTGCTCGAAAGAGGACAAAACAGTGTCTTAAGGTCATATCACAAACATGTTGGTTCAAACGTAAATATAAAATACATGACTAAACCTAGAAGTGCCATCTGCCAAGACCGTCACAAGCAATGACGCGATCACGCCCAGTAATAAATAAGTATATTGCATTTTAATTTATGAGTAACTGATCCATTATACTTCATCTTTGTCACAGAAATAATACATTTTAGCTTATAGCCTTCCTCGATAATTGGACTATGCCCAAAACACATCAAATTTTTAGTACTCATACTGTACCTACCCATAGTTTCAACAGTATTTATTTGACTGTTAAGGATTTTGTAACTTATTTAATAAGTGTTCTCCGCTTGTAAATAGCTGTAGTCAGATGTATACAGCCTATTATAACCATCCTAGATAGAAAAACTAGTTAACACAAATCATTTTTCAATTCGAACCTGAGATACGCACATTCAACTAAACATAGTAACTCAGCATTATAATACTAATGTAGTACTTAAAGATATTTTTTATCAAATCAATAACATGTTCTTGTGTAACTCCACATTCACTTATTCATCATAACAGCCCATTAATGTCCCACTGCAGGGACGGGCCTCTTCCCGTGACGGAGGGATACTTGGCCTACTAATACCGCGCTGACCAGGATTGGTATAGGGTTTAATTTCAAGTTTTCCTTCTTTTTACTTCCTAAAGATAATATTTACGGTTAGTCCCTTAGTCGGTTTCTACGACACCCATGGGATGAGATGGGGTGGTGACATTGTATTCTTACTCCGTCACCACACGGACAGTCATTCATGTCATTCACTTATTGACAAACAGCAATTCTGGTAGTGCACCTACTAAGTAATAGACGAAAAAGATTATAATATGTGATTTCTTCTCAAATCCAATCGAAATTTATTATAGTATACTATTTTATACACTTCAACATTAACTAAAACACAATAACACATGTTTACAATGTGAATAGCCTTCTACAGGATCAGGTTTTACTAAAGATACTATTTATGGCACTGCACATCATTTACATAATGCCAACAGACCAACAACAGCTTACAAAAATACTCTCATTGCATTAAATACTGTACTTGGATGTTTTATGTTCTTCTGTGTCGCTTATGATAGGAAAGTGATAATAATAAACATTACCGGTATTTAAAGTTATAAGTATTACCCAAGCAGGTTTCATCTATCTGTAAGGTCGACGCTGACAAATCACTTACCTATGACTTTTTGTATAAGTTTACTTGTCAAGTTACTTCTTAAAACTGCTTTTATTTTTTAAATTTACTTCTAGTTTTTGAGTTACAAATTGTTGCCACGTTGCTCACCAATTTTCAAACTGTATTAAGTAATATCAAGTCAATTAAAATAACTAAGATCATCATCCTCCTGCCCTTATCCCATTTTTACTTGGGGTCGGCGCAACATGTATGCTTTTTCCATTCATCTCTGTTTCCCGTCATCTCAACATTCACTCCTTTCCTAGCCATATCATCCCTCACACAATCCATCCATCTCTTCTTCGGTCTACCCCTCCCCTTGTACCCGTCCACTTCCATAGCCAATGCCTTCCTTACTATATTACTTTCATCCCTACGCATTACATGTCCGAACCAGGACAAACGATTTCCTCGTAGCCTTTCAGTAATTGGTGCAACTTTCAAACTTCCTCTAATGTACTCATTTCTAATCTTATCTGTCCTTTTCACACCACTCATCCATCTCAACATTCGCATCTCGGCTACGTGCAGTCGTCTTTCGTCCGTCACTTTTACGGGCCAGCTTTCCGATCCATACAGGACGGCAGGCCGGATCATGCTCTTGTAGATTTTTCCCTTCAGCCGAAGGGGCATACGCGAATCACATGTAGTTGCCGTAACCTGCCGCCATTTCATCCAACCAGCGTTAATCCGGTGCTTCACAGCTCGGTCTAATGCTCCATCGCTCTGTAATAGTGAACCGAGATACCTAAAGTCGGAGCAGGTTGGTATAAGGGAGCTATCAAGCGCTATGGCCGTGGGGTTAGAGAGACCGCCGAAATCGCAGAACATGTATTCAGTTTTGGTTCTGCTAATTTTCAAGCCCACACTCTCTAACCTTTGTTGCCATTTCCCCAACCTACTCTGGACCTCGGTTCCATCCTCACCCACAAGGACGATGTCGTCGGCAAATAACATGCACCAGGGTGCCTGTTCCTGGATATCCGATGTTAGTGCATCCATTATTAACAGGAAGAGATATGGGCTTAAAGCTGACCCTTGGTGTAAGCCTACAGCTACACTGAACTCTTCGGTGTTACCGGCGGCCGAGCGAACATGCGTGTGGGATTGCCTGTACATGGCACGGATTAACTCTACATACTTCCCTGGCACACCTTTCTCTTTCAGGGCCCACCACAAAACCGATCGAGGAACTTTATCGTACGCCTTTTCGAGGTCCACAAACACCATGTGCAGGTTCTTGTGCACGCGTCTATATTTTTCGCATAGTTGGCGCAATGCG
The DNA here is from genome assembly GCA_905475405.1 of Schrankia costaestrigalis. Lineage (NCBI taxonomy): Eukaryota > Metazoa > Arthropoda > Insecta > Lepidoptera > Erebidae > Schrankia > Schrankia costaestrigalis. The sequence continues at coordinate 7,315,152 of FR997830.1, forward strand.
AATATTGCATCTGTGGTACTCCGCCCTGGCATAAAACCGAACTGGTTTTGGGTGATCTCACTTTCCTCACGCATTCGTTTCTCAATTACTTTCTCCCACACTTTCATACTATGTGACATGAGCTTTATTCCCCGATAGTTATTGCAGTCCTGAACATCACCCTTGTTTTTAAAAATGGGCACTAGTTCACTACTGCACCATTCGCTTGGGATCGTCACTTCTTGCAACAACTTATTGAAGAATAGAGTCAGCCACTGCCATCCGTCCTCTCCCAATAACTTCCACACTTCTACAGGTATTCCATCTGGTCCCACCGCTTTCCCATTTTTCATACTTCTTATCGCTCTCCTTACTTCATCCATACCAATCTCCTTTACTAAACCAATATTTTCAGCTCTATCTTCTAGCATTCCATGCCACGTATTCTCCTCATTCAATAGTCTTTCAAAATATGTCTTCCATCGTTCTTTTATATCATTCTCCTGCAATAGGATATTTCCTCTTTGGTCTTTTATACACTTAACATGTTTAGTGTCTTTCGTTCTTTCTTCTCTCATCTTTGCAATCCGAAAGATTTCTTTTTGGCCACATGGTTCATCAAGCCTACCGTACAGATGGTCTTGTGCGGTTGCCTTAGATATTGCCACCGCCTTTTTCGCTCTATTTTTAAATTCCTTGTAAATCATCTTTTTTTCTTCTCTCATACTTACATTTTCAACGTCAACTTTTTGCCATTCTTTAAAAGCATTTTTCTTTTCTTTCAGAATCTCCTGCACCTCTACATTCCACCACCATGTATCCCTCTCTATCACACCCTTTCCCTTTGTTTCACCAAAGATATCTTTTGCCCTAGCTCTTATGCAATGCGCCATTTCTTCCCAACACTCATTTACTGTTTTATCTTCCATACTCTTCATAGTTTTCATCTTTTCTACTATCTCTTTCCTAAATTGGCTTGCATACTTCTTATCTTCTATCCTACGCCATCTAATCCGAGGTGGGGGCTTTTGCTTCTTTTTATTTGGCTCAATTTTAATCTTTGCTTGCATCAGTAACAATCTGTGTTGCGTCGTTAGATCTTCCCCTGGCACAACCATACAGTCTTTGACACTACCGAGTTTATCTCTCCTAGTCAAGAAAAAATCTATCTGTGTCTCATGTAGGCCACTTTTAAACGTGATGAGGTGTTCTTTTTTCTTTTCGAACCATGTGTTCACAATTGCCAGATCAAAAGTAGAAGCAGCTTGGAGTAAGGCTTCCCCATCCTCATTTCGACTTCCATGTGCCCATCCACCATGAACCCTTTCATAATTTACTCTTTCTCCGACGTGTCCATTAAAATCACCTCCGACATATACCTCCTCACTACCTGGAATATCCATCATTAAGGCATCAAATTTCTTCCAAAAATCTTCTTTCACAGCTTCATCCTGACCTGTTTGGGGTGCGTATGCACTAACCACATTCAATAAACGGTTTTCAAGCACAATTTTCACAGCTATTATCCTATCACTCGGTCGTTTTACATCCATCACGCATTTTTTTAATTCATCATCCAGTACAATTCCTACCCCATTTGTTTTTCCGTCGCCTCCACTGTAGAATAACTTATAACCCTCACCAATCTCTTTAGCCTTTGCTCCTCTCCATTTATTATATAAATGGAGTGGAGGAGACTCTCCATAATTAAAATAACTAAGATATCTCGTATGAATTAATTTTGTTGAAAGTTGCAATAATAGTAGTGATAACCTGACAACTTTATTACGAGTTTGTGAGTAATAAAGCTGCATATCTTCGCTAGACTTAATTAAATCACTCAAATGATATATTTTAAGAATAAATTTTATAGGCATTCGGCCTAGTCTTGGTTGCACGACTTTACTAAATTCGGGCAAGTAGCTGGCGAGATAATCGCGTTTAATGATAAAAGTTTTTGTATAGATAGTCATCTCGTCATTAGTCATACTAAGAGGAACAAACTTATTATTTTGTGTATGAAGATGATTTATTTGAACCTTATCTAATACTAACTGACACGTGCCCACTTCGTTGGGCGGCAAAAAAAAAACCGCGTCCCTTTTTTAAACAAATCTCATTAGGTACTGCTCCACTCCTATTAGTAATAGCGTGATACTATGACACTCCCCGATAAATGGACTAGGTATTCAACACAGAAAGAATTTTTAAAATCAGTTCAGTAGATTCAGAGATTACAACGTCACAAATTCACAAACACACAAACTTTACCTCTTTATAATATTAGTATAGATAATTATGTACATATTCTTTAAAAGAAAACCAAAGAATGAGGTGTTAGAGGAAAAAACAGAGGAACTTTTTACATCCTAACCTGCGTATATAACATGTAATGCTTTTATAAATGAATGATTCATGTACTGTAGTCACAATGTTTTCAGTATTTTCCTATTATTTACGTTGAATGACAAAGTAAATATTACTATAAATATTGATGAGATTATTTAAATAATATCCCGATATTTAAGCATTAATTTTAATAAACATTGTAAGTTTCTCGTATTTCAGTAGTCTATTACATTTTCTGCCTATTTAAGAAATCTTAGTTATACCTAACTGTATTATTACTTTATTCCAAAGTTTATTTAAGGTGTAAAAATAAAGCTAATGTAACTTTATTCCTTTGTTTAGCCAACACAAGTATGTCTCCGAGCACCCGTATCGGAATCTCTGCAGAGACTTCGAAGGGACCAGTTACAGAAATTCGCACAATATCTGATATCAGAGTTGCCACGACAAGTATTGCCAACAGCTCAACGAATTCTCGACGAACTGTTATCGGCACAACCAAACCCGATAAACACGACATGTGGAGCCCCGGACCCGACAGCTGGCGCTTCCGCATACGAATATACATCATGGTTTCTTGACGAAAAGACATTGCATAACAACATCAATAAGATTCTGGTCAAGTTCTGTGTTCCGACGCCCATTGTGTTCAGGTAATATTTACATACTTACATATATTATAATGCCAGTTAATTTTAGAATATATTTCATAAAAATACAATGATTTATATTAACATAATAATATGTTTGACCTACGCATCTTCAGTTGCATAATATTTGACGCAAATCACGAATCATGAATCATGATCACTTTGGCGTTGTGGGTATAGTCCGTGGTTGTTACGCAGAAGTCTCGGGTTTGATTCCCGCTCAACGCAAATCTTTAGAATACGTCATTTGTATGCACAAATGACGTCATATCTGACATTTAAGCCATTTTTATTTAATAGGTTTCTGTGGAAAAATATTAGAACAAAGATATTTCATAAAACTAGATTTTTTAATGGCAAAGAATTACCTAGCAGTTAGCTCATATTTTATGACGTTAAGGGTTAGGCTTCTCTATTACAAAATCAATTTTAGGACCGCAGAAAAATGTTTTTATTTCCTTTGTAAATATAGTTGCTACCTCACTATTTTATATACGTAATGAAAATTTAAATTGTAATACATTATGGTTGTATTAATATGAATAAACTTTCGTAACGAAGTCATGGGATAGTAGGTATTCAATCAATTGGCTTATGGCAGTCCAATTAGCATCTACTCCGACTCATCAAGTATTAAAAATGACTAATGTCTTACAGCGATGTAAACTACCTGAGTACAAGCGCACCACCTGCTGCCGCAGAATGGTCGTCCCTTCTCCGCCCTCTAAGAGGAAGAGAGCCGGAAGGCATGTGGAACTTGCTGTCGATCGTCAGGGAGATGTTCAAACGTAACGATAGAAATGCTATACCTTTGTTGGAGATCATCACTGAAGAGGTCATGGCTTGTGAACAGGTGATTAAGCTTTTAATATTACGGTTTTGCAATTACAGCTGTACTCTTCTTCTTCTCGTGCCCATTTGCAAAGAACTCAGATAGTTCCGGCCCAGAAGCAGAAGCAGCCCAAAGGTCTTAAGGTCTGCAGGTAGCGCGGCATCGATGACATTTCAAGAAGCGCGACTAGCGTTGAAAGTTCCGAAAGAAAGGGATTGGTTTTTCAGCGAAAAAAACGTTTCTTCCTTTTTTACCGTTCGGAGGAGTAAGGAGTATTGGCTGCCATATTGATGGAGTGTGCCTCAACAGCATCAGTTATTGTGATGACATGGTTTTGCTGAGCCCATCGATCGCTGCTATGAGAAAACTACTCTCAATATGTGAAAGGTATGCGGTGTCCCAGGGGCTCAGTTACAATGTCAAGAAGAGTGAGTTAATGGTTTTTAAGGCGGGTACAAAGGGATACCAGACTATACCCGTGTTGCTACTTAATGGTTCGCCTCTTCGTAGAGTTAGCAGCTTTAAGTATCTGGGCCACTGGGTCACCGAAGACATGAAAGACAACCTAGATATAGAGAGAGAGCGTAGGTCACTGTCAGTGCGCAGTAACATGCTGGCCCGTAGATTTGCACGGTGTACGGTGCCTGTTAAAATTACCCTTTTTAAAGCCTTTTGCCAGTCTTTTTATACTTACTGTCTCTGGGTCAACTATGGTGGGCGTGCATACAGTGATTTACGCGTGCAGTACAATAATGCACTCAGGATGCTGTTAGGGATGCCGCGGTATTGCAGTGCATCGGGAATGTTTGCCGAAAGGCACATTGATGGCTTCTCGGCCATAATACGTAAAAGGTGCGCCTCTCTTATGGCGCGGCTGCGCGCTTCTTCTTCCAGTATCCTGAGTGTATTCGTTGATAGATGGGAGTCTCCATTGCTACGTCATTGGATAAAACTCCATACAACCTAATTTAAAAAAAAATTACTAACACTAGTACTTAAGATAATTGTTACTAACACTTATGGGCTTTGCCTGAAATAAAGAGTTATTTAATTTAATTTATAGCCCTGTCATTTCTCTAAATACATTTGAATGCTAGTGCTTAGGGATGGATTATGCGGGCACAGCCATGTTACGAATATGGGCAGCCTTTTACTGAACATACCTACTTGAAAAATTCGTAACAATTTTAGTTTAGGTATTATCAATGTGTTTTACCCAATCTCATTTGTCTGTTCTGCCTTATCAGATAATCGTGTGGTGGTACACAACGAAGGCGGCTCTAGTGGCGTGGGGTGGAGGAGGGGGTGGCGGGAAGCACGGCGGGGGCGGAGGAAACTCTGCCGCGCAACATGCTTGCTCTTCGCTCTGCGATGAGGTATGTACCTACCCATTTTCTTAACCTTTCCCTCTCCTATGATATTATATGCCCGTATATTCACAGAATATATGACACATCACATTGTTTTATTATTGTGTCTATTGTCGTTACTGGCAACCTGTTATTATTGTTTTATTACTAAAATAGTAATAGATCTACTACTTTAAACATATTTCTTTTTGATGATACACGGTTTTGATGATTTTTGAGAAAAGTAATGTAATATTTTTGTACAAGGTGGTCGTGTTATGGCGCCTAGCAGCATTGAACCCAGCCCTGGCTCCCCACGAACGTGATACATTACACGAACAATTCGCACAGTGGCACATGAAGGTGCTTGATAAGGTAAGAATAATAATATCTTTACTCAAAATATCTAACAACTTTGGCACTAAACAGTTTAAGTTATACTTTAAACTAGCAGTTACTGTAACATAGGCGTCACTTACGCGTTGCCGACCTTGTAAAAACCGTTTTACTTCTATTTTATTAACTAGTTGACCCGTGCCCACTTCGTTAGGCGGCGAAAAAAACGCGCCCGTTTTTTAAACATATTTCATTACTGCTCCACGCCTATTAGTCATAGCGTGATACTATATAGCCGATGACACTCCCCGATAAATGGACTATTCAACACAGAAAGAATTTTTAAAATCGGTTCAGTAGATCCAGAGATTACCCCCTACAACGTCACAAACACACAGTCACACAAACTTTACCTCTTTATAATATTAGTATAGATACAGATTTTTGTGCATAAGTACATATTGCGGGCTGAAGGGCGATTCACGTATACTGCATTCAAGAACTTAGCTAAAGTTAAAACTAAATATCGTGTATCCTAAATATTTTCTAAACATACAATTTTGTTTGTGTACAGGTCGCAAAGAACCGAAACAACCACATCAGCAGTTCATCGCACACACGCCACACTCGGTCTCACTCACACTCGCCTTACATCAACGGTATAAGCGAGAACGAAGTATTCCCCGGCTTCCACCCCGCTATGGAGGCGTGCTTCTTAGAGTGGGACGACTATCAAATACCCGGAGTGACTTATACTAAGGACTTGAATCCATTGTATCATAGTCCGTTTACCATCTTCCGACATGCTGATAAACAGAATGATAGTGTTCATCAGGTAAGTTAATGTTTTTATATTTATACACCTACTGAAATTATCTATACTCCTCACGCCGAATGATGGCCCCTATGACGTTTCAACTGTTCTTCATTTCTTAATGATCATTTTTATTATTTATACACAATTATGATTTTTTCGACTTTTTAATGTACCTCTTAAGGATTTGATGTGATAGGACGTCATTACAATGTTAAGCCCTAACGAACTGTCATAGGGATCATGATTCGGCGTGAGGAATATAGTGTTTTGTGGAAGAACTGTAAATTGGTAGGACTATTGGTAAACTACAATTGAAACTGATTTCAGACCTTTTCCACATCATAATTGCTTGGGTTTGTACCTAACTATCGTCTTTATTACATAATTTATTGCCTGTCATTTCGCTGTACACATTGGATTTGATGAAGTCTATATAATTTTAATTCTCTAACTTATATTTTAGGGAATAACCCATTATCATTTTATTTCATTGTAATTGTATAAAATAACAAAACAAAATACATCTCAATATCTTTTGCAATATAAAATCCCGTGTTTAGGTAAACTCATCTAAAGCAGTACTTAATAACGAGATGTCGCTGAGTTATCGTCTTACGAATCCGGATTCCAGCATCCACAGAACGACAGTACACAGAAGCAGTCATATCACAGTTGATTTAGCTATTCCCGGAACTTCGTCACAGGTAAACTTGATTATTATTTAATATTCTAAATATATTTATACTTATATGTGTGATGTAGTGATGGAATAATGAGCATGCTTTCATGTCCTATTTGTGGGGTAAAAGTCGACGAAGGAAGATTCGACAAACATTGTCACTTAGAAAAAAAACTTAACAAATTCTGCACCAATTCACCTGGTTTATTTGGTGTGAACAGGTCAATTCTACCTCCATCACAACACAAAGTCTGTCCCAAATTACATATTCAAGATTAATTGAAGGAAAAGATTTATATTAAGTTTATTTATATCGTGTCGTCTCTGCCTACCCCGGCCGGGATAAGGCGTGAGTTTATGTATGTATGTATGTGAACGAGTTTTATAGAAATCGTAATAATTTCACTTGATTGTTGCTAATTACGTCATAAAACAATCGTTATATAAAATTATTGTATTGTCCTGCAGGCATGTGGATCAGAAGCAGGACCCACTGAAGCACCAAGGGATTCAGGTCCAAGCGATGGTAATCACTCAAGTGTATCGTCGGAAGGTAAGTGTAGTTATCACATATATTTAACTTAACGTGTTATTGAACTATAGTTTATTAGTTTTGGAATGTATTTTTTTTAGTTTTAGAGATTACCAGCATTCTGCGTAACACAAGACTGTACAAGTTTAATGTTTCTCAAAATAATAATTTCATATTGATCCAAATATTATCCTATTACTGATACTTAGCATTTCACGGATTCTACGCATAGTGCGTCAGAGGCAACAACAACGCTTTGGCGGTTACCTTCAGTAACATGTTACTTCCTCTATAATGCTGCTTTTGACATACGGGCTACTAGACTTCAAGTTTACTGAATTTGTTGTTCTACTCTTACACTTGAAAACCTAGTCAGTCTATTCAACTTGAATACCCCTCGCGCATATTTCCACGGCAAGTAGAGTTGGATCATTTCTGGTTATATCATCAACATGATTTTTTGAAAATAACGAAAAACATATCCGACCCTGGCGGCAAGGTTTTATTTGTATGTAAATTTAGAATTAGAGGGAGATGTAATTTTTCAAAGGTTTCTGTGAGAACGAAGAAGAGATACTACAGCAAAGTGGTGGCGATACCGACTCGCAAGAATCTAGTTCACCGCCTATATCGTCGGACGACGCACAACGTCGTGTGTCCAACGACGAGTCTGTCTCGGACGACGACTGCAACTTGTACTTTTACGACGCAGCTGCCGCCAGGCGAGCTGTGGCTGGAGAGGGCACCAGCTCTGGGACTGCTATTGTGAGTTATATAAATAAAGTAGTAAAAATAGAGTTTTATAATATTTTAGTTTAAAACACTTTTTATTAAATAAGCCTGGAAAAACAAATACTGTTTTTACGATTGTGGCCAGAGGAGTAAGTCTTGCCAGTAACCTCGGTTCCAGGTTTGTCAATTCAAAAAGTCTTAAAGTAGTATTTTACTCGTCTTTGAATACCTACTATTAGTTTGGTCAAAATGAGAGGAAATAGAACAGGGAAAAAAAGGAAATTAATTTATTCAATTTGCTGTAATTTCCCCTGCTTGGAATGCCAAGGTGATTACTTAGCTATACTTAGTTAGAATATTAGTTTGTGATTATCTGTATTCTCCGCAGGCTCTATCATCGAGCAGCATGTCAGGTGGTGGCTGGGCGTGCGGCTGGGAAGGCTCGTTCGCTCGCGCGGAAGGTCTGCACGCGCACGGTCACGCACGTGAGGCTTGTTCACTGGGCGCGCGGCTTGCGCGGGAACTGCTGGCGCGACCACCGGCACTCGCGCCGCCGCCCCCACCTCCGCCACCGGACCCACGGAAACCTAGACGTAGGCACGCGCCCAGTCCACGACTGTGTGCCGCCTCGCATCGACTGTCATGTCTCGCGTCCGCTACGCTCGCCAAGTGTGCCTTCTTGTGCACGGTAAGTATACTGACATACACTACACAAACACCCGTTATACACAAACACTCACTAGTTAGAGCACAAAATACACACATCCCGTCTAAAATATTATTTAGACGGTCTATCCGACATTATGTCGCGCGTAAAGGTTATTTTATTACCGGAACTTGTTCATGGAACCACTCATGACACCAGTCTTTCAATAGTAATGTGAAGAACTATTTGTCCAGACTGAATGATGATGTCGGAATCAAGTTAATTTTTTGCACTAATTATCACTTCCAAAACTTCTAAATAATTGGAACTTAATTTAATAAGTAATAAATTCTATTCCATCCCACCATAGGTTTTAGCAGAATTCAGTGAACACCATGAGCTGGCGTTCCGAGTTGGACTATTCGCCTTAGAGATGGCCCGTCCCCCCGCAAGCACTAAGGCGTTGGAGGTCAAATTGAACAACCAAGAGACGGAGTTAGTCGCTTTATTGAAGAAGTTACCGACTGGTGCCGAGCAGTTAGCTTTAGCTCGCGAAAAGGCTGAACAACTGAGGGATGGTACATTAAGGTAGGATTATATTTCTTGTAGATGGGCAAATAAGAGGTTATTTGCTCATCTCTGTGTAAATATTTCGTTTTTACTATAGTACATTTAGCGCAATCTTACTTGGCCGGCCTGAAGTTAGCTTTCAGAAAAGTTCGCGCATGTCCAGTAACAAAGAAAACGCCCACTTCCTACGCTCCTTGCCATTTAGTTTAGATAGCACCTACTGTAGATATGTTTTAAACATTGAGATTATATTATGGCGTTTGTTTGATTCTTAGGAATCGTGGACCTGCTCTTCTACCCATTGCTTTGGCAAGCTTCCTGTTTGATGTCCTCGTGTTATCGGCTACAGATAAGGAGAATAAGCATCCTGTAAGTACAAAAAAAAATACATTTTATTCAAACATTTGAAACTAGGGATGTAAGTTATATAAATATACTACTTCGTCGTCTCATATTCATGTCCTTGTCATTGTGTTAAGATCACAGTTTTTTTTGTATTCTGCTCTTAATATCAATATAACAATAGCGACTTGAGTAGTCGCTGAGACAACCAGAAATAATCAAACGTGGTGCAGCCTTTTGTAACCTATTGAAGTCTTCATCCAGATGTAGTGTATCGCTTGGTAAAATGTTGAATACTTTTGCAATCGATCTAGTTTTTAGATTACATAATTATTTATGTATTACATTTTTTCCATAGGCTCGTTCACCGAACGACGAAACATTAGGTTTTGAAGCAGCGGTAGCGGCATTGGGGTTGAAAGCTAACGTCGCCGAAGCAGAACATCCATTACTATGTGAAGGAACAAGGAGACAACGCGGAGAACTAGCACTGACTTTGTTGTCATTCTACAAAGACGACCCGGTGAAACTTGCTAGGATTATGAATAAGGTAAGAACCGCAGAACCGAAGGCCGTTGAGGAGTATAGATTCTTAAATGGCTTCCGTCAACGGATGCGCAGACGCAGGGTGGGCAGAAATGGTCCGATGAAGTCACAAGGTGGACCGACGTTCTGATAAAAGTGAATATGGTGCTGGCAACCGATGGATGGAAGAAACAGAGTAGAGTTAGATGGAGATTTTGCATTGTTTTAATAATATTTTGTTTTGTGTGTACAGCTTCTAGACCGCGACATTCACCAGTTGACAAAGAGTCCCATGGTGAGCCTGTACTACATGAACAACCCGCGCCTGGCCGCGTATCGAGTGGACGTGGCACACCCGGTGTATCACCCGCACACACATACACATCAACATGTACAACCTAATGTTAGCTTGCCGCAGCAGGTAACTATGGTTAGAACTAACATTTGAATTGTTACTTTAGCTGGCCCCTTTATTTAATACAGTAGTCTCTCGAAAAGTTGGTGTTACCATGAACAAGGCCAAGATTATGGCAAGTATCTATGTGCTATGCAGAGGTGTTATAGATAGAGGGTCTAAATTCGAAATTGTCGACCAGTAGAATTTATAAGTCCAACAAAAAATGTTTTTTTAAACAGTGTTTGGGACACTAAAACATATGATTTTCGACCATATTACGTTAGTGTAATATAAGATATTTCACTGGTTTATACCTGTTTGACAATTGTGTATACTGTCAGTACAACATATGAAACAGGTACAAATTGTTAACAATTAGAGCAAATGCCAAATGTTACAAAATAGAATTACCCCTTGTTATTTTTTATATTATATTCTTTATGTTGTTCTTTTCTTTTCCAGCAGCAGCCTATCCAATGCCCGCGTATGGAAATGGAGCGACTTGTGATAACAGAAGGAGGCGTATCACCACCAACACAATTTCAGCATCCACCACACCCGCCACACACTCCACACACACCACACCCACCACACACGCCACATGTCCAACACACACAACATGTCCAACACACACAGCATGTCCAACATGTTCAACACACCCAACATACGCAACATACACAACACATGCAACATACCCAGCATACTCAGCATACTCATCACACACAACACACGTCTCACGTGCCCCACACTCAACACTCTCAGCACACGACACATACACACACGACTCATACGACTCACACACAACACGCTCACGCGTCACATCAAGCGCCGCACACGTCGTCCTCACACCCGCCTATTGTGCGTCCTAAGGATTCAAGGTAATCTAGTTTTCTAGAAACTAATAGTGACTATTCTTTCGAGGGACTAAACAAATTATGTACTTGTGTTAAATGCGATAGGCTAATGATTGATTTCATTGATTCTTTCGAAGGAATCCTGCCATGTCATGTCACGAACCTTTAAATAGTCAGTTTATTACTTAATCAAATTAAAATTAAAGTCCGAATACTAACACAATAGTGAGTACTAATAGTGACGATGTATGGTTTAAAAATAAAACAAAAATAATTTAAAAAAAAACACTACATGCTTTTATGAATTGAAAATGCGACTTTGATATTACGTTGAAAACGCTACAGCAGACACAATTGAATGAAGTCATACCATACAAATAAATAAGGAGAATGTTTTTTTTACTAGGAGTTTTGGGCTAAAATAAAAATTGCTGCCCCCACGTTTGTAACCATTGTACATTGACTTATACCATTGTGCCTATTTGGATTGGATTGGATTGGATGGTGGACTCTAGTTTCCGCACTTGGACTCTCTTTTGGTCCATTGTACGTACAGAATCCTGGCTAACTTAGCCAGCCTAACTCCGCCCAGAAGCGCAGAAGTTTCCTGGGTTCTTCACAGGCTTCGCGGAGTGACCTCACTGTTCCGAGGATTTCCTTTCGTTGAGTTGTCACCGCCTCGCATTCCAGGATTACGTGCGTGACTGATTCTTCGGCACTGAAACATCCTCTGCATATGGGACTGTCAGTTCCTCCGGTTACGAATAGATGTTTGTTTAGGTGACAGTGGCCCGTGATTGTCCCTATCATTGTTCTTAGATTAGTTCTGTTAAGGTTTAGTAGACGCTTCGAGAGTCGCGGATTCAAAGCGGGCAGTGCTTGTTTAGACTGTCTGCATTCTGCAATTTGCGACCATCTTTGGTTTTGTAGCTCAGTGGATCTTTGACGGACCCAGGCTCGAAATTGTGAGAACGGAATTGGGAGGAGCGGATGCGGGCCAACCACTCTCATCTCAGATCCTCTCCTTGCAAGTTCGTCTGCTGCATCATTGCCAAGAGATCCGCTGTGTCCCTTTATCCATTGGAGTGTAATGTCATTGGTTTGTGATATTACATCCAGGGCATCATGACATTCGGCAATTAGTTTGCTATTAATTGATTTGCATTTTAGTGCCGTTAGTACGGCAGCGCTGTCAGAAAGAAATTTTATGGAATAGTCTTCCAATCCCCGTCTGTGCACTGCTCTAGCGGCTTCTGTTAGGGCGACACATTCGCATTGAAAGATCGAGCTATGTGAGCCTAAAGGTAAGTGTATGTTTATGCTAAGTTCAAAGGAGTATACGCCGGCTCCTGATCCACTTTTAGTTTTCGAGCCATCGGTGTATATGCGCAACTCGTTGATTTTTGATTGGTCATAATCCTCTTCCTTCAATCGGATTTGGTATTTTCTGTTAAAAACGAATTGGTTGAGTGTTCTGTCACACGGGGCAACTATAAGTGGTTGGTACTCAGTTGCCCTATATAAAATGGAAGCGTGTGGACTGGTGTGATTTTTGCCCCATAGACCTAGGTGCAAGAGCCTAATGGCTGCCATTGTGGCTTCTTGCTGTATGTGTAGATCCAGGGGGGTTATTTGTAAGGCTATCTCCAAAGCCGCTGTAGGTGTCGACTTTGTACATCCACTTGCGGAAGACAGTGCCAGCCTTTGGAAGCGGCCCAGTCTGGTGCTGGCAGAACGGAGTTCGGTTCTGTTCCACCACACTAGGGCTCCGTAGGTCAGCATTGGTCTGATTACAGATGTGTATAGCCATAAGGTGATTTTGGGGGAAAGTCCCCATTGTATGCCTAGCATTTTTTTGCATTGATAAAAGGCAATGGTTGCTTTGTTTAGTTTGTATTCTAGGTGCTTGTTCCAGAGCAGTTTGCTATCCAGTATTACACCTAAATATTTAACTTCGTCTTTTAGTTTCAGTTCGGTATCGAAGAGTTTTGGAATTCTGTAAGGTCCAGTAACTCTTCGGTTGGTAAACATAATTAAAGTCTATTTTTTTATCTCGGACACTAAAATGACAACTACAAATGTCAAACGTAAAAATAATGTAGCCAGCTTTTAAGAAACAGTGCTGTCCTGTGTTTCGATTCGTGTTGTAATTATTGTAAAATATTTACGGTTGTTAGTATAGTCGAGAACTAAATGGCTTTATCACCTCTAGAGTTAATGTTAGTTGCATGTCATAAAACTATTAGGTTCAATATCGCACAACAAAACATCAGCCAAAGCATGACGCTACTTTGACATATCAGTTCTCCTGTATTAGCAAATAGTCGTTAGATATTTATAAAAACAAATAGTAAAGTCAACGTTATTGACTGTTACTAGAGCATATTTTCGGTAAAGCGTTTTAATCTAATGAATTTCTCTCTTTTTTCCTTCTATGTCCATGATCAAATGATAGGGATAATTTCTTGCATGACGTCATTGGCGCATATTTCAATTTAAAGTTTTCGTAATTTTATAATATAAAACAAATTAGGGTAAACAACCTTATCGTTAGAAGTCCTACATATGTTGGCACTTAAGAGTAAAAAGTGAGTGAAAAGAAAGAAAACACTATAGATTATTCAAGTTCAGTATGATTATTCAAGTTAAAATATTATTAATTTAATTTAATATTTTTATCACATTTTACTTATTTCATGTATCAACATAGCAACAGTAAATTTATCAGAATCTTTTTATTGGCATTAGTGCTAATAATATTTATTTAATACTATTCAATCACATATAATTTTCTTCCAAAATTAAAAGAGAATGCAGTTCTTGTTATAGATAATGCACCGTACCACACCAGGAAACTGGAGGCGTTACCTACTTCAAATTGGCGTAAAGAGCAAATACGAAATTGGCTACAATCAAAAAATATTCATTATGAAAAACAATGTTGAAATGTGAATTAATCCAAATTTCCAAAAAGCACAAAAAAGTCTATGAGAGGTCTGTTGTTGATGAGATGGCTGCTGTACAGGGTGTCACTATTTTGCGACTGCCCTCTTACCACTGTGAGCTCAATCCAATAAAATTAGTGTGGGCTCAGGTAAAGGGACATGTCGCAAAGAATAATAAAACTTTCAAGTTGAATGAAGTACGAAGTCTTTTTAAAGAAGGGCTTCTTCAAGTGACCCCTCAGCGGTGGCAAGACTGCGCTATGCAGTCAGTTATTCAACTCGAAGACAAAATGTGCCAATTGGGTCATATAGTCGACGACATAACAGATAGATTCATTATAGAAGTAGGTGACGACTCAGATGATTCCGAATATTCAAGTAACGAATCCATTTCTGATTAAAGATTAATTGTACAGCCAAATAAAAATAAATTATATACCAAAAAGAAATGTTGTTTTATTTAAGTACCTGAGTTTAAAATTAGAATTTGCACATTTAATATTATTATTTCCAAAAAACTGTATAAAATTTAATTTATCGTTAACTTTTGATAGTGGTGGTACATCACTACATAAATTGCACAAAAAAAAGGTAACAGTAATGATATTTTAGTATTCGAGATTAAAAAAACAGCCTATAGTCTCTATTTACCGTAATCGGCGGAACTAACCTATATTTTTATCGGTAAGTACCGGCTGTATCGCATCACTATTTATTAGTTGTAAAAAACAGGCAACACATGAAATGTCATTTTAGTATCTGAGATAAAAAAATAGACTTTAGTTCAGTTTTGGAGGGATTAACAGAGAGTTCATGTTTTGTGCACCAACCCTCAATTATTCTGAATGCACTCCTCATGAGGTCACATAAGGTGCTTTCAAAGCTTCCCGATATTAAGATAGCTATGTCGTCGGCATATCCTACTGCGTAAAGATTGTTGTCATTAAGCTCTGATATGAGTTCATTGACAACAAGGTTCCACAGCAGCGGGGATAAGACTCCTCCTTGTGGACATCCTCTACTCACAATACCTCGTGTAGTGGTATTGACAGAAAACTGTATAGCTCGTAGTTTAAGCATGTTATTTATCCATTCTATAAGTGTTGGTGTTATTCCACTTAGGCGCAATGCATGGTTGATGCTTGAAAAGTTTGTTTTATCAAAAGCTCCTTCAATGTCAATGAAGGCACCCAGAGTCGGTTTTTTCGCTTTCAGCGAGTTACCTATCCGGCATACCACACTGTGGAGTGATGATTCAGTTGATTTTCCTGCACTATATGCATGTTGATTAGGGTGAAGAGACTTGGATATTGATACCTGGCTTCTAATTTCTCGGTCCCCCAGCCTCTCCAGCGTCTTCAAGAGAAACGAGGTAAGGCTAATGGGTCTGAACGATTTAGGCTGGGTATAGTCCGCTTTACCAGGTTTTGGGATAAAGATTATTTTAACTTCTCGCCATTTCAAAGGCATGTAGCGGTGTGCTATACAGGCTTGGAACACCTTGGCAAGGTAGTCCACTATAATGCACCCGCCCCATTTTAGTAAGCCGGGAAAGATGCCATCCAGACCTGCTGCTTTGAACGGTAAGAAAGTGTTTATTGCCCATAGTATTTTTTCTTCATTAACTATGTTTCGAGCTACGTCCCAGTCCAAGCTAGTAGTAGTTCTTTCCTGATAGGGTTCCCATTGTGGTACAGTGGCAATTTGACATCCAGGAAAGTGGGATTTGAGTAGTAGTTCGTTTGTTTCTGAATCGGTCTTGGTGTATGTGTCATCAGATTTTTTGAGGCATCCAATTGAATGGCCCCTCTCTTTGGCGAGGCAAGATTTCACTCTGGCTGCCTGGTTATTGCTTTCTATACTGGTGCAAAAGTGTCTCCAGCATTCTTGTTTCCTGTTGCGTATTAGTTTTTTGTATTGTTTCTTGGCTACAGTGTACCTATTCCAATCAAGGGGTAGCCGTGTGTTTTTTGCTCTGTTGAAAAGTCTTCTGAGTTTCCTGCGCCGTCTCTCCAGTTCGGGAGACCACCAGTGCTGTCGACTTCCCCCCTTCTGTATAGTCAAGGGGCAGGACTGCTCATAACTTGTTAAGAGTACAGATGTTAAATTATCGACATGTTGGTCAATGTCCGATACGTTAATTTCTTTGGGTATTGTTGGCAGATTACTTATCATAGCACTGACCAGTCCGATAAATTTGGACTTGTCGGTTTTATGAGGGAATCTTTTTGGTTCTGGTTTGGGTAGTTCAATGTTAATAGAAAATCGTATCCAGCGATGGTCGGAACAAGATAACTCGTCCGAGACATGCCAGTTGCGTATATAGTCTGTCATGTCGGTCGTTACCATCGTTAGATCAATTATGGTTTGAGATCTTGCATTTATAAAGGTAGGTTCTGATCCTTTGTTGAGTAGAGTAAGATTGTTAGTAAATATATAATTAAGCATATCCTCACCTCGGTTGTTTGTGTCGACATTACCCCACAGCGTATGATGTGCATTTGAGTCGGCAGCAATGATGAGGTCCAGCTTCTCCCTCTCGCAGTACTCCGCCAGGGCCACGAGTTCCGGTGTTGGTACCTCCTCGTCACCCGGCAGGTACGCGGATGCCAGGATAAGGTCTGGTAATGCTTGTTCTGTTCTGGTAAGTCTGACAGCTGTTAGATCCTTTGAACAGAGTTCGTTTATTAGCAGTGTTGGTACATGTTTCGGCAAGAATATGCAGGTTCGTGGGTTACTTACGGAGGTGTTGAGTAGGATCTTTCCTCCGGTGTTTCCCAGGCCGCATATTTTGCCATTCCTAATCCACGGCTCTTGGATTAAGGCAATGGTCTTGAGTTCTTTTTCCAGCACTCTGCGTAACGAAGCCGACGCAGTTTGACTGTGCTGGAGGTTGGTCTGGATGAAGTTAACCATCCGGTAGGAGGGGGGAGAGGAGACAGCTGTCGCTGGTTTCACTCCCCCCCGTCCCCGGAAAGCAGTCTTCATCCGATGTTAGGCTTGGTGATGCGTATTGAGCCACCTTCATCGGACTCTGTCGTTCGTCTTCTCTCGCGGCATCAGTGTCAGTGTCATCCGCATTGGACGCTACCGGCACAGACCGCAAGGTTGTCGTCGCTGGCTCGTCGGAGGTAGTTGCGCTGACTTTACTATCCTCGGTGGGGTTTTCCATATCCAAGAAACGGACATAGATGTTCCCCATTAGGTAGTAGAGGCGCCTCGCTTGTTGCTTAAGGATTTCGACATCTGATTCCGGCACACGGAAGAAGAGTTGAGTGCCGGGTGGGTCTTCTTTCTTTCTATCGTGTGTCAGAGTCCAGAACTTTATGTTAAGATGCCGGTTTTGTCGCGCAAGGAGCAATCTTAGTTTCTCCTTGTCCCCAGTGTAACCTGGGACAAGGAGCGTACACGGAAGTCTTGCTGGTATCTCCGCCTGTGGTCGTATGATGAGTTTTGCTTCGGGTATAGGGCACTCAATGGCATCCACGGTTCGGGTAAGCCAATTCAGCGTGTACGCGTCCTCGCACCAGGTTTTGAGGACGCCATCCGCAAAATGAGCCTTTCCTCGAAACCGGATGTCGTTTGGTTCCGCTTGCAGAGTTGCTTCAGGGTCAGCCATGAGTTCCTCCTGAATCTTCTCCTCGATTTTTAGTCGGATGTTGTCTGCTTGTTGAGACGTCATGTCCGCGAAGGGTTCGGTCATGACGGCAACACAGAGTTTGTTGTCTCTGTAGGAAGCGGCCGCTTCAGCGTAGCTTACCGAGGCACCTGTCGCCGACCGAGGTTTGTTCGGTTTTGCCCTTTTGCATTCCCCAGTTGGCGTCACGGTGTCCTCAGGGCGGTCCCGCTTCTTACCCTTGGTTGGTTGTCCATTATTGTGTCGTTTTTGACCTCTGGGCTTCATGCTGCGCTTGCGAAAGCCGAGCGTTGGCACAGCGTTTGGAACGGCAGGTGCGGGCACCCCGCCCCCACTAGCCGCTGCCGTGGCAGCAACCATGTTGGGACCGGGCGCCTCAGTCTGTCTCGCAGCATCAGTTGTCGCTGCACGTTGCGCCGCTGCTCGGGCTTTTTTCAGACGTCGCCGTTTCGAGGTAGTCATTGTTTCCGTTCTTTCTGGTTCTGTATGGATGGCCTTTAATAATTTGGTCATGTCCATCGATGAGTCCGGTTTTGGACACGCATTCGCTGACGCAGCCCGGGTCTGTCCCTCCAGGTCCACCGCAGATGCCACACCCTTTGACGCAGACGTTGCTGTCGCATCTTGGGGCGTAGCCTTCCTTGGTTTCTCTGGGAGTGGGGCTAACCTTGGCGCATCTTTGAGAGCGGTCCTTGTTTTTACTATGGACTTCAACTTAGAGGGTATGATCTGAGACGCAGCCTGGGTTGGCGCATCGCTGACCAGGTCCTTCTTGGTCAAGTCCTTTGACGCAGCCGATTTTGGCGCATCCGTTTTTAATGGTTTTTTAGTTGAAGGGGCATCGCGAGACGCAGCCCTTGGTTTTGGCGCATCCATAGACGCAGCCTGGTTTGTGGTTTGTTTTGTCTCTTCATCCATTGGTTTGTTTTTGTTGAAATTCACCATCGGAGCTCTCCACCCGCCACGGAGCCCTCAGTCGGGGACGTTGTCTGCTCGGCAAGACAATCGTCAGAGCTACTCCTCCGGTATAGAATCAGCGTTTAGGAAAGTAGACGCATCTGCACGCAGTAAAGAACTCCAGAGCCATCCACGCCACGAGACTATGACGCGAACTAACCCTGGGCTCCGCACCACGCCGACGGCCCCCCCCCCAAACCCCGATTCTCGCTTGACAGCCCGCTTATGGGATGTCGTAGCCGATTGACCGTGGTTAGCTACTCCCCGGCCTCCCGTGTAAGGAGAAATCCAGACCAAAGTGGTGTGTTGTGTGCAGCGTGCAACTACAGCCGGCCCACTACGCCACTCAACCACCAGGACTCCTTCATCCTCCCGTACGGGTCCCCGCGCACGGCACAAACACGCGGGAGGTCATTCACTGTCCACCATTACCTCTTTTTGAATGATGAACTCGCAGAAACATGACCCCTTCATTCCTGCAATAAGACGCCTGGTGGTTTCTGTTACGTCTAGTGCTGAGGGCA
Organism: Schrankia costaestrigalis; assembly: GCA_905475405.1. Classification (NCBI taxonomy): domain Eukaryota; kingdom Metazoa; phylum Arthropoda; class Insecta; order Lepidoptera; family Erebidae; genus Schrankia; species Schrankia costaestrigalis. The sequence goes on from FR997830.1 coordinate 7,334,804, forward strand.
TTAGACCAAAAACCATTGTGCCTATTACATGTTTAAAGAATCAACAAAATTCGCTCCACAGAAATCTAGATATCAGCTGTTCAAAAAATTAAAAGCCCTGTGGCACTCCAAGCAGTTATCTACTAAAAAGTCAGTCTGTCCCCAGGTCACCAACTAGGTTCATTACAAAGATTGATACGTAAGACACTTCTTTTCTATGGAATCAACAAAATTCGTCCCACAGAAATCTAGATATCAGCTGTTCAAAAAATAAAAGCCCTGTGGCACTCCAAGCAGTTATCTACTAAAAAGTCAGTCTGTTCCCAGGTCACCAACTAGGTTTATTACAAAGATTGATAAGTAAACAACATTTTCTAACGGTAATAACTGGCTGTTAAGAGGTAGGGCACAATCTAGGCATGATACTATCCATGGATTGTGCTGGATGGGTAATGATATACTACATCGTGCACATGCCAAGAACCATACAATAGATATAACATGAGCACATATTTTCCCAACGTACGTCTGACACTCTTCCAGGCGCAGTAATAATGACATATGGCTTCTAACCAATTATTGTCTGCATTGATGAGTATATATATATGTGCAATTAGTTCGACTACAGGTATGCCTAGATTGTACCCTACCTCTTAACAGCCAGTTATTACCGTTAGAAAATGTTGCTTATGTATCAATATGACGACCTCGGTGGCGCGACGGTAGCGCAAGCGCCTGCCATGCAAGAGGTTGTGGGTTCGATCCCCACGCAGGACAATAATTTGTGAGATCCACAAATTATTGTCCTGGTCTGGGTGTTCTTTGTGTCCGTTAATTGATGTTTGTAAAAGGTCCCCACGACACAGGGCATGACCCCTAGTGCGGGAGTTGTCTTTTAAAAAAAAAGTTTAAAAAAAAAATAGACTGCCACAGGGCTTTTAATTTTTTGAACAGCTGATTTCAAGATTTCTGTGGGGCGAATTTTGTTGATTCCATAGAAGATGTTGCTTACGTATCAATCTTTGTAATTAACCTAGTTGGAGACCTGGGGCCAGACTGACTTTTTAGTAGATAACTGCTTGGAGTGCCACAGGGCTTTTATTTTTTGAACAGCTGATATCTAGATTTCTGTGGGGCGAATTTTGTTGATTCCTTAGAAGAATATGTTGCTTACGTATCAATCTTTGTAATTAACCTAGTTGGAGACCTGGGGACTGACTGACTTTTTAGTAGATAACTGCTTGGAGTGCCACAGGGCTTTTATTTTTTGAACAGCTGATATCTAGATTTCTGTGGGGCGAAATTTGTTGATTCCTTAGAAGAAGATGTTGCTTACGCATCAATCTTTGTAATTAACCTAGTTGGAGATCTGGGGACTGACTGACTTTTTAGTAGATAACTGCTTGGAGTGCCACAGGGCTTTTATTTTTTGAACAGCTGATATCTAGATTTCTGTGGGGCGAATTTTGTTGATTCCTTAGAAGAATATGTTGCTTACGTATCAATCTTTGTAATGAACCTAGTTAGTGACCTGGGGACAGACTTTGACTTGTTAGCCCAAAAAAAAACATTCTCCTTTGAGCTCTATTTTTCAGGGCAAGTACACACAATCATACATGAAAATATTTTTAATTACTCTAATTGACTAATTATGTGCTCATTTGCTCATTTGACACAATATCTTTCTTATTAATATAATTCCTTATATATTATTTTGTTTCAGATATAAGGGTAAACGTATGTACCCATCGGTTCCTAACCAACCATCGGAAGCGTCAGCGCACTTTATGTTCGAGCTGGCTAAGTCTGTGTTGTTCAAGGCGGGAGGATCGTCAAGCACTAGCCTGTTCACACAGCCGTCATGTGCTAGGGAGCATCATGGACCGCACAGGTAAACTGTAACCTTAACCTAACAATATCTTATAATGCCATTTCGGTAATCAGGTTCTGTAATGACCTCGTATGAAGACTGTTATTTTGTTCAAGCTAAACTTAGGCTGGAAGGGGTATAAACCCCTTCCAGCGTAAGTTTAGCTTTTTGGCAGTTCACGTCCATGAAGTTTCGTAATACTTCTGCTTATTTTTCAAACAAATAATATTGTATTTCATGGACGTACCCATGTTTTTTTCAGTTACCATGGTTACTTAGTGATGGACACTCATAACGATTACCACCATTATGAAACAAATTAAGATAAGATAAGATAAGATAACGTTTATTTGTGACACAAACAAAAATTAAAAGAAAAATACAATAATATAATTTTAACTTAGCGTCACAAAATGGACTCTGACTCAGCATGTGTTGGTGTAACCAACGCTGATCTTCCGTCAGAGCCGTTTTATGATGACACGAACGCACATAGAACTTCATACGGAACATACATTATTTAAACATGAAAATTGTTTGAATAACACACACAAAGAATAAAAATAAAAATGAAAGCAGATAAAATAACAAAACTTCAGAAAACAGCGATCAACACATATTAAAAACAGACTAAAAATTAAAATCAAAATCCTATAAGACACTTGTGTCGTTTCTGTGGCTCTCTTGAATTACAAATAATCTGTAGAAATAAATGCTATGAATAAACCTGAACTCTTCATAATACGTTTATAAAATGTAATATGATATTTTAGATTAGTTATAACCCGCGAATGTGTCTCGATAAATTATTTATTTTAAATAATACCTAAGCTAACTATAATTTTATCATTTTAAGCTATAGGCTAATTCTCTTAACATAGATAAAGAAAGAAACAGTAATAAAATGATAATGTAAGTTGATGTAAGGATCCAAATGTGTAAAATAAAGTAATTTGAAAAATCGCGAAATCGCTTACAATCGAATGGCATTACATTCGAGATACTGCTGAACGTCACTAACGTCAATCTATCAAATGTCGTTAAATATAGTGGAAAGGGTATAGCTATAGCTATTTTTACCTTACTTTGTCATATGTCCCTTCACTTTTTTCTAATAGCGGACGTGTCTCTAACTTAGGCATTGGATTTAACAATATATCTGGCTTTGCTTGTTTTAATAGAATTTGACTTTTATGCTTACTTGCAGCCATTTGGCATTCATTAAGATTTTTTCGTACTGCAGTTGCGCTTTACATGCGTAATAATTGATCTTACCAATCTTCGAAGTCTAGTAGACATTATTATTATAAAAGCAATGATTTTATTATTTTACAGAGGTTTACACATGGCAGCCTTTCAACTGGGTCTGTACGCTCTAGGTCTACATAACTGCGTGAGCGCCAATTGGTTAAGTCGTACTTATTCCTCACACGTCAGCTGGATTACCGGTAATTACTTTCATTTAAGATTTTTATTTACTTTTTTTTCGAATTTTCCCACTCTCTCATCTATGTGCAGTCCACTGCTGGACATAGACCTCCCCAAGTACGCAAATTATGATTGTATTTTTAAATGACGTCAAAAAATACATAACGAAAGTTGTACTATTTTTGAATAAAATATGTTTTACTTTACTTTAATGTAAATTTTTACTATTTTTTTTTTATGTAGGTCAAGCAATGGATATTGGAGCCCCTGCGATCTTATTCCTTATAGACGCATGGGAAGGACATTTGACTCCGCCTGAAGCTGCAAGTATTGCTGATAAGGTTCGTAGATTTATCATATTTACTAATATAATGAAGTAAAGAGCTTATTTTTGTTTCCTAATCCTTCAATAGTTGTCACGGACCCACAAGTTTTTGTTAAAAATGCCATATAAGTTGATGCTACAAAAACCATAGGTACCTAATGGTATTGATGACATGGAAAATACGGTAGTGCGATTCCACGCGTATTGCCTATTAATTAAATTTATGTTGTTTTTATCGTCCTTTTAATGTGCAAAACACAGAAACTGAGTATTTAGAACCCACGCAAATATATATGTCGGAGAATGAGTTAATTTAAAAGTAATTTACTTGATATTAAAAGGAAGTAGGTGGCAGCACTGTAGTGGCAGCACCGTAGTATTGTCGTTGACTTGACTATTGACTTGTAATGTCAGTTGTCATTGACGTTTAATATGACGATGACAGTTCTGAGGGTATATCAGTTGTGCGAAGTGAAAGGCACGCTCTCACCCGGCTCGGACGGAATAACGAATAGGGTCATCAAGCTATTCCCCGAACGTCTTTTGGTCCTTATGACATGCATATTTAATGCCGCACTATCAAACTGTGTCTTCCCACAGCAGTGGTTATCGGAATACCGAAACCCGGCAAAAAGAAGTCCGAACCGGCTAGTTATAGACCGATTAGTCTGCTTAAAGGTTTAGGGAAAATTTACGAGCGGCTTTTGTATAGGAGGCTGTTAGCACACGTGGAGGCCAACAATCTTATTCCAAACGAGCAGTTTGGCTTTCGGGCCAAGCACTCGTCCACCCACCAAGTTCACCGTGTCGTTGAACATGTCAGCGCTCGGCTCATGAAAGGTCAAATGACCGGAGCTCTCTTCTTCGATGTGGCAAAGGCATTCGACAAGGTGTGGCACGCTGGCTTAACATACAAGCTTTTCATGATGGGAGTGCCACACAGACTCGTGCTCATCTTACGAGACTTTCTGTCGAATCGTTCCTTTCGCTACAAAGTTGAAGGGACTCTGTCCTCTGCTCACCCCATCCGGGCCGGAGTCCTTCAGGGCTCCGTCCTCGCCCCCCTTCTGTACTTTTTGTACACACGAGATATCCCTCGGCCTGCGGGTGTGCAAACAGCCCTTTTTGCAGACGATACAGCGATTTACGCCTCTGGCACCTCCCCTCCCTCGATAGTTAGGCGACTCCAATCTGCGTCCAACGCCCTCAGCGATTGGTTCCAGAAATGGAGGATAACAGTCAACCCCGAAAAGAGTCAAGCGGTGATGTTTCATAAGAAACGGAACCACTCGCCTCTCTCGGCAGCGACACAAAGAGTCAAGATGTTTGTTTTCTCCCCGATCCCTTGGGCTAAGGAAGCCAAATATCTTGGAGTTTTGCTCGACGATAAGCTCTCTTTCCGTCCCCACATAAACATGGTTCGCAAGCGGGCCACGTTTGTGTTGGGACGGCTGCACATGCTCCTCCGGAAGGAGTCTAAGATGTCGATCCGAAACAAAGTTAGGTTATACACTACTTGTATCAGACCAATAATGACGTATGCGTGCGTAGTTTTTGCCCACCTTAGGCCACACAGGATCCATAGGTTACAAACAGTTCAGAATAGGTTCATGCGCAAAGCGACGGGAGCACCGTGGTTCATGCGTAACGAGGATCTTCACATAGACCTCGAGTTGCCTACTATCTAGCAACACATGAAACTCTGTTCCCGCCGCTACTTTGATTCGGCTGCCACTCACCCCAACCAACTAGTGGTCGGGGCGTCCGGGTAAATCCCCTCCAAGATTAGCAAAATTCGTAGACCTAGGCATGCTCTCGAAGAGCCGGACGATAGGATCACGATCGCTCAACGTAGAGCTCACACGGCTCGCGAAGCCACGACAAAACGTCCGCGGTTCCGTCCTCGCCGTCGAGGCCGGAATACGCGCCGCGTTCGCTCCTAGAGGGCGTGCCTTCCGCACGTCCTGTTAATCAGTGACGGTCCAGGCCGAGGTTCGTACCCCAAAGGGGGTGCCCCTGTGGCACGTCACTTAAATGTCTTTGGTTGAGGGCCATCCGCCCCACCACAGCCCGCGTAAAGTAGTAATGGTCGTCTGAGACCGACTACTCGTCCTCACAAAAAAAAAAAGGCACGCTCTCTTGCTCCTGAAACGTCGTCAGCGCTCGTTGTGCGCACTGATTTATCAAAATTACAATATGGCGGAAGTCACTAACGTTCCTGCAGATTCAAATCTATCAGATTCCGCGACATATAGCTATCACTCGACCGCATTAACATGGCCTACTATTAGCGCCTTTAAAAGTTCTTCTGACTCCTATCACTCCAGCCGTATCTTTCGCCTAAGGCGCAGGACAAATACAAGAGGCGTCGGCATTAGGGCATGAATATCGGAATCTCGGAATCTCGTAATATCGGAATCTCGGAACGCAAAGTCCGATATTACAATTCCGATACTGGGTGATCGAATATCGGAATCTCGGAACTCGAATATTTTTCTATATTTTGAGTTTTAAATTATACATATATCGATCCTTGTGTATCGCCGAGCGAAACAGTAGGTACCGTATTAATGTTGCCCGCTCGCTATGCATGTGCTACAAGAACATTAATATTATTACCTGTTTCGCTCACTCTTTACCTACTCTAATAATATGTGATATTATTGTAAGGTTGTTACAACGCCTCAAATATAAACAAAACGATACTAGCAGTCTCAACTTCACAGTAAGAAAGACTGAAGCACCGATAGCTTTTGTCTCTTCAGATGAAGATGATGAATCACTAGCTAGTCTAGCTACAACGAGTGAGCTGACCCTGCACCAAGAATTTGAGAAGGAAATAGAAAAGTGCAAAGAAAAAAAGGCAGTGCTTCCGTCCGACGAATTTGATCTATTGGGATTTGTAATAACTGAAAAGGCAACATACGTTAATAGAGGTAAAAGATGAGTTTATTTGTCACAGACATACACTTATCTCACATAAATTTTGCCCACCAATGTTGAAACTTGAAAGTGAGCATGATTTTTCGTCGGGCGGTTATTTATCTGACAAAATGTTTGACGCTTTGTTGTTTTTGAGAACATATTAGCAAGTAAAACGAGATTTTAAAATAAATATAAACCTATGAATATAGCGAACCTTTATTTCAGTTGATTGTAATTTAAACTACGAAACTTAGAATCAACATGACTTCTTAAAGTTTTGTTGATTCCGAGTTCGTTAGTTTTATATTAGTAATGAGTATAGATAAAAATAAGACAAAAATATTTCCAATAATTATTGTTGTTGGCATATTATATAATTAAATAAAAATTAAGGTACTTTACTGTGCTCTCGTGCGCAGTATCTTCGAATACGCATCAGTGGTATGGAACCCGCTTTATGACATTTATAACAAGCGCATTGAATCCGTACAGAAAAAGTTCCTAAGATATTTACAGTATAGGTGTAGGTGCATCGATCATGGGTATGAGAAGCAAGATGTAAGAGGTATCATTTTATGCCCCTACAGAATAGACGTACAATATCTGATGTTGTAACAATTGTAAAAATTGTCAATGGTGAATTGTGAATAGTAAAAACTGCCAGTTAGGCGCAATCAACCCTTAGTACTACCCTCAGCCAACACTAATTTTAGACAAAACTCATTTCTCATTCGTGCGAGTAGTTCCGTTAACAGCATTGCCAAAAGGCATAGCGAATTTGAGATATTTAGGTCTAAGCCAACAGTGGTAAAGAAATTATTTACTACAGATTATTTTGGTCCCAATCCCAGAGAAGCAACAAATTAAATTTACAATTTATTTTGAACTATTTTTTATCGGGACATGCTATGGTCTTGCAATGGTTTTATGTTTAGTTTATATTTGCGAATACCTGTTAATAGCTGTGTATAAGTATATTTATGTATTAACCGATTGTAAATATTATGCTGTTAGTGTTCCGAAAAAAATAAAATAAATAAAATATTATATAAGTATATAGATAAGTTTAATAACTAATAAGATATTAGATTAAAGAATAGGATATTATAAATTACTTTTTGTTCCTAATTGTTGATTTAATTTCAGATTTGAGTCTCTGAGTCAGATAGTTTAATTAGCAATAAGTACAGAAAAATAATGAGAAATATCTGATTTAGTAAATACTGTGGGTAAAACTTAAATACGAGTATAAAACAAGCAATCCAAATTAAATAATATGATTTATAAATATTTTTTATTCCATTAAATCTAACCTCACACCGAATTTGTGACATTTTGAACAAAAAGTGCAATTTCTAAAAAAAATACGAAATTCCGATATTAATATCGGAATTCCGATATTGAGATCTATTATCGGAAGTTAGTATCGGAATTGAAAACCTTCCGATATTGCATGCCCTAGTCGGCATATGGCGGGGCGTGAGATAGAGTGGGACGGCATGGTGCGGGCGCGACTTCTGCACATTTTGTATGAAATACGTCGCGACCGCTCCATGCCAGTGCCCGACGCCTTTTGTATTTATTGCCCCGCGCCTAAGTCGTTCCCTCTGTCTGGCAGGCGTCGTCAGGTCGCGACGTGCCCACAGTGCGCGCGGCGGCGGAACTAGCACTGTCCGTGCTCCCTCACGCGCACGCGCTCAACTACAACGAGATACAGCGCGCCGTGCTGCAGTGCAAGGAGCAGAGCGACGCCATGTTGGAGCGAGCTTGTCTCACTGTCGAAGCTGCTGCTAAAGGTACATGTTTATATATTCATAATGTATTAGTCTAACTTTCCCGTGTGGTATAGGAATATCAATAAATTCACACCCTCTTCTCAAACTAAAAGAATAAGAAGCGTCGCTTTAGAATAGGTTGCGGATACTGTTTCTATGTGGAAAACTTATAATTCTGTACCAATCTATCTGGCCATTATTGTGTTAGCAGGTCAGGTTTCCCTTCGACACCAGAGAAGACTTGCTGGACTGCGATAGTGATTAATTGCCTAATATTAGCAAACTAATTTATTGGAACAAAATAAGAAAGCGTCAATATATTTTATAACAGCACACAAGTAGCTTTTTTTTTCTTAAACAGATATTTAATTCATTTTTTTCTTTCCAGGTGGCGGTGTATACCCAGAAGTATTATACACAGTAGCACGATACTGGCACGAGCTTTACCAACGTCAAGCTAACGAAGAGTCTGAACCGTTACTAGACGAGCCGCAGTATCGAGTCGCGCCACCGCCGCTGGCAGTGCCTGTGCCTTACCCTATACCGTATTCGTTTACTTATCACCCGTATCCGCCTGCGATTTATCAGTTACCGGTAAGTGTGATGTTATATTAAAGGGTAACAATATAATCTGTGTTAATTAACCATGTTTAATAACTGGTACATTCAGTTAACGGAAAGCTAAAAGCAAAACTACTGGCAATTTTTGACTGTTATGTAAAATCTTTGTATAGTTTTTTATTCCTAACCTTTGACCAAGAAAACTTTTAATGGCATGACAATCACTATGTGGCTTAAAACCATAATTTACCATAATATGTTTACCTATACCTGCATTAATTATTGTAATAAGCCTTTTTTTATTGAAAATTGACAGAATATAGCTATAACCGAGTAACGGAAACAGGGATGTTCTTATTATTTTCTAAGTCTTCAATTGGCACAGACACCAGTGTCCCTTTTAGCTTACGGGAAAAACATACACTGTGATCTAATCCATAGTAATAAGACACATTTTTCAATGACTAATGTAGTTATGTGTATATCCGCAGTACGGATCAACAGGCGGCACGCACCCCGGGCCGCAGTACGCACTGCCGCCGTACTTCGTGCGCGGCATCGTGGCCGGGCCGGCGCAGCCCCCGCCCGTGCACGCGCCGCACGCGCTGGCGCCGCCGCACGTGCCGCACGCGCAGCCCATACCTGTCAATGTTAACGTTAATGTTAACGCCACCGTGCACTCCGTGGTCAGTGGAAACTTATTATACGAATTAGGGCACATTATGGATAAATGACACGGTATTTAACTGCGTATTTTTGTAAAGGAAGGGAGTTATGAAATAAGCTGAAGTATAAAATGTAACAATAAATTATTAGAATAGATTTTTTTATTATGTTGCTACAAGAAAAATTAAATAACACAGTTCTAATAACATCAATTAGTAAAATGTGTATATTGCGTGAAATGTAATATAAATGTGGCTGTTTTGTTTTAATTTCCTGTACCATTATTAAAACACTAGCTGATGCCCGCGGCTTCACCCGCGTGGTATAGATATCTAAAATGTCATACTTATTTTTGTGTATTTTATTATATTTATGTATGTCATGTTTCTAGCACCCAGCGCCAATCCCTCCTCCGATGCCAGCGCACACAGGCGTAAACGTAGCCGGTGTGAACGTCGCCGGTGTAAACGTAGCGGGAGTCAACGTAGCAGGTGTCGGCGTGGCCGGCGTAGGTGTTGGCGGAGTTAGCGTCGGCGGAGTAAACTGCGGCGCAGTTAACGTCGGTGCTGTCAATGTCGGTGTCGGTGGAGTAAGCGTAGGAGCAGTGAACGTCGGTAGCGTGAACGGCGTAGGCAATGTTGTAGCTGGGACTAGCAATGGTGCTCAAGCTAATGGACAAGCGGCAGCGCCTAATGTTAACCAGACACAGCTAAGGAGATTACTAGCGGCGTATCGTGTTGGTATGTTGGCGCTTGAAACGCAAGCGAGACGTGTGCATGATGATCGTCCACAGAACAAGTTTGGCAGGTTAGTTGAAGATTATTTATTCTCCATAATTGTAACTGTGTAAACTGTGTTTTTCAATAATACATTATTTTTAAATAAATAAAAAATAATATTGTGGCGAAGTTAGTTTATTTCATCCTAAAGGTTTCGCAAGTAAAAGACAACTTTTAATACTGCTACCAATCTGTTAGGAAAGCGTGGTATAAGTAGGCCAAATTTCCTTACGCCGCGCCACTGGAGGAGACCGGTCCCTGCATAAAGACATAAATTAGTCATAAAAAAATTACATAACACATTTTAACCATCAATCACAATTCCAGAAACCCACCATACGGCGAGCACGTAAAATGGCTGCTCCGTATCTCAAAGCGACTAGGCGCTCAGTACCTACACCAGTTCTGCGTGTGCGCTGTCAACTCAGTCGTGTCTCCCTTCGTGTTGTACGAGCTGTGCGTGGAGTCGGCTCACTGGTTAGCGAGGGGAGGTCCGCACCAGTTGGTTATGCAACATCTAAGAGGGACATTGGCGCCGCTCGTGCAGAAGTGTCAACAGATGTATGTGCTAACGATTTTTATATTGCTTTCTTTATTTTTTTAGAAGACAACTCCCGGACTAGGAATCATGCCCTCATGCCCTGTGTCGCAGGCAATTTACAAAGATTTATTTAACGGACACAAAGAACATCAACAGACTCAGGACAATAGTTTTTAAATCGCACAAGGAACTGTCCTGCTTGGGATTTGGACCCATGAACTATTACCGCCACCACGAAAGTGGGTTACCCGCAACCTTTACCATCTGTATGATATTTTGTGAAGGGTCTGCCTACCGCTTCTGCGTGCTTTATCCGTTACTACTTATTTTACAGCATTATAGTTTTTCTTGCTATTATAAGACTGTTTAAAAAAAATAATGATATTGATAATGTATATTGTGTTACAGGTACATTCAATGCATTCACCAGAAATTATATCACTTGACTTCAGTAGAGTATGAAGAGTTTGTGAGTATCGTTCTATCGGCTCGGACTGCGTTCCAACTTACGCCAGAAGGGAATACGCAGTTCAAGGAATGGCTCGCCTCACTACGCAGGTAAATAGTTAATACTACCTACTTTTTATTTTATAATATGGTTTTGTTTAGAAATAGAACACATTTTAGTGTAGAGTAAATAAAAAGATTACTTATCTAAAAGATTTGTTGATGTTCTTGGCATACTATAAAACCTTGTGTCCCTGCGATCATGACTTATAAAAATCGCAATTGTTAAGAAAGAAAAAAGATAAAACATTGATCGATATTATGTAAGAGTAAACATAGAATAAAGCTAAATAAAAAAGAAAAGTAAACAAAGCAGAAAGTAAGTTAAGATAAAAAATGCACACAGTAATTGAATACAATAGAGTTCATAATTATTTTATAATCTAGGGTCAAACAGCCTCGTGGCGTTGTTATCACGCATTTGTAACCACAAAGTTGACAAATGTAATTGATTACTATTTTAATCTAATATTAAAGATAAATGCTTTATTATGAGCACTGATTACAAATATAAATTTATAATTAATATGATTAGCTAATTACATTTTATTAATTGATTTTTTTGTATTATTTTTCTTATTATGCAGGAATATTGTTACCCGATTTCAATACAGAGGTTTTCTGTAAAACTAATTCATCATCACCATTGGTTTTATTTGACATTTTACATTAGTTTTCATAATATCCAATCGTCATTTTAAAAATATTTACATTGTTGGGAAGTCTAACGAATCCGTTATATTATGCATTTTCAGCCTATTTAAAAAAAAACACTGTATAAATATTTGCAGGTCAAAGTCGTGCAAGAAAGATTTGTGGACGCAGCTAAATGCGGCGCTGCAGACGAACGGCAAATGACGTCGGCAGGCGATAGTTTGTAGAGCGCGGTGTTCCGTGCGCAAACTGTCACAACACAGGCGATGGCCGCGATTTCGGCTCGTATACCATCTCCATCATCTCTAACTGTATTATACAATCTGTTATTTGTAATTTAAGTATTCCCTTACCCCCAATATACGCGAACTTATATTATAACAACTGGACTAGGACATATTTTAAGCTAGTAATACTCAGGAGTTGATGTTGTATCGTATTAATGAAATTACAAAATATAATTATAACGTACGAGAAATTTCTACGGATATGAACATGAAATACACGTTAGACATGACGGAGTATTTTAAACTTAAATTACAAATAATGTAATACTGACTTGTGTATCCTGTTGGATACAGCTCTGTTTAGCAATATGATACTCGACTTTGAGGGTAATCGATCTCAGTATAGACATGACCGGAATGCATTGATGATGATATAAAATGTTGCTAACTCCTGATATAATTCACTATTAGTGGTATGTTTATATAACAGCTGTATGAAACGTATGATTTGAATACTTAAAATTCGGAAAATGTTAAAAAATATATTTAGTATCGTCGTGATGGAGAATAATTTAGACGATTGTTGAATATTTGTTATTCATTCTTCATTGTTGTTGTTTGAATTCGCACCACTCACAATGGAGGTAAGTTCAAGCTCATTTGAAGGTTGTGCATTATAGTCTGAAAAAAAAAATCGTTTATTATTGGCTTTATTGTAAGAGGAAGTAATATTTTGCAACAATTGCTTTTAAAATTAAACAAAAGAGGAGTTTAGCAACATTTCTGTTTCCCTTCTGTACTGTGCAATGTGACGAATATAAATGTATTTATACTAATTCATCTTTGTAAAATGCTTATAATGTAAACATTGCACAAAATATTTTTCAAACTCTCTTTTATCTCTTCCGTGTATTTTGAATATTATTGACACACTTAAGCTAGTCATTGGTTTTGAGGTTCTTTTTTTATTAGTGAACCAGTGGACTTCATAACTATAGCTCATTTTAGTTTTCTTTTTTTTAAATAGAGTAATGTAAGATATTCGTTTGATTTTAATATTAACTGTGTCTTTGGCGACTTGCCCTCGACTGTATTACGCGTGCAGTTAATCTTAAATGACAACGAAATTAAGAACGTTAATCAGTGACAGAAATTATCCCCAATTTTTAGTTTTTCGTTTTAGTTATGATTAGCTTTTTTATTATTATTTGCTTTTAGTTAATTCTATGCTAGGTGGGCATCGGATTAAATGTAGGATTGACTTTTTTTAGTGAATAATATTATTTTTAATGCGTTTTGTGTGACTACCTACTAGTCTTCGTGTTAACTCTTCCATCCATGTTTAAAGTGTTTATTTATCAATCGGCTTAACTATTTTTTGTCTTTAAGGGTCTATAATGACTCGTATTTGAAGTGCACACTTACATAGAATTGCGCGGTTTGTTTATTTAATATAGCTAAACACTAATAGAGAAGTTGTGTAAAGTAGATTTGATAAACATTTCACCGGTCTTTATTTAACATTGTGTTAAATAGTTCAATTTACATGCAAAATAGTGCTTAGTTGTTTGTTTTGCAGTTTTTGGGTACTATGTATTTAGGCACAGTAGACAGACACAACATAATATGGATACATCAATAGCAAAAACTCCATCAAAACTGCCTTAAAATTGTTTGTGTGCATTTCGAATATTTTTGTTTAGAGCTAAAATACATTGGAAGTTCACTTCACTAAGCAACGTAATTGTTAATTATAACTTAACATTTTGGTTTCATTTCCGTAGAACTTCCAAGATAAATATTTACGTTCGTTACTTACTTAAATCGGTGTTCACTTAGCTGAGTATCAAGAAGATCTCTATCATTTTATAAGCTTTTAGAAAATAATATACGTCATTCATTTATCGTACGCGTTTCATCATTGTGTAGGATTAGTACGTGAACTTATTGCGTATCAGATGTGAATAATGATCAATGGGGTGGTTATGTTTTGTCATTATATATTTACATATAAATTGCATTATTTCGGAACACTTCGTTGAGTTTACTATTGGAGATAATCATTTTGACTACGATTGGTAATTATAAAACGACTACTTTATTCCGATTGTATAAGAACGTGCGTTTTAAATTAGTAATCCCGAATCTAGTATACGTTTTATAAATACCAACGTTATCTTTTATAACATGAAATTAAATACTTAATAAAAAGAAATATGGAATTTTAAAATTTGACAACAATAGTCCATAATGTAATGAGAATTGGCTTAAGATGTTTCAAGTGACCTAAAATAGCGTCATTAGACTACAGAATATTAGACAGAATGTAGACGATGACCGTCGATACACTATTTTTGATATTCTCTTGTCGAAATTTGCAGTTTCATGAATGTTTAAGTAATAACGTCTCGCGGAGATAAATGTAGACGTGCGTTTAACTATAGTACTTTATTTACACGTTTATATTATTATATAATTATATTGTAATGCAAAGTAGCGTCTTGAGAGCCTTCGAAATATAAACTATTTAATATGAAGCATGTGCTAGTACTGGCAACAAAGTAATGTCTACAAACATATTAATGCAACTTGGATGATTAATACTCGTATATCACACGTACAATTTTATTATTGCACGTACAACTAGTTTTTTTTTATTTGAGCTACGCTAGTGTTAGAGTGTGTATAATCGATGTTTATTATTTCAAGTTTTAATGTCAAAATATACTAGATGATTCCAAGTCGCAAATAATTAAGACATTATTATATTTCTCATTCCACAGTCAGATTAACAAGGTACATAATTATCACAATTGATGAATGTATAGTTAAGAGACACGATAAATTTATATATTTTAATATTAAATGTAATGAAAGTTAATATCTTCCAACACTAAAGCAATATTGTAATATCATTTTTTGAATTATATGAAATTTAGAAATTATGTAAATGTAAAATTAAATTATAAATTGTAAAATTGATTGTTCGTAATACAGATGTTGTTTGTAATCGATGTTTGTGACATTAAATTATAAATTGAGTGTAAAGTAAGCTAGTTACTGTTGTACACTCACTTTCACGTTCGTGTTGATGTTATATTCAGGTAATTTAACGCTAGTATAAATTGCTCAATCATAAGTGATAATTGACACCTATACAGCAGATGAAAATAAAGGAAATTTGATGAAATGGCATTTGTCAAAAAAAAAAAATGAAGAGAAATGATACTGTGTCAGTTATATTGTACCGAGTGTACGCGAGATAAGATCAGATTTGTTGTTAAAGAGCTCGCTAGAATAATCTGACGTTGGAATGTAATTTGTTGCCAGCATTAGCGTCGAGTAGGATTAGTTCAATATCTTTATAAAATTAGATGTTTATGTGCATTCATTCAAGTGTGAATGTTTTCAGCATTCGTAGATAGTAAATTTTTAGAATGCTAGTTAGAATAAATTGAAGTTTGTAACAGTTGGATCAAAGCTAAGGTTTATGGTTTTACTTATATTGTTTTCACTTTAAAGTTCAGAAATAATCAGACATAATTGTTGTATAGCGTTTCCTAATAAGATTATTGTCAGTTTAATATTTTATAATTAATTGAGCACAAAAGTTCTTGCTGTTACCAACTCGTTAATAATGCACTATGAGTTTTTCCTCTAGTGTGATTGTGTATTATTGAATATAATTTCGTTCTATGAATATTATATTGTAAGGCAAGTACTGTGAAGATATCTTGTCCATACAAAGTAATGTCAAGATCCAAATTATTTTGGTACTAAAAGACTGAATTATATATCTTTACAGTATTTGCTGTTTCACGTCCAATTTATTCAAGTCGAACTCATAATTGACTGATTTATAATTTATTTTAACTACCTCGTCCATATTTAAATATCTTTGAATGGTATAACTAAAGTTAATTCATCTTGAGATTGTCTTAGACCGCGTTATAATTTCTTAGTAAATTATTTTAATGCGTTAAGAGTTATGTTATATTTAGTCAAGAGTGTTGTACTTAGAATCGTAGAACTAATAGGATGTAACAGTACCAGTTCGATAGTAGCGAAATACTATTCTTTAAACTCATTCACCGAACAAATTAGTAAAGTATATACATTGGAAAAACATTTGTCGTTGGTATAGAGACTTGCCGTCCATAAATTAATTTGCAAAACTTTGTTTCGCGTCACAATTTCCTATCTACAATTTAAATAACATATTATATTTCAATATAACAGAATATTATACTTAATTCTATTATTGCTCGTCGGGCATTATTAACATTTTCTGGTATAGTTTTTGTCGAAGAGCGTATTACTTCCGCGTTTGGCATTAATGAATGCTTTGACATTATTGTCTCAAAGAACTATTTTTACACTTTAAAGCGTATTTAAATAAATAAACAAAAAAAAAAAAGATTAAATATATCGTTAGTTTGGTAAAGTATAGAATGTTAGTATGGAGCATATTTTAATTAGTCGTTTAATGCATGTTCATAGTTTTAATTCGCCCAGTGTCGAGCAAGTTCGCGAAGAGTTCCATAGTTGTTGCGGTATCCCCATTGATTTGCAGTTATCTGTCTCACATATCAGTTGATTCATACATCACTCGCGCTCGTGTTTATAGCGCAACGATATGCATTCAGCTAGCTATGTTTCATAAACGAGCATAATTTAATAGTATCACAATTAAATTATTATATTGTAGCGTCAAACATTATCGTTGTAAGTAATAGGCGTAACGTGGATTGGACATACAGCTGTTGGTCATTATAAAGGAGAGGTCGTTGTCTTATCCGTGACAGTTATTAGCAGCTGCATAATGAAGGCGAACTAGCCACGAGTGCCTATAATAAACCTGATAAATGTAACATATACGGTGATGACGTAGATGTAGTGTATATTGTTTGTATGTCTTCTCCACAGTAAGTCTTCATGTTTAGATTGTTAGGGCACGACTACTATATAGTTGAGGATCGTGGGCAGTGTACGTAGCTACTGCTAAGTACTGAGTCTTGTTCTGTAATACTCATGGCAATGCACGCATGTTGAATTACGTCACATCACAGTCAGTTAGATGTATTGAAGATAACAAGTCTAGCAAGTTTGTTTAGTTCTAAATCGAGGATGCATAATTATTTTATACATCTGGATTTGTAGTTTAATTAAGGCACTTTGTAAGTGTGGAGTCTCCGCCTATTAAAATATGTAACCATTTACAGAGTTGGAATGGCTACTTATTAGTGTACGTAATAAATTTATATAATGATATTTTTATTGTTCATATCGCATTATTACTTACGTGGATTTACTTGCAAAACAATGAATGTCATTTTGTTTACGCATAATTATGTGTCGTAAGAAATGATGCCTGTTGATTATGATCATAGCAATGTTTTTGCACTTTTTATAAAATAATACGAAAAATAAGTCATTGTCGGTGTTAGCCCTGAATGATCCCGCTATAGGGACGGGCTTTTATTGGTATATGAGTATACCACTATTAAAACAGCTGGTCAAGGAGCAAACTTACCTTTACTTACTGGTGAGGAAGGAGCTCATATGGTTAGTCGTCTCAGCTGCTTCCTCATTCGACTTTTACAACATCCACGCTAAAAGGTTAAATAGCGACAAATTATGGTAACTCAATCTGTAAGCACGCACTCTTAGAATCATCATAACAGCCCATTAATGTCCCACTGCAGGGACGGGCCTCCTCCCGTACACTCTTAGAATGATCTTCTTATTTACATAGTACACTTAACTATAATTGACGATGTGTTTGAAGCTCTAATATCTGTTCAATAAATATATTTAAATGGCATTCCTTGTTATGTTTGTATCTTTTCAATTATATCAACACGAGAAACAGTAAAAGAGCAAAAGTAAATATCTACCTACGTATCATTGTAAATTATATTTTTTTCAGCTCTTATATTCATACTTTCAAAATATTTTGCGATATCTTCAAAACGTACTATTAAAAAATTTTGTGCCACGATCGATTCCAAAACTGTCCGCCATGTTCTCTTGCAGGCTTAAGACTGACAAGAACTTTGAAATAGTCGAAAGTGGAGTCTTAAATGTAAATCTCAGGGTGTCTAAAAACATTATATTGTTACTGTGTATTATTGTACGTTTATCTGATAAAGTATTTGGTTTGGTTTTGATTTTTGTATTTATAATCTGTTTTATGACATCCTGCATAATCATAGAAAGTGCCCATATATTATAGTATTTATTAAATATATAGCACTAGACATTTTGCTCCGTTGTCGCAAATGGTTGTAATTATAAAAAAAAATATAGTTAATATTAATTAGTAAAATGATAGACTGTTTTGCACGATTGACATTGTCAACTCTTCCCCGCGTTGTCATTTCTCATGCAAATAAAATGTTAATTGAACACTTTGTGATGACAAGTAACAATTTTGATTAGAATATCTACGCCTGTTGCATGTATGTAACAACGCGAGCGTTTTCTATATCCGATACATACCCTAACTTGCAATATCATCCCACTATATATAAAACGTATGTTTCTACTCAAACTCGAAATATTATGACCTCTAGAACGTTTTATTATTACTTTTACGATTACACTATAAGTCTTTTTTGGCAACATATTTGAAGTAACATTATTTAATTATTCAATATACTTATCTATATTAAGACTTGTGAGTTTTATTTATATTACCAGCTACATCATCCTGTTTTTTTAGGTAGTAGTACATTTATAGGTAGTATATACTTTATTCCCCCCTTGACCGATTTCGGCCATGATGACCACTTCAACTCCGTTCTTATCGTTGTTAGTGAAAACAAGAAAACATAAAAGACCCTTCGGACAGATGGCAGAACAGCGACGACGAACGCCGACGCCAAATGTGCGAGAGGCCTTATACAAAACACATTACATATTTCTAAAAATGATCGTGTTCGTCAGGCCTGTTTTTTTAGGTAGTAGTACATTTATAGGTAGTATATACTTTATTCCCCCCTTGACCGATTTCGGCCATGATGACCACTTCAACTCCGTTCTTATCGTTGTTAGTGAAAACAAGAAAACATAAAAGACCCTTCGGACAGATAGCAGAACAGCGACGACGAACGCCGACGCCAAATGTGCGAGAGGCCTTATACAAAACACATTACATATTTCTAAAAATGATCGTGTTCGTCAGGCCCGCCCGGCCCTACGGAATCTGGTAACAAGACTTATACCAATCTAATGTACTCCTTGACCCAAACTTTGTACCAAACCAACCTTGACCCAAACCTATGTACTTACTTCGTTTTCAATGTAACTCTTGTCATAGACCTTATAATAATATAGATTTAGAATAACTAAATCTATACTGACTGTGTAGTTACCTATTATAATTCCTAGGCCACACACATAATTTATTTATACACACTATTCTATTTTAAAAGTAATTATATTATGACTGAGAAGTAGGCCTTGTACGAACTATAAGCATCTGCACCATTTCCGTAAATAATACGCTTCAAATGGGCATTGTAGGTAAGGTAATGTCACTTTATTTATTGATAAACAAGAAGGGCCTTTCAAAGATATGCATCTAAGTGCATATTTTATCGGATGCTTGTTTACACAACCTTCGTGTATGAATATTAATTGCTATCAATAGTAAATGTAATAATGGAATATGAATCAAGTATAAGTTAACGTGTAGTCTCGACAATCGTGTTTTTTTTTTAAATTGAACTAATCCTACCCACTTACCGCCTAGAGCTGTGACTAGCAAGCATGAAACAAATGACACAGAAAAGTTAAATGGTCTTCAAATCCGCAACTGATGATAAGAAAAATGGAGTTAGAGAAATTCTCCTGGGCGACTTTAATACAAAAAGGCCACGCTGTAGAAAAAGTAAGGGGCATGTTAAAGTTATAAAATTTAAGGGGTAATTATGTGAGGTAAAAGTTCATTTAAGTATATGGCTAAAAGATAACTAAGTATTTGTGAACAAACAAAAATATCTTGTGTGGTATTTGAACACTTTGTATACGGCAGCCGCATACCTACATGGTTACTTTGCCACCGGTGCGAGACAGACAATTTACAAAAACAGGATAATAAATGTACTTATTAAAAACTAAACAATCTTAATAACACGATATAGGTTATAGGTACGCGTGCAAGACGCTTGTTTTTTGATATAACTATTTATTTATAGAATGATTTTATAACGGGTAATAATTCTTATCTCGATAGGCTAGTAGGTTATAGCTAAAATATTGTGGAAGGTAAAATATTTCGTGTAAAATTTCTTGTTTTATTTAACAGGTAGGTACAGTCACGAGCAATAATATGTACACATTTTCAAATTTTCTAAACTATCTGCACGTTTATCTAGACATTACAATATCAAAATGAATTCGTAATTTAGAAGAGGTTCCGTACAGTTTTGAATTAATCTTCGAATTTTCAATTTTGGATTGGCAGAACTTTAGATAACTGGTTTACAAAATGCGAAAATGTGTACATATTATTGCTCGTGACTGTAACTATTTTGTAAACAATTTTGAATCGCAAAGGTCTACCTACGCCGTTGTTTGCTAAAGAACTAACAACATTTTTAGTGTTGATACAGGCTTGACAAAGCGCGAAACCAACTTTATTGTTGCAATTTTAAGCTAAAGCTTGCTGCATAGGCAAAACAGTGAAGTTCTCATACTTAATCAAAGTCTTCTATGATAAGTCTATGATTGTAATAAGTAAGTAGTTACAATTAAAATAGAATACCTATAAGATAAGAGTATACATTGTCATAACCTTCCTATCTTACCTACTTATCTAATATTTACAATGTTAACTTTTATAAGGATATAGACCTTTTTCAACCGACTTCAAAAAAGAGGAGGTTCTCAATTCGGTTGTATTTTTTTTTTTTTTTTATTTTTTTTTTTATTTTTTGTGTTTGTTACCTGATTTCTCGAAAACGGCTAGACCGATTTGAAAAATTTTTTTTTTGTTCGTATGGGTATGCTTCCCATTTGGTCCCATTGTCACCAGATCTGGATCTGGATGACGGGATCCCAGAGAAATCGAGGGCATCTCTTGAAAATTGTAGGGACGCATTGTGTAAAATCTTGTCATACATGTGCATCTCTGACGTCACTACCAAATAGTCAAGAGTAAGAACTGGTCAGATCCTGGAGACCAGAGTGAGTCGAGGGAACACCTCAACGGCATATTGCAGCTACCTTGTGTTTGGGCTTATTTTAATTGTATTGATGAAGACTTTACAAAACTTTACACAAACATGATCTGATGATGAAGAAGATTGAGGGTCGAGGCAACTCCTCAACGGTATATAGCAGTTACCGAGTGTTTGGGCTTATTTTATTCGTATTGATGAAAACTTTACACAACTTTACACAAACATGATCTCATGATAAAGACGACTGAGGGTCGAAGAAACTCCTCAACGGCATACAGCAGCTACCTTGTGTTTGGGCTTATTTTAATTGTATTGATGAAAACTTAACATTATGAATGTAATCGCAGGTGTGGTTTAAGACTTGAATGAAATTCTTATTTTAAATTAAAATAGGAATTAATAACGGATTATAAATAGACAAAATTGTTGAATTGCATTTAATTTATTTTAAACTTATTCTTTAGATATAACAAATTGATAATAATAATTATTATATTTATTTGATTTATTTTAATTTTAATTAACTTAATTATTATTACCAATTAACCATGCCGAGACGGTGGCTACGCTTTTCGATGTTCTCCCTATTTAAAACTTTTTGCATGTAGGTCCTCCGTTGTTCACCACTAGTCTCTTTTGAAATGACATTGGAGGTAGATTTCCTACATTAAAAGGCGTTTATCCCTTTCTTCGTTTGTTTCATTCAATCGGCGCTGTCTCATATAAGCAGCGCGTTTCGTAGGTCTACCCATATTCCGACAAAGTAATGTCCCACTGCAGGGACGGGCCTCCTTCTGTGACGGAGAAATACTTGGCCTACTAATACCACGCTGGCCAGGCGGATTGGTATAGGGTTTAATTTTAAGTTTTCCTTCTTTTTATATCTCAAAGTTAATATTCACGGATAGTCCCTTAGTCGGTTTTTACGACACCCATGGGATGAAATGAGGTGGTGACATATTGTGTTTTCACTCCGTCACCACACGGATTTATAGAATTGGAATTCACTAAAAATTTAGAAATAAAATTAATTTTCACAAAAAAAAAGAACCGACTTCAAAGACAAAAATTGCACTAAAAAGTAATAAATAATTACTTGTGTTTTGATTTTACAACAATAAATCAGCCATTATTTCTATTTAATTTTAATTTATAGAATAGGTTCTTTTCATTAAGTATTGTAAAAGTATTGTTAAGGATATTTCTTGAAGAGTCTGTAAATATATTTATTTGTAGATTGTTTAAAAGATAATCAAATTATTACAAATAATGTAATATTATTGTTATTTTTGGAGGCGGTGTCAGCCAACGGAATAAGTACGATAATACCTAAGCAAACGGAATGACGGCCATGAATTACAGATTATAAATGACTTCGACATTATATTTGTTGATTGTGTATGGATTAGTTTAAAAATTAAACAAATATTAAACAACTATTCTTATCATATTTAAATAAATATATTTTAAAATACCAGTATCACATTTAAACGTTTTAATATTATATTTAATAACTGATTAAAGCTTTCCAGAACTTAAAATAGATTAGATTTAAAGAAATAATTCGCGAATAGGATCAATAATGCAAAATGTTGTCTACAAGTTCGTTAGAATAGGCAATAAAGTTTTGTATAACACACTCTCATCACTTTAAATGGTTTCTAATTAGATAAATATTGCATTTAAAACGAAAACGGCCGTTTCATTTTCGAATGTGAATTTTATGTAATTATTAGTCTGTGTATAACACGGCGCCATAATATTTGTTTAAGTTTTCAGTCAGAAATAAAAAATGGTATACTTAATAATAACGATCGTGGCTGACACCGACTCCAAAAATAACAATAATATTACATTATTTGTAATAATTTGATTATCTTTTAAACAATCTACAAATAAATATATTTACAGACTCTTCAAGAAATATCCTTAACAATACTTTTACAATACTTAATGAAAAGAACCTATTCTATAAATTAAAATTAAATAGAAATAATGGCTGATTTATTGTTGTAAAATCAAAACACAAGTAATTATTTATTACTTTTTAGTGCAATTTTTGTCTTTGAAGTCGGTTCTTTTTTTTTGTGAAAATTAATTTTATTATAGATTAAATACTCACAGTATGATGTAAGTTTTGTGATAGAATTAGATACCTATTCGTTCATGTAAGTATCAAGATTTGTAAAATTGTAGATGAAGCGAATGAGGTTAAAAAAGTTTGTACTAAATTGCATGTCGTACTCTCTGCCTTTTATTACGAGGGAAATCCTGCAGAGGTTTTCCACCCGCCTTTGGCCTAGGCGGGCAGGCATGTTGAAATTCCGAAAAGATGGTAATACGGTTTATCGACTAAAACCCACGGTGTTCCTGCTCTCTCCGTGAATGGCTAGGACTTAATCAAGCCTTCCTAGGCTGATGCTAGTCTACGGCTGTTAGGGCCAGATTCAGAGACCGCACTTTGTCTTTACTTTAGCAAAGTCTAGTTATTATCTCTGAATTTGAACAACATTAAAGTAATTTTTCACATGAAAAAGTTTACTTTCATTATTTATTACTACAAAGTAAACTTTTCATGCGAAAAGATTACTTTAATGTTGTTCAAATTCAGAGTTAATAACTAGACTTTGCTAAAGTAAAGACAAAGTGCGGTCTAATCTGGCCCTTAGAGTCTCTGCCTGCCAACCATGGAAACATGTCGCGAGTTTATGTATGTATAAATCTACCTATTCTGAGAAATAGGGAAACGCTTATTGGCAATCTAGTCCAATTTTATATCTACCGGCGATAGCATCGATTGACTTACTGATCCTTGAACTCGCAATCGCAAGTAGACAAAAAAACTGGATTAATCTACATTAATTTAATCATTTAAGAAAACTAGGTAACTAATTATCTAAAACAAATATCTTATCTCCACGATTTTAATGAGTGGTCAAGGACTGTACAAAAATATAAGACTTGAACTAAAAGCTTCTTTATAAGAAAGTGTTTTGTATACCTACCTACCATATTCCAGGATATACCTAGTTTCTTACGAGGTTCCATTCATTGTGCTATTTATTTCCTCCACGATAAAATTAGACAAGATAGAGAAGAGAAAGTAAGGTTAGTACTTGTAGTTGTCATTATTAGGATAGTTATGTGTTACGGTAATAGTTAACGATTAGTAACTAGGTATTCACTTTCGACGAAATAACTATCTGTGCCAGACAGACCGATTGATCCAAGGACGTCAAACATTAATTCAACGAACTCAGAAATGGACAGAAAGTTCCACACCTTAGGACTTCGGCAAGGAAAGTTTATTTAAGCCTCAAAACAGTGATCTACCTATGTGTATTATTTAGGCTACAGTCAGGTAGGTACATAGCCAATCTAAGCAAAGGTGAGTGCTCCAGTTTTGTCAAATTAATCGTTATGATTAAAACGGTATGGCTCTACAGCAGACAACAATACTCGTCGAGTGTTCGAATATATTAATACGATAGTGCATTGAGTACGTATTTATTAGTGTATCGACAAGTTTGTTTTAAGATATAACTTTACCTAATCGCGTGCTACCCATGACGGCCCGCGTGATAAACACGTGGTTTGAAGTATGTTACGCGCGTAACCGACAGCAAAACAACCTTTATGTGTTTTATTTTAATTTATATACTTATTATATTTTCTCACTAATACCTAAGTGAGATAAGAAATTATCTAAATTAAACTATAAATATTATTCACGTTATTTTTAGTTGATTTATTAAAAACAACGTAATATGTAACTGCTTCAAACCAAATCAAAACAATAGACTTGTTATTGCCTTTGTTATTTTTAGTTACCTACGCTTACATGTGCGTAAATGTTATGTATGTACCACCTACCTACTTACTCTATCAGTTGTAAAGGTCGTCATATTGTCATTAAAGGCTTACGCGTAGGTAGGTACAGGGGGTGGTACGCTAGAAAATACCGGTTAATATGCTGTCGGTATCACTCTATTTGCTATCTAACTGATATTCTTAAAATAGTTCCATGACGTAAAACTACTGACGCGATGCACTGCTAACCAGATTCACATTGATGCAACTGTTATCTATTATCTATTATAGAGGGCGATGTGAAAAATATTTTACTATTTTTAATTGATTTTGGATGTGCTTCATTTGCAAACAAAGTTCTTGATCTCGGGTGTGGTAAATAAAGCTGCTTTTGCTTAAAAGCAAGAATATCGTATAAAAATCATAAACTAAAATAAATAAATAAAATAAAACAAGATAAATTAAATGTAGGAGCCCATTGCTTACTGAATTAACTGCATGCTTACATAATTTATTTTATTTTATGTATTTCATACATTTTTTAAGCAATAGCAAATTATAATAATAATCAGGAAATCATAATAATTGCTCCTAGGAGTGGGTAGCTACTGATACGTTATTTTTTTTAGCTTCATAATTAATTCATTAAATTATTTAACAGCTAGGAGAGAACACCCGAAAATGATCTAGCTTGCTCTCCGAGGGCCGACTGTTTTTGTACGTTGTGTGTAATAGACAACTCATTTGCATTATTGTATTTACTGATATAATGAAATGAAATTATGACTGGTAACATTAACATACGAGGAAACTATAAGCAACTTCTGGATAGACTTGACCTTAGTAGGAACTTACCAAGCTTAATCTATAAATTACACCTTGGCATCTCATCTCACCTCGCGCGTTCACACATACACACAAACACGCACCCTGTATTTACTAAGAAAGCGACATAAAATACAATGTAACATTATAACTATGTTTATTATCTATCATCAAACATAAAGCGCAAATGTTGAGATTACACAAAGAGCTTATTTAATAAGTACCTACTGTATTCTAAACACCTATGTATATTACATAGTTGCAATATTGTTAAATAGGGGGTAGATCGAAATTGTAAATCGAAAAAGTAAACTATTGCTTTCTAGGAATAAATGAAATATGAATTTAATGTTTAACTGCTTCTAGCTTTTAGATACCTAAATATTTTTTATAATTTTGATGTAGAAACTTTGCATTCCAATATCTTTATTTCAAGAAAGGATTTTGATAAATTTTACCCCTAAAGGGACTTATCCCTTTATATAGGGGATGAAAGTTTGTATGTAACTTTGTCAATTTCAAACCGATTAGGCTGAGACCAAGCATGCATATTGCTACTATATATTGAAATAAGCCTTATTTTGAATAATACTTATAAACGCGAGCGAAATCGCGGGAAAAAGCAAGTGTGTGCATATAGTCGAAAATACGACCTTACTGCGCTCTAAAGTCACGATATCTCGAAAGCGATGCCTTGTAGGAGAAAAGTGTTCAGATATTTTTTGTAGACAATTTTATGGTCTACAAACTTTGTCTGAACTATTTTTCGATAGCTCTTATTGTTTTAGAGATATACGCAAAAAACGCAAATTTGTGACCTTTGACCTCGAATAAAAAACAACGCACAAGCGGGATCGATGGGGACTTTTGACAATGACATTTGTAATGACGTATTCAAGGCCTGCACAAAAATTCAGCTTGTTGGGAATTAATGCAAACTGGATATCTATTTTGACTGGACTATACATCATATGAAAGGATCAAAATAAATGATAGAAAACCGCATTCGTTGTGTGTGTGTGAGACAGTCAGCTGGTTCAAATAGTAGGTACCTATCGACGACCACTGATTTGATGCTAATCAATTTATTTGTCTATTTGAAACTCAAAACACAACTATATTGCGTGCTAACTTCTTTATTATATTTGCAGAACAAATCATTGACGTAAATACAAGTTATTTTATTACGTACCTACCTATTGTGTCATACGTAATGAACCAAAATTGAACTTATTTATGACCAATGAACACAAGATGTTTTAATAATAATCGATTACAATATATTGAATTGTTGAGATTCTTACGACCGAATATAGGTATATTACCTACTCACCGATTGGGTAATATTAGAGGCCTGATTTGTGAATGTGCGTGTGGTGTGAGTGGTCTTTTTTAAAAGTAAGTCAAAACATGACGAAATTAAAGAATAATTTAGGAAAAAATTGCGAAAAGACAACGGCGTAGATAAAAAAATTGTGAAAAGCATAGAAAAAAAGTTACGGTCAATTAATTGAACACTCAATCCGGCAACCAGAAAAAATTACTGCACCTTGTTTCTTAGAAACATACGAACAATTTTGTTGTGAAATAATTATACAGATTTAGTGAAATATATTCCCAATTATTCAAATGTTTTTGACTATTTATTTCGATTTTATAAAGGTATTTGTAGAACACTTAATCCTCCTATAGCGCAGATTGAAGTATTAAAAAATCTTAAACTATGGCTTAATAATTTCTTGACTTTGATACTCTATTACACGAACACTATCCCGGATCAATTTGTAAAACACAAATCATCATAAAAAATATACTAGTTTAAGAGAAAATTAAGCAATTACTTTCTAAGAAATGTTCCGTGTGAGTGTTCCATGTTTTGGCGTACATGAATTTAACCCAAACTTGTATGTCAACCCAGACTATACCTGAAATTGTGAAAATGTTTGTACTAAATTCTAAAACGTCTTCTGAATTTGATACAGTTTTATTTTAATAATTATCAACTAAATTATAATTCTTAGCTAAAAAATTGACTAGGCTGACCATGAGTTACATTAAAATAAAACAGTACATTTTTGTTCTATGTCACCCTCATCCCATGCGTGTCGTAAAAACTGACTAAGGGAGTCAATTTTATAATTATTTTTCTCTTTATTTAATTTTTTTTTTAAATAATTACATTTTTAAATATAAAAATATAAAAAAGATAGACCACAAGCATCTGGTACAAGGACCAAGCTACTGGTGGTTAGGGCTCCAGATATAGGAACCTCCTTACAATACGTGCCGTGTCGAGCGAGAGTCTCATATTTTTTCATATGAGTATGGTGTATCGATTTCAATATTACATACACATCTACTATTTTCGAGAACAGGGTAGGGTTTCGGGTAAAAAGCTTATATTGAAGAGCAACTTGTTGGTGGCCAAGTCAAATGTACCATCCTTCAAGACCATATTTCCGATAATTCTTAGTCATAACGACTTTATCTCATGGTCTTTTAGTTTTGCAAAACAAAGATGCATTAAATTATAAACTATATTTTATTGTAATAAAACACAAAGAGTACAGTTTTATTTTTATTGAATTTATGGTCAGCCTGATCAGCTTTATAGCATAGAATTTATGATTGAGATTTATTTAAGTTAATAATTGTTAAAATAAAACCGTATCAAATTCAGAAGACGTTTTAAAATTTAGTACAAACATTTTCACAATTTCAGGTATAGTCTGGGTTGACATACAAGTTTGGATTAAATTCATGTACGCCAAAACATGGAACACTCACACGGAACATTTCTTAGAAAGTAATTGCTTAATTTTCTCTTAAACTAGTATATTTTTTATGATGATTTGTGTTTCACAAATTGATCCGGGATAGTGTTCGTGTAATAGAGTATCAAAGTCAAGAAATTATTAAGCCATAGTTTAAGATTTTTTAATACTTCAATCTGCGCTATAGGAGGATTGAGTGTTCTACAAATACCTTTATAAAATCGAAATAAATAGTCAAAAACATTTGAATAATTGGGAATATATTTCACTAAATCTGTACAATTATTTCACAACAAAATTGTTCGTATGTTTCTAAGAAACAAGGTGCAGTAATTTTTTCTGGTTGCTGGATTGAGTGTTCTAATTAATTGACCGTAACTTTTTTTCTATGCTTTTCACAATATTTTTATCTACGCCGTTGTCTTTTCACAATTTTTTCCTAAATCATTCTTAAATTTTGTCATGTTTGGACTTACTTTTAGAAAAGAACACTCACACCACATGCACATGATTTGTGAGTAACTGGGGCATATCACGTGTTATAATAGGCACGTGGACTAGGTAGTAGAAACCTTTTAAGCTGTGCTAATTTAAGAAACATTCCAATCAATTCGAACAGCGAAAAATTAGATTTAAAAGATGTTGTGTATTTAGTAAAAAAATATACATAGCAACTGGGTTAATTGGCTTATAAAAACTAACTACTCGGTTCTTCTACTCGGACTGGACTAGAGTAGTCCTAGGCTACCTTTTCAGTCAACAAAATTTAAAATGTTTGTCAACGAAACATAAGCAAGAAAAATAAGAATCAGAAGATTGTTAGGCACCTGTACCTATAAGTAGATTAAGTCAAGTGACAATCAATGTTTCGTAGTATTACCTACTATAATGTATGGGATGTATTTTCGTCCCCCAAGAAAGTAAATGGATTACCAAACAAAGAAATGAACTAGCAGCACAACAGCACTGTTCCAAAACGTTCTCTTGCCCTATTTTTCTTAATCCTAGGCAGGCAAATAAACGAAACAATATTTGTGGTTGTTACCATAATTGAAAACATAAAGGAAGTCATTAAAATGAACAGCTGTAATAAATTATATAACGAAATGTTTTACCACGTTAAAAATACATTTCGCAATTTTCATTTCCGCGAAAATCTCAAAAAGGATGTACTTAATCCAAATCTGTTAGTGCGTATTTTAAATTTAAACACCCTGTGTAAGTTGGTATGTTTAGCATGGAGTTGGAATATTCCGCAAATAAACTACCTTCATACAAATATAATATTTGTAGAAGTAATAATACAAACTGTACCTACTGTTACTTAATGATATCGTTTAAACAAAGTTTACTATCTATAAGCATTGGTCTATTTTGATACAGATAAAGTAAGGTCAGCCATATTATTTCAATACACTGGTTTTCGTAATATGTATAATGACCTAGGAAAATAGATACTGCTAAGTATATAAAAAAGACATTTTAACCTTTTTTGTATCAGCCACCTACAAAATAGCGAAAGGTTCAAATTTCGCATATACAAATATTTGGTGCTTCTCGCGGACGAGTTCTGCATAAGACTAAATAAGTACCTAGAGATGTATACTGTCACCACAGGGAGTTACATTCAGGTAATGTATGTATAGTATACCTACATACATTACCTGAATGTAGTAACTCCCTGTGGTGCTGGTGACCCAATAGAACGAAAAATATCTACACCTATCCTCATCCTCGGACGTCATAAAAGCGGATTACGCGATAGTTTCATTGCTATATAACAATAGTTTAATTGCTAAAAAATTAAAACAAGTAATTGGCCTTGCTATCGATATTAACAGGCTTTGCTTTCCTCCGCCACTGGAGAAAGAAGGGATAGGTATCTCCCTTTGATTGAATGGATGTAAAGAGACCCAGAGGCTCGACTTGGTCTAGAGTGTTCAGTGCCAGATTATAGACAACAATATTATATTTAACTCTTTAATCTCGTATCTATAGGGCACGTCATTGGGGATTCTCAAAGACCAAGTGTGACTTTGATTTACCCTCATGTCAAATGATAAAAATATTTGTTTTATTATCAAAATAATTTGATTAGAGATTGGGTAAGTACAATGTAACGCAATACCTGTCTTAAAAAAAGTGATGATAGTTCTTATCACGAGAATACAAGATTTCTTGACAAAAGATTACACACAAGATTACAAGTCAAAATAAGAGAATTGGTAGATTAAGTTTTTAATTTTCGTTTATGATGTAATTTTTAGAAATAGTGATAATACCAGCGTATGACACAGTGTATGTACGAGTGCCTACTACTCACGTGGTGAACCTACGACACGTCATATGGTAGTAGACTTGTGGTTGTCTTCGCATCCTAAGTGGACGCGGTTCAATTTGGGCCTTGCGCCCGGTGTCTTTCGTCGCGACTCATTGCGATGGGTCGATCGTTTTGTAGTTAACAACCCTCGAGTCAGGCAGCCGGGTGATTCACCGTTGGTAGAGGCCCAGCTAGCCGCCTACATATAGTAGTAGACCAAAGACAAAACGTGTGTATTCATTTTATAGTATACAGTTTCTTACCAAGATGGCTTATTTTTACTTGGGTTCCCTATTTTATTTCGAAAGTTTTTGGTTTGTACTTACCCATAAAAAAACTTTAGCCAATGTTATTTAAGTGTAACATTAAAGTATATATTAAGTAAAGTATTCGTAATAGCTTTTTAAGTGGGAAAACGTCGGTACCCTTTAAAACCCACGACGAAAAATACCTGACTTTTAGAACTAATAGCTTAAATAACTAGGATTTCCGTAACACTAGGAATTGATTTGTACAGTATAAATTTCATCGATTTAATAAGATTGCCAGTACCTTGGAAGTTAAATTTTAATTATGTTGGATGTAGGTTATCAGAATATTCGATAATACGATTATGTTATTACATAATTTTAACACTTCAAGTTTTATGGTCACTGTATGTTAAGCTGAACATATTCTCTACTGGTATTTTTAATTTAAATATATACCCCTAAAAGACTTAACTATGTTTCTCATTACGTTTTTTGATCCATGTGCCTAATTAGATGGATAAACAATAAGCTTTATAAAATGATGCCACTCAAAATTTGTGCTAAAATCATTAGCCTAAATGATAGCCTAATTGATAATTATCATGCTTCCTCCCATAACCACGCGCATGGCAGCCAACATTAACGGCTGCTTTAGAACCGAAGTAAGTAGTTGTATCTAACCCACTCAAACAGAATGGCGACAAACAATAAAATTATCTCTGTATACTCATGAAAAGGTAACAAGCATATTCATGAGACATCCACTCCTGGAAATTGGTCTTCTACAAAGGTTTCCAACTTTTCTCTCCTGTGCCTCTCTCATTCATCGGATGCACGCATAGCAGTTCCGTTTGTTAAATTGACTTCGGTTCTTCGAGTCGTAATGTAACCAGGAAAAGATAAACTGATGACAGTGTGTTTATAGTTATCACATAAGACTAATATAATTAGATACACTCTATACCTACTATAAGGACTTCTTTTAGCAATTTAAAGAAATATGGCTGAAAGGTTCCAGGTAGGTATTTGATATAGTATGGTGACAATAAATCCATCACTACCTACCTTCAAAGTTTGAAGGTTGTTTTTAGTGCAAGCACGTTGCCAACCAGCTATTGACATTGCTTTATTTCAATACGACGTAAAATGATTGATCGCATTTCACGATATTTCCAGCATAATAGATATACCTAAATCTTTGTATTCTATTGCAGCGGAATTGTTTTTGTTGTTCGATTATAAAGTAATATTAAATCTGTACGTCAACAAGGAAGAACTAGGGAAATAGTACTAGAATAGCTTTACTAATGACGTGTTGTAATGATTATACAGATAAATACAATCAGTATTTGAAAATATTGCATGTATTGATCGTAAATTAAATTACCATATGGCCCAGAGTTGAACCCTGATGCAACCCAATTCATAATGTCCAGTCATAATTAAACTGTCTGCGAAACCAAACCAGTTTACAAACGACAAATCTAGACCGTAACTGGAACAAACTACATTTTCATCAAAGTAGATTCGTATTAACTTATTTTAAAGGATTAACTTTAACGACACTATTAAATATCCTTTCGATTAATGCTTTAGCGAGTTGCATAAAAATTATATGCAGTTGCTAGGTATATTTTATACGCAATAGCCGAATAAATGTGTTGTCCCACCGTGAAAACGAGTAAAGCCAGATTGATTTTGTTGAAATCTTTTATTGTAGCTGACTTTTATATATTAATTTAATTAATCTAAAACAAACACTGCCTTTTTAAATTATAGAGACTGAGAAATATTGACTAATGCTAGTAGCTTACCTCGATGGATGAGCTGTGAGATTATTTCAAAGAATTTCCAATGTTTTGGTGACTGGGTTAAAAAGAAATAGCAGCTTCTTTTACTATTTCTAAAACGAATATCTTCAGCTACACCTTTAAGCGTTTTACCCCAGAACGCAATTATTTCTTGAAGAATTTAATAAGTACCTAGGTAAGTAGGTACATGTTTTATATTTGAAAGGGTAATTACCAAAACAACGATATGTAATCCTACCAAAACATTGTTCACCATATTTTTCTCAAAAAAAAAACGCAATTACTACGTCAAAATTGTCAATCAAGAAAATCTAATTGTGTAACTATTTAAATCAATATCAACAAGCAATAGCCCTTAATATTCCTTCATTTACTAAAAATACGTGTTGCGGTTAATGAAATAAGTCTAGCCAATTAAATATACATCTAGATAATTAATGTTCCGAATTATATGCAATTAAGGAACATTTTTAATAGATAGTGTGGGGTATTTATATTTAAATTTTATTAACTTACTCAAAATTTAAGGCACGGCTACTGACGGACTAGAAATGTATAAATATGAGAATTATATCTCTAGGTTTCATAAGTTAGGTACCTAACCTACTTATGACCGAATGTACTCAATCTATTGAATGAACACCCACTTTGTAGCGGACTCGTGAACTAAAGCACAGACAAAAGACCCGATTGGGATAGTTATGTAGGTAGGTATAATTAAGTTTGTAGTCAATTGAAACGGATGCTCTTTGAGTTGCATTGATATCTGTCTGTCATTTTTATGAGACTACAATAGATGAACAAAAGACAGATGTTGATTTAAATAAATAGAAATATCTTAAATTTTCCTGTAATAACTACTTAGTATAAATGGTTTTATTACCTCTCCAGACTGATGGTAGTATTTTAATAAGTTGTTTCTAATGTCATACATCTGGATCTTCAACATAATTCCTCTGCTTTTTCTCTACTAGCGCTTTGGAAACAGTGTTAAGTTTAGTAACTTTAACTGTGTAAACTTAGTATTAAAATTGACGTCAATAACTAGGTAATTTTATTGTTATATTGTATTGAGAACAAATAAATTAAAAAAATAAATTCGTTTATAATAAAATAAGAAATCGTGTGAACAAAGTCTTCGCCTTAAATTTTCATGCAGTCGTTCTATGACAGTGTGACGTTAGTCGCGTGGATAGTGACTTTTGTCTTATATTGTTATCTAGACACTATTGCGCTGATTATACGACTGGTTTTGTTTTCATTGGCTCTGTGGAGGGCGTGCGCGCCCCCGCCTGCTCGTATAAAATCGACTACACCAAAATAGTTGTAACATTTTTACTCGTGCGTCGATTGTGACGCTTTAGGTTTACACTTTATAAATAGTGTCTTAGTAATAGTTCCTAGTTATACTTCCATTTAAATTTTATAGGTAAGTTATGGTTTATTTATATTTTTACAAATAACATTTAATTTATTCGCGTTATTAATTAAATATTTTGCCTGCAAAATGTTTATTTGCATTTAAGTATCATGGGTAGGAGAGAGTATTTTCTAATTATTTTGTTTATTTCTGATTAATTTCTTTACGGGCCTAAGAATTAATTTTATTTCCTGAGATTGACTGAGTCTATGGGTCGGTACTTTTAGCAAGCTGTAGACTAAGCTAGGTCCTCTAGGCTAACATAACAGGAGTTACTGTTGTTGCAAACAAACAAAGACAAAATGGTTAAATGTTTAATATATTTATGGTGGTAATATTTTAAATTAACTGTATTTATTGAGCTCGTTGCTAATTAATTTGTGTGCGATCTATTAAATGAGAACTTATTGTTTGAGCATTGAGTTTATTGAAACTCTGACCGCGGTAAACTCATCTAAATGAACTTGATAATATTGATACCTCTTTTATAAAATAAATTAAGAATACTAAGCTAAATAATGATTATTTAAATAAAAGGTCTAAAAAAGCTGTCTCCTCATCCACTCATCTTCATGGTATCGTAAAAGTCTATTAAAAAATTACTAATTTTACTCCACTGCCACTTATGTAAAAGATAAAAGAAAAATATTTATCCCAAAACCATGGTATTCATTAGACTAATGCTAGTCTAATGAATACTTACCATGGTTTTAGGAAGATGGTTAGGTAATAACCATGCGGTTATTAGGAGGCTAAATTCTCTATTCCCGTCGTGGAATGGGATAATTTTTAATCACATCCCGAAATAAATATTGTGTTTTTCATGATTGTTTTTTTTTATTTTACAGATAATTTATTTAAAAATGGCTTACCTTCAATCCATGCCAAAAGCTGAAACCATTAAACTGCGAGAGAAACATGTTGGGTAAGTCAATAATTCATAATGTATTTTTTAATTATGTTACCAATATTACACAATAAAATGCCTGTTCTCGGTCCTTAATAAAAGTGTATAAAGAGAATTGAACAGCGATAGAAAAGAAGAAAACATCCTTGTCTGACCGAAATGGTAGTTCTTCAGATTCCCTCCACTCCAGTATGACATTAAAATCACGGTAATGAAACCTTTAAAACAAAATGGTAAGATTCTTTTTATTTCATTTTGTAGCGGCGCTTGCCAGTTGTTTTTCCGCTCATCACCCTTGAAAATCGTACGAGGAATAGCGCAGTTTATGTATGATGAAATGGGTGAAAGATATCTGGACTGCATCAATAATGTTGCCCATGGTAAGTAAAATATTTTCCTATTCCTAAGTTAGAATAAAGTTGTTGGTAAAAAAAAAACCCGAATCCTTAAAGTCACCTAAGTAGTCTGAATTCAAATTAATTTTATAACGACGGGAAAAGAATCTCATCGAAATCGCAAACACAGAACAGGATTAAAAGAATTGATTACCACGTTCCTAGTGCAGTGTACCATATATGGTACACGAGCATTGTTTTACTATTGTCTCTGCTGGCGGCACTGTGAAAGGGTTAAATAAGGGATAGTCTCCTGGAAATGCCAGTAATTAAATGACGTCAGTCACGCCGTCATCATCACTATCCTGGTTTGACCAAATGCTTTACACTACCTTTGAAGGACCCAATGTCATAGAAAAGAGATACCTACACTTGTGCCGATAGATGGTTAGGTAATTAAAAAACTGTTTTGAATTCGGTTCTGATTATATAATTATGAAAAAATGAAACGGATTCAATTCCTCGTAATGTTATGACTTTCATACACACACAGTGTAAGTAAAATGAGGTCCATTAGGTCAAATAAAATTGAAGTTTCACCTCCTTAACGACAGAAGGCCATATGCTTTATGTAAAGTGTAATAAGTGTCTCAATTATTTTTAAACGCCGATCCAATTTTAATGAAACTCAAATGAAAGATAGCAATTATAGATGTGTATTTTAATTTACTAAAGTACAAACAGTAACAATTTAAGGTAAACCCTCGTGTACCTTAACACCTTGTCATAAGAACCATTTTAGAATCAAAACGTATAGTTTGATGTGTGCGTACAATAAACATTGTTAGTGCCTAGGTAATGTATGTAGAGATACATTTCTATACTACTGAATGAATTATTAGACCTAATGTTCAGAATTTATTTACAGTTGGTCATTGCCATCCCCACGTGGTCGAGGCC
Organism: Schrankia costaestrigalis; assembly: GCA_905475405.1. Lineage (NCBI taxonomy): Eukaryota > Metazoa > Arthropoda > Insecta > Lepidoptera > Erebidae > Schrankia > Schrankia costaestrigalis. Next base: position 7,371,642 of record FR997830.1, read on the forward strand.
GGCAGAAATCAAATGTCGTTAATATCAACAAATAACCGCTACCTTCATGATGAGCTGGTGATCTTAGCTGAGAGGCTTGTGAAGACAATGCCGGAACCGCTATCCGTGTGCTTCTTTGTCAACTCAGGCTCTGAAGCAAACGATCTAGCTTTGAGATTGTCTAGAATTCACACAAAGAATCAAGATGTTATTACCTTAGACCAGTAAGTATTGATCTTGATCTTAATGTTGTTTGAACGAATTTAGAATATCAAAGTTTGTAAACCCTATTCGATATTGAAATTGTTGCCAATAACTTCCTGATTCCTTTGCCAATATATTATTTAGTCGTTCTGGGAAGGGTCACTCCGCCTTTTATATTTTGGTTCAGTATTATGCATAGTAGAATCTCAATTTCAATAAATAGTAATGATGTAATTTCATAAGTGTTGATACCTGCAGCAATAGGCGATACATTGAATCAATAAGTAACTGTTGTTTAATATTTCATTGGTACTAATTGTATTTTATTATTTCTGTATTTAACATGTTGTTAGATGAACTGTACTTTACATAATATGGCTTAAAAATAAGTTATTAGTAAATTTTTCTGCATGTTATGTTTTTTAATTACAAAAACTTGCAACCAAATATTAGGGTGAAGTGATCCTTAAAACATTCTGAATCTCTAAAACCAGTCCTAAAGTCATTAATGTCAAAAAAGTCAGCTTTAAAGTCTTGATTAGAACTTAAATATCCTAGCCATTGAGGCTTCGTAGTTTTGTCGTAACTTCGCTCGTCGAAGTGTTACTAGGGTGCTTAGCGCCTGTTTGTTCCAGCGCGTATCATGGCCATCTTACGTCTATGATTGATGTGTCTCCATACAAATTTAACCTACCCGGAGGGCCAGACAAGCCAGAGTGGGTACATGTGGTAAGTTAAAATATTGAATGGGTTGCTCTCGTTTCGTATCACCATTAATTTACGGCAAAATGATCTTTTTTGTTATCACTTATCAGGATATGGGGCATAATAACGTTGATAGGGGGGATATAAGTTATCTGCTTGTTGTAGATATTGTAGGGGTTTGATTAGTAGAATCACGATGTAGAACTTATTACGTGTACAATCGATCAACTTTAAAAGATACTATTTCTACATGTTAAATACTTGAAATTAAAGTAACAGTATGAAGATTGACTGCTGTTTAATATATTTGTTAGTTATCTATATTATATTACTCTTAAAGACTTCTATTTGTCTACTTTGTCAATTAATTATATAATGAGTAAATGCACACAATGTCGTTATCAGTATGCGTACATTGTTTCTAATGAGTAAAGTAATTACCATCTCTAAACAAATTAAATTACGACGATGTATTCTTTATAACTTAACGCCACTTATTTCGCCGTAAATGGTAGGATAAGAATCGTCGGGAACGACAAGATTTAAATTATTAATAATTATCTAATTCACAAACATATTAAAGTTTTAACATTTCACGTATTTGCCTAGGAACTATTTCTTCTATTTTTATTTACACATGACTTCGTCAATAATGATCCATTTATCTTCAAGCTTATCTTATTAGGGTTTCTGAGTAATCATATCAAACTTTTCTATCTACTGTTCAGTAGTATCAACTCCTGCGTCATCATGATGAAGCTTACTGTCAATTACTACTTAGATAGTAAACGATTCTTTAAAAGTATGCGTTTTCCTCTTTTGTTAAATTTTATCACAAACTCTAATGACCTATATTAGCATTTCAATAATAACGTTTCTTAATGAAATGGGATAGTTTTTATTAATATCTTGATGTAAAATTAGCATAACTGTCACTTAAATCATTATGTACGATTTATAAGATTCTAGACTTAAGGATTTTTTCTAATTTCTCGTTCTGTTAATCAGGCACCAGTTCCGGATGTATACAGAGGAAAATACGTATATCCCAATGACTCTCAAAATGAAGAAGAATTAGGACAAATGTATGCTGATGAAATAGGCAAGATATGTAAAGAGAGCAAAAGGAAAAATGGTGGAGTTTGCGCTTTCATTGCAGAGAGCCTACAAAGTTGCGGCGGACAGATCATACCGCCCGATGGCTATCTCAAAAAAGTTTACCAGTAAGTAACATTATTTCATTTACTTATTAAACAGTGATTTTGTTTTTGCTTTATTCGAATAATATAAAAAAGAATAATTTAATCGTATATGGTTTCGTATTTGCAAATCAGCGTTAAAATCGAAAACGATTTCTAGCTGTAATGTTGTTTTGGCATTTTTATTTAATTTAGTGCTGAGCATTATCTTAAATGTTCTGAACGTACCTTTAGTTATCTGTCACACAGTCAATTGACCTAGTCGTTACAATCAGCACCCGACAATATGACCATTGACATCATTATTGCACGTTGATAACAGTCGGAAAAGTACCAAGTTGGTACTAACTTTGAAACCACCTTTGAGGTACTACATTGTAAGAAACTGAATTAGTTATCAGTTAAAGTTGGTAAAGGTATTACAAACAACTTGATAAATTGATGTTGATTCTGATTTCGGTGGATTGGATATGCATTGTCAAAATCAGTTCAAAGCAAGTTCTTTGACGTGTAGGGACACAACATGTAACTTGAGCGACTGCTGACAAATCACCTTTACAGGCGCGCCATTGTATTAGCGTCGCCCAGCAGTCGTCTCCCCGCAACCATGTAGTTAGGTCGTAGTAATTATTATATGTTGTATTTTATTTTAAGTATTATTATCTGGTACCAGCAGTAAAGTAAATATATTCTATTATGCATTATTATTTGGAATGTCCTACAACACTTCACAACCCCCACATTGGTGACGCATGCCTGAATTTGACGTCCTAATCAGACAAAAGCTATCAGTGCATTAAGGCCAATGTGGTTTTCAGACACTCAGAAATTGGAATCGCTAATAATTGTATTGCCATTTTAGATTTATCTATATTAATTAGTATTATGAGAAGTAGTTTTGTTTGTTCTCTCTTGTCCATCTTAGCATAGATTGGGGTACTAAGAATACTGGGAACAATTGAAAGGGGCTAAAATTTATTGGGTAAAAATAAGTTAACCTGAAAAACAAATAAGTACTTACATAAAATTTCTATCACGCAATCTCAAATGCTAACAATTAACATTCTCATTTCAGATACGTTCGTGAAGCTGATGGCGTCTGCATAGCTGATGAAGTTCAAGTAGGCTTCGGTCGTGTTGGAACACATATGTGGGCATTCGAGACTCAGGACGTTGTTCCCGACATCGTAACTATTGGCAAGCCTATGGGCAATGGCCATCCCGTAGCCGCTGTTATCACTACTCCTGAAATAGCGAAGAGCTTTACTGATACTGGAGTAGAGTACTTCAATACGGTAAGTTGTATAGGTATATGGTATGACTTAGTTCTCGAAGAACTTTGGCGCTATCTGATTACGAGTACGTTGCGAGACTTTCCGTGTAGTGAGTGACGATTCTGTGTATAATACTAAACAAAAGGAATTGAGGTTTCTGTCATTTTCACTGGATGTCGGTACATTCGTTGTTCCCGTGGGGCAAAGCAGAGATATGTATATGTATAGGCAACAACAACTACATACTGGAAGATTGAGTCTTAAGTCAACATCTATAAATAAATCTAGCTCTTAAATAAAAAACAAATTCTCCTTGGTTTGATATTGACACTGTTCGATACGATGCTCTGCATGCTAGTGACAATTTAATGTAACGTTATATTTGACAAATACTGATAACGCAAAGTAAAACATGATTTTATCAAGTAATGGCTGTACGCAGGTAGCTGTCAATCTGACTCTTACATAATAATTTCATATCTTTCTCATTGAACAAATAACCTAATTGTGTATCTAAGTTCAATGACTTGAGCGATAATACCTTTACTGTAACCATCCAAGATAATATTTGGTTTATTTATGAAAATTGTTTTTAATGTCATTTCAATGTTGTTAGGTAAAACCGTACATTTTCGATAAACAAAAGTTTATTTAATCAAGATAATTATGGCGTCAATGTATTGCTTTTTTGGGTTAACCCTGCTTGCTGGTAACAAAATTCACAAATTGCACCTTTTTTATTGCATTGAAGTAGCAATTAAGTAGCGATATGGTTATCTAAGCCGCTGAATGGAATAAATAAAATATATGGAAAGCCTAACCTTAGACAAGTCACTAAGCTTATATGTATAATCTAATGTAAAGTTTTATTATTCCAGTATGGTGGTAACCCTGTATCCTGTGCAATCGCCAATGCAGTTCTCGATGTGATTGAAGAAGAACGTCTAATGGAGCGCGCTAACCGTGTTGGGAACCACTTACTAAGTCGTTGTGAACAACTCAAGCATAAATACAGTTTAGTAGGTGATGTCCGTGGTAGAGGATTATTTGTAGGAGTCGAACTTGTAACTGATAGAGATGCCAGGACCCCAGCTACTGCGGAAGCGAAACATGTTATTAACAGGTATGTTTACTTTTGGATAGTTTAGTAAATAAAAGAATGATATGATTTTACAATAAGCTTAATACAATAATTGAAAAGGTAAGAAGAAAACAGTAACAAAAAGCAACAAGGAAAATGCCTAAATGCCTAAGTAGTTACTGTATCTAGTAAAACACCTTGCCATTATGCCATGCCTTTTGGCGCGGTGATTTTTGATCCCCGCATAGGTATGTCAAGCATTTGTATGCGGACTGTTTGATCCGGGTGTGCCTGTGCTAAATATGACCCTATTTATAAAGAAAGTGTGTTAATAATCTTTCTGGAACCCATTCATCATAACAGCCCTTTAATGTCCCACTGCAGGGACGGGCCTCCTCCCGTGACGGAGGGATACTTGGCCTACTAATACCACGCTGGCCAGGCGGATTGGTATAGGGTTTAATTTCAAGTTTTCCTTCTTTTTATTTCGTAAGGATAATGTTCACGGATAGTCCCTTAGTCGGTTTTTACGACACCCATGGGATGAGATGGGATGGTGACATATTGTATTCTTACTCCTTCACCACACGGCGAACCCATTAACAGATTTATAATTTTTGTATCTTTACTAGGATGAGGGAAGAGAAGATATTAATAAGCCGTGACGGTCCTGACAGCAATGTACTGAAGTTTAAGCCACCGATGGTATTTTCAACACAAGACGCAGATCGTCTTGTAGATACCTTAGATAGGGTTCTTGAAGAGCTTCATGATAACAGCAGAGTCTCCAATATAAAGCTTGAGGTAAGCTACAAATATTATGGATAGCGTGAAGTTAAAACACAGACAACAAGATTGATATAAGCTGTTTCGGTGGCGTGATGGTCGCTGTCCCGGCTGCCGTGCACAAGATCGTGGGCTCGAATCCCGCACAGTATAGTTCTTGGTGCGATCCGCAAATTATTGTCCTGAGTAGGTATGGATGTTGTTGACCTAGGACCTAGAGCATGAAAAAAACACACAAAGAAAAGATGTGACTTGCATTACCGAAAGCTAACTTCAGCGATTTAAATTTCTTTTTGTTCTTTTTAGATAACTTTTGTATTAAATTCTAAACTGCGAAACCATAATAATATATCGGCGTTTGATTGGCTTTTTAACTTGTAAAGATTTTAATTAATACTGTGATAAATCAAATCTGCTTGTCTGGACATAAGTATTCGCATATATTAAACGAGTTTTAGCAGACGAGTATTGTCCCATGCGATCAATTAATTTCATGTTAGGCTTCTGAAATCAATTTGAATCTAAGAATTACTTAGAACATGCAATTCTAGAATTTGTTTCGTCAAAAGCTGTTTTATTTGAGATATTACGAAATTAGGCTTAGTAATACCTTCAAACAGCTTTACTTTTTGCATAATAGTGTTTTAGCAAAATGCCCTAAAATGGGAACAAACTCATACCTTCAAATAATGTATCTTTTGTCATTTACAGGTAATCGTGAAACCAATCGAGAACTCCAAAAACGAAGCTGTTTTGAAAACGAATATAAATCAGAGCATAAAAAGTTCATGATTATAAATAAGATTATAAATTAAGTATTAGATAATGTTAAGACTGTAAATATAGATTTAACTTTTAAATTAAGTAAAATATAGATTGTTTTATAACTGTATTTAAGTATAAATAGTTTGGTAAAAATACTTAATAGATAATATTATTTGCAGAAATAATAAACGATGATTTTGTGCACAAGTACTTTATTTCTTTAATGCCTAATGAAATTAAAATATCGTTAGACATAAGAAGCTACTTAATATGATTTTGATATTAATTAAACCAGTACAATTACCAGCAGCTTAACGTGATAACGAAAATCTGTTAACCATCGTGTTATCAAAAATCAAAACAAACTTAAATAAAACAAGTCTTTTAAAAATAAAAATAAATCAAAATGAAAACAAAGGTATTAGTAAAATACGTTAATTAAATACCCATTTCACTATGTTGCACTTTTGTCTTTTTCTTATCATAATTGACGTTTTTGTACAAAGTCAGATAGTTATCCATGGTCACAAGTTCATTTGGCTTGTAACAAGGTATCAATACCTTGACAACCTGCATCATTTCGAAGTAATCTGGTCCGTGAGCGTACTTACATTTTCTATAACTAGCCGTATGGTTTTCACCACAATTTGCACACGTCGGAGCTTCACTACGTTTTTTATCACATTTCTTTGACAAATGCTCGCCAGCGCATTTCACACATTTCACTTCACCATGACAATAACGTTGCGAATGACCCCATTTCTGGCAGCGGTAGCATTGCCTTGGCTTATCTTTTGGAGGTTCCAGTTCAACCTTGTGCCCCAAAAGCTCAGTTAGCTTAAGAATGCTTTTACCACTCTCATCATAAGGCACTACTACCAAAACAAGCATTGTGACATCTTTCCTTTCTTCTCTTGTTTGCATTTTATGTACACGTATAGCAGGAACGGACACTGATTTTAATGCTTGTTTCACTTGATTCAAATCTGTGCCCACTGGGAGACCTTTAATCACAACTTTCATTTTCCTCTTAGATGGATTACCATATGTGTGGTAAGGTAGCTGCTTTTTATCCAAATATTGGACCATATGTTTATGATCATTGAATGTTTGGCAAACAACTTTAGTGTAATTTTTACCAAGATGTGGATGATAAAATTTCATTCCCATTTGAACAACTTTCTTTACATGTTGGTCAAATTCTACAGGTTTGTGAATGAAAATGGGAGGAACTTTTAATTTGAGTTTTGGCCATTTAGCCAATAACTCTTCGTTAAGCTTCTCACTCAAAACAGTATTACCAAGAGGTGGCGTTTCTTTTTGAGGATTATCTGCGGCTACATTTTTGGTTGATGAACCTTCTTTCTTGTCAGATTCGTCAGTGATCTGACATTTAGTTGATAGATCTTTTGTTATTTGGGCGACTTTCTTCTTTTGTTTATTTTTCTTCGGCATTTTAGGTGTCTGAAATAAAGATAAAAGAAATGTTATGTAGGTATTTTTTCATTAGCCGCTATAAATATAAGAACGCTCTTAATTATACTTATATTTACTAATATAATTGTTTTTATGAAAGACAAACTTTAGGTAGGTAATATAAAAAAATGGGTGACTATAAAACATTTTAACCGCATTTTTTTAACTGAAACAAACTAAGGATATCCAGCTTTAAAATGGGTTATGTACTTAATAGGTACTCACCGTGTGTTGCGCTTATAAAAATTAAATCAGCGTTAAAAGAATTAAATAAGTACTAAGCTAATTAATCCAAAATACATGCACTCAACTCAATGACAAAATACGCGACAGTTTTTTTTTTTAATTGGTGGGTAGGAATTTGAAGAGACGTAGTTTATTGTGTAATTATTTTTATTATATTTATGTAGGTATATCAAGAACATTTTAAATGTCTAGAAATGACTTGTAAAAAACTAACATGGAAATTATTTTACGCAGATGTATAGGTATTTTATATTTTATTTTAAGAATTTTAATTTACATTAATTCTACTATTGCGCTAGCGACATCTATCCAAATTAGTTCAATGAAAACTTAACTACAATAAGTTGCTTGATATATTCAGTTTCTAAGTAGAATAAATAGATGGCGCTAGGTTAAAAAACAATGTGATGGTAGATTTGGTGTAGTACAAAGAGGAAAACGTGTCAAGTAATATGAACTGATTTTGATTCAAAATTGCTCTCAATTTTAAAACCTTTTTTATCTTAAAGTAAGTAAATAGTTGCGTGGATTTATAAGACACTAGCTTTTGCCCGCAGCTTCGCTTGCGTTAAAAAGTATTATTATAAATTATGTTTAAAAAAACTCCGGAACCCTTATGAGATCGCTTTGTTGTCCGTCTGTCTGCCTGTATGTCAAAGCCATTTTTCGAAGGAAAGCGTGGAGTAGCTAAGTCGTAATGTCACAGAATATTGGAAAGATGATTCGTGACGTCATAAAATTATGAAGGAAAAATTTTATTTTTACAGCTACGTCGTGACGTCATAAAGTTTGGGTGGATAATGTTTTTTTACAGCTACGTCGTGACGTGATATAATTTTGATGGCTAAGTCATGACGTCATTGAATTTTTGTCAGCTGAGACGTGACGTTTTTGACAGATAATTCGTGACGTCATAAATTTTTGACGTCATAAAATTATTGCCTGAAAATTTTACTTTTACAGCTACGTCGTGACATCATAAAATTTTGGCGGGATTTTTTTTTAACAGCTACATCGTGACGTCATAAAATTTTGGTGGAATTTATTTTTTACAGCTACGTCGTGACGTCATAAAGTTTTGGCAGAGTTTTTTTTTTACAGCTACGTCGTGACATCATAAAATTGTGACGGGAAAATTTTATTTTGACTGCTACGTCGTGACGTCATAAAATGTTGGCGGGAAGTTTTTTTTACAGCTACCTTGTGACGTCATACAATTAGGGCGGGATTTTTTTTACAGCTACCTCGTGACGTCATAGAATTGTGACAGCTGAGTCGTGACGTTATAAAATTTTAGCGGGTATTTTTTTTTTGACAGCTACTTCGTAACGTCATAAAATTTTAGCGGGAATTTTTTTTTTAAAGCTGCGTCGTGACGTCATAACATTGTGGCAGGATTTTTTTTTTTACAGCTACGTTGAAACGCCATCAAATTATGGCAGATTTTTTTTTTTTTACAGCTACGTCGTGACGTCATAAAGTTTAGGTGGGAAATGTTTTTTTTGACAGCTACGTCGTGACCTCATAAAGTTTAGGTAGAATTTTTTTATTACAGCTACGTCGTCACGCGATATAATATAATTTTGATGGCTAAGTCGTGACGTCATAGAATTTTTAACAGCTGAGACGTAACGTCTTTGACAGATAATTCCTGACGACATAGAAGTTTTGACAGATAAGACGTGACGTCATTGAATTTTGGCGTGAATTTTTTTTGACAACTTCGTCGTATTGTCATAGAATTTTAACATCTGAGTCGTGACTTCATAGAATTTTTGGCAGCTGAGACGTGACGTCCCAATAGGAGCTGAATTGATCAAAATTCATCAATTCAAAATTATTAGCGGATGTCTTCATCATAATGGCTCCAATCTTTAATTTCAGTTCAATCATTCGAAAACGTACGAAGATTTATACAAAATTTCATCATATTTTACCCTTTTAGGGGTAGATTTTATTAAAATACTTTTTAAGGAGATGTCTACTTCATAGTAGCTATTTGCATGCAAAGTCTCAGCCCGATCGGTTTAAAATTGACTGAGTTTCATAAAAACTTTAATCCCCTATTTTATCCCCTTGGTGGTAGAGTTTGTAAATATCCTTTCTAAGAGTATGCCTACGTCATAGTAACTATATTTATGCAAAGCCTCAGCCCGATCAGTTTGAATTTGACAAAATTTCAAATTAACTTTCGTTCCCTATTTTATCCTTATAGGGGTTGAATTTAATAAAATTATTTCTAAGGGGATGCCTACGTCATAGTAACTATTTTCAAGCAAAGCCTTAACCCGATCGGTTTAAAATTGACAAAGATTAATACAAACTTTCATCCCCTATTTCATCTCCTTGGGGGTAGAATATATCGAAATCCTTTCTTAGCATATGCCTACGTCATAGTAACTCTATGCATGCAAAGCCTCAGTCTGATCGGTTTGAATTTGACAAAATTTTAAACTAACTTTCGTTCCCTATGTTATCCCTATAGGGGTTGAATTTAATAAAGTCCTTTCTAAGGGGATGCCTACGTCATACTAACTATTTGCATGCAAAGCCTTAACCCGATCGGTTTGAAACTGACAAAGTTTTATACTAACTTTCATCCCCTATTTTATTCCCTTGGGGGTAGAATTTATTAAAGTACTTTTTAAAGATGTGCCAACGTCATAATAGCTATATGCTTGCAAAGTCTCAGCCCGATCGGATTGAAACTGACAAAGTTTCATACAAACTTTCATCGCCTATTTTATCCCCTTGGGGGTAGAATTTATCAAAGTCCTTTTTAAGGGGGTGCCTACATCATAGTAACTATTTGCATGCAAAGTCTCAGGCCGATCGGTTTGAAACGGAGAAAGTTTCATACAAACTTTCATCGCCTATTTTATCCCCTTGGGGGTAGAATTTATCAAAGTCCTTTCTAAGGGGGGTGCCAACGTCATAATAGCTATATGCTTGCAAAGTCTCAGCCCAATCAGTTTGAAACTGACAAAGTTTCATACAAACTTTCATCGCCTATTTTATCCCCTTGGAGGTAGAATTTGTCAAAGTTCTTTCTAAGGGGGTGCCAACGTCATAGTAGCTATATGCATGCAAAGTCTCAGGCTGATCGGTTTGAAACGGAGAAAGTTTCATACAAACTTTCATCGCCTATTTTATCCCCTTGGAGGTAGAATTTGTCAAAGTTATTTCTAAGGGGGTGCCAACGTCATAGTAGCTATATGCATGCAAAGTCTCAGGCCGATCGGTTTGAAACGGAGAAAGTTTCATACAAACTTTCATCGCCTATTTTATCCCCTTGGGGGTAGAATTTATCAAAGTCCTTTCTAAGGGGATGCCTACGTTATAGTAACTATTTGCATGCAAAGCCTTAACCCGATCGGTTTGAAACTGACAAAATTTCGTACTAACTTTCATCCCCTATTTTATCCCTATAGGGGTTGAATTTAATAAAGTCCTTTCTAAGGGGATGCCTACGTCATAGTGACTATTTGCATGCAAAGCCTTAAGCCGATCGGTTTGAAACTGACAAAGTTTTATACTAACTTTCATCCCCTATTTTAATCCCTTGGGGGTAGAATTTATTAAAGAACTTTTTAAAGATGTGCCAACGTCATAATAGCTATATGCTTGCAAAGTCTCAGCCCGATCGGTTTGTAACTGACAAAGTTTCATACAAACTTTCATCGCCTATTTTATCCCCTTGGGGGTAGAATTTATCAAAGTCCTTTCTAAGGGGGTACCAACGTCATAGTAACTATATGCATGCAAAGTTTCAGCATGATCAAATTGAAACTGACAAAGTTTTATACAAACTTTCATCACCTATTTAATCCCCTTGGGGGTAGAATTTATCAAAGTCCCTTCTAAAAAAGTGCCAACGTCATAATAGCTATATGCTTGCAAAGTCTCAGCCCGATCGGTTTGAAACTGACAAAGTTTCATACCAACTTTCATCGCCTATTTTATCCCCTTGGGGGTAGAATTTATCAAAGTTCTTTCTAAGGGGATGCCAACGTCATAGTAGCTATATGCATGCAAAGTCTCAGGCTGATCGGGTTGAAACTGACAAAGTTTCATACAAACTTTCATCGCCTATTTTATACCCTTGGGGGTAGAATTTATCAAAGTCCTTTCTAAAGAGGTGCCAACGTCATAGTAGCTATATGCATGTAAAGTCTCAGGCCGATCGGTTTGAAACTGACAAAGTTTCATACTAACTTTCATCCCTTAATTTATCCCCTTGGGGGCAGAATTTATCAAAATCCTTTCTTAGCGGATGCCTACGTCATAGTATCTACCTGCATGCCAAATTTCAGCTAGATCCCTCCAATGGTTTGGGCTGTGCGTTGATAGATCACTATGTCAGTCACCTTTGAGTTTTATATATATAGAAGATTATTATTGAAATATTTTGCAATAATGATCTCTGACGTAGAAGTTAAAACTTAGACAGCAAACTTTATATATTCTAATTTCTAACCTATGCTGTAAAGTTCCATACATAAAGATTTGTGGCTCGTCCCAGCATTGGAACGTTTATGGTCTAAAATGATAAGTACCACAAGCCTTTTTATATTACCCAAATGACCATCCTTGTGGATTATGAATACTCTCATAAGAATAAATCTTATTACCCCATTTACAATTCATAGAAGTAAACCTGCGCAACATCGCCTTAGTTACTTAATACAAAAAAACTAGACAGTCACATTCCAGGGGTACGGTGGGTCTGAAGCGATTAGTATGACAACACTATAAGTCCGGAGTATTGTTTACATAAGGCAAATTTTCAGCCATCAGTAGAGCTTAGGAGGTCCAAATCTGTAGTACCTAGAACGTGATGATAAGAGGCCATAAATTATGAACTTATTAAACAGCACTAGTTAAGCAGAAATTTAAAGGTACCTACTTGACAAAAAATGTGTTGGATACACATGTCAACATATCTAAGGAATTTTGTGTTAGTTTTTGACGAAATTTAAGTAGAGTGAAAAAAAATGGTTGAAGTAGGTATATTGACTTTTAAGTGGATGCAAAAAATTGCAGCATGTACTCTAAACTTTTGAAGTATGTACCTGTGACGTTAATCTATTTTATGAGACAGTATTTTTGTTAGGTCCACTTCATTGGGATAAGAGCAACGTTATATGAACTTTAAAAGTGAATAATTAATAATTTATGATCTACCTATATAAAAACCAAATTACTTACTTAAGTAATTTTAATAAAAAATGGGACAATCTTGATGAATATGGCAAATAAAAAAAAGGTTCATTAAAATCAGTTAAGATGTTCAGTTGGTTACATAAAAAGTACAAACGAAATGAGTTTCTAGAGTCGGTTCAAAGTGCAAATTTTCCTCGGCTTTTATGATACCCCTGACGCCGGGCAGGTGTGAAGGAATCGCAAAGAAGGTAGTATGCGATGTTCCTTTCGTCTACTAAAAAGTTTTGTGATACCCCAAGAATAAGGTGGTATGTCACCATACCACCTCCACCTAGCGACCAATCATTTTTCCTATTTCACTACATGAAATACTAGAATTGTTGGATCACAATAACACATTTATTTCAACACAAAGCTTTATGTTTTAATTTTGTCGTACCAACTTTAAACCAAAAGGATTCGTAAGAACATTATTAAGTAAATCATTATGTCATTTTTAAGTTTTAATAAAAGTTCAATTCTAAATTTCTTAGTCCCACGACAATGCGTAGAAACTAACGTCCTATTCACAGATAATACTCCTTACAATAAACACTGTTATCACAATTGATATTGCACAAAAGAATCGTCATTCCGTATTCTTCATGTTGTTCCAATTTTTTTTAATCCAAAAGTAAGACGCAGCCGGCCAGAGCACGTGCGCAAACTTGCCACCAACCGTTACATCAATCTTGTCTACCTTTGTATGTTTTGTACAAGCTTTACTTGTAAAGATTCTTTAAAATTCCATTCTTAAAGTCCTCTTCCTTTTGAATAAAAAATGTTTGAGCTCGGTGTGGCGGTTACGACGTTATGAAATTGGAAGTTCGGGCGCCTTCTGTAGACAATGAAGGCATTCAACGTTTGGACAATGCGAAGAGGAACCCGTGCTGCAGCGATTAGCCGGATTTATTTAACGGTTTTGATCTCAAGGATGACCTCGCAGATATCGAAGCGTAAGGAGTCTTCGTATTCTAACGGACGAAGGGTTGGGGTGGTTATGGGCTCAAGTTTTTGTGTTGGTATAAAGTTTATGTCTTTTAACTGTCATACCTATATACTCAACGTTTTTTTTGCAATTTAATTTAAAATTATCATAAAAAGGAGCTATTATATTCGTATTTTCTGTTAGACGCTTTAATGTCTTTTTGCAGTAATGGGTCTCAGCTTCTGATAGAGGGAATCTTAGCCAGCTGTTTGTTACTAAGAAAACATTTCACATGTGAGATTTAACCAAATAACATGTAGCTATTATAGTGATAGGGGAGCAATTAATGTATGAAAACGATTAATATAAGTGGCTTGGCACGCGCCTCGCCCGCATGTGACGTGCTTGCGTACATGTCGTGTTATGACGTCACAACGCCTATCTCGCGAATTTCAACCATCCATAGTTCCTAAAATCAAAGCTGTGTAGTACATGAAACATGACGCTTGAAACCTAACATGGATAGGTTGATGCTAGTAGCTGTTATGTAGTTGGTATTAGTTTAATACGCGTATATACCTAAGTATTGATGTATAACTGTTACCTATTTCATTGAAAGGTGTTATGTTGTAAGTGTAGCTATCGTTATCATTATCGTGATAAAGTTTTTAAAGTGATGGCCTCCTCCTCCTTCTAATACCACGTTGTCTTATTACTGGTAGTGTTTTATGTCAAACTTTCACATAAGTACTTTTTTTTTATAAGTAAGTAGGTATAAGTACTTAGATAAAAATCTACGGACTTTCAAAATTCCCAGATGATAAATATTTAAAAAAAATCACACATTTTTTTTTATTACAATGTCCTTTTTCTACTATCAAGAGTTCGGATCGATAGTGAATAAAAAGCCGTGTGAATGTGCGGTCCTTTGATACTACCTAATGACAAACAATTCTGTGGGTATGCGGGTGGCACGTGTCTTCCTATATTTCGCATCGACATCATATTAAAATCACTGTTAAGTCAATGCATTCATTTTTTTAGTAGCCCTTTAAATGTTTCAATGCAGGGACAGGCCCCCTGCAGGGATGGGCGGGTCCTTAGTCTACCGATACTGCTATGACTAGATGGGTTTGTTACGAGCTCCTACTCTTACGAGGATACTATTAATGTTTATTAAATATCCCTTCGTCAATTGTTACGATAAACATGGGAGGAGAGTTGTTGTTTAAAAGGGAATTTTCCTTTCTAACTAATTGTGTTCTAAAATGTGGTGTAGCTCATATACTAAGATTTGTATGTAGTTATAGTTCTATAATATGTGTTTTTTTAATTACCAATAAAATATTTTAAGTACAGTTTGTTGTTAATATATTTTCAAATTTTGAAACTTTTTGAATAATTTTGTTACGAAGTAACGCTGCTAAGAATTTAGTAAAGAGTCCTTATGTTCACCACTTAAACAAGTAAATATTTGAGGTCCATCTGGAATCACTTCTGAAATACAATACTCAAGACATTGCTGATATAAAAATCTCAAATCAATACTTAAAATCTAAAAGCAAAAAATAAGGTTCAGAAAGTAAGACATTTATCATCATCATATTAAACTGATTGCTAGAGGGTTTGTAGTTTATCTTATCTTTCTTTAGCAATAGTAATGTTATGATAGTCAATCCCCTTAATCAGTTAGTCGACACTTACAGCAGTCAAGGCATGAGTGACACTTTGCAGCCAAGGTATGCGTATGAGTGACAAATTGCGACAAGCATTTTAATTTTTCATGTTTTAAAAAAAGTTTTAGTTTTAACTAAAAATACGTAGTTACTTATTTGTTAAACGCTTGTATCTGGCTGACAATATGAGCGTTATTAGGTAAAGTGTACCTACCTATATATAATATTTTAAACTGGACATAATAAAAAGGTCTTTACACGGTAACGGAAAACGATTCCGAACATCAAATCCCAGCTTATAAGTAATGATGTCATCAGTATCTACTTCAAGTAGACGAAAATCTGTCACACTCAAAATCGTTGGACGGTATGAAACGGGTATCATAAAGATTGTCAATCATCCAGCAGAAATTGTTCGGAAAGTAGTTGCAGCGAAGGATCGAATGACAGACACCTCGACCGTTCCCATCTGACATATTGCTCTAAACGTCCGTTCGTATCCCCTACATTTATATTCCAGTCCCGAGCTTCCGATCCGAGATAACGCTTATACAATAACGACCTCGAGATGACGACGAATTCGATATCAAATCTGAATTCCATACAAAACTTACTTTTTATGATAATTCACACCCATACATTCTCGTATTAGAATTACAAATAGATGTAAAACACATTAAAAATCAGACTTTGTATACAATTGGGCATTAATTATGTAATGGTTGAACTTTGTGATCTGTATTTTGACGGGAAATGTTAATGAACCTGCACAAAAACACAATAAGTACACGATAACGGAAACAAAGAATAATGTCACAATGAAAGATCCTTTTAAAATTTAAAAGATAAACAACAAGAATTATTTTTACTGTAAGTGCAGCACTGTCGAAATCGTGCAATTTCGAATCATTGCCAGCTGGTTGAATAAAAAGCGAATTGTAGATAGTGTACACCTTGCGTCTTCGTCCGCGTTCCCACGATATCTGTACAGACTCCTTCGTTAGGGGACCGTTGCCGACCATCTGTAAAGTAGATTCAAAAGTACG
This sequence comes from Schrankia costaestrigalis, assembly GCA_905475405.1. Taxonomy (NCBI): domain Eukaryota; kingdom Metazoa; phylum Arthropoda; class Insecta; order Lepidoptera; family Erebidae; genus Schrankia; species Schrankia costaestrigalis. The sequence continues at coordinate 7,388,209 of FR997830.1, forward strand.
AGAGAAACTAATGAAAACATTTAGGTGCACTTTGGCTTTGTCGCTGCAGATTTATGTTTTAATTGTGCCGTGCGGAATGAAACTAAAATTAGAATAAATTTTATTATTATAATTGCAAGTGCTTTATGCAAGTAAAATTAAAGTTGAATTTGCGCATTAAACCAAAAGTTTTGCTTTACAAATAACATGCACTAATGAGATGATTTATGCCGAGATTTGTTTTGCTGTAAACATTAAACTGTTTTATATTTTGAGCTCGGTATCAAATTCTTTTTCGTTTTATTACGTAGAACTTGATTAAGTTTCTATGTACACGAGATCTTCAAAGTAAAATATAAAAAATAAAGTGTAGCACGGTCTCGATCCTTTCATGGTTTTAATTACATTTATTATAACTTGACCTTTGCTACATAAACTTGAAAAGAATAATTTAATTAATTTATCAAATTACAACAGTAGTTGAGTAGGTACCCGTAACTTAATCTAGAAATAATTTACATTTATATTAAAAAGTAAGCTTATGAAAAATATAAGTAACTTTTCATAAAATTTAAAAGGCGGAAATAATTTTAGTAGTCGTAAAGAGAAATCGAGAACAAGTATACGAGCTTTTTTACTGGAAATATGTTATAAATAAGTATTTCTATTACGTCCTTTTCCTCGATAACATATTCGCCAGGTGATAATATATGAGATGTCCTAACATCAGTATGAGATAGTTTAACAGGTAGCTGTCTCTATATACAATATCGAGGCGAGAAGGATATATCAGAAGAACAGTACGTCTCAATATGCAATAAAATCGGAAAACGTATGTGACCTCAGATCCGAGAGGATTTCTCGAGAGCACACCTGAACTAGATTACTGTATCCGCGCTATAAAAAACCTACGTTCAATCGGGCGCACAGAATAAGGGCGAATTTGAAAAGGACCCTCGGGTTATTCCGGTCGGAGGTATTTCAAACGGAAGACCCATCCACACTTTTTTGATTCACGTAAACAGCTTCATGTATGTAGATGTTTGTAAAAATATACAAATGACTTCGATATTTGTACTGCCGTTACATGTTCGGATTCTTTTTTTATTTAGTTTTATTTCTGAGAAATAGTGTTAAATTCTTGTAAGTTTTATGAAACGAATAATTGATGGTAACAATAACTACTTCCTAACCATTAAATGATACTGTAGGAATTAGTTATCAAACTATCAAACAAACTTATTCTTATCAAACTTTCTTTACTCGTTTTTAAATAAGGAAACATATGCTCAGACATAGCACTAAATACCTAACATTATAATAGAATATGAACAGCGTGTGATGTCGTGTAATAATATTATATATACGTGTATTTAGTCGTTTGCATGTGACGTCATCACGTAATAAAGTTGGCCCGGCCCCGTTCTGGGCGCTTAATATTAAAAGCTTAAAGCTCACCTTACATCCTTGCCTATACGATACATAGGTACATCCTTTGCAATCTTTCCGTTGTTGCCACGACCTGAATCCGCTTTTGTCCCGCATGAAAAGAATCGGGGCTAGAAAGCGAGTGTGTGCGTAAATAATTGAGAAGAGGAGCTCTCGCCTTGTGCGAACAAGTATTAACAAAACTCATTGGAAAGTGCGCCTCGCTAGCACGTGTTCCTCTCTACATTATGTTAAGAACAGAATCTCAAATCAAGGAAACTTTCTTGTTACACATTTCCATTCACGTGTCTAACTTTTCTCGTAAAATTGCTATTGATAAAATGTTATTACAACAATTTAAAATGAAATATACAAGAAAAAATATTCGCATCATCAATAAACTGTGCGTTATCCCTGCTATAGAGGAATATGCTTATATGAGAGGGATATGGTAGGTATTTAGGTAGAAAATTTCGCTGTGAAGCGGGTTATGATAATCGGTTGCCTCCATTTCCAAACTTCCCGTGTCCCCGTCTTAAATAAATCCTAGCAATCTCTTACACAAAATTTCTTAGATTTACGATCATGAAATATAATATTACATGAGATAGGGTATGTGGAGCAGATTTAGTTCTAAGCCAGGGGATAACTGATAAATGCGTAAATAATTGTACCTACACGCTCTGATGCGAATTAATTTACATATTTAGTAGATCTACATGTAATTATGTTTACTCCCAAGGAATATATTTATATGTAGGGATATCGTAACAACATCTGGCTGGAAATGGTCTAAGGGAGAAATATTAAGTAAGAAATTTTACCAGTTCGTCAGTTGTTAGGTAAAATAAATTATTTATTCTAGGTTATGCCGATTAAAATTACATTAGGCTGTAACTTTTTTATCTGCAATCGATAAAACTACCTAGTTAAGGCAATATATCCACATCGAACCTGATCAAATACAGTGCAGGAATTGGGGCGTAATGCTACAAACGGTTATTATGATATAACTTCACGCCGATATACGAGTAGGTAGATACCCTTTAGATCAGCATGTCTATTCTCGTACATTAAAAACGTTAAAAATTCGGTTAAGTTAACTTTTAGTTGTCAAATTGTCACACAATACGAGAATTGACATGCGGGCTAAAGAATTTTTCGTACTATGTTGGATTGACCCAATAACACAAGAAGGAAAAAACACATGTACCGGAAAAACAATGCGCAATTCAATACTATAAGATATTTTTAGCTAAATTTGTTAAACCTGTATATCACAGCTAGTACGTAGGTACCTCAATACATTGTATTAAGTCCCGTTTAGGATTCAACTTTATCATTTGTTTCCGTACAGAACAGAAAAATCTTTCGAGTAGTTGAAATACTAAACAAAATAAAACTTACAACAATACAATTTGTCACCTCTTGCAAAACTATTTATATCACTATATCTTAGAATCTTTTCCCAACAGCAAAACTTTTCAACTCGACGAAAATTTAAAGCAGTAAAATAAAGGTGTTATAAAACACGAGAGCATAAAGCTCTCATAATTCTTTAGTTTATTGGATGTACTGTTTTGTTTGTGATCTTGAACTAGTGCATTCTTCCTTGTAAGATACACTTTTATCTTGTTTAAGTATTGTATTTCTTGATACTATAACTTCCCTATTAAAATAGACTTAAGGATATTAGTTTTATAGAAAACTGAAGACACAAAACTGTAGTTAACTATACCCTACTTTGCCAAACGGGTAGTAGACAAAGATTTCTTTACGTTGGAAGGTCCCAATTTTACACGAACGAAAGGGTTGCAAGCTTAGCAAATACAGTACGTTAGCTTTATTTTATACGAGCTAAGCCCTATTGATCTTAATATAATACAATCTTTTTATTATCTCGCTTTTGGTCTAGCACCTGCCGTCTGTAACTTTCAATCATAACAGCCCATTAATGCCCCACTGCAGGGACGGGCCTCCTCCCGTGACGGAGGGATACTTGGCCTACTAATACCACGCTGGCCAGACGGATTGGTATAGGGTTTAATTTCAAGTTTTCCTTCTTTTTATTACGTAAAGATAATATTCACGGATAGTCCCTTAGTCGGTTTTTACGACACCTATGGGATGAGATGGGGTGGTGAAATATTGTATTCTTACTCCGTCACCACACGGAAAACTGTACTGTACGGAACTTTACAACTGTACAAAACTACTTAATGTAAGTATTAGGAATAAAGCTTTGTAAATTAAAAATCGTGAATTTTGAACATGCAAAATAGTTTCACTCTGGGGCTAAAAGCGGGAAAGTTGATGTTTAAACGAAATAACAAATACTTACAAATATTGCTTGAAACATTATTAGTAAGTATTTGTTACAACTAATGTTTCAAACAATATTCATTACATTGCTTTACCTAGCCTAATTCACAAAAAATATCTAAGCATTCATAAAATCACAGTTTAAAACTAAAACGCATTTACCGGTCCAAGATTCTAAACATAAAAGAGGGTAAACAAGAGCAATAATAAATGCACGAAGGTATTACAAATTGAGAGAGTCGGAGCTGATTGTCTTTGTATTGCACGTGCATTTCCCGAGGGTCGAGAGTCCCGTCCGAAACTCCGTACGTAGGGGCTTCAAGTAACCAGAATACTGGACTCACATATGCGCAGTTTGTACCTAACCGTATGCAACAAGGACAAAGACTTTTGTTATTGCTTTGAGGCATTCGCATCTTATTTACATGAAAGACTTTTGATTGCCGGTACATTTGGTTGGTAGGTACATTTTGTTTAAATGAGATTTCTATTTGTATTTTAGTGGTTTTGTGTAATGAAGTTTGCATATGTATAAAAAAACTTGAAAGAGAGAATAATCGTTCAAGTTTAACAGCTATGCAATATATGACTAAACACAGTTTATATTTACATAGGTATGTCTTAGGATCCGTTGTGACGAGATGTGCCGCATTAAATCATTAGTTAATAGCAGTAAGTAGTTAAGTTCTGAAATGTAAATGATGCCTAATTACGAATGATGTTCTAATTACTAACTTCTTTTTTTTTGTTTTTTTGTTTTTAAAAAAGACAACTCCCGCACTAGGGATCATGCCCTGTGTCGCGGGGACCTTTTACAAACATCAATTAACGGACACAAAGAACACCCAGACCAGTACAATAATTTGTGGATCTCACAAATTATTGTCCTGTGTAGGGATCGAACCTACAACCTCTTGCACGGCAGCCGCTTGCGCTACCGTCGCGCCACCGAGGTCTACTACTACGTCTCTAATTACTAACTTCTAATCGATTAGATAAATAAGTAGTACCTATTACAAATTCAAGGTAAAGACATAAGATGTGTTAAATGTAGGAAAGTAAATGTTATCCGTGAATACTTATTATCTTTACGAAATAAAAAGAAGGCAAACTTGAAATGAAACCCTATACCAATCCGTCTGGCCAGCGTGGTATTAGTAGGCCAAGGATCCCTCCGTTATGGGATATGGGGATACAGGGTTATGGATACAGGGGCCCGCCCCTGCAGTGGGACATTAATGGGCTGTTATGATGAAATGTTATAGAGTACAAATGGAGAGTAGATGTTAATATATTATTAAGCTAATTATAATTAATTATTTATTCTAAATAATGTCTTATGCACAAAACCTGCATTAAATTATAAAGCAAAAAACAAAATGTCCACTCTTCCTGTGCGAATACGGTGCGGAACGTTAGTATGTGCGAATACGGTGCGGAACGTTAGTATTATACAAGAGTATTTATCTCATTAAAATTTACATAATATTGACCCAAAGTTTACCTGCCGAGAGAAATATTATCCTTAAAAACTGCTATTACCATTAACCCAGATACTCCTGAAACTATTTAGGGTCTCAGATCTTTGTAATTTTTTGATATGTTGGTATTAGTGTCACTAACTATTCAGGAAAAATACAAAAAAAAATCCTTTTCCTCTGGGAAATCTGGAAAATGATCGGTGTTATAACACCTGGTAGGAGAATGGGCTACTATTGCTAGTAGGGAACTATAGGAAATATTTTGGACAAAATTATACATTTTATTTATTTTTTGATCTTTGTTAGACATTTATACAGTTTTATATTGTGGGTAGAACATAAGTAGTTCATATTTACGTTAATTTAGTTATGAAGCAGCTCTTAGGGTTAAAATAAACCTAACATTTTTTACATAAAATAGATTTGTCTTTGCAAATTTTACAAGTTAGGGCCATAGGGTGTATAAATTGCGTGTAACAATGGCTCCCATAATAAGACACTACTACTTCATTGATACTATAATTCTATAAAAGCCATAGGGAAGAAATTTTTGTTCAATACACCAAACTAAGGTCACAAATTGGCCATTACTTGTCACCACTTGGTGTATTATCACAGCAGTGAAAATGTAACATTACGTAATCGATCTCGTGAAAGAGCGTTACTTATGTGTGCAAAAGTAGTATCTGATAACTTTCCCGGTACATGCCTCTTCGATGGACCACATCCACTAAACAAAAAGATAGCCAGGAATCATGTCAATGCATTGCTTGTGACAATATTCTACTTCTTTTTTGGCAAGTGTATAAGTTTGTATACTAAATGTACAAACGACATACCAACAGAAACAACATATCAACGACATCATCACCAAACATGGCATCAGAATAATATTATGTTGGTAACTGTAGTTTATTCGGACCCTCAAAGTTTGCCATTCTGGGTAAGAATTTGGATAATTCTGTTTCTTTGATATTCTCGCTGCAAAGGCAGTACCACTTGTTGAAAGAAAGGCTACAGGAGCTGAATGAGGTACAGTAATTTTTTTAGGTGGGACGGAGATTCTGTACGCCTTCTCTTAGATAAATAAGACTCTGGATATAAGACGTTATATTCATAGTAGTCAGAAGTAGTTTCTTCATAAGTCATAGTTTCATCATTCGTTAACCCTAAATTGACCATCTAGAACCCAAAAATGGCTATACTTCGAGGAAAATGTGTTTCATCATTCATTTTTTCTAATTTCTCTCATATTTCGTGTAAACATAATGATTTTTCTGGCAGTGACCTAACATTTTGTAGTAAAGCGATATAGACGTCTATTCTCCTACTAGGTGTTATAACACCTCTGAGAATTTTATTTATAAAAAATAAACAAATTTAAATACAATATAACTATGTTTCCCATTTTATAGCTAATAGTCATTAGTTTGCATAATCAGGGCGATATTATTAGGTTACTATACAATAATTACAGAGAAAGTAGCTTTTAGTTGTGATTTTGAAAAAAGCCACAAATCTTTTTTTAATTGAGCAAAAATCCATAAAATTCGATGCATATAACAATTGTTTTAGCACGCAAATAACTATGCACATGCACTAAATAAGATATAATGAGAAATTCTGATCACTATTCGCTTTTTGTATATTTTATTTGATGGTATAGTTAAAGTCATTTAATCGGTGTTATAACACCTGGTAGGAGTATCTGGGTTAACGATAGCTTTAATGTGGATAATAGTACCCTAGGTACACCTTATGTAAAATTGGATGGTTAAAATGTTAACTTTACTTTTAATTTGAATAAAACAAGTCTTAGCGGCGCAGGACCGCACAAGGTGGCAATATTTAGAGGAGGCCTATGTCTAGCAGTGGACGTCAATTGGCTTAGATGGTGATGAAGTCTTATGCCCGATTTACACATCGACAAGTACAGTAGCGAGTTAAGTAGTATTTTAAGATTAAGTTGATTTAAATAGATCTCCATCCTATTTTTTGGCGAGTTAAGTACGAAGTAGCCCCCTCTCTCGCGTCTCGCCAACTTAAATCGGCAAAAAATAGGATGGAGATCTATTTAAATCAACTTAATCAACAACTTACTACTTAACTCGCTACTGTACTTGTGGATGTGTAAATCGGGCTTTAGTGATGACAGAAAAAAAAGTCACTTGTTTCATTTAATTTTCCAATGTCCAGTAACGAATTACATAAAGTTTTATACAAATAATCATTAGTTTGGATCTTTTTTCCTTGAGTACAGAACCTTGAACTAAGGGGCTCAGAAGCTTTTGAAGGGCTAAAATTCTGAAATGGGTTATCCAGAAGAACTCAACAGATCGCGGAGGAAGACAGCCTAGGATCCTTCAAGCCATAAACTATTCACCAATCAAAGCCTTATGGTAGCCATACACGATACTTCCTATCGTCCAATCGGCATGACGCTACCGATTGGATCAGTTAGAATTGACCGTGTGTGCGAGTGGATCGGCATGACAGTTAGAATTGATGGCAGGATCGAATTTCGTTTCTTTTGATTGAGATTGGATCAAGCCTGCAGTGTCATGCCGATTGGAAGATAGGAGGGATCGTGTATGCTTAGCATTATATAGCCTTATTCCCTAACTAGCAAAATTAATAAAAAAAAAAACAAAAAAAAAATTAAACTGTTTCAATACTTGCATCTACATTCCATTCGACCTACCTAGTATGAATACAGTTATGTAGAACACTTGGAAAATAATTCCCTGTGGAAACATTGCAAATAGACGCGCCGCGCAAACCGACTGCATAGCTGCATTGCGATTGGTTCCTACGTGGAACAGTGCACACCAGTCGGCCACACATATGGGAATATTTAAACAAAACTAATTGTACACGAATAATTATATTACTATGCTATATATTGTAAAGAAACATGTATAATTAATGGTTCCGTGTGGTGACGGAGTAAGAATACATACAATTATGTCATCACCCCATCTCATCCCATGGGTGTCGTAAAAACCGACTTAAGGGACTATACATCAATGTTATCTTTACAAAATAAAAAGAAGGAAAACTTGAAATTAAACCCTATACCAATCCGTATGGCCGGGGTGGTATTAGTAGGCCAAGTATCTCTCCGTCACGGGAGGAGGCCCGTCCCTGCAGTGGGACATTAATGGGCTGTTATGATGTATAATTACATACAGTTCGAAGATTTTATAGATGTGGGGTTAATATAAGTCAATATCAAGTAAATCCACCAATACTACCAGTCAAAAGTTTTTACAGGTCAGTGGAGGTTTGCGTACGAGTTCTGTCTATGCCTTTCTACGCAGTAAGAGTATAGCCCGGCCTGGGTAATGCCTATCTTAAGGACTTCAATACTTCTGCCAACTAGGGCCAAAAGCGTAAGTCTTGGTATGAAAAAAAAAACAATAAACCGTTTATCACTCCTTATTCCGGGTTTGGCAAAAACCAACAAAGTAGGCTATTTATATAAAACAAGATACGTTTTCAGTTTTGTTTAGAGTAAAACTCAAAACAAACTACAGTTGCACTTTTGTTTGATGAAAATGCAGTTTACTCAGTATGTAGGCCAAATACCTAAGGGCCGGCGTGTTTCAGAAAAATGCCATAAACATTTCACTCTGTGTCGACAGTGATTGTACAAAGGGTGCATGTTTGGCAAGTCTTTCCTTTTTTATATTTTAATTTTATGCAAGTTGAAATAGTAAAAAGGAAAAAAGAAAAAATGATGGTCAAGAACTTATATTAAGTTAAAGGAAGAGACTTTAAGTTAGTTGAACAGTAGACGTCTATGAAGTTACGTCTACAAAGTATTTAAAAAGTCAAAGTTGAGAGCAAATATGGTGTAGAGGAGACCGCAGATCAATTTTTTTGACCTTCATTTGTACAATGAATATAATATTTTTAAGCATGCTTTATTTTGATTAGGACTTTTTCCACCTCTTTGCCACAGCTTTTCGTCGAGATAATTTTTTATAGCTTGTTCAAAAGTTATGTGTTAAGTCTAAGATTTACCCTAAGGAATATTTTTTTAGTTACAAATATCATTTAAAATGTTAAAGAATATATTAAAAATTTCCTTAAAAAATGCCAACGTTTCCGAACACTTAGTACAATATAAAGTTATCCATAGTACCCCAGTTTAACCTACATCTATACTATAATAAAACTGTAGAGGTCGAAATGTCTGTTCTTTTCGAAAATTCAGATAAAAATTATCTATAAAATCTAGAAAAATGTCAAAAAGCACGAAACCGCAATTGTTAGAATTAATGTCTGTCTGTCTGTTTGTTACCGCACATCTTTAAAACGAATTAATATAATCTAACGACCAATACATTGTATTGTAGCCTTTTTTATTGGGCTTAAACTGAGGTATGTTTCATCAAAATCGGATAAGTATTACTCGAGATATCGCTTGATCTCTTTATTAGAACAGTCCAATACAAATCAAGGGTCATGAAAAATGGTTTAAGTTCGATGTTGAATGAATTTAAATTTTGTTTCTTTTGTTCACGAGATGGGGTTACCAGTAGTAATCATACTCAATTGAGTTTGTAAATAATCTAATTACGTGCTATTAATTATAAGTTATTCATTTTAAATTTAAAAAAAAATTAACCATGAATCGTATGTGTTACATCTATCTATCTATCTTCTATACTATAATAAAACTGTAGAGGTCGAAATGTCTGTTCTTTTCGAAAATTCAGATAAAAATTATCTATAAAATCTAGAAAAATGTCAAAAAGCACGAAACCACAATTTTTAGAATTAATGTCTGTCTGTCTGTCTGTTTGTTACCGCACATCTTTAAAACGTATTAATAAAATCTAAAGACCAATACATTGTATTGTAGCCTTTTTTATTGGGCTTAAACTGAGGTATGTTTCATCAAAATCGGATAAGTGTTAGTCGAGATATCGCTTGATCTCTTTATTAGAACAGTCCAATACAAATCAGGGGTCATGAAAAATGGTTTTAGTTCGATGTTGAATGAATTTAAATTTCGTTCCCCTATTTGAAAGTCGTACATAGACAAACGGTTACAGTAGGAGCTGGGTAATGAGGTTCGAATCCCATGCCGACGAATCTTTTTGTATGTATGAGATCTTTTCAACAAGTTGTTAGCACAGAAGGTGGTAACAATATGGATTACATGAGCCAGTGTAGTTGTGTCATTCCAATCCAGCCTAGACTCAACCGGTAATATATTGAAGAAACAGGATATAGTGCAGCTGAACTATCTTCAATCCTTAATAATAATATTCCTAGGCTAACTACAGAACAGAAATGTGTTTATGATAACGTAACAAGAGCAGTAATAAACGAAGAGGGCATAGTATATTTTCTCGATGCTCCTGGTGGAACAGGGAAAACAAATCTTACCCAAAGGGATTCTAGCGGAAATTAGAAGAATGGGAAAAAATTCCTTAGCGGTGCCATCTTCAGGTATTGTAGCAACATTACTTCCTGGTGGCAAAACAGCGCACACTGCATTTAAAATTTCTTTGGATTTAAATTGCATTGAAACTCCCGTGTGTGGTGTGTCACCCAATAGCGACAAAGCTAAAGTGCTGCAAGATACCTGTTTAATTGTATGGGATGAGTGCACTATGGCTCATAAGAAAACTATAGAGCCAGTTGATAGGACACTAACAAATTTGCGCAGAAGTAAACGAGTTATGGGTGGGGTAACTGTTGTGTTTTGTGGAGAGTTTCGCCAGTCTTGCCAGTTGTTAGTAGGGGCATAAGAGCTGACGAAGTGAACGCTTCTTTGAAGAGGTCTTTTGTTTTTGGCGACATATCGTTAGGTTAGAATTAACTTTAAATATGAGGGCGCATATGAGTGATAATCTTCAAGCGCAACAATTTTCTACTATCTTACTTGATATAGGAAACGGAAAAGTTCCCGAAAATCAGACTAAAATTATTTTGCCACCCAGTCTTTGCTCTCTGGTCACCAGTGAAGAAGACTTAATACAGTGTTTATGGAAAAACGCCCATATAACACAAAAAGAAAATTCCTGGTTATGTGAGCGGGCAATTTTAACACCTAGGAATGATCACGCCAATATTATTAATGCAAAAATTATTTCTGAAATTGTTGGTAATGTCGTCACTTATTTAGCAATCGACTCAATGGTTGATCAGGACGAAAGCCACTAATTTTCCAGTGGAATTTTTAAATTCGTTGAGTGCTTCTGGTTTTCCAGCATACAGCATTTCGCTAAAGGTTGGTGTACCAATCATTCTTTTGCGTAATTTAAGTCCTCCAAAATTATACAATGGTGCACGTGTTAAGGTCATTAACCTTCAGCAAAATGTCATTGAGGCTGAAATATTATCGGAGTGTGGAAGAAGTGAAAGAGTTTTTATTCCACGCATTCCCTTATTACCCAATAGTTTCCCCTTCCAATTTAAAAGAACTCAATTTCCCGTAAGCCTTTGCTTCGCAATGACCATCAATAAAACTAAACATACTAATATGTATTTAAAATTACTGCGTAAAGTCACTTTTCCACGCGGACGAAGTCGCGGGCACAGCTAGTTTTATATAAAAGCATATTCCAAGTAAATCACAAACACTATCTACACTTATCAAAGAGAAACACTATCAGCACAGCAAATAAACAGCTGTCGGTACCGGTCTCCTTCAACGTAATGTCGGCTTAATTCCGATTTGAACATTCACCGTCAATTTTATTCTCGTTTTGAGTTGAACTGACAGGGCAATCGTACTATCGTATTTGTGTTACAATCCGAATATCCGATATTTTGGAATGTTACACACGTCCGAGTAATGCACTATCGGTTTTGTATTTGTGGAAGCGTGAGAAAATGGACGGTAGGTATTGCAACTGGAAAGCATGCAGCTGGCCACAGGGATATCGATTTGCACTTATAGACAACAATTTTTCTTAACGTCTTGGCTTAATTTATAAATAATAAGGCAGTTAAAAGTCGTCTAACTCCAAGGATTGTGACATTATTTTAGTTATCATATTATGTAAAATGTACATACCAAAAACTCCCTACCTTATTTATGGGATCCAATGAAAATAAATTAAATTAAAACCATTCGTTCCTTTAAGTTTAAAGTAACCATACGAACGCCAAAAAGCTATACCTACTTATCAACACTTTGGAAGATTCCACTCCGTCTCATGAATGCCAGTGAGTATCCCACTGCAAAAGCCTTTAGGTAGGCACTTATGTGTGAAATAGGAACTTTTTTAGACGATAGGCATTCACAGTGTGAGAATTATTGACAGATTGACACATATTTATATATATAGATATAGATATATATAGATTGACATATTTGTGGTAAATCTTTAGGGAAACAATATAGCGGAGTTAATGCTCCGTAAATTTAGCTTTTTCAATCTATCGCGTAGCCCAGGAACTTAATCTTAAAAACCATATCAAGAACATAGCCACCCTCCAACTCGTACTTTATTAAAGGCAAAGCGCTCATTATATTAAGCAAAGCACGTTCACTAGTATCGGTGAAAAGATCTTTTGTTCTGCTGCAAAACACTTGGGGCGAGTCAATCGTGCAACGAGGCCCGTTAACCTTTGTTTGAATTCGCAAATTAATGACTAGCAAGTAGAGTTGAACGCAGTGTATAGTTTCACCTCCTTGTGTACACGCTTTTGGTATTTTGTAGGCACATACGAGTTAAAGAAGGTTATTCTTTAGACTTATGTACTGTTCTGTGCTTTTATTTTGAAATTTAGAACTTATTAGGGCTTTAAGACTTTTGGGAAATGAATTTGGGCAAAATGGCATACCTTCTAACTGTTGCTTTTCAACAAAACAAGATTTCATTACGCAATGGCATTAGGAGAAATGAACTTTTGCTTGTTTAATTGTTAATCAACAAAACTAACATAAAAAGCTTAATTTGATCATTTTGTTGAATCGCTTTCTGACTAAGTCCAAGACGAAGCTTAATAACCCTTAAAACGGGAAACGTGATTCCATGAAATACTGAAGCATCAAATTACAAAACATGAAGTAGGTACGCATTATGCGCATAGTCGCACATTAACTTGTCAAGGTAACGTTAGTAAGCATGCTGTTTTTTTTGTATTTCTGAGTACTTATGATTAACATCAGTGAATAATGCTAACCAGCGGTATGAAATTTACTGAATAAATCTATAAGTTATTATTTATTATGAAATTAAATAGTAAGTAGTTGTAATATGTAAAGTAGAAGAAGATAGCTGAACAATATGGGTAATAGTTTTAATGCTATTAAAATATCACTACATCTTTAGTTGTCTACTTTCATTGCTATCTATTATCATAAATTGCCTACTGTACTTACTTACTTTCAGTCAACCAATTAAAATAAAGTTTTCATATTTGTAAGAGTCTAAATAAAAATTTGTTTTATATTTTTTCTTGAAATTAATTAAATAATTTGGTATTAAAAAACAGTTTTTAAAACGTTTAAATTAATATAAGTAAAGTAAAATTACAACTGTTAATAGTTTATCTACCATACTCTAACGTACCTCAAAGTTTTCATCGCTGTATCGAGATTGACGCAGAATATCAAAGCAGGTAACCTGTAACATTAGCTGTAAACATATTACGTAGAGCTGAACTTCGTCGATTAGCTCTGAATATGGCAAGTACGTTGCCTGTATCAACAGCATACATTATACATGGTAATTACTGTTACCTTAATTAGTATCAGGAAAATACATACTAACGGTACATTCTTATGCAATAAACATTTCCAGAAACATTTACATAACAATACGCAGTACCGTGTGAAAGTAAGAACCAACCCTCTTATAATTCACATGATTATCGTGTACTATAATTCAATTTCAGTTACGATTACGTATAGTTCCCACCGGGTGAGATTTCTCCCCTTGCTTACAGGTAACAGATAGAAGGTAAGACGTTCGAGGGGTCGAAATCAATGCGCATAAAGAACAGGGAGCTATTGTGTGCGTTTACGCAAGGAGTCCACGTGCGCGAGCGCTCCCACGGTCCAACGGGTAGGGATTTTTGGAACCATATATAAGGGTGCGGGTGCTGCTAAAATATCACTTCCAAAAAGCAAGCGATACAGTGCGTTACCCCGGGGGATGGTGTAGTCCAGCCCCCGGAGGACTACTATTTATCAGTACTATCAGTTGAAGTATATAATTAATTACAACTTAATGTTGTGTAGTGAAAAATTTACTACAAAATTGTGCAGGATAAGAGATGCCTGAAAATCAGAACATCAAACGAGATCTATGGATACTATAGGTAAGCAAGCGTGTATTTATTAAATTTGACAGATTTTACTATAACATTTCATGTTATTTTTTACCTCTTTAACTTATTGTGTAGCTATCCTGATTTTCACTTTTACTCATGTATTAAATTGAACCTTTTTTTATTGTTGCAGAATCCGATTTGATGTAATAAATACAGAACGAAGTGGTGAAATGTAAAATTTGGTGAAAAATGCCGCTTGAAATTCAAGTTGGCTGCTGGCAGTCTGTTTCAAAATATGCAGTTATGTGCGTGTGCTCTATCAAACACTATCAACAACAGGCCATTAGACCAGGTGAATGCCAATCATATTTTCTAGACTACCCAAAGAAAAAAAAACATAGAATAGACTTAGAACTTAAGTTTTTGTGTGACAAGTAATCAAGTGAATTTCTTTTAAATAACACATAATTTGTAAATACAATAATGTGAAATTAAAAGACTTAATTATGTAAGATAGGTTAAAAGTAAAATAAGAATCTTCAGCAAGTTTTAAGAGCAAAGCGATTCAAAATTGAATCGAAAGTGCCTTAATGATCGGTGTTGTTTGTTAAAATTTGAGTTACGTTTCATGTTTGTCACCTGTTACAGTTGTTCATGTTTTGGACGTGTTTTTATTGTTATAACGTCCGCTCACTTTTGTTATAAAATATTTGTTGCCTGTTAGTTTCAGAAAGATGTGAATGAAATACGGTATTACTTGATTAATTGTTAATGTTTTACTAAAACATCTTGTTCAAAAAGTAATCACAATTTTTGTTTTGTTTTTAACTGTTACGTAATATCTACTTTAGCGGCGTACACCGAATATTTGTGTTCACAATACTTGTTCAAAATTGTTAATTTTTTGTTTGAAACTTCATACACCAGCTGGCCTGGTCTTGTTATGTTTAATTCATTATTTTTTGCACAAAAAGATACAACATTGTACAGTTAAGTTTATTGTTAAAAATAGTTGAATTTTTGTTTTGTTTTTTAAAGTGGCCAACCAAAGTTGGTTTCACTTTACTGTACAGTTAAATTTGTTAATTGTTTGTTTTCATTTCATTCATTGTTCAGTTAAATTTGTTAATTGTTTGTTTTCATTTCATTCATTGTTCAGTTAAATTTGTTAATTTTTGGTTTTCATTTCATTCATAGTCCAGTTAAATTTGTTAATTTTTTGTTTTCATTTCACTACACTGTTCAGTTAAATTTGTTATTTTTTTGTTTTCATTACACTTCACTGTTCAGTTAAATTTTTTAATTTTTTGATTTCACATCATTTCACTGTTCAGTTAAATTTGTTATTTTTTTTGTTTTCATTACACTTTACTGTTCAGTTATATTTGTTAATTTTTTGTTTGCTTTTCTTGCGTTTTGTTTTCATTGCACTATACTAATGAGTTGAATTCGTTAACTTTTCGTTTTTTTTTAGAAATTTTGATTTCATTTCATTACACTTTTCAGTTCAATTCGTTATTTTTTGTTTGCTTTTAATATGTTCTGTTTTCATTTCACGACACTGTTCAGTTAATATCGTAATTTTTTTTATTTTACATTTTGTTCGTTTTAGTTTCACTCAATGTTTCACTTTACTAACAGTTCAGTTAAATTTGTTGATTTTTTGTTTTAATACTTCGTAATAATATGTAATTAAGTTTTTGTTTAATTTTTTAATGTCTGATTTTTTTTAAATAGTGTTCCGTAATTTTTTTTTCAACTTAAATTCAATTACTGACTTAATTCATTTCAAGTATAATTTCTTGCCTATCTTTGTTTTTCTTTGAACAGTTAAAGTTATTTGTTAATTTTGTTATTTTTTTGTTTTGTTATTACTAAGCTGTTCTGTTAAATCTTTTGTTGATTTCATTGTTCATTTCAAGTTAAGTTTTTTGTTACTAAGTCTCTTGTTTTCTGTCAATATAGCAGTGCCTACTTTAAGATTTCATTTTCTCAGTACGTTTTGGTTATACTTACTTCAAGTAATTAATTAATCATTTAAACAATGATAGTTTTTATCATAGTCTTGTTCATACGGTCTACTTAAACTAAGATATTTTGATTGGCCAACCTCTGATTTTGAAGTTAAAAATAATTAACTAAAATGTTTGATTTAATACGCTTCGATACTTATGCCGGAAGAAACTTTCTGATTTTGTTTCTATTTGTTAACTCACTTCACTTCATATTTCAAGATATGCATAAATATTTTTTTTGTTTTTCTTTAAACTGCAATCAAAATTAACTATGTATTCGATTAATACCACCACTTATAACTGTAATATTACATCTTCTTTAGTTGTTTTTGCAAAAAAAAAGTAAACTATTTCAATAATTAACTCAAACCCTCAAATTGTTGATTTAACTGTTAATTATTTAGTTGAGTTTTTGTTTTGTTGTATTTGTTACATCACTATCGTTCTTTGCTTACTTTACCATGTAAAGTGGTAAATTTATTGATAGTATCGTTAACTTTGTTACCTTTCGAAACAATCACATTGTGCCTTACTAACCTAATGTGCCTGACATTGTTTCATTTTGTTATTAATTTCACTTGTGTATTCTTGCCTCTTTGTAGGGTTTCGATACGTCGAAACCTTACATAGACGCGACTTTGTTACATGTATTATCATTTTGTGTTGTGTACTGTTGTTACATTTAAAATTCGTAAAAACGTTTATCATCGAAACGAAAGATGATACGTTCCGTAACGTGTATGTAAATTTGCCTAGTGATTATTTTGTCCCTCGATAATGTTTGATATGGTTAAAACACCGCATGCCACCCATACAAATGTCGTTAATTTGATTGTCTAGATTCACTGCACCACGATAAATTGCTTGTTAAGCCAGTAATAAAATTTAAACATATCCACCAATAGTTTTTATTGAGCTGATTCATAATAAAAGTAATATTTACAGGGATAAAGTTGTCATTATGCACCTATTGTTTTTACCTTCTGGTATAAATTTGTTGTTCAATAATTGTTAATGTTATGTAGGTTTAAGCGTTGAGTTGTTGTTAAGTTTATATTGTGATATTATTGATAATTATAATTCATGGCTGTGTTTGTTAATTTTATGTTAAGTTTTCGTTTTAACCGATAAATTGTTCATTGTTCTCTGCCGACATTAAGGCCACAAATCATACCACACCGATTGTACTTATTTAAATATTGTAATATATTTTTAATTTAGTTTAAGTTAGGGATTGCCATAAGTAATGTATGTTTAACTAACTGGTACATAAAACAGAAGCTTTGTGTAAAATTAACAAATAGATTTAGTTAGAGATGTATGACAGTTCGTGTGTTTGTGTGACATAAAATAAACGAAAATACTAAGAACGAAATTGGTTTTATTATGTTTCTTTTGTAAATATAAATAACTTTAAAACTGTTAGGAAACAGCTGGATTAAAGCCAACTGTTCTGCCATATACGACCAAAATCTAGTATGGGAGACATCTCGCTAGATGTGGAACGTGAATCGCAAAACATTGAATTTCTACTATTCAGATAGTATACACAGTGTAATGAAGATAGTTTTCAGTAGGGAGAACAACAAGTTCGCTTGATGCAATCTCGTAGCTTCGCCACTTCTTAATTGCTTTACTTTAGACAGATCCTTCTGGTGTCGCACGATTCGTTCAACTTCAAATATACACTTTTATTACAACATCGAACTCATCTCACTTAAATCACTATTGTCAGAATAGTCTATAGGTACAATCGGACAATCTTTATATTCCTGGAACAAAAACAAACTTGTGTTAACTTTCTCGTGCTAAGTAGTATTTGTCCTTCATCATACAAATATATGAGTAAAGCTAATAAGGAAAAACCTTTAGATGTGACAACAGCGGTAACTTTTCCGAATTGTTGTGAGAGTTTCTTTGATAGCTATACTCAATCATAAAGATATCTCCTTGTGGTGACAGAATGAGTATACCTTATTATTTACAGCGTATAGGTTGAATGTAGCAGTAGCTACAGAATTTAAAGGTTTATTGGAAATGACCTTGTGTTTTGCTTTAGCTCTAATCTCGAGTTTTAGTCATTATCTATATAATAAACCAATAAGATTAGTAACAATAATAGCCGTTCATAGTATCAAAACCACATATTTATTATCTTATCCACTCTAACCTACATAGCGTACGAGATACCATCTGAATGGAAAAACTATGGTCCAATAAAAGAACATAAAGCACTTCCTCTTCCTGCTTGTTATTGGAGTTTCTCGTTCACTTGGTCCCTAGCAGTAATTGCAGGAAAGATCCCTACTAACTTTCCCGACTATGCCTAATCTGTTTTTGGGGTTAATTCACTTGTTATTATGGTTAGACAAATCACTACATACATTTTCCGTGAGTACGAAAATACGTGTAATATTGAAAGTAACTTTTCTATGAAAAGAATGACATGAAAACTCGGTAATGGATGTTTTCATTCACCAACAAGCTGTTTAGGATGATTAACGAGGACATTTTATGGGTTACTATCATTGCACTGTAGCCACCGTGGTCGTATATATTTCCTTGAATTGTTTTTTAATGTGTTGACCTGGGTAGTCTAATTAGTTTTCCTAAAACTGAGATTTAATTTGCCAACAAATTCGTCGGCATGGTTAGAGCCATGGATCTACAAAATCCTATATACTTGTTACAGTTGTAGGCTTACACTCGAAATTATCGATGTTTACTTGGGATAATTGGTCCAGTTAGGTAAGTAATCGAGAAAGAGGTCACTCGTCGCATCCAACTCAGATGGGTAGCGTACTAAACCATACCATACATAACCAACATATTGGCCAGAAACAGGGTTTATTTCGTATATCATTTATAATTAACTCAATATGATAATGATCTTATAAATCTGCATGAGTCGTCTAATAAAATATCTAAAACAAATATCTTCAAAACATAAAAACTTTTAAATCTTGGACAATGTCGTGTTTTACATGTATTAAACCTAAAAGGCATTCGCTTTTGCAAACACTGTCTCGTCTGCGATTTGAATATCTGTAGCTGAAAATTTTACAGCGCAATAAGCAAAAGAAAATTCAGTCCGGACGTGCAAAATGATTTTGTATTTATTGATAGACGCAAGGAATAACTTAGATAGTGTGATGTGAGATGGTTCACTTACTTGCCAGCCGTCTTCTTCAATCATCGCTCGTTTGCTTTTAGTGTAAGTATTTATTACTTGTTCAGATAATTGTATAAATTTTGAAGGCACAGATCCTGCTAGAGTAGTTACAATCAAGTTGCACTTCTTGGTTTTCGTCATTAACTTATTCACCCTATCTTTAGTTAAAGTCACTCTTGTTTGGTTATCTTTTATAATTTTAATTTTCGTTTTTATTAAATTTATATAATAGTCAATTTGTACTTGTAAACTGTCTAATGTCCAGAAGAAACCAAAGTCGACGCCTACCATAGCGACGAGGGCGAGATATAAAGTAAGTATTCCTATCCCGAAGTACAAGAATTTTGGATCTTCATTTGTGAAGAGCATACAATCTTTCGATAAAGTGATACAACTCCAAAAATAAGAAGGTGAATGTCGCACTGGTACAAAGTTATCTCGTGTATTGGTCATAATCAATTTATTTTAACACTTTAGAATTTGGTTTCATCTGATTATTTTTGAGTAATTTCCACAATAAACTTAAACGATTGATTGACAGTAAATGACATATGCCGTAGAGAATAAACTAACAAAAAAGGTTTATTAAGGGAATTTAAGTGTAAATATATACGTGCAGGTAGTTTATTGACTGCTCACTTATCGTTTTAGATTTGCTGAAAAGTTAAATCGAGCAGTCGCAAGAATCCTTAGACCTATTATCGGGTGCAAAACATGGTTTCCTTGAGGCAATTAATCTTGCAGATAAATTTTGATGAAAGAAAGGTAATCAACTTGTTCAATACTTTCTGGAAGGTTTTACAAAGAAAAATCTATCTAATTAACATTCGTATGCATGAAAATCATAAAAGGTGATAAAGGATCATAAAAGGTAAACATAAAAATGCCATGATATCTGTCGATTATTCATTAGTCTAGGTAATCTTTATTCTCATCGTTTCGAGTCAGTATTTATCTAAAAATTTATACTTACATTTTTGATTTTCATATCTGATGAAAATAGAAAATTCTTTATAAGTTAGAATATCACAATTTCAATCCTTTCACGTTTAAGTGTTTTCTGAAGAAAGAATACGATACCGCAATCATCCGAGCACGACGAAGTGGCATCGCTCACACTGACAATAGCGAATAAAAGTGCACAATGCTGCTAGAACGCTTCACTTGAGGCAATATCGAATTCCCTCCTGTAGACTCCAGCGAGACAGTGGCCGTCGCTTCTAGTAAAAACCCGTTGAATCTTGAAACTGATGTCTAGTGCTGACCAATAGCTTTTAGCACACAACTGTATGTATATAAGTCAGTACAGAATACCAAGTCTGCAGTTACAAGTAGCAACACGAGTATACTTACTATTTGTATTTGTCGTCGATTCAAAACAGTTTCACATAAGGGTGGAACATCTTGAAATAAATCTGATGATCTATACGATATGTTAACGTTACAAAAATTTTAAAATATTGAATTGGGATACCTAAAGTAGTATCTGGTAAAGTTTCACTGCAAAGTCGCCAATATTCGATATTTTCAATACAAGCTCTTTTTGAATGCTATTTGTAAAAGTTCTGCTGATATTTCATAGCCAAAGTTTTGTGTGCAAAAGATTAGATCCTGAGCCAACGTCAAAGTGATTTATTATATTTTATACATTGTATTTACTTTAAATCTTTTTGTATATTGTTTTGTTAGCATAAACTTTATTGGGATTGGATGGATTCTATTATCTGGGCGAGATTTCTTACGATTATATTTATTGTATAGAGTTATAGCAGAGTGTCCAACGCAAATTGAAAATTTTTTTCACGGAATATGCAATTTGCGTTGGACACTCAGAAAGTAAAACTTACTTTATACCTTCCTAATATCAACTTTTGAATAATACGTCGATTGGCTGATATGATGATGATGACTTATTCATATTCTGTTTATTATTTTATACTTTTAAGGAATAAAAAGAAATAAATCGATACCATTCATTGAAATAAATGAATATTATAAAAGTATAAAAAATCTTTATTAATTTAAAAGTTTCATAAAAAAAATCTAAGAAGATATTACTGGCATTTGATATGTTTCAAAAGCAGACGTTTACAAGGTTTTAGGTTCTGATCTAAGTTGTTTCAATAGCGTATCATTAATCATTGTTTGCTTATGTAGTTTCAGCAGGCGTTTGTTCTTTTGTATGTTCCCAAATTTTCGTACATTGTATGAGTACATTAAAATGTAATAGCGGCTCCATTGTTAGCTAGCTCCAGATTCACCTACTAATCTATTAATTCGTTTTGAGTTAAACTTAGCAAAAACTTTTTTTACATAAAAAAAGGTGTCTCGATCACATTTATTATAATCATCACAGAAAACTACTGAAGTGCAAATAAATAAAAAAACACTAAAGGAGCCCTTGCTTTAACATTCCGGGGTCAACGTGATGGTACACGGTTAAATGAAGAAGTTATATTTTGTGCATCTTATCTTTTTCTTAAAGTTCACTAAAACTTTTAAAACAGTCTTGCTATATTGGGTCCTCTTAAAGCGCGATGTATTACTTCGACTTGCATTTTTAATAATATTTTTATTACCAACTATTATTTCAAGCCCACAAGTTTTTCAGACACATCCCACAGCTTACGAGCTACATCTTTATCCTTGGCTAATTTTGATGTCCTTGCTTCCTTGCAGTCTGCAAAATATTTACCCGTGACATTTTCTAGTTCAGGCGTCACAGCCGCGTAGATAGTCGTTTGTGCTCCTTCCCAAGGTGTCTTACGGAAGACATTCGTTATTGTTCTAATACGTCGACTCCATGATTTCTCTGATTTTATAATATCAGTGGCTACTGCTCCCGGATGAAGACTATTAGCCGTCACTCTTGTTCCTTCTAATATCCGCACTAATTCAAGGGTCATTAATATATTACATACCTTCGTATTTTTATAAATCTGAAGGTAATCATAATCAGCGTTGTTTCCTTTTTCATAGTTGAGATTATCAAAGTCAACTTTACCCATAAAATGATATAAAGATGATACGTTGATTATTCTGCTAGGAGCTGATGATTTCAATAAAGGTAATAATAAAGATGTTAGTAGAAAAGGACCAAAGTGATTAGATTGCATCGCAAGTAATAATCCATCTTCGGTTTTGACGTTTTCGGATTCGAAGAGACCGGCGTTGTTGATAAGTATGTCGAGATGTTTCTCACTTTTGATTATGTTATCGGCAAATGCTCTCACAGATGCTAGAGAAGCGAGATCTAATTGCTGACAATGAACGTCGTGGTTACCAGTTGAGGCGACGATCGAATCCCTTGCTGATATTCCTTTTGATTGACTTCTGCAGGCTATGATCACTCGTGCTCCTCTATTTGCTAAATCCAATGCCGTTTCATATCCAAGTCCAGTATTCCCTCCCGTCACAATAACCACTTTTCCCACTAAATGTCTACTAGACTTACATAGTCCAGTTGTTAATTTTAAATAGACTTTAAAAATAACAGCTAATATTATAACACCGAGTATTAAAATAACAAACATGTTGATTTATCAAAAATACAAATAATACTGAACGAATTTCAAATATAGCGTTTTATTTGTATTAAAGTTCTCAGAGTTAAAGTTTATGAGAGATTAGTCAGATTAATTTTTGATTGTACGCCATGACTTGCAAATATTTGTAGTGAGCCATTTACAGCCGTTTCAAGGACATCTACACTACATGTTTTGGTTCAAAATGACGTCAGCATAATTGATAAACTTTTTTTAGAATGCCATACCATAATTATATATTTAGGGTTAACCAACTCTATTAATCACCTAGCCCCTTACTTATAAAAAAATTCTCAAATTTTAGTCAATTGATTAATTAGCCTAAGCTCTTACGTTGTTTGGTATAAGGTTGGTTTTCGTAATAACAAATCTCGCTGAACAGTAATTAAATTTAAGAGGCGTTTATAAGTAAGGGGGTTAGATTCTGCATGATTAAAAATTAGTAAAATTCTTTGACCACAACTTAGTAACATATTTTAGCTTTACTTTTTTTTAATAGTTGTTAGGAGTTTTTAGTAATCTAATGGTGGGCATACACGATCCTTCCTATCGTCCAATTGGCATGACACTTGATCCAATCTCAATCAAAAGAAACGAAATTCGATCCTGCCATCTATTCTAACTGTCATGCCGATCCACTCGCACACACGGTCAATTCTAACTGATCCAATCGGTAGCGTCATGCCGATTGGACAATAGGAAGGATCGTGTATGGCTACCATAAAACGTTAGCTTTAAAAGGTATGCAGTAACCGCTCTTTAACCATTTTACTAGTCACTAGGAGCAGGATCAGAAAACTGAACAATGTAGATGTACTGTTTGGTAGTTTAATCATTAAAACAAACGGATAAATGAATTTTATAAGTTCTTAATGAACAAAGGAGGCACATAGTTTGTAAGATAAGCAGAGATACGTAATCCCTAGTCATTTGGATTCCTTACCGATGACGACGGCCCCGCGCGTCCTTATAGGGCGTCGCGCGTGTTTAGTCTGGACCTTTACTCTATGGTCTGGACACTGGAAGTAATTACAACGGCCTGTTTAATGTCTTACAGCAGGTACGCACTACCTGCGGTCAAGGAGGGCAACTTTTTACGAATGATGTAAGTACCTACTTAAGCCTAGACACCTAGTTTGGTTATAAAAACGTTGATTATGATTATTAATTTATTACGGAACAACGGTTTTAAGTTTTTTTACTGTAATTATTCATAAAAGAACTTCCTATTTTTTATAAAAATAATTGGTTAACGTTAATTTTAAATTTGAATGTTTTCCTCTTTGTTCTTATAAAGCAACATTTTTTGCTTTTTCAAAATATATTTTTTGTAATATTTACCTATTACAATATGTTACTTGGTCAAGTTTTGTCGACTCTACTTCTACTTTACAGTGTAGTTGTAATGTGTAGCCTTTGTGTCTTATTTTATATAAATTACATTATAAGTACTCGTATATTATGATATACTTACCCGTATTTATTGTTACTTAGCTTATCGATTATAATGTTTATTTACTTATGTGCCTTAGTACTTCTAACGCTATCACTTGAGATAAGAAATTAACACACTAAAATACTACATAACAGAGATAATTGGTATTACGCAATGTAGGAGGTTATTATAACGGACACAGGCTCAAGGCAATCATTTGTGAATCGCATAAATAATTATTTAGGTCGTAGCACAAATATCAAAACGTAAAGGAATCGGCACCGCTTCGCCTTTTTCCTCTGTGTCAAACGTCAAAAATCAGATTACGTTACGATTAGTGGGCGTTGCAGTAAGGAGTTTCATACAAATAATTCTGAACGGCTCGAGTTGAAAGCCTGACGATCCCATTCCGTTTTGATATACTTAGTACCGATATGTGTGATGCTGCGACCACGATCTTTTTGCCACAGAGATAGTAAAATGTTATGCGTATACCTACGTATTGCCCTAGAATAGATAAAGATATTAAGATACTATTCCTAGTAGTAAGTAAAAGCAGTATTTGGGGATAGGATGGGTCAGCTGATATGATCAGCTTATTTCCTAGAAGTAAACAATTTTTAATATACTCAATCATATTTTTATTTGCATTCGAAGGGATTGCTATAACATTTTCAGCAGGCGCTTGTTCATGTGAATATAATGTTTGAGAACTTTAATACATGCTTAAAAATTTCTGAGAGATATAATTGTATATTTATGAAATTATAATTCACAAACAAATTAATTTGTCGAGACATTAATAAAGTTGCTAAATTGTTTACATAGTAATCATATACATTTTAATAAAATTAGGAACACTTGACATAACATTAATTATTAATTTAAAACAAATACATATAAACTAATACTAAAATAAGAGTAAAAGATTAATTTTGTTTTAGGGAACAGTCTTATATTACTTACTTAATTATTTGATAAATATTTGATAAATGAGTAATTTATAGTGTGACCACAGGAGCTGTGCACCTCCTGAGGTATGCGCGCGGCGAGAGGGGGGTGGACATATAGAGTACATGATAAATACTGGTACAGAATAAACAGTCTATGATGTAGCTACTAGCGACATCTGACGCAATATACTTAAGTTATTTGGCTGGAACTGGTCGCTGCACGAGCGGCTGTAGAAGTTTTCTATTAAAAGACAGTTTTTTTAAAAACTCCAAGAAAGTATTTACATTGTTGTATAGTTTTAAGCGTAAATAGGAACATTATTTGTGTTTTTATAATGTAACTTTGAGAAAAATGACATCTAGCGGAATGTATCAAATACTCTAAGAACATGAAATTCTTAAAGAAAAATATAATGTTCGAATTGTTATGAGACACTGCCGTCAAAACTCGTGATAGCAGGTAGGTGTCCGTTATGGTAGCATACACAAAAGCTATATCGAGTTGGTTACTATGCCAAAAAACTCTGCATAAATAAAAAATAAAAAAAATCCAATTGTTAAGAATAATAATGAGGAATTAAAAATCGTTAACACTACAGTATTCCTAGGAATTACTTTATACAGATTACCCCCTTACTCATAAACGCCTCTTAAATTTAAGTTAATTGATTACCTTAAATTCTTACGGTTTTGTTTAGTATAAGTTTGATTTTACAAATAATAATCTCGCTAAACAGTGATTAAATTTAAGAGGCGTTTATGAGTAAGGGGTGAGTTCTTAAATATCACCTGCATATTTTTAATAAAATATGAGTATATTTGGGTTACATTGTGATCAACTAAGTAAGTGTAATATATTACAGATATGTCTATAAAGTCGTCAAATTTGTGATTTTTATTAGTTCATTAATCTACAATAAACTAATACTGACTTACGAAGAACAATGTAAACAATGAGTAGAGTAAATCAAAGTGTCACGCGGGAAGTGATTTTTAAAGTTATAAGGCGATGTTTAGCGGAGCACGATTCTGGTCAACTTTTATGCGATTTGGATGATGTTTATGGGCGAACTGCAACTTTGATGGGTATGTAATCGTATTACTGTTTTTCGTAATCTGTCTCAAGTAATAAATTCAGTCCATTTGCGATCTAGAGACCAAAAGCAGGCATAGTGTACATAGCACATTTTTAGGTTAGATATTCATTGTAAGTAAGAAAAATCGTAGTACGACCATTTCTGTTGATACATTATATCAGTTGCATTAGTTAGCATGGTTCAAAAGCAGAAAAAACCTAAAATAAATAAATTTAAAGGAAACTTAGGCACGGGTACTGTCGAGGTTGAATATAAATTTAAATCGGCTGACCGAAAGATACCTATGTTTATAACGAATGTACACAGAGACACTTTAGAATCAGATATAACTAACTATATTATGAAAAAGACGGGTGAAAGAGTTAGTCTTGAAAAGATCAACATAAAGCGGCAATGTGAGCACAATGCTTACAAATTCTTTGTGTCACAAGCTGTGCTCCCAATGTACCTGGATAGCGAGTTGTGGCCACGGGGAATTATATTTCGACGTTTTATTAACTACAAAATGAAGCGTCAAGCTGTAAACGGAAATATCGGCACTAAACCGGTTAATAATGGGTGATCATGTATACAAATTTATGACCTTTAATTGTAAAAGTGTTAAGCGCTCTGTTCAGTGTATCAGGGACTTGTGTGGGCAGTGTGATCTGATTGCCTTACAAGAAACGTGGTTGTTACCAGAAGAGATCTCATTCCTTGATAGCATAAGTGATGAGTTTAGCTGTACAGGTGTTTCGGCAGTAGATACATCGACGGGCATGCTTCATGGCAGGCCATACGGCGGGGTTGCGCTTATGTGGAGACGACGCCTTTTTACAAATGTGACGGCTGTTCAGTGCGGTAATTCACGTATTTGTGCGGTAAAAATAGTGATGAATGAGAAATCGTTTTTAGTGCTCAGTGTGTACATGCCAACGGATACTAGGTCTAATCTAACGGATTTTACGGACGTCCTGAGCTCGGTGAGTGCGATCATTGATAACTATAGCATAGATTATGTGTTCGTGTTAGGCGATTTCAATGCACACCCGGGCGAACAGTTTTATAATGAACTTACGGGGTTTTGTTGTGAACAAAAATGGAAATGTATTGATACTGATTTTTTGGGCTTAGGGTCGGACACGTATACATTTGTAAGTGAAGCTCATGGCTCCAAAAGGTGGTTAGACCACTGTCTTGTAACCGAGGCATCTGCGAATTGTGTTGGAAATGTTTATGTGCTGTATGACATATTTTGGTCTGACCATTTTCCTATGGTGGTTGAATGTAACCTTGAGAAAATTATGCCTAAAAATTGTGTTCCTTATGTAAGTCCTAACTACGTTGTGTGGGGGGAAAGGGGACAATGTCAAACTGAGTCTTACCAAAAACAATGTCATGAGCGTCTCAGACTAATTGAATTTCCACAAGAACTTAGCAAATGTTGTGATACTATGTGTAATAATCGTAGTCATACTGTGGTAATTGATAAAATGTATACAGACATCGTACAGGCACTGAGTAGAGCGGCTGTGATGGATCGAGAAGGCAGCAATCGTCGCTTTAAAAGGGTAGTTATAGGGTGGAACAAACACGTGACCGGGTCTCACAGGGTGGCTAGGCAAAAATTTATTGAATGGGTGAGGGATGGTAAGCCGGGGTCCGGTCTAGTCTATGAGGAGATGAGTGAGGCTAGAAGAATCTTTAAGTCGCGGCTGAAGTGGTGTCAGAACCACGAGGATCAGATTAAAATGGATGTTCTGGCCTCGCACCACTCTAAAAATGATTTTCGTGGCTTTTGGAAACATACTAATAGATTACAAAGTAAACCCGGCGTCCCTGTGAGCGTCGGCGGCAGAACAAAACCTGAAGAGATTGCTGAACTCTTCGTGCAGCACTTTTTTGTAAAGTCCCCCTTGGGACTTTCTCAGTCGGTGTTGGATGCTGGGTCCGGTAGGGCTACGGGGGTTAAATTCAACTCGAAAGAGATCCATAAAACCATACAAACTATGTCGCGCGGTAAATCCCCGGGCCATGACGGATTAAGCATCGAGCATCTGCAACATGCAGGTCCACATCTGGCCCGAGTTCTCACTATGTTATATGGCTTGTGCGTGAGTCATAGTTACATGCCGGCTGATATGATGCGGACTATAGTAGTGCCCATTGCAAAAAACAAGACTGGGGACCTCGCGGATATTAATAATTATAGGCCCATATCACTAGCTACTGTGATAGCTAAGGTGTTTGATAGCATGCTTAACGCGCACCTAAGTAAGACAGTAAAAATTCATGATAACCAGTTCGGCTTCCGACCTGGTTTATCTACTGAAAGTGCAGTATTGTGCCTCAAGCATGCTGTCTCATACTATACACAGCGGGAGACTCCCATTTATGCCTGCTTTCTCGATCTGTCCAGGGCGTTTGATTTGGTGAATTATGACTTGTTGTGGCAGAAGCTAGAAAATGAAAACTTGCCAAGAGAATTAATTAACATTTTTAAATTTTGGTACAGTAACCAGACTAACTCTGTTCGATGGGCTGGAGGTCATTCGCGTTCGTATAGGTTGGAATGCGGGGTGAGGCAGGGTGGATTAAGCTCTCCGACGCTTTTCAATCTATACGTTAACGAGCTTATTGGCGAGCTCAGTAGCGCCAGAGTCGGTTGCCACATAGACAGAATCTGTGTCAACAATATTAATTATGCCGACGACCAGGCGCTCCTGAGTGCGTCAATTTGTGGCCTAAGAAAGCTATTAAGCATTTGTGAAGAGTACGCGCAAAGACACGGGTTGTTATACAATTGTAAAAAATCTGAGATAATGGTCTTTGAGACCGGGCGTAAGACGACGGTAAACATACCTCCGGTAAAACTGAACGGGATACCGTTACAACGTGTTACAAAATTTAAATACCTTGGTCATATTCTGACTCCCGGTCTCAATGATGACGCTGATATTGAGCGCGAGCGGAGAGCGTTGTCGATAAGGGCGAATATGCTGGCGCGCAGGTTTGCACGTTGCTCACTTAAAGTAAAAATCACTCTCTTTCGAGCTTATTGCACCACTTTTTACACGTGTGGCTTGTGGGCCAGGTATGCGCAGAAGTCGTACAGCGCTCTCCGTGTTCAATATAACAACGCGTTCCGGGTGCTGGTGGGGCTGCCTCGTTTCTGTAGCGCATCAGGGATGTTCGCAGACGCTCAAGTGAATTGTTTTTATACTATTATGCGAAAGAAGTGTGCGTCTCTGGTGTGCAGGGTGCGGAGTAGCCCCAATAGCATTCTAAACATGATTGCTGGTCGGTTGGACTGTATATACGTGAATCGTTGTGGTGCTATTTCTCACGGAATGGTACAGCGGTGAGTCGCGTCTGTGTGGACCAGTCGACTAGCTAAATTAACAAAAATTGGTACATTATTAATTGACTAAATTAGTAGTTATTACGAGTATTGTCACACTAACATAGTTTGTAAGTTATACTAACATTTTATTATTATTATTATTTTTATTTAATTTAATTATTATTGTTAAATGATTGTATTATGAGTCCTAGTTACTTGATTAAATGAATTAAATGATTAGTATAATTCAGTCAATATTTATCCCAATTTGAATTTGAATTAATTGATTTATGTCTATATTACAGTTGATATTGATAACTAAACTATGTCACTTTCGCATCGACTGGTCTGCCTAAAAAAAATAATTAATTGCAATATTTTATTAAATTTTATATCATTTAGCTCTTAGTGAATCCATGTTAAATGATATCTTGTTGGTTAATATTTAACACTGAATAAATTTTAGTTAGGTATTATAGTTTTTTTTTCCATTCTATTAGAATTATTAAATTTAAAAATAACAGATTTAAAAATAATGAAAAGCTTGAAACTCCTGGTAAAAACAGGCAAGGCCGGCCAAAGAAAGAAATGTATGTTTCTATATTTCTGCTCTCCCCCACAAAATACAATTATGTTCTACAGTAAAAAAGAGGTACCTATACCTATAACATTTTGATAGCTAGCTATCATCTGCAATTTCCTGAGGGTTGGAACTCGAAATTTTACAAAATTTATGTAAATTGAACATTTGATTATACCTACAATACATTTAGGTATAACTAGAAACAAAATACAGGTAAAAGAAGAAAAATGAGATGGATTTTAATTGTAGTCTTGAAGTTCTACGCAAAACTTTAAATGCAATAGTCTTACCTACAAGACATGCCCTAGTATTATAAGTGCTCTAATAGTGTAGTGTTATTTGAACATAATTGTTTTGAAAACTATTTTGTCAGACTAAATAGGGTTGCTACGTGTAGCACAGTGGCGCCCTAATTTTTTGTCAGAACTTTATAGACAGACTGCACCTACATTTAAAAAAATAGTTTTTGTAGTTTTAATATTATAGCGTAATGAAATAACTCCAGCCTGGCCCCTAAGAACCCTTAATATCTCCGATAATATTGAATTTTGTATTGAAATAAAGTGTTACACAGGCGTTATTTCAGGGTTACATTTCTACTGTATTAACAGAATTACTGTACCTATGTTTTGTAGTTCTCGAGATATTCAAATCATTTGTTAGCATATCTGTACCAGTACTATGAACATAAATTAACATGGATTTATGACATATTCCACTGTAAATTCGCATAAAGCATTAACCTATACTAATTCAGTCAGGATTTCACGCATTATTTTTAAATAAGGAATTTTTCAAAAGAAAAGTTCCCTTTCTATTAGAACTATCACGTGTACGCTACCATAACGGACACCTATTTTTTCTTCGTCCCCCACCTCGCCGCGCATACCTCAGGGGGTGCACAGCTCCTGTGGTCACACACGTAAACGTCAAGCAAAGCATTAAGAGTGTTGTATTATCAAAACCCGCTAAAACGTCTTTATAGAAATTTTTAGTTAGGACCTACTTTAAAAATGGTTTATTAATAGGTTCTATTAGCGCTGATCGTTTAACTTCAAATGCCACTCTAACTCGACTAAAAATTAATTATAAAATCGAGTTTAGTTTCAAAAGACCCTAAAAGACTGCTTGTGTGTTTCAAAATCCTCTAAAACGGTATCGGTTACTTTCAAATGTCACTAAACTTCAAAGTCCCTTAGAACAAATCTATTTTTGCAAATAACCTCGTTTTCCAAATTGTTTTTATTTAAGAAAGATGTTTGTTGGGATTGTTATATTACAATCATAATATAATGTTAAAAATCGTACAGAATTAAAGTTGTTAGTAAGTTTAAGACGTTTTCATGAATTGTCGACATTTAAGAAAAAGCACTTTAGGGGGTTTTGAAATTATATGACTCTGTCTGTTGTCAATTAAAAACTAACGGTTCACAACGATATAAATAAAAATTTGACTCGCTAAAATAATGAATAACATACAACTAGCTCACAATATGGCTCTTTTTTAAATTGTCCTACTGTGATAAATGCGATTTTACAAATTTAAACGATCGGCAAAAGGGATACACATAGTCAAACAACTATTTTTGTGGAACGTACCTACAATATTAATGATCTTGTGTGGGCTCACGACCTCGACATTGGAGTTGATTGCGCAATGGATACATCATACATTAATAAACTACATCACATTGCTGTGAATTTTTTGAGAACTCATAATATTTAACAAACCATGAACATAGGTATTGACTTTACTCATTTTAGTACTTGAACTTATCTTTATTGATATTAAATATTGTTAATCACAGTAGCAGTTTATAGTAGCATATCTGAATATTGTCTTTAATAAAACATAATATCATTTTATTCTTTTAATCCAACAATTTTTTTAGACACTGCCCAGAGTTTTCGAGCCAAGTCCTTATCTTTACCCAATTTTGAAGGACTTTCTTCTTTACAATCGCCGAAATATTTTCCAGTAACTTTTTCAAGTTCAGGTGTAACGGCTAAATATACAGTTGTTTGTGCACCTTCCCAAGGTGTCTTAAAGAACTTTGTCAATATTGGCAATAAATGTCGGTACCATGTGGTCCAACCTAATAAGGCCTCAGTATTCACTATCCCTGGATGTAAGCTGTTTGACGTTACTCCTGTTCCTTCCAGTCTTCTCGATAATTCCGCTGACATTAATACATTACATAACTTGGAATTCTTGTATACTTGAAGGTAATCATATGGCACTCCAATTTCTTTTTCGTTATTGAGGTTATCGAAGTCAATCTTCCCTAGATGATGGTATCCTGAAGACATATTCAGAATCCTGCTTGGTGCTGATGCTTTCAATAGCGGTAAGAGTAGTGATGTTAGAAGAAAGGGTCCAAAATGATTAGATTGCATTGCAACTAGTAATCCATCTTCCGTTTTCACGTTTTCTGATTCGAACATACCGGCATTGTTGACGAGTACGTCAAGTTTCTTCTCAGTTTTTATTATTTCATCTGCGAAAGCTCTTACTGAAGCGAACGAAGCAAGATCTAGTTGCAGGAAATGAACATTGCTGTTACCAGATGAAGCAATGATCGAGTCTCTTGCTGCTATTCCTTTTGATTTGGTTCTGCACCCTAAGATTAATTTAGCACCTCTATCCGCGAAATCCTTTGCAGCCTCGAAGCCGATACCCGAGTTGGCACCAGTTACAATAACCACTTTTCCTACTAAATGTCTACTAGATTTACATATTCCTGTTGTCAATTTAAGATAAACTTTTAGGGACACTAAACTGATAAATATCAATGCAAAAACTGCTATGAAAAACATGTTGATAGAACGACTGCACACACAAAACTAAACTCAGAAAGATAAAAACATTTAGTATTGGTCGATGAAGCATACTTGGTTAATATAGTAGTTACGTAGATAAAATATATAGCTCATCGTGACAAGCAATTCTGCAAAATGAGTCGTGAACATTCACGTCCCTAGCAGGTTTGTAGACAAAATTTTGATAAACGTACTAAGTATTGCCGTGTTTTAGAGTTCAGTGAAATATGCTAACAAAAACCCCAGAATCTAAACAGTAGATTTTGTTGGTTTGGCATTGAACTCGACCTTGGTTGTGCGCACGTCATTTTGCCGGATGCTGAAACAGTAATAAATCCCAAAATAAAACTAATATAAAGCATTTTTCCTCAGACCATGTTGGCATTAATTAGTCTGTAAAACGATTGAATGTAAACTTTTATTTAGATTTCTTAGTTTAAGAATCAATTTGTAAAAATAACATATTGATGGGACCTAAAAAGTCTTTGAAAAAAACAAGAAAAATCGAACTACGTTACTGCTTAAAATGCATCTTTAAAATACGTCCTTTTAGCGATTTGTAACGTTTAATCTATAAACACTCGCAAGAGTTTCCAGGTCGAATCCCCTGCAGGATTTATCAACCATAGTTCTAGACCGATGTATGGCTGGCCTTTAGGTCATAACAGTAAAAATGCATAGCAGTAAAACTCGGGGCCAGATTCCTAGCAGAAGATTTTGTTTTAAATCTTACCTACTTAATTTAAAAATATGTTTTTATCATACCTAATGTACTAAACCTTTGTTAAAATGTTTCTAAATAGTAAACAGAGACTTGTTGTACAGTCAGCCCCAAAAGTCGCTGAACACATTTTAAATTCCAAAACTGCTGAACACTAAAAGTGCCATAAGTCAGTGTCGCGGGTATTTCAAAAGTAGCTGAACACTAGTGTTCCAAAAGTAGCTGAACACTAGTGTCTATTATGTTTACTCGTTGGAATAGATACATAATTTCAAGACAATTCACTGAGATTCGATAGCCTAGGGTATAGAACACTCGACTTTGATGAAGTAGACGTGCGTTCGAAACCGGGTTGTGCCAAGTATTTTTTTTTGGTTTTTTATTTTTTATTTATTGTATTTTATCTCAACAAAAACAAGTAACTTAAATTCACCGTCACTGTTCACAGGTATTTTAATAAAGTTAAAATATTATTTTTAATTTTTAATTGAAAATTAAATAGTATTTTTATTTAATTTTTAAATTTAATGAAGAATGATCATTATGACTTTAAATTGTATGAGAAACATTTTCGGAGATTCGATGATATGAGTTGAAATGTTATGTAAGAAGAAGCGCTCCCTGTTGTGCGACATTGAACTTAATAGTTTTATGACATGCAACTAAAATTAAGTCTAGAGGTGATAAAGCCATTTAATTAATTAAATTATTTAATTTAATTGTCGAATATACATTTTTTTCGTAAACGAAGTCGCGGGTTACAGCTTGTATTGAATAATAATAGTAGAAAACAAAATAAGAAAAAATAAAAAAACACAAAAAGTAATCCGTTCCTCAGGATGGAACCAGAGCTGTTTTCTTTTCACCCAAGCTCTATACAAGCAAAGCTATCGTGTTGACAACTGTTTTGATGAAATTGTTAATGTAGTATTCCGCTTTGAAATTGGCTTGACTTTTGTCTACTGTCAAAATCACTCACTACAACTACACTGAAACTCGACCGCAGATGAGCGACGCAGCGGGCGACGTTTCCGTTCAGTCATGCGCGGCTCCCGTATACTGCACGAGTTGGCAACATTGATACTTCTGAAATACCCGCGACACTGACTTATGGCACTTTTAGTGTTCAGCAATTTTGGAATTTAAAATGTGTTCAGCGACTTTTGGGGCTGACTGTACATACAGTCACGAGCAATAATATGTACACATTGTCAAATTTTTTAAACTATCTGGACCTTTATCTAGACATTAGAATACCAAAATTATTTCGTAATTTAGAAGAGGTTCCGTACAGTTTTGAACTAATCTTCGAACATTCAATTTTGGATTAGCAGAACTTTAGATAACTGTATTACAAAATGTGAAAATGTGTACATATTATTGCTCGTGACTGTACAAGGACGTTTTTTTTATAAATGCTCAGACACGCGAAATTTATTTATTTGTTATGACATCAGGAGGTAATATTATCAGTCAGCTTGATAACAATCTTTTTTGTAAAACAATTTGTCATGATCTTGTCCAAGCTGATAGTCATAGTTAGTGATATCAAAAAGAATATCCTAGAAACAGTTTTGGTATAGTAGGCATTAATAATGATGAAATATACATATTGTTTGCACGAGGAATTCAACAATGACCTTGTTCTAAAAACAGAATGTTATCGGTCTGCAGCGCTGAAGTTTACAGGTTCATTTACCGCTCAAACCAATATTATCGCCTAATATTAGGTGCCCATAGTAACTACAAATTACGTAAAATATTCTGAAAACTTTTTGAGTAAATTGTGTAAGTATTTTGAAGTTACAAGAGGCGTTTTTTCGTTCCGAAACATCATAGTGCTTAGGATGTGCTCCAAGAACCGTCTGTTCGCTCGCTGCTTTAACTTTATTGAATTTTCAAACACTAGCCTTATCGTAATTCTCTCGAAAATTCTTAGCGTATATAAGCCGTCAAATGATGGCTATAGAATACGACTATCCTATCTATTGCATACCTTTAGGGGTTTTAAGAGCTGCCTGAAGAACTAAAAACAATTTTTCATGTTCTGACTTTGGAATGATCTCCTGGGGAGCGACCACCGTCTCAAGCAAAAAACCTCAAACAGTAAGTAAGTAGGTACTTCCATATTATATAGTTCGGGAATCTGTGCACATGTGTGCTCAGTCAAAAAAGCTGGCGACAGAGTGAAACCATTTCTTGACAATCTTAATTCTGGACTGCATTCACGCTTCTTATTAGGTTAGAAACAGACATATTGCAGTTATCTGTAATTTTATCCGTTACTTAGATTATCCACAGACATTCGCGATGATATCATTGTAACAGGGGGATCAATAATTATTTTATTTAGTTAGGTAAGTACTTAAATCTCTATCACTAGAGATAAGAAATAAACACACAAAGATAACATTTATTACATAACGTTGGAAGTATTTTCTGATCCGTGTGGTGACGGAGTAAAAAAACAATATGTCACCACCCTATCTCATCCCATGGGTGTCGTAGAAACCGACTAAGGGACTATCCGTAAATATTATTTTTACGAAGTAAGAAGAAGGAAAACCTGAAATTAAACCCTATACCAATCCGTTTAGCCAGCGTGGTAGGTCAAGTATCCCTCCGTCACGGAAGGAGACCAGTCCCTGCAGTGGGACATTAATGGGCTGTTATGATGATAGTATTTTCTGAGTACATTCAGTTGTTGACCAGCCCCGATTATTTTCCTAACGTTTTACACTACATTGACCAAGAGGAAACGTGTCTTCATAGGTTGAATATGATTATTATCATTATCATTTTTTTTCTTCCTTCCCGAGGAAGAATCGAGTCTGTGTTGTGGTGACTTTTAGAGACATGAAATTAACGGGCACAAAGTACCTACATCCAGACTCAAGACAATCATATTCCACAAATAATTGTCAAGCGTGGGATTCGAACCAGCGATCTCACGTAAAGCAGCCGCTCATGCTGCCGCGCTGTGGCAAACAGAACTAGAGGTACGATATTTGGATAGGACAAAATATCGAAGTAGCTAACAATGAACTATGATGTGGGAAGAAAAGCTAATCTTGAACACTGGGCCTGTTACCTATAATCGAAGCCATAGAATAGATGGTGTTAGATATATTTTGTTAAGTATATCTCTGCCACCACGAATATTAAGATCTAGGCAAAGTGGTCATCATGAAAGTTTATTTATAGTGTTTCAAATAATAAACAAATTAAGTATTACTTTTTTTATTGTTCTATTTTATTACTCAGTCATATTTTTGTTATATTTGCACAGCAAGATATTTAAAAATATTTTTATTTGTATTACAATGAGATTGCTATAACAGTTTACGCAGGCGTTTATGTGTGGATAAAATATGAGAACTACAATATTAAATGTCCTTAAAATATACCTACTACGAGATATTTTGTAAAATTATATTATTATATTATTAAAGCAAATCAATTTGTCACTAAAATAACAAACAACTAAAACTTTATAGAAATAAAGAAATAATATAATTTTGGGCTACAGGTAAAAAAGAATAAGTACCTACACTTCCAGTATGTTACAAAACTTTATTTTATTTCTACTTACTACTTTACATAGTTATAAAATTATTTTATCAAACATTAATATAATGTGAGTAATTTAACAAACATAAGGCAAAGCAAGTCATCTGCATATAAACTTAAAGGTGACTCACTAAATAAATTATGGTCACTCACTGACAGTAACATGTTAAATTTTTAAAATATTGTATCACTGTGTGAATTAACAAATAAATAATCGACAAAAGGGATACAAACACTCAAAACAAGCATTTATAGAACATAGGTACTATTAATTTTCTTGCGTAGGATTTGGGCACGCGACCTCGACACTGAATTGGATTACGCAATAGATACATTACTAAATCAAATCATTATATTCTCATTTTGCTGTGAGGTTTTTGTGTACTCATATTATATCAAACTTTAAAAACAGGTATCTATATTGTTGGATTTTGATCCAAGGACATATAGCCCCGAGTACTTGGACTTATCTATTAAACTATAATACCCATTGATATTAAATATGTTAATCACAGTAGTAGTTACTTATCTGAAGATAATGTCTACAATAAAATAAAATATAATTTTATTCTTTTAATCCAACAATTTTTTCGGTCACTTCCCAGAGTTTTCGAGCCAGGTTCTTATCTCTGCCTAATTTTGAAGGAGTTTCTTCTTTACAATCACCGAAATATTTTCCAGTTACTTTTTCGAGTTCAGGTGCAACAGCTAAGTGCACAGTTGTTTGTGCACCCTCCCAAGGTGATTTGAAGAAATATGACACTATCGGCAACAAATGTCGGTACCATGTGGTCCAGCCCAATACGGCCTCTGTATTCACTATTCCTGGATGTAAGCTGTTTGACGTCACTCCTGTTCCTTCCAGTCTTCTCGATAATTCCGCTGATATTAATACATTACATAACTTAGAATTCTTGTATACCTGAAGGTAATTATAAGGGACTCCAATTTCTTTTTCATTATTTAGGTTATCGAAATCAATCTTCCCTAGTCGGTGGTATCCTGAAGACATATTCAGAATCCTGCTAGGTGCTGATGCTTTCAATAGCGGTAACAGTAGTGATGTTAGAAGAAAGGGTCCAAAATGATTGGATTGCATTGCAACTAGTAATCCATCTTCCGTTTTCACATTTTCTGATTCGAACATACCGGCATTGTTGACGAGTACGTCAAGTTTCTTCTCAGTTTTTATTATTTCATCGGCGAAAGCTCTTACTGAAGCGAAAGAAGCAAGATCTAGTTGCAGGAAATGAACATTGCTGTTACCAGATGAAGCAATGATTGAGTCTCTTGCTGCTATTCCTTTTGATTTGGTTCTGCATCCTAAGATTAATTTAGCACCTCTATCCGCGAAATCCTTTGCAGCCTCGAAGCCGATACCCGAGTTGGCACCAGTTACAATAACCACTTTTCCCACTAAATGTCTACTAGATTTACATATTCCTGTTGACAATTTGAGATAAACTTTAAGGCAAACTAGTAAGATAACTATAAATACAAAAAATGATATTAAACACATGTTGCTGAGACAACTATATACACACAACTGAACTCAGAAAGATAAAAACATTTAGTATTGGTTGTTGAATGAAGCACGCTTGGTTAATATAGTGGTTACGTAGATAAACGTATATAGCTCATCGTGACAAGCAATTCTGCAAAATGTGCCGTGAGCATTCACGTCCGTAACAGGTTTGTATCGACAAAGTTTGATAAAAGTACTAAGTATTAGTGTGTTTTAGAGTTCCGTGAAATACTTACAATACCTCTAGACTGTTAAAATTGTGTTGGTTTGGTATTGATTGCAACTTATCCTTGGGAGAGCGCACGTCATTTATCCGGATACTGATACAGGTTTAAATCCAAAAAGAAAACGGAAACTCAAACCATTTCTTATTGGGAGCAGAAATTGACTTGTAAGGATATTTTATGTGTCCATGTTTGGAATTGGAGTGTTATATGATAGGATGAAAATTTTTAATATTCAAATTTTTCTTTGTAAAATGAATAATTATGTAACAATTAAATATTGATAGGACTTAAAGATCAAAAAATCACAAACAATAATATAAGGTTCCTTACTATTTGTCAGTTCAACAATTGGGAAAGCGTCTTTTTTTAAAAGGCTTCGTCTTAGGGATTTGAAAATGTTTAATCCATAATCTCCATAATCATTATAAGATGCTTAGGAGGAATCCACAGCAGGATAAATATTTATCAGCCATGGTTCTGGACTTGTATGGCTTTTATGTCTGTTTAATGCTTGACTGTTACCTATTTCATTTTAAAATAAATAATTTATCAATATTTTATGTACGGAACCTTTGTCAAAGTTTTACTAAATGGTAAACATCGGCAGTGTTGTCAAGGACAACTTTTTTTATAAACGCTCAGACACCCAAAATGTATTTATTTGTTATGACATGAGGTAATATTATATCAGTTAGCCTGATATCAATCTTTTTTGTAAAACGCTCCGTCATGGCCAAATTGTCACATTTTTGTCCATATCTGATAGTCATCGTTAATGATATCAAAAAGAATATCCTAGAAACAATTATAGTAGGTAAGGTAGACATGATGAAATATTAGTATTGTTTTTTCTTAGTTTTGTCACGAGGAATTTAACGAATGATCTCGTTCTTAAATAAGGATGATACCAACCTGCAATACTAGAGTTTTCAGGTTCATAACCCGCAGAATATTATTCATTGGAATAAATAGTAGTTACAAAAGTTTACAAAATTGAACTTATCTTCGTTCTTCAAAACTATTGTTTTTAGCTCTTCGTATGTGCTTTAAGTATCATCTATTTTGCTCGCTGCTTCAACTTAAACATAAGCCTCATTGAATTTTCAAAGTTCCTTCTTAGAGGGTCTAGAGACCATTTTTATCTCTTGAGGTTGGTGGTAGGTACCACCATAATATTCCATTCTAAAAATCCTTAGTGGGTATGTACTTGCTTATATGTATATTGTAATGTTCGGGGATCTTCGGACACGTGTGGTAAGACGAGTAAAATGCTGGCGACAGAGTAAAGCCAGTCCTTGACATCCATTGCCTTCTTTTCTGATCTGTATTTACGCATCCTAATAGGTTAGTAACAGTCATGTGTCGTAACCTAAATATAAAAAAAAATACAATCGAATTGAAATCGTCCTCCTTTTTTAGAAGTCGGTTAAAAAGTCTTATGAATCACAACTCTTTCGTATGCCTTACTTTATCAACCAAATCATAATATTACCTACTTAATATTAAATGATGACATGCACGTCCAACATGAAGAATAGTGGTCATTTATTATAGCAATGTAGGTGTCATGATATTTGTATAACGGAATGTCACATTCATCCGTCTTATCGTTTCCTCTAATGGATTTAAGGACATATCAGGTCACAAAATTAGGTCAATCTTTTGTACTTTTATTAAAGTTGGGTCACAATGTATGATAAATGTGATTGAATGATTAGTTTATAAACACCTATCAACATTCCATTGCTGGGACGGGCTTCCTTTAGTTACGGAAGAAAGCGTGTTCTAGTAATACCACGCTGCTTAAAATGATAAAGAGTTTTAGTTGGAAGTTTTCCCTTTTTATTTAAGTGACATAATACTGTCGAACTTTCCCATGTTCAGCTTTTATGACGACCGTGGGATGAGATGCAGTGGTCAGACATAGACGGTCTAATATAACTTAGATAAAGTTAATTGT
The DNA here is from genome assembly GCA_905475405.1 of Schrankia costaestrigalis. NCBI lineage: Eukaryota > Metazoa > Arthropoda > Insecta > Lepidoptera > Erebidae > Schrankia > Schrankia costaestrigalis. Next base: position 7,429,607 of record FR997830.1, read on the forward strand.
TCCTTATTAATTCAATTCATATAGGTATGTATTCCTAAGAATAATTAGTTTACCTACACAGTTTTAACATTTTGTTAACGAAAATATTGTCACAATGAGAAATGTCTAAACTACATAATCTTGGTAAAATAATGAATTGCTATAAGTAACGAGACGATTATTTCTCATTACTATTGATTAACATTTATTCGATTAAGCTCCAGTTCACGGCTGAATATTAACATTGTACCACCAATTACATTATCAAGGTCAGTTTCGTAATTATAAAGATCAAATTTTCAACGTATACTAATGAATAGCTCGGTAAAGTGTAAAGCCTTGTAATCAATTAATTAAGATCTACTTACCTAATTAGCCATCAAACAAAATCGTGCCGACTAGCCGGTATACTCCGGATCGAGCGGCTCTCATTTTACGGGCCTGTTAAAGACTTATTGTTAAAGTTTGGAGCTCATAAGTCACTGGCGTTTATATGGCATTACTGTCTATATAAACTCGACTAAGTACAAAATGCATTCTTCAGTTTTCTGTTCTCTTGAAAAATACGAGTACAATGATATTGATTAAATTATTAGTTTTATAATACGTATTGTTTTTTGATAGGAAATACGTTGTTAAAAAAATTGTAACGGACATCATATTAATCAAATAATAAATTATTTAGTTATAAAAATAGATATTATAATAAAATAATTAACTCCATCACTTAAAGCTTTTTTTTATTCCTACCAAAATTATAATAGCAACTCGCTGTATTTTACATAGAGCGCAATAAAATTGCAGGCGTAAAGTCATGTCAGTATTACGGTTTGCATTACGACTACGCTTTGTGCCCCATTAACTATAAAGCCACATCATCCACAAATTGAATAGAGTTATAGAAAAGAACAAACTACCTACCTATTCTTTCTACCACGCGCAGATGCTTCAGAGAAACTGAAATAAAAATCATCTTAGGAGAAGCCACAACAGTATTCTATTATTTCACATTGACATAACTAAATCGATGTATCATAACAGTAACAGTTTCTCAAAGAAAACTGTTACAATAATAAATATTATAATATTCTAGCAATATTCATTTGCGTAATGGTTGACAATTTGACATGTTCCCAGCAACATTTGTGTAGACATATCGAACGTCAGATTAGTTGCAGACTGGCATTTTGTATAATGGAATTGATACCATTATGTTTAGTGATCCAAGTTGTTACGGCGAACTATATTAATGGTGACGACAAAACTAAATGTGCTCTCGTGGGAGCCTCTTAGATTTACTTTATAGAGGAGTTCTGGTTGAATGTTTCCTTATATGTATAAATATCACTATTGGAGGTCATTGGAGAAGGCTTAGTTCAACACATAGTAAATTTGACTTACGACAACATCGCGATAACTTAATCTTGATGTTGAAACGGAAAGATATGATTTTTTTCATTGGGTTTGATTTTATCCATTTTAGTTACCTACCACTGCCATATCTCTTATAAAGCTGGATCTTTAGCGTGATGCAGAAACTTGGCGATGAGTTAAATACTTAGTCGTAGATCTAATAATCCTTAAAAAGAAAAAAACATATAACTGAATTGAGAACCCTTTTTTTTTGAAGTAACTCGGTTAAAAAACTTAGTTCTATGGAACCAGCGACAGATTATCAGACTTGTCTTTTAAAGATAACTTGATGTGTACAAAAAACAAGCAAATAATTTGGCCTGTGTGGAGTTTCTCTGAACTAACCTTGTGTAGTTTCTCTGAACCACAGGAGTTCTGACAAGGGTGTTTGTCCCCACCGGAGCGATAGTAGAGATTACTAGGAAAAATACATAGAAAGAGGAGGTGATTTTCAATGGGTTGTCTTTTTAAAAATTGTGTTTGTAATTTCTTGATAGATTTCATAAAACTAATAGGTATGCTTCAAAGTTAGTCCCATCGAAATATTATGAAAATTGCCTGAGTGTGCATATTACTGGTCTTTTGTGACGAAGTCTAACATTTCGTATATTTTTGTTTAGGTATAAGATGTCAATAACGCCGAATAAAGTATAAAAAAATTACGGTACAATTTTTTTACAAGCATAAAATTAAATTTCTGCACATTGAGCATTGTAGAAGTTATGTAGAGCTCACTCATTGTATTCAAAACAATATAAAAAAAATTCTACACAAATGAAATTACATGAAAATTTTGTGTTATAGGCACATTTTTATTCAATCCCTAAGGCTTCATCTTACATCCAAGGATAGAATATTGCCTGCGAAAGCTCCATTTATGACAATAAAACATTAATTGCTAGATCGTAAACAAAATATCTTTGTGCGTTGTGTTCCATATAAATACGAAATGTTGTTGAAAACGTTGTTGTTATTGAAGCGAAACAATCAGCGGAGTTTTGCTATTTCAATTGTATGGTTGTCAACTGTACGAATACCATAATTTGCAAGACGATTCGGATTGCAAACTTTATACCTATCTTATATTTTTAATGGCTTTCTTGAAGTTATTTTGTGCTAAACGTGACATTGTGAATAGAATAGTATTGTCACGTTTTATTCATAATATTATTTTTTTAAATACCTCGATTACAATATTATTTAATAAAGTTGTAAGTATTATAAAAACATTATTGCTTTCCTTAAAGCCGTGTCCAAATGAAGTAAGTACACTGCAAAAAGAATGTTCATAATATTATGATAATTTACTTTAGTCATTATGCTTATTTAAATATATTGTATAAAAAGTTTTTTTAATTTAATATCTTTTGTAGTTATCTTCATATGATATTACCTCTAGCTCATTAATTGGATGCTAAAGCTCGATTTACACATCGACAAGTAGGTACAGTAGCGAGTTAAGTACTAAGTTGTTGATTAAGTTTATTTGAATAGATCTCTATCCTATTTTTTGGCGAGTTAAGTACGAAGTAGCCTCTCTCTTGCGTCTGGAGATCTATTTAAATCAACTTAATCAACAAATTACTACTTAACTTGCTACTGTACTTGTCAATGTGTAAATCGGGCTTAAGGCTAATTTCTTTTTTCTGAAATCATAAATAAATCTGAGTAAAAACCAGTTTAATTATTAATATTCATTATTCTTTTTCATGCTTACACAATGCCATCAAAACATACATCAAGTAAAGATTGTAGTATGGTTACTGAACATGATAAATACACTATAAGATATACAGTTAATACCTATAGAAAACACCCAGACTATATTTGTTTATGCATGTTCACACAAAATGTTTAATTGGTCCAGGAAGAAACTGTGATCTCTGCATACCTACCACTCGTATTCTATAGCCACTACGCCACAGACGTCATAACAACTGTACATATACCAACTATGCATCGACATAACAATTATAACTAGTACAAAAGGCTTCAAAACTGAAGCCAGAACCAACTTAAACGAAGATATGCATTTGAAGTAGTACAAATAAATGTTAACATCGAAATGTAAGCCAAAATGAATAACTAAGTAAAGAGAGATCAGAGCCCGATTTTTCCGTTGCATTAGTTAATTAGCTTATTTTAGCCTTTACCTTTCTGACACAGCATTCACCATAAATATGCAGTTTCTGATGATTATTACGAGAACACAAAACGTAATAAAGAAGATGTATTTGTTTTATTATATTTATTTTATTGTTGTGATGCACTGTGCACATGTTTTGTTAAATTATGCTCTGTCTTATAACAATGTCAGGTGGATGGAATATACACATAGAAATTACGATTTTTTATATAAATAATTTAGAGTATAGCATTTTTATTTTAATTTCTTATTGAACAAAACTTTATAAATACTTTTGTGCATATTGATTTTATTTTTTCATTGTCCTCATAAAATAAAAGTAATAAGTTAACCTGCTATTTTTTTTGTGGAAGGAGTTTCCCAAAACCTCTTAATTGATGCCAGTGTAATATAAGGCCTTTGTATGTTGTTAAAAATAAAAAGTTCTCCATTAATGAAACGTACTGTATTTTTTTTGTCACCATGAAATGCTTTCGTCAATTCCTTTAATTTAATTTTTTTATTTATGCAAGTATGTACAATGTTTTGTAGGTGTAACATTATAGGCCTAAAAAATCTTAAAATCAGGCTTGAATGGAAACGTCCTTAAAAAATACCAAAAGAATTCTTCATTTATGAAGAAGTTTTATGGTTCTTTCCAAAGTATCGTTACTTTTTTCAGCGAAAATAGAGAACTATATATGTACATATATATAAATTTATTATCCACTATGTATTAAGTATTATAAAATATTGAATTTTGTGCTGTAAAAATAGGTATTACTTTTATTTTAATAAAAGATAATTTTGTAGTTAGTGTTTGAAATTGGTACTCAAAATAAGCTTCTAGCTTCCCATCTTCTATTAGTGATATCTTCCATTTAGAACTCCAAAGTATAAAGTGTATGGAATGTTAAATAAAAAACTTTACAAAGATTTTTCCGTGAACATTCTTAGCTTATGAAGTAAATTTCAGTCAGTTTTGTAGGAAGTAGCGTAAAATAGATTAGACGTTTTTATTAACTCAAGGTGATATCGGTTTAGAACAAGCGACACACTAGACTCAATGACACGCTTATGTAACGTCATACATACCGCGCTCAAGCGGCGCGTACGCACGTTTGGCAACTAGTGTTGTTAGTAATACAACCGTGAGTGGACTGTCACTAGTCTACGGATAAAATGTAGTAAACTAATATTTTATCGTAGATAATTCTATTGATACGACGCGTCTTATCTTTGAGGTTACAACGCCTGACCTCTTTATACAATTCCTTGTCATAAAATAATTTACGAGTACGGTTGTGTTTAAATCAATTACAATTTAACAAATAAAAACAATGATTATTTGGACGATAATAGGCGTTATTGCCGCCATAGTGCTATTAGTGACTGTTTATCAAAAACTAACAGTTGGAATATGCAAGACCAGTGCTCATATGGTTGGGAAAGTGGTGATAGTGACTGGAGGAAACAGTGGGATCGGTTTAGAAACAGCTAAGGATTTGGCAAGTCGAGGCGCCAAAGTAATACTTGCTTGCAGAAGTGTCCGGCGAGCTACAGAGGCGGTAGAAGAAATCATCAAAGCTAGCGGCAACACTGATGTCCACTTTCGCCAATTAGATTTGGCTTCGCTTCGCTCCGTCAGAGATTTCTGCGATCATATATACAAAACAGAGAAGCGTGTCGATGTCCTCATTAATAATGCAGGCATTGGAGGCCTTGGCAACAGTAAAACAGCTGATGGACTTCACATTGGCATGCAAGTTAATTTCTTTGGGCCATTTCTACTCACATTATTACTAGTTCCAATCTTACGTTCTTCGGGCCCAAGCCGTATTATAAATGTTTCATCTATGATACACAAATATGGAGAATTAGACTTTGAAAATTTGAACATGGAAAAATATTGGAGTGATTACTTAGTATATGCTAATAGTAAGCTGTTTCTGAATTTAATAACTTTAGATTTAAGTAAAAGATTGGAAGGGAAGGGTGTAACAGTCAATGTACTTCATCCAGGTGTGGCAGCAACTAATATTTTTAGAAATATTCCTAGTGAAATAATTAAGAAGATCCTAGGAATAGGTATTGGATTTATGTTCCAAAGTCCATGGGAAGCGGCTCAAACGTCTATATATTTGGCTGTATCTCCAGAAGTTGAAAATGTTAGTGGTAAATACTTTGCAGATTGTCGCATAAAGAAGCCATCAAAGTTATCACAGGATTCAGAAATGGCTAAACAATTGTTTGAAGAGTCTGAAAAATTAGTAAAATATACGTTACCTGACGACTAGTACTTAATTACTACAATGTATACTTAGTTAAAATTAATTGTTATGAATTGAAGTTATATAAAAAATCATATTGCATTTTATACTTTTGTTTTTATTTTCTTCGGATTTCTTACCAGAATGTAGGGTAATTTAGTGAAATGATAACATTTTAATGAAGTGGATTGCCAGTAGGTAGGTACTTAAAATGTCCTACTGCAGGGAGAGGAATCCTCCAGGGAAATAAGGTTGACGTACTAATTCCACGCATCGGATATTTTGTTTCGCTTTTTTTAAGTATTTCTTTATTAATTAGTAGGTAAGTATACTTAATTAAAATAAGATATTATTTTGAACATAAGTAAAATAAAAATACAACGTCTAACCTTTTATTTTGATTACATAAGGAGATCAAAAATTATGTGGTGTGTAATCCTAATTTACTAAATTTTACAAAACAGTTCTATTGATTTAAGACAGACGTCTCGGGTTCGATAGCACCGCTCAATGCAAATCAATGTTTGCATTGATCTTCTATATTGGTATAATATATTTACGTATTATATTAGTTGTCTAGTACCCGCAGTAGAACAAGCTTTGTTTAGTTTGGGACAAAATGGCGTTGTAAGAGTGTGCACACGGTGAACCGACGACCTCGTTAGGACGGCGGGCAGTCGATGGATGAGGGAGGCGCAGGACCGCACAAGGTAATATTTGGAGGAGGACTATGTCCTGCAGTCAATTGGCTGAGATGATGATGATGATTGCTATGGATTAGATACAATGCAACGATAGAAAACTAGTGTGATAATTCATTCAATGTCCATGTTTCCCTCTACAGAGCAGTTTTGCTCTCTCTCTGAATTAGGCCCATTTTAAGATAAATTAAATTTTGTAAGACAGAATTTTTAATAATTTCGTTTCGATCTACAATAAAATGTTATCAATTGTTTGTAAATGATTCTTTTTTAAACTGGGTCACATTGTGTGCTGAATGCGTGTGCTATGCACATTATACGTGCAACAATTACGTTACGAATATGTATTGCGAAATTGAATAGTAATGTGTTTTTACTATAAGTAGAACTTACCAAGAAGTAGTAGTATTATTTTATATTGCAGCGGTTTTTATAAAACAACCATGTAGGATTTAATGTTTACAGAGAAAGAAATATAGAAGAAGATAAATAATATACGTGCTTTGCTAATAATATATTATTATATTTTTTTTTAAACTTTGCTTTATTGAAACCATTACGTAGAAAAATAATACATACAAACTTATAGTATTTTTGTTTTAATTTTGCACAGGATATTGTGAGTGGATAATAATATCTTTACGAAATAAAAAGAAGGAAAACTTGAAATTAAACCCTATATCAATCCGTCTGGCAGCCGTGTTATTAGTAGGCCAAGTATCCCTCCGTCACGGGAGGAGGCCCGTCCTTACAGTGGGACATTAATGGGCTGTTATGATGATGATGATTGTGAGTGCGATCCACAAATGAATCTAGTAAGCCTGAGTTATTGTGTTTGTGTCAGTTACACTAATTTTTGTAAGAATTGCGATTCTTGGCTTTATTCCTAGTGCCAAAGGTGTATTTGTAGATATAAATAAAAATATGTATCTTGTCATGGTAAGCACTTATAGGTTAGTTTTTTTCTTAATTGATGAGTCTGTCGCGTTTGAATATTATTATTCAAAAGAAGGCTTTAAATACTTGACAATGGTAAAATATATGAATAGTATTATTATTAGTATAATAATATTTTAAAAATGCAAGACCTTAAAATACCATTACGTTAAAACTTAAAAAAACGGCGTTTAGTGTTTTCTGAGGTTCCGCTACTAAAACTGCATAAAACATGGAAAAAAAATCAGTAAATCCTTAACCTTTTTAAAGGTTTGGTCAGTGCAATATTATTAGATCAATTTACTCTTTTCTTGTGTTTTCTGTCTTGTCACCGTAGTCGAGTTGATCTTGTAGAGAGAACTTTTTAGGGCTGTTAAGATAATTGTTGATTAAATTGTTCCATTTTTATTTGGAATTACGGTAAATGTAATTCATAATATCAATATCATTTTCAAATCAATAAAAATCTTTGACAAATCTGGGCTTATTAATCAAATAAGCTAAAATCATTTAATACTATAATTCATCTGTAATGACGTGGGAATAAAGTCCAAATTCGTTATCATCGCTTATTAACATCTGATAATTTGTTATCACTATTCACAACAACAAAAATTATGTCATGTCCTTGTATAATGTTAACAAATTAAGTAGGTCAACAAGTAGGAACTATTTGTTTGAATGAACTTTACATTTAAATATTATTATAGTTTTATTTGAATTGCAAATATATTAGAACGGTAACAACGGGTATTTTTAGTCAAGGATTTTGAAGGCATTATGCATAACTATCGCCTCAAAGTCAGCAAGTTGTAAATAAGTATGCAAAAAAGATGAATGAAATTAATCAACATCAAGGTACTTTACATACTCAAAATCACTTTCCGTTTTAATTAATATAATAATATACCTACTCGTAATATATTATTTTCACGTCTTTTATTCCTACAATTATACCTTCGTGTGGTGACGGAGTAAGAATACAATACCACACCATCTCATCCCATGGGTGTCGTAAAAACCGACTAAGGGACTATCTGTGAATATTATCTTTACGAAATAAAAAGAAGGAAAACTTCAAATTAAACCCTATACCAATCCGTTTGGCCAGCGTGGTAAGTAGGCAATGTATCCCTCCGTGACGCGAGGAGGCCTTTCTTGCAGTAGAACATTAATGGACGACATGGACGTAATAAAAGACGTCATCGTAACAGCACGATGACGTCTTTTATTTGTGAATAATTTATTTTGAGTACAAATTATCTGAGATTCTCATTTTCGAGTTGAAATCTTTTCAGTACTTTTAGCCCTAGTTCCTAAATGCAATTTAAATTTTCGAATTCTATTGTTAGATTTGGTTATATAATCAATTAAGTACTTAGAGTACTTAGGTTTGAATGTTGTTTCGGGCTTTAAATGATTTTTTGTACTTCTGGTTTCTTTTTTGTATTTTCAATTTATTTTGAAAAAGTCGCCAGGATCGGGTTTTGGCCACAATATAGAATATGTTCCTCCCTGCAGAAGGATGTTTATAGTTATTAAACGACTTTTAATTAATTTGATTATACTTAAAACACATCATTTCATTATAAAGCACCATATTAAATAACACAGGTAATTAGTTAATACAATTCCTCTGTAACAGCCAGAGTTGCTGTAATTCAGTTATACTGTGGTTAAATGCAATCTCGGAACACTTTCCGAATTGCTGAGATGTATTCATTGAAACTGCATCATAATTAGGTACAAACTGATTACACGAGAGGAATCGTTTGTCACGCATTTATTTGCGGTTCGTAGCAAATAAGAGCCAACTGCCATTAATTATATAAAGGGAATCATGTTATACGTTATTTAAGAAATGTTTCCATAGGGCAAAAAGCGGGATGTGGAGTGGTTTAAGTGGTCTCTGCCTATCCCTCATGAGAAAAAGACGTGCGTTTAATGTTATTTATAAATATTTTTTCTATTTTGTAAATAGACTATCGTTTAACTATAAAACGAAAAATCGGCTTAAATTAGCTCGGTACAAAAATCGTCTGTCCACCTAGGTGACCAGTAGGAGAAGTTTCCCGTCTTCGCTTGAAGGCCTGTTCATACAGTCAAACTTTCAAGGGTCAGCTCTTGTAAGTTAGTGCAAGTGGAAGTAGGAGCAGGTACGAGTATACGAGTGGATCTTACAAATACATAGTTGTCATGTGTGGAATTTGACCCTGTAACATCTAGTGCATTACGTGGTGTCCTACGTGGGCGACGAACGCGACGCGATGCGACACGACGAACGCGACGTACGCGATCAAATCAACGGCGTACCTCTGCGACAAGACGCGACGTAATCATATAGAACACTTGTCGCGTACACAGACAACCAATACGCCATCAAGGATTTTACTTAGGTAAGTTCACTTTTTACCTTTGTCAGGCGGGTTGATAGAGGGTTTTGTGTCAAGTCCATCCTTTTTGATCAAAAATAAATGCTTGCTTAGTAGCAGTTCCTTAGTGTACTACTTTTACTAAATGTTCAAGATAAAGATACAGTACGCGCGGTCTTGTGCCTCCATATCCATCAGGATTGGAAGTTAACACACACCGTTCAGGTGTGTGACCTTCTCATAAGTCCTGTGGTGGATGCATGTTTGTGTATGTTACAAATACCTACTTACCAAACTACGTACGATAGCTCAAGGTAAAAAATTTGTCGCCAGCAAGTCAAAAAATATTTTTTTCCTAATATCAATAACAAGGCCTTTGTCTATAATTATTCTCCATACTACCATGATTTTACGACCCTGTTGCTAGTTTATTATGCTCTGCTAATTAAAAGATTTAAAAAATTATTAAGCAAAGATATGACAATTTTATCGCAACACATACACGATAAATATAATTAGTTATTGATTGCGATGATCACATAAAACATTCATTAAAATTACTTAAATTAATTATAATAGGTATTCAATATCCGTGTAGTGACGGGCGTAAGATTTTTATACTTAGGGCGCTTGTACACGCTAAGAAAATTTGCCGTGTCTACGCCAGACAAGACAAATCTTCGTGTAGACGTCAAGAGTTTTGTCTTTTTCGTACACGAAAACTTTTCTTGTCTTCCGCAGACAAGACAATTCGGAACGTGTACACGCCAGGATTTTTTTCGTACAGTCGTCAGACGGGCGTAGGGCGCGCAAGTAATAACAAGTGTGATAATCAGTCAGTGTGAGTTTCCTTTAGTAAAAATGTTAACTAGAAAGCAAACACTTATGATACCCTACTACACCGCTACCCCGCCCCTCCGCAACAACGTTCGCCGTGTCTTGTCTTGCGCAGACAAGAAAATTTTCTAATGCATCGCCGGCGCTGTGTACACAGGTCGTGCTTAGAAACGACACGAATTCTTGCGTAGGCCCGGCGATTTTTCTTACCGTGTACAAGCGCCGTTAGTGTATATCCTGACTTACCTAACAGGTGTCGTAAAAAACAACGAAGAGAAAATTTACATTACCACATATGTCGCAGGGAAATGAGGAAACCAGGGATTTCACGAAATCACTAGGGATATCACGAAATCCCGGTAAATGTCGAAAGTGCCTGGCCATTAAGGTCACAGTTCTAACCTAACCTACAGAAACGGAATTCTTGTGCTTTTTAACCTAGAAACTAAAATATGAGCATATCTTTTCTGGTAGATACGGCATTTTTGACATGTACCGAGATTTCGTAAAATCCCTGATTTCCATATTACCCTGCGATATATACATAAAACACACATAAGTACCTATATGAAACAAATAAAGGAAAACTTAACCCATCAAACCTTACAAATCCGTACGGCTAACGTGATGAATTGATATTAGGAGAACACATGTCATGTCCCTGAACTGGATATAATGGACCGGTAAAATGATGATTCTATATCGTTTTTGTAACTTGGTTGGATTCTAAGATAACTTCCCACCTTCGACCACACATCTTTCCTTCTTTGTATTCCACGATCATTTTTACCATCATTTTCAGTATTTTGAAAAAAAAAATTACCCATTTTAAAATGCCCTGTACTTTTTTTAAATTCCGCTCAATGTTTACAAATTACAGAGCGGTAACCTAAATCTGTATAATAAATTGTCCAGGCCGCGGAATGAGCTACTGACATGTTATATAATTATCGATTATTACGAGTTAATTAGAGGACACTAACGAGGGTACCAATAGTTTGTACTGTGCACACTTTACATTAATTTATTGCGTACGTAGTTGGCGTTAAATTGAAATAATTTCGCGCGATGGCCGGCGTCGCTGCGGTCGTTTTATTTGCTCATAAATCTCCGGCGTGGTACATCTGATTTACAGTACTGCTCTTTGTGCTTGCTCACCTCACTGTTTGCGGGGCTTTGCGGCGATATACTCACACTATTTTGGTTTATACAACTTTAATTTATTAGTCTATATCCGATTAAAAATATAGCCTCGAATTTCCCTGCGCTCTGTTAGATTAGCTTCTATTTAGTTGGGACTAGTGTAATTCGCAAATTATTTTGTGATGCTGTTTAAAATGTATGCTTTATTTTAAGGCAACATAGCTGGTGAAATTATAGGTATTTGAGACTTGATAACTTCTTTCTGCAGAGTCGACTCGACGTTAACTTACAATCGGGTAAACAGGTAGCTTGCTGTAACTTTGAAGAAATAAAAAAAACGCTTTTAAATTTATCGTAATTATTAATAAATTAATTCTACTTGAAAATCGAATAGCTAATTATGTAGATTTAAATTTATTTTTAGGTGGATTTATCTAAAAATAAATTAAAATCTACATAATAATAATTAAACTATGTAGATTTTAATTTATTTTTAGATAAAGCCAATTAAATTAGGCTCAAAAAAACCTTTTTTATTTATTTAATAAAGTTTTTTTTATTATTTATTTATTGTATGGCAAGTGGTTTTTGTACGGGTGACAGAAACAATTTTCCATAAAATTACATTAAAATCTGCATGTCAATTCTCGTTCCTTAAAAACTTTAAAAATAAAGTTAATTTAAGGAATAAAGTTCGTGCCTATAACAGTTGGGTGATGCCGGTGCTGATGTACTCCTTTGGCATACTAAAGTGGACACAGACTGAACTAGAAGCCTTGGATAGAAAAGTTCGAACTCTACTGACAGCACATCGAATGCATCATCCGCGTTCTTCGGTAATGAGATTGTACATTCCACGAAAGAGTGGTGGCCGTGGTTTTTTAAGTGCTAAGACCCTCCACAATCGCGAGGTGTACAATCTCAGAGAATATTTTCTCACTGTGGATGCGGATATACACAGGGATGTTGTGTCAGTAGATGTCGGACTTACTCCGCTTTGTTTGGGCAAAGAGAATTGGCGCAAACCTATAATACATACTATCGATGATCGTAAAGAGGTATGGAAAAGCAAGGAGTTGCATGGGCGTTTTTACCGGACCTTGAATGGGCCTGATGTTGACACATTAGCATCTGTGTCCTGGCTGCGATTCGGTGATCTCTTTGGAGAAACTGAAGGTTTTGTATTTGCAATTATGGACGAAGTCGTAATGACTAAGAATTATCGGAAATATATCCTGAAGGATGGTACAGTTGACATATGTCGGGCATGTCACTGTCCCGGAGAATCACTCAGACATATTGTTTCTGGTTGTTCTCGTCTTGCGAATGGTGAATACTTGCATAGACACAACCAAGTAGCCAGAATTGTCCACCAACAACTTGCTCTTAAATATCATCTTGTCGATGCAGAAGTACCGTATTATAAGTATGTACCCGACCCAGTTCTCGAAAATAGTAGTGTTACATTATATTGGGACCGATCTATCATCACTGATCGGACTATTGTTGCCAATAAGCCAGATATTGTGGTGATAGATCGGTCAGAACGCCGTGCAATGATAATCGATATCACCATTCCTCATGACGAGAATCTTGTTAAAGCAGAAAAAGACAAACAAACGAAATATTTGGACTTGGCTCACGAGGTTGTCGACATGTGGAATGTTGATTCGGCGATCATTGTTCCGATAGTACTTTCGGTTAATGGACTTATTCCAAAGAGTCTCTATCAACATCTCAGGAGACTCGACCTTGGCAGTTGGATCATAGGTCTGATGCAGAAGGCAGTACTGCTTGACACGGCACGTATTGTGAGGAGGTTCCTATCTCTGGAGCCCTAACCACCAGTAGCTTAGTCCCTGTCCCCGATGCTGGTGGGTCTACCTTTTTTATATTTTTAAATGTGTTTATTTTATATTTATATTTAAAAATGTAATAAATTGTGAAAAATGTAAAGTTAATTTAACTTTTAGTTGTCAAATTGTGACACAATAGGTATTCTTGTATTTATAATTTAAAATCTTGTAATCGTACTGTAACTAAGCTTAAAACGGCATTCTGTCATTTTTAAAGTGACAGTTGTAATTTTCGCGCTAAAATGAGTTCTGATTGATTCTTGATTCTTGTCATTAAGAAACGTCAAAACCTTTGCGTTTATTTTAGGAGCGGCAGTGCGCGTGCGCGAGGGAAGCGAAACGAGTGGGAAAAACAAGTTAGGGATATATCGCATTATTACATTCAAAGACCCTGATTTTCATATTTTGTTTTCTTAGAATAGAAGTTTACGGAACTTATAATATTTTAATTTACCGAAGATAATTTCCTGTAGTTGATTTATATATTAATGATTTATTTCTGTATATGGAGTCTTAGAAAACCTATTAAAAATACCAATCTTTTAAATTGTAAACCGTAAACTGGCAACTCTGTTATTTAACTCTTTTTTGCCATTTAACTTAATTTTAACTTTTTCTTTACCGGACAAGAATACCACTTTGGATTAATTAAAAATTAAATTAAAAAAAAATAAAAATTAAGTTAAATTAAATAGTATGTTTCGAGAATTGACCGATTAAAATTAGCCATCATTTTTGATATTTTTAAATCAAAATATTATTATATCTACGTCAATTCACACAATTATTAATTAACATTATATATTTTGAATACTTCAAAAAAAATATTAACTTTTAAACAATTTTATTGATAAAGCTAAGTTGTGTTAACTTCAAATCAATAGTTAAAGCTAGGTTACACAAACATTATAATCATCATCATCATCATAACACCCCATTAATGTCCCACTGCACAGACGGGCCTCCTCCCGTGACGGAGGGATACTTGGCCTACTAATACCACGCTGGCCAGACGGATTGGTGTATAATTACAAGTTTTCTATGTAAAGGTAATATTCACAGACAGTCCCTTAGTCGGTTTCTACGACACCCTTGGGATGAGATGGGGTGGTGACATATTGTATTCTTACTCCGTCACCACACGGATAAAAGCTAGGTTGCGCAAACATTATAATGAAAGACGTTTAATCACTACAGATTTTTCTGTATAATCTATCATACTTACTCACAAAGCCTATGATAATTCGCGGGGCTTTTCCACTAATAGAGGGAAATTTGGTTTGGTAAATCCACGGACAAAGTGCCATTATATATCTAAGTTGGATTGCCATTGAAAATAAATTCTAGGAGCCCTTTTTTGGATACTAAGCACAAAATTAATTATCGATTTTTAATGGTATTTACGGACAGACCATGACATCAAGGTTTATGCGAAGGTTTTATGTTTCGCAAGAATGTGAATGTTCGTACTAATTTGTTTATGTCTACTTATTTTGTTGGGGACATAAATAATATTCTATTTTACGTATCCTATTTCGTGGATGTTATTACACTCGACGAAGGGTGATTCGATAAACTGAGTACCTACAAACTATAAAACAAAGCAAACTGGAAACAAGCCCTAAATCCACCAATTGTCTGGCTACTGTGGTAATAAAATCTTTAGTTGTCTGTTACCTCTGCAGGGACGGGTCTCTTTCGTAATTATAATAATATGTACATCTCAGTATCCTGGTATTGGGTTATTTTAAGTTTTATTCATGCACACAAAGATTTGCATTGAGCGGGAAACGAACCCGAGACCTCTGCGTAGCAGTCATGTTATATAACAACTACGCCACAGAGGTCGTCGATATATAGCGCTGATTATTATTAAGCCGTCTTTTACGACGTAGATATAAAAATCTATCATTACGGTAGAAATTAACACTTAATACTAATACAGACATATTAGAAAATATTAGTATCTAAAAGTAAAAAAGGAATAACTAAGCTTTGTATATAACATTACCATAATATTAGCATATAACATGGTAAGAACTTATTATAACAAAGTTAGCGTTAATAAAGGTAATATTTCGTGCTCGAGTGTATGACCCACAGTGATTTGGTATGGGCAGATTTAGAAGCTGGAAAATAGGCGGTTTGCCGGCGGAAGTGCGCACAAAATTAATGCCTTCCATAAGTCAGGAACAGTCCGGATATATTTTTCTCTCGCAGTCGACAGAAAGACGGTGGACAGTAATTAACAATATTAGCATATTCTGTTTAAAGTGCCTTTTTGGTGCGTTCCTAAACGTTTCATCGTATGCCGACGGTGGGATTTTTTTTTGCTAATTCCTATGTCGGACAGGGAGCAAACGATCTTATTTGCATTAGGTTTTTGTTCTCTTTGTTTTAGGCATTGAAAATATTTGTCTTGCCTTTAATGAGGTACAGCAAGATAATTAACAAAGCTGATTAACGTTTATTTTTAGACTTTAATTATTGTGGTAGGTGGAATTTAGTTTTTTATTTAAACTATTAGTTTATACTTATTGTATTTTTTTAACTGATTTAAGTTGATAAGTTTGAAGTTTATTTTATTTTAGATAAGATTTAGTTCTAAAATAAGTTAAGTACTATTTTTTTGATTGAAATAAAAACAAGGTCTTTTAAAGTGAAGATGAAATAAACTAAAGTAATTACTTTAATAATTGTATGAAGAGAGATTTCCTGATAGATAAGTAAATCTACGATTTATTACAGAAAATGTACATAGGTATATCTAATAGTTTTGAATCATAGATCAACCCGTCACAGTAAATCATTACTCATGACATAGTAAAAAGTGAATCATGATATTACCATATTTTCTTATTGTTTTACACTGACTAATAGAACGGATAATGATTCGCTCTAGTTCCTGTTACTTCTACTTTTTTCTAAGAATTTGTTATTGAACAGGTATGCTATTGTTCTGGGATTCGATTCCCGTCTAAGCCAATTTCTGCATCATTACGGGTGGTTACAAATATTTTTTTATTGCAAGCTGTAGTAGGTACATCTTGCACCGAGTTTTGGACAACCAGACAAAATGTTGCCTAAACGGGGTGGAATATGGTTTTTAGAGATAGATATGATAAAAAAAAACAATCTTTGCTTTTACAAAATCTTTGGAATAAAATAGTGTGACGGTATTATAAGGTCACAACTCATACAAGTATACTAACCCCCGGTTTCTGAAACGCTTGTCAAATCAATGTTCAACTAACTCGTATGTTAATGTGATCAGCTCTGTCAAATCAAATCTAAGGATGCTCCCACATTGCCGTTAAAAATTTTTCACAAGGCAAACTGCGAGCAAAAACCAGATTTAAAAGCTCTGTTTCAAGAGCTTTTAAATCTGGTTTTTGCAGAAACAGTTCTTAACAAAATGTAACAATTAACCACATTTGTTAGTAAATGTTTTTATGTTAGAAAATGTTTACAAACATAATAATAATTATTCTAATGGCAATGTGGGAGCACCATTTCTTATAATATAAGAAACTATCATATATGACTATAACTATCATTATGATAGTTGTCAATAATTTTGACACTAGATTAGTTGATTGCTAAATGATCAGTCATTCGGAAACTGGGGATTATACGTAATCCAGCCTTAAGAGAATCATTTGTGAATTTAAAGAATTATTTATAATTTAGGGTCTCCCTACTCATGAACAGATATCGATGCAATCAGTTGAGTATCATTTCTGCAATTCTCTTATATCACCACAGATAAAATATAAATTATACATTCACATCTCAGAGACGTTCTTAATCTGAGATTCACATTATAGCATGCAAAGTAACTAATTAGTTATTAAACAAAATTGACCTTTATACGCTTTATATACGACCTCGTTGTGAATAATCTCCCTTAGCAAGATGAATTTTAATCACATGCGCATATTTCACAGGTTAAATGACTTTGTAACATAACCTTTATAATGAACTTGAAGATTATACTGACCGTTGTCCGTACAGAGTTCGTTCGTGATACCTTCGTGATATTATGAGGGTATGATATAGTTTGTAATCTAACTTTGCTTAAAATTTTATATTTATGTAAGTATATTACTTTCTTTTTTTAGCACATAACGCATTCAAGCCGAGTACAATAATGAATGTACCTATTCGAAGACGACCACCGCAGTTGCACCACACATTGACTTTTTTTTAAGTCAAATCCTGCGCTCTGGATAGAGCTGTGTCGCGGGAACTTTTACAGGCATGAAATTTTCAAACAGTCAGGCTCAGACAATCATTTTTTACGGATCACAATAATAATTGTCTTGCAAGGATTTCTAATCCACGACCTAGTGCACGGCGAGACATTTATTTGTACACAATTAAAATCCTAAACCATTTCATCAAATAAACCTACAGTACAAAACCTTCAAACAACACATAAAATAATTCACTACCAAAAAAGTACACCAAGCGAACGAATTCTCGAAGCAAAACAAAGAAATTTATTCATTCCAGTAAACAGATATTGTGAACGTAAAAATAATGACCACTACAACTCTTATAGTAAAACAGTTCTCCTACAGTAGAACGTTCGACAAAACAGTTCATATACTTAAATGTTGTATGTAAGTACATAACAGCGCGGAGCTTTGCCAATACTGTCCAGGATTGGCTTCACATTTCCACTGACCACGTTAACTATGAAACTAGCAATTGAGCGGCTTACCACTTTCATTGTTACTGAATGTACAATGAACAAAAACGCAAATACTGCACATTCTCCTTTCCTTTTGCATTGTACTCAATTGTTTGTGTCGACTGTACGTAATTGGATGCCACCTAATGTTGCACTGGACCTTAATAAACACGTGGCTGTTGATATTTATTTGTGTAAACAGTTTTACTACTTACTAATATTGTAAATGTGAAAGCTTGTATGTTTGTTGTTTGTTTGTGCAGTAACGAGTTATTCTATTTGATTAGATAATATGTCGCAGGGAAATGAAGAAACCAGGGATTTCACGGAATTACATTACACAGTATAAAAACAGTTCTTACTATACTGTGCCTCTGCCAGGGTCTTTAACCACTCACTACAGAGGTCTTCAATATTTTACACTTATTTCTAGTGTTATAGTTTTTTCTAAAACTCTAACCTACTAGTGACCTTCTAGTCGCGTGGACATAAATAATTAGAGACTTAACAGTTTCCTCTTATTGTTCCCAATAACCTATTAACTTTGGCGTGACTTACAAAGAAATTCATTATAACCAAACTAGTTTACCGTACCATTATTCAGGTTATAAATTATTTCAAATGAAATACATTTCATGTCGCAAATAATAGTGCAAAACAAGCCATATTTCATTTAGTATAATTTTAACGCCTTTAACATACTCCTGAAATAATTATTTTCAATTTGCTTCTAAGTGTTTTTTGAAACACCGCCTTTTTGGCGTGCATTGTACATTTGAACTAAAATAGCCATATTTTATAGTCATTTTATTAGTTTACCTAAGAATTGAAACTTATATTTCAGTTCTTCATACTTCACTTTACACACAAGACAAACATTACTGGCGTTTTGAGTGGTTTACATGGGTAAGGGGGTTAATCGTGTAGTGATAGTGTGGCAATAAAATATATTATATCCTAAAATATTAATACATTGTTTTGAATTCTTCACAGTGGTATTGAACAGTTTTGAACACATATTGAACAACCCAACGTTGTGTGAAATACAGATTTTTCTAAAATAATAAGAACTAAAAGATCAAGAATAACTTGACTGATTAACGTTGAATGAGAGTTATGATTTCCGTCTAACATTTAACAATTAACTTATTTTAGTTCTAGCTTGGCTCTCGACTAAATCTCCTTTTGTTTTATATTTTATTTAAGCGTTAATAAAATAAGTAAACGTAGGCCATCGTCTAAATTAAAAATATTTTTTATCTAATAGAATGTGACGGAGCAATAACCTTACGAAACAAGGTTTTACGATGCTAAAATATTCTATGTCTTCCCTTGATGAAAAATATTTTAATATTTCTCGCGATATTTTGTGAAGCAATCATAAGCAATATGTACAACAGATTGTGTGGTATTGACACACGTTAAATAGCTGTTAACATACGCCTGCAAGTAGTGTGAATGTGATGGCGGAAAATTACTTACATTTACGAGCATTGACGTACCGTGTAATGTAGCTGAGATTTTTATTTACAAGGTACAAGATTTAACAAGTTTGTTATGAACGAAGTATCTTGTGAAAGTATTTTTATATAATAAATACACACATCAAAGTTAGAAAAGTCTAAATAAACACTTGCTATTGTGACAATAACAATGGCAAGTGTACCCAAACTTGTAAGATCCTAAGGCAGGCCTTGGACATAAGCAGCGCTTAAGACTTAAGTTCTTTTCAGGCCTTAGTTAGAGTACCCCTTATATCTAGAATTGCACTGAAGTTGTGGAAAAGACTTTTAAAAATTGTAACTCGGAGTAATAAAGATTGAAAGCAATGCAAATATGTACTCGTACCAATCGTCAAACCGTTTTCCATGCTCTTACACCTTTTAGATGTTACGATGCGATAATAAAAAGTACTGTTTCGAGTTTCATGTTTAGAAATCAGATAAAATCCTTATAACCTTCGAGATGTGTTTTCTTTCTACTACATTGAACTTAAATATTACTGCCTATCAGATACTTGTCGGGAAAAATATACGCGTTGCTATAAAAGTCTGAACATAAGATGGAATACAAAAATAAAAACATATTTCGCGTAAAAATATTGTATTTATCGTGTCATTGTCCTTTGTTAACTTTAGTGACGTTTTTGCTACATCGTAAAAGTCTATGAAAAAAATCTTTGATACTATCATATTTGTCACGTAAAAACTGTGACTGCCGTATGAAGAATATTTACCCATTTATTGTGTACATAAGTAAAGCGAGTACGTTCAAGTTTCTTCTATTTTTTTTGGGCTTTATTATAAAAAACGTAGGCCCTTTCCTTGACAAAATTAGACCTATTATGTAACGAAGAAAATTTTAAAGATAATAAAGGAGGGTCCACCTCAAGGAGCCGGGCTTTTTCCTTCCTTTTTTTGCTTCTTTCTTAATTATGACCGGGACAGTAGCTTTATCTCGGAGTTATATCAAAATGTTTGAACTTATATTAAGGAGGTATGAAATAAAAATATGCTACTGGGATTTTGTGATAAAAAAACTAATTATCAAGGCAAGTGATTATTTGCAGGTGTTACAAGGCCCAGCTGTGTATTATCATCGTGATTAAACGTGTTTTATCTTAATGTAGGTACCAATAGGTAAAATTATCTATGTATTATTATCCTCGCAGACTGATTCATTTTATTATCTACGCAGATATACCAATTTTTGACGAAATGTAAGCAGCTTGGAAAGATATATCTAATATTTGATAAAAAAAAGCATTAAAATCAGCTAGTTTTTAATATCATACTCCTACTAACAAAAAGGTGACTATTTGCCTATTACTGTAATACATTAATAAATGGAATAAGGGTTATTAATAGAATATTGTCAGAGTACATGAGGTATAGTAAGATGATATAGGTAGTTAAAAGTTTTATTTCGTATCTAAATAATCAGTGTAATTGACATTTTTCTTTCGTTGGCGCGTGTTTCATTGTAATTACAAAAAAAGTACTGGAAAGAACTGTAAAGAAAGTAGTTTCACCTGTATGAAGCCATGTTGTTTATCACTCAGCATCTATGATAACTAATGATTTATTTTGTGTATCCTGTGCCTGTGTTTTTAATATAGCACTGATGAATTGTTTTTATTGCTATGATGTTTTTAAAAGGCGTATTGAATAAAATACAGATGAAACATTAATTTTAATTGGTTAAAAGTTTTATTATCATAGCAATCAAACAACACACTGTACTGGAAGATTTTATCCTATGTATGAAAACACATAGGTAATCTTTATATTATTTTCACAACATCAATGTTAAACGATATAAGTAGGTACCATTTATATACCAGGCTAGAAAAATCTACGAATAAGAAGGCTACAATTCCGTACGTTGAAAAATCCGTAGCAATTACTGAGACCATGTATCTAGAATATTGATTGCGTACGGTTACTTTAACAAGAGGCAATTATTGTAGGAGCAAGCTCACGTCTAATAGGGTTTTCTCTTCTTAAAACTACAGACTTAAGCAATAAAGCCGATAGTATTGAACGAAAATTACTTAATCGGAGTACCCTAGTGTACGTAGCAGCTATGTAAAGATACAGGAGAAAAGGAAAACTTAAAACCGAGGCCTAAAACAACAGGTAGTAATTCTGCGGAAAAGATTTCTTGAAAAAATATTAAAACCGCGTGCATATTTTCTGGACTTTTTCATCTCAGGCTGGGTAACTAAATGGTGAATTTTGTAATAAAATAAAGACCCCTCATACATCATATATACGAGTATAATCATAGCTAAACTTGCTCGTATCAGCACTATTTACTAACTTAGCTCTACACGATTCAAAGTATAATCCCTGAATATCTTTTGACTATCATTAGACTAAATTTAATAATCGTGAACTTACTATTCGTAGATAGAAACTCAATAGTAGTGTTGAAAGGTGTCTGTTAACAGAGACCGCAAATCCAGTGAGAGATTACGTTCCACCCGGTCTCTTGCTTGTCATAGAGGGGCGTCTTGTTTGTTCGAGTTATTCGTAAGCTGTCCGGTCTTGTTTTACTAGGGATATGGATACGGGTGTATAGTATGATATTATGATCCTGTATCTATCGTATTATGTTTCACGGATAACTAAGTATTGGAAGGAAGATCTTAGATTTATGTCACGGATTAGTACATGTGGCAGTAATTGACATGTGACAATTGATTGTGGTGAATTGGTTGTCAGGATATTTAGTGTCTGATTTATATGTAGTGTTTTGTTGTTGCGTTGTTGTGTGGTGTTAATAATATGTACGGATTCCTTTGATACAATAAACAGTTAATACATAGTATATAATAAAAAATGTTATTCTAGAAGTCCGACCCAACTCGCCAATCCGTGTATTTAAAAGATTTTTTTTTACATAATATATGAATAGGTTAACTTCATCATAAGTCGATTTTATGAAACAGGATGACGTGGGGTACTTTTATTATGTACTTCTAGCGACAGGTCCTTGGAGAGAGAGACATTAAAACCCACACTAAAACCTTTTTTCAAAAAACTTGTTTTGTTAATTGTCTCTTCTGATTCACAATAACAAAACCTTATTCAAAACAGATTATATTTTCACCTAGAAAACATTTTTAGTACGTTAATATATTTTCACACAGTCATACGGAACATGGCTTTATACTTCATTCTAACTAATTTATTGTCTAAAACATTTAGTGAAACGTAAGTAGGTTTACTAAAACACAATGGGAAGTTTAATACAATATGTTTTTCCTATCTCAATTTTGGTAACATCTTTTATTATCAGTGGTTTAGGTAATAAATAAAATATTCCATTTATTTCAGTGTTTTTTAAAATAAATGTTTGTTGAAGTGCTGAGACTGAAGTTTCAGTTTCACAGAATTAAAGGGGTACCGGTATAATAAATTAAAAAGAGATCAAGCTGTATAGGAACTCTACTGAATTGATTAAGACAAACCTAGAATCGAATTGAGACCTCTAAGTAGCAGTAGATTATTATTATAACCACAAAACCATAGATCATCACATAAAACCAGTTAACTACAGTAATATGATGAAAAGTGATTTATTTTGTCATGTAATTACATCAGATTTGATTCTGACGACGTTCGACCGTATTGTTATTCGATTGGCAAACTGCCATGCCTTGGTCATACTGGAAATTTTCTTTACCGGAAAATCGAAGAGCTTTGTGAATTTTGTGAACAAAAATGCTATATAGTAATAACAATATTCTAGCTACTTCCGTACATTCTAAATGAAATGTCAGTGCTTTTATTATTTAAACGTCTCGAGTGCGCAGCGGCTTTGTATGCTGCTGCTGTGCAAGAAGTCCCGGGATCGTTCACGACATTTTTATTAAAACCAGGATGGTAGGTTTCTTTCTAATATATGTATCAATATCTGTGATGCCACTAAGCTTCCTGAGAATACATTTATAAGCCAATCTTGGTTTTGTGTACAGTAAGTAGCAAATTACTGTCTGCTGCGATGGAATTCCTCTTGACACGTTTTAGCTATAAAACACCATTCACATTTAGCAAATATTCTTCAGAAGAAAAAGTAAATAATTTAAACAGGCAGAGCTCAAACTACAGTTGAATATTACGTAACCCACTGTACAAAGATAAAATGCACTGCATTAGGTGCACTGTAAACATCACAGAGACCACTGTCGCCGACTACAAAACGAATTTCTCCCCTCTCACGCTCGTTTCTACTGCCATTTACATTTGAAACAGTTTATTTGTAATACCTAAAAGCCATATTAAATTAATTTATTTGTGTATTTACTCTATTAGTTTAATTGAAGAAGTAAAGTAATTAAACATTTCGTATTAGAGGTGGAGGTTTCTCGAATTAAATGGGTTAACATCAAAGGGAAAGATCGTTTGTTAATAAAATAGGTTTGTGATGTTACGTAAGCCATCTCTCAGCTTAAAATAGAAATAGTTAATAAAGATACTGTGATATAACCGTAATTAGTCTGATATTTATATATCAAATCTACTTCAGAAATGAAGACAACGGCTGGTCAAATAATGATATCACTTCATCGCCATCACCTTGGTAGCTTGGTGAAATGCTACTTCACACAACGCTTAAAAAACTGTAGTTAGAGTGATAAATCCTTTTAAAATACACGAGAACGTCAGAAAAGTTATTATAAAATACAAATACGAGTCTAACATAAAAATAAAGTTAACCCAAGAGCTAGCCAATAATGAAAAGATTTCTTTTCTTCAGTTAAAGTTTGTCTTTGTATTTTACGAAAACAATTTTAAACTTTTGCATACATCAATATCATATCACATATAATTTTCTTTCATTATTCCCATTAATGTCCCACTGCAGGAAGGGGCCTCCTCCCATGACGGAGGGATACTTGGCCTACTAATACCACGCTGGCCAAACGGGTTGGTATAGGGTTTAATTTCAAGTTTTCCTTCTTTTTATTACGTAAAGATAATATTCACGGATAGTCCCTTAGTCAGTTTTTACGACACCCACGGGATGAGATAGGGTAGGTGGGTGATTCTTTGTATCAATTCAAATTACTATCATGGTTAATTATTATAGGTTTCTCTACATTATTTAAAAAGATTCATCTCTGCTTAGGGAAGCTTATACAAGCTCTCTTGATTGAGATACTTGGCTGAGTACTTATGTACACTTGAAGCTCCTATGGTTGTTTTCAAGGAAGTAAAAAACGTGAACATAATAGGACAAGGGAGCTCGACTATTCTGTAGGTTTACGAGTTAAGGAAGATACTAGCTTTTAACTGTTCCGTTGGTCCTCGGTAGGTTAAGTGACCGGTCTAAAATGTCGTGTTGAGTTTCTTTAGCATTGATGGTAACAAATAGGTAAAACAATTATTTTGCCTAACCTTTTTGGAAATATGTATGACTATGTTGTAACGAAATAAGAATATCAAATGTTACCACCCATTTCTATCTTTTATTACAAAAAACTTATTGGTTATTAAACATATTTGTGGCTGGCGTGCACGAGGTATCTGGTCAGAATTCCACACAAGACAATGAATTATACCTGTTTATTATTTGTATCGATTAATCTACATGAGTGTAAAAACCAAACAAATAGTCTGAGGATAATGCCAGCACCAATACTTACTTACTTACCCAACTAACAATTTAGCGATAAAATAAGCGCTATAACAATCGGTTATTTGTTCAATTAAACACAAATAGCAATAGCGCGGCCTAAAAATTAGCGATATAGCGTACTATAACTCTCTTATAGTCCGAATTAGGCACCGGTGTTAGCACTGTAAGTTCTACAGCTGATCGTATTAACTGCAACAGTGATAAATAAGTGGCATAACAATGCTACTATATGGTATTTTCTTACCAATGGCGATAGTTAAGAGTTAAACAGCCGTATTCATTACCCAAGATACTATTAAAGTAATAATATGCTATTTTATATCACTTGAAGTGTTGCAAAGTCTATATTAATCGCCTGAGGTTCTATTTTAGTTATAAGATGTTATTTTATATCGCTTAAAGTGTTGCAAAAACAGTATTTATTACTTTAAGTTCTGTTAAAGATGTAGGATGGTATCATTATGTCACTTAAAGTGATGCAAAAACGCTGGAGTAGTGTAAATAAAATCTTTGCGCTTTGTAATGTTTTATGTACCTATTACTTCTGTATTTTATCTAAGTGTGATGTGTACGTAATGGCAGTTGATAAACAAAAACGGTAAGTCTTACAATATATTATACATTTTGCGATTATTTAAGTGAAATACTATTGCGGTTGTATTTTTTCTGTTAATATGTATATTATTTTTAATCTCAATTTTCAAGCGCCTTTAAAATAAGGCGTTTTAAGAAATCTTTAAACCAAAAATATAGCAAAAATATTAGATTTTTTTTTGTAATTTTGCTAATTGTACTAATTCCTTCCAAATAGTTAATCAAAAATTGTTAAATCTTTAATTGTGAGAAAACAACAATGATTTAAGTAAACATTCTTATTAAAAGATACTCGTATATCAAGATTTTTAGGATAAAAAAAATGGAGTTATCAATTTAAATGCAAGGCTAGAGGCAATAGTTATAATTATATCTTTTTTAGAACTCATAAGTTTAAAACGGTGCTATAAAATTATTTATTAGCTCTTCTGTTTGAACAACTACGTCGATTAGAACCTTAAGTCATATCGTTGAAAGGATTTTTTATGATATTTGAGACATTTGGGTTCCTTGGTAAGATACGTAAACCACTAATATGAAAACATAAAAGATTTTAATCAAGTTTATTGTATCTTTTTCAGTACGAGGCGGCAGAAAAAAGAAATAACTATTATGCTTACACAAAGTGATACTGAAGAGGAAACCAGCGTCCGTCCAAAAAACACTGAACTAAATTCTTATTTTTACTCCTTTGCCAAATAAGAGCGATCACATATTATTTTCGATTTGTATTATATTTATGTGCAATTTTAGTAATGTAAACGAAATTCATATTGACTGATTTATTTTCTGTTACTTAGTACATTATTAATTAATAAGCCACAGTAGTTTTGTGAAGTACAAAAATCTTTTTATTTAACCTTTGCCAAATAGGAGCGATCTCTATTTTTACACATTTATGCTGCATTTCGTATGTAGAATTTGTTACGTAATTTTAGCGAGGTTTATATTGCTTGATTTATGTACTTTCTGTTAGTACAGTCAGCATCAGATAGATATGTGCTTTCAAAGTAGTTATAAAATAATAAATAAAAA
Source organism: Schrankia costaestrigalis (assembly GCA_905475405.1). Taxonomy (NCBI): domain Eukaryota; kingdom Metazoa; phylum Arthropoda; class Insecta; order Lepidoptera; family Erebidae; genus Schrankia; species Schrankia costaestrigalis. The sequence continues at coordinate 7,456,710 of FR997830.1, forward strand.
TATGTTTATTTTCCACAATATAGTTAACAATATGTTTATGTTGTTGACAATTTAAGGGTGGACTGGAGCCTAAGCTAGGGAAACCCTGTATTTCAGGACTCCAGGTCACTCGCCTACGAAATAGACAAGAATACATAAAAAGTAACAAAAATTAGGTAACAGTAAGGTGGATAAGGAATGGAAATTCGGGATTGTATGTGTGTAATGTGGGGGTGTGTGTTCGAATGTATGTGTAATGTGTGCGTGTGTCTTCGTAATTGTGTGTGAGTAGTGTGGGCGTGTGTGTTCACAAGTTTGTGACTCTGTGTGTGTTTAATGGGTGCAAATGTCTTCGCTTGTGTGGGAGTATAATGTGTGCGCGTGTGTTCATAGTGATGTCTGCATGTATGAGCGTGAGAGTGTGGTGTGTGTAGTTGTAAGGACTTTCAAAGTAGTTAAAATTATGTGAAGAATATAAATTCAGCATTATGTTATGTAGGAGAATGACTATTGTTTTGCATTTTAGTTTCTAATGTCTTTCTATTGTTGCAACTTAGATCCTATCTAATAGGTATAAATAAATACAAGGTATTGATTAAAACTGTATTTTATTTATCTTCATATCGTATGTATCAAGGGTATAAAATATGAAATATCTTGGTATCTGAATCACAAATAAAGCACCGTATTTTAATAGGAACAGTTTTCCTGTCCAATCAAAAACCCCTTGCTCCAGTAGGTAATACCCCTATTTCACTAACAAAATCATTCAAAAAGAACTCTAGATTCTTGGGCTTCCCTGTTCCGTAATAAATTTCTATTATAAATGGACTAATGTTATATTTTAAATTAGCCAAAACTCTTTCTTGTAAATAGGTAAACCATCCAAATTTATATTTAATTCAATTTTATCAGGGAGTTTGTCCCAACTAGCCAGTATTTTAGTCAGACTGTTTGTGACCCCATGATGCCAATAATCCCCACCATCCATTGTTTTAACAGATTTATTTTTCGGTGTTTTCAAAATAGTCCGAGGGCCAGATGGTAATATATGTACCTATTTTCAAATCTCTTAATATATCTCTATAAATTCTTTATTTCCAATATTTTGATGGGCGGAACCCTCCTCTAATATACAAGATGGACGTTAAAATTTACCACATAAGCGATATAACGGTATTTTTTAACATTTTAAGTGATTATTAACACTAATGTAGACTTTTAAAGCTCATTAATATAAATAACCTCGTTAAACAGGTTAAGGTGATATAGAAGGGTTTTATATTTCGCATATCGCTTTAAGACTGAATAACGTTCACACTAGCGCTCTTAGAGGGCTATAAAGCTTCAAGCTTCCCTAGCACCTCAAGCTATAAAACACCAATATAACACTACATTATCACTGCACTATTAAGAGTTATAAGATTGATTATTATAATCCTTAAACGGCTTGAGGGTTTTCATATAACCACTTTAACATCAAAAGTGATGTTTAGCACTTAAAGGAATACATAGCACCTAAATAGAGCATTTACATCAGCAAGTGATAGTAGTCACTCCAAAAGAGCTTTTAATGTTAAAATCGACTTAAAGCTGCAATAAAACTGCAAAGTTCTAGCTTATAGCACCTTATTACAACTTTAAGCTGAAGCGTAATTTTTCTATATCTTTTATATCACCTTACTATAGCTGGTGCTTAAGCAAGCTCTCTTATATCCGTACTATCATTTAAAAGTATTATTTTATATCTTACATAGCTACTATATAACTTAGAGCTTTAAATTTAGACCCTGTTATCGCTACTTTGCTTGTTGGGTACTTACTTATACTTACTTACTTTACCACCTACTCATTCGTATTAAAGCTGTTGAGTCGGTCGCTCGCTCTATCGCTGAGCAAAGTGCATACGCAACAAAATCGTCGTACGTGCCGCGAGGTGTGTTTCGCGATGACCTACTTAATAACGTAATAATGATGAATAATCAACGTTAACAATTGATATTAAGGCGAAGCTATACTTATTTATAATTTATCGTACAAAATGGCTGATAAATGTACTATAAAGATTAAAACCGATTCGGAGCGCATGCTATTCGATGCTTACAATAAAGAAAAATGTGATCGTGAAAAACTGGAGAAGCTGGTTCTAGAAATGCAACATCAGATCCAGAGTCTTCAAGAGCAAATATCCCAGAAAAAAGAAGATCAACCAAAGGTCACCCACAAAGGTACTATCATTGAATACTGTACTGATGAAGAGGACCTAGCTAAAGAAACGGGTTGGATTAGAGCGAAAAGTAGAAAAAAAAGGAAACTGAACACTTCTCCATCACCGCTTAATAAATCTAATTCTATACCCAAAGAAGAATTTCAACCTCCAAAAGTGAAAAAAATTCCTTCACCTCCTCCTGTTATAGTAGATGAAGTAGAAAATTATCAAAAATTTTATGACTTCTTGACCATTAAACTCTCGTCTGAGTTGTTTACTCTAAAAATGCTAAGTAACAATAGCATCAAAATAAACTGTATCGATGAAGAATCATACAAATGTATTATTAACTATCTATCTGACAACAGATTACTTTGGCATTCTTACGAGAATAAACAGATGAGACCTATTAGGGTCATTGTTAAAAAACTGCATTTTACGTGCGAGCCACAAAGAATTATTGAAGACCTGCAAAGCCAAGGTTTCAAAATCGAAGGAGCAGTAAACAAACTTAGGTGGAAAGATAAAACGCCACTCAATATGTTCATGCTCACCTTCAACAACCAAGAAGATATAGACAAAATTCATCAAATAAAATACATTATGGGATGTAATATCGAAATTCACCCATTAAGAACCTCGAAACTGATACCACAGTGCAAAAGATGTCAAGCCTATGGACATACTCAAAGTTACTGTTCCAAAGAACCAAGATGCGTCAAATGCACTGGTAAGCACTTGACTGCTGAGTGCAAAAAAACAGCGAACGAAAAACCTAAATGTGTGCACTGTGGTGAGCCACACCCAGCGAACTACAGGGGATGTATTGTAGCTAAGGAAATACAAAACCTTAGAAACAAAAAAGAAACACCTCTTGTTAAAAAACCTGAAACCTCTGAGAACTTTGCTAAACATTCTACGCGCACAATTAATGCAAACAACCAAAACAAATTGTCCTTTGCTCAAGTAGTATCACAAAATAAAAACAAAAATAAAAGTGAAAATTCACCTGCTGACGACAAAGTCTGCGATAAGTTGGACCAAATTATAAAATTTATGTCATCACTTGATGAAAGAATAAAAAAACTCGAAAGCTGCGCGATTGTTGCAGCTCCACAAAACCGGTAATAATGATTAAGTCTCTCAAAATTATTCAATGGAATTGTAATGGATTACTTCAACACCAAAAAGAACTTCAAGTAATCCTGGACACAGAAAACATTGATATTTGCCTTATATCAGAGACACACTTTACAACACATTCCTTTGTCACTTTTAAAGGCTATAAGGTATACAACGCAACGCATCCGAATAACTGCGCAAGAGGAGGTAGTGCAATTATAATCAAGGAATCCATCCGCCATTATGAATTCATGAAAGTAGAAAGCCAGGCATTCCAAGCAGTTGGCGTATGCGTTACCACAAAACGCTACCCAGTAACAATAGCTGCAATATATTGCCCACCAAGATATCAGTCGAAGAAAGAGGACTATTTGAGACTCATAAACCAATTAGGAACTAGGTTCTTACTTGGCGGAGACTTCAATGCAAAGAATACCTTCTGGGGATCGAGACTAACAACTACTAAAGGAAGAGAACTATTGAATGCACTAACTGACACAAAATGTGACGTGATTTCTACAGGCACACCTACCTATTGGCCTACTGATCCTAGCAAAACTCCAGATCTCATAGATTTCTTTATTTATAAAAACATTTCAAGAAATTACTTAGAAATAAAAGAATGTCATAACATGAACTCCGATCATTCTCCAATAATATTAACGTTATCTAATACTATACTAAAAACAGAGAACTCTCCCAGTCTAACCAACAAGTTTACAGACTGGAGCAGTTTTAAACTAGATCTAGAAAATAGAATCAACCTTAAAGTGCCAATAAAAACTTCCCAACAACTAAACCTGGAAGTCGCTAAATTTGTCAATGATATTCAACATGCTGCTTGGACAAATACTCCCGCAATCACGAAAAAACATAAGGGACCATCATATCCTTCAGACATTATTGACTTATTGCGCACAAAGAGAAAGCAGAGAAAAATCTGGCATCAAACAAGATCCCCACTAGACAAAAGGTTACTCAACAACTTAACTAAGTTACTAACTCGAAAAATTAAACATTACACCGACACCCAAACAAATAACCATTTACAATCGCTAACTGCAGATAAAAGTACAAATTTCTCTTTATGGAAAGCAGTTAAGAAAGTAAATAAAAGAATTGATCAAATTCCTCCGATTAAAGATAAAAATGGCAAATGGGCAAGTAATAATGATCAAAAAGCAAAAATATTTGCAGAATACCTAGCAAATACATTTCAGCCATTAGAAGCTCAAGAAGATGATTTGTCACCCAGCTATATAGTAATCCAAGATGACGAAGATATAAAACTTGTTACTCCAAAAGAAGTCACAAAGGAAATACAAACAAATATTAATGCAAAAAAGTCACCTGGATATGAACTTATCACTGGTGAAGTGCTTAAAAATCTTCCACGGAAAGCAATAGTTAAGCTTACAACTATAATAAATGCTACATTTAGACTTAAGCATGTCCCGGATTTGTGGAAAGTTGCAGAAGTAATTATGATAGCAAAACCAGGGAAACCTCCTCATGAAGTTAACTCTTATAGACCTATATCACTGCTTCCAGTTATATCTAAGCTCTTTGAAAAACTTCTGTTAAAGCGTCTGATTCCTATAATAGAAAAGAAAAAAATAATTCCAGACCACCAATTTGGGTTTAGAGAAAAACACTCAACTATTGATCAAGTGCACCGAATAGTAACAGTCATAGAAAAAGCTCTTGAAGAAAAGAAAGTATGTACTGCTGTATTTCTTGACGTTGCACAAGCATTCGATAAAGTTTGGCATGACGGCCTTATACTGAAGCTAGAAAATTGTTTGCCAAAACAATACTCTGATTTACTTACGTCTTATCTTTCTAACAGAACCTTTCGAATAAGGCAGCAAGATGCTTACTCTGAAATTAAAGAAATAAAAGCAGGTGTTCCACAAGGAAGCGTCTTAGGTCCTGTGCTGTACTTACTATTTACTAGTGATATTCCAGAACTCAATAATAATACTATGGCTACTTTTGCCGATGATACTGCAATTCTGGCTGTTGCTGAAACCCATCAACAAGCTGCAAAAAAAATGCAAGTCTCTGTTAATAATGTTCTAAAATGGACAAAAAAATGGAGAATAAAACTAAATGAATCTAAATCTGTTCACGTTGATTTCACAAACAAAGATTCGAAAACCGCGCACCAGGTATATATAAACAACAATCAAGTACCATATGCTAATACGGCTAAGTATCTAGGAATGACCTTAGATGCAAAGCTACGCTGGAAAGCTCACATAAAGAAGAAGAAAGATTATTTGGACTTAAGATATAGAGAAATGTATCACCTTATAGGCAGGAATTCAACCCTGTCTATCCAAAACAAGCTTCTTATATACAACCAAATCTTGAAACCAATTTGGACCTATGGTATACAACTATGGGGATGCGCCAAAAAAAGTAACGTTCAAATAATCCAAAGATTTCAAAACAAGGTGCTGAGGAGCATAGTAAATGCGCCTTGGTATGTCAGAAACTGCGATATTCATAGGGATCTCAAGGTGGATACCGTCGATAAAGTCATTTCAAAGTTTGCTACAGCCCACGAGTGGAGGCTTCATCACCACGTGAATGTCGAGGCTATCCAGCTCCTCGATAACACGGGACTGGTGAGAAGGCTTAAAAGGACTAAACCGTTCGAGTTAGTGTAGTGATTTTAGTGTTAGTGAAATAAGTGTTTAGTATAAGTACTAAACTATCGGACACAAGAACAAAGTGCTTCCCCTTAATAATAAACTCTAAGATGACGTCAATGGATAATCACTTAGTTGTAACATATTGTAAACGTTTAAGTTAAATTAAAATTACTTATTAGTCTTAAGACTAGATTGTAATATTAGTATTGTATTTTATTCTTTTTAAATAAAATGACAATAAATATAAAAAAAAAAAAAAAAAAACTTTACCACCTGATACTTACTCCCCTCTGTTTAGGGTGCATTTTCCTAAAAACATAGTAACTGGCTCTACTCTAACTTAAACAGTTACTTAGGTAGGTACTAATAACTTCTCATAACAATAAGAGAGACGGATTTTTAATATTATTCTAGTAGTAGCCGAGTAAAGCGTTAGCTCTAGTCAACGGTTTTGAAAAACCCGAAACATTTTTAACTAAAAATGTGCAACATAAACTTTTACTAAATGTGAATTTTTCAGTTATTTGAAGTTTATTTATGTTCGGGCAACATAACATGTTTGCCGAACAAAAAGCGCCGTTGGCACGTACTCTCGTACCTTGTATTTCCTGCTCATTGATGGCCTTATATTTTGACACTCAATATTATATTTATTTTGACAGTATATATTTTTTGGAAAGTGACAAATCTAGTATTACAAGTTTGAACCACATTTTTTCCGTGTTTTTTTTTGGTGGATCGTGTAACAGTTATTATTTATAGGAGATTTGAACAAAGTTTTTATAAATTCCGAGTAAAAATCAATTGCATTGACCTGCTAATCTTTTTCTCAGTAGCCAGTATAAGTCTTAAATTGCAACTAAAAGTGTAGGTAAGTACTAAAAAAGCTGAACTTGGAAAAATACTACTTAGAGTAAGTTTCTCGGTAGGATAAGTTGGTAAGAGAGTTAAATATAGTTTGGGATAGAGTTTTAGTTTCAGATTTAATAATAATAATATTTATGATGCATTCACATAAGGTCATGCAGCCCCAAACTAAGAAGAGCTTGTTCTGTAACGGATACACCATTATATACACATTATTTTTGTAAATACATACTTATTATACATAGAAAACATTCAAGCCAATGTAAACATTCAAATTGGTTATGGCTGAAGTCTCAATGGGTTTACGTAGATAGGGGTAAATAAGAATATAGAAGCAACTTAGATAATAATATTTCAGCATTAATTTACATTGACGATTGAAAATTGATAAGGGGGTGATAAATGTTACTAATTGAATTTCGATTAAATTTAATGGCTGTCGGCAGAAGGGCTGGTTTGCACGTGCAAGGAGTTTAGAAAATTAAAAATCTAGCCTTTTTAAAACCAGAATCGCCTTGGTGTTCAGCACAAACTATAAAAAAATCCTCAACGAAGTAATTAGTAAACAATTATTGACGACGAAATTTTAGAAATTTAGAATTTCGGTACCAACCATCTTGACGCTGAAATCTAATGAGCTCGTTGAACAAAGTGATATTAAATGAATGAACTGGAATTGTCGATAATAATTTTCTATGTAATTATGTCCGTTCAGTTTCTCTCTGAGACTGTTTGTGGAGTTAATTTTGTTGTTATTGTAGTGTACATCCTTTGCTTGCAGTCCAATCGCGTTGTATTTACCTTTATTGGACTTAAAGGTGTATTCGCCGTTATTGAACTGCGAGTATCATACGTAGAAGCCACAAAGTGATATAAGCCTAATATCTTAATAAAAGAAAAAAAAAACTAGAAGAATTATTGAACCTATAATAAATAAGGTTAAACCCAGTAAATTTCATAAATAAATATGAAATGTTTATCAATTCTAAGCTATACATCAGTTTCAGTAATATCAAATAAACTTCAGGGAAATAGTTGTCTCCGATTGCTAAATTCAGTTACCATATTATATAATTACTAAAAGCCATACAGGCAATACAAATAGGAAGTGAACGTGTCCGTTTTGTAATTTACGTTACAATTATAACGAGAAACTCAATTACACGGGTGAAATGGCGTGTATTACCGTGTTGCCATCGAGATGTTGTTTACAGTTAACGTATTTCGTATATCTAACTACTAGTCGCGTACATATTTGCCAACAAACGACAGAGTAATTATTTCAAAATTTCCTCAACAAACTTGTACTTGGTACAAAGTTGATACCGACTATAATGGCGAGCTCCATAGATTCAGGTTTGCACGTAAAGCTCAAAGGTAAATTGGATGACGACCACAGCGGTTTTGAGCGTACTACGCTCATTGACTTCGTGTATACAAAACCGATTTGTACACGGCTTCTACTTACATTTAACCCTATGACATTACATTGTTAGCTAAATTGAATATAATTTTGTATGGGAAAAGGTTTCTTTATTAAATTACTTTCTTGCTTTACATAATTGCTTTTTATAAATATAAGAGTTTGATTAACATTAAAGAAAAATTCATAATCGATTTTTAATGGGGTATGTTTTGATTTTAGTAGTAGGCTTTCAGGGTACCTCTTTTTCGTAAATGGTAAAGAGGTTGCCCGTAACTTATATAGCAATATATAGCAGAAAAAGTTCACAATGACAAAATTATCTAAAAACTATCGTTTGGCCTTCCCGCCATCTTTATCTGGTGATTGATCACAACTCTGAACTTTCTGTGTAAATTGTAAAATAAACCTACTTAAAATATTAATATTTTTGTATTTTGTGAGGTATGTGGCTAGCTGAAATTTATACAGCGTAGTAAAATAATCCAATGATCACATGTGCAGTGTGTGCTATTGACTTAGTAAAAATGTAAGAAACAATATTAAAATTATTTAAAAAACCAGTATATTGCGAAATAAATGAAATGTCAAATGCAAAACATGAACCTTACCGCGCTATTCTAATGAAGTTTATCCTATTACTTAATGATTCATTTGTTTTACTCTACATAATGAATTACTTCATATTCTCGGTGGGCTATCTTACACCGAAATAAGCCTTAAGGGAATATCGTTTCATTCGCAAACTCTTGGTTTTTTAAAAATTGTAAGTGATGTTGAATAAAATATTGAGCTCGTTAATTTTAATAAGATTACAAGAGAGCCTACATTCCATCTTGCTACAAATAATTATTAAACTAATCAAATATTCATTAAGACTTGAATGAAATAATGTTTCAGTTAGTGGTTTGGTTATTTATTCATTATTCTATTTTCTTGCCTACTTCAGTTGAAGAAAATATTATATTTAGAAACATTTGGTAGTATAATGTTTCTTTGGAACGAAATGTGGAGAAAGATCATCGAATAAGTATTGTCAATGTTTGGGAAATTAATATGTTTTTATTGCAATAAGCTATTTTTTTTTTTTTTAAAGACAACTCCCGCACTAGGGATCATGCCCTGTGTCGCGGGGACTTTTACAAACATCAATTAACGGACACATAGAACACCCAGACTCAGGACAATAATTTGTGGATCTCACAAATTATTGTCCTGCGTGGGGATCGAACCCACAACCTCATGCGCGGCAGCCGCTGGCTCTACCGGCGCGCCACCGAGGTCGTCTATGAGACAAGCAAGTGGTGTACGTGCTGATAAGAAGACGCTAACAGATTTCTACAATGCCAGAGCATAGCTAAGCCGCTGCTTACCTTACACATATCAATCAATCAACTAGCCTATTGCAGTCCACTGCTGGACATAGGCCTCTCCCAACACGCGCCACAGAACCTTAACCATACCTTACACATAAAAGCTCTGTAACTAAACACCCTACTGTACCATTCCACCTAAAGCCCGATTTACACATCGACAAGTACAGTAGCGAGTTAAGTAGTAAGTTGTTCATTAAGTTGATTTAAATAGATCTCCATCCTATTTTTTGGCGAGTTAAGTTGGCGAGACGCGAAAAAGGGGTACTTCGTACTTAACTCGCCAAAAAATAGGATGGAGATCTATTTAAATCAACTTAATCTTAAAATACTACTTAACTCGCTACTGTACTTGTCGATGTGTATATCGGGCTTTAACACAGTAACATTTTCACACTACTGTTTGGGGGTGAGTTAAGCGGGTACATCGGTGGTACTGACCTAGACGGCCTATTTCAGAAAACACATAGCGGGTAGGGAAATCAATAACCTACTTCTCTCTTTATTGGAACGATGACAAGGTGTCACTTTCCCACTTTCTTCGTTAAAATAGTTACTCTGTAAAGATACAGTAACGAATAGTAATAGATTAGAGAATTTGAAATGCACTATGAGACTTTTATAAAAAGAAACTGTTTTTAAAATTAATTAACATCATTACGTACAACAGAATCAACAGGGCCTACTCATTAGGTTTGTTAAGTAGGTTGTAGACGTCCGGCGGTGATTGAAGAGAGAATGAATATTTGATTCCAGCCTACTTTTTCCGTTAGTGTTTCGTGTGACCCGAAAACGTGAAGCACGCAACACTAGCGCGGCTAAAACACGGTATTGGAATTTTTGTCGATCCTCGCTCCCTCTATGCGACTCTTTCACTAGATAGGGTTGCGCTCGGTCAAATAATTGTGGACCTCTTTTATAGCGCTATGTGGGCGACACCTATCCGTTTTTATTAACGTTACCGTATACTGTTAAATCGGCACAAAGGATTTTCAGATGGTTGGCCGTCTACATAAAATTATATAGTTTTTTGTAGGTAACAAATGGCAAGGAAAGTTTTCTTGGGAAAATTTTATTCGCTTTATATTTGTGGCTTTTTTTTACGTAAAGGGCAAAGTAGGACATATTATTATGGATATTATGCCTCAATGTTTTATGGCGTGCTAAAATATAATTACGTCATATTTAAGCTTCATTATGTCTTATTGTATGTACCTAGGACATGATTTATTTCGCAGTGAATATTTCATATTTATCTTTCTATCTACCTAATGACGTAACATGAGTCATGAGATGTAAAGGAATAAGTAGCAACAGTATTAGCTTTGGAATGATCCCACCCGACTTTCCATTACTGTAACACTTATAAGCCAGGATTAATAGCGTATTCTTACTAAATGGTTGACACTTAGTGACGTCTGATATATTTTGGTTAGGCTATAAGGTTAGGTTATAAGGGAAAACAAAAATCCAATGTAGTATCTAGTACCTTTTGTACCTATTAACAAACAAAAGGTAAAAACATTTTATCTCACCTTAATCGAAAAGAATGATAATATAACAATTCATAATTTTATAAAGGCGTCGGATGTTTGAATAGGTAGCCATTAGCATTAGCTAACATTGTAGATTATGACCCAGCCCATCTTATTTTCAGAGAAAAACTGTCCAAAGTAATGAGACAAGAATATAAGAAACAAGGGCTGATTTGCGTTATTGCGAAAACATATTTTAAATTTAGAATTTTACTGCCTGTCATTTGTTTTATTTTCTCGGAATACATGACAAAGCTATAATTTCTTTTTAATTTATGATGTCCAGTTTTTATGGTAACTTCTTACCAGCCAGTATTTAGGAACTTAGATAATAATTCAATTGGACAAATGTAACGACGACCACGGGGCGAGACAAGGTCATTTACATTTTGCTACAGAGTGACTAAAGAACAACAACTAAGTACTAAAAACCCAGTACTCATAAGTTATTACTGAGCAAACCTTTTAATTTTCTTTTAAATAAAATATGTGTTTTCGTATTCATACGATTAATTTTAAAACGAAATGAAAAAAGAGGTATATGAAACCAGAGTGTCAGTCCAACTCGTTAAAAACTAGTGACCCCTTCGGGAGAGCATAGAAAATTCAATTTACATATTACAAGAGCCGTCTGACTGGACACCTCATTATCCCATATAATGGTCGTCGCTGGGTTGCACTCCCACAAGACTTAATTACCCCTAATCTGGCATTCCGTGAATCTAACAGAAACCTCGCCTACGTAATTACGGTCCACTGTTCTAAAGCTAATGGACTCGTTTATTTATCTGCTAATTGCACATAATCCGTGAATCAAGATCTATATCTGTCTCACTATGCTTATGCTTGTCACGAAATCTCTGGTTTCTTAGGGATAGCTACAAAATATATTATTGTATGTCCTTGTGGTGACGGAGTAAGAATACAATATGTCAACACCCCATCTCATCCCACGGGTGTGGGTCGGGTAAAACCCGACTAAGGGACCAACAGTAAATATTATCTTTACGAAGTAAAAAGAAGGAAAACTTGAAATTAAACCCTATACCAATCCGTCTGGCCAGCGTGGTATTAGTAGGCCAAGTATCCCTCCGTCATGTGAGGAGGCCCGTCCCTGCAGTGGGACATTAATGGGCTGTTATGATGATATTACTGTATACACAGGTTACACTTGCTATTTTCCGTTCAATATTTAGGATGTCCTACACCAACACAACCTTTTTAAATTAACTCAGCTGTAAATAGAAAACTTTGCAACGTAATCGAATTTTAATGAACTCTTTTTAACCTTTTTAAATGAGAAAGGTTCTGTAGACAAAGCATAACAAAATACCATATATCTTTTTAAACTTTTGAACAAGGTTTTACTATGAAAGACATGCTAGTATAAAGTAGCAATATGCACGAAGACAAAATGATGCAGAATTTATAACTCGTACTTTACGTATGCAGACATGGTTTGGCGGAATATTTGGGGCGCGCTGTGGGTGCATCGATGCAGTTTATCGCGTGCGGTCTGAAACGAAAAGCTTCATAAACCCCGAGGCGGTCTCGTTTAAAAGTCGTGTGTAAACGTTATGATATCGCCCCGACCTGCTTACGTACACTCGTCGCACTTTGCCTGCCCCTTAATTGGAGGGGTTGGCATATTTCAACACGCGACTATGTACACAAGCAAACAAAAATAGACCTTCATACCGTACACCACAGACTAATATCCGAGAGTTGAGTAAGCATCGTCGACTCTACGAGCTTAGCGATTTTACACTGAAATAGTTCATAAAAAAGTACTTTGCGTACATTAATGTGTTATAATATTATAACGATGGACGTTAAATCACTTAGTTGTAGGCTTCAAGTCAACTAAATGAACGGCTGAATTGCTTACTGGCTACAGTTCACAGCGATAAGCTGAAGTAGGTTTATTTAGATTGAATGAGTTCCAGACAGAGCTTAGAGCTCAAGATGAGCCAATAGATTATGAATGCAGTTTTTACTGTAAATCAGAGATCATTTGTGTGGAGAAATCTCGTAGCACATACAAATTCACTAATTCATCAATGTACTCGTACTTAAGTGAATATTTCCAAAATGTTAAATGATATCATGAGAATCTCATCTGTCTGGCTTGTCTGAAAAAATAATCAATATTATGCAATTTATTTTCTACTTACAATATTTCATCAAGAAAAATTGAATTTCAATGAATATCAGCCACTAGATATTACTTTAACATCATTTTTTGGCACTTTGGTACTTAGAAAAACAACCGGCCAAGAAAAAATGCAACCACCTTTAATGAAATGGAATGACCTTTGTTAAGAACTAAGTGTCTTTTTATGTTTGGACTTTTGGTATCGCCAAATACTTAAATTAGGTTTCTATTATATAAATTTAATTGCTCAAGTATGCTTTAAATTAATAATTTACTAAATAATTTACTTTTAATAGCTTATTAAACGGAAATGTAAGTCACAGTAATATCTTAGCAAATGACACGCTCAAACCAAAAAATGATCTATGTGAATTCAAACTGGCAGCATTCCAAAGCTGTAGAGAAAATAACGTTCAAACAACCTTGGAAGTAAGAGATAAAGAGCGAAGATTCACTTGCATCTTTAAATTGATGCAAAAAAAAATAGGTTTGAAGTGACATAACAGTTCTATCACAATAGAGTTTCTATTATCGTGTAAATTGATTGTTATATTATACACAAATCAAAATAAAGGGTATTATAGCCTTCTTATATCATCATTACCTTACCTTCATATTCATCAATGCATAGGTATCTACTTAATGTTTCTTTGAACTTTCAAGAATCTTCCAAGAGATAAATATAAGAAAGGACACGGAGTCAACCTTGTAAATATTTTAGGAGATGAGTAATCTAAAAGTAGTATAGGTGCTTCCTACCGCGTGACAAAGGGTAAAAGGTACTTTAAGGGGTTTAGTCCGTACGATGCACTTTGAAAATTTAATGTAAATTTTGCATAGTAAACGCTTCTTTGCGACGACGGTTTCGTTAAAGACAATAATAATAACGATTTTCTCTGCGGAAGTGAAGAGCAAATTCTACAAAGGGTTTTACTCTGTTTGTTTTTTTCTTAGTGCGGGTGCCTCAAGAGCTTGAAAGAAATTGCCAATGAGGTTAAAGTTTGCCCGTCTTGTATTGTTCATTCTGTTTAGATATATAAAACATTCTCTCGCATTCCTTCTAGATATGTATTATCGTTTAAAAGCTCTGTGTATTCTCTGGTCTTAAATTATTCTTGTAGTTACCCGTAAAGATCGTGGAAGGATTTTCTAAAGTGAATTTGGTTCTTGAATAGTCGAGAAATGGTTCCTTTAATTATTTTTAATTAGAGGTCTTCAGTGAAATTGTTAGAGAAAAATTACTCCGCAATTAGAAACTTTTATCAACTTTGACAATGAGTTCAAAAAATTCTAATATAAAACTTAATTAATTCTTTGGAAGACACAACCACACAACTCTGAAATTGTCATTATCTTTTCCATCGATAACGAAGTGAACATCAAGCTCTTGGCATACTTTCTTTTCTCTTTTTTTCTTGTATTGTCGCCTAATCGCCACTTTGTTATTCAATTTGGAGTGTTGCCAAAGAACCGTCTATTAAATAATACAGCTCTGAATTGGAAGATTTACCTCAGTACATGCCTACGATAACTCTTAATGAAATTTTCTGTGAAATTTATTTTAAGTTAAATAAAAAGTTTAAGACAGGTCTTAATTTTTCAAAAATGTGTTAGATTTCTTATCCAGGACGGATTTAAAGGTTGAATTACAATGATAAAGGGCTTTTAAAGATTTTTGTCTGCGAAGTTTGATAGGTACTTGAAATTGTTAAAAGTAAAAAGAAATTAACAAATGTTTCATTACAATGAATTCAATTTAAATTAACACAATGAATCTATTGTTAACATTGTAATAATATTTATTTAATATTTACGACATCACTTACACATAGCTTGCAGCATAGCTTATTTTTTTTAATCCAATTTTAAAATTTCTCAATTTTAAACATTCTGTAGGTACTAAATAATTGCAGGCAAGATCATCATTAGTTTTTACTTTTTTGGTATCTTTCGAATGACTAAAAGTATGATTCATAATTCAAAACTGGTCTCTATTGTTATAGCATGAAATAAATTCATAGATTTACAATATGCAGAAATAGCTATTTTAAAAGTTAGGTCTACAAAATGTTTAGCATAGCCAATATCGCGTGATAGTAGAGAAATGTTCCACACGACATGTTGTTTTGGTTCCATGATTGTGAGCCCGTAAAAATAATAAC
Source organism: Schrankia costaestrigalis (assembly GCA_905475405.1). Taxonomy (NCBI): domain Eukaryota; kingdom Metazoa; phylum Arthropoda; class Insecta; order Lepidoptera; family Erebidae; genus Schrankia; species Schrankia costaestrigalis. Next base: position 7,472,195 of record FR997830.1, read on the forward strand.
AAATTGGAACACGCTTAGTAATTAATATTTTAAACTTTTATAAAAGTTTTAATGGAATAACCATGTTCATATTTATTGCATAATATATTAAAATTTTTAATATTGCAATTTTTTTGGCTTTTTATTTAGTTATTTGCATAAAGGTTGGATAGACCTACATGTGTTAGGGTTATTAACCTGTAAGTGAGGAAAACACGAAGAAATCGTTGTGAATTAAAAGAAGATGTATTGGCGAGGATCGAAAGAAGTACCTATAAATTGGTGGTTTGAACACATTGAGAAAATAGATGATGGAAGAGCAAAAACCACGCATCAGCATCACATTTCTTTCTTCACATTTCAGCTACGCTAAGCAAATAAAGGTGCAAGAAATTATAATCAGCCCAAAGATAAGGGTGTTATTTCCGAAATTCATGTAAAGTGCATATTTTACACGACAACCAAAAATATTTGTCATTTCATGTGAAAAATAACGTTTCTGTTAGGCCTAATAAACGCAATCAGAAATCTAATGTTGATGACAAAATACAGGATTAAGAACTGACATACTTTAAGACTAGTGCAATAAAAATAAAAATAAATAATCCTCACACATTCACACATCGCCACCTAGTCCCGAAGTAAGCAAAGCTTGTACTATGGGTACTAGACAACGGATAAACATACTTGAACACTTTTTTTAGTGCAATGTGTAGTTATTTTTTCTTTAAGCAATTGCTACTGGGACCTTATAATATGCATAAATATATCGTAAAGCGATTAAAATTATATACAAAAAACAATTATATACAAAACATTTATTAGCAAGCACACAGCTTTAATATCGTATCAAATTAATATGATCCAAACGAAGGATTAATATTCTATTAGTAAAATAGATAACAGGCTATTCAGAACTAATTGAACTATATTGGTAATTAACTAATCGTTTGTTCAATTACAATCGGAACTATTGTCAATCATAATAGTAATTTATTAGATATGTATTGTATCCTCTTAAAGCTTATTTTTACAAAACTCGTTAAGGTATAAAGAGGAATGTTAGAACATAGGTTAGAAATATAAGAATCAATGAAACGTTATACTTTATTATATATAGTATAGATTACAAATAGACTACCATATAAATGAGTAGGAAAAGAAGAAGAAGATCATACTTTAGGTGAGTTAAACACAAATGTGTACAGATAGCGCGCGAGTTGAATGCAGTCGGGGTCTGAACTCTGAAGTAAAGGGCGGGAGCATCTCCCCCTGCTATCCGCACGCCCCACCTCACGCGCCTGCTGCTGTGCCATCCTTGTCAACTATCGTACGTTTGCCGTGTTATTGTGTTAATAGTAATACTGAAGTTCCCGTGTTATTTTTTTATTTCGTTTTGTGAAATGATTATTAAAACATGTAATAATTATGATATTGTTTTTTTTACCATGTTAACCTAGAGTACTAAATAAAATTAAACTTATAACATTGTTAAAATTTATCGACATGAATGTCAATCAATAATTATAATTAGGTCACAGCACTACTGCATTCCTAAGCTCTGCATTCAACTCGCGCGCTATCTGTAGGTATAAGTGATAGCTGCTTCAACGAAGGGCTTTTTCCAGCGAAGGGATATTTAGACCACTAAAAAGACTCTAGTCAGATGCACTCGTATAAGGTTGTATGTTATGTTAATCTTTCTTCTATATATAAAACTCAAAGGTGACTGATATAGTGATCTATCAACGCACAGCCCAAGCCACTGGTGGGATCTGGCTGAAATTTGGCATGCAGGTAGATGTTATGACGTAGGCATCCGCTAAGAAAGGATTATGATGAATTCTACCCCCAAGGGGATAAAATAGGCGATGCAAGTTTGTATGAAACTTTGTCAATTTCAAACCGATAGGCCTAAGACTTTGTATGCATATAGCTACTATGACGTTGGCACCCCCTTAGAAAGGACTTTGATAAATTCTACCCCCAAAGGGATAAAATAGGGGATAAAAGTTAGCACGAAACTTTGTCAGTTTTAATCCGATCGAGCTGAGACTTTGCATTCATATAGTTATTATGACGTTGACACCCCCTTAGAAGGGACTTTGATAAATTCTACCCCCAAGGGGATAAAATAGGGGATGAAAGTTAGCACGAAACTTTGTCAGTTTCAATCCGATCGGGCTGAGACTTTGCATGCATATAGTTAATATGACGTTGGCACCATTTTAGAAAGGACTTTGATAAATTCTACCCCCAAGGGGATTAAATAGGTGATGAAAGCTTGTAAGAAAATTTGTCAGTTTCAATACGATCGGGCTAAGACTTTGCAAACATATAGCTATTATGACGTTGACACCCCCTTAGAAAGGACTTTGATAAATTCTACCCCCAAGGGGATAAAATAGGTGATGAAAGTTTGTAAGAAAATTTGTCAGTTTCAATACGATCGGGCTAAGACTTTGCATCCATATAGTTACTATGACGTTGGTACCCCCTTAGAAAGGACTTTAATAAATTCTACCCCCAAGGGGATAAAATAGGGGATGAAAGTTAGCACGAAACTTTGTCAGTTTCAATCCGATCGGGCTGAGACTTTGCATGCATATAGATATTATGACGTTAACACTCTCTTAGGAAGGACTTTGATAATTTCTACCCCCAAGGGGATTAAATAGGTGATGAAAGTTTGTAAGAAAATTTGTCAGTTTCAATACGATCGGGCTTTGCATTCATATAGTTACTATGACGTTGGTACCCCCTTAGAAAGGACTTTGATAAATTCTACCCCCAAGGAGATAAAATAGGGGATAAAAGTTAGCACGAAACTTTGTCAGTTTCAATCCGATCGGGCTGAGACTTTGCATGCATATAGTTACTATGACGTTGGCACAATATTAGAAAGGACTTTGATAAATTCTACCCCCAAGGGGATAAAATAGGTGATGAAAGTTTGTATGAAACTTTGTCAGTTTCAATACGATCGGGCTGAGACTTTGCATGCATATAGTTACTATGACGTTGGTACCCCCTTAGAAAGGACTTTGATAAATTCTACCCCCAAGGGGATAAAATAGGGGATTACAGTTAGTATGAAACTTAGCTTCTCTCATGGACTGCATGTTTTATGTTGCTTGCTCACGAGTAATTTCACTCAATAGCTTAATAGTTTTAGCGCATAATGACAGATTAATTATTAAGAATATGTGTACAAAGAAGTTTAGTAGACCCCTTATTTTTACACACGCTAAACAAAAAATAGGCCTACTTAATCATAATACTTCTGAACGCGAGCGAAGCCGCGAGCAACAGCTAGTTATATTATATAACGAAGTACGCCTAGTAAGTAATAACCTAGTTGCAATCAATTACGCATTAATATTAAACAAGGTCTCTCCTTTCCTTACTTTCTGGACAGACTTCTTCTTTGCTTTCTACCCCTTTATTACCCCTGTGTTATTTTGCTTGCCTTACTTTTACTACTTGTCTTTCCTTTAAGCTGATTACTAGTGCGCTTCTACATAAATTAATCAATCCATGAGAGTATGATGCTAACCTCTGTGACTTGATGACTGTATTTTAGATTAAAGATTTACGATAAACCACGCGAAGGGACAATCTACGAGCGACTTGTAATACAAAATCAACATTCAAGAATTTACAAATCACTTCGCTTAATTTGAAATCTACCAACTAAGTATAATTTTGTTTGAGATCATAATGCAAATCTACCAAGATTAGAATTCTAAATATAATCTGTTATATTTCTTAAAATCCAATTTGCAACTGGCGAACGTCGAGTGTTCAATTAAATCAACGTAATTTGCGTTATGAGCCAAATCAACATGGCTGATTTATTTTGTTGAATGTCAAAATGATTAAAAGGTTTGATGTAAAATTTTAAATTTAATGGGTTTACCACACTTTGTTACCATTAAGTAGATGAAATTTCTATTGAGGAACAGGAAGAAGGAAACATTAGGAATATCATTAGTATCGTAATTCAGAAATGCCTTCACTCGTGAAGGGAGAAGAAGGGAATCATAATATACCAATAGATTTGACTATTAAGTATGTACTAGGCTTGTTATGTTTTCACGGCCATTAAGGACCTAGGATATCACGAAGATAGTAGAAGGAAACAGTAACACTGGTAAGGGGCTGTAGCTTTGTTGTAAAAATTAAGAAAGTGCAACACCGGTTACACTCAGGACTGTATTTTCAATACCACTGGTCTTATGTGTGTGTACCTATATTTACTATGCGGACTTTCTGAAAAAATAAAACTGATTTTTCTCAGCTCAAGATTAACGGAATGGAATGGAATGGATGGTGGACACTAGTTTTCACACTTAGACTCTCTTTTGGTCCATTGTGTGTGCAGAATCTTGGCTAAATTCAAAGTCAAGATTAACGGATACATACAATTAATAGATGCAAAGGTTTCAGTCTAGAATGTTTACTTTTAATTAAAAAGTGAATCATGACTCGTTTAAAGTTGAATTTGATCAAAATAATTGGAATTGCGCGTCACTCAATAACGACTTGGGAGCCAGCCACTCGAGACCAATTAAATAAAACAAGTTTACGAAATCAATTAGTAGCAATGTTGGGTTACACAAGTTGTTATTGAGTTTCGCAACTCTGAATTCGTTCCACGTTAGCTTTTTTACTAGGTAAGCTTTAGAATTAAATTTATCTATGCGAGGCTGTTAGTTTAGTCCATTTGCTGTCTAACTTTTGTAGGATTCATTAATACCTTCATGTGTTTTGTTTGTTGTTTATACTTTTTATACGAGATAATAACGAGGCAATAAGATATAATGATTCTCCGTGTGGAGTAAGAATATAATAAATGTCACCACCCCATCTCATCCCATGGGTGTCGTAAAAACCTACTAAGGGACTAAACGTGAATATTATGTTTACGAAATAAAAAGAAGGAAAATTTGAAATTAAACCCTATACCAATCCGTCTGGCCAGCGTGGTATTAGTAGGCCAAGTATCCCTCCGTCACGGGAGGAGGCCCGTCCCTGCAGTGGGACAATAATGGGCTGTTATGATAATGACAAGGCAAGGAATGCTCTCGTTTGATTACCATCAAAGTAAGCTTATCTGTTCCAAAAGCAGAAGAACTGTGTGGTCTACAAATATAGCTGAGAGGTGTTAAGTCTCACAGCGCTTTCGTTGTAAATGTAGCACACTTTGTAAATATTTTATTTAGATCATCATCATCATATCAGCCAAACGACGTCCACTGCTGGACATAGGCCTCCTCCAAGTATTGCCACCTTGTGCGGTCCTATGCCTCCCTCATCCATCGGCTTCCTGCCTAACTAGGTCGTCAGTCCACTGTGTGAGGGGTCTGCCCACCTTTAAATTTAAGGTACGCGGTTGCCATTACAGAACTTTTCTGCCCCAACAGCTGTCGGTTCTCCGCGCTTTGTGCCTTGTTTTATTTAGATACGTCTCTTCAAAATATATTCAAAAATACAATGTTTTAATCATTACAATTAAGTGCTTCTTAATCTTGTAATAACGTCGACGAATGCTAAAACCATATTAAAATATATTCGTACGTATTATATTTCAATTTGTTCAACAACAATAAGATAGCTTTGATACAATTCTCATGCTCGAAGAAAATCAGTCGTCTCAAAAACGTATGTCATTGTATTATATTTCTATTGAGGCACTTATTATATAGAATTGTATCAATTCAATCTTCTTGTTGCTTCATTCTCAAAGAAAGCCAGTCAAGTCAAAAACGTAACATCAATTTGATTTCGCTAACTTAATTTAACCCGTAGTTGTGCTAGATAAAAATACGCCCCCTTATTCATAAACGCCTCTTAAATTTAATCACTGTTTAGCGAGATTTTTATTAGCAAAACCAACCTTATACCAAAAATAATCGTAAGAATTTAAGCTAATCATTTGTCTAATATTTAAGAGGCATTTATGAGTAAGGGGGATAATTACTAGAGTGTTACTGTACATCCTAAATTAGAATAAACTGATCATATTGCGTACATGCTTAATAAATTATTAAGCATGTACGCAATGTCAATGCCTTACTAGGTATTAAGGAAGCCCTTAGGTTAGGTATTAAGCTTAATAGGTATTAAGCTTCGCCCAAGGAAAGTATGGATAACACTTTTGGTTGTTACTTTGTCACTAGATATTAAAAGCTTACTTTTAATAATTAACTACGTCTTAAACAGCCTCTTACCAATAAGGCTTTAAACTGTAGCTTGATCGATCGGCATTCAAACTGCTTTACCATTAATATGAAAATTAAATTGAATTCTTCTATATTTTATATAAAATGTCGACATGTATTGTAACCTTTGTATTCATAATCGTTTACAAAGTTGAACCGCTGGTATACAAAAATGTTTATTTAGAAGTTACACGAGGCTGGTTTGTAAGTATTCATTACATCTTATTAAGATCTTAAAACTTCCTCGAGGAAAAATGTTCTGTAATATAATTATTTTGATTGATGGAATATTGTTTACTCTTCTATTAAAGACTACTAAAGATTTTTGAATGCTTAGCGTATCCTGGCAAGTCTGAAATTGCTAGTATTGTACTTATAGAAGTTTTAGATCTCATCTCTTTTGTAATCGAGAAGTTGAAAAAAGGCGTATAAAAATAAAGATTATTTCTTCTTTTCCCCTCTCTTTTGAGTATTTATAAATTTGTAAATAGTGTCTGCGATTCAAATCTAAACAATATTTGCTATTTAGTATACTAAACAAAACATACTTGAAATTACGAGTATTATAACCTTTTTATAAGTACATAATACTATTTTTACGGGTCTTACTCGCGAGTAAGACCCGTAAAAATAGTATTATGTATACAAATCGCGATAATTTAAAATCTATTTTTATAAGTAGGTATGTAGTAGTATATAATATATTTTTTGAAATCAAGTCCACAAACATCCCAGATACATACGATCCAAGACATACGAGTATAATGCGTGAAGGCATGTACTTCAAACCCATTTGATACGTGCCTTTGCTTTTAGCACGTAGACTAAATCGTCTTTATTTCTTGTACCGACTCAAAAGCTTCTCTTTAAGTTTGTAAACTCGTAGGTTTCCTAGACCAATACTATCAAAGTTCAATCTCGTATTTAGACGAAATAGTTTGTGTACTCGTTCGGCTTTGTTACCGGAAAAGCGTTCCACGGCATGTTTGTGGCGTTTTTGTATTGGGTTCTGACCAATTCAATTCTATTTTAAATCTATTTGGAAACTCAAATGGAACTCCTGAAAATATATCGTTCATTCATCAGCCATTGTCGATTCAATTTCAAGATTTAATAGAATCAAATCGTATGCGATATCTGAAACGTGTTCCTTGTCGCCCATTCGGGGGAGTGGGCGTCCCCCTAGTCGTATAGAACCGCGGTTGTATGCTTATTTGCATTTGAAAGAGCGTCAAATGTACCTACTTTTGTGTGAAGGCGGATGAGTAGACAGGCTACAGTAATAAATCGTACACATACCCACCGCCTTCATTGAGTACGGAACAATACAATGTAGAAATGTTCTGGTTAATGTGGAAGATGCTTTCAAAGGTAGTGTAATGACCAAAACAGACATGAATTACCTGTATAAATTTTGCTTATTATACTTAAGCAGGGGCAAAATATACAAAACATTTTATCCTTTACAGCGGTCTGAATAAAACCTTTGCTGTTTATACACAGTGCTACTATTCCCTCTTCGTAAAGATATGTTACGAAAAGTAGTAATTCGTAGAGAAGGGTCTACGCCAAAATGCACTACGACCGTTCTAAATGAAAAACTTACTGAAAAATTATAAGTTACAAGATAAAAATATGATATTAATTTCACCTAGTTCTAAGTCAAGAAATGTTAAAGGAAACTCATTAGGCTAGCAGCGGCAAATAACTGCCGATCTGTTGTTCCTGCATCTCGATACCAGTTGTAATTTCCGGATGAGCAAAGGCTTAATTACACTTTTAGGTAAAAATATTTTCTGTGTTAACTTTGGATCAGATGTATACTTTGGGGAATATGAGCTTCAATATACAAGGTTCTACCCGCTTTCTGTTTCCCAAAGATTATAGCAAAGTCCGTTATTTATTTTATTAATTATCTTAAAAATTATCTACCAAAATAATTGACCAAACGAGAAAATAAATCCCGTCTAAATTAATGTAAAATGATCCCGTCAGACATCATTAGGAAAATTACTTTGTTTTCACATTTTTTAAGCTTTATTAAAATATTAAGAAGGACGCTATTCGAAATAATGATAACAATAGGCTTAAAAATAAAGTATTTTTTCGGTTAATTGATATTTTGCTTTTCGTTGCGCCTCCATTGTGCAAGGGTGACGTGGACGTTAATAAATGTTCCAAAATTTCGACTCGAATAGCGAAAGCATTTGCAGGAACCAAATAGTGATTTACACATTGTAGGTAGTTTTGCTGGAAACAAGTTATTTGGTAGTTGGCATTTGGAAAAGATTATTTTTGTTAAAAGCATATTTTATTCAGTAGCTTTTTATACACACACACTTGATAGAATAAATATCTTACATTTAGTATAACCCGTCCCCATTTTAGAATTCTTATGGTTTTAACAGTCCTTGGCTTCGCATGTTATATTGTCTTATTCTTCATCATAATCGTTACCCAATATATGTCTGTCACTATATTATTTGTATGTGTTAATTTTTTATTTGTAGATGTGCCTAATAAATGGATAAATAAATAAATATCAATTTTAAAGACAACAATATCAATTTCGATAAAACGTACCATATCTCATTACAATAGATACTAATACAAAGAACACCAGCATTTCCATTAACCTGCCACAGTTGTAGTTGCAAGCTCCAGTTGAGTATCTTAAAATTGAAATAGAATAACATTTCGTTGCGGCGAAACAAAAGGCATCACAATAATACTTGGTAGAGAACCACCCATTTAGGGACATAATCGAAATAGTACATTAGCAATAGAAACCAATATCTACGTCATATAAAGGTATCGTTAATATAACACGAGGTTTAACAGACCCTACATATAAACAAGATTATGGTTATTGTCTAATGATAAATATTTAATTCCTTTAATTACGAGAATACAGTAATAGTAACATTGTATGTGTGGTGACGGAGTAAGAATACAATATGTCACTACCCCATCTCATCCCATGGGTGTCGTAGAAATCGACTAAGGGACTGTCTGTGAATATTACCTTCACATAGAAAGAAGGAAAACTTGAAATTAAACCCTGTACCTACCAATCCATCTGGCCAGCGTGGTATTAGTAGGCCAAGTATCCCTCCGTCACGAGAGGAGGCCCGTCCCTGCAGTGGGACATTAATAGGCTGTTATGATGATGATGTGTGGTGAAGGAATGGGAATGCAAAATATCATCACTGCTTCTCATATTTTAATGTTAGCGACACCCACGAGATGGGACCTAAAACACCTGGTATACGTCTCTAGAGAGTGAAAGCTGCTAACTAACCATTTACCAAAGTGTTTAGCTTTTGTTCTTCTCTGTCACTGAAAACTACCTACCTACCAGTGGGGCTGTGCATGACGTGACGTGAAAAATGACATTTCTTTAACAGATATAAAATACCATAAGCAATCAGTTAATTGAAATCAATTGTAAAAATAAGTACCTAATATCCTTACCCATTCACACAACACCATCTAGTCCCAAACTAAGCAAAAGCTTATACTATGACTACTAGACAACGGATAAACCATACTTAAATACTTTTTTTTGTAAATACATACATATTACACATAGAAAATACTCAGACCAATGCAAACAACCATGTTCATGCACACAAACATTTGCATTGAGCGGGAATCGAACCCGAGACCTCTGCGTAGCAGCCATGTAATGTACCGACTGCGCCACAGAGGTCGTCAAAGTAAAACACTATGAAAACAATTTCAAAATTGTATTGGGTTGTACACAATGAAAAGTTGTCAATGACCGACCAAAATCATCATTCAAAGTCGAATACATTGACATGTGTTTCTGAACTTACACAAATACATGTAAATGTTTGGAAACAATATCCATCGTCCAGAAACAATACGTGAGCAGGGGTCTTAAGAACATGCATATACAATATCAGTTGCTTTCAAACAAGGGTGCGACCCAATTTCAAATATTAGTATGTCATTTGGAATATTGCTGTTGTATTTCGGTCAGTAGTTGTTAAGAAATAGTGTTAGGGAATTGTTTCACTTCTAAAGCTAATAAACCACGGTTATAATGACCTTGTTTGTAAGGGATTCGTTTGTGTGTGTGGAAATCTGAAGGGTTGTTGACCTTCTAGGGTTTTATAAATACAATGACATTTAGTCATTAGCATGTGACGCAATTCGTATTATACTATTAAAAATTTTTCGTTTTCATTATTATTGAAATAAATAGAACATTATTATTATTGAAATCATTCTCATTTTTTATATAGAATATAAAAATGAAAGTTTCATTTAGAATATAAAAAGAATGTTTCATCTATACTATATAATAAAACTGTAGAGAGATCAATTCTGTACATTGAATATATGTTAAAAATTAATATTGGAGAATGAATGGTGATCGACACTAATGCCAAAAATGCAATCAATAAATTTTTTGTCTGTCTGTCTGTATGTGCACGCATGGGTCAAAAACTACTGAAGGCATTTTAACCAAACTTGGTACGATTGTAGTCCATACTCCTGGGCAGGTTATAGGCTATATAACATAACGCTAAGACACATAGGAGCTGAGCAGTGACGAAAAATTTGAAGCAAGTCGGTTGAAAAAACGCGCGTTCGAGCTCTTATCATCGCATACGTTGATCATACGCCAAAAATATGTATTACAAAAATAATGGTCTTCAAAAGATGTACAAAAAAGTCCTGAATAGTATATATCTATCTTTAATATAGCCACAATAACGTGTTTAATCGTTAGGGTTTTCTTCAAAGTGTATTAAATACATAAATATATTGTAATTTGCATAGACATATCTTTTTCAAACTCCCATATTTCAAAAGTACACTTTAATATCTTATTCATAAAAAAAATTATAGAAATCGGTTTTTAAACACACAAGATAAGTATAGATGAAAGAAAATTTCCAAATGTCGCCGCGCCAGTATGAGTACGGCTGTACGGTTGATTTTTGTTTAACGTCCGAAACGGCCAACCGGTGCATCTATATAATTTCATTCACATTGACATTTAATGCGAACGGACGTGGTTCTTATTGACTCTTCTCGGAATAAGCGCACTTTAGATATTAAAATACATAGATACGTAGTTTTATTAGGTATTATTTTTAAAGCAGGTAATCTATCTATCTTCTTCTATACTATAATAAAACTGTCGAAACGTCTGTTCTTTTCGAAAATTCAGATAAAAATTATCTATAAAATCTAGAAAAAAGTCAAAAAGCTATAACAACACTACACACTTACAATTTTTAGAATTAATGTCTATCTGTCTGTCTGTCTGTTTGTTACCGCACATCTTTAAAACGAATTAAAATATAATCTTAAGACCAATACATTGTATTGTAGCCTTTCTTATTAGGCTTAAACTGAGGTATGTTTCATCAAAATCGGATAAGTGTTACTCGAGATACCGCTAGATCTCTTTATTAGAACAGTCCAATACAAATCAGGGGTCATGAAAAATGGATTTAGTTCAATGTTGAATGAATTTAAATTTCGTTTCTTTTGTTCACGAGATGGCGTTACCAGTAGTAATCATAAAATAAATGAGTTTTTAAATAATCTATAACTATTTTATTATTAAGTGCTATTAATAAGTTATTCCTTTTAAATGATAATAAAATTAACCATGAATCGTATGTGGAATATCAATTATAAGTCTTATTAAATTAAATCAATTATAAGTTTACTTGATTGTTATATTTTTGTGTTTTTCGTAATTGAAACGCAATTTAATTAAATATAAATTGTATTAGTAAGCTATTAATCTAAAGTATCAATTATTCTTTTGGTATTAATTTAGTTTAAACTGTAGTAGTTACTGGTCAACGTAAAAGTATGCATCAGACTCCACCTGTTTTTATTAATGTAAATAAATACAAATACAAATAACCTTTATTAGTTAATCACAGGTACAAAACATCTGACAAAAATAAATAGTCTTTCCCTTTATTACTAAATTGCTATTGGCGTACAAACTTCATTTTTTAAAATTAAACTATACCTATACTTAATCATAAATATTAAATTGAATTAAAATAACATTCCTTTTCTCACAATCTTATTATAACTGCAATTATAACACACTTATATAACTATTTAATAATTAATAATATATGGGTATAATATAACAGACAACATAACAAGTAAAACGTTTTTTCTTTATAAAATCATTATACACATTATTGCTATTTGTCAACATTAAAAAATACAAAACTGACAATAAAATATAGAAATACAATCACAAAACATTAAATTATTATTCAAAGTGTTTGTGTTTATTTTATTAAGTAATTCAAAAATACTGCACGCAGTTTATTTATAGATAATAATAACAATATAGTCGAGTCTAAGTTTAGTCAAATATTTTTTGCTAGATGGTAAAAAGGTGTTAGGTACAATAATTTATTTCAGCATTTTTTTTACAAAAGACAAATCCCACACTAGCCTTTAAAAATATCAATTTAACGGACACAAAGAACATCCAGACTAAGGACAATAGTTTGTGTATCACAATTGTCCTCCATGGGAATCGAAACCGCGACCTCATGCACGCCAGCCATGTAATGCGACCGCCGCGCCACCGAGGCAGGTAATTCTGCCGCACCATAACGTGGCGTGCAAATGTATATATTCATAATTAATTAGCGATTATCCGTGTGGTGACGGAGTAAGAATACAATATGTCACCACCCCGTCTCATCCCATGGGTGGCGTAAAACCGACTAAGGGACAATCGGTGAATATTATCTTTACGAAATAAAAATGAAGGAAAACTTGAAATTAAACCCTATACCAATCCGACTGGCCAGCGTGGTATTAGTAGGCCAAGTATCCCTCCATCACGGGAGGAGGCGCGTCCTTGCAGTGGGACATTAATGGGCTGTCATTTATTTTAACTTACAAATTTGACAACAGATGGCATTGTGCCTGGCATTGTGCCTGGCATTGTGCCTGTGCCTGTGACGTCATTTTCAGTATCGCGGTGTTAAGATTTTCCTTGAAAGAATGACGTTCGCTCATGTCTTCCAGCATAAGTTTAGACGCAGTCTTCATAGATCTGTCTTTGTAAAGGTCTGTTTTTGAAAAGGTTTTGGTTCGTTCGTTAATTTTACAATTCGTTTGTAGGTATATCTGTTTGTTATAAGGTTTAAAAAACGATTTTTCAGTATTAAATCGAATTGCGAAGTAAGTAAAATCCGCCACGCGAACTGTTATACCCCCTTCGCAGTACTAGAAGTGCTGATTAACCAAAAGCCTACACCAATCAGCATTCTACCTATCTTTATATGCACCTAAGTTTGCTCGCAGCCCTCAGTCTGCGTCGGACCTCTGTATCAAACGTTTAGTTTCGGATCTCTTTCTATGTACCTCGTTTTGGAGGACAATAAATCGGTGTTTAATAATAAAAGTGTTTTTTTAAAACGACCTCAAGAAGAGTCCGTATAACATTTGGTGGCAGCGGTGGGATCCGAAAATCCTCAGTAGCCTATCCGTAGTGTAAATTAGTGAAGTGCTCCAAATCCATACTCCGTATCCGTTATAAAAAGTATCCAGTGAACACTTTCGCTATATAACTGCGCCGCGCAGACTCACATTATTCTACTTACCTCGCTGTGTCCTGAAAAGTGCCGTGAATACCGTACTTACCTCGCTGTGTCCTGAAAAGTGCCGTGAATACCGTACTTACCTCGCTGTATCCTGAAAAGTGCCGTGAATACCGTACTTACCTCGCTGTGTCCTGAAAAGCGCCGTGAATACCGTACTTACCTCGCTGTTTCCTGAAAGTACCGTGAATACCGTACTTACCTCGCCGTGTCCTGAAATTAATAAAATCCTGTTCAATCGTTAATTATTAACATCAAGTGCGTATATAATTTACTCCGGAATCCAACCCGATACCAAGGTTAGGCAACCTTGCTATAACAACCGCCGTGCCGTCGTGTCACGTCTCACCCGTTTCCTGTGTCGCAGACGTTCTTATCGCAAAATGAATGCGTTCTCCGTCCGGATTCGTCCTTATCGCCGTCGCCTACGCAACATTGTTGTAAGTCTTTGGTCATTGTAACAAAGGTACAGTCATTAAGGCAAAACTTTTATTTTAAAACGAAACGAAATCTTTTATTAAGAACTTATTACCGTATTAAAACCTAGTTAATGTTAATGCCTGTAACCTTAAAATTAAATAGTATATTATTTTAAATTCTGTATTCTTTTATATATTTTGTTGGTGTAATTTTTACAAATATTCAAGATGTCAAAGACGGAAGATAAACCAAGTCTCAACATCGAATTGCCCGCGACTAGCGTTAGCGCTAAAAGCGTTTCTCCTTCTATCCAGTCTACTAAAGCCAAACAAGTTACGACCGAAAATTTGGAACTAAATATTTTACTTAAATTCATAAAACCTTATAATGGTACTCGCGAAACTTTAAACTCGTTCATAGTCAACTGCAACAATGCCTATGAACTAGCTTCAGATATACAAAAACCAATCTTATTCAAATATATATTATGTCAACTTCAAGGTAAAGCCGAAATAGCGTGCTCTATTAAAGATTTTAATAATTGGGAACAATTAAAAGAGTTTCTCAAAACTCAATTCAGCGAAAGGAAACACTATTCGCATCTCCTTACAGAATTGCAAGAGAGTAGGCAGAGTAACACAGAAAATGTTTCTCAATTCGCTTTACGCGTAGAAACATCCCTCTCGCAACTGCTTACGGAAATCTCACTATCTAATACAAAAGTAAAAGAAATCGCAGGTCGTACCGCAGCTATGGAAGACCTAGCACTCCATCACTTCCTTATAGGTTTAATTCCCCGCATATCTAATATTGTTCGTTGTAAATCACCGAAAAATCTTAATGACGCTATTAATACAGCTATATCCGAGGAGCGTATACAACAAAGTCAATTCAAACGCAACCTCGAACTACGGCAGCCTAATAAACCATTAAGTAATTCATATAAGCAACCCTTGAGGGTTTCACAACCTATTCAGCGCACTTACAATTCTCAATCGCCTACTAACTCCTCCGCAGTCGTATGTCGATACTGCAAGGCCTACGGGCACGATATTCGTGATTGTAAGAGACGCGAATATAATAATAATCGCTTCCAAAGATCGAATCAGAACTTTTCTAAGCCTAATAATGATAATACCGGTTATAAACCACGTGTTAATCTTACTTCCGAAATTCCTTTCGAGATCGAAGGTCATGATGAAGTAGACATGACCAATATTACCCAGGACCCTGATTTAAACGAGTAAACGCCTCGTTGTGGTGTCAGACGGGGCGCGAATTAATTAAAGACACTGCATCCACTGCTCCTACGAAGAGAATTACACGACAGGGTAACCAGCCCCAAATAGGAAATTCCTTCAACTCCACTGTATCCAATACGAAGAGAATTACACGACAGGGTAACCAGCCCCAAATAGGAAATTCCTTCGACTCCACTGTATCCAATACGAAGAGAATTACACGACAGGGTAACCAGCCCCAAATAAGAAATTCCTTCGACTCCACTGTATCCAATACGAAGAGAATTACACGACAGGGTAACCAGCCCCAAATAGGAAATTCCTTCGACTCCACTGTATCCAATGCAAAGAGAATTACACGACAGGGTAACCAGCCCCAAATAGGAAATTCCTTCGATTCCCCTGTATCCATCATACATAGAGAACCAACAGTTTCAGATAGAACCTTGGCTCCAATCCCTCAATCTCATACAATCCAGAACTCCTTTAAATCTACAGCCAATGTGTATGAGATAAAGATCGACACAAATAAAAGGTCACTACCACACATTATTTTAAAGACGCCTATATCCAATATCCCGTTATCACTCCTGATAGATTCAGGAGCTGCCATATGTTTACTGAAAGAATCTTCCGTGGGAAAAAATCCAAATCTTGTTAAAGAACCCATAAACCTTAAAGGCATCGACCCCGGTGATCAATTAACACCTACATTGGGTCACTTTATGTTAAATATGAAACTCAATAATAATAAAACAATTTCTCACAAATTTCATTTAATTCAAGATATCAGCTTGCCTTATGATGGGATAATAGGTTCAGATTTTTTAACAGCCTTCGGATGCAAAATTGACTATATTACCGATACACTTAAAATAGACTCTTTAACCATAAAATTAAATTTTCTAGATCCTTTCTACATCATTCCTCCCCGTACTGAAACCGTTATAGAATCGACCGTTCAAAATCCTGAATTAAAAGAGGGACTAGTACTTGACCAACATATTTCGGATGAAGTATTTATTGCCAATTGCTTAACCTCAGTCAAAAACAACAGGCGCATTAATATAACTGTCGTTAATACCTCCGAGAAAC
The DNA here is from genome assembly GCA_905475405.1 of Schrankia costaestrigalis. Taxonomy (NCBI): domain Eukaryota; kingdom Metazoa; phylum Arthropoda; class Insecta; order Lepidoptera; family Erebidae; genus Schrankia; species Schrankia costaestrigalis. The sequence continues at coordinate 7,488,785 of FR997830.1, forward strand.
CCATAACTATTAATTCCAATCTTAAACTAAAATTAGAACCAGTAGATACCAAAATAGGTGCTTATTCCACTTCATTGGAAGCGTCCAATACAACCTATCGCACCAAAGAAGTACTTGAATTACTTAGAGTGGATCATTTGAACAAAGAAGAAAAATCAGCCCTTTTGGATCTTTGTGCCGAATACTCGGACATATTTTACTTACCCAATGACAATCTAACTTTTACTAATGCCATAGAGCATCAAATTCGTACAAACCCATCTGCTCCTATCCATACCAAATCGTACCGATTCCCGGAATGTCACAAAAGTGAAGTAGAATCCCAAGTAAATAAAATGCTAAATCAAGGGATCATTCAACCTTCCATTTCGCCATGGTCATCCCCAATATGGATAGTCCCTAAGAAGACAGACGCTTCAGGGCAACGTAAATGGCGGGTTGTTATAGACTACCGCAAATTAAACGATATTACCATAGGTGAAGTTTATCCTATACGTCAAATATCTGAAATTCTAGACCAATTAGGTAAAAGTCGTTACTTCACAACCCTTGACCTTGCATCAGGGTTTCACCAAGTCCGTATTTCTAATGAAGATGCAGAAAAAACTGCATTCTCCGTGCCACAAGGCCATTTTCAATTTAATCGAATGCCATTTGGGTTAAAAAATGCCCCATCCACTTTCCAAAAATTAATGAATACATGTTTATCAGGATTACAAAGAATCCGTTGTTTTGTCTATCTCGATGACGTAGTTGTCATGTCAGCAGATCTCATAAGTCACATTAAGAACCTTATTTCCGTCTTCCAGAGACTTAGATCCTTCAACCTCAAACTTCAACCTGATAAGTGCGAATTCCTCCGCAAAGAAGTCGGTTATCTTGGCCATATCATTAGTGACGAAGGTGTCAAGCCAAATCCAGAAAAGTTAAAAGCTGTAACAGATTTTCCAAACCCTAAAACTCCTAAGGACGTAAAATCCTTCCTTGGACTCGTCTCCTATTATAGACGATTCATTAAAGATTTTTCAAAGTTAGCCAAACCTCTTACTTCTCTTCTTAAAAAAGACACTTTGTTTAATTGGCAAAATGAACAACAACTGGCCTTCGAAATCCTTAAACAAAAATTAGTAACAGCTCCTGTTCTTTCATATCCAGATTTCACACAACCCTTCATTCTCACCTGTGACGCATCTAACTACGCCATATCGGCTATTCTTTAACAAGGACTTATAGGTCAAGATCGCCCAATCGCATTCGCATCTCGCACTTTGAATAAAGCGGAATGTAACTATAGCGTGACGGAAAAGGAATGCCTTGCCATCATTTTTGGCACTAAGGTTTTCCGCCCCTATCTGTACGGTTATAGATTTAAAATCGTTACAGATCATAAACCTCTACAGTGGCTCTTTAACTGCAAAGACCCTGGCTCTAGACTCGTTCGCTGGAGACTTAAACTCGAAGAATTCGATTATGAAATCAAGTACAAAAAAGGCAAAATCAATGCCAACGCTGACGCGTTATCCCGATTTCCAGTAAATCCTATTCAAAATGTTGATGTTCCTATTAATTCAGACTCTGACCAAAATCAACCTAATGACTATGCTGCATCACAAGAACCTACTCAACCTTTAACTACGCAATATGATGAGGATAGAGACATACTAGATCTACTAGTTTCACCTACCTCATTCAACCTCGATGAAATCGAACCCTTCAATCCCGATGAAGTAGACCCTGCCTTACATGAGCAAGGGATTCAACCTGAAACTGTTCCCCTACCTGCATCTCCAAACAACTTATCACCTAATGACTTACCTTTACCGAATAGCCCTGTAAATGAAAACGGATACTCACCCAGTGACTTACCTTTAGATCCATCCACTAGTCTTACTCCCAATCCTGAAGAAGATTATAGCACCTTCTTGAAATCTATCTTAGATAAAGATAAATCCTTTGATACTGAAATTAAGGAACATAATGGAAACCTTCTTAAATCTACGTGCAATGTCATCCTTATCCCAACATCAATTGATCTCGATGAGTCGAATCCCTATGTTCAGGAAATCCTGAGTAACCTAGAAGATAGAGACGGTATCGTAAATTCGGAAAAGGAGTTATATTCTTTCTACCGAATTCAATACAATAATAAAACTATCTACTTTCTATTTACGAAAGTTCATTATTTTGATGAAACATCCTACCCTGAAATATTTAAAACATTAAGGAATGTTAAAAATGAAATAGTAATTATTGAAAACTGCAATGAAATTGCTATATCTGATTTTAAAAACCCTTTCGAAAAACACTCGTTTATAAAATTATATAACATGCTCATGTTTCACTTCCACAATACGTCAATAAAAATCAATATTTTTCATAATAAAATCATATATCCTTCTCCTACCGAAATTAAGAAAATTATGTATGATAATCATGACATACCAATAGCTGGACACTTAGGATCAAATCGAATGTATAACCGAATAAAAGAATCTTACTATTGGAAGGGAATGAGAAGTGATATTGAATCCTACGTTAAACAATGCAAATCCTGTCAAGAAAATAAAGCTTTAAGAAAAGTCAACAGGAGCCCAATGCAAATAACAAGCACTTCGTCTACTCCATGTCAACGAATTGCCATGGATATAGTAGGCCCACTTCCTGAAGCAGGCTCCTCTCAACTAAAATACATACTCACCATTCAGGATGATCTCACCAAGTTCTCTGCAGGTTACCCACTTAGATCTATCACTGCCGAAGAAACCAGTGAGTGCTTGGTACACTTTATATCCATTTTTGGAATCCCAAAAACCATACTCACTGACCAAGGCACAAATTTCACCTCAGAGCTTTTCAAAAAGACTTGCGAATTCCTTAAAATCAAACAGTTATGGTCTTCACCTTACCATCCGCAAACGCAAGGTGCTCTTGAAAGAAGTCACTCAACATTAAAAGAATACCTGAAATCCTACGTTAACGAGGATCAAACTAATTGGCCTCGATACGTACATACTGCTATGTTGGCTTACAATACAGCAGTCCACTCAACGACACATTATGCTCCATATGAGCTTATGTTTGGTCATAAGGCCTTTATACCAAACTCGATCTTCGACGAAAATACTAACGTTACTTACCCCGAATACGTCAAAATGTTGCAAAACCGACTAAAACACTCGCGTAACAAAGCCATGGAATATATACAACAATCTAAAATAAATTCCAAAAACTACTACGACACTCACAGCCGTCCGATCCAATATAAAACTGGTGATTACGTGTATCTGAAAAACCATCTCAGGTTACGGAAAGCACTATCACCTATATGGAAAGGGCCTTATAAAATAGTAAAAATACACGGTAATAATACCGTATCATTACTCATCAATCGACGCTATGTACGACATCACTACGATGAGATAAAAATAGCAGAAGTACCAAGCAACATTTAAATAAGCCCTATTTTACCTTTATAATATAAGATATAGATATTACGTTAGTTTTAAATTAAATAAGTACCTACAACAGGAGACACCATTAAAATTATTTAAAATTATTTACAGTATCCCTACAAGAAGCCAACCAAGCTATGTCCAACAAATTACATCGAGTTCGGGCCTCTATTTTGACCACCTGGGTGTTTTACAGATCTACCGTAATCAACTAACTGTATTAATCCCACTAAACATATCGAATTTTGGTACTCACATCAGTAATATAGAAGCTGCACTAGTAACATCAAAGCAAATGTTTGAACAAACACCCATACTTGATGAAAAAGCACCGCAGCATATGTTAGAACCTTTAATAGCACGATATTTTGACTTAAAAAAGGAATTCAATTCTATATCTTACCTCTTAGAAAATCGTTCCAAACGTGGCGCCTGGATAGGAGGAATGGGCACTATTTTAAAAACAATATTCGGTACCCTAGATGAAAATGACGCTGTTAAATATAATGATGCAATAGAATCATTACAAGATAACCAGTCAAAACTAGCTTCTTTAATGAAAGAAAATATTTTAGTCACAACATCGATAATTTCATCATACAATAATACACTACAAAAGATTAAACTTAATGAGGATATGTTATCGGAAGCTATTGGCAATTTAACTACTGATTTACAAAATGTAACTAATTATGTAAATGAATTACGCTTACAAACTTACGTTAGTATCATCCTTGACAGATTTTCAGCTTCAATATTTACTCTATCAGCTCAATTAGAAGACATTACTAATGCTATATTGTTCAGCAGTCAAAATATATTGCATCCTGCAATATTGACACCGTCACAATTATACAATGAACTTGCCAATAACCACCGACACCTATCTAACGATTTAGAATTACCTGTACCATTAGAATTAAGATACATTCATAACTTGCTAAATATTTCTGTGTTGTCATGTTATTTTAAGGATAATAAAATCATATTTGTATTACATATACCTTTAGTCTCTGTTAAGAAATTTAATTTGTTTCATGTAATACCCTTACCTGTGTTACATAACCCTAGGAAGCCAGATTCTTATGGCCTGATTGTACCAAGCTCTAAATTTATTGCAATGACCAAAGACAAGACCCAATACTGTACACTAGACACATTAGATAATTGCCAAACCATAGAGACCGGATCTTACTTGTGCAAAATTACAAGTGTTTTTACAAGTGAAGCCAAACCGTCATGCGAAAGTGAATTAATATCAAAAGTGATCAGTGAAATCCCAAAACAGTGTAAAGTTTCTCTCGCGTACGGAAAATTAGATGTATGGAAATTGTTGTTTAACAATCAATGGCTGTTTGCGCAATCAGAACCGACCAAAGTATCCCTAGATTGCCCTCATACAGAAACACCTGATATAAATGTTTTAGGTACTGGAATACTTACCATTCCTAAAGGTTGTACCGGATACTGTAAGAGTACTCTTCTTACATCTATTAATAATGTTTTAAATATAACATCGCCTGTAACAATATCCAACTTTAGCCTAATAGATAACTCCTGTTGTAATATAGATAAGTTTATTAATTATAAAGCAAACGTGTTACCGGTTAACCTACAAAGTATAGATTTGGACAATGTAAATTTAAAGAAAGATCTCTTAGCTAATTCTATCGATCAGATAGACAAAATTATAGAAACCCCACATATTGTAAAATACGGAACACATTACTCTAGTTTAAGTTTATGTACTATTTTAATTGTACTATTTTTTATATTCTACAAATTGTTCGTTTATTGTAAATCCGAAAGTAAACATTTGAATCTAACCTTTTCCAAAACTCGATCAGTATCTGAAAACATAAATGATACCAACCGAGACAATATAAGTTTAAATTCAGAATTAGAAGAAAACCCTAGGTCTAATATTAGAATTCATCTTTAATACCGAACTTAGGATGTTAAACCCCTAAGTTCATTCTATCAGGGGAGGTGTTATACCCCCTTCGCAGTACTAGAAGTGCTGATTAACCAAAAGCCTACACCAATCAGCATTCTACCTATCTTTATATGCACCTAAGTTTGCTCGCAGCCCTCAGTCTGCGTCGGACCTCTGTATCAAACGTTTAGTTTCGGATCTCTTTCTATGTACCTCGTTTTGGAGGACAATAAATCGGTGTTTAATAATAAAAGTGTTTTTTTAAAACGACCTCAAGAAGAGTCCGTATAACAGAACGAAGTCGCGGGCACAGCAGCTAGTTTAATAATATAAAAATAAAGTTTCATATAAGAAAAGAGATTTAATTTCAAAAATACATCATCATCTAATTTTATTTTAATTTTTTTTTTTATCTTAGAGAGTGAGACCAGTTATAAAACGCACGTAGGATTGTTAAAATGTAATGCTAATATTAAAATATCTAATAGATATTTCGTTACAGGTCTACACGTAGGTACATAGACCAAGTTTACTATTGGACTTAATATTAGATCGATCGATAGCAGACGATGCATGAGCCTCAAATTTTGATGGATGAGAATTTGACCTACTGTTATATTGGGCCGATATTTGGCCTATGAGTTCGGTCGGCGTATGGGTTTTCTTTTTTTAGCTTTAGTTAATCATCGACCAGCTTTTACCATATCCTCAGTTAGAGATCGAAATTTGGGATATTAAGTATGTCCTTAATCAAAGACAGCATTTTATTATTACGATAAAAAAAAATTACATTTTATTTTCTTTATTTTTTTACACGGAAAAGAAATCACAGTCAAATTAATTTTTTTACAAATTCAAGATACATTGAAAAATTAAAATCTATAAACTTTGAATTACTTTGTAGGTAAAGTAGTGGTACTATTAATTCAAATAGTTACTGTTGTCTTCAAATTGATGCCCTATATGAAAAGCAAGACAGGCGTACATAATAGGTCGGGGAAAAAGTCTTTTCGCATAACGTAGGTATAAACTTATTATAAAATTTCTTTGACTGTACTACTTGTGTCTGGCTGGTTTTGGTAACATTAAAAGGGTTACATTATAAAGAAAAGAAAAAAATAAAAAAAAAGTTGTTTCCCGCTATTTTTCATTTGTTTTTCTCTCCGTAAAAATGAGTGAATCTAATGAAGAAATTCGATACATTTTAAAATTTTATTATAAAAAAGGCAAAAATGCAACTCAAGCAGTGAAAAAAATTTGTGATGTTTATGGACCTGATGCAGTGTCAGTAAGAGTAGCACAAATTTGGTTCAAACGTTTTCAGTCCGGAAATTTTGATGTTAAAGATGCACCTCGCTCTGGTCGCCCTGTTACGAATAAAATGGACGCCATTTTTGAAAGAGTGGAGCAAGATCGGCATATTAGTAGTTACGATGTAGCAGAAGAACTGGGAATTGACCACAAAACAGTTTTGACCCATTTGAAGAAAGCTGGTTATACAAAAAAGCTCGATATTTGGGTGCCACACGAGCTCACTCAAAGAAACTTAATGAACCGTGCACTCATTTGCGATTCATTATTGAGACGTAATGAAACCGAGCCGATTTTGAAGAGATTGATAACTGGCGATGAAAAGTGGATCACGTACGACAAGAACGTGCGAAAAAGGTCGTGGTCGAAAGTTGGCCAGGCTTCACAGACTGTGGCCAAACCTGGCCTAACACGAAATAAGGTGATGCTGTGTGTATGGTGGGATTGGAAGGGTATTGTTCATTATGAGCTTTTACCGCCCGGCAAAACCATCGATTCTGATCTTTACTGCCAGCAACTGATGAGATTAAAGGAAGCAGTCGAGAGAAAACGGCCGGAATTGATCAACAGGAAGGGTGTGGTCTTTCATCACGATAACGCTAGACCACACACATCTTTAGCCACTCAGCAAAAATTAAGAGAGTTCGACTGGGAGGTCCTAGTGCATCCACCATATAGCCCTGACCTTGCGCCTTCAGATTTTCACCTGTTTCGGTCTCTTCAGAATTCTTTAGGTTCTGTAAGGGTGACCTCAAGAGAGGACTGCCAAAACTATTTGTCCCGTTTTTTTGATCAGAAGTCCCAAAGTTTCTACAGTAACGGGATAATGTCTCTGCCCACAAAATGGCAGAAAGTTGTTCAACAAAACGGTACATATATATTGTAAATAAATGTAAATAAACTTTGAGAAAAATGTCTTGACTTTTCATACAAAAATACGAAAAGACTTTTTCCCCAACCTAATATTCTGTAAGTAGGTTTAATGGTCATAATTCAATTTATTCAAATAATGTAAAGAACAAGCATTGATTTACAAAAAACCAAAGATACACACTCCACTTCCCAAAAACGTCCGCAACAATAGCTCACAATTTCAAATTGTGCACTTTTTATCGCGTCGCCCGCGTTACCGTGTACACAAGACAAAAATGACAAAAACTTTATGTCATGCGTGTAAGATTGAATTTGAAAAAAAAAATATGCTTACGATATTACTATACGTATTTATTGCGTATGTATAATTTGGTGACACTTTTGGCTGTTAGTTTTGTTTGAAAATGTGCATCTTGGGTTTTTTGTAAATCAATGAGAACAAGGCATAAAGTATTTCTAAAGAACCATTTAATTTTCAGTCCCTGTGCCTACACACTTTTAATCTTTGCAATACGCTGGGCAACTAGGTACCTGCTTGAATGTGAATTGCGGTTGTGGAAATGTTCCATTTGCATAATTATTTCAAAGATTTTGCATACTTTTATAGCTTCTCTCCAGGTTATCGTAGCAATAATTTATGAACATTAACGAAACCTACATACGTAGTGAGTTCTAGAATATTTTAGTAATTGAATCGTGACTTTAATTTTGATATAGAATTTTCAGTCATACACCTATTAATTATCCGTGTGGTGACAGAGTAAGAATACAATATGTCACCACCCTATCTTATCCCATGGGTGTCGTAGAAACCGACCTAGGGACTATCTGTAAATATCCTTTACATAGAAAGAATGAAAACTTGAAATTAAACTCTATACTAATCCGTCTGGCCAGCGTGGTATTAGTAGGCCAAGTATCCCTCCGACACGGGAGGAGGCCCGGCCCTGCAGTGAGACATTAATGGGCTGTTATGATGATGGTGACACCTACGAGTATTAATGTTTGATTAAACTATGTTTGGTAAGGGGCAGGGACGTATGTCAGAAAGGAACAAATTAATCTAAGACCCTTCTTCTGTCTATAACAATGTTAGGAGAGACAAACTACGAAACTTTATTTATCCTTTAACTCTTATAGAAGAGGATAGCGAACACATGTATATGTCCGCTTAAGCTTTCTAGCATAAAGCTTACTACTAGGCTATATTTTTTTCTTATTATCTTCGTATCTTATTCTTTAATTTTATATTTAATGGTAATCCTTAACTATGAAGATATTATTTTTAATAATTTTCCTTCTAAATTGATATTGGGCAGATCAACAAAAACTATTGATTGAATTCTGTCATGTTTTGTGATGCCAGCGGCTCACATCACTGCCTACAGCGCAGGTGTCGATGATTTATTATTTGCATAGTGGTAGCGATATCACTTTTGAAGTAACTATATTATCTATGAAATTGATAAAAGTATTTATTGGTTTGTTGCCTTGAATATAGAAGAGTAAAATACTAGCTATATACTCGTAAATCAAGATAACTTGTAGCTATCACTCGTAAATAAAATAAAACATTGTACACACTGGGTTAAATACCTTAATAAAGAAAGTAGAGAGTATCGACGTCTGCTGCTGGACATAAGCCTCCTCCAAGTATTGCCACATAGTGTGGTCCTGTTCCTCACTCAAAATCAACTGATAAGTTCAAACTGATAAGTTTATTTAACAGTATTCAATATTCCCAGTAGTTAAACTAAATAACTGTTAATATCGAAATTATAAGTTGCACCTGTTCTATTTCTCATAACGAATTATTGTCTTACAATCGAATCGATACGTTGTAATGTAATGTTTACGTACTTAACAGATGTCGAAGTGTTTGAACTCCATGAGTATTTCTTTTCAATTTCCTAGAATCGAGTTACAATGTTCAATAAAGTTGTCGTTTTAAGTATTTAACAGAATGTCTGCGAGAAAATATTTCCCAAGAATCAACTCATTTATAAGAATAGCGATATTGATTTTTCAATTGAATAAGCGGCTCGTTGGCTCTGTAAAAATTCGACTTTTAATTCTCTATTGTCGGTCGAGGCGAGGTCTGTAATGGAATCAAGCGGTCGGGTCACGTCTTGGACCGTCAAACGGCTGACGGTGGAAGATAAACTTTACCTTCATTGTCAATTTCCTTGAGTCTTGAGGGCACGCCAGGAAACAATGAAAGAAAAGTACTTTGAACGAGTTTCTGTTGACTTTTTAAATGATGTGTTAGTCTAACGCCGCCTATGATGTCGTTTCAAATTGTTGTAATAACCTTGCAGTTTATTATGTTTTAATATTCTTAACAGGTTTACTATAAAGACGTGCTCCCTTAATAGATAAAGGGAACTTAGCCTACCACGCTAACTTTATGGGAGGAATGAAGACAGAGACACGTACCTACAGAGTATTTTTATACATTTTTTTCTTTCATTGCGATATCTGTATGCGTTTTATTTTTTTAAGACAGCGTTATTCACATTATTCAAGCAAGAATAGTTACGTATCCGTAGATACAAATCCGTATCCGCAGAAAGATTTCTGGCAATTACCTGAGCGTCTACTCTACGTCAATCTCCATGTAAAAAATCATTCATTGCAGATCTGTTAGGCTACCTATAAAAGTAGCTAAGTATTTTAGACATCTCGTGTACTCACTTTTTAAGATGCGGTGAGGTCAAGTTGTGTTTCAAACTGTAAACTTTCCGTTACAGACAATACAACAACAAATTTACAGACTCGGAAGACTACTTAAACTTTAAACCTTATAAAGCTTTAATTTAATTTTCGTTTTATCTATTTAATGCTTTAGTATAGACGAACTATCAAACTATCGGTGATGGGGACAGCTTAATATTACCCGTTAGTTTTGAAATTGATAAACACTTATAAAGTTTGTATAATTACACGGTACTAATAACTTAATTAATAAACGAGGGTTTGGACCTAAAAGGAAGGGTTAAAACTTTAATAATGTTCGTATTATTTACAGAATCTATTTCGTTAAATTCTTACACGTGTAGATTATATTCGTATAAAATATGAAAAGATTTATTTACTAAACTGTTCTGAAAAAAATGTTGATAAAGAATGAATTCCGAGATTGGACAAAAAGGTACAAAATACGATAGACAACTCTTTAGATAGGTTTTTTTGTGACTTCTTTACGATAAGAGGACTTGGTAGGTATAAAGCTGATAGCCGGATAGCGGGATGTGAGGAGAGAATGGATCTTTTGTGTTAGGTGAAATTTGAATTTGAATACTGAATTGAACACTCTGAATTTATTAGGAAAGTGAAAGTTAGTTAACACAATATTGTGTATAGATTGTGAGAAGAATTGAAATAATTTAAATAAATGAATGGTTATCTGTAATTATTTCGACGCAGTTCATCGCTTAGGAAAGGTTGGTTATGGAATTTCATTGTCAACGTTTTGAAGGGAATGTGATTCGGTGAGTTTTAACAGAACAAGGAAAATTTTATCGATTACTATTAACCCGGCGCCAATGACGCTGGGTCAATATGACCCGAGATGATTTCAAACAGCGATATTTCAAATTAGGCGTACTTTGTGGTTTTGACTGTTCTAGTAGCTGGAGATACAGTATCTCCCCACACACTCCGATCACGAACTCAGTGCCTCGTCGCGAAGGCAAACAGATACACGTGCATGAAGCAAAAACGGGTCAATATGACCCAGCGTCATCGACAGCGTTGTATTTTTGTGACATATTTTTCTTTGTATTTTTTATTTATAGTAATGATTTTCTTGGTTGTTTTTAAGAATTTATCAAAAAGGTTGTTGATATAAAGCCCGGAAAGAATATTACAGATCTTAGATAAATCCGACTCCAATAATGAATGACAAAAAAGTTCTTCAGGTTGATGATCACGTTTCATAATACAGCCAAAGTGGCAGTAGTACAAGATGCAAGCTAGATTGTGATGAAAAGAGCCCATTTCTAAAGAAAAAAGGAGTTTGCATTATTCAGTATCACTGACAGGAACAAGAAACTTGAGTAAATTTGCTTCGTCAATTGCGCAAGAGAATTGCTGATTTCTCGACAGTGGCTCTTGAGAAACCTCCGCAAAGGTATCTAAAACTCATAGAAGATGTCAGGTGTGTCCTTCAAAAAAGGATAAAAATCTAGCTACACTTTATCATGCTTGCAATATATAAATAATTAAAAAAATCGCCCGAAATAATCACTCCTACTACGAAAGTTGCAGTAGCTCCAGGGAGGAAGCTGAAGACGGATTAGTGGAGTTTATAATGAAGTTTGATGTCTCTTTTATTAAAATAGATTTGTTTTATTACGTTTTATAAAGTTTGTTATTACTTATTTTGAATAGTTATTGAAGTTATGTTTTCAAAGTTGATTTTCCATAGTTTCTGACAAAGGACTATAACGATGGATTTAAGAAATATCTTGCATTCTTTTGTTATTTTACCCTCAAAACAATGAGAGAAACTAACAGAAGATCAAACAAAATAAACTGTAAACATCACGTAACTTTAAAGATATGCTAATAATCTTCGGGTCACCATGACCCGGCGTCATAGTTCTCGTAATTATTTTCACCTCATTGGCGCCGGGTTAAGTATTGATATTTAAAAATTCTTTATAGTAATTTGTAAAATCTACTATACAGTGTTAAAGCTACAGCGAAAACTAATTTTAATTTCAAGGCTCATATTATTATGTTTACACATTTCAATGAACCAATATTCTTTTTAATTTATTGTTCGCAGGTTTTCAATGAAATCCAAAAAGAAGAAACAGTATTTACCTATTTTAAATTTATTTATGTCAATTAAGTTGGGTTCATAGAAACTTCATTCGTTAATGTATTATATATAATGTAGTTGATGATCTATTTAAATTTACAATTTGTTCAAGATAGTTGAACAAATTAGACTAGAGAAACGTTAAGTAGTCTTAGTCCACTACTACACTAACACAGAAAAGGTCATTATGGTAGATATAGTGACTATCACAAAGCTTTATCTATTGTGTTATGAGCAGCACAATACATCGCATTCAGATAATCTCCGTTAATGATTAATTTAACTGGCTGCTGAATGCATTGTTTATGGTTTGGTATTCGGTTTGTGTTAATTGATAATGTGTATGTATATTGTGGAAGGGTAGGGGGTTGATTATGTACGGAATATTAGTTGTCAATTGGAAATACGCATTGCAGAATTAATGCGTACAAACCTGTAGACTAATCACGTAAATATTTCTAAAAGTGATTTTTATGTTAGTTGTGTTTTGTTTCAATTTAGTATTTTAGGTATATTCCAGTAGATAAAATATCTCTCACTTCTTACTAACAGAAATTTAAACGCCTAAATGCAGCTACGGACAGCTTTAGGAAAACTTTGGGTGCTGATAACACGTTAGACGGGTTGGTTAATTCTTTAAGTTTTCTTGCTTTCTTCGTCTTACGATCCTGGGTCTTCAAAACAATTACCTAAAGCCAAGCAACTTTTATGTTTGTAATTAATTTGATTTTTATAAAAGTTACTATTAATGATTTGATTGCATGAGATGAGACAGGGTAGATTTTCTTTTTAAAAAAGGAGTTTAATTACAAAGCATTTCTAAGCCACTTCAAAAACGCTGGTATAGAATGCAAAAAGTATACAAACATAATGTCATAACCGCTGTCTCTTTAAAAATGGCTAATACAATAAAACTTTAAAGTTCGAGCTTTATACCTCTTGCATGTCAAAGAATAACATACCAGAGAATTGGAAGCACTCTTTGACAAACGAAACCTATGCAAAGTGAAGAGAATAATCTTCCATATGTACACTCGATACAGATCGTAAATGTGAAGAATGTACTATCGGACCACTATTTATTCTTTGGCATTGGTTGTTTAGAATAGAAAACAGATATTGCATCTTGCTCTTGTAGTTATGAAAAAGCTCTTACATTGATTTTCATTATTATAACTGTTCATTAATATCCCACTGCAGGGACGGGCCTCCTCTCGTGACGGAGGGATACTTGGCCTACTAATACCACGCTGGCCAGACGGATTGGTATAGGGTTTAATTTCAGGTTTTTACGACACCCATGGGATGAGATGGGGTGGTGAAACTTTACCTTTTATAAATTATACTCGAATTCTATACATAGGTGTAGCCAACAATAAAAATATTTAGTTAGGCTTTTATCTAAATTAGGTGGGTATGGTCAGTACCTACAAAATAAATCATGTTATTTCCTGTCTGTGACAACGATCAATTTACAAACGACAATTTCATCATAACAGCCCATTAATGCCCCACTGCAGGGACGGGCCTCCTCCCGTGACGGAGGGATACTTGGCCTACTAATACCACGCTGGCCAAACGGATTGGTATAGGGTTTAATTTCACGTTTTCCTTCTTTTTATTTCGTTAAGTTAATATTCACGAATAGTCCCTTAGTCCGTTTTTACGACACCCATGGGATTAGATGGGGTGGTGACGTATTAAATTTTTACTCCGTCACCACACGGAGATTTACAAACGACAATTTAACTTATATCAAATACAATAAATCCACAATTTTATTATAATTAATTCGCATGAATGACGTCGTAATATTCCGTTTGCAAAATCTCAACCATTTCCTTAGATAAAAACTACCTTTGAAGAAAAGTGGTTTTAGTTTACGTTAATCTTATTCGGTATTGGAACAAGTTAAGGCGAATCCGGTCATGGAAAAAGGATAATTGAGTTTTATGTTAGATAAAAATCTCATTGAATACTGAAAGTGGAACCTTTAAGGCAATCGAGTCTTACTTATTGTATGATGAAGACGAGAATATATTGTGTGCGATGGATAGGTAATGATACTCGACTTTATGTTCAAAGACCGAGAAATTTTAAAACTTTGCTTACTTTGATGTAATATGATTGATTCATATTTTTCGTAGCATGGTAGTTTTCTTGTTGAAATGAGGCTCATTAAATCGCATGAATTATTAGTGATAATCGTGAATTAGGTTTTAGATAGTAATGTGCACAAAAACAGCAATTAAGGAAATAAAACAGCGGGTCTAATGGGCCATAAATGCGTCATTTTTTTTAACAATGAACAATTTTTTTTAAACATTCGTTTTTTATACAATAAATAAGTTTACTTATCTATACATATAATAAAACTGTAGAAAAGTCGTTTTTGTACATTGAAAATAAATCCAAAAAAAATAGCCAGGGTATTAAAAGACAACCAATAGAACCCATTTCCACCATTTTTGGAATTTTTGTCTGTTTGTCTGTTCTGTATATCTGTATGTCTGTATGTCTGTATGTCTGTTTATCTGTAACCTAAAATTTGTTCGGGCATCACGTAAAAAGTACCAAAGAAATAAGATGATTTTTATACACAACGATTGAGCGTAACTTGAAGTTTTATTTAGTTTTTGTTTCATTGAAATCGGTTCCGTCTATTATAAGATATTTGAATTTAACTAATTAATATTAAACAGCGCCATCTTTCAAACTTAGACAGAACTACATCAAGAGTAAAACTGCGTGCAGTATTTATAAATGTAACGTAAAATGTAGATGCCTTTAATACACAACGATTGAGCGTAACTTGAAGTTCCATTTAATTTTTGTTTCATTGCAATCGGTTCAGTCTATCAAAAGTTTATTTAAAGTGCTCAAGAATAAGTAGTTTTAGTTTTATACGTAGTTTATGTTTACAAAGTGAAATATTAAACAGCGCTATCTTAGGAATGTAGACTGGAATATATTTAGAGTTAAGCTGCGTGCAGTATTTTTGAATAAATAAATTATAGACATTTAACATTTTTTTAACCGGCTCGTAGGACCATGAACAAATCCCAAAAAGTACTCGATGGAATTTTATGTAATAAAACTCCAATGGCGAGTTTTTTTTTTTTTTTTGTGAGGACGAGTAGTCGGTCTCAGACGACCATTACTACTTTACGCGGGCTTTGGTGGGGCGGATGGCCCTCAACCATCCAATGGCGTGGCGAGTGAAACAGCTTTTATATTTAACTACAAAACATAGTTATGCTATAAGA
Source organism: Schrankia costaestrigalis (assembly GCA_905475405.1). Lineage (NCBI taxonomy): Eukaryota > Metazoa > Arthropoda > Insecta > Lepidoptera > Erebidae > Schrankia > Schrankia costaestrigalis. Next base: position 7,504,451 of record FR997830.1, read on the forward strand.
CGAACATAAAAATATCTTAACTATATATCAAATAACGCCATCTGTTGGTGGCTTAATTAAACTTATTATGTTAAACAAATATAGAACATTAAACAATAATTTAATGTTTTGTGATTGTATTTCTATATTAATTTATTGTCAGTTATGTATTTTTCAATGTTAATAATCTATATACTATAATAAATAGAATCTAGAAAAAAGACAAAAAGCACGAAACCACAATTTTTAGAATTAATGTCTGTCTGTCTGTCTGTTTGTTACCGCACATCTTTAAAACGAATTGATATAATCTTAAGACCAATACATTGTATTGTAGCCTTTTTTATTAGGCTTAAACTGAGGTATGTTTCATCAAAATCGGATAAGTAATACTCGAGATATCGCTTGATCTCTTTATATTAGAACAGTCCAATACAAATCAGGCGCCATGAAAAATGGATTTGGTTCAATGTTGAATGAATTTAAATTTCGTTTCTTTTGTTCACGAGATGGCGTTACCAGTAGTAATCATACTCAAAAATAAATGAGTTTGTAAATAATCCATAACTATTTTATTATGAAGTGCTATTAATTATAAGTTATTCCTTTTAAATTTTAATAAAATTAACCATGAATCGTATGTGTTATATCAATTATAAGTTATATTAAATCTATACTACGTAATATTATAAAGAGGTAAAGTTTGTGTGTTTGTGTCGTTGTAGGGGGGTAATCTCTGGATCTACAGAAGCGATTTAAAAAATTCTTTCTGTGTTTCATAGTCCATTTATCGGGGAGTGTTATAGGCTATATAGTATCACGCTATGTCTAATAGGAGTAGAACAGTAATGAAATATGTATATAAAAGGGACGCTTAAAAAGGTTTATTTTGCTCCTGCTGCTTAAACGTCTGGAGATATTATTATACTGAAATGATGTATTAGAGAATTGTACCTTTAAAAAAGGTTTACAATTAAGTCAACGATAGCATATATTATATCTATCTTCTAAGGTTGACTCACTACGACCTTTTTTATAATAATCAAATTTGACTTAAAGAAATGCATTGTTTGTAAAGGTATTTTATGTATATGGTATTGACCCTTATCAAAATAAATTACGTTAATCATTATATTTATTTAATTTTAAACAAAATTGACCTTTACAGCAATGAGATCCGACTATTAGTTTGAAAGATATCTCAGTTTTAAAATAATGCGCGAATAACGTAAAATATCTGTCTAACGTGATGTTAGTATAGATGAATTTTCTTAGTATCAACATTTTGGCTGGAGTAAGATTTTAATTTTAAATACCTGTACTATAAATTAATTCTACCTCAAAAAGATCGCTTCATCATAACAGCCCATTAATGTCCCACTGCAGGGACGGGCCTCCTCCCGTGACGGAGGGTTACTTGGCCTACTAATACCACGCTTGCCAGACGGATTGGTATAGGGTTTAATTTCAAGTTTTCCTTCTTTTTATTTCGTAAGGATAGTAGTTACGGTTATTCCCTTAGTCGGTTTTTACGACACCTATGGTTTTTTTTTTGTTTAGGACGAGTAGTTGGTCTCTGACGACCGCTACTACTTTACACGGGCTGTGGTGGGGCGGATGGCACTCAACTAAAAACATCCATGGGATGAGATGGGGTGATGACATATTGTATTCTTACTCCGTCACCACACGGATAGAAAGATCAAGAAGGTCTCTTGGTCGAACTGAATTCGTAGGGCGGAGAACCCTGTTCTGTGGCGTTTGTTGGGAGAGGCATTTTGTCCAGAAGTGAACTGCGATAGGCTAATTGGTTTATTGATTAATACCATGTATTCTTAATCCATCGTTACATGGATAATACTCTATACCTACTAATATTATAAAGAGGTAAAGTTTGTGTCTTTGTAAGTTTGTGAAGTTGTAGGGGGTAATCTCTGGATCTTCAGAACCGATTTTTTTAATTCTTTTTGTGTTAAATAGACCATTTATCGGGGAGTGCCATAGGCTATATTAATAGTATCACGCTATGACTAATAAGAGAGGAGCAGTAATAAAATATTTTTAAAAAAGGGAAGCGTTTTTTTCGCCGCCCAACAAAGTGGGCACGGGTCAGCTAGTTAATACATATAATACAAAGTATTTAAAAACAATACATTTTTTTTTAAATATTTTTGTCCATCAATACATTTTCTCATAGACTTGAATCTGTAAGCTGACATATTTATTTTATCCTGATACATAATATCCTTCTGTGAACGAAGTTGTATATAAGTAAATATTTACAAATAATAAAAACTCTCAAGAGAGTTTCAGCGGAAATATTTAAAGTAACTTGAGTTTTTATCCATCATTAAGTTATAAACAATTCTAAAACAAGTCAAAGTTTATCTCTGAGTTTCCGAAGCCAATATATATTTTTATAAAATTGTAATGAACCAGAGTTTTTCATTTGTAACTGACTTCAAAAAAGGAGGAGGTTCTCAATTCGGTTGTATTTTTTTTTGTTTTTGTTACCTGATTTCTCGAAAACGGCTAAACTGATTTGAATTTTTTTTTATTACAGTTCTCTACCAGTAGAAATCCTGCATGGACTTTTCGACACATTATAGCTGTCAATGGCATGGGCATGCTGGACTAAAACCACACGATTTTCGTTTCAGCTGTCATAATTCTGGGAAGAGAAGAAGATTTAGAAATGATAACTCTTGATTGCTGCGATGAACTGTGATCGTGTTAATGCCGCTGCGATCATAGGCTTCCTTTAAGAAGAGAAAATAGACTCTAGTGATGATTATTAATAGCGCGAAGGCGGTCGCACTAATTGAACATGAAACATTATTTTATAATACTATTAAATTTAAAAGTACATTACATTTTATTTAAAAAAGTATCTACTAAACTCTTAAAAAGATACTGAATGGTATATTAGTAAATTACTTTCGCTATATTAATCATGCACCAGAAGCAATTTATTTTTTATGTTGAAGTCGAGCTTAAAAATATTTATTGCACAGTAAAACTGGGCAACAAAAAATTAAAATACTCCATTCGCCCGAAAACGGTTCGGACATAAAATATCAGTATCGGTGTACGGCTCGTTGGGACTGAATCGTAAACAGGCGGAGTGTCACCACGATAGATCACGGAGCAGCAATCGTGAAGTTACATATTAGGCCCATATGTTAGTACGACGCCGCCGCAGACAAAAAGCAGTCTCACGTACCGTTATGTTAAACTACGAATTGATTTCCTGAACGAGTTTCTTTGAGATAGCTCTGTTTTTAACGCCAGTTTCGCAAACATGTGCGTCCTGCAACATATTGCTTTTTTCATTCGTTTTCTATATCCCTGTGTCATGTTTTCGCTTTGGTAGATGTCGATATTGGGCTTTTTGTCGTATTGTATGACGAATGCCACGCGTTGTTCTATATGTAATAAGAGATAAATTGTTACGGTTAAGTCAGTGTGAAATATGTTAGTTATAAAAATATGTAGTTTATTATTTTAGAGTTTAATGTTATGATTTATTCAATAACAAGAGTGTTTCATACAATTAATGTACAAATATTACTATTATTTACGGAACTTCTAAAAATTTTCAAATAATCTTTGGTAAACATATTATTTACTCCAAATACTACGAGTAATACCATAATAGTGAAATACCGTTAACATAAAAATAAAATAAACATAAATATCAGGTCAATTTAATTTTACAAAGTAAAAAAATGAATTAATTACTTTTATTTCAATGAAACCGCAAGAACGTATTTATCATGATTATCGATACGAATCAAATTAAAACCGTAACACGAAACTCATAATCTCAATGAGAAGTTGGAAGCGGTCACAGAGAGAGAGAGAGCGATAAATCATTGAATGCGAGCCTTATTGACAGGCAACGTTACATTTTGGAGAACTCTTGAAATCAATTTCCTAGTTGAGTTTAAAGAGAAAATCGGATATGGCGGTAGAGGGCGCTGTTGTTGGCTCTCGGTGAAATCGTTTCTCGGCCTTGGCTTCGGCGGCGCTCGGCCGAGTAGGAATCACTACCCTCCAGCTACTCCGACCCTCGGACAACCTGAAAATTAGATTTTAGCTGCAGGTGACACATGCCTCCCCAATACAATCTCGTATGCTTGGAATATCTATTTTCGTTTCCTGCACGTGTAATAGCTTAGAATGTCTATCAATTTAAACGGTGTTTACGTTGTTTACAATTTGGTTTTGATAAAACTATATGCATTACTTACCTACATATAACTACTTTAATGCATTATGTAATTATTATTATTCTTAGTTGCTGTCAAGAAAATATAAGAAAGTGCTTGTTTTACGTCTAAAAGTCTTACTAAAATTAAGGCAAAAATGACCAAAATTAGGAATTGTAATTGATGAACGATAAATAAATCAGATAATTTTTTGTAAAAATCTTTAATATAATAAATTCTTAATTAAATTTTTGATAGAATGTATTTTTGTAATGCCTTAGTTTAAGTAAGACGTTTAACTCGTAAAACAAAGGGTAAACCAGTACCTCCGTAAAGTTTAACTTCAAGAACATCAGATTGAGCGCTCGGCAGCTTAACGCCGTGTTAAGTGTCGCCCATAAACAAGGGTCCCTCAACATGTCACTTTCTACAAATGGACTCTTTATGTCCCTGTCCAATAGAAATTTACTTGATTTTTTTTCAAAGTTTGGGTTTGGTCTGCAGTTAGTTTGGATAGTGCTGTAATTGGTTGACCTGTGCTGGTTGTTTTCTTGTGAACATATAAATATTGTTTCATTCTGTTTCAAATATTGTTTTAAAATCCAATTAAATCTTCATGCAAAAAAAAGTAAATAAAAAAAATATAAATGATACAGAACGTAAAACGGATAGTAAGTATGAGTATCTATACTTTAATATTATAAATGCGAAAGTAACTCTGTCTGTCTGTCTGTCTGTCTGTCTGTCTGTCTGTCTGTCCGTCTGTCTGTCTGTCTGTCTGTCTGTCTGTTACTCTTTCACGCCTAAACGGCTGAACGGATTTCGATGAAATTTGGTACAGACAATCTTTAGACCCTGAGAAAGAACATAGGCTACTTTTTATTAGCAATCATATTATTTTTTGATTTCATAGAATTTTGGCGGGATAGCTGTGTCACGTGACCTGTGACGTCATAGGTCACGTGACCTGTGACGTCATAGGTCACGTGACCCGTGACGTCATAGAATTTTGACAGATGAGTCGTGACGTCACAGAATTTTGGCGGGAAAATATTTTTTGACAGTTGAGTCGTGACGTCATTGAATTTTTGACAGATGAGTCGTGACGTCACAGAATTTTTGACAGATGATTTGTGACGTCATATTATTTTGGCGGGAAAATATTTTATACCTCTGTCACTTTTGACAGCTGTCAATTTTTGACAGATAGGCGTGACGTCATAGAATTTTTGACAGATGAGTCGTGACGTCACAGAATTTTGGCAGGAAAATATATTTTGACAGCTAAGTCGTGACGTCATTGAATTTTGGCGGGAAAAATAGTATTTAAACAGCTGAATCCTGACGTTATCACAATTTGGCGGGAAAATAAATAGGTTTGTACAGGACCATCGGTGCGCGAGTCAGACTCGCACTTGACCGGTTTTTTAGCTGTGGGTCTGATATATCTAGAGAGCTTAAATTCGTAATTGTCAACTTATTTCATCATAACAGCCCATTAATGTCCCACTACAGGGACGGGCCTCCTTCCTTGACGGAGGGATACTTGGCCTACTAATACCACGCTTGCAGACGGATTGGTATAGGGTTTAATTTCAAGTTTTCCTTCTTTTTATTTAGTGAAGATAATATTCACCTTATTTGTTAGGCACTAAAGTGACACACCTTTGCTTATCCTATCCTACTAATATTATAAATGCAAGTTTGTGAGGATGGATGGGTGTTTGTTACCCTTTCATGCTAAAACAACTAAATGGATTTTGATGAAATTTGGAATATAGGTAGTTTAAGGTGTAAAATAACAATTAAGCGGGTAATACCGCGGGCATCAGCTAGTAGTAAATAAAATAAGAAAAGGTCGGAAAAATTATACTCGTAAGTCGGTCAAAAAGTACCTATGTTTTAGAAAAAACATGATATCCAAATAAGTTTTATGAATCAAAAAATGAAAATAATCTGGTTGATGCATGAACCTATAGCAAAATTACTCCATCCACATGCAAAAACTGGAACAATGAAAAGGATTTTCAAAGTTCACTGCACTGAACAAATCCAAACAACATAGTTTGTTTTGGTCGGTGTGATAGTTTTTGATATATGGACTGGATAAAAAATGCATAATAGACAAATGTTTGTACGTTCTAGTTGGTAGAGTGGAACTGAACGAAGTTCATGATAAAATCCGCTGCAGTTTGTTAAAAGTTGTGGCGCGTGGACGGCGTGTCAAGAAGTGCTGACAGCATGCCGCGGCGCACTCATGCTGCGATGTTTCCGTACTCCATATCCCACACATTTTTTCTTGTATCAGCACCGAGTGGTTTGCAATTCAACGCTCGTTTTTCGTTTACTTCCCTTCAACGTTCGCATTGTTTGCAATCGGACAGACGCTGCTTTGTAACGTATGTGTTCCGTGAGCGGATTTTTTCCATTTGGTTAATGCTTTGTTGGATACGATTTTGCACGCTAACTTCGGAATAAACGAGCTTGCAGTTTAAGTGAAAGAACTGAAATTGGGGCTATTCATAAAGAAAATTAACGTATAAGTGGTTAAGCTCAGCTATCATTCAAAATAAGTGAGCTCCATAAAACTCGTTTAATACTTTATTTCAGCTTAAACTTCCGTACCGTTTAAATTATTTGTCCGTCGAGGCTGGAGCCATTCCAAATTAAATTATACGCAGAAAATTTTCGGTCACATTGCAAAATTCATTATGATTCGTGTTCTGGGCGATACGTTTAGTAGAGTCGTTTTTACTTATTTCCTTGCCAAGTTGTCCGCTGTAAAGCAAGTGAACCATTTATATTGAATTCCGGGTGACAACTTGAATTCCTGTAATAACAGTTTGCTTGTTTGGGACAATTTTACTAATCTGTTAATAATTTGTGACACCAAAATCGTGTCTATTGTTAACTGAACATAAATGTGAATATAACTAAGCCTTACAAAAGATGGCCTTTTAAACACCCGTTTACAATTTCATGTTCAAGTTTTCCTTTCACTGTAATCGTTTTACATCTTTCAGCAAGTAATTATGCAAAACAAGAACGATTTATTAAGTTGCGTAAATATGCTTCAAGTTTTTGGATTAACCTTAAACTCTGAATCATTTTTGATTCTTTGAGTTTCAAATTATTTAGTATTCTTAATTTCATTGTTATTCAGATTACTAAAGTTTCAAGTTTATAATAAATTCATAGCTTTTATAAAAATATACTTAGTACTTTCTTTATTAAAAAATATAATTGTAATTATAAAACTATTCATATTCAAAGTAATCATGAAACAACGAATATAATATTATGGTGTTTTACATATACGATTAACGAAGGTGCAATTAGCATTTGCAGCATAATACATAATAATCCATGTACTTAATTATTTTAATCATGTTTTGATTTCAATGTGTTTATAAAATATCAAAGCAAACATTGTGGTCACTCCAAAATTAACAGGTACTTTTAATAAGGTTTTTGTCAAAACATGTTTTTTTTATCTAACAAAAGGGTTAGCAAACAAACGTAAGTCTCACTGATATTAAATGTTGGTAAATTGTATTTTCGGCTATTACCAATTTAGATGTACTATACCCCTTCCAGCGTAAGTTTAGCTTTTTGACAGTTCATGCCCATGAAGTTTCGTAATACTTACGCTTATTTTTCGAACAAATAATATTGTATTTTCATGGACGTACCCATGTTTTTTTCAGTTACCATGGTTACTTAGTGATGGACACTCATAACGATTACCACCATTATCAAAGAAATTACAAATAATCGGTAGAAATAAATGCTATGAATAAACCTGAACTCTTCTTATTACGTTTATAAAATGTTTAAACCCGCGAATGTTTCACGATAAATTATGTATTTTAAATAATACCTAAGCTTACTATAATTTTAATTTAATTTTTTTTTTTTTTTTTTTTAGCCGATGGATGAGGGAGGCACAAGACCGCGCCGAGTGTAAACTTTTGGAGGAGGCCTATGTTCAGCAGTGGACGTCCATAGGCTGATATGGACTATAACTTTATCATTTTAAGCTATAGCTTTATTCTCTTAACATAGATAAAAACAGAAACAATAATAAAATGATAATGTAAGTTGATGTAAGGATCCAAATGTGTAAAATAAAGTAATTTGAAAAATCGAAAAATCGCGAATTCGCTTATAATCGAATGGCATTACATTCGAGATACTGGTGAACATCACTAACATCAAGCTGTCAAATGTTGTTAAATATAGTGGAAAGGGTATAAGTACCTATTCCTTGCCTTCGTTAAAATTTGCACCTCCAATAACCGCTTATTAATTGCCAATTGTGCATAAATTAGGTAAAGGCTAGGTGAAATTAAACTGTAAATCATGAACAGATGGCTCGCTACGGTCGAGATAGCTATCGATGTCTATAAGTACGTTGGGATGGCTACGAACATTTCATAAACAAAGTTGCGATACTTTTTAGTTTGACCTATTTGGTATTAATTTATTGTAGGGATAGTGTGGTGATGGAGTAAGAATACAATATGTCACCACCCCACATCATTTCATTGGTGAAGTAAAAACCGACTAAGGGATTATCCAGGGATTATGATGAAGGGACTATCCATGAATATTATTCTTACAAAATAAAAAGAAGGAAAACTTGAAATTAAACCCTAATCCAACCCGTCTGGCCAGCGTGGTATTAGAAGGCCAAGTAGCCTTCCGTCATGGGAGGAGGCCTATCCCGGCAGTGGAATATAAATGAGGATGACTGCAATAAAATTAATCTACAACATAAATTTTTACAGAATGTAAAGATGAAACGATCGTATCAGAATATTCAAACGAGAACTAATTGCTCACATTGATTAAAATCTGTCTCATGCAAACGTGCTTGTGGCAATAGTCTATTTTATTTATATTAAAAGTGCATTTATGTCCCACTGCAGGGATGAACCTCTTCTAAGCATGGAATAATAATTATTATCACATTGGGCAGAATAGTGTCCCTTTAAAAGTATAGTTGTTTTAATTAAAATGATATAGACTACATTTTCAATAACTGCAAGTTACTATTTCTCTTTACAAGGAAACTTTAATAGAGTTTCAAAGTTTCATTAAAACAAGTGATTGCCATTACGAACAAATTTCCTGAAGACAATTTTCAGAAATTAATACTAATAGCAATCACAACGATGATTACTAATTGAAGACACCCATTAAACTTTGAACAAAGTACGTACTCGTATTCAAAGACAATAGCAAACTTATTTGTACCTAAAACAGAAAACAAGATCCGGCAACAACTTGACACTTCCAAATAGATGGCAAGAGAAACATTCTTTTTAAAATATGAACGAAAGTTGAATGAATTTCAGCGACAGTTTTCGGCTTGGTCGCGTCGAAACTAGAGAGATACAACTGCTAAATTGAATCACGTATTAGGTTTAAAAGTTAAGCGGTTACGTTTCCTTTCCTAACCACTTTTTATGTAAGCTCTACGTGATTTCTTTGAAAAAGCACTCACTTTTGTTTCCGATATCTTTTTCTCTTCGTGATTAATACTTTTCTTGTTAACTTAGATGGTTTTTCCGCCGTTTTGCAGTAAAACGGACGAACGAAAAGCTTATTTCCTCGCAACGTCGGCATTTGTGTAAACATAGCGTTCTATAAATGTTTGAGCTAATTAACTTTGCATGTTTACTTAATCCAACCTACATAAATAGGGTTAAATAAAATAAGTCTTTTATTGCATGCCATTAAACCGAGTTTTCCTTGTTATCTCAAAACACAACAATTTAATTAAATTATAAAAAAAAGTTTTATTTTGAGCTATTTAATTAAGTACAACCTTTTAAGTACAGACTTTTTATTTTGTTTTCCGAATATGGGTTTTACGTTTCTTTTACAACTCTGATGATTTTTATTTGATAAATTGTAATAAAGCTTTATAAAATATTATTTAAAGTAATTGTAATGACCATTGACCAAGACTTTGTCTAATGGTGGAAATTATTGTGTACTATTATTATGTTTCAATATTTTGTATGGCGTCAAGTATAGCAAAACAAGAAATGGTGCAAACAAAGGATACAATTTCAACATTGCCATTGCCATCTATTACCACGTGGTTCTTCTACTCGAATACAGGGATACGATGGAAAAAATCGGCATAAGAAATGAGTCGCTAAACTTCTTCTGTTCTAGTCAATTAGTATTAAAAGATAAAGTGAAATAATAAAAAAGCAACAAATATTAAATTAAAATAGATTTTATTTTCTCGTACCACTAATTCAATGGCAAATTAAATTGTTTTTTTTATCTATCCAATCGTTAAATTTTAATGTTTCATTTACTATGAAGAAAATATGTTACTGCAATGCAAACATATTTGTACTGCCACAATGAATATGCCATATGATAATATTAATACATATTTCTAATGCCAACAATTCATTAATATTGCAGTAGATTATTATCCGGTATGATGAAATTTATCTGTTGCAAAACAATCTGTGACCGCAGCTGGGACCGGTTCGCGAGCGCTGCGGTCGATTGTTTGTGGTATATCGACTATCTCATTTCGCGTATACGCCAATTTAGGCAGTCCAAAAATGTAAATCATTTTCATCAGTAATATTTTAAATTTGATTCTGTTATTTATTTTTGTTTGATAGAAATGATAAGACTCATTGATATTGGAATTTTGGGCAGGAACAAGGATTATACTTTTTGAACATGATATGACAATGATTATGTCCTCAGCCGGTAGCAATGGTTAGTTTAACTATAAGGATATGCACATGATAAATATTTTAGAATTTACACTTACTATCTGATCCTTATTTTCATCTCTCAGGTTTACAAAAGGTAAAATGGTTTTCTAAGAAATCTGAGCTAGGGATAGTAATGCCCGGCTATGTGCCCAGTGAAAACAATGTTGTTTACTTTGAAGAAGAGATATTACAAAACAATGAGTGTTATAGAAAGTGTACTGCTCTATTAATGAATCATAAAGAATTTATTAGTTCTTTCTTCAATCATTACTTTAAAAGAACCAAATTGTTTGTAATTTTCATACTTAAATCCCATTTACTTCTAATTACAATAGTAATAAATATTAAGTAAATAAATATTCCTCACACATTCACACAACGCCATCCATTATCGTTCCAAACTATGCAGAGTTGCTAATGAGCGGGAATCGAATCCGGGACATCTGAGTAGCAGTCATGTTATATAACCACTACGGCATAGAGGTCGTCCATTACCTACCTATTACATACCCCATTACATATCTATTATAGGCCATGAGAGATTTGTAAATAATAAATACTACCTACCTCAAGCTGCATATATTTACGCCAAAGAAATTTGTTAGCATTTCACACAGCTTGTAAGTTACACGCCAACGTATTGTAGCCAATCTGTTGCAGGCTTTCGTAGCGTTTATGTCATACATGAGTAGATCCATAAACTAATTTAATAAGCCATTAAAGCTATCTGGACCAGGAGTAGCCATGTTGATTTATAGCAATATGAGAACATTAAAAACGCATTACGAAAACATGACTTTTAGGCGGAAAATTTAACAGAGCCATATATAACGTGGAACGGATGTTGTGTATTTGGCGGATATTTAAAAAAATATAATTAACAGCGTCGAGATTGTTTTTATACTTCGTTTACAAGGTAAGTATTAACTGTTTTAAAGTGCAGCGAAGGTAAGTTTTTATAATTAAAGGTATTTTTTTTATTTTTAAATCAAGCCATGTCAATTGATAATAGTACTATTTATCTTACAAATCGACACCAACAATTTATACTACGCTAACTCGAATTTTGGAAAAATTCGTTTTTTACGCTAAAGTGCTTAAAATGTGCTATTTTATTTGTAATAAAAAAATCATGAAGTAATATACAAAAATAACGAAGTTACAAATTTTATACAACGCTAAGTACAGGTAATTTTTAGAATCGCTCGATTTAGTTTACGCTAACTTCACATGTCGCATTATAAGATGGAAGTGCGCGGTTTAAAACACTTTATTAGTATAATGCTAATTAATAGAGCTATTGTTACAAATTAGTCTAAATATTAATAGTGTTAGTGTATTTTTACAAAAATGACCCGAAAACGAGCTAAATATTTAGTGAAATTTACCAAAAAAGTAAAATATTCATTAAGGAGTGTTGATAAAAAGGATGAGATTCCACTTTATACTGCTAAAAGAGCTAAGTTTAATGTGCTATTAAATATAATATTTATTTTAAAGTATAATAAAATATGGTTTATAGAATTTGCTATATTATTTTGTAAGTTTTAGCCGCTTTGCTTAAAGTTCGTATAACACTACGAAAATTTTACTTAGCGTAATGTAGCCCGATCGGATTTCGTTCTTCGATTGGCTATGCACTAGTTAGCGACTGTATGTTTTATATTATTTCTTGTATACCTAAAACTATGTTAAATACTTTATAGACAGCATATTTGACATTTTTAAATGTAGGCTTAGGTTTAAATGAATGCATAATATATTTTAAAGAAAGTAATGTAAAGCAATAAAAATCACACTTGCTTAGTACTGTGACCGCCCGTAATACACTACGCTGACTACTAGTTAGACGTGTGTAGTGCTAACTTGCACTAAATTAAAAAATATACACAATTATGGAAAAATTTAAATATGAAATAACTATAAATAAATCAAATATTAATCATACAAAATTTCAAATCAATATCCTTATTAATATAAAAGTTATCGCGTTTTTCCCTTTAAACGCGTCTACTGTAAAGCTCACTTTTATGAGTTAGCTTAGTATAAATTGTTGGTGTCAAAAATAACAAAACAGAAAACACTTTTTATTAAATGATTAATGATTTCGAAAAATGCAATACTTAATAACCTGTGTAATGTGTAGACAAGATGTTATATTAATGTAAAGCCATGTGTCATCTTCTTCATATAACATAGTTCACCTTAAAACTGTTGTAAAATACAGCTAAGGGACTGCTTCTTAAGTTATCTAAAATACATGTCCAACAAACATTGTAGTTGAACATTTCCCAAACACGTAAAATGTCACAAAGGCACAAATTAATAAAATGCACACATAATACTCTTTGATACTCAAACCGATCTCTCTAACAAGTTTAATTAATAATGTTTCAAACTAAACCAGAGACACAACTTGTTAAAATATTACGTGAGTTAATACGCAAGTTTGTCATGGCTTTGTAGTGTATTTACCTGATGTTCATATAAAGTGTTACGTAAGCGATCGTATAATGGACCTCTGTGGAACTTTAGGGCCTTATTTAAGCTGTGTTACTATCAATTACTTATCTGTAATAGATGGTTAAATAGTTCTTATTGTGGAAGCGGGCGTATTCAAGACTGATATCCAACAGTGTTGTGGATTATAAGCGCACGCCCTATTCACGTAGTATTACTGTCAAAGCATTCAATAATGTACTTACCACTGCAGTAAATAGATCTTCAAGGGGCGAAGGTCTTGGCTGATTGTACTACGACATAGAGAACATCTGCTAATTAGTAGTATATCAATTCAATGACACAGTATGGCGACACCCGGTGTATAGCCCGTCACAATATAACAAGCCTAATTTAACAGGTCTTCGAAAAAAAACTCTACAAAAATTCAACAAATATTTCTGTATTATTTCGTCTTTTATTCTTATCATAACTTTTAAGATTTTTAAAAATGCTTTAAATCAGTTAGCTTGCGACCGCGCCAAGTGTAAGATAAGCTGAATCGTCAAGCTAAATAAAGGTAACAATGCAACTTAATCTCCTGTCTACTTAATGTTTATTACCTATTCGTATTTGAATCATTGCCTGTTTAAAACTATTTTTTAAAACGATTAAGTAAAGTAAAGAGTAAACTATTAAAAAGTATTTACTTACTATTAGGTAAAGTACTCACACGAATACTGTAGTAAACACTTAACTTTCGTCATAGACGCTAATGTACATAAATATCCAAGTGATATTGAAGTGTGTCTACAGTTATCGTAGCTGTTGAACATATAAACTCCTTTGATCTCAAATCGAGGCCTAGGTTGACAAGAGGGTGTGATATTATTTGGTAGTTGGTGTATATTCGATATTCACGATTCAGTTCATCGTTTCAATTAAATGATCAAACAAGATCTACTTTTCGTAATGATAATGTGAAATGGTTCAATTTTAATCAAAGTTTAAACATATATATAATTGATTTTCCAATATAGTTAGTTAAGCGATAACTTCTTTGTTTTTGCTAAGACACTTTGTGTAATTATTTTATAAGTAACAAGTTTTTTTAAAGTACTTAAGTCATATATTTTTTATATCGTGTGGTGACGGAGTAAAAATACAATATGTCACCACCCCATCTCACCCCATGGGTATCGTAAAAACCGACTAAGGGACTATTCGTGAATATTATCTTTACGAAATGGAAAACTTGAAATTAAACCCTATACCAATCCGTCTGGGCAGCGTGGTATTAGTAGGCCAAGTATCCCTCCATAACGGGAAGAGGCCCGTCCCTGCGGTGGGATATCAATGGGCTATGAGGATTAAACCATTTATTTTAAATAACCTCTACTTTATCTCAATGCCATGTTCGATTAAATTACAACTCGTGTTATTTATTTGTGGTATTGAGCTCCTTAAAGTTGAATTTGAAAAAAGAGATAGGGGTAAACGTTTGTGGTTAACGGGACTTATAAGCTTAGTGTATTTGGTCTTTGAACAAATACTGTAGTAGTTGATAGAATGTGTTTCTTGTTCTTATAACATTATAGAGATTAGAAAGTTTCCAACACGAGTATCATTCGATTACTCAACGGGAAGACTCATAATTGTCTAGATATAAGATTTACAGAAATAAACAGTTTTTTATTTATATTTTAGTTATTTCAGTCATGTCATTTATTATTGACTTTATTTAGAATTCGGGACCGACTAAGGGACTACCTGTGAATATTATCTCTTCGAAATAAAAAGACGGAAAACTTGAAATTAAACCCTATACCAATCTGTCTGTCCAGCGTGGTATTAGTAGGCCAAGTATACCTCCGTCACGGGAGGAGGCCCGTCCCTGCAGTGGGAAATTAATGGGCTGTTATAATGGTGATACATAAGCTGTCCAAAATACTGCTTTAAATTAGTCACCTGAAACAAAATGTAAAACAAGTCAAAATAATTATGAAACCACACTAAAGGCTACACTTAGAATATCGAGAACCTTTTGATGTATGTATCAACTAAACCACCGTTCAAATTCAAAGAAGGTCGTTATTAGGGTGCTGTGTGTTAGTACACCTATATTGCTATTACTCGCAATTTCTGTTCTCAAATTCTATTTACTAAACCTCAGGGCTTGAAATGTAGGTACTGCTAAATTTAAGGGATCTCTGACTGCGGTTTACATAGGTACGTACATAATTTTAAGTTATAAGCATTTTTTGTGTTGTACTACAACTCAATATAAATCCATTACAACTTTAAAATTACATGTTAATTAACTATAAAACTTTTCTCCGTGTGATGATGGAGTAAAAATACAATATGTCACCACCCCATCTCACCCCATGGGTATCGTAAAAACCGACTAAGGGACTATTCGTGAATATTATCTTTACGAAATGGAAAACTTGAAATTAAACCCTATACCAATCCGTCTGGGCAGCGTGGTATTAGTAGGCCAAGTATCCCTCCATCACGGGAAGAGGCCCGTCCCTGCGGTGGGATATCAATGGGCTATGAGGATTAAACCATTTATTTTAAATAACCTCTACTTTATCTCAATGCCATGTTCGATTAAATTACAACTCGTGTTATTTATTTGTGGTATTGAGCTCCTTAAAGTTGAATTTGAAAAAAGAGATAGGGGTAAACGTTTGTGGTTAACGGGACTTATAAGCTTAGTGTAGTTGGTCTTTGAACAAATACTGTAGTAGTTGATAGAATGTGTTTCTTGTTCTTATAACATTATAGAGATTAGAAAGTTTCCAACACGAGTATCATTCGATTACTCAACGGGAAGACTCATAATTGTCTAGATATAAGATTTACAGAAATAAACAGTTTTTTATTTATATTTTAGTTATTTCAGTCATGTCATTTATTATTGACTTTATTTAGAATTCGGGACCGACTAAGGGACTACCTGTGAATATTATCTCTTCGAAATAAAAAGACGGAAAACTTGAAATTAAACCCTATACCAATCCGTCTGTCCAGCGTGGTATTAGTAGGCCAAGTATACCTCCGTCACGGGAGGAGGCCCGTCCCTGCAGTGGGAAATTAATGGGCTGTTATAATGGTGATACATAAGCTGTCCAAAATACTGCTTTAAATTAGTCACCTGAAACAAAATGTAAAACAAGTCAAAATAATTATGAAACCACACTAAAGGCTACACTTAGAATATCGATAACCTTTTGATGTATGTATCAACTAAACCACCGTTCAAATTCAAAGAAGGTCGTTATTAGGGTGCTGTGTGTTAGTACACCTATATTGCTGTTACTCACAATTTCTGTTCTCAAATTCTATTTACTAAACCTCAGGCCTTGTAATGTGGGTACTTGCTAAATTTAAGGGATCTCTGTCTGCGGTTTACATAGGTACGTACATAATTTTAAGTTACAAGCATTTTTTGTGTTGTACTACAACTCAATATAAATCCATTACAACTTTAAAATTACATGTTAATTAACTATAAAACTTTTCTCCGTGTGATGATGGAGTAAAAATACAATATGTCACCACCCCATCTCACCCCATGGGTATCGTAAAAACCGACTAAGGGACTATTCGTGAATATTATCTTTACGAAATGGAAAACTTGAAATTAAACCCTATACCAATCCGTCTGGGCAGCGTGGTATTAGTAGGCCAAGTATCCCTCCATCACGGGAAGAGGCCCGTCCCTGCGGTGGGATATCAATGGGCTATGAGGATTAAACCATTTATTTTAAATAACCTCTACTTTATCTCAATGCCATGTTCGATTAAATTACAACTCGTGTTTTTATTTGTGGTATTGAGCTCCTTAAAGTTGAATTTGAAAAAAGAGATAGGGGTAAAAGTTTGTGGTTAACGGGACTTATAAGCTTAGTGTAGTTGGTCTTTGAACAAATACTGTAGTAGTTGATAGAATGACGTGTTTCTTGTTCTTACAACATTATAGAGATTAGAAAGTTTCCAACACGAGTATCATTCGATTACTCAACGGGAAGACTCATAATTCGACACCAGAAGTATCAATTAACGTAAGGGACAAAACACGACTTTTCAGGAGAGCCAAAAAACCATTCCGATTTTACAAATTCTTCTGTAACTTTTTATTAGTTGCCCTAATCTTAAAAGTGTCTAGGACAAAGTTTCTTATAATTTTCTCTTCTTTATAACTATAAATAAAATATTTACGTAAACTTACGCGTTTAGAAAATAGCATGTCCCTTACATTAAAAAAAGTTGGTTAGTTCCTGCTAGTTGTCCTTTAAGGCACTCAAGCTTTCAATGTAAACTATCCCATATTAAAGTAAGCACCAAGTTTAATAGGAAACTATAACACAAATCTACTGTAAAGGACATAAACTACTATGAACTGGATGAAATATGATGTATGATAAACTATTAAGAGCCATTATCATGTAATTTTGGACCTGATATCTTTATTATTAAGTCTATTAGTAAAAATATACTTAAACTTACAATATCTTTAGATAAATTTTTGAAATTTTGGAGAAAATTCGGACTGGTCGAACAGTAAATACGACTGTGGTAAATGCAGTTAGGCAGTTCCTAGAGATAGGATATTATGAACGGAGACCAGGTCACAGTCGTAAGCTGTGTAATTTGACTTGGCATAACCGTTTTATCGTCAGAAATGTCCTCAGGGACAGGTTCATTACAGCAATTCAAGCACGTAACTAACTTCTAGAAGTTAAAAATGTGTGTGGGGGTATACGTACGATCAGAAGAAGGTTAAGCTTTTAAAACTGCTAGAGGACCACAGTTTCTTATTTCTCTCGTGGGTACAGGCAATGGACAATATATATAAGGCCTTTTCGTCTATTGCACACGATTTATGAGGTGGTCTGCGTCTGTGATACATCGCTTTTGATGACTGTACAGACCGATACCACAGGCTTGACAAAAGAAGTAACTGGACATTAGTGTCGAACCATGTTCATGACGTTTCTGTCTCTTGTCAGCAAGCACTCCAATCTAGGCTTCATTACAAAATTTGCGACCCTCTCCGACACGTTTGCGCCACTCGGGACGTTTTTCCGCGAGCTTCTCCCAGTCACGGTGGTCGATTTTAAATGCTGCCATGTCTAGCTTGGTGCAGTCTTTGAAACGAAGCAGCGGCCTCCCAACATCTCTTCTTTCCATTCCATCAGGTTCCATCCTATGCACGCACATTCCCTAGCCAACGCAGACGTCTCTATTTAAGAAGCACTGTCAGACTATGCAGCTGTGCGATTTCTAGAACCTTCTCGTTTGTCATCTTGTCCTGCCATGCTAAGACCAAGATCTTTCGTAAGCATGTAACATAAGTTAAGACGACGGCAACGTTCTTGTTTTGCATACGATGTCCAGGTTTCAGCTCCGTACAAGAGTATGCTTAAGATGGAAGCCTGAAAGACAACCATCTTGGTCTTAGTAGTAAGGTGCTTATTGTACCATACCCTTGTACCTCGCTTCCCGAACATGGTTACCGCCTTACCAATACGGATATCGATCCGTCGAGAGCATTCGAAAAATGTGGTGTTTACAGACAAATATCGGATATCATTAAGTTATCGTCAAGGTCGTCAGAGTTCTTACAGGCACAAAAATAAAAGGTTTACCCCATGTGCCCCTTGAAACTGTGGTGTGCCAAGGTGGTTCAACAATGTTTTGGGTGGCATCATTTACGGGGCTCGTACTTAGACTTGGTTATTTTTTAAAGTGGTGGTGTAAACGCAGAAAAATATGTTGCCAATTGCACCATTTATTGGGGAATAATTTCTGTTAATCCATGATAGTGCCCGGCCACACATCCCTAACAATCACAACTGAATACATGAATAAGGGTGTGATTCGAAAATTACTATGGCCTCCTTGAAGTTTAGACTTAAATCTTATGGAACATGTCTAGGACAATTAACTAAATGTTACAGTTTTAATGGCAGTTTCTCATTTTGTTGATTTTTAAGAAATTTTGTTCATTAAATGTTTTTATTTTTTTTTAATTCATACTTGTAATTAAGTAAAATATTTAATAATACTGAAAAATACTGTGTAATGTACATTTTTTCGAAATTTTAGACATAATTAAAGGTGGGCCCCTAAATGTATATTAAGGTAAGCGACAAATTATAGTAAAGTTATGTATTGTGTTTTAACGTAAAGGTCATATTGTGAGAATTGTACAAAACTTTTGTTTAATGTAAGGGACTGAATTGCATTTCAGAACTATTTACATTATTTTTCTAACACGTAAAAATATTTACGTCCGTTAAATTATTTTTTTGGTATAAAAATCAGTCTAGACCTTCGAAAACGTGTACTGTAAGGGTCATTTTTTTAACGATAGAGAAATTTCAAGTATGCCAAACGATAGAGCGTGAAATTCCGAATCCAACGGTATATATAACTCATTTTGGCCAAAATGTCCCTTACGTTAATTGATACTTCTGGTGTCGAATTGTCTAGATATAAGATTTACAGAAAAAAACAGTTTTTTATTTATATTTTAGTTATTTCAGTCATGTCATTTATTATTGACTTTATTTAGAATTCCGCGTGAGAACTACAACAAACTAGTGTTATTTGCAGTGTTATGAGAAACCACAAAACGGGCTTTGCCATCAGACGGATTTGGTGTCTGTTTACCAGAAGGCACAAAGCGTCTTCCAGTAATAAAAGTTAAGGAAAATAGTATAAATATAAATAAGTTATAAGTTCCTTGTAGAAGAAGCGCGATTGAAAGTCAAGCAGATCGAATGTTATATTTTGTGGAAAATAAAGAAATAAATAAATAATTTTGACGACCTCTTTGGCGTAGTGGTTATATAACATGACTGCCACGCAGAGGTCTCGGTTTCGATTCCCGCTCAATGCAATTCTTTGTGTAGATGAACATGATGGTTTGCATTGGTCTGAGTGTTTCTATGTACCTATAATATGTACCTATGTATTTATAAAAAAAAGTATTTAAGTATGTTTATCAGTTGTCTAGTACCCATAGTACAAGCTCTGCTTAGTTTGGGACTAGGTGGCGCTGTGTGAATGTGTGAGAATTATATTTATTTATTTAATAGATAAAACTAATCTTAGATTTTAGTTTAGTCTGTAGAATCAGTCGTTCTTTTAATAGGCACATCATGCTTTAGAGCTTCCGAATTTATTTCCTTTTCAGTAAAAAATACGACCCCTTGCATTGGGGAATAATATACATTTGTTAGAAGGGGCTTTTAAACATTTTAATTTAGGACTAATTTATTGTTCCGGTGGTAGCCTATTTCGGTTGCGTGTACGTGTAGAGTTTTACATCAGGCATGGTGATTTAAGGCAATAATAAATGATCAAAGGTTCACTTCTGTTCAAAGAAATAAACAGTCCAATATTAAAAAGGCCGTTTTAAGAAATAAAAAAGTGAACCTTGACAACTTACTGAAACTATTAAATTGTGCAAGGGTGATGATACATCCGTGTGGTGATGGAGTAAGAATACAATATGTCACCACCCCTTCTCATCCCATGGGTGTCGTAAAACCGACTAAGGGACTACCTGTGAATATTATCTCTTCGAAATAAAAAGACGGAAAACTTGAAATTAAACCCTATACCAATCCGTCTGTCCAGCGTGGTATTAGTAGGCCAAGTATACCTCTGTCACGGGAGGAGGCCCGTCCCTGCAGTGGGAAATTAATGGGCTGTTATAATGGTGATACATAAGCTGTCCAAAATACTGCTTTAAATTAGTCACCTGAAACAAAATGTAAAACAAGTCAAAATAATTATGAAACCACACTAAAGGCTACACTTAGAATATCGAGAACCTTTTGATGTATGTATCAACTAAACCACCGTTCAAATTCAAAGAAGGTCGTTATTAGGGTGCTGTGTGTTAGTACACCTATATTGCTGTTACTCACAATTTCTGTTCTCAAATTCTATTTACTAAACCTCAGGCCTTGTAATGTAGGTACTGCTAAATTTAAGGGATCTCTGTCTGCGGTTTACATAGGTACGTACATAATTTTAAGTTACAAGCATTTTTTGTGTTGTACTACAACTCAATATAAATCCATTACAACTTTAAAATTACATGTTAATTAACTATAAAACTTTTCTCCGTGTGATGATGGAGTAAGAATACAATATGTCACCACCCCATCTCATCCCATGGGTGTCGTACAAACCGACTAAGGGACTATCCGTGAATAAATTATCTTTACGAAATAAAAAGAAGGAAAACTTGAAATTACCAATCCGTAAACCCTATACCAATCCGTCTGGCCTGCGTGGTATTAGTAGGTCAAGTATCCCTTCGTCACGGGAGGAGGCCGGCCTTGCAGTGAGACATTAATCGGCTGTTATGATAAAACTTTTGACTTATTGAAAACAAATTCATTGGAAAAAAGGTACCATACCAGAAAGTAAACTAAAGCTTGTTTCTGCGAAGGTACTCAATTAAAAACATCTAAACAACAATGTACCGATTAAAATATTTGCATTAGTACGTACAATCCGACTGAATTTTATACTTCAGTAATAATAAGTATCATTTAGTTTAATAAGACATCACACACAACCGCCTCAGAATTCCGAGAAAGAAATAATCTTGTTTCGTTGCTTGTACTGATTAAGAAACAAATTGTACCGAAGTAAGCGGTTTACAACGTCATTACATGAGCATTTGAGTTGCCTCGAGTATTTGTTGTACCCTGTTCTCTTGCTGCTCTTGAGACATTTATTAGGTAAAACCACGATCGATCAAAGTCTTTCTGCTTCATTAATCTTGCTCATCAAGCAACAGCACTGTATATTTTCATAAGAGGTATTCACATTTTCCTTATTTAGCTAATGTAATATTTTCTTTGGTATCAATACGGGAGATAAGTGATGAGGATGTAAAGAGAGTCGGCACGCATTTAAATAAATATATTAAGTATACATATTGACAGAACTGAAATTCTCTAACTTTTTTTTTAAATAAATTTTGAGTGACGCTTCGTCGTCGTCTTTCATGAGTCTGTCTGTCTCATCACCGCTAATTTTACTAAAATCACTAACACATCAGTAATGGTACAAAAACTATTCATATTTTCCGAAATATATATACATATTATTTAAAAATAATTATAGATATATTTCTCACACTTTCACACAACGCCATTTAGTCCCAAACTAAACAGAGCTTGTACAATGGGTACTAGACAACGGTATGGGTATAATACACGACAACATAAATAAATCCTTTTTTTCTGTAAATACATACATATTATACATAGAAAACACCCAAACCAATGCAAACAATCATGTTCATGTACACAAAGATTTGCATTGAGCAGGAATCGAACCCGTGACCTCTGCGTAGCAGTCATGTTACACAACTACGCCACAGATTTCGTCGTAAAAACTTACAGCAATTAATTTATACCGATTTATAAATTGCAAATATTGTTTATAATGAATTTCAATAAAATGAATTCTGAACATATATCAATGTAGTTATAATAATATTAGCAATAAAATATGACCTAATTATAATGCATTGACAATAATACAAACAATAATTAGGTCATAAGCTATAAATGTGACGTTTCTCTCATTACGCTGTTGATAAAATTAAATATGAGCAAAATAAAAGGTATTTTCAGTTAATGTAATGCAGCGTTGAGTACATAATCCCGCTTTCAAATATTATTTCCATCATCAGAGTTACACTGCAAATTTACATTCACACGACAAATTTAGTAAATGCTGTTTTAAAGCAGATTATTATTGATGTTTTCAAATGTTTGAAGTTCTATAGAATTCTATTAGACGGTGAAGACTACGTGAACTTAAATTTAGATAGGATATATTATCGAAAAGCTGGATTACGTTATAGTAATAGAGACATTCATAGAGTAAATAGAAGGAAGAGGAATACGTTTGGAGAAAATTGTTGTTGCTTTTTAAGGAAAGGCAAGTTACACAGATATTATCTGCATAAGGCTGATTTTTTCGATATCAATTTTTTGAATAACAGCTGTTGCAATTGACCTGTCTTGTATTATTATATTTATTATAACGCAAGAGTGTTTTAGACCCTAGACTATATTATTAAGACTCACATGAAGCACGCGTTAAGTTCTAACGTGTGCTTGAGGCCTGATTAAATGTCCCTCGAGTCTTCTCTACATTAGCTTTATACAAAGCCTTAAAGACTATTTGATGTTAGATGGGAATAAACAAAGAAAAGGTGATTTTAAGCGTATAAGTTTAGCCTGACACATGACGACTGCAAGTATGTCAGCCCGATAATGTGGCCGAAACTTAGCCTAATTACGACGTTTATTGCCATTTGTATACGTTTTTCTCGCTGGGTGTCCGTTCTTACTCCTTCGTTATAGGGATGCTCCAAGCACCGTACTAAGTGGGTCAATCTCCAAATTGGGCGTATTCGTGTGATCGCTCTGGTGCTTTTCAGATCTTGATATTTTTGGGAAATTATGTATCTCATTGAAAATAATGATATTAAAATACTACATTTTTACTATTGGCCTTCATTTTTGACAAACAGTTATGGAAATATTTAAGTTCAAACATTTTCGCGTCCAGAGCAATCATGATAGGCGCTAGAGCGATCATAAATGGTGAAACAAAAATAATAAAATTGGTAATATATTATTTATTTAGTCATTTTTAGTCTTGCATGTTACAAGATTTTATGATTTTATGTTTAGGGGATATATCTAGAGCTTTTTGAGAGCTCATTAGTTGGAAACTTGTTCATTTTTAGGGCAGCGTACCGATTTTGAAACAACGGAACCCTTATAGGATCACTTCGTTGTCCGTCTGTCTGTCAAGACCATTTATCTCAGGAAAGCATTGTGACATTACAGAATCTTTGACAGATGAGTCGTGACGTCATTGAATTTTTGACAGAATCTGTCAAAAACTCTCACATTCACATTCTGATGTGTCGTGAAATCACAGAATATTTGACAGATGAGTCGTGACGTCATAGAATTTTGGCGGGAAATAAATATTTAGACAGCTGAGTCCTGACGTCATCACAATTTGGCGAGAAAGTAAATAGGTTTGTACTGAACCCTCAAACGGAAAAACGGAACCCTTTGTTGTCCGTTTCTCCATCAAGACTGTTTATCTCAGGAACGCGTAGAGGTATCAAGCTGAAATTTTTACCAAATACTAAGGTCTGTTGCCTTTTGCTGTAAAAAAATCAAACTTCTAATCTAACGAAATCAAGACATATAGCCGTTTATGTCGCAAATTTTCGATGAGCAAAGGGCAAAAAGCTACAGGGTACTTCCAGTCTACATACAAACTTGAAATTTGACATAAAGCAAGGTCTTATAATGCATGTAAAGGAAAACTTCCGAAAACTTGAAATTTTGACTTCCATCTTATTATATTTTGATAATTTCGTCATAGTCATAATAATTTTGACAGCTGAGTCACGTGACTAGAGACGCCATAGAATTTTGGTCACGTAACACGTGACGTCATAGAATTTTGACAGATGAGTCGTGACGTCATAGAATATTGGCGGGAAAATATTTTGCAGGGGAGTTGTGACGTTATAGAATTTTTGACAGATGAGTCGTGACGTCACAGAATTTTTGACAGCTGAGTCGTGACATTTGTCGTTGTAACAATCTGGTATTATTACTTAAAGTAGTTTTATAACGTACTATTATTGCAAAATATCATCGCTCTGGTCTTTTGGACAGAGCAATCATAGCCATAGCGATCAAAAAAAGTCATAAAAGCATTAATATAGCCCAAAATAAAAACAGTAGAAAGTTGTGTTTACGCCTCATAAAGAACATCATTACTATCACTTAAATCACTTAATAAGCACATTTACAACCTTACTATTTAATTTATAAAACATGCCATATCAATCATCCAATTCGAGAACCAAACCCAGATAAATCATAAACTTACCCTCGTAATGTTGTAGTGGGGGACCGTGACACAAATGTATCTTCCTCGGCGGTTAGACCACTACAGCCACTACCCCGGGGGAGAGGAATAGAGTTTCTATTTCGTAAAACGAGGGATGAGCGCGATGTTTTACTCCAGCGCAGAGCGATGAGATAAAATGCCAGGTCATGACGATAAATTTAAATTGTGCCAAAAATATTGTTAATATAATTTTAAAAAATATATTACAATGAAGATTAACTATTTGTTATGTAATATAAAATAACATCGGACATAATGAACCTTCTCAATAAAAAGTTACACAATGTTTTCTCATTCAATCGGGAGTTAGGTCAACCCAGAGCAATCAGGATTTTAGGGTTTATGATATTTTTAGGGTTCCGTACCAGTTTTGAAAAAACGGATCCCTTATAGGATCACTTTGTTGTCCGTCTGTCCGTCTGTCCGTCTGTCCGTCTGTCCGTCTGTCCGTCTGTCCGTCTGTCTGTCAAGACCATTTATCTCAGGAACGCGTGAAGGTATCAAGCTGAAATTTTCACCAAACACTAAAGCTTGTTGCCTCTTAGTGCTGTAAAAAATTCAAAGTGCTAATCCAACGCCATCAAGAGATATAGCCGTTTTTGTCGCAAAATTTAGAGGGGTAAGGGCAAAAACCTACAGGGTACTTCCAGTCTACCTACAAACTTGAAATTTGGCATGGAGCTAGGTCTTATAGTACATGTAATGGGAAAATTCCGAAAACCTTTAATTTTTACTTCAATCACATTATATTTTGATTTCATAGAATTTTGGCGGGAAAGCTGAGTCACGTGACCAGTGACGTCATAGAATTTTGACAGCTGTCAAAGTGACAGCTGTCACTTTTGACAGATGGGACGTGACGTCATAGAATTTTTGACAGATGAGTCGTGACGTCACAGAATTTTGGCGGGAAAACATTTTTTGACAGTTGTGTCGTGACGTCATTGAATTTTTGACAGATAAGTCGTGACGTCACAGAATTTTTGACAGATGAGTTGTGACGTCATATTATTTTGGCGGGAAAATATTTTAGACACCCGTCAATTTGACAGCTGTCACTTTTGACAGATGGGCGTGACGTCATAGAATTTTTGACAGATGAGTCATGACGTCACAGAATTTTAGCGGGAAAATATATTATGACAGCTGAGTCGTGACGTCATTGAATTTTTGACAGATGAGTCGAGACGTCACATAATTTTTGACAGATGAGTTGTGACGTCATAGTATTTTGGCGGGAAAATATTTTTTAACAGAGCTGAGTCGTCCCGTTATTGAATTTTGGCGGGGAAAATAGTATTTAAACAGCTGAGTCCTGACGTTATCACAATTTGGCAAATAGGTTTGTACGGAACCCTCGGTGCGCGAGTCAGACTCGCACTTGACCGGTTTTAATTTATTTTAAATATTTCTAATAAATTAATTCATAATTTCAGCCCTGCACCACATAGATTAGACACCAAAGTATACATAAAAAAATGTAATGAAAACGTTTATCGATTTCAAAATGGGTTTCTCCAGTCCGACACGATAAAAAATGCCTCTGGAGATCTACCCAAGTACCCTTAATTATGCAAGATTATCTGACATAATAAAACATGGAATTTAATATTACATTTTATTCAAAAAATTTAATTGATTACCGTGGTTTTACCGTAGACGTTCGTTGAGGAACGCGGTATCCCAAAGATATTTCAAATACGCCGCATATTGAAATCCACAAGCCATCATATCGGACTAAAATGACCCCTATTACGTGAGGATATTTAAAAAAAATCCCGAGCGTTGGCAGCTATTATTATTTCCCTTATTAAAAATAACCGAGATTGCGCAGAGCGAAATGAAGAGGCGATGTCGTTTAATTTTGTTGAGTGGAAACGAATATAAGTAGGTATTTGTGCAAAATTTATTATTACTGTGTATTATTATACGGTACTTCGCGCTATACATAGTGACGTAAATAGGTTTTATATCTATACGAATATTATAAAGAGGTAAAGTTTGTGTGCTTGTGACGTTGTAGGGGGTAATTTCTAGATCTAATAAACCGATTTTTAAAATTCTTTCTGTGTTAAATATTCAATTTATCCTGGAGTGTCATATATAATATCACGCTTTGACTTATAGGAGTGGAGCAGTAATGAAATACGTTTAAAAAAGCGACGCTGTTTTCGCCACCCAATGAAGTGGGCATGGGTGCTAGTGTTTGCTATAATTACGGTAAAAGCTTTTTAGAAATCATTAATAAACTAGCAAGACTCTGATTAAATTATGCGATGAAGTCAAATATTAGTTTCAAATTACTTTTAAGTAGCTGCAAATAGACAAGTTCTTTGGCCGCACATCAAATATAATTTCAAAAGTTTTCATTTAATTTAATTGCACTGTAATAGTTGTAATTTAAAACTTGACAAAATAACGGTTTTTGCTAATAGATGACACCATATTTTAGGACTTAACAATCAAGAGCTAAGATATACCTACGGCGTTTTTGTGTAGGCAAGTAATTACAATTATAAACAACTAAACCTAATGAGCTCCCGCATCAGGAGGTAATTCTTCCGCTTCTAAACCCCCTTCGTAGTTACTGTATGAGTACTTACCGCATTTCCTCATTGTATAAAAATACAGTACTGTATGCACTGCCGGGGTGGGGTTACACAATTATGGTAACATGTTAAACAAAGACAATTTTACTCCAAGTAGTATGAGTATGCACCAACTTCAATCTATCCTATATTATTAGTACACATACAAAATCAAACACTAGAAACTAACTAAACACATCCAGCTCGAGATGGCTAATTTCTCTATGGAGTTCAGCAAATACATAAAATCAAGTAATGCGACAAGTTGCTAAAGTACGGCGCCGGAATGGGTTTGTGTGGGTATAGTTAGTTCCAGTAAACAAACATACAAGTCGCTGCAATCGTGACGTGACCATCGCCCAGATGCTGGGCGCTGAGACGAAGCATTAGTTTGCTAGAAGAGACTTGTATATGCAAAAGTTTTCTAACTTTTTGTATACTAAGTTCTATTATTAAAGAACATACCCTAAGCTGTTTTAATGCACAATAAAAGTTTATAAATTATTAACTTAACTCAATTGGTAAGTGGAACAAATTGAAATTGCAAGATTAAATTTAGACTTTACTGACTGACACTGGAGCAGGTTTAACTAAATTAAAGAATCTAAATGTAAAAATAGAACTAGAATGTCAGTACGATGGTTGTGCTTTTATATTATTAATAACAAAATCTACTACTAAAAGTGGATTTTACAAGAGAAATCTTATTTGATTTCATTTCAAATTCATTATACTTACATAATCTCTTTTTATGATCTCGGTGACTTAAATAAAAACCATTGGAGCTGAAAATCTTGATGTAACTTCTACCTACTGTTACTATTCGACAAAGCTTTTATTTTTTTAGGGCACAAGTACGCTTTGTCGCCGTAATTATTTCAACATCTATGTACAGAGTGTTACAGTATCTTGCACAATAAAATGTCGTTTACATTTCTGCTCTGTTGTTCACTTGTTTGCAGGCACCGGACCAACTCACCCTTATTTATTCAAGAATTTAGATATTTGCATACCTATTTAGATATGTTGCATAATTTTATGGAACATGAATAGTGAAATGTGGCCGTTACTTTTCGTAGGAAAATATTTATAAACATGTGCTTATACAGTAGGCATATTCCTCGATGTATATTTAGGAAAAATATTCAAAAAGACTAGTTAAAGACTAGTCTTTTGTATAATATAATATTAATAAGATATTACTTGTATGAAACCTATGTTAATTTGAAAAATAATTTAGTTCGTTTTTTGGAAAGGATTACTTTCTAAAATGTAGTCAACGTATCGTATGTACTCCATTGAGGTAATATGTAGTACATATTACCTCAATGATGTACTCATTATTAACCCTTAATTTTCTGACCCTGCTAAGGCGACGTGGCAAAGACTAGACCTAGTGATAAAGGGACACTCCGACAACGTAAAATTACCACGATAGTCACAAAATTGGTATACGGTTTTGTGCCAACTTTTTCTGCTTTTATCTCAGACGACTGTTTTAAATGACACTAGTTGGTAAAACCATCAATTCATTACTTAGCCCCTAGACGGAGTTATCAAACATGATGTTATAATTTTACCACTAAAACTCATCACAGTGAGTACACAGAACAATAAATTACATCAAAAATAATTGTGTGTTAACACATAAGTCATAATAATAGTAAACCATTAAAATACAAGAACATTAGCAAATTAATTACACCGAATAGAGCTTATTACACGAAGCGTTTAACAAAGTAAAGTTCGTATAAACTATTTCATTCAACGGATAATGTTAGTTGTGAACTTCCTACTCGAATTCTTGGGTAAGCCGACGCACGGTTTAAATTCTACCATTCGATATATTGTAAACAACATGTAATGAGTTTTTGAATCGTGCCCCATCCACTATTTTGTTTGAAATGTTTTTGACACAGGCAAATTCTGTGTTTATAGATGGAAATCAATAGCGCGTAATAACGAGTTTGCGGTCGACCAATGTTTGCGAAGATGACGAGGATTTGACGCAATATAGGTTACATGACATTTGTGAATTTTAGTGTGAGTGATAATCGTTTGGCTTTAAAAAATACCGTAGTTTTATAATGGAACGGGCATACATCGGAATGGAATATAATTTATTTTATATTTAATATTTGAGAAGAAAATATTTGAAAAAAGCTTATGGCTAGCAGTAGACGTCCATTACAATACAAAATACTTTATTTACAAGGCACCACAAAAATAATTATTAAAAATATTTTCAAGTCTACTACATGAAGTAGGTATTTTTTATAAAAAGCGTAAGAGCTGGTTAAATAGTGTGTAAATACAACTATTATCAAGCAACATTTGAAATAAAATTTCTTGTTTCAGTCACGTCCGCAATCAACACCAAACGTATCTAAAAATGTCCATGAACGAGAGGTCTGTTTAGTCAACAATTTGAGGTCGGATCGGCGCAGCAAAGCGTTTTTGAATTTCAAAGTTGGTTTCACGCTTTGGCTTTAGGTCGTTTCGTTTGATACTTTTATTTTTACTTTTCATGTGTTCACTAAAGATTTGCAAGCTACGTTTTTGAGGGAGTATTTGTATTTATGTAGTGAGAAAATTTTGTGCGCGAACAGTTAAGCATATTATTATCTTCCATGTTTTAAGTTTTAATTATGTAGTCTGTGGTTTTACCCGAGTGCCTCCGATCGGAGGGTTATATATGCATATAAATATGTATTGCCGTTTGTTGCATTATGACAACTACTTACTAAATTTAACCAATGATTAAGTACCTATTATAATCTACTTTTATAGAGTTACACGCGCTTATTTCTGGCTACCCCGGACGGGATAAGGCGTGAGTTTATGTATGTATGTACGCGCTTATTTATTTTAAAAAATAAGTATTACACCTTTAAACTACTTTAATTCGCCTCAAACAAATTGTAGAGAACTAGTAAGAATAAAATTCTCACGAATGAACTACGTACAGAAAACTTTATCAAATTGTTTTAACCGAAATCTCATGTGAAAGCAAACAGGACGTTTTAGCAAGTCTGCCTTTAAATGGCAATGTAAGCAGATTTAACGTGTTCCGGGAAACAAAGCGAATATTTCGATGGTCTGTGGACAGTTTATGCTTACGTTGGCAAGGTTTACAAAAAGATTTTGATAGCTTTGCCTTAATTGAATTTATTTTAAACACTGTAACAACAAACCATTTTTTTGGTAAAAATAAATATTTATACCTACAATTTTTTTTATCTTACTATACATAAAAAAATACACGTTTTATTTAATAATGATTTGTACAGACAAAACTGCGTATTTATAAGAACTAGCTCATTTCGCAGTTCAATCGCGAATTAGATGGTAAAAATAATCATTTCACGATGGCCTGCAGAATGTTCCGCAAACATAATTAATTATCGTAATATCCATTGTAGATAAGAATATTTTAAAGTAGCACTTTGAATTGATATCAATTACTCCTTATAGCTAAGCGTGGCCTTAGACATTCTTTATGTACTGTATTACATAAATTGTACGGAATACTTTCATGTAAGCTACTGTGATACTGATAAATTTCTTAGGTGTTTTTATGAAAATAAGCGTTATGTTGTATAGATTCCATAGCTATAGATAATTCGTGAAATCTCACAGGTGCTGAACAAGACGATCTTTCAATTATTCAAGTGCAACTCGACTCTCCTCTGACGTTGCGAACACAAAATGGAGGTACGGATTTATTTTCCAAATTGTTGGAGCTCCTATACTGCAGCGTGATTTACGTTCTAAGATTTAGCACTTCCACTTGTATCGAAACGTTAAAACATTTGTTACTAACTCGAAATCTACAACCTTACTGTTTGAGAAAACGTCTGATTCGGAAGTATTTCTTGCTTTCACGTTTACAACGAAAATATGTCGGGAAGTTGGAAATGAGAATGTTTCCTACTTTTAATTAAGTCTTATTTTTGTTGTGACTCGCTCTCTTAATCTCGTGATTCTTGCGTGACTAACATACAAATAGTTCTTTAAATGTTTCTTTTATAATTTGACTGCTTCTAGTCAGTTTATCGCATGAGAAGTTCACAGCTTTATAACAATATTGTTAATAGTAAAACGTGGTTAGTGTTCTAAATCTACTGCAACGAAATTAAAATGAAAAATTAAAGTAAAATGTGTTGTAGAGATATTCACCGTGCAGTAACAAAAAACAAACTTTCAAAGCTATTAATTAGTACAACACCGCGACCTCAAGGCTTTCAAATAATCACTGATGTATTTCAACCAACTTTAATACTACAGCAAAATAAAGCAAAATTACACAAGCCCACAACTACAAAAATACCCTATTTGTTTATTCTGAACGAGCGTTATTACCTGTGTGAAGCACCTAATTATTATGAGTACCGAATGTAATTTAATTATATCATGTGGTTTTATTTGATTCGCGAAAGTCGTTAATTAAGTGTTTACGTAATAATACAAACGATGATACCCCAGTTCTGTATCGTTTTGTATTGTAAGGGTAATCCTTTATGCGGTAAAGGCTTTTATGTTACTAAAATGTTAAACAGACCTTTACTTTTATGTGAGTCAGCTATTCTATTATTTAAAGGACATGCTGGCAGCAAATTCAAAATCTGGCGGGATTCCAAATTGAATTAAACGGGAGCGCGTGGCCGGCCTACGAGCGAACTTTGATCGTACGGCAATGTGTCGCCCCAACTGACTGTATTTCTTACCTCTTTAACGACTCCAACTGGGGAAACTTTAATAACAATAGACGGTCAGTTGACTTTTTGTGTTCGTGTAAGAACAATTTTATGAGAATATCGTGTTATTGTTTTTAACTTACTGACACCAGAGTAGGTATTAGTTTTTTTGAAAATTTTATATCGATTTAAAACGTAAATTGTTAATCTGATAATAACATAATACTAACGGTTCATCCTTAAGATTATTTTACAACGTTATTCTATTTGTGTATTCCTTATGGTAAACACAAAAGAGGGGTTTCTTGGTACAAAACACGTTACTCAGGTTTATCGTGGCGTAGAACTCAGGTTGCATAAATAGCAATGTGTGACTAGGCTCTGGGTGACTTTGAAGACAAGTTGTTCTCGGTTCCTCTGAAGGTTAGCAATCGTGTAAAGTATGGTCATCTGCATTAATAAAAGCAATAAGGCAAGGAGACAGCAAATCATTGGCATGAAAAAGG
Source organism: Schrankia costaestrigalis (assembly GCA_905475405.1). NCBI lineage: Eukaryota > Metazoa > Arthropoda > Insecta > Lepidoptera > Erebidae > Schrankia > Schrankia costaestrigalis. The sequence continues at coordinate 7,537,629 of FR997830.1, forward strand.
AATGAAGTTTATAATAGTACTAAGCCTTCAAGGACACCGGTATTGACTGACAGGAGCTACGAAGTCCCTTCGCCAGTTTGAACCCAAATTCGGAATCACTTATGTCGGAAGCCGACACCCCTCTTATAAAAGATGATTGTTAGAACCGTAAGTTGCGAAGTTTAAAATTAAAAGTAATTTAGGTAAGTATTTAAGACTACAATAAAATGTTGAAACACTAATACTAAAAGTTTCCCAAAGTTGTGTAGCCACTTTTACTATTACAGTAAGTCCCCGTGGAAATGTCGAATCTATAAACTTGTTTGCAGCTGTATACAAAAGAACTTGTTTAGTAACTAACCACAGGAAAGAAATAAAGAGGTCTTTTCTACAAAGGATATAAAGTAAACTAATTTCTCTTGGTTTTAATTAGAAAGCACGCGACTCATTACCGCGACTGATTTAATTAACAATGAAAATTTTATTCCAAACAAGATCAAAAAGCAGTGAATGATAATAGCTAATGAATAAAGGAAATCACAAACTTTCCTTATACATTTTGATCAATATAACAAAAACCTTTGTAGCAGGCAAATGGATGTTAATTTAATAAATAGTCCTTCCGGAAAAATAAATTGGCGTAATTGTGAGAGACTGAGTACCCAAATGGCAGGAGAGTGGGCGTAAGGCTCGATAACAAAAAATATGAACAAATTTTGAATTGAAATGGCAATAGTACTAACTCAAACTGAAAAATGCTCCATGAAATTACTTGATCGTAGTAAAATATTTTTTTTATATTTAGAATAACATTTGTGAATGTAATGAATATTAATGTAGAACTTTACAACTAAAATCTGACAAGAAATTACTAGTGTTTGTAGTTCTATGAAACTGCCTTCTTAACCGGTAATAACATAATCGGGCTAAGTTTAGTTATGGTTTGCTTTAGCAATAACTGATATTATAACAAGGTTTATTGGTTATGAATAATTGAGTTTCGAACAAGAATTATTTAGAAAAAAAAACTAAAATAAAACTGTCTGCAATATAAAAATAAATTTGATGTATCTTGAAATAACTGTCACAATTTGTTTTCACTAATCTTGATGGATTTATTAACAGAAAAAAACGATATAGATTTATTATTAATTGCAACAACAGTTCTCACTCAACGTTTTGATAAAGATGAAAAATTATTTTCCCTGGCTTACAAGGCTTCTTTTAACGATTAATCTTTCCGCAAACCTATTGTTAAGCTCAGCGGGGGCAACTTTTGTGTCCGAACTCCAACTGAGATCAAAAGGTTGCGATGGTACAAACCGCTATGATTTTTAGAAACCATTTCTACTTAAATACAACTAAGGCAAAGGATAGCAAACCCACTTCGTTTTGAAGACTGGCATAAATATAAATTGCTTTTAGTGTACAATTGAAAACTAGACGCATTTTGTTGTTACATTTTTGATACAATTTTATACTATTCGTACTTCGAGCTGATTCAGCTTATGTGAATAGGCCTCTTAGACGAATAAATGAGACTTCGTAAAATGATGAGTCGACAAAATACTAGTTAATTGTACAATTCATTCTACGCAATGGAGTGTATAAATTGAATACTTTAAGCGTTGAATAAAATAATAAAAGAAAAACGTTTACATTCATTAATAGCATAACTTTTAAGTAAAAAGACAGTGGTATAGCTGCATACCTTGTATTAAAAGCAAAGCAATTCATATTATGAAAAGAATTTCTTTGAGCTATTTCACTGTATTGATTATGTCTGGACTCAGACTTGAATAAAATAAACGCAATGAAATGTATTATGCGGATTGTCCGTGTGGTGACGTACAAAGAATGCAAAATATTTGTACTCGTTTATTATTCATAGATCCACATCTCCGTGTGGTGATAGAGTAAGAATACAGTGTGTCGCCACCCCATCTTATCCCTAGGTGTCGTAAAAACCGACTAAGGGACTATCCGTGAATATTATCTTTACGTAATAAAAAGAAGGAAAACTTGAAATTAAACCCTATACCAATCCGTTTGGCCAACGTGGTATTAGTAGGCCAAGTATCCCTTCGTCACTGGAGGAGGCCCGTCCCTGCAGTGGGATATTAATGAGCTGTTATGATTTTTCATAGAAGTCATAATATGTGACTGAAGGAGATTAGAAGGAAAACTCGATACGAAGACTAAGCTATTGGGTCTTGACCGCGGTACTGTTAGGCCATATCCAATTTTCTAAAGCTGAGTCGTCTTTTTAATAGGACAAAAAAAAGGCTAAAAAATAAGACGCAGCCGATTAATAAATTGAAGTAATTAATAAACCAACTAGATATAAATAATTACATCTCTTCTTAAGAGTAAAATCCCCAAAATGGAACCTTTATTTGATAGTCCTCTGCGAAAAAAAGAAAACTTAATAGTAATTATACAAATTCTTATCCAAATTCAGCCAGAAGTATGTCGTATCAAAGGTAGCGCAAGCGGCTGCCGTGAAAGAGGTTGTGGGTTCGATCCCCACGCAGGACAATAATTTGTGAGATCCACAAATTATTGTCCTGGTCTGGGTGTTCTTTGTGTCCGTTAATTGATGTTTGTAAAAAGGTCCCCGCGACACAGGGCATGATCCCTAGTGCGGGAGTTGTCTTTTTTTAAATACAAAAAAATACAAAAAATACCTAAGTCCGTTCCTGACTAAACATTGTTTTCACCAATTCAATTCCAGTAATACACGTTACTACAAACTATAAACAACATTATGTTAATGTTAATCTACATTAGAGGCTTTAAATAGTTCATCAGTTAAAACGCCACATAATGAGTGATCAGCAATAAACATTACAGAGAGTAAAGCGGTCTAGTAATTTACAAACGTATGTCAATTTACAAATTAACCGGGATCTGTTAATACCTAACAGCTCTTACACACGAGTGGGATGTTCCCAACGGCAGAGGTAGCTGCAGCCGTCGACGCGCGTTCGGCTTCAATCGTCAACGCTTCGATGCGACAGCTGTCGTTGACGCGTCGACGGCAGCAGTCGACCTATAGCGACACTTGCAGTTGTAGTTTGAAACGCTGATCTACGAAGTTGGAATGTTGACGGCTGCTGTTGACGCGTCAACGGCTGCTGTCAAAGCGTCGACGGCAGCAGTCGACCTATAGCGACACTTGCAGTTGTAGTTTGAAACGCTGATCTACGAAGTTGGAATGTTGACGGCTGCTGTTGACGCGTCAACGGCTGCTGTCAAAGCGTCGACGGCAGCAGTCGACCTATAGCGACACTTGCAGTTGTAGTTTGAAACGCTGATCTACGAAGTTGGAATGTTGACGGCTGCTGTTGACGCGTCAACGGCTACTGTCATAGCGTCGACGGTAGCAGTCGACCTATAGCGACACTTGCAGTTGTAGTTTGAAACGGTGATCAACGAAGTTGGAATGTTGACAGCTGCTATCGACGCGTCAACGGCTGCTATCAAAGCGTCGACGGCAGCAGTCGACCTATAGCGTCACTTGCAGTTTTAGTTTGCTGCCAAGTTGAAATGTCAACAGCAGCCGACGCAGTCGACATTTCAACTTATGCCGCCAAACGCGCGTCGACGGCTGCAGTTACCTTTGAGGTTGGAAACATCCCGCTCGTGTGAAGGAGCTCTAACGAATATTTCAATGTAGTGGACATGATGCGCAATATTAGTAAAATGAAACGGGTTCATTAGCCGGCCCAGCTGCCCACTATATTTCACTGCCCTACAATTTCTGCTCGGACATTTTTGCTGAATATGTAATTTGTAAAAATAATTTAGACTTGTTTTTTACTATGGAAATGTTTCGTAATTTGCTATTTCAAAGTGAAATGAACTTAACCATTTTCAAATATTGCACTAGTGGAGGTATAAGTTTGTATAGTCACAAGTAGTAAGTAAATCTTACACTGAATTTGGAACTAATTAATTTTGTAAACTTACTAATTAGATATAAAATAAATTTCCACGTTTTAGACCTATTTTGTTGACTGATAACATAAAGATAAATTATACCTTACTATTACAGCAAGGGTTATTTTAATGCGACAAATAAAAGAAGTTCCAATTCTGAATTGTTTAAAAATAAATAAATAGTCCACACACTTTCACACAACGCCATCTAGTCCCAAAATAAGCAGAGCTTGTACTATGGGTACTAAACAACGGATGAACATACATACTTTTGTTATATACATAGAAAACACCCAGACATGGTCATGCACACAAAGATTTGGATTGGACCGGAATCGGACCCGAGTCCTCTGCGTAGCAGTCATGTTGTATAACCACTACGCCACAGAGGTCGTCAAAAGAAACACCACCTTTTGGAATATTTTTGTGGTCTAAAACGCAATTGTACAAATGAAGGGAAGATTTATGTTTCTCGACCCCTATATGTTTATGTAGCGACGTTTTAGCGAGATCCGTACATTGAAATTTATTTATAGGTTCATATAAATGACACACGTTTACATGTTTCATTGGATGTCAAATTTATGCGCGTCAGTAATGACAAATTGCAGTGAACATTTCTAATTTGTACTAACAATTACGCGATATGTTACGCGTTTTCAGTTATGTAAAATACTCTAAATTCTCATAATACGAGTAGAATAAATAATAAAAAAAGAAACAGAAATAATTTTAACAAAACAACGTACAAAGTGTAATTCATTACACTACGAAATAATCGTCAAAAGATGTTTATATCATTATTAACGCTGCTACGGCATAGTTACCAAGAAGAGAACCCTGAATCTTTTTTTTATCTTTCCGATGGAAGTTATGAAACACCCTGCATGTCTCAATTACTCAGTTCAGCGTTCTAAGAAGCGATGTCTAAATACGTATCAAATCTATTACTTAGGTACGCAGTTTCACTTAAGTTAAATTTAAATTCAATTAGCCTCCCAGTTCTGTAGTTACGGAGCACGAGAACAATATAAGGATATTGTAACCCGTTCTACATTTGATCACATAATTTGTTACTCCTCCGTTCCGCGGAATTGCAGCTTAACGTTGCATTACCTTAAGCTTTCCTTTCGTACTTTGTCAGAGAAATTTACTTTAGAAATATTCGAAATAAATTATTTTCTTAAAAAATATAAAGAAATGAAGCGAGTATAATAATTAGAATTTTAATAGTAATGTAGTTGCGTTTGTAGTTCACAAACAAATAGATTTATTCCGACTTACCTTCCTAAACACACCTCTCTAAAATAAGTAGCTATTACAATTCAGGGATTGTAAGAAAGCATTACTCAAAGTCTTTTGCTTATACTTAAATGCGTACAATTCGATTTAAAACTTAGGCACATTTATAAATTTCTATATAAGGTTTCACTTACGTTAGTAAAGGCATTATCAAAGAAAATCTTAATTAAAAATTACCTAAGCGTATTCTCCATACAATAGCTAGTTAACTATAAGTATAAAAAGCATACAGCGACGTAATAAATCTCCGTAGTTTTCGTTACCCAAGACTTGCCTTTGTGTTCGATTATTAATTATTATTCCCGAGTGGCCTTTGTTCCAGCCAGCTCTTTTATTCAGTCCTTGACTGTTCCCAAGTAGTTACCACTTTCTGAATTAAAGTTACTGCTGGCGTATCGAGAGCGACATTTTATAACGAAAACCCTTCACTAGACAAGACGATATAAATGGTATTATAAATCACTATTATATTTATAGGAGGGCATAAAATCGTGGAGCGCCCTTATCGTTTGAGTTGAAAAATTTCATGGCGTAGAAAAGAAAATCAGCTGAAGCAGGCCATCTATCATAACGCAGGGTGAGCCTTCTGTACGGAACTTATACTTGTGAGATACAAAATAATACCGTCATCATCCTAAGTAAAATATTGGATTTGGTAACAGCGATAAAATATTTATGATAATAAAATAGAATATTTTTAGCACGTTTTTTTTTCTTAAAATATGTTTTCATTCACTTAATTGTATAGGATCCTTTACAACGATATTAGGTGGTACATCGATTAATCTTGCAAAAATTAATTAACAGCCGGCCAACGTCGAATGACGCGTGGGGGAACAATGGGGTATCGTTATTATCATTCATTATAAAATATTTATATACCGCCAGTTTTATTAATACTGCAAAACTTACCTTCCCAGTTACAGTCTTTGATGTGATAGGATTTTTGTTCATTATGAGGATTTTAGATTACATGAATGAAGGTTGTATTTTTATTTGTGCTGCTTAACATAAGAAGAGACTAGATCTACAGTTATCACAGTGTGCACATCCAAGTACAATTAGCTCGTAATTAGTTGTATAAGTAAACTAATTGTGTATCTATATTAATTGTTTGTATTGTAACTAATTAATGCAATATAATTAAATGTCGAATGAAATGTCACAACTTTGCTGTATTTTGACCGAGTTTATTTAAAAGTACAAGTAAATTAGATTTTTCTTAAATATGTATGTCGCAGGGAAATGAGGAAATCAGGGATTTCACGAAATCCCTAGGGATATGACGAAATCCCATTTGTACTAGAAAAGAAATGCTCATATTTTTGTTTGTAGGTTAAAAAACACAAAAATTCTAACTTCTGTGGGTTAGGTTAGGTTAGAACTGTGACCATAATGCACGAGGCGAGCGAGCGAAGCGAGCGTGCCGCGGTAGCGGCCGCCGAAGTGCAAGGCATTTCGACATTTACCGGGATTTCGTGATATCCCTAGTGATTTCGTGAAATCCCTGATTTCCTCATTTCCCTGCGACATATACATAATATACCTAATATATCCGATAAAAATAAAGTAAGGGATGAAAAGGAAATTGATATTCCGAAATCATTATTAACTTGAATTTCCTTGAAGAAATACATTTCCTTAATCATATCGTATTATGTCAGAGATTTGTGTTTGTAAAATCCACCTCCAACAGGGGTTTTTGATTTAAAGCTGATACGGAGCTGTAGAGCGGAAATTGCCTAACGTTAAGAATAAAAACAAATTATGGGAGTCCTGTCTGTCAACCACGTAATTCTGTTTTAGGCGGCCATTTTATTAAAAAATTAATATACTTTATGTTATCACTTAAATTACGATTATCATAAAAGAAATATTTGTAAAAGCAAATAAGTTATGTTAATCAAACTTAAATTTCGACATAAAGCTACGTTATTTAAATTGAAACTCTTACATTGGAACTTCTCGTTTCAGGAGCCATTACTCAAACGTAGGTACACTCACAAATGAGATTTCATAATTAACGTAAGCCAGGTCGGGCCGTCAAGTGCATGTGAAAATTTAACGAGAGGAGCCTGAGGTCGGTACTTCAGACCTATCTCAACCGTCACGCCTGCAATCCGTGGTTTTGACGTGAAAAACACTCGTAAAAATAAGCGATATGAGTGTTTTTACTTTAATTACTGCGATTCAATTAATAATATTATGATGTCTTTGATGTTATTGATTAAGATCCTATTTTGATTTGATTTTGTTTAGAAATATTTTTCCATTACGAATTCTGTAATATTTAACGAATTAGGTACATTATTTCTTTTTCAGTGTAAGTATACTTTAGGTGTAAATCTTTTAGTTACTAAGCAGGTAAAAGCCTTTTAAAAATCTGGTATTCAAAATGGAAAGAAGGCAGTTTTTCCCTTGAAATAAAAATTCACGAAGCTCATAACTCGACCGCAATTACTAATGTTCCTCAGCAGATGCGACGTTGCCGCTAATTAACCAGCTTTACGTATATTTTGGTTAAAATATGTTTTAAATACTAAGGCAAAGGGACAGATGTGTTCTGTTGCCTTTTTTAACTTAGAACAACGCTAAAACTAATGAGAAATGAATATTTTTTAGGGAATAGTGAAGGGTTGTACAATTTGTAACAACGTATTCGTTAATAGCTAGAGTCAATACATGTTATTATAATAGAAAAACAAAAAGAACATTACGCAATGAAAATTATTATTAATAAGTTATGGCATAATAATCAAGCCGTATTTCCGCAAAAATATTTTTTTTTGACATTGTTTAGGTAATACGAGTAGTGTTCACTATAAAATTACCACTTTCCTTACGTTGTTATCATAATTACTTAATACCTAGAAGCGTATTGAAATATAAAAGTTTTATAACAAAAAAATTGCGTTCTTATACAACTCGAGCAGAAATATTACAAGGAAACATTTTTGTGACAAATTGGGGGATCCTTACAATTAGTGCCATCTTCGCGTCTTTCAAAGAAGTGTCGTATTCAACTAGACTAATGAATGTCATAAATTTAGAGAAAGAGCTCCTCAAACAATTTGGAAGACTTATCACTATGGGTCTATTCAACGTGCAATGTTTAAGTGAAATATAGCCTATAATGTTTTGTTAAAGATAATATGCTATTTGTTAACTTACTAAATAAATTTTCAAAGTTTTGTTATTGTATTTAAATTAACTGTGGCTGTCAAGTTAAGTAGAGTTTTGTTAATAAAAATAATGTGGTTTGAATTAACAATAACAAGAAGATTTCTTTTATGAAAGTCATTGAAATATGTTTATGTTTGGAAACTAAGTATTTGAATAAGCTGACGACTTCTACTAAAATATAGTAAGTATATCCTATTTAACCAGTGTAATGTTCTACATTGAATAATTCTCGAGTCTAATAAGAGAATCAGGGTAACATACGCCTCTTAATATTAATTACTGCTTAGCGAGATTTTTCTAAGTAAAATTTTATTAATTTAAATTAATCAATTGACTAAAATTTAAGAGGAGTTTATGAGTAAGGGGGTTAATTTTTAAAGGCTTTGATTTATTAAACTCTTACTTCATGACGTTTAAAGGAAGTGACATCAAATTCGCATTTTATTTTTGCATATAAGGACCATAAATGAAACTTTATAAAATAGTTTATTTTGATAAAATTAATCAGTGATTAAAAGCAATTTGCTTCAAAGTCCTATTGTATATTATGTTACTGTCAATACACTTACGATATAACGAGATAGTAATAGAGCTCAGAAACTTCATAGTAAGCACAAAGACGTGGGCATCACGTTACTTAATGCACTAATGCATAGCTGCAGGACATTGTACGTTAGTAGATAATGTGGACTGAATCAACACGCCAGGTGTGTGAGCGTGATATACAGGCTGAATATTAATTTGTGTACCTTGGCACCGCCATGTCGTATATATTAAATAGATTGCTGCTCCGATAGCTATTGAGCAATTCCAAGAGTTAAGTCACGAGCTCTATTCATATTTTATGGGAAGGCAATTGGTTAGCCAAGTTGATTTATATGCTTGCGATGTTGAATTGAATTCTTTATAGAGATCTTACTTTATCATTTTTTACTTAGAAACGTAATATATCGTGTTAGAAGGGCTCAAGAAAGTTTCTAAGGATAAATTTCTAAGAATGATAAGATACTTAAATGAAAAATTAAGAATAATGGCGTCATCATTCTTTCTTATCATTGGTTTTCGCAATAGTCGACTTATAAAGATATGGAGAAGCATAAACATATTTTTGGTTAAATCAAGCACTAGAACAACACGCCTGGCCTCCTTGGTATTACTAAGCCTTCTATTCAAGTGATAGAGGTTTCTATAGGGTCCACAAACCAATCTAGAAGGCACTTTGGAGGGCTTAGTGGAGATTTCACAGGTTCGGTTTGGACCCCTCAAAATATTCACTTACTCCAAGGTGCTTTTTCATTCTACTTAGGAGTACAATATTAATTTGCATTCAAGAATCCATATAATGCTATTTCAAATGTATGAAAACTGAAAAGAGAAAAAATCAGTGGTAATCATAAACAAATGCACCTTTCATTTCTGTCTTCAAATGGCATAAAAAGTAGCTCGTATTAACGTTTCTACCTGAGCACTTTTTACTACGAAAACTTGTACACTGAACGGTCTGTAAATTATTCCGAGATTGCAAAAATCATAACCAGAACAGAAACCCACAGCTGTTGTTTTACTTTACTGAGCAAAAAAGCCGCATAATGTGCAACAGTAGAAATGTTTGAACTAGAGACGTGCAAATGTTTAAATTATGTTCTGTGTACTTTGTGCGAGATGGAATCAGTTTTTGCTCTCGAATCGCTTTTTATCGATTCAATGATGTTTGAGGTGTTGTTAATTTCATCGTCTGCACTAGCTGCTGCACATTTTTTTCTTTCTTATCTTACACAGTGACTTCTCTTCTGTGCAATTGTATTATACTTATGGCCGAATACTCAAACGTCTGTTAAAAGTAAAGCGGCGCTTAAACTAGAAATTCCCAAACAAATGTCAAAAGACGTTTGAGTATTCGACCATGATTACACCCCTACTTTAAAATATATTTTAAAATGTATCCACGGAAAAGCACGTCAAATTATAAAATAACGATGAGCCGATTGGGAAGATAATATATTTTGCATCTCTCGTAAATTATAATACTTAATTTCGGTAACAACCTTAAAATTAATAACTAAGTACAATAAGACAACAATTTATTTATGCTTTGTAGCCTCAGACCAAATAAAAAATAAAGACGTAGCGCTGCGAACACTCGATTGAAGTATTCAAAACTACGCCTCGCTCTATACATATACAAGTCACACGCACACATTTACTACCCAAACTACGCCTTATCGGTCAGTTGGCGCTAGTTTGTCAATAGAGTATGACATATAAACATTTTTCATTATTTATTCTGGAAAATGCCTAATTGTGACGTAAAAGGGTGCAAAAACCAATCTTCAAAAAATAAAAAGCCAGATGGAATCACATCTCATACGTACGTAAATATAAAAACTCGTAATTTTAATTATTAATATTATTGACTTATAATGACAGCCTGGAACACAAAACCTCAACAAGTGTTGCCACTAGTATGCGTCAGAATTTTCCCCGTTTATGGGCTAAGTACTTGTAAGTAATAGAAAAAGTAACATTAGGTATAAAAATAAAAAATAAAAGAAAAATATGGCAATGCATTTTCACTTATATTCTCTTTTATCATAATAAAATCTTTACAAGATAATCCAATGCCGTATTTTTTCATCACCTTTTTTGACAAGCCTCATGTCAGAGTCTCTTGTTTTAGAATAAAACTAAGTATAGGAAAAAGGTTCAGTTGCTTATTCTCGGATTAGGATTGTTACCAAAATCGGTACCATATCAAGAATTGATCTAAATGCGGGAGTTGTTTAAAGAAAACATGTACATTTTTAAAGTTTCCTAGTCGAAATAAGATTGTAGCAGAGAAGTGGATTGAAGTCATTCGACTTAGTCGGAATGATGAATCATGGAATCCTAAGGCGCGCAGCGTACTTTGTTCGACACATTTCTATAATGGTGACTTATATTATACACAAAACGGACTTCGTCGTGTGCTTAAACATGGATATCCAAAGGATATTGCCAATATGTCTATTATTGGTTATTTAATTTAGTAACAGAATAAGAACAAAAGTAGGATATATATCTTTTCCTTTTGTTTATGTTTTTCCAGATTCCCTGAAATAGTTTAAAAAGTGCTAGTGCAGTACTTTTATTTTTTAGTAATACAAATTGATAAGAATTTAAAACAGAATAACGTTCAAGAAATCCACATAAAATATTATGTATGACTTTTTCAAATATTTTTGTAAAACTTGGTAATAGGGCTATGGGTCTTTAATTATTAATGTCATGTTTTGGGCCTTTCTTATGTAAAAGTTTAATAAGGGCTACCCTGTCTGGAAACACTCCAGTTTCTAACATACGATTTGTTGTGATTATTCATTTATTAAATGGTTTTGGAATAATAATTGTTTTATTTTTACCCAATCTTGTCAGAATAAACATGCTATTATACCACCACTTAAAGGAAAATACTTATATACAATTTTAAAATGAAACCTATCCATGAACTCAATCAGCCTGCCAGTACTTAGACAAATATTAGGGTAATTAGTTTTCACTGCATGGCAGCACTCCTTAAATACACACATGTTTACAAAACCTGCTTCATTTTTTTGTTGACAGCGCTACGTCTTTATTTTTTATTTGGTCTGAGTGTGTAGCATAATAGATTGCATGAATTTATGCAAGGCAGTTGAAAGAGGTTGTGCTGTATTAGCTTGATTTTTATCTAATTGGCTCGATGGCAAAGTAATTGTGTATTCGGCTTATGAGCACGAGGTTGCGATTCGAATCCTTTGTAAAAATTAACGTCAATAGTATCCAAGATAATTATTTGTATGATTTACTTATGATTGTCTTGAGCATTATTGTGTCTATTTATTTAAAATTCGTCAAAGTTCCCGCAACACAGTGTATACGGGAACTGTCTTTGAAAGTACCTATGATAAATCACATTTCCATGTTTTTCAATAGATATGAACAGTACTGTTTCAGTTAAGAACAAAGTTTATAAAGATAACTTCATAATAATATTTTCGTTCCAGTAAAAGTACCTATAACGCAGAAACACGTACCTTCATAACATTATCTTATCCAAATCTCTTTATTATGTTTATTTTCTAAATAAACATAACTCAATTTTGCTTCGATGTTTCCTTTATTCATAATAATAATTCCAAGAAAATATTTTATTTTTCCAACATTAATATGTCCTGGAATTTCGGAAGACATTCATAAAATATTGTCTTTGTATATTTTGTTTTGTTCTAATTTGCGGCAAGAGGGTGGTTGCTTTAATTTGCCTCTTGAGATAAGAAAATTCAACAATACAAGGTGTTTACTTCACGCACTTTCCTTTGCGAATGTTTTGTGAGACGTTTTATGAGATGCCATTAAAGAGAATTATTGCTATTGTTTAAAATAAATATAGAGGTTCAACTTCATTTTAAACGAGCCCGAAGCCCGGCAAGGATCGTGGTTTATTTTACTATTTGGGTCTGATTAGTTTAGGGGACTTGTTAAGGGGAGGATGTTGCGATAATAAACAACAAGAAAACACTGTATACCTATTTAGATTTATTGTATTATTATAATTTATAAAGTTAAGGGTATCGCAATCGGAACTAACTCGTTTATTTACTATTGATGTAGTAAAATGTTTAACACAATTCATTTTATCAAATAAGTACCTTTATTATTATTGACTTTTAGTATTTTTGTTGTAGAGTGAGTGTGGCGGTCCTACTGCAGGTATGGTATGGACCAACTGCAAAGATGGAGATTCTCAAAATGTTTATCCAGAATCACCGCAAGCAATAATCACTACTTTACTGGGCAATTTGGGCAATCACTGCTGTACCAAAATCGGCACAGAATGTATAGAAATATTCACTAGTGACTTCTTCAGTATATCACTTTGTAAATGCGCCTTCAAAGTCATAGCGTAACCATTAAAATAACAATACTTATTAAAAATTATTAAACAATTTAGGCAATATGCTTTCTCATTTTAATTCATCATAACAGCCCATTAATGTCCCACTGCAGGGACGGGCCTCCTCCTATGACGGAGGGATACTTGGCCTACTAATACCACGCTGGCCAGACGGATTGGTATAGGGTTTAATTTCAAGTTTTCCTTCTTTTTATTACTTAAAGATAATATACACGGATAGTCCCCACGGTTTTTACGACACCCATGGGATGAGATGGGGTGGTGACATATTGTATTCTTACTCCGTCACCACACGGACATATTGTATCATTTTAATTAATGACCATTTATTATTCAAATACAGTTTACAGTTGAACGGCTAATCGTCCAACGAATACTGGAAAGCTAAATACGGAAAATACACGCCCAACTAAACCGAATCAACGGTTGTTTGTGGACTACTGAAGTATAAAAAAAATTGTGAGTGTGATTGACATGACTGAATCTGAATTAATAAACGAATATAGAAACATTTAAATAAACGGTCAATTTTGAAATATACGTTCAACTTTATTATTCAGTTTTATACAAGCCATAGTGACCTCCTGGACCGAGATACATGACTCCCGTTCTGAATCATTCTTCTACATACAAACATACATAAACTCACGCCTTATCTCGTCTGGGGTAGGCAGAGATGACAGAACGCCACTTGTCCCAATCCTGGCAAACAGATTGGGCCTCGTTCACATTCTTTTTATAATTGCTAAACACTCGGGACCACACAAGACGAGAGTTCTGTTGACGATCGATGGTGAACCAGTGGGACTAGAGTACCTGATTCAAAAGTAGTTTATGTGTAAATTTACTTTCTATGATATGTGAGTACTTTTTAAGATATCTGTGTATTGCGCTAACGCTAACCAAAGAAGTAGCTGGCACCAATTATTGCTTAGCATTTCGATAACTGATCACATACCAATAATTAGTCTATTCCTGGTCGGTCGGTTAAACAAGCAGATTCACTTTACATTTCCATACATAATGTATGTCTTAATACTAGACAATACGAATAATACTTATTTTGTTAGTAATTATTATTCATTGTGATAATTATAATTTTTATCTGATTACACTAATAATTACCTAAACAAGCTTGATCATCAAGTTAAGACACCAAAACTTTACGATTCCATACAAAATGTAGGTATGTCTTAATACTACACAAAATACACAAATTTTATCACGAAGAATCAAGCAGAAATTGGTTCTGTATGTTACGTCGCTCAGACGACGCTCGTAGCCGTCACCTCGGATGCAAACAGATTACGGTACAGTATGAATGTACCGCAACACAGGATAGAATATTAACGCTAAGACTCTTGGAAAGTACCTCTAGTATTACAGGATACGTTGTGTAGAACTGTCTTGGAAGACTTATTGTGATTGTTGGTGATTTAAATTAGCGTAGCATATTGTTAGTAGATACTAATACAATAAATAATACACGTTGTTGCCATCAACTAGTGCTAATTGTAATTACCTAACCAAGCATATTCTCCTAGTTATAAAGTAGCAAATTACGGCACCATAAGTTTAAGACTCTATCTAAAATTTATGTCTTAACAAAACAATACACATCGTCTATAGGCCGATATGATGATGATGATATGATGATTGTTAGTAGCTAAAATTGTTTATATAGTCATTTTAATTTTGCTATACTTACGTGGTCATAAAATTCTGGTCTGGTTCAATCAGACGATACAGAAAGCTATTAAGGTTTAGAAGCATAGGGTAATCATGATTCAAGAGACCTGACTCACGGCAAAATCCCTTGCCATGCCGTCCCGCGGCGCACCGTGGCATGCCGCGGCATCTAAGCGGCCAGTGTGCGCTGACTCACGGCAAAATCCCTTGCCATGCCGTCCTGGTGTGCGTAGGCCTTAAATAATACTGGTTGATTAAATTACATAAACTTTTTATGCCGTCACATAGCAAACAATGTATAAAAGTATAAGTATTAAAAATCAATCTCATAAGTCTCCAAACTTCCGTGAAGGTAGGGCCAGCCATAAATTTTATAGTGGCAAGACAAAGGGAAACCAACAAATTACGATAGGTGTGTAGCCAAAGGGAAAATGTATGTGATGCGTTATGCATATAAAACATCGTATTATACCGGATGACCAGTATGGGAATATTGAAATTGTTAGAATTTTAAGTTATTGGTTTTTTGGATACATTTCTTTTGAAAGATTTTACTCCTAGACTTTAATCTCTCGTAATAAAGACTTTAACTTGCTTTATTCATAATTTCCCTTTACGAAATAATTAGCGTAATATGAAAATGTAACTTCGATAGTTCAGGAGCCTACAGTATCTAAGCTTTTTTCAATATCTTATTCCAAAAAAAAATAAGCGCTCCTTATTGACTGTATCCATTTGGTTAGCGTCGAAAAGAAACCTATATTCCTTTAATTAGGATAGTCAAATTAAGATCCAACCAACTGTAAAAAAGTAAACCTATTTGAACTTTGTTATCTATACTATGTACTTTGAATATCAATTAACATTTCTTCATCGTTAACATCATTATTTGATGGTAATGATGCTCACGTACCCTATATTCCTTTGTTAATAACCACTCAGAAAACAACGTTTGTGGTTGTTTTCTAATTTGTTTTACTTCTCCCACTCCGGGCGCTGCATCATGAATTTATTTCACTGAATCTCCGGAAAAGCTAAATTGTCTTGGAATTTGCAATGAATTTATTCAGATGTGCAAATATTAGAGAAGTTGGAAATATAATAACCCACTTCTCTTTTGAATAATAATCAACATACAATGATTAATACATTGTTTTTACATAATGCGAAAATTAATGGATGCATATTTTTGTGTTTAAATTTCAAATGTGACTCTGTTTTTTTATCACTGCCAACTATCTGATGAAGGAAATGAGAAAAAGTATAAAATTAAAACAAACGAAATACTGTTGATATCAAGGACTGTTTTTTGTTGTGTGGTGTCGCAAATGTTTCTAGAGTTTTTTATTTAAATTATATAAGTTATCTTCAAGCACCAAAATTTTAATTTTAGTATTTGTAGTATATTTTCAATGAAAAAAAAATTTAATTTGAACTTACGCTGGGCGTATTTCAAGGAAAAAATTACAAAAATGTAACTTCAATAATAAAGTTGAAAAATGATTAAAACTTCTTTCTACGTGTTTTACGTCTTCATAACCTTAAATATTGTAACTTTACTTTCACACCTGCACTCTGTGATTCTTGCGACTAATATTTAGGTTATGAAATTCGTTCTTATGCGAACTTGGAGAGGTCCATGTCCAGCAGAGGACCGATCATGAGAGAGAAAGAGAGAGAGAGAGAGAGAGAGATGAAAATCATTTTAGTTTTATTGATCAGACAAATTTTATGATAATATATTTAAAATGAGATTAATTATTTAGGGAAGGTATTTAAAAGGCCAAATGTTGGCAGCGGTATGTATAATGTATAACTTTAAAATGCTTTATCGAGGACCAATACATTCAAACTACTCCTCTTTTTAATAACTAATTTAAAAAGAACTTCAAATTAGGAACCATAGAGAATAGAAATCAAGTTGGTATACTTTCTAACACACTAGAAGAAAAGTACCTACGTTGAATCAAAACTTACCACATAAAATACAATGTGCCTTTCAAAGTAAACTAACTGCACGTGAAACTCATGTTCAATAAAGCAAGACAACGAAAGGATTATGCGGCGACTATACGAAGAGCACCGAATCCCGCTTTCAATGTAAACTCCTAAACCTTAAGCGAGCGAGAAATTCGAGATAAACTGAGGGGGTAGAGTGAGAGAAGAATATTTTCGATACGAGAGGCATACTTGCTTTTTGTATTGGCACAGTTTAATTAAGCAATGTTTTAGGAAGCAACTCAATTTTACAGTGTAATAGTTGGCTGGACAACACATGCAAGTTGCTATCATAAAACAATACCTATTATTGAAGCCATGATATTTTCCGTCAGTCGCCTCCGGCCTTTAAATGGTCGGACTTGGCTACGTTCCAGTGTTTTTTGTTGACCTAGTCTTTTACAAAATGTTGCCCGTTTTGTTGTCATATACTAGAAGAATTAATCAGTTAAATGAGCATTACAATTGCAAAGTTTGTTTGTCTACTTTACATGGAAGTCGTGAATCTTAATTTATTTTCATTTTGTTTAAGTATTGTGCTAGTGTTATGTTTGTTGTATTATTAAATGTAGTTTTAAAGTATTTGCATACTAGATGTCTTGAGCTATGTAATTGATTCGCTTGAATTGTTAAAACGTATAATACTTACGCAGTCTTTACAGAGTAATCCAAGCTTTAATTTTAATTTGATCTGTGCAAAAGTTAGTTTCATTATATTTACATTCTGTCTTCTTCTGTTGAGACGGAGTGAGAATACGTGTCACCGTTTTATCTTAGCACCATTTTTTGAACCATTTTTTAAAATGAATATTTCAAAAGTCAACTAAGAAGATTCGTAAGTCTCTACGAAAGTGAAAGAAGGAAAGCATGATATAAACCTAATCCGTTTATCCAGAATGGTATTAGTAGGTAAAATTGCTGTATATCACCGCAGTCTTTGTTGCTGCAGCGCGACGTTAATGGGCGACATATTTACCGAGAGTGTTTCTTTTGGTATAGTTGTACACTGAACTTTTGTTGCACAAGGCACGTGTTAAAGACAAGGATTACATGACACAGTTGGAACATACAAGTAATCTTCAAGTCATTTAATCTTCTACAGTTAATGGATACATTTAAGTAAAGTGTACGAAGAAACAATTAAAGGAATGAAATCTTAATTGTTGAAAAAAGCTGTTCCTGTTTTGTTTTTTGTTAGTCAGCAGTTATTTTTTATCAAACATGAATTTAAGTTCCAAAAATAACTAAGTGTGTAGGTAAAGGTATATATAAATTACTGAAACAATTGTAAAAATATTGCCTTGAGTTGCGTGCCAGATTGGTATCAGGTCGTCTACAGCCAAAAAGGTGTGTAAGACAAAGTGGACTGCAGTACACGACTTTGACTCACGGTGACTAGTTTGCTTAATTTAAATTTGTTTTTACTTTAAACTCACATCTCATAGATATAGATTAGAAATGACATGACATCTATACTTTATTTTTGAATTAATCATTCTATCTTCTATTAAGTAGTACAGTAAAAATCTCGCTTTTAATTTCATCGTAGAACTCACTTACTATGTAGTCATTAGAATGCCAAAGGTCTGCAGTATAGTGAAATACGTCGTTATTCTACAGCCTCCATACAAAGTGTTCTATTACCGTACTTAAGGAAATACTGATATAATATCATGTATTCATTATCCTTACCCTAACTCATTCTAAGCTAAAACCTTAATTTTAACAAAGACACAAGGTATAAATCAAACTCTGATAGTAATCCGTAATACCGAAGCAGGAGTATAAGGTCTAATCGATGACTGCTATGCAGAGGTCCCGGTCAATGCAAATCTTTGTGTATATGAACAACATGATTGTTTGTATAGGTCTGGGTGTTTTCTATATGCATGAAATTACAAAAAAAAAATTAAGTTTATCTGTTGTCTAGTACCCATAGTACAAACTTTGCTTAGTTTGGGACTAGATGGCGTTGTGTAAATGTGTAAAAAAATATCTTCCTAATAAATCTCACACAAGAAGGTAACGAAATAAACTACTTAATAAAAAAAATTATGAGAGGTCATCAAAACACAACATCTTAACTAAGTAACTAAATACTATTTAACGCTACCCATTAGGGACTAGCGTTGCCATATGGCAACGTGGGTACTTGATTTAGTTTACGGATAAAATATCGAAATCTATGAACCCTCATTATTGTTTATTATTTGAAACTTGCACAGTGATGTATTAGTTGTTTATAAGAAGCAGTCTTACGTCTGTAGTCCTCCAAGTTTGAATGCAGAGGTGATTTTATGTAGTGGCTTGTCGTAAATTTAGCTGTTATGACGAACAAGAAAATGTAAGTATTATTTATAATTGTTTTATGTAATTTTTTAATTATTTTTCATATAGATTATGTTCAGACATAATTAAAGTTTATAATGAATATAAATAAATATCAGTTTGACAAGCATATTTGATGTTGTGATTATTATTCCACCTGTTGCCATATGGCAACGCTAGGCTAATACGAGTACATTATCACCTAAAATGTGGTTGTAACATTTTCAGCTAGAAGTTGCACGAAATCGCAGATTTATTGGAATAAGAGGTTGATGGTGACCTACAAGAGATTTATATTGAGCCTTCTGAGGTAACAGAATATACTGATGACGATTTTGCTGATGAAGATACTGGAACTCTGCGTCAAAATAGAGCGCCCAAAGAGTGGCCAATGGCTAGAGTAGAAAAAAAAGAAATCGAGGCTCTTATGAATATGCTTCTCAAAAAGATCTCGATATTGTCCGATGGAAGGACAATTCCGTTGTAACTGTTGCTTCCACTGATCACAGACTTATCCAGATATCCAATAGGGTTGGCAGCTCGTTATTCCAAGGCTAACCAACGAAAAATAAAAGTACCGAGACCCAATCTCATATCAATATATAATCAATACATGGGAGGTACGGAACTTATGGATGCCTATGTAAATAATTACAGGATTGGAGTAAGAAGCGGTGGAGGCCTACATTTACGTGGCTTATAGATGTAGCCATAAACCACTCGTAGATATAATACTCAAAACAGGGCAAGGTATTTCACAGTTAAATTTTCGTCGTGAGTTAGTCCAAAGATATTTAAAAAACTACGGCACTACCCCGAAATCTTGTGGTCAACCATCTACTTCCAAGTCTAGATCCCGAGTTTCGGAAGGTATTGGATATGATGGATGAACCACTTTCCAATACAAGTAGAAGAGAAACGTAGATGTGCAGCACAGCAGCTGTTCTATACCTGTTGGGAGAGGTATATGATTGAAATGTGATGTCGGTTTATGTCTTAAATGCTTTGAAAATGATCATGCTAAACTATAAAATTGTAATTTTCACGGATTTTGTAAATAAAGTAAACATTTCAATTCAGACGTTTTTATTTGCCATATACGTAGACTAAAGATTTTTTGTACTCCTATTGACCTAGCGTTGCCATATGGCAACAGCTCAAAACTCAAAAATGGAGGGGGTCAAATTTTTTTTCTTATTTTTTTCATATTATTTAAATAGCTATTAACCGAATATTACATGAAAAACTAAAATATTATAAATTCAGAAACTTAGTCCCTAATGGGTTAACTAAACGAACTGTTCGTACAATAAAGCAATCAAAGGAAACTAGAGAGTAAACTTGTTCGTAACAATCTATGTTACGTTGACAGCTGTATAACCTGTCATCTCATGTTGTACTCGTTGGCAGTTTGCAGCCAGAGATTTCAAGAGATATTATTCTAATACAAATGTTGAAATTTAATGAAAAGTAGGTATTATTTGTAAAGATTATGATGTTTAAATAAACTTTAATATTTAATCATATAGCATTAGGTAAACGGTATTCAAATAAAATGTTTTAAAAATCGGATTATGATAGTTTAAAACATTCTTTGTTTTGCAATTGGAATGAGGGTTTAAAACATTCGACTATGTTTTATTACATTACTTTGATATCTTATCCTGACTAAACGAGCTACGACGAACAATATGGTTTAAAAATAGAACATGATGGTTTGTAATATTCGAATTAGAAGTTTTAAAAATCGAATACTATGATTTATAACATTGCATTTATACGTAATTAAGATCACAAAATCCCTCTATCCCTTACTATGACCATCCCGTACTTTTTACGCCAATAAAGATGTTTAGTGAGTTTAATAACTTGGTTAATTAGGCAAAGCTGTGCATTGGCATATTATTATGTGTTATTTGCATAGAAGATAAGGCAAATTAAAATAAAAAACAATACTACAGTTAGTAGAACAAATGTACGTATATCTATTAGTACTTAGTATTTTTTAATTTATACTTAAGTTTATTTTTCTTATTAAAAATATCAAAATAATCTGCTGCTAAGCATACCGGCTGGTCTTCATATTCTTCTAAATTAAAGAAAATTTTCCATCATTTAAATGCACCAATATAAGTCATTCAACAAGTTTTATTACCGCTCAAAACTGCACTTTCATCAAGATGGCAATCGTGCTCGCTTACAAGGCTACACGACAAGCTTACGGTATACGCAGGTCGGAGAGAGCTGAGTCGCAGCAATTAGTCGTTGGCGCCAGTTGGTAAATATTAACACTGGTAATTGTACAGTGAACGGCAGCTCCCTCGATGTTCGTTACAGTGCCCACTTGCTACAGGAATACAAATGAATCCATTATACGAAAGTGCGGTGATAGCACATCGACACCAATATCACGTAAGCTCATGTAGGCTGAAGTACTAATGTGTTTTTGTTGCTAGCTTTCACATGTATTAATGAAAATGAATTGAACTGTTTGTTCCTGATTTATTAGAGGTAAGTTTTACGATGTTTTTTGAAGGCAATTAACTTGTAATGGATTATCCTATAGTTATTCTAGATAATCCTGGTTTAAATCGGAGGTAAAAGCTCGCTGAGAAGCTTTATGTTATTATTCTATACTATCCTATCTAAACTTTCAAACAGGCTTTAGTTTAAACTAAACTACTACGAGTATTCGAAGAAGAAGATTCGTAAGTCTCTACGAAAGTGAAAGAAGGAAAGCATGATATAAACCTAATCCGTTTATCCAGAATGGTATTAGTAGGTAAAATTGCTGTATATCACCGCAGTCTTTGTTGCTGCAGCGCGACGTTAATGGGCGACATATTTACCGAGAGTGTTTCTTTTGGTATAGTTGTACACTGAACTTTTGTTGCACAAGGCACGTGTTAAAGACAAGGATTACATGACACAGTTGGAACATACAAGTAATCTTCAAGTCATTTAATCTTCTACAGTTAATCGATACATTTAAGTAAAGTGTACGAAGAAACAATTAAAGGAATGAAATCTTAATTGTTGAAAAAAGCTGTTCCTGTTTTGTTTTTTGTTAGTCAGCAGTTATTTTTTATCAAACATGAATTTAAGTTCCAAAAATAACTAAGTGTGTAGGTAAAGGTATATATAAATTACTGAAACAATTGTAAAAATATTGCCTTGAGTTGCGTGCCAGATTGGTATCAGGTCGTCTACAGCCAAAAAGGTGTGTAAGACAAAGTGGACTGCAGTACACGACTTTGACTCACGGTGACTAGTTTGCTTAATTTAAATTTGTTTTTACTTTAAACTCACATCTCATAGATATAGATTAGAAATGACATGACATCTATACTTTATTTTTGAATTAATCATTCTATCTTCTATTAAGTAGTACAGTAAAAATCTCGCTTTTAATTTCATCGTAGAACTCACTTACTATGTAGTCATTTTTTTTTTTTTTTTTTTTTTTTTTTTTTTTTTTTTTTTTTTAAATCTTATCCCTCTGATGTCTTTTCAGAGACTTTGGGTTTCTGGTTTTTTTATTTTTCAGGCTTATTTTTAATGTTGTTTGTTTAATTTATTATAATGTTTCTTTTTCTTTTCTTCTTTTTTATTATATTGTATTTGGTTTATCTTTATCTTTTTCTTATGTCATATTTATTTTATTTTTATCTATCATTTTTTATTCCTTTCTTTTTATGTATTTTGCTGTTATTCCTATGTCTACTCTACTGCTCCTCTTCTTGTAGCTTCGTTATATCAGATGTCATACGGCGGTTGGTTTGCATTCATTCTTTTTGTTTACTTCATTCCTTATATGCTGGTATTCAATGCTTTTAAGTATTGAATCCACATACCTTGTCTTATGCTGTCTTGTTTCCTGCACAAACCTTTCTTACTACTTCCTGGCTGTATTTAAGGAACGCCGGTCTGATGTTATTGTCCATCATGATCTTTTTCATGTTGCTGGTGGTGACATCTTGATCTATTCTCTGCTCCAACTCATACCGGATTCTCGCGAACACAGGACACTCACACAACACATGTACGGCAGTTTGATTTTGGTTTAAGTCGCAGGAGCACGATGGACTCTCCTTGCACTTAAACCGGTGTAGGTAGTCGGCAAATCCACCGTGCCCCGTTAATGCCTGCGTTAGGTAGTAGGTGTGCGTGATGTGTCTCACAATTTTGTGTGCTGCGTAGATGTCTGGGAAGAACAGCTTCGTAATCGCAGCTGTTTCTCCTTCAATGTATCTCCGGTTCCATTCCTCAAGCGAAGCACCACGAATACTTTTCCTAAGAAATGAAACCGGGCACAAATCGTAATGCGGTGTGATTTTTAATTTTCCCGCTGCCTCTCTTGCTAGCTGATCCGCACGCTCATTGCCAGCGTGGCCCGCATGTGCTTTGATCCAGAACAGGGAGACTTCTTTATTCTGGATCAAAGCCGCACACAGACTATTGCGTGCCTCGACGGCGAGCGGATGAAGGGCATCCCAATTCGCTATTGTTTGCAGAGCGGCGTAGGAGTCACTGAAAACGCCAAAGCTGTTTTCGGGGCGATCGGCGACCACCGCCAGCGCTTTCCGCAGAGCCAGCAGCTCCGCCTGGTAAACCGTGCAGTGCGCAGATAGCCTAAGCTTGAGGGCCCTGACCTCACTGGTCTCTTTCCATATGGAAAGGGCTGCGCCGACCTTGCCCTCAAGCTTACTGCCATCGGTGTATATGCGCACCGCCTGGGTGCTCTGGTTTTCCACATCTTCCGGCTGTACCAGGCTTGAGAAATTAATGTGTGCTCGTGTGGCTGGATGCGGGGTAGTTGTGTATGCTACCTTATGTTCCACCTGATACTCCTCTCGCTCAGACCGGAAGACTCCAATCTTGGCTTCGTACAAAGCGGCCATTTCGCGAACTCGCAGGTCTAGAGGAAGTATTCCGGTCAGAGCCAGAGAGGCATTTAGCGATACGGTCCTATAGGCTCTACACATCTTCTGCACAAATCCTCTCTGCGCCGCATTCAGCACTTTTTGAATTCCTTTTTTCCGCGCCGCAGGGGCCCACGCACTTGCCGCGTACAGTACGATAGGTTCCACCACTGCCACGTAGATCACCCGAACTACCTCTGGGTGGAGACCCCAGCTTATCTTGGCCGCTTTTGCTAGGGATTTATATAGAGCTTGGACCCTGACGACCGTCTTCATGACGTGCGTTTTGAAGTTAAGCCTTCTGTCGATGGTGAGACCCAGCACTTTGACTTCGTTTGCCATCTCTATATTCACCCCCCCCATAGATAGGCGTGGAGTGTCGTACCTCAATCTATTGGTCAGAAGCATTGCTTTGGTTTTTTGAGGACCAAAGCTAAGTTTATTACGGCTACCCCACGCCCTAACACGCTCAAGGGTGGCATTGGCCCTTCCCTGGATCTCCTCAGCTGTGTCACCGGCGAACACGAGGACTACGTCGTCCGCAAACGCCTGGCAGTAGTCTCCGTGCTCGCCAAGCTCCCTCAAAAGTGGGTCCAGAAGGAGGTTCCATAATATGGGACTATGTAGTCATTAGAATGCCAAAGGTCTGCAGTATAGTGAAATACGTCGTTATTCTACAGCCTCCATACAAAGTGTTCTATTACCGTACTTAAGGAAATACTGATATAATATCATGTATTCATTATCCTTACCCTAACTCATTCTAAGCTAAAACCTTAATTTTAACAAAGACACAAGGTATAAATCAAACTCTGATAGTAATCCGTAATACCGAAGCAGGAGTATAAGGTCTAATCGATGACTGCTATGCAGAGGTCCCGGTCAATGCAAATCTTTGTGTATATGAACAACATGATTGTTTGTATAGGTCTGGGTGTTTTCTATATGCATGAAATTACAAAAAAAAAATTAAGTTTATCTGTTGTCTAGTACCCATAGTACAAACTTTGCTTAGTTTGGGACTAGATGGCGTTGTGTAAATGTGTAAAAAAATATCTTCCTAATAAATCTCACACAAGAAGGTAACGAAATAAACTACTTAATAAAAAAAATTATGAGAGGTCATCAAAACACAACATCTTAACTAAGTAACTAAATACTATTTAACGCTACCCATTAGGGACTAGCGTTGCCATATGGCAACGTGGGTACTTGATTTAGTTTACGGATAAAATATCGAAATCTATGAACCCTCATTATTGTTTATTATTTGAAACTTGCACAGTGATGTATTAGTTGTTTATAAGAAGCAGTCTTACGTCTGTAGTCCTCCAAGTTTGAATGCAGAGGTGATTTTATGTAGTGGCTTGTCGTAAATTTAGCTGTTATGACGAACAAGAAAATGTAAGTATTATTTATAATTGTTTTATGTAATTTTTTAATTATTTTTCATATAGATTATGTTCAGACATAATTAAAGTTTATAATGAATATAAATAAATATCAGTTTGACAAGCATATTTGATGTTGTGATTATTATTCCACCTGTTGCCATATGGCAACGCTAGGCTAATACGAGTACATTATCACCTAAAATGTGGTTGTAACATTTTCAGCTAGAAGTTGCACGAAATCGCAGATTTATTGGAATAAGAGGTTGATGGTGACCTACAAGAGATTTATATTGAGCCTTCTGAGGTAACAGAATATACTGATGACGATTTTGCTGATGAAGATACTGGAACTCTGCGTCAAAATAGAGCGCCCAAAGAGTGGCCAATGGCTAGAGTAGAAAAAAAAGAAATCGAGGCTCTTATGAATATGCTTCTCAAAAAGATCTCGATATTGTCCGATGGAAGGACAATTCCGTTGTAACTGTTGCTTCCACTGATCACAGACTTATCCAGATATCCAATAGGGTTGGCAGCTCGTTATTCCAAGGCTAACCAACGAAAAATAAAAGTACCGAGACCCAATCTCATATCAATATATAATCAATACATGGGAGGTACGGAACTTATGGATGCCTATGTAAATAATTACAGGATTGGAGTAAGAAGCGGTGGAGGCCTACATTTACGTGGCTTATAGATGTAGCCATAAACCACTCGTAGATATAATACTCAAAACAGGGCAAGGTATTTCACAGTTAAATTTTCGTCGTGAGTTAGTCCAAAGATATTTAAAAAACTACGGCACTACCCCGAAATCTTGTGGTCAACCATCTACTTCCAAGTCTAGATCCCGAGTTTCGGAAGGTATTGGATATGATGGATGAACCACTTTCCAATACAAGTAGAAGAGAAACGTAGATGTGCAGCACAGCAGCTGTTCTATACCTGTTGGGAGAGGTATATGATTGAAATGTGATGTCGGTTTATGTCTTAAATGCTTTGAAAATGATCATGCTAAACTATAAAATTGTAATTTTCACGGATTTTGTAAATAAAGTAAACATTTCAATTCAGACGTTTTTATTTGCCATATACGTAGACTAAAGATTTTTTGTACTCCTATTGACCTAGCGTTGCCATATGGCAACAGCTCAAAACTCAAAAATGGAGGGGGTCAAATTTTTTTTCTTATTTTTTTCATATTATTTAAATAGCTATTAACCGAATATTACATGAAAAACTAAAATATTATAAATTCAGAAACTTAGTCCCTAATGGGTTAACTAAACGAACTGTTCGTACAATAAAGCAATCAAAGGAAACTAGAGAGTAAACTTGTTCGTAACAATCTATGTTACGTTGACAGCTGTATAACCTGTCATCTCATGTTGTACTCGTTGGCAGTTTGCAGCCAGAGATTTCAAGAGATATTATTCTAATACAAATGTTGAAATTTAATGAAAAGTAGGTATTATTTGTAAAGATTATGATGTTTAAATAAACTTTAATATTTAATCATATAGCATTAGGTAAACGGTATTCAAATAAAATGTTTTAAAAATCGGATTATGATAGTTTAAAACATTCTTTGTTTTGCAATTGGAATGAGGGTTTAAAACATTCGACTATGTTTTATTACATTACTTTGATATCTTATCCTGACTAAACGAGCTACGACGAACAATATGGTTTAAAAATAGAACATGATGGTTTGTAATATTCGAATTAGAAGTTTTAAAAATCGAATACTATGATTTATAACATTGCATTTATACGTAATTAAGATCACAAAATCCCTCTATCCCTTACTATGACCATCCCGTACTTTTTACGCCAATAAAGATGTTTAGTGAGTTTAATAACTTGGTTAATTAGGCAAAGCTGTGCATTGGCATATTATTATGTGTTATTTGCATAGAAGATAAGGCAAATTAAAATAAAAAACAATACTACAGTTAGTAGAACAAATGTACGTATATCTATTAGTACTTAGTATTTTTTAATTTATACTTAAGTTTATTTTTCTTATTAAAAATATCAAAATAATCTGCTGCTAAGCATACCGGCTGGTCTTCATATTCTTCTAAATTAAAGAAAATTTTCCATCATTTAAATGCACCAATATAAGTCATTCAACAAGTTTTATTACCGCTCAAAACTGCACTTTCATCAAGATGGCAATCGTGCTCGCTTACAAGGCTACACGACAAGCTTACGGTATACGCAGGTCGGAGAGAGCTGAGTCGCAGCAATTAGTCGTTGGCGCCAGTTGGTAAATATTAACACTGGTAATTGTACAGTGAACGGCAGCTCCCTCGATGTTCGTTACAGTGCCCACTTGCTACAGGAATACAAATGAATCCATTATACGAAAGTGCGGTGATAGCACATCGACACCAATATCACGTAAGCTCATGTAGGCTGAAGTACTAATGTGTTTTTGTTGCTAGCTTTCACATGTATTAATGAAAATGAATTGAACTGTTTGTTCCTGATTTATTAGAGGTAAGTTTTACGATGTTTTTTGAAGGCAATTAACTTGTAATGGATTATCCTATAGTTATTCTAGATAATCCTGGTTTAAATCGGAGGTAAAAGCTCGCTGAGAAGCTTTATGTTATTATTCTATACTATCCTATCTAAACTTTCAAACAGGCTTTAGTTTAAACTAAACTACTACGAGTATTCGAAGATTCAAATGTAAGTTACTTCACCAAACCGAAACAAACTAATAGGTATGAATAGTACATGCCTACCAACAGTTGAATAATTTTACAATTCAAAGATGTAGGTGTTCTCAAACCACTAGAGCTGTCAATTTTCGAAGTTTATGTATTCTAGGTTCAAGGTAAGGCGAGGTAAAAATGTGCGCTGCTACTAGAATGTAAGTAAACTTACCTTTTGCTAAATCTTACAAGCAGTTTACTAATGAATTATGGAAAACGAAAGAAAACCCACCAGTGTAGCTCGTTCGCTGAATACGTATAATAAATAGTTTTTTAAGTATTTATAAATAACAGAAAGCAACGTACGATCGATTGTCGTAACTATTTTGTAATCTCTAGCAATATTTAAACACATTTTAAAAGTATTCTATTTCAGATACATCTTTCGTAGACGCTTCGACA
Source organism: Schrankia costaestrigalis (assembly GCA_905475405.1). Taxonomy (NCBI): domain Eukaryota; kingdom Metazoa; phylum Arthropoda; class Insecta; order Lepidoptera; family Erebidae; genus Schrankia; species Schrankia costaestrigalis. Next base: position 7,566,427 of record FR997830.1, read on the forward strand.
GCTTAAAGAAGCGAATAGTGGTGAATTTGGTCGATGGAAAAAGATCACGGAAGTATTTATCATGTTATAATTAACCACTGCAACTTTGTTTATTAATTTAAAATTTGGAAACTTACATGTCTTTATTAATTAATTATAATCATAGAAAATATTATTTTATCTAATATAACATTATTATATTAAAGCCCTCGCCTTCAATAACATAAACTTAATCGTAGAATGCTGTAAGAGAACATTTCAAAAAGCAAATCCGTCAACCCTCACTCAGGTGAAGGAAACATTGTCGTAAAATGGGTTTTACACATTTAAATTACGCAGAAAACTTTTTATTGTTGACAAGTTGCTACCTGTCGCCTCTTTTGAGTGAGTTGTTTACAAACAGCAAACAAGGCACTGTAAACAAACATGTTTTGTGTCTAAAAAAAAGTCTGGATTACGTGACGAGTTGTTGACAATTTTCTTTCAACTTCCCACTTTTATTGTTTATGCATGGACGTCCGCTTTGACGGATTTTGATGTCCAATCATAAAATACAGTTTATTGAGCCAAGATTGCTTTGAAGGTCCCTTCTATCACAACTTGATAGACTTTTTAGAGGTAGTACACAAACTCTATATCAAAGTAATTTTTGTACGACGATATGGAATTTCGATTTTCTCCTTTGCAAACAATATTGGAAAAACATAACCTCTATCGCTACCTCTAATTTTTTATTTCAAAATAAAATGAAAATATCGCCAAGAATTTGTGTCATAAAACTCGATTAAGCTTAATTTATTTAATGTGATATCATTGGCAGTGAAGGAAAGCTCATTGCACAAATCCTATACCAAATTTCTTGACCTGCTTGTTATTAGTAGATTGAGTTTTCCTCCGTCTCTTAAGGCCAACCCGCGCAGAGAATATATAAGTAGCTACTGACAAGGAAGCTAAGTCAAAATACTCAACTTTCATTAAAGCAAACCTTATAAGTTTGATCTTACAATACTGAAAAAAACACGCAATCGTGTTCTACTAAGAGCCGTAGAATTGTTTCGCATGGCTAAAGATAGGTAAATCGAATATAACTCTGTTTTTAAAACTGCTTTCGAAAGTTGTGTTTGCATTTGAATGAAGGTAAATTACCAAGTAGGAAATATACAGGGACTTATCTACTATGATGGATTTTTATTCCAATTACTTTAGAATCATAACGTTTTATAGTCTATCTTGTTGAATCGCAAAAAATATAAATAAAAATGCATGTATTGAACTGAATAAATCTATCCATTTAACGAAAATGGATCCAATTATAATACGATAAGAGGTTGATAACAAATTACAATATTATACATTACATACTCGATAACAAAGATCCGTCCCTCGACTGAGAGTAGTTATTTATTTTGAGAGCTGGATTTATTTGCGGAAATGGGTCTGACCCACATTACTCAAGGGAGATTTTGCTGAATAGGACTGTAAAGTATGCTGTTCATTGCGAGATAATTTATTGTATTTTGAACAGCGATGGTCGGCGGCGTATTTACGTTGCTTCCCTTATATTCGATTGATCCGGTTATGTTGAATAAGCGGTCGTATGACAGGCATTTGCTTCATAATTTATCTAGCTTTGTTCTAACTCGGTTAAAAATAAAAAGGTTTATCATACTTTAGTATTCTAAAATGTGTAATTTAAGTGGGTGTAATTACATTATTTACATTATGGTTACTTTTCAAAGTATTATATTACGTAAAATAAGGAAATGTAGGCGTATTAAAAATACACGAAGCTTGTAGTCGTCTGCCTACAATTTGTAATTTTTTATTCTCCTGAGTAATTTTAAGTAAAAAAATGTTTTCTGGGGCGTCCTCCATTACGTGTATGCTTTATAGGCTGAGGTTGACAGCGGTCATGTAATAAAATTTTTAAAGTATTCAGTATGTTTGTAAGATATTAAAATCTATTCCAAACTAAATACCATATTACATAGCAATATGGTATTTAGTTTGAGTTAGGTCTCAAGTTACATATTACTGGAAAATAGAATACACACAACCCAGATGGATTGGTATAGGGTTTTATTCCAAGTTTTTCTTCTTTTTATTTCGTAAAGGTAATATGCACGTGTAGTCCCTTAGTCAGTTTTTACGACACCCATGGGATGAGATTGGGTGGTAACATATTGTATCCTTACTCCATCACCACACGGATGTCCTTCACCACACGGATGTCCGTCACCACACGGATCACCAAGTTAATACAGTGAAATTCAATAGAAGCCCTGTACTAAGCGTAATACCTTGTATTTATTCTGTAAACTTAAAAGTAAGTACAAACGTACGTCGCGTGTCACCAGTGCGTTATGAAAACTATACTTGACCTGTTTCACTAACCTCCCGAGGCAAGCTACAGTTAAGGGTTGCCTTAATATCTAATTATAATACGAGGCAAACATTTACGTTTGTTTAAGCTTACGATTTATAAATAAAACGTTTTACAATTGTACTGTATATTGTCTAATAACTCTTTCAATTAAATTCAATTTCTTTAATAATATAAAATTGAATGTACAGCATTTTTTTTAATACATCGGGGAGTGTATTCAAATCTGTTATACATGGTAGTATATTATTATCTGTTGGTTGGTATGATGATAGTGATAATACAGGCAGGCTGTAGTATTTAGTTTTATTTTTAACCTGCTCATTTTTTTGCTGAGCTACGGGATAAAACAATACTTTATTATTATCATGTATGTGGACGTATTATGCTACTGCTATAAATCTCTGTTCAGAAATTTCAGAAAAAAAGTGACTTTGAAACTTTTTCTCTGAATTTTGTTACATATTCATATACTACTCAGTCACATTATCTCGAGACCTGGCGTTGATGACGTCACGTCGCGTCGGACGAATCACTGATGCGTCCGTGGCAAGCGCGGGGTTTAAAAGGAGAACGGGACGCGAGTTTGCATTCCACCGAAGTCTCTTGTTAATGTGACCGTGTAGTACATTTTTACTCTAAAAGAAAACCCAAAAGAATTTTTTATAACGTCACTGTCACGATATGATTGGTTTATTTGTGATTATAGATTAAATTGTTTTAAAAAGTAGTATTTTTTTTTACTTATCCATCCATCTCGTCTGAACCGTCTGAGCATAATGACATCATTATTTCAGTCTTAATTAAGAGAACGGGTTTTATATTCATGATGGATTACTGGATTAGAATCTAATATAAATATGTTTAAAGATATATTTCAAATAAATTAAACAAGACACTAAGAATAACCTAGACTTTACATGAATATACCTGATTCATGAGAATATTACATTAAAAAACTTAATGAAGTTTGTTTTATATACAACGAATTCCACCCATTTTTCTAGAAATGTGAATTGTGTTAAATGTGAATTAAATTAGTTTCTAGTAATAAAAAGATAGTGAAGACAGTAATAACAGATAAGTAATATAGCACAATACTTATCTGTTATAAATATAATAGGTAATACATATTTCACCTACTCTACAATTTCTGCAGAGTACTTTGGTGTCGAAGGCGCACAAATTCAAGCTATTTCTAACAATAGTCGCATTATATTGTACTTAAACAAGTAACATTCAATTATTAGTTCCGAGTAATGCCAGTCTTCTCGGCATCCTGCCCATTTAGTGGTGAGAGAGGAATATCATGGGTTTGTTAAGTAAGTTAACCGTATTTTCCATCTTTTCTGAACGGAGTCCGGAAGACACACCTGTCCGCCTGGACCATAGACCGCCCTTTTAAAGGTTTCTCACAATAAAAAATGAAATAATTTTATTAGTCTGTTAAGTGTTCATAACATTCCACTTATGACCTTCAATACGTACTGGATGATATAGGATTTTTCGTTTTAGTTAGTTTTCCTTTTTTGTTCCTGTAAAGCTTTTATCTTCGTTTAGTTGACTTATATGATTAAGATGTTTAAAATCATCATCATCATAACAGTCCATTAATGTCCCACTGCAAGAACGGGCCTCCTCCCATGACGGAGGGATACTTAGCCTACTAATACCACGCTGGCCAGACGGATTGGTATAGGGTTTAATTACAAGTTCTCCTTCTTTTTATTTCGTTAAAGATAACATTGGTGGGTTTTTACGACATCAATGGGATGAGATGGGGTGGTTACATAATATTGTATTCTTACTCCGTCACTACAAGGAGTAAGAATAAGTGTTTAAAATACTAATACTGTGTAGAAATTTTAATAATATTATTATTCCCAGCAGTCTCCGACTACTCCACTAGTCGTACTTTCCTAGCTTTTAATAACGTTATCAAGTAGTTAAACGCCTAAACTCTCCTAAGTTATATCTACTCGAAGTAACAAGTTTGTTGAAACTGTTTCCGAAACTAGGAAATGTCATCCAAAATTATCATGTATGTTCTAATTGTTTTGGGATTAGCAAAACATATCACTTAATTTTATTAAATTGACGAACTGTAATTCACGTGAAATAATAAAAGTAATCTCCGTGTAACGTAGTAAGAATACAATATGTCACTACCCCATCTCATCCCATGGGTGTCGTAAAATCCGACTAAGGGACTGTCTGAGAATATTGTCTTTACGAAGTAAAAAGAAGGAAAACTTGAAATTAAACCCTATACCAATCCGTCTGGCCAGCGTGGTATTAGTAGGCCAAGTATCCCTCTGTCACGGGAGGAGGGCCGTCCCTGTAGTGGGACATTAATGGGCTGTTATGAATAAAAGTAATTTGCCACCAACCACGGATAGCCTTATTAAAAAGAAGTTAAAAGCCGCATATTGAATACCTGTTCCTAATGCATACTGACAACTTGATTAACTTTTAATCAAAGCTTTAGAATTGATAAGATTAATATTGTTAATGATCCTAGTTTCCTCGCCAATGAAACTTTTATGAGCTGACATGGTTTGTGTGGTTGCGGATTACATTAATCACTTTACGAGGATGGTTGTAAAAATCGAGCTACTGAGTAGCTACGAACTATGAAAAACTGCAAGACAAAGTAATTTGAAACAAGACTACTTAGTTTATCTATATCCACGCGTGGGGACGAAATAAGAACAGATTATGATAGAACTGTCTCTTTCGCTTAAGGGTGTCGCAACAAATCATTAAGGGACAATGTAACTTAATTACAGCGAGGAAAAACATAATATCTTACGTCCATCCTAGTAGGGACCACAATTATTATGTCCAGAATCATTGCAACTAGCATAGTAGTCAACATTTATGAACTCTTCTTTGCTTAGCTTCAGACTAAAAAAAAATAAGGATAAAACTTAAAAGTATTACATGAGAACTTCACAAAAATAAGCCGCATGTAGTGAAAATTTTTAAATACACTAAAGTATTCCGACAAGAGTACGGTTTAAGTAAATATGTTTTAAACACAGCTTCAAATGTTTCACCACAAACATGTTCAATTTGCAGACACGTATATTTCATACTTTAGTAATAACGTGCAGTAATATTCAATTCTATTAAACTTAGTAAGTGATTAATTATTGTTTAAAGTACATCCAGTTAGTTCACCGGCAAGAGGTTGGAATCTGGTAATTAAAAGTTGGTAGTTGTTGATTTCATACACGTCATTAGTTACCATATAACTAATATAACTTGATAATACATACGTGATGTAGATATCTGTCAAGCAATCTCACTGGATTTCATTTTAGTGAGTGAATTAAACCCTTATGAATATTTCATATAGGACTTTGTATTTTCACGTGAGTGAATAAATATTTCACATTGTGTGCTTGCGCATACAACTGCTTTATTAAAACGAAATGTATTGTTCAACAATAATTAAAAACGAGAACCTGCTTCTTTTAATAGCTTTGCCTATTTAGACGTTAAATATCTCGCGTTTTTTACAGACGAGTAGTTAATTCTTAACGATATAAAAATGAGGTTTATGTTTTGATGCTTTCTAATAAATCTTTGAACTTTTTATAACCTAAGCGTATGTAAAAGATTTCGCAGTAATTTTATATGACGTGTTAAATTAATTTTTGAACTTAAGAAATAAACAACGTAGACGTTAGATAATCTCTGATCTCTGTATATAATTATACCTCCGTTAAATATTACTCTTTGCGTCCGAACAAATTCGATATTTTTCCATGCGTAAGTCCTAAGGTATGTGATATGGCTAATCAAACTGTAAGCAAAGAAATTAATCTACTTAGAAAAGCTAGTACCATATAAATTGTTTAGTTTAGTTTCTGTTAAATGAGACCGGCTGTACATGGAAAGCGAGTTTACTGACCATATAACATAGGATTTCATAGTGGGATGCGTTAACGACCTCAGTAAATCATAGTTTATTTTGTACCAGCGTCCCAGCCTGGCTTAGAACGGATAAAATTCAGCTTTTACAACGTTACTTTATTATTAATTTGATTAAAGGTTGTAATATATGACAGACTATTAAATACCTTTGCGTTTTAATACATGTTTGTAAAATATGTAACACGTACGACGCCGTAGAATGAATTGAATTTAATAAATCTGGTCATTTCTGGAATACCATAAACCTAGTTGCACACGTGAAGCAGATCTTTTAAAATATTTCTTTGCTTCGTCAAAGGACATACTGCAAACCCTAACGCGAAAAGGGGTGGGAGGTCAATATATGAGTCACTAGCTGACCCGTGCCCACTTCGTTGGGCGGCGAAAAAAACGCGTCCATTTTTTAAACGTATTTTATTACTGCTCCACTCCTATTAGTCATAGCGTGATAATATACATAGCCTATGACACTCCCCGATAAATAGACTATTCAACACAGAAATAATTTTTAAAATCGGTTCATTAAATCCAGGGATTACCCCCTACAACGTCACAATCACACAAACACACAAACTTTACCTCTTTATAATATTAGTATAGATATAGCTGATGTAGGTACAACGTCGCCCATGGGTGGACCACCTGGGCATCTTACGAGTAATGTTCCTACTGAACGCGTCTTCTGGTCATAGCCACTCGGATCTAGATTTTTCTTGGGACTATGTATCTTACTTCGTTAAATACATGGTTCATCTTAGCGTAGTGGTCAAACCTCTACCTTTTTATAGTCAGCTCTTAATCTATTTACTACCTGCCACTAACAATTTTTATTTTCTTAATATAGCAGGTGCCATAAAAAGTAATTTATAGCAAGTAAGTAAACTAAATGCTAGGTTATATGTTCCACTCTCTAAATTTATTTCACCCATTAAAGAGCTTTAGCGTTTTATCAGATTACTATTGCATGACGCAAATACTGTTTCATTTATACATTTTTTCTCGCGATATTCGAATTTATATTACGCAAAAAGAAATCAAAGAAAATACGGAAATAATCTGTTTTCATTATAATTTATATTTCCAGATGAAAAAATAAGAATGAGTATGGCTTGTCAATATCCTCTGATTCGAATCAAATTAGTGTTCGCTGTGAAATCCCTATTTTGAGAGGGCAAGGATGGGTCGACTTATCTAATCAAGTAACAAATTTACAGATCTAAGTTTCGTTGATTGTTTGTTGATTAGTTTGCATCCATTTAAATTAGTTCAACACCAAGTCAATTTACGTAGACCAGTAAGACTGTTCACAGTTCACCTACATAACTTGCACTTGATTAAAGGAACCACAATTACAAGTTATTATATGTATGTCAGAACATTCTTGTCTGATTGCCTTCCGTGTGTTACGAAGTCAGAATCCTCCTGGCCTTGGGAATATAACTTTCGTAGTGATTAGAGGCTTACGTAACGTTACATAATTATAGAATAAGTTTTAGGTTTACGTTGACATGGAAAGCTATGTAACTTGTTAATTAGATTTCGTTTTATTTGAACTTTATGGTTGGTGTACATTATTCGTTTCAACTTGAGTCACGTTCTTTGCAGACTTTTGAAGTATTTGCGTATATTATATTCAGTTAAGATATGATATTGGTGGCAAGTTTAGTAACATAGAGATCGTGTGTTCTGACCTAATTTAGGACAATAATTTTTGCAACAACTACAACTATTGTTATAAATCTAGTTGTTTTTTGTGTTTGTCGTTTAATATTTTCACCAAACAGGAAAGGATGTACTCGTATTATAAAAATAATGTCAAATCCAGCAGCGGTAGCATGGTTTTTATTTCTGGCTAAATAAATCAATAGTTCAACAATTTAGAGTTTAAATATTTATTTAACTGTTCTCTGTATTTCATTTAAGGTATACTTACCACTTCTTATCACCGTATAATAAAGGTATAAAATTGTTATTATTATAATATTGTGGCCTACACATATACATTTATATATTAATTTACGTAAACATTCTATATCTAAATTAAATTATTTCATTTAATTATTTTCCATACACTTTATATATTTACATACGTTATTATATACAATCTTACATACCTACCAAACTACACAATAAAATACACTAAAGTTTATATACTTACAGAATTATTTACTTAACCTAACATATTAATTCAGTATAAATATTCTTAATATTAATTACGTGTGTTGTTAATATGGTGTATTGGAAACACGCATTGTTTTGTACCTGGCGCTAGAACCGGTGTCGCGGGCGCATTGCGCCGTGTCATTGAAGCGACCCTTAAAACGATTAGTTACTGAGATACCACCGGCCGTGCTCCTTGTATGATCTGTCGCGCCAATTACGAGTAGTGTTTAGTGTTCTATATAATTAAGACTGTCGCATTCTTCTATCTCACTATCATTCTTATATTTCTCCTTCTATTTACGTGGACTATTCTGTGTTTGTGATATTGTGGAATTAAACTCTTTGTGTGCCTGTGAACTGTGTTTACTTTGCTTCCGCCATCTTCAGGTACCTATTTACTTATACAAAACTTTCATACTTCCACTTACACACTTGCAACCATAACTGGTGACCCCTAATAAGAACAGACAATGAGTGATAGTGATGCTTCAGTAAAATCTAGTGATTTTAGAGACATGAACGTAACTGGGCGTCGGCCGCAGAAAAAGTGCGTTTCCACTGAACTAAATGTGACGTCATACGACAAAAACAAATTTAAATTAAAAGTTCCAAAATTTTCTGCTGAAGATCCAGAGCTTTGGTTTGCGTTGCTGGAAAATCAATTTGAGTGCTTTGACATCACAGATGACGCGCTCAAGTTTAGCAACGTCACTACTAACTTAGACATACAGCATGCGAAGACGGTCAAGGATATCATACTAAATCCTCCTAAAGTGAACCGGTATGGCAAGATTAAGCAGGAACTACTTCGTCGCTTGTCAGCCTCTCACGAAATGAAGGTCAAGCAGTTGCTAACCCAGGAAAAATTAGGTGACCGGAAACCGTCTCAATTTCTCCGGCACCTACAGGATTTAGCGGGATCCTCAGCGGCTGATGACATCATTAGGCAGATATGGAGTAACCAGTTGCCCATCAACGTGCAAACGGTGTTGGCATCACAACCTTCCCAGAACCTGGAGCAGTTAGCTGACCTGGCTGACAGGATATTTGACATCACAACACAATCATGTGTGGCTTCCACATCTGCCATTACACCAGGCAGTTCCAGTACATCATCCGAGATCGCAGAACTGAGGAAAATGGTTGAACGCCTTGCGCTTAAAATCGACGAACATAGTAGCTCTTCTAAGCGCCCTCACATGCGTTCAAGGCATCGTGAACAGCGCTCAACTTCTACTGCAAGATCGCGATCAAGCTCGAGCTATCGAAAATACCCTGTTTGCTGGTATCATTCCAAGTTCGGACCACGTGCTCATCAATGTCTCAGCCCATGTGATTATGGCAAGTCGGGAAAAGACACAGGCAGTCGCTAATGGCGGCTGACGACTGCCCAACATCTTCAGGCCGCTTATTTGTCGTCGACAGGATGTCCAACACGAAGTTCCTTGTGGACACCGGCAGTGATTTGTGCGTGTACCCTTACTCTGCACTTCGTGAACGTCGATGTAAAACCGATTTTCAACTGTGTGCGGCAAACGGAACGACTATAGACACTTTCGGCACTATAGAAATTAATTTAAATTTAGGTTTAAGAAGAGATTTTCCTTGGCGCTTTACTGTTGCTAATGTAACTAAAGCTATCATAGGTGTAGATTTTCTTAGCTTTTATAATCTCATAGTTGATGTTCGCAACAAACGGCTTATAGATAATACTACTACTTTGTTTTCCAGCGCTTGTATTGCAAAAACTGATGTATCTTCTATTAAGGTCGCAACAGGTGATACGAGGTACCATGCACTTTTATGTAAGTATCCAGAAATTACTCGCCCTTCAGGCACTCCGTGGCTTCCAAAGCATAACACCAAGCACCATATTCGCACCACACCCGGCCCTCCCATATTTTGTACACCCCGTAGGCTCGCCCCAGACAAACTCCAAATAGCTAAGAAGGAATTCGAGCTCATGCTTAACAATGGCACAGCTCGTCCCTCAGAAAGTCCTTGGGCTTCTCCTTTACATCTGGCTCCTAAAAAGGATAACAGCTGGCGACCTTGCGGTGATTATCGTATGCTTAACGCACGGACTATACCAGACCGTTATCCCGTTAGGCATATACATGATTTTGCCCACAACATAGCTGGTTGTAAAGTTTTCAGCACAATAGATCTTGTGAAAGCATACAATCAAATTCCTGTGTGCGAAGAGGACATACAAAAAACGGCAATCACTACTCCGTTTGGCTTGTATGAGTTCCCTTGCATGACCTTTGGTCTTAGGAACGCAGGCCAAACCTTCCAAAGATTTGTCGACGAAATGACTAGAGGCTTAGATTTTATTTACCCTTACTGTGATGACTTTCTTTGTTTTTCTCAGGATGAGGTCCAGCACGAACGGCATTTACAGCTTTTATTTGAGCGTATGAAAGAATATGGCATTCTCATCAACACGGCGAAGTGCGTATTCGGAGCAAGCGAAGTAACTTTCCTAGGCTACCACATATCTGAATATGGCACAAAACCTCTTAACTCAAAGGTTCAAGCCATTTCAGACTTCCCGGTGCCTAAGAGTGTTAGGCAGTTACGACGTTTCCTAGGAATGGTAAATTACTACAGGCGATTTTTGCCCAACGCCGCGTCAGTACAAGCTCCGCTTAATGCTTTACTCGCTGGTACAGTCAAAGCTTCTCAACCAGTTGACATATCTGGTGATACCTTACTTGCTTTTGACCAGAGTAAGCATATCCTCGCTAACGCTGCACTACTCGCACACCCAGATTTAAATGCTAAGCTGGCGCTAGTAACAGATGCGTCTGACTTAGCAATGGGTGCAGTTTTACAGCAGCTCATTAAAGATAGCTGGCAACCTCTTGCATTCTTTTCGCGAAGGTTGAGCCCTTGTCAGCAAAAATATTCGCCATATGACCGCGAGCTTCTGGCTATATACGAAGCGATTAAATATTTTCGCCACATGTTAGAAGCTAGGCATTTTGTCATATTTACTGACCACAAGCCAATCACTTATGCTTTCCGTGAAAGAAAGGCTAATTGTTCGCCCCGTCAGTATCGTCATCTTGACTTCATTGCACAATTCACGACCGACATTCGACACATATCCGGCAAGGACAATGTTGTCGCCGATACACTGTCGCGAATCGATGAACTGCAAATGCCTATAGATTTTGATCAATTAGCTGACTCTCAAGGCGAAGATCAAGAGCTCCTCAGATATGTAAACGGTGAATTATCACTCCGCTTACAGAAACTCAATATTCCCGGCAGTTCAAAAGAACTTTATTGCGATCTAAGTACATCTCAACCTCGACCTTTCGTAACAAAGCCTCTTAGAAAGCTTTTATTCGACAGGCTTCACAATCTTAGCCATCCAGGAGCAGCAGCAACCACTAAGATGGTAGCTGCGCGATTCGTCTGGCCTGGTATGCGAAAAGACTGTCGAGACTGGTCACGCAAATGTCTAGCTTGTCAACGAGCTAAGGTAAATCGACACATATCTGCACCTTTAGGTACATTCGATTTACCACGCTCCAGATTTTCTTTTATTCATGTGGACATTATAGGCCCTATGCCTCCATCACAAGGCTACCGTTATTGCCTGACGGTGGTTGACCGTTTCACCCGCTGGCCAGAGGTGATACCAATGATGGATATCACCGCGGAAACCGTAGGTAAGGCTTTACTATCGTGGATATCCAGATATGGATGTCCAACAGATATTGTCACAGACCGCGGTCGACAATTTGAATCCTCACTTTTCCAGTTCCCTGGAAAAATGATAGGATTCCAACATCGTCGTACTACCGCATACCATCCAGCTTGCAACGGCTTGGTGGAACGGTTCCATCGTCAGCTGAAGGCAGCCATAATGTGTCATGCAGACATCAACTGGATTGACAAGCTCCCATTAGTTTTACTAGGCATTCGAGCTTCATATAAAGAAGACCTAAAGGCTTCATCGGCTGAATTAGTCTATGGTGAACCTTTGCGTCTTCCGGGCGAATTCTTTCACCCAACAGTCCCGGTTTCTACTGACTTGTCAGATTTTACCGCGCGACTACGTCATTTTGCTATAAACCTTCGTCCTTCTCCAGCTTCACGCCATAACAAACAACGTATTTTTATCCATAAGGATATAGCATCCTCGAGCCATGTATTTTTAAGGGTAGATGCATCCCGAGGCTCTTTAGAACCTCCTTACTCTGGCCCGTACGAAGTACTCGAACGTGGAGACAAAACTTTTAAAATTCTCGTCAAGGGGAAAATCGTCACAGTAACTATAGACCGCCTTAAGCCAGCCTATATACTCGCCGATCCGTCCCCCGACAACTTACCATGTCCTAATGGCACGTCTATTCCTATTGCCGTACCACCCGCCAATACTGGCCCTACACCAAGTCAGACGGAAATTCCACCACAAGCTAGCAAGAAAACTACTCGTTCAGGCCGCAGTGTTCGTTTTCCTGACTATTATCGACCGTAGTGACGGTCTCCGGGGGGGAGTGATGTGGCCTACACATATACATTTATATATTAATTTACGTAAACATTCTATATATCTAAATTAAATTATTTCATTTAATTATTTTCCATACACTTTATATATTTACATACGTTATTATATACAATCTTACATACCTACCAAACTACACAATAAAATACACTAAAGTTTATATACTTACAGAATTATTTACTTAACCTAACATATTAATTCAGTATAAATATTCTTAATATTAATTACGTGTGTTGTTAATATGGTGTATTGGAAACACGCATTGTTTTGTACCTGGCGCTAGAACCGGTGTCGCGGGCGCATTGCGCCGTGTCATTGAAGCGACCCTTAAAACGATTAGTTACTGAGATACCACCGGCCGTGCTCCTTGTATGATCTGTCGCGCTAATTACGAGTAGTGTTTAGTGTTCTATATAATTAAGACTGTCGCATTCTTCTATCTCACTATCATTCTTATATGTCTCCTTCTATTTACGTGGACTATTCTGTGTTTGTGATATTGTGGAATTAAACTCTTTGTGTGCCTGTGAACTGAGTTTACTTTGCTTCCGCCATCTTCAGGTACCTATTTACTTATACAAAACTTTCATACTTCCACTTACACACTTGCAACCATAATATGAATACTTACCATGTTATTTTTCTCTTGCATGTCGAAGAAATCTCAAAGCTTTATGGTTAGTACTAGGAGTCTTACAAACCAATGAAATTGGTAAAAACTGTTACCAAACAATACAAAACCTAGTAACAACAAGTTTTGGCATCATATTAGTAGATCCGTGTGGTGACGGAGTAAGAATACAATATGTCACCACCCCCTCTCATCCCATGGGTGTCGTAGAAACCGAATAAAGGACTGTCTGTAAATATTACCTTTACATAGAAAGAAGGAAAACTTGAAATTAAACCCTATACCCATCCGTCTGGCCAGCATCGTATTCGTAGGCCAAGTATCCCTCCGTCAAGGGAGGAAGACCGTCTCTGCAGTGGGACATTAATGGGCTGTTATGTTGATTAGTAGGCCTCGTCTCCTCCTCCTGGACAAGGTTCACCTTAACACTGAGCCTATACCTAGTATGTATACAAGTAAGTAACTATATTTAGTTACTTACTTGTATACATACTAGGTATCTATATAATCAAATGTAATAAGGCACACATCAAACAATCCCAGGACACGTCTAAGAGGACATGACCGTCAATATTGTAACATGCATTAGCTCATTTCTCCCGGGCACTTAGGCGACAATTAGTATAACAAACTGTCTAAGTGACGTGTTTCATCTCATTGAGTACTCTCATTAATGTCTACCGAGCTAATAAACGTCCTACTGCAGAGACAAGTATTGAATTACATATAATTTTTTACCTATTAAGCTTAGGTATAACTAGAAAATTCCGAAAAAAAATGGTACTCGAGGCGGGACTCGAACCCGCGTCTCTGGACTAGAGGCGTCCAAAGTCCTGTCCAGAGAGTCCAGAGACGCGGGTTCGAGTCCCGCCTCGGGTACCAATTTTTTCCATTGTCTTTCTTCTTTTTGGGCAAGAGTATTGATGTTTACGGCACTTTGTCACTCATTACAGTTTTTGTTTTCATTTGTAGAAACAACAGTTCATGTGTCCATAATATTTAGTAAATAGTCACATGTTATTTATGTTATCTTGTAAGAAACATAATTCGGTCATTTCAGATTTCGAACGCTTTGTCGCGAGAATTTATAGAATGTTTAAAAAAATTAAGCGTGGGCCACAAATTCTCTAAGTTGCGCTCGCCAGGTGACCACCATCTTATTATAGGTAGCATAGATTAAAATCGCCATCTTATGCGTGGTAGTCAACATACGCAAACTTTAATACTGAAGCTACCAAAGCAGAGCTTTTACACCCATAAGATTACCACAGAGCATTTTGTCAAATCTGTGTTCAAAAGGAACCTGACCGACCCTGGTTTTGGAATAGGTAATTGTTTTTAAGTGTTTAACAACTTCTTGTTGTAAATATTAATCTTATCACCCAGTTAGATCTTAAAATAAAATTTTATTATTGTCATGGTTACTTAAGAGTTCTCTCTAATACATTTCACACAAAAATGCTTTTAGACCAGACTAGGCATTAATTTATAATAAATGTTTAGGTAGAAACCTTTGTCATTTTTGGTATTAAAAAGAAAATAAGATTCTAAAAGCTGTTGAAAAGGCTTTTAGGGTTGTAAAATAAACAAAGAAAACATTCATAATAACCTTTTTTTTTAAGTCTTATTTAGTTTTTAAGAAAACTCACTAAAAATTGTTGTACCTACATATTTTTTCAGTAATTTCATCACTTCAAAGTATTCTACATAAGCAATGTTTGATCAATTGAGAATTTTTATTTCTTCAACAAAAGTCATTTACAAAAATTAATTTGATTTTCTGAGGGTCTTCGTTCTCAAAATATACTTTAAAAGTGGACGTTGTTTCCCTCAATGGCTCTTGATAATCGAGATACTGTTATAAGAAAAAGAAAGTTCTTTAAATACACAAAAAATACTTTCAACAACTTTTATTAACTCATTTTCCACTTCGGAACGAGAGATCTCGAGTTCGAGAATTGGCCAAATTTCTTTTATTATCTTTGCGAAACGTTTATTAATTTACTCTTACCGATATACCTTTTATCCGTTTGTAGCATTATTTACCAAATAAATTCTAGACAATAAAATAAAAGTCAAGTTTTAACTGATAACCATGCCAACAGTTTTATTTCATATTTTATGATCTGTCTAACACTATTCTACCTAACTAATAAAATGTTAAAGTTACAATCGTCCTACTATGTAGGTTCTACATTCTACAACTATGTATTTAGCTATCATAAGCGAACAGTCGTAAATTTAAGCATCTATTAACATTATAAATATTTAACTAATTAATCCAAATTTAGAATTTATTGTTCATTTCAATGGTATACTCTACCTACTTAAAGCTATAATCTAAAATTACTTTAAATGATCTAATGAAATTTGTCGATTTTTAGCCATACCTAACAAAATGTTGTCAGTGGAAGCGGTTGTAGAACTTTGTAAAATATCATCTTTACTTGCCATTGAGACGTAATCGTTCATTTCGGACCAAGCTGGGTCTGATTTTGCAATTCGTTTTCTTTCTTTAATTTTCGTATACAATAAAACGGAAACCATAATAAAAAATACAACAACCCCTAACGAGCAACCGACAATTAAGCCCATTCGGCGGTTCAAAAGTAACGATATTGCGAACTTTTTATTTGCCCTAGTTTTGATCGACGATGCTTTTCTAAATGTATTGAATGAAATACATTCACTCGAAGGAGAGCGCATAAGAATAGCTTCTGCGACGTCCTGTGTTATTCTTGCGGTAGAATTTGAACTGTCGTCTATTGTTTTGTTGACTTCAGAAAGAAGCTCATCTTCATAGTCTACTGGGTCCTCGGAAAGTGTAATTACACATACAACATAGTTCACATTTGGTTCCAAATCTCTTATATGTACAGAAACGTCATTTTTCTCTAAGTATTTCGATTTAACCTGAAAATTATTGCGTTTAATAGTAGACTGATACATTTGTGTCAAAATAAAGGTCGGCTGCTTTAAGTAGTGAAAAAAAATAAGTATCTATGTACATTTTAAATTTAAAATAAAGAGGTCGTAAGAGGTCGTTTTATTGAAGTTAATTTTGCTATATCAGGTACTTACATCTGTTTGGCCGTCTTCTCCATAATACAAAATTTGAAGAGCCTTTATCGCCGTACGGTTTCTTATAAACCACGATACGGAAACTGAGTTATCTTTGTGTTTGTCCACTGATAATTGAGATATTACAGGAATATCGCATTTTTCTTTTGGATATTCATCGTTGTAGCAAGTGACACTACTTGACCTTATTATTTTAGGATGATCTTGAATCCACACCCAAGCATTATCCTTTTGGCAACTGCATATAATCACATTATCTGAAATAAAAGATTAATAAATTATACGTCTTGATCAATATAATTATTAATAAAAGTTATACAAATGATAACTAACCTTTTATAGAAATGTCTTGAATATGATTTTCAACTGAAGTCAATAGTTCTATAGGAATTGTCTGAAGTTTGTTATGTTCCAAATCAATTTGAATTATCTTGTTTAAACTTTTGAATGCGGTTACAGATATATATTTAATATTGTTGTAACTCAAGTATAACACTGTCAGCTCTTTTAAGTTAATAAGATCTTCATTGAGAATGTTTTGCAACTTGTTATAAGAAAGATCCAAAAGTTTCAAGTTACTCAACTCTTCAGCGAAGGATTCCATTGATTCGATGTTATTATTTGATAAACATAATGTCCTCAACTTAGTTAGACCACGGAAATTGCTCGTTTTGAGTTGGGAAATCCTATTATGGCTCAGATCCAAATTTTCTAAAAAAGATAACTTCGAAAAAGGACTTACAGATAACCGTCGTATTTTATTGAATTTAAGATAGAGTTGCTGTAGACTGGTAAAGAGTGCAAATGTTATGTCGTCAATATTTGTCATATTTGTGGCACATATATGCAATTCGTATAAGTTGGCTATTAGTGTGTTATTATCGAGTCTGTCAGACGACCAAGAAACTACAGGATTCCTACTAAGATCAAAATTTATTAAAGATATACCAAACTTTTTATACGAAAATAAAAAGTCAAAACGAATAATATCATTGTAAGATATATTTACATTTTGTATGTTTGGAAATATGTCGAATACAAAAAGCGGGAGTATTTCTAATTTATTGTAACTTATGTCAAAGAGAATTAAATCTTGAAATTCTACTTTCTTACTAAGAGTAATTGTCTTTATTTCATTTTTTCTAAGAATCAAATACTTCAAACGCTTTAATTTTTCAAAACCGCTAAGCTCTACTCTTGGTATAAGATTATCGGCAAAGTCTAAACTTTCAATATGTGTTAAGTTTTGAAATATATTGTATGGCACGTAGTCTAAAAAGTTATTACTAATGTTAAACTCAGAAACTGAGTTAGGCAAGTCAAACAATGTAGAAGGAATAGTACTGATTATATTTTGTGCCAAATTCAGTCTCAACAAATTCTTATTATGTTTGAAAGTACCTTCAAAAATGTGTTCAATATTGCAATGTTCCATATAAAGAACTTCTAAAAGTGGAAGTTGAGTAAATGTTTCTAAAGGGAGATAGTCAAGAACATTGAATGATAGTGTTAAGTATTTTAGTCCGGGTACGTTTATAGATAATAAATCTATAGATTTTAAAGAATTATTTTTAAGTGTAAGTGTTTTTAAATTATTCAATCCTAAAAATGTGCTATTATCAATATGTTGTACTTCGCAATTGTCTAAATATAATGAGCTTAAAGGTAAACCTTGCTGAAAAATATTTTTATGTAGAATTTTCAGGGGATTGAATGATAAGTTTAAACTTCTTAACTTTTTTAATGTATCAAATGCCATGTCAAATATAAACATAATAGTATTATGTGAAATATCCAAATCTTCTATTTCGCTAAGACCGAAAAATGTGTAATTAGTAATATTGTTTAATAAATTATATTGTAAATCTATGTATCGTGCAGAATTTAAATGCTGTAATGAGAAGTCTTCTATCACTGAGATGTCGTTATGATTTAATTCCAACCTTGTTACAAGACTTAAATTACGAAAAATATTTTTAGTTAAAAACTTTAGGCGATTATTCTTTAAACTTAAAAAGTTCAATCTTTCTTGCGATTGCAACATAAAATTGCCTATTAGAGAGAGTGTGTTGGAGTCTAAGTGTAGTGTCAATAGTTTAGAACTTAATTTTGGCAAAACATCGTTTAAAACTATAAGATAATTGTAATTTAAACTGAGATATTTCAAGTTTACCATTTCTAAAAAAGTTCCAGGTTCTATGAAAGTAATCTCGTTGTGGTCCAGATATATTTCTTCTAATTTTAAAGAATTTACAAAATAATTTTTGGTTATTACTTTAAGTTTGTTATTATTTAACCTAATTTCACTTACATTTATTAAGGTTCCTAACGTGTCATTATTAAATTCAGAAAAATTGTTATTGTCTAATCTTAATTTTAATATATTCTTATTATTTATAAAAATATTATGTGGCACTTGATTCAAATAATTAAATTCTATACTAAGCTTACTAAGGTTTTCTAGATTACTAAAGCTCTCACTATGAATGTTACTTATGCAATTCTTGTCTAAATGTATTGCATTGATTTTTTTCGAATTAAGAAAAGAGTCTATTGGCACATCCAAAATATTATTATGACTTAAAATTACATCTGTGAGAGACGGTAAATTACAAAATAATCCGTGTATGTGGTGCAAATGGTTATGACTTATATCAATGTATTCTAAATATTGATTATTTTGAAAAATATTTGGATTTAATATTTTTATTCGATTCTGGCTTAGATCAAGGGATTTTAAATTAACTAAAGAATAAAACGCTCTGTAATGTATGTTATTAATGAAGTTAAAATGAAATGACAATGTTGTTAGGGACGGACAAAATTTAAGGCAGTCTTCTGAAATAAATTCAAAATTATTCGAACTTAGGTCTAGGTATTCTAAGGATATTAAATCAGAATTGTCC
Source organism: Schrankia costaestrigalis (assembly GCA_905475405.1). NCBI lineage: Eukaryota > Metazoa > Arthropoda > Insecta > Lepidoptera > Erebidae > Schrankia > Schrankia costaestrigalis. Next base: position 7,586,037 of record FR997830.1, read on the forward strand.
ACAATAGGGAATGAGGACATTTCATTCCAAGCTAATCGTAGAGATCTAAGATGCCTTAATTTTGCAAAAGCTTCAATAGGGAATATGGTCAAGTTATTTTCACTCAAATCGATTTCTGATAGTGTTAACTCCAAGCTCGAGAAAGCTGATTCCGATATCTCACGTATGACATTCCCCTTTATGTTTAGTTTCATAAGCGGAAGACCATAAAAACTGTAGCTTGGTATGTCCTCAATGTAGTTAGACGTAAAATCGATTGATATCAATTTCAACAAGCCAGATAACGCTTTTTGGGGAATCGTTTTGATTTTACTCGATAGTATGCTCAAAGTTTCAAGGCACTTTCTCAGAGGCATAAACGTATCATCTCCGATCTCTTTTATACTTGTTCTTGACATATGAATATGCTTTATGCAAACTCCTTGAGGAATAAAATGAGGTCCCAGTGATTCTTCGTTGTCGTCGAGATCGTAAACAGAAAGTGAATGTAAGTGAGACACGCTTTTGAGTGCATGTTTCACGTCTTTCGATCCTGAGTCTTGACAATCAAGATACATACCTGTAAAATATGCTCATTAGTAAAAGATATACATACCTATAATATCATTATAACTTTTAAACTATCGCGTTTCATTATTATAAATATTATATAAACGGTATAATATATTTACTATAATATAATTTTGATTAGAATAGAAGTTATTTCTTACCATCTTCAAATGTATAACATGAGCAATCGTTAGTTTTCATTAAATCAGGACATCCTAAGGTATCCTGAGCTCGCAGAACGGTGGGTAGAACCAGCAGAAGTGAAACAATTTGCACAATGTCTCGATCATTTTTCTTTGTATTGAAGAGTAAAACTTTTTTCATAGTTACATTATAATGATTTTATCTACATTTTATCGCTCCTTGTTATTCTGTAACCAATAAAATATTGTCACGTACCTGCAATGAAAACACTATAAAACTGAAGACTGGAGTAACATTTTAAAAATGTATTATTTAAAACTAACTATTTATGACTATTTCCTTTACTATTGTACTAGTTGTAAAATATATAAACTCCTGTAACCATGTAATCAAAACGCATGAATGCTCCAAGAAGGCATCGACTGTATATTAATTCGATTACACTACACAAGTGCTTAGACCTGTGTTAACAGAAATTACTTACTGAGAACAATAGTCTCTGTAGAGGAAATCCTTGTACTTTAATAATACACATGCAGTGCATTAATAGAACACACGGACAAAATTACTACAGACAACAGTTTCGTATTCAGTAGATATTACTGCTCTATTCAGTGGATGGAGATATCTTGTTCATTGCTTATTACTAGCACAATACAACGACCTGATTGGAGATTATTATATAGTATACAATCCTTCTGTATACATGTTATAATTTAGACTACATAGATATACAATGATTGAAAGCTTCGCAATAATATGCTTAATGACATAAAAATATCAAACATCTTATCCGAATGCTGACAGGCTAATGTGTTGCCCCCCCCCCACTCTCCCCTTCCTTACCTTCTCATCCCGTGGGTGCTGTAAAAGTCGATTAAGGAAAATTCGATAAGTTAAACATCATTCCAATAAAAGGAAAATTCAAATCTAACTCTTTGCCTGTCTACCTTAATAACATAGTATTAGTTGATCAAGTTTCCTTTTATCGATAAACTGGAGCAAGCTTTGCAGAGGGGCAGTTAACAGCTAGTACAATCAAACTATCTAACTAGTTTACTGTCTGTTTAGAAATATGTTTATACGAATCTGTTGAAAACATGTTCTAGTAATACGAAAGAAACAAAAAGTCGTACGCAACTAATAATAAAATAAAACAATTATCTAACAAACTTTAACATAATGAAGTTAGATATAACGTGTTAGTATATAAATATACGCGTTATAAAAAGTAAGTAGTTTCGATAAAAGTTCTAATGAAATATTTATACACTCACCCAGTAAGCTTTTCCTTTGCGCTGACACACACAACTGCCGGCTAATTACAAAACGGTGCTATCCTGGAGGACATAGAGTCCATTTTCGCGTCGTGACCCTCCGGCGAGGGGCGAGGGCTGAAGTGCGCCTGTCTCCCACGTACAAATGTATACCACGCGTGAAACAAGCTGAATTACAATCACGATTAAGTTTTTATCGGTTCCAATGGTTTTAAATGTGCCTTAACGCGCAACACAGAACGCCTGGGGTCATTAGAAAGCTCGACAGAAGACTGCCGCGGCGGCGCGCGCTGGGTAGGTCACCGCCGTTGTTGCGGCACCCCCGACCCACTATTATTATACTTTTATGACGAATCGGATTTTGCTACCGAACAACCGGCTTTTTGTAGTGACGTGATCTTCTAAGTGTTTATCGTAAGCAACATATATGTCATATAACTGGATCAAGCTTTTACGTAAACTCTTGGCAAGCCGCTGGAAAGTTTTCTACTTTTTGTTATGCACTTTACACACACTACGTCGGCAAAATACATTATTGAATAAAAGTGAAATAAATTAATATTTTTTTTTCGAATAATTATTAAGGATAAATTGTACAAAATGGTTACCTATACTTTTTATAGTTATTCTTGTTTTTTACCTTTGTTGCGAACAAAAGCTCACAAAACATAAAGTATTGGCAAGTACAAGAATTTGTGACTTGGGAGCTATAAAATTGCGGAGTTTCGAATCCAACCTTGAAGCTTGACGTTGCACTGTCGAATAGTTGGCAGTAAATTCACCGCTGTACACTGGTAGAACTTTTGTACGAAATTTAGGTCACGAAGTAACTTATGAATATTCGAAAAACACGAAAAATGTATTAGATTCTAACCACATATGATGAAAGGGACGTAACGTGTTCGAATATGAAACGCAATGTTTCTGAATTATTTCTCTTTTGTACGTTTCAAGGAAGTATTTTCATTATTCAAGATGTATTCTTGAGCCCAGGAGGTAGAGTATAATTTGGTACAAAAAAAAATACTAAGAGAAAGCGTAACTTTCGGCTGACTTTGGTCATGTCCAAAAGCAATGGCCATTCTGATTCTTTTTTAGTTACTTACCTTTATTTTTATACGTGGCTTTCTTTCATTCTATTGTAACTTTTGTATTAAGAATAACTTATTTTACGATAAACTTGAGGTTAAAGTAACTATATATTTACCAACTTAGATGTTCGAGTATGTATGTGTTTGTGTTACCCAACAACTTCTAAAGTTTCGGCCACAAAAACTTAATGTTTGCCGTACCTATTTGCTGTTTTAAGTGAAGAAACAACATCGCGAAGAACTTTTAATTAATTTACGTTTGGTAAAGTTTATTTATCGATTTTCGGTAATGTTATCAGTACCGATTCCAATATCTATTTTCGTTTAAGATTTTCTTACATCAACGTCAAGATAATACGACATTACCCTACTTTTCAAGTGACAGGAGAATAGAGCGTGACGTACATACATAGCTTATATTGACAATCTGTTAGTGACGTATGAAAAAGAATCCTTCTTCCATGTGGGAATTTTAACAACTAGCTTTTTTTGTTATGGTTGATGATGCTTTGTCTTTGCTTAGCTCCATGTCTTAATGTATCTGTCTGAAGTTATTACTGTAATTTCTGTAAAAAAATGTAATTCAACTTTTTACATTTTATTTTTCTATTAGCAGCATACCAATTAATACGGTATTTTATTCATAATTTCAGGTTCTTTATTTTAGAACCATACTCATTGGCTGAAGTAATGCTAGAGCATAGCAAAAAAGCCGTTCGCTGGCAACCCTAGACTGAAGCCCAAAACTATTCCTTATCCATAAGCATTTTATTTACGGATGATACCACCCCCGCCCAGCCATCTTTATTTGTTTACATAGAAGCATTACGAGCTACATAAAAACTTGCGCGTTTTCACGATACACTGTGTCATGTCAACATAACCCATCTGCATTGAATATGATTATCTTCGTTTTACGAACTAAGTGGTTTATACACTGAGGGCAGTAATTAGAACGTTGCTAGTTAGTTACACCACTTTGTGCTAGAAAAGTTTAAAACTAACGAGCTGATGCAACTTCGCTCTATTGGCTTTGTTAAAATAGAATGGAAAGCGGTCGATATGGCACACTTTAAATGTGCTATTTAAGAGCTGCTATCAATTAATAAATCATGGAGCTTCGCGTTGGCAACAGGGTGAAAAAAAATTATACAAATAAATTTCCTATATATGATTGTTTGGATAGGAATTTGTTATATCCTAGCCATATAGACCTAGAATTATGAATCTAGATGAACCTAGGGTTAGGGCACTTCGACCAAACAGTACTACTTTGTTACTTGAACAAGTTACGGAATGGCGACGTACCATATTAATCAGGGTGTTCAGAATCCTGAGGAGGTAGACCGACTATCTAGTATACTCCTTATTATGTCCCCCTCTCCCATCCCACCCTCTCCTTTCTTATCCAGAACAACACGTGACTTAAGTGCCACCGCTACATTGTAGAGACCATACAAGTCCTAACAAAGCGGTTCAGCACTTCGTACATGTGCAAAACCATCAAACAATGGAACTCTTTGACGACCCACGTATTTCCTTCAAACTACGATTCTGGTTCTTTCAAACGAGGCGTGAAAAAGCATCTTCTGAAGCCGCTATGGATACATTCATGCCTCTATAAATATTGTAGCTGGCATGGTGCTCGCCATTCTTGGACTCTATTGGATGCTTAACATCAGGCACCATAGAGTCATTCAGGTATGCCAATTTAAAAAAAATGTAACTGATGTGTGAAGCACAGGACAGAGGAGGGTAGAGACGTTTGAAAGAGGCCTATTTCCAGTACTGGACATGTCTAAAATAATTATAATTTTATATTTAATCAATTATTACTTGTTCATATGATTACACTGACCCATGCCCACTTTATTGGGCTACGAAAAAAACGCGTCCCTTTTTTTAACATATTTCTACTGCTCCACTCCTCCACTCCTATTAGTCATAGCGTGAAATTATATAGCATAAGTCACTTCCCAATAAATGAACTATTCCCCCCTACAACAACGTCACAAACTTTACCTCTTAATAATGTAAGTATAGATGAACGCGCAATGGAACATTAACGTAACATTTTTGCCTAGTAAGTAAATTTCTTAAAAAGTATCCGTTTATATACAACAAAACTAACGTTAAATTTTACTGTAGAGTATCTGAGTGGTCTAAAGTTGCAAACTAGGCGATAGTCTGACACTTCGACGAAGCTTCTTGTAAATTTAGCTCGTTCCCTCAACCTCAGATAGCATTTAGGTCAACATACAATGTTTAGTACCGACCGTTCTAAATATGCCGAGACGTAAGTTTTCTTTATACTTGAATTTTTTCAAAGAAAATATTTTTAGAACCTTTATTTTATTCATGTATAAGAATTTCGCTTTGGTCACTTCAAGTTTTGGCTTGACAAAAATGTGTTAATATTAACTGTAATCTAGGGTAAGGGCGATAGGGTCGGTTTTTGTTTACAGTACGGATTACGGGCTTACGACAGATTAGAATAGATGTTAACGCTCATAATTCCGAGAAAAGGGAATAGGGGTATGTTTATTTATGTTGATTGTGGTTTTGGTTAGTACATTATACTTATTTCATTGTAACTTTTACAATCATTGATAAGTAGGAGTAGGGGTTTTTGTATGGCTATGTTTGTGTGTAAACTAACTATTATCGTAAAAGTAATGTTAAGCCTTTGCCGTGTATCATATATGATACATTTATATTATTTTAATGTTGTGTATATTGTCGGAATAGCCAAACTATAAATAATTATTTAGGCCAACCCCGCTGTTGTTACCAACCAGACGGATAGGAAGAACTGGTTTCGACTGAGAGGTTATCTTTGGATAAAATATTTCTCTCCTAAATCAATTTTTAAGAACCTTACTCGAACTGAGATATATCTTAAAATTATTGTTAGCTTCATAAGCGATAAATATCCTTGAGGCACTTAAACAATATTTCTTAAGGCTAGGTGTAAATGTATATTTCTGTTACACATTTCATTTACTAGCAAATACGTAGGTATTTGTAAGACTATCGCGCTGCTGACTTACTTTAAATAACGCTAGAAAAAGTAGTTTTTCAAAGCAAAAAACTGAAACTCTGTAGAATGTAAATACCGACAGTAAAAAAGAGCATTTGAAATGGTATTTCTATTCTCTGCGTGACTGCAATGAACGTTCCATATACCGTAGAGGTTGTCTATCTAACATGGTAGTCACTATCAGCTTATGAAAAACTAGGGTAAATGCCATTGCATATTTAGAAATGCTAATTATACTGCAAGTTTTCCACTTTCCCTGACACGCGATTGAAATATTACCTGCAATGGCATTCAACACTCATTTTAAAAACAGTTCACGTACAAATCGGATTTGAATATAAAAGGTACTTAAAATGTCCATTATGCATTTTTATTTTTGTTTAAAATTCAATGTTCCCCAAACATTAATACCTATCGTCTTGTTACAAATCTAGTAGTGCTTGTAGTATGTAAACGCAATAACCGATGAACGTCTTAATATACAATATAATTTGTCCTAAAGTTGACTAGGACAGGTTATAATAATATGTAGGTAAGTATAGAGTCCGAGTTCTGTGGCGCGTGTTGGGAGAGGCATATGTCCAGCAGTGGACTGCAATAGGCTAGTTGATTGATTGAAGAATAGAAATATAATTAAAATGTATGTCAAACAATCCCTTATGCCCGATTTACACATCGACAAGTACAGTGGCGAGTCAAGTAGTATTTTAAAATTAAGTTGATTTAAATAGATCTCCATCCTATATTTTGGCAAGTTAAGTACGAATTAGCCCCCTCTCTCGCGTCTCGCCAACTTAACTTGCCAAAAAATAGGATGGAGATCTATTTAAATCAACTTAATCAGCAACTTAGTATTTAACTCGCTACTGTACTTGTCGATGTGTAAATCGGACATTAAATTCTGGCAATTATAATATTTAACTATTATCAATATGAAACATCAAGTACTTTCAACATGATTATTGAATAAGTTTTTAACCTCAGAGAATAGCGTTTTATCTTAATCGGCGATGGAGTCTGTTAACATCATTTCTACTTCATGGCACAAGTTATCGGTTTCCCGTCAAAGTCAAGTACAAAGCTACAGCCAGTACCCAATCCCTAGTATTGTGTGTATTGTACAAAAGCAGATCGATATTCATCATAACAGCCCATTAATGTCCCACTGCAGGGACGGGCCTCCTCCCGTGACGGAGAGATACTTGGCCTACTAATACCACGCTGGCCAGACTGATTGGTACAGGGTTTAATTTCAAGTTTTCGTTTTTTTTATGTCGTAACGATAATATTTACGGTTTGTCCCTTAGTCGGTTTTTACGACACCCAAGGGATGAGATGGGGTGGTGACATTGTATTCTTACTCCGTCACCACACGGAGATCTATATTATTATCTAAATACGTAAAAAATTTAACGAATTAAGGAATATTCTCCGCTGATTTTCATAATATGAAAATATTCTGTACAAGAATACATCTACTTTGACGACCACTATGGCGCAGTCGGTATATTACATGGCTGCTACGCAGAGGTCTCGGGTTCGATTCCCGCTCAATGCAAATCTTTGTGTGCATGAACATGATTGTTTGCATTGGTCTGAGTGTTTTCTATGTATAATATGTATGTATTTACAAAAAAAAAGTATTTAAGTATGTTTATCCGTTGTCTAGTACCCATAGTACAAGCTTTGCTTAGTTTGGGACTAAATGGCGTTGTGTGAATGTGTAAAGATTATTATTTTTTTACTGTTTTTAACTTAAGATATAATAAGTTCTAAGATTTGTTTTTAGGTACCTACTTATCATCTACATCGTAATGGTTTCTGTAGAAATATTTGACAAAGAACTTAATGAACTTTGAATATTTTTCCTTATTTTTTTCTTTATGAAAGAAGGTGAAATAACAAATGAGAAGATCTAATACTTCACTAGGTCTGTTTTGTATCATAGATTTTATTTTCTTTCCGAAACATTTCTGCTGGGGTCAGATTTTTATGTTTTTCCTTGTTTTCCTCCCTTCTTAGGTCGCAGCGACCATTCTTATGAGGCGTCGGTATTGCTGATAGGCTCTCGTTTGTTCTTATTTACTGTTTCAGATTGTGTTTTCACCTTCAGTATAATAAACACGAGACTTTTTACGAAAATTTTGCGGTATACAAGTATGTAATGTTCCTTCAAATTGAACGCAAAACCCGTAATTCTGAAAAATGAGTACACATTTTCCTACTTCATACATGAATCGACATTTTTCACGTTTTAAAGAGAATTTTCACGTGTAGTACCAAATATCCTAAGTGATACTTCATGTATACAAATTTTTTTGAACTTTTCTGCTTTATTCAAGAGACTTCATACATTTTAAACTGTAGTGTATTCGTTCTGAAGCCGGTAACAGATTGGAGTTTTATATTTAGCACATTAGCGACAGTCTAGACAAACTAGGGCGTCATTTGACTGCACGTTAACGTATTTATATTCTTCTGTTTCAAACATTTCTCTCACGTGGACTTCTCCAAGTGATTAATTTTTAATAACATTTGACACAGTTTACTTTAATCGCTGATAAGATATTTTGATTATTAGGCTCACAATATCTTTGAATATACATACGACCAGTGAACAGTTTTGCGTGAAGCTTTCTAACATTGATGATTTTTGCTTTCCGTCCTTATTATGAACAAAATAGCGCCATAAAAGCCACATAGAAAAAGGTGTTCATATAGTATAATTATTCGCTACACGGATAATTCTATAGTAGGCTATTAACTTGTTACATTTAGAGTACCCTTGTTTGAGTAAAGTTGGAAACATAAACATGTACAAACTTTCGACAATATCCAAATCTTATTTAAATGAAGCGTCAGAGTTTCAAACGATAAGGTATTAATATTATAATAGAGCTAAGGTAAACGGTTAGAATTGAAAATTTAGTTTGACTGTCCGCTGGTGTTTGTGCGATTATAAAAAAAAAAAAATACTGAAAACTAGGTTTAAGAAGTGGTACATGTATTGACTCCGAGTTTCCGAAATAGAATAGAGAGAAAAAGATAAATTTACCTTACACGATGGATCTATTTAGGACGGCGGGAAACCGATGGATGACTTAGATAGGCACAGAATCGTGAAACGTTGAAATACTTAAGGGGGACCGATGTATAGCTGTGGACAACCTCTGGTTGATAATATGAGTATTCTTTAATTTAATCTTCAATCTAAATTAGTGATTACGGGCCTATAAAGTACTGAAAAAGTATTGACAGTATTCAATAGTTTTGTAGAGTTCTGTAAAACATTGGAATGTAAAACTTGTATAATTTATAACCTTAATTACATTGAACACACTTTTACAAGGTCAACGATTCAAAGAAAATCAATAGGCAAGTAATATAGAACAACAAAATGTTTTGATTAGTTAGAGTACCTTATTTTAAACACATTTCACTAGGACTTAAACGAAATTATTAAATCAAATCAAATCAAATATTATTTATTCAAAGTAGTACAATGATATTGTATCTTTTTGACGTCATCTAACACTACTTAATTTAAGTTTATTTACATTTCAAACAACGTCATCTAACATTACTTAATCTAAGTTTATTAACATTTCGAATTAGAGACAAAACGTATAAACTGAAAACAATAATTTCGCAATAGTTATAACCTTTCCGCTATAGTAGAGTCTGGTAAAGTGACCAACTACCTACTCCACAAAAAATAAAAAATAAACTGTTTTCTATACACTTAGATTTTCATAAAGGCTTTTAGCAGTTAAGAAATAAAACATCTCATTTTATTCAAAGTAGCCAGTCACTTTGCAGTGAACGAAACTTAAATGAAGGCTTTATAATAAAAGTAATATTGCTGCTGCTGCTCAATTAAAGATATTAATGTACTCTATAACTCTGCCTGTAAGTATCTCTTTAATAAATATGTACCAGCCATTTTCAATTCAAACAAGGCAGTTACACAGTATAGATGGTATCACGCAGGGCTCATCGATTGTTGATATAAACGACTTGTCGCGTTCGTTTTGAGTGAAAGGAGGTTGATATGTACGCGTTGTCACGGCCTCGGCATTAAAGAGATACTGCGCAGCATAAATTTACCAGTCGGATCTGTGAATTAAGTGGGGTTTTATTTGTTGTGTCACGTGCCGCGGAAGGCCTTTAGATCCTACGCCTATTTAGTCTCAATAAACTTTTCAGATTCATTCCTTGTTAAAACATAAAACAATAGAAAACTTTACATCATAACCAGCAAAGCATAAGTGCTGTGAAAGGCTTCGTGGATAAATAAAACTTAGTGTGCGTTTTTCTGTAGGCCAGAGGCGCTTTTCATTTCCCACAAGGTAAAGGGTTCACACGTTCTCGGTGCCGCGGTTGCAATTTCCTTTTGTGGCAGTCATTCGTTAAATTTTCATCGGTCGGCAGGGTCAAGTACGTACACACAGTCCGCTCGCTTGAGCACTTTATAATTTAATTCAAGCCGGATATTTCACGCTCATAAATAAAACAATCCAAACTAAATTTGCGTTATATTTATAATTCACAGCGCAGACCGTAAACGCGGTTCATAGTTAACAATTGAATTCAGTGTTTTGTTTTCATTATAGAGATATTTACAGTATTCGAACGATTTTAACATTCAGTGTTTCAATAAATCATGTTCTCGTGTAAATGATAGGCAGGAAATTAATCGAGTTGGAGGAGCTTGCTGACGTTTTTATGTATTACAAATATTTAAACTTGTTAGCGAAATTGACAGTAAAACATTTTATGCACATAAAATAATATAATTATATTCATTTGTTTGTTGATGTTAAAATAGTTAATTACTTGCACTGTAGTTATACTCGTATTATACTCGTAATTTGTTATTGCTTTTTAAATATATAGAAATATGAGTGTATGGAATCAGATGTTATGCCTGTCAAAGGACCCAGCGATGACCGTTGGAGCTAACGTGTCCTAGAGAGGAGACCGGCAAACGTTGTGTAGGATGACCATAAAAAGTGTTCTGTGAAGCGTGTTGGGGAGAGGCCTATGGCCAGAATGACGATGAATCAGATGTTAAGGGTTAATCATCATGATAACAGCCCATTAATGTCCCACTCCATGGACGGGCCTCCTCCCGTGACGGAGGAATACTTGGCCTACTAATACCACGCTGGCCAGACGGATTGGTATAGGGTTTAATTTCAAGTTTTCCTTCTTTTTATTTCGTAAAGATAATATTCACGGATAGTCCCTTAGACGGTTTTTACGACACCTATGGGATGAGATGGGTTGGTGACATATTGTATTTTTACTCCGTCACCACATGGAGAAAGGGTTAATAGGTACCTACAGAAAATAAATTAACGGCGGGCAGTTGTGAAATGACTAAAAAACCTTTCCGTTGTGATGACGCTGTTAGAATTTACATAACGTCTCATATTCTTACCCTGTGAGTATTGTGAGGGCTAGTGACGACTTTTCTGTCACCACAATAACAATTATTAGTTTTATGATCGATAACTATTTATAATGATCCTACTACACACCATAAATATACAAAGTATCCTAATTGTTATTAGGAACAAGTTAGAAAATGAGCAACCATTAAAAGTAAATCAGTCACCTGTATGCAGCTTAACAAGCATTCAGCTTTTACTTCATAATAAAGCATAAACTGTTAGTTTTAAACTCAAAACGTTTTGCAATAAAACTAAGTTCCATATAGTGTTTACGTATGAAACTTGTTGTATACAAGGGTTAATCCGACGTCGGATTAAAATGAAATTACAGTAAGTATTAGAAAGCAAAGCGAGGGACCAACGTTAATTGCTTCTCGTGTTTGTAACCTGAGTCACGTTACAGGTGTAATTTTGCAAAAAGGGGTGATTTTAAAGTAGTAGAGAATTTTGTCCGTCTTGTCGATGAGATCCCGGACGCGAAGAAGACTACTAAATGAGTTAACTTTTCCCATTTATACTCACATTATGCCTATTAAGTTCGTCGCCACGCAGAATATGTACCCAATGCTCGAGTGCTGGCGCTAATTACAGGTACTCCTATTAACGAGTTATATCGTTCGCCTTTAATCTTATCACGGAAACCTATTAACGTGATCTTTATAATTAGATATTAAACATTTTAAACTGTCTTGTCGTAAGATCGTTTGAACTTAGTTTGTATAAATTTTACTTAAGGGAAAATGTACTAAACTTAGCTATAATTTCAAACCTATATTCCTAGTAGTCTGCGTACTAAACTGATTATCCCATCCAGTGAGATCTATTCTGATGTACACAAGTTTGAAACGACCGTTTCATTTCATTTAACATAAGGTACAACATAAGTACTTATTAGAAGGCGGATTCTAAGAAGATCTCTTTAGAAAATGTTGACTGAACCATAGCATAAGAAAGGTCAACTAGTTTGTATATTATTCGTTGAAATGCAAATACCTAACATCATTATAATATTAAAAGAGTGATTTGAGTAGTTCTGAATTTCGTAGGTATCCACGATTTACGGATCATATTTGTGTGCTTACTGTTTTTGTATTCTGAAAGTCACATTAACAACTATGTCCTATGTAGACTTTTTAAAATATTGTAACGCTTTCGACAACAAAAAAATAAAATTAATTTTCACAAAAAAAAAGAACCGACTTCAAAGACAAAAATTGCACTAAAAAGTAATAAATAATTACTTGTATTTTGCTTTTACAACATTAAATCAGCCATTCTTTTTACTTAATTTTAATCTAAAGAATAGGTTCTTTTCATTATTGTAAAAGTATTGTTAAGGATATTTCTTGAAGAGTCTGTAAATATATTTATTTGTAGATTCTTTAAAAGATAATCAAATTATTACTAATAATGTAATATTATTGTTATTTTTGGAGTCGGTGTCGGCCACGATAGTTATTATTATACCATTTTTTATTTCTGACTAAAAACTTAACCAAATATTATGGCGTCGTGACACATACTAATAATTACTTAAAATTTACATTTGAAAATGAAACGACCGTTTTTGTTTGAAATGCAATATTTATCTAATTAGAAACCGTTTAAAGTGATAAGAGTGTGTTATACACAACTTTATTGCCTTTTGTAAAGACTTTGTAGACAACATTTTGCATTATTGATCCTATTCGCGAATTATTTCTTTAACCCTAGAAAGATAACCTACGTCGAAACGACGTAACCGATTTTAAAAAATGTTGTTTTCTTGCTCGTGTGCCGCAATATCGGGCTTACTTTTCCCGCCATCTAAGCCTGCCCACAGAGCTTGCAGGATACGACTGTACTTTTTAGGTAAGTGCATTATTTTCATATATATTCGTAAATATAAATCTGCCGCACGTCGAAATGACGTATGGTTATCTTTACCGTAATTTTATTTTCGATTTAGATATTCGTATTATATTGTTTTTGTTACGTTGTTTGATTTAACTATGTATGTATTCATTTTTTACTTGTATGTTATCATTATCACATCACAATTTTGATCTATTTTTGTCGCCAGGCCATTTGTGACATCAGATAAACAACTTTTGGATTTGCGAGATTGTTGACCTTTTCAGATGTATATTCCTAAAACCCAAGACTGCCAAACCGACTGCAAAAGAATAAGATATGTGCCTGTACCAAAGAAAAGAAGATTATATGCTTTTTGACCTACAAAAATAAAAAAAATTACTACGTTCTCTTTGATAAAGTCTGTTTATGGACAGCATAAGTTTAGCGCTTACCCTAATTGCGCTTGAGACTCAAATTAGAAAAAAGGGGTTTCATTTTGGGTTAAAGGTATTCTATAGATTGTAGAACGGTGATTATTAAAAATTTATTATAATAATTATAAGACTGGAGAAAAGATAAAATTTTTGTAAAGTAAACAATATCTGCTTTTGTTTACTTTTTTTTTTCTTTTACATAATATGCAAAATACATAACATACCCAAAAAATAATTTAAGTGTAAATGAACATATTACATGCAAGTCTTACGCTATGTGCATCTTAATATGCGCACGTCGATTCGACGTATGGTTATCTTTGACGTAGCACAGAATATGGTTATCTTTCTAGGGTTAAATCATAATCATTTAATCACTAATCTATTTTAAGTTGTGGAAAGCTTTAATCACTTATTAAATATAATATTAAAACGATAGAATGTGATACGGGTATTTTAAAATATATTTATTTAAATATGATAAGAATAGTTGTTTAATATTTGTTTAATTTTTAAACTAATCCATAAACAATCAACAACTATAATGTCGAAGTCATATTATTATATAAATCTGTAATTCATGGCCGTCATTCCGTTTGCTTAGGTATTATCGTTCTTATTTCGTTGGCTGACACCGACTCCAAAAATAACAATAATATTACATTATTAGTAATAATTTGATTATCTTTTAAAGAATCTACAAATAAATATATTTACAGACTCTTCAAGAAATATCCTTAACAATACTTTTACAATAATGAAAAGAACCTATTCTTTAGATTAAAATTAAGTAGAAAGAATGGCTGATTTAATGTTGTAAAAGCAAAATACAAGTAATTATTTATTACTTTTTAGTGCAATTTTTGTCTTTGAAGTCGGTTCTTTCTTTTTGTGAAAATTAATTTTATTTCTAAAATTAGTGAATACCAATTCTATAAATCCGTGTGGTGACGGAGTGAGAACACAATATGTCACCACCTCATCTCATCCCACGGGTGTCGTAAAAACCGACTAAGGGACTATCCGTGATTATTATCTTTGAGAAATAAAAAGAAGAAAAACTTGAAATTAAACCCTATACCAATCCGCCTGGCCAGCGTGGTATTAGTAGGCCAAGTATCACTCCGTCACAGGAGGAGGCCCGTCCCTGCAGTGGGACATTACTTTGTCTGAATATGGGTAGACCTACGAAACGCGCTGCTTATATGTGACAGCGCCGATTGAATGAAACAAACGAAGAAAAGGAGAAACGCCTTTTAATGTAGGAAATCTACCTCCAATGTCATTTTAAAAGAGACTAGTGAACAACGTATAAATCAAGTTTCACAAAAAAGGACCTACATGCAAAAAGTTTTAAATAGGGAGAACATCGAAAAGCGTAGCCACACCGTCTCGGCGTGGTTAATTGGTAATAATAATGAAGTAGGTAAATAAAAATAAATTAAATAAATATAATAATTATTATTATCAATTTGTTATATCTAAAGAATAAGTTTAAAATAAATTAAATGCAATTCAACAATGTGTTTGTCTATTTATAATTCGTTATTAATTCCTATTTTAATTTCAAATAAGAACTTCATTCAAGTCTTAAACCATACCTGCGGTTACATTCATAATGTTAGTGTTAAGTTTTTATCAATTTAATAAAATAAGCTATATACCGTTGAGGAGTTCCCTCTACTCTCTGTCATCTCCATCATCAAATCACGTTTGTGTACAGTTTTCATCAATACGTATAAAATAAGCCCAAACACAAGGTATCTGCTATATACCGTTGAGGAGTTTCCTCGACCCTCAATCTTCCTTATCATCAGATTATATTTGTGTAAAGTTTTCATTAATACAATTAAAATAAGCCCAAACACAAGGTATCTGCTATATACCGTTGAGGAGTTCCCTCGACCCTCAATCTTCCTTATCATCAGATCATGTTTGACTAAAGTTTTCATCAATTCAATTAAAATAAGCCCAAACACAATGTAGCAGCTATATACCGTTGAGGAGTTCCCTCGACCCTCAGTCTTCTTCATCATGAGATCATGTTTGTGTAAAGTTGTGTACAGTTTTACCAATACGAATAAAATAAGCCCAAACACTTGGTAGCTGCTATATACCGTTGAGGAGTTGCCTAGACCCTCAATCTTCTTTATCATCAAATCATGTTTGTGTAAAGTTTTGTAAAGTTTCCATCAATACAATTAAAATAAGCCCAAACACAAGGTATCTGCTATATACCGTTGAGGAGTTCCCTCGACCCTCAATCTTCCTTATCATCAGATCATGTTTGTGTACAGTTTTCATCAATACGAATAAAATAAGCCCAAACACTAGGTAGCTGCTATATACCGTTGAGGAGTTGCCTCGACCCTCAATCTTCTTCATCATCAGATCATGTTTGTGTAAAGTTTTGTGAAGTTTTCATCAATACAATTAAAATAAGCCCAAACACAAGGTAGCTGCTAAATGCCGTTGAGGTGTTCCCTCGACTCTTTGTGGTCTCCAGGATCTGACCAGTTTTAACTCTTCACTATTTGGTAGTGACGTCAGAAATGCACATGTATGACAAGATTTTACACAATGCGTCCCTACAATTTTCAAGAGATGCCCTCGATTTCACTGGGATCCCGTCATCCAGATCCAGATCTGGTGACAATGGGACCAAATGGAAAGCATATCCATACGAACAAAAAAAAAATTTTTCAAATCGGTCTAGCCGTTTTCGAGAAATCAGGTAACAAACACAAAAAAAAAAAATACAACCGAATTGAGAACCTCCTCCGTTTTTTGAAGTCGGTTGCAAATAAATAAAAATACGCATGCCAAAAGTATGCCAAACATACAATATCTAACATCACAGTCATCATACCAGCCTATTAATGTCCCACTGCAGGGACGGACCTCCTCCCATAGTGGAGGGCCTACTTGGCCTACTAAACACCACGCTGGCCAGTCAGATTGCTATAGGGCTTAATTTCAAGTTATCCTTCTTTTTATTTCGTAAAGATAATATTCACGGATAGTCCCTTAGTCGGTTTCTACGACACCCATGAGATGAGATGGGGTGGTGGCATAATGTACTCTTACTCCGTCACCACACGGACGTGACCAACGTTACAGTAAGTTTTATAAATAGCTTGACATCATCATAATGTACTTAGGTATAGGTAAAGAAAAGTCTTATTAAACAAGACCCGGTTACGCACACATTTTCTCACCATACAATGAAAATATAACATATTTATAAAGAAAATAACATCTGCATACTGCAGTTTAACCGCTATGAGCCGGGTCAGCAAAATTATTCACCTAATTTCGTCAACTGTATTCGAGGTGATACGGTACGGACATAAAAGACACGTGAAATAGGCAATGAATATTAATCACATGAATGTAAAAGAGGAAAAATGTTATACATTTTATGCTTAATTATCATGTCGCGTGATTCTCGTTAGAATAGGTAACCACACCTACGTTTTGTGCTGGAGAAATTAACGGCAGTTATACAAGTAGGCTTACGTAATTACTGTAATAAGTGGCTGACAGTTGTGACGATTTCCACTTATTCCTAATTACGTGAATGTTATATTGTTTGAATTGAATGTTGTAAACTTTTGTATTTTTTATTTGTTTCGTTTGTGTTTTATTTATCTAAACAAGGATTTTTAGCATAAATTGTAATTTGCGCCAGTGTTTAAAAAGCCAATCTGCACCATTACTCGACGTTATCCCACTCATTCATCCTACATGAAAATGAAAACCATTGCAGCATGGACAGGTCTCTCATTGCGACTTCAATGCATATTGATGATAATTTTTAATACTTAGTAAAAATAACTTCTTTTTATTTAAATAGGTGAATTAATATAAAATAAAAAATCGAAGCCAGCTTAAATCCATCCCATCAAGGGAAAGAAACAAAATTGTACAAATGGTAAGTAAATCTCTAGAGAATTGATTCAAACAACTTCCAACACACGAAGATTCTTGTTGAACCACATTGATATAGTATCGTACTATCGAACACATAACATACATTTAAAAAGCCCTATTTTTTATAAAGTTGATATTTAGTTGTAATGTTTTCAATATAAAAATAGGTAAAAAAACTTTTTAAGTTAAACGGTTTTATGTTAAACATACATTGCAATGTTTAAGATAAATGTATTAAAAACCAAAAAATAATAAAAGAGATACAGTCGTGGGATTTATAAACATATGCATAGACTAGACTAACATAAAACCGTGGGGCACGTCAACAATCCACAGTGCTGCCCTGCATTTTATGTATTGTAGAAGCCCATGATAGTATTAAAGGCAACATTCTTCGGTTTGCTTCGATGTAAAACGGCGGAACCCACGATTACGTAGGCCCGACAACTACAACAACGACTGGCGGCGCGAAGTCAAGTATCTTGGAGTCACACTGGACGAAAACCTCTCGTTCAGGCCGCACATACGGCGAGTGACCAGGAACGCACGATTCTATCTCGGCCGGCTACACCACATGGTTGGCAGGCACAGTAGAATGTCACTACGAAACAAGCGAACTATCTTCAAGGTTTGCACACGCCCAGTACTCACATACGCATCACCAGTATTCGCACACGCGAGCCCAACCCTTATGAAGAAGCTCCAGACAGTACAAAACATATTCATACGCCGGGCGGCCGATGCACCGTGGTATGTTTGCAACGCGGACCTGCACCGGGACATCGGAATACCCACTATACAGACATTCATAAAACAGGCCTGTGATAGATTCTTCAAATCTGCAGAGGAACACACAAATCACCTCATAAGGGAGGCGGAGGCCTACACCCCCGTTTTCCCTAACCCCACTACTCCACATGTCATACGAAGGCTTCGTAAAGTCCTACTGGACTCACCGGACACCCTGTCCTCCGATCTGGAAAGGCTTGTCAAAGCTCAGATCCCTTAGGTCCCCCTAAGCTCTCTGTTAGTTTATAACATGACCTGAACGCAGTGCGCGCTCTAATCATGATCCTCTAAGTAGGGTTCTCTTAGGGAAAATCAAGTGGGCGTTCCTTCAATGGGGCGACGCTTATGTAAGAAACGCTTCCCCGGACCCAAGTCTGGGGAGGGCGTTCCGATTCGCTTAGTAGCCCTTATGGCAACCGAGTAGTAGGTCTGGTGGTTTTTAGCCGGTAAAAGTCCTGGCATAACCCGCTAGGGACATAGGGCCTCCATCGGGTACTAAAAAAAAAAAATCAGCCGCCCCCTATAAATTCTTCCTAAAATATTCACATATCATTTTTATCCACCCTAATGCCATACAGTTCTCGGCGCGTTTTAACCTTTTACCTAACTTTAACTTGGGTGGTGTATCGCTAACGACGTATCATTTTTAGCCACCCTAACGCCACACAGTCCTCAACACTATACAAAATCTTGACTTGGGTGGTGGATTCAGGTTGTATTATTCAGATACCTAAATTACAGATTCACTACTAAATTTAAATCTTATTATTTTACGCCATTTAGTGGCTGCGCCCATCTTAAATATTGAGGTTGTATAGTGCACTGTATTCTTCTTGTCAAGCCCTTTTATTTGATACCCATATTGGTGGGTTTGATAAAAAATTGTTATCAGCCATTTGGTAGCGGCGGCCACCTTAAATTTCAATTTTGCATAGTAAATTGTATTCTACTTGTTGAGACCTTTCATTTGATACCCATTTTGATGGGATTGATAAAACCTAAGCTATCCGCCATTTTGTAGAGGCCGCCATCTTGGTTTTAAATTTTATATAATACATTGTATTCTACTGGTTGAGCACTTTCATTTGATACCCATATTGGTGGGATTGATAAAACCTAAGTTATCCGCCATTTTGTAGAGGCCGCCATCTTGGATTTTACTTTGATATAGTACATTGTATTCTGCTGGTTGAGCGCTTTCATTTGATACCCATATTGATGTGATGGGATTGATAAAACCTACGTTATCCCCCTGTTTGTAGCGGCCGCCATCTTGGACGTCATTTTTTTATAATATATTGTATTTTGCTTGTTGAGCCCTTTCATTTGATACCCATATTGATGGGATTGATAAAACCTACGGTATCCGCTATTTTGTAGCGGCCGCCATCTTGAATTTATAATAATAATGAATAAACATAATTGTATTGTCACCAAAACCCAAAGTATACAAAATTTCAGATTAATCGGTTGACAGGAAGAGGGTGAAATTTGAATTACTAAATTTGACCTAAGAAAACAAACGGGGTGAGCTAAATAAAACCGTTTAAAAAACCAACCACATACACCTAATACCAACCTAACCTGTCTGTACACGTTGCATACGAATTGAATTATTAACCACATGGCATTCACACAGCATCTAAGTACATTGCAAAGTGCCTTTCCTTGAAGTTAAATGAAAAATTTACACGAATACGCCAAGAAAACGTATTGCGGTAGTGAGATGTCACTAAGACCACGTGTTTGCAACGACATAGCAATGTAAAGTCTTATTTTACGATCTCACCCGTACTCACAGACGCTAAATAGACACTGAGCTCATAAAATCTTTTAGAATTTGACGAAACTATTTCATTCTTATTGTTGTCTTTATCAGTGTTGTTATATTTCTGCTTTTCTCTTCAGCTTATTTAACTGTACGGAGTGAATAGGAAGTTTTGTATTCTTTTGCTGTTCCTTGTTGCTATGTACATTTTTTACTTTGAGCAGTAGCCTTTATGTTGTAATGATCATGCTATTATTGAATATTCTCTGTCGAATAGTTTTGGGAAAGTTTATTCTGTAGATAGATAGATAAATAATACTAGATAAATATACATGTTAGATAGTGATAGTAGCAATTTATCAATATCATCAAATATTAGATTCGATATTGTAAACTGTAATATTTCGTAATTTCGATTAAAGTATATTTCGACTTTTACAGTATAAGGTACGTAGACATAATAATATAGCTTTTAATAATATATGTATACAGTTTAATATATGTATAGAATTCGTTAGCATTTGAATTGCGATTGTAGTACTTTCAAAGACCCTAATCAATTTCATTTAATAGGTAGGTATTATAATTGAAAATTTCTCCTTTGATATTTTAATATGGTACATACTCAAACTACCATAATTGCTAATCTTCAAAATATAAATTGAAGTAATAAAGATTAATGTAAGGTTTGTACAGTCAGCAAAAAAAAAAAATAGGAATGTTTGAAATTACTTAAATGTTTCAGATTTTTTTTTAAATACCTCTTCTGCTTCTCATCAGTGACATGACGGGTGAGAAACATCTATTTAGTAGTAACTTAACAACAACGTAATAAGGTGTATTGAAATAACTATATATTTTTTTCAAAGGATGGTGAATTCAAATTATAACTGGTGGTACCCAGATGAGTACAAATTTTGATTCGAATTAATGCTTAATAACACGAAGCAAAGGTCTAGCGGGGTATTATCGAGCCATTTCTTTGCTAAATAGGAGTACTCGTAGTATAAAATTTTCCTTAGCCTAATTACTTTTCGATTTAAAAGAATACTTAAAAATTCTTTCTGTTTGTCATTTCCGTGCTTTCCAATATATTATTTACCGACAGTAAAAGTATGAAATAAAACTATGAGCTTTTGCCCATCCCTCGCTATAACCCTGTTACGCCTCTAACGACTCCTATGGGATCATACGGGTCAGCCCTGTAGGCAAAATAAAGGTAATTGGTATCGATTGAGTTTATTTCATTAACTGTTACCTACTTTTATTTCTCACAGAAATATATTTTAACGCTATGCTGTTTTGAATATTTTTTAAAGCTATTTGTTTTATAGAATAAGTAACGGCATTTACAACAAGAATAATTACAATAGGTGTATGTATCAAACAGCCTATAACAGATTTCGCCTTATAAAACTCTTACAGACAAACTCACACAAAATGGAAAATAATGAATAGGTATTGTCGTTGGTTTTGTTTGGCTGTCAAAATTCATATAAATTGTAACTAAAATATTTTTAAAATGATTTTAGTTGTAAATAATGACGCTAGTAGTGCATTTAACAGTATAAATAAAGGGACATATTGTTTCCCTTCGGATGACAAAAGACAAAAGCTATGGATTATGGTACCTAGCCACCAGATCCGATTTTTGCCAGCTAGGGACGCATTTATCTTTTTCTGTTCTACTTTTAAATTGGCCACGACGATCATGCAGGAAACATTTTCTTTGAAAAATTCACAAATAAATTCATACGTGAGTGACGTGATGAGTTGTGATTAATGAATATGGGAAAAACAATACCTATCATCCCTCTTATTTCTCAATTTAGAGACAATGAAAATCTGGAAATTTCGTTTAATCAAAGTTTTAAAATAAGTTTTCAACAAACAAACTTAGTTCTTCAGTTTGCTTTTATCATTAATTATCAAATTTTCATTTCATACTACGGCGTTTATTTTATAACTATGTTCTAACTAGCATGAATTCTTATACTCCTAAATATAAACCCTCAATGTCACTCTGTGGATATGGAAAACGTCCTATGATGAAGAAAAAGTTGGTCTAATACCACTTTGATCACATCGGTATACTTTTTTGGGATTAGTTTCAAGTTTTCCTTTTATAATTTATTTTGGGATTATGATCATTAATATGATCATATAACATCTCCGTGTGGTGACCCCATCACTCCATCATCACCCCATCTCAGCCCATGAGTGTCTTTAAAACCGACTAAGGGGCTATCGGTGAATATTATCTTTACAAAATAAAAAGAAGAAAAACTTGAAATTAAACCCTATACCAATTCGTCTGGCCAGCTTGACATTAATAGTGATGATCATTAAATATTTATTAGATTTATAAACGTTTGTATAAAATAGAAACAATGAATATCACAAGAAACTACGATAAGGCCCTTCAGCAAAAAAGTCGTTTTGCTCTTCCGCTCTTTAAAATTGCATTGAACTTTTCAAACAATATTATTACCTATTTAGGTATGTATTGAATTATTCGTACGGAATAAGAACGATACAGATGTCAAAAATTGATTGTCCTTACTCGTGTGCCCAGTCTCTTGTGGCTGGAGTCCAGCCAACCTATAAGTCTACTTGCAATTTCTATCTAGTTTTAAAATTGAACATAGGTGAATACACATTATTCTCCTGTACAATATGTAATATGTAGAACTTCGGCTTGCGTTATATTTTGCCGTAGAATTCATTTTAGCATATCGACACCAGAAGTATCAATTAACGTAAGGGACAAAACATGACTTTTCAGGAGAGCCAAAAACCCATTCCCATTTTACAAATTCTTCTGTAACTTTTTATTAGTTGCCCTAATTTTAAAAGTGTCTAGGACAAAGTTTCTTATAATTTTCTCTTCTTTATAACTATAAATAAAATATTTACGTAAACTTACGCGTTTAGAAAATAGCATGTCCCTTACATTAAAAAAAGTTGGTTAGTTCCTGCTAGTTATCCTTTAAGGCACTCAAGCTTTCAATGTAAACTATCCCATATCAAAGTAAGCACCAAGTTTAATAGGAAACTATAACACAAATCTACAGTAAAGGACATAAACTACTATGAACTGGATGAAATATGATGTATGATAAACTATAAAGAGCAATTATCATGTAATTTTGGACCTGATATCTTTATTATTAAGTCCATTAGTAAAAATATACTTAAACTTACAATATCTTTAGATTAATTTTGGAAATTTTGGAGGAAATTCGGACTGGTCGAACAGTAAACGACTGTGGTAAATGCAGTTAGGCAGTTCCTAGAGACAGGATATTATGAACGGAGACCAGGTCACAGTCGTAAGCTGTGTAATTTGACTTGGCATAACCGTTTTATCGTAAGAAATGTCCTCAGGGACAGGTTCATTACAGCAATTCAAGCACGTAACCAACTCCAAGAAGTTTAAAATGTGTGTGGGGGTATACGTACGGTCAGAAGAAGGTTAAGCTTTTAAAACTGCTAGGACCACAGTTTCTTATTTCTCTCGTGAGTACAGGCAATGGACAATATATATATAAGGCCTTTTCGTCTATTGCAGACGATTTGTGAGGTGGTGTCTGTGATACATCGCTTTTGATGACTCTACAGACCGATACCACAGGCTTGACATTTGTGTCGAACCATGTGCATGTCGTTTCTGTCTCTTGTCAGCAAGCACTCCAATCCAGGCTTCATTACAAAATTTGCGACCCTCTCCGACACGTTTGCGCCACTCAGGACGTTTTTCCGCGAGCTTCTCCCAGTCACGGTGGTCGATTTTAAATGCTGCCATGTCTATCTTGGTGCAGTCTTTGAAACGAAGTAGTGGCCTCCCAACATCTCTTTTTCCATTCGCTACTGAACCACGTCGTTGTAATGGAGAGGGTTCCGTCCTATGCACATGCCGGCCATGCATAAGAAGCACTGTCAGACTAGGCAGCTGTGCGATTTCTAGAACCTTCTCGTTTGTCATCTTGTCCTGTCTTGCTAAGCCCAAGATCTTTCGTAAGCAACACATGTAACATAAGTTAAGACGACGGCGACGTTCTTGTTTTGTATACGATGTCCAGGTTTCAGCTCCGTACAAGAGTATGCTTAAGATGGAAGCCTGAAAGACAAGCATCTTGGTCTTTGTAGTAAGGTGCTTATTGTACCATACCCTTTTACCTCGCTTCCCGAACATGGATGCCGCCTTGCCAATTCGGATGTCGATCCGTCGAGAGCATTCGAAAAATGTGGTGTTTACAGACGAATATCGGATATCATTAAGTTATCGTGAATGTCGTCAGAGGCTTCTTACAGGCACAAAAATAAAAGGTTTGCCCCATGTGCCCCTTGAAACTGTGGTGTGCCAAGGTGGTTCAATAATGTTTTGGGTGGCATCATTTACGGGGTTATTTTTTAAAGTGGTGGTATAAACGCAGAAAAATATGTTGCAGAGGCTTAAGAATCTCATGTGATGCCAATTGCACCATTTATTGGGGAATAATTTCTGTTAATCCATGATAGTGCCCGGCCACACATCCCTAAAAATCACAACTGAATACCTGAATAAGGGTGTGATTCGAAAATTACTATGGCCTCCTTGAAGTTCAGACTTAAATCTTATGGAACATGTCTAGGACAATTAACTAAATTTTACAGTTTTTATGGCTGTTTCTCATTTTGTTGATTTTTTAAGAAATTTTGTTCATTAAATGTTTTTATTTTTTTAAACTCATAATTTTAATTAAGTAAAATATTTAATAATACCGAAAAATACTGTGTAATGTACATTTTTTCGAAATTTTAGACATAATTAAAGGTGGGCTTGAATGTATATTAAGGTAAGCGACAAATTATAGTAAAGTTATGTATTGTGTTTTAACGTAAAGGTCATATTGTGAGAATTGTACAAGACTTTTGTTTAATGTAAGGGACGGAATTGCATTTCAGAACTATTTACATTATTTTTCTAACAAGTAAAAATATTTACGTCCGTTAAATTATTTTTTTAGTATAAAAATCAGTCTAGACCTTCGAAAACGTGTACTGTAAGGGACATTTTTTTAACGATAGAGAAATTTCAAGTATGCCAAACGATAGAGCGTGAAATTCCGAATCCAACGGTATATATAACTCATTTTGGCCAAAATGTCCTTTACGTTAATTGATACTTCTGGTGTCGATATTATTATGGTTTTATACAGCAGCATGTCAATTCTCGTACCTTATAATCGTAAAAAAACCGTTAAGTTAACTTTAGTTGTCATAATGTCTTACCTATTGTGTAACAATTTGACTACTAAAAGTTAACTTAACCGAATTTTTAACGATTTTAAGGTATGAAAATTGACATGCTGGATTTAAAATGTGGGAGGGCACAACTTTTCCAAGCAGATACATATAAAATCATCGACAAATACCCATCCATTTTGAATTATGACAATTACAATATCACGGTTTTAATATTTAAACTTTCCGACATAGAATTTAATGAAATTACGTTGTACGCTCATGTACCCCCTTGTATATCACTTCATAAAGAAAAAACTTCGTTGATCTAATTAATTATTTACTTAAAATTGTAACCGATTTTACTATTTTATTTTTATAAAGTTGTATTCTCTAGTGACTGCTGTAAAGGGCTGAAGCGAACAAAAATTAAATTTCAACAATGAATGCTGAACGGACCGTGAAGTTTGTTTTATTTCAATAAATGCTTTAATTTATTGTTACCTACGTTTAAAATAAAAAATAAAATATTTTCACGTTGCACTAAAAATGAACAAACTGATAAACGTATAATTTAATAGGATACAAAAATATATAAAGCAGCGTTAACGAACTGCGTGATTACTTTACTTACCCCCGATTTCCGAATGACTGATCAAGTAAAAAGCAACTAATCAAGTGTCAAAACTATTATTTTTAGGAACTAAAATGACAGTTTTAACTCTTGATTAGTTGATTTTTACTTGATCAGTCATTCGGAAACCGGGGGATACTCACTTACTTGTTGTATGTGTATGTCAAGGTGTATGTTACCACTTCGTTAAAGTCGTCATTTTATATTTATGCCAGTTTACGTACGATTTCCAAAACTTTTTTTAAATGATGGGATTAATCCCATAACTACGGTTCCTGTAAGCGAGAATCATTGATCATCCGATTGTCACTTAGGTCAATTCCAGGAAAAACTAAATAGTTTAGAACTCACCACGAATGTAACCAGAAGTTGAATTAAGAAGTTAAAAAATCCTCTTTCCTATCAATGCACTACTGGAATGAAAATGAGCTACCTTTGTGTATACAAGAAAGCACTGCAAAGCTATCGTGGGGTCCTAAGCGAGCTATATTTGATTACTGTAATATGTCAAGTTTAATTACTGAACAGCCTAAACGCTCCTTAATTTACTCTACACGAGATTGTGTTCCCATAGTAAGTATATATCGCTCTAGATATTGTGGGCACATTACACCGGCGCAGGTACATTCTCAGAGAATATGGGTAGTACATTGTTTATTTTATGTTCTTAGAGCACAATCAATCAATCAACTAGCCTATTGCAGTCCACTGGCAAAAAAAACATATGCTTAAAGCATAGTTGAACAAAAAAACAGAAGCAACCAATTTTACAACATACAAGGTATTTAAAATAATAATGACGAAAATGTAAAAATTCGTTTTTTTTTCTGTTTTAATCTACTAACATTCACAAGAAAAAATATTCTAACAAATTATGGATTTTTTTTTTAAAGAAATGATTCCTAACAAAATAAGTATAATACTAAGTATGGTTTTTATATTGTATTGAACTAGATCTGAATTATAGTAAAGCTATCCACTTAACCCATTTCCAATTCAGTGCAGGTAATAAATTTCTTACCATTGAACGTTATGTTATATTACTCTTTATAAAACAATTTTCAATTTTAAAACATCGTATAGATATTTTAAAATTCTCGTCTGAAATCCAGTCTGCTTTAGGTCCATATGTCTCATGAATAATTCAGCCTCAGCCACTGCTTGTCCCACCCGGCGACATATTTATATATATGTGTATTATAGTTAACAGAACACCTACAGTGTTGGTACCTAATATGCAGAGAAAAATAAAATGAAAGCATTTTGTAGTTTGTCGAAATATTTGTAACGTCTGACGTTTAGCCTCTGACTTTTTGAATAGTCAAGTACAGATTCAGAACTCTGGTTCTGTTCTTGCTGTTACTACAATAACTACAATCATCATAATAGCCCGTTAATAATCCACTGCAGTGGACGGGCCTGTGACGGAGGGATACTCGGCCTACTAATACCACGCTGGCCAGACGGATTGGTATAGGGTTTAATTTCAAGTTCTCCTTCTTTTTATTTCGTTAAGATAATATTCACGAAAAGTCCCATAATCGGTTTTTACGACACCCATGGGATGAGATGGGGTGGTGACATAATATTGTATTCTTACTCCGTCACCACACGGAGATATACTGGATATATTATAACTACAATGCATAAGTACAATCTAAATTGTCGTAGTGGGGCAATAATAAGTAATAAATGTTGTTTAGAGAGGCGTATGTCCAGCAATGTACTGCAATAGGCAAGTTGATTGATTGATTAAAACGTTGTTTAATGTACTTGCACTGGTCTTCCCTCAATAATAAAATGTTGCTGGTCGGAAAAACAAAGTAAGATAAGATTGTTCTAGTTGCAAGTTTATTCATATTTTACCATTGATTTACAAAAAAACCAAAGATACACACTCCACTTCCCAAAAACGTCCGCAACAAATGGGCGCATTGTGCACTTTTTTTAAATTAGTATCGCGTTGTTCTACCGGCAAACGTCAATCATTAAATTTTATTGCTTTATGTGCATTACTTTTTAAATACAACTTTATGTCATGCGTGTAAGATTGAATTTGAAAAAAGAAATATGTTTACGATATTACTATACGTATTTATTGCGTATGTTTAATTTGGTGACACTTTTGGCTGTTAGTTTTGTTTGAAAATGTGCATCTAGGGTTTTTTATAAATCAATGTATTTTACATAATAAATACTCTAACAAATATTCATAATTTACAAAAAAAAACTCGAGACTGCATCATTCAAATAAATTAGTCAATTAGGCGAATATTGTTGCAATACCTAATAATCCTTTCAAGCCAAATGCAGGTTACTGATTTGCTGTTGTACCGGTACATTATTGGCTTAAAGGATAATGGAAACACATCAAAGTAGGCATCAAAATACGACCTAGAATTTATAGAAATATAAAATGTATTATTGTTTCATAACACCCCTTTAATGTCCCACTGCAGGGACAAGCCTCCTACCACGACGGAGGGATACTTGGCCTACTAATACCACGCTGGCCAGACGGATTGGTAGGTATAGGGTTTAATTTCAAGTTTTCCTTCTTTTTATTTCGTAAAAATAATATTAACGGATAGTCCCTTAGTCGGTTTTTACGACACCCATGGGATGAGATGTGGTAGTGACATATTGTATTCTTACTCCGTCACCACACAGAGACCGTCCACACACAGAGATTACCACACAAAAATTGTTGTTTAAGATCAACAAAATACCAGATTATAATGTTTTAAAATACTATCTCTATTTTTTCTTTTTAAAAACTGAATAAAATTACTTAGCCCATTTTAATACAAATGTAGTGATATCACTACAAAATTAGTTATAACAAAGATTAATTTATTTCGAAGTAAACATTATACGGATAAAATTATGATGAAGTTTCAAAGATTATCTAAATAGTATATGAATATCAATATTTTGTGGTTGTCAATCACGTTATTTAAACATTAAGTATAAATTAAAAGGGTAACAATCCTTATTCCAATAATCCTTGATTGCAATTCAGAATTACTTAGTCAAATGCTCCTTATAATATCTGACTACAATGTTTCTTATGCACACTGCAGAAGCAACATTTCACGCTTATTTATGCAAGTATTTTGCGACATTAAAATATAAGCCGAGTGCATTGTTGCATACAAACAAGTTGTACGTACTTAGTATTATTTCAAAAATTATTTCACTCATTTTATAACAACGTAGAAGAACGAATGCAAACATTCATGTTTATGAACACAAATATTTTCAACTAGTAGCACGGTATTATATCTATTTTATTTCAAAGTTTAAATAAAATCTATATAAGAGTTTTTGCGTTGAAGAGTAACAAACATATCTATTCTTACAAACTTTCGAGTTTATAATATTAGAACGATGTGTAAGAATTAGCTACACATTTACTACAATTTGCATTAAGCGGAAATTGAACCCGAGAACTCTGCAAAGCAGCCATGTAAATAACGACTACGCCACAGAGGTCGTCGTCGTAAAAGTTGATTGATTTGAATTATAGTTTTTTCATATGGTTACATCACTATTAATGGGATCACTGAAAAGAGATCTAGAAGTTTTATAATATTTTATATTGTAGTAAGTAGTAACAATTAAAATCTCAAAATAAACATTTTGAGATTAAAAATGTTTTTATTTTATTGAACCCCTTTCACCTGTTCCTAAAAATATTAGAATTTTTAGAGACAATACATTATTCATTATAATTTATTTGTTTTGTTATTATTGCTGATGTGACTAGCTTTGTTCCGTGCTAAAGGAAAACTTGTTTTAGAAATACCGTTTAATTCGTGTCGATCTTCTCAACATTTTTAACATTATCCATTGTTAATAAAATAGTAATATTTTGTTGTCTTTGTCCTTCATCACACGGATAAAAATGATTAGTTTGAATAAAATAATTAGACACTTTGAATGAAATAATAAAAACAAAAACAAAACTTAAAAAAAAACGTGGTTGACGAATTGTGTTTGTTAAAATTAAGCAAAGAACGACTATTGTTATATTTTTACAATAGTTCAAGGCGTGTGTAACAACGGAACTTGTCAATTACGTGTCACAGAATACTTATCATTTGAAAAATAATCTGCCAAGATCACATAAATATAGTTCATTGAACTATGCACGTATTTATCTAATCGTTTTTTTAGATTTCCAAATCAAGATGGATTAAAGGTAACAT
Organism: Schrankia costaestrigalis; assembly: GCA_905475405.1. NCBI lineage: Eukaryota > Metazoa > Arthropoda > Insecta > Lepidoptera > Erebidae > Schrankia > Schrankia costaestrigalis. The sequence goes on from FR997830.1 coordinate 7,616,425, forward strand.
CACTTTGAATATAAACTTCAACGGTTGTAGAGTTAGTATTGGTTCTACTGTTAAGAATACAACATGTTGTACATAATAGTATTTTTAATAAGTCTTCTTGCAATATCATTTAAACTTTATATGAAATTAACAGTTGGAATATGTAAATCAAGTAAACATTTAGTTGGAAAAGTGGTTTTAATAACAGGAGCAAATACTGGCATTGGATTTGAGACAGCAAAAGATTTGGCAGACCGAGGTGCTCGAGTGATTATAGCATGCAGAAGCAGAGAAAAAGGAACCACAGCAAGAGATTCAATAATTGAATTAACAGGTAATAAAGACATTATTTATCATCAACTAGACCTTGCATCTCTAGCTTCTGTAAGAACATTTGCAGATATCATAAACAATACTGAGCAACGTATTGATATTCTCATTAACAACGCAGGGATATACGAATCTGATACTAGCAAAACAGAAGATGGATTATCACTTATAATGCAAACGAATCATTTTGGTCCTTTTCTACTGACTTCGTTACTGTTGCCTAAATTAATATCATCAGCGCCTAGTAGAATTATTACAGTCTCATCATTAAATCATCTTAAGGGTAAGATAGATTTTGATAATTTAAATTATGAGAACGACACGGAATTGACTTATGATCAACATCAAGCATATGATAATACAAAGATTTGTAATGTTTTGATGACACTTGAACTGGCAAGAAGGCTTGAAGGAACTGGAGTTACTGCGAACAGTTTACATCCTGGAGCCGTGGCGACCGATTTATTAACTTTAAAAAAGTCTTGGGTTCAATATTTGTTGCCGATAATGAAGTATTTTTTCAAGACACCTTGGGAAGGAGCTCAAACGACAATCTTTGCGGCGGTATCAGCTGATTTAAATGGTGTTAGTGGTAAATACTTTTCAGACTGCAAAGAGTCAAAGATTGCGGATTTAGCTAAAGATAAAAATGTGGCTCTTAAGCTTTGGGAAATATCCGAGAAACTTGTTGGATTAAAAAAGGATTAAGGAATTTTAAATTAGTGTTTTGGTTTACTTAAAATAGCATGTTTAAGTATACTTTTCTTTCGATAACTGCTTAAAACTAAAATCAAATTTTTAAAACGCTAATAAAATTATAACTTACTAATTTAAGTAACAAATTTTGAAATAATGTTTTGATCAATAGTAAGGCTTTGTATTTAAGGTATTCAATGAGATTATCAATGTGATCAAGATGTTTTGTTTTTTGTTTTTTTTTTACACATGCACATAACGAACAATGTTATCAAAATCTTGTTTAGTATAACTTTAATTAAACTATTTTATTATTTTTAATATACTTGTGGTTTCTAAATTATACGTCTACGTTATATTTTTATTTTAAGCTTAATTTTTTTTTGTTTCCTTAAGGCGGCAGACGATTAAGCGACCCTCCTGACGCGAAGTGGTAACCGTCACTTATACTATCAATGCCAGGGCAGAGCAAGCCCGCTATCTATTTCACCCCAATCTGCCCCTCCAAATTCGCTCCACCTTTCCCATAAGAAAATAGGAGAGCATGTGAAAGGTATAGTTGGCCTCGAGTACTTTACACTCACCGAGCGAAACAGAGCAGTCAAAGAAACTGCTGCTTTACATCGGTTTTCTGTAAGTACTCTTCCGGTCTCCGTGTGGTGACGGAGTAAGAATACAAAGTGTCACCACCCCATCTTCATGGGTGTCGTAAAAACCGACTAAGGGACTATGCGTGATTACTATCTTTACGAAAGAAAAAGAAGGAAAACTGGAAATTAAACCCTGTACCAATCCGTCTGGCCAGCGTGGTATTAGTAGGTCAAGTATCCCTTCGTCACAGGAGGAGGCCCGTCCCTGCAGTAGGACATTAATGCGCTGTTATGATGATCGTAATTTTAACCTACTTTGTGACATAACAGTCATGATAAGCGGGTACTTTACTACTTGTCTATTGTATACAAGATTGTGTTTTATTATCAAGGATAATACGTTATTTCATTATTATACGATTCACAAATTGTTAAAGACTTGAATGTACTTTAAACCCGTTAAATGCTTTGAAGTTTAGCACACATTGTTTTTAAAACATTTTTGTATTTAATAAAAACTTAATGTCATAACACTATTTCATTTCAAGTCTAAATGACGTTTACTATTAAGCAAAACATTGTTTCTTTGCGAAAAACCTTGAAACTATAAATAGTATAGTAAATAGTAAAAAAGAAAACTATAATAAAAGCCTAGCTTTATCTGGTTTCTTTCGCATAAGACGAAATATTAGCAACTAATGCCCGGTTTCTGAGGTTCCCACAAACACTCTCAATAGCTATTGATTCAATAAAGTTATCGAAAGGATAACTGTAGTTTAACTGACACTGCGTTTCTGAATACATTTTAAACCGTTCAATAACTATCGTACCGATAAGTAACTGCTCCTCTTGCCGCTAGATGACTCTATTATAAATATCGTGTTGAAGAACTGTTTAACTCCTATAAAATGTCCTATAATTAAGTAGTTATACGTAATTAAATTTTTCTACTAATAAATACGCAATATTATGAAGAAATATATGATAATTGGTCTTTTTTAACGGCTGCATGATAGCCGTACCCGTACGTGCGTTAGCTAGCGGCAGTGCAACCTATTCTTATTCTTTAAAATAAATCAAGTGTCGGAAATATGGAACCATCAATAAAACATTGTAAAAACTTTACTTATACAGAGATGATGCTTCTTATCGAGGTAGCCAAAGACTTTGTTGTTAACTCCACAATTTAAACCTATGAATGCGTTGATTCATCAGCACCATATTATGACTTAAATAAGTTAAATTGACATGTTTTTCCATTTTATACCTATTTTCAGTATAATAGTAATAGTAAGTTGAATGATTTTTATAGTATCATTATAAAACTGTTTATTTAAATATTCAATGCAAGTAAAACAAAATTTAAACAAACCCAATAACATTTATTGAATGCACTCTGTGCTTTTATTATCTTTACTTCTAGATAGTGTTCTCTATACCTACATATAAAATTACTAAATAAAGAAACAAATATATTGGACATAATATACTCGTAATTAACTAACGTACAAATATTTAATCTTTTTCATTTATATGTATGAGGTACACAAGACAATAACAATGACAAATGTTTGGAAAATGTACAAGTGGCGAGTATACCTTAACTTCAACTCTTTATCCGTCAACATTTCAAAAGAAATTCTCCTATTAGAAATAAATTCTATCGTTTAAATATCAGATTCCGATGAACTGCTTGAATACATTGCACTTGTATTATTATATTTAATATCAACTTTGAAAAATAATAAACTCCAACACCAAAGAAACAAGAAAATTACAATAATCTTGAAATAAAATAACATGCTTTGACAATTTTAACGTCAAATATAGTTATGGAACCGATAAACGGTGATAATTGGCCAGCTAAGTTAAACTAAGTTTAAACCTAGTTTATCTTGTTTTGGGTGGTTCGGAAACACATTTTTGACAGTTATCGAACCAATAGCGTTATCGAATAGATAAACTACAGATAAGCGAGACTCAGAAACCGGGCAGTGTCATACTTGTTTTTTTATAGGTACTATGTCATAACCAAGTAAAAATATAATTTTATTTATCATAGATAACGATTGTGTAATCACGATAAATGCGATTACCTATACTAATCTACTATTATTACTCAGTCAAGAAAGTGTCGTGTAAAAAGAATCAACATGTTTCTAGTAACATTATTAGTGATAAATGTTATAATAGTGATTCTTTTTAAACTTTATATGAAACTAACAACTGGAATATGTAAATCTAGTAAACATTTAGTAGGCAAAGTTGTTATAGTGACAGGATCTAATACTGGAATCGGCTTTGAGACTGCAAGAAATTTGGCAGAGAGAGGGGCAAAGGTGATTTTAGCTTGCAGAAACAGAGAAAAGGCGATTACAGCAATAGATTCCATCATCGCTTCGACAGGTAACAAGAATGTCGAATATCAACAACTAGATCTATCTTCTCTTGCTTCTGTAAGAAAATTTGCAGAAGATATCATTGAAAACGAAAAACATCTTGACATCCTTATTAACAATGCTGGAATACTTGACAGTAAGAATGTTAAGACTGAAGATGGATTATCATTTGCAATGCAAACAAACCACTTTGGACCCTTTCTTCTAACTTCACTGTTGTTACCATTATTGAAATCATCGGCACCTAGTAGAATTGTGAACGTGTCTTCGTTATATCACTTAATGGGCAAAATAGACTTTGAAAATCTCAACAATGAAAAGGAAACTGACGCGACGTATAACGAAACGCAAGTCTATAAGAACTCAAAGTTATGCAACGTTTTGATGACTGTAGAATTAGCAAAAAGATTGGAGGGAACAGGAGTGACTACTAATAGTTTGCACCCAGGAGCTGTAGCTACTGACATTGTTAGATCAGAAGGATCATGGAAAAGAATATTTTTACCACTCGCAAAGTATATTCTTAAATCGCCATGGGAAGGTGCACAAACGACAATTTATGCTGCTGTTGCACCTGAACTTAACAATGTAACTGGAAAATATTTCTCAGACTGTAAAGAAGCAAGAATTGCAGAGATAGCTAAAGATGAAAGTGTTGCTCGTAAACTTTGGGAAATGTCGGAAAGCCTCGTTGGATTAAAAACTACTTCTTAAGTGAATAAGCATGTACCTTGAGTACAATATTTATATATTACTAACAAATACACGTTTAATTTTATAATTAAAAAATTTCGTACAATTTAAACAAAGTTTTTTATTTTTTTCAATGCTACATACTATACCCCTTCCAGCGTAAGTTTAGCTTTTTGACAGTTCACGCCCATAAAGTTTCGTAATACTTCGGTTTATTTTTCGAACAAATTATATTGTATTTCATGGACGTACCCATGTTTTTTTCAGTTACCATGGTTACTTAGTGATGGACACTCATAACGATTAGCACCATTATGAAACAAATTACAAATAATCGGTAGAAATAAATGCTATGAATAAACCTGAACTCTTCATAATACGTTTATAAAATGTAATATGATATTTTAGATTAGCTTTAACCCGCGAATGTGTCACGATAAATTATGTATTTTAAATAATACCTAATCTAACTATAATTTTATCATTTTAAGCTATAGTCTAATTCTCTTAACATAGAAGAAAAAAACAATAATAAAATGATAATGTAAGTTGATGTAAGGATCCAAATGTGTAAAATAAAGTAATTTGAAAAATCGCGAAATCGCTTACTATCGAATGGCATTACATTCGAGATACTGCTGAACGTCACTAACGTCAATGTGTCAAATGTCGTTAAATATAGTGGAAAGGGTATAACTGTTGCGTACTAGTCAAAACCCAGAATCCGCATGAATGTATATTATTAATATAATTATGCATATTTTTGCTGCTGCTAATTATTTATACTGGTTTTCTAGGTAAAAATCAGCGCATCGAAACGCTCATAGCATATTCAAAACTTGTAGGTATGTCTAGTGTGTTGTAACGTTTAATCTATACTAATATTATAAAGAGGTAAAGTTTGTGTGTTTGTATGTTTGTGACATTGTAGGGGGTAATCTCTGAATCTACTAAACCGATTTTAAAAGTTCTTTCTGTGTTGAATACTCTATTTATCAGGGAGTGTCATAGGCTATAAAGTATCACGCTATGACTAATAGGACTAGAGCAGTAATGAAATATGTTTAAAAAAGTGACGCGATTTTTTCGCCGCCTTAAAACCAATATAACGAGAACAACGCCAAGAATTTCCTAAAAATAAAATCAAATAAACTTATTAAATATCTCAGTAAATTTCATAATCGTTTTCTACTTACATAATTAAATCACAGCAAGAGTAATATTATTAAGATTTATGTGGGAATTTCTGCCCAACCTTTTGAAATAAGCCGGTCGTCTCTTTTCTTATCGCCCAATGGCATACACACGAGCAATGAGAGGGTTTATTAGTTTATGGGAAAACAAGGGGCATGCCTTAATTGTAAATTGATGAGTAATATATAAATATACATAGAAAATTACTGAGATTACACAATGTTATAACACGTAAGTAATTTATAAAAATAAATACACTAGCATTTAATGATAACATAGAACTTTATTTAGGTAGATCTCTTTATCAACAGCTGGTCTGTTCCTACATTTTGTTTATTCTCTTTGATTATGTCGAATGGAAATCATAGGTCACCACGTAAAATATCTACTATAGCATAGCGCACAGCATGTTTCATTCATTACCCTAAGGAATAAGGTAATACTTAACCTATTCAAAGCTTTACGACTTTGAATATCATTTCATATTATTTTCATCATATTATTTTATAACTGAGGAACTTAAGACCTAGAATACGAAGTATCAGCAGGAAATTTACGCATCTTATGTCTATAAAAACTGACGTTCATAGGCCATGGATCCTGACATGTCTTCAGAGGCTTTTAGAGGTCTTTGCCCAGCTAAGAAATGACAGACTGACGCTAACATAAAACTGTACTGTATGCCATGACAAGTATAATACAGTTTTTAGTAACAGATTCTAGAATAGAAATCTGTTTCATACAAATTTAAAGATCTACAATACAGAGTTAAAATAAACAAATAAGATAATGAATTACAATTATTGTGAAATATTACACCCTTTGAAATATTATCTTGTAGCTCCAGTGATATGATCAAATCCGAAGTATGATATCATACAACAATGACATGTTGATAATATATATTCCAAACTCATATTATTATTAATTCAATCCTATACTTAAACAAACGACTTTGAGCATTTTGGAATCGTATGTAAATTTGAGATGAGTCAACAAGCCAAGCCGAGCCTATTTTAGCATGTATGTAACTTGTAAATTATGTATTATCAGATCCATGGGGGTTCATAACGACAACATTTTACAGCTTTTTTACTATGCTTCGTAGCTGCCGGGCTGTTTTTTGGAGTACTTTACTTTAGTTTATAAACCAATTTTATAAGCTGTAAATTCCAGATGATGCGTGAAACATTCATGTTCGTTATTAATGAAAGAATAAATGATTTTAAAGTCTAAGTATACTTTAGATAGTATATTTACTAAGATACAAACTAAAATTGCCAATTTTTTGGGTTAAAATTCTGTTATTAAATTTTACTTAGTTTTGAGCTCTCTACTTATTTTATGTAGCTTAAAGTAATATCCTTTGTTTATAGCAAAACAGCACAAAAATACTAGCTAGTTTGTTCTATTTAAAGTTTGGAATTACATAACATTAAATTAAATAAATAAAACCAATAATGCATAACGTGTACACAATAAATTCAGTCAAAGATTCAAACTGAAGAAAATAGGAAAAGTTAATGTTATGAACTGGGGACTTAAACCTCCTTAGTCTCAAAGGAGGCCTTTAACCGGAAATGAAAAAGTTTTAAACAGTAGACGCAACATTAATAACTTTATATAAACTTTTGAAAACGTATGCTCTCAACGGTAAAACCCGAAATGAATTTTGGTAGAATGTGCTAGACTAGTTGTGTAATATTAATCGATTGTTACACTAATCAAAAACCTACATAATAATTTAATTATGAAATCTTCAGCTGTTATTAAATCTTTGAATCAGCCTGTGGCTGATAAAGTATCGATCGGCATTTGTATGACTAATAGAGTAATAGAGTTGTAATATGCTACAATGCTTTTCTAAATATATTTATAGGAAGATACTTTATAGGAAATTTAATCATGTTTAAGTTTTCTTTAAACATCAGCTAATTCTTATCATTGTCATAAAACGAAGTTCAGCATTACCCTTTTTATCTCCTATTGCAAGTTTCTGATATTAAAATCATTGTACTTTATCAGTAAAAAACAGGAATAATTTTTTTTCCAATTCTCTTGCGATCCAAAAAAATTTCAACACATTTTCATACAATGTAGTGAACCAGGTGCATCACCATTGCAAAATATCGTTACGCTACATAATAAATAAAGTTATTCTGTGTTCAGTTAAAATAAAACAGCGTGTAATAAAATTTAAATTGTCCATAATGTTTAAAGAAATATAATGTCAACAACTAACAGGGTGGTGTAAACAGTGAATTTTATTGTGACTATAATTGAAAGCGCTGATGGCATTCGGCATTGTTTATTGACAGTGCCATTTATCGAATGATAGTCCATTTTATTTAGTATTAATGATCTTTATGTATTTACGTGTCAATGCTTCGTTTAGGATTGGATGACGTTGTGTGGAGGTGTGTTGAATGTTCTGTGTTTCTGTTTTATAACATTTAAGGGGTGTATACCAAGGCGAAGTGGCCCTTTACTATTTTATTTAGCATGTGATGTAAGACTACCATCTCTAAGCGTAATACACTTTAAGAATAATATAACTATTAGATCCCTTCATAAGCAGAAGGTATTGTTTTGCAACTCTACGATAAAAAATTGTTTCGGTGGTATTTCATTAGCTTTGGTATTTTGTACACAACATTTAGTCTTTTCAAAGTAATCTAACTAGCATAAAATGGAAGTTTAAAAATAATATACAGTCTATGCACAGAACATAAACTTGTCACAGTGAAAGACAATTTTAATCACACTTCATAATTAGGTAAAGAAGTAGTAGTAAAATAACTGTAATTTTGAAATTGGAACGAGACTACATGAATGTAATTTACTTTAAGGTAAATAATTAATATCCAATTAGTAAACAGTATTCGTAAAATTGCAATTTTGTTTTCGAACATTTCTCGCTACTGTGTTTAAACGAAAAACAACAGTCCTGTATTTTATACAATGAAACCGTCCTGGTTTCAAACACATTTAATTTACAAGTCAAATAATTGTTAACAAATACTATCCGTCTTACTAATAAACATTTACACACTCGTTATAACAAGGTTATAACAAAAACGTTACTAATAAACACACTCTAGCTATACGCCTGTTATAGCGGTGGTGTAAGTTGTACGTCACTTTATACAACTGTTATTCAGTCGACAGACCTCGTATAACAAGTGCATAACTTACAATATTGTGTTGATTTATCTCTAATTATGGATTATTTACATTATTTTGACATTTTTGAAGAAATGGAGAGTGAAGAACCACCAAGAAAGTAAAAACTACTAATCTCGCTATAATCCGTTTATTTTAGATGATTGTGAGTTTAAAACCAAATAAAGATTTACGAAGGCGTATGCAAAGGAAGTGGTAAATTTAATCCGTGGTGAAATGGAACAGAGTACTAGAGGTCGTGTCTTTTCAAGAGAACTTCAAGTTTGTACAGCATTAAGGGCATGGGCGCGACAGAAAGTGGAAGATGATGCTGCAGACATTCACGGCAGGAGTCAACAATCCGTGACGAATGTATGCCGACACGAGTTGCTATTGCACTAGCAAGGAAAGCTTACCATTTTATTCATATGCCACGAACTCTTGAAGAGGAAGAGGAAGTCATAGCAGAATTTCGTAATATATGTGGCTTAAGAAACGTAACAGATGCTATTGCCTGATTGCACAGATATTAAGATCAAAAAGGTTGGTAGTGACAATACTATATCAATAGAAAAGGAGTGTCTTCAATAAACGTATAAGTGGTATGCGATTCCAGCCTATTAATAAAGGACATTGTAGTACTCTGGAGGGGAAGTACTCATGATTCCCGAATTTTCAGAGAAAGCCCAATACGGCAGAGATTTGAAAATGGAGAATTTAATGGTCGTTTTTGGGTGATGCAGGTTATGGACTAACAGGTTATTTGTTTACACCTGTACAAAATCCTGCTAATATTAAGCAGGAGGCCTACAATAAGATTCATATACTGACTAGAAACCCTGTAGAAAGATGCTTTGGTGTATGGAAACAGAGATTTCGATGCCTATTACACGGATTCAGTGTATCATTAGAAAATGTTAAACTGTATTTAGTTGCACTTGCAGTTCTGCACAATATTGCAATAAAAATAGGGCAAAATACAGAAATAATGGACATAACGCCCGGTGACCCCGTTTGGGACATAGACCACAAGAACTCAAAATAATGCAACTGGATAAGTTGCAAGGCAATTATTTATGAATTATGTTTTGTAATATAATTAATTATTTTAAATAAAATACATTTTAGTTATCAATTTTATTTATTTTCGCTGTACGTATTACATTTTCCAGTTCTAAATTTTTCATTTTTATCTGTTGCTCTTTGCCTTGGAGTAAGTGTTCTTCTTCGGCCCACTCGTGGGACTGTGTGGTATCACATTAATCCATTTTTAAAGCTTGTTTTGTTACAAAATCACACCATACATTCGCCTATCGATATTGTCACTATTTAGTTTTCGAGTTCAACTAAATACCTTTTCTAATTAATCCCAATTTGCAAAAAGGCTTCCTCTTCTTTGCTATATATCTATAATCACTTGATTCCATTTAATGGTTATTTTTAGGAGATTGTAAATCAAAATAAACCGCGCAAACAGAATACGAAATGAAGTCTCAAATACTCAACCGTTTTGACATATTTTAAGAGACGTTCAAAAGTAATGTCAAAATCTGCTAATGTAAAAATATGTAAAAGTGTGTAAAATTATGCGTTTATTACGATTTCTAAGTCGAATTTCAACATTAGGGTATTATATTAATATTCTTTATGACATATTAATTTATTTAATATTTTTACAATAAGAATTAATAGGTAAAAATATGAAACTAATTTAATGACATTTTTTAATATATTACTTTTTAGAATGTTTCTGACAGTATTGCCAGTGGTCAGTGTCATAACTATTTAATAGTTACCCAATGCTTTTACCTGCATGTCAATTCTCGTTCCTTAAAAACGTTAAAAATAAAGTTAATTTAACTTTTAGTTGTCAAATTGTGACACAATAGGTATTCTTGTATTTATAATTTAAAATATTTTTAAAATTTTGTAATCGTACTGTAATTATTCTGTAATTTTTAAAGTGACAGTTGTAATTTTCGCGCTATTCTTGTCATTAAGAAACGTCAAAACCTTTGTGTTTATTTTAGGAGCGGCAGTGCGCGTGCGCGAGGGAAGCGAAACGAGCGGGAAAAACAAGTTAGGGATATCGCATTATTACATTCAAAGACCCTGATTTTCATCTTTTTTTTCTTAGAATGGAATTTTACGGATCTTATAATATTTTAATTTACCGAAGATAATTTCCTGTAGTTGATTTATATATTAATGTTTTATTTCTGTATATGGCGTGTTAGAAAATCTATTAAAATTTCCAATCTTTTAAATTGTATACCGTAAACTGGCAACTCTGATATTTAACTCTTTTTTGCCATTTAACTTAATTTTAACTTTTACTTTACCGGACAAGAATACCACTTTGGGTTAATTAAAAATTAAATTAAAATAAATTAAAAATTAAGTTAAATTAAATACTATGTTTCGAGAATTGGCCTGCTGGTTTATTAGTCAAGTAGTGTATAAACAGCAATTACGCTCCTATTCAATGAATAAATATTCATGTGTATAACGACTGTATAAGAAAATTTTTATTAGTAAGAAGACAGTATAATGTATACAATAGTAAATATTACATAATTTAGCCACTTTTTAGTTTTAATCCTTTTTAACCCTGGCACATCATATTATATTTTTTTTAGGGTTCCGTACCAGTTTTGAAAAAACGGAACCCTTATAGGATCACTTTGTTGTCCGTCTGTCCGTCCGTCTGTCTGTCTGTCAAGACCATTTATCTCAGGAACGCGTAAAGGTATCAAGCTGAAATTTTCACCAAATACTAAAGCTTGTTGCCTCTTAGTGCTGTAAAAAAATCAAACTGCTACTCCAACGCAATCAAGAGATAAAGCCGTTGTGTCGCAAAATTTAGAGGGGTAAGGGCAAAAACCTACAGGGTACTTCTAGTCTACCTACAAACTTGAAATTTGGCATGGAGCAAGGTCTTATAGCACATGTAATGAGAAAATTCCGAAAACCTTAAATTTTTACTTCAATCATATTATATTTTGATTTTATAGAATTTTGGCCGGAAAGCTGAGTCACATGACCAGTGACGTCATAGAATTTTGACAGCTGTCAAAGTGACAGCTGTCACTTTTGACAGATGGGACGTGACGTCATAGAACTTTTGACAGATAAGTCGTGACGTCACAGAATTTTGGCGGGAAAACATTTTTTGACAGTTGAGTCATGACGTCATTTAATTTATGGCAGATGAGTCGTGACGTCATATAATTTCAGATGAGTCGTGACGTCACACAATTTTTGACAGATGAGTTGTGACGTCATATTATTTTGGCGGGAAAATATTTTAGACACCCGTCACTTTGACAGCTGTCACTTTTGACAGATGAGACGTGACGTCATAGAATTTTTGACAGATGAGTCGTGACGTCACAGAATTTTGGCGGGAAAACATTTTTTGACAGTTGAGTCATGACGTTATTGATTTTTGACAGATGAGTCGTGACGTCACAGAATTTTTGAAAGATGAGTTTTGACGTCATATTAGTTTGGCGGGAAAATGTTTTAGACACCCGTGACTTTGACAGCTGTCACTTTTGACAGATGTGCGTGACATCATAGAATTTTTGACAGATGAGTCGTGACGTCACATAATTTTTGACAGATGAGTTGTGACGTGATAGTATTTTAGCGGGAAAATATTTTTTAACAGAGCTGAGTCGTGCCGTCATTGCATTTTGGCGGGAAAAATATTACTTAAACAGCCGAGTCCTGACGTTATCACAATTTGGCGAATAGGTTTGTACGGAACCCTCGGTGCGCGAGTCAGACTCGCACTTGACCGGTTTTATTTATTACCTTTTTAAAAGACAACTCCCGCACTAGGGATCATGCCCTGTGTCGCGGGGACTTTTTACAAACATCAATTTAACGGACACAAAGATCACCCAAACTCATAACAATAATTTGTGGATCTCACAAATTATTGTCCTGTGTGGGGATCGAACCCCCAACCTCGTGCACAGAATCCGCTTGCGCTACCGTCGCGCCACTGAGGTCAATTATATATTCAAATAATTGAGCTTGTATCATTATGATAATATCAAGACTTAATATTAAAAACATACATACAAAGAATTCTTACAAGTATTTTAGGATAACGCGGTCCTGTGCCTCGTTTATTCATCGTCGTCGTCGCTCCTGGTGTGAGGGGTCTGCCTACCCTGCGTCGACCATTACGCTTGAAGCTCAAAAGAAATTAAAGGATCAATTAATAATTTATTATATCTGTGTGGTGACGGAGTAAGAATACAATATGTCACCACCCCATCTCATCCCATGGGTGTCGTAGAAACCGACTAAGGGACTATCTGTGAATATTACTTTTACATAGAAAGAAGGAAAACTTGAAATTAAATCCAATACCAATCCGTCTGGTCAGTGTGGCATCAGTAGGCCATCCCTTCGTCACGGGAGGAGGCCCGTCTCTGCAGTGGGACATTAATGGTCTGTTATTATGATTAATTAATAATTATTGTTCTTTAGACAACAACATAATAGTGTCTTTATGATCTATAACATTTGAAGCAAATATTCTGATACATACCCGTTACATTTTATGGCAATGAGTGTATCGCATACCAAATAAGTGAACAAAACATTGCATGCATTATGTACGAGATTCAGAGTCACAGAGAACATTAGTAAATTGAATACTAAAATCTTAGATAGCTCCACAATAACAACAATTTCTGAATTTCAGATAAGCCTTTACGATGTTAACGAAACACGAATGCCGATAACAAAGTTGTACTCATTCGAATTATCGATTAATACCGACAATCGATTAATCGAGCACTCGTACACACACTCGACTTTAAATGCCTTTTCTTTCATTATACTCGTAACTACGTCTATGCCAAAGGGGTCGTGTATGCGGTCGCCGTGCACAAGGTAACGGTTTCTAATTCTATCATCAGAACAGCCCATTAATGTTTTACTGCAGGGACGGGCATTCTCTCGTGACGGAGGGAAACTTGGCCTACTAATACCACGCTGGTCTGGTATAGAGTTTAATTTCAAGTTTTCCTTCTTTTTACTTCGTAAAGATAATATTTACGGTTAGTCCCTTAGTTGGTTTTCACGACACCCATGGTATGAATTGGGGTGGTGACATTGTATTATTACTCCGTCACCACACGGACATCAAATTCCATGCAAGATAATTATTTTTGTGATTCACAAAATACTGTCTTGAGTCTGGAAGTTATTTGTTAATTTTAACCCTATGTGGAGAGGTAAGTCCCACATAGTTGTCATAAATGCTTTAAATAATTTAATAATTATAATTTTTATTTTACTTTTCATTTCTCTTTCCAATTAATTAAATTTCCACTTGTAAATGAAGATAAAAAGGTCTGCTACTTTAATGTTTCTTTCCACCGCGGATAATGTGCAGACTATTATTTAAGACAAACTACTTCAACAACGGTATAAATCATATTAGTAATTTCATGAAACATATTTATGGTTATCTAAGGCACTTAAATAAGCTCGATGAAAAACAATACGTCATCAGGCGAACATTATGAAGATTGTATTGCCTAACAGGTTTTGGCAGTTATTGATTAATGGTATATGGGCACGCAACAATTTAGGCAGGTGGCTGGGTTGTCGGTAAATTGATAATTTAGTATGGCAGGTTGCCTTCGAGCGTATGAGTCTGAACCGCGACCCGGTCGGAGATATATGGCGGGATAAACTGAGCTTCCGTGTTCCGAGATTACCGTTCGAACATATGGGGACATTTCAAATGCTCAATACGATTTGTGATTGAAAATGATGGACTTTAGATCAGCTATGTACTGTATTTAGTACTACTAAAGAGTTTAAATTAGATTGAATTATTGGGTAATTGAACTTAACAGGGTGTACATTGTGTAAGATTGAATACAATTTAGTATATTTTTTTGCTTCCAGTTCTATTTGTGTTGGTTGTAAAGGCTATTGATGTGTTAATTAATAACATATGACAATAATATAAGTTTCCATGCGTGATTGATTCTAAAATATAGAGAGTTGCGAAAGAATGAAGCGACATTGCGCTAAGGGTTGATCGATTTATGTGGCGATGGGCAGAATAAATCGTTGGAGCACAAAAATGTCTGACTGCCGACCGTGCGCCGAATAATAGAAAGTTGGAGACCCTGTATAAGATAGACCGCTGACCTTTTAAAGGTGGAAAAAGCACGAAGTATTAGGTAGACACAAACGCAGTGATCAGTAATGGTTTTATAAAACTGTCTAAGAAGGATAATCTCTCTGGTCATATTGATTTTTCCTTGTAAGATTGTATAAAAATGTGAAGATCCTTAGATATACTAAGGTGACTAATAGATCTTTGTTTTGCCTGGTTTTATGGATAGTGGACAGGGTGAAAAAAAACACAGATCCGATAGTTATTGACAGAATAACGTTATGTTAACCTGATAAAACGGTAGAAGTTGATGATCAGGCATCAAAAATGTCAAATGCACATATTTTAATACAGAAGCTGAAATATAACTGAAAAAACATTTTAAGTATATTTAAACTTTAACATTAAACATTTTAAGTAATAAATTTTAACATTTTTTCCAAAAAAATTAAAAGTAAAATTCATCTTAAAAGTAGCCCAGTGCCGGCCTGAGGCAACGAATCTGGCCCCAAACAGGGTCATTACTCTTTGCTTCAAAGAGGTCGATACAAAAAGGCTCTCATAGGAATCTATTCATTTTGTTCCTCTATTAATAACTTTGTAAAATTCAAAAGTAAAATGAAAACTTTATAATGGTATTCGATGATTTATTTAACTAGTAGCTTGTGGATATTGAAACATATTTTGAAGAAATAAATTAAAACTTTAGTTATTCTTAACTGGGAAACTTTGCAGTTCAAAGTTTATAAATTAGTTTATATGAAAATATAATTAGGTACTTGGATGTAACACTTTGGAGACAACTTGTATGAGGAGTAAGAAAACAACATTGTAATAAACACATCTTTTGCATTTTATTCATTTATTGTTTTATTTACAAAAAAAAAGTATATATGTATGTTTATCCGTTGTCTGGTACCCATAGTACAAGCTTTGCTTAGTTTGGGACTAGATGGCGTTGTGTGAATGTGTGAAGAATATTTATTTATTTATTTATTTTATTGTAAGTACACGCAGAATAAGGGAAATTTGTAACTTTTTGAGATGATAAATAAACTATTACTAAGTATTACTATTGTGTGACCACGCTTTCTAATTGTAAGGGTCTCAAAAGAAATCAAATTGGATTGAATTTCCTGTTTTAAATTCATTCTAAATCTTTTTTTTTATCGATAAAGCATAAGAAATAACATTACTATTAACTATTAATTAGCGACGTCGTTGTAAAGATAGGTGACCGCTTAAAGGGGAAATTGCATTAAATTTTTTTTTTGAATTTACACAAACAAAACTTTCAGCAACACATTAATTAAGTTTACTGTTTAAAAGTTAATTAATAAATTATCTATCAACTTAACCCCTCAAATATAAAGTTAAATACACATCCATTCTAATTTCTTAACGAGCAATATTAAACAAAATTAACTTTAAAACTTTCGCGTTTCATTTTATTATTATACTTATGTTATCGGGTATCAGTCTACTCGTGACCGTGGCTGGTATAACCTGGCCAAAACGTCGAACGGCTCAAGGTAAATAATTATTAATAGGTAATTAAAGTGTTTACCTAAAAAATCTATACGCGTTAATACCCGATAACATTAGCAAAGTTTTGTTTACCTTCTTAAGTATATTCTAATGTACGCATGTTAATACACTCGTAAACAACTTGACAAACCTTTAGTACATTCCTCTTCGTCACGTCAAGGGTGCCGTGGATGAGACACGGGAACTTGGAGAGATTACTCTCGAAGTAATTCATGGTCCGTGGTTTCAATGAATAGCTGCATTCTGAGAGTGGTTTGTTAAACATACCTATAGCCTAGAGACGTTTCTGAATGAAAAATGTGGTGCGAAAGTCGTGTTTATTTAACAAGCTACGGCCTACGCTTACGTAATTTATTAGTACAGATAAATTTTAGCTCTAAACGCCGGCGAGTGGGCGCAAAACATATAGCCTCTATTGACGATAACGAAGTGAAACCCCTAATGTATTGAACCGCAGCTCTATCAAATCTCAGTTGATATGTACTAACATTTTATTGAAAAAAATAAGTGAACCAATACATTTGTATTACCTACTTCGGTTGATTCGATACTACGTTTTGATCCGTGGGAATAACGTTTCTTCTGAAAGTTTTGTCGATGTAGCGGTTTTATGTACTACATTTTCACTAGATTCTATTTAAGAGTTTTTTGTAATTGTTTTGATACAAGAAGCAGTAGAGAAAATCATTGAAAACTTGCATTTGGTTCATTGTTGACATTATAACAGCTGTATACAAACTTCATTCAAGAATTAATTTACACATACTCCTACTAAGAAAATCTTCAATTGTTTTTATGCAGCTTTAAATTATTTCTATAACAAAGGAGATTATATCATTATTTAACTCTATCATTTTGTTAAACCAACGTGTACAAAATTGTAAAATAACATAACCCTTCCTTGTACGAAAACCGTCGAATGTTTTACAAGTTTATAAAACCCGATGTAAAATTCATAGAGTATCATTTCACGCATTTTAAAGGAACTATTTGGGTAACTAAACTAACATCACAGTTCCTAACTTGTAGTATTATAACGAACTCAGTACTTTATGAATTTTACAAAATAGTATTGCACACTTTTAACAAGAATATGTCATTATGTTTTAAAAATCACACTTTCAGTAAAAATAAAATAGCATTACGTTATGCTCTTTGCGAGACGTAATATTTTGTACCAACCAAAGGTGGGTTTTTACATTTTGCTAAACATCTACTTATCTCTTATCAAAATCTCTTCTTCTTGCAGGACCTCTTCTTCTAAACTAGGCGTTACTAGAAGGAAATAATTAACAATACCTTACCGAATAAAAGAGAATTTACCTATTTATCATGAATTTAGCAAACCTCTTTAACGTAAACACAAAAATAATAATACAAAGTTGTAATATATTTTCACTTAACTGTTTTGTTAGGATTAAAACAAAAACGAGTGTTCGGTGTATGTAACTCCAACGATGTCAGCTTACAGTACAAGCGCACTCAATGTCGTTGTAGGCTACGAAGTAAATTACTTGAACATGCCAATGTTTTAAGGTATTTTAAAGCTCTTTTGTAAACGTGTTGTAGTCATTTGGAATGACAGCTTTTTACTTTTTAATTTAAGGGGTTATATAGGCAGTTCCAATTAATGATTAATAAACGATAATGCTGGTTAGGTAACATCGGCTAGGTCATTCCATAGATAGTTTACCACTCAGTAGTATTTTATCTGGGTGTATCTGTGCTTAACATATCTTCAATAATAATAAATAAATACAATTTAATAAAATAAATAAATAAAATTAATTAATAATAATAAATTAATTAAATTTAATAATTTAATTAATTTTCTTCTTGTCAATATTATCTTTACGAAATAAAAAGAAGGAAAACTTGAAATTAAACCCTATACCAATTCGTCTGGACAGCGTAGTATTAGTAGGCCCAGTATCCCTCTGTCATGGGAGGAGCTCCGTCCTTGCAGTGGGACATTAATGGGCTGTTATTATGATCTGTGCTTTAGAGGCCACGTAAAAGTCTTTCTAAAGTCGGTCCAGGTTATCATCGTAGTGGGGCACTAGACGCCACGTCAAAGATCTGTGCCCGTCTTGGACAATTCTTGACACCAGGTTAGGCACTGAACAAAACAATAAAGAACGAAGAACAAATACTTTAAAATTTGCAAATATTATAACCATGCGTCAGTTAAATAGCGTAAGTAAATTTCTCAATATTGTATTGGTTTGCTCTTATCATATAGGTACTCTACGTAGGTGTAATTGTTCCAAAATTAAAGCCAAATCTACGTATTTTCATACGATCATTGTAAGTTCAGATAACTTTATTATAGGCTTGAATACATAGGCCGATTCTAATCTGCAGTGTACGGTGGAATTCTATAGGATATTAAATTTGCCGCTGTAAACGCTCCGATAAACTTAACAATTAACGGTAATGAGCGCAAATTGCTGTTTAATTATTTCACTATGTTGGTTTTGTAAATGCTTTAAATGCATGTTACCGGTAGGTTTACACGATAAAGTAGGTACGCGTAAATATCTATGCATTTACGTGATATTTCTATATTTAGGTCAAATATTTTTAAATTAGAATCAAAAGGTCAAAAAAATTATTTATTTTTAGAAGATCGATAAAAATCGTGATTTAGTGCTTTAATATTTTTTAAGTTATTTTTAAAGACAGTATAAAATTGCTAACTTTACAGAGAAATCAAAAGAGTTAAAGAGGTAGTACCTTTATTAAAAACGACGTGAAAGTACAATCCTCTGTGGTATTCCCTTTTGAACTAAGAATAAGATGCATCAATAAGGACAAGGGCCCTAAATACTTGAAATTCGAACTCATATTTAAAATGAAATAGAAAATTATTCCTTGTATGTATGTAAACTGCACCTCACAGTAATTAGAAAGTATACCAGTATAGCGAGCTAAACAGATATAACATTAACGCAATTAACGTTTATAAGTGAAGCTATCAAAAGCCATCAGGTTCTTGGTAACAAACTGGCGGCGCAACACGAGGTGACGTTTAGTGTTAGTTACACACTCTGATGACTGACGTGTAATTAACTGCATGGATTACATGTATTGAGAAGGACGATACTTAATGCTTTACCAAAAACATACTAGACGCAATTACGCCTGCGGTTATGACGTGAAAATTTTGCGTTACTGTTAATCTATATCGACATAATATTCTTTACTGTGCAAGCATTAGAATCTGCTTATAAATCAAATTTTAAAAAAAATATCACCGGGCGGCGTGTTTTTTTACCGTAGTCTTGATGAAAACAGACGTAACCCTGAACTAATTTGAGCTCAATAATATTCAAATCATCCAACAATCCTTGAAATATCCATCATCATTTACAACTTTTCTTCATATCAAAGAAAAACGACTAGCCGAGACAGTAATGGTTTTTTAATTATACCTAAAACGTACGAATCTGTAAAAGAGAAAACATTCCTTACTCCATCCTAAACACACTTCAACCTCCTAAATAATATACCTCACATATTCTATTCATACAACCCTTACGTTGCTGTTAAGGAATCCTGAAAATACATTCTTCATTAAAATTACTTAGGTATTAAAATTTAGCAAAAATCCGGATGAAAGCTCAGCTATGAATGAAATAGGATGGGCAAACTGTGTACAAAGAGACCCTTTTAAACGAAAGTGAAGCATGCGAGAATGTAATTAAGAATACTGGGTTAATTCCCCTTTCACGTGCCCATACGAATTAGCAGAGTAACATTGCTGTTTAGATGATACATTGAGCATCCGCACCCAATGGGCAGTCTTACTAACTATATGCTAATATAAATTGAAACAAAATAACCATTGTAATAATATCAACACAATCTGTTAAGTCTATGAATGAATATTTTAATAATTCGTTTTGAGGTTTCAATTTCATTTTCCACTCAGATTCATTTAGTTTTATTTTATTCCTTTCAGGTGATTAAGCTACAAATTCACTAACCGAACCTTTCGCTATCAATTCCCCGAAATATGACTTTGACATTGAAATAGGTTTCCAGTTTAGCCGATGGTATTATTCGTAAATATTTGAAGTCACGTGTCACTGATTGTGCAATTCTCAATCGGATCACGTAGGCTCGAAGGCAGTAGTAAACAGGCGATATTTCGTGGACAAGGAAACTTTGTCCCACCCCTCGACGATCTCGAAGCGCCCCCTGTGAACAGATTGTGGGTCGGTACTAACTCCGAACAATTAAAGCCAAATGTTCACCAGCAACAGTGTTTCATTGTAAGCCGTTATAACAGAGTACGAAGAGAATACCGAGCAACAGATTTTAATGTTATTCTTTTTAATAACGTCATTGACTTTTTTGTTGTTTTTAAGTGCAGTTTATTGACGTACTTTCTAATAAAGTTGTAAGTAATATATTTATTATATATAATATGTGGTATGATCTTCCACCATGGCATTGTTAGTTTATTTAAGTTTTTAAAATATTTTTAATATTGTTGTGCCCGACAGAGTTCATACGCAACAAAAAATGTACTCTGTACCTAAAATTAACATAATTATGTATCTACCTATGGAAAGCAATAAATAATTTGAGTTTGAGTTTATATTAATTATGTTTTTAATTACTGTATGGGGTCTTTAACTACTAAAGCCTGTAAGAAACTAAAGACCCGTCATGGAAAGCATAGCGTTAGTAGGCTGAGAGTCTTTTTGTCATTGAAGGAGGCGTATAAGCAAAGGTGGGCTGAAATCCAGAGATCTAAACATTCGTATTTGTAACTATTAAATAAGGTCAAGTTCGTCCTACGGTTGAAGGTTCTACTTAAGTGTTCAGGGTCTTTTTGTAGGGTATAACAAGAAACTTTTGAGCAATCTTAAGTATCCTTTTAATTAAGTTTCCGAATAACATCATGTTATTCGGAAACTTAATAATGTTTGGCCTTTAATCAATATTAATTTAATCTGCAGCTACTACGTAATTTTTCATAGCCTTTATTCTAAAAGTTAAAGAGGCAGCTACCGTTTATTTAATATATTAATTTAGTCATTTTTGTTGTTATATACACAGAAAAACTAAACATACTTATTCAAAGTTTTAATCAAGTGTTATTTTAAGTATAATTACCACTAAACAACACACGCTGGTCTACATGCAACGGTTACGTTTTAATATTCAGAACAGTTTTCTTAAAAATATAGCCAAACGTGAAACGAGAAAGCTTCATAAGCACAGCTATAACTAAACTAAACTTAATGCTAGTGTTTTCTCGTATGAAAAAGTCTGAATTATAGCTAAAACGCATACGGTCAAACGTAATAAGGTACCGTAGAAGTGCATAGACGTGTGTGACATGTTTGGAATAATAAGTAAATGTAACTTTAAAAATGTAGGATTTTACTATATTGGTAGCATTTATTATAAGATTTTTTCCTTTATACTAACTCATACACGTCTCAAAGTCCTCCGTGTGGTAACAGATTAATCTATTTCAATCCTATACCAATCCGTCTGACCAGCGTGGTATTACTAGGCAAATTATCCCTCTATCACGGGAGAAGGCCCGTCCCTGCAGAAGGACATACATGGGCTGTTATGATACACATCTTTAATTAAACAACACAATGTAATTAAAGAAAACTACTTCTATTTAACGGTGTCTGAAAGATTGGACATTAACATTGCACACAATATCAACACAAGTCTTAGTCCGTCTTATTACATAAGTATTAGGAAATCCCTCTTAATCAAAATTATTAGCCAGTTCCAAAAAGAGAAGAAAGTTCTCAATTTTAGTCTAATGTTTGTTAGCTCATAATATTTCTTTGTAAGAACATACTTTCACATCGATCCCTTTATTTTGCCTTAGTAATTTGGTTTTTACCTAAAAAATACGGCAGTTTAGCGAATTTAATTACCTATAAGTCAATTAACATAAAGACGTTTATCGATATTTAGTTATTAACGAGCTTCTTATGTTTATTTTAAGGACCAACAACCTAAGTCTAGACCCATGCTATGATGTCTAACTAAAACGAGCCGTCATAGCATGGGTTTATACTATAGTCTGTGCCCGATGCCAAAGACTTAAAATACGAAATTTATTACATCCTAATATTATCCTAGCTATACCATAAAACGACTTGATGATGCGTCTTGTTAATGTTCCACTGCAGGAATAAACCTCTTTAAAGATAGCTTCTTGGTTCATTGGTATCGCGTTGAATGGCGCTGTTTGTCTTAAGTTCTCCTTCTTTGTTAGAACTAGTGAAGCATCCCAATAATACCTCTTTCACTGGTAGAGGACCCCTTCTTGCAGTAAGATTAAGAGTATTTTAATAATAAAAAAATTTCTCTTTCTTTTTTTCTTTTAAAAAGATTTTTTTAAGTTTAAAAAGGCAATTCCCGCACTGGGGATCATGCCATGTGTCGCGGGGACTTTTATGAACATAAATTTAAAGAACACCCAGACTCAGGACAATAATTTGTGGATCTCACAAATTTAATTGTCCTGCGTAGAGATCGAACCCACGATCTCGTGCACGTCAGCCGCTTGCGCTATGTGATAAAATGATAATAATTTGTATTCACAGTCCGTTACAATGTATAATAAACGTCAATATGAGTAGTAAGTTTTATTCAAACAGTAGTATAAAAGTTGAAATTTTAGTAGGTATATTTTTGTATTTTAAAGCAGCCTTAAGCAAAAACAAGAGATTGTTAAAAAAATCTGTCACTTCGATCAAATCTACTTAAGGGACCTTATTTCGGGTACGTGATACCCAATTCAACAAGCTTCCGATTCTTTTTTTCCCTTTGCTTACATAAACGTCATTCAACGGACTTGAGAGAAACGTATTTGACTGGGAAATACCTATTTTCTTATAATAATAAGCGACGGAAACGTATTTCTGTAACAAATACTTTTCGATCTTCTTGTTTATCTTAAGAAATTTCAGAATTATTTATTTTTAGATAGGGAGGAGCTCTTACTTAATCACTTATTTTCAAATATCCTACTGTAGGGACAATTGTTCATTTGAAAGGGATTTTTTTATAAATTTAAATTGTATGAATAATGTAACTAACTAGTTATTTATCATGTAATAAATACAAAAAATAAACATCCAGTATTGTACGAAAGTGTAATCAGGGCAGTAACAGAATAAAAACTCAAATCAATTATATCATTTAGACTGGCAAGCGTTTTACTTAGATGAAGTCCTATTACTTTACAAGACGACGACCTCTGTGGCGTAGTGGGTGTATAACATAACTGCTACGCAGAGGCCTTGGATTCGTTTCCCGCTCAATGCAAATCTTCGTGCGCATGAAAATGTTTGTTTGCATTGGTCTGAGTGTTTCTATGTATAACATGTATGTATTAAAAAAAAAAAAAAGAATTTAAGTATGTTTATTCGTTGTCTAGTACCCATAGTACAAGCTCTGCTTAGTTTGGGACTAGATGACGTTGTGTAAATGCGTGAGGATTATTTATTTAAGAATGTCAGTTCTTGTAGTTTTCGTATCATTCTAAAAATTTAGCACTATATAAGTATACTTATTAGGCGCAGGACCGTATTCTGTGGTGCGTGTTGGGAGACGCCTATGCCCAGCAGTGGACTGCAAAAGGCTAGTTGATTGATTGATTGAAGTATACTTATTTCCACGACGGCGACGGTTAACGGTTAAAAGTTGAATGTAGTGCGTAAATGCTCTTAAAACTTTTGACTAAAAAACCCTCTATGCAAGTAAATAAAAAACTGTTACACCAGTGAAAAGTCCTTAAAAAGTTTAAACCGTTCTAAATTTTATTTTTATTTTGCTTCTACACAGCAAAGAAAATTACATAATCGGATATATTAAACGTTACATATTTTCTTTTCAGTGAAACGAAGGCTCTGATTCTCCAGCGTGGCGTTCACGATACACATTTTTCCTTATAAAAATATTCTTAGTAAAAGCGGCGAGTTTTTCTTTATTCACAGTGCGCACCTGCCTCCGTCGAGATGCAATGAAAATTTGTCGTCTTCTTGCCAAATATGAACTTATTCTTTTCAAAGGCAACGATGTTTTAGCTACTTCACGTCATATTTTGATGACGTATACTTGGGAAGTGCTATTTCATAAACTTCCTTGTGACCGAAATGAAACTGCAGAATAAGCCACGGTGAATGACAAAGCAGCTTATAAGGATGTTCCCTGTCTTAAGTAAATACATCTACATAATCTTAAAATTAAAGTTTGCACAAGTTTTGATGGCATGCATCCAGTTTTGAAGCAAATATTTTTTCCATTTTACTTCAAAGCGTAGTTCAACGTTTTCACTGTAATGGTGCAATTTAGTTTGAAAACATTTACTAACTGTAACTCGCTAATTTTCATTTTGTTTATAGCTATTTCAACACTGAAGGTTTGTTTACTGCATTGAGTCATTTATGCCATTTTCTTTTTACAATGAAAACAAAGAGAATAGTTTTCGTGTGGTATTAGATTAAGCTTTTGTGTATTTAATGCAACATTGTGTTAAGTTTTACAAAACATAAATTTGAATTTAATAAACATGCTTCTTGTTTTTGTTTTAATTACACTTTACTATTACACGTTTTAAAGGCGCTACATAATAAAATACTGTTCATTAATTTCTGATTTTTGCAAAGATAAAAATGAATTTGGACAGTTAGACAAGGAGGGTGATCTAAGTTTTTTTACCATTAAAGTTCGTTTACTCAGCCAAGTGCGTTCATTTCATTATGCTATTTACGTAAGTTATAAGTTATCTTGGCAAAGCGTAAAGATAAAATTGCTTAAACCTACTTTGTAAAATTTTCAATGACTATGTAATTTCTGTGTATTATATTAATTATTAACAAAAACAATATAATAAACTCTTTAATAAAATCTATATATATAAAACTCAAAGGTGACTGACATAGTGATCTATCAACGCACAGGCCAAACCACTGGACGGATCTGGCTGAAATTTGGCATGCAGGTAGATATTATATCGTAGGCATCCGCTAAGAATGGATTTTGATAAATTCTACCCCCATAGGGATAAAATAGGGGATGAAAGTTTGTATGAAACTTTGTCAATTTTAAACCGATCGGGTTGAGGCTTTGCATGCAAATAGTTACTATAACGTAGGCATTCCCTTAGAAAGAACTTTATTAAATTCAAACCCCATAGGGATAAAGTGGGAACAAAAGTTAGTTTGAAATTTTGTCAAATTCAAACAGATCAGGCTGAGGCTTTGCATGCATAGAGTTACTATGACGTAGGCATCCGTTAAGAAAGGATTTCAATAAATTCTACCCCCAAGGGGATAAAATAGGGGACGAAAGTTTGTATTAAACTTTTTCAATTTTAAACCGATCGGGTTGAGGCTTTGCATGCAAATAGTTACTATGACGTAGGCATCCCCTTAGAAAGGATTTTATTAAATTTAACCCCTATAGGGTTAAAACAGGGAACGAAAGTTTAAAAGGGGATTAAAGTTTTATTGAAACTTTGTCGATTTTAAACCAATCGGACTGAGACTTTGCATTCGTTACTTTAACGTGGGCATCCCTTCAGAAATGATTTTGATAAATTCTACCCCTATGGGATCAAAGAGGGGATGAAAGTTTGTATGAAACTTTGTCAATTTCAAACCGATCGAGCGGAGGCTCTGCCTACATATAGCTACTATGACGTAGGCTTTTAAAGTCCTTAGAAAGGACTTTTAAAATACTATCCCTAAGGGGATAAAATAGGGGATGAAGGATTGTATGAAACTTTGTCAGTTTTAAACCGATCGGGCTGAGACTTTGCATGCAGATAGCTACTATGAAGTAGGCATTTCCTTAAAAAGTACTTTGATAAATTCTACCCCTAAAAGGGTAAAATAGGATGAAAGTTTGTATAAATCTTCTTACATTTTTGAATGATTGAACTGAAATTAAGGATTGGAGCTATTATGAAGATGTTCGCTAATATAGGATTTTGATCAATTCAGCCCCTATTGGGACGTCACCTCTCAGCTGCCAAAAATTCTATGAAGTCACGACTCAGCTGTTAAAATTCTACGACGTTACGACGAAGTTGTCAAAAAAAGTTCTTGGCAAAATTCTATGACGTCACGTCTTATCTGTCAAAACTTCTATGTCGTGAGGAATTATCTGTCAAAAAAGTCACGTCCCAGCTGTCAAAAATTCTATGACGTCACGACTTAGCCATCAAAATTATATGACGTAACTGTAAAAACAAAAATTTCCTGCCATAATTTTATGACGTCACGACATAGCTGTAAAAAAAAATCCCGCCAAAACTTTATGACGTCACGACGTACGTAGCTATCAAAAAAGAAATTCCCGCCAAAATTCTATGATGTCACGTCTCATCTGTCAGAATTTCTATGACGTCACGACTCAACTGTCATAAATTCTATGACGTCACGAATAATCTTTTCAAAATCTGTGACATTACGACTTAGCTACTCCACGCTTTGTTGTCTGTCTGTCTGCCTGTAGGCAGACAGACAGACAACAAAGTGATCTCATAAGGGTTCCCGTTTTTTTTTAAACATAGTTTATAACAATACTTTTTTAACACGAGCGAAGCCGCGGGCAAAAGCTAGTATAATATAAACAAACACATTAATTCACAAAAGAAAGGTAACAGAATATACAAATCAAGAAATGTGTAAAAAAGAATTTGCCGTTATTGCGACGGTACACGGCAAAGGCGGCGATGCTCCTGCGTTATTCATGAGTTTGGACCCACACCTTGCCTCCTATCCGGAACTAACGCTGGCCATTTCCACCACAAATTTTTCCAACACTTACAAACTCTTAGGAAACTTTAATAGAATTGCGGTTCTCCTTAAGGTAACTTTCTTTTTGTTTTTACATTACTTACGCTTCAAACTCGAAATTCATATTTTATATCACAGTAACGTTGAATGGAATATCTCAGTCGCTGGATAAAGAATTCGATTGAAATAAATGCTTGGATTGATTCAATAACTACGATATGAATTCCAATAGATATTTTCATGAAGCAATAAAAGGTCTTTGACTTTTGGTGTATTACGAACACTGCTACCTATTGTTGGGAAACCTGACATCAATACCAAATTTTAATGGTTATAACTATGAACGAATATAGCAGCATCTCAGTGTGATGACGAAGTAAGAATACAATATGTCACCTCCCCATCCCATCCCATAGGAGTTGTAAAAACCGACTAAGGGACTATCCGTGAATATTATTTTTACGAAATTAAAAATTTCGGATTGGTATGAGGTTTGCGAATTCGGATTGGTATGAATGAGGTTTTATAACAATTCGAGCATTCCGGACCGTTACGACTTGGGGTGAATCAAGAAACGAACGTACTCCCCTTTTAAAGGTCGGCAACGCATCAGTGATTCTTCTGGTGTTGCGGGTGTCTATGGGCAGCGGTGATCACTGACTTGCTGACTCGTTTTCCTCCCATTACATAAAAAAAACAAATAATTCCTTTTCTTGGCTTTTACGATTCTCATTGCTCGCGATAGAGCGGTGACATTATATTCTTAAACTGTAACCTTAAGATACAAATAAATGGTTTACTCTAATACAGTCTATCGTAACAGCCTTATTATTGTAACTATAATAACGAACTCGTTATGATAGTAACAATTGAAGTTGATATAAAATGAACTAAATCTTGATCACGTAGCTCCGATATCAAAGTCTGAGCCAAGAATCTGGATCTTAATGAGAATCCAGCACTAATTGGAATGCTCGTTTCATCCCGACTTGTGATAGGGGATTAAAACTTTATTATTTACTGAACGATCCTTACGTGACACTTAATGTGCGTTCTCGTAACTATATCATAATTGTTTTATTGAAATTTTGAGCGCTTTTCTGTTTTATGTTTTCTATTATTAAAGTAGTTTCGCAATGAGACTATTGACTGTTCGACCTTATTATCATGTCACAATTGACACATTCGACGCCCTCTGTTGCTTAGTGGTTATTTAACATGACTGCTACGCAGAGGTCTCGGGTTCGATTCCCGCTCAATGCAAATCTTTGTGTGCATGTACGTAAATTGTTTGCATTGGTATAGGTGTTTTCTATGTATATGATTATATTTAAAAAAAACAGTATTTATGTATGTTTATATAGTACAAACTCTCCTTAGTTTGGGACTACATAGCGATGTGGTGTGAAAGTGTGAGGAATATTTAGTAATCAGAGAAATTTACTTATTATTGCATGACGAGATCTTGTTATCATTATATCGGCCCATTGACGTCCGCTGCTGGACTGCTAGGCCCCATCTAAACATTTCTACTTTACGCAATCTTGTGCCTCCTTTATCCATCATTTCCCAGCCTCCCTAACTAGGTTCTCTGTCCACTGTGTAAGAGGTCTAGCCATTCATCGTCCTCCAGTAAGCGGTTACCATTTTAGAACCATTTGGCCCTAACGTGTATCTAGTTATATTGTGAGCCTTGATCTATTTAACCATTTCCCTTTAACTTAAATGTGCCATAAATAACAGACAGCACATAGTGTACAAATCTGTATAATATTTCAATCTCAACACCCGTGAGTAATAGCAGGATATTGCTCTAAGATTTACTATACTACTGATCGCCAACGCTACGCCTTGCAGTCTCCTTTAGACTAAATATTAAGCATACTACGATTATAATGTACTGACTTATTTTGTTTTACTTTTAGGGTTCACTAAAGTGCAAAACCAGTTTAATAAGATTTCATCATAACAGTCAATTAATGTCCCACTGCAGGGACAGGCCTCCTCCCATGACGGAGGGATACTACGCTGGCCAGACGGATTGGTATAGAGTTTAATTTCAAGTTTTCTTTCTTTTTATTTCGTAAAGATAATATTTACGGTTTTTACGACACCTATGGGATGAGATGGGGTAGTGACATATTGTATTCTTACTTCGTCACCACACGGAAAATGAATATGAGAAAATGATAATGAGATTTAGGTACACAATAATACACGTGCTGGTCTCCTCCATTGCAGGAGTCAAATTTGGCCTTCTAATACCATATTAACCAGCGGGATGAGTACTACAGGCTTTATATTTATGTAGTTTTATTTCAAGTTTTGCAAAGATAATATCAGCATACTTTTATTTAAACTTTTATGAATTTTTGTTATTACTTTTCACACAACACCATCCAGTCCCAAACTGAGCAAAGCTTGTTTTATGCGTACTTGACAACGGATAAGCATACTTAAATACTTTTTATTTTGTAAATACATACATATTAAACATTGAAAACACGTAGACCAATGCAAACAATCATGTTCATGCACACAAAGATTTGCATTGAGTGGGAATCGAACCCAAAATCTCTGCGTAGCAGTCATGTTAAATAACCACTACGCCACAGAGGTCGTCAGATATAAG
Source organism: Schrankia costaestrigalis (assembly GCA_905475405.1). NCBI lineage: Eukaryota > Metazoa > Arthropoda > Insecta > Lepidoptera > Erebidae > Schrankia > Schrankia costaestrigalis. The sequence continues at coordinate 7,646,601 of FR997830.1, forward strand.
GTGAAATAAGACGGTAACACGAGATTAAATAAAATACATGGTGTAACCACATGGTGTCATTTCTTAAGGTGAATACACAGAAACATAAAACCAGCTTCACATTTAAAAATGAAAGTAAAAAAGTAGTCATATTAATTACGTATGTCTTTGCTTAACTCAAGTCTACTTTCTGCTGATCGTTACATTTAACACGAATGAGCTCTAACTCATAATACTTTAAAACTTTTGCAGTCTTATGAATTAGATAGTCTCGTGATTCTGCCCTTATTTAATGTATTCGTTTTACAAAGAAACTTTAAATTGTATTTTCCTACTGAGAGCATCCAGTGCTCTCATTGTGTCGGAAAACCGAGCGTTAAGAGAGACCTCTTTCTTTGCCATCCAAGTAAAGGAAACTTGATAAATTGTATGCTGCTTTTCTTAAGAATAGAAACATAACTCTGAAAAAATTCAATGTATTACATTCTTTGCAAATTTTCCTCAAAATTTTCGCCCAAAAAACTACCTATTTTAATTTTTTTTAACACAAGTCTAATATTTTTTTAAAACACGTAAAATTTGATACGTAAGCGGACCTTAATCGCCAGTAAAGCAAAATGTCAACGGCTTTGGCATCAATCACTTGCGATGGCGGGGATTACTCAAACCAGTGCGTCATCCTCCAGCGCGGAGGCGACGCAAATTTACATAAATAAGCTCATCTGTATTCAACATGCAAGCCGAGAGGAGCCCCTGCAACAACATGTGGCATTCAACTTGCAGACCTCCATTATTAATTGTGGACAAGTGACGCGAGGGAGCAGTTCTACCAGTCGTTCAACCGCAGACCTCGTTGATTTCTGTTTAATGGATTCTGAGAACGATATTAACCTTACATTGTAGGTACCTATATTGGCTATGTTATTATGTGCCCCTAAATATCATAGTATGACAAATACGTAGTATTTCGTAGGAAGTAAAGGTTAGTTAAATTGTTATAGTTCGATGTTCATGACACCCACATTACTTTAACCCTAACCTAGAACCTAAACCTTAGGTAAAAGTTATTGTAAAAACTGTTTTGGACAATTTTTATGCTATGGATAATTTATATGAAAATCTACTAATACATACTCCTATTTGACAATCGGGTAGTCATTGTTTTGCTATTGCTCCTTTTCAAGTAGGTTGTTAATGCTCAGTTTTTTGTCTCAAACCCGTCAGTACAGTATATATACAATATGGAGTAGTCAGAGGTGCTCAAATTTGTAGTACTGACCAGTTTTAGCGTCAAGAATAGGTTAACTACTGTGCCATTAATTACTGCTTTATTAAGCTGCGGTAAATCAAGCTTAGCTCGTGTGGGCAGTCAGGGGCTTTGAGTCAAAAGCAACTAAATTGATATCTGAAACATGTTAATTCGCAAACATTGGCAGTAAGCTTAGCTCCTAGTACCAAGTAAAGTAACAGATCAGGACTTATAAGGTTTCAACATCATCATAGCTAAAAAGCGTCCACTGCTAGACAAATCTTTCCTCTAAATATTAACACACGTTGTCTTGTTCTTTTCCTCATCCATAGGCTTCCCACCGTCCTAACTAGGTCGTCCGTCCTTCGTCAGTAACGGGTCTGCCTACGCTGCGTAAAACAGTAGGCGGTCTTCACAATGGTTAAAGGCTTTATTTGACACATTCCCGACTATTAAATCTGGTAATTAACCTTTAAAGATCATTATCAAATTACGGGAATACTTTTGTACTTTAATTACAAAGAAAAACTTGCTAATAATTGTTTGTTTATTTGTTAATAAACTCACTTCACTCACTTCATCATTTTCACAAAAGGCGTCCAATACACACGCTCAGTAGTGGAACGATTATGAGTTGTAATAAACTTTAAAACCACTGTTCCCGGAAAGTTTACTGCGTTTCAAACATAGAACGATAAACATAAAAGCCTCCAAATCATTCCCAAGCGTTGTAAAAGTTTCCGTGTACTAGCAATTTATAAGTTGGAAATGCCGAAGTGTTATACAGGCAAAAGTAAACGTGTAAGAGCGGTTCATAATAATACAGTTTAACAACAGAATTAACCCCGAAGGTTGCTATTAAACAAGTTGGTCGTAGATTTAAATTTTGAGCTCGTAAATTAACCCTTCATCCTTTTGAAATAGCAAAGGGATTGGGACCTAATGGTCTATTTGTGAAACGTAATGGTCCGGCCTGGCCGAGCGTATTAGACAATTTGGACATATTCTAACTTCACTCTATTCACGTAAAGCCTTTGTACTGGATCTTTATATAAAAGGTCGAGACAAGTGGGCAGAGATTAAAATAACTTAATAAATTAACTTTCTTTGTGTTTATTTAAGTCCATAAGTTTTAGATTTGATACTATTTATTGCTATTCAATATCAGCTAATGTTTTAATTTTTACTTTTTAAATAAACCGACTATGAGACAGAATTCATTTACATGAAAACTGATAATTTTATCCTTATACCTTAACCCTTCATTGTAATTTACCTTCAGCAATTTCAATTTGAATTATTGTTCTGAGTCTGGATGTTATTTTTGTCCGTTAAATTAATGTTTGTAAAAGTCCCCGACACACAGGGCATGATCCCTAGAGCGAGAGTTGTCTCTTTAAATATAGAAATGTAAAATATGAGATGCCCAGTTATATGTTGACACTGCTAGTAGGCAGATAATATAATATATTATACTTGAACTTACTACGAAACATAAAATAATGAACAACTAATAAAAATATCTCTAATTTTAAATTAAGTAGTCACTAATCATCAGAAACTCTTTACTTCTATCTTAATTTTTTTCAATAAAGTAAAGCAAGGGTTTGCTATCCGTCTGTATTTAAACGATCAGATTTGTTAGAATGACTGTAGACAAATTGAATGCTGAATTAGTGTAACTATTCAGATAATGCAACTCCCTCCTGTTGTGGTCTTTTTGACATCGTTCTGTCGAGGTTAACTAAATTCATTTCTGTATTGTTTTAATGATTACACAAAGATCTTTTTTTTTTTTTTTTTTTTTGTTTCTACTTATTATGCTAAGTTTGTTTTCTATTTTGCTGTCACCTAGCAAGTAAAATTATTTTACTCGTTAATTATAGATTCAGCATTAAACGATTAAAAAAAAATCTATAATAATCAATAGTCTTGGTAGGATCAATATTACAAATACAATTACAATACAAAAGAGCACAATAAGTACTTTGATTTTAGATAAGAAAAAAAGGCATTCATCCTAAATCCTTTTTTTTAAATCTGTCTGTTTTTAGGGTTCCGTACCAGTTTTAAAAAAACGGAACCCTTATAGGATCACTTTGTTGTCCGTCTGTCCGTCTGTCTGTCAAGACCATTTATCTCAGGAACGCATGAAGGTATCAAGCTGAAATTTTCACCAAATACTAAGGCCTGTTGCCTCTTAGTGCCGTACAAAAATCAAACTGCTAATCCAACACAATCAAGAGATATAGCCGTTTTTGTTGCAAAATTTAGAGGGGTAAGAGCAAAAACCTACAGGGTACTTCCAGTCTACCTACAAACTTGAAATTTGGCATGAAGCAAGGTCTTGTAGTACATGTAATGGGAAAATTCCGAAAACCTTAAATTTTTGCTTCAATCACATTATATTTTGAATTCATAGAATTTTGGCGGGAAAGCTGAGTCACGTGACCAGTGACGTCATAGAATTTTGACAGCTGTCAAAGTGACAGCTTTCAAAATTTTACAGCTTTAAAAACAAAAACAGCAGCAGAAGTTTTGACAGATGGGACGTGACGTCATAGAATTTTGACAGATGAGTTGTGACGTCACAGAATTTTGGCAGGAAAACATTTTTTGACAGTTGTGTCGTGACGTCATTGAATTTTTGACGGATAAATCGTGACGTCACAGAATTTTAGACAGATGAGTTGTGACGTCATATTATTTTGGCGGGAAAATATTTTAGGCACCAGTCACTTTGACATGTCATAGATGGGACGTGACGTCATATAATTTTTGACAGATGAGTCGTGACGTCACAGAATTTTGGCGGGAAAACATTTTTTGACAGTTGTGTCGTGACGTAATTGAATTTTTGACAGATAAGTCGTGACGTCACAGAATTTTTGACAGATGAGTTGTGACGTCATATTATTTTGGCGGGAAAATATTTTAGGCACCAGTCACTTTGACAGCTGTCACTTTGACAGATGTGCGTGTCGTCATATAATTTTTTAGTGAAGCATCGACTTTTTAATGTTATTTTTTATGTTACTTTTATACTTACTTTTACTTATACTGAATGTAATATCTCTCACTTGACACTGGCAAAATATGTAACTATGTTCATGAGGCCATTAATAAATAAATACAATACAATTTTTGACAGATGAGTCGTGACGTCACATAATGTTTGACAGATGAGTTGTGACGTCATAGTATTTTGGCGGTAAAATATTTTTTAATAGAGCTGAGTCGTGCCGTCATTGAATTTTGGCGGGAAAATAGTATTTAAACAGCTGAGTCCTGACGTTATTACAATTTGGCAAATAGGTTTGTACGGAACCCTCGGTGCGCTAGTCAGACTCGCACTTGACCGGTTTTTTAAATTTGTCCTAAATCTGAAAGTCCTTTTATGCATTAAATAGAAAGAATGTGATGTTTGTAAAAGTCTTCGCCACATACCATTGTCCTTAGTTACAAAGTTATCTTTTAAAGAAATATAAACTTTATCTTCTATCTTTTTACTTAATGCTAATGTGAATTTCGCGTAACTTTATTACATCCATTCATATTTTCTAAAGCTCTTGTTCAAATTTACGTATGTTCCAAGATGAATTCATTTCGCTGTAAAGTAACTAATTCAGTGATAAATATACGAGATTACACATTATGTATTTGCAAACAGTAAACTTTGCCTGGTTGAATTAATTACAATTTGCGTCAGTTCACTTCAAGTATTTTCAATGAACATTTGACGATGTCATGTTTTCTTTATAAAATTAAGTTTTATTAAAATTCCAGTTTATTAATGCGAGGTATTAAATTTTTGAAGGATACTAATGAATTGATTAAAAAGTTAATATTTACGAATCAACATTATGAAAGACGTGTTTAAGGTTAATTTATAAAGTATTTTATAGCAAGAGAGTATAAAGTTCAAGTATGTCATACGTATAAAGTTATGTATGTGTGGACTGAGGGCCCATTTTTTTTTCTGCGGCTTTTTGTAGATTAATCAACAAAAGTGCATAGTTAAAGTTGTTAAAGAGTTTGTTAAACGATTATCAGAGTTTGTTAAGACTTCATTCAAAAGATATATCGCTTTAAGTGGGTCCCTCAGTTCAAACACAAAATCTCCCATAATTAGATAGGTAATGAATTAAACAACAATTTTTTGGTAAAAATCCTTAGTTAAACATGTATAAAAGTATAAAAAGCATTGAAAAGCCTAATATGAGTAGCTAATAAAAAATAACAAACGTTTTAAAAGGTCCCTGAGGGCCCACTTGAATTTATCTCATAATTAATCAATTATAGCATGAACATTAAATATTCCTAAGCCAAACATTTGTTAAAAGGGCAAGGATAAATTTAAAATTAGAGAAAGATCACAAACAGTGATAATTATTGTTATTTTTAAGTTTTTAAGTGGTCCCTCAGTCCACACACTATGCAAATGCTAATTGTTAAATATATAATTAAATACAACAATTACGAAAATGGGGAGCCTTTCAGTGCATAGTTAATTTTGTATTTTATCGATCTGTATTTATCTTATCACTGGTTTTATAATTCTTTTACGAAAAATTTACAAAATATGTTTTTCGTACAAGTAGAGTGTCCATGCAGTCAAGAGATAATCAAGAACCATTACATACATTAATGATGTTACATTACGTTTTAAAGTTTCTGTATAGTCATAAAGTGTGAGATAAAAGTAAATAGTTGTATTGTGTTGGGCCGTATGCGGACCGAATTGAGTGCTATTTGATGCAAACGTAAACAAACAATAAAAAAATACATGTTCCTGTTAAATTAATGATTTAAAAAAATATATATTACGAAGTACCTAATCTTTAAATTTTCCAAAATTATGACATAGAATTCTTATGGTCCCGTATTGCAGTTAATAATAAATTGATAAAAATGTTAAAAAACATAATAATTTAGTCTACATAACTTTTGAAATATTTTTTTTATTTTACTTTCACTCTGACCTCTTATAATAGCAGTAGATATTGACAGTTTTATTCTAAATTATTTATTTATATAGTAACTCTTAAATCCATAAAAACAAGAACCATATAAAAGAAAGTAGAACTCTCAAATCTGGGTAAACTGTCAGCTTGTTGATTATCGTGAATTCGTTCAGTTACGAGTATTAATTTTAAATTAAAATAAAATAAAATTGTATTATTATTCTACCCATATTATTATTTATTTTCGCGCCAGAATGCGATGACTTCACGACTCATCTTTTAAAAATTTTACGACGTGACTTAGCTGTCAAAAATTATTTTTCCAATATAAAATAAATAACCCTTAAATATTTATTTTATTTTGTTTTTAGTATTTGTTGCTATAACGGCAACTAAAATACATAATCTGTGAAAGTTTCAACTTTCTAACTGCCATGGTTCAGGAGATACAGCCTCGTGACATACAGATGGACGGACGGACAGCGGAGCTTTAGTAATTGGGGTTCCGTTTTTACCCTTTGAGTACGGAACCTTAAAAACTGTGGATTTCGTGTTACAAACAGACACTCCAATTTTATTTATATGTATAGACATACAGATATGTATTACGATTGTAGCTAATTAATAATATAACCTGTCACTTGTCTAAAACTTAAAATTTTATTACATTTTAATTTTACTGTATTGCAAATTTTATTGTTTTATTTTTTACATTTAAAAAATGATTGCAATTTAGATTTAATTGATTAATATTAATATTGTGTAATGTTTTGCTTGCCGTGGCAACTTGTAATGGAATCAGCACTGTTGCTTGAGCTACTTAAGTATTGTATTATTTCTGATTGACTTTGTGTATGTTTCGTGGGTTATCCTAATTATAAATAAATAAATATCTAAATTAATAATAAATGACATTAAAAACAAATATACAGCCGTTTTCTTAAAACGTGGACACCCCACACCAGACTTAGTATGAAAATTAATATAACAGTTAAAATGACAAAATATATAAATAAACCAGACACAAGATAAATACAGATCGATAAAATACAAAATTAACTATGCACTGAAAGGCTCCCCATTTTCGTAATTGTTGTATTTAATTATATATTTAACAATTAGCATTTGCATAGTGTGTGGACTGAGGGACCACTTAAAAACTTAAAAATAACAATAATTATCACTGTTTGTGATCTTTCTTTAATTTTAAATTTATCCTTGCCCTTTTAACAAATGTTTGGCTTAGGAATATTTAATGTTCATGCTATAATTGATTAATTATGAGATAAATTCAAGTGGGCCCTCGGGGACCTTTTAAAACGTTTGTTATTTTTTATTAGCTACTCATATTAGGCTTTTCAATGCTTTTTATACTTTTATACATGTTTAACTAAGGATTTTTACCAAAAAATTGTTGTTTAATTCATTACCTATCTAATTATGGGAGATTTTGTGTTTGAACTGAGGGACCCACTTAAAGCGATATATCTTTTGAATGAAGTCTTAACAAACTCTGATAATCGTTTAACAAACTCTTTAACAACTTTAACTATGCACTTTTGTTGATTAATCTGCAAAAAACCGCAAAAAAAAAAATGGGCCCTCAGTCCACACATACATATAAAGTTCAGTATGTCATGTCATCCAATATGACATACTTAAAGTATAAATATGTCAGATCGGCAAGTGTATTATAAGTTTGAAATAATTAGTGTTCCATAGCCTTAGTACGCCAAAGGAGACCTACATGGTTATGTAAATAAATAATAAATAATCCTCACATATTTACACAACGCTATCTAGTCCCAAACTATGGGTACTAGACGACGGATAAAAATACTTAAATATATTTTTTTGTACATATTATTATTATACATAGGTACATTCAGACCAATCAAACAATCATGTTCATGCACACAAACATTTGCATGGAGCGGGAATGGAACCCGAGACCTCTGCGTAGCAGCCATGTTATAACCACTACGCCACAGAGGTCGTCAAATGTATCTAGAAATATTACGGCAGGGTGATAGAGCTGTATTTTTTTTATTTCACGGATAGATAGCGAAGGTATTGTCAAGTATTGTGGCACAAAGGAGAAGCAGTTTTGTCTTTCAAGTGATGAACTTCATGTTTTAAACTTTGAAGTAGCTGGTTTGGTGAACACCCAGGTTGTTTTTTGTACGTGTGCTTGCTAACCTTGGAATCTGCAGCAATGAAGTTTTGATGTCGTTTTTGTCTGTCTATACATACATACATACATAAACTCAAGCCTTATCCTGTCCGGGGTACGCAGAGACGACTGAACGCCACTTGTCACGATCCTAGCAAGCTGATTGGCTCTCGTCCACATTCATTAAGCGAGTCATACATAGTCTGTCAATATGTTGGCAAGAATTGACTTTGATGTGTCCTCCAAAACACGGAGTCATTTAGATAGTAGGTAGTCATATCACACACATAATAGAAGTCATCGAATATAATTAGTTTGTTTTTAAATATTAAGTAAAAACTATTCGGTTGGAACAATAAAATATCATATAATGACCTATCCTATTAAAAATGGAAAAGTTAAATAAATAATTGTATACAAAGTATTCAATATGAATAAAAGCAATTACATTCAATAACAATTATATAAAAATGCCGTAAACAATTAAGTACAATTCATTGAATTAAATAGTATTTCGATATTTTACCTTTGTTATTGTATAAAACGATATTGTTATGGAACCTATAGAAAATATCTGATTCATGATGATTGATGATTATTTTTTTAATAAATAAATATTCACGGACATCTCTACATAGCGCCATCTGTTCCCAAAGTAAGCTAGGCTTAACCTGCTTGTGTTATGAGTAACAGAACAACGTATATTAATACTTATATACTTACTTTTTTTTGTAAATACTTACATAATTATACATAGCAACAATGCAAATAATCATGTTCATGCACACAAATATTTGCATTGAGCGGGAATCAAACCCAAGACCATTATGCCACAGAGGCCGTCATCATCACATTAAAATTTACTACCTTGGTAGCAAAGCAATTGTGTATGCGGCTGCCTACTCGCGTGCACGAGGTCCCGGGTTCGCATCCCACGCTAGATAATTTCTTGTCTGATTCACAAATTATTATCTTGAGCTTTTTTTTTTTTTTTTTTTTTTTTTGACAGTTTCTTATGATTTTATTTATTTATTTATATTTACATTAAGGTTTACATTATATTGATCAGAATCAGAGGCCTCCTTTTAAGCTAGTTAATAGCCTGTATCAGAAGACCCCACTCTTCCATAGAAAAAATTACAGTATCTATAACATAGTACAAGGTAAGTAGTTTAGGTAGATCTAGAAACTATTACAATACTTATAATAATATAAAAAAAAGTATGTAAAGTGTGTGTGTATGTGTGTGTGTTTGTGAGTGTGTGTGAGAGTGTATGTGTGTGTGAGTGTGTGTGAGAGTGTATGTGTGTGAGTCAGTGTTTGTGTAAGATTTAATTAACAGACACGCTGTAAGAACTCTTCCGTTTCGTCATACGTTTGTGTTTTAATCCAGGTAATCAGTTCTATTTTACATTTATAGAGTGGCATAGAATGTATAGTTAGCTTTTTATTTATTTTGTTGTACAAATAAGAAGATCGTTTAAAATATTGCCTGTTTGCGAAAGTAGTTTTTGTAAAGGGTGTGTTAGCGACAAGATAATTTCTTCTTTTTGAAGGTATAGATGGTTTGTATGGTAGATTTTTATGTTTTTTCAGTACTGTTTGTATTATGTATAATTTCCTCACAGATAAGAGATCGCAAATTTGATAAAGTTCAATGGTGGAAAATGATATTTCCTTAAAATACATCACTTTCAATAGTGCGCGTTGAGCCCTCTCCACCTCAAGAAACTTTGTCTTACCAGCTCCACCCCAGACAGGGATGCAATATATAAGGACTGATTGGACAAGAGATACATAAATTTCATTTAAAATGTTTCTGGGCCTACGTGTACCTGTGACGTCACTGTAACATTTGGGAACTACATATCTAAGTGATCTAAAGATCCACCAAATTTTCTCAGTCTGTTAGAGATATTTTCTAGGTGTGGGTGCCAGGACAATCTCTGATCTATGAGTACACCCAAATACTTGGCTTGTGTGATTTTAACGATGCTTGGACAGGAACAGTTATTATTAGGTTGTGAATTGCATGTATGTACCTTAATGTTGAAATCATTGGCAGGTTGTGTGTTTTTATAAATACTAAAACAAATAAAATTTTAAAGCTTGGTTATTCTTTGTGTCCGTTAATTACATGTTAATGCAGAAGTACCTAGTCTTTTTATTTTACTTTTTCCGTGTGGTGACGGAGTATGAATACAATATGTCACCACCCCATCTCATCCCATGGGTGTCGTAAAAACCGACTAAGGGACTATCCATGAATATTATCTTTACGTAATAAAAAAAAGGAAAACTTGAAATTAAACCCTATGATATTGTTACTACTCCTCATAGACCGAGACACGTGAGATTCAGGGCTTAGCCCAGCTGTGGGATATTAAAGTAATTGATTATCGTAAATTCTAGATGTACTCGTAATAGTAAGTGCTACACTTACTATTACGAGTACATGTAGAATTTACGATAATCAATTAATTTATAATCTTAAATAACTCAATCAAAACACTACAAGTTATTCGATTTACGATTCCCTAAAGACATAAGTTTGATTGAAATGATATTTTATCTTAAAGCCTTTAAATGAAATTAATCCCTTGGGTATGATTAGTTTGTCATATTGACTGATTCGACTCATTTCTTTAATTAGTAAGAGATAGTTAGATGTTATCTTTCATAAAATGTTAATGTTATCTTTTATGTTTTTCTTATTATTATTTTATATGATTATTTACTCATTCTATTATCTGTGGAAACTTTGAATTGGCCTTCATTTTTTATGTTCTATCCTGTATATTGTATCTACTAGCTGTAAGTTATCCTAAAATTGTAAAATAAAATAAAATAAATAATATTTTCTTCGTTCAATGCCATATAAATCTACCTTCGTTGGCATACTCCGAAGACAAAAGTGTATGTTTTTGTCTTTATGACAAAATAAGTCGTTGTACGCCAAAAAATAGTTGACCATTTTTTCTGCCATCAATGCATCCATCAAGACTCAGAGAACCAGGAGTAGGGTGCGATAAGAAAATGATTTGCTTAAGGGGTGCGATAAGACAATGATTTGCTTTTTCATCAATTTATAATTATTTTGACTCGAAAATATTTATTTTTAATGATGATTAACGTACAGTTAATATACACGGATCAAGTAATACTTGGAATTAATTACCGAATATTTCTGCCATAAAATATTTTTGGATTCAATTATAGATCATAATAGGCCCTCAAAATGAGTGGTTTTTCCATGAAATTTTTGGGATTAATTTCGTTATTGGTCTCTAAGAGCTTTTTATTTTTTCCCGGAAACCAACAAGTTGTTACGGTCAATTATTTTTTTAAAGTGAAGCTGTTGATTTTAGTTGATATGAGTCAAAATTATTTTACACTAAATGGTATAAGCCCCTTAAAAATATGAAGTCGACTTTCAAAATTCGAACAATTATGAAGTATGAATAAGAAAATATATATTTTACTTCATAAACTTTCTTGATCCTATTTCTACAAATACAAGGGAAAGGAAGGAAATCTTGACGTGTTTTTCTATGCCATGTTTTTGGCCAGAGTGAAATGAGTAGGAGGGAACTTTCCCTCCATTACTGGATATAGGGTTTATGGGCTACTCTCTCATAATTGGACTTTACTATCTCAATAATGTTTAAGAGACAATACTATAAGAATATGTAATAGTGATATTAAATGGACCAAAGCAGCCCTTTTTACATTACTAAACAATTATTTGTCAAAGTAGAGATCTGATAGAAGATGTAGAAGCCTTTCGTAGCAGATGTCTACGCAAGTGCTACGAATATAGTCGCTAGTAGGGGCTAGAGCTACAGTTAGAGCGTAGAATTTTTTGGAAGCCCATCTATCAGAAAGTCGTTGTTTGCTGGGTCGAATGTATACAAGAGAGAGTTAAGTCTAACAATGATAGTTTATATTAGTCTAAATCTACATTAAAAAAACCTAAAGGGAGTCTTCTATAATCATGTAGCTTACCTGCAATGTCCTAAATGTAGTAGAAGCAACAACACAAAATCACAAACATTCATAATATATCACTAGAAGACAAGTAAAACAAAAAAATGCACCATATATTTTTAACGTAAGACAATGTACAAAACTGCGTTTTAAATTATTCAATAGAACTTCAAACTTATGGTAATAATTTTATGTGAAGGTACGAGTAATTCTTATTGATTTTTAATTAAAGATACATGTTTCCTAATAAATGTATAGGAACGTACAAATAACAGTAACCATCGGACTTATTATGACTTTATTTCTATAAAATTATGTAGGTTCTACGAAGGTCGTTAGTAATATAATGAAATGATACATAAATATGAGGCCATGACTATAGACTTTCGGACAAAAAATCTAGATAATTGATGAGCACCATAAATGCTAATGTGGAAACGTTTGGAGGAGGCCTATGTGCAGCAGTGGGCGTCTATAGGCTGATAATAGGTCTTTACCTATGAAATTGCCCTTTTTCAGTACTGGACATTTCAAATCAAAATTTTTTTTTTTTTTCAAATCAATTTTATTTTAAAAACATGGAATTCTTTTTCCAAATGTAGTCATTTGTTTATTGATTAGTGTTACGTTTTCATCGCATTTCAATCGTTTTCATTGTTATGGAGACGTTAAAAAATCGAGTAATTTTGGAATATGAGTCGTGGCAGCAACGCGGCACAAGCGGCACGCAACATCAACGACGTTTACGGAGCTAACACCACAAACAAACGCACCGCTTGTTATTGGTTTGCTCGCTTCCGTTCTGGAAATGTTGACCTGAAAAACTAACCTCGTGGTCGTCCGAAGACTTTGTCGACAATGACGTATTAAAGGCGATTTTGGAAGCCGATGATACACAATCTACGCCTGAATTAGCAGCAGCTTTCGATGTTAACGTCAAAACAATATTGGTCCATTTGCGTCAAATTGGCAAGGTAAAAAAGCTTGACAAATGGGTGCCCCACGAACTAAATGATTGCCAGCGCGAGGTAAGCGTCGAGACATGCCTTGGACTGCTCAACAGACACACAAATGAAGGAATTTTGAACCGCATTATTACTAGCGACGAAAATTGGATTTTGTTTGATAATCGTAAGCGCTCAGCAAGTTGGTTGGATCCTGGTTCAGCACCTAAACAATGCCCTAAAAAAAATCGTTTAATTTTGTTCATACAAAATGGCAATTTCATAGGTAAAGACCTAATAATATGATGATGATGATAAATGCTAATAGATCAAGATGCAATATAATTTTAAGTGTTTAAGTAAGAAGGATACTCATATTTAATGTGGTTACATAATCTTTCAATATATTTAAACGTAAGTAAAACTTATTTCACTTAAATGCATCGTCGTAACAGCCCATTAATGTCCCACTGCAAGGACGGGAGGAGGGATACTTGGCCTACTAATACCACGCTGGCCAGACGGATTGGTATAAGGTTTAATTTCAAGTTTTCTATCTTTTTATTTCGTAAAGATAATATTCACAGATAGTCCCTTAGTCGGTTTTTACAACACCTATGGGATTAGATGGGGTGGTGACATATTGTATTCTTACTCCGCCACCACACGGAACTTAAATGCATAGGTACATACATGCATACATAAACTCTCGCCTTGTTTCCGCTTATTTTACGTTTATACATTTCATTATCTGCTGCCTGCTCTTTCCTAATAATGTAATCGATTAGGTCCTTGTCTATAAAAGGCTGTCCCTGTTGATGTTACTATTTTCGTGTTGTTACCATGCTTATATCCGAAAAGTTATATTTTACCTACATACTATTATTAATGATACAATAAAATGTCATTAATTATTAAATTCATTATATTACGATGACCTCTGTGGCGTAGTGGTTATTTAACAAGACTGCTACGCAGAGGTCTCAGTTTCGATTCCCGCTCAATGCAAATCTTTGTGTGCATGAACATGATTGTTTGCCTGTTGTCTGTTTTTTATGGTTCTCTATTTTGTCTCATAATTTTTTTATCCATAATCTAAGGTGTCATAACATTTTGTGTCCGAATCATCATGTGTCCGAATGGTAGCTAGCCCTAAATTCATGTCTTATAATATCACTTGTCCGAAAACCTAAATCCCTAAACATAACATGACCTAATTTTTTTTGCTATAACCATCACAATCTTTAATATTTAAAAAACATAAATACTATATTCTAGTTTTACATAAAAAAAAATGTTTCTGGCACTCGCCGGCCGCTGCCGCGGCACGCTCGCTTCGCTCGCTCGGCTCGTGCGCGTTGTGGTCACCATACTAACCTAACCTAACCAACTGTTTCTGACTTTTGCCCTAATATTTTATTTTAGGACATGTGACTTTATAGCAAGAAAAAATAGGATATGTAATAATTATAGTACCCCATTTTATGACACACAAGTATTATAGGTAAAGACGATTAGGTAATATACGATTTCGTATACGCGAACATTATGGAAAGTGATGATAATGGTAAACTTGTTTGGGATTATGATTTTCGGACGATCCATATTCGGAGAAGAAAGGGACTACCGTTTTTTATGTATAATATGTGTGTATTTACAAAAATTAGTATTTAAGTATGTTTATCCGTTGTCTAGTACCCATAGTACAAGCTTTGCTTAGTTTGGGACTAGATGGCTTGTGTGAGGAATATTTTATTTTTTATTTATTACTACTTATATAGGTTTTACTTTAGTTCCAAATGCTCTGATTCTTTCTTCGTAAATATTCTGTCATCCATTCTCTTAACGTGTCCAAACCATCTTAGCATACTTCTTTTGATTCTTTTCTCTCTACATCTTTTTTCTATTTGTAAAGTTCTCTCATCTCAATGTTTTGCACTTAACTTTAGTTTGTTATATACTCTAGAGCGCGATAAATTCAACAGTTGAAGTAAGTTAGGTCACTTAAGACGAGGTGTCGGAAAACTCCTAGTTGGAGCAATTGCGTAATTGAACCTAGGATAAACTTTTTTCAAACAAATTAAACATTGCACTATTTATTATTACTCATTTAGTTTTGATGCACCACATATTATTATTTTGACGACCTCTGTGGCATAGTGGTTATATAACATGATTGCTACGCAGAGGTCTCGGGTTCGATTCCCGCTCAATGCATATCTTTGTGTGCATGAACATGATGTTTGCATTGGTCTGAGTGTTTCTATGTACATAAGTATTTACAAAAAAAAAAAAATTAAGTATGATTATCCGTTGTGTCTAGTACCCATAGTACAAACTCTGCTTAGTTTGGGACTAGATGGCGTTGTATGAATTTGTGAGGAATATTTATTTTATTTATTTATTTTTATTATAGCTCGTATTCATATTTCCTCAAAAACAGACTTTGTCGAAAGAGTCTGTTTTTTTTTCATTTGTATAGGGTATGTTTATTTGAGCACGAAATAATATTTACTTTCAAAATTAAATATTTAAACCCTTTTAAAATACGACGCGTATCAACCAAATTTTCCACGGGCGTATTTCATTTGATTTTATATAAAAATAATTTGTTTTGTAAAGCAAACGGTGCTCAGCGGGCTCTTCGAAACACATTTTGTAATTTGATCTAAATACGGTAAATTAGGAATGACAAACGCGATTAAATGGACCGCCAGGTCCGGTAAGGCTTAATTAAGGATTATGTTACCCAAAAAGGACACACAAATTATACCTCCGCTATATTTACAAAGGTCAACGTGTTTTTACTTTGTACTGTAAAGAGAAATCTAAAAAAACGTGTATATTTTTACGTGATATTACAGTTCCCTAAATTATAATTAACCTTGTTCGTCACCAAAAAGTATAAAGTAACCTAATTAAAAGAAAAAACGTTCATCTTGTTTATAAAACATCGATACAACGATAATAGAGGAATTTTTCAATTATGTTATCGGATGTATTAGAAAATGTTAAGAAGACAACATTATACAATATTAACGAGTAATATTGTATGGAAATTATATCACGAAGAAACAGTATTTATCCATACACGCATAGTTTTCACGACAAGTAATACAATAAAATTATTGAAATCCGATAATCGGACATAAAAACTTGAATAATTTAACATAACTACATACCTTTAGATTGAAGAACGCGAAGCCAGTTAAATTTTGTGTCCTTAAAAATGACAAATATTATCAGTTTTTAATACGATTACTAGTTATTGATGATTTTGTAACTTTTGATTTGCGAATATTAATAAGAGAATTTAATAAAAGCTAGCAAATGATAGTTACTTTAATGTAAGTAAAGATAACTTTAATAGAAAATATTATAAGTGACTTGTTTGCATAAGAATGCAATAAAAATCTAAATTCCAATTCAAAATTTAAAAAATAATGAACACTGAAAAGTATGTAGTTGCAACAGCTTTTTTGTTGCAGGTAAATAGTTTCGTACTAATTGGTTTTATTTCGGGCAACCCTAGACCACTGCTCAATTAAACTTTGATATCACTAGGTTGTATTTCAAAAAAACAAATTATACGGGTTTTAAACTGTATAATTTGAACTTTTTTCTTTCTTTTTTAAATTCTTCGAACCAGTAAACGTAAGTAGTAGGTAATATTTTTATTCATATTTTGTTTTATTATCATACTTATTCTAAATTATGTTTTATTTTATTTTATTTTGAGAGAGATTTGAAGTTTTCTGGATCCAAATCAATTCTCACTCCTTTAATTATGTGGATGCTTTAAGCCATCAGCTTTTACCTTCTTCTTCTCTCGTGTCAATTGGACAAAACTCAAATAGTTTTAATTTTTACCTACTATGCTTAGTATTTTCTTCTGGTGGCAAACTAGTCGTTTCTTTTTTTGTTTACCAAACTGAGTCACCACGCTTGACTTCCCTTTTCGAATATTCGTCTTGCCATAAAATAACTTAAAAGTAGCATCAAATTTATAGAAAAAAGCAACAAATTCATATAGAAATAGATTCACGTAGACTCAAGCCCGTTGGGGCGTACATTCGCAACATTCGACTCGCTTATGTAAATCTTGTTGGTGCGTGCACGTGTATTCACGCCTTCTGATTTTTATCGCCGAGTATTTGATTCACTGAGGTGTGTGATATATTTACATTTTATCTTCTCATATTCTCATATTATTTGAATGAAAAGAGCCCGAATATGGGTACAATTTTATGTCAAATGCTTCATTGACGAATCACTGAAAAAAGGACTTTAAAACGAGGCGTGATTGTCTATCTTGTGTATTTTTTATAGATTATTTTTATAATATCAGGAGAAAAAGATTAAGACATTTTAAACATGACATGCCATACTTTAAGAATGCATAGTATTTTACGAAGTTTTACAACGGCAGAGCCTTTGATCAAGATTCCGATGGACTAAACAGTATTGTGTCATTATATTATACAAATCAAAAGCCGAAAAAAAATATGGTGCTTTATAAAACGTAACAAGTATCATCATAAGCCGATTGAAGTCTACTGTCTAAAGATATCCATTTTACACGACTCTGCCCTATTTCATCGATGATAACAAATACCTATGGTTTTTACAAAAGTAATTACTTTTGCACAAACTTTTTTTAATCTTTTGCAATAAATTAAAAAGTTCATCACCAGCTTCATTATTATTTAAAAATGTTTGACTAAAGATAACAATAAAAATTAAAAACAGTGCGGTATAAACACTACTGCTATCGATAATAAGTGCATCGATTTCATTCAAAAGTAATGAACCATTTTCAACGTTGTGAGCTATTTTTATTATTTTGTATTCCGTAGCGAATTTAAAACCACAAATATTACATGAAATTTTTCTCTGTCTGCTTTTTGATAAATATGTGATGCAAAAAAAAAGATCTCATCTGATAATAAGTAATTAGTGGAAATATAATTTTATTACATTTATTTTCGGGCGAATATGTATTTTATTTTTGGGTCCCAAAGTTGTATGATTTCCTTTCTTTATAAAATATGGTATAATACCTTTGAATTCTGTATAATTATTGTACAGAATTCAACGCGGTAGATGCACAAAGAAACTACCAACTGTAAAAAGGGATTGTACAGGCTTAATATTACGTTAAAAACCCTTATGCTTTATAAATTTCATTAATTTTACGTAATAATATTTCTAATTTTTATTTTTGAAACTAGCTTATTTTTGAAACTAGCTTAAAAGCTTAAATTATGTTTTACTAAATGTATTATTAGCTAGTAAGTTACTATTATAAAAACCGAAACCCGGACTGTTGTCCGTTTTGTTTAATTTAATATTGATTTACCATGTGCCACATTAACTGAAAATAATGAATCTAACGCAATCTCTCAAGCTAAAAAACTACTAGACTTTCAGGCAGTCATGCCTGCCAAAAAATTACACGAACATAATCATACATATCGAAAGACACCAATCCTTACGGCCTAACCAGGTAAAAATTAAACACAGTTTTGTATAATCACACTATTATCCGTGTGGTGACGGTGTAAGAATACAATATGTCACCAACCCATCTCATCCCATGGGTGTCGTAGAAACCGACTAAGGGACGATCTGTGAATATTACCTTTACATAGAAAGAAGGAAAACTTGAAATTAAACCCTATACTAATCCGTCTGGCCAGCGTGGTATTAGAAGGCCAAGTATTCCTACTTGGAGGGAGGAGGCCCGTCCATGTAGTGGGACATTAATGGGCTGTTATGGTGACACTAGCTATATAGTGCTGTCGATACAAATTGTAGTGATTTTATCCAAAAGTAATGATCCATTTTCCACATAAAGAGCTGTTTTAATTTCGAAAATAAAACGACGGAATATTATTTCAATTTTTCTTTATCTCCTTCAGCAGTATACTGTTTTTCGATAAGCACGTTATCAAAATGAAACGTAGTGCTCCATTAACAAATAATTAGCAGAGTAATAAATTTATTACTTGTATTTTAAAACAAAATTTTATTTTATTAAATATTTCAGAGGAAAGGTGAAATAATAAATAAATTATTTATTGTTAAAGTTCCAGTTAAGGTAGAGGGTATACAATTTATTAAATTTTCTTTCATCCCGTCCCCCATAAATTGAATTAGAATTGTCGTTTGTAGCCACGAACCAGGTATAAAAGCTCTTTTGTTACATCTTCATAGAATACATCTAACACCGGATTTTTTTTCATTAGTGATGATAAACATTTATATTTATTGTAGTTTTTGATTTAGTTATTGTCAAATATGATTAGAAATATAAAGGTATTGTTTTTGTTTCAAAAGACAGCACTCGAATTATGGCGCATGGCCTATGTTATGCTAATTTCATAAACATCAAGGTCAATAATTCATAACAGCTCTTTAATGTCCCACTGCAGGGACTAGCCTCTTCCCGTGACGGAGGGGTATTTGGCGTACTAATACTACGCTGGTCAGACGGTTTGGTATAGGGTTTAATTTCAAGTTTTCCCCATTTTTATTTCGTAAAGATAATATTCACAGATAGTCCCTTAGTCGGTTTTTACGACACCCATGGAATGAAATGGGCTGGTGACATATTGTATTCTTACTCCGTCACCACATTACAAGTTTTAATTCAATAAAATAAAAGTTGTCTCGCTGGTAGAGCGGTCGTGATTCAAATTCAACTCAGGGCAATTGCTTATAAGATCTAGCAATTATTGATTGATTAATTCTCCGTGTGGTGACGGAGTAAGAATACAATATTTCACCACCCCATCTCATCCCATGGGTGTCGAAAAACCGACTAAGGGACTGTCGGTGAATATTATCTTTACGAAATAAAAAGAAGGAAATCTTAAAATTAAACCCTGTACCAATCCGTCTGGCCAGCGTGGTATTAGTAGGCCAAGTATCCCTCCATCACGGGAGGAGGCCCATCGTATGAATTATTAACCTGAGACCTTGATGTTTATGAAATTCGCATAACATAGGCTATGAGCTATAATGCGAGTACTGTCTTTTTAAAACAAAAACAAACAAGGATTAGCTCATAACTATAATTATTTATTGATTGTAATATTATACACAGCAGTTTTATTAAAAGATTAATATTTCTTTTATAATAGTATATCCAATCAGCCAGTAAACATTAAATGCTGTACAAGGGGCTCTGTTGGGACGCTGAATGAACGCCCCAAGAGAATACTCCAATAATCACCCGATATTTTCAATTCTTTTTCTCAATTCGCTTAGAGCTTTTTAATGGAATGTTTATTTTCTATTATAAGAAATAATTTTCTTTTTACCTTTAGAGACAACTGTCCGTTCGGTATTGGCTGAGAATACTGTGTGTAACCATTGCATTACATGCATGTGTTATTGCTGTCCAAAAATTAACAAACTTTTTAATATATTTTTTTATCCGTTGTCTATAGTACAAGCTTTGCTTAGTTTGGGACTACGTGGCGATATGTGAATGTGTGAGGATTATTTATTATTCTATAAATATACAAAAGTTTCGAGAAAGGATAAATAACTGAAAAGAAAGAATCGCCTGAACTAGATAATAATTATGAAATAAAGTAATAAAAATTATGTTGTTCCCTAATCAATGTAAGTGTCTTTGTATAAATCAGTGTTTATAATAACTGATATTAAAATAATATTATCGTTCACAATTACGAACAATAAAGAAAAGATAAATTTACTTTTGCATCTTCGTACTTAATTAGTTAGTTCATAAGAAACTTGTTAAGTTGATGTTTAAAACTTGCCGTGCTATTGAGTTCCTTAATCGGTGGTAAGTTATTATTTTAAAAATTATATAGAGAGCCTGAGTTTGTAAATATATTGTTTTTTGTAAGCGAATGTTTAATTAAGTCGTCACACACGTCCATCGTGTAAAGGACCGAGACGACAGGGTCAGGGAACACAGGGGACTAGAGTTCATTTCCCGCTTAATGTAAATCTTTGTGTGATACTAGACAACGGATAAACATACTTAAATATTTTTTTGTATACAGGTGTAATCGTTAAGTGTGCACAGGCGATTATTCCGAAACTATGAGAGGTATCAAAAAATTTAAAACTGATAACGAAAGTACTTTATCTAATGAATAAAATGACATCAATAACTTTTTAAAAATCAAACGAGAAGTATCCAAAATTTTGACATTAAACACTCCCATACATTTTGTATGAGATTAGTATAAAGGTTTTAGAAAATTTTGTATTCAAAGTAGATGTTCGAAATGTCGTCCTTGTTGTGCGATACAATGACGAGCTCTATTTACAGTTTCCAAATGAACTATCCGTAACATTTGCGGAGTAATTAAAGTTATTAAATTCCGGAGCTCTTGTTCTCGAACCTTTTTTACGGTTAAAAGATCCATTGTTTATCAAATTGTTATCTAGTTTACGTAAGTACGTACCAGAAGGGACTTCTCTATCTGGGTACTCTCTTCTGTAGGCGATAATGGCCGCTCTGTTGTTACAATCGTTTTTGTAGTACATTTTTAACATATCCCTCTTCTCTCTATTGGAATATGCCATTTTTCAACCAGTAAATGAAGATTATTAACGCAAATTAAAAAAAATTAATTGGCGGGAACGAAAACCCGCGATAAAGATTTTGAATTTAGAACGAATAACAAAAAGTAACTTTTTTTTGGTATTTTTGTAGAGTGTTGCTTTTCAGCCAGTTCAAATTAATGCGATATTGAAACAAGGTTTATTATTAGTTGAATTGGTAAGATACCTTATTAATCTACACGTGTATCTACTTGAAAATTATAATTATCATATCATACGTAATCATAAAATATGATTAAGGGAAAATTAATACTAGACCACTTAAAACAAGGAAACTAAAACCTTTCTACTAATCTCATACAAAATGTATGGGAGTGTTTAATGTCAAAATTTTGGATACTTCTCGTTTGATTTTCAAAAAGTTATCGATGTCATTTTACTTATTAGATAAAGTACTTTCGTTATCAGTTTTAAATTTTTTGATATCTCTCATAGTTTCGGAATAATCGCCTGTGCACACTTAACGATTACACCCTGTATATGCATACATAGTATACATAGAAAACACCCAGACCAATGCAAACAATCATATTATTCATGGACACAAAGATTTTCAGTCATGTTATATAACCACTACGACCATAGAGGTCGTCGATTGTAATATTATTTCATTTTTAAATCAATATTAAAAGTGTTTTAGAATGAATATTAACAACATACTTGTACATTTTGCTTTCTATTCTATTAAAGTTTAAGATTTCATAAATATTAATGTGTAGATTATTTTATATATTCATTGTTGGAATGGTGTACAACTTTTATGTAAGTAAATTAAAATTTAATTACATCCTTAATGTTGTTAAGGTGACAAGAAATAAATCTTCAACCAAACACTTATTTAAACTAAGCAATTACTAATGAAAGTTTAAACGGACCGTAAAGTATAATGTTTCGTACGCATTAGAAATGTTTGAGAATGAAATTCTTACTTCACAAGGATTAAAGTTACAAAGGTCTTTCATTAACAAACTTGAATTGCTTAGGGATGAAATATGAGCTAAGTTCGATCATTGAAACGAAGACGCCCGAACGCCTTTAAATAGAATTTATTCAAAAAAGCTGTCAATGCGATGTGAAAGCGTAGTGATCGTTCCGTAGATTTATGACTTGCTAATATTAGACTAAAAACATAGTTTGATTTTGACCTCAGCGTAAAAAAGTATCCGGATTGACGATGAATATAATTTTAAAAGAGACTTTTTCCTGCTGCTTAGAACACCTAAATATTTATTCTATACTAGTTAATCATTATAAAAATCCATTGTTCCACTACAGATATTATATGCCTTCGTTAGTTCAGTAAACAGGAAAGTCATCGTATATTATATATATTTAGATATTACAATCTAAATTCAAAACTTTTGATGCCCCAGCTATAAGGTAAATATTAATCTTAAAGAAATGCTTTTTTTGGCAAAAACGTTGGCCTTGATGACTGCTTGAAACGTCATTGACTAAAGAAAATACGGGAAACATGAGCCTTCTAGAAACTAACGCAGCGTGTATTCCGCTCTAGGCGGCAAGAGTGGTTGTACCATTGGCTAGCCCTGTTAATTGTAATATAATTTTAACAAAATAAAGCTCATAATATAAAAGGATTGTCATGTCATGTAAAATTATTATTCAATACAACTAACATATTGTAGGTACATATACTGAGCTGTGTCATTTTACAAACAAAGCAATTAATGTAATTATGTAATCACTATTCTGTTTGTATTTCCGTTGCTACGCGTTTATAATATCAATTACAATTTTAACTGTAGTTACCTTTACTAATAAGGCTAATTTGTATTGTTTTTTAGTTAAAAGTAGGCCTTACCTGTAGCTTATTCATACTTACATAATATAAACTCACGCCTTTTCCCCGTGAGGTTAAAGACTATAGTTTGCCGTATATTACAACCATTACAAAACTGGTTTGTTTTATCTACTTTCTCTACGAGTATTTATACTCAAAGATGTCATCAATTACTTAGCTCTTTGTAAGTCTTTTTTGGGGTTTTTATTATGATGATGGGATAATATTATTATTTAATACATATGTTGAGATCAGTTAATACAATATGCTGAGAAAAATATGAATTAGAAAAATAAAGAAAATCCTTTCTTATACATGTATATAATTGATTTTGTATGTACATTATGTCTTATTTTCTTAGCCCCTCACTTTATTCTCTACTCCTTATTTAACTTGTATGCTTGTGCGTTAATTCTTGATAAAACTAATTTATTTTATATGTCTACAGTTCCTTAGGGTATATAAATAATATACTCGTATAAACTACGAGTAGCTCAAGATAATTCATATTATTAAGACAGAATTTCAAGTAAAAAATCTGTATGCTTAGAAGCGTTATAATAACTTCCGATTAATATCAACCTTCAACAGTTCCCTGTATACTCGTAGAACAATTTATACCAGTCATGTATAACGGAGAGAACAGGCAAAATAAGTAGGATATCATTTTCTATTTGCAGCTTGGGGCTCTAAAAATAAATGAATTTTGCAAATCTCTGAATAACTTGGGTCCTTATAAATAATTTCCAACTACGAGTGAGAGTTATTTAAGATTTGAAATATATGACATTTTGAAGTATCACACCGATTAGGTAGCTGTACGTACATTCATACATACATAAACTCACGCCTAATCCCGTCCGGGGTAGGCAGAGACGACAGAACGCAACTAGTTACGATCCTGGCAAACAGATTGGGCCTCGTCCACATTCATTAAAAGAGTCATACATGCGCGTCGGTTACGAGTGCTCTTTATTTGGCCCTTCTCCAATATGCAACATATCGCGTGCTTCAAACCAGAGGGGCGTATGAACAAAAACGCAATTTTTTTTTTTATTACGTCAATTTTTAGTACTTTTATCGACACACAACCTCTTTTATTTATTTTTTCTAGCTATATGATTTAAAAAGATATTTAATAAAATACTTTTAGACGTATGCTAAAGATCAGTAATTATCATCGAACCAGACAGGCGTACAGCGGCCGTAACTACGCCTGACGAAATGTGTATCTTGCCACAAAGACGTATGTGCATACAACTATCTATTTTCACTAACTTATTATTAAAATACACACATCAACACTGTCTAGGGGTATTTTATATTTGCTTATTAATTAAGAAAATATAAAATACTAACTTATACTCAAAAGTCACGACATTATATTTCAATAAAGGCAGTTTAAACTATTTTTTTTTGCGTAAATAATTTTTTATTCAAATAAGTAAATAACTTGAAATAATAGAGATAAGACAATTAATGTGTTTCTTAAGCAAAAGCTTTTGCTTATTTTTAGCAAAAATTAATCTGTTTTTAACTGTTAAGTGAATAATCAGTAGTCAGTACACCCAAAAAACGGTAAATAACGGTCCTGCAACGATTTTTTATGCTTGGATTAAGTTATTAAGGCTTTGGTGCAGTATATTCTTCCAGGTCCGACTTGTATGCAAAAAATGTTGATCTTCCATCGCAATTTTTTGCATTCTTTGGAACATGTCTTACGCGTGTTTAATTGTTTTGAGTTCAGGCAATTGAGTAGTTCAGCTTAAAACCGATACGTCGTGCTCCTGCAACCAGCTCATCATCACTCTCGCTTTATGCGGACGGGTGTTATCGTCCATGAGCTTAAAAATTGGCCCAATTGTAGTCTACGGAGGTAGACTATTATAACTAGCACCTCGTTAAGCTATTTTTCAGCCGTCATGGTGCTTTTGATCAAAACGTAGTCCGTTGTTCGACCATCACGAATTCCTGTCCAATAATTAGTAATTGTTCCCTCGTGGTATGAACAGATTTCCGGAGGATGTTGTAGATGGCTATCACAACCAGGAACTCGCTAAACACGTTTTCTACGTGAATCCGAGTGGAAACCGAAGCTGGATTCATCATAACACATTTGCTTTCCAGAGCAAATGTTCATGAGCCCAGTCTAGTCGTCCTCGATTTGCTTGGCATAGTGCTGGAGTACAAAGCAATATGCGAGCATAAAGGTGGACTTTATGCCAACTTCTCCTGACAGTTTGGTCCACACGACTGTGGCGCTCTTTCTGGAGCCTCTAAACCAGTTTTTCATACTCCACTCAGTACCCGCAGCTGGGAGGATGCCTACTGCCCTAAACATTTCTTCTCTGATAAAATGGCGCTGCTGCTTGACGCACACAACATAATTTATTTAAAATAAACCTTTAAATTGTTATAAATTTAAATTTGACACAAAAAAGCAGTCTAAACCTACTGTTGGTAAATGAAACCTTTGGACTTGACTTTCGTTATGCCGTTAAAAGTTTATTTCTATAGCGGTTTTCGCAGTCTGCCTGCCATTTTTCATGTACCTACTTATGCTACTTTTCTTAGCTTGACAATTCTGATTCGTCACCAATAAATAAATATTTCTCACACATTCACACAACATCATCTAGTCCCAAATTAAGCAGAGCTTGTACTATGGGTACTAGACAACGGATAAACATACTTAAATAATTTATTTTTGTAAATACATTGAAACACTCAGACCAATGCAAACAATTATGTTCATGCACACAAAGATTTGCATTGAGCGGGAATCGAACCCGAGACCTCTGCGTAGCAGTCATGTTATATAACCACTACGCCACAGAGGTCGTCAAAATAAAAACAAATATAATAATAATAAGTTCCTTTTTTTATAAAATTACTAACAAAATTTACTGATTATTTGTTGTTTTATTTAAACATCATCGAAATTAATCCAATTATAAATACATACGTCCGTTCTCTGAACAAAACTTTTAACACATTTTTGACAAGCCAAATAGACGTATAGTCTCCAAAAATAGTACATGTAGTGGATTTAATTACTTGGAAAAATAATTTTAAAAGACGTTTTAAGATAGTGATACTAAGTTACCATCTTTTTTAAATATCGCATTACGTATAAAAGTTTTGATATATACGTCCGTCCAATATAAGCATATTCTGAAAAAATATGGCACAGGTTTTGTGCAATATTGTTGAGCTAAAAAGACGTAAGTGCGATATTTCGAGTTTTTACATACTTACACAAAAAAATAACATTGCACATAAATAAAAAGTTATTTTCATAAAACACATCCAAATTTTTTATCAGGTACATTCATTAAAAAAAAAGTTATTAAGTTTTTTGCTGTTCCTGAAAAGTAAGGGTACAGCGTAAACGCCCCTCTGGCTTGAAGCACGCGATATCTGGTCTACGTATTATGTTTTTCGGGGCCTACCCGCACGCTGTAAGTTCTTAACCTTTAACTGTTGTTTAGCCCTAAGAGTTGTAAGTTGCGATGCTAATTCTATTAACTTGGTAGGTCTACTAAAGTTTGCCTGCTCGATGTACATCCAGCATACCCGTATTTATAACGGCATAGTAATAATAAATAATTAATATTCCTCACACATTCAGACATCGTCCTTGCTTGTACTGGATACTAAACAACGGATAAATACTTTTTTTTTTGTAAATGAGGCATGTATTATACATAGAAACCACTCAGACCAATGCAAACAATCATGTTCATGCACACAATCATTTGCATTGAGCGGTAAGCGAATTCGAGACCTCTGTGTAGCAGCCATGTAATATACCGACTGCGCCACAGAGGTCGTCAAAATGAGAATGGGTTGTAAAAACGACGGCGTGAAGCTATTTTATGAAAATCACCCGTTGTCTTCATTCCTGTACTGCATTTACGCTTTCCCCCAAGACACAGTCGACTGTGTCGTATTACGGAGATCAATAAAAGAATTAACAGCAGTCATAATTATTTTTTGTATGATTAAGCGTTTCTTATGCCTTAGCGCTTTACGGCATTATTTCTCAATATTATCCTAAGCTTTAATAAAGGTCAAGGCGTCTACGTAATCGGCTTAGTTGTTAAAACATGACGCAATACCTAATGCTTTCTCGTTTATAATAGAGCTAAGATTATGCTATAATCCCTATATTATAAAATGGAAAGTAGCTTTATCTTTTACTTCTCACGATTTTGATCACACCTGGTAGATTAGGTAAAGAGAAAGTTTAAAAATGTTTTATTTGTTTATATCTAGGTAAGGTACCTAATTGCTTGTCAGCCAAAGAGAGATTTTACGCGTATGATCGTGATAAAGATAGACTTTGACACACACGGGTGCTTTCTTACCTTTTTATACAACGAGTGAACAGTACGTAAACTCAAATAAAACCTTATTATAAAGACTACCAGCCTGATCTGTCAAAGATATTCTCTATCACCGATGCTGGCCTTAACAAATAAGTAATGTTCGTTTTCTTTATTAAGTTAAAATCTATAGCTACTTCTCATGTATAGCCCTAAAAGACAGTGTTGAAATCCTTCCGTTTTTATCATCTTCCTTAGCCAATACATATCTTCCATAATATTTTTTTTCTAACTCTAATTTTGTAAGTACTTACTTAATTTATCTGATAACATTCTGTTCTTGAGTCTTACAACTATGTCTCAAATAACAATAGAAAAATAAAACCCATCTCATTTTATGGACATAATTAAAATTGTATCTGTAACTTTTGTTTATATTAATTACATACATTTTGTAGATAAAACTTTTGGTTCAGTAAAGTAATTGTGAATGTCCTAAATAAATAAGGAACTCTATCAAAATAATAAAAGGGTCATATTTTCATTTCATTCAAATCGATCGTACACCATCCGTACTGCTTGAATAAACTTAATATTTTGTTATCGCAGTCTGTCTATTTTAGCATGATGCATTCTTTTTGAGTTCAGTTTCTTTAATTTCCGTTTTTACTTACAAAAGTTCACTTCTTATATTTCAGCTAAATACGCTGATATAATTTATTTTTTTACTAGGTATCAGTTACACATACATGTGTAATTGCTAAGAAATTTATTGGTGTTTATTCAATGTCGAAAAATTCCAATTACTATTATAATTTATAGCGATTCTTAAGTACCGTCGTAAAGAACATTGCAACATTTTTAAAACATGAACCATATTAACCGCAATTCAATTGAAGTAGGCCAAGCGTTACCCCGCTTACCAATAAATTATGGCTTCTATAAATAATGACTACACTTCTTGCTCAAACACATGTTACAGACACAAAAAAAATAAAAAATAGAAGAGCGTTAGCGGCTTTACTGCGGCTGTAAACGTCAATAGTTCTCGACACACGTTGAATTTGGCATAACCACCGGTGTGTGCCGTTAAAAGTAAATCGTAAAATGTCGTAAAGGTAAACATGTGTGCAGTTTTGGCACCGATCACTGGCTGTAAATCACTGGTACATTGACAAACACGACTGCACTGCAATCGCGGATGTCCCTGTCGACACTTCCGTGTTGCGATGAGTAATATCACAGTTTGTGTTCTGAACATCTACACTTTGATGCTAGGTGCTCTTATCGTACTGCACAAAACTGTTACCCATAAAAATATAAATGCTGGGAAAATTTACCCGTTAAGTGCCGAATGGGGAGTAAACTTTATTGATCGCTTAACTTCTGGCACAAATTGTGAACGTTAATTGGAGTGCTTGTTTCACGTGGTATTAATGAGTCTCGCTCGATCAATATGTTATGTATGGTACGGTATTTTGGTCTTAGAGTTGTTGATTGATTAGGATGGGTGATTAGTTTATTGTTTGGGAAGGTACATGACACAAACAAGCATGCCTGTAAAGAAAAAAAACCAGTACAGTGATAGAAGTCATTTAAAATATTTTAAGCGGAATTCGTGGTTCGATTTCGACTAGGCTAAGTTTCCTTACATAAAAATGAGGATGTCCCACCACTTGCAGCAGGACTGTAAAGATCTGAAATTTCTGAATTTATGAGTTTTAAAAGTCTACTTTATGAATTTTTAAGAATGTACTTTAATTTTAGTCTTGAATTTAATGAGAACTATTAAACTTTAGATTTATTATAAAAACTAATATTTAACACTTCAAAACTTAAGTACTTTATAAAACTAAAACAGATTCTGTCTTCTTCAAGCAGGACACTAAATTTATTTAAGTCCCTGAGTGCAGATTGTGCCCGTCTCGTGTAAATACTAGTAATTAGCTGTTTCAGGTTAAACTGCAGCTGACGCTAATAAGTTTTGGACACGTCCGAGCTATGCTACCTGTCCTTAATTTATCTTTGATTTTTAAAATGTAATAAACTTGTTTACAAACTCCTTTCTGCCTAGACGTTTCAAGCGTGTATAAAGCAAGAAGCCGCTAAGGAATCTTCGGCAAATAAGTATAATGACAAATCAAAAGAAGTAAAATCAAAATAAAGTACATAGCATTTTGACTGGCCAGCTTGTAGAAGGTAAATTTGACCTACTGCCAAGATTACCTACTCCTCAGGTGAAGACACGACCGTCTAATTAATCATTTAATCGCTGGTTAGATCGTTATAATGCCAATACTTTTTACTGAATTGAACAACATTCCATCACAAAATCAAGACATAGTTTGACGTATAAAATATTAATATCTTTTAATTATTAACTAAAAGTGTCACCAACAAAACAATACATATACTAACCAAATTAATATTAATTAAACAAAAGTTTCCAAAACTTGGTATTAAGGTATTTAAATAATAAATGTCTTTATGTGATAACGCGACAGGAACACAACTAAAGTTATTTAGACCTCGCCCATTCTTGTGATTTTTATTTAGCACAAAAGATTTCTATGCCCCGGTTTTGGTAGGGTATCCCATTACGAATGCCAGGAAGTATAAGAGTACAAAGAGAATGAAGGAACGGTGTGGGATAGCGCTCCATTTATTTATTCAGGACCTCGCGGAGGAAAGTAATTCATGCGTGTTTATTAAAAAGCTGAGTGGTTTTTATCGACGAAATAAATTAAAACTGTCATTTATTTAAGTGATTTTTTTTACGCCTAGAATGACAAGGCTTTGAAGTGAAATATACTGGTATAGGTACATAACAAAATATGAATAAGACGGAAAAATATATTTTTTATTAGATTCTAAATATTTCAAATAGGTTCTGAGCATTGAGCTAGTATTATATTTTTTATTTTTACAATTGCATTTTTGGGTTAGTAAACTCCTAAATGTTATATATTTCGTAGTGCCTCAGCCATTAGTTGAGTTTATCAATAGCATCGACAAATAGGTGGATGGTATTGTTGTTTATGTATGATATGTATTTAAAAAAATCTATTCTCTATTCATTACACTTTTACACAACGCTATCTAATATAATATACTAAGCAGTGCTTGTATAGTCGAAAACTAAATGGCCTTATCACCTCTAGAGTTAATATTAGTTGCATGTCAGAAAACTATTAGGTTCAATATCGCACAACAAAACATCACCTAAATCATGACGCTACTTTGACATATCAGTTCTTTTGTATTAGCAAATAGTCGTTAGATATTTATAAAAACAAATAGTAAAGTCAACGTTATTGACTGTTACTAGAGCATATTTTCAGTAAAACGTTTTATTCTAATGAATTTCTCTCTTTTTTCCTTCTATGTCCATCCCTATCATTTCTTGCATGACGTCATTGGCGCATATTTCAATTTAGAGTTTTCGTAAGTTTATAATATAAAACAAATTAGGGTAAACCACCTAATCGTTAGAAATCCTACAATTATTGGCACTTAAGAGTTAAAAGTGAGTAAAAAGATGAAAACACTATAGATTATTCAAGTTCAGTATGATTATTCAAGTTCAAATATTATTTATTTAATATTTTTATCATATTTTATTTATTTCACGCGTCAACATAGCAACAATAAATTTATCAGAATCCTTTTATTGGCATTAGTGCCAATAATATTTATTAAATACTATTCAATCACATAATAATGATTAAGTATAAGCAAAGATTAAAGTATTTTATCATTTTATGATAAGTATTTTATATTTTAATCTGACACGAAGTCCACTCTTTAGGTGTCAACAATTGGGTGGCTTACCAGCCAATATTAAAATTCTACATTTTCAGTTTTTTTGAAATGACAAGCTTGTAATGTCACAAGTAACAAGTTGACTTTAGTTTTAAATTATTTAATGGTTTTTCATGGTTTTACATATACAAACTTTACAGTTTAATATAGTGACATTTGTATTGTGTTACTAGATATTATTATTTATTGCGTTGAAGGGAAAGTTTAAAATAGATTGCACTTTTAATCTAAGCATAGTTTTGTTTACGGTCAACCATTGACGTCAAGCTCACGCATAAACATTAAATAACGATCTTAATGAATTTGAATTATGATAGAATTTTTTGTCAAAACTGATAAAGCCATTTCGTTTTCGGGTATACAATAAGTACTAGCTAATATTACTTTTTTTTTTGTAAATACAGAATATTTTAACCTTATCCCATAAAATTATGAGTTTATGAACCAATGTTAAGAACTTTAAGTAAAATCTACAAGTGACTTAAATAAATAAATAGGCTACAGTTAGAATGTTCTCATCGTAATTTTCTTGGCACCATTATGAACCACTTTTCTCTACGAGTGCAAAATGTGCAAAATGCTTTATTTAAATAAAACGTGTTTCATATCCCTTTGTCTCCAGTTTTATATTTTATTTGTTTGAGTGGTTTATGTGGGTATTGTAAGATATTAGATTAGCAATAGCTATCTAGCAGTTGTAATATTTATAAGTGTTTCTTTATCCATTTATTAATACAAGTTACAACAACTAAGGAAACAAAATATCTACAGTCTAAAGGACGCAGTGGTTATTATTTATTATACAGAGTTACTTCGTAGAAGTCTCAGATTCGATTTTTCCTGAATGCAACTATTTGTATCAAACTGTCAAAACACTTATTACTCTAAGGTATTTCTGTTAAAAGATGCCTATTACTTTGATATCCAGCAGTGTATGAAGCAATCATTTGCGAACCACATAAATTCATGCTTGCTAGCCGAAAAGCACGATTGCGTGACACTATAGAAACATTATACTAAGTATAAAATATGTCCTATTTATATATAGTACAAATAATTTATGTATGTTTATAAAACATTGCTTATTCGTTTATTCATAAATATTATTATAAAACATTCAACTAGGTTTATTACACTTAGTAAAGAACTATGACATACTTTCGCTACAGGTTTTTTTCTCTGCTTTATATCTTAAACTAGGATACGGATAATTCTCAGCTAAAGCTAACATCTATGTAAAGCATTATGCTTTATACAAAGGACAAAAGGAAAATATAAAAAAAAAAACAATCTTTTTTCATAACGCTACAACAAATAGTTTTTGCACAGTTTCATTTCAAATAGAAACAACAAAATTGTGTACTAAACTAAAAGCTTGCTTAAATTTCAAACAAACTCGCTGAAGTTTAGGTGAACGCTTCACAATCACAGTATACCACTCATATGAATATAAAGGGTGTACACTGTACATGAGAATAAATAAATAAATAACATATTCCTCACATTTTCACACAACGCCATCTAGTCCCAAATTAAGCAGAGCTTGTACTATGGGTACTAGACAACGGATAAACATACTTAAATACTTTTTTTTTTTGGAAACCATTTAGAATAGAATAGAATAATAATAGAATAGCGCATTAGTTTTAACACAAGGCAAAGCATAATTTTACCAAGCAAAAACATAAATTATCTAAGCATCTCCATCTGTTTAGGAGATCACCATTTCAATTTTCACGTTTTTTACCTCATTTCGCTATAAAACCTAAAAGAACTAGTAGAGTTAACGATTATAAAGATATCCTTAAATAAAGACAAAATCCATGTATATTTCCAAAGAAAAACAGCTATTTTTTGTGGCATGTATTATTGTCTATATTTTAGTAACGGATAAAACAATAGTAAAATAAAAAGTACCTTAACCTTTTAATAGTTGACTCTACTTGTTTTAACAGGAACTTAGATGAAAAGAAGTAAAAAGTAGTGTAAATTGCCATGGTCATATCTACTAAACGGATGGACATTTAGTGATGTTTTTTTTTGTAACTAACTACCTACCTCGTATTAAAATTTATACGACATTGTCGTGTACACCCTGTATACTGCACTATATTTATGCGAAACAGATATCATAAAAAAGTAGAATATATATAAGGTTTTTTCGATATAACGACATAAGTACCCAACGTCGTTACACGGATATGGATACCCATTTGTCATGATTTGCCATAACTTCGATTTGTTGGAAAAATATAATAGCCTTAAATCTATTGGGATAATTGATAGGGGACTTAAAATACGGCCTAATTTTATTATGTAAGTAATAAATTGTTACATTATTTTTTTCAGATGACAATGTTAGAAGAAGAATTTGAGCAAGTGGCAAACTATCTACATTTTATGGTCTAACTGTATAAATAACTAGCTGACCCGTGCCCAATTCGTTGGGTGACGAAAAAAACTCGTCCCTTTTTTAAACTTATTTCATTACTGCTCCACTCCTATTAGTCATAGCGTGATACTATACAGCCTATGACGGGTGCGCCAAAGTTCACCTAAAATTTCAACTCCTATAATTGGAAGTCCGAAAATGTTCTTCCTAACATTTTTCATCCTAACAATCGCAATTCCTAATTTTTTTGTCCCTAATGTTAATAATCCGAAGCATTCATCTTCATAATTTCAGTAGCAATAAACATCTATTATACTATTATTTGTTTTCCTATATTTTGTCAACATAACCATCTTTTATACTATAATTTAAAGTCATATCTTTTTTGTTTAGATTTCTTTTTATTCATAATAATTAATATTATTATACATTAATTTTGCGTAACTTTGTTGACAACATGTAGGTATAACATAATATACCAAAGACCAGAGCAAAACCAGAGTCCCGCTCCAATCATTCAGTCAAGATCCAGAAACGAAATGGGTCCTATTCATAATTATTGGTTTAGGTTATGGTAGAACTGTGACCCAAACGCACGAGCCGAGCGAGCGCAGCGAGCGTGCCGCGGCAGCGGCCGGCGAAGTGCCAGAACCGAATTGGTCCTTTACTTATTGGTTTAGTTACGGTTATGGTAAACTCTCAGGCCATAAGCATAACCGTGAACGAGTCATGTTTTATGAATTTCATTCATTTGAGACAAAAATATTCTAATAATTTTAATAAACAATAATTTAAAAAAAATGGTTTAATTGAAAAATGTAAAAAGTTGTTAAGTAAAATCACAAGAAATAGTATAAAAACAAACCTTTTTATTACTTTCACTTGGTAAATATTTCTTTCTGAGTATGAGAGAAAATATTATGGTGAAAATGTTTAGGGTTAAAAGCGTTATGACAAAAAACATTAGGAGTTTAAATATATTTACATAACGATATTATTAATAACGATTTTCGGAAACATGAGTGTTATGAACATCGCCGGTAGCAATACAAATAGTATGAATGAAAACTTTAGGATTTAAAATTTTAGGAAGAGTGATCATTCGGATTACAAATCGTTAGGAAGAACATTTTCGGAAGAAGAACTTTAGGTGAGCCAATATGGACCCGCCTATGACACTTTCCAATAAATGGACTATTCAACACAGAAAGATTTTTTAGAATCGGTTCATTAGATCCAGAGATTACCCCCTGCAACGTCACAAACACACAAACTTTACCTCTTTATAATATTAGTATAGATTTAGCCTTTTATAAACATAACCTAGTATAATATAAATAAACGTTGCGCAGAGGTTGCGGGATCGATTTCCGCTTAATTATCATAATTTAGCCGATAACTAGATATTAGTATTATCTTAGAAGACCATCCAAACTTAATTTGTAATCTTACATGATTTCATGTCATACAAGAGACATTTTATAAGGGAATATTTTATAAATACATTTTTGTAGTTAAATGTTTAATAAAATATCCTTTATAAGTTGTTTTTAAAAGAAATTGAAAAGGCAAACAATTATACATTGATTCTTTAGAAATATTTTCTACTTTATTTGCTTATACTTAGAGTCTGAAACCAAATAAAAATTTCTCTGGATCGGTGAAGGAATTTTTAATTAGAGAAAGGAAATAAAATTAATTAGTAGGTATTTATCGGTGAGCCTTTGATTAAACTCTTGGCCCGACGTCCATAGAGCTTCTTTAATTAATATTAAAAATGTTTTTCACTCAAGTAATTAACGGTTATAATTCGATTTTGTTGGTAACATTAAACCCTTTTAAAACGGGGAAAGTATTACTAAATTACTATTTATTGAAAATTTGTAAATATTAAAACAATATTGGTTGTTTTTTTTGTTACCATTTTACGGTTCGTTTAATTAAAAATAAAACAGTTTCCTGGGAAGGTACGAGTATACTAAAATATACAATAGGTATTCTTTTAAGTAAAAGAGAGATGGATAGGTAAATATTTTAATCGTGACTTTTAAAACAAACCCCTAAAGTACTCCACGATAGAACATAATTTCATACATCATAAAGGCATTTATATTGAGATCTCTTTCGACCTCTGTAATAGAAAAAACGTGTAAAAATGTCAGCTATGGCTGATATTGCTTAACGATTTCCGTAGCATGAAGAAATTCGTGAATGTCACGTAAACGCCTGAATTTGTTTATTGAGCCGTGTTATAAACAGATAGAAACGAGTTTATGTTGATAATAATAACTTGGTTACAAGGACGACTTTCCTTCCTATATGGCTAATTGGTTATTGGTAGAATAGAGAGTTTGCAGAAGAGGTACAGTTGTGTACGAGAAGACATAGTATGTTCTAGGTCATGTAGTGTAGGAACCGGTAACTAGAGAGTAGTGAAAATCTATGTTTTGATAGTATTTTTTTATGTCCAGCCATATAAGAGTTTACTCTTCTTGAATTGGATTTGAGAAAATCATACCATAACAGTTTACATGTCCCGCCAAACGACACAATAGTTAAACAATACATAAGTATAATTATCATGATAATAAAAGTGTTAAAATTTAATATTTTAATAAATATGTAATATATTTCATAACATGTTAAATATATAAATAAAGTTTAGATTGTAAATTATATTCTCTACACAGTATTTTAACTCTTAGAAAACTAAGTAATTTAATGAACAATAACTTTTCAGCCGAAGCTAGGATGATTAAAACAACATAATTATCATAATTTAACCGTAATATATTTTAATCCTACTATTAATTTGTAACCGCCAACTGAATATTGTAATGAGTTCCTGTATAAATTGTTATTTGTTAAAGTAAAGATGTTTATTTTGTAAAGTAAATAATAAGTAACAAGCTTTTTAGAGTGCCTACTGTTCAAATTATATTGATTGAGATTCTTGTTAATCTTGTTGTCATAGTAAATACTATTAGAAAATATTGTGATTTTTAAACCTATTATGATTACAAAGTTAAGATAGTGGTTTCAGAACAGTGATTTTAATATAGATATAAAGGGATTTTAATATAGATAACCATACCATGTTGATGTATAATTTTAGAATGTCTTAACAATAGTTTTGATTACGCATAAGATACGTCATTAAACTTCGTAAATAATATTTCTATAAATCTGTTTTATAAAGTGTTTTGTATGTGTGGTTTTTAAACCAGTTATATTCATGACGCGTCATAGAACTTTTTATTTAAAAAGTTCAAGCCCTTCTCTAATCCCTACTGAACAAAAAAAAATTATCTATACTAATATAATATTAAAAAGAGGTAAAGTTTGTGTGTTTGTTTGTTTGTGACGTTGTAGGGGGAAATCTATGGACCTACTGAACCGAATTTAAAAATTATTTTTGTGTTAAGTAGTCCATTTATCGAGGAGTGTCATATGCTATACAGTATCACTCTTTGACTAATAGGAGTGGAGCAGTAATGAAATATGTTTGCATAGATGCGCGTTTTTTTACGCCGCCCAACGAAGTGGGCACGGGTTAGCTAGTTGTTAAAATTAGTACACTGGCAATTAGTGTAAAGTTATTGTGTGGCATTAGTGTATAAGGCATCTACGCGTGAATGGTCATAGCACAATAACGCTACCTCGCCTATAAAGTTTCGTAAAAAAATTATGTTAAAAATATAAATAAATAGGTACCAGCTCAATACTCACTCATACATCTTGCGCCGACCCCAAGTGAATATGGGATAAGGGCAGGAGGATGATGATGAGGTACCTACTCAATTTAATTCCAACTAGCAGTTACTAATTATTGCATTCAATCAAACAAGCTTTTAAGCTTGATAATAATAAAGGCAAAAGGATATTACTTTATATGATTAGCTTTTCACAAACTAAAAAGCTAAAGCTTGTAACATAAGACTTTGTAATATCGGGCAGTTCATTTTCTCATTTTATTTCTCTTATAGGCTCTCAATTTAAAAGCAAATATTTATTAAATATAAGCTAATAATGTATTGTATAGGTAGGCTTAACCAAAATTTACGTGTATATTAACTTCACATAATTGTATCCAACTGGATGTATCCGACTTTATTATCGTTTTAGATTACCCACCTTCCTCACAACCCTCATCGTGTGAAAGTGACATTTAATTTAGGAA
This sequence comes from Schrankia costaestrigalis, assembly GCA_905475405.1. Taxonomy (NCBI): domain Eukaryota; kingdom Metazoa; phylum Arthropoda; class Insecta; order Lepidoptera; family Erebidae; genus Schrankia; species Schrankia costaestrigalis. The sequence goes on from FR997830.1 coordinate 7,685,030, forward strand.
TATATTTCCAAATAAAAAGCAAAAATGTTTGTATGGAAAATTCAACAAGTATAACAAAATACTTTATGTTATAATTGTGGTAAATATTCATGTCAGTGTTTATTGAGGTGATTTGTAAATGTATCTGTATAAATTTATTTCAGCTTAAGTAATATTAAACAGCGAACAAGGATTTTACGGATTTAAAAAACGTATTTTCTTTTTGCGCATTAAAGAAAATAAGTTTTACAGTACAAACATACAGTATAGACATGTATATACATATACCTACACTATTTTTGTGGACGAGTAGTTGATGACCTTTACTACCTACTTAACGCAGGCTGTGGTGGGGCGGAGGGAATAGAAAGGTAAAGTAATTGATTAATAGGATAGACGTGCCTAAACGTAGAGTCACTGTCCACACCCAGACCAGGAAAGTGTGGCAGAAAGTCGATGGATAGGGAAGGTAGTAAATTGGGCGCGGTCAAAACATTTGAAGTAGGCCTATGTCCTCAGAGGACTTTTATTGGCTGATAAATGATGTTGATGGTGATGTGTTTTTTTTTAATAACTAATATTATGTGTAAAAGAAAATCAAAATTAAAAGTCTTAAATTGTCTTCTTCAACAAGCACGAAGTATGGATTTCAATTAAACCAAAAATGACAAAGAAATAATGTAGGTACATCAAAGAATCTAACTAGGATTTGATTTTAAATAATCGATTTATTTAGTTTTTAGAATTTATTTTATTTATTGACATTAACTTTCATCAAAGTATTGCTAAAGCAGTTATTTATTTTGTTTGATTTTTTGCTTTATGAATACTTATAAACTTAGATCTAAAACGTTACTTATTATGTATACTCTATCAAAGAAATTTAATAAAACTAAGTAGTTAATTAAGTCAAAGTCAAAGTCAAAGTCAAATAGCTTTATTCACTTAGGTTACAAAGTAACACATGCAAATCGTTATACATGTAGTAGAATAGTATAGAGAAAAATGTCTGCCAAACTACTACCACTTTCGCAGACGACTATAGTAGAGCTCTGAGAAGAATGTGGCCAAGAAACTCAGGCCACTCTTTTCAAAAATAATAATTTGACTTTGTTACAATTACCAACAGCAGCGTGAAGAATGATGTGTGCAAGCAAATCTTACATGCATAGCAATTTAAAGTTTAATTGATAAAAAAAAATTCATTGTTAATAAATTGATTTAAAAAAGCTTTAATTGCATGGCACGTTCATCAGTCATCTCGTCACTGCGATATCCGACAGAAATTAACACACAAGCATTTGTGTCGTCAAGTTGATTTTGTTAATCTTTAAGTAGTTGAGAATGGAATAGAATACCATTTAGATAATATAATTAAATACATTTACAAATGCAAGTGAAGTATTTCTATCGTTACAATAACAAATAAAACTGTAAAAGAAAGTAATAAGGTAGTAACATAACATCCGCACAACTACCTAGGTTAAGCCACAATCTACACCATGGAACAAGCAACATGAAATCACGATAATTGAAATCTAAGCCCATGAGTTTTTGTCATTAATATAATCGTTTATTGTATAATAGCCTTTCGATAATAGCTGATTTTTTACAAATGCTTTAAAGTTTAGTAAAGGTAGATCCATTACATGCTTAGGCAGTTTATTGAATAAACGTATACCGAGTCCCGCAAAAGTGTTATGTACCTTATGTAGGCGATGTTGTGGACCTATCAACTTATGCCTATTCCTCGTACCAATGCTATGAATGTCGCCATTTCTATCATACTGTTCAATATTTTGCTTAATATATATTATATTAGCATATATATATTGTGAAGCAACTGTTAAAATACCTATTTCCTTAAAACGATCTCTCAATGAAACATTCGATTCAAGATTGTAAATAGCTCGAACTGCACGCTTCTGAAGAATAAAAATAGATTCGATGTCTGCAGCCCTACCCCACAAAAGAACACCATAGGACATTAAGCTGTGAAAGTAACTAAAGTATACCAATCTTGCTGTCTCTATATTCGTTAGCTGCCTCACTTTTTTAACTGCATAAGCAGCTGAACTTAGTTTTCCTGCTAGAGCTAATATATGAGCACCCCATTGCAGCTTACTATCCAACGTTATTCCTAAAAATACAGTAGTGTCTACAAAACGAAGGACCTCACCGTTTAAAATCAGATTATTACTAAGGCTTTTAACATTGGGCATAGAGAATTTTAAGCATTTTGTTTTGGCAGCATTTAAGAGCAAATTGTTAGCAGTAAACCAGTTCAGGACTTGTGCGAGAGATTCGTTAACTTCATCTAAATTAGTTTGCTTACGGTTTACTTTGAAAACGAGTGAAGTATCATCTGCAAATAAAACAATGTCGCACAAACCCTGAGCAAGAAACGGCAAGTCATTGACATAAACTAAAAATAGAAACGGACCTAGAATGGATCCTTGAGGCACGCCCATACTTGGCGGAAGACCAGAGGACCTACTACCATTTACTTCGACATACTGAACCCTATTGCTTAAATACGAAGATAATAAATCAAGAGAAGCATCCCTAATTCCATAATGTCTAAGCTTGCACAGAAGTGTCCCATGATCAACGCAGTCAAAAGCTTTAGAAAGATCACAGAAGACGCCTATTGCATCCATAGAATTTTCCCAAGCATCATAGATATATTTCAGAAGAGAAACACCCGCATCAATCGTTGAGCTACCCTTCCTAAAACCGTATTGCTGCCTATGAAAAATATTATTTAAATGAAAGTGACTCTCCAATTGGCATAAGATAATTTTCTCATAGATTTTACTAATCACAGGTAGTATTGAAATTGGTCTAAAGTTACCAGGGTCGCTTTTTGATCCATTCTTGAACAAAGGAATAATCTTACTGTGTTTCATTAGATAAGGAAATACACCTATGGCAATACACTTATTAAATATAATAGATAAATGTGGAGATATATTAAATATAATACCCTGAAGAAGCTTGACAGACATACCCCATAAATCAGCAGATTTCTTGGAATTGAGACTTTTGAAAGCTTTTATGATATCATTATGGTTAATAGACCTAAAACTGAAGCGGTTCTTACATTCAATTACTTTATCTTTTAGTAAAAATTCTGCTTGGTTTGGAGAGGAATTTAAGGAGGTTGTTGTATGAATAGGAACATTGACAAAGAAATTATTAAAAGCATGTGCAATGTCAGCATTATTGGTGAGAACCTTATCTTGAGTTTTTAGTACATAATTAGTATCACGAATTTTCATCCGGCCGGTCTCTGCATTAATAATGTCCCATGTACTTTTAATTTTGTTGTTTGATTCCTTTATCTTATTACTCAAATAAGAAGACTTTGCTATGGCACAAGCCCTCTTAAAAGTTTTCGAGTAGTTCCTGACATATTGAATGAAATCTGGTTGAGTATTATATTGTTTCATACCATACAATTCATACAAGCGAGCTCTACTTTTATATATACCTGTTGTTGCCCAATCACAGAATTTAGTTTTAGAGTTACTAACAAAAGTCTTAGTTTTAAAAATATTATCATATTCAAGCTTGATAATGTCTAATAAATCTTTATAAATATCATCTGGGCTATACTGATTAAGATTAATTCTAGTCACTTTGATTGCAACATTATCACTAAATTGATTCAGGCGGTTTATGGTAATTGGCCTGCATGTGATTTTGTTCTCTGTGGGAGTAGTAATAGATGGAAATACTACCCTTTGCCCACAGTGGTCAGATGTTAAATCACTTAAGATATCCTTATTAACATATTCACAGTTGCAAAATACATTATCTAAGCATGTAGCAGAATGAGATGTAATCCTAGTGGCTTCTTTAAATAAAAACTGTAAATTATAAGACTGAAACAAACAAATTAATCTAGCACTAGTTGAAGATTTTTCAAGTAGATTTACATTAAAGTCCCCGCATACTATAATAAATTTATTTCCTGAGCATAGTCTTTCTAACAATTTCTCCATAACACCCTCGAATAGACTATAATCACTCTGCGGTGGTCGGTACACACAAGCTACGACATGTTGCTCAAGCTCCACACAAGAGATTTCGACTGTGCGCTCGATAGAAAGATTTGCTATGTCTTTTCTTTCTTTAAATTCAACTTTATTACTTATAAATATTAGAGAGCCACCGCGTATAGCCTTCTTTCTTACAAACGCACTTGCCAATGTAAAGTGTGCATTATTAAATAATAATTCATGTGACTGTAACCAATGCTCGGTAACACAAAAGATTTGTACATTATGTTTGTTTAAAAACAGTTCTATTTCTAGTTCTTTGCCAGATAGACCTTGTATGTTTTGATGAACTAAACAAAGATTAAGGCTACCCTTTGTCTTATCTAATAGTTTAAACTATTAGATGGTTTAATAAATGTATTAGTAGTGGACCTACTATCTCCTACCAAACTAATGAGTACTCTATTAGTACTTGTACCTATACCTATATTAAATGCTAATAAATTAGCAAGTTGTTTTCTATAATAAAAAGAAAGATACATGGTATCTTTTGTTAAGTAAAAACTGTTCCTAATAAAAATATTAGAGTCAAAAAATAAAATGTCACAGTAGTGACGTGTACTATTATATAATAGTAAATTTAATTTACCTATATGCCTATTTTGTTCTTGAGTAAGTGTATAAGAATATGGGAATGCACACATAATAAATTTGCAACCTACTGATGCCTGGATTTGTAATACCAGTTCTACTAATATAATTACATCCTTCTTGGTAATAGAAAGGCCATTTCCAAGTAATATGACAACTGTAGACTCTTCGTTAAGTTGTAACTTTTTCAGATTATTCATTATAATACTTAAACTAGCTCCAGGTGAACAAACATTAACAACGGGGCAATCTATGTAAGTCTTAATTAAACTACCCAAACCAACACCCAGTTTGTCCGAGACAATAAATGTATTTTTACTTTTACATAATTTTGAAGACTTTGTTAATATTTTAGTAGTTTTAGAACACCCTGTTTGTATATTAGGTGAGTGTTCAGAACCACCATTGCTGGTACATTGCATACTGTGATTATTACTAATAAGAGAATTGACTTTCTCTAAATTTTCTTTGCCAATTCTTGCTATTTCATCATATTTGGAAATATAATCATTAGTTATTTGTTGATTTTCTAATGTAATCCTATGTAGCTCTGCTTGTGAACTGTTTAGTTTTGTGTTTAGTTCACTAACCTGTAAATCATATTGAATCTGGTTACTTATTAATTTGCTATGGCACTTTTCTAAGTCCAGCATTGACATATTAATTTGCCTACTAAGGTCAACATTAGTAGCCTGCAGTTCCTTTACTTTATGGGACTTGTTAAGAGCAGATTTGAGTTGTTTAACCAATTTATTTAACTTATAATATTTTTTACTTTTCCTTCTGGAATCAAATTTTACTGTGCACCTATTTACCTTTGTTACATCACCTAGGAGCTCTGAAAAATGATTCTGAGTGGCAGTACTATTTAGTGTCTGTATTTTTTCTTCTAGATAAATGATTTTGCTATGCGCTTTATTCAGATCTTTCTCTAACTGTGTATTGCGACTCAGAACCTCCTCATACATAATGTTGCAATCAGCAAAGGAAGCAACTTCTTCAGCAAATCGATCCCGCTGATCTAACACATCCATATATTGGACATCTAATTCGGCAAGTTGATCCTTTAATTCAGCTACTTTACGATTGACATTGAGAATTTCCTCTTCACTGTCACTGCGTTCCTTTAGTAGCTGGCTGTTTTCCTCCATGTATTTCTTTAATTCCATCAATGCAGTCTTCAATTTGTTTTCTGTATCTTTTGCTGTAGCCCTGCGGGTCATGGTGTATGAACTCATTGTAAACTACAGCATAAAATGAAATAAGCAATCTATAGAATAAGAGGAAAAAAGTTAAAGGACTAGGAGGGAAGTTAGAAAATAAAATTTATATAAAAAGTATGTAGGGTAGGTATTAGAATATGGAAACTAAAATTTATAAAGATAGGGATAATATTATAAGAGGTTATAGTTTGAAAAAATACTTAAGTAAGTAAATACTATGTAAAATTGCTATTTTACTTATTTTATACTTTAAATGGGAACTATTATAATCATTATAAGTATGATTCTGTCGAAAGGAAAACTTTTATGCAACAATTATGGACAAAATAAATTATAAATCCTAAAGATATTATACTATTAAGTACATAGATGTACAATAAATGAGGTGCTTGTGAGTTTCATAAGAGTGTCTTATTGTATGGGCTGGCGTCTTAGTCTTCGATTTTACTTCCACAAGTTGTCAAGTAAAAGGAGACAGAAACTATGCCGATGAGTGATGGACGAAGCTCATATATGCAGATGAGCAGAGTTAAACGTGTTGTGGAGTGTATAAGTAATTAATACAAAACGATACGTAAATACTCCCTGGGATTTTCAAATCAAAATCCGTTTGTATGAAATCCAAATACTGTTCAGCAAGCTCCTTTTGTCATTTATAACACTTATATTGTAATCTTAGATGATTATATTTTGATTTTGTGGTTAAATTTAAGTAAAATTTATAACAATTATATTAAAACAAAACTTTTAATTTGAAGAGCAAAATTTTTCACGTCTGACGTTTACAAAGCCAGTGTTGCCATGTGAATGAATTTAATTTCAGATGACAGCACAAACTAAGTACTAAGTCTATACTGCAACTGAATATAAACTAATCTATTCCTTTGGTGTTTGTCTTAAAATATCATGACCATTCATGCTAAAGTCTTGCAATCTGAACCCAGATATTATTGCCAAAACTTGGTCTTGGATTAAACCGGTTACTATTGCAATCTGCTATTTAGTACTTTCTAAAGTGTTCCGCCAATTTTCTCTAACTATCTTAATCTAAAGGCTTTGTTTACGCTTATTTAGTTATAAGGAAATAATATATTTTAATAATGATTTCGTAGACGACTTAATATTTACGATGTATAGCTTTTAAATAATTTAGATTAAAAAAAAATGATTACGTTATTTAAATTTTGTGATGATTTATGAAGTTGTGTATAATTTATATTATTTTAATTAAAATATATAATAAAATAATGATAGAGAAGATTTCATAGCTTTAGAGTGTTCTTAATTAATGTTTCTGGTATGAGTATCGGAACATACCTACCATTAGTTATAAATGAGAGAAATTAATATTAAACGAGTAGACTACAGCCATAGTTTAAAACGATTATTTATCATTCGACTACTAATACTCATAATAGAAGCAATACTTGGTTATATAATATATATAACAATAGGTAAAGTCTCTTTATGGGTGAAAAGGGAACACCGTAGGTTCACCGCACTACCAACTTTTCAGGACTAAGACTCACCTGCGGGCCTTATGCCTCTAAAAGTATCATAACGATTAAAACAAAGTTATGGTCATGTAAATGTATCAGTTAATTGTAAAGTACATACATAAATATCATACATTAATGAATGTACAGTAATTTTATTGAATATTTTAGATCGTTAGAGTTTGTAATTTTCGTTTGGTATTCATTCGTTTTATGAAAATACAAAATCAAAGGTAAATAGATATTGTGTTAACAGCCTAATTAATGCTAATGCATTAAAACGCGTATCATGCATCAGTGATGCTCTTTTTAATCATGTCAGTTTATTTTTGTTTAAAAAGTAAATTGTATTATATTGAGCGCTTTTGAAAACAAATTATAGCTATAGTTTCAGTTTCATTCAGTTTCATTCATTTATTCAAAGTAGTACAATAATATTGTATCTTTTTGACGTCATTTAACACTACTTAATCTAAATTTAAAACATTTCAAAGTTTAGAAAACTTTACCACCGCCTCCAAAGCGCTAGTAGAGAAGAAGCGGCGCAACAAACTCTACTGCTGCATTTTCTTGACGTCATAATTTTTACATAGGAGATAACTGTAATTAGGCGCTGCAACCATTGTATACCATACATAACCATAACCAAGGATTATTCAATGATAAAGGTAGCGTCGTGATGTAGGTAGTACATAAAAGTGGGAGCACCAAATCACATTCATAAATAACTATCCAGTAGTAAAGACGTCGCTCAGCCAAATGACCCCTTGAATAAAAACTCAGAAGTGTATTAAAATGTAAATTTATTAATGTCAGGGTCGACCAGTCACCCCAAGTAGCACCCGTTCACGAGTATAACGCAAAGGTCAGCCATCAACCCCCTCGCCATATTGTAGGGAAGGGATTGACCCGGCCTCCACGCCACCACAAGCAATGACATTATAGTGAGCATGACGAGTCCTGACAATAAGAGCAACAAAAAAAAAACTACAATCAGGGGAGATACAAATGGCAGAGGGACGCGCTTACTTCACATCAACCAAAGTAAATTTTTCTGCGAGTCCTAATTCATAGACCTATTTTAAATCCAGGCATCCCGGTCACTAACATAATTCTCAAGAGTGTAATATCCTTTGGCTACTAAACAACTTTTAATTTTTTCTTTAAATGAAGTAATCGGTAATTCTAATATCTCTTCAGGTACTTTGTTATAAAGGCGTATACTTAGTGCCATAAACGATTGATGTACTTTGTGTAAACGGTAATGAGGGACACACAGTTTATGTTTATTTCTAGTATTTACCGTATGAATATCGCTTCTTTTGGTATATAAATGTATATTCTGTCTTACATGCAATATACTGTTATAAATAAATTGGGAAGCGACGGTTAAGATACCTATTTCCTTAAATAATTCTCTAAGCGATTCTCGTGCTCCAAGCCGATAAATGGCACGGATAGCTCTTTTCTGTAAAATAAATACACTTTGTATATCGGCAGCTGTACCCCACAATAGTATACCATATGACATAACGCTGTGAAAATAGCTGAAGTAAACTAATCTAGCTGTATCTACGTCTGTCAAATATCTAACTTTTCTAACAGCGTAAGCAGCTGAGCTGAGCCTCGCTGATAAATAAGATATGTGCGCACCCCATTGTAACTTCTCATCTATTTTTATACCTAGAAACATTGTGGATTGAACAGCTTCCAGCAGTTCACCATTTAAAATTAAACTTGGGCCAAGGTTTTTAACATTTGGTAATGCAAACTTAATACATTTCGTTTTCTTTGGGTTAAGTACAAGGTTATTAGCAGTAAACCATTTAGTTACTTCTGTGAGTGCATTGTTTACTTCGTCAAAATGCGTCCTATTTCTATTAACTTTAAATATTAAAGATGTATCATCAGCGAACAGTACAACGTCACAAATGTTTTTTAAATGGTAAGGTAAATCATTAATGTACACTAAAAACAGAAATGGACCCAAAATTGAACCTTGCGGCACACCCAACGTTACGGGCAAGCCTGAGGACCTCGAACCATTAACTTCAACATATTGAGTCCGACTACTCAAGTAGGATGAGAGAAGAGCTAAGGAAGAATCCTGCAAACCGTAATGCCTAAGTTTGTGTATAAGCGTTTCATGACATACGCAGTCAAATGCTTTTGAAAGGTCGCAGAATACACCTATAGCGTTGCAAGAATTCTCCCAAGCATTATAGCAGTATATAATAACTATAACAGACATTTTTAAATTAAGAGCAAATCAGAAAGTCAAATAATTCCTGATTGTACTTACACTATCTAAAACATTTACTGTAAGTTAATACGTATAAAGATACAACCAAATGCTACCTGTATTTCTTATAAGCAAGGTTAAAAAGTAATAAATTTAGATAAGATGCTAGCTAAACCAAACTATTGTCAAGTCTACACACGACAAGATCACTCGCCATTACGCTGCCAAGCGAAGTCAGGTACATATCAGTCACTTTATAAAATATCGAGTATTAATCTTGAAATTTATCGAGCTATATCAATATAGATATAGGTTTGAATTACTGCACAATATTGCTCTACATATCTCATGTCTGCCGATTTCTCTTCGCCTCTGCAGAACCGAACGGAACGTTACAACTGTCGAAATATTGATTGCAAAGGTCAGACAGTTCATTTGTTATTCCAGTGGATTCTACTCAAATTTAAACGATCTGCCAAAGGGAAAATCGAATTGCAAGTTTGTTACAAAAATATAAAGTAGTTTTAGAATTCGACGAAGGCAAATGAGGTGAATAAGAAATAGCAATTGATATTCAACTGATCTACTGTCGCAAATTGAGCACTATAGACGTTTTATTTTATTTTATTAAAATATTTGATCAGTACAAGATAGTCTGGAATAGTATTTTTAAATAAAACTTGAACAGAAATGTTTTAAAACTCTTTATCCTCCGCTTGTAACACATACAAAGTAGAATAATTTTAGATGCAGCAGAAAACTATCATGCATTTATATAAAAGTAAATACTTAAACCAATTATTATAGATAATTGAAGTGTTTAGAGTCCATATATTACCTCTTATAAGACTTTATTGTTTACAGCATACAAAATAAATTGCTATGAATTTTAACACTCATATCTATAAACTCTTACCCCTGGTTTCCGAATGACTGATCAAGTAAAAATCAACTAATCAAGTGTCAAAACTATCATTTTCAGGAACTAAAATGACAGTTTTGACACTTGATTAGTTGATTTTTACTTGATCAGTCATTCGGAAACCGGTGGTTAGTATGGTAGTAATATTTTATTCGGGTAAGACACACAACTTAAGCTACAGCTATCATTCAGCTAGTAGTAAATAAAATAAAACATTGAACAAAGTAACAGCTTACCATGGTCGTAGCAATGGGCAATTAAAGGGTTTCCTCACATAAATAATGACTTCCAGTCGACTGTACCAGTAGTCATATTACATTCATCAATCTTCCTGCCGTTGATTGTCCGTTAAATCGATCACCAGGGACGAATGCGGCATAATAAAATTTCATCGATTGTTGATGAAACGTGTGCCTTAATTTTATTTTGTACTGAGTATTTATTTGAAAATAGTCCGGAAAGAAATATTACGTGTTCATTTTAATCTTGTATTCCTCCTACTCACGTTGTGGATTAAAATTATTATACTGAAATAACGCAATGACATAAGAAAGTACACAATCTAAATGAGTATAAGTAAATTAAAAACTTTTTCTGTTTTTAAACAACTGCCGTGGTGTGAACAAGACCTGAACTTCGCGGACTTTTACGAACGAAGCATTATAGGAACGTGATTATAAAATTGTAGTTTCCCTAAATCAAACCATTTTTGCAAAATAACACCCAAAACATTTATACCACAAAAATACCTACTCACAGAATAAGCCGCCACATAATTACGACTACAATTACCCATATTTAAGCACACACAAACACTTACACACACCTTTACACACCCACACACATCTACTCACTGCACTATATTATAGTAATTAAATAAAATCAATATAAATACGTAGGTATCACTACTAACAATACACGTATCTATGTCGTTTTTTAATTGTATCTATTACAACGTTAATAAAACATTATTTATTTAACGCGATGTGTAAATAAAAAAAGCAATCTAGCTACCCGTTGGTTCTGACTCAATTTCAGCTACAAAAGTCAATCAATCACCAGCCCGTTACAGTCCATTGTTTTAGGCATTTAATCCCAACGGAGACACTCCACGATAACAGCTCAGCAAATAGGTTAGTAATGACTACGATTCGATAAAAAAATATGTTAGCCTTTAAATAAACTAGCTCTGTTTTCAAAGTCTCTTTTCAATATTGAAACACTGAAACAAATGGTCGATCATTTGCTTATATTATATGTTTATTTTGTTTAATCAGGAGAACAATCTAACCAAAACTTACAGCATGGATATTTGGAGTGCCAATAAATTCGAAAAAAAAATAGGTTTGGAGTTAGGAAAGGTTATGCCTCTTATCAAAGCGCAATTGCTGTGAACGCATACTTGAAATTTAATTGCTGGCTCGTAGGTAATATAAACAGTTCGACTTCAATAACACGACCTAGATAAAGTCAGCTAAAGCCAGTTCACTGTAGCCTGCTAATGGAATCGTGTCGTCGGTAGCAACACCATTCCAGATTAACTTTAATTAAGTGGATGTTATTTGAAACTTCAGCCCGGAGGAAATTTATCCTGTTACATAAACCTATATGGAATAGGTACGGTCCCGTACACATTCTTATTTGCGTATATACAATGTTTGTGTTTTATATTGCGGATTAAAACAGTAATTAAATCTTCTGGCTTAGTAAGAAGTTACTGTTTGGAACAAAATGTGGGGTTCGTCTTTAGAATTAATTTGTTTAGTTAAAATGTTGTTCGTATCGACTGCTTAAACGTTTTATAGGGGTGACTTTTGGTGCGATTCTTGTAACTCTTATAATGATGAGGTTGACGACTGATAGAGGACATGATTCTATTTAAAGGGCATAGTAAGAGCCAATGTATATTTATAAGCCCTTTAATATATAGAACTGTTTCCCTTTCAGTGAATGAGGAAAAATTGGCTTAATTCAATGATGATCTGAAGAATTTGAATTTTATTTTAGTTAATTTAAAGTTTTTCTCCTTTTTGATATCAGGATAGCATTTCCCATTATCATCTGTTGCTTACGCAGATAGCAACTGTATTGTAGTGATTTGACTTTTGACGATAATTGTAAAAATGTGTGGCTTCATCTCAGAGCAGTAATTATAGCGTTAACTTCTCGTAAACATGCTGCTCCGCTGCTCTGGCCAGCGGGGTATAATAGGAGGAACTAGTTTTCCGAGGTATTGATTTTTTTTTTACAGGTACTGTGGTTTTGATTATCTTTTTACGTTCAAACGATTTATATTACAATCTTTGACTGTTGAAATATTTCATAGATGTGGATGTCTGATACAACGACAGAACCATTAAACGCACTTATCTAAAACAATTATCAAACTCCGATAAGGAATAAAATTAATTGCGTAGCCAAAGCGTATTTTTGGAGGAAGTTGTTACTCCTAAATTACGGTTAGCCATATTAGATGTAAATGACTAACACGTTCGAGTTATCTCAGCCTGCAAATTCACTTTGGTCAGGGCCATAAAAATGATACATTGGTATATTTTGGGGAGGCGTCTCGAGGTTTAGAGGATCAGGACATCGTCCTTAGGGAAGGCGTGTTCCATAAACATAATCGTTCTCATCAGCTGCGCCATATCGATGGTAGATCGTGCCTACATTTTATGGTGTCCCGTTTACGAGCTTAGAGAGAATTTGTTTTCATATAAACTTTTATGAGCCGTTGATCGCGTTCTGCAATGAAGAATGTGTTCTAACAGAACGTTAGTAGCAGTAAAATAAATCATGTTATTCGATTTTCTTGATCTATGTTGTAGTTGGTAATATAAGGTTTTATTTGTTGTTAATATATAAAGTACCGTTGATATATAAAACTGACATTAAACAGAAATTGGATCGATATTATATGCCTTTGTTTTATCATTTAGTTCCTCTTTGGTGTAAACGAATGTTCGATAGTAAGTTAGTACAGTTTTACAAATGTGTAAGTTTTACTCTAAGTTTCCTGCTTTGTGAAATATATTCTTTACATTCCTAGTGCTGTCTTTATTCCTATCAAAGTAAGAAGAATTTATAATTAGATAAAAGAAGTTAAGTAAGTAATAGTTTACTTTATAATACAATTAATTATTGCCTAATAAATATTTCCTCAAACATAATAAAGATAAAGAATAACATAAAAGAAAACAAACTGCTTGGGACACTTATGATCTCAGAAAGTCAAATAAACTCATCGACACTTGGGCGTAGAAATTTCACAAACTTTTTTGACGATCTTACATTCTATCTATTTATCTTAGACAGAAAAAAAATCAGAGTAAACTTACTCGGAAATTGAGCTTCTCGTACCTCCAACATATTATCCCTATAAATTTACCTGACGTCCTCAATATTTCAGACGTTTTCACCGACCTGACCTCTTTTAATAAATCCTTATGTATATATGCGTCAACAAAACGTATGTACGCATTCTCGTTTTGTATTGTACAAATAAACCTCAATTAGGATTATTATAACAACTACAATCCTATGTACTTATGCATTCATATAAAATCTGACGTTTTTTATTCTACATACCAAGTTTGTTTGATACAATAATATTTAACATGAAAAAAAAACAAAACATGTAACTAAGGAAAAGTCTTCCGAGCATAAACCATGTCTAGAAAATTTTTAGTCTTCAAAAGCCTTTATTTATTATTTTGGAGAGATTTTGGCTGGTGAGTTTTCTAAAATAAAACTAGATGCAGTGATACATACATACATATATAAACTCACGCCTTATTCCGTCCGGGGTACTTAAGTCTTAAGTTAAGTAATTGTCAGGCATCACTGCAATCACTTTCTAGTGATTGCAGTGATGCCTGACAATCTTAAGTTCATCTACCGAAAGGAAAACGAATATAACGCTAAAAGTTGTAAAATACGCCTTTGTCAAACAAATTGATTATTTAAAATTTAATCTACTTCTTCAATGAATAAGTAGGTAGTTAAACAATCGTTAAAGTCTATTTCTATACATTACAATAACCACATAGGCTAACTAATTCTAAAGTTCACTACAATGATTCGCGTGCAAATGAAAATTAAACATGGAATAGTATGACAAAGTTAGTGTTCTTACATTGTTCTCATATTAGTTAATTGGGTCGCCAATGGCAATGATTCACTGTGCAGAGAATTTATTCATTGTGTTCACATAGTCAAGCTAATTACTTGTATTATTGAACAGTGGTTAGACACGCACTCGTGCAATTGCAACGGTCGTTTCAATTAACGTATTAAACCTACTTTTTCAAGTTTTATAATAGTGTTTGACGGTGACACGCAGAAAACAATTGCATTGCAACCAACAATGGTTCAACTTTTATATTAGTCCAATCAACAAAGCAAGTGTAGAGTGCATGAGCGGGGTCCTAAGCAATTTCTTTAGAGATTTGTTCAGGGTGCTTAGAGAGTAAACATACTAAAAATATTCAGTGAATGGATTCCAATATAAGCTGATTGTAATTAAAAAGTTAAAAAATCAAAGTAAAATAACTTTATTTAATTAAACCGTAAAAAATTGTACCGTCTGGTTTGGTCATTACTCTCATATACCAAGAAAGTTGTTAAAGTCAACTAAACATAATGTAATATCACTTTAATGGAAGCTAAACTTAACACATCCGTCTAGCGAGATGTTAAACATCAAGTTTTGTTGCATCAGTTTAGTATTTTAGGTGTGATGAGGTTGGAAACTTACACTAAAATTTGAAAAAGACCTGAAACAATTTTTTTTTTAAAGTGTCCATCTTCATAATATTATTATCTTAACATGTTCCCAGTGCTGTGTACCATTTTGGTACAAGTGCATTGTTTTACTATTGTGTCTGCTGGCGGCACTGTGAAAGGGTTAATATCTGATTACACTAATACGTAATACCCATATATTGTGGTCCTACTATTCTATAATGCATTCACTTTGATATAATGATTCTATGATTAAGTAGTAATTTATATTTGCTATAATTGAAATCATTTAAATAAATCCGATGTATGTACATACGTAGTGCAGATAGTTAAATTTTTTCATGCGTAACTAAACATACTAGATACATAGGTACTACTTAATAACTCTTGTCTTGCTTTTGGTACCAATTAAATATGTATGAGCAAATTCGTCGCAGTATGACAAACTAATTGAACGTATAACATAAGACCTGACATCCTCTCGTACCTAACGTATGTATGTGTTATTGTATACATAACAATAAAAATATTTCTGTTTTTCTTTTGTGTACCAATACACCAGCAAAACAATAAAAGGAAAAGCGGTAAACGTTATATTAGGTACAACAGATATCTTATGAGGCTGACTAACTTAATATTTTACTCTTACAACAAACGGAGGCATTTTATTTTATTACGACATGTTACCAGTAAAGATTTTGTTTTCTTACTTTATATGTTTTTTATCAACAGAGGTTGGCAAATTTAAAAGGTTTCCATAACAATGTGAGTTGCGTGTATTTACATTCGAAACGTAATGTACTTTATTTTATTTGTAACACTAAAAGACTCACCATAAAAAGTAGGTAGTAGGTACCTACTGCGTAAATATATTGGAGATATGTTTCCTCTATATACCTACCTAAGCTTCTTGATCACGTAAACTTGACCCAGCAGGTACATCGGACAAGAATAACGAAAACCTATGTTTTCGATATAACTCTTTTATCTGGTCTGTCTACACCAATCCGATGATATTAAAATCATCCAACAGTGTCGCAAAAACCGGCTAAAGGACTATCCTTGAATATTATAATTACGAGATAAAAAGAAGGAAACTAGAAATTAAACCAATTCGTCTGGCCAGCGTGGTATTATAGGAGTATCTCCGTTACGGGAGCTGGCCAGTCTCTGCAATGGGGCATTAATGGGCGGTTATGATGATTATTAGACAATATTTTATTAGAAATTTTACTAAGCAATCTCTTCCTTTGGTAATAATTAGTCTCTCGGTTCATTTCTTTTTGCCCAATCCTTTGAAGAGAACAAGTGTATACTATACTTCATAAAGCATGATCTCTAGTTCCAATATTGACAAGGTTTAATAGTGTTTATATCTTACTTACCTTTGATGTGTTTTATGAAGCCTAAGGCCTGATATTGAGTAATCTATTACTGCTAGAATGATCCTACGGTAACACAACAAGAATCTATAGATGTTCTAAAATCCTTTCTCGGAAAAAATCTTTTTTCGATATAAATCTTACAAAATTGAATTCCAAATTATTTTTTAATTTACACTTTATGTAAAGAACAAAATAATTTTATTTTTCTTGAATTAAGCTCAAAACTGTTCAATATTATTGTTATGTCTTCCGTATTTAACATTATAATAAACAAATAAAAATGATTTTTAGAAATAAATACGAGTAATAAGTAGGCAATACAAGTCAATTTCTATAGAGACACAACAAAAGGAATGAAAATCGTTACCAAAGAGCCTGATCGCTTCTGTGATGGATTGTCTCCCTCGAGACCGGGTATGTCACTCAGTGTCATCGAACTTTCGCTGCCGATTTATTCCTGTTATCTACTAACAACATTATACCTACCCTTATATTAACTATGCATGGGTTTCACAGAAAATTGATCCTTCAAATATTAGGTAACAGTAAACGTTCAGTGTTTTTTTTAGATTTTTTACATTTCAAGACTCAAACAATGCTAGGTCTCAGCCTTAGCATACAACTGGACTCCATGTTACCTGTTATGTATTGTTAATTTACATTATAAACACAAGTGCCTTTTCATAATTTTTTTATTATAAATACAGTCTAATTTGTCAGCCCATCATCGACATGACTGTTTTGGAACTGGCCAAAGACATAGCTTGCGTATGGTATAGCATAAATAAAGTCGTTGAAATAAGATACTCTTCTGCGTCCCTCAGACCGAGTTATAAGAGTACACGGCCAAACACGAAACATAATCTGATCTTTTTTGTTAAACATATATAAAAATATACGCTACATAAATTCATATACATAAACATAATATACGTTCTAGAATCATGTTTTACACAGCGCAGGTAGAGGCCCATCCCAACAGTGAGACATAAATAGACAGTTATGAAGCGATCCATTACAAACTACAAAAATTATTGTTACCGCGATGATATTTAGGTCCATTTTAAAACAGTTGTAATAATGTGACATGGTTGCATTGTGTACCGTGTAGCAAAGGAGCAATTTCACGCAGGGCTGCGCCTTGTTCAGTGTACTTTGTCACATATGGTTACAAAATTCCATTGCCCCGAGCGCATTACACCTCACTGACTTCAGTATGATGAACTTTTGTTGCATTATGAACATTGACTGCGAAAAAATTAAATGAAATGTATATTTTTTTTTTTTTGGTGTTCTTTTAATTTTACAATTATTACATTTATGAATTCATCATGTTAATTCATTTATACACTCTCCACTGCTGGGACCGTTTTCTAAAATGTCATAGAGGATAACTTGACTTAGTGTCAAAACTATCATTTTCAGGAACTAAAATGACAGTTTTGACACTAATTGATTACCTAGTTGATTTTTACTTGATCAGTCATTGGGAAACCGGGGGTAAGTGTAGGATTTTATATGTCCTTCTTTTTTGCATTCATCGAATTTCTGCAAATTATTGCTTAGTTGCATTAACGACACCCATGGTGTGATTTGGCTTACTCACTGTAATCTCATCTAAATCAACCATTCTAAAATAAACAAGTCTAAAATACCTAATATCTGGTCCACACAACTTTAGTTATCGGCATTGGCGAATCTATTAGATATAGAAATTTATTTCATGGTTTCATCCAATTCGTTACCTTTTTAACATAACCTACGAAGAAAATAGGTTCGACTAGTAAAGATAGTGCTCGTATTTATTACTTGCTATCGATAAGAAGAAATGTTATATTTATTGTTCAGTTGTTTATAGCAAGAAAGTAATTTGTCTGGTTGGAAATTGAGTAAGCCTTATATGAGTAAACATTGCTAGCCGCATGATTTAGGTTCGTATAACCTAAATCATGCGGCTAGCAATGTTTTAACAATTTATTATTTAAAAAAGGTCATACAAGTATTCAAAGTTATGCTTTTTAGTGTAGGTAACTGCTACTGAATTCTAAAGGAAGTGGCCTACTTTATCCATTTTTTAGATTAAATGTTTCCTTTATTACCGTAATAGTTTAATATACTAAGTAGGAAGATAGATATTTAATAAGGTATGTTTATATTCATATTATGAAATGTGTGTACAGTATTGCCGGAAACACTTGTTCACCAGTAGCAACGTATAATAAATCTTTACCGCCTTTTATCCCAAGTATTTAAGCAATACTTATATGCGGGTCGTTCCATGCAAATATTAACTACTGTGTCCTTAAAGTATCCAGCTATAAAATAACAAAAAGTATCAACGTTAATAAGGATTCACAAACAGTTCATAAGGAGATTATTTTCTATAGTATCATTTTACGTTGATGGAAATATCAAAATATTGTATTCGCCAAACGAATTATACACCATTAGTATAATTGGTAGTTCCGGAATCATATCAATCACTATATAAAGTTATCAATTAAAACAACGGAAGCACCTCGTTCATTATTTTTTGGGCGTGTTACGTTACACCTTTGCCGTATTTTATTGCTGAATCATCATGACTATGCCAACTAACTTACTTTAAGGGTTGGCTTGTGTGAATAATTATCTACTATATAATAGCGGTAAATACAAGACAGTGAAATAGGTTACGAGTAATAATATACATGCCTATTTTATAAAACAATTTTAAGATATAGTTTTAGTAGGTAATCAGTGGTGTCTTACGACCTGGTTAGAGCGGTGGAAGACCGAAGGGTGAGGGAGGCAGTGGTGAAAATATTTGAAGGAGTTCTTTCAAGTTCGTCAATTAGCTGAATGATGATGATGATGAGTAGTATCAGCTGTAGGAAATATTGTAACATTAGCGTAAATAAGCCACAAATATACGAACTTACAAACTTTATAGCATAATAATAAAACAAGAAAAGTCACATTTTGACAAATAACACATCTTATAAGGCTCGGTCATAAATATTTAGTGTATTTCCTCTAAAGATCGCAGTCTAAACATCATAGTAATGTGCTTCAGGGGATTGTATTCGTTTCGAATCAAAATTGCCTATCGTCTTATATGAAAAATGTTATTTATAAGTATTTTAATTTGAACGGGAGCTTTATATTTTTATTGGTTTTTTTTTGTCAGTATGGCGACGAAGCAAGAATATTAGTTTTACTACGCGTTCTGATTCCGTGGTGGGCGTCGTAATAGGTGACTAAGTAAGAATCGAAAAATAGACGATTTGATTTTGTATTTTCTACTATTAAAGATATAATTATTATCATGGTCCATGGCTCCGTGACCACACGAAGAACATTTAGTCATTACATAGTTAAAATTGCATTTGTATTACAATTTCCTAATTTCAAGTGAATTCTGGGTATTTAATTTGTAGAACCCACAAACACAGACTTTAAAACTAAAACGTATCTGAAGTGGAAAGGACACACATAGCTACGAACGTACGTGTGCTCAGAAATCTTTACTCTCATTCAGAATCCTTAGGATATAACAATCGCCGTATATTTTTATATAAGCATTCGATAAAATACTTTTACTCTGGTGTTCTAGTGTTTATTCTGGTTAGAATCCCCCTTTATAGAATACGAACTCGTGAATTATTTACTAGCTAGGTAAGTTGTTATTTTATTTAGAATTTATTTATCAAAAACAATTGAAATGGTATCCTTATTTACTAGCTTGGTTAGCTGTCATTTTATTTTTATTTATAAACTAGCAAACCTGTGCCTACATCGTTAGGCGGAGAAAAAAACGCGTCCCTATTTTAAACATATTTCATTACTGCTCCACTCCTATTAGTCATAGCGTGATACTATATAGCCTACTAGCTGATGCCCGCGGTATTACCCGCTTAATTGTTATTTTACACCATAAACTACCTATATTCCAAATTTCATCAAAATCCATTTAGTAGTTTTTGCATGAAAGGGTAACAAACATCCATCCATCCTCACAAACTTTTGCATTTATAATATTAGTAGGATAGGATAAGCAAATGTGTGTCATTTTAGTGCCTAACAAATAAGGTGAATATTATCTTCACTAAATAAAAAGAAGGAAAACTTGAAATTGAACCCTATACCAATCCGTCTGCAAGCGTGGTATTTGTAGAACAAATATCCCTCCGTCATGGGAGGAGGCCCGTCCCTGTAGTGGGACATTAATGGGCTGTTATGATGAAATGAGTTGACAATTACGAATTTAAGCTCTCTAGATATATCAGACCCACAGCTTAAAAAACCGGTCAAGTGCGAGTCTGACTTGCGCACCGAGGGTCCTGTACAAACCTATTTATTTTCCCGCCAAATTGTGATAACGTCAGGATTCTGCTGTTTAAATACTATTTTTCCTGCCAAAATTCAATGACGTCACGACTTAGCTGTCAAAATATATTTTCCTGCCAAAATTCTGTGACGTCACGACTCATCTGTCAAAAATTCTATGACGTCACGCCTATCTGTCAAAATTGACAGCTGTCAAAAGTGACAGAGGTATAAAATATTTTCCCGCCAAAATTCTGTGACGTCACGACTCATCTGTCAAAAATTCAATGACGTCACGACTCAACTGTCAAAAAATTATTTTCGCCAAAATTCTGTGACGTCACGACTCATCTGTCAAAATTCTATGACGTCAGGGGTCACGTGACCTATGACGTCACAGGTCACGTGACCTATGACGTCACAGGTCACGTGACACAGCTTTCCCGCCAAAATTCTATGAAATCAAAATATAATATGATTGCTAATAAAAAGTAGCCTATGTTCTTTCTCAGGGTCTAAAGATTGTCTGTACCAAATTTCATCGAAATCCGTTCAGCCGTTTAGGCGTGAAAGAGTAACAGACAGACAGACAGACAGACAGACAGACAGACAGACAGACAGAGTTACTTTCGCATTTATAATATTAGTATGGATGATTGCTAATAAAAAGTAGCCTTATGTTCTTTCTCAGGGTCTAAAGATTGTCTGTACCAAATTTCATCGAAATCCGTTCAGCCGTTTAGGCGTGAAAGAGTAACAGACAGACAGACAGACAGACAGACAGAGTTACTTTCGCATTTATAATATTAGTATGGATGACACTCCTTGGTAAATATCCTATTTAACACAGAAAGTATTTTTAAAATCGGTTTAGAAGATCCAGAGATTACCCCCTACAACGTCACAAACACACACATTTTACCTCTTTTTAGCATTAAAAAGTATAGATTGAAATTGAAACAATTGAAATAGTATCCTTCCAGTCATGGCTGCTTTACTTTAAACGATACTATTTACTACAGCTAGCAAGTAGGTTACATTACTCCTAGTCTCTATAGTAGTATTTTACAAACATAAAAACCTTCTCTACATAATGTTAAACCTTGCGGCGTATCAACAAAAACAGAAGTTGTAGGTGCCAAATTACTGTAAACTAAACAAGGGCTTTGCATACTTAGACATAATTTATGTTATCACTTATCTCAACACTTTTTAGGTCTACGCTTTGTACTAAGGACTTGACGTGAAGTATGTACGAATATGTATCTTATTACAGTGGATTAAGGTTAAAGGGTGGAAAGGTTGTGATGTGTCACCCTGCGTACGAGTAGTACATTTCAGTTACTAAGCAAACGAATATAGTAGAACCATCTTTATAAAGTTCAACTATTTATTGAGAGGTCTAGACCCTGCTGTAGTACTTGATATGTCTTGTAGAGGGTAATATAACTTTACGCGCCAATGTCTTTTATCAGTAAAGAATCAATGTTTTAAAAATTACATAAGTACATAATAATTTAAACTCACGCCATCATTACATGTTTAATGTTTCATTAAGCATATTATAACATAATCTAAAAACATACAAATTTAATCATCATCATCATAACAGCCCATTAATGTCCCACTGCAGGGACGGCCCTCCTCCCGTAGCGGAGGGATACTTGGCCTACTAATACCACGCTGGCCAGACGGATTGGTATAGGGTTTATTTTCAAGTTTTCCTTCTTTTTATTTCGTAAAGATAATATTCACGGATAGTTCCTTAGTCGGCTTTTACGACACCCATGGGATGAGATGGGGTGGTGATATATTGTATTCTTACTCCGTGACCACACAGAGAACATTTAATAATAAAAAGAAAACACAAAGCAATGGCAAATAAATTTCTAATCCTACTGTATATCAATAAAATTGTCTTTAGCTGAACAATTGATTCGATGGAACATGGGTATGCCTACACTTTTTTAACGAGGAAATCATTCACTGTGCCTTAGATCTAATATATCATTGTACGAGGACGGCAGCTAGTCCCTATTTATTTTCATTTGATTTTCCAACTGAATTTAATATATTATATCAACAATACTTACATATGTTACAGCCAAAGTAATAAATATGAATATTATACATAATAACTAGTCATTATGTATAAGGGCTACTCAATTTTGATAAAGTGATTAACTCATGAACTTTTATCTTTTAAGTGGCAAAAGTCAGAAACAGTTGGTTAGGTTAGGTTAGTATGGTGACCAAAGGACTCTGCAAGAAGCATTTTTTTTATGTAAAACTAGAATATAGTACATATACTATATATGCGGAAGGCGCAGGACCGAGTTCTGTGGCGTATATTGGGAGAGGCCTATGTCGAGCAGTGGACTGCAATAGGCTAGTTGATACTATATTCTATCTATCGTCCTTTGGTCACCATACTAACCTAACCTAACCAACTGTTTCTGAATTTTGCCTTAATATTGTATTTTTGCCAGTTAAAAGGTAAAATTTCAATGAGTTTTGACTAACATCGATGGTCAAAACCACTTTTGACTGGTTTTTCAGTCAAAAGTGGTTATGAGTTTTGACTATAACATATATAATGGCTAGTTAATGTGATTAATTCTGCGACATTTATCACTTTATCAAAATTGAGTAGCCCTTATACATAATGGCTAGTTATTATGTATAATATTTATATTTATTACTTTGGCTGTAACACATACATAAACTAACGCCTAATTCTAATGGCAGCATAGGCAGACGCCACTTAGTGTATATTGAACCACACAACCCTCCTTTGCTTCGCGTAGGTACATATCTTTATAGATTCCCGCTCTTTGACAGTGCTACGCACTTGCCTTTTCTAATTTATACATTCTCCCCCTTTTAGAGCCAACAATCAACTTTTCAGAGCAAACAGTTACAGTAGAAGAATTAAATAAAAAATCTTTTGTTAGATAACGTAATAACAGTAGGTAAACTTACTATAAAACTGTGATTGATTTCACAATCAATGACCCAGAGATTTTTCTTTTATAGAGTCTTAAAGTCAGAACTATGATACAGTCAGGGTACCAGGTAGGGACTCCATGTAAATAAAATATATAAATATCTCTTAGAACGAGGGTGGATGATAATATTTCATCTGACACGAACAAGGAACACGGACAGTGTGACATCAGGTCTCCAGTCAGCTTGAGACCACGGTCAGTGTCACATGTGCTTGCTGCGAGATTTACTGTTATATAATTAGGTTTCCTTTACGTATAGTAGTTATAATACTATATGTAAAAGGAGGCCCGTTCCTGCAGTGGGACATTAATGGGCTGTTATGATTTCTAAACAATTAGCAAGGTAAGCTATGATATTAAACTAAAGAGGTATCCGTTACCAAAATATATAATGTAACTAACTAGAAAACTTTAACAAAATCTTGCCTCCTTATAAATCAATTCAACTAATCGTACCGTAATACAAAAGACTACTAAAGTAAAAGCCTTGTAGTATTTTCCGAACCACTTACTCAGTAAAGAGTACTGCGTCTTTCTTTATTGACACATTATACGAAGATTACCGCTATGCTTTCTATATACTTAGGAAGGTAAGCTACGATATTAAACTGAAGAGGTCCACTTCATGAGTTTCTTTACTGGCTGCAGGGAACCAAATTTATATAATGCTTTTCTGTTTCGATGTCGAAGATAAAATTATTAACAATTTTCTTCTGAAAGTACCTATTTAATATTTTTCTAATTAAAAACTGACTACAAAAAGAAATTTAAAAAAGTAATTTCGTATGCATTAACTTTGAGCTAGTACCACCTTACATTTTATACTATAACACTCTAAAATATTTTTTAGAAAAACCCAATAAATAAGAAGCCTGATTTGATAAAAATAAACCCCAATAAATAACCAGATTTGATAAAAAATTCAATGGAAATAACTTGAAAGTATAGCACAAATAATTTTTGTATAGTAGGTATTTGAACCCGCAACATCTCACAAGGCAGCTGCATGTACGACCACTTTGCCATAAATGTTGTTGATAACAAATTATTTATTATTTTGTACCCCTAAACCCAAAACAATATTTTTAAACTTTCGAAATTTTAGATAATGATGACAAGAAAAAATCTGTTACTTTTCAAAAACATCTGTTACTATTCAGAAATAGTATGCAACTCGTATCTATAAAGCTTAACTTGAAGAGGAAAAATCTGAAGATAAAAGTTTCCTTTGAGAAAACTATATAATGACATAACTTTATAAGCACCTACTTACTATTCCAATGCCGAGGCTGCATTCAATACAACTAGCTAAATTGATAGCTTAACTAAAAGAATATACTACAAAATTAACTATTGTAAAATACTATTCAAACTCTTTTATGTATTTAAGAATGAATTAGTAATGTAGCAGATTTTCTTATACAGAAATTCTGAACAGGAATCGTAAACGTAAGCTTTTCATAGATCAACTACTTATTTATAAAACATAATACTGGCTACTTTGTAAAAAACATTCCCTTACATTTTTATTATACTGTACTGACCTTAATTCAGAGAATACTTTTTAGAGATTAAACTTTTTCGAAATAATCCTCCGTGGATTCAGGTAGATAAACATTTTGAAAGATTTAACGACTAACATGCAGTGTTGTTAGTAACAAAACCGTGTTCTCAGACATAACAAACGTATGTATGTAAATATTTAAGCACAAGCTTTTGCTCGCGGCTTCACTCACGAGACCTGCGGGATTGCCAAAATGTTTACTGCTTGTTTTGTAATAATATTAAATATTCTGTTGGTGTCCAGATTCTTTAATTTTGAAGCAGACAAATGTGAGGGGTTGCCTCGGTTAGTACTATGTACGTTGTTACAAGTTATTTTTATTTGTTTGATTTAAATTTTATAATTACCATGTTATAAATTATGCCTTTTCTTTGTTTGGTGAAAGAATAATTACTACCTATACACATTGTCATTTCCCAAACTCATATCGCGGAAGTCATAAAACCAAAATTTTAGAATTTTTTTTGATTCCTGTTATCTCTACTATAACAATGGAAAACTGGACTTCTTAATCAGTTATAATTATCGGAAATAATAAACTATTAAATTAGATTTATTAGTACATTTAAAGTAACTATCATTTCAGATAGCTAATAAATGACATTGTAGACAGTTGCAGCAAGAAACAAAGTCGAAAGAGTCAAGAGTAAAGTGACGTGAAATGTACAGAGGTCAATCCCTGCCGCCCGCTGAGTAAGAATGATTAATCGTCCTTAGGACTCCTCTACGAGAAAATAACTATTTCTCATCTTTTCAAAAGGCTGTCCAAGCGAAACTGCCACAAGCAGCCGTGTACCACTAAGTGCTTACACATCGATCCTTGAATGCTGATTTTATTAGGTATATTGCGTCTTGACATGCACCCTCGCACGGTTATATTAAAATGTTTTTACGCCGTTTAGGAAAGGTTGACGGAGATTAATTTGATACTGAGGCCTGTGAATGTTAGACTGTTTTGTTACGTACGTGTTTTTGTGATACGAAATTTTATATAAACACGCGATTATTAAATAATCGCGTAGCATAAATTTTATGCTTGGTCAATGTAAAAATAATACAATTCTTATCAACATTTCTTGAAATAATATATAGTAAAATGATTCAAATTCGTTTTTATATGACAGATGATCGTTGAATATCAAGAAAATTGCTGCTAAAAGTAATAAAGTTTTATCTTAAAAGATATAAAAAGGACAAGATTGCACTAAATTGACGTCGTATAATCGCATCTACCTACATAAAAAAGCGATCAATCGCTAAAATATGCAGTGGGGATAACAATATTTTCTCCGGTATTCAACGATTTCAGAACTTACCGGTTTTTTAAATTATCTTTTGATTGAGGATAGTGTCGAAGTTAAGTAATCTTATTAGAAGAAACTTACGCATATTGTTTAAAGTTTCTAACTACAATTGTATTGTTCTCAATCTCGTAAGAGGTACTTTGTTTTTATGCAGTGGATTAGTAAATGAAACACTCGTACTGTGAATGACTTTAGCAAAGAAAGAAAACTTAATACAAAATTGATACCGATCATTCTACCTAGCAAAGTATCATTTGGTCAAGTTTCCCTAGCCTCGTCCCTGAACATAATCATTGAAACATTTATTAGAGTTAACAAGATACACATATAAATATCCGTGTGGTGACGGAGTAAGAATACAATATGTCACCACCCCATCGCATACCATGGGTGTCATTTTTTATTTCGTGAATATTATCTTCACGAAATAAAAAAAAGGAAAACATGAAATTAAACCCTATACCAATGCGTCTGGCCAGCGTGGTATTAGTAGGCCAAGTATCCCGCGGTCACGGGAGGAGGCCCGTCCCTGCAGTGGGTCATTAAAGGGCTGTTATGATGATTAAAACTTTTAATTTAGCAACCGTAATTATAGATTAGGTATAAATTCCAAGATGACGACAAATACGAATTCAAACTATTATGTCATGTCAAGAATTGTCTATTTTCTTACTCTACATCTAACATATTTAAAGAAAAATAACCCATTGTAGACACCAAGCAACGTTTTGAATAGAATCGTTCGAAGTAAATCGGCTTATTTGCAAGGAGGTTGCCAACACGCGCTTAGTCAAACTACAAGCAAATAACATGCAAGCGTCGCAGCTGCGCGACTAATTCCGCATAGACAAGTTCAATAAGACTTGCCAGATGCTATATTTGTGTTAATAATACATAACTGTCTATTTACAATAGAAGGGAATTAGATATTAAGTTAAATGATTAAAAGATGATTTTTTAAGTACTACTTAACATTAATTATGCCCGAGCAATATGAATATTTTTTTTAATATTAATAACACATAACATAATTTGTTAGTACTTATTACTTTTTTTTAGTTCTTAGTATAATGATCATGTTACTTTTTAGTCTATGTATAGGTAGCTAGTTAAATATTTTACATTCATCGCAACAATTTTATTTCAATTATTTGTGCCAAAATCCCTGCAAACACCCATTTGTATCTACAATGTTGAGATCGGAGGACATATTTCTGACATTTTATTTTCCGATCCCACATGCGTGTAAATAGATGCCTACGAGTACCCAGTTGACTCGTTGTCACTTTTTTATTTACGAGATGAACAATGTCCCCATAGGCCCAGAACAGAGTGAATTGGCACAGTATGTAGGTACGTGCAATCGTAACACGTTGAATTTAGTACATAAATACTAACTCAACTGCAACCTCCTGCTACAAAGAGCTTAATTTATCGATATTCGAAACTCACGCCAACACACTTGTAAATAAAAAATATATTTTTTGCGAAAGTCAGACGCTTCGTTTTCGCTAAAAACACCCTTTTTAGCTCTACAACGACGTCCGTACCTGTTCGTAGTTCATTCTGTAAAAGACTTGCCAATTTATCTCCTTTTTCGTTTGAAAGCATACCTAATAGTAAATTCTTTTAGTTTCAAGAAAATCTGTGCAACAACTTGTTTATTATAAATAAGTGATTTAAGGTTCAGCTTTCTACTCAGATTGATTAAAAATATTCTTAGACTGTGTTGATAGTAACAAGAGCAAAGTTTATTAACTAAGGCAGTTCGTCTAGTAAAACACAAGGCATTATCAGTTCATTGGCATACATCAGTAAAAAAACGTTATAAAAACTATAGTTACAAGATCTATATAAAAACTTGACACACTTACCTATGCCTTGATTGAAACAAATGAGTTCGTTTTGATTTCTTGAAATGCTACAATTATTGTGGTTTTGGCAGATACAGAATCGCTGTTGGTGGCGACAATTACATGATCTTAGTTCGTTATCATGCGACCATAAAATTAAATATAGTGCTTAAACATCTTGTTACATTTGTTGTTACAAAATCTAATAGTACAACGTTCTTAATTGTGTTCTGATGTAATAAATCATATTATAATCTTAGGCAACATACTTATATTAGCTATGATGGCTCCTATATGTCATTGAAATGATGATAAAAGTCAATTTCAAGCAACCTTATTAAAAGTTTTTATGACAATAGACTTTTGCCTAGTTCACAATTTTCTTTGCCTGTCACTTATAAACTTGTTTCGAACAAATAAACTAAACTAAGTTGTTAGCCACATGCGGCCTGTACGTGCAATTTACGTGATGCCTATTATGTAACAAAAAATATTTGGACGTTATCCAAGGCGACTCATGAAAAGAAGTTACGCTAAAATAAATTTAACAATCAGAACCATTTTGCCGGTTCTCTGTAAAAAATGTACTATTGAATAAGCAAAAATTGTAGTGTTAATTTTATTACGTACCTACACTATTTTATGAGTCATAGTCATAGTCATTTATTCATAAACAATCAAGACAATTGTGTTTGAACATACATAACAAAACAAAGATTACATTAATACATACCAAAGCATATTTAAAAAATGTCACAAAAAAATAAAAATCATATAAGAGTACCTATTAATAATATTACTACCTAGTATACAGAACAAAACATAAATTAATAAATAATTACTAAGTCTTATCCTAAAATAATAAGTCCTAAAATTAAATTATGTAATACAAATAATTCCTTATACAAATATAAATTCCTTATACAAATATAAAATGTCAATAAAAATAAAAAATAATAATGATGAAAATATTCACACAGTTTTATTAGTAAATTCGGCAACTGAATAATAACTCTCTTTCAGCAAAAAGTCTCTGAGCAGTTTCTTAAACAGAAGGGGCTTATATATTTCCTTTTTAATGTCCTTGGGCAAACAATTAAATAATTTAACAGACTGATATCTAGCACAATGTTTCACTATGTTTAGTTCTGGACGCAACCAATTTTTAAAGTTTAAAGTTCTAGTCGCCTCTCTTATACTCTTTTCTGCCTCAGTTTCAAAACTAGTTATGTTTTTGGCCATATCACAAAGTACAACAAGAATATAAAGGCTGGGTACTGTAAGTATTGCTAATTCTTTAAAATAATTTTTACATGACTCCCATTGTGGAATTCGCAGAATAGTTCTGATGGCTCGTTTTTGCAAGATAAAGGCTCTGTCGCAGTTATATTTGTAGCTGTTGCCCCAAAACTGAATACTGTACCGCAACCTAGACTCTACTAAAGCATAATACACTGTTTTTAAGTAATTAGTGCCAACCTCATCCCGCAGACTCCTTAGTGCAAAGCAGGCTGAAGATATTGACGAATCTACTGCATTTAGCTCTGCTTTCCAATTCAATAGAGAATCTATATGAACACCTAAAAACTTTGCTGAGTCAACAAGGCTTAGTTTGTCTCCGTTTAGTCTTATGTCTAATAGAATGTCACCATTACTACGAGAAGTGGATTTAAATAATATAATATTTGTCTTATTGGTGTTGATAATTAAATTATTTGCAGTAAACCATTTATGAAATTCGTCAAGTGCAGTATTTACTCGAATGTTTAACCCATCAATGTTACTTGCACTAACAACTGCATTAGTGTCATCAGCAAAAACAATTAGCCGTGTATCAGAAATAGCTCTCATTGCATAGTAAATTAAGTCATTAGTAAAGACTAGAAAAAGAAGGGGTCCCAGAATAGAACCCTGTGGTACTCCTGTCCGTACAGTTTGTATTTTAGAATGATGTATTTCTCTAACACTATCTTCATTTACCGTTTTAACCTCAACATACATTTTTCTATTATGTAAGTATGACTTAAACAGCTGTAATGCTTCTTTCCTTATACCATAGTGTTCAAGTTTTGCTAGGAGAAGTATGTGGTCAACAGTATCGAACGCAGAACTTAAATCTAAAAAGATTCCTGCTACTTTCATTTTATTGTTCATTTGTTCCAAAACATCTGTGATCAAAGTTTTTATGGCGTCAGATGTACCGACCCCTTTTTGGTAACCAAACTGCCTGTGATTTATAATCTTGTTTTCATAAAGATGACTAAGAAGCCTGCATTTAATCAACTTTTCGAAAATTTTGGATAGAGCTGGTAGTAACGATATGGGTCTATAATTCTTTGGATCTTTAGGTGAACCTTTCTTTAATAATGGAACAACTTTGCCTACCTTCAATTGCTCAGGAAAAACGGACTCTCTAAGACACAAGTTAAAAAAGTGTGACATAGGTTCTGCTAGTATTGTGATATGTTTTTTAATAACCGCAATTTGCACCTCATCATATCCACATGAATATTTACTGTCCATTGCTTTTACTAATTTAGTGACCTCATTTGGTGTTATAGAAGTAAATATCATTCCCTTATCAACTCTATTAATATTTGTTTGTAAATATGAAATGGCATCTGTGTTGTTAAAATTACCCAATTGATTGTAATTAAAATTTTGAAGAAAAATATTAGCAATTTCTTTAGGTTCGTTTATCAAATTATTATTGTCTATTATAGTGATCCTATTATTTAACTTTAGTTTTGCTACATTTCTATGGCCATTTACCACTTTCCATACCTCTTTACGGACATTACTTGCGTTTAGCAATTTCTGCTCAACAGCACGTTTTTTGGCCGTCCTAACAACTTTTCTAAACAACCGAATGTAGTTATTTTTATATTTTATAATGCTATCATTAACACAGCATCCATTATTTGCACATAAGAATCGTTTCATTTTACTTGAAAGTCTGATTCCTTTTGTTACCCATGATATGCTTGTAACTTTATTAATTTTAATTTTAGTAGATTTCTTTTTAAAGCTTTGTCTATAAAGTCTGTTAAAATTGCTTAAAAATTGGTTTATGCCCATACACATCCAATTTCTGCCTAATAGTAATTCATTAAAAATGTCATGATTTTTTTTATTATATATTATACGGTCAACTGTAATAGTATCATTAATTTTAGCTTTCCTACTTACCTTATTTTCAAGGGACAGGGTACAAAAAAGTGCCCCATGTCCATCAGCTAAGCCATTATGATCAACACTAACAGTCCCTATACTAAATTCATTCACATTTGTCACAAAGTTATCTATGCAGGATTCTGAATTATTGCGTTTGAATTTTACATCATGTACTAGGGTTCTAAAGTTGTAACACTTTAGTACGCTTAAGAAATCAGTGCGCTTTTTACTATCTGAAAGGAGGTCTATATTAAAATCCCCACAAATGATTGACTTTTTATTGAATAGACATTCTAGTGCTTTTTCTAGACTCTCCATGAAGCTATCAAAGTTTTTATCATAAGGACTACGATAACAGCAGCATAAATGTAGGCCTGTATCAACATCTTTTATACCACATATTTCAAAGGAATCTGATTTATATAATTTATTGACTAACATGAAATCTTCCACATTTCTATTAGTATGCCCTAATATCAGACTGCCACCCCTTTTTTTAGATACCCTAGTATTACAAGAAACCAGATTATAGTCTGCAAAAAGTGCAAGCAATTAAACTTACATCTGTTAAGAAGAAAGTGATTTTAATTATTATACAAAAAAGGTACTCCTGCACTTGGGATACGCACATCTGTTTTATACAAAAACATAGCAATATAACCCCATTGTAACCTTGAACACATCCTAGGAAATGAGCAACGGATGTTAGTCAAAAAATTACTTTACTCCATCACCATCACTTTCTCGGTCTGGCTATATGCTTCTCTACACTACGTTCAAACGAATATATATTAGCTACTACTACTACTTATTAGCTATCAATACTTGGAGGAAGCCTATGTCTAGCAGTGGATGTCGATTGGCTGATATGATGATGATAAACTAGCTGACCCGTGCCCACTTCGTTGTGCGGCAAAAAAAACGCGTCCCTTTTTTAAACATATTATTCATATTATTATTCATTACTGCGCTACTCCTATTAGTTATAGCGTAATATTATATAGCCTATGACACTCCCCGATAAATTGTCTATTCAACACAGAAATAATTTTTGAATCGGTTTAGTAGATCCAGAGATTACCCTCTACAACGTCACAAACACACAAACCTTACCTCTTTATAATATAAGAATAGATAACAAACCAGGCAAAAAAACTAGCTACATAATAAAGTGTCTTCTAAAGTACACAACACAATATTGGTTCGAAAGCTACACGTTCCTTGTTGCTATCTATTAACTTGTAAAGTCACATAAACTGGATTAACTCGTGTGTCAGTATAATAAATTCCTCACTCTGAAATATTCAAAGTGTACGTCTTCAATTGTTTGTAGCCATAATAACAAAGTAATTAGAGGAAGTTTCTGCTGTGGGCGTATTTACAAACAACATCAACCATGCGAGATATATTTATTGTGTTTTGTTTGATGCTTGTTTGTTTAATGATATTTGTAGGCAATATTTGAATAGGATATTTATTTCCAAGGTAATTTTATTTGCTATGGTAATATGAGTAACTATAAAATTAGATTATAGCAATTATACTGAACAATAGCAGCAATAGTGGTAAAGTCGCACCAGTTATTTTACGAAAAAGCACTTGAAGCTTTACAGAACTTTGCGAGTTTTCTGTGCACGCCTCTCTAGGCAGAGATAGGACAAGGTCCAGCACTCACTGTCCTGGCTTGGAATGAGTCAAAAGTAACACTGTTGGTTCTAGTCGGTAATGCCCGATTTACACATCGACAAGTAGACTAGCGAGTTAAGTAGTAAGTTGTTGATTAAGCTGATTGAAATAGATCTCCATCCTATTTTTTGGCGATTTAAGTACAAAGTAGCCCCCTCTCTCGCGTCTCGCCTTGTCTGTACTTGTCGATGTGTAAATCGGGCTTAAGCCGTATTGTCTATATTCTTTCTCGGGCTTTATATATGTCGCAGGGAAATAAGGAAAGCAGTGATTTCACGAAACCGAATATCACGAAATCTCGGTAAATGACGAAAATGCCGTTTCTACCAGAAAAGAAATGCTCATATTTTTGTTTGTAGGCTAAAAAACACAAGTATTCCAACTTCTGTAGGTTAGGTTAGGTTAGAACTATGACCATAACGCACAAGGCGAGCAAGCGAAGCGAGCGTGCCGCGGCAGCGGCCGCCGAAGTGCAAGCCGTTTCGACATTTACCGGGATTTCGTCATATCTCTAGGGATTTCGTGAAATCCCTGGTTTCCTCATTTCCCTGAGACATATACACCTGTTTGCTTAAAAGCGTTATAAACTATAAATAATACCAGTCAAGTGCGAGTCTGAATCGCGCACCGAGGGTACAAACCTATTTATTTTGCCGCCAAATTGCAATAACATCAGGACTCAGCTGTCTAAATATTAATTTTCCCTTGCTTCACTTTTTACAGCTCTAAGAAGCAACAGACCTTCGTATTTGGTAAAAATATTAGCTTGATACCTTTACGCATTCTTGAGATAAATGGTCTTGACAGATAAACAGACGAACAGACGGACAACAAAGTGATCAGAGTTCAGTTTTTTTCAAAATCGCTAAGGAACCTTAAAAATACAACTAAGAAACAGGTAAATGTTTTATAATAAAATAGGTAGGTAAGTAATAATAAACTACACAGTTCATATAAATGCCAGTATCCAGATGGCGCATAACTTATGAAAGTATTATAAGAGAAGCGTTAGTAATGTCATCACGACATATTGCAAATTCGTTTCATATAAAGTACTAAATTCTATCTTACATACTACTCCTATACATTGTTTTACTATTTATAACACTTAATTTTACTGAAGAATAATAAGAGTATAATAAGACGACCTAGTTAGCCGATGAATGAGGGAGGCACAGGAACGCACAAGGTGGCAATACTTGGAGGAGGCCTGTGTACAGAAGTGGACGTCGTCGATTGGCTGATATGATGATGATGATGATTGTAATAAGAATAACTCACGTTAGATAGTAAACGTGCTACTGTCAGGACTCCTTCAGTTTTGCGGGTAAACTAGTCCAAACCAATAACGCATTTATTTTTAGTATCATTTGATTCATCATCATCACAACCCATTAATGTCCCACTGCAGGGACGGGCCTCCTCCCGTGACAAAGGGATACTTGCCCTACTAATACCACGCTGGCCAGACATCAATTCAAATTCAAATTTATTTATATAAAAATATTACATAGCAATAACAATATAAGGTACTTATAATATAATTGACGGATTGGTATAGGGTTTAATATCAAGTTTTCCTTCTTTTTTATTTCGTAAAGATAATATTCACGGGTAGTCCCTTAGCCGGTTTTTACTATCATTTGATTAGGACCTACTTATTATTGTTTGAAGAAGGTAGACTTAGAGCTGCTACAAGGCAGTACACGTGATTCCATAATTTTAAATAATTTTGTTCTTCAACTAATGATGAGCAAGTCAATAATTAAATCCTATAGTTACATTTGCGTATAGTTGCGTCTTGTTTTTTATAGTGAATTTATTTATTCTGTTTTAAATTGATTTTAAACCCAACTTTCTTTTTGTCTTAAAATTCTATAAAGTGCTTAACAAATAAAGCCATTGTTCATTACTTATGTTGATATTCACGTCTAACTTAAACGAACAAACATTGTTCAACAAAATGTAATAGAAAACTTTGACAATGAACACAGAGACTGACATACATGTGAATGTTTAAACATAACTGAATGACATTGTAGAATACAGTTAACTTCACCAACAGCTTTCGGCTTCGCCGTAGAAAGAGATTATTCATAAAACTTCTCAGCGTTTGCTTTCGTAGTACCTTGTTCTCAGCTCGGATAAAATGTAATTGGACTTTTGCTATCAGAATGAGGTTCAAACTTAGCATTGTAAATAAGGGTTAAGTAACAACTTCGTCGAATTTCAAATTTGAGTTAACAATAATACGGTCTTCCCTTACAATATTTTGTTTGAAAGAGAATTAAGTATGTTGGTGTGTAAAGTAAATACATTGTATACATTTAATGCACATCATTAACACGAATTATATTCAAACAAACATGACAATGTGTTCGAAGTCACACCCTTTACTCATATATCACCGCTATCAGTTCATATTAGTCACACCATCGATTCAGTAAAATTAATTTGTGGGGTAAACGTCAGTAATCGGCCATTAGCACGTGGCAGCCGCTTCTCCAAGCGCACCACAGGTTATACATAATGCAGTCGCCCATTATTCATCAATCAATGTTTTATTCAACGATTGGCACCTAGCTATCAAAGTGAATTTGCGCACTTTGATTTTTTAAGTGAAACAGAGGCCTTTGAAAGAAATATAACCGAGAATAAGAACAAATTTATTTGCAAAAATGTAACTGAACAGTCTTACCACTGTTAAAATCTAAAAACAAGCATTTAATTTATTTTTGACTGAAAAAGTTGACTCTAAACAGAACTTCCGTACCCATTTTAATAGCTTTTCCACATGAAAAACTAAATTACCTTACCAATTCTATGGGGCTACTAACTGGGTTGGACCCTTACAAACAAAAATAAAGTTTTTGTCAAGAATTGACTGAATTCTGACGAGGTACAAAACTTTAAAAATAAATACAACGGATATCCTTATCTTCCTTTTGAAGTTCAAAGCATTGAAAGTTGTTCTTATATTTAAAACAACCCATTGAACTTAAACTTTAAATATAGACAACCAATAATTAATATATAGAGAACATTGAAATTCTATTGATTGCTTTCGTCAAAACAATAAATTTTAAGTAATTTAATACATTTTTTATAAGTTAACATTTACAATGCGTATTATCGCTTATTTCTGTATGATACATTACTTCGAGGCAGCAATGAGCTAGCTAGTTAAGTATGGTCCAAACCAAAACCAAAACAAAAACACACACTTCCTTCCTTAAAATCCAGTATCGCATCACTTAACATCCCTTTACTCTTCATTTTATGTAAAAATGTAGCCTTATTTATAAGAATTATTATCATAATATGAGGACATTACCATTCTTTTTCCGAATATGTAATGCGAGCGCGATAAATTTGAATTTTCCCGTAACGTTCACACATTTTATCGTTTTTATGTATTCAAGAAGTCAGATTAGATCTGTTCATATTTACTTTTGCATGGTCTTGTCACATACGTTACACTTCCCCTACAAATCTCAGTTCATAGTATACGTAGGTTAAAACCATTTTTATATTTTATGAGTATGGAAACATACTCCTTTTGGGTACACTTAATTTGCCTCATATTACTATCGACGTTCGACGGTTAACGTTTTGTTTGAAAACTACATGTTCTATGAAAGCTTAGTTACTAGTTGCTGAATTGGATGCGAAATGGGGCATGAGAGCAAAAACAAAACAGATTGGTTGTAGTTGTTGTATTTGGCAATAGAGAGACGGAAGATCCAACTTGAATTGTAAAAAGACCACCAAAGGTCCATCGATTTGTTTTTCTAAGCTGGGACAGATACATGACCATAGCAGTTACTTTCTGTTCACGAAAAAAGCCAGCGCAGATAAAGTTTTACTTTATTTTGTAAAACAGGCTAAAGTTTACGAATTCACCATTACTTAGTTAGAAACAAAAAAAAAGATACGGCATTGGATATTGGAACAGGAACCATTACAAAAAAAACGTCTGTGGTTTCTATAGTAATTAAAATGATTTTCGTAACTGAAACCAAATTGCTTAAATTACTGAATTGTTGGGGAATTTTATTTTGAAACAACTGATTGAAATAACAAAGTACTTACTATTACAAAACTATAAAAATTAATTCCTAAAAGCGAAACAAATACCAAATGAAATTTGACGACCTCTGTGGCGTAGTGGTTATATTACATGGCTGCTACGCAGAGGTCTCGGGTTCGATTCCTGCTCAATGCCAATCTTTGTGTGCATAAACATGATTGTTTGCATTGGTCTGAGTGTTTCTATGTATAATAAGTATGTATTTACAAAAAAAAACGATAAAAGTATTAATATCCATTGTTCTGTTAACCATAACACAAGCAGGTTAAGCCTAGCTTACTTTGGCGAACAGATGGCGCTGTGTAGAGATGTTCGTGAATATTAATATTATGTTATATTATATTAAATATACGCTGATGACTTCAAACTATTTTTAAAAAGGATTCTTTAAGAATACAATAAAAATATCTCTACAGATATTCGTAGGTCCAAATTAGTTATACGGAGCTTCAGTTGTTCTTATTACATAACTAATTGAATATGTCCAAAATACGATATCTTTTCTATACCTATTACTTAAAGAGAAAAGATACTAGGTTAAAGCTTTATAGATAGACAATATAATTACTTGGAGTTAAGTGTATCAATTAATCCAACACTAATGAAACATTGCATTGAGTCCATTTTCGTATTTGAAGTATTATTATTCAAGTTGCAATTACAAAGAAGCTAAAAGAAGAGGAAAAGTTTTATATAATCTGTATTTATGGCCTTCGGCATATTTCTCATTAGCCAATGAAGATCCTGAGGATTCCTGAGGAATAGTGGTCCAAGGAGCAAGACTGCTCTATACCTGAGATTATTACTATTTTCACCATAGCGCGCTTACTTTATTCACTAGTGAGAATAGATTTATCTTTGCTTATCTCACCTGTTTGATGTTACCAACAATTTTAAAAGAGATCTCCGTGTGGTGACAGAGTAAGAATACAATATGTCACCGCCCCATCTCATCCCATGGGTGACGTAAAAACGA
Organism: Schrankia costaestrigalis; assembly: GCA_905475405.1. Lineage (NCBI taxonomy): Eukaryota > Metazoa > Arthropoda > Insecta > Lepidoptera > Erebidae > Schrankia > Schrankia costaestrigalis. Next base: position 7,723,638 of record FR997830.1, read on the forward strand.
CTAAGGGACTATCTGTCAATATTATCTTTACGAAATATAAAGATGGAAAACTTGTAATTAAACCCTATACCAATCCGTCTGGCCAGCGTGGTATTAGTAGGCCAAGTATCTCTCCGTTACGGGAGGAGGCCCGTTCTTGCAGTGGGACATTAATGGGCTGTTATGAAAAAAGATAGTCCATAATATTTATAATCTCTGCTAAATAATATAAATACCGCTCATTGTAACTCCAATCCAGACACAAGACTTTCCCTGTGACGGAGGTTAAATTGAAGAAGCACATGTAAAAGTTTCTGCCAAATTTTGAATATTGGTTTTGAATATTTTTTTAAATTATTTTATGTGTACCGATTCACTTATACCGTTTTTGCAACACTTATATTGATGGTTTGTTGAAGAAAAAATATAGTTTAATGACCCCATGTCATTAAACTATATTTTTACTTCAACAAACCACCAAGAGTATTGATTAGTGTACGATAATTATTTTAAAAGATTTAAGCTCCAAACGTCATTAAAACTAAACAATCGTTAATCATAAACCAACACGCGACGATTTACTAGAACATTCTACAGTACTATGTTATTAACACAATATATATCTAAAGCGTCATTCCAAAATCATTTGAACTAAAATAACAAGTTTCCAAATTTAAACAGTCATTAAAGGTATACGTTTTATCGTTTACACATCGCGTAGACTCATAAATGTTTTCCTGCATTGAGGCGAGCATCTCATACGTGTCTAATTATTTTTAGAACGTTAGCCCTACTACGAGTTACTGATGTACTGTATATCACACTAACAAAATAAACTAAGGATCACGGTGTTTAGATTAACTATCATTTTTAATAAAAGAGCTTATGTACTTTGATTGCAAAATGTTGTATATTTTTTTGTTAATAGAAAGGTTTAATAACAGACATACATAAACTCACGCCTTTTCCTGTCCGGGGTAGGCAGAGACGACAGAACGGGTTTAATAACGTTGTCATCATGTCCGTTAGTTAAATATTTATATTAATTATATGTAAAACGTATTGTTGTCATAAGCTTTTTAGCGCTAATGTTTTAAAAATTGGGAATAGACTCATGTTATTTAAAACAATGTTGGTGATTCTTTTCAGAAAATGCCTTTGTAGATACTAAAGTACAGATTTTAAAATTTTGTCAAAGTGTTTCAAACTTTTAAAGTTTGAAACACTTTGACAAAATTTTAAAGTAGTAATGTAGTAATGTAGTTTTAAAGTAGTAATGTAGTAAGTAAGTAATGTATTTTTAAGTCACAACTCCCAACATTCAAATTGTATAGAAAAATATGAAAAAAGCAATCAGTGACAATGAGGTCAAAACACTAACCTAGCAAGTCTTATTAATTTATTTTTGCTTTGTTCTGTTTACTAAAATTGATCAGCCAACCAGTTCTTCATAATACGAGTATTGAACACGCAAACTTTTGTGCTTTCCTTTCATGTGGTGAAGTAATAGCGTCCTATTGTAGACAGTTTGTTAGCATGATTAACTATATCGAGACCATAACTTAAACAAATGGTAGCGTTAGTTCATCGACCCCGACATGTGGTAGATACTCAAACGTTTCATTCTGCAAAGCAAAACCAATGGAAGTGAATGCGGAAGATACTAATTGAAACAACGGTAGAAATGCGGTTTCGGCTACAAACCATATCCCTACGTACGCTTGTCTAGTTGTGTTTATATGTTCATATCCAATGGATGTATTTCCACTTGCTCTTATAGATATCATTTTTTACTACTTACAAAACAAAAATATTAAATGTTTGTTATTATCCTTTTTTCATAAATTTTATTTTTAAACTATAAATAAAAGGCAAACAATAATAATAAATGTGGAATTCATTTTATTTAAAAAGCTTAACTATAAAATTAAAAAAAAAACAATTAGCAAATTGAGATAGGATAGGGCTTGAGCCTAAACTCTAGTTACTGTTTTCCTGCCCCTATTAGGCCATCCGAGCGCTTGCCTCGTTATCCAAGTCTTCTACTTAAATAATGTCTGTAGATTGTAAGATAATTGCTGTAAATTGATAAAAATATAATCGGATTTGTAATTTTCAATTAACTATATTTACTGTTAAACATATTATACTCGTCTATACTGTGCAGAAAAACAAAATTATAGCATGTCTCATGTCGCCTTCTAATAATTTTATTTTTGAATTAAATTCACCCCATTAGAAAACTAGAATATTTTTTATAGTTTATAGTAAACGTCTGTGATTTTGTTAGTTCCTGCCCTAAATTACGTATTATTTAAAACAAGGCTATACACACAATTGCCATCTACTATATAAAAATAAATCGGATTTTCCTTCCTGACGCTATAACTCCAGAACGCACGAACCGATTTTCACTTTTTTGCATTCGTTGGAAAGGTTTCGGGCTCCGTGAGGCTTATAGCAAAAAAAATCAAGAAAAATTCCAACAAAAAAGCGGGAAAATAATGCCCATGCGAAGCCGGGACAGGCCGCTAGTTTTTTATATAAACAAGAATCTAAAATTTAACATGCATTTTCATAAATATGCCGCTCAAACTCTCCGCAAGAACGAACGTATGTACGTCTATTTTTGATACTTTTACAGTATTTTCCTGTTTGACTAATTTCTGCTTTCAACCGTTTCCGAACATGTCACTGTCTTTGACAGGCTCTCGGCTCAGTACCCGTACCATAAGCAAAACGGCGCCAATGTGTGTAATCTTTTCTTTTTTATTTCATATTGTGAATAGTCACAATGTGAAACAGACATTCCAACGTTGAATATGTTTATTCATTTGTGCAATACGGGAAAATAGCACAAGGAATTAAATAAGCTTTATTTCTTATCATACCAGCACATTAATGTTCCACTGCAGGGACGGATCTCCTTACATAATGGAGGGATAATTGGCTTACTAATACCACGCTGGCCAGACGGATTGGTATAGGGTTTAATTTCAAGTTTTCCTTCTTTTTATTTCGTAAAGATAATATTCACGAATAGTCCCTTAGTCGGTTTTTACGACACCCATGGGATGAGATGGGGTGGTGACATATTGTATTCTTACTCCGACACCACATGGGACTCCGGAGATGGCCCAGGGTGTCCGAAGGAAATGTTAACCGCTTATGAATGTCAAAAAGTTTTGTATTAACAACCATTGGGTTTGTTACTTTATTTCTTTACTGCCAGATGTTTTGCAGATTCTCAATCCACGGAACTTGATTGATTAAACTCAAGACTAACTTGAAACTCCAAATCAATAAATATCAAACAAACAATCACAGAGTAAACTTTTAATTAAGGTTTCAAAGATATACAAAACAGAATATTAACAATAACAATACTCCTTGCAGGTAATATTGTTATGAACACTAAAATAATCCTTTGAGTATCAAAAAACAGAGAAACTTAAACTTTATTCTACATTCAAATAGACTTACGATGGAGTCAAACAAACTTATACATTTAACATAATAACGAACGCAGTTCATATAAACAAGGAAATCCTGTTTCTGTGGAGCCAAAGTATATTTATCTAGGTAAGATTTCAAGGCACTAAATGGGAGAACGTCACGTCGCCAGCACTTGTCCTCAAGTTTTCAAGGCACTAGAGTTCTACATCGTGTCTACAACTTTTCACATAAACTGCACAACTTTACACGGTACCACTTATAACAAATTGCCGTCTTCTATTCAACATATTGAAATTTTTGTAAAGTTTTCCATACATTCAAGGAATCCTCTTATTACTTTTAGTCAGTGTCCGAAAAGTGCATCTTTAGTATGAAACTTCCATCTAACTGAGCAAACTTTCCTGGTGACGTGCATTTTAAGTTAAAAGTCATACCGTCTTTACTCGGCATTCAAATATTACTTTATGAAGTTAATATTGAGACAAAATCTAGTAGAACAGTGTTTAGTTAACCTAATTAATAAAAAGCTTGTTATAATCTGAACCAAATGGTAGTAATTGTTGTTTTTTTTTCTAGATACTTACATCTTTAATTTTGTGAACAAACGTAAAAATGGTTTATTAAATTGTGAGCCATTTACTCAATGTTTAGAAGAAAGTATGGCCTACTCACTAAATACTTTCTTCATCGTGTTTAATAAAGCATAAATATTCTATATGGAGTATTAGCAATTTTGTAATGTATTAATAATCTTCCATCCTAGAGGAATTTTCATAATGCACTTGTGCACAAAGACAGCAAGTATAAAAAGACTGACAATGCACACAAGAACAAATAAGACAGTGTTTGTCTTTTTGTAAAACATCGTTTCTAAAGACAAATATTATTGTGCTGATATCTAATAATGCTAGGTAACTTTAAACGATCTTTAATTTAAGATGGCCTTTGTGTGTAGTGCTGAAATATAGTAGACTGCACTATACATTCTTTGCTATCATCAGTCCTAGTTTTGTTCGAATTATTATTGCAATTTTCCAAGCTAAAAAGTCTAGACTCAAAAATTACACAAAGAATTTGAAGTCAAAAATAATAATATACTCCTATTACTAACATATTCTACTTATAATATTATGTAGATACGTCTTGTTGATTCTCCCCGTTGTAATTCAACATCACACAGAGTCTAATTCGTGAACATCAACATGTTCATCATTAGGAACGTGTTGTTCCACTGTACTTAAGATATGCTAATTTAAAACATTAAATTGGGTAGCAAGCTTCAGACGAGCCTGTGGCTTTGTTCTGTATTACGATGCGCTTGTAGTTGCGGGCGGTACATTGCTGATACGGTGCGTAACAAAGCATTTAGTTCGCTTAACATGTGCTTCTGAGATGTATGCATGACACAGTCATCTTCTATCTGCTACATTAAGACGATGTTCAGCTGTGTAGGTTTGTGGGAATAGTATTACTTTACTTTAATGCTGAGTGCTACTACGCGATCTTACAGCTGTAGAAAGTAAAAGATCTTGTTAGAAAAATAACAATCTACAATAAATATAATGAATGGATTATGTTTGGGTTTTCCATGCCTACTCAGCCGTGTGTTTAAATTGAATGAACTTATATGCCTCGTAGCAGAGTTATTTTCGTACGTAGTCCTATAAAGTAATTTTCATTAATAGATTAATTATAAATTCTATAAATTAATGATCAGTTTAGTCTTATAATACCACATACCAACTGTTATTTTTAAAAGGAATTTTTTATTAATTTGTCGATAATTAACCGATAATTGCCCGTCCCTGCAGTGGGACATTAATGGGCTGTTATGATGATGATGATGATTACTCGTAATTGCATACGATGACGACGTAGTTAGCTAGCGGAAAACCGAACCACATGAGGGAGCGTGCAGGGTATTAATATTTGAGGAGTCCAGCAGTGGACATCCAGTGGTTATAATGATGATGAATAATTGCATCCTATGTGATAAAGAGTACAAATTATCAGTATAAAACTAGAAGCGAGAGCTACTAGAGCTTCTCTTTATAAGAATACTAGCTGACCCATGCCCACTTCGTTGGGCGGCGAAAAAAACGCGTCCGTTTTTAAAAATATTTCATTACTGCTCCACTCCTATTAGTCATAGCGTGATACTATATAGCCTATGACAGTCCTCGATAAATGGACTACTCAACACAGAAATAGTTTTTAAAATCGGTTTAATAGATCCCTACAAAACGTCACAAACTCACAAACTTTTTTACCTTTATAATATTAGTATAGATAATCTAGGTACAATGTAGAATGTTTTTTTCGTCACTTATGGAAGCCTGAATCTTTAGATGGACATTTATTATTGGTAAGAAGATGAGAAGAAGAAGAGTGAATTACTTTTTGAGCTATGTCAGATTCATAGAAAATTTTAATTAATAGTTAGTATTCTCTATCAAAGATAGGTTTATACATACTTACTCCAAGATTTTATATACTATGTAAAACACTTCTGTAAAAACATTCATTCCAATGCTTTTATTATTATCATTAAACGTATAAAGATTGTATCGTGTAAAAAAGAAATAAAGAATTTGGAAATTGTATCAGGCTTCGCCTGTCATAACCCATCCGACCGAGATCTCTTACAAAAGAGAATCCCGGCATACAATTCGGATAACATTAAAGACAAATAGAAAGGACGTTATCTCTAATATCCGTCACATGTGTTTTATAAATAGGTACTAAAAGTACAATGACATACTTATCATTGTGTATTATTAGAAGAAGTATTTACATTTTCTATCTATGATTACATTGTATGATTATCAATAACAATAGTATTAATAAATTGCTACATTTATTAATTCTGAACCCCGTCATGATACGTATTAAAAATGTTTTATAAAAGCAGTCAACTATTAGGTAGACAGTTGATTCATTGATAAGAGTAAGAATACTATATTTTAAAATAGATTTTCAAGACGTAGAAGTTCACTAGTTTTCCACGGGAAAACAAATGTTTATTACAACTTTGTTGAGTCCTTTTTATTTAGCTTCGATAACTGAACTGAGGTAGATAAAAAGGCTGAAAAACATTATTTAAAATATTGTCATGTGCCTGGCTCTTTGCGTCTTGCGCTTGTGCTATTTAATCTAGGTTTGAGCATTAAAATTAAAATTAAATGATTCAAGCATAGCAATGTCTTATAATTATATCTCTCATCTAATTAGATTAAATCAAGACCAGTAGGTGTCACATTTAATTAATTGCCAGGCCTTAAAAATAAAATGCTGTAATAAAAAATCTTTTTCTCCTGTGTGGCACCTTAATCGAGTATTCTAGAGCTTCAGTTCGCTTTCCATCTAAGTCTTCTTCAGTTTACGTGCTCTCGTGCACACTCTACATTAAGTTTGTTGCCCTCTCATTGGCTTTTACAGCATTTTGAGAGCGCTTGTTATTACGAGTAAATTAGATTTTGTGACAAATGTATAATGCTTCGCTTTAATGTGAAAGTTGGGTAAATAAACTTGAAAGTTTTGCAAACAAAAATAACACGTCATATATTACTATTTATTCCAGCTCTAGTAAAGTTTTTGGAAATCAGACGTATACAGATAATTTATAATAATTGTAAGCAGTCTGTTTATTTTTCTGATCCTGCCATAACAATAGTTGCATATAAAAGAAAACATGGTACTTAATATACAAGTTACTGATTTCTAAGCTAGAAGCAGTCGATCCTACTTTAATAGTTTAGAAAACGATTGTGTTTAATGTGAACAACATTAAACATTTGAGTTAATTTGCATTTAAAAGATGCGAAGCATTATAAAAAATGAATTATTTTGTTCTTGTGAACAAAAACAAAATAACAGATTTTTTTATTTGTATCTGAATATGTAACAAAAAACGCTCTCCTATATCTATCTACACAGTGTCAAAAGCTGTAAACAAATAAATCTGGTACACTTATTCGAAAGACAATACTTATTATCCTATTACAAAAGTAAATGAAGAAATTTGAAGATTCCCTCCAAATCATTTGTTCCTTCACTTCCAATTATACGAAAGGAATGAAAGTATTAAAGTACAAAATGTCTTAAGAATAAACTTGGATTATTTTTTCCACTTTACTTCCTCTTTGCGTAAATTGACATAATTAAGCGTAAAAGTTATAACGGAGTCATTTTACCAATTACATTGTAATACCGTGATTAGAGTTTTTAATTCAGAAAAGTGTCTCTAAAGTAAGTATTATGCTGAAGTTATTTTTATAATAACAAACTAAATTCCTAGCTTTCCTTAGTTTCATATATTTGTATATTAAGTTAATTGCTTTAATTTTTTTCATTTAATTACTGGGCAACTTAACCATGTTAGTACTACTTCATTTCATGATGTCTAATACATTTACCTATAAACATTTTATCTCTTCTTTCAATTCTTTTTTTTTTCCATGTATGTACACTTTTACAGGAAAATATAACAGATGCTACACAAAATCGTGAGTTTAATTCACGATTATCTCGAGACTTGGGTAAAATGAGAATATGTATTGAAATGCGCAACATTTTACACCACATAACTTTAAATATTACTAACTATTTTTAAGTAATTTAAATCTAATATCGTCAGAAACGTCGGGTACGTTGATAGTTTTAAACAAAGTCGCTGTCACCATCTGACCGTCCCTATATACGTTTCTTTAAAACTACGCAACGGATTTTGAAGCACCTTTTTTAAGAGACAGAGTGATTCAAGAGGAAGGATTAAGTATATAAATATTCCTCACCCTTTCACACAACGCCATCTAGTCCCAAACTAACCAGAACTTGTACTATGGGTACTAGACAACGGATAAACATACTTAAATCCTTTTTTTTGTAAATACATATATTTTAGATAGAAAACACCCAGACCAATGCAAACAATCATGTTCATGCACACAAAGATTTAAATTGAGCGAGAATCAAACCCGAGACTTCTGCGTAGCAGTCATGTTATATAACCACTACGCCACAGAGGTTGTCAAATATATTTAATATATATATTTAATGCACCCGTCCAAAGCCGGGGCGGATTGCTAGTATTTGACATACTAGTAGTCTACCATCGACATAGCATAATTAAGCGCTTTAGATTTTGATAGGAAGTCATAGCTCCGTTTTGTGAACATAACATGCATCGACCATTACGCAAACATCTTGTATCTGTTCATGATCACATTAATCCATTAGCCAATACATGGTTTTCGATAGCTCTATCGATGTGTATGTTCTCCTTCTTTTTGTTTAAGGGATCAGTAAAGGACATTTAGAAAAGTAGCCAATCATGTATTTCGTCATAATATTACACACATAAGTAGTTGTATATAGCAAGAGCTTAGTGCAAATGTATTTATTTTGCGTAAATTACAGCGAAAATTTAAAAAATATAAATGATAAATGGTTCTCTAGCATTATTTTATTAAGGTATGGTAATCTAAAAAAGCTCAAAGATTAAAAACAAGTAAGTAGAAAATAGATTTTCCAAATCTGTACAAAATCGACAAACGTTATCAAAATAAACAATAAATTGTGTGTGGCTCTATTCATATCATTGTTGATACTACTGATAAATGCATTTCTACCATACTTTATAGATATTGAGTACCTACCTAATTCTCTAGGTATTAAAAAAATATGACCGAAAAATAACAAGACTCGTAAATTGATCAATTTCCTAGGTAGTTAAGCAACTCTCGGAAAATAATAAACGGCACTTGAAATGTACTATTTAACGCATTGAATTTGAGCTAATTAATCAATTTACGGTACCTAGCCGTAATTTAATAATTAACTGTATTGCTACAAGTAAAATCATCGACAAATGGACCAATCGTTGCCTGGAACATACAAATACACGGAAGCAAAAAAGGAAAACCATGTCGATTCACAACCGACACAAGGGAGCTATGATTTATCAATCGTGAAAAAAATATAGATATATCTACATTGAAAACCACCTTTTTTGTATTGACCTAAAACCGCCATGCTAACAAAGATCCCCAAAGCTATTGTATTTTTTTATACTAGCAGATGTCCGCGTCTTCGTCTGCGTAGGATTAGTATTTCGAGTAGCTTAGGTATATTACAAATACAATATTTTTACAAATTGTAGCCCATGTATTATTCTGATTTATAAGTTATAATATTGTATACCTAGTTTCATTAAAACACGTTCCGTAGTTTCTACGTTAAATAATATTAAACATCTATCAATACTTAGATACTTTCGCATTTATAATAATAATAGGATAACGATCATTGTTTCTTTATTCATCATAACAGGCCATTAATGTCCCACTGCAGAGACGGGCCTCCTCCCGGGACGGAGGGATACTTGGCCTACTAATACCACGCTGGCTAGATGGATTGGTATAGGGCTTAATTTCAAGCTTTCCTTCTTTTTATTTCGTAAAGATAATATTTACGATTAGTCACTTAGTCGGTTTTTACGGCACCCATGGGATGAGATGGGGTGGTGACTTATTGTTTTCTTACTCCGTCACCACACGGAAAGTTGCTTTATAAGCATTGCTAAAATATACAAAAGAAAACATTTTGATAATAGTCTAAATTTCTTAGACGATAAAAAGTGACACGTATCAATATTAACTGGCTAACACAATCAATGGCTGAGGACTAAAGCTTCGTATCGTGAATGTGGTTTGGCATTTCAATTGAGCTTATGGCGTGTTGGCTCAGAGCAAACAGTCGTCTAAGCGATAAGCTAACATCGTGATTAGTCGTATGATGTTTGACTTAAGTAGTTTTATTTTAAATTAAGTGTTAATAGCACACTAAGAAACAGCTTTTTAGTAACTATTACTAAGTATTTTTACAATTTTACCTTTTTCCGTATTAAAATATTTTTAACATTTACTTTTTTGATTTTTCAATGTATATAATATGTGAATATTTTATACGCAATAAAGACCCATCCATCCATCGCAGTCAAATCAGTCTTTGGTTACAAATAGGCAAGCAATCCTGCTGACTAGCTTTACGGGTTAAAAAAAAATGTAAGTCTATAGTACTTTAAGTTACAGGTAGAATGATGGCTAAGTCTAAAGTGATTAGACATCCAAAATTAAAATGCAAAAACAAAAAAAAATTTGACAGTAGAAGTTACTTTAAAAAGACGTCTTGGTTAGTAAAATACATAAATACTCTATTATACCCCTTCCAACGTAAGTTTAGCTTTTTGACAGTTCACGTCCATGAAGTTTCGTAATATTTCTGCTTATTTTTCAAACAAATAATATTGTATTTCATGGACGTACCCATGTTTTTTTCAGTTACCATGGTTACTTAGTGATGGACACTCATAACGATTACCCCCATTATGAAACAAATTACAAATAATCGGTAGAAATAAATGCTATGAATAAACCGGAACTCTTCTTAATACGTTTATAAAATGTAATATGATATTTTAGATTAGCTATAACCCGCGAGTGTGTCACGATAAATTATGTATTTTAAATAATACCTAAGCTAACTATAACTTTATCATTTTAAGCTATAGGCTAATTCTCTTAACATAGATAAAGAAAGAAACAGTAATAAAATGATAATGTAAGTTGATGTAAGGATCCAAATGTGTAAAATAAAGTAATTTGAAAAATCACGAAATCGCTTACAATCGAATGGCATTACATTCGAGATACTGCTGAACGTCACTAACGTCAACCTGTCAAATGTCGTTAAATATAGTGGAAAGGGTATAGTTTTATTAAAAAAAAATAAGGACATTTAACTAATATATTCCATTTTCGTACAGATTGCAAAGATGGTCACATAATACGTAAAAGGACGTCTGTGGTGTAGCAAAGTTGGGCAATTACGTACGCTTCGAATTTGGAAGCTGTTCGCAAGCCACAGGTAACAACGCCCTATTTCGATCTTTGCCGTAATACACATAAGAGTAACCACATAGGTTTATTAAAATCGACACTGCAGATGAAATTGTGTGTTCCTGAATAAGTCTCATAATGTTGGAAATTACCAACATGATGAGATTTGATTAATCTATTGTGATATAAAACATTTATTTTTAATTATTGAGTGTATTTAAAAGCTTGTGTTGTTTTTCTACATGTCAATTCTCGTACCTTCCAATTGTTAAAAATTCAGTTAAGTAAACTTTTAGTTGTCAAATTGTCTTGTTTTTGGTATTGCAATTGTAATCCTATATAGTCGTGTTAAAGTTTTATTTAGAGTGTGACAATTTGACAACTAAAAGTTAACTTAACCAAATTTTTAACGATTTTAAGGTACGAGAATTGACATGCTGTTTAGTTAGTACTATTACTAAGTAAGTATATATGTCACAGCCAAAGTAATAAATATGAATATTATACATAATAACTAGCCGTTATGTATAATGGCTACTCAATTTAGATAAAGTGATAAATGTCGCAGAATTAATTACATTAGCCATTATAAATAATATCTTCAAAGACTCAGATAATGTAATAAAACAAGTAGGTAAAGATTACTAGATTATATTTATATGATACGGAGCGGTTGATTTATCTGTTTACTACTACTAACTACTAACTACTATTTATATAAGGATATATTTACTATAATATACGAAATCCTATATTACCTAATCGTCTTTACCTATAATACTTGTGTGTCATAAAATAGGGTAATATAATTGTTTAAATATCCTATATTTTCTTGCTATAAAGTAATATGTTCTAAAATAAAATATTAAGGCAAAAGTCAGAAACAGTTGGTTAGGTTAGGTTAGTATGGTGACAAAAGGACGCACGAGCCGAGCAAACGAAGCAAGCGTGCCGCGGCAGCGGCCGGCGAGTGCTAGAATATAGTAATACTCATAATAATTAAGGTAATAATTAGTTGGTTATACCGTATTTATTACTTGGACTAACTTTGATCAGCTATTATAAATAATATCTAGATGAAGTGATAAATTTATCACATTGTCAAGTCAATTTGGATATTATTTATAATGACCAGTCCTTATGTATAGTATCTATTTAATTACTTTGGCTGTAACATATACATTAATATTAAAATAAATAAACGGTTTGTATAAATAAACTACGTCGACACAAAATAGGCTATCACTTATTTTGTGTGATGTGCACAAATGTCAGACTAAGTATACCAATAACGCATAATGCATATCGAGTAGTGCATATTTTGCACTATTTTTTAGCGACTGATAGGTTGTATCACAGAAATGTGTATTCACCATTAAAACAAAGTACCTAACACTTAATTATCGTTAAAATTTAAATAAATGAGCTCACCAATTTAGTCCAAATCATCATCAGTTCAAGTGATTCGATGTGATTCAGTAAACGAATGATATAATTTTTAAAAGATAAGAGTATAATGAGGCACATAAACATTATTTAGGTGAGGGTTTGGTGCAAATGTACCTAGAGCATTTCAAGCGATAGTCGTTTCACGGGACATAAGAAGTCAACTGAGCGTGCACAATTGTACTATTGAGTTCGCTATCACATTGTTACATTATGAGCTTAATTATCAATTGTTACAGCTCTTTGCAATATTTGAACAAAGCCATTGAATAATAGGGGGAAAAGCAAGAATTTTTCGTTTTTTTTTTCCTTGTAATTTTATGTAAATTTGACTAAATGTAACCGCAGGGTAAAAAAAATATTCTAACATAGTTAAACACTTAATTTTGTATATTATTTTACTCTAAAATATGAGGGAAGTGAGATTTCACATCGTGCAACTCTTAAAAAGGTTTGATTAAACTAGACTGCGTCACAAAATCAACATTCTCACAAAACGAGGTCGGTATAAGGAGACAAAGTAAGTTTCTCAAAGTTTCCTTGGATCTTGAAAGTTCCTGATAATAAAAGAACATACGCTGCCTCAAATTACTATGGAAACTTGTATCTTTGGTAGTAAACAGTATGTTTTAAAACAATGAAATGGAATTCGTACCCTACATAAAAAGATCCTACGATATTTTGTTAGTACATAAAATGCACGGGTATGTAAGTAGATTTAGTTTTAACCGGTTTAACTAAAAGAAAGCCTACTAAGCAATAATACTCAATTAAATTGTGTTTGTTTTAAAGAAAAAAATCAATACAAAAAAAATCTTAGAATGATAATCATAATTTTGTCTATCTGTTAAGAATTATTGCATTATTGAGTGTATAAAGTAGTTAATCAGCAATATTTTATCATGAACAATATTGCTTAAACCACTTTCGCTACAAGGAACCTATAAATTGAAAGCAAATATGTATCAATAAACAAAACAATACATTGTTGTTCGTTTGTTAGAGTATCATGTGAATGAAATTCACTTCACCGAATGTTGATGCGGTTTTCCCCTTTGAAAGCCTTTGATTTGACCCGGTAACTGAGATACGTTTCGTCTCGATTGGTTGAGTTAAATCTGAAATACAGTTCCAATTCTGCATTGTATTTCATACAATACACAAGAGAGGTATGTTTTCTTTGCATTATTAAAGGATTTGTTTCTTTTAAAGATTAGATTTGGACAGTCAGCTTTATAATAGTACAATAAAAGTGAGTTAGCGTCTTTATTCGCATTCCATTAGATAAAAACGGTTCATTTTTAGATCAAACCTTCGCTTTTTTATCGGAGGCCTTTGTACGATATTATCAGCCATTCTATAATAGAAACTCTTTTTATAATGTTTTGCTATAAACATTTAGGACAGTGTTATTTATGTTACTCTTAAAAGTTGTTTTGTACTAAATTTTGCATATTAATATGTAAAATATACAGAAATTAAGAAAACAATGTATTTAAATCAAAACAAAAATAATATTCTAAATTGATTAGCCTATTAATAAAGTGCTATATTTTAAATGCTAAAAAGGGTAAACCACTGGAGAATTAAAGAAGCTGACATAGCACTTATGACCCCCCGAACCATAGCACTGATCCAAGAGCCGTGGATCAGGAACAACAAAATATGCGGCCTCAGTAACATCGGAGGTAAGTTAATCCAAAGTACACAAAACACAGAAAAGCCAAGAACATGTGCTTACATACCAAATAATATCCCGATCACAACACTAACACAATTCTGTTCCAGAGATCTGACAGCTGTCAGACTCCAGAATGCCGGAGAAATCCCTGACATAGTACTAGCTTCAGTGTACATGCCAGGGGACGACGAGAACTGCCCACCGAAAGAGATGAGCGACCTCGTGGAATACTGCGAGGGCGCCAAGCTGGATCTCATCATCTGCACTGACTCAAACGCGCATCACCAGCTTTGGGGTTGCAACACTTCAAACACCAGAGGAGAGGTATTATCCACTTATTTATTCTCAACTAACCTAAACATAGTAAACAGAGGATCTGAACCCACTTGGGTCACATCCAGGGGACAATCCATCATTGACCTAACGCTAGGCACAGATAATGCAGTAAAACTCATATCAAACTGGCGAGTATCCAACGAGCTCTCTTGTTCAGATCACAGGAGAATCCGTTTTACAATAACAATAAACACACTAACGCCCAGCCCAAAACGTAACCCGCGTCGGACAGATATACCTGGCTACAAGCGACTTCTCGCTTCCCTTATCGCCAGTAATCTACCACACGACACAATAACAGACCCATCACAAATAGAAAATACAGTGACAAAACTAACACAATACATCACAGAAGCATATCACAAATGCTGTAAACTTAAAGTTCCGCTTACCAAGTGTAAAAATAACCGATGGTGGAGTGCCGAACTCGAAAAACTCAGAGGAAAACTACGGAAACAATTCAACCGAGCCAAGAACTCAAGACTAATTGAGGACTGGGACCAGTACAAGGAAACCCAATACGAATTCAAAAAACAAATCAGACACGCCAGGAGGTCTGCCTGGCGAAAGTTCTGTGAATCAATAGAGTCAAACAATGAAGCTGCCCGAGTAAGGAAAATTCTTTCTAGCGATCAAGATCGCAGCCTCGGTGCGCTGAAAAAACCTGATAACACCTTCACACAAACAGATGACGAAATAAGCAAGGTCCTCCTTGAGACACACTTCCCAGACTGCAGCCTGGTAAAAGATAAGGTCTGGGCAGATGACACAAGAATGAACCCGACCAACAGCGACTGGAACGTGGCCCATGACATAGTGACAGCTGAACGCATAACGTGGGCAATCGAATCCTTCCAACCATACAAATCCGCGGGACTGGACGGCATTTTGCCAGCCCTTCTCCAGTGGGGTATAGATCCTCTAACCCCTTTGCTGGTCAAGGTCTACAGAGCCTGCATTGCACACAGATACATACCCCACGCCTGGCGTGAAGTAAAAGTTATCTTCATTCCTAAACCAGGAAAAACTGATTACACACAACCAAAGGCCTATAGACCTATAAGCCTAACGTCCTTCCTTTTAAAGACCCTAGAAAGACTCTGCGATAGACACATCAGAGACGGACCCCTACGCACAACACCTTTACACAAACAACAACACGCATACTCCATAGGGAAATCAACAGAATCAGCTTTACATAGCGTGATTTCCAAAATCGAATGCGCTGTACATCACAAAAACTCTGCACTAGCCGCCTTCATAGACATCGAGGGCGCTTTTGACAAAACAATGTTTCACAGTATTGACACAGCCCTCATGAGACATGGTATAGCCCCGACATTGTGCGGGTGGATAACCAATATGCTCAAGCAGAGGGCCATCCAGGTTACGGTGAATGACACAACGAGAGCAATCGTAGCGAAAGGATGCCCACAAGGGGGCGTTCTCTCGCCTCTCCTGTGGAACCTTGTCGTGAACAGCCTTTTACACCGCTTAAACGACAAAGGTTATTTCACCGTAGGATACGCCGACGATCTAACCATCATAATAAATGGCACACACGAAAACACACTGTGCATCCTAATGCGCCAAGCCTTGAAAATAGTAGAGGACTGGTGCAAAGAGCACAAACTAACAGTCAACCCCACTAAAACAGAACTAGTCCTTTTCACCAAAAAAAGGAAGCTAGCAAACCTGCAATTACCACGATTTTACGGATCTACTCTAAGCCTAACATCAGAAACCAAGTATCTGGGCGTCTACTTGGACAAACAACTGAACTGGGCTAAACATACAGATTACATTACCACAAAAGCCAGTATATCGCTGTGGCAATGCAAGCGATTGCTTGGGAAAAATTGGGGCATCAGCCCTAAGACCACTCACTGGCTATACACTACAGTTATCCGACCGATTATAACATACGGTTCCCTAGTCTGGTGGCCCAGAACAGACCAGGCTACCGGTCAAAAAGCACTAGAAAAAGTACAACGATATGCCTGCGTGGCCATCACAAGCAGCATGAGAACCGCACCCACAGCCGCACTACAAATTATGTTGGGGCTGCCACCCTTGCACCTAGTCGTGCAAGAGGAAGCAGCGCTAGCGACATTCAGACTCCAAAATGCGGAGACACTGGGGACAGACTCCCGAATTAAACACACACGGATACGTGAGCGAGGGATCAATTATCAACCCATGCTGACATCACCCAATGACAGGACTCTGAAGAAATTCAATTTCCATAAGCACTACACCATACAACACGTAGAGGAATCACAAGATTACTCAAGCCCAAAAGAGCTCAGAATATACACCGACGGCTCCAAGACAAACTCAGGCACTGGGGCAGGTGTATTCTCAAGCGAACTCAAGATAAATATATCCAAACCGCTAGGCAAATTCAACACCGTATTCCAAGCAGAATGCGTAGGGATTATCCTAGCAGCCTACACCATAGAGTCAAAAAGGATTTCAGACTCTCGAATCCGCATAATAACCGATAGCGCTTCGGTACTCAAAGCTCTGAATAAAACCCATGTCACTTCGAGACTAATATTGGAATGCCACAATGCGTTAGAGCGGATTGCGACTTCCAATGGGAACTCGGTGACTCTACAATGGATAAAGGGACATAGCGGATCACTGGGAAACGATGCGGCTGACGCTCTGGCTAGAAGGGGATCTGACATGACGGTCTTCGGACCAGAACCTATCACACCAATCCCCTTCAGCCAAATTCGCAGCTGGCTGCAAGAGTTTACCCGCAAACAAACACAAGAGCAATGGTCATCAGCCCCAGGCTGCAGGCAGTCGAAGGAGGCCATGCCTCTCCTAAACGACAAACTGACCAAACGCTTACTGCGTCTGGACAGAAACAGCCTGCGGCTGGTGACCGGAACCATCACAGGTCATTGCTCGCTAAACAAACACTTCCACACTATAGGCATAACAGATAGTCCCCTGTGCAGAGCATGCATGGAGGCAGAGGAAACGGTGTCACATGTGCTCCTTGAGTGCACAGGTGTCGCTGACACACGAAGAAACACACTAGGAACCCCGAAATCCATCACGGAATGCCTGAACAAAATCAGTAACCTCACACGCTTCTGGAGGGAGGTGGGCTGGCTGGAATGACGAGCACCCCTCACGTACAATGGTCCACTTCAGGGACTAAGTGCGGAAACCAACCCCCCAATAACTTAGACTTAGCACTTATGATTGGCCGTTTAAAGTGGCAATGCGCACATGGTAAATAATTAAAATATATTTTTTCTAAGAATCAATTTACTAACAACATAGTTCATGTATATTCATTCAAATTCTATCTAGTATTCTCTCTCCGTGTGGTGAAGGAGTAAGAATACAATCTGTCACCACCCCATTTCATACCATAGATGTAGTAAAAACCGACTAAGGGACTATCCGTGAATATTATCTTTACGAAATAAAAAGAAGGAAAACTTGAAATTAAACCCTATACCAATCCGTCTGGCCTGCGTGGCCCACTATCCTTCCGTCATGAGAGGAGGCCCGTCCCTGCAGTAGGACATTAATGGGCTGTTATGATGATAGTTCATGTAGGTATACACTTCAACTATCAAACAAAATTTGATTTTAATGTAATTAATCACCCTGGTTTATGAATTGATTAAATTACTCTGTACACACAGTACATGTACATAGTTAACTAATTAATAATTTATAAAGAAAACATTTAGTAGGTTTATAATATACTTTTTTAAAAAGCGAAGGTTTAATAACGAAGGTTAATTGTAATAACTTAATTATAAAATCGTAAGAAGATGAAAAATACGATGTTTACCTTAAAGGCTCCGCTTATGAAAGCTAATTAGCAATAAGTTTTACATTTAAAAACATATAGCTCAAATTTGTACTTAATTGCCTTTACATTAAGTACTAAAACCGTTTTTATTAAAGAATTCTTTCCTTAAAACAGCAAAAATCGCTTTATTGAGCATTCACCATTACAGTTGGTTTGTAAATTGCCGACGTATCATACTACCGGGCTTGATTGGACCGTGAACGCTAACAGTACCGAATGCGTTATTTGGATATGCATTCACAGAACACTCATTCAAGTTATTGATTCAGTTTAACCCGTATTATTATAGTTTACGAATAAAGAATTTAAAGGAAAATGCATAGTATTAATATAAAAGCTTTATTATAATAGGATAGTGAATGTTCTAAAATTGGCGTATAAATCTACTAATACTATAAAATCTTCTTAAAAAATTTCCATCTGGCCAGCGAGTCAGGTAGATCAAGTATCGTTCCATTATAAGACGATATCCATCCTTGCAGTGTGGCATTGTTAAAAATGTTTCCAATAAGCAGAGAGCTTGAGTGCTGCTCTACATACTTCCACTGAAAAATACATCAAATATGAAAAAAAAGATGTATGATTAAATGAAAAAACTTTTGATAAATTTTATGATAAAGCTGAGGAATTCGATTAAGTCCGATTAAGGGGTAGTCGAAAACTTCAATTCTACTAAAGAAAAATCCGTTTTATGGAGACGACATTATGAAGATGGAGGTTGAAAAGAGTAAATGGTCCGAAATAATCCGAACTCTTAGTGCTCTTGAAAACAAATTTATTGCTTCTCGATACTCATACAGACAATCTTTATTGACACCTATAATAATAACACACAGAAATATACATCAATATTTTATCTTTAACCGTGGCATTGCATTTACTTTTGGATATTGAAATTGAGTGAGTTATAAAGCAAATAAAACCCTCACATTTTAAATGGTTTATACGTATAATTTTAGTATATTTTTGGATTTAGAACGAGGAATAAAAAGACGTTCATACAAAACAAGTTATTGGATCCCTATTTCCTATAGGTAAGCAAATCTATTCTAAAAGAAGTTCACTTTTAGAGATAAGCCTCAATAAAACATTTCTAGTTAGAATATCTTGAAGTAAAATAAAGTAACTGAAGTTACATACATACAGTTCAAATTTCAAAATTCACTTTTCAAAATGCTTTATTTCATAATATTTACCAGAAATTGTTTGAAATCGTCGTTTACAATTTACTTGAAATTGAAGCTACAGTTAAAATTATAGATCGACACAGACTAACGCCACAGGACTAAAAAAACCGCGTTGTATAATATGTCCAATGTAAATTAGAGGAGAAAAATAAGTTATGATTTAGTTAACTCAATATAGAAAGATTGTAGAGATGCAATTTATGCAAATTCCTATCAATTGTACTCCTTACTTATGAATATCTGATGAAAATTAAAATTATGATTAGATTTTTCACTATGAATGTACACACAACTGTACAGTATTTGTACAACAAGCACAATTATTATACAGAGTAACTTAAAAATGCTGTTCACATGGTTCAGACACGTAGCCCTCGATGCAGAATATGAAAACAGAAAGTAGTTAAACCTGGTTTACGTCCTCCCAGAAACTAAGAAAAAAAAACATGGCATGATGAAATTCGTGGTGTTGTTAAAACTTGCACGTAAAACTGTACTGGTTTTTGGCAAATTCGTTAGCAGGTTACCGTATAACATAGATTCTAGTGAACAACATTTCTGCTGGAATGTTAATTGGTTTTTGTATACATATTATTATTTTTAGTACTAATATTACTCATATTTTCTTTAAGAACTTAAAAATGTAAACTATCACAACAAACTGTACAAGGACGAAAAGAGACTAGTTTCCACAACACGGGGTATCCCAGTGTGGGTTCTAGGGTACTATTATTTTGTATACTGTTGTGTTCAATAAAGATTTTTTAAATTTTTTTTCAATATTACAGGCATATGTTTTTAATCCCAATTCGATAGTTTTGATAAATGACCGCTAAAAACTTCATTCCTTGTCTATCCATTCACTTTGCCAATGATCTCATAGTTACTTTTAAATTCCAGTCCTTAAGTTTCCTTCTCAGTCGAGTTGGCAACATTCTGTTTCTTAGCCCCTCACTACAGAAATAATAATGATATTTTAGACTCGTAAATAAGAATAGCATATTTTTGTTCTTCATTTTGTATCTGTAAAAGATACAGATACCTTTGTATTTTTTTCGCACATATTTGGCCATAATGGGTACACTAACGAAAATGAAAATATTTATTGAATTCCGTCCTGCAAATAATAAAAAACAAACAAATTTTAGGTTTATTACGTAACAATACTTCATTCGTAATTTTATTTTTAATCACTAGGTACATTTTGTATATTAGTAGCGATCAATTATATTATTATATCATTTTAGTTTTAAATATTTTGAAATAGCAAATGCATTGAACAAAACAATCACCGTATACTTTATTTTACTTTTTCCTATGTTGACGATAAGGAAAGAAAATATTGAATGCGATCAAACCGTTCCAGATAAAGGTAATGAGGTTTTCTCAGGAGCCTATACTTTTTTGTATCGAATTGACGACGCACTCCGCAATAGTTATAAAAAATTCATGTCTTTCTCTTTATTTTAGTAGTTTCCTCCTTCGTATCAATTGGTTACTATCTACGCAGTCATTACACGGGTACTTCTGTGGGATTCTCGTAACGATTATATTTATTTTTAGTTTACCATTATTCGCATTATTTGGGGTTCCTTTTTTTCTAAATATCTTCGAAATTGTTTCAGGTACATGATGCGGTCTTGACCCACTTTTGTTCAAACCTCGTAAAATAAAATGTAGCTTGAGGAAGTTGCCTTAAACCGCTTAAGGCCACGAATAAATTTCTTACAAAATCATTTGGGAACACATTTATTTTTGAAAAAGGGAAACGTACACAGAGACGAACTATGTACCACTTTAAAAAAAATGTTTTATTCAATAGAAGAGAGTTAGGCGGTGGCAAACGTTTCATTATTCTAATGTCTGTGGTGGGCGGTGTCTAGATAGGCCAGGTGTTGCGAAGTAAATGTAAATATTTTATTGTGGAGGCACAAACAGCGCCTGAGAGATCAATAAAATTTGTTTGTTTTGTAAAATGCTCTCCGTTGTCTGCTTTATAGATTGTGAACATGAATTATTCAAATAAACGAATGGAAGAGTACCAGCCAGTCCATTTGTTTTAATGTTTGGACTGATAGCACGTACAACTTTCAGGCCTTTTTTCGTATATGACGCGTTGAGCTTAACACGTATTGATTCATCATCCTTTTACCGCATGGAAAGGTTTACGATTCAAAATAGAACTAAACCTAGATATTTTTTCATGCTTCCTTTACATATCATACTAAAATTCTCCAAGTCTTTACTGCCCACCATAAAATCATGCCGGCAATTAAAATCATATTCATGTTGGTATAAATAACATGGTGATGAAATAAGTATTCATGTTTAAGGCATGTCATCATCATAACGGCCCATTAATGTCCCACTGCACCCACTGCAGGGACAGGCCTCCTCCAGTGACGGAGGGATACTTGGCCAACTAATACCACGCTGGCCAAATGGATTGGTATAGGGTTTAATTTCAAGTTTTCGTTCTTTTCATTACGTAATGATAATATTTATGGATAGTCCCTTAGTCGGTCTTTACGACACCCATGGGGTTAAGGCATGTATTCACTCTATATAAAAACAAAATTGTATATAAAGACATGAAAACAAAAACATTGCTAAATAACATTTCTTGAGATGATAGGCCTTTAATCGAACTGTTATGGTTAATCGGGGTACATGGAACGGATTACAAGCAACTTACAAGCGTGCTTAGATACGTCGAACAAACATTACCGCTCGTGAGCTCGAAAACTCAATTACCGACGATCTTACATACCTATACGTAGGGCTGACATGAATATCTTAAGGGGTTTGTTATATTCGATATTATAATGTTAGTTTTGTAAATCAAAATAATAACATTAATTAAAAGAGTTTAATAAATCAATAATTATTCACGGACATCTCTACACAGCGCCATCTGTTCCCAAAGTAAGCTAGGCTTGTGTTATGGATAACAGTACAACAGATATTATATTTTTTTGTAAATACATACATATTAAACATAAAAATACTCAGACCATTGCAAATAATCATGTTCACACACAAATATTTGCATTGAGCGGGAATCGAACCCGAGACCTCTGCGTAGCAGTCATGTTATACAACCACTACGCCACTGAGGTCGTCATTCGTCAAGTTTGCAATCAAATATGGGAAAAGTAGCAGATGGGAAAAGTATTGTATTTTAAGGAAAACTTTACCTAACTTAACTTATACCAATACTTTATTAGTAGACCAAGCTGGCTTCTTTAGGCCAGCATTTTATTAGTATATCGTCGCTGCGCTTTCAATAATCGCTATGTGATTTTTACACACTTTACAGGAGACGCAAAAAACTGATTTGCTCAGTAAATACCCGGTGTATTCAAATTATTTATTTTTTCTATAATGCATATAACAAACTTTGCTAATTGTAGACTAATTTAGGATAGATAACATTATTAATAATGCCAAAATCAAATATAATAGGCAAATTTGATACATAGCGTTAATTGTTTATGTCGTAAATACTCGCTATGTGCACTTAGAACACATAACTACTATAAAGTTCTATGGAATTTTAAAGAAACTGACTATACGGTGACATAGCTATATTGTCAAAAGAAATTTTTAAAACAAACTAAAATAAAATAAATATATTTTTTATTCGAAATGATATTTTACTTTATCAAATCAATTATAATCAAATCAAACAATAAAAAAAAGTCGCTATGTGCAGTAAAACACATGTCAGGCGCAATTTTTGATTGCACTTTAGTAAATTTTTTTTAGCTAAGTGAATTATAGCACTTAGCGTTTTATGTACTACTACTTTTTATGGAACTTTCTGTGTTTGAATGTCACATAGCGACATTCCGTAACTCGTAACTCTTTAAATATTGCATCAATCACATAGCGGTTTTTACAGTATGTGCGTATTGAAACAACAATTATAACTGCATAAAAAAAAAAAAAAACAAAAAAAACACATAGCGACTTTTGCACGCGCAGCGACGATATCAAGATTCCCATCGTTACTGAAGGCTTCGTCTCGGCACTGTATCTCTATTGGTCTAATGTTATGTTGTAAACAAAGGCAATAACAAAATATATCTTGAGCGTAAACATAAGCTGCAACCTAATATTGAACAAAAGGTTCCAGGAATAATTAACGAATCAAACGTTCGCTTAAACAAACATGAATGCATTATTAATATATTATCTGTAACGATTACTCCATCAAATACCAGAGCTATTGTGTTGAATCAAATATTATAAATTATTAATTTAGGTCACATACTAACATTTATGAATGTTAAGGGTCGGACGAGTTCGCAAATAGTAAACGAAACATCTTAAATGTTATTCACATATCTATTTAGACTGAACCCGCATTTGACGTCGACGTTCTTTGGGCGTGTGAGCGACGCTCACGTCGCGTTGACGCCGCGAGTGCCTTTAAGGTCCAACCACACCAAACAGCCTGCATCGGCCCGCATCGAAATGAATTTTACAATTTTTAAACGAAATTAAATCTTGTATACAGTGTTTAAAATTTATATTACCAAGTCAAGGGTAAACACAGCCGGTGACATGCCGCGACACGCGCTCGGCTCCGTCCGCGTGCATAGCCCATTAATATCCCACTGCAGGAACCCTACTAATACCACGCTGGCCAGACGGATTGGTATAGGGTTAAATTTCAAGTTTTCCTTCTTTTTATTTCGTAAAGGTAATATTCACGGATAGTCGGTTTTTACGACATCCATGGAATGAGATGGGATGGTGACATATTGTATTCTTACTCCGTCACCACACGTGCTGTACTATAGCGTCTATATAATCATATACTATACCTAACTGTGGTTTTGTAAGATGTAAGATAGGTATTAATAGCCAGGTATAGTTTCAAGTATATTGCGCAAGAAACTCATGCGAATGATTCTGTTAATTACAAATAGATAATTGATTAGACAAACTATGTTAATTGAGCAAATTAGTTCTACTTTTAGTTAATTTATTACACTTCGCTGAAATTAGCTAAGAATAGAAATTAACACATGCAATAAGAAAATACTTTCTTAAGAACTAATTGAATTAAATGTTTTTATATGCCTGCCTGGTATTATTGTATTTAGTAAAAAGCAACTTATGTTCAAAATCAAAAAACTTAAATATTAAAAAAATAACTTCTGAAAAATCGTCAACCCCTTTTCTTAATTTTATAACATTAAAAATTATTATCATCATTATTCGATTTTAAAGGTCACTAGACAAATAAATAAATAGTAAATAAATATGCTTTTCTTTAGCCTATTTCGACGCAAACCTAATACCTCCATGTACTAAACTTTATATTATACTAGCTACGAAGCATAATAAGCTATCCGTGTGATGACGGAATAAGAATACAATGTCACCATCCCTTCTCACCCCATGGGTGTCGTAGAGACCGGCTAAGGGACTATCTGTGACTATTGCCTTTACATAGAAAGAAGGAAAACTTGAAATGAAACCCTATACACGTCCGTCTGGCCAGCGCGTGGTATTAGTAGACCAAGTATCCCTCCGTCACGGGAGGAGGCCTGTCCCTGCAGTGGGACATTAATGGGCTTTTATGATGAAACATGAGCTAGTCACTACAAATCGCTTTACCAATAAGTTAATTAACTACAACTTTCTAGTACAAAGCCTAACAACAAAACCACACTGGACAATAAACGCAAAGCAAATATGATTCTTTAGTAAAATTAATTTCGCTGTAGCACTGTAATATTCAGTAGAAATTAAAACCACAGAGCTGACCACGTGACCCCGTTACACTAAATAGGTTAGTCAGTTCCCGAATATCTATGGACCAATTCGTATTTCTGTTTATGGAAATATTTAGTAAGCTGCTAGAGCGGATTAGGTGCACTCTCTGTTTTAATGTAAACAGTTTGAATTAACAGCAAACAAGTTTAGAACTGAAGCTTGTAATAAAGCGCAATATAAATGTGATTACTGTACTTGGAATACAAAATTATTTAGTTTAAATAATGAGAGGTGTATTTGACATGCTAAGTTTACCGGTAATTTGAATACAAAATTGTTTTAAGTGATAAGTATTTGAAATACAACGTTAACTTTCGTCGTGACATTCTTGAGGCATATACTATTTTTTAAATACCACACGTAGGTACTAAGGTAATTTATAGAATGTGAACATACTTCCTCTATTTTAAGCCAGTGCAAGTAATTCTCCGCGTGATGACGGAGTAAGAATACAATATGTCACCACCCCATCTCATCCCATGGCTGTCGTAGGAACCGATTAAGGGACTATCCGTGAATATTTTATCTTTACGAAGTAAAAAGAAGGAAAACTTGAAATGCAACCCTATACGAATCCGTCTGGCCAGCGTAGTATTAGTAGGCCAAATATCCCTTCGTCACGGGAGGAGGCCCGTCCCTGCAGTAGGACATTAATGGGCTGTTATGATGAACATACTTCCTCCATTTTAATTCAGTGCAATATTTAATACTTTAATCAAAAATCAAAGTATCCCTCTAAAGTACTAAACAGTCCATAAGACAAACAAGATAATATTGAACTTCGTACTAAACCAGTTCGTTTAATTCTATTAAGTTTGTTTAAAAAACATTACAGTTTCATTTGCAGTACTCTAAAAATAAACGCGCTGGTAGATTTTCTTAAAATTTCACTTTTGGCTAGCCAGTCCAGGCGGTCTGCGAGGATGACGTTGCATTATGCATTTTGCTAACGAACGCGTGCACGAGAGCCGCGTACGGTAAAATTTGAATAGAAAATGTTAAACTGAGCAAAACTTTTCATGCTTTTACTTAGAGAGGCTGCTAAAAGAAACAAGAGTGGCGGCTAAGTTGAATGGCGGCCATTACCGTTATCAGCTCGGCGGCACTCTTACCAAATTATTTTACGTCTATAATACTTTCAATTTTATACAGTTTCTGTTTAAGAACGTTTTTGCTTAAATTTGTACGTTCACGCTAACGTTGTACTTAAATCGAGGTTCTATTTTGCCCATTTGCACCGATTTCGTAAAGCTGCGTTCACATTGACAGATTTAGATGAATGTACACTTCAGTGTAAGTACATCCTTAGATAATATTAATACTTTACTACATAAGAGTGTATAAATCCTAATCAACATTCATGCCGGCCTCGGCAAGAGATAGATAGAGATGCTGATGAGACCATAGTTTATATTTCATCCTATTACCGTAGCACCTATTTATCTTGTTTTACTTCGGGGATCGTTATAAGCATAATTGTGACGATAAATGTAGCGCAAGCGGCTGCCGTGCACAAGGTTGTGGGTTCGATCCTCACGCAGGACAATAATTTGTGAAATCTACAAATTATTGTCTCGAGAGGTTCTTTGTGTCCGTTAATTGATGTTTGTAAAAAGTCCCCGCGACACAGGACATGATCCCTAGTGCGGGAGTCGTCTTTTTAAATATATAATTAAGACTAGCTGCTGAAGTCTTGCTTTATGTCAACTAGGATGACATGGTAGGGTAGACGATAGTTAATATTAAGATCATCACATCAAAATAACTAAAGAATACTTGACACTAAACTCGATCTCCATCACTGACGTAACCATTGAGCATAGTTTATGATACAATACTCCTTCCAAAACGACAAGGAACAAGGTAGCCATTTATTTTCAAAACAAAATTCTAAAACTAATCTTGTTTCGACAAAGACTGATGTATTTTTAGATATTACTAATTACAGCGTTCATCTCGGGAATTGATCTCATGACCTTAAAATCGTTAACGATCCCTAGGCGCATTTGTTACCAGCTACGGCTACTAGCACAGGCCAATGAGGCGGTAAACTTTGCTTATTAATTCTAGAGCTACACCATAACTTTAAACAAACTATCTTTACCGTTGCTATCGATATCGGATACGTAATTTGATGTTTGAACAAAGCAACGTTTAAATAAGATAATCGCTTTGTTTTGAAACTTACAGCAGCTGTGAGGTTTAAGTCTGCAATTAGTTAGGTAAACATCACTTAACATAATTGCTTCAACTCGGGAAAACCAATTAAAAAAATAAATATGACTTACATCAACGCACATTACCCATATAGCACAAAATAACCTATTGAGCAGAAAACGAAATTCAGATGATACTGAACTTCAAAACGTATTGAAGTGTGTGGAATGAGCAACCGTTTAAAGATGGTTCTGCGTGCAGTAGTAAGTCATTTATCCTAACTGTTGCATGGACTATCTCTAAATTTGTTAGAAACAAATTTAGAGAAAGTCCATGCAACAGTTAGAGGTGTAGCTCTTCAAGCATTGCTGCTATTATACACAAAAGAAGTAAAAGTGAGCTCTATGCTTTTAAGCTGTCCTACATAAGCATTGGACGAATCGCAAGTATTATTTAAGTATTTAGAAATAATATGTCCAAGTATCCCTCCGTCATGGTGAGGCCCATCCCTGCAGTGGGACATTAATGGGCTGTTATGATGATGATGAGAAATAAAATATGTGAATGCGCAGCGTTGCTTTGAAATGCCTAATTGAACATTGTAAGAAAAAAAGGCTTACAAAAAATGGCATTACGGTTCAGCTTCGTACGAGACTTTTGATAGATTCTACCGTAAAATCAAAGGTGTGCGAACTGAGTCTTTTAAGTCTTAATTAAGTTTCTAGCTTACCTAAAAATGTGAGTCTATTTGAAATGTGATATTTTTCTTGATGATTTTATAAAATAGATGTTCTCTTAAATTAGTACTTCTTGTATTTTCTGATATTTTAAATAAATACTTACTTATTGGAATCATTAAACATCTTTTTTGTAATTGACGTCTGATGAATTACAGGTTCATAGCACAGGATGATTCATTAAATCAGAGTCTTATATAAGCTCTACTGATCAACGATCCTATACCTTTGCCTCTCTTCGACGGTATCCTATGACGTATTACTCGGCAGTAACTCGAAACGACAGCGTAATT
Organism: Schrankia costaestrigalis; assembly: GCA_905475405.1. Lineage (NCBI taxonomy): Eukaryota > Metazoa > Arthropoda > Insecta > Lepidoptera > Erebidae > Schrankia > Schrankia costaestrigalis. Next base: position 7,752,445 of record FR997830.1, read on the forward strand.
ACACCAGAGACCGGGTAAATCTTAGTTCCTTGAAGAATAGATATCTCTAACGGTCAAGACGATGAGCAAATAATAAATGAAAGTGATGTATTGAGCTTTCGTGAAGATAGGCACTTCGAAGGATCCGATTACCGAACTTGGTAGACGTATAATATATTAAATTACTAGTTTTAAATGACGTATACTTTAAAAAGAATTCAAGAGAGAATATTAAGACCGTGAACTCTTTGGACTTTGACTAAGTGTCCTTATCTTTTGAGCTAACAAATTTTATGTGACTTTATTTTAATTATACTTTATTAGATTTCTCTAGAGTGTCTCAGTGTTTTAAGTTGATTTAAATTATAATTATTACTATCTTACACTTTTTAATTAGGAGCTACCTACTTTAATAGTAGTTAAAGTTAAAGCAAACAGTAATAAACAACTTGCAACTTGACAGTTTCTCTTGTTTAGTTTCTCTGTCATTACCAGGAGATGGTGTTACTAAGATTAGTTGCATGCAGATGCATGAAACATTTTGACACCCCATTTTACAGCTGTTCTCTATAACAATGTTGCATAAAAAAATGAACTGTAATATTTATTATTATATAACATACCTACTTATACAGGCCAATAAAAGACTTTACATGTAACGCTTTTTTATTTCGTTTGTATATACTTATATTTTGAGTCATGTAATACGATCAAATAGTGCAACTACAGTCGAAACCAGATTTAATTACATGCTGCAAAACATTTTTGACTTGTCCTGTCCATGAATCCAGAACCTCGACCTTTAGCCCGATCCAGGGATATACTGTAACTACTTCATCTCCTAACATAGCCGTCAATCTATATTTAACGACATTATCAATCAATCAATCAACTAGCCTATTGCAGTTCACTGCTGGACAAAGGCCTCTCCCAACACGCGCCACAGAACTCGGTCCAAAACGACATTAATTACATAACAAAATGTCAATATGAAGTACTCTTATTCTCAATATTACTTATTACGTCCGTTAGAAATGCGATGACAGAGTACTAAAACGAAGAAATAAGTAAAATTAAATTTCTCTTTCAAAGTGAACATCTAAAGATAAGTGGGTAATATCGGTTTCAGCGTCACCGTTGCCTTTGACTATTGACGCTTCGTAATGGAGTTATAATAACAATATAACATTTCTGAATAATTCAAGATAAAATATGTATATTTTGACATCAATTTATTTTTGAACAAGTTAAATATTAAAACGTATATTGCTAATAAAAGAGTGTATTTCGTGTTTATTTTCGACGCCTTTTTTTATATCCGACCATGACAATTTTCTTTCTTGAAAAATAAGCTGCTTTTAAACATATTCCTGGTGACAGGCATTTCTTAAACATGCGTTTAATATTTTGTTAAAAACATTATGTTTATTTACAATTTTATATCTACCAAATGCATATAATATCTTCTAGATTTTATGTAAATTTTATAAAATCTTTTTGTTTCTGTTAATTATATTGTAATAACCCATTAAAAGAAGTGTATACTGGGTATAACCTGTACGATGCATAAAAATACAGTTGAATTTGAACGTCGCTAACGCCAAATTTGTAGATGACATGCAAAATTTACGTCCTCTAAGGTATAGGCTCAGGTAGTCGATAAGGGAATCCACTATCGCCGTAAGCGCTACCATAACGCTTGTGATGCGAAAGATTACTTTGGAAGTTTAGATACAAAAAGTAGCAATAATTTACCCTAGAAGAAACAGATAAGTAATAAAAAAAGTCATCATCATCACAACAGCACATTAATGTCCCACTGCAGGGACGGGCCTCTTTCAGTGACGGAAGGATACTTGGCCTTCTAATACCACGCTCCTCAAACGGATTGGTATAGGGTTTAATTTCAAGTTTTCCTTCTTTTTATTACGTGAAGATAATATTAACGGATAGTCCCTTAGTCGGTTTTTACGACACCCATGGAATGAGATGGGGTTGTGTCATATTGTATAAGAATACAATATGACACAACCCTGCGTGCGCGGCGTGGTGTCAGAGTAAGAACTCTGACACTACCACGCGGCACCACCACGCGGAGAATAAGATAATAAAAGTAACTAACAAAAAAGTACCTTAATTTTCTAAGGTCATCACGAAACTCACAAAATTGTTTTCAAGTTTTATACCTGTATAAATATTTAAAGGAGAGAAATTAACTCATCTACTTCAATATTATCAGAAGTATCATTTTATCGAGGTCACCCTATTTTCTTCAAGAAGGTTTACCTGTTCGAAAGGATACTTCAAACGGTTCGTCTCAATATTTTTTCTTGCGACAAAATATTCGCCCACCAATTTCGTAGATAACCCTACGACTTATGTGACCAACGTGTTATAAAATATCTTCCTTTTTCGGCCTTTATTTAACCGAACCATTTTCTATTGCAATATTACGAAAAAAATATAAAACATAAAATATTTTAAATATTAATTTTCTACTATTGATGGAGTGAGAATTTCACCATCCCATCTCATATTAAACTAATAGAGCAAAAATTTGGATAATAGGTATTAGTTATATCTATTAAATAGGTTTAGTTTTATCTACCTTAAATTCGCTGTCTATAGTAGAATATAATAGTAGTAGTGGGGACTCTATAAACCTCTAAATAACATAAATAAATATATACAGTTGTAATTAGATCGATTAACTTTCCTTTCACAATGAGAGTACATGCTTTTCTGTACTCTAAAGTGCAGTAAAAATGGTATTACAATCAAAAACAAAAAATAAATTTAGCTTTCAAATGTTTACTGGTAAAAAAAAATTGATCTTTATCGTAGCAAAATATTAATATATTTTGATGTTAAAGCAGACATTAGCCAAATAGATACAATAGGTAATCTAAGTGTTAATTAAAACTGCATCCATAATAATTGGTTTCTGTTTTGTAATGAACTACGTAATCAATTCGGCAATAAACGTACTAATGTAGTGGTGTGTATGCTAACCCTTTGTTTTGACAACAAAAGTGTATGTCGCCCAACCCGCGGCCGCCGACGCTCCCTAAAATTATTTACCTTTCATTCCGTTCACTAAATGAGTAGGTTTATTGGATTAAGTCCAGAAAGCTTTGCCCTTAATTGGGGCTTTCCTACAAATAACTTTTCTGTTTTCTCAAACTCGGACAGCTCTTAAATAATGCTCTTAATTAAATTTGTGCACAAAACGAAATAGACTTCTATTATTACTTATAAGTAGTTTTTGTGAACTTTGAACGATTGTTCTTTCAACTTATGATTAAGTAATTAGTAACTTAGCTCGTTTCGATTATTAAGTTAAACACTGCTGCCAGTAACTCTTTTTAATATTTTTCAATAATCACTTTAAAAAGATTTTACCAAACTGCTCAAACCAATTCTCATTGATAAATGAAGTAGTTTAATTCTGAAGTAAAATCGTTTACTCCAATTGGAATCAACAGCAAATTATTCAATTGTCTGTGGAATAGGTTACATCCTTCTTCTAATAATGAGTGACATGCGTCGTGAACTATACGCTCAGTAGAATAATTACTAAACCTCTACAGACGTTGCGGCGTCTGATGTGGTTGAACGCAACGTGTAGAAATTACCTTTAAAGTGCCAGTTAAGGTAATAATTGTTATTGTATTGATCTCATTAAATAATAATAGAGATACGACATTTTACTTAATTCTATGTACAAATAATTACAATGCGAAGTACTACGAACGAGTAATATAATTATTAGTCTCATAATTGAATATAACGAGTGTGTTGGCTATTAGGGCTCTTGCAAAAAGCTTTTAGTGCGTACAAAACTATTCCCTTATTTATTAACCTTCTACTTTGTTCACAAAATAAATTTTATTGAGTTAACCCACTAAAAGCTTAGGACCAATTTAATCATTTGGTCGAAATTAGATTTGTTATTGGTGAAACATAATAAGTAGTCTCTTTTATTTTACCACGAGGACGTTCAAGGTTAAAAAAATATATTGAGAATAATTAAATTAAAGTATTTCTTTACGTACATATTTTTCTTAACCTGGCCCTAATAACTGTTTACCCTGTTTATCGAAAGTAGTATTTGATGGTGTAATTCATATTCATCGCAAATGTTAATAAGAAGCTGTTAAATTAGCAATCAAAACGCTATTTAATAAAGTAAATACCCTGACTACAACGTCGAACCTTGATAGTGGTATATACTCCTACCTACATGGTGTAGTGAAGTACGAGTATAAGGTCGAAAATGATAATTAAAAATTTATCGCACCTACAATGTAACTATTGCATTCTTTGCGTTGAATTTTCTTTCTGAAATAAATTAATTATTTAGATTCATATGGTTTTGTTTAAATTTCATTAAACAAGCGTAAATAAGATTAGAAAACACTATTCACATGTTTATATTAAAATGAAAAAAATACGAAGACAATATAACAATAGCATAGAGAGAATAAAATGAAGATTGACATTTTCATATTAATGTCTACTGTCAAAAAAGATAAAATGTAACATTTTAATCTCACAATATTTTGTAGGTAGAGTTGTCCGCCCACGGTTCACTGTGAGACTAATAAAGATTCACATTTACGTTGAAGGACAATTTACTGCAAATTTTTCGGGCGATACAATATTTTAATAATAAATAATATCAAATAGGTATATACGAGTCTTTGTCATCATCTGACATTTAGATACAAAGAATTTTCTAATTAAAAACCCGAGTCTAAAAGTGGACATACGATACTTAGGCAATCTTGCTTTTATAGGTATTTCACAGAAATTGTATTTTATTTTAGATACAAACTTAAGCAACTTTGATAAAAATTTTATGGTAGGTACAGTATATTTACAATAATATAACTAGATTTTGCCCGTGGCTTCGCACGCGTTAAATTCGGAGTAGCGCTGCTCTCCTTTCCTGGACACAGAAGAAAAAAAAAGTAACCAATATTACTCTGCATCCTTTCAACTATATCTACTTAAAAAATCATGTCAATTCGTAGCTCCGCTTTGCTATGAAAAAAAGACATACAGACAGACACACTTTCCCATTTATAGTATTAGTATAGATACTTGGAAGGTACCATACGATAAAATTGTTTTATTTATTTTGGTTTATTGTTGATTGAGTTCCAAGGTAACAAACAATAAAAAATACAACAAATATAAATGGCCTCTTCTTTTAATACCCAGTTCTGAATTCAAACTTTTGTAAAGTCGAGCAACAAACATGAGTTTCCGATGACAATACTAGAAAATTCAGTGATGATCGAAAATAGGCTCTAACGGATTTAAAGAAAATATACAGTATTCAGAAATCAAATCAAACACAATAGTGCATAAAGCAAAATATTAGTCCACCTTTTTTCGATCCATCTCTAAGCTAATAATATTAATCATTTATGAAAAACTGTGTGTGAAGAAGAAAACATACATTTCTAACTTTTTACTTCAACATTTTAACACGTAGCATTTTCATAAAACGAGATAAACTCGCGTTTAACAAAGTTTTACGCTATATTTTTAAACGTTTAAAGGTAAATATTAAGGTAACGTTTTATGACTACAGTAATATTATTTGGAAGTATTTTGCTTTTTACTTTTGCAAAAACCGGTATACTATTACTAAAAAAGCTATTGAATTTTGTTCGTCTTTTATATTAAATAATATTTTTAAACAACATGACAAAATTACTGAATCGAACTTGATGAAAAGCACAAATACGGTATAGTAAATAAAACAACTGAGTTATAAAATGGCTTTACTTCGTGGATATTATTTTGCCACCACTTGACCACACATGAAAGCTGAATGTACACCTTATCCCTTATTTTATCTTCTGCTCCTCCTTTTCGGGGACCAGGATGCACTTCGATCCCATCGGATCTTTTGTACTGGGGTTTATCCCTGAATACAATAGAATAAAACATGCTCCGTAATTCGTTTCATATTCGTCAAAAACTTAGTGAGGTCTCCGGTAATCAAAAGGTTCAATAAATTTCAGACTGTACAACGATTAAATTTCAATCTTTCACCGACTTTAATAAGCAATTATAAAGCAATGGAAATGAAACAAGAAAAAAAAATGTGAATGTGGGAAATACCTTGTGCAACAAACTGTAGTAATTGAGTGCGCTGTGCCCGGATGTTTGTGTAGCTTGGTAGAAGTTTTTATCAGCCTCGATTGCCGCTCTAGTGTCGCGCTAACTGCACCCTATGGTCATACTATAAAAACACGTAATCATCTGACTACTCCAAAAAGAGATAGAAGGTCTTTGCGGCTTATATTGCGCTAATACAGATCTGGCTTCATTGAATAACTTTAATAAGATTTCACAAAGTACCTACTTAAGAAATGTACTTTTATTTTTCTCCTCCTCCAAGTTTTGTTACAAAAGTGTAGACTTTTAGAAAATTATCAGCATTGAATTGAATATAAAATGTATGTTTAAAATATGAAATACAATGGTTTTAAGCAAATTAAATGTATTTGTGCGTAGGTACATTTTATTTGGTTTAAACGATAACCATCATTTTATGTTTTTTTTCTAAATTATCTAATCATTCACATTCATTTCACATTTCACCTGCTATGGCGTATATTACAGAACCGTAGTTTTCTTTTCATGAGTTTCGATATGGTGATATTGCCGTGGCACTAAAAAAATCCATACGACTGAATCGATAGTTCAGATTTATAAACAATTGTTAATTAAATATTTTCATTTTTCCTATATGAAAAACACAATTCTTTACAAAATAAACATCTGTAAAATGAAATCTCCTCCTCATTTTGAAGTCTGTTAATTAATATTACGTGAACTAAAAACGTTTTATTTTGTCACTGGTTAATATCAGTAAATTTATTCTAAATGGATATTGCTCTAGCAATACTCTGATATGACTACCTATTTAAATAAACCTTAATGCTTAGAACCTTATTGTACCGTAATGTTTTAGACTAATAGTTAAGCCTACCTGTACCTGTTTTAGAAACGCTCACTATACAATATCACAAAGCTTCTAGAGTACCTAAGTCCTAATTTCCTATGAGTATGTTCTACCCTTAAATTTAATTACAGTAACTAGTTATTAAGTCTTTCAAATGTAGATACAACTATGTCTACTCGAGTCTACTTTAGTTTAATTTGAACGTTGTACGAGTAGATTAAGCTTGGAAATAAATGATAAAATCACGATTCCTTATTTCTGAAAAGCAATAGTGAAATCTGAATATCCAGGCGGACGTTTAAGTGGCTTAAGTTTTAAGGCTTGGTTGCTTACCTATAATAATATTGGTATGATACCTGCTCTAAATTCTAAAACAACAATGTAAATATCAGTGATTTTCTACCATTATTGTTTAAATTGTACGTGAATATTCATTATTTTTTTCTTTAAAAATTATCAAAATTTGATAAAATTATTGCAATAAATAAGTAAATAATTATAATTATCTATTATTAAGATAAATTTGACGAAATGAATATTGGCCTACTAATATCACGCTGGTCAGTATCGGCTTTTATGTCAAAAAAAAGAAGAATACATTGACAGCACATATTCTTATCTTAGAACACCAACTATTCTTACTCCGTCACCACAATAAATGAAACTTTCTAAATGAACTGCCACAGTGTTCAACAACAATAACAATCTCACGCAGCACAATTGTTTGTGATGTTCATAAATAATTGTCCTTAGTCTAGAAGTCCTTGGTGTCCATTAAATGCAAGTCTTTAACAACGAAAGCGCGACAAAGACTCGCACCGCAGCGCTTAATCTCCTTGTGCGAGAATTGTCTATGGAGTATAAAAAAGTCTAACAATCTTGGCTTAAAATAAATATCTGCGCAACAATGTTTTCTTTATTTTATTCTAAGTGTTAATTATGTCTGTATTATATAGCTATCTAGTGAAGAATTACGAAATTTCAGAACTAACTTTTTTATTAACAGTATTAGGTATAGCATATACTTACTTTCACAATGTAGTCTTGTAAAATCAAAACTAAAATGTTCATATATATTAAGGTGACCCAAGTAAACAGATTATCCGTATTATTATCGGTTACAATGCTTTTTTTGGAATCGATTTTTTAATTTTTTTAAATGTTATCACCATACTAAACTTTACACCATACTTTACACCATACTAAACTTACTTTCATCATACTAAATCTATACAAACGATAATTCATAATCCAAAATTCACTTGCAATAAATTACTAAATTACATAACAACATCATTATAGTATTAGCTAGGATAACAAGGTAAATTAATAGACTACACCTCCATGCTCCACATACCTACTACCTTGTTAAGCAGAAATTGCCTATTACTCCATAAGCAATTTCTATTTAGCAAGATGTAAACATTGGAAATTAAATTTTCGTGAAGTAAGATGAATAATAAAATATGAAGACATATTTTGTGCGAGTTCTCAGGCGTATTTCCTGCTTTTCCTTATTTCCCTTGAGATGAGTCAACTTATAGGGGACATAAGTTTGTACCGATATCGACTGAAACACGGTCCTGAACTGTATCTCTATTCTTTGAACCAATTCAACAAAACAAAAGATAAAATCCTTTTGTGAGTAAAGCCAGTCTACTAAGTATCTATGCATATTGAAAAATTATTCCAAGTAAACATATCGAGATAAGAACATTAGCGTTGGTAAACTTTATCCGAATTAGCTTTTAGTTTTAAAAGGACCAACTTCGTCAATTCCGTTATTATCAACTAATAAGATGCAAGACCGGACTTTTCAATCCCATTAATCCCGGATTTATTCTTAAGACGCCAGCTTATGTAATTGGATTTCTCAAACATTTCAAAATCTTTCAACATTTTGATCAAATACTATATTACCTTGTCTACTATAAAGTAATGTTTTTAATTAACAAGCAGAATTCTTTGTAAACTATTTTAACCCTTCAGAAAACTCGTTCATTCCGGCTAGCGTAAGGGTTAATAGAGCCATGTCATCCGTGTTACGTTAATTATTTTATATTGGCATACAACTACACGATCGCTCCATTTTCTTGAGGGTTTCCTTAAAATGTATGCCGTAGGCTATGACGAAAATACGTGAGAGTATGTTAAGACGACGTGCCTTCAGCTATTTATTATGTAAAACTGAATACGTAAGTCACAGGCTGCGAAAAATAATAAAAGGTTATGTATTTTAATTTTGTAGTCAAAAAATATTGTTGATATTTTTGATATAAGCCATGAAAATATAAGATAAAATATTTATATTTATCTTAGAAGATTTTTTACTTGCCCTTTTCTTCTAGTGTTTTCTTCACAAACATCAATTTTGACACAAGTGACATTCAGGTCAGGTTTGTTTTCCTTGGTATTCTAAACTGCGATTTTAAGTTCAGCAACCGCATCCGTGTGGTGACGGATTAAGAATACGATATGTCACCACCCCATCTCATCCAATGGGTGTCGTAAAACCGACTAAGGGAAGTTACGGTTGTAACTACTCTCTTTACGAAATAAAAAGAAGGAAAACTTAAAATTAAACCCTATACCAATCCGTCTGTTATGAACCGCATCCTGACATTAAATTTTTGAGAATATTTAATTTATTCGAATCTAATGAACATAAGCCTGGTTATAATTGTTGACCTTATTAAGAATTATTATGTATTTAAAAACAGTATTATTGTACATAGTACTGCGACGACTAGTGCAATTAAAAAGTCATAGTAAAAAAAAGGATGATAAACACTTTTCTACTCAGACTTAAACACAACTGAAATTAAAATTTTACAGCTTCGTTGGCCTCGAAAAATTAATTTACATACACGCTTGCCTTTGTGTGTTCGTGTAAATATAGTTAGTTCCCACTTATGACCAATTTTTTTTTTTTTTTTTTTTTTTTGTTTAATGTTAATCATACACAAACAAACCTCTCGGACTCTAATAGGAGAGGAGGTCGGGAACTCTCATGAGTACCAGCCCAGCCTATTGCTGAACTGGTTATGTCAGACTCTTACTGACTAAACCCGCCTTTGGTGTCTTATTTCCTTAAAGAGGCTTTTAGACAGTATCGAAACGTCTTCACGGGACTAGCGTCCGGGAAGCAGTTATGAAGTTGATAAGCGTCACCCTATTATATAATAGAGTAACCGCTATAACTTTCCCTATGAAAAAGACTGTGAGCTATGTGCTCAGGGCATGACTAGCTAATGGGGTTTGCGTTACTTAGCTTTAGAAATCGCTAAGTAACTTCCTATCGGGATTAATTAATTGCAATAATTAATTAATTGGGCATTTAAACTAAAATATTGATAAGATTCCTTTTAAAGGATAACACAAAAGATAAGAATGATAACAGAGCAGAAACCAAAGTGTTTTTTATTGTGTATGTAAGTACATGTAACGTGTAATGATATGTGTAGTGTACCTACGTAGGAATGTGTGGGGAGTGTATACTTAATAACCTAAAGCGGTTAGAAGAGTGCGGTGATTAGCTATCGCCATGATGCGGTCGATGGGGCTCTTAGCTTCGCGGAGTTTGCTCGCGAGTAAGGCGACTTCGTTAAGGTCGACACCTTGCATCACCGAGTCGATGATAGCAAAGTCGTCGGCTTGAGACGGAGTGGGGAGGGTTGAGGGCTTTGGTGGCACGGGGGCCGCCTTCCTCGGGCCCCATACGGGGCGGGATTGAGGTGCGACTGGACCCTTAGTGGGCACAGTGACTGGGCCCTTAGGGGGTAGAGAGGGGAAGTTCTCCTCAGTAGGAGGCGGTGCGTGACGTTTAGGTACTTGGGGTACCTGTTTAGGAGGAGGGGGGCGCCGTGGCGCTTTAGGACAGCCCTTATAGTTAGCTGTGTGGCCGGTTTGGCCACATAGCACACAGGCTGGGGGTGACGGGGTGTCCCTTGTACGGGAGCACTCTGAGGTGTGGTGAGGTATTAGGCACTTCACACACCGGGGAGAGGCTGTACAGTTACGGGCGGCGTGGCCGTATAACTGACAGCGGTGGCACTGTCCTGGGAAGCGACGTCGGTGTGGCTGCTCGACCGAGAGGCCAGAGAGACCACACACGACTAGAGAGGTTTTGCGGAAGATGTCTCTTGCCGCGGAGCCTGGCGCATAGGTCAGAATGACCATGGCTAGGGGGAACTGTTTGCCGATACGGCTGTACATTTTATGTACCGCCTCGACGGGGAAGCCCTGACTTTTGAGGTCATTTAGGATGGCCTCATTACTGATTTCGTGCGGTATCCCGCGAAGCACAGCCCTCACCTTACGCTCCTCTGGGAGGGCGTAGGTGTGGTAAGGGATGCGGACGTCTGAGAGGTGTTTAGTAAGACGACGAAAGTCGTCAACGGAAGGGACTTTGATCTTAATCGCCACCCCTGTGTTGGTGGCGCTAGTGAAGTGAATGCGCTTCTCCGCGAGGTCGCGGGAGAGAGCGTCCCACCTAGTCTTGTCACGAAGGAAGACTGGTGGGGGGGCTTTGGGGCTTGGAATAGAGGCTAGGCCTTGGTTGACCTTAACGCCTGATGTGGGGGGAGCTACTGGGACGGGTGTCTCAAAGACGAGGTCCATCAGTGCTGGGGCGGGGACGCTAGTTAAAGTGACGGGGGCGGGAGTAGGCACTACTACTGAGGAGACCTCCTCAGTGGCGGTGGGGGCTTGGATGGCAGCACGCTTACGCGCACTACGTTTATTCTTCTTCCCCTTTACAGGGGTGAAGGAAGCGGAGGCAGAGGAGACCGCCGGAGCGGGCCTTTTAAAGGCGGAGGCTTGGTCTTGCATCATGGCTTGCAGGACTGGCGGGGGGACTGGATTCATTAGATTGGCGATTTTATCATTAACGAGCTTTTGAATAACGTCTGGATTGAGTATTGACCTCAGTTTCTGTTTGTCTTCATTAGATAGATGGCAATCCGGAGAGGCGAATTTCTCGTCAAGCTTTTGAGAAAGTTCTTGATAAAGATCAACCATACCTAGCTAGATAGGGACTGGCCTACGTGAATGAGCGGTGCCCTAGTGGCTCACCGGTCTTCCTTCCCCCTGGGGATGCCCAGTGCAGTGGGGTCCGGACTCTCGATTTTTGTTCCCGGCCTGAGGGGCCGGGAACGAGCTACCTGAAAGCTCAATCGGCTTCGTTTGCACCGTTAGGTATCAACCGATTACCCTGAAGGGGTCAAAACACTACGTATAGTTTATTATTAGATTGTTTACACTCGTCCAAGCCCTTTTCAGGACTTTTCTAAGCGAAAACAAAACAATAATAACACACGTAATGTAGTCTGGCGATGTACTTACCGCGCGCAGTGGCGCGACGGAGTCGTAGCGGAGGCAACGGAAACAGTCGATCGCGGAGACGTGCGTCTCACGCGGAGTGACAAAGCGGAATTGTTATGACCAATTATTCTCTAATTCTTAAATTATAAAATGTTGATTCATCATCATAACATCCCATTAATGTCCAACTGCAGGGACGGAGGGATACTTGGCCTACTAATACCACGCTGGCAGGATTGGTACAGGGTTTTGTTTCAAGTTTTTTTTTCTTTTTATTACGTAAAGATAATATTCTCGGATAGTCCCTTAGTCGGTTTTACAGACACCCATGGGATGAGATGTGGGTGAGACGGGTATGATTGCTCCGTCACCACACGGAGAAGTGTTGATTGCTCTATGTTAATTATACTTTCTCTACCATAATCTGTAAAGAGTCTGTATAAGACTTAATATTGAGTGTTAAAGTTGTTATAAAACAAAGTAACTGGCGTCTCCTAGAACTATCATTAATGAGATAAACTGTCAATAACACCGATGCTCATTGAAGTATTGTAGGTAAGCTGTTGAGTTTGTATTGAAAACTTTGTTTGTTTGAAAATAATAATTGACCTAACACTGAATCGGAGAGTTTTTAAAGTGAAATTATCAAGTTACTAAATGTTACTTTAAGGATTATAACAGTTTTAAAATTCATTTTTTTTTTCAAATTTCAAAAAATTTATCACAAATTGTTAAAATTGAAGCTACAGTTAAAATTATAGATCGACACAGACAAACGCGACAGCACTAAAAAAAACCGCATTGTTTTGTCCAATGTAAATTAGAGGAAATTAATAAAACCAATCTACTACCTACTCAAAGCTACTTGTCTGTCTGTGTTGATCCATAAATTCCAGTTTCCAAATGCATAGAGCCATGAGAAGAAACCTGGCAAGGAACCTCATGCCAACTCTTTTGAAATTCAGTTGTGTATACAATATGTGTTTTTTACATTAATCATATTATTTAATATAGTCAATCATTACTAAGTATCTATTACGGATATGAGGAATTTTGCAGGGTAAAGTACAAAATCAGAGACGGATTCTCCTTCGACGGAGTTAAAAGGTACTTTTTAAGTGTAGGTCACGGTATGCGGTTTTCGAACAAGCAAAGCTGAGGTATGTGCCACGGAGTCAACCGCGTTCTAATCCCACACAGGAAGAATCCCATAAGAATTTTATACTGATGTATCGATAAATTATTCAAATAAGGCTTATTTTTTTATGACCGTCAGTTTGATGATCGAAAAGAAAACCCACTCCCTACTACCAGACTCATAGTTTTCCCAAGCCCGGGAGGTGCTTTTTAAATTATGGTCATATTAATCGCTTGTTATTGTTTTGTAATGAGGTGATACATATGCTCATGGAACTTGAAACAGCGCCAAAATACTGTAACTGGACACAAGTAGAGTATTTATTTATTTATTTATTTATTTATTTAATGCACAAAACACATTACAATCAAAAAATACAATCAACTTAATACTAAACATTTAGATCTAGATTGTAACGTAACACTATGTGCATACTTACGAAATCACAATGAAAAACTTATACTAAAAATTAAAAAAGAAGAAAGTAAAAAGTAAAATACGCGAAAGCACAATACATCAAATGACGTATCATCCATCGTAAATTGTGCAAATATAAGTGCACAATTTACGATGGAGAATGCCCTTAACAATGGAAATAAATTGGCGAAGGCTGTGATTAAATATGTCAATAATTTTGTGATTGCTCCTTGCCATCTCGTTATATTGACGAGCCATCCTGGTCAGAGGGTTGTAATAAGAAATGTTGTTTTTATAAATTTGTAGGGAAAAGAGATTAATTTCGTTCGATCTACGAGCGCTAAATGTGATGTTAAAGCATATGTGGGAGAGTAATTCGGGAGAGTCTACAATTGAGTGAGTAATTTTATAGAGACAAGTTAAATCTGAACATATGCGTCTGGTCTCTAGTGGCTGAACTGCAAATTTAAGAAGTCTATCGCGATAATTTAAGCTTGACCTGCCGGGTTTTATGCGATAACATAGAATTCGGAGAAATCTTATATGTATATGTATGGCATATAGTATGTATGCAAGTTAGCGTGTCATTACTACACTTTATTTTAAAGTTAAATATATTCAAGTAAAATACCTCTTAAATAAGCAAAATGTCGCCTACAAATTAATTACAAACTAAAAGCCGATACTCAAAAAAAAATGCCCTGATATTTTCCTTTTTTGATAAAATACCTATTATTAGAATTTTAACACATTAGACAAAGCGTGTTAAAAGATTATATTTCGAATAGGTAACTAAGTTTGCAGAAAATAGTAAATATACCTACTTTGCACCGATAAAGAATAGTAAAAATCTTACTTACAGATATTGCAATTTGCAAGTGCAACATAAATAAAAGAAATTTATTTATTCCTTGTCTAAAGACTATACTTGATATTTAACCAAAATAAAATAAAAATAAAACAGGCGATGTCTTAGGAACAGAATATTGAAGATGAGTCCTATGATGCCTTATAATTTCTGCAATACAATGAATTACTTTGAAATGTGGCATAATGTGGCTTAGTAGTAAGGGCATTTAGGACTTTTGGGCCCCAAAACTGACATTAAGTTTAACCTTGTTTCGAGGTTTAACCCAAAAATCAATGTTTTTACTCATAAATTAAATTTAAAATTATATGTGTGATCCATCTTTTTAAAAAGCTCTTTTGTAAAGCAATTAACATGAATACAATATATTGTTATATTGTGTAAGTGTCTGGTTGCATTCTGTGCATAAATTTAATTAGCCACAGCACCACCTGTGACTGCTTCGTTTGCATGATATATATTAATTATTTTCTTCATCATATTTCTTAGTTATAAAGTTTATTTACTTAGGTACTTCAAATAATATTTAGTCGAAAAGTTTCTGCAACGTTTGTGTACTTGTCATTTTGGTGCAGCTGAAATATAACTTTTCTTGTTAAAAATTTTACTTTTATAAGGTATAAATTAATTTCATTAATAAATAGGATTAAATTACAACAATCAATTTGACAAAAATAACACTAAACTAAGTCTTATCAGTTGTAACTTCACCAAAACAAAAACTAAGCAATTAACAAAAAATATCTTAAAAACTGTAATTATTTTTTATTTTATCGTCGCCTGAATGCTTATTTGCTCAACGGACCATTTTGACGAATTTCACTTTTTAATGCAATTTTATTAAGGATCAAATTGCGGTTCGATTGGTATATAATACTTGCTGTTTGGACTTAAAATACATTATTTATAAGGAATTTAAGTTTTTGAAAACTAACACAAGAGAATTTAAGCTTAATACTTAATTGCTCAAAGTCCGTAGAGAAACACCAAACGTGCATCCGAACATCGATTAAGTGCTTAAGTATTCAATCTCCTAACAGGTAACCAATCACGACATCGCATTTTGATGACGCAATACGCCGCCATTATTAATTTATTTTGTGACGAAGCTGGTGCTCGCACGCATTTGAGTTAAAACTAACGCGAAATATAGAAAAAACGTATTAATTTTAATAGAAAACAGTACCTGAAATGTCCGTGACGAAATATAAATCGGAAAATATAGTCACAACTATAGAAAAGAATCGGTAACTTGTATTTTTGTTAACATTTCTTTGCAGATTATCACTGCGTATCGTTAACTTATAGTACAGGATGTTTAAATTTAATTCTTATAATTTCAGGTTTAATTAAATCTTTAAATCAAATTGTGACGTATCTATAAATGAACAGATTGTTTCGAACATTTCGTAAGGTGGTAAAATATAACTAATATAATAATAAAAAATATTGCTTTTGTGCGGTGACTGTCAAAATATACCTGCTACTTGCATGTTTGCTAATTGTGAAATGGGTAAATTTCTTAGCATTAAATGGGTAGTTTTGTGTTTACGTATACCTACGCTTTGTGTTCGCAATGATGTTAGATGCTAGATAAGAAGATTAATACTATTTTTTACTCGCCACAGATCCATTGCTCACATTGTAAATCTATTTTTATTATGTCCGTTGCTTTGCATTTTCTTCCCTATTTTGGATGAGAAATTCAGAACTAATTACGCCGTTGAGGAATGAATAGCCCATAAACTAAAGAATTCCTTATGAAAACATAAAGAATCGCCAAAAAAGGGTTAATTTTCTTAAAAAAAAATCCAATCTAAATTGTTTAAATAGTGTCAGTATATTAATTATTTTTTATACGTATAGGTATGATCTTATCACCTTCTTATTTTCAATTTATGTCGTTTTAATTGTACATATCGTCGCCTGAATGCTTATTTGCTCAACCGACCATTTTGACGAATTTCACTTTTTAATGCAATTTTATTAAGGATCAAATTGCGGTTCGATTGGTATATAATACTTGCTGTTTGGACTTAAAATACGTTATTTATAAGGAATTTAAGTTTTTGAAAACTAACACAAGAGAATTTAAGCTTCATGCTTAATTGCTCAAAGTCCGTAGAGAAACACCAAACGTGCATCCGAACATCGATTGAGTGCTTAAGTATTCAATCTCCTCACAGGTAACCAATCACGACATCGCATTTTGATGACGCAATATGCCGCCATTATGAATTTATTTTGTGACGAAGCTGGTGCTCGCACGCATTTGAGTTAAAACTAACGCGAAATATAGAAAAAACGTATTAATTTTAATAGAAAACAGTACCCGAAATGTCCGTGACGAAATATAAATCGGAAAATATAGTCACAACTATAGAAAAAAATCGGTAACTTGTATTTTTGTTAACATTTCTTTGCAGATTATCACTGCGTATCGTTAACGTGTAGTACAGGATGTTTAAATTTAATTCTTATAATTTCAGATTTAATTAAATCTTTAAATGAAATTGTGACGTATCTTTAAATGAACAGATTGTTTCGAACATTTCGTAAGGTTGTAAAATATAACTAATATAATAATAAAAATATTGCTTTTGTGCGGTGACTGGCAAAATATACCTGCTACTTGCATGTTTGCTAATTGTTAAATGGGTAAATTTCTTAGCATTATATGGGTAGTTTTGTATTTACGTATACCTACGCTTTGTGTTCGCAATGATGTTAGATGCTAGATAAGAAGATTAATACTATTTTTTACTCGCCACAGATCCATTGCTCACATTGTACATCTATTTTTATTATGTCCGTTGCTTTGCATTTTATTCCCTTTTTGGATGAGAAATTCAGAACTAATTACACCGTTGAGGGATGAATAGCCCATAAACTAAAGAATTCCTTATGAAAACATAAAAAATAGTCAAAAAAGGGTTAATTTTCTTAGAAAAAAATCCATTCTAAATTGATTAAATAGTGTCAGTATATTAATTATTTTTTATACGTATAGGTATGATCTTATCATCGTTTTATTTTCAATTTGTCGTTTTTATTGTACATATTGAAATAAAGAAGTGGAGTCACGGTAATACCGTAGTTCCATTTTATGTTGACATTACGTACGATGAATCAAGAATCCGACGAAAGAAGAATACGACGAATAAGGACTTATTCAAATCAGACACTAACCGAAAAGAAAAGAAAATATATTAGAAGTACCTACAAATATATGAAAGCTGACGACAAAGCCTTTATGGAATCTCTAATTAAAAAGGTTTTGACAGGATCAGACAACATAAACAATACCAGGCGAAGTAAACGATCTTGTATCGGTACAAAAACAAAAAAATATTGTATTTTTTATTTATATTGTATTATGTATAGGTACCTAGTGTAGCAATCAACCACATTCTTAATTTATGAAAAAAAAAATCTGCTGGTCAAAAAACGTTGGGTTTTTATTTATTTTATCACTTTTACCAATATGTGTTGTGAATTATTAATAATTACTACTAAAAGTAATAAATTTCGATCGATTAATCACATTTACCAAAACATGTGGTTATTATTAATAATAACCGGTAATTATTAATAATTTTCAATTAATCACATTTACCGTAATATACAAACATGAATATATCAAACAGTGTTTTTTTTTTAATTCTGTGTTTTTTTTAATAATAAATAGCCAGTTAACTAGTTATTTTTTTACCACTATACCCAAACACGCTGTATTTGGTTATAGGGCACTTAAGTACTAAATATATTCGAATGCAAAATGCTCAACCTCCACTCCAGTAGTGGTCTATCTCCAATTGCATAATTTGTTTAGTGTTTATTTGCTCAACCTCCATAAAAAATTGTGAAAATAAACATAACTGTTTGACTTTTTAATGATTATTTGTAATATATCATTTCATAAACACGTTAACTATTTTTTAAATATAAAACTTTTATAAAATCTTATTATTTGCTTAAACAAATCAATAAAACGTCTCTGGTGTAAAATGTTGCAAATGGAGGTTGGACACTTAAGTATTCGTGCGACGATATTGAAATGAAGAAGTAGAGTCACGGTAATACCATAGTTCCATTTTATGTTGACATTACGTACGATGAATCAAGAATCCGACGAAAGAAGAATACGACGAATAAGGACTAATTCAAATCAGACACTAACCGAAAAGAAAATAAAATATATTAGAAGTACCTACAAATATATGAAAGCTGACGACAAAGCCTTTATGGAATCTCTAAGGTTTTGACAGGATCAGACAACATAAACAATACCAGGCGAAGTAAACGATCTTGTATCGGTACAAAAACAAAAAAATATTGTATTTTTTATTTATACTCGTATTGTATTATGTAAATTATGTGTTGGGAATTATTAATAATTACTACTAAAAGTAATAAATTTCGATCGATTAATCACGTTTACCAAAACATGTAATTATTATTAATAATAACCGGTAATTATTAATAATTTTCAATTAATCACATTTACCGTAACATATATATCAGTGTTTTTTTTAATTCTGTGTTTTTTTAATAATAAATAGCCAGTTAACTAGTTACTTTTTTTTACCACGATACCCAAACACACTGTATTTGGTTATAGGGCACTTAAGTACTAAATATACTCGAATGCAAAATGCTCAACCTCCACTCCAGTAGTGGTCTATCTCCAATTGCATAATTTGTTTTGTGTTTATTTGCTCAACCTCCATAAAAAATTGTGAAAATAAACATAACTCTTTGACTTTTTAATGATTATTTGTAATATATCATTTCATAAACACGTTAACTATTTTTTTAATATAAAACTTTTATAAAATCATATTATTTGCTTAAACTAATCAATAAAACGTCTCTGGTGTAAAATGTTGCAAATGGAGGTTGGACACTTAAGTATTCGTGCGACGTTATGTTTTTTATTTATTTATTTTCATAAACATTTACACATAATATTAAAGAATGCTGAGTTAAATGAGTTAGCATCTTCCTCAAATTGAAAAAAAAAACTTACCGAATTAAATTGTTTCTATGAAAAACTTGTTCTTATTCAGCTCCTGTAAAATGTAATTAGGTACTTTAAATTTAATTTTAATTCAACTTACATAAAACCTATTTCATAAACATAAACGTTCCCCAGTCAAAAAGCAACATGATTAATTCCACAACAGTATTTACGTAGAAAGTACTAAACTCCGCGAAGTTTCATGAGCTGTGCTTACGTAACGAAGCTAATGGGCAGTCAAAGAGCCCATTCATAGCCGAAACTGGTATACATACTGTTCGCTGGCTACCGAGGCGTCGGCAAATGACGCGCTAAAAGAAACTTCTTGTTTAACCACAACGAACGGTACGCGCCGTCAGCCGGCCGGAAGAGCTACGCAAATAACCCATTTTGCATTATGAAAATAGAATAGATGAAACAAAAACGTGAACCCAAATGTTTATTCAAAACACTACCATCTCTTTCTGAAGAAATGTTATCCCAGCTTTTAATTAACTTTATGACAATAATGCAAACACCAAGTCTGGAGAGTTTTAACGTAGCATATTTACGTTATGAGTCAAATTTATTTATAAATATAAATTCTGGTTGTGGTTTCGGGATTTTATATTTACTTTAAAAAGTTTTATTAAAAAAGATAATTTTGTGGTATGATTAAACATCTGGCTGTAAATAGTGCTGCTATTCATTTAATTAAGTGTTAGGTTAATGAATCAGTACAAAACAGATAAAAATACAATTTCAATGCAAAGATCATCACGCCGCTTTGTCCTCACTTTAAAGCGATAAAAAATCATGTTTTACCTTAAACTTACAAAAGTAAACAAATTGATAACAGCTTCGATATACACTTATAACATAATAAACTGTAGTAATATTTCCAAAACTAAATACAGTTTACATTTACAGAACTTTCGTTCATTTTGTTTCTACAAGTTTCTCTCCATATTTCAAATAGAATTTATTGCAGGACACTAAACTAATTTTCACTGAGAGTTCACACCATGGCACACTTACAGAGGTAATTACGACTTTTTAGGTTAAAAACTTTCTCCGTGTGGTGACGGAGTAAGAATACAATATGTCACCACCCCATCTCATCCCATGGGTGTCGTAAAAACCGACTAAGGGACTATCCGGGAATATTATCTTTACGAAATAAAAAGAAGGAAAACTTGAAATTAAACCCTATTCCAATCCGTCTGGCTAGCGTGGTATTAGTAGGCCAAGTATCCCTCCGTCTCGGGAGGAGGCCCGTCCATGCAGTGGGACATTAATGGGCTGTTATGATCATGTGGTTAAAACAACTTTATTATATTTTGTAAAAGCGTCATATGTTCACATACACACTTGTACTAATATTTAACTTCCCTTTGTTAGTCACTTTAGTCTTTGTATTTATCTTAAGAATAGTTTAGAACTTCGCAAACAAAACTTCAAACTGTAATGAGTAGGGTTCAATTTTGGGATGCCCTCCATTTTTTCCTGTTCTGCGAAAAAGTAAATAAAGTATTTGTCAGTGTTTTATTGCTATGAAAAATTTGGGACAGTTTTATTTGTTCATTGATGTTATTAAACGAGTTTGCAATGAAGCCCATAACAAGTAAATAAAATCGTATAAATTCACAAAATTATGTTTTTTAATTGAAGTAGAACCCCTATATCCTTGTAGACCTCCTAATTATATTGTTTAAATAAAATTAATAATATTTTCTTTTTTCCTAGTCCTAGTCTTAAGAAAAAAATCTTGTGATATTACAGATATGTATAACAGAACTAGCTGATGCCCGCGGCTTATTGTTTTTGTATCTTTAATGTTATTTTACACCCTAAACTACCTATATTCTAAATTTCATCAAAATCCATTCAGTAGTTATTGCGTGAAAGAGTAACAAACATCCATCCATCCTCACAAACTTTCGCATTTGTAATATTAGTAGGATATTAGAATGCAAAATCTATTTACTCTTGGTCTTATGCCACAAAGTATGATATTCCTCATTCGACAATATTTTATTTACTTACTTGAGTATATAATTTTAATTACTTAATTCGTTACGTTTCAGACATTATATTTGTAATGTATGTCAATTGAATTTAATTAGTTTTTCATTTATTTGTAGCTTAATTGCATTTTACGAATTTTAATTTAATTATGATTGTTGTTTCATGTGGTTTTAAAATAAATAATAATTTAAATCATTTCACCTCAGGTAAACAACGTAGGTTATGATGACCTAGTTAGGACGGATGCTGAAGGATGAGGGAGGCACAGGACCGCACAAGGTGCCAATACTTGGAGGAGGACTATGCCCAGCAGTGGACGTCGATTGGCTGATATGATGAAAAAATGTAGGTAGGCCCATTTAATTTTATTTATTTTAGGCTTCATCTTGGTGTAAGTAGTAATCTGTTCATAGTACTTCTTGTATGATTGTAAACAAATAATACAATAATGTAACCACGCTTTGTCAATGATGCCATATAAGTAAAGACTGAGAAAAATGGAATTCTTGTCTTTGTATCGATCTTGTAAAGTACATTGTACAATACGCTGTAGAATAGAATAGAATAGAAGGGGGACGGTTTTTTTTGTTCGGCGAATAGGCCCAGTCACAAATTGTGCGAGTTTAGGAATGAAATGCATACAGTTTATTCCTTATAATCTCTAGATAGACAGTCTCCATATATCAAAACTCCCTGAAGAGGGAATACTCTGAAATAGGACAATCAAAACATGACTCTAGTGACAACCTAAAATCTCACAACAGCGATTGTCTAATGAATATACACTAATAAGGCAACCAAGACTTCTCGAAATAACGCAGTTTTTGCTGGCTATTGCTTGTAGATCTAAAATAATAAGGTAGTTAAAGAGAAACAATACACTATATATATATGACACAAGAAATATTTATTACTGTTCACAATTATAATTAACACAGTCATCTCTTAAAGATGTATTTCATCTTAAATAGACGCAGGTGGCTCAAGCTCACCTAA
Organism: Schrankia costaestrigalis; assembly: GCA_905475405.1. NCBI lineage: Eukaryota > Metazoa > Arthropoda > Insecta > Lepidoptera > Erebidae > Schrankia > Schrankia costaestrigalis. The sequence goes on from FR997830.1 coordinate 7,775,177, forward strand.
AAGCAGAGCCCAAGATAAAAACCACACTTTACACATCACAATGCACAGCAGCTAACAGTGACTGTGCCTGTGCTTAATAAGCAATAACAATAGTATCCAGCAAGAGCAGCTTTAGTGTGTATTATGCACTCTATCTAAAGATGCCATTTTTATAAAATATAAAAGTACAAATAAATCATGCATTTTTCTAATAAAATCTGAAACAATAACAACGTTGTCATAACAGTGTCAAACTGATTGAAACTGTACTACAGAGTATCTGCTATTGGCTGTTATTTACGTTTCGTTCTACGATTTTTTTAAAAGTACGTTACTTGAAAATTTGTATTAATTAACCATTAAAATAAACCTAAGAACGTTCCAAAACAAGCATTTTTAGGTGTAATCCTTTTTTCATTATTATTTCATTATTCCCTCTTCGTTTAAGTATAATCTGTGTTCGGTTAACTATATTAAGATAATAACTATTTTTGTGAGTAATATGAATAATAAACATTACTGTTTAGGGTGGTGCGAAAAAAAAACCGTCTCCTTTATGTTGCAAATAAGTATAGGCATAAATGACATTAAAGATGTTAAAAATAAACATAGAATTCTGCAATATTTTACCTAGGCATGCAAAATTTTACAAGATAAAGTAACGAAATAAAATAAAAAGTTAATTTTGCAGAAGAACAATTTTATTAACTATGGAATAGAATCAGCAGCAACTTCATCCACTACAATATACTGGAGGCCCTAAAGTAGTAGTCTACTTACTACTAATTGCTCTTACAAGTAACTTCACAAAGTGGTTTGTAAAATTATTTTATTTTACCTGGTCTACGATTGTATTTTACCTTAACTATAACATAGTTATTGTAAGGTAAATCCGTCTAATCTCAGCGCCACACGTCCGGGTAATTCCGGAGCAGATTTCCCTCACAAGCCCTGCTGACCTCTGGGCTACTTGAACCGATTTCTAACTTGATATCTGACATACTTGAATATGTATAGTATGAGCGAGATTAATTTTATAGCAGAACATTGATTCTAAGTGACGACTGAGTTATGAGTGATATCTACGACGGAGTAGTTTTAGATTTAGGTATATATGTATGAATGGCTGGAATGTATTTAAGTTCAAAGTCTCTGTCGATTAGTCTAAATATTCTAGTCGTATAATTAAACTGTTGTTACTTAATTTCAAGAAGAAACTTACTGTTTCACTAACTATAATCTAGGGATAAATTATTTATATTTGTCCCCATATAGGTAAAGATTAAATTATGGAATTAAATTAGTGTATAAAAATATCACTTCAGAAAGATAAAACTAAACTTAAGAAAAACAAGTGTTAAGCTAGTAAAAATATCTACATAATAAACAGTTTAAAAACATCAATCTTTAAACTACTTAAAGTAGGTAAAGTCTAAAAAATGTGTCGTGTACGTCGTTCATATTAGCGGCCGACTTCAAACTAATCAAGAACACAGAGCTTTTCGCGTTACGCGTATACGATGTTCGTAATTTATTAGCGTTTATTCCCATATAGCAATCTGTAGGGATGCCGTCCTATTACGCAGACTCCGTCGAGATCTCTGCTCCAGTCGACTACGAGAGTGGGGACGCAGTGGTCGTTCCCGACCTCTCTATACGGACTATTCACGACTGTACCGAACTCGATTCGCGTAACGCGATCCTCCTTTCATCATACAGTGTGTTTACTCGTAAAGTTACCGACTAGTTTGCGAGCTCATTGTATAACTGCGGATTTAATGTGTGCCATTGGAAATATGGATATTGAGATAACTTGAAAGTTTTTAAATTTTCAAGTGGTAAGTAATTAAAATATTTTTTTTTTTTATATTTTGATGAAGATGTTAAATTTAAATAAATCAAAATGTTTAATCTCACCTGTCAAAGTTACTTACCTGTTTCGAAACGGTAATGAATCCTCGGCCCGTCCATTGAGCTTAGCTTGGGGAAGTAAAACTTTTCATCCGCTATTTAACTGAAGTTTCTCGCAATCGATATCCGTTAGACATTTACTTTTTAGGTTGCTGAAAGTTCTAGCCGAAATTAATTTAAAAAGTTGTTATACCGTAAAACTTCCATTTAAAATTGAACTGCACTTGCTGCAAAAAAGCTTGCTCATAACCGGGCTTTGTAGATATACATCAATTTAATAACACGTTATTATTATAATATTAAATTAATATTTTATACAATGTGATAAGATTAATAATATAACACATGACATTATTAGGAGTAAAAATTAAATACATTCTACCAATAAATAACATTTTATCATAACGTTCCGTTAATTTTGAAACAGATAGTATAGTTTATGAGTTCTATTTTCGATATGACATAATAAACTCGTGTTGCAAGCGTATCTACACGCCACATGTCTAAAATAAATCTCTTTGGAAAGTTCAAAACGGTAAAGAGCAGCTGTGCGATGAATACGATAGGTAACTGAAGTACACACGTAGTTGGATGACAAGCTTTGACACCCAACACTCGTCAGCGGTCGTATCTCGAGAGTGACAGATAAGCACCATTTGTTAACCGAAAGCGAAATGCGCGATGAAACCAATGAAAAATCTCTACCCGTCGTGCTCTTATTGAGGAAATTAATTCATATTATTACAGCAGTTTTTTTTACGTTCTATAATTGGTTATTTCTTTGTTCGTTTCTTTTTTAATTAATTTCTGAAACTCGGAAAATGATGATTTTCGAAACAAGAGTCATGTGTCGTAATTTTTCAAACATGGTATTAATGGATTCAATAGACCATGCTTCTGCTTTATACATGCTATAGACTCAATCAATGGGCTTAATGATATTTTGCAAATGTTCAATTAACAAACATATTTATTTTAAGATAACAGTAATCACTCACCTCATTATGACTCAAGCCGCCAACAAATTAAAAGTGTAGCTATAAGACAAACGAGGCATTTATATTTCAATCTTTGATCTCTTTCATGATTTAATAACTACTCCAATTAGTTATGCCGTATAGCTATTAACAAGCGGATACTTATTTAAAATCTAGGTCAATACGTTTAGGATCTAATTTGTTTCTTCGGAAAGCGACAGACATCAATTTACCTGTGCGTGTGACAATAAGAAATAAGCTCATAAGTAGACAAAGAAGTACTGTTGAAAACATTTCATTGTTTTATAACTGAAAGGGCCGGAACAATTCCGACTACGTTATTTACGCCCGGGTCCTCTTATACAAAGATACGGCTATTCTTTCTGTAAAAGCATCCCAGTGAGGTTGAACGTGATTGCAGTCGTACCGTTCGTGATTTTCAACCCCACTAGTGTCAGAGTTATCGCGCTTTATTGGTCTCATTGCGTCACAAGGGCTGCGAAGGCTTGACAATTCATTTAATATATGAATGTGCTATACCGCGAGCGGCTTTATTTGAGTGTCGGTCTGAGGCCGACAGTTAAACACGATGTATCATATCCACCATGTCTGTTATCCCAAGCGAACTAATAAAATGAGAGATTTTAGTATTCATGCTAGGATTTTATGTGTTTGTTTTGGGTTATTTCATTGAATAAATGGCACACAATTATGTGAAGTGATACATCATCGTAAAAAAATGTAATTAGTTTCGGATAATTACTAAACAAGATTAAAAGGTTTATTTTTGTGACAAAATTTAGAAACATTTGATTGACATTTATACATTAAAATATGATGAAACAATATACTTTTGTGAGTTTAATAAAAAAAGAGACATAAAATATCTAATCTGGCAAAGTTCTCCTAAGTTTGTTTGACAAAAATTGCCTTAATTATTTGGTAAGGTATTTAGTTCCATTATTTTACAACTTCGGGTTAAAACTGAATGGTTATTTTTTGTAGTATACAAATTATAATAATTTAATATACTTATAATGAAGTAACTCAAAACTCGATGTTAATCAGTAAATAAATACACACCCATGCCGCACGGCTTGCCAATAACAATGAGTTGACTAGTTGAACTCATAAATTATGAAATTGTTAATTATGGAAGCTACAAACAAAGACCCGAACAATGATTTGGTTCAACCTCAACTACATGGGAAAATGGTTAGGTTAATCGGAGGGCTCGAATTCGATTTTCTCAAACCAAGGTTTTGTCTGATCACAGTTGAAGATTAAGGCAAGATGATTATTATTTTCTATACAAATAATAACATTAAACACAATTGAAGTACTTACATAATAGAGCCAGAATCAAACTCTAGATCTCTATGCAGTCAATCGTAGTCTACCATTGTAGGACGCACAAACCGTTATCCTGCTTGGAATACGAGCTCGCGTTTTCGTAAATGACATTCAGATACCTCATAACCGTTACGGGCACGGGACCGTAACGCCTATGATATACCAGTCAGTCACATTGACTGACAGCACTACGTCGACATTAAAAATACAGTGGTGTTACGCCGATCTAAGAATAGATTTCCTTTTTGTATATAAACGGATAATTGGATTTTGTAAAAAAAATATAAGTATTCTTTCCTTAATGGGAGTCTTTCCACACACTTTGCAACAAAACTGACTCCTAAGAATCAACTGCAATAAGCATAAGAGTGTGCTGACTGGGAGTCTAGGGGAGAAAAATAAAATTTGTAACGGAATTAGAAAATTATTACTATTATTATATAATTTTAGCAATTTTCCTGTTTGTAAGCATACCTACTAAATTACTTACATGCGTTTGACGGCATTGAATGTAGTATCAGTGAATATGAATATTTTAGATAAATAATTAAACTATCCAAATATTCTCCTTGAAGTGCGGCCCTTTTGTAGCTCGTATGCACTGGCATTGTAATTGCAAAGTGCTCATTAATTCGAGCTACTTTCACATTTCAATTTAAGCAAACAATTAAAAAGAATCAGAAATTGCACTCATACTAGTGAATGATATTTAATCGAATGAAATATAATTAACTGTTTCAATAAATTAACGTTATTCAGTGTGTATGTGTGTGAATATAAATGAGGTACTCTTCAGTACTCTGTGTGAAATATAATTTGAGTTGCTTTCGAAGCGAGATTACCTACGGTTTGTGATTAAATAACTATGTATTGTATTTTAAAAGCTTATAATATGTATGTGCCTTTACTCTTAATTTGCTTTTACAAAACTTTTACACACTATCCATGTGAAGAACTTCACAAATCGTAAAGATACACTATTCTGATACTGTATGTGCACTTAATTCCATTGTATTTGTGAAGGAAAAATAAAATAAAAAATAATAAAGAACTCAGTATTTTGTGCATTAAACATGTAAATAGAGATTCAATATTTATGATCAAAATAAAATCGTACGTAACAAATTCTTGGCAAGATCCTATCAGATAAGTTCAGGGCTCAATCTAGAGAGTAGTATTAACCCTTTAACGAGCACAAGTAACTTCGTTTTTTCATTGGTTTTGACCTTTATTACAAGGTCATTAGAGTTGCTAATTAGGTGAGAATATAATCACCTCTGCCTAGTCATAGTAACCAAGGAGGTGAGGTGCATTGTTGACATTATAAATTCTAGTTCCACATAACCTAATCCAAAAATACAATTCTCTCCATTAAATAAAAAAACATAATTATATTATGACATATTTCTTTACAAAAACGTATTTTAGAGATAAAAATAAATGACCCCTGAGATAAAATAACAACATTGTTCCCAAACTAAGTTTGAGAAACACATTAGAATGGAAATTGACGATGACATTTCAATAAGGCGACCAAGACAAAATTATTTGAGACAAACAAAGAACCAGAGATATTATTATTAATACTCATAAACATTTTGTAGTATTATATTAGCCACTGATGGACGTATTTCCCATAACCAACAGCCATACTTAATCCGGTCATCAAATATCGATTACCCATAGCAGTCTTCTATTCGTAGTAGAAAAGCCAGGATTAAGAAAACCTTGTACAGAGGGCAATGGACTGCGTTTGGAGTTCATAATTTTATTAAAACTAAACCAAAAGAAATATAATATTTAGTACAATAAAACATTAATTTTAATCTATTTTAGTTTAGATTTATAATTATACTATTTTTTACTAGTAGTTAAAAAATAAGACATTCGATCTAGTCTTAATAGATATCGTTTCATAGTTCTCATAGAACGATATTTATCCATTAAAACTCAAGAGAGCGCCTTACCTTATAGGCTTTCCCTCGTTACTTACTAAAATCCAGCTCGCGTATTTTTTAGGAATTTTATAATTATTACTTAAAAAGCATTTGCAAAATAAAATATGAATAACTAAATTCGGTTGGCTATATTATTATGTTTTAAGAGCGTGTTGATGACCACGCCTATGTATGGTAGCAAATGTTGAACGTGATAGTAAAAGTCATGAAAGGAGAGTAAATGTTGTTGAAGTATGCTTAACTTTATTTGACAGAAGGCGAAACAGTGAGATAATAGAGCATTGCAAATTGAAAGAAGATTGACGAGGGTCGATAGAAGTATGCCAAGGTAGCTTACGTTGAGTAAATGAATGATAGGAGATTAACAAAAGTAATTAAGAGGTTAAAAGTAGTAGATAATGACGAAAGGGCACAACCTAGAATACACTCAATAACGAAAACTTTGCTACTGTACTGATAGTAGTAACATATTTTTTTATAAATAAAATCATTTTCGTATACTTAAGTCGGATTTTTTTTACAAGAAACACTGGTTCTCAAATGATATTTATAAATTAAATAAATATTAATACATGACTCAAAAAACGACTTGAAATAATCTTCAAAATACATTTTCATTTATCATCTGCGGCTTTTTGTCTTAACCTCAGCTGTGAACCCTTCCAAGATCTTTTCTAATGGCTTTACGGTTTAGTACAAATGTTAAAGAAATATGTTTTATTTATAAAAAGTACTTGATCTTGAAATAGTGAGCGTAGGAACTTTTTGTTTTATTTTAGTTCGTAGTGAGCTAGCGATAGTGTAGATTGAAAAGTTGATAGTGTCTCTTGTTGATGTCGGTGATCAGAAAAACTGGCACGAAGTAGATTCGATAAAATTGCTGAGCATAGAATTTGTTTGTTTGACATTATGTAGCTATGAAAGTTAATGCTTTTTCTATGCCAAGTATGCGTGTGAAGTATAGAGTATGTTTATTAAAAAGCACTATTATTAAAGAAAATATTTATTAGATCAAAATATTTTATTCGAAGAACAACTAAAATAGGAAAACTTAAGTTAGGAAGTTTGAAGTAAGTCCACGTTTTGTGTTTCAAATTCTAATATTAAATAACGTGTTTAAAAACCAGTGTAACATTAAATATGTTGTCGTTACAAAAATTATTACAAAGAAATAATTGAAAAGCATTATCTCATAAAGCAGTGAATTTAATATTTCCAATCATTCATACAGGGAAAGAAAATTTAATACGATTTTGTATAGAAAATTACGACCTGGCTTCTGCCAAAAACAATCGTTTTGAAAACCTCTTCTGTATTTGAACATGTGTTATAATAATATATTATCTGCGGTAGGTCTATAGGTAGAAGAAGCAATTATATTATTCGACGATAAGATGCTTTTATGGCGAGTCGCTTTCCACGAAGTGTTGTCACGCGCGAAGCACATGCTAATGGTTGCTTCCGTTTAGTGGAAGAATAGTCATTTGCCAGAAACAGATAATAAAAAACTTATTAAGCTTATTATTTTTTATTGTGTTCACAGTTATTGCACACAAATGTTGTGTACTATATCATAATATTTCCATAACATACCTTCTCCATCGTTGCGCTTTAAAAATATATAAGTCGCTTATACAAAAGCTTATGGGATCAAAAAGCAAAGCTATGTAAAGACTCAAAATCTTAAACAACTTATTTTAAAAATTACATTTGTTGGTGCTCGCTACAAAAAGAAACACAAAGATGTCATGCGTGTGACTTTTTTCAGCAGCGGCTTCAGTCATCGCCACATTCTTCTTGAAACGCTATTTCCATCAGGTTAGATATGATCAAACTGCCGTGTTTTTATAAAAAAAAAAATTCTTCTTACTTAATTAATCTAAAACTTGGTATACAAGAACGTCAATATGCACATTCTCCTTATGATTGCTTGTAAACAAGTGCAACAAACACAAAGTTACTCATTAACGATGATTACGTAATCAGTGATTATGGCAACATTTTCCTCAAACCTCGTTCATTAGGAGGTCCTGAGGGAAATTTTCATTTTCAACAGCGGATTACCTGGCTGTTTTGTTTGATGAGAGATCACGTTATGTTCAAATAGATACAATTTAGCTGTTCATGTTTAGGGAAATTAGAAACGCACACATGTAGGTATAACGGATTTAAATAGATTTAAATGTATGTAATATTACTGTGACACACATTTATACTAATTATTTTAATATAATCGATTTTATATTATCGCGATTTGTATACATAATACTATTTTTTACGGGTCTTACTTGCGGTATATACTAATTAGCCTAGATAGGTACTAGTAACATAAATACCTAGGTAATTTTAATACAATGCAGCCTTTTTTAATAATTATAATAAAGCCCTTAATATTTATATTAACTAAGTTTTAGGGAGCCTGTAGAGACGTTAGCAAGTGTTAAGCTCACCTTGGATTACGAATGGGGAATGAAATGACTTAGAAAAAAAGGATCTCAAAACTTTTACACCGAAAAAAGCTGATTAATACAAGACATTGGTGGTTAAGTATTATAAGTGGTTTCTTATTTTTTTTAAGAGATTTACTCGAGTGATTATTTCTACGATAACCAAAAATAAACTATTTTACGGTAAAGAAAGATTTCATAAGCCGTTGCTTATGTTAAATTATACTTAGTTTATTGATTAGTATATAAAATGGAATTTAAAACTATTTAACACATTATTCAGATATAATAACTTTAATTTTAAGCATGGGAGTTTCAAATAGTTGTTTTCATCAGATTCATCAATAGTTTCACTAACCTTACATAATAATATATCCCCATATCCCTACAAGATTGATCCTACGTTGTCGTACGGATAAACAGCTTTTTGATCCCATAAGCGTTTCAATTCAACCTATATGAATAAATCATTTATCTTCCGGTTCAAACTCGCTGTTTGAAATGTCTAAATATTTTTTTGATTTATATATTAAATAAACTGGATGTTTTAGTATATCAGTTAGCAAAACATAACCCTAACTCGATGATGATAATTTATTCAATATAATGACTGATTTAGGACTGACATTGCAGTTAGTTCTTATATTGCATATACTTTTTCTAGACTTACCTATATTAAAAACGCTAACTACAATATGTTTTATGTACAAAAACTGCAGTATTTTACGCTAATATTCCTAAACTAGGTTGAACGTGTGTTTCAATGAAAAAATAATATTATAATTAAAAATATATAGCAATAGTTGGTTAAATGTTAATAATAGTTTTATAAAAGAAATTCAATAGAAAGCAATCAAATAAGCATTTTATATTTAGTAGGTAACAGACGTTTAATCATGATGTAATCACTTATTTCACAAACAGAACAGTACAAGTGCGTACTTTGTGAAATTGTTGGAATTTGAATAAAAAGGAAATTTTATTGAAAGCTCACAAATAAATTGGACTGGAGATACTTATGAGATTTCCTCAGATACCAGAACAAAGACTGTAATATAACAGACGTTAAATAAGGTCAAATTCTCTCGGGAAGAAAGCTGCAGAAGCAGAAATGATTTGAACATTAATATAGGAGACAATTAAATGGACTTGCGAGTAAATTAGCCACCTCTGATCTCTCGGAATGGCAAATTTGTCAAAGAAATCATCTTTTCATTAGGAATAATAACAGACTATAGGAAACACGAAGTCTGGAATCTGCTTATTATTCGTAACGTATTATGTAATTATTTCTATACAAATGACTGACCTAGTAATTAATTAGATCATTTATCTGGTGTTCGGAATAGGCTTTTGTTACATCTACATAAGGTTGATTTAATTGTCATAATTATGACATGGCAACTGTATAATATTTCTTTGTTTTAGTAAAACCTAATAAAGGTACATATAAAAAAAAGTTGTACTCATGCGAAATCTTGTATAGATATTTGAAAAGTTGGATTTATGACAAAATTGGAATCTTGCGAACAGAGGTTACATTCATACTATTCATATTCATAACTCCTCTTTTTTGTCCCACTTACTTGACAGAGGGTAACCGGCCTACTTACCACCCTGGCCTGATGGATTGGTATTGGTATTTAGGTAGGGTTTACTTAGGGATTTATTTCAAGAGGTGGTAGAACAAAAAGACATCATCTCGTAGGTGTCGTTAAAACCAAGTGACTGTGGTTTTGCAGATATTATTTTTGCTAAAAAATATTATTGTGATTTCTAATTGTAATAGAAGTAATTGTTTCTCTAAATAGGTCTTTAAACTAAATAATATTTAATTAAGTTTGGCTTCGGTTTAAATTTATATTACGTTACATGAATTACCTTACTTATGATTAAGTCATTACTTGTTCAATAGACTAATTAATAACTGTTAATTATGTAATTACTTAATAACCGTTATTAAAGAGGCTTTTAGTGACTATAGAAATTCAGAAAGTGATTTGATCGGTGGCGTGGGGATGTATTACGAGTATGTATGCGGCTGTTTTATTGCTATATAGGGGAATAGTTTATGCGATCTACAAATGAAAGAAAATTCTTGTACCTCAATGTGCCTTGTGTCCGTTAAACTTATGTTTTTTAAATGTTAACGATACGGGCCACCGTATCGTTATTAGATTTTTGATTAAAAAATTCTATAAAAAAAATTCAGTCAGACGAGGAAGAGCCCTTTCTTACGGTAAGTAGCAACCACCGCTTACAGTCGTCAGTGATGTCAGAACGTAGCTCAGCCGCTGTCTACAATAGGCGCCTGTTATATTAAAATACCCTCGAAAACATACCCAATTCCTTTAAATTAAGTTCATTTCAACATTATTCAGAAACAGTAAACATTATTTCTAAATAAAAACAAACCAACCTACTAAATAGAAATAAAACATAATCCCTGTGTAAAGTTGAAAGTATGAAAATTCAGCCGCTAGATATGTGTTGAGAAATATGAATAATTCATAGAAATAACTTGCAAAGTATTTTGTTACGTTTATCTTTGCTAAGAATTTTAAGTACAGAAATAATATTAGTGTTCTCTAGCAAACAATAAACAATATTTTATACTCAATAACAAAGCTGTATCGGTGGGAAAGTGGTTGCGTATGCGGTTGCCATGCGACAGTTTGCGATTTCGGATCCCGAGCAAGATAATTTTATTTATTCATCGTCATCATAACAGCCCATTAATGTCCCACTGCAGGGACTACTCCAGTGACGGAGGGATACTTGGCCTACTAATACGGTTTAGGGTTTAATTTCAAGTTTTCCTTCTTTTTATTACGTAAAGATAATATTCACGGACAGTCCCTTAGTCGGTTTTTACGACACCCATAGGATGAGATTCTGATGAGGTGGTGACACACTGTTTTCTTACTCCACACGAAGAAGAATTTATTTATGAGATCCACAAATTGTTGTCTCGAGCATGAATGTTTTTTTTGAGTCCGCTTATTTTGGGTTTGTGAAAATTTTCGCGTTACGGGGCACCCTACAGCCCTACAGCGGTCTTTAACAAAAATAACTATTGAATATGAAATATTATATTTTTCGTTTGTTATGGAACCCGAGACCTCTGCCTAACAGCTATATGCATTGCCACTACACCACAGAGGTCGTAAGAACTACGCGTATGTTTTTAGGGTCAGCGACCTCATCCACAAATAACATGTAGGCCTAGACCGTCAAGTCTGCTTGTACACAATTTAATACCAGCTTAGTAATTAGACTCAAATATTAGTTAGAACATGTCATATAACGTCAGTAGTACATAATAGTGAAGGTTGCGGTGAATGTCTATTGCGACGTGACAACCTGTTCAATCTGATCCTAGTTTGTATGTACCGTGCTAATATATATTGATCTAGTAGATAATATTATAATATTTAAGTCATAGTCATAGTCATTTATTCATAAACAATCAAGACAATTGTGTTTGAACACACATAATAAAATAAAATAAAATAAAGATTACATTACTTAATACCAAAACATATTTAAAAAATGTCACATATAAATAAAAATCATATAAGAATAATAATAGTATACACAACAACATAATACAGAACAAAACATAAATTTAATAAATAATTACCAAGTCTTACCCTAAATAATAAGTCCTAAGATTAGATTATGTCATACAAATCATTCCTTATACAAATATAAAATGTCAAAAAAAAAATAATAATAATATTGAAAATATTCACACAGTTTTAGCAGTGAATTCGGCAACTGAATAATAACACTCTTTCAGCAAAAAGTCTCTGAGTATTCATGTGTATGTCTTAATAAGTACTTATCATTGTTGCGTCACGTAACATTGCAGCATAAAAAAATTATAGTAGAGACTTTGTATTACATTTTAACTCGTTATATTCAACCTTATTAGTGGTCAAAATGATAGATTACACCACGATTACACCTACTCATCTTTGTTGATTACTCTGTCAATCTTTACTAAGTAATTAAAGATTAATACACTTACATAATATATTTAAAGACGGTTTTAGTTGTAGTGACCTCCTCAACTCTGTAGTGGTGCCTAACGACACAGAACGATCACGAATGTGTTATCTTAAAAGCTTAGTTTTACTTAATGAAATTTAAACCTGAAAAATGATCTTTATGTTAAGGTTAAATGTCTGAAAATGTCATGTCTTTGTGGTCTTATTATTATTTTTAAAATAATGAAACATAAAATTTATACAAGATTTACTTCTGTTTTTTGTATACTTTTCAGAAAAAAAACAGTAGCACCATGAAATTTTGTATAACGTTTATCTCAAAGAGTTGCCAAAAGCTACATTTTATTTTAAATCTTACACAACAACAAGGTGAAATCCTTCGGTTTGTAAAAAAATATAATAATAAATTCTCTGAAAGCCGTTCAAATATTACAAAAACATAAACGATAATTTGTTAAGCTACGCGAAAGTTAAATAAGATACAACCAACACTACGAAAATCTGTCTGACTAGCCTAGACTAAATTTCTCTCCCTGTCCTTGCAGTGCTACATTGGTGACCTGTTATAATGACTTTTGATCTAGACACACGGTAGAATGTCAAGCCAAGTTTAAGATCAGAACTGTCGAGTAGCACTGTGTTAGTACTTACAGATTTATGTTGGGTATTTATACATAATAGGTAGGTTATGTATACCTAAGAACAAAACTGAAATTAATTTTTCTGCCTTTAGTTTTCGGGTGAAGGTAAAGGTTTTGCTAAACTCATTGACATCAAAAATATAATAAACATAAGTCTCATGATAACTTTGCTTCAAAACTATCTGCATTTTATTAATAGCCTACCATGATGACGACATGGCGTCTGTGTTATATAAGGCGTAGTGGTTATATAACATGACTGCTATGCAGAGGTCTCGGGTTCGATTCCCGCTCAATGCAAATTTTTGTGTGCATGAACATGGTTGTTTGGCTTGGTCTGGGTGTTTCTATGTACTTTTTTTGTGAATACATACATATTAATGTATGTATTTACAAAAAAAAAGTATTTAAGTATATTTATCCGTTGTCTAGTACCCATAGTACAAGCTTAGCTTAGGTTGGGACTAGATGGTGTTGTGTGAATGTTTGAGGAGTATTTATTATTATTTATTTATTAGGAATATTAACTGTAAATAACGAAAACCACTTACCAAAAAGCAAGTCATAATCTTGATTTTTAAGAAACTAGGTGTGAATAAAATAATTGTAATATATTTCCTATTTCACATGCTTAAATTGAAAACAACGTATAATGTTCGCTTTGTATCACCACAAAACCATAATGGTTAAACGGTTTGCCAAAATAGTTTAATGTTCATTAGATGAAGAAGACAATTATATTTTGTTTACACTTTTCAGAATTAACTATACAGATATAATTAAATATTCTCTTTGATTTTATATTGATCACTTTCAACGCAACTTGATTGATATTTTTTTGTATATGCCACTGGAGAAGCTTACAAAATGTCACCACCTTAGAATTTATTACTTACTGTTTATTGAAAATCAATGTTGACTATTCTGTGACTGTACATACCTAGTCTCGGATATTGCAGTAATTTTTAAAAATCGTTACGGAATACAATATTACGTTAGTAGAGCTAAGTATTTGTAAATGTTTGTCATAAAATGAAATAAATTCCATGATTTGTTAAACATAATATAAAAGTTTCAGAGAAAAACGGATATACCTATAATAGTTCACAACATTAAATTGGGGTTTTATTATATCAGCCGACAAGCATGCCACTGACAACTTGAATTATAATAAACACAATAATCCCTTGAGCCATTTCAGAGATACTCCTGTTTTATACCTTCTGACATTTCCACTAATTTGTGTACAGATAAATCACTATCAAGACCGTGCCTTAGTTGTGAAATGTTCTTTTCTACGAAATTCATAAATCATGTCTATACTAAGAAATCGTTTATGTTTGAAAAACAGAATCTTCGAACATTTGTAACAACATCTTTTAATACTGTACTAGTTTTCGACCGCAGCTTTGCCTGCGTGGTGTTTTGATAAAAAGTAACTTAGGTCTTATTTAAATTTCAGACTCTACATATAAAATTTGGTAACAAATTGTTGCCTAAGAAATTTTTACGATACCGACTGACTAAGATCCGTTTATGACAGCTTTTATTTTTAGTCCCTTTTTCATCGCTTTATTGTCGTAAAAGGTGGCATAGGGATAAAAAAGACTTAATTATTTGTAGTCTATATGTTATTTTAATGTTTAAGCTATATTACTGTAAAGTTTCATCAAAATCCGTTCAGTTGCTTTTGCGTGAAAGAGTAACAAACATCCATCCATCCATCCATCCTCACAAACTTTCGCATTTATAATATTAGTAGGATAATACTTGTTGTACTTAATAAACTATTCTTCAGAGTATCAACAATAAAAATCTGCTAAATCAACTAAAAGCTCTGTCTAAGTATTCTTTTATTACTCGTACGAAGAAAGCACGCTTGGATTTTATGTTCCCGGTAGTTACACAATTTCCATTTCTGACAAGATCTTTAAGAACCATTTAATTTTATTGTCAAGCTTAACACTAGATAAGTTATGTTTTGAGTAGTTGTGATTGGGTTTAAGTACTTTATGGCCAACCATTTGACTTGACCACGAGGTCTTCAGCAAATCTAAGGTGTTGTGAGATTCAAGCCTTTGAAATTATGCACAACGACCAATACCGTGACCTCTACGTTACCAGGGCCATTTAACTACAGTGTTACAATCTAAAGAATAACTTTCGTGAGCATGAATCTTTAAATTGGAGTGTTTGTTTCCTATGTAAAATAATTAATTTTAACAAAAAAAGTAGTAAGGTCTACAGTTATTTAGGACTCATAGTGCAAACTAAGCTTAGTTTAGTACTAGATAGCGTTATATAAAGGTGTATAAAATTCATATTTTAGTATTACATTTCTATAAAAGCTGCCATACAAATCACACTTTAAACGCATAAATACTTCATAAGCAGTAATTCGTTTTAGTCAGGCAACAATTTGTAATGTTGAATGTTTGGTAGGTCGCAAAACCGAAGCCAAATCCATTTGGCGCGTTAATTTGCTGACAGTCCGATGTCAATGAATAAATAGGTCATTTCGTTCAAGTATTGCCACTTGACTACTTATTCAACAAAAACTAACATCGTCTAGAAAATATACGACCAATAAAATTTAATTAGGGAGCATTAGCAATGATGAATAGCTCCCTGCTTTGGGCATTAGCGTAATTATATTGTGATTTGAGAATAATCGTTTGATAAATGGCCACAGCAACTTTAACTGTTGGATATTGTTTGTAAAGGTTATTTCAAGTTTATTCATTCGAATTCTGTGATGGTCAGTTCAATAACAAGTTTATCTTACGTTTAATTTTCTAATTTACTTATATTGAATTTTTTTAAACTTGCAACATTTTAATAAAAGGAAGATTTTTGCAATGGCACATGTGCTTCGGTAACTCCTTACCATAAGGCGTTTGTTTGTGCTCTTAGTGGTTTATACCACTGGGCCTATTATTATTAATTGGCCACACAATTCCAAATTTAAACAATAATTCAAAGTAAAAAGTAGAGACCTTTCAAATTCATGTAACCTACGTGGTTAATGCGTTATAAACCTTTTGTACATAACATTTGTACAAAATCATTTACACTATCATTGTATCTACTACAAAGAGTTCCTTTACTCTTAAACATAATAGTTCCTTTACTCTTAAACCTACGTGGTTAATGCGTTAAAAACCTTTTGTACATAACATTTGTACAAAATCATTTACACTATCATTGTATCTACTACAAAGAGTTCCTTTACTCTTAAACATAATAATAAATATTAAGCCTGCTATCCCTTGTCCTACTTGTATGACACCCACGTAGTGAAATTCCATTGTTCTATTTTTAAACTTATAATAAGTAAAGAAAACAGATTAAATTTAGAAGGATGATAGCTTTTAGCGTAAACCAAGCGATTATTTGATGAATTTATTTGCCAAGAAGGAAGTAAGTTCAAACAAGCGGACACAGTGGAATATTTTATCACACACATGCTGACTAATTAGTGGCAACTCTTAGCTGTCTAAAGGAAATGTTTTTCTTCCGCAATTTTTTATACCCACCACAAGATAGTAGTTAAATTTAACAAAAAGTGTGGCCATAAGATACTTCCTTTCGAGAAACTTGTTGGCTTTGAGCAAAGTTAAGCTGGCAAGGTAATTTTGTTCTTTATTATTTTTTACGAAGGTACCACACAGGAGAGCTTTTTATATAATGTAAAGAGCAAATAGCATATAAATTTCGTCCCTTTTATGTAAGCGTGCTTACGTTGTACAAATTAAAGAGAATTATATTATAAATATCTTTATGATAATTTACTTGATTAATTAAATATTTCATTATAGGTACCTGAGGACCCTGAAATTTACAAAATCACATTTTGCACTCTTTTATGTTCTTCATATAATTTATATGATCTAGTATTTTCACATTACGCATTACCCAAAGGAATCTAGCGTCCCTTGATGAATTCTATGTATATAAACAAATTATTTTATTATTGATAGTTATATACATATTTTGGATATATATATATATATATATATATATATATATATATATATATATATATATATATATATATATATATATATATTTATATACATATTTTATATACATATTTTTCATATATATGTATTTGAATACAATTCTTGGTTTATATAGAACAATGGTTCATGATAACATCATAGCAGCCCATTAATGTCCCACTGCAGGGATGGGCCTCCTCCCGTGACGAAGGGATACTTGGCCTACTAAAAGCAGCTGGCCCGACGGACTTTTTATTTCGTACAGATAATATTCACGGATAGTCCTTTAGCCGGTTTTTACGACACTCATGGGATGAGATGGAGTGGTGGCATATTGTATTCTTACTCCCTCACCACACGGAGAGGATAATGGTTCCAGCACCTTAATAACAAGCTGTCATAAAACGACGTAAAATTATCATTTAATCTCAGAGAAATTTCAAAATCTTTTAAAAAAATGTGACTGTTAGATTTTTTCGGATTTTTTTATTGGTTGTTGGTGCTTGGGGCGCAGCGTGTTCATGTAGTTTCCAGGAAATTATCAAACACTTTTTGACCTTTTTTGTAATACTTTTTTTAACGGACGGATTTTCAAAGTTATGTCATGTCAACTGTAATTTGGTTTTTAATGATTAAAAATAATTTACGGCAAAATTGAATGATAGCATTTTGATGTGCTTTTGTTAGTAATAACATTTTAATATTGTATTTCTTTTGTTTTAGAACAAAGCATCCCATATACTGGACTACGAATGCACAATGCCATTGAAATGACGTCGGAACATCATGGGTGTTATCACTCCTCTGTCTCGCCTGAAATGCGGCATATATGCATTTCTCATCGTTTTCCATATTCCAATTTTACAAGGAGAAGAACAACCTCAATGTCCAAGCCTAGCAGAGAACCCAATTTGCCCATGCTATAATTTTAAAGAAGGTAAGTAAACCTACGTTTTTCTTTTTAGCGATTCCGTACAATAAATATTTGTTTAACAAACGTAATGTTTTCAGGATTATTTTTGGAGTGCCCCAGCGCGACCCCAGGAGTTGTAAAAAATGTTTTATCCAAGATAAGAGGAACGATCCAGTCATTATCAATTTATGATTTAGAAAGCTCAACAACAGAACTGAAACCTGATATTTTCCCACCTAAAATAAAGATCATCAGTCTACAGGTTTCACAATCTGGGATTAGCAAAATAAGTTCTAACGCCTTTACTTCTCTTCGTGACTCGTTAGGATCTTTGAGCATAATTTCCAGTAAATTAAGCAAAATTCCGCATGAATCATTTTTGGAGCTTTACAACATCGAAGCACTTGATTTACAGCTTAACGACATCAAAGATGTTCAAGCAAATACTTTCAGAAATCTTAAGTTGAAGAAAATAAATTTAAAAGGAAATAAAATAGCCAATATTTCAGAAGATGCATTTTATAACTTAGAGAACTCCTTGACAGAACTGGATATGAGCGAAAACTTTTTAAAAGTTTTTCCTTTAAGATCTTTAGGAAAATTAAACAAACTCACTAATTTGAGACTAGCGTGGAATAAAATAAACGCTATTCCGGACGATATAAATGCAACAGTTCCTTTTTTGTTAACGTTAGATTTAAATTCTAATTCGTTTACTAAAATTCAGAAAAACTGGTTTCGCTGTATGCCAAAAATCAAAACTTTAATCTTTTTTAGTAATCATATTGAACTCATAGACGAGGAGGCATTTTACTATTTAGAGAAATTAGAGACTGTGGATTTAAGCCGAAATAAAATAACAATGCTTGCTAAGAATGTATTCCAAAAGAATCAAAATATTCGTACTATAGATTTGAGCCATAACCACCTTCATTACATAAACGGAGTATTTGCAAACTTGCACAAACTTTCTGAAATATTTTTATCAGAAAATAATATTCTTGAAATATCGGATGACGCATTTAGTAATGCTTTTGGTATAAATGTTCTCAACTTGGAACACAATGCGGTTCAAAAATTACATCCTAATAGTTTCTCGTCTCTTCAAAATTTAACTCAACTACACATGGGAACAAACTATTTGAAGAAACTTCCTCGTAATATATTTCAATATAATCGTAAATTAGTAACGTTAAGTTTAGATAATAATGAAATTAACGAATTAGATGAGTTAATATTTGAAAAACTTGATGAATTGAAAGAAATACGTTTGCAAAATAATAGATTAACACAAATAAAAAGAAATGTATTCAGTCCATTGCCTGGACTCTTGGAACTACACTTGCAAAATAATATTGTTCAAACAATAGACTCTCATGCATTTATTACACTTAAAAATCTCCAGCACATAAATTTGCAGGGTAATCGTTTGACTACCATTGGTGACGTATTCCCTAACAGGAATTCGTCCTTGGTTTCCATACAACTTGGTGCGAACTATTTATCACTTTTGAAAAACAGTTCTTTAAGAGGACAAGTTAATGTGCAAATAATGTGGCTTAGCCAGAATAACATTAAGATACTAACATCTAATCTTTTCAATGATTTATTAAATATTCAAAGGCTGTATTTAAAAAATAATAGCATTGTACATATAGAAAATAGAACTTTTATGCACTTAAAGAAAATAAAGTTTGTAGAATTAAGTAACAATAAGATTATAAAGTTAAGTAATGAAACGTTTTATAAACTTGTAACGTTGGAAGAACTGTATTTACAAAATAATCATATAAATCAAGTCACCAAAGATACTTTCCAATTTTTAAATAAATTAAAAATTTTAGATTTATCGCAAAATGACATTGTTATATTTAATTTTGATATTTCATCACTGCCAATAAAACAACTTCGACTGAATAAAAACTCGATAGCTATCATCGAAGTAGACTCTCTTAAAAGTTTGCCAAACTTAAGTGACTTAGATATGAATAATAATGATTTGACTTGGGAGGACATTATTCAGATACAGATTCCAGGGCTTAAATCATTAATAATATCAGAAAATAACTTTACTTTGTTGGAAAACAAGACATTTGCACATTTACCATCTTTACAAACATTATCGTTGGAACTTTCAAATATATCACAACTACCGCCAACGATATTCATTAAAAATCAAAATCTACTTCGAATAAATTTAGCATTTAATAACTTACGAGATTTGCATAAGGACGTGTTTGCATATACGACAATATTACAGGAGCTTAATTTAAAGGGGAACAATTTCACTGATTTTCCTCATCATGCTCTTTTTAACGTAACTTCTCTTGAAATTTTAGATTTATGTAGCAATCAATTACACAGTATTGATTTTTTTAAATTTATCGGTTTACAGAATCTGAGAACCCTCAATTTATGCAATAATCGGATATCAATGCTAAACGGATTTAACTCACCATCTTTAAAAAATCTAGTTATTCTTAATTTAAGCAACAATATGTTAACAGTTCTTCCACCGAACTTTTTTCAACATTCTATTGGCTTAAAAGAGATTGATTTGTCACAAAATCTATTCAAGTACATACCTAGTAATGGGTTATCGGAATCAGTGTTCCCAGCTTTGACTACGCTCAACATGTCGTCTAACTCATTAGTGCAATTGCTACAGACATATCCATCAAAACTGTTTCCGCTCTTGGAAGAATTAGTCGTAACAAATACGAACCTAAGTATCATTACCAGCAAGGACTTCGAGAACTTTCCTTCACTGAAACGACTGAAATTGATACAAAATGCCATTATTCGTTTGTCCCCGGGAGCTTTCTCTAAGCTACATAATTTAGAAATACTTGATTTAAGTCAAAATAAATTAGAAAACATTCCAAGGGAAAGGCTGCAAGGATTATATTCCACACGCGTGCTGAATATTTCACAAAACGTCATAAGAGAACTGGAAGATTTCACATCAGACTTACAAAGTCTACAAAAGTTAGATATCTCATTTAACCATATAACGAGAATACACAAAGACGTATTTCGAGGACTTCCAAGTTTGACGGATTTATATTTGTGTGGCAACTGGTTATCAGCAATATCAGCTGACGCATTTCGTAATTTAAATAAAATAGCGTTCATTGACTTGAGTAAAAATTACTTTGAAACCATACAAATGAAAATGCTTATTGCATTAGAAACACAAGTCAAAGCAATAACTTTTAATGGTAAGAACTTTAAACTATAATCCTAAATAAAGCTGTAATTACTCTAAAATAGTCATTAATAACAATTTTTATGTTTGCAGAAAATCCGCTGACATGTAATTGCGAAACTCAGGATCTTTGGCGATGGATGAAAGACCACTATAAAATAGTAATCAAAGGCAGTCGTAATTTGCGATGTGAACACCCGGAAGATCTTCACGGTTTTAGTTTCATCGAGTTACCTTTACAGAAGCTTTGCGATATACCCATTGTAATTCGCATCGCTATACAAGATATCCAGACGTATTCTGTTGTAGTATCTTGGCAAAGTCGCAACCAAACTGGTTTAAATGCATATCAAGTAGCTTACTTCAGCGAAGATCATCCAACTACGGTAAGTTACATTATCTATATAAAGTTTGAGCTATTAGCCTTCCTTAGAACGTAACCACAGCGTTTTGCATGATATAGTTAGTTATCCCAACTAATCCATACTAATATTATAAATGCGAAAGTAACTCTGTCTGTCTGTCTGTTACGCTTTCCCGCTTAAACCTGGCAACCGATTTTGATAAAATTTGGCACAGACAATCTTTAGACCCTGAGACAGAACATAGGCTACTTTTTATTAACAAAAAAAATATTTCTTTTTTTAACAAAAAAATCGTATGTTCTAGCATTTTGAAGTTTTTACCAGTGTGGGGGTGAAATAGGGGTTGAATTGAAGATATGGCTTTTTCTACAAACGGAATTCCCAAAATTCGAACGGTACGGATTCGGAACGGGAACTACAAAGCTAAACTTTTTGTATACGTAATCTTAACCACTGAAACTACGAACATAATTATAATCTAGAAGTTTTGGGTGTATCAAGTTACAAAAAAGTTCTAATTCTGATTGACAAAAACTAATTTCACGCGGGAAAATTATTTAATATTTATACCTGTATGAAACTAAAAGCTTATAATTTAAAGTAAAATGTTAAATAAAACGTGTACGGCAAGCGTTACAACAAACATTTGAATACAAAGGCTGTGTATCACTTCAATGGACCATAAAAAATATTTATGTTTCTCGCCTGTGAATGTTCGGTTATGCTGTGAATCCATTTAAATTTTCTTTTTACAATTGTTCATAGATACTTTAAACTTTGACTACTTAATACAGTTGATAGTTTTCAATTCAACGCGTAAGCAAAAAATCAAAACTGATAATTTTGTTGTTGCAGGTACGAGGCAAAGTTCTCAATGCTACAGCTAGATCGACACGCCTAAACCATTTAACGCCGGGATCTCGATATACAGTTTGTGTAATAGCAGTCGGCAACTTCGGCTCATCAACATCTCCGGGCTCTTCATTACCCGATGCTCGAGTAGCTCTTTTACCCGAAAACTCAAGTTTAAATGTATACGGGGATGAACAAATTTTTAATCATCTGCGTCCTTACATGATGAATGAATCCTTAACCAGCAAATGCACTAGTGTTAGCACAATAGAAATATTCGGTGCAGCGGTGGACAGCCCTTTTTCTAATACGTACATGGACATAGCAGATATATTAACGAGAAGACTTAGTTTGGTTGTGGGTTGTTGTATTGGATTTATTGTTTTCGTCGTGCTAGTTTCAGCTTTGGGTTATATAAAGACCAAAAAACGACAGGTTATTGCAAAAGTGGATGTACAACAGGCTCCTCAGTATATATCATACGATAACTTTAATACCCCAGGAGTAGAAGTCCAAACTACAGATATGGATATAAACACAATCACCAATAAAACCAAGGTGCAATGCAAACATGATTGAAAATTCATTGTTTAATAAAACGTGTATTGTGCCCTAGTTTGTGAAATATCGGTAACGTGTTGGATTTTTCCAATTTAGTTCCCCTATGAATATGATGCCATTCACGCTGAAATAGAACCTTTCATACCTTCATCGAGTTGAGAGCCTCTTACGGAAGTTTGGCAGACAGGAATGAATTATTACTACTAAGAGCTATCAATCGAAATGTGTGATAATCGAAAAAGTTCTTCGTCATCACGTTACTTTTTTCTTACAACGTAATTTATGTTCAATATATTTGGAAAAAAGTTCTTACATTTTCCTACTAATTATACTTCTCGGTGAGTTATTAGTTTGATTTTATATTAATTATTAATACATTATACATTTAGCTAGTGTTATGTATATCATTTACAAATTCTGTCTAAAACGTTAAACGTTGCGTTTGATTAAATATATAAAAATTCTATTGTGATTATTATCATAGTACTGTAAGTGTAACATATAAATATTAGAGTACATTTTTAAGTATGTTGTGTATAATAAATTTAACTAGGTACTACTATGTTTATTTGTAATTGAAACTAATTCTAATAATAGAAAAAAATACATTAAATTGTCTTATACGATATAAGAAGCAAGAACGAATATTTATACTCACAAAATTTCTAAGTATCTGTAAATGACTAGGCAATAATGGTAGATATAATTAAAGACTTGGAAATAACAGTATCAGACTCATTTTAGCCTAATCACATGTAATTGTACTGAAATCTGTTTATAAGTATCTGTTTTAAATCAATCGCAATCCATTTGAAACTAGATTAAAGACTGTAGAATTGGTAATAAAACTTTGAAAACATTATTATATACCTGTTTTTTTTTGTTCTAAGCGGTATTCATCAAAGAAAGTTGATTATCAGGATCGTGGAAAGGGTCCCCAAAATAATCGCTTTACTTCTTAGTGCTTGATTTTTTTTTGCCAGCCAATAATATACAAGAATCTAATACCTGGCAATATTAAAGCTTTCGAACGCCCTGAAAGAGAGCGCTGCATCATACACTGATATAAAAATATGTTGTGTATTAATTTAATCTCAAGAACTCCTCAACATAAAATAGGTCAAGTGAGTATGCATTTTATGCTTTTTCTTTTTTATCTTAAACACTGTTGAATAATTGTTTTATGAAGTGGGAACTATGTTGATGTACGGTATCAAATAAATGTTATTCCGGGTAGGTTAGGACTTCTATTCAAGATTCAGCAATAGAGTGCTAGAATTACTAACTTATTATCACTTGGGGAACTATTTTGAATACTTATTTTATTTTATTTATTTAGAAACAAACAATACTTATCTTAATAGAATGCAAGTAGATTTACGAATATTGATAAAAAACAGATCTTTTTTAAAATAAAATAGAACACAATGGAAATCTCATCGAAGTAGTTAACTGTCTTTGCGTCCACCTCCAATGTTCTGTCCCTATTAAATGGATTAAATGAATTATTCAGTAACAAGAGTCGCGAACAAGCGATTCTTCGTGGGACTTTTGCTCTCTCCTCCTTAGCGACATTTAAATGATACAGATTACTTTTGACAACAAAGAGGATTCCAACAAAATAGTTTAAACTCATTCATTAGTACAGTATTCATTAAACCTTATTGTTTATTTCAAATTATTTTGTCTAGTTACTGTCGAAGAATTAATTAAAAAGTTTTTCTATTTCTTTTATAATTGATTTACTATTGTTATTCAGTTCATTAACTTGGATTTGTGTTTTTTTTATTTATATTAAACATCTATAATATTTATAAAGTGCCTTCTTAGAAAAACATTGCTACGGGCTTATTCCAGATTTTTCGTATAACCAGTGCCTTTTACAGAGTTGGCTTTAGTGATTGACTAACACTAAGAAAGATTTTTTGTTGAACTTAACAGTTAATAATGTCTAATAGAGAAGGAATTTTAACATAAACCAAATACTAATTAATCCGCCCACGTAGTATATATTAGCCACTAGGATTACTCTTCAAACACGAAGGCTTCAACCTGCAATTGGACAGTAAGAGGCCGGTAAAAATTTATACTGCAAATTCTTGAAATACTTATTCTCACGATATTCTAGCTACTACAGCAAATCCGGTATTATCGTCAAAAAGTATACGGTTATGAGCACTGCGCAAGAAAATCAGGTAAGTAATTAACTAAAATGTTAATTAATTTCGCTCACACCCTTCTTCTTATTAATATCTTACATCTTGAGAAAATTTTCATGTTCATAAAAGGATATGGACCCTTAAGGTGCGACGTCTAATGTTTTTATAACGGTAAGTACGTCTATTCCGTTAAGCTTCCCCTTAGAGCTTGAAGTTGCGCTTACATCCGTTATCCATTAGTTTTATTTCATTTTTCTGTTCATTTAGCTGTTAGTAAAAAGATACATTAGATCAAATAAATTATTTCTAGCTGAATTTTCACCACCAGTTAACGATCTAAATATACTTGGATTTTTCAACAAAATAGGAAACGCCTTGATTAGTTTTAATGTTTTGTGATCTAGTTATCAAAATAATTACAATTAAGCTTCTTGCCATCCTCTCTAAGTTGGTATTAGTTAGGTCGTTTTTGTCCTCCCCGTCTTTCATCTCGCCCTTTTTACTGAACGTGAGATTTTCGAAAGCAAAATGAAACAAAAACCAAATGAATTCATTAGCGAAGCAATCAAACTTTGTTAGATCTTCTTCTTTTCCGCATCATTTACTTGGAATGGTCTTTGTAATATTGGCTTTGCTATTATAGCGCTGCTAATAGTTAAACCATATTACGGTATAGTAAACTTGACTGTATAGAAAATTTCTTAAGGAAAATCACTAAAAGAAATAATTGGACATATATCTTTGACGACGTTTTCTATAGCTACCGGTAATTTTCTCGATTCGATTCGAGTAAAAGCTTTGGTTTTCAGACAATTAATAATTTACAAGTTTTTAAACGCTATTATCGCAAAACTGTAATGGTTATATATTTTTTGATTTAAATAAATACTGTTTTAATAATTTATTTATTGGTTTTATCGTAATTTTTATTCTTATTTTCTTTTTTATTATTACTCTCTTGTCATGTTAAAGATTAATCAGTATTGTGCTATTTATATGAAGAAGTAACTTAAGTAGTTTATTGTTAGTATGTGATTGCTTTCGAACAACATCTAAGTTTACTTGTGAGTTTTATATTTGTAACATTGCAAAACAAAAACATATCATGACACAGCAACTAACTAGATGAGTTTCAGATGACTGATTTAATCAAATAACTTCAGATTCTATTCGAATTGGAAACTTTTATTATTTAATTTTAGTCAGCGCTCCATAAATCGGGGTTTCATATTTAGATCAAATACATTGATGGGTATTCTCTTTGAACTTTGTCAATATACTGTTTTTTTACTATCAACTGTGGAATGAAACTTCTAATTAGTTTTAAGTACTAACGTATTTTATTGACAGTGTACGGGTTTTGGTTTACATTGTATGTATAAAAACTAGAAAAAATCTAGTTAGTTGTTTTGATACAGTACATTTATGCAGTAAAAATCATGTAGGTAACAACGATAGTCCCCGCAGCTCACCACTACGCTACTTTATTTATTAGGAACAAACTGTTATAGGGGCATTATTCTTGGTAGCGCCGTAGACACTATCGCTTGTCAGTAACTATGTCGGGATTTCGGCTAATATGCAAGAATATTATCGGTCCTATTCATAAATGACGATACTAAATTTAGAAGTTCTTTAAGTTTAGTAAACTAAGTTATTAAAAGTCCTAATAAAGCAAAACTTGTAATCCCAGTGCAAGAGTTGTATTTTTGATACAAACATAAAAATAATCGTTACTTTTAATAAAGATTATTTTGTCAATGTTAAATCACAGATACGACAACAAACAAAAGGCCGCCTTTATATTATTATTACAGGGAACAATTTTACAACACAAATGCTGAATAAGATGACCCTTTTACTCTCGGCAGGAGGATACAGTCAATAAACTTAATAATTACTTGCAATGCATAGTATGTTTGCCTTCCGTAAACACACTCCGCTTACTTTGCGCGAAACAATGGCACGCATTATTGAAACAAAGACGCATTCAACGACCGACCCGAATCACGCCGAGAGTGACCTAAGCAATCGTCCTGTCAAGGTTTCGTTGTTATTCAACGAGCAACGTACATGTTACATAACTATACGTGGTAAACTATTGTTTCTAAATGTATTTTATATAGTTGTGATTTATGTAAGAACGGCTGAATGGTTTATTTTTGATGTGAACTTCAGGAATAAACCGCACAAATAGGATTTAGGTTTGACTTTTATTTTGGCAGTATAATGCCAGTTTTTTTAATATAGCTCTAGCAGGGAACATTTCTATTTTCAGACATGGTTTTATTATTAAAAAAGAAGCTGTTAATATCTTCTCTTCTCGGTATCAAAGGTCTCCGTAGTAATAAGCCTCATTAAGTTGCATAACTTTGCCATTTAATGATTATTTCATTTGTATTCAATTACGAACTGAAACTCTCGCATTGTCTCATATCCAATAAAACGAACTATTCAACCGTACCTAGTGGTCTTCTTGTGGCGACGGAGTAAGAATATAGTTTTTTCTTCGTCACTGGATTAGGTGGTAGTGGCTGGCTGAGATTAACGGAATATAATAATAACTGAGAACTTATGTCATAATATGATATCAAGTCATCAGTTCTAAAACGGGCTCGTAATATTCAGTTTTTGAAGCTCCATTCTATTTATAACTATTTTATTTACTGGCATATCTACCGTTTTTGCGTAGGCGTGTAAAATGTTCAATGCGAGTAAAGACCAAAAGCGTGTCGGTTTTGTTTGTACAAACTCATACTCCGGAGAACCCAATTAAAAATTTTAAACGAATCTATCGAAATATTTCTACTATTAAACTTATTTTGCAAAAAAATATATGCTTTTTCAATTTGCTTTGGCTTAAAAAAACAGGATTATTCGTTTATAAAAATATTTTTAGTGAATGTGAATCATTTTATACCATTTGATTAAATAAATAAGACCCGATAATGACGCTGGAGACATATGGTATCGTATGATTACTAATAAGGTAAACTAAAATACCTTTCGTTTATATTTGTCAAATATATTTTTTACATAAATATAGACCTACACATTCCACATAATGCTTGCAAGTAAACTGATCGTGTAACATTCCTATCTCACCTGACAAGCGACTTGATGACCTTGAAGACCTGAACCGATTTCCACCAAACAACACTCTCGACTGATATACCTTTCAAACAAAAAAACCGCATTAGAATCGGATTGTCCGTTTAAGAGCTACGATGCCACAGACAGACAAAATATACACATTTACACGCACATAAACACACACACAAAGAAGACTTGTAGCAAATAAAAACTTGACACAAAACCTAATACCACCATGTAAAAAAATGTTTTTTTTATCATTGGGGAAAATTGAATCAGTTAATTTTATAACAAAATATAAACACAAAATGATAATAATAATGTCCTTTAATACTTTATAAGAGTTTTCAAAGCTTTTAAACTGCATAGAAAGCTTTGTAGTTCACTACGGTAGAAGAGATGCAGTTTACAGTTGAGCTTGAATTGGGCACAATATTTGCATGCACCCGATGAGCTAAGTGCGGCTAATGGAACACATCGCGAGGTTTACTCAGTTTAGCTCTCGTAACACAATATGAACCCTCATCTCTATATAGGTCAAGTACTCACTGATGATGTCAGGATATGGCTATTAGAGAACCACGGTTACAAACGTACCGCTTTGTATTTAAATGCAGCGCGATAATTACGGAAAGCCAGCCTCGTATTTTTAATTAAAACCCGTTTGTCATATATTATAAATTAAAAGTATATTCACTACTAATTGTATGATAATTTTATGGTCGCAGCTTTTATTTGCGAAAAATATAATGTCGACATTAAAGATTTATGGACACATAGTTACTCGTATATTAAAATTTAAAACACAAAGTCATTATAAATGAATCGAGTAACTGCTGTAATCAATATATTAATTTATACCAATTCATAAGTTCCGTAATTATAATAACTATAAAGAAAGACAGTCAACATTATTTAAAATGAATTGTGTAAGTAAGTATAAGGAATTCCCTTCAAGCGTACTTTTCAAACTACACCGGTGATATGGTGGCACCATACGACGATCGGTATGCGTCAGGTCCAAACAGCTGTCTTTAATTGAAATTTTTACTCTTTCAATATTGTTTTTTTAACAGCATGATTTTAGGCTTGTTACTCGTAAATAGATTTAATGAAAATATTTTGTCTGTTTCTCTTTTCGTTCCTTATTTAAATTAAATACAAGTTATTAAGTAACATAATGAATCGTTGATGAAAAGAACTCATCATGTTGGTTGTGACGTCAAAAATGCGTGCCGACTCACCTAAAGCAATGCAAGGAATGGAGTACGCATAGCTTGAATGCCTTGCCGCCACATCCCTCGCCGAGACGATTAAAAAAGTACTCTGCTTTAACGATGTTGAACAAGAACTGTTTGTAATTTTTTATGTAGTGATTTAAAAGTAAATATTTATCTTGTATTTTTATTCATTATGTTTAAAATAATCTGAAATTAATAAGAACCTTTTTACATATTTTGTAAAAACAAACTTAAGGTATAAGGTATATATTAGTCATCGAAAAATTGAAGGCTCAAAAACAATGTAGCGTAGGGAACGTTCCCTATTTGTTCTTTAATACTGAATTTCTGTTCTCTAGGGGCATCGCAAATGAATCTATACAAAAATGTTTTTATTAAGAATAAAAGGTAAAATAACGGCCCTTAAAAAAGAGGTACCTGCTGCTACATTCATTACAGAGAATAATAATGTAAAGTTATGTATCCTTCTGAATCCGTCAACACATAAAAACGTAAAATAAATATGGCGCCAGTTAGTTTTTCTAAGAACCTAAATGTACGTCTAAAAGTTGAATGGCAAGACTCCGACAGCGATACGTGTATTGTGCAGGACATAGTTCTAAGAATGTTCAAATACGACAGGTAGACAGAAATGTAGTCTCCTAGTACATTTAAATATACATTTGAATGACAATACATTTTTTAGGATTATAATTGTATTTACCGCCGACTTAGGATGGCGGGGAACCGACGGATGAATCAAAGAAGAATCAAAGAATCACTTGGCTTATGATGATGATGGATACTTGTGTCAACCGTTTCAAAAAAAATTAATTTCTTTATTTACCATACAGAAAAACCGATTCTTATCTTCTAAAATTGCTGATTTGGAAAATTAATTAAGCAATATAGTTACAACATATGTCTTGAAGCTTCCAGTGTAAGTTTCCAAACAATGTAAACAATTGAATCACGTACTACAAACTGTTGTTCGAGACAGAAGGTCCTAGCAACAACTTGAGGTTTCATACCGTTGCACTTGACGTTTGACCCGATTGTATATATTATAAAGACTAACATTTTACAGGTCAGTAAGCACTGCTTGCTTATAAAAATGTATTACAGATTTTTTACATATTTTCTTGGTCATTTTACATTAGAGTTTACTGCAGTAACATTTGTGAAGGACGCCGTTACACGACGAGGCTGGAAGTGTCGTATAAGGAAACAGAAAAGAGAAGAAAAATTTCAAAAACCTAACATATCTGACCAACGGTCAATAGACCAATAGGTCAAGTTTCCATTTGTACATAGAGAATATCCTCTTTTTTTAAACGTTCCTTTCCTAAACGACATTCATTGATTGAAAATAATTAATCTTATATAAATATAAAGAATCTTATAATAATTCGCAAGAATACTTCAATTAAAACTTCAACAAACTAATCATTAGTACTTATACGAACAGTACAATTGCAACAAAACGATTATCTCAATATAAAATCTCTATCATACTCGTAGAAAAAGCAATCATTTCATTTTACTTGTTGTATTGCAGAAGAATGAGGCAGTTAAAACAAAGAAGCAGACGCTTTATTAAGCTTATTAGCAACAAAGCGCGTGTTCAGAGTAACTTAAATGAACGTCTCTCGGTACATTTCAAATAGATTGTATATTTACAGGTTAATGGAATTGAAACAACTGCATTTAATAATTGAATTCTTGCAATAGGTATCTATACTTAGTTAGTTAAGAAAGTGCTTCTAGAAAAGTTAAGCGCAATGTTAAGTCTTGCTTCAGACTAATTACTTTGGAATGCTTTTAATTACTTGTTTATTTTATCATTGTTATGAAATGTTATTGTGGTTTTAATTACGAAAAATGATAGAATATAATAGAAGATTGTAAGAATCAAATAAAATAAAATGCGTCTCTATTGCTTTACTTCCTTAATAACCGACCTTTCTATGTATTTTTATTAAGTAAAAGTATTATATTACCGAAAGATGTATTCTATTACGACGTGGCATCATGCGGCAAAATAATAATCTATTTAATGGATACAAAGATATCCAGGGTTAGGATAAATATTTGTGGATCACATAAACAGTTATATAGGGTAGGATTCGAATCCAGGACCCTGGGCACAGAGCCACTTACCGCAAAAGCTTAGCCTCCGATACAGTTATATTGCTAATAAAAGTACAACCAACATTACATACTGGTATTGAAACGTATTTGTGTGGTGCCAGAGTAAGAGCACAATATGTCACCACCCCATCCCATCCCATGGGAGTCGTAAAAACCGACTAAGGGACCATTCGTGAATATTATCTTAACGAAATAAAATGAAGGAAAACTTGAAATTAAACCCTATACCAATCCGTTTGGCCAGCGTGGTATTAGTAGGCCAAGTATCCCTCCGTCACAGGAGGAGGCCCGTCCCTGCAGTGAGACATTAATGGCCTGTTATGATGATAGAAACTTAATTTACTAAACAATTTGAAGCAGAAGTCTACACACACATTATTCAAAATTATTTTGTAGAATGTATCAAGCTTTAAGTTGATGTAGTGATGTAGTTCAGCTACCCTTGGGGCAATACCGCATTCATTGCCTCTGTCTTCGTTAAAGACCACTTTAGATTCAGGTTTTACATAAAATACTTGATTAGAAACTGTCTTTCCGCCGCGTAATTATTTAATGAAGATGTCTCAGTGGATATGACCCTTATTGTTAGATACGATTTAACAAAACATGTTTAAGGATTTCTTCTTGATTGAAGACTTATGATCATTCAAATTAAGAATTGTTTTGTTTATGACGGACATGCAAGGAGCACTGGCAGTTTGAAAAAAAAACAAAAGAAAGTCAAGATTTGTTCGATCTAGATACAAGAAAAAAGTTACAACTCACAGAAGTCAGATGACACAATTATTACGACAATCTACTGGTAATTTCAGGCATTTGTCGATGTAGGTGGTAAAATTAGATACATTTGAAGTCACACCTACGTAATTTGTACGTATAGTTTGTTGGTGTAACTATTTTAATTTGATTATACTGCTATTTTCTCTAGTCTTAACGGAGGCTTGTTCTATATTTAAATACATATTATGGAATTTATGAATCATTTTCGTAGCAAAGCCGATGTCCCCCTAAAACCTCTTATAAGTGCAAGCAATACCGTAGTGGCCCGATCGACTTATTCTTTTTTTTTTATTCACCCGCCTCTTTGGTGTTAGATCGGGCGTTTCACGATTTCGCCCAACATCATTCGTATGAAGTATTACTGCTTTACAGAGAATGCTCCTGCAATCCAATAATTATATCGCTAACTATTTGCGAGAATTTGGTGTAATTATTATCGTTAGTTTAAATTAGTGCAACACTAACGTCTATCCTGAAGAGAATATTTTAAAAACATTGAATTTTGCTACCTAAATTTTCTTTCTATTATATCATTGTTCATTAAAAACAATCCATGAAAGCCATACACAAAAACAGGATTACCAAATTTTCTTTTGCTCCTGTTTGAAACGAATAATCAAACAAATCTTTCAGTCAGTAGTCATTCTCCCACATTGTTTCCAAAACATTTTGTTGATCGAATGGTAATTTTATTGAAAATAAACGTTATATTATACAAGAAAAATCAGTTTTTATAACAAAATTGGTATAATCAGATATTCTCAACAGTGTGATGCTGTACCCTCATCGTACTGTACGAGTAGACATGACGCTATCTAAAATGTTAAAATACGTTACCGAATCACATTTACATACACATCGTATATTTTAATCTCTGTATAAAACCATGTATACGTGAATAAATCAACCTAAGCTGCATGTTAGGAATAGGAAAAAGTATAAAATATTGTGTTTAACTGAGTTTTACATAATTTTAATTATTGTTGCTTTCAACTTGATTTATAAACAGCTACTAAACTGAACCCCAGCTTCATCTGTTGAGATTTATGTTCTACAACAAGGAACATAAGCGTATTTGTTTAGTTTAGCTTGTAATTTATAATCGTGTTTATGTGTACACCATTGCAACGAAAATGTTGTTAGGGTAGTGATAATTGGCTAAGCGAGTTAGGCAAATAATGCGCTAGTATTATTAAAAGTAGGCTGTGACATATTTATGCAGTAAAAAAATTTTAGAGAATTTATTTTATGGATAGGTAACATTATAGGTAACGTGAAAAATTGCCCACATCTAGGGAAAGAACAGGAAAGCCTCTATTTTCTTCAGGTAATTAGAAGGCTTATTTGAATAAAATAATTTGTTTGAGACTATATCTCAAAAATAAATTCAATGGTTTCAAAAGTATTTTAATTAATATTTTATTGGTTATTCATAAAATAACATTTTGAAAAAGTTTCATTTTTACTTTTAATTTCACTGAAACGATGCTGTCAGGTTTTACTAAAAATATATGATTTAATAAATAAAATACCTATCCTTGTTTTATCTATTCGGAACTAAGCAACGGTTGACTGGATTTTAATAAACATTTGATTTTTTCATAACAAACTAGAGTAACAAACAAATTCTTGCAGTTTTTATATGAATACTTTTATAATATAGTACGTACACTTTCATATTTTTACAATTTGAAACATTTTTTTATAAATAATACCTCAAGTTACTTTTAAAGAAAAATAATAAACTGTTAAAAAAAATATTGAAACCTTCCTCACTAGATATAACTTTTGTAAAGCCTAGAAGAAAAACGTTTTAGGAAAATATTTCTACATGAAAGATGTTTATCTCTTCATTGGTTCTTGGAACTGGTATGATATTAATGATACTGTTCAAAAATATCTGCAATATAATTTAAATCTGTCCGTGTAGAGACGGAGTAAGAATACAATATGTCACCAGCCCATCTCATCCCATGGGTGTCGTAAAAACCGACTAAGTGACTAACCGTAAATATTACCTTTACGAAGTAAAAAGAAGGAAAATTCGAAATTAAACCCTATACCAAACCGTCTGGCCAACGTGGTATTAGTAGGCCAAGTATTCCTCCGTCACTGGAGGAGGCCCGTCCCTGCAGTGGGACATTAATGGGCTGTTATGATGATGAGTTTAATTCTGATGCAAGTATTTGAAAATACTGCTAGAAATTCACTACCATTTTTATTTTGTACACACAAAAAACTGCAAAAAGCTAAACATTCCATCAACCTCTTCAGGGTTAATTAAGCAATCGCATTCATCTCCGCTTCTCTTTGTTACGCTCTGTACTGGCGAAGTTACGTGTTCAATTTCAAAATAAATAAATGTTTTTCCTCTTAAATTAACGCGTCTACTCTTATTTTTTGATTTAACTTGATTTATTACCTTTTTAAGTAGGCCATTAGAAATCAGACCAATACATTACTATACATAATATATTCACACCTACCGCTGACAAAGCATCTATTAAACATATTTATTCCAAGCACAGTCTCTAACAATTTTCATTATATTTTGTTTTACATTAGGTAATAATAATTGTTAATTGTTTGTATGATTGTAAAGATTTCTCTTTATAGATTTCTCTATAAAGAAGTATTATGTTGAAAATTTTGTTGTTACCTTATTACCAACACGAACAATATTACTTCCAAATATTAATGAGTTAATTACTATGTCATTACTTATTAATAACAACATTATTTATTGACAGCTTAAACATTGCATGCCTACTTATTTAGTATTTATAAACAAGTTTGAAGATAATTGTAATATAAATACTTGATTTTACCAAATTCCCACTCCCCTTTTAACAAAAATTCTCAGTTAATATAAAAGTCTAATGGATCGGAAATTATGTATTGCTGAAGGTGTATTAAATATCTTACATTCCATTTTATTTGAGTAATAGAGCTTGCAAAACAAAAACATATGAGTACACGAATATTTAAACTAGCACCACAGTAGTAGCACAAATCAACATCACAAGACATTTTTACATCAACAATACTAATGGCATTATGAAATATTACAAACAAACGCCAAGATTTTGCAACAAATAAACACATCGATGGACTCATACTCATTATGCACCAGAAATAACCGCGATAACTAACATATGAAACCAATAACGATTAGGAATGCCCAGAGAGCGAGATTTGGATCATAGGAAAGTACTTCATACTCGTAGTTATATTATAACGTAATGACACATACGTGTCGCAAGTCGTCAGAATCATATTTAGTTGCATACAGGAAGGCGTATATCCATTGCTAATATCCTTGTCATTTGGTTGATTTCAGTGTAATGTACGGATCTTATTGCGCCAGCATCTGTGCTTTGCTCGTTTATTCTATAATTTGCGACGAGTTGGGGAACACATCACACTAATAGCCCATATTTTATTAAGGCTATTACATAAATTTTATTTAAGTTTGCATGAAGTTAATTTAAATGGCCGTTATAGTAACGCGATGCTAATATTATGAAAATTCTTGATTATGAAACAAACAAATGCAAAATGAGTAAATATGTCTTTTATTTGCGTAAAAAACTAGCAGCTTTGTTTAATTTTGTGTTACTTAAAGGCAAAATATACAGTTGAATAAAAATCCAGAACAAACAAGGAAAGCTGAGTAGCATTTTCTTTGTTATTTTTGACTTGAACCGTAAACAATTGCGGAAAAAAACAAAAGTGTGTCGCAAAGAATAAATACAAGAGAGTCGAGAGAAACACACATACAGCTCAGGTATTTACTCATCTAAATAAAAGGTGGTGTGAAAATGGTCATCCTGAATACGTAGCTCGCTTTGACTTTGGCCGAAAACAAATAAATCAGTCGGTATTTTGCTTACAGAACATTCACAAAATATATTCCGCTTTAATCGAGGAATACCTAAATAAAATGAGTTATACAAAACATTGATCGTATTGTATATCGTAGCCAAAATTGACCACTTTCGTATTTTAAAACAAATAGCTGCTGAAAATTTGTAGAGACGAGCTTATATTACGTTATTTTAGGTGACCACAATTTAAAGTTTTAATGAGTTAGTTACCCTTAACGCGAAGACGGGGTACTGTCGGCATATTAATCATGTTTATTTCGTAACATGTTAGGGACTGTAATAAGATAGAAATTTTAGAATACTATAATTTTACATACAGAAAATTATAAATTCATATTTCGGATTGTATGAACAAATGTTAAAACTGGTGCAAATTTTAATACAATTGACTTTTAATTAGAAGAATATACTTTATAGATTATAAATAAAGTCTATCATAAAAATAATTTTGAAAATGATCTCGTCAAACAAACTTTTAAAAGTTTGCGCTTCAAACCAAAAATAAATAACAATATAAAACAGGCCTAAGAAACATTATAAACAACTCTTGAGAATATAATTCTAAGAAATGTCTACACTGATCAAAATATACTCAAGTTTATTTCTAAAGTGTTGTAGATTACAAACTGAACATTTATAGCTTATACCTTACGGGATAGTATATCCTTCAACGTTCATCCAACGTGACGGCCGATACCAAAGGCCCCTCGTATTTTAACTATCCCCAAGGACAAAACATCAAAGTTGAAACTAAAGGCAAAAACTCGTTACAGGAACTTGTCTAACAAACAGCAGTAGAAATAGGCATACCTAATCAAATTTTTATCCCCGTTGGAGATGAATTACAGATTCTGCAGTAAAATTCATGTAAACTTGTAGGAAACTGTGATGTTTTTGAGGAAAAAAAGTTTTATTTGAAAATTATAAAGAGTACTTAGTGTAAATAATTCATGCATTAGTCTTGAGGTTGTTCGTGATTTAGTGTAGAAATTGTAAACAAAGTAAGTTTGTATAAAATACGTAGCCTTCATGGAGAGAATAAAACCTCAATCTGATCACAAACACCATGTTTTTTTCTGTTAAGCCTACGCCAAATTTTATACAAACTGGTCTAGCTGTTTGATATTCGGTTTTTTAACAATAGTAAGATAAAACCTAATAGTTAGACAGAGATATTACTTAGACTTTCTTATCCGAAGGAGATTTAATAGACATTCCTAATCATTATTTTTATCAGTATACAAAAACGTCAAGGTTATAAACCGGTATTTTCTTAATACCAGTTGTTTGATTAACTTTTTGTAATTCTAGAATTAAAATGTGGATGCTACGTTTCGTTTTTCAGTTGTCTTGTATTCTTACTACGACCATTGATTAGCATTTAGCTCTAGATGCCCTTGTGTAATGAATGAAAGGAATATTATTTACAGATCACACTTGAACGTTATTTTTAGAAATAGATCGAAACATTCAATGTAGGTTATGCTTTATATTATTATTTCCAATTGAGAGAACAATTATAATCAACAGCAACCTTAGCAATCAGTATTTTACAGTATGAATGTGAGAAACTTGTATTAAGTTTGTTGTAATTAGTATTTCTCAAACAAATTACGCAAGAAGCTATTAATAAATAACTTTACACCTATACTGCTAGTTAAGCAGTATTTGCTATTGATTGCTTTTCTACAAATCTTTACCTCAAGAGAATCAAACTTTAATTGTTACTGTGCAGTGTATTAATTCTGCAATGTTGCTACTAGGTGATCAAAGAATCCGTTACACCATTCCCTACGTCTCCATGTCGACCTTTTTAACTTTTTTAAGCTAAGTCTAGGACAACGAGGTAAAGTAAAGTAAAAAGATTTTATTAACAAAAAATAAATAAAACAAATAAGGTTTATAAGGATATTGTTATGAGTTGATTTGTTAACAGGTTGCCTGTCCCGCCTGTAGACACAATAGTAAAACAATGGATATGTATCATATATGATACATGGGACAGGAAATAGGTTAATCACTTACTCTTTCTTGTGTTAGTAAAGAAACGTAACATTATTTAGCTTAAAGCAAGTTTACTGTAACCGGGTTTTGTGGTTTAATATTTTCTCTTCTTTATCTCATACAAATTTTTGATCAACAAAATACGTGCAGGTGGCATTACATGTTATTGTTCTTTCATCAAAACAGCCCATTAATGTCCCACTGCAGGGACGGGCCTCCTCCCATGACGAAGAGATAATACCACGCTGGCCAGACGGTTTGGGTTGGATTGGTAGAGGGTTTAATTTTAAGTTTTCCTTTTTATTTCGTAACGATAATAATATTCACGGATAGTCCCTTGGTCGGTTTTTACGACACCCATGGAATGAGATGGGGTGGTGACATATTGTATTCTTACTCCGTTTCCGTCCGGAGAATTGTTCTTTACCTTAGAATATTTTGGCAAGTAAGAGAACGTTTACCGTATTTTATGCGACAGAATCCCTGCGACATTTCAGAGTCAGTCTGTAAATTAATTTATGATTTTCCTTATCATTATTATGATTGAGACTAAGTGACAGACAGATTTAATCTGATTTAGAAGTTCTTGTTTTTATTTTATATTATTTTATTTGAGAAACCAGTCAGAAGAGTGTTTCAAGCCAGTAATCACTGTGCAAGATATTTTGTTTGTTTGAACCTAATAGGTATGGAAAATATAATCTTCCTGCATTTGTTATAATTCTGACATTAATAAAATAGACAATTCTGCCAAGCATATCTCTTTTGCTATTTAACGTCGTTCTGACGAAACCAAAATCTAAGTTCTCGAAGACTGGCGCTTGTAATAATTATTTGACTGCCTCTGTGGCAAAGCCGCCGGTTCGCATCCCAAGGAAATTCTGTCTCCGTTAGTCTGTGTATGGTAATTAAATTTCGTGTCTGCAAAAGCCCCCGCGACACAGGGCAAGATACTTAGTGCGGGAGTTTTCTTTTAAACGTTAAATAATAGTCTAATCAACACCAACAAACCACCAGTTAAATTCAAACGCATAAAAACTGCCTATAACTATATATACTTATATTCTCATATTAATACAAAAAGGTACGCCATATTTATAATTTCGTTGTATGTACGTGTTTACATGAACTCATTTCAATTTAACTCAGAAATGAAGTTAAGTTGGTATTTTGCGTGAGCGATGACGTCATTAGCGTACACAATAAATTATTGGCGTCATTTAACGACGCAAAAGCACCAGCATCAGTGAGCTTACATCTCATTACGTTGATATTTTCAAAACCTTTTCTCATGAGCTCAATGAAATAGTACGTAGAAATACTGTTGTACCTACATTTTATAGTGACTTACTAGAATATTTTATTTTTAATGGTTTCTAGGGAATTTTAATAAAGCTTTTTGTGACGAATCTATTTTTTTACTAGAATTTAAACCTAAAATGTTGTCTAAGAAATCGATACTAAACAGAAAATGTAATAAATAAACGATTGGATAAATACAATCTAAACATTCATGCATAAGATTATCTGTAGGTTTATAAAACGGTATAAAAACAGTAGAGTTTTTTAGGGTTCCAGCTTTAATATTGCAAAGTCCGTGTAATTTTATTTATTGTTAACATCATTCTTCTTTGTTTTCAAGCTATACATCAAAACACCTGACTAAACCAAACAATCTTACAGCAAATTTGTACAATACAGTCAATAAATGTCCTGTAACTAACTAAATCATTAACAGCGTATCCACTCTCAGTGATAGAAGAGCTAACTCCACAACAATCTAATAAGAAATCGGACGATAAGGAAAACATTTTATTGACAAAGAATAAATAGCCTTCTCAGTTCTTACGATAAACATATTACAAGCATAAGGTGACTAATAAAGGAACATAACCTAAATATAACATTAATTTTGTGAGTATGTCGCAATAATATTGCATTACTTTTTCTCGCTGTTGTAGTCATTATCCTTTTGTTTATTAGTGCTTACTCGTATTATTAGACACTACTTTGTGTTTTATGTTTGTCAATAAAAATATGAGTGTTGAATATGGTACAAGTTTTCTGGGTATCACCATGCTTACTCAAAACTAATTATTTGTTGCGTTTTAAAAATAGGGCGAGGGGGACGATGCTAGAGTATTGCCTTAGTTTATTGAACAGTAAGTTTAATTAATTTAAGAATATCATTAAAACACATGTATTATTACTACAGTTATGTAAACGTTCTACGAAGCTAGTCAATCCTAATGTCAAAGAAATCTATTTACTTTTCTAGTCGCTTAAGAACACGTATGGTCCAAGCAGCGCAAGGTCATAAAAGAAAATTAAACTCTTTGCAAAGCTTCAGCAAAACTTAAAAATTGTTCTAGAGGCATTTAAGATTCGTAAAATATTTATTTGAATGTGACTTTACTAAAGTAAATTGAATCTATTATAGAGGTTGAACCGAAGATGTGTTGTGATCCTTTAAAGCCTGAGGTTAGTAGCAGGAAAGCCTGTAATCGAATTTGCCAATAAAATGCGCCTATTATACCCCACTCTCCCTCCACCACTCAGTGGTTAATCGTGCATATGGGCTTTGACGAAATGTGTTTTTGATCTTCCTTT
This sequence comes from Schrankia costaestrigalis, assembly GCA_905475405.1. Taxonomy (NCBI): domain Eukaryota; kingdom Metazoa; phylum Arthropoda; class Insecta; order Lepidoptera; family Erebidae; genus Schrankia; species Schrankia costaestrigalis. Next base: position 7,816,260 of record FR997830.1, read on the forward strand.
TATAGTGTCCGAATCAGAAAATGTTATCTTTTTACTATTTATTACAGAGATATGCGGCATGCTTGGCTTTATGCTTTTTTAGTATAATGAACAATTTTAATCATCGATTAACTCTTAATGGTGTATAGCTTGTTTTAAGAAATTATACCGAGTTTACTGTCCATCTTTAAGTAAATTGATATTTGTTAAATAGTATTGCAGAGCTTTTAAGCAAATGTGATGACAGGACTTCCTCAATTATTCGCATCATGGGGTTTTTACGTTAATGATGAAAGGAAAACAAAAAATATCAAGCATTTATAAGCAATTTTCTTTGACGTTCATAAGAAAATAATTTTATTTCTTAGAGTTGAAAATTTTCTAAACACACCTGAAAATTTCAAACAAAATAAATCAATTTCCTTCGAAGTCATCACAACAAAGGCGAAGGAAACCGCTAAAGAAAACCATTTTCAATGAAATGAAACGTCTTAATCGAATCACTGCTGAATCTAGTTTACGATGTTTAAAATTGACTTTTTCCTTTCTTTACAGCAAAGCAGTTTAGTGATTTAATAGAATTAAAGTCTTACTGTACGTCAGTATGAAACCCAATCAGCCGGGGGTGTTTCTGAGCGCACTTGATTTGGTTATTGTCGACAATGGGTTTGCAACGAACGACTGCGGTAACCATGTTAACGATAAAACTCCCTCGTCAAATAAAACTAGATGAGTTTTAATTAGGTTCCTGGTAATGTTGTTTGTTTTGAATTGGCTGTTGTATATTGTCAATCAGCTCTGTAGTTATTAGATCATTTGAAGTTCCAGTTCAATGATTCAAATAACAGTGGAATGTAAAGGTAGTTGATCACTTATGATGATGAAACTGTTTAAAGTTATAGTAATTGCACTTTACACGGGGAAAACAATGGTCACCCGACTCTAATGGGCAGTGAATATTAATTTGTCTTATTAAACGGAATTACGATTACAAGATTTTTAACATTAATTGTGGTTAAATAAATGTTTGACGATGTAATTAAACAACACATGCTGGATTCCAAGTACCTAAAGAAAGTTTAACATAATAATTTTTAGATTTTATCCATAACGTAATCACATAAATATAAACTAAAATTAATCCACGCTGTATTTACTACCTACTCCAGTAAATTAAAAGTTGTTATAGTTTTTTTATGTTTTATTTATACGATTGTAACTGTTAAATGGCTAATTAAATATGTATATTAAACGTATAAACTTAGTAATATTAATAAAAACAAATAACCTTGTTCATTGCAGTCAAATATCGATTTCGTAATATAAATGTGGCAAGAACTGTCGCTCATTTTACAGCCACCACACTAGGCCCTACAATGTTTATAATTATCTGTTCTTCATGTACTCCAAAACGTCTAGTCAGGTCTACATCATCTGAGCATCATTGAAGATTAAACAATTATGAGGAAGTAGTGGTTGACATTTTAAGATGGAGTTGCAATAAAGCTATGTGTTGAGTTTACTACTCAAGAGTTTAAAAAAATCATTTTTTGAGGATTAAGTAAACAATAACCTGATTTGCGGCTTAGTACATTTATTTTAGCAGTCTCTTTAATTGCCCTAGTTCCCGACAAACAATAAAGAATGAATAGTTCATGCTCCTTATTTTTGAACCGATTTAAAAAAAGGAGGAAGTTCTTAATTCGATTGTATATTTTATAGTTCCTTGTTGTATAATTTACATAAATAAAATAGTAAACTATTTGTAAATTATAATCTAATATGAATACAATCCTTTTAATGGTATTAGTGTAATTTTATTATAATTACAAATCCATTATCGTCCGTGAAGTTTAATCAAAAGCCTGGTTTCGAGCCCCCTTGATGTGGTTGACTATAATTAAAGGGATTTAGATGGAACCCTGTTTAAATTACACTTTAAATAAGTTTTGTTATTATATGATTTCTGCTTCATGTTTTAACGATTAAATTTAACATTATCCTTTAAGTAGTCCTTAAGAGTTACGGAATAAATTAGTGCTTAATATGCGTAATAGTGTGTTTTTTAAGTAATGGGGAGAAAACGAAAAGTGCCTCGCTTGATAGTAACTTAAGATCAGCAAAGAGTTCTTTGCTGATCTTAAGTACCAAATGCAAAAGAACTCGCTGTTTTACAAGTATACAATAGGATACACAAAATGTATAACACATACCTACTTGAAATTTCACAAAATCTAAAAAAAGTAATAACTGCACTTTAGCATGGAGTTGGATTAAGCGGTTTAGCGGTGGTAGCAGCCTAGACGGCCTTATGCCGAAAAAATGTAAGAACTAACACTAAAAGTATAGTGCTTAAATGTAATAAATATTACTGTTATATATTTAAAAAAAGTAATATAACTTTTCCAATAAATGTCGTTGTTACTTACCCAATATTCTTCTGAAAGTCGCACACCACTACCCCTTCCCACAGATCACTGCAATTAACGACCCTGAGGGGATTTTGCCAAATCACGTAACCAACCAAGCGATAGGCAATTCCAATATATTATATTGGGAAGCACGACGACGGAAAGTGACAACTCATTTTATTAATTAATACGTAAGGAAGTACTTCTTCTAGAGTTCAGATAGTGACAATACATATTAAATAAGCTGACCAAATAAAGAGGAACCAGAATTTGTAATTGGGATTAAAATGTTTCATTGGAAAACCTAATGAGAACCCATGGATGATAGAAGTCTGAATCAGATCTATAATGTAACCTTTAAAATACTTTTTCGTAGTATAACTAGGTTTTGAAAAAATCTTTTTAATAATTTTAGGAAATTGTTATTGTAATTAATATTGTTGACTTTGCTATATTTTAATGTAGCCTTAAGTTACCTTAAAATTAAGTCCAAAATAACTTATACAATTTCACTAAAAAAGGACCCACTCGTTCGATAAAAAAAACGTTTAAAATCAACTACTTAGCCAATAAAAATATGTATAATAAAGTATTGCATGATAAAACTGTGAAACGAATTTTAATAACATTTTAATCATACAAATTTTATAAAAACATCCATGTTTAAATGAAATTCTATCAAAAGAATTAATAGCACCATTGCGCATTGCGGTACTGACAACACATATAAAACATTTTCCACGCACAAACCCTAATCAGAACGAAACGCTAGATCCAAAAACGTATTTTTAAATAAAATGTTTCGCATGGTATATCGACACTGTCAGTTTGAGTAAAAAAGGTGAATGCGTTCGAATGTTTTTTATTCATGTAGGGGAGAAAAATATCTCAATACGACTCTCGACTTTGAAATTGAACAGAAGCGCTTTTTAATTAGGTTGATGTTTGAATATTTATTAAGGTTTTTATAGGAATACATACATACTGTTAATTTCAATGATTAAATTCTATTTCAGAACTTTATATTGGAAAATAAACGTTAATTCAATGGATATATTGCGATATCTTCTGGATTAACGAAGATCAATAATGTATAAACTTTTATCAAATTCATGTGTTTAATACTTAATTACTTAAACAATTTAGACGTATAAATTTTTGCTTAATTAATGTAGAAGAACAGTAAATCTTTTTTAATAAGCTTATTTGTAATTTACTTTAAAAGGCACAACAGACGGATTTCTATGACTAATTGACATTATTTCGTTTACGCGAGAAAAGAAGCTTAGTGATTCTTGTCAAATAACTTCTTCCTTGCAATATTAAGGTATTAACGCAATAAAGTAGTTACTACTCAAAAATAATATTACTGTATTTTATTACATTCAAGTATAGCTTTGCCACTAACACTTAATACATCGGCTATTAATTTAATAAGCTACTATCTTAAAAACTATAGGTACATGATTACTGCAACGAATATTATTATTAAAAACATACGATATTAATAGGATTTATAAGAAGTATACTTTATTAATTATAAATCCAATTAATAGCACAATTACCTCTAATATAACACCTTTTACCTCGCTATTTCTGAATTTAAAAGTAAAGTAGTTTTTAAAGCCCTTTATTTATTTATGCTCCCACGTATTGATTTTTAACTAGATATAAGAAGACGTGATAATTATTTAACCTATGTAATTTTTGACTCTGTACCTAGTCTTTAGATATTGTTATTTATTTGTTGTGTACATCTATCTTCATACCCGTTTGAATTTAAATAAACATAAAGGAACAAAAGGGTGATGTAGTGTACTAACAATACTATAAACGCAAAAACTACTGAAGAGTTTTTGATGAAATTTCACAATGTTGTTGTAGCTTAAACATGGGAATAACTTACACATAGGCTACAATATATAAAGATGTTGTATTCATAATATTAAGCTACTCAAAAAACACATTTTTAGACATATTAACAAAAACCTTTTACTCGTATACTAGCTGTATCAGATAGTTTAGTATATATTCGTCGTAGCCATTTTTTTTTTTTTTTTTTTTTTTGCGTGGGAAAACCTTTTATAGGCCGTCTACCCGCCTTTGGCCCAGGCGGGCAGGTGTGTCGGAGTCCCGAAAGATGGAAATACGGTTTACCGACTAAAAACCCACGGTGTTCCTCTCTCACCCAAAATGCCGAGACGGCGAGAAGACTGGCATTACTCGAGCCGTCCTGGCGGGTGCTGGTCCTTGACTACGGACCCCGAAAATGAAGGGCAAGACCGTGCCCTTCCTCTGTAGAGAGGCGTACGTGGAACACTACGCCGTCCTCTCTGGCCTGCTACTCAACGGCGACAAACTGGCATTAGTTTGCCGCCCGCAGGCCCCTCACGGTGGCTGGAGGTCGTCCCGAGGCGCCCTCCTTTGACGCCCAGATCTGCGGGTTGAGAGGGAGGATGAACGACTCCTCTCCCTCTCCCTTTCCGCCGCTTCCTTGACGGACAGAACCGTCTCTGCGAATGAAGCGGCGGCTTCCCAAGCACTCTCGCTTCGTACCATCAAACTGATGAGTACCAGCAGCGAGAGGCTACCCACCCTGACTGCGCCGGTTAATACACGGCGCGGCTCGTGCCACGCCGGGCACTCCGCCAACGTATGGTGCGCCGTGTCTTCGGCGCAGTCCCCGCAGTGATGACAACTGGACGTCTCCTCACGGCCGAATCGACAGAGAAATTTGCCGAAGCAGCCGTGGCCGGTGAGCAATTGCGTCAACCGGTACGAGAGGGCACCATGACGCCTCTCTAGCCACTCGTGGAAAACGGGTCTTACCGCCACAATTGTGGCGTGCCCGATATTCGTCGTAGCCATACAAATACCTCTACTAACATAAAATAAGTTCCGGGTCGTTGCTGCTTCTATTTATCTTCTGATTAAATCTCAAATTAAGCGTAACGCTTAATTTCCTGGTATATCCGTGAGAGACTAGAATACTAAGTTTGATATCTCATTCCAAGTTGCAAAGCTAGAGGCAAATTTGTCACAGTATTTACATAATACTGTGACCACCGTTTTTTCAAGGAAATTTCTTAATCAGGATAAAGGTTGGTTGAAATAGAGCGGAATAAATCATTAGTCAAAGTAATTTCGAAGTAAAAATGTAATTGCGAATATGCGAAACCAAAATGCGACAGACTAAAATAAGCTAGTTAAAAAATAATAACAATATTCCTCACATAAATAGTATACACAACGCTATTTACCTATTCTAAGCAGAGCTTGTAGGTACTACGAGTTAAAGACAATGGATAAACATAATTATGTACATACTTTTGTTGAAAATTTACGTTTCATACATACAAAACACTTCTACATCAATGGAAGTTTTCATGCACAAAGTGCATTGAGTGGAAATCGAACCTCAAACCCCAATCTGCGTAGCAGCTATGAACTTGTCGTCTTTGACCTCACTATTTTTATTAAAACCTACAAAAACTTTCATACGACAATAACTTTTGTAGACAGCTCTTTTGCTTTTAGCTCTAACAGGCTAGTTCGTCTAACTGTCGCGTATGACGTATTTCACTTGTTTTTTCGGAGTGCTCGGGGCGTCAATTCCTACTACATCCTTTTCAGCCACTTAATCACATTTTTATTTTTAATTCACAATCCCTCAGTTTGACAAAATTGCATAATACCTCCAATGCTATGACGACAAGCGCTTTTTTGGTATGATGATAAAACCACTTTTCATTTCTGAGTTCTATTTGACGCTTCTTTATTTGTTAATGCACTTTTTTCGAGGTGGATAGATCAAGTGACGCTGTCATAACTTAAAAAAATATGTTTTTTCATACAATTTGGTTTCAAGTGCGTATTCCTAATAATAAAATAAAGTCCGATTGAAAACTTGGAAGGCAATCGCATCACATTTCTACAAAATAATTTCACACTAAGCTCAATATTTCACGAATAATTAATTTATATGATTACCCACAAATTATAATTCTATTATCAGTTACCTCCAATCGCCAATTCCCTTAATTCTAATAATTTACACTCCATAAAATAACAATCTTTTATTCGTCTCCGTCCAATCATCCTTTTTACACAAAAGAACCATTGGAGGAAATCTTTGTTAATTTTAACCATAATAATCCCCTCAAGGTATTTTAGTACGTTTTCAATTCTTTGAAAATTGTTTGTCACTGTATAATAATTTATATTTCGTTAAATAAGAATAATATTAAAACGATTAGGCAGTTGATGATTACTGTGAACAAAACTACACAAGCGTTAAGCATAAGTTTTATTCTATTAATATGGATTACAAATGCGACGGTTTGTAAGTATGGATGAAAATTTGTTACTCTTAAATACTGATCTACTAAATGGATTAACAATAAACATTAACATTATTTGTATCAACATTAACATTTTTTGATTTACAATATAATTTAAACTTTACAATCACATATCTTATATATCAGAATAACACATAGGCTACAATGTTTTTAAATGTATTGTGTGAATAGTCCAAAATACGCAGACGAGGTAGCGGGCACCAGCTAGTTAGTCGTATAAAAACAAGCGGTACGTATGCAAAATATCCGACTCTCCTTTTGCTTTCTCTCCTGACTCGCTGGATAGCGGGGAGAAGATCGACGAAGCAGTAAATTCATTCACACGCTTAGTCACCAAGTCTGTGGAAGATAATACGAAGGTGGTCAACCTGCCTAGGCGGGCACAGCTGCCGGCGGATATCCGAAACACGATAAAGGCTAAGAACGCAGCGCTTAGAAGGGCTGCGCGTTACCCCACTCCCTCTAACCGAGCCGACGCGAACTATCTGCAGAGGCTGGTTAGATCCAAACTCTCAGACCTGAGGAACGCTAAATGGGGCAATCTCATGCAAGACATATCTCCGTCGCACCAAGCGTTTTACAAAGTGGCGAAAGCCCTTCGTAGTGACGTAGTGCAAACAATCCCTCCCTTATCTCGTCCAGATGGCACTATAGCCTTCGAAGACGAGGAAAAAGCCGAATGTTTCGCTGACAGCATCTCTGATCAGTGCTCCCCCTCTAAACAACCATGCGACCCAGCGCATCTCCGGTCAGTAGAGAAAGAACTCCGTAACAGGAACTCTCTCCCTCTCACGGCCCCTCCCATAACGGTTACGACGGACGAACTTGTTTCGCACGTCAAGAAGCTACAGGTTAGAAAGGCCGCGGGTGCCGATGGCATTTCTAACAAGACGCTCAAGCACTTTCCCATCCAAGTGCTAACCGTTCTCACAGTCATCTTCAACGCTTGTTACGATCTATGTCACTTTCCCACTGCGTGGAAAGAGGCTATCGTAATAGGCATACCAAAGCCTGGTAAACCCCTCAACGTCCCTAGTAGCCACAGACCAATTAGCCTACTCAAGGCAATGGGCAAGCTATTCGAACGAACGATGCAATCTCGTTTGAGAGATCATCTGTTCGACAGCGGCATAGCTATCCCCCATCAATTCGGCTTCCGACCCGCCCACTCATGTACACAACAGGTACACCGTATAGTGGAATACGCACTAGACGGATTCTACCCCAAAAGGAGGAAGACAGTGGCAGTCTTTTTTGATGTCGCCAAGGCCTTTGACAAGGTCTGGCACGACGGGCTGGTATATAAGTTATACTAGTTAGGCCTGCCCGATCGGATGGTTCGATTAATTACCTCCTTCCTTAGCGGTAGGACCTTTCGTTTCAGGCACGAAGGTACCCTATCGACATCTCGGTCTATCACGGCCGGCGTACCTCAGGGCTCCCCCCTGTCCCCCCTCTTATACATATCATACACAAATGATATACCAGTACCTTCGCTCAGAAGCGGGGTACAGATGTCGTTATTCGCAGACGACACCGCCTTGTACTGTAATAGTGTTACTATTGCAGCGGCGGTGCGTAAGCTTCAACCATCTATCAACAGATTGGGCGCGTGGTTTCGCAAGTGGCGCATAGATGTGAATGCAGACAAGAGCGCTGCGGTTCGCTTCGATGTAAAACGGCGGAATTCACTATTACGTAGGCCCGACGACCCCCCGCGACTGCTAGGTTCACGTATACCCTGGCGGCGCGAAGTCAAGTATCTTGGAGTCACACTGGACGAAACCCTCTCGTTCAGGCCACACATACGGCGAGTGACCAGGAACGCACGCTCATATCTCGGCCGGCTACACCACATGGTTGGCAGGCACAGTAGAATGTCACTACGAAACAAGCGAACTATCTTCAAGGTTTGCATACGCCCAGTACTCACATACGCATCACCTGTATTCGCACACGCGAGCCCAATCCTTATGGAGAAGCTCCAGACAGTACAAAACATATTCATACGCCGGGCGGCCGACGCACCGTGGTATGTTCGCAACGCGGACCTGCACCGGGACATCGGAATGCCCACAATACAGACATTCATAAAACAGGCCTCTGATAGATTCTTCAAATCTGCAGAGGAGCACACAAATCACCTCATAAGGGAGGCGGTGGCCTACACCCCCGTTCTCCCTAACCCCACCACTCCTCACGTCATACGAAGGCCTCGTAATGTCCTACTGGACTCACCGGACACACTGTCCTCCGATCTGGAAAGGCTTGTCAAAGCTCAGATCCCTTAGGTCCCCCCTAAGCTCTCTGTTAGTTTATACATGACCTGAACGCAGTGCGCGCTCAATCATGACTCTCTAAGTAGGATTCTCTTAGGGAAAATCAAGTGGGCGTCCCTTCAATGGGGCGACGCTTATCTAAGAAACGCTTCCCCGGACCCCAGTCTGGGGGGGACGTTCCGATTCGCTTAGCAGCCCATAGGGCAACAGAGCAGTAGGTCTGGTGGTTTTTAGCCGGTAAGAGTCTCGGCATAACCCGCAGGGACATAGGGCCTCCCTCGGTGTACTCATGAGAGTTTTCCACCCCCTCCCAAGTATAGACCGGAGGTAGTCTGGGCGAGTTCTGCCCAGGCGGCGTCATTCGTGGCGTTAAAAAAAAAAAAAAAAAAAAAAAAATGCAAAATATCCCCTATTAAATGAAATAATTACATTTTACCTTTCTTCCCTTTATTATGTCAAACGTAGAGTAATTAACTTTAGGTAAACTCTTTTGGGATTAAAAAAAACCGAACATTAAAACTATAGAGAGGAGGTTTTCTGGATCCTGCCTGTCTGCCTTGTTGAGCTCAATGTTGCACATTGTAATTTTACGAAAGACTGTTATTTAAGCGATTCCTAAATAATAAATTTAAACATTTATCCATGATTATTTTTTCCCTTGAGTCCATGTACGTGTAACTTTGTTCACGACACAATCGGTTGATCTGAACTCCTTTCATTTATGAACTTCAACACTGCATCTTACTCTTTGTATCTAAAACTGCTTTAGTCAACATTAATTAAATACAACATTACAGAACTTTATTTATTTACTAAACATTTAAAAGGAATTCTCGTTACAGGTTTTCGCTACACGGCGTCATCAATTTAAAGTTTGTTTGTACCGATTCCAATGTGGTTGGTATTTGATCTCAAACCGTGTAAATTCGCAACCATTGCAAAGTGTGCGGGACCCGACACAGAAGCGCAGTAATCCATTGTTGCCTACCGGCCCACAATGGATTCAAGTTTAGTCGATTAAACCCGGCACCAAACACTCGCCACCTACGGAAAAATGTGCCCGTATACAATAGGAATGCTATGCGAGGATTTGTGAGAACGAAGAGAATTGTTGCTAGCACTTTGAGCCGTTGCTATTGTAACGTATTTATTTATTACGTATATTGCTTTCGAAGCAAATAAATAAACGAGATAAATAATCATGTACTTACTTACAATAGAATTATTTTTCATACATTCTAGGAAAATAAATATTGTTTTTAACAAAAACACTTGTAGTGACAGACAAAAAAAATGTTTACAAGGTAAAGAGAAAACAAAGATTAACGCATGTTACGCATCATCCATTTTATTCGTTCTCCTGATCTTCTTGACAGTATACTGATTCTTTAATGATGCAATATAATATGTGGTCCAATGACGGTAACAACAACTTTGGTTAGGTAAATTTGGAAAACTAATTGACTCATTCTCACAAAATACAACGTAAACACGTATAAATTAAACGAATGCGATTCTAACCTACATGAATCGGGTTACTTTGTTATTTTTCGCACTACATGCATTTTTACGAACATAATAAATATTACAGGTATGGACACGGTATCGGAAAAAGTGGCCTGGTTTGAAAAAGTTCTAGTATTTTTGCCTTTCAGCCAACCGCAGCGTTTCTATTTACAGGAAACACAAATTCTTTTCGGTGATTGCATTGTTTGCACCGAGCGTTTTCAGTTTGAAATTTGATTCATATTCTACCATTTGCACATCCAATTTAAAAGGTTTTCTTTGGTAAACAGATAAGGAACACAACATCTGAATTTTAATGCTAACTTGTTTCTGCAAAAGAGTATTCTCACAAAAAAATACACTCTACTTTCAGATAGGTATGTGTTTTGTATAGAGTTAATTTATAAATGCTGTAAAACCGGGCAGGTTTGTTCATAATTAAAGACTCACCTCTTATTCATTCTCTTACAAAGGCCATAAAATTAAACCTGCATATTCGTATACGTCCCCTATTTTTACATGGTACGTGCTCGACGTCATAAATTAGGTCTACAAAAAGGGAACATTATGAGCCGCGACGCCAGAGGCCCTCCTTTTCTCATTATTCCACATTTTCATTTTCAAATAGGAATAGGAAATTGGACGTTGTTAAACACAACTTATTAGTATGCATTCAATCATAACAATGAAATAATAGGGTACGACAATTGGAACCGGCACAAACGTAATATAAAAAGCGACGACATTCAAATCAATACCACAAAATTCAAATTGAAACCTATTATTATTATTTAATAAGGTCGTTCCAAATATGTCGGTCATGTTTGAATACATAATTAATAAAATGATTAATGTATCGGTAGTTTTAATAAATAACTGAAGTTTAATTAAATGTTAGTAAACTTCAAAAAGTGACTAGCTGTGTTGGCATTTGGGTCTACAACTAGTAAGTATTTTTAACTAGCTAGTGGTAGTTGAAAACTATCAGAGGCTGCTGAGATTTGATGTATTTGAACACTAAAATGATCTCTGTATACATCTATTTAAAAAAAAAGTGTATAGTGGTTTATTTAGAACTCTATGTAACGTTAATTTGCACTAATTATAAAATTTTACCTTTTCATCACCTAGGTGAATCAAACAGTAGCGTAAATTTTAAACAGAGCTTTATTTAGCAGTGTGCTGATTAAGTTAGAACAGAAAATCTTCTTATAGGGTTTGGTAAACACGTGTGGGGCTAAAGTGACTGCTTTATAAAATTCAAATTCTGTATATGCCATTAACAAAGCACAAAAAGCAAAGAGAAGAAGAGTAAAGAAAATAAGAGAATTAATGGGCAAAGAGGACTTTTTGTCTTTCACAGATCAAACATCAATCAGAGAAACAGAAATCAAAGTCATTTAATGATATTATAAAAGGAACAAGGCTAAAAGAGCTATAGACCCGGCAGAGCCATTTTGTCGAAGAAGGAATAGCTCTACTAATGCAACTTCATTAATTAATAGAATTTCTTCTTCATCATATCAGCCCATTAATGTCCCACTACAGGGATGGGCCTCAGTGACGGAGGGAAACTTGGCCTATTTATACCACACGGGCCAGACGGTTTGGTATAGGGTTTAATTTCAAGTTTTCTTTCTTTTTATTTCGTATAGATAATAATCACGGATAGTCTTTTAGTCGGTTTTTACGACACCCATGGGCTGAGATGGGGTGGTGACATATTGTATTCTTACTCCGTCACCACACGGAAAGAAGAATTTCTTACTTTAGATAAATAAGTCCATGCAGTAACCAATTCAACTGCAAAGTATGCGCTTCCACCTTCCTTATAAAATTTAAATTTATGTTAACGTTTCAGGTTGGTGAATAAGTAGTTCATGTCAAACATAACAATGATTTTATCTTGTTGGTCTTCTTTCATTGCTATTTGCCTTTGAATATTCCTTAACGAAAATTCCTATAAGGCTCCGCCAATTAATGAGATATACTTAGTTTAAGATCAACCATTTTTCATTGCCTTGGGGATTAGTTCAAAATAAAAACAAACAATTCTAGTACGTTGATTTCTTCAATGCTGCCGTGGAGATGGCATATCTTTAGTAATTGCAATTATCATTACTATTAAAATATAATTATTTAAAAATGAAAGAGCTCTGCATAATTATAATTATGCTCATTTCTTTATAAAACAAATTAAACACTTCTTTCTTTGAAAATATTATTTGGCTTTAATACCTGCATTATAAAAATAACTAACTTATCCAAGCAAATTTCATTTTGGCTCTCATAATGATGATAATAACCACGCATCTGTACTTAATAAAGTCCTTCAATTAAAAAAACGTTATAAAAATTTGCATTCAGCATTTTGGGTATATCTCATCCAAATTAGTGGGTTGTTTTAAATTAAAATTAAAATGCTGGCTGACGAGAATCTGGGATTACTTCGAAGTCAATTTGACAATAATAATTGAAACAGAAAATCTACAAATCTCCTTTGTTATTTTTATTTTATTTCTTAGCCGAAACAAGGATAAATTACTTCATTTTTTACGACAACGTACTCATAGGTGAGTAAATTTAGATAAAGGCAAGTTTATTATAAGCTTGCTCCTTGCTTTTATATTTAATTTATTTTTTATTTAATAGGTATATGTACAGATAACCGATTAACAAATTAAAACAACTAAACATTTTCAAATCTGAAATCCAGTAACAATTATACACTATAAATATACGGATATTGTTCTAAAACAATAAATAAAAACTAAACTTAATTCCATTTTTGAACATAAACTTTCTGCTTTCATTACTTAAATAATAATAGCTTTAGTAAGAAGATCAGCTACAGTTTAGCAATAAATATATTGTTAGTTTAATATACCGTTTGAAATCATTTTAAGGGCCTTTACGCGGCTCACTAGCGCCGCCACTAGAAAAAAAATCATAATTCGCAAATAAGATAAATAATGTAAAATGTTGATAACAAAGTCTTGAGAAAAGGCAATAAAGTATTTGTATAACACACTCTCAACACTTTAAATGTTTTTCAAGTAAATAAATATTGCATTATAAACAAAAACGGCCGTTTTTTTTTCGAATGCGAAATTTAACTAATTAAAAAACATTTAAAGTGTTGAGAGTGTGTTATACAAATACTTTATTGCCTTTTCTCAAGACTTTGTTATCAACATTTTACATTATTTATCTTATTTGCGAATTATGATTTTTTTTCTAGTGGCGGCGCTAGTGAGCCACGTAAAGGCCCTTAAAGTTATAAAGATTTTAACCTTATCTTAAAATGGGGTCTAGATTAAAAAGCTCACGAGATAAAAAAGCAACGTTTTAATAAGCTGAAAACAAAGTTTCGGTATTAAAATTTCTTCGCTTAAGCAACGCCAGTTAATTCCTGAGATTATTCCGGTGGAGGAAGAAAAAGTTTGCCGGCGCCCCGGTATCTCTACCGGCCGTTGCATCTGCTTACCTAACCTAACATACTATTATAACTTTTATAACTAGTTACTCACTTTTATGTGATTTCCGCTTTTTAATATTCTCAACAGCTAATGACTATAAAAGTGTTGGTCCAAGACGATGAAGTGCCTTCGAATGAAAGTCGTTCCGGCTACGTACGAGTATGTACTTGGCAGTCAATTATATTAATTAAATGGTATCTTCATTGCACACATTGCACAGAGAATGCTTGAAGTTTAAAAGTTTTACAGACTTAATGAACTCATATGACAGATTCTGATATTATTCATGGTTTATTATTATGTCAACTAACTATTTATTATAGTTACTGCCAAAGGAATTAAGCATACAAAATATTCCTTTTCGTAGAGTAGAGTCATTTCAAACTACATAAAAGGAAGCTCTAGAAACCTAGGAAATTATGATTACTTTTCAATGGATTTTGAATGAGTTAAGTAGCAGCAAGGTATGCCGTTCCTCGGTAATTCCTAAACAAATTATGTAACCATGGTTGCACCTGCTGTAATTTGTGATTTTTAAAAAGATCTTTTGTTTGAGAATTTAAGCATTTTTGTTACAATTTTCATTTATGACCCAGAGGATTAATTAAGTATACCATTAATTTAAACATGTTACAAAAATGTTTGGTGGCTATAATGATCGTAACTTGATGACATGTACATAGGTTAACTTTCTTCGAAGAATAAACTGTTCAAAAGAAAATAATTAAGTTATTAGAACCAGTCGATCGTCCAATAAAAACAAACCAAAAACAGTTCACCTTTATAATGTTTTATATTTTTAAAAACCTAACCCTTTATAAAATCTAAGGACACATCGTGTGGCGAGAGCTTTGACAAACATCAATTTAGGGACACAAAGAACATTCAGGCCTGGGACATTAATGAATAGACAACATAAACATTTCTCCTGCGAAGTATTGAAACCCAAACTGAGACAATTGAATACATGTTTCCGGGAACTCAATAAATACGTCTAACGAGTTACACAAAATCATAATAATATCATTGTAAGTAATAACACAACGCACATAAAGTACAATCAATATTTATTTAATATTACTCAAAACGAGCACCATTTCCTGTTCCAATCCTATTTCGACGAAACATAATAATATTTTATTTCAACAAACTTCACGTTCGTCAAAGTCTTGTTTCATCATTGAGAAAGGTGCCATCAAAGGTAAACCCCAAGATTCGATTAAATGAATATTAAGTAAGGTTCTCGACGTTGTGCAAACATCCCAGTTTAGATTAAGCTATTTTCATTGTTATTGTTGCGTCAAAACCTAAGATACAATATTTTTTGAATAAGCTTTTGCGAGTTTCCATACAAGTGACGCCCTCTTTTTCCAAAAGCTTATATCCTTAGGGCGTTTACTCTGCCTTTTAAGATTGTGTTTTTATACCGTCCTCCACATAAATACGACCCCTGACAATCTAGTTTATTTTATACTGAATTCAGTGGAATTGAATTCTACTCTATATCGATAAAGCCAATGCATAAAGTCTATTTGGAATAGTAATAAAAATGTTTACGCAAAACGAAATTTAGTCAATTGCTTTTGATATTAAATTTCACTACTCTCTTTTCATCTTACCATTAGCGAAGTCTAGAAGAAAAATAATATAATTGTATTTAAAAATATTGTTTATTTTTATTTGTTAGTAATTATCACACAAAAAAGAAAAATATGATCCTTACGTAAACTATGGGTTTGTATCTTTTTAGTTGAACGAAATAAAGTTTTGATTATTTCGTTACTGAAGACAACAGTGTTTATTACTCATCTAGTATCAGATATTATAGTCGTGATTATAATTCAAAGACATTGAACAAAAATGTAAAAAGATAATCTTAGAAATAAGGAGTAAAACGTAATAATAATATTAGCAGCATTTTTATTGATAGAAACGGTGTGATTTATGGGAACAAAGCCATAAAGTCTCCCAGTGTTTAATACGTTTGTGCAAAATTTAGGGAAAATTCCATCGTTTCCGTAAGCATATATTTAAATGATACTTTTCTTAAATATATTAATAATATGTCTTTTAATACAAATACTATTTATCATTAGATATAATAATATAGGTACCTAAGTGGAAATGTTTTCGTTTACTTTAGAGTTAGTTACAAAGTCTTTAATTAGAACTTTCAAAACGTATACACTACATTACTTATACATTACAGAGTTTCAGTTAGAGTTTATGTATGAAATTAGTACTTTACTACATAATGTACTTTATAGACATAAAATATGAGTGAAAGGACTCATTAATTGTTCGATCGATAAAGCAATTGCCAGGAAAGCCCGCGGACAATGGGCATCACAGTCAGCACTTCATTATAAATGGTCATATCCAAAGCTGAATAGGATTTTACTCTATAACTGATAATCTAAATGTAACTGAAAACAAAGATCAGTCGTTTGATTCGTTTGTAGATTAGTTTGTAGATATAGCTTAGTAACAATGATGATGTAGTATATTCTTACCAACCCTTAAATTTCTTATATTCCTTAATTCTTATCTCTTAAATACTGCTGAAGGTGAAGAAAGTGACTTAGTCCTAAGATTAAAGGAAAAAAAGTGTCGTTAAAAGTGTAAAAGCCTAAAGTTTTTTAAAACGCTAGTCTATGGGTACCTACCTACATAGTGAAACAAAGTAAAACGAGAAATGTAAAAAAAAAACATATAAAAATATTACAACAAAATATTTTAAGAACCGGTAATTGTAACCAATAAAAAAAAATTAACGAAAACGTTTTAACGAAAGCATTGAAAAATGCTTAAAAAACTTTGTGTTTTCAACCACACATTGGTAGTCGTTTTATGAAAACCAATGCCTAAAAACCTCAAACACAACGTTAACATTTTAAACCTAAATAGTACATTCTTTATTTAAATTCTAAGCCTCATCTGATAACTAATCTAACTGAATATTTGATTACATAACTAATTAAATCTAATTTCTATAACGGTAACTATGCAACTCGATTATCCTTTACAGCCACACATCGGTATGCTTCAGATAGCAAGTTCAATTGGCTGTTCTGGTTGAAGCTAGAGTAGCAGAACTTAATACTCATAAAGCCACGTAAAGGGCTATTGTTGGCTTGAGCAATTCTAATAAAACGTTATCTGTTACTTACGGAAGACGAAAACATATAACCGGTACCGTATTAGACGATTCACTTGAAAGCTATTTTTATTAGGGTTAAGTACCGAAAAGAAAATGATATCATTAAAATCGGCTAGCTTTAGTTAACCGGTATTTACTACACTACAAGAGTATTTAATATACGTGAACCTACAAGTCTTATTCACTCGGAAATAAAAAGGGACTGGGTTAGAAAAGAATTGTATTATATTATATTATTACAAACGGTCTAACCACTCACGCGCCCGAGCTCGCGGACCGCTAGAGCGTCAAACGTCCGGCCCGCTATAGCGACCTAACTGCGTTCCGCGCGTCATGCCGTTGCCGATATAAAATGTAATTACTCCTAAACTACTACAACTACAGCAAAATAAAAATTCCACTATAAAGCTAAAACTATAAGGCATCTAGGTATATTTAAATTAAAGTAGACCCATAAATCAGCCCGAAACTCAAAAAAAAAATATAAAGTTGCAAAACTACGATAAATTTAGGCAAAAAATTTGTTTAACACGTATTTCCGAATCTATGGTATCATATTTCTATTAAATCATTACTGCCATATTATAGTAGGTTATATAAGCTTTATTTTGATACCAAATAAATAATAAGTGGGTAGTACAATGTTGCTTAATTATCCTAAACAATCTACAAGTACCCACACTTTTGCTAATAAAATGACCGGCGGAATGGCCGACCGTAAATTTAAAACAACAAAAATATAAATGGATTCGTCATATTTTCTTCAGATAAAAACAAAATAATAGTAATAATTAACTGTACTACCTATTACAACAAATATTTTAGCAATACACTTAGTAAAATAACGTAAAAATAAATAAATATAAAAAAAAAAAAAAAAAATTGTTACGTGGCCATTTCAAGTCCAGTAAAAATATAACAAAAGACTCGCAAACCATTGCATTTTTAGATATTCTATAAGCAATAATCTTGAGGATCATTTTAATATATAACACTACTAGACTTTAGTAATAAATAAAACAATAATTACATCTTAAATGCAGAGATCGCAATACCTTGTCAACTCGCGGCACACGTGTTGAAACTAAATTAAAATTGTCTATATTCTCCTTGTCAAGTGTCAGACTGTTATACATACAAAGACGCGTTTTTTAATACAGTACCATCTATTGTCGAATCCTAAAAATGCTTAGAAGACTTCCACAGATAAAAATAAGTTTAAAATACGCTAGTATAGCGTCTAGCGAACGGGTCGCTCTAGTTACCCGGGCGTTTGACGCTACAATGGTTTGGGTCGCTCTAGTTACCCGGGCGTTTGAGTGGTAGTAATGAGTACTACGACGGTTTTTAAAATTAGATAGCTTCATCAAAGAAATTGCATGGCTACGATAATCCTTACAAGCCTATTTGGTTTCATCTACTATTCTACATTCAATCAAAATCAATCAATCAACTAGCCTATTGCAGTCCACTGCTGGTTATAGGTCTTCCACCTGCGCCTTCCGCATCCAGTCCGACCCAGAGACCTTTATGAGGTCGTCGGTCCACCAAGCTGGGGGGCGTCCTACATTACATATTACCGTCATACATTTCCGCCTGAGTTCTGCTCTTTAAAGTAATAAGTAGTTTTTTATTATCTTAATTTAGAAAAAATCTGTTTCACCCGTAGAAAAATTTAACCTAAAATTATAAAATGTTGGTAAATCAAGCAAAAATAAACTAATAAATGTTTAGAAAAGCATTCACTTCACACTCTTTGCTTTAACATTTGGACTTACTTAGGTTGTAATTAACCAAGTCAGCCAGATTTCAATAATACTACGAAGTTTCATTAAATTACCTCTACACTTAAATACATTACTAATAAAATTTAATAAAGACAATAAAATAAAATCAAATTTCGAATCACATTTTAAAAATAAAACAGACCTGAAACGGCGACGACAGTTTCCTTTTTTTTTATTTGTACATCACACCACTTAAGTAATATCGAAAGAATTCCTTTGAGTTCGTTAACAAAAGTTTTCCTGGGAAATTACTGTTGGGCCTTAAAAGAAAATTCCTTTAACAATTTATCGGTGGTATCGAGGATTTTGTCGCCGTCATTTCTAGTAAGCTAGGCACAAAGACCTAATGAAAGTCCCTAAGCTAAGTAAAGTATAATAAGTGCGATACGTATAAAACAAAAACGCATATAAGGAATAGGTATGCAATAAATTAATATAAATAATGGAATAGGTCCGTCCGGTGGTGACGGAGTAAGAATATAGTGTGTCACCACCCCATCTCATACCATGGGTGTCGTAAAAACCGACTAAGGGACTATCCGTGAATATTATCTTTACGTAATAAAAAGAAGGAAAACTTGAAATTAAATCCTATACCAATCCGTTTGGCCAGCGTGGTATTAGTAGGCCAAGTATCCCTCCGTCACTGAAGGAGGTCCGTCCCTGCAGTGGGACTTTAATGGGCTGTTATGATGATGATGAATGCAATAGGTAGATGATTAAAAATTGTTTAGAAAACAAGTAGATATGTTTTTGTTTCTGTTTATAAATAAATATTAATATTCATCACTCTTTCACACAACGCCATCAAGTCCCAAACTAAGCAGAGTTGTACTATGGGTACTAGACAACGGATAAACATACTTAAATACTTTTTGTAAATACATACATAATTATATTATACATAGAAAACACCCAGCCCAATGCAAATAATCATGTTCAAGCACACAAAGATTTGCATTGAGCGGGAATCGAACCCGAGACCTCTGCGTAGCAATCATGTTATATAACCACTACGCCACAGAGGTCGTCGTGTTTCTTTAAAACAGAACTCCTTACTAGGGATAGAGATGTTTCGCAGGGACTTTTGCAGATATGAAATTAATGGACCCAAAGAACATTAAGGCCCAATACAATAGGGCCCTGCATGGGATTTAAACCTTGCGCACAGCAGGCCGCATACATGGCCGCTTTCCCACTGATGAAGTTGTTTATCTGATGATAGATTTATGACAACAGAGTTAGTAACAACAAGATCCTACTGATATTAAAAATGCGAAAGTTTGTGAGGATGTATCCATACATCCTGGATGGGTGTTTGTTACTCTTTCACGCAAAAACTACTGAATTGATGCTATTTAGAACATACGTAGTTTAGGGTATAGAACAACATTTAAGCTACCTGCACAACGGGGGTGAAGTCGCGGGCATCAGCTAGTTGTTAATAATAAAAAAAACGTTACATAATAAGGCAAGAATCAATATTTTCCAATCGGTATTTTATTCGTGATACCGCCTTGGCATGCGAATAGCACTTTGTTTCATATTTTCCGTAAAGCGAAGGTAAAATTGGTTGTCTTAAAATTCTTTGATAAAATGGAACTTTTAAACGATAAATTATTTTCTTTCAAGTGCTTAATGGCTAGCCTAATATCAGAATTTTGCGAACTGATTTTAGATTTTAGGTTAAAGTAACTTTATCTTTTCTTTGATAAGTACTAGTAATAATACGAAATAGCGTGTTTTGATAAGAATGAGGTGCTTTCAAAATTGTACACTTCTTGATAAATTCATTTTACTAATCTTCATAACAGCCCATTAATGTCCCACTGCTGGGACGGGCCTTCTCCCGTGAGTGAGGGATACTTGGCCTACTAACACCACGCTGGCCAGACCAGGTTGGTATAGGGTTTAATTTAAAGTTTTCCTTCTTTTTATTTTGTAAACATAATATACACGGATAATCCTTAAGTCGGTTTTTACGACACCCATGGAATGAGATAGGGTATTCTTACTCCGTCACCTTACGGGATGTACTAATAATATCTTTTAAATAACACTAAAATTCCAAGTACGTGCATCCTTCATTCAACCTAGATGTATTGATTGGTGTAGGATTTTCTATTATAATTTTTTTCATTCTCAGACAGAATGTCTGCATAGTTTCTTCTTTAATTGACGTTTTAGTAAATCTCTCATATTAAAATGGCGCAGTAAAATAAATAATTTTATACGAAGATTAAGTTTTACTAAAGAGATAGACCTAAAATTCTATATGATTTGACGACCTCGGTGGCGCGACGGTAGCGCAAGCGGCTGCCGTGCTAAAGGTTGTGGGTTCGATCCCCACGCAGGACAATAATTTGTGAGATCCACAAATTATTGTCCTGGTCTGGGTGTTCTATGTGTCCGTTAATTGATGTTTGTAAAAGGTCCCCGCGACACAGGGCATGATCCCTAGTGCGGGAGTTGTCTTTATAAAACAATATATCAATTCTTCTTCTTAGCGTATCGATGGCAAAACGATACTGGACTAAATTGATGTAGCCCAAAACTCTGCGACACTAACTGCGTTATCGCTGGCAATCATTAGCTCTTCCTGAGTGCAGGTGTAAGGGCACCCAGGACATGATGAGAGGTGGGCCATAGTTTGTGGAGCGCCGCACAGGCAACCCAGTCCGCCACTGTCCGTGAGGCCCCACCGGAGCATGTTGTCCTTGCTTCGTCCTACCTGGGTTCGCAATCTGTTTAAGGACTTCCAGGTAGCCCATGGCAACCCATGTCCGGGCGGAAGCCTCTCAGAGAGTGGCACAAACGGTTCAGGTAGTGACACTCTTTCGCACCAAAGGTTGCACCTCGCATGTGCTGGGTCTGTACTTAAAGGGTGGACGCACTTTATGAAGCTTTTTCGGCTACGCAGCCTTTGCTGCAAATATATCCATTAATTGTCTAGTAAATGAATCTAACGGACTGTGAATTGAATGAAACAATTCTAGTGTAACTTTAACTGTCCTAATATACTCGAACTTTGCTTTTATAAGAAAAAAACAAAATCTTGCTAATCTTTTAAGTTATAGGTATTCTTATAATCGTGTTCTTCAATAACCAAAATTATCTTTAAGAAACTTTAGGATAAAAGTAATAATAAAATTGAATTGTTAATTCTGAATACAATAATCGAATAGTAAGTAATTGTGACTTACTAATGGAATGCAAGACAATCTAGACTAGACTAATAATAATTCATAATTATGTAGAAGATTATGAAAAATGTAAATAAAGATTATATAATATTAAAACTGTGGAGGTCGCAGTGACGTAACAGCACCACGCCTCCAACGAAAAGGGAGGATGATCCATGATGATGAACCAGGCGAGGGTGATCGTGCCTGGCGGGCCGGGCCACGCTACAAACTAAATATATATTTTTTAAACAGGCGTACAAAATCAATAATACTAATAATTAACACATTTTATATTTCATTATCATTTTCGAAAACCCGTTACAATATTTTCAGTTAAGTAAATAATCAAAGCGTAGACTGCCCGTCGTTTTGCTACCAAGACCCTCGTCTCCGCAACGCGTCGACAGATCGCTACAATCAATTTGCTATGAGCTCTTCACATCAATCCTAATATTACTTTTTCGTTTATTCTCTGTGGCGGGCTTGATTTCATTAATTTTATTTAGACATTATAATTAAATTAATTATCTTCTTAATAGATTTTTACGTTAGCTTTAAACAGATAATTATCTGTTATTGTTATATGTTAGATTATAATCTAGGGTAGAGAAAGAGCTTAGCATTAATCTGCAAAAATATACTTAGATAGAATGTAAGAATGAAAATGAAAACTATGATTAAAATATGTACTATTTTTTGGTTAAAATCATAATAATATGTACAGTTTATAATTTATTATATTCAAACCAAGTTTATTCCTTATACTCATGATTTTATTTAATGGATTGCAAAACTACGCAAATGTGTTCAAAATAAGTTATTTAAGTCCGAACGTAAAATTTCCTTATAACTTTGTTTTTCCTTAGCCGTTGAGTTTCGAATTGAAAATTCCTGACCACATACGAGTCTTACAAAACTTGGAATAGACGAGTGTTTTGCGACACCGCCAAATGTTATTCTGTATATCGTATGCTAGAGATTTCTATTCCCTCGAGTTTAAAAAGAAATATAGTTATTTCATTATTTCGAACAACAACAAAGTAGAATTATAAAATGTTTTTAACATTTACTTTAAGCTTTAATTATATTTTTAAGCATTGTTAAATAGCTATTAAGAAATATGTATTTATACTTGTAGTTTCTAGTTTTGTACATAGTTCTTAAAATACTCCTTAAATAGGAGGCAGTAAAAGTGGCATGGCTCCGTGATAAGATTGAGAGATCAATTGACCTAGGTGACGTCTTCTAAAAAGAAAAAAATAACAATAACAGTTACGCTTAAAATAAATATATTATACACAAAATTTATTAGTTAATAAAGCATAAAAGTACAAGTCGGAATCTCTTGCACATCGATAGTATTATAAAACAAGTGGTAACAGACATAAAAGATGACAAAAGCTTTTTTGGTATTTACGAGATTAGAACTCCTTAAACAATCATCATATTAATCGGAACTTAATTTTTTTCTGAATTCCATACACTTCCTTTGTCCCACTGCAGGGACGGGCCTCCTCACGTGACGGAGGGATACTTGGCCTAGTAATACCACGCTGGCCAGACGGATTGGTATAGGGTTTAGTTTCAAGATTTCCTTCCTTTTATTTCGTAAATATAATATTCATGAACAGTCCATTAGTCGGTTTTTACGACACCCATGGGGTGAGATGGGGTGGTGGCATATTGTATTCTTACTCCGTCACCACACGGAGAGATCACAAATTTTATGACCCGTTAACTATTTCGCCTCATTTAATTAATAAATCAAAACGAGTACATTCTCGTAGTGATCGTTTGGTAAATTCGCATCGCTTTTGTTAAAGT
This sequence comes from Schrankia costaestrigalis, assembly GCA_905475405.1. Classification (NCBI taxonomy): domain Eukaryota; kingdom Metazoa; phylum Arthropoda; class Insecta; order Lepidoptera; family Erebidae; genus Schrankia; species Schrankia costaestrigalis. The sequence continues at coordinate 7,840,231 of FR997830.1, forward strand.
GCAAAACGATGTCATTGCAAGTACATTGTAATTGTTATTCGCTACGTCATTTGGGTTCGAAACAGCTCTTGGCTGTATCCGTCTTGTACTGTAGAAAACCTTAATGTAGATAATGTGATAGTGGAAACTGTTTTCAGTAGTTCTGAGAAAGTTCCGCAGCACAAGGAATTCAACAACAACAATTTCTGAGAACGCCTTGTTAGGCTGGAAAAGCTGGGATGCATACGCTTCCTTCGTCTTCTCTCTAGTATTTTCGTGTCTGCAAAGTCTCCATTTTATGGAGAGGCGTACAAAAATAATTTAGCTTTTTCTTTACGCTGTAAGCTTACAGCAAATAAAGAACTTCCTACTTAAACAAGACCTAAATTTCAACAAAAAAAAGGTTCATTAAAAAAGCCCACTAACCTTTTAATCCTGCCAACTGATTGGAGTTGCGTATAGTTGATATGTACGAAAAATACATCCACAAATCCCTGAATTAATATGTGCTACATATACATATGTTCCAATTTGGTTAGGACTGCTAAAAACTTTAACAAACTATCTATTAGGGCTTATAATATTCAAAGCAGAATTTGTTATGTTGCAACGAAGTAAACGGTGTACGATTCTTAATGTAACGGATTCTTATTTCGTTCAAAGCGCCAAAATATTGATAGCATAATCCTACTGAGTATAATTTCTGGTCCGAGCCTGTGCAGTCAACAACTCGTTAAATTTGGCTCAGATCGGGAATTAAGCGGAACTCACCCTCGATGTAAATGAAACCATCTGAGCGAATGTTGCAACGGAAGCCAAATGATTTATTCCTGAACGTTCAGTAATAGCTTTTTAATTCCTTCAGTTTACATTCAAATAATGAAATAGGTTTACGAATGGATTTCTCAATAACTGTTTGTATGTAAATATTTCATTTCGATTGAACCTACATATTTGTTAACATAAAAAACCTTATCATTCTAGCCTCTGCATTTCTCTGTAGGACACACGACTTCTCACTAAAAAGTCACTTATTTAAACCATTTTATTCTTGCTGAGTAATAATAATTGTAGACAAATATACCTAAGTAAACGATTTTACATTACAAATAATACAAAACAATACCAACAAACATATTTAAAGTTTTTGTTTATCTGTGGTATACAATTAGGTATGGTAATGGTAATGGTATACAACCTATTAAAAGACACAAAACGTAAAGAGGTTTAGATTCCTTCATTAGCCAACGAACTAGACTCTTAAAAGATTAATGTAATATGTATAAAAATGTAAAAGCTTAATTGTGATTGGATCTAAACATAATTCAAAAACAAAATTTATTATCCACAAGATAAGGGCCACGTAAAAGAAAATCGAAGAAAAGCAAACCAAATGAATAAAAAAGCGTACAATTGCTAGTTAGCCACGTATTAAGCAATGTTTAGGAGACATTTTGTTGGTTAAAAAGAAAGCTCCTGACAACCAACATTGTGACAGAATGTCTTTTCTTTTATAACATTGACGCGCGGCCCCAATTTACGTCGGTGTTCGTTCGACTCAAGGCAATATCCACACAATTCCAAAGGAATATTCCAACTGAAAACGCATTATTAAGTTATATCCCCAATAGAATATTTTTTCTCGTTACATCTTGTTTTTTATTGAAGCGGCGCGGGGGAATACTTACAAACAAACGTTCAATCGATTTGCCCGCATAAATCAAAGTAAACGGGAAAACGCTAAACGCAAATTGACAACTCAACTGTCGTCTTCCCCGCGATGAGGGTCACGGCTCGCTCTTATGAGGTAAGCCCCCGGACTTTATTCATAAGAGATATTATCACACATACTTTATTCTTTTATAGTCCACTTTAATTTAATCTTTTTGTGGCTTGTTTTCTTTTTAAAAAGACTAATGTTAGTGATAAATTACTTACTTTCTTTCTTTCCTTATTTTAAAAGACAACATAAATGGAAAGTTTTGTTAACTGTTTTAAACTACTTTATTTTTATGTGGATTATGTTTCATTTTACGTTATTATAGTCATAATATACATAGATATTCAAAACATTTAACCTTTATTAATATTTATCTTAGTTTAATTACAGTAATTCTCTAAAATAGTACCAATACCTATACTTCGAAGATTTTTTTCGGGCTTTAATGGATAATGGTCTATATGAGTTATAAATTAAAAAAATAATAATATGAAACATAACAACTCCTTATTATAACCTATTTTAAATATCGAATATCATAAACATCTAGACTATCGCATAATAAAAACGCTAAAAAATCTTTCCAACATTTCTACACAATTTATAGATGAATATTGTTCAAGCGGCAAAATATTTCGCAACTGACTTGACTGCCAAGTTGGTCATATAACAACAAAAATAAATAAACCACTCGACTCCTAAGCAAACAGAGGTGACAGCTTCGAGGTTGTATACACATAACCAGTCAGTCAATACAAGACGTTGGAACTGAAAGTAGTATTGACCTATTTACCCGGGAAAAATATCCAATACACATTGCGTTATATATTATACCTACGTCATATATCTTGGCGAAAATACCGCAACTATCTGATTATGACGCGGAAAACAAAACACTGCTCGTGCCAACACAGGCATTGTTCGTTTGTAAGTACGCCCGTTTTTTTCCCTTTTCTATCATTGGATTTAATAATAAATGAACAGGAATTTGTATACGATTATAACATCCTATTATTATTATGAACGCAAAATTTTGTAAGTAAGGATGTTTGTGTTTTCCGTAAAAACTACTGTAGAGATTTTAATAAATATTTAAAATAATATAGCTTATTTATCAGAATAACACATAAGCTACAATTTATAAAGATACTAGCTTCCGCCCGCGGATTTAATGAAATTAGTTTTTGTCAATCAGAATCAGAATTTGTTGTGAGTGAGAGAGAAGTGAATGTGAGTTTGGCTTTGTAGTTCCCGTTCCGAATCCGTACGGTTCGAATTTCGGGAATTCCGTTTGTAGAAAAAGCCGACGTACCAAGATTTATTGTCTTATCTTCAATTCAACCCCTATTTCACCCCCACACTGGTAAAAAATTCAAAATGCTAGAAGATACGATTTTTTTGTAAAAAAAAAAAAACTTTTTTGTTAATAAAAAGTAGCCTATGTTCTTTCTCAGGGTCTAAAGATTGTCTGTACCAAATTTCATCAAAATCCGTTCAGCCGTTTAGGCGTGAAAGAGTTATTCCCGATTTACACATCGACAAGTACAGTAGCGAGTTAAGTAGTAAGATGTTGATTAAGTTGATTTAAATAGATCTCCATCCTATTTTTTGGCGAGTTAAGTTGGCGAGACGCGAGAGAGGGGGCTACTTCGTACTTTAATAATACGTAATAGGACGGAGATCTATTTAAATCAACTTAATCAACAACTTACTACTTAACTCGCTACTGTACTTGTCTATGTGTAAATCGGGCTTGACAGACAGACAGACAGACAGAGTTACTTTCACATTTATAATATTAGTATGGATTGTGTGAATTGTCCAAAATACGCAGACAAAATCACGGGCACCAGCTTGTTTTAAATAATAAAAATGCATTTCATTTAACGTTAAACTACATAAACACGGTGCGGTGTATGTACTCGTAATCAAAACAAGCAAAGTTAATTACTACCACTATACATGCTCATAAACTTGTTTATCAGGCGGCTGTGTAGTTTACTCATGGAAGAGGTTTTAGCTTTTTATTCCAAGTAGTCGAGACAAATGCTCCGTGTGGTGACGGAGTACGAATACAATATGCCACCACCCCTCTCTTCCCATGGGTGTCGTAAAAACCGACTAAGGGACTAGCCGTTAATATTATCTTTACGAAATAAAAAGAAGGAAAACTTGAAATCAAACCCTGTACCAATCCGTCTGGCCAGCGTGGTATTAGTCGGCCAAGTATCCCTCCGTAGTAGGAGGAGGCCCGTCCCTGCAGTGGGCCATTAATGGGCTGTTATGATGATGATGATGAGTTGAGACAAAATGATATGAGATTTAACTGCCTCAGTAGGTAAGTGGTTGTAAACGCAGCTGCCTTGTGCGAGGTAGCACGTTCGTTTCTCACGCAATGAATCCACAATTGTATTTGTTATTTCATATTCTCCTTTAAAGTCCCCACGACACAAGGCTATTAAGGATTTCACTTTAAAGAAATAACAGCATTATTTTTTTAACATATTACGAAGAAGATAACTAAAGTGCAACTGTGCAATGATTAGTTTAAAAACAAAATCCCAGGGATGTTTCGTTCAAAGCAACTAATTAATACAAAGTTTAATTGCATCGTCTACTCAAAATAACTATACATGTCTTCTTTAGTCCTAATTTAAGACAGATTGAACTAACAACCACTTACGATTACTGCTAGTTATATATGGAAATTCGTAAAGACGAAACAGATCTACATAATTGTATACTCAACGTATTACGGTCAGTAACGATGATGCTTCCAAGAATCGATTATGTTCACTCGATAGCGTGTTATATTGCTTACGACATAATTTGTATTAGATACTGTATTCAATAACAGATAATGAGATCGATTATAATCCTATACGGTTCGCAGGTGTTGGATTTACATCTTAATGTTGGTAGAACTAAACGAACATTTCATCGTTCCCTGTGTCGCGAAGCTTTTACAAGCATAAAATAAACAGCACAAATACCAATAATAATAATACAAAAAAAGTATATAAGTACTAATATCCGTTGTTCTGTTACCCATAACACAAGCAGGTTAAGCCTAGCTTTCTTTGGGAACAAATAGCGCTGTATAAAGATGTCCGTAAAAAAAAAACTATGCCAACTAATCCCAATACCATCCTCAATCAAGACAACAATATCCCCATCTCAGAAAGTTATCTTGCATGGGAATCCAAATCGACGAACATAGGCACAGTAGCCATACGTGACTGCTGTGTGGACGTAGTCAAGTGTTTGACAGTTTATTTGTATCTATATTTTTAATAGTTTCAGTATTTTTAGCAGTACGGTATCTGTTTCTCAGCTTAGCGTTCTTTCCAATTTCCTGTTAACTGCCTTGGTAATACATCTCAATAATTAAAACATGTCCGTGTGGTGACGAAGTAAGAATACAATATGTCACCACCCACCCACACCACATCTCACCCCATGGGTGTCGTAAAAACCAGCAAAGGGACTATCCGTGAATGATATCTTTAACGAAATAAAAAGAAGAAAAACTTGAAATTAAACCCTGTACTAATCCGTCTGGCCAGCGTGGTATTAGTAGGCCAAGTACCCCTCCGTCACGAGAGGAGGCCCGTCTCTGCAGTAGGACTTTAATGGGCTGTTATGATACGAAGACCATCAAGTTTTATACTAATAAACGATCTTATTTCTTAAGCTACAGTTTGAATTGTGTGTTCCAAGAAATATATGGTTTGACAGACACCAGTTCGTTTGCAACGAGCCATTAGCTTCGACGATAGCTTATCGTGGCTCACATACAGCCACCGTTCGCCTTATAATACATCATTTGTGATAACAATGACGTCACAACGCCTTGCCTCTCCTCCAAGCTTCGAGGCGCGTCTAGTCGTTAAAACAATCGTAATTAAGTCTCTAATTTACGACTCGTTACAACTTGATGTTCATTTTATCTTATAAAAGACAAGTGATTTCAACATGGAATTTTGTTTTATGTTATGTTTTACTTATTTATTTGATTATAATTGTCATATTAACAAAGCTTTTCTCATTATAGTTATCTTTTATGATATTCAAAAGATTCCGTCTTATATAAGGTTGTTGAACCTTAAAGCTGCGTTAATTGAGGGTATAGATTTCTTCCAATACTGCATCGTCATCGGTCAAGATCGTATAATAATAATCGTATAATAATGACTAGGTACAAGAAGCGTAAGGACGTTTAATTAGTTTTTCCTATGTAAAAATAAAACTAAGCAAACAAAATGTCATTACTCCAGCTTATTCCAATGTTTTCGTAGAAGCCGGCTGTAAGAATTAAATAAGTTACCCACTTGAACGTCAATGGGTATGATTTATCCACTGACAAAATGGCGGGACTTACGTCATATGGTATAAAAGTACCAAAAAAAAATTAGTTCTGCAACGCGCGATATTTTATAAAAACATGATTCTACCGCTTAAAATCTACGTTTAAAAAAGTCTGTGGGACAATTGTCGATAGTTTTAGAACGGATTACACCAAAATAAACAGCTGTAAAAAATAATCTGTGGTCGCAATGTCAAACAGAAGTTTGCTTCATTTCGTATGTCCTTGTATGAAATTTACTGTTTATTTATGTGTTAAATACATTTGATTAATTAAATATTGTTGGAAGTGTAATATATTACAATTATCTAGAAAATGTGTGCTTTCTAATGGTCGTGATATTATGTTATAAAAGTTGAGTAACTTTTAAAATTTAATAAAAGAAAAGTCAAAGACTAAAACTTGGCCTTGAGTTTAACAATAATGGCGGTTTAATTACGCTTTCCTCAATAAAAGTTTATTGAAATCGTTTAAAGTTTATTGAAATCGTTTAATTCTAGAAGATAAACTAATAAACAATAATTAAATTTAGAAAACAAACCTACTACGTTCTTATTTTTATGTTCTTATTGTCTAAACAAAAATATGGTATGCACTACAAAACGCCGAGATGGCCGAGTCAGCTAAAAAAGGTATTTATTTCAAAAATAATTTAAAATACTTTAACCTTCAGAATTACTAATATATTTATTTTATTTTAAAAGTAATATAGTTAATTATATTTTAAAAATAAAATCATTAATTTGGGTTGCTAATTTTTATTCACAAATAATATAATTCCCGGAAAATCGCGGAAAATGTCAACAATTTTTCGCAATTTCTCAGGTTTATCAACTATTCATTGTATTTAGATATTCATAAGTTTAATGTATTTTAATTTAAGTTTATTCCCTATACTTTTACGAACACGACGATGTTTTTCATTTTCAAATTGATGCAGTAATTTTCTCGTGTTAGCCGTTTTTATCAAGACGGAAAACTCGCAGTTTTTTATAAACACATAAAAAACTGCGAGCGTTGCCACTTGAACGTTGGACTCGCGAAAGCGATTCGCGCAGTTAACGTTCAAGTGGTTACTTAATTAAGTTTTAATACTCTAGTGACTGAGACCAATACTAATACTATTTCTGACTCTTCTGCCTACCCCGGGCGGAATAAGGCGTGAGTTTATGTATGTTTGACTGATAAATTTTAAAAACCTGCCTTAAAACCCAATACCAACCTGTCTGGTCAGCGTAATATCTTTGTGACAAGACACTCTTAAACAAGGCATGTCCTATGATTATAATAATATTCCTCAAACATTCACAATACTTCTTCTAATTCTAAAATAAATTGAGCTTGTACTACGAGTACTAAACACTGAATATAGTGTACCTGCATGATGATATAATACTGTGATTGTTAGTTGAGTCTGGGGTTTTATATGAAACTGATAAATACGAATGCGTAGGCCCTGAGCCTTGTACAATCAGGTGCCTACCTCAAACATAATTATCAATTCAAGTCTTCAAAAGCTAGAACCCTAAACTGAATAATTTTGAGTAATTCAAATACTATAATTCATATAACATACATCAAAACAATGAAATTATACTAGAGTAACTAAGCCTCTAAACTAACACAGCATTACAGTTGAAATTCAATGTGAAATGTATGACATAATTATCTATCTGTCATCACATGAAATAAGGCTAAGAATAAAGCCTAGTAATTGTCTATAAGACAAATAAAATGATGTCTAAGAAAAATTAAAGACGATAAATGAATGACAATGTAGAATTATGATGTCATGCTATAACGCCGAATGTTAGAACACGTGATGACGTAATGACTAGACATGTCATGACATAGACATATCATGACAGATGCTACGTCACTCCACCAAGCTGTCATTTGAATGACGACGCATTATGAAGACGAAATAACAATTATTTTCTGAAATTATTTTGATTTGTGTCAGACTTAAATATCGTTCAAATGTTATTTTCAAATTTTAATGTTGCATTGCATGTTAGTAATTGTTTTCTACGATAACATATACTTATTTAATAAAGCTTACCACTAAGTAGATAATATTATAATTGTTATTCCCTTAATTACCTGACATTAATTTCACAGAATTTAGATACGGTTATATTATGGTTGTAATAGCTTCTAATTTGCTTACAATTCAACGAATTCCGAAATATTAACCGTTTCTTTTCTTCCGCCCTTAAAGATAGGAGTGGTTAACTCCACACGCAGTTTTATATTAGCATAGTTGTGTTTTGTGTCACAAAACATTCTTTTGTTTAATTTTTATAAATAACCGTCTGTAAAAGTCCTTAAATACTGATTCAATCCTTTAAAATAGTTTACCATGAATAATAATACAACTTTTCCAAGAGTTTTGTATATTAAATGAAGTAATTATCACTCAACTACCAAGAAAATCCAACACACTCAGGTTTAAACCACAAAGGAGTGAGTAAATTTCTAAAAATGGTGACATAGAACACCCGCATTGTTAGACAACATTGCAAACAGCGGAGTCCAAACACAAAATTGAAAAGAATGCTTTATTTTAGACAATCTTTACTTTTAATGACAAGTGCTAAATTACTTAACCTTATAATATAAACTACAAAAAAAAATTGTAAGTGCTAAATTATTTAACTTTTAATTAACTACAAAAAACAAATTAGTGCGTAAATAAACATCATCTTTCCGCGTGGTGACGAAGTAAGAATATAATATGTAACCACCCCATCTCATCCCATGGGTGTCGTAAAAACCTACTAAGGGACTATCCGTTAATATTATCTTTACGCAATAAAAAGAAGGAAAACTTGCAATTAAACCCTATAACAATCCGCCTGGCCAGCGTAGTATTAGTAGGCCAAGTTTCCCTCCGTCACGTGAGGAGGCCGGTCCCTGCAGTGGGACATTAAGGGGCTGTAATGATGAAACATCATCTTCAATACTAGAATCAGGCGTCATAACGGTCCCAGAAAAGACGTTGGTAGTTTTGGAAAGGAGAGAAGACGCTAAGCTACATAAAGTAACGTACATACTCGTAATAACAACTAATAACACTAGGATATATTACATTAAAATCCTTCAGTAATTTGTTTGCTCGCAATAACATAGTGAATTAATATCTAATGGTATTGCCAGATTCAATGATGAATATTAATTAATAAGATTATTTAAAATTATCAAAAACGTATTACTTTCTTTGGCACTGGAGATTATATAAAGACAAAATTCGAACAAGTTTATGTTAATCCCGTAAAGGGTCGAGTGAGATAAAGTCCTTGGGGATTACAGTGTCGTAACACGGCTTAGAACGGACACTCTTGACACTATCAGCCGCAATATTCCAGAGATTACAACAGGATTACTATTAGCCACTGCATATATGACTAGCCCTAATTAATACCCCCTCGCGGAAAGTTTCGCTCAGTTCAACGTCGCTCTTAGAAGTTGAGTTATGCGAACGGATTGTGATCAGATTAGATCGATCGCACTCAATTAATTTAGGAACTCGTAACTAATGTTCCAAGTTTGAATTATTACCTGTAACTAAATGTAAAAGTTATACTCACTTAACATTAGTTATGAATTTAAAAGCAGACGTAAAACAGTTTGCTATATCATCTATTCAGTGAAAATTGTAAACTTCTTGCAAAACGGATTACACTAACACGGAGTTCACAGAATAATGTTTCAAAGCTTCAACGAGATAATCTTTTAAAATTGTCCATTTTATTCATAAGGTTTTACAGCAGTGGCGAAGTGTCCATATAACCCGATTCCTACCGGCTTACCTTTGCAAAAACCGCTAAGCATACTCTATTAAAAAATTATAAATCAATGACGCAACATCCATTCAGTACACAAAATTAAAAAACCAAAAAGTTTTCTGTTACGTAAATCGCTTTAATATAATTATTATTTCCGTACTCATAACGCCATCTCTTATTACAACATTGTCAACTAATGGCGGGTAAGCCGGGCGCAAAAATAGGAATCCAGTATAAACAGACGGTACGAAAGTCGTACGCACACATGCAAAACCTAGGTGTATTATTATGCATTTTATCTGCGTATGTAGGCGTAAAGGTAAGCCGACTCTGTCCGGGTTATGTTATGATGAGTAGGTCCTGTTGTACAGTACCCGAGCGCGGCGGCGCCGGCACATCGACGAGTGGAAAGAGACATTCGGGCAATATCGGCTTCGTAGAGCGCCAGCTCTGTCGCACGATTGCAAGGATGAAAGATGCGACATGCGAGAGCGAGAGAGCATTAACGTGATCATAGCATAGCTACAATCAATTTGTTTGAATTTCCCACTGCAATGAATGACGTTGAAACGATGCTTAATAATGGCTCCCATCACAAGTTGCATTATTTTTGTTTTCATTTATTATTTAAAGTATTGCAAATAATCGTTAGAATTCGCTTTGTTGTGTAAAGTAGTAATTACTAAGTATAATTTGTGTTTGTGTATTGAGTGTTGTGCATTGATTGACATTGTCATAGTACTTTGGGTGCCTTACATTATTGTAAGTATAGTCGAGAACTAAATGGCTTTATCACCTCTAGAGTTATCGTTAGTTGCATGTCATAAAACTATTAGGTTCAATATCGCACAACAAAACATCAGCTAAATCATGACGATACTTTGACATATCAGTTTTCTTGTATTAGCAAATAGTCGTTAGGTATTTATAAAAACAAACAGTAAAATCAACGTTATTGACTGTTACTAGAGCATATTTTCGGTAAAACGTTATAATCTAATGAATTTCTCTCTTTTTTCCTTCTATGTCCATCCCTATCATTTCTTGTATGACGTCATTAGCGCATATTTCAATTTAAAGTTTTCGTAATTTTATAATATAAAACAAATTAGGGTAAACCACCTAATCGTTAGAAGTCCTACAATTATTGGCACTTAAGAGTTAAAAGTGAGTAAAAAGAAAGAAAACACTATAGATTATTCAAGTTCAGTATGCTTATTCAAGTTCAAATATTATTTATTTAATATTTTTATCATATTTTATTTATTTCATGTATCAACATAGCAACAATAAATTTATCAGAATCCTTTTATTGGCATTAGTGCCATTAATATTTATTTAATACTATTCAATCACATAATAATAATTAAGTATAAGCAAAGATTAAAGTATTTTATCATTTTATGATATTTTATATTTTAGTCTGACACGAAGTCCACTCTTAAGGTGCCAACAATTGGGTGGCTTACCAGCCAATATTTAAATTCTACATTTTCAGTTTTTCTGAAATGACAAGCTTGTAATGTCACAAGTAACAAGTTGACTTTAGTTTTAAATTATTTAATGGTTTTTCATGGTTTTTCACATACAAACTCTACAGTTTAATATAGTAACATTTGTATTGTGTTAGTAGATTTTATTATTTATTGAGTTGAAGTGAAAGTTTAAAATAGATTGCGCTTTTAATCTAAGCATAGTTTTGAATACGGTCTACCAATGACGTCAAGCTCACGCATAAACATTAAATAACGATCTTAATGAATTTGAATTAGGATAGAATTTTTTGTCAAAACTGATAAAGCCATTTCGTTTTCGACTATACATACTTACTTCGTTGTTATTATTTTAGTTTGTTGTTATAATGGCAGCGTTAACAGTATTATTATAGATTGTTGACTAATTGATTAATTATTGTGTAAGCAAAACATCTTTCTTGAAATTAAATAACGAAAATAAGAAACACAGACATAACTATGGAATACAAACGACGCCGCCCGGCACGATGAATTTACGATAGGTTTAGGTAGGTATATTTTTATATTATTAACATCTTAACGATAAATATTAGTGGCTTACAGGCAGTTGTAAATTAAATAGTACCTACGTATTATTTTCTATGTTTCTTATTCTTAGATTTAAAAAAATTGTGGAGTCATTTAGGATATAGCGACATATTTAAAACAATATCTAATTCATCAAAGAAACATGCCCATACTGAGAATGAGAAACATATTCGGAGTTGATTAGCTTTACATGAGTTTGGGACAACTATAATATTTTTTTACGAATACGTATGAAGTACGTACTTCGCTTTAGTAATTTTTATTATATTACGAAAGACACTGTAACGGGCTCGGTGGCGCAGCGGTCGAGATAAGCGGTTGACGTGAACGAGGTCACGGGTTCGTTTCCCATGTAGGACAGTTCTTTTTGATCAACAAATTATTGAGTCTGGGTCTTGTTCTTTGTGTCTGTGAAATAGATGTTTGTGGCAGTCTTCGCGACGCAGTTCATGATCCCTAGTGCGGAACTTATATAATATTATTTTCATAAAAAAATAACAATAATAAAAAAATCTGTTATAATAACCAACAGTGCTTACTCGTATGGTAGGTACAGTGAGCCAGTCAGTGGCTCACTGTTGCGCTTGTCAAATGAGTACCGACACTGATAAGTTTTTTTTTCGGCTTCCCTTTTATAAAAATTCACCCTTCGCCACTGTTTTACAGTATCATATCTCATTTAAATAATATGTTTATTTTAGTAAAGTAAAAAAATAAATAATATATGTGCATTTTAACGTTACTTTGACTGAAAGCCGGCATGAATGAGGCAAGCCAGAGAGCTCGCGACTTTTGGCGCTGAATTATTCATTTAATCCTTTCAATATCGTCGTCTCAACGTACCTAAGTATGAAAGAGCTTTCGCTGTTTTTAGTCATTCGTATTGTATTGGTTATGCCGAGTTAACAGAATTAAACAACTCACTTTTACAATTTTATTGTTTGTTTGTTTTTATTGCGCCTGAAACTTTTCCAATATGTTCTCATATTTATGAATACCTCGTTTTGCTTTTATTCAATGTAAAATGGTACCAACTCATATGCCATAAGTAACACAACATTCGTATCTATTGGTTTTAAAGTTATTTTACTAATTATTATTTTTTGTAATATGAGTTGTTAGCAAAACAAGCCATCTTTAAATTACTTTCTACAAAAATTACACACCTGTACTAGTAGAGGACTGTTCAGGCGTTTAACAGTATTTACACGAAGCAATTGGCGTCTGACGTTGCAATTCCACTAGCGTAGTGCGGGTTGTGCTAATCTGAGGTTAGAGTTAGACCCCTGACCTATTGACAAACTGATCGTGCGTCTTAATGTGTACTATTACAAATGGTATTGACTGGACTAAGTTAGTCTAAAAGTATTTCATGGTTAGTAAAATTTTAGTGGGCATTGACATGAATGTTTAGGAGATATGAGAATATTAATTTTTGCTTTCAGGACTTGAGCTATGAAGATTTTGTACTCGTTGTAGCCTTTGTATATATTTTGATGCCTACTGAGGATTGGTAAGGGTCCATATATAACAATGTTTTAAAAGAAACTTCAGAATTAATTTCCCGTTACGTAAATTTAAAAAAAAATATTAAACAACATACTTATAAAACTTTTTTGTAATTGATAAAATATAACAAAGTATTTTCAACAAAAGCCAAGAATATAACTCGCACTTGTCTAATGTCCTTTCTCTTAAGTACCTAATCAAAGTTTTAATCCGACCTTACGCCAGGAGTTTTCTTTTACGTAATTTGAGACTAACCGCCCACTGCACAAGTGGCTTTAGAAATTAAATGAACTTCACATTATATAATCAAAAGGGTTGAGCCCTGTTTGCTGTCGAGATTAATTTTTCAAATAAAAGGTCAGATTTTCGTTTTTATTTCAAATGATATCAAAACTTTGAGAACAATAAATTACTTAGGTAGGTACATAATGAAATAAATTTGTGCTTCGTGCAAATAACAATTCAGGGAAGTAACTATGTATCATTTACTTTGTGGTTATGAAGAAGATGAACACTACAGTAACGTTATTTATCAAGATATTTTTATAAGGTGTTTTTAGTCATTAAACGTCAAGAACGGGGCAGCAAGACATGCTGTTTGTAGGATACATTTTTGAGACGTTCAGTCAGTAAAAAAACGTCGGCTTCGTTGTATAGAATGGCAAATTGACCAAAGCTTAATTTGAGTTTCCTATCTCAGTCTCTAGCTCTCAGAGACCAATACTATAAAATACCGATGCTTTTATTTCTAATCCCACTATTGTTTAAAATGTTTAGGTTACTTATAGTTATATAATAATACTGTATATAGTTTAGCTTAGTTTAGTAAATTACCTATGTAAATAATTATAAGCCGACTTAATCTATACGATGTACGGCTATTTTTTAAATAGTTTCCGAAGAATATTCAATGTATGGTGTACGTATAAGGTGGTTGCAGGATCAACTTACATTCTACACCCGCGCACGAACGCCTCTCTAATTCTAGAAATATTCTCTAAAAATTAGTTAAAACCTTTTCAAATATTTTTTTTGTGTACTAAAATAACTTCAAACAACATTTAATTTTATAAAGTCTTAAAAACTTCATTGTAATACCTTAGAAAATACATATTTTTACACAATGAGTCCCACACTAGTATACCTTGCAAAGATAGACAAGTATTTTTAGTCTGGTTAAAAAGTTATTCCAAATAATTTTATACCATAAAAATCAAATTAACTCTTTATTTCTAAGGAATTATTGTTGTTGAATTAACTACGAGTAGTTATACATATATAATAATTGAGATACATTGTTACAAGCATCATCTGTGTACTGCTTATTTAGACGAATCACGGACAATTACAAACAGGAAGAACTTTATCTAAAAAGACAGACGCGTGGCTGACGTAGCCTAACGCAAAAATAAAAATATAAGAGCGACTTAAGCTTCGATTATAATTACGATAACGAGAAATCTTTTTGAGTGACAAACTGCACAAAATTTCCGGTGACAGTTATTTTAATTAATTTTTATATCGAGATTAAAGATTTAATTAGAACTTATCGTTTGTTTTGTTATTATTCATCATAACAGCCCATTAATGTCCCGCTGCAGGGACGGGCTTCCTCCCTTGACGGAGGGATACTTGGCCTACTAATACCACGCTGGCCAGACGGGTTTAATTTCAAGCTTTCCTTCTTTTTGCTTCGTAAAGATAATATTTACGGTAATCCCTTAGTCGGTTTTGACGACACCCTTGGGATGAGATGGGGAGGTGACATGTTGTATTCTTACTTATTATTACTTCTTACTTTATAATATGTCGCACTCCCCACCGAATAAAGTCGTAAGATTAAAATATCGACTTTTCAGGAAAAATAAAAAACCGTTTTTATTGAATAACTTAAGAACTACAAGTCCTATAAACATGATTGACATGTCAATTGAAAGCTAATTTTTTTTCTGCTTAGTTTGAATTTTTTTTAAATAAATATTGATATAGTTCTATTAGATATTAATTAAAACGTATAATACCACAAATTCAAAGGATTATTTTGGTGGTAAACATATATTACCACTGTATTCGTGGCAAAAAGTACTCCTCGCGATTAGCGTATTAACCTATAGTCACTATATTTGGTAAAACTTGCTGGTTTATAACTTACAGTAATGTATTATTACAGTTTTTTTTGGACAAAAAACTAAGCAGGTTTTGGGCGTTATGGTTAACAGTGCCTTATTTTCTATGTAATTTGTGAACTTTTCCATGCTCCTACTTTTTATTCAATATTCTCCTTTAACCGACTTCAAAAAACGGAGGAGTTTCTTAATTTGACTTAAAGTTTTTTTTTTTAATATTTTTGTTACCTAATACTTTCGACTGGGTCAACCGATTTTGATGCGTCTTTTTAGTTTGACGCTAAATAGTTGTCATTTGGTCCCATAATAATTTTTAGTTTTTTTGTAATATCAATTCTGAAGACTCTTTGAAGTCGGTTTTTTTTGAAGAATTAATACTTTGTAGTTATGGTAACAAATAAAGGTTTAAAAGTAGGTACAAAAACTAGCTGTCAGTGTCCTCAAATCAACTACGTAGGTCAAGGTAGAACACATTGCTCGAAGATTTTTGTGTTAAAATATTTAAAGGACATGAAAATGTGACTTTTGTTTCCCAAACGCCGCCCAAACCAGCTAAATTCTCCTGCTAGCCTTCTTTTCGAAGTTGTTCTTGCCAAACTGCACTCTATATCCTAAATACACGTATTCTTGGATAACATCGAAAATCTTTCCCTGCACAACACTCGTACTCGTACGTTAAAAATGCCTTGGTGTTGTTCACATTCATGCCGAGTCCAACACGTTTGGAAGTAATAGCTAGGCTATTTAGCACTTCATCCAGCTCCTCTAGTGACTCTGCAAAGATGACCACATCATTTGCAAACTAAAGGTGTGAGAAATACTCGCTGTTCATTCTTAGACTGATTCCAGTGCAGTCGAAAGATTTGAAGATATTCTTCAAATCTTTCAGTTAGAATTTGTATTATAAGAATAAAAAACATTACTTTGAACTTGGATTAGGTACACCTAATACACGTTATGCTATTTCAATGATAGCACATTAGGAGAGACAGCACATGCTCTAGACAAACATTATCTTCAAGGTAATCATCTGTCTTAAAGTATGCTTTTTTACATGAGGTGGTCTTTATAAAGGTTTTAAATTTATTGTCAGGCAGCTTATTATGAAAGCGTATATAGCCCCATTAAAAAATCACTAACCGTGCTTACTCAATAGCTCGGGAGAAGGAGATTTATTACCCAGATTTTTGTCTACCTTTCACACTGTAAATTTATACGAAATTCTTCATTATACATTTTATCTGTCTTTAAAATGTTCCTTGAGATAGTCTCTCTTGTCTAAACAACAATAGTAACTATTGCCGATTTTAGTCAGTGCAATCCCCCAAAGCAGAAGTAGCTAAGGTAAATCAACCTTGTAGTGGCGAAGTGTCCATATAACTCGATTCCTACCGGCTTACCTTTGCAAAAACCGCTTAGCATTGTCTATTAATCAATTATAAATCAATGACGCAACATCCACTCAATACAAAATAATATAAAACAAAAAAGTATTCTCTTACGTAAATCGCAATAATAATTACAGTAATAATAATTTTCAATATAATTATTTACGTACTCATAACGCCATATTGTAATTAAAGGTTGTCAACTAACAACTTGTTATGGTTCAGTCAGAGAGTACTTAAAGCGCGCATGCGCGGAGCGCAGTAAGCCGGTCGCGAAATTAGGAATCCAGTACAACAGACTGTACGGAAATCGTACGGTCACGTGACACTTTGTATTCGTCGATCTAAGGTACCATATAAGCCGGTGGCCATCGGCTTATGACAAGGATAAAAGATACAACTACAACATTGCGAGAGCGAGAAAGCACTATTGCAACCAGTGGACCGACCAATTGTAACGAAGTTTCATTTCATTTCACGTTAAGTACTTAATTTGCCATTGACATTCCTTTGTTTTTATCAATTATTTAAATCTGATAGAAATCAGCCTTTCTTCTGAATTTTTAGTTTTTAATTATATTTATTTGTTTTTATATTTTTATACGGCTTGCGTCTTGACTTTGGCAGAATCATCGGTAAACGATAGGACCATTTGAAGAAAAAACAGATATTTGTATTTATTTTCTGCAAATAGGTTATAAAATTCGCTTTCTTGTTTAAAGTAGTAAAATTTGTATGTTTAATTATTTATGATTGTGTATTATGTGTTGTGCATTGGTTGACTTTATTTTTGTCGTAGTGCGTTGGGATCCTATGGAATATTTTTGTAAGTACTTGTTTGTATTGTTTTCAGCAAATTTAATAGTTTGTTGTTATAAGGGACAGGTTAATAGTGTTATATTATATTGACTATCCTATTATGTGATGTGCGATAAAACATCATTCTCGAAATTGAATTATAAATATAAGAAACGCCGGCGCTGTGGATTTACGAAACATTTTAATACAATTATCTCATTTCGATACGTATAAGTAAGTGGCTTACAGACAGTATTCTCAGATTCTAAAAGTAAGTAAGTAGGTATGTAGAATCATTTAGGATATAGCAATATAAACAATTAATCTAATTGATCAAAGAAGTCTTCCAAACAGAGAAACATTTTCGTATTTTAAGTTTATGAGTTCGGGACAACTAGGTAAAATCGAAACATTTTCTCACGAATACCTATGAACTACAGAATAATAGTAATATAAAGTAGAACAAAAGTCCACGGAATCTTCGGCTTCCCTTTTATAAAAATCCACCCTTCGCCACTGCAACCTTGCAATACTTACATTACATCTTACATCTGTCAACTGACAAAAAGGAAAAAAAATAGTCCCTCGAGTATAGTTTGTAATCGTAGCTTAAAACTATGATAGAGCTATCTTAAAAAGAGTTTGATCCCCTTTCTTAACGAACAAAGCCACGACACCGCTCGCTAGAGTTTCCAATGTTATACTTTGATGCAAAATAAAATTGGACAGCTGACATATTCTGTTAAGGATAAGAGTGCCACTTGTTTTGAGCAGTTCTGGTGTAAAACCGACAGCCGTCAAACAACCTAGATAACTTTCCATTCTAAGTTCTCTTCAGGGCTGCACAAACCTCGCTCACGTCGACCTCTGGGATGTTCTCCTTAAAGCGGCGCGTTAGCGAGGCACTGAGCAACTGAGTCCAAGCTCTTGTACGATTTCCACCACCTTCTTAGCTATCTCGTCGTTCTTCGTATTTCCAATGCAGCAAACTGATTTTGTATCTCCAATCGTTTATTTGGTCACCCTGCGGCCAAGCAAGCACGTGTTGAAGAACAGCGGAGAGAGCTTGTCATTGAGCTCGACCGGGTCCTGAACCTCATATCCCAATGGGGTGAAGAGAATTTGGTGGAGTTCAATGCCAAGAAGACACAGGCGTGCGCGTTTTCTGCAAAGCGGTCTCCATTCCTTCCCCTTCCTTCTCTTCAGAACACTCAATTAACGCTTCGAGGAAACCTGAGTATCCTTGGTATGGACATTCGCCGAGATCTCCCTTAACCCCAAAGAGTATATCGAGAGCATTATCAAAACAGCATCACGTAAACTCGGAGTTTTGAACAGGGTGAGGAGGTTCTTCGCGCCGGGGCAGCTGTGTCTTTTGTATAAGACTCAAGTTCGCCCCTGCGTGGAGTACTGCTCTCACCTCTGGGATGGCTCTGCACAGTACCTTCTAGATGCTCTTGATTGGTTGCAGCGGCGAGCTGTGCGTATCATTGGGTGCCCAGAAGTATCCAAATCCCTTGAGCCTTTACAGCTGCGTAGGGACATCGCCGGATTGGCGGCCTTCTATCGCCTATACCACGGCGAGTGTTCTGATGAACTTTTTCAACTGGTTCCACCCTCTCCTTTCTTATCCAGAACAACACGTGCCGGACGTAAGTGCCACCGCTACACTGTAGAAACCATACAAGTACGAACAAAGCGGTTCAGCACTTCGTACATGTGCAAAACCACCAAACAGTGGAACTCTTTGCCAGCCCACGTGTTTCCTTCAAACTACGATCCAGGTTCCTTCAAGCGAGGCGTGAAAAAGCATCTTCTGAAGCCGCCATAGTGGAGACATTCATGCCTCTACAATTATTGTAGCTGGCATGGTGCTCGCCATTTTTGGACTCTAATGGATGCTTAACATCAGGCACCTTAGAGCCATTCTGGTAGGACTTTAAAAAAAAAAAAAATTGAAAATAAAGTACAAGGTCTATTTGGGACAGTTTAGTTCAAAGAGTCGACTTTAACACGCAGGCCCTTTGGACTTACAAAATAACATTTAAAGTGATTCTAAGGTCTATATTACAAGTTATCTAGAAAAAAGGAAACCTCCGATCTTGTCGTTAAGATAAGACCCAATCTTAGCATTCCATGGATTCTCCGTGCGGGTGCCGGGCCCATAGCTTGATAGAGGACGGAACACTTGCATCACAGCGTCTGGGACTTACGACCCAGATGTAGGCTTAAGGAGGCCCACTTACAACGCGTTAGCGGTCACCTTTACTGTCTGCTATGTTCCGTCCTCTACCTATCCAAAGGAGAATGGGCGGTTTCGTCCCATGTGTTGTAACACTTTGTGACCTATATCATTTGAAAGATCGCAGCGAGTGCTATGTTTTATTGTATGGGCATAACTCCGTATCTCGTGCAGGGAAACTGTTATAGGGTTTTAAAAAAATAAAAAAAATAATTAAAAATGTCTTAACTAATTGGTCTTTTAATAACTACTACTAAAGAGATTTAAAGGTAGAGCTTACTTTGCCCCAACACCCTCTCTGCCACCATTGTAAGCGCAGCGTTGAGAAAATTGCAGACATGTAAAATGTGATTTACGGCGGTCCTTCTGGGTAGAAGAGTTCTCAAGCTTTCAGAAACGTTTGCGCAATTACATGGACAAAGAAAAAACAGATCCCTATGCCCCCCGCCATTTTGTTCCAAATATGACATCTGCTCAGTCAGTTGCAACAACTTCAGGTCGGTCAAATAAGTTTGCGCTTAGTCTAGATGCCATTATTAACTTACTGATGTAGTGTTGCAGTCTCTCCAACGATGCTAAGTACACCAACGATATTTCATAATACTGCAGTGCTTAAGTATACGGAAACGCCATTATGTTGGTTTGTCTCGAGGATGGATTATCAAGAACGAAAATGTGTCATGTCATAGACCAAGGAGGACCTCAATATAATGCTCGATGACCCTAATAGTATCTCTCAATAAGTAGGTCTTAAAATGGACACGGACAAGACCAAGATCATGGCAAATGTTCATGTTGCACCCACTTCAATCACGGTTGGAGGCGCTTCCTGGGACAATCAGGCTAGATAAGTTCAACTTCGAGAAGGAAGTCACTCGTCAAATCACAAGGCTTTTGGTCATCTACAGGGGAATGGAGAGAGCTTTATTGGGAGTTGACCTGCGTAATTGAATCAGAAGTGAGATAATCCGCAGGAGAACTAAAGTAACCGATAGAGCACTGAAGATTGCCCGTTAAAGGGGACATAGAACGAAGAACTTACAAATGACGATGAGGCAGAAAAGTTTTTGAAAAGCGACCGCGTATATCGCGTGATATCGGGGTGGCGCCAAGTGATAAGGTAGTCACAGGATCAGTAAACTAAAATATATTTGTAGGAGGCTCATCTCCAGCAATGGACGCCTATTGGCTGAGGGCTGGAAGCATGGTGTAGTGTTGTTGCTGAGCTGTACTTTCGTGTTTTCAATATATTTTGAAAGATATGTGAATAAAACAGGTCTATTTAAAGGAGTTGTATATTTATACTGTCAATAAAATTATGACAACCTTATCAACATCAACAGCTATGTAGTGAAAAATGCGATGAGGATTTTTATTTTCTCAACCTCAACTCTATATCGTATCTATACATTTACGTAAGAGATTTATTTAGCGATAACTTTACCATTTTGACTTAAATATTTTTAACTGTGTACTTATTAATAACGGTCTAAACTAACGATTACTGTCTGTAAATTGTCTACAGTTATTATAAGTGGAATAAGTATAATGTGTTTCCGTGTCACAAAATGTAAAAAAGTACGATTAAAGCCTTATTTGATACAAAAATTATTTTATCATTAACAGCTCAGTACTTTTGACCTACACGCAATTTTAATGAAAAAAAAAATATTTATAGAAGAAAAATCTAGGTGAACATGTTTAGGCTAGTCGCAACATGTTACAAAGGTTGGGACGCAGAGAGCAGATGTCATATTTGGAACAAAATGGCGGGGGCCATAGGGAGCTGTTATTTATTTGTCCATGTAATTGCGCAAACGTTTCTGAAAGCTTGAGAACTCTTCTACCCAGAAGGACCGCCGTAAATCACATTTTACATGTCTGCAATCTTCTCAACAAACTTCTTACAATGGTGGCAGAGGGGGGGGTTGGGTCAAAGTAGGCTCTACCTTTAAATCTCTTTAGTAGTAGTTATTAAAAGACCAATTAGTTAAGACATTTTTAATAATTTTTTTTTTTTTTTAAAACCATATAACAGTTTCCCTGCACGAGATACGGAGTTATGCCCATACAATAAAACATAGCACTCGCTGAGATCTTTCAAATGATATAGGTCACAAAGTGTTACAACACATGGGACGCACCCCATATAAAACTGCCCATTCTTCTTTAGTAGGAACCTAACAATGCCGTTTTGGACATTCGTGATAGTAGAGAGCTTACTGAAGAAGCTTCTCGGCAGTCCTAGTTCTTTTAATAGGTTGTTGAGGGATTTAGCTGGTGTACCCCTCGCACCTATTTCCACGATATATGGAATAACCCTATTGCCAATTCTGGTTCTCATTTGTCAAGTCAAAGTATTTGTTTGTCTTAATTGCGTGGTCTTTATGGATGTTAGTTTCCACGGAACCATGATCTCAATAAGTACTACACGATTTTTTCAATTTTGAATAGAGGAATATGTTTGGTCTCTTCGTCGACATGCAGATATCCTCCGGGATTTTGTAGTGTGTTTCATACGTGTCAACCAGTAGAGTCCAATCGTCTGCCAAACTCAGGAATGAAAAAGGCTTGTAGGTGGTCTTTTTAGTAGTGTATTCCTTAACAAATTAGAAATGAAAAAAAATGAAAAAAAAATGAGAAAATATTTTATTTTATCTAAGTCACGTCAATGACATTTATGAAACGTCGGAGTTTTTATAGTGATCACAGCACGTCTAACTTAACGGCTAAGTTTACTGAGGGTTCGGAACACTACCATGACAGAGAAGACACCCACAAGAAACTCTGCTGGGTTCCTATCGCTCTTTTAGGTGATCACTTCACAAATATTTTATTAAGAAAACAGGACAATTCAGATCCAGGCATTTTTATCGTTTAAGTAATCCTTTACACCGTAATATGATTTCAATATTAACTTATGTTTAATGAAAGATTTAAATTTATTAATTGACAATTTCTGATTTTAACTCTTTGACTTTAACTTCCATAGGGAGCTAGAGATGTTTTATCTTTCATTTGAAGCAAATCCTTTTCTAGCTCTAGCAATCGATAGACTCACTGCTTCGTGTATAATCTCTAGTACTCTGTCGTGACGTTGCGAGTAATGACTCCTATCCAAAATCACTTCGCAGCCCACCATTAAGTGTATTACCGTACCAATTTCTTTGCCACATTCCGTGCATTTTTTGTCCGAAAAGTTGTAATTTTTCACTTGCGTACTTCTTCCATGATGGGTGCGATTTATGAACTAGGTAAGGTTGGTTTACTAATCGGTACAAACAAAATACTTAATTATTATAAATTATTTGAGACGGGTCATGTCTTAAATCATGATTACAACAAAGAATGATGAAATGAAATAAAATTTTATAGCATGTTACTGAATACTGACTAATAAAATATTTCCCGAATAAAGCGGTCAAATTTATTGTGTGCAAAATAAGACAATGCCTAATTCTGTAACATTGACTTACCAAAAATTGGCGTTCATTTCTTCACGCGAATAAAGTGGTTAACGCGCCTTACAAGTTAAGACGGTTTATTTTATTCCGATGTATACAGTCGCAATGGCGTATTACAAGTTCGTTCAATACTTGTCTGAAATGTAAGTGTTTACTAAGTCTTTATTCGATGGTGGAATGTATTTATTTCATAAGAAGAATAAGGAATTTTTATTATTATTACTATCTAAATATTAAAAAAAAAAACTGAAAAAAATCTGGGAGGTGTATTTGACCTTGAAGATCACGAAAATGAAAAAACCTTAAAAAGGTGGTAACCGCGTTTACGACTTTATTCGGTGGGGGGTGCGATGTGTTAGTTTGATCCTTCGGGAAAAGAGTGCGTGAGGGTTCCCCGCGTTTTGTTTGTTGAGAAGATTATTTCCGTAAAAATAAAACGACGGAAAAATAAAAAGAACCTATTTCTTCTTTTTAAACTTCTATTAGCTGCCATAAGAGTGTGTAGAAACGTTCATCTACCGTGAGATGCATGAGAACAGCGAGTATGGCTAGTTGACCACCGTAAATGCCGTTGTCTTGTGTTACTACCAGATACTTATTCCATAATTTTCTTATACCAACACTGAAATTTTCTATCATAAAGAATTAATATAATTTTTTTTTTTTTAATTTTCGTTGGACTCGATTAAATACTACTTAACAATGTGACTTAAGGCATAAAAAACTCATAAATTGTTATCATAGAAATACAAAGAACCATAGCTTGAACTATTTTACGCTAGAAAAAGCTTTTGAAAGTTCTTACAACTGATAGTTTCAACTTACAATGTGTATACTTATCTTTACACTGACAGGTTCTGGTGTCCGGACCTAAATACTCTAGAGACATTTAAATCTCACTGAAGTTTATTCTTCTACTGCAAACAATTCTACTGCAGACTGTCTGGGAACGAAAAACTTAGTATAATTGACGTTATTTATTTGCCTGTAGTTGTCTCACTTCTTCAAGTAAAACATGTATACCTACTTCTCCAAAGAAAATATTTTCTTTTCTAATATCGCTTGGGACTGTAGTGTTATGGTATTTATAAGGTATTATTGATGGTGATAGATGTATAGATGCCTAATTGCCTATCTATACGATAAATACCTATCTATACATCCACTATATACTGTCCCTATGTCTCTTTGTATGCTTAAATCTTTAAAACTACGCAACGGATTTTGATGCGTTTTTTTTTAATAGATAGAGTGATTCAAGAGGAAGGTTTATATGTAATTATAACACATGCATAATATAGTATTGAAACCTATATAAATTTAGAGATTTCAAATGAAGCTGTATTTAAACGTTGTTTAAGGACATTCTGTGCGGAGCCGGGGCAGGTCGCTAGTCTCTCTATAATTTTATAATATATTTAATACTGTATATAAATAGTAGTTATGCTGAATATGTCGTTGTGATACAAGTACGCACTAAAGCTCTTTTATAAGTTTATATTTTATTAACCCTTTCACAGTTCCGCCAGCAGACACAATAGTAAAATAATGCACATGTACCATATATGGCTCATGGGACAGGGAACGTACCATTACTTTACTTTATTTATATATTCATATGGAGCTTAAAGATTTAAATTAAAAATAAAATGTCGCTACATCACAGTAACTATTCCTATTGAATATTGAACAACGGCGACGTAGGTACCTTAAGTTGAAGTAAAAGAACAACTCTTCAAACTCCACCAAACTTGCGAGGTATTGGAATATTTCCATATCAGAACTTTATACTTCAAATTTCCATTGAATAAGCCAAATATAAGAAATCTTTTAGATGAAAATGTGTTTTTCTATAAAGTATAATATGATACTTGACTCGGCAAGTAAGAGATAGGACTGCCTCTAGCTAAGTAGTCCAATTACCTTAAAAAGGTCGCAGGATCGTACTGGTTAAGGAAGCAGGAGAACTATGAGTTTTGGCGTGTGTTACGGAATGTGTGTTTGAAAAAAAAATTTAAATTGAAAATAAATTATAGTGTTTTGACTACCTGGATGGAGCCCTACTAGTATCTCTTAAAAACATGTAATTTCGAAATTGCTCTACCGGAGCATTACTTTTAATATTTTAAAGTATATTATGGCATAGTGTATAAAGGTATACGGTAACATAATCTTGTATGTCAACTTAAAAAACAAAGAGTGGAGATTAAAAAATACAGCAAAGTCAGGATTTCAATTTCAGCTTCTTACTAAATACCTCAACAAAATGTAAGAACCGCAAAATAAACACTCCTTTATAGCAAAAACGTTTGGGAAAGCTGCACTTTAACGTTCCCAGTGTTGCCCTCAAGGGAAACCATTAAATTTTATAGAACTAAAGCTTCTTTAAAGAATATCGTTTCCAATAGAGAAAAGCCATCAAATCAGTTTTTGAAGTTACCTTACAAAGAAAATAAATATTTTTATTACAACTTAGACGTATCAAGTGTTTATTTTTGTAACTTCTTTGTTGGGGCGGTTCGCAACATGTTATTAATATTTATTGAGAATACTTCAAATGGGCAAGCATTTTATTTTTATACCTTTTTAATGTATATAGGCATTTAACATGTAAAGGAATATTTTTATTACGTCACTAAAAAAGCCAAGAAATATTTAATATTATTATGTAAGATAACAGCCCGCTTGGCTAAAATGGATAAGGGTTTGAAAATAAGTTTGTAACAAAGTGCAAAGTGCAGCGCAATAAAAAATGTCCTATCAAGGCTTGGCAACAACGCGGAAAACAAATCCAATACAAAACAACAAGTCCAAGTTACGTGGCGTAAAGTATGTCCCTCAGGACATATCCGCGAACAAAACTCTAAAATCGCGTCGATATCTTTGAGTAAAAACAAACCCGGCAGTCAGGGGCGGGAGTTGTCATGGAGCCGCGTAGTCAGCGAGAAATGGAGTAACCCATTTTAAACTAGAATGAATTGCACGTCGTGGACTGCAGGTTCGCTGGAATGCTGCCCACTGACAATGCTTTAAATATTGTTCTGAAAGTTGGACAACTTGTTGGTAAGTTATATGAAGTACACAAATTCAAACTTTAAATACGAAATATAAAAGTATTGAGTTTAGTAAAATAATGTTATAGTTTTTATTTTATTTTAACAATCATGTTAGTCGATGGACAACACAGAATAACAACGATTGACAACATAAGTTACTCTGGCGATATTATTGAATTTCTATCGGACAATAATCGAAACATTTTTTTTTAGACATAAATCTAACACGTGGCTTTAGATTTGGTATGATTAATATTTTACTTTTACCCAGTTTTCAAATGTTTTTTTTTAAGTTTTAATATTTACATATCTTGTCCAGTTTAATAGAAATATAAAAGTAAAAGTCCAGTTTAAAACAAATATTCTTGCAATATTATATAGCATCTATGGTTGTTAAATATACAAGAGAATTGGTTTGCAAATT
Source organism: Schrankia costaestrigalis (assembly GCA_905475405.1). Classification (NCBI taxonomy): domain Eukaryota; kingdom Metazoa; phylum Arthropoda; class Insecta; order Lepidoptera; family Erebidae; genus Schrankia; species Schrankia costaestrigalis. Next base: position 7,867,154 of record FR997830.1, read on the forward strand.
TAAAAAAAAATATTGATTTTAATTTCAAATGTAGGTACTGTAAACTAGAAACACAATCAAAATTGTATACCAAAAAATAATCAATCACAAAAAATAACATTACAAGATTAATGTACTACTTTTGTTCAGTTGGACAGCTTTTTCATCAGTGTGTATTGCTCAAAACGGTGGCAGACACGCCCCGGTAACTGGGCACAAACTACCGCACCAATATTGACTTTTGCTCCTTGAAACTTCCTCATTGTGTCCCTAATTAATATTTTTTATCAACCTTTCTTCTACCAAACTTTCCCAAACAAATTATATAATATTTTATATAACTAATACTAAGCTTAATCCTTGTTACTCTAACTAAATTGCCCAACAGATTTTGTTTGTCATTCGCGTTTACCTAACTAAACTTGTTCTGGCGTGCGTCGCGTAATAAGCGCTTGAAAAGCAATTAGAATATTGCAGTGAAAGCAAGCCCTTCGTGTTATGTCGCTTGATGACATTAGAAATAAATGCACTTGTTCCTTTTACATTGTTTACAGCTTTATACTTTGTACCTTGAGGTATGAAAGACAATGAAACATCGGCTCTTGTATTAAGTGACTTTTAATTTGAGTTGAGAACTTGAGCTAGCTCACAGCTGAGTAGACAAAAGGGGAACTATAATAAACCCTGACACCGTCAAGCTTCTACAAGGAATTCGAATTACGTGGAATATTATATTGTATCTAAACAAGTTCATTCAGTTTAACGACGTATTCTCTATAGAGCTAAGAGGGTGGCCCTCCCATCTGAAGGGTGACCCTCCGGTACGAAAATATTATAACATTCAACCTAGTCTCAAGTTTTTGATCGTGACAGTTGACTTTTGGAACGACACTCAGCATTCGTACTTCTCTAAAAAAACAATGTTTTGTTTGTACTTTTCTTTGGCAAAGAGTTTCAAAGCTATTCAATTTTCATCTTTATAAATGTTATGCAAAAACATTGTTGAATGTTGTTTTATGTTTAAGAAAATATTTCCCTCTACAGAAAATACAGCTGTATTTATTATTTGTACTACGATTGATCTCATTGACGAACTTATAGTGATAAAATAACTCCGAACTTTTGAATCACGTTTTTCTTTTATTATTTAAGGATATTCTTAGTTAGAAAGACTCTGTGACAAATACAATAATTTATAGTATAGATATTTTCATACTATATAGGTAAAGAAGGAATGATATAAATAGCTATCTAAATAAATTTTTAATTTGATAGGTATTTAATATCAGTTTTTATATAAAAAATTCAAATACTTACATCCTATTGATATTGTAAAAGAAAACTAACTTAAAAAAACTCAAAATCAAACTAAAAATGAAAGTGTTTGTTCTTACAAACACTTTCTTAGTACAATTTTTTACTCTACCGCAATATTAAACGTCTAATATCAATCTGAAGAAAAACAGTATAGTCAAATCATGTAATCGCATCTATCTTCGATAGTGAGTAACAATCACTCCAGTAGTCTATTTGATTGATCTCTACAGAACGGGTATCCGGCTTGAGCCAATAAAGATCTTTTTGCCAATTGGATGGGATCAAGAAACGAGTGGGATGATGGCGGCGGGCGGGCAACGATGCGACTGGATTTTGATTATTAGCTACTCACTCTTCAAAAATGAAAGATGGTTACTACAATTTTCTTATAAACGATGATTACTGTTTTATCAAAGTTGTAAAGTTTTACTCAACCACAAAACCAAAATATGCAGTGTACTTCCGATAAAACATGAACACTTCTAAATGAAAATTCCGGACTAGGTTCGTTAACAACCCAACTTTATTCATTAGCGTGTATTGTCTACCGAATTTATTCGTCAGGTCGAACAAGGCCCAACTCTGACAACATTTTCTGCTTCTTGAGACTAAATATTTTCATCGTATTTTGTTTATCTTACAGACACAGAATGGAAACTTTACTCGTAATTTAACAAGAGTTTAGCAATTGTTCGTGTAAGAGCGATCAATTCGCGATCAGTTTTCTAAAGTTTCATTTATTTATGTTGCGATTAAATCAGTTTACGTTACAATTTTGTATAATCTTTGTTAATTGTTTTAAACTAATTCCTCGAATCTATTTGAATACATTTGTGTTTTATATTATTTCTCTCAAACTCTGTTATTAGAACTTTTGAAAGATATTGCTTAGCTACTTATTTATGTATTCTTGACGTAACCAGTCTTTAAATATCTCACTCCACTTTAAATGTAATAATAATATTAAATGTAATATTATACATGTTCATAAAACGTAATTTAGTTTCTTAGTGGATATTACAAACTACTACACATACTTTTTTAATACACTAGTGTATTTCCAGGTATAGCTCGAGTTATATAAGCACTTTCACATTTACTTATCAGTTTATCTAGACCGGTGCGCGCAACCATTTCAAAATACTTATTTAATTTAAATATTTATGTAGTGTCGATTAAACTGATTTTAGTTAAATAAAAATCTGGATAAGTAACGCAAGAAGAAGGCAAACCAGAATACCTTAGATTGGTTTTTTCCTTAGAATGTTCTTCGCATAGGTATAAGTACTTAGCTAAAGTTATTCATCTAATATTGATAAGATAAATATGGAATACAGAAAAAAAGCAATAAAAAATAATAAATATATTTACCTCGTTAGTTAATTAAATAGGATGTTGTATGTGTATATTGATTGATGACGACCTTGTCGATTCAGGGACGGCGGCTACTCAGAGTGTTCTCTATCGCTATTATATCCACGACGATCTGTCCTTTTGTAAGCATCAATGACGTGCGTGGTCTATTTTTTTATATTTGTATTAAATAACATACTAATACCTACATGTAGAAACAGAAAGTAAACTGATTAAGATTGAATTCTTTTTCTAGACATTTTTTCATTCGTTTAGAAATTAGTCGTTATCGCTTTTGATGTGGCTCTATTTATTTTCCACATAAAACATGTATAAGTATTTCAGATAATTTAATTCCAAGAAAATTCCTTTGATTTCGAAAGCTAATCCATCATAATATCATAAAAATACTTTTATATTTGAAAGATTATTTTTAATATTAGGTTTTTATATTAGGGTTTTTTACATACATTACAACATTTTAATTAATTAAATCCTTCATATTTGTTTTTGGGTATTGTATAAAGACCACAGAAAAGTAACAAAACTAATATTGCGACAATCGATTAGTCTTTTAACTACATTTCAGTCGGCTCTACATAATTATGGACCTCGATTCAGTCATGTGTGACCGTGTCGATATAAAATTAATCATCAAAAGCATTAGTAATAAATTAGTTAAACATGGTACTATTACAATCAAGAATGAAAAATAAAATCATGAGTGAGGTAATAATGGTGGACTACATAAACAGTCATCAATAAACCTGTTAATAACTTCTATTCACAATATACCAAGAATTGCGAAAGATATAACGACAAAGCATTACCAGAATCCATTTGAACAAGTTAGAGTCAAAGTACAAAATATAGTATGAATGATTTAACTTACGGTGACATATCCGATGACATATCGAAAAAGTTTACTATGATCAGATCCCAAGATAAAGTTTGTTTTTCTCAATGTTTGCAGAAATTTTACGTCAATACGTCTCAAAACTTAACAAATGACACCTTGTGAAAGTTTTAAAAGCTTGAATTATTCATTATCTTTCGTCAACATTATCATTCAAAATGTAGCCAGTATTTAAATATTCTCTTCTGTTATTTTCACACAGATTGTTTTAGCTAATAAGTTAGAATTTAAGTCGCTCTTAACCATTTAGCCAAATGTACAAATCGAATATCGTGGTGTTAACAGTTTTCTCACGCTCTCAAAAGTATTTAATTTTATTGCGATTATTAAGAAGGCTCCTTCTGTCAAAACCAACTCAGCTGTCGGCGAAGCCTAAAAGATTGTTGTTTCACCAAACGTTGCGTGAGAAAGAGAAAAACTCATAGAAAAGCAGTCAGAAACATGCACACGCACACGCGCTCGATTGTATTTATTACAAATCAAAATGTCGTTCAAAATATAAATATTGTTCTTCTTGATTGTTAGGGTTGACACTAATACTAGCTGTAGGTAGTTACCTAAAAAGTAATAAATCAGGAGTAAATAAAGATAACTAAAATGGGTTTTTAAAAAATATTTTATTGTAAGTTTTGTTGCGGAAGACACACCAAGCGAGACATCAATTTATCTTGTAAGTGGTGTAGGTATGACACCGTAAAACATTATAATTTTTAATTTTTTTTTTAAGTTAAGCTGTTTATTCTTGAGGCAGTTTTTTAGACCGTGCATCGTTAATAGGGGTTCCATACAGTACACAATAATATCTTACTTCACATACAGTACATGAAGTTAATTTTAGCTGGATTTAAAAAAAGGATAAAAAATCATAAAACAAATAATAATAATAAAATCTGGAAATGATAGTTGACAAGAAATGATACTTGATCAGTCATTCAGATACCGGGGCGGGGGTGAGTCAGGTAAATAAAAAAAAAAAAAAAAAAAAAATACAGTTTGTGCAATGTGACAGCCTTAGCTATGCTCTATTGACTATTGTAATAATAGGTGAATTTTGACAGTTGATTTTAGTCAAGAATGTCACTGATGTAGGTATTTTATCTATCTGGTTATGCATCTGATAATAATTGGATCTCTTTGATAAAAGAAATTACGAAACTTCTTACTGGCAAGCGATACGTAATACGTAATGACATAAATTAAAGTTTATTGAAGTTTAAAAAAAAATATTCGGTAACATTCGACGACACGGTCGGCTCGCTGTCGTACCTCCCCTCCGCCGACCCGAGGGGTGCAGAAAGTGGAGGCGAGATGCAAGATGTCGATGGCGGAAACGAGCACGGTAAAATTTCCTAAAATGGTTTTGGGAAAAAGGTAATTGCGTACAAACTTTAGAATGTATGTAGTCAATATAAAATTATTTGAATTTTCGAATAAATAATCTATTCCTACTCCCAAAATATATTTACCTTTATAAACGTTTAATCCTATTTTATTACGCTAAAAGTTGTCATAAAATGTGCATAGAATTATGAACTTTGAAGCCTCATAACTTGTAAATGAATATTTTTTTTACTGTTTTATTAATCAATAAGACTAGATAATAACGAGACAAAACGATATCATCTATAGTTTTGAGTATTTATTATCTAATGAAGGAGGAATTAACTTTCTTTGTTTGTATGGAATTGCGATTGAATTGTTTCCCCTTAAACATTTAAAAACTTAAGTGCTTCAATTTCTTATATTTATACGATTTTCTTTTTTTGTAGAAAATCTTTAAGAGATAACTGAGAAAAGCCTAATAACTTTCAGTATGAAAAGTGATTGGAGAGACGGTCGAAATTAAAGCGAGTTTCTTTGATGCGCGCCGGATCCATCGCGCCTCATTGCACAATACGCCGACAATTGAAGCGTGAAAAAGCATCCACCATTTTTAAATTTTGAAATGCGCTTTTCTTAAAAACTTTGCTACTAAATTATAATACTAATTTTCTTTTTATATTAAGTAATATTAAAAATCAAAGATTAATAACTAAAAAATATTTTGATCGAAATAATTTTCTATTCGTTTTTGTTCGCGATTTACTCCTACAAAATTATTTTAAACATAATTAGCCCAAAATTACAGAGTTTATTAGTTAACATTTTTCATGTTGTTTGATTTAACATTCATAATAGTAAACTATGTTTATTTTCATTAGAACGATTATAAACTTAGTAAGATTTGAATTACCCGGGACTCATCTGAGTATGATGCTATGATGTACCTAAGTCTACGCTGAAATTACAGCGTATATTATACGAGTAAGAGAAAACTCTAGGCGGAAAATTGAAAAAAATAAGTCTCATACAAATAAATAAACAAAATATTGAAATATGCTTAAGCCTAAATAAATAATGGTAGATTAAGCAATTCATCTACGGTAGATAGAAACGTCAATAAAGACTATTATTCCGAAAATACCTAAATGGATGTGTAATAACTATAAGGGACAGAAACTATTGAACGCGTTCAACAGCCCGTGACATGGCAACATCGATTAATGATTCCACCTCATATCCTTATCTTGTATCTTAATAAAGGTGCCGTGCATTTTCCTTATAGAATGATTGAATAAACAACGTTATAACGTAGATATATGCTTATATTTATATATGTCGCAGGGAAATGAAGATATCAGGAATTTTACGAAATCCCTGAGGATACCACGAAATTCCAGTAAATTGTTTCTTGCGTCTGCTTATTTGCAGTGCTGAGTGTTTTGATAAAATACTTAACAAATTTTATAAAATGACAAAAACACGTAAGCTGGTCATTATTATAACATATTAACATAAACCAAACCAAATGCGTGAAATAAGCACCTGTGCATTTGCTTTTCTGTCATTTTATTTAGTAATACAACATCACTGACCTAATAGTAATATCTTGTCATAACACAAAACATTTTAAGGAAGAAGACGCAGTAAACCAGAAATTCGACATCTTTCATAATTTCGTGGTATCCCTAGGGATTTCATAAAATCCCAGATTTCTTTATTTCCCTGCAACATACATATTGTTGCATGCTTGTGCTTTAAATGTTTCTCTAGAGATATTAACGACAGAGTGGAGTTTAACCTCATTATTCTGCGTAATTAGTAGCTGTTTAACTACAGTTTCATTATTTTAGTTCATTCTAGCAAATGGCTAGTCTTGTAAACTGTTACCTGTCACTTTGTTTAGGTAGTGTTTTAATAGTGTTTTGAATATTTTACATTAAACGAAAATAAATCAAATTGATTTAATTGCAATATCCTTTTAAGAAGCTAAGGTCTATCTATTTAATCTTTATTTAAATTTATCTTTTTCATACTTTTATTTAATCTTCAAAAAAAAAACTATGACTATCACGGTATTTTAAACTGAAACTCGCAACTTCGTTACGAAAAGTTTATTCAAGTAAGTCCCTAAAATTTTCTTCACTTTTATAATATAAACACCGAACCATTATATTGCCATAAGGAAATAATTCTAGTAAAAAAGATTATAATTGATAATATTTGTAGGTATGTGGATGTATTTGAAGTCAAAAAAAATATTTTTTAAAACATTAACTGAACAAGGACAGTGAAAAGAAAAATTATTAAAATTTCAATGGTTATAATTTTATCTGCTAAGCTCTAAAATAATAATCAATCTACCAGTTAAAGTCCTATAAAAATAGCACCAGCCGTTTCGGAGATTACCCAGAATAAATAGATCATCAGACAGAAAATAATTAAAATGTTTTTTTGGTATTCATTTCGTGTACAAAATCATACTAAGCAATTTGTAAAAAAAACTTGAATATATTATGTAGATAAATACCAAAACTTCATACCATAGGTTCATCACATCAGTTCATTTGTGTCATCGCATCGCATGTTGGTTGTATTTCAAATCAGTCATAATATCTGTCTTAACTATGTCAATATTACATAAAGTTATTTGGAGAATTCATATTACAACTCTACATCTAAATTGTATTTGTACCAAGTTGACTGTAACAGACGCACAGTCAAATGACGTTGAAATTTAACATAGAATAAAATATATTAGATAACTACACTGATGGATGAGGGAGGCACAAGACCGCGCAGGGTGGAAACGTTTGGAAGAGGCCTATGTCGAGCAGTGGGCGTCTATAGGCTGATAAATGACACTGTATTTATTTACCCCATCACTACAAGAATTATCTTTTATAGTACAGTCACTTATTTACTAACAAATAATAATATTTCAGTTTACGAAACTGTAAGTGTAAATAATTTAAGTTTTATCCGGATCCAATATGTAGAACCTCTCTTTCTCCATATTAGTTACAATTCCAACATCGCAGAGATTTAATATTATCCTTAACGAAATGAATAAAACTTATAGCTATGTGCTACATCTTCACTAGCGTTAAATAAAGATTATATTAGCGATTCTGTCCTCGATCTGTCCGCCTTTGTTCTACATTTTGCTAGATTACATAATATTTATTGCTACAGAAATTGCCAGTCTTATTGAACTAAAATACAACAATTTGTGAAAGTACAAACACACATCATTTGTAGTTACTCAGCCCACAAGAAAGATCATACCATTTATATAAAGGCGTAAAACTGTCAAGAACAGATTAAGATACACAAACTGTGCTGAATAGAATGGGGAGCACAAGATTTTTTAGAAGCATTTTTTCTCGTAACGAAATTCTTTACTTATATTTATTCTGCAGATATATTAGATACTTATTTAACACGCCATAATATTATCTTTTATTGTGTTGTAGCTTAATATAGGAGAGTATCTGAGAAAGACTTATTCTTAGCTCCCAAAAAGTGAATATTACATTTTTTTTTTTTCATAATAAAGCTTATCTAATAATAAATATTGCGATATAGTTCTTCTCGTCATCAAAATTATGAAATCATATTTTTTCTGTTAGCTGGTAGCTACAGTGTCACTGCCTTTGTGAGTTGTATTAAATTCAGGCTTGAGAATAAAATTAGAATAAAACTTATAAGTTTACGATATTACAATATCCAAGATTCTATAAATGTATATCAATAAGAATGACACACATGATCATAAAAACGAAACATTAACAATAACCCGTGCCGCAACCTAACACCCTGTCATATAATTTTATTGGCACATTATTTATGTAGGTACTATTTATTGTGTGAAAACACTATTGTACTATGAATTTAAACCTTTAGGCATAAATCCGAAGTACTATTCTATTGTCAACCAAATTCAAATCATATCTAGAAAGGGCACTGTTATTGCTAGAACTACAATATAGGCTTACATAGTAAGTCTCTAGTCAGCATGTCAATTCTCGTTCCTTAAAATCATTAAAAGTTCGGTTAACTTTAGTTGTCAAATTGTCTTACCTATTGTATGATATATAGGTATGTCGCAACGATTTTAAGGAACGAGCAAGCATTCATAAAAACTGCAAGAAAATGTTGTCCTCTTTTTCCTAGGAGATGATTTTGTTTACTAACCTAACCAACTGTTTCCCAAATTTCAGTTTCAATACTGAAAAATACCAAAAGATTATGAAAAAACAAATCAATTATTGACAATTTCCACCAAAAAACGCTTTTGCAAATTAATCATTATAATATTAAGTTATCATTATGTTATTAAAAGTAAGTAAGGTTCTCGGAGTAAAAATACACACGTAAATATAAAAATATAAGATCGAAAAGTATTGAATCTGAAAATGTAAACTAAAAAAAACTAAATTTTGTATAGCTAAATAACTTGGAATATTTCATGTATACGGTTTTTCTCATTACTCTTACGAATCAACAAAGATCTTTTAGTCCGAACGATTGCTCCCGAATCTTCCAGATGGAGCGAATTTTTCTTTGTTTATACATCGCTGTTGTTTGTCCTGAAAATATACTAACAATCTGCTTTTATAAGAAAACTTCTGCAACTGTACTAATTGAACTGTCGACGTTTACGTCAATATATAATACTGGTGAATAAAAATATATAAAGGAGGTTAAATGGCAGATAGTGCCAGTTGAGCTTAGTAGTTCGTAATAGCTTGTTGTTATTTGAAGTTGTTTTGCATCCAAAAAGAGTATGTCGACATGAGTATTATTACTATCGATCATATTTTATACATGCACTTTCCTAAGTATTCTTGATTGTAGTCAATTTTATAAAACGAAAAATACTACATAAGTACAATAGTTGTTTCAAAATAACCTTTTTAGACGACTTTTTTAGTAAAGGTATTTTATAATAAATTGATAGTGACATCTATTTTTATAAACACGATATATTAACATATTATTGCTCGAATACTTATACAGCCACATGTTTTATATAAATCAATTAACGTAATGCTATTTTTCTTGTTTCCAATTTCGAATCTTGTTTTATTTTCTTTCCCAGAGCTTAAGAAAAACAAATTGTTTTGATTCTACTCCACCCTTCACTGTCACTTAAAATGTAAAAGGAAATATTTTTGCGAGCTTACCATTTCAATTCAAGTTTCAGATCAAATTCTACTAAATAATTTATAACGATACATTTTATAATATCTAAAGTGTTCTGGAGTAAAATCTTATATATAGTGAACGGTTTGACTATAGCTGAACTTCCATTAGGCACGTATATTTGCCAATATAGTACAAGTAAGCTTACGCAAACAGAGTTACTTTGAGGAGAGTACCTTCAATTTACAGCGCAATGTTGCTCCAGGTTGACAACTAGGTAAGCACTTAGATTAACTTGACGATATAAACATGTAAACATATAACATGCATACAAGATTTTATAACCATGTAACGCAAACTAAATCTGTCCACTTATGTGGCGGATGTTTCTTCACACAACCAGCAAAATGTAATAGTAATGTTTAAAGACAGAATCTGTCTTCTTCTGTCTGATGACGACTTTTTCCATAGAAAACAGGTTGACCAGTTCACAATCAACAATCAGTATCTTTTAAAACAGTAACGTCTAAGTAAAACCTATATCCCAAAAACTTTTTCGGATATGAAATGAGCTGTCATAAAGTAGAGTCAAATAGAGCTATCATCGCCTTTCGGAACATGTGCACTACTAGACAAACCAACCATTAATTACAGAATATCAATCGTTTATTTTACGCTGCCGTGTGGTATTTTAGTATCGTCTATTCAGTATTCAGAAACCATTTATTGATAATGCGGTGTAATCGATTAAGGTCATTGAACAACTACTAGGGAATGTACTAAGAGAAATATAATTATATTTATACTACGCTACTACGAGTATTACTTATTTCTGATAGTATTCATCATAACAGCGCATTAATGTCCCACTGCAGAGACAGGCCTCCCCCATGACGGAAGTTCATTAATTTCAATTAATTTCAAATTTTCCTTCTTTTTACTTCGTAAAGATAATATTATTTCCGGTTAGTTCCTTAGTCGGTTTTTACGACACCCATGGGATGAGATGGAGTGGTGACATATTGTATTCTTACTCCGTCACTCACGGACACTGATAGTATTAGTTACTGTAATAACTTTACCTAAGTAATAAGGGTTTTTTATCAATATGGTGATTGTAGCAATTTAGGTAATAAGGTTTTATTCTTTACGCACAAACTATTTAAGGAATGACTTAAATTCCTTAAAGAGCTTCATAATAACATAAAATATCACACAAAAAAATCAGCCAAAACAGAAATAGTCAAATGGAGAGGTACAAAATTAAATGGCAGCGAGACGGTTTCACTTATAATCAATCACAAACCTTCCTGGAAATAGAGTCTTATAATCATCTCGATCTAGACATCCTTCACTCAAATAACAATCAAATATATTATGTTAATTTGCAGAAATGGGGCAGAAAAGTTCTGGAAGGGGCAGAAAAGTTCTGAAATGGGGGTAGAAAGTTCTGGAATGGGCGGCAGAAAAGATCTGGAATGGCGACCGCGCACCAGAAGGCGCAGGCTGGGGAGACCCCTCACACGGTGGACCGACAACCTGGTTAGGACGGCGGGAAGCCGATGGATGAGGGAGACACAGGACCGCGCAGAGTGGAAACTTTTGGAGGAGGGCTATGTCCAGCAGTGGACGTCCATAGGCTGATACGGATGGAGGGATGGATAAATATGTTAAAATATTTGCTTTGATTTTATTAAAAAGCTAATATAAAAAGATAAATTAATAGAAGTAAACCTTGTTACAAACGTGACCTACCTTCAATCTATTTGGGTTATTTGAATATCAAATAATACAACATCTGACATCTTGCCTTGATGAAACTAAATAACACGGATCAAATCAGCCCTAACTAATGTTTCCAATTCTCTTTGTCTTTAGATAACAGACACAATTTTGATGTTTGTCTATAAAGTGTTGGTAAACTACCGAACACATTTTCCATTGATTTGTATAAATTAGGATGTATATATATTTGTATAACTCTTGTAGTATTAAAACACGTGTTAATGTGACAAAAGAATAATACAGGACTACTACAGGATACGGTAAATGATACTAGTAAGTGAAACATCTGAAGAAATAGATAGGAAACAATAAATAAAAATATTAATTATATTTTAAAGTAACTAGTTGCCTGGATAGCCGATGTAACATTGCATCTTAGGTTATACATAATCTTAGGTTAGATTTTAGACAGATTGCATTTGAAAACACAACCTATCTTATTTATATTTGGAAACCCTTAATAATACTTATAGCATTTCTAATATTTGATCTTTGAAGATGGCTTCGACTACACTTATCGTTTGCTTTTATTTATGTATAATAAGTTTTGAAGATATTTCTGTCTTCTATTTTGAATACTACGTAATATTATAGTTCGTAAAAATCTAACTTGATCAAATATTCATAACGCATTTGAACGCAGATTCGGGCGATCACTCAGTTGTGAAATAATGTACAAACGATAACGTTTGACTATTTCAAAAGTAAAGAAGTGTTTTCTCTATTATTTCTACAGATATTTGTTTATGGCAGTCACCATAAAATATGCCTACTATATCTTAGTAATTATTAATGTTAAGGTTTGGCTAGGTAATAATAATTATCATCATCGTCATCATCATAACAGCCCATTAATATCCCACTGCAGGGACGGGCCTCCTCCCGTGACGGAAGGATACTTGGCCTACTAATACCACGCAGGTAATATGTTAGTAAAATATTTTGTACACATTGAAACATGCAGATGTCTTGAAAACGTTAGAACCGATGCTCTGTATGTTAATACAGAACATCGTTTGTGAATCACACAAATAATTATCTTTCATGGTATTCAAAACATAATACACACAAATTGCATATTTCTTAAAGAAAAAATCAAATCACTTTACGAATTTTGCTTCATATTCTATGGGACAAAATTCTGAAGTATCACCATCATAACAGCCATTTTATGTCCCACTGCAGGGACGGGCCTTCTCCCGTGAAGGAGTAGGCATATTCTTACAAAAAAGTTTTATTCAAATTCAAGAAATTAAGATAACAAACATACAACCTTATTGGAGTCGGCTAAAAAAAAACAAAACAATACGTAAACAAAAGTATGTCATCAGCCTTTTGTTTGTAAACCTTTTCCCAATTCCATATCGATCATGCTCCCAAATCAGGTAGGTATAAAAGACATGTCGTAAAGAAATGTCTTCCCATTTCTGAACTAAGTTTCCGTTTTACGGAAATACAAGACGTGATCTGTTTGGCCTTAATCCAGTTCCTGCCTTCGGGTCAAACTTTTGTTTTTTTTCACAATTATTATCTTAAAGGTTTTTAAGCTTTTTGCTTTCTTATTTTTTATTTTGTAACGTTAATTAGATATTTTAAGAAAACAAAATAACAAGGGAACTCGTTAATTATTACCAAAATATTGTTTTTATTTACCTTTCTTGTAAAATATTACCTTACCTTTCAATGAGCAACGAAGTTCTGGGAATTCGGTGTAAGTTTGTAGTTCAACAATATCTTCTGTAGCCTTGGCTAGTAGGTAAAGGCATTCCACTAAATTTGAAATGTTGAAGTAATCAATAACTTATAATGAAGACAACTTCAAGATCCTAAGGTAAAATACTTGGGACTTGTTCATAGAACTTCATGACAAAGCAAACATAACTTTTGTTATTTCCGAGGTCTAAATAAATTCTCTTTAGTTTATAAACGGACCTTCAATATTGTACCTAAAAGTACTCAATATGTTTCTACTCAAATGTTTTGTTGTAGACAGTTAGCTGTAGTTACAACGGCTCATTAAATATTTGCGTAGTACTATTGTTTTACTATCTACAGATAGCGCGCGAGTTGAATGCAGAGCTTAGGAATGCGGTAGTGCTGTGGCCTAATTATAAATTATTAATTGACATTCATATCGATAAATTTAAACAATGTTCTAAGTTTAATTTTATTTAGTACACTAGGTTAACATGGTGAAAAAAACAATATCATAATTATCACATGTTTTAATAATCATTTCACAAAACGGAATAAAAAAATAACACGGGAACTTCAGTATTACTATATTAACACAATAACACGGCAAACGTACGATAGTTGACAAGGATGGCACAGCACTACACTGCAGGCGCGTGAGGTGGGGCGTGCGGATAGCGGGGGGAGATGCTCCCGCCCTTTACCTCAGACCCTGACTGCATTCAACTCGCGCGCTATCTGTACGTTATAATGGATTGCAATTCAAAATTATGAGCGAATAGCCGATGCCCGCGGCTTCACCCGCGTTGCATAAGTATCTTAAATGTTAATATACACCCTAAACTATCTTGTTCCAAATTTTATCAAACACATTCAGTAGTTTTTGCGTGAAAGAGTAACAAACACCCGTCCATCCATCCATCCATACATTCTCACAAACTTTCGCATTTATAATATTATAAGGATATACGTATTGAGTTTTACAGATGTAACCAAAGAAGTAATCCGTGTGGTGACGGAGTAAGAATACAATATGTCACCACCCCGTCTCATCCCACGGGTGTCGTAAAAACCGACTAAGGGACTAACCGTAAATTGTTTAATTATCTTTAGAAATAAAAAGAAGATAGATATTATAAAAAGCTTGTAAATGTGGTGAAAATAATATCCTAAGTAAAGTGTAACTTTACAGAGAACTGTGTAGACTTTCCGTGTGGTGGCGGAGTAAGAATACAGTGTGTTACCACCCCATCTCATGACAAGGGTGTCGTAAAAACCATCTATGGGACTATCCGTGATTATTGTCTTTACATAATAAAAAGAAGGAAAACTTGAAATTAAAACATATACCAATCCGTTTGGCCAGCGTGGTATTAGTAGGCCAAGTATCTCTCCGTCACTGGAGGAGGGCTTTTCTCTGCAGTGGGACATTAATGGGCTGTTATGATGATGATGATGAACAGTGTAGACGACAGTCAGTATTATACTAGAGTCAAGCCTCATCATTGTCGCGCTAGTTACCATACCAATACGGTTTAATTCCATTTACTACTGTTTTTCGTATTCATATATATTTCAGTAATAATAAAGTAACTTTATCCCATAACTTTTACCACTTTAGAAACATTAGTTAGTACGTAGTTTAAGATTTAAACAAGCAAGTAAACTGTAGTTAGCTTAGAATCGAGTTTTAATTCGTGCTGCCATTTCTAAATTAATTGGTTTGTTGGGAAATAAACTAAACGCTCGTACAGTTTTACAAACTTCGGGTAAATATCAGGCTGCCTAAAAACTGTTTATTTAGGTAAATCGTGCAAAGAATTACTTAGTTTTGTATGACTTATAAGCCACAGTACTAACCTTATAAAATATATTGCTTGTAATCCTTTTTACAAAATATTTGTATAGTTTTGTTGTACAATGTCCGATTTTTTTTATAAAAGTAATGTTTTAATATATAGCGAGTTTATTAGAAACAAAATATTTATTAGTGAAAATAATTATCGATTGCCCTTAAAACTAGAAATTATAACTTACGCTATAACGCTTTTTCTCAACCTTTTAATTATAAACATCTATAAAGTATTAAACAGGTAGATTTAAACTGATTTAAGCTAAATAAATTTTTAACTATTTATTTATTAACTGAGTGTGTATCCTTTACATAGAAAAAAGGAAAACTTGAAATAAAACCCTATACCAATCCGTCTGGCCAGTGTGGTATTAGTAGGCCAAGTATTCCTCCATCTCACGAGGAGGCCCGTGCCTGCAGTGGGGCATTAATTGTCTGTTATGATGATTTATTAGCGGCAGACATACGACCTGAAAGAGGTGGCCAAAAGGGATGTTATTATTGTGTTTAAAAAACTAGAACCCATGATTGATACAAGTGTGTTAATTATAGATCTCAAACACAAATTCAACATGCGCAGTACCGAACTAAATTATTTATAAACATTACTACTATTGTTATATTGTTGTACTAACAATGCTTTCCGTCTGTATGAACAAAACGCAACATCGATAAATACAAACGTTTAGTTTCGTAGCTAACTCATTAGCTTTACTGCCTTTAATGTGCTCCCTTCGTTGGTTACGACAGTAGTAATTTAATTTTTGTCACGATAGCTTTACCGTACCTCGTTAACTCCTCCCTAGGTACCTATAAATTGATGTAAATCTTATTTATTAGGAGTCAACTGCTTTTTTTGCTAATTTACTACTTTACTGTACAATCGTATTTGTTGCTTAGTAGGGAAACCAACAGCGAAACTTTGTAGTACTATTCATCATCATCATCATAACATCCCACTAATGTCCCACTGCAAGGACGGGCCTCCTCCCTTGACGGAGGGTTACTTGGCCTACTAATACCACGCTGTCCATGCGGATTGGTATAGGGTTTAATTTCAAGTTTTCCTTCTTTCTATGTAAACGTAATATTCACAGATAGTCCCTTAGTCGGTTTATGACATCCATGGGATGAGATGGGTTAATGACATATTGTATTCTTACTCCGTCACCACACGGATAACTTTGTAGTACTATTGTCCTATTATTATTATAATAAACGCGAAAGTTTGTATGTATAGACGGATGCTTGTTACTCTTTCACGTAAAATTGCTGATTGAATTTAATGATGCTTTACAAAAGATTAACATATTGGGTACAATTTATAAAGGTATTGTGTGAATTCTCCAAAATATGCAAACGAATTCGAGGGCACCAGCTAGTATAATATAAAGCACATTAGATTGATAGTTATAATATTAGGTTCGACGTCTAGATTTGTTCAAATAAAATATCTGTGGATATCAGTAACATAGCTAGGTATAAAATAAATTTTTAATAATTTAACTAACACGTGTGGGTCGGGTCCAGGTCGAGTTAAAATCATGAAACCGAGACTAAAACTAGAGAGCGTCAGCGTCTTCCAAAAAGGTTGTAACTACTAAGCCAACCTTTGTGCCTCTTCTGCAAATAAGAAATTGAAGGAATAAGAATACATTTCATGATTTCTCCACCTCATATTAAACCGTGTTATATCTTTGTGACAAGCTTGGTGTGACTACGAGTCGGTAAGGAAACAAACCATGGGAAACTTTAATTTAATACTTTAATAATTTGTAAAGGTTTTTAACAAAATTTATCATTAGATAACAAAAAATCAATATTTAAAATGGTAGAAGTAAACATAATTAGTGGCAGCAGCGACTATTTTATATTTGCTTCAGTCTTTTCATTTACACAATCCCATCTAATACAACTAAGAAATTGCCAACGCAAAGGACTAAGAGTATACAACAAACATATATTATCTAATCAACAAAAATCTCTCAAAGGAAAATGTCCAAAGCGTATTTACTCAAAGAGAGACCGTTGACGTCCCTCATTCATTGGCATGCGTGACAATAAGGGATAAGACAAATTAGTGTTGGGAAGGAGCGGACCGTAATGGATGGTAAAGGCGCCATTCTCATGCAGGTTGCGACGCCAAAGCTCCTTGTTAATTTTCCACGTTCCCTTTAATGGTAAAGTAACACACAAAGTTTCCCGCTCGAATCAAAAACGCCAACACTGATTGGACCGAGGCAGTCAAGCGCATTACATTCTAAACATCGGTATGTCTTTGTCTTTTTGATTACTTAAATGAAAATAATTATTGCCTGTAGGCAATTCTATTCTTAATATCACAATTTCTAAATAAGTTAAAACAGTATGTTTTATCACTAATAGGACATTTCAAGAATGTTTCAGTGATTTAATTAAATAACTACAGCTTTGTAAACGTAAAGCATAATTTTTAGGATTATTATTTTAGTTATTTTCAGACACGTGTTTCATTAATGTACATAAAAAGTAATTAAGGCTGTTATCTAATTCAAATGATTTCACCTAATAATATTTAAAGGCAATTCTCAAAGAGAACTTGATAATATCAGCTGCCACATTGAAACATAACAAGAAAGGGATAGGACACAATTCACATTAATGTTACAATAGTGTACAGTCGTTTGAAAACGTTTATTTCTCGCACATTGTGACCACTAAATGTACCTTTTCTACGATAATAATATGATGTAAAAAATGAAATCGCCATCATTACGTCACGTACTTATTTCTGAAAACTAAATACGTAGTTCGTTAATTTATATTCCTATAGCATTCTTAGTATTTAAAAAGTAGGTTTAAGATATTTTTTTATTGTTAAAGTCAGGCATTTCAAATCGTACCTACATTACTTCTTGTTCAGTACATTATTCAATAAACGAACTAACAATCAATTACGAATTTTCTAACGCAACTCAAAGCTTCTAAGATTAGTTTTATTTGATTCAGTATCTAACTTGTAGAAAGAAAAAAGTTTCTAATTGGTTGGATTTACTTGAGAATTTCATTTTGTTTTTGCAGGCATAAAAATCACAGAATTTGATATAGACATTTTAATTCATAAAATACAGAGAAATCTGATTTGAAACGGGCCGTTACCCGCCTATAAAGCGTAAAGATTTATGAATAATAAACTAACTTGCAGCCCTTCGACGCTACCCGCAGAATTTATTTCACTGCTTAAGTCCGGTCGTAGTTAGACTATCAAACAAAACGACAGCCAGATTGCCCTTATAAACAAATTCACTGAACTGTACTAATTTTCGAAAGAGTCGCAAACTGTCCCCGCTACTCATATTTAGGTAACAATATCCGGCAACTGCTGTCTTTGTGAAGCAAGCCCACTCTACCATATTTACATTGAAAGTTTTGAAATTACAATATCCCGAGTAAACTTTGTTTAAAATATAAAGCGGAACAGGAATAATGTAAAACCGATCGTGATAAAGGCAAAACTTTGAAATGACACGCACACGTGTCTGATTGCAAATTTACTGTCAATTTTGAATGTTAGTATTCGTTCGTTGAATAATAATTGTTTGAAAGTTTTCAAAACTTTGAAATGTTAATAAACTTAGATTAAGTAGTGTTAGATGACGTCAAAAAGATGCAATATTATTGTACTATTTTGAATAAATAAATGAATACTGACGCTATAACTCCAGAACGCACGAACCGATTTCCTCGGTTTTGCATTCGTTGGAAAGGTTCTCGGGCTCCGTGAGGTTTATAGCAAAGAAAATTCAGGAAAATTTTGAACAGAAAAGCGGAAAAATAATGCCCGTGCGAAGCCGGGACAGGCCGCTAGTAATATAATATAATAAACTTATTAAAAAAGTAGCTTTTTGTTAATCTTTATTGAATCAAAGAGATTTTTAGAAATTAAATAATAGACAATTCGTACTCTCGTGATAGAGTTTAATAATCATATTTTTAGATTTCATGATTTTATATAATTTAAATCATAAAATCACTCGGGTGGGTACATTTTTTTCTTTTGAAAATTCTTAGTAAATTTGTCACCTTTATATCACAATAACTTGTCAGTTCTATGAGACCACGACACTATCCAAATGATGTTTATGAGCCTCCTTCTGTTGTAGAATGAACTTCATTTTCAATATGAATATTATGTTCACTAAATTTAATTATAAAATTGATTAATTATAAATAAATGACTAGAAGTAGATACAATTCGAAAACCGCCAATGCACATGTATAATTATTGGAACAGTTTCCAAGAATGTGAGCTTACAAATATAAATATCATGACTCCTGTTAGCTACAAACGTCATCCTTTATCTTGTGTCAAATGTATTTAATTCTAGTGCTTCAGTTTCCTAACGACTAAAAGATCATGAAACGACGATCAACTTTTCACATAATGAACAAAAATCTTACTTAATATGTTAATTAAATTCATTGCATTTCATTGAATACTGTATTTAAATAGTCTCTCGCAGCGGTTATAACAGTGCTTCTTAAACCAAACAAAGTATTTGGCAATAATACAGATTTCAATTTTAGATAGCGCTAGGAAATACTTGTAATTGTGTATAAAATGTATGTGTACGACAATCTACAGTAATATCACTGCCTCATAAAATTTCAATTCTTCAGCTTTTGTAGTAAGTAGTTACTTGAGAAATAAGTTTTTATATAGCATTGAGCAAAATGAAAAAACTTCATGATGAAAGTTTTAGTAAGAGTAAGCTAACTGTTGATTGTACTACAGTAACTTTACAATTACTTTGACTAAATATACTAATAAAAAGTTTGTTTATTATTTTGTTTGGTAAAATTGGATAGTACTTGATAAGTAGGTAAACATGGCATGTAATTAAGGATGTAATATTGTCTGTAACTATGTATTGTACTAATGTATGATCTCATTCATAAAACAAAATAAATTAATGTAATATGTATGATAAGCGAAAATGTTAAAAACTTCTAACACTACCAACAATAAAGACAAACAATAATAATGCTATGCTAATACTAGTGTTTTTATTAAGTATACGAACCACCACATATCTTATTATATGTCATATTAATAACAAAATTATGACATCGTTCCGCCTATAATTGTTCCGCCGCTTATAAAAAAAAAATATCAAAATATCTTAAACTCATACGTAATTACTGAATGCTACGTACATTGTAGATAAGTTTGGCTTATTTAGTTAAAGCAGATGCAAAGTACTTTTAATATCAGATAGAAACCGTAAAACAGCAAAACTGCTTCGGAAAGACTACAAAATGTAGGGGGAGGATGAAACTCATTCAAGAATCGAAACCGGCTAAGTGCTAAGTGGGCTGGACGGTGCGGCTGATGTCATTACTTCTTATACGTTCGTTCGCTCCACGTCTAATCTAATCACCTATCTGCACGGTACAGCTTTATAGCCTTATTTGGACTTGAGGTAATTTCAACTTATTACGAAACGTTTGAAGTCCAGCTCATATACTTTGGAGCTAGATATTTAATCCTTAATTGTCCTATTAACGTGGTAGTTGCGAATTGTAAAGTATTAATTTCTCCTATAAGAACATTATCGTGTTTGAATGCACATGGTCTAAAAGCCACAATATACCTATTCAAGCAAAGCGGCCTTTTTAGTGATCATGCTCACGGACTTTCCGTGTTTCAGAATCTTCTTGACTTAACGTCTGTTGTTACTTTCCACTAATAAAATACTTCTCACACATTCACACAACGCCATCTAGTTTCAAACTAAGAAAAAATAGTAATTTGCTATTAAAGTAATTCTTAGCGCTATGTGACTACTAGGCGTTATATCAGTTTTTGACTTGAAACATCAATTTTATCATCTGACGACAATCATCTTTGATCAACCTTTTTTTCCATTTCGAAGATTATATTATCTATTGATAAACCATGTACCTGAAAGTGCTATTTTTTTTAATTTTATGATGACCGTTGTGTATACAAAGTCCAAGAAGGGCTACTAAAGGATTGAACGTAATTACCTGAAACAGATTGCGATTATTACAATCGCAATCTGTTTCCTTAAGCAACTGGAAGATCCCTGCAGTAGGACGCCTAGGTTTAAGAAGATATTTTCATGAAACTTATACCAAAATAGAATCAACATTTTGTACCATCGCTTCATAAATTTGTAATCAACTGTCTGAAATCGAGGGCACTCGGTAAATCTGTTTGTGAAAGTAAAACATTTCCATCTCCCATAGCTGTTTCTACGTCATAAGTAAGTGGTGTGCATTAGTTAGGATAAAATAACGTTGACTGCATAAACCTGAATATTATTAATGTACATAATATTGTACCACATTAAGCACTGTATCATATTACATGCAGATATTCTTGCCAAAATTTTGCATTTTATTCATATACAGTAATGTATAAGTGCATTACTCGCAAATTAATGTGAACATTCATATTTTAGTGCGATATATGGCCGAGTTAATAATTTGCTAATGGATTAAAAACTGTTAAAAATATTTTTGAACGGTTAATCTTTTAGGAGCAAAATGCCCGCCAACAACACATTGCTGTCACATATTTTTGTGAAATAACATTGTGTATTTCACTTGGAAATTGAATTTAATTAGTCCATTTTTAGTACCAATGCAAGGAAGTTTTAAACAAACCAGACGTAGGAATGCATTCCATTCCCATGCATAAAGTTATTGCATAGTATCGGTACAAACTATGACAGAATTTTGTTCATGTGGAACTGGTGGAACGTACAATGAACGAATGATACGGCGGCGCCGGTTTCACAGGAAACACGCCGGCACTTCACAGTAAACTGCGAATGCGACGTGCGCATTGATAACAACTCCTGTCCTCGAAACACTGCATTAAGAACTACTTACAATAGCTAAAGTATGTGTTACTTTGTTCCTTTCTATTATTATAAAGTGATGGTGTTTGTGTTTCTTCTGTGAAGAATTAGCTTTTGTTTTAATACTACTTAGCAGATTGTTTCCTCGATAACAAAACTTATTAACTGATTCAAAAGTTTGAGCTACTATTATAGGTTTATATTCTTTAGAGTTTGAGACAGACCTTTGTGACGTAAGCACAACTTAATGTAAATTGTAGAAATGAAATAGCCACCAATTTTAAAGTGCATTAACTACGTCAATTTAAATAAGTTTATAATTATTTTAAATCGAAACTTATGAATTCACAAAAAATATTATACTGCTTTACTTTGTTTCATGTGAACATCCCGGTTTTATGTGCTTCAGCAACTACCTATAACTATTACTAAGAAACATTTTCTTTTACTTCTTTACCCACTGAATGATACTACGGGCTCTACGTATAAAAGCATTCCATTCAATCGTATGTCGTCACGTATTCCTTCATAAATAGACACATTGAATAGATGTGTCTTCCATATGTTTCTTTAAATTCAAATGTCTTTTCGCATTTTAAACAAGATTTTTATTTTCTTTACAATTATTTCAACTTTAGAATCTGAAGATTAATTGATAGCTTTATTGTAGAAACTCAATGTAGTACAGATAATATCATTATCATGAAGAAAATGGATAAAGATAAAGAATTATCAACATCAGACGTTGCTGTCAACCGGTTAACGCTTTATTTAAACCTTGGACATTTTTTTTATTTCTTAAAACAGAAGACAAATATTTAGTTTTTGAAGTTTAGTATGTGTTTGTAAAATAACTTTGGATTTGGTATTTTTCCATATTTTTATCAAAGGCTTATCAGTAAATTATAAAAAATAGTTTTTATGCTTTTTAATTACACGTACATTTAGAGATAAATGAAACTAACTATAATAACGTAATTTACGTCAACATAGTATATTAGATTAGTCGTACCTATCTACTATTATATGAGCGTCGGCCGACGACGGCGATGTAAGGAAATTAAGCAATTCAATTCATGAGCAATACAAAAACACGTTCTGAATTGTTTTTACTGATAGCTACACGGCTGTTCTATATAATTTAAAATAATTTAAAGTAAGTATTACCTAAAAATATTACCTTCATTGTACATATTTAATTACCGACAGATATTTTCTTAATAATAAAACAGACATTATTCTGAACACACCATTCTCTTATCAAATCCTTGAGCCCAGGTGGGGTAGCAATAAGACCATAATTCTATTCCGTAAGGTTGTATCGTGGCCTTACGGAGAGTATCTCATTAGTAGTTTTATCATAACCCATTATAATCTATATTTGTGCCTTCTCTTTGGAAATAATATTTTATAAATCTAACGGACGTGACTTAATCAAGCCGTGGCTGTGGGAGACGTAATAACCGATTAAGAGATTATACATATTAGATTAGATAAAATAGTACCTGTGTATTGTATACTAATTTACTTACATATCTGATCTATGCATATCTGATTTAGAAAAGATGAAACTGCTTCTATAGAATTCTGATAATATTAAAATCTTATTTTGAGTCTTTGTTATTTAATCACGTAATAATAAGATTAGATAATATTCGTTTGTTACACCTTTTTATGTAACTAATGGATTTTTCGTAATAAGTTTTTAAGAAATTTAAAACCATAGTATTGATGACTTATTTATAACTTTTGGGTCGTGTAATCAATAGGTTATAATCTGACATTTAAAAATATTTAAAAGTATAGATTTTTAGCATGATTTATAATGTAAAAGCCAAAACATAACACAGAAAAACCGGTAAACCCAAACTAAATCCAATACACAGCGTAACTGGCAGCAAGGATTTAGTTCCAAATTTTAAAATTAATCAACTTAAATATCGTAAAACTCACTTCGGTTGTAAACTGCACGCAAAACCGTCAACGGTCGGAAAGGATCAAAATTTCGATCGAGTATGCACAACTCGATTGCTGTGTCAGAAAATGAAATAAAAACTGGGAGCCGTCCTGCATAACTTGTCAGAGTGGACTGTAGAGAATAGAGGGCCTATTCGTACGTAGTCCCATAGTTTCCTAGTTCAACTTCCACTAACAAACTATACCATGCTCAAATAAATCATACTGGTTCTATAAATATTCTAGTTTAATAAAAGGCTTTTGTTGTGAATTACCTTGAAACGGATAAAAGCACGAACTGTACGTTAAGCGATACATATAGCACACACAAGCAGTATACGCACATTTACGGATAAAAGAAAATGTATAACTATTTTGCCATTCTAGGGAATTGACATAGAAGTGGTAAATGTATTTAGGTTGGTTATTTTGAAAAACAAGTCCCGCACTACCAAATAATCCCTCTATCGGGATGGCTTTGCTACGTACAAATTAGTTATTGACATTAAGCTCAGATACGAACACTCCATCGCCTAACGAATAATGTGTGAGGGACAGTATTTTACATTCTCACTGGCGTAGAGCTACTGTGAATGAAGCAATGGTGTCATGTTGTGATAGTACAAGGCTTAGGCTGACTGCGGAACTTCGTATTGATACGTACGTTTATAATTGGTAAATATTTATAATTTTTTCTGTTATTCTTAATCCACACCCCAGAGAAAGACCTAATTTATAGACGCAAACTTTGCAGTATCAAATCACGACTTACTAGTTTTATGTCAAGGTTTTTATTGTTAATTAGGCCTTGTTGACATACACCCTTGGGACGAAAATGGATTCAATAGCAAACTGTTATTACCTAGTCCGTCATTAACAGAAAACATTTGTATTTATAAAATGCTGATTTTTATTAGTAGCAGGAGCATCTTTGTAGTTCGCAATAGATTTGTTCTTTACTTGCATAAAGTTATTCATTTACAAATACACGAACATGTGAACATTCAACACAACCGAGTAAAGCGATTTAAAACTCGTAACACAGTGAGCTACAAAAGAAAACGATCTGCACTCCGATCTTTATTCAGTGAACAAAATCCGTAATCCATGTAACAAAAACTAACAGCATATTGTGATATAAGTCCTTATCTGTGATCTAGTTGTGTGTTATTCAAGGCCATTTTGGGGCAAAAGGATTTTACGATCCGACGGCCTACGTGGGGCGCGTACTAAAGAATAAAGACATACAGGATTTTGTACTATCCACATTACGCTAAATGAGAAGGGATGATACGACTACTTTCTGTAACTGACAAGATGAGGATCATCACTTGATTTATGACTTCAAACGATTGCTATACATATGGCGGATTTTGCCCGCCTTCTCTCTAAGGGTTAGAACTGACTGTATATTTTTAGAAGGAAGCTATCAACTATTCAATACTCTTTTTCCGCTTGTACCGTCGAGACCTAGTAAAAATAAAAATAGGTTCACTAAAATTAAACTTTGACCTCTTTTATCTATAACTACATGGCGAGTTTTAAAAAAAATTGATACACTACTTTTGTTCTAACTCAAGCAAATGAGCACAGTCTAAGAAATTTTGGGTTTACGTCACGTGGTAAAATCTGATGTCAATGGTCTCACTACAGAGGTCGTTCAAAATTGAGGAAAGAAATAGAAAAGTGGACTTTCTGCTCCGGAGTAATGTCTCTGGATGTGATTAGAACATAAAACTCGGATGACGTTAATAACTCATCATAAGTATTTTGCAAGAGAGCGCTTATAAGAGATGTGTGTATGGTTTGCTTTTATACACCATACATTTTATATAGGAGAATCAGTAATTGGTAATCAGCAATTTATACACCCCACTTAATGAGTTTTGGTATTATGGTAGGTACTAATGTAACTATCTATTCATAATGACTGACTAATTTACATCTATCGTAATACTATGACAAAAGGATATCATAAAAATAAAAATTATATAAATAATATTATAACGTTCATTTTAACTTATGCCACTTTCAATGATTTCAATCCGCTTCGGGGTGAATCTGTTTTATTTAATTCTCATATTAAAGCATCTGTGAATTTTCTTGTAAGCTTTCATATATGGTCTTCATTTACCAACGCCGTGCACTACGAGAAAAAGGTTAATGACAATCGATTCGTCTGATTCCTTGTGATACTGCTAATGAATGAAAAACATTAACCAAACCCTAAAACTCAGCTCAGCAATTGCTGTGACTGTAATAATGTTATTATACCAACGAGTAGCTTGTAATGTAGTTACTTGAATGCAATTGTAGTGTTACCAATATAGTTGTTTGCATATTCAGAGGTTCAGACAATATCAATAATATTCTATTGTTAATAATCATCTTAGCGCACAAATTGACAACTGTATTGAATATCTCATGTTTGGTAATTGATATAATGTAAGTATTAACATGATTGTATAATGATTGTCATAGCTTATTAATAAGACATACTTTAAATCGTAAAAACATACAATACAATGCAAAAATATTAATACAACAATAAACTTAAACTTTCGAAAAAACATTTCTTCCAGACAACCCTTATAACGAAAATGACGAAAATAGAGTAGGTGACATTTAATAACATTACTATTGTAATTTTCTATTTTTTAATTAAATTGTTTAAGTAATTTAATGTAAATGTATAACAACTTAACCTCAACATTTTTCTATTTACATTTTATGTTTATTTTTCCTTACGATAGGGTATTCTACTTTAAACCACTTTTAGATATCAAGTTTAAAGTAAAACTACTAGACCGTAAGTAAGAAACTCACGAAGTAAAAATCAATGTAAGCAGATTCTGATGTTGAAGTACCAAGGTATTAAGGTAGATAGGTAGTAAACTAGTTACGTTCACATAAGCGTGAGCTGTGGTATGTGCCGCTAATCGTTTAAGGCACGTGTGACTAGGCGTTTGGCTATAACGACAGATTGCGAAGAAAATGAGCGGAAAATTCACTCAGGGCCATTAGTGCGTACGACATGTAGGTTTAACTACACACCTACCTATAATAATTGGTGTAGATAACTTTTATAATAACTTTTTCGTAATTAGTAATTTTTAATATATTTTATAGTATCATTATCAGCTATAATTTAACAAAACTATATTTCTATCCCCTACTTATCCAGCCAGCATAAAAAAATATTTATAAATGTTGGTCATGAAACACACAGCACAACATGTATTTATTGAGTTTTTTCTTTCAACAAGTCTTTAGCCGAGCTTCATTTAGATAAAGCAATAACATTTTGTTATACTTTGCCTAATTGAAACTCACCGGTTCAGAATGTACAAGGAGAATATGTACAAGGGACGGTAACGAAACCATATCGAGATGCAACTCGATTGAATCGCGCCATCTAGTTACACAATTATTCAACATGAACAGTGTAAAACATAAAATCGCTAGCTTTAGGACAATCATAGTAAATATATCAATCCACTCTGTCGTTAAGTTCGAAATTTGTACGAATTACGAGCTAAGTATTCATCTTGTTATAAAATCGGATAATTCAAAATGAGTTATGTTCAATTTCCCACCGCCCGAGTTAACAGAGCTCCGCGTGCGAGTATATCTACTCGTGAAATTTATCTTCTAATTAGGAATGTTTGCTCGTATTTTCATAATTACAAAAAGAGTAAGTATATTACTTTGAATATGGAAAGATTCATCTTATAATGTGATTTCCGATTTCATATTATTTACCAATTAAGAGCGTTTAGGGCTTACTATCGCCACCAATTGAAAAATAATCATAATTCGGAAATTGCATTATTTATTTGTTTTCTATTGGCGGCGCTAGTGAACCACGTAACGGCTCTTAAAATAAGCTCAAATGAATTAAAATATTACCTACATGAAACAATTTACTAGCCAAACTAAAATTTTACAAGAGTCACTCTAAAACTACAAACTAACGACTTGTAGACGAGTTCTGAAAATGAAAGGATTTTACAAAGATTGTTGGATTAAAGTAAGGATTAATTTCAGCGAGAAAAGTTTCACATCCCGAAACACGACGAAGTTGCCTGACTTGGAGGAGTCCACAGATAATAGTTGAGTAGCAAGTTTAATTACTTGCAGTTTTCAAGAGCGACCGCTGACATGGCTGGCATGCTTGGCGCGCTAGCGCCTGCCCGCAAGCAATGAGACGGGCATCACACCAGATCCGGTTTGAACTACTTCCTACCAGTTCCGACATGACCCGTTGCGGACACTGTTACCGCACGTTATTTTGATGAAATATTTTGTTAGAAGCTAGAAGTTTTAAAAACATGAATTAAAAAATATTAAATGAACCAAAGAAATGAGATGAGAAATAAAGATGATTAGTAAAGATGAATTAAATATGGCCTAGAGAAGTTGTGACGTAGTGGGTTTGTGTAGGGAGATAAATGCAAACAACTCAGTCACGACTATGTAGTATTATTCAGTAAATAAATGAGTGTATACAATATTACAAGTTTTTATAATTTAGAAATCACTACGTTAACAAATAATAGACAAAATAAGCAAGCCGGTCTAAATCAGAAGGATTAGAGAGGATTCGAAAGCACGAGGTTGATGGCTGCCCTATAGAAAGGCAGACACTTATCTTCAATGAGCAGGAACAAAAAGGGGCAGCGGCCGCGCCCCGCGTCTTCTTATATAATGGCCGCTGTGTAGGCCCCTCCACGACGCGCTCGCGCCATTGACGTGTAGCGAAGTGGAGCGCGCGAAGATGGACGCGTGAGGCACGTCACAAAGTAAAGATGATTAGTCAGCCTTTTTTCAATTGTTTTATAAGAAACCATTTCAAAACTATTTGATACATGAGTGTTTGATTTTTGTGTGATCACTCCCTTTTTTCATGCTAAAGCTCAGCACTTGACAACAAAATAATTATAACGTAATTTTTTTCGTATTTTCATTTAATTTTATTTTGCTTTTAGAAGAAGGTCAAAGTGATATACACACCTCAACAAAGTCTAGGGATATTTTGTATAAAGTTGTGAAACTCAAAAAATTTGGTTTGTAATTTTGTTTTTTTTTTAATTCTTTTGATGAAAACTTACTTTGTTAACCTTTTTCAACCATTCTAAATTTTAATTTGAAAAATAAAATTAAACGTAGTCAAGTTCGAAAATGTCATTTACCAATAGTAAGTTTTGACTGCTTTTTTGTGTAAAATTTAAGTTTTATAACAATTTAAACGTTTATTTCGAATGAATGATATTTTGTGCATCAAGCAGCGGCGCCATTTCATCAGAGAGAAAATGTTATGGGCAGTAGGCATGCTCCCAGCTGCGGGTACTAAGCGGAGTATTGCTGAAGAGATTAGAACAATACAAAATATGAAATCAGGGTTATGGTCACGTTATCGTGCTACTGGTGAAGTGGCTGAAAGATACCACAGCAAAAAGTCTATCACCACTTAACGACATGATCGATTTTTGCAAGTTCCCGCGAAAAGACAGCCAAATGTTACTACCATGCAGCTGGTGTAGAGGCTCCAGCTCTTGGTGGAGCCTTTTGCGGGTGACCAAACTGTCAGAAGAAGTCGGCACGAAGCCCACCTTTATGCTCGCATACCGCTTTATACTCCAGCACTACGCCGAGCGAATCGCGCACGACGACTAGAGTGGGCTCGTGAACATTTGCTCTGCAAAGATAACCTGTGATCTGTAGTAGTGTTTACACATGAGTCCCGGTTCGGTTTCCACTCGGATTCACGTAGAGAACGTGCTGGGCGAGTTCCTGGTTGTGATAGCCGTCTACAACATCCTCAGGAAATCTATTCATACCACGATAGAACAAGTTATGGTTTGGACGGGAAATTGTATCGGTCGAAGAACAGAGCGCGTTTTGATCAGAAACACCATAACGGCTGAAAAATAACTGAACGAGGTGCTAGTACTAATAATCTACCCCCGTAGACTAAAATTGGGCCAAATGTTCAAGTTCATGGACAATAACACCCGTTCGCATAAAGCGAGAGTGTTGACGAGCTGGATGCAGGAGCACGACGTATCGATTTTATGCTGAACCACTCAATCCCCTATCCTCAAAACCATAAAATACGCGTAGGACATGTTCAAAAGAAGGGTTTTGGTGATATTTCCTGCATAAAATTGCGATGGAAGGGCAACTTTTTTTGCATCCCAGTCGGACCTGGAACAATATACCGCACCAAGACCTGGTTAGCATAATAAAAGCATGAAAAACCATTTCAGGACCGTTATTTACGGTTTTTTTAATGTGCTGACTACTGATTACTCACATAACAGTTAAAAACAGATTAATTTTTGCTTATTTTCACTTTTGCTTAAGAAACACATTCATTGTTAGTTTTACTAATTTTCCAAGTTTTTTATTTATTTGAATAAAAAATTATTTATGCAAAAATAATTCTTTTATTTAATTCTGGATTGTAGCCTGATAAATGGTCTTTTTAAAAATATAAACATGTTGTATGCTATCTTCAATAATTTTGAAGTTAATTGAGTAAATACCAAATATCCCTAGACTTTATTGAGGTGTGTACTATTTAAGGCAGACTCGTTATTTGTTTGCTCTTCTAAAATATTTTAGCTGTTTGTAGCAAACTTTGTGTAAAAAGTGTTTCTATAATATTTTTATGGGTAAAAAATAATGTACCTAGCATATCGCAATGCCAGAAACTTGAAGGCATTTCATAACTATCACCCATTTACTGGCTATTATACTATTCTTCTTACTTTAGTATTGGAGCTTTATCATAGGCCCGATACAGCCACGTCAAGGGTTAGTTCTAATTTTAAAATCTTATTTCATACTTACTCTTTTTTTAATCATTAATCTCGTTACTAAGTAATTTCGTAAACAAAGTTTAAGTCATTATCAAATTCCGAACACAAAACATCACTTTAAGCAATTCCGAAGTTTGAATGCGTCCGCAACATGCCCAAAGCAGTAATAAAAGTCACATCACTTCATTTAATTCGGCTACTGGTGAAATTAGGCGATTCCTATTCAGATGTAGTTGTAGGTCGCGGTTAATTTGGGCTGTAAATTCAATAGTTAGTTGGGACGCGCTGCTTAATCCAATACAAATAGAGCGCAAAATTTGTGAGAACCCATGTTTACGTTGAGAGAACGTGTCGTGATATATTTTATTTCATTTGAAGATCCTAAATACACACTCCTGTTAATATTATAAATGCGGCTCAAAGTTTGTTTGTTACTTCTGCTCGATTTACTTACTAAATCTATTATAATAAAATTTTATGGCACAGTTGGTACATCATTTGGAAAAGATAGGAAAAGAACTTACAAAACTTTTACTGGTGTGTTCATAAAAGTGCTAAGTTGTTGACAAGAATAAACCCTTTACCTGCGTAATTAAAGTAAGTACTTAGTGGAAATAAAAATTACTTAGTAAATGTTAATGTTACATTGCACTAGATTACATGTTTGTAGAATAAACCTAGATAACGTACCACACCTAGTTATACATAAATTAAACCATACAGTTTTATTTTAAAACGTATCTTCGCTTCAGTTTTATAATGAATAACAGTCTTACTTTCTTTCTTGATTCTTAATGTTAGTCTCAAATTGTATTTCATTGTGTCATCACTATTAACATTTCGCTAATGAAATCATCACAAACACAATAAATATAACAAAATTAATTATAATATTAAAAATTGTCTTTAAATTAAGAACAATTTTTAGATTAACGAGCAACGTAGAGTTTTTTAATTTAATCTCTAAGCAAAATGGCTAGGTACACCTACCTCAACATTTTCTATGTTCAAATAAAGTAAGTACATAACATATTACAGAGGGTTCGGAGTAATTCAGAGAAACAGACTTGTTAGCCTTAACAATTACTAAGTTTCCTAGTAACTTGTTTATTGACTTACTTTGAATAGAGTTCCAATAAGTTACCTTTCTTGATTTCATTATTTATATACACTTCTCATCAAATAAATCGAAACAGTTGCAAGTTTGTGTTTTATAAGGATTATCTGAAAAATGTGTATATTTAGGAATATGTGTTATATATCATTTAATAGGGAATTTAATGAGGTTTTCAAATAATGATGTCAATGTTCTAAATTCAAATTAAATTTTCATAGATTTCGTATTTTGTTTAACATGTCGTATTTGCCCTGTACGTAGTTTGACGGAAAATGATAAAATTAAGCACGTAATGAAAAAAAAGCTAGAAAACATTTATTTAATAACTCGTGTCGCGCACCCAGAGTTCCTCGCTCCTCTTATTACTGCGTCCATGCGATGTTTACCCGCAAAAACCGCCAAGTGGTGGCATAGCTGAATTCTGGACTTAGTCAGGTTATTACGGCTGAAATATTGCATCTTAGCCTCTCGTCTTTTCATAGAATCTGCAAACGCTATCAAGAGACTGGTTTGTTCACGCGCCGTTAGAGATCTGGTAGAAAACAGGTAACTTCTGACCAAATAGATCGATTTATAGTAACTCCTTTCTTACAAAGTCTAGGCCTTAATGTCTTTCAACCTCAGCAGCAGCTTCATGATGAACCTATGGTGGCTGTAAGTGACTCTACAATTAGAAGAAGGTCGAAGAAACGTGGACTTGTACCGTACAAGCCAACAAATAGGGAGGAACTACCTGCAGATCATCGAAAAGCGCGCCTTAACTTTTTACGTAATTACCTAAATTGGTCATACATCTAGTGGAGTAAGTTTCTCCTTTCTGATGAGTGCAAAATTGTATTGTATGGTAACGATGGAAGGACTAAGGTCTACAGAAGTGATGGAGAACGCTTTGCACCATGCAGAAT
The DNA here is from genome assembly GCA_905475405.1 of Schrankia costaestrigalis. Taxonomy (NCBI): domain Eukaryota; kingdom Metazoa; phylum Arthropoda; class Insecta; order Lepidoptera; family Erebidae; genus Schrankia; species Schrankia costaestrigalis. The sequence goes on from FR997830.1 coordinate 7,900,190, forward strand.
TAAAAGAAAAGGCCATCCATGGTGGCGGTTCATGGACTGTTTGAGGAAAAAATAGTGGCAACGACAAGACCGAGTTTGTCTTTGTGTTTGGGTCTCGTCTGCCCTTTTTTAACAGTCATAGGTACATTGAACAGTATCTTGAACCTCTTGTGATGCCCTATGCACATTTATTTGACCCCAGTTTAACAGTTATGTACGAGGATGCTAGGACAAACACCGCGAGCGTCGTATGAGATTATGTTACTGAAGTCGATATCTCTATTATTGATTGGCCAGCAAGAAGCCCGGACATGAATCCGATTTTAAATCTATGGGCTGAATAAAAAAGACGAATTAGTGTAAAAGATCATGCCTCAAAAACACTTAGCCAGCTTTAAAATGCAATCCAAGAGGAATGGAATAGAGCGCCACTATTTTTGATCGTGACTCTCATCCGATCGATGAAAAACCGTACAGAAGCAGTAATGAGAGATCGGGAATGGTATCCGAGTTATTAAATAAACGTTGCCTAGCTTTTTTTTCATTTACGTGCCTAATTTTATCATTTTCCGTCAAACTACGTACAGGGCAAATACGACTTGTTAAACAAAATACGAAATCTATGAAAATTTAATTTGAATTTAGAACATTAACATCATTATTTGAAAACCTCATTAAATTCCCTATTAAATGATATATAACACATATTCCTAAATATACAAATTTTTCAGATAATCCTTATAAAACACAAACTTGCAACTGTTTCGATTTTTTTGATGAGAAGTGTATTTACAAACTTTTTGCACTTTGTAATATATGGCAGAGGTAAAGATTAATGGCATAGGCTCTACCAGTCAACTGTAAGTTGTGGAGAGAGATAACAGATAAGGGGCAAGCAAAGATGTTATAAAAAGTTGGCAATTAACAAAGGTCAGAGAAAGATTATTGTGTATTAGATTACTATTAAATTACATATAAGTTTTTACTATTATGTTCTTGACAAGTATAGCCTTTGAGTAGCAATTGGTAAGGTGCTTCGCGCCAAATTACTGTAGAATGTGATGTATATATGGCAACTTTATTATAATTACAGATCAAACAATGAACGGTGATTGTTTAATAGTCACCTCGCCACACAATTTAATTATAAACTTTATTTCGTATGTCACACAATTTTACGAATTTTAATTTGACGACCTCTGTATGCTGTATGCTGTATGCTGCGATGTGTGAATGTGTAAGCATTATTTATTTATTTATTTGCTATAATAGTGCCTATTATAAACTTGAACTGTATTCCACTATTTCCATATCTTTATGCAAACCTTAATGCAATACTTAATCTGATATAATCTCGATTTATCTGCTTTATGTTACGAGAACGTACAGACTCTGAAACTTAAACTAGTAAAGATTTCGTTAAAGTCATAATAACAAACTCAAACGATATTAAAGCATTTAGGATCTCTGCAAGAGGTACCCTTAACATAAGCCTTTATGGTGGCATACACTCTATGAGGTAGGCATAAGAAATTATTTTAATAGCTTGCCAAGATAAAATAGGCTTAGTACCCAAGTAATACAGGATATATTCATTTTACAGAACATTTCATGCTTTCACCGAACATAACGTTTAATATACAGGTAACTTTGTAAGATGAAATTGGCACTTTTTGAAAGTTATCATACTTCTTTAGTTAATAATATTTTATAAAAGTAGATTAGACCACTTTATTTGTGTTTCTTTACATACTTACTGTTTTCGTTTTAAAATATTTAATTGGCATGACGCTGATAGAAGACTTCCTAGAAGTAGATCAAATACGTGCCCCTACCTGATTCTGTGAAGTCACTTCAGTCACAACTTCAGGGAATTTCTGCTGACTAGAACTGCAACTAATACGCTTTTCTTGTATATTTTCTAAACACTCCTTTTTCTCGTAATGTTTCTTAAAAATATTTTTTAAATCTGTCGACACTTTGGCGTAATAACGGAAGTGGTCAACGCCGATTTAAGAGAGACAGCTGTCACTACTCACTCATAGGCATAGCTTATTTCCATAAAACGTGTAGAGTGCAAACCAAATGTTAGTTCGAATGTAATAAAAGTGTTACGTGCAGTAAAAGTGTTATATCGATTTGACCGATCTATCGTGGAACGTGCCACCATAGGCTATGGTCGACAAAAATAGAATAATGTAACAATTTTCTACAACAATAGCTATAACTAAATATGTTTTTGCTTTACAAAATAAATACCGATTTTATTAATAAGCAATACTATTGTATGATCTAAATTTTAATATATAAAATTGATTGCCTACCTAACGTAAATCATCCATTGTCGAAACTAAAGTGGCATTCTGTATTCCTGTCAAACTGTATCCGTGCTAATGAATTTATCTGCTAGAGCATGCACAATTCCTGGATGCATAGTTGATACAAATATGAAATCTGGAAATGTATGACTTGTCGACCAACGTCAAAGCATTTATGTCACATATTCCGGCTTAAGGCTGTCTGTGAGCTGCGAAAAGAGTTACTTTGCCTACTATTGCATGCTAATCTAATCTTTAATTTAATCTTTTATTGTTTCTTTTACTTTTATAAAAGACACGAATGGTCCTATACCATATAGAACCTGATAAAAAGCACGAATACAGTCCAGAAATAAAGACAATCCTATTATTTTCTAAAGTAACAAAGGTATTTATTCTACTTTTGTAGTTGTACTTAGTAAACGTGGTGAGGGAATAATAAAATAGTTTATTTATTCATTCTTTAACGAAGAAGTCGTTTCCAGTAATTAATTGTGGTTTGAATATTATAATAATTATAAAAAAGCAATCTTACTCTACAGCGAGGATTGTTAATTTTTTAAATTTCTTAGTTTTACTTGACCAAACGTTTCGATTATTGTGAAATCGTCTGTTCTTTATAATTCATCATACACCATTTGGATTTCTAATAGACACGCCAACACCAAAATTTTTCATTTGGCATGTTTTCGATGGTCTGCTGATACAAATAACAGGCATTCCCTTAATGTAAAGTAAGACATGAAAATTTTAATAAAAAGAAATTCCGTACTTAAATTGTGCAATAACGAAATTATTTATTGGAGAAATGACGGTCTTCTGTGTAAATAATGAGGTCCTGGATGGCATAAGCTATTCAAAATAATATAAAACGGAAAATGTGATAATATGTACTTGATATTCAATATTATTTTGTGTAAATTTTGTCCTTGCTTTAAGAAGACTTGGGGTAGTAAGGGGCGAGTCGGAACGAAGTCAGTGCGTCCAATTGGTTAGCATATTTTAATAGCGTCTGGCGTCGAGCCACTGTCGTCGACACGCCTTAATGTTTTCCTGTTCCCCCCTAATGTGCCTACTTAACGAACTAAACTTTCTTATCGAACAAACCGACAACTTCTCTGTTTCAAACTTTATAAAATATCTATGACCTTTTATTGTGTCGTAGCCGAGAAAATGCATCGAGTAAAACAGATTATAAAACTAAAAGTATTTTTACTGTGGTTTGGGCTACAAAGTGTTAAATTATTACGACCAGATGGTTCAATGGTTATTGAATATGCCCTTCATGAGGATGTGCAGTCGATTATTATATAGATAGAGTCGCAACTTTAAGTGTGTTATTTCATAGTAAGGGAAATGTTCTTAAAGAAAGACTTAAATAATTAATTTAATTTCCCTCTGCTTATTTCACGGATTCTAGTGTTAGATAAAAACTTGACTTAAATGTACTAGCCCGTCTAGTACATTTCAGTCGACGGACGTTCGAAGTAGACGTTTTGGTTTTATTCACTTTTCAAGTAATGTTAATCCTTTGTGCTAACAAAGGTGTGTTATAAAATTTGATTAAGGGAGCTATCCCTTAATCAAATTTTATAACACACCTTACACAAAAACGCCTCTTAAATTTAATCACTGTTTAGCGAGATTTTTATTAGTACAACCAACCTTATACCAAACAAAACCGTAAGAATATAAGCTAATTAACTGACTAAAATTTGAGACGTTTATGAGAAAGGGGGATGGTAAAATAAAAAAACAGTGGTATACTGTATTCTTATTTTACCACTATCGGAACAAGGACAAAATCATCAAACTATAAATAACTTATTATAAAAAAGCCTATATATATTTCCCTACTTCCAGAATCCAAGTTGCTTTAATCACCAAAACTTTCTCCTTCGTTTTTTTACCGTCAAAATAAAAAAAGAAAGTTGGTTGATTCATTACAAGGATGAAGATTTAAAGGCATTTGGCATAGTAAAAATCCATCTTTACTTATAGCAACGAACGACCCCCGTCTATACAATAAGACAGCTTGATGGATGTGATCACGATGTTTTGTTACATTCCAAAAACCTAACGACTAAGGACGCAATTTTGTTTATTAAATGCCGAAGACAATCTACAAAAGTTTCTCTCTAGGTACTCAGATTTACAGAAATTAAAGTTAACCTATTATTTCCACGGGCTTGAATCACAATATTGCTTAGAAATAACTCCAATCACGTTTGACATTGTAAATCTAAACGAGTTAAAAGGCCAATTTGCCGAATGTCTACGAATATAACTATAAAATTTACATATAAACAATTGAGAATGTAAGTTAAGATAAAATCAACCAATATTTATGTTAGGTATATCCATAAAACATTAGTTTATTTTGTATAATGTAATGTATACAGTTGAGTAAGAATACAGAATGTGTATAGCAAATAATGTCAATATTGAATTGTGAATCAGAAAAAATACTTTAAAGTGAGTATTGGGGTTATCAAATAACATAAAATGTTATTTAAAGTTAGATTGAAAATAAATATTAAGTGACTAAATTGAAAGAAGTTAGTATAAGGACTCAACATTTCTATTTTTTTTTACAAGACTAATTCAGCTTTCACATGGGATTTCTCTGACCCACTTTTCTACAGTTCTGTGAGCCTGGAACAACTGAGTGACTCTCGCATACAAAACCTCATGACATCGGAGAAAAATTAACTGAAAACTGAGCAAAATTCTAGGAGAAGTAACACCTTTTAGTAACTGAATTATAACTCATTTGCCTTCTTTCATTATAACATTATATTTACATTATCATCTATTGAATTCAAAATCTAGGTACATACTAATACAAAGCCACATATCTCTGACCTTTGAGAAAAACTTAATACAATCAGACAAAAGTTGAACAACACGACAGATTAAGAAAGCGTCAACATGAAAACTTTAATGAAATGAATTCACAAAACTTACTTTGAATTGCATAAAACAAACAAGAGTAGCGAGTGGTTTTGATGCTTATCATCGCTACAATGTGCCAGGCAATTTTCTGAGCCGCTTATATCACCGAGTTACGAGTGTGTTATTCAGTAATATATGGGTTTCATTTGGTTAAAAGCTTTATACATTTGCCGTTCCAAACGCATTTTCAGTTGTGATGGCGCCATCATTAAAATTATTCTGTCACGACCAATAAAATTATCAATAAAATCCAGCTTGAATAAATGCGATTAAACGACGAATGCTTTTAAAATATTAAAGTGAAATGAAATTTGTCTCTCTCATATCGCACTGCAGTCTGATCTTTATTGACAGTTTTCTAATATTACTCTTTGATATTAAATAATGTTTCAAATCTATAATTCGAGTAGAGGTAGTGTAATTCGAGAGCGAGTTTTCTTTATCCTCTGTTTTAAATGAGTAATGACATTAATAGATATCTAAACGATCTAAAGCCTGTGCCAGTGGACCACTGTTATACTAATACACTGATATCTTATATTATTTAACAGGCACCCTCTGTGTGTCTTTATGCTACTAAAGACTGTCACGGCTAAATAATAATTCAGAAAAAAGGTACGTACTTAAACTTCTGTTGGAAAAGATTAAGCAGGCTAGGTTCTAACCTAGCCTGCTTAATCTTTTTCAACAAAAGTTAAGCAAAACAATGAAAAGCCGTTGGCATATGATTATGTTTTTTTATTCAAACAGCCTAAATTCCTAGGTGGAGACTAAATTAGAGAGTGAAAGTTTGTCAGAAAATCTAAATAAAGGCTCACTTCTCATTAAAATTTATCACAGAAATGTCCTTTTTCAAACTTTAGTTAGGTTTGAAAAAAGGACATTTTTTTGGTGAAAATAAAGATGTGTGAAAGTTTACAATTGTTTAAGTAAGCCGAGAAACTTTGCATTTAGGTACTGTACATAAGAAATAATAAATATTTGATCTAGAGTTCATACATTTTGATGAAACTTTCTACGGAAATCTAAACAAAGACATATTTTCAAGCTTAACCCAAAACTTTTTGCTGTTGTTGCTATCAAAAGTTATGAGTTTACGTTAATAAGTATATTATTATTAAATCTTTGCATCTGGTAGTTGCCTAAAAATGTATAATACACCATGGTTATGGGTTGTTTTTTTCAGCAGTGGACATACATTGGCTGATGGAAAGATGTTTAATTTAATAGACAATAATTTATTTTCAGATTATTTTAGCTACATTTTGATTTTATTAAATAAGTAAACAATACATAAATTAAAATTAATGGTTTCATTTTCACCCGATTTTAAAACGGCTGGAGATTGTTGGGCGCGTTCTTGCGCTTCTATCAATGGACAAAAGACTGAGAGAAGTGCTGATAAAATACTGCTAAAAATTACTCTTTCACGCAGGCGGGCGGAAGTATTTCTTCAAACTACATGTTAAGCAAATGAAATAAGCAGCATGTCAATTCTCGTTAACTTAACCGATTTTTAACGATTTTAAGGTACGATAATTGACATGCAGGTTTCAAACTCATCAAACGTTTCTAGGAAACGTTATCATGTTTAATTGGAACAAGCACATAACTATGCCAATCGAATGTCCTATGTCAAGGAGACAATAGACTTCGAATAGATAGATAGATATGTTATGAATAGTTCTGTGTATATTAATTACTCTAAGGATAATGTAGTTTCAAAGTTTGACTCCTATATCTCCGGTACCTTTGTATCTTACGAGTACAATAGGTGCATGTATAAGTTTGTATGTTTCTGAACTACATTCCGATAAATTGTCATTGTCTCTATAATATAATTACTGCAATTCGATATACATTTTCGACACGATATAGGTAAATACATATAAATTAAAAATATGTTAAAGTGATTTATGTTAAGATTAACGTAGTGCGTACTACGTACATTATGTCATTAAACTATAACTTAATATGTACTATATTTATTCACAAATACGCGATGAAAAGGCTTCGGACTACAGCTGTGTCCTGTGCAAATTGAATAGTGAAAGCTGGATTACTCGAAACATGCACCTTTTCCTCACCAAAAAATAGCAGAAAATTTTGAGATGGTTACTAAAATCGGTTCACCTATAATTTTAAGTCTAGAACAGCACATCTACAATTAGAATTGCTGTACAATTGTTATTTTTGTATGGTTATATCCTCCTATACATGTACAGTATTGAAAAATAAATGTCTTTACTTGGTCTAGAACCGGAGTTTTACAAAATACATATTATCAAACAAACCCAAAAACTCAACAGTACTACGGAACTAAAGTTTGGCGAACTTGACAGTTGTCAAACGGCAAAACAATCTTCTTTTTTTTCTTTAAGTTCTTAGGTAATTTATTCTCTTTATTTACATATTTCACATTTATTTACATTTTTAAATATAAATATAAAATTATAGACATTTAAAAATGTAAAAAGGTAGACCCACCAGCATCGGGTACAATGACCAAGCTACTGGTGGTTAGGGCTCCAGAGATAGGAACCTCCTCACAATACGTGCCGTGTCAAGCAGTACTGCCTTCTGCATCAGACCTATGATCCAACTGTCAAGCGAGAGTCTCCTTAGATGTTGATAGAGACTCTTTGGAATAAGTCCATTCACCGAAAGTACTATCGGAACAATGATCGCCGAATCAACATTCCACATGTCGACAACCTCGTGAGCCAAGTCCAAATATTTCGTTTGTTTGTCTTTTTCTGCTTTAACAAGATTCTCGTCATGAGGAATGGTGATATCGATTATCATTGCACGGCGTTCTGATCGATCTATCACCACAATATCAGGCTCATTGGCAACAATAGTCCGATCAGTGATGATAGATCGGTCCCAATATAATGTAACACTACTATTTTCGAGAACTGGGTCGGGTACATACTTATAATACGGTACTTCTGCATCGACAAGATGATATTTAAGAGCAAGTTGTTGGTGGATAATTCTGGCTACTTGGTTGTGTCTATGCAAGTATTCACCATTTTCAAGACGAGAACAACCGGAAACGACATGCCTGAGTGATTCTCCAGGACAGTGACATGCCCGACATATGTCAACTGTACCATCCTTCAGGATATATTTCCGTTAATTCTTAGTCATTACGACTTCGTCCATAATTGCAAATACAAAACCTTCGGTTTCTCCAAAGAGATCACCGAATCGCAGCCAGGACACAGATGATAATGTGTCAATTTATTATTATTATTTAATGACTTCCATGTATAGTTGAATTAAACAGTTCTTAATTGATTTAAATCATCATTCAAAGGTAATAATCACACCAAATAGTAGTACCATTATCGTCTTAAACCATTTCATAGCACATGGCTTGATTACTAGGCCGAACCGATTTGATGGTGATGGGCATTGATAGCGTAACTTACTCGCCTATCAATAATAGAGAGGACTAGTTAGAATCAAAGCTCGACACTGAAACTAATAATAGAGGAATGCTTTGCCTAACTTTTGCTTGATAATGTAACTGCGAATGTTCCGATTTATTAATAGTCTGATATTAGGATGAAGGATTTTATGAGAATTTCATTCCATTCTTGTAACGCATGAACTTGATTTTGCATTGTTTATTACTACTGTGTTAAAATAGAAATAGTTGTCTTTTTTTATCTTTATTTACGGAGCTTTGTCATAAAACAATAAAAAAAATAAAACTAATCAAAGTTATTCTTCCACAATTATCTATACATAGTATAAAACAAAGTCGCTTTTTCTGTCCCTATATCCCTTTGTATGCTTAAATCTTTAAAACTACGCAACGGATTTTGATGCGGTTTTTATTAATAGATAGTGATTCAATGGGAAGGTTTATAATAATATGTATAACACATGCGTAATATAGTGAAGAAACCCATATAAATTTAGTGATTTCTAATGTAATTGTCTAATGAAGCTGTAGGTACTTATTGTAGTAGGTGCCCTTGCAAAACCAGCCCAGGTCGCTAGTTAAAGTATATTTTACAAAATTATTGGTGAGACAGATAGTAAATATTTTAAAAAGTTAAAGAGTTGATGAAGTTTTACAAAATAAGGCATTCAAGTATTTTCGAACTTAAAATCAGTTACCTACTAATATTTTATAGATATTTTCACAAGTTTTTAATCAAAATCACGACTTTGAAATAACACGATAACTTAAATTATATCATTAACATTTGTGCTCCGGTGAAAACTATATAAGTATTGCTTAGAATACAAACTATCTCATCAAGATAGTGTCAAAAAGGTGACTATAAATTTTCTAATAAACAATGAAAATACAGCACAGCACAACAATCATAACAGTCATTCATTAATGTTCCACTGCAGGGACGGGCCTCCTCCCATGACGGAGGGGGATAATAGGCTTCTAATACCACGCTGGCCAGACGGATTGGTATAGGGTTTAATTTCAAGTTTTCCTTCTTTGTATTCTTACTCCGTCACCACACGGAGAGTATTTACATATAAATAGTACAACAAGTTGAAACAAAACTTGATAGTAATCCGCCTGAGTCCTGACCAACATGGTTAAATGTTGGAGATGCAAGCCAATGCCCTTTAAGTAATGAGACTCAACGCTGTAGTGAAACGTTTACATGCTCAACACTGCTCTGAATGTTATGACGCAGAAATAGTATATCAAATACTGTCTTTATTAAATACCGTATTTACTTCCTCTAGTTTCCTCAAGCTGTTGTGTTATTCTGTCTCTGAAGGTAGCTTGCAGCAGATTTCAAGGCTTTCCATAAATTAAGTTTAGTCAAATCAATAATAGTGCTATATAATATTACTAGCGACCAGCCCGGTTCCGCACGGGCACTTACTACAGAATGACCTTAAACAACGTTTAAGTACAGCTTCATTAAAAATCTCTAAATTTAAATAGGTTTCTCTACTATATTTTGCATGCATTATACATATAAACCTTCCTCTTGAATCACTCTATCTATTAAAAAAACCGCATCAAAATCAAACAAAGGGACAATACAAAGGGACACAGGGACAGAAAAAGCGATTTTTTTTATACTATGCATAGATGTTGTTTATATGTTTGACGTATCCACCATACGTAGACGTAAACAAATTAAAACATAGATTCAATTTAAACATTACATTGCAATAGAACGTAATCTGCTTAAATAAGCTGCTTAATTAGATTTTTAGTAAATATTGTATTCTTTTAAAAACGTGACGGAGGTATTCTATAGGTCTACTAATCCCACGCTGGCCAGACGCATTGGTATAAGGTTTAATTTCTTTTTTGTTTCCTTCTTTTTATTTCGTAAAGATAAAGATATTCCTACTTGAATCATTGTTTGTATTGTTTCTATATAAATGGAGTTAATTGTCAGAGCTATGTAATTTTCCAAACAAATTCTCGTTTTTTATGTGCAAGTTAGACTTGTAATTCACTGCTTCTTGAGTAAATAAAAAACTTTTATTGAACAAAATAATAAATTGTTTTGTAAACAAATGTCTCTTAAAACTCTTCACTCATCTTAAAGTGAATAGCGTCATATTGTGAGGGGGAGTCTAGCAATATTTCCGTACAAGTTATAAATCAAGCGACAGAAGCGAAGCTACTTAAACGTGTTTGAAAGCAATGTTAGCTACCTGTCAACGTTGTTACGCTACGATCTTTAAACTCTGCACATTTTTTATAATGTACTCATAAAATTTTATATGTTCTTTTAAAAAGAAACATACTTTAGAAAATGGGTAACTGCATTTTTGTTTTCTTGGAAGCTTGTGAACATTAATTTTGAATGTGTAAAACTGAGTCAAATACTGATTTTAACTGACCTGATTTTTAAAAACCCTGACGGCGGAGGTTTCTTAAGCGCTTTCGATATTTTTTTGCCCCCAGACGTCTTTTTTTTTGCATACTAAATCAAACTTTTCCAAACTGCTGGTAAACAACACTGATTTCTACTGAACGTAGAATCAGAACGTTCTGACTTTGAAGTCGGTTTTTTTATACAAAGTTATTTTTTTATTCTCGCCGACATTCACTTATCCTACCAAGTGTGCAACTCTAAGTATCTAAACTTCTAATCAAGAAGCATTAATTTTGACATTACATTTGTAAATTCAAATTCAAGTACCGAGACCAACGTAATCTACGCTCTGCATTAGGAACATAAGCCAAACCAAAATTACGTTTGTATATAAACTCTACAGCGACTTTGGTTTGTTATGTAAATCATTAGTTACACGTCTACATAACTTGTAAGCAGGTCTTCAGTTCTTTCAAGGATAAAAAGTCATATTCTAAAGTAAAAAAATCTAACGCAAATGCATTGAATGTAATACGGGATCCTACGTAGGCGACGAATGCAACGCGACGCGATGCTACACGCGACAAGTGTCCTACATAATTACGTCGCGTCTCGTCGCAGGCTGCCACATAGGATAGAAGTAGGGTACGCCGTTGATTTGATCGCGTACGTCGCCCATGTAGGACACCGCTTTACATTACTTTTACTTACTTATATAAATCACTTATGCCACATATTTTTACCACTTTTTGGAAATTGTATTTATAGATCAGTCAGTATAATATCTATAATACTGTAGGTATTGAATATACAAAATAAATCTTTCCGTGCCCGTGTGTGACAAACAGTAAATATTTAACCAGATAAACCGGACTGGACATTAACTAGATAAACAAATCGTTCAGAAAGCTAAACACGATGTCAAATGTGTTTTGAATTGCTACTATTTACTTCCCCTCGTTATGACCTATAAACAAAGTGTTGTAATACGTGAACAGTTACGTTATTTATCTATCAAACAACTGGATAGCTAATAGGATAATTTTGAAGCATTTATTGACAACTTCCTATTGTCATTCTATGATTATAACAGCCTATTAATGTATTACTGCAGGGACGGTACTTCTTTCGTGACGTGGAAAAGTTGGCCTATTAAACACGCAGACCGTACGTATGGGTACAGGGTTTACTGTCAAAGTCTACCTATTTTATTTTCGTAGCGATAAATCTACGAGCTTTTGCTAAATCAGCTGTTAACACCTTATGGATGTAACCAGTATTCCATTTTTGAATTGTAAAAAATAAATATCCTATTCTAGAAACCAACGCGTTTTTGCGCAATTACAACAACAAAATATGTTTTCACGAGATTTGTGGCTACATATTTTGGTGATGGCATAGGAAAAAATGTGACTGATATTAAATATGCCGTTTAATATTTTGCTCTGATCTCTGTACAACAATTTGGAGTGTGTCGCCCGCATATGTGCCATGATTGACGCGTGTTACGTTCAGAACACAAACATATTGAATATGGACGATAATTTTTAAATTCATCGCACGACTGCCAATGAAAAAACTGATGTAAAATATCTGTAACTGTTGACATGGCTGTCTTTGTCACAGCAATTAATAATGATCAGCTGTGCGGTGTGGGGTGATCTATCAGTTATATGACGATAAGTTATTACCATATATTTTTTAACACTGGTTTGGCAGTGTTTGTGAGCATTTTTGTTTTTTTTTTTTTCCTTATTAGAAGGCGTAATCATGACAATGATTATGTCGCCTTAATTTGGACAACAATTTAATTATCTACCTGAATACTAACAGTGGTTTTATCATTTTACATAAGTTCTTGCAGTTCTTAGATAAGGGATAAGCCAACAAGGTGTTACAAGTTCCAGTGTTGTGGGAGTCAATTAGTCTTAAAGTTTGTCTAATGTGGGAAGTGCGAACACATTCCATAAGTATGTGATGTATATCTTCTACTTTACTACAAAGTGAGCAATTAGGAGAATCCACCTTACCCATTAAAAATGTAAATTTATTGCTAGGTATGTGTCCGGAACGCAAGCGCATTGCCATAACAGTTTCCTCTCTATTAAGCGTCTCACTATCAAACCATGGAGTGTTTAGTGGAAAGGGCTGGATGGTTTTGTACCAGATACCTTTTTCTTTGGATCTTTTATCAAAGTACTCCTTCCATTCTAAAAAGTAGTGATTCTTTGCTAGACGAAAGTTATCTAAATATGAGGGTGTAATAGAACATTGTATTCCATCCATAACTGCACTTTTAGCTAGGGAGTCTGCTACCTCATTCCCGGTAATACCAATATGTGAAGGGATCCACTGTATAACTATTTGTTTATTTTCAGTTTGCAATTTTAAAACTAATCTTAATATATTGTAAGCTATCGATATTCCTCGACGATTCGAGGTACACCGAGCTACATGTTGGATGGCACTTTTCGAGTCCGACAATATGACAAATTTATCGTATTCAATAGATTCTATATAACTAAGTGATTCTAAAATAGCAAACAATTCGACAAACATAACTGAAACTAATGAGTTAATTTTGAATTTTGAAGCGATTCCTGTTTCAGAATCGTAGAAAGCAGCACCGAAATTATTTTCTTCTTTAGAACCATCCGAATAAATTTTTACATAATTTTGAGTATTTTAATTCGATAAATCTGTTACAAATATCTTTTAACTCGCCTGACTTGTATAAATGTTTGGGTTTGTCAATACCTATTATCGTAGTTTTTATAACCTTAGACAAATCAATATATTTAACCCAAACGGCCATCGAAAACATTTCTGGTATCATACTGGAGTGAACCGGGAAGGAATTGTACTGTATATAAATAGAGAGTAAAATAGGTTTTCTTTTATTATTCCAGTAAGGTAATTGAGTAGTATTGGCAAGTTCTTCTAGGATTTTAGTTGTAACGTCATTTTGGAAAGATTTTATTTTAAAAAAGAATTTGCAAGCTAGGTAACGTCTTCTAAGAGATAATGGACATAAGGACAGTTCACTCTCCATCACGTGAATTGGAGTACTTTTGATAAAAGACCCAATAACTCTCATCGTGGAATTTTGAACCTTATCTAAAGTCTATTTTTTTATCTCGGACACTAAAATGACAACTACTAATGTCAAACGTAAAACTAATATAGCCAGCTTTTAAGAAACAGTGCTGTCCCTGTGTTTCGATTCGTTTTGTAATTATTGTAAAATATTTACGGTTGTTAGTATAGTCGAGAAAAAATGCCTTTATCACCTCTAGAGTTAATGTTAGTTGCATTTCATAAAACTATTAGGGTCAATATCGCACAACAAAACATCAGCTAAATCATGACGATACTTTGACATAATATCAGTTCTCATGTATTAGCAAATAGTTGTTAGATATTTATAAAAACAAATAGTAGAAGTTGCTGATAGAAGAGGTAGGTACTTTATCCTCTTTCCATTGGTATACAACATCCTATAAAATAGTAAATAGTTTTTCTACAAAACATGTGTAATACATAAACATACATACTGTTGGTGTGCTTAACAAATAAATAAATAATTCGAAGTAATTATTGACGCTATAGTAAATGATGACTTTTTTTTTTTATTATATTAAAATTAACTCTAATGTGATAAGGTAGACCCACTGCAGTGACAAAAAAAGCTAAAGTAACTAGGTACCTAAGTACGCTAGAATGAATCAATTATAGCAATTATAGCTAGTAAATTTACCTGTGCTTATTCATCAAACGTGTTTTCTTTACTTTGAATTATTTATTACACATGTTTTGTAGAAAAACTATTTACTATTTTATAGGATGTTGTATACCAATGGAAAGAGGATAAAGTAAGGCATTTATTCAGAAAATGGAAGAACTTTCTCTCTTTTATTTATTTTTTTATTGTACTGTGAAGTTGATCATATCTTTAAATTTTACCTGTCTCTATTCTTATAATAAGTCAATAAACAAAAAGTTGACGTTTTTGGTGAGCTATTATGAATTTATTTGATGCTCCTAGTATTAAACTTTAAAACAAAACATAATTATGAGGACTCACGGAACAATTTTTTTTTTAAATTTAAGTGTTCATGGTAAATATTGGGTTTTTCTTTTAAAAATAGCTTTACATCGATATCTAAAATATGTTGAGGTTAAAACCAGCTAGGGGAGTGAGGAAAGACTGGTAATGACCGCTTCTATCAGCTACTTTAATTTGGCAAACGATGTACCAAACACCCTGTATAATTACGACGACCTAACTACATGATGGCGGGGAGACGACTGCTGGGCAACGCTAGTACACACAGCAACACATCAAGTTAAACATTTTCATTTAAAATTGTTTCTTATCTCAAGGTATTAAGGTACATGAGTGTCTAGCTTGATTAGTTGCTGTGTGTACAGTCGCGCGCCTGTAAAAGTGATTTCTCAGCAGTCGCTCAAATTACAATGTTGTGTCCCTACAAATCTAATGAATTTCTCTCTTTTTTCCTTCTATGTCCATCCCTATAATTTCTTGCATGACGTCATTGGCGTATATTTCTATTTTAAGTTTTCGTAATTTTATAACATTAAACAAATTAGGGTAAACCACCTAATCGTTAGAAGTCCTACAATTGTTGGCACTTAACCCAGTTGGATCGACCGACCCATGTATGGGTTTCGGGAAATAAAAAATTCTGCCCCCTTTATACGGTTTTATTAAAACAATTTATAAATACTTTTGGAATCGACAGTTAATGACTGTTGGCTGTGATGACAAAATAGGTAGTAAATTTAATTATTTATAGTTGTTTTTTCCAAGTGAAAATGTCTGTAGTGAATATGGTAAAAATGTCCCTAAAAAAGTGAAATTATATTACATATATTGTTATATTTCTATTAATATAATATCAAAAATATAAAGCTTGAAACATAACAATATTTATATTACAAAGAAAATTCATGCTTTTACTATGAAAATCACTGGTATTTTGCTGAATATCTTAGAAACCCATACATGGGTCCGTCGGAACAACCACGGAATACGAGATTTTCGTAAAACAATATATATTAAAAAAAATTCTAATTGAATTCATTATTATTCTACAAAACTTTGAATGAGTTGAGAATGGTAATGATCCGATTCTAGAATGCATCACATTTGACCACCAGATAACGCAATTGCGGTTGATACCGACAAAGATTCTAGAGAAGAAAACACTTCGATTCAAGCCTAAAACACTTGCGAAAATGAGACCATGGTTTATTTCACTGAATCCTGTTTTTCAGGAGAATGAGACTATGGAAAAGACGTTTTGCATCGACGATGCTATAATATCTTTATTACAGAGGTCACAGTTGTTAGCAGTTCACAGGGATATCTCGATCAGGCCGGGTTTTTTCAATCAAATTCGATCAAAATCGATAATATTATTTTCAAAACTGTAATAAGTCATAAACTTAATAGTAATACATTTGATTTAATTATAATTATTTAATTTATAATTTTATTTTAGTTGTAAAAACGTATTAGCAAAAAGGTTAAGACATGCCGACCACTCTTAAGGTGCCAACAATTGGTTGGCTTACCAGCCAATATTACAAGCTTGTAATGTCACAAGTAACAAGTTCACTTTAGTTTTAAATTATTTAATGGCTTTTCATGGTTTTTCACATACAAACTCTACAGTTTAATATAGTGACATTTGTATTGTGTTAGTAGATATTATTATGTATAACGTTGATATGAAAGTTTAAAATAGATTGCACTTTTAATCTAAGCATAAGTAGTTTTGATTACGGTCAACTAATGACATAATATCTCAATAGTCTCGGCAGATCGATTAAAACAAAATATGAGGAACGCCACGCGGATGCCATTTTGATTAGTTATTCGTCCTTTAACCTCTGAAGTGTTCGAATGCGCCCGTTGCCTTTTCTGTGTTTTGGTACATTACATATAACGCAAGTTATTTGTTACGTTTGTTTCTGTTTTCTGTTGTGTTAGGTTTTGTGGTTTTGTTACGTTTTTGTTTTAGTTGATCGATTTGTTATGGATGCTCAGGCTCCATCTACTTCTTCACGTAGGCGTGATGAAGGAATTGTGTCGCCAAGAAAAAAACGTAAGCTCACATCATTTAGCCAATCGGAAAAAGAAATGATAAGAAACGCTTACAAATATGTTTATACGGAAAAAAAAACCGAATCTCCAACCGAGACGCCAAAAAAAAACGAATGTGTTTTAAAAACTGCCGAAATATTGAACATTTCGAGAAGTTCGGTGTACAGAGTGCTAAAAGTGCACAAAGAAAATGAAAAGGTTATCGTTCCAAAAACACCTGGTCCTAAATTAAACTTTATAACTAAATTGGACGATTTTACCTTTTCGGCTATACGGCGAAAAGTACATCAATTCTTTTATAGAAACGAATCACCATCCCTGGACAAGGTAATTCTTGTACTGATATTTATATGGTTTTTATTCTTTATTCGTTAAAACTAGAATAAAATGAAACTATTACTTGAAGACATAATTACTTTAACCAATTCTTTATTTTTAGATACTGCAAGTTGTAAACGAGGACCCCGAACTTCCATCCTTTTCTAGAAGCACATTATATAAAATATTAAAACACCTGCAATTTAAATATATGACCAGAAAACGACGTAGCGCGTTAATCGACCGAAAAGATATCATTTTATGGCGTCACGAATATCTTCGAAAAATTAAAGAATTTAGAAGAGAAGGACGCATCATATACTATCAAGATGAAACGTGGATTAATGAAGGTATGTTTGGTTATTGTCTGGTCAACCATGTTTGTAATTATTTAATTTACATACCTAATAATTACCCAATAATTTCATAATAAAATTAAATTCTTATAATCATTTTAGGTCATACTGAGAATAAACACTGGGTGGATAACAATATTCAGTCATCGCGTCAGGCGTTCCTAGAAGGCCTAACTACCGGACTGAAAGGGCCTACAGGAAAAGGAAGGCGACTGGTGGTCTCCCATATTGGAAGTGAGGAGGGTTTTCTGGATGACGGTGCTCTAATATTTGAAGCGAAAAAAGGCTTAGAGGATTACCACAAAGAAATGAATTCCGAACAATACGAAAAGTGGTTAAAAAATATTCTTCCAAAATTAAAAGAGAATGCAGTTCTTGTTATAGATAATGCACCGTACCACACCAGAAAACTGGAGGCGTTACCTACTTCAAATTGGCGTAAAGAGCAAATAAAAAATTGGCTACAATCAAAAAATATTCATTATGACGAAACAATGTTGAAATGTGAATTAATCCAAATTTCCAAAAAGCACAAAAAAGTCTATGAGAAGTATGTTGTAGATGAGATGGCTGCTGCACAGGGTGTCACTATTTTGCGACTGCCCCCTTACCACTGTGAGCTCAATCCAATAGAATTAGTGTGGGCTCAGGTAAAGGGACATGTCGCAAAGAATAATAAAACTTTCAAGTTGAATGAAGTACGAAGTCTTTTTGAAGAAGGGCTTCGTCAAGTGACCCCTCAGCGGTGGCAAGATTGCATAGCGCATGTCATTCAACTCGAAGACAAAATGTGCCAATTGGGTCATATAGTCGAAGACATAACAGATAGATTCATTATAGAAGTAGGTGACGACTCGGAGGATTCCGAATATTCAAGTAACGAATCCATTTCTGATTAAAGATTAAGAGTCTGCAACCGTTCTCCGACGACGTTTCAATTTACAGTTTTATTATAAGTAGGTAAGTAGTTAAGTGTTCCTAGTTTTAAATAATGTAAAATTATTTAATTATTGTTTAACAACTGGGTACACATTTTTAAGCCAGTTTTACTACATCTATACTTAGTACACAAAAAGTTTCTCGAAATAAGTTGAAAGAAAGAAAGAAATAATAATAATAATCGCATTGTAATCCACACTTTGTAATATAAATAATTACGTTGACTCTGTTTGATTAATCTTTTGTTTTATTCTAGTGAAAAAGCCAAAACAATCGTAGAAAAGTCGAAACAATCGTAGACAAAACGATCTGACGGCGAACATTACATACTTAGTTGAAAAGTCTTGTCGTCGAAACTAACAAATGGGAACCATCCTGTCGGCGAAACATCCAAAGGTGAAACGTTCTATCGACGAATCTCTCAAAAACGAAACGTCCTGTCGGTGAACAGTCCAAAGGAGAAACGATTGTCGGAGAACGGTTGCAGACTCTTAATCTTTAATCAGAAATGGATTCGTTACTTGAATATTCGGAATCCTCCGAGTCGTCACCTACTTCTATAATGAATCTATCTGTTATGTCGTCGACTATATGACCCAATTGGCACATTTTGTCTTCGAGTTAAATGACATGCGCTATGCAGTCTTGCCACCGCTGAGGGGTCACTTGACGAAGCCCTTCTTCAAAAAGACTTCGTACTTCATTCAACTTGAAAGTTTTATTATTCTTTGCGACATGTCCCTTTACCTGAGCCCACACTAATTCTATTGGATTGAGCTCACAGTGGTAAGGCGGCAGTCGCAAAATAGTTACACCCTGTGCAGCAGCCATCTCATCTACAACATACGTCTCATAGACTTTTTTGTGCTTTTTGGAAATTTGGATTAATTCACATTTCAACATTGTTTCGTCATATTGAATATTTTTTTATTGTAGCCAATTTTGTATTTGCTCTTTACGCCAATTTAAAGTAGGTAACGCCTCCAGTTTCCCGGTGTGGTACGGTGCATTATCTATAACAAGAACTGCATTCTCTTTTAATTTTAGAAAAATATTTTTTAACCACTTTTCGTATTGTTCGGAATTCATTTCTTTGTGGTAATCCTCTAAGCCTTTTTTCGCTTCAAATATTAAAGCACCGTCATCCAGAAAACCCTCCTCACTTCCTATATGGGAGACCACCAGTCGCCTTCCTTTTCCTGTAGGCCCTTTCAATCCGGTAGTTAGGCCTTCTAGGAACGCCTGACGCGATGACTGAATAGTGTTATCCACCCAGTGTTTATTCTCAGTATGACCTAAAATGACTATAGGAATTTAATTTTATTATGAAATTATTGGGTAATTATTAGGTATGTAAATTAAATAATTACAAACATGGTTGACCAGACAATAACCAAACATACCTTCATTAATCCACGTTTCATCTTGATAGTATATGATGCGTCCTTCTCTTCTAAATTCTTTAATTTTTCGAAGATATTGTTGACGCCATAAAATGATATCTTTTCGGTCGATTAACGCGCTACGTCGTTTTCTGGTCATATATTTAAATTGCAGGTGTTTTAATATTTTATACTTATAATGTGCTTCTAGAAAAGGATGGAAATTCAGGGTCTTTGTTTACAACTTGCAGTATCTGAAAACAAAGAGTTGGTTAAAGTAATTATGTCTTCAAGTAATAGTTTCATTTTATTCTAGTTTTAACGAATAAAGAATGAAAACCATATAAATATCAGTACAAGAATAACCTTGTCCAGGGATGGTGATTCGTTTCTATAAAAGAATTGATGTTTAATTATGAATTATATATTAATTTTATTATGAAACAAGATTATTATTATTTTATTATGCAGACTCAAAGATTAATTGTACTTACAGCCAAATAAAAATAAATTATGTACCAAAAATAAATTTTGTTTCATTTACTTACCTGAGTTTAAAATTAGAATTTGCACATTTTATATTATTACTTCCAAAAAACTGTATAAAATTTAAATTTATCGTTAACTGTTGATAGTGGTGGTACATCACCATACATAAATTGCACAAAAAAAGGTAACAGTAATGATATTTTAGTATTCGAGATTAAAAAACAGCCTATAGTCTCTATTTACCGTAATCGGCGGTACTAACCTATATTTTTATCGGTAAGTACCGGCTGTACCGCATCACTATTTATTAGTTGTAAAAAACAGGCAACACATGAAATGTCATTTTAGTATCTGAGATAAAAAAATAGACTATAGTTTGTATGAATTGGTTTTAGAACAGGTGTCATATAGGAAACTGGCATAATCAATACGGCTACGTATAATACTTATATATAAAAGACGGAGGTGTTTAGGATGTACGCCCCACGATGAACCAGCTAGGCACTTATATACATTTAAAAACTTTAGTGTCTTTGAACATGTTTCGTCTATAGCATTTTTGTTGTTGTTGTGTTAAACATGGTATATTTTTTTATGAATCTATGTGTACATGTGTCTATTGATATTTTATTTATTATAATGACGAAAGTTCTATTAAAATAAATAACTCTTAGTTATCCGTGAGGTTATTAGCATGATCTAATGTATATGACCGCCTGAATACCGACCATTTTCTCCTTAAGCAAAAAGCTCCGAAACAGTTTCCATTTAGTTTGAGGATCATATGCTGATGTCCATCCTCCGACACAATGTATTCAGACCGGGGCGGCAAAGACATTGCAACAAACGAAGTAAAGCTATTTCATGACTACTATCTATTGTCTTCTTTCCTAGGCTATATTCGATCTTTTGGTCGTAAAAAAATTGTTTACAGATACAGTAACGTACCAGTTGCAATAATCCATGCACGTGCACGTGATCACTTACTTATTAGTTATATATGTTTTATTCACAAAACTCGTTGTAAACTAGATGTACTAAATAATAGAAGAAAATAATAAAAGTTTTACTGTAATTGCTATAAGACATTACGCTTATTGTTCCAGGAATATTTTCTTAACCATTTCTCCGTACTCTTATAAGAAAACATTCGCAATAGACAACGATAAGCCGACGTATCCTAGGGACGATTAAATTGTATGTGTTACCGCAGTTAACTCTGACATTAAGGAAAAAACCAGTAAATTCTTTCAATCCCAAAACAGAGACCTTCTGATAAAGTTTTAGCACAAAATGTTACTTAAGCAAAGGGAAACTGATATGAATCATGTTAAATGGGTTCCTCGCCACAGATAGCTAAGTGTAACATTATCAGCTTAATAAACACTTGAACACAATATTATCTCTAAACTCTACGTGATCTTTTGTAGGCGTTAAGAAATACGGTCATTGTCGAGAAATGGGAAACTA
This sequence comes from Schrankia costaestrigalis, assembly GCA_905475405.1. Classification (NCBI taxonomy): domain Eukaryota; kingdom Metazoa; phylum Arthropoda; class Insecta; order Lepidoptera; family Erebidae; genus Schrankia; species Schrankia costaestrigalis. The sequence continues at coordinate 7,922,354 of FR997830.1, forward strand.
AATGACTGATTAAGGCTTCTTGTCTGGCCAACCGAAAGCAGCCAATAAATGAAATAAACGTTTAAAAGGTGTAAATATATGTCGGTTAACAATCTTTAATAAAAATATAAATTAATACTTATTAATATTAATCGGAAACACATGCCTCAAATTAGAAATAATACGTGTGTTATTTCTTAAGTACAAAGATTTAGAAGGAAAATCTTTGTACCTATGGCTAAAAATAAATACGTCGTGTAGCTTTTCTCAAAAACGTTTACTAATCTTACCATAATTAACACATCAGTGAAGCTGCAGGTGGTAGCTAGATTATGTGTATACGATCTTTATTTACATTATTTCTCAATTAACTACATTGTATATTATTATTTGTGTATTATTATTGTTAGAACATATTATTATTACATGATGTTATTAAATCAAAACAAAATCTCTAAAACGTAAAGACCAACAATCTTTCATTACGTTTCAGTCTACCACAATTAAGTTTAAAGTGCCTACTCAACACTTGCAAGAAACTTAAACGGAAAGCTAATTTTAACAGCGCAAATAGAGGAAACTGAGCAGTAAGATATTTGTTCTATCTCAAAATTCAAACGAACAAAACCACGAGAAAAGCGGTACGAAGTTCTTTGTTATTACCTCAACATATTTATGTAAAAGTATTCGTAAAGATAAGTCCGGTTTCAAGTCCGCACGTAAATATAGACAGACGGATATGAATGTTCTACGCTTAAGATCCCAGGGTACTTTGTAATATTTATTTAGGCAATCCTTATATCTTGCGCTGCTCTCCCTAGACAGTTGTATACACACAACTTATCGTTAAACGTAAACATTGGGAATGCATCGAATTAATGTTTAAGAACCTGCAAGTTTAGGTTTAAAATATAAAATATTTACTATGTACTTTATGTTTTAAATATAAAATACTAAAGTACTTTAATTAAATATGTAGTTAATTTATTCTAAATGTATCTTTCAGTTTCATCCTTTCGTTTAAATACATTATAAATACAAAATCTTTGAAGCTAACGTGGATAATTTAAAAAGTATCTACTGTACATAATGCATAGCTCTGCAGAACTGTAAATCCAATTTCCATTCAGGGTGTAGAGGAATCGAATCTAGACGCCGATTGCGGCCAGGTAAAAGCGAGGTAAATCGGATTTTCACTTTACCTACATTCCTCGCAGTTAGATAAAATATAGAACCTAACCAATGTAGATTGAATAATGACCTAATGACAGTGAATACGAGTATAATTGCTCTACTTTTTTATAGTTTAGTACTAGAGAGCTTTGATGAGTATTTTAGACAAGACATACTTATGAGTAAAACGTTTGTCATATTCTAATAAATATAAATATTCAGTTTTAAGTAAAGATAGGTAGGTACGCCTCAAGGGTTCTAATCTACAGAAACGATTCTTTAATAAGCTTCAAAGAAGTTTCTCTCTTAAAAGGCCGTTCGTTAAATGAATCTGACTTTCTTTGTGGTAAGAAAAGGGAATCCCTAAAAAGTCTGAGCCATTCACAACGGTTGGTTTACTCTTGGGAGCCAAAAAGTTACTCACGCCCTAAAACCTTCGGGTAGTCATGGAAAAGCAGCTAAATTCGATTTCTATCTTCATGAAAATAGCTGATTTAATTCAGTGCACGAGTAAAGTTTTTAACGTGAATTTCTGTTCATCGACACAGAGGGTTTTATAGACAGCTTGCATAGGGAGAGGCTCACATAAAACCTTGTTTGTGCTGTACTTAATTAACAAAGACAGTGTAATACTGGGATAATGTTGGGATAGACTTTGCACACCAACTTTCCGTAAATAGATGCAAAGTTTACGTGAATATGGTACACTCTAAGTGGTTCAAAACTGTTGTGTATTATTTTTGTAAGTTTGTTTGGAGAAATATTTGGGTAATGTAATTAAATAGTTATTCTACGAACACACATTTAAATATCTTTAATTAATACAGGCGAATATCTTGAAACTTCACTCTACTTCACTAATGTCAAGACGTAAACTTTCAACATGTGGGTGTAATCTTATTAATGACATATATATATTATAAACATTTGTCAAAGTACGTACCTTGCTGTATGATATAATTAAATGCACATTTTTGCTCAAATATAATTTTATAAATCGACATGACGTGTAGTAACGGGCAATGTAAACTATGTGTAATGTAATTCCAAAGGTTTAGGAAACAGTGTTAGAGGAAACAATACAAACTTAGTTAATAGCTACTTAACTCATCCGATACAAAACTGTATAAGGAAGAGGCCCATCCATGCAATGGGACATCTATGAGTTAATTCAATACATATATTTGTTTAAGAAAAGCAAACAATATCAAAACAAGATTTAAATACATAAGTACCTACAAAGGTTCGCAAGACCTTCCAAATATTACGTAAGAACGAGATTCTACATAATTTTACAAGATTCTTCTTTTATAGTAATAGGCAGTAAGATTTAAACGAGCTCAACCCGTTTTTGCATGGACCCTAATACAAATCGTAAATTTAATACATTACGCAGCATATGTTCAGTGTCCATAAATAAAACAGTTTGGAACAGAAAAAAAGTAAGGAGAAACGCGGTAAGATAACCCGCACGTTTTATCATAATTTTCAAACTTATGTCATTCTCTGGAAACGCTTATAAAGCCAAGCTCACGCTGAAGTGGCCATATTCTCGTTCACGTGCATTTACGAAAATTTGTGATCGCTTCTCCGCAAAATATGATCGTCAACTTCAAAATTATTTAGTTTGGGTAAAACATGGTGTTTGATTTTATCAAAATGTTTTTGTGAGATATAGTGGTAAATCTATGGTCCGAGATTGTGTTGTGATATTTATATACAAACTTGTACTTATATAATAGCAATCTTTGAAAGTTCTATTGCAGGAATTGATCTTTTTCAAAAGATAAAATCCAAACAGGTTAGTATAGGTTTTTGTGTCAATAGATATTGGCTGTCAAGTTGTAGCTGCTTAAGCATCACACTTGGGATGACAAGAGGATGGTGATACCTTTTATTCTTTGCCTGAATCGAACATTGTTTAATAGAGTTTCTTTACTATACTTTGATGGTTTAAACAGTTTACCTGCATACCACTGTGTTTATATATTCACGCTCAACTTAACCAAAGTCGCGATCAATCGTTATAGATACGTAATAAATTATACATAAATATGAGTTCGCACTTCTGTACCAGAATTTTAATAGAGGCAGGTTTCATAATAAAATTTATTCGCATTGTAAACATACCTTATGGGGGCGTCTATCGCAAAGTACGTGAACAATCGAGGTAGTATAAATATTCCAAGCGTTTATCAATGAAGATACGCAGTTAATATCTTTCTGCAATTCGATTTATGAAAATACTTTCATCCATTGAAGCTCTGATATGCGATCAGAATTTATCATATTTATTAAAAGAACTTTAATAGTTTTTATAAATATATATTATGATTATTATATTATATTGAACTTTTCAAGAGATAACATCACCTTTTCATCGGTCACCTAATTGTCACTGACGTGTTATTGGGTAGCGTTTAGGTAGCGTGGTAGTTTCTTCTTCTTCGTTAAAGAGCGTTTTCTTTTAAAGGTTTTAATACCTACAATACAAATTACATGGACACAGTATTTAAAAAAAATCATTACTTGAGCAGTCAAAAATAACTTTAAATGAAACCTCTTCTTGCCCCTTTCTGAAACTGTTATTAATACGCTATACTCGTAAATAGTAACTGTTCTAATATCTAATTTTAAGGCCATCAAAAGCGTCTGTCATATTTTATGTTTGAAGTAACGTTTGTACGAACTGAAGGTTTACTGTCGATAACGTTATTTTGTGTTATTAGCAGTAGCGGTGCACTGTTAATAGCAATAGTTTAATGTTAATAGCACAAAATACATCATCAAATTCGAATAAGTTTTGAGTGAAGTAATAAATGGAAGGAAATTGTATAGAAATAAGCTGATCGATTCAATAATGTGTTTTCCAATATGAAACATTTATTATTTACTAACAAGTTTTTGTATACAGAAAATACATTTCTATAGGTAATAAAGAATTCTACTTTTATCATAAGGCAATCTAAATTACATCAAAACACTCTTATTTTGTCAATTTGGGATTGTCGTCTAGAGATTGTCACGTACTCAGTTTGTGTCAAAACAAGTATTTGATTTCTTCTGTAGCTAATTTATTTTGTAACGATTTTGGAGGATGAGCTGTAATCTAATAATAAGAACTTCGTAAAAACAGAACGCAAGGTGTTTTAAGGGCGGAAAGGAATCAGGAATATGTCGTAAATAACTGAATAGCCATTTCCGCGATTTTTTCAATAAATATTTTAGTTTATTTGGCAAATGTTTTATATATTATAAATGCAAATGGGGTTTTTCGTATGTCAGGTTTATGAAGTGCAAATTAATTTTGCCCAAAATATTTAAAAAAATAATGTTGTCTGCTCTAGGCGACATGTTCTATTCGCACATATACATATTAACATGCTAAATTCTAGACAAAATGACACAAAATATATGCCTTAGGACTAGGATCTAGATTATTTCTTCAGATTCAGCAATATGTAAGATTTCTGTCCCTTATTTGAAAACGGACAAAATTTATGATCTTATCCCGATGTTCTGAAAAATATGTATGACAAGGATTCCCTAATATGGAGATTGATTTGAATCCGCCCATGAAAAAAGTATCCGAAAAAAAAAAAGTATAGTTAGAGAATTCCTGCATTTACAATCGCAACGAATAAAAAATCATATTTAATTGTCTTTATCAGGAGAAGTAATCGATTGAAACCTTTAATGGTAATAACACAGTAACTAGTTAAAAACGTATTAAGCCGCAAAACACAACCTTAAAGTCTTACATAAAAAAACATTTCTAAAAAAGAAAGAGATTGAAGAAATATAAGTGAAATATAATTTCACCATTTAACTTGAAAATACATTAGCAAAATTCTAGTAACACACGTTCCAAAAATATCACCAAAGTTATTTAAAAGTCTTTATTGAGCCAAGAAAAATCTTTTTAAATTCAAACTTAATTATTCTCTTAACAGTATTATAAAACCAACTTTGACATTTAAGAGCATATCACCGTAAATGTACTTAAAAACTAAAGTCGTTTTGTCAACCGGGAAAATATTTTATAAGGTCCTTTTACGAGTGAAGTAGATAAAAGTAAAATGGGCGTCTTGCGCGGAGTGTAGAAAGGGTTTAATCAAAGCGAGACTGGCCCAACGACCGGGGATATAGTAAATAGTCTATACAGGAATCCACACCCGAGACCAAGGATTTTACTTGAATTGACAACAACGAAAGAGAAACTCAATGAGATTGGCAAAATCTAAACGCGCATACCACGCTCTATTTTACCAATACGGTTTATCAAACTTTGTTTCAAATCTTATCTTCTCTGTTGGGAATAATACTAGTAATGAAAGCAGACTTGTTTGTTTGATTCAAAGATAACATTTTAAATAACAGAGATTACTGTTTTAAATTTTACTTATAAAACCCGTTTTATTTATTTTTTCAAATTACTTCTAAATGTACAGTCAAAAATGAATCAAATATATTGCAGCAAAGTTTAAGGGATATGTTATAATACACTAAAAATAACATCTAACAACAAGAGTCATTTTGTAATGACAGTTTTTATAATAGCCATCTACTTAATGCTGACAATAAAGATTTATTTCCTTTACAGCAACAATGACCAAAATCGATAACCCATGCTTAAGCTTGAAATGCATGAACAGAAAACTACACCGTGGACGCGTTATATATAATTTGTACATAATGTATATTTAAAATTAACTTAGTTAGGCAGGAAATACGAAACCTAGTTTCTGTAATTGTCGGTGAAAACCCGTGCTTTGATACAACATTTATAAACCGATATTTTCATTTAACATTCATGTTATGTACATAATTGTTTTAGTCGTAAAATAACCATTTTGCGTTAACGTACTACGAAAATGGGTGTTATTTCATTCAATGCCATACTACGCTAATTTATATTCAGCTCTCCACGAGGATTCTAAAGCTTATAAATATTTACTTCTGTGGGCGAACGATCCGATAAATCCTATACATTAATCCCCTATCCCTATGCAACATTTCATCCGATAAATTGTTTTTCATGATAGCTTGTTGAATACAACCATTGTAACACTAAATTCGTTAATATTTTTTGTTTATTTTTATTTTTATGTACATCTAGTTTTCTACTACTCTGTTGTCATTCTATATTTGTATATTTTTTTATTATTGTTTATATTGTTTTCCGTGGACAAAGGTGACACAAACTTGGTCAATATACACTGTAGGCTAGCACTAGCATAAAACATGATAGCACAATAATTTGAAACTCTAAATTTATTTTGTCAATTTTATAGCTAATTAAAATTATCAGCTACAAAAAACTGAATGGCGGAAAGTACGGTGGATAGAAATGACACAAAATTAATTACGTTCCTTAAGTATACCTGTATACATTACAAAGGCAAAAAATTAAAAACTTTGGAATTTTTGAAACTTTCCATCTTAAAAAAAGCCCAGCGCTACCGGTCTATTATATAGGTATCGCCATTTGTACCTCTTTATTTCTAGTATTATACCTTTTACCTATGAATCGGAATAAGGTAAAAGTAATAAGTTCGCAAAGGTAGATTGTGGTGAGTAGGCACACAATACACTAGAAGTCAGAAGTTTAAAATGCTTTAACCCTCGGGTCTCTCATTAAATTCCCATAAATTCGGGTCCCGAGATGTAACGGGAAACAAAATAATTTCATAATAAGGAGTCGTATATCCAGTGGACGTTCATTTGCTGATAATATGATTATGAAGCAGTAAGGTATTTAAACATTGCAAGAGGGTGTAGATAGGAATATTTATTTTCCTCATGCTGTAGGTAATCAAATGCAGGAGACCTTTGCTTATCTATAAGGATCCACATCATAACTATAATTACAAGGATACTGTTGATGCTTAAGTAACTTTCAAATGAACTTGTCAGATGCAATTTAGAAAAACATTTCTAACTGTTTAAATATTTTAGAGCTTCTAAAACAAAGTTAGAATTGCTAACGAAGAAGCAGAGAAACAAAGTACGTACATGACCTATTTAAAATAAAACTTGGCGTATGCGAGTTTCTTATTAGTTCTGTATAAAATAAGTTTTTGCAAGAGAACTTAAGGTTTATTACATAAGGAAAAACATTCTGCATTTAGCAAACATGTTTGTTTTAAGTAATTATTTTTGATATTTAAGTTATTAACTGGTTGCCATATTTATTTGTGTCATCATAACAGCCCATTAATGTCCTACTGCAAGGACGGGCCTCCTGCCGTGACGGAGGGATACTTAGCCTACTAATACCACGCTGGCCAGACGGATTGGTATAGGGTTTAATTTCAAGTTTTCCTTCTTTTCTATTTCGTAAAGATAATATTCACGGATAGTCCCTTAGTCGGTTTTTACGACACCCATGGGATGAGATATAAAAGCATATTTAGTTGAAAAATGCTACTATTCTGTTACAGAATACTTACCGTCTTACTAATAAACATTTACACACTCGTTATAACAAGGTTATAACAAAAACGTTACTAATAAACACACTCCGCTATACGCCTGTTATAACAGGCGTATAGCGGTGGTGTAAGTTGTACGTCATTTTGTACAACTGTTATACAGTCGACAGACCTCGTATAACAAGTGCATAACTTACAATATTGTGTTGATTTATCTCTAATTATGGATTATTTACATTATTTTAAAACTTTTGACGAAATGGAGAGTGATGAACCATCAAGAAAGTAAAAACTACTAATCTCGTCATAATCCGTTTATTTTAGATGATTGTAAGTTTAAAACCAAATAAAGATTTACGAAGGCGTATGCAAAGGAATTGGTTGATTTAATCCGTGGTGAAATCGAACAGAGTACTAGAGGTCGTGTCTTTTCAAGAGATCTTCAAGTTTGTACAGCATTAAGGACATGGGCGCGACAGAAAGTGGAAGATGATGCTGCAGACATTCACGGCATGAGTCAACAATCCGCGACAAATGTATGCTGACACGAGTTGCTATTGCACTAGCAAGGAAAGCTTACCATTTTATTCATATGCCACGAACTCTTGAAGTGGAAGAGGAAGTCATAGCAGAATTTCGTAATATATGTGGCTTCAGAAACGTAACAAATGCTATTGCCTGATTACACACATATTAAGATCAAAAAGGTTGGTGGTGACATTACTATATCAATAGAAAAGGAGTGTGTTTAATAAACGTATAAGTGGTATGCGATTCCAGCCTATTAATAAAGGACATTGTAGTACACTGGAGCGGAAGTACTCATGATTCCCGAATTTTTAGAGAAAGCCCAATACGGCAGAGATTTGAAAATGGAGAATTTCACACATTGTACAAAATCCTGATAATATTAAGGAGGAGGCCTACAATAAGATTCATATACCTACTGACTAGAAACCCTGTAGAAAGATGCTTTGGTATATGGAAACAGAGATTTCGATGCCTATTACACGGATTCAGTGTATCATTAGAAAATGTTAAACTGTATTTTTGCACTTGCGCTTCTGCACAATATTGCAATGAAAATAGGGCAAAATACAGAAATAATGGACTTCGCCCGGTGACCCCGTTTTGAGACATAGACCACAAGAACTCAAAATAATGCAACTGGATAAGTTGCAAGGCAATTATTTATGAATTATGTTTTGTAATATAATTAGTTAAGTCAAATAAAATACATTTTAGTTATCAATTTTATTTATTTTCTCTGTACGTATTACATTTTCCAGTTCTAAATTTTTCATTTTTAACTGCTGCTCTTTGCCTTGGAGTAAAGGTTCTTCTTCGGCCCACTCGTTGGACTGTGTGTTATCACATTAATTCATTTTTAAAGCTTGTTTTGTTACAAAATCACACCATACATAAGCCTATCGATATTGTCACTATTTAGTTTTCGAGGTCAACTAAATACCTTTTCTAATAAATTCCAATTTGCAAAAACGCTTCCTCTTCTTTGCTATTTATCTATAATCACTTGATTCCATTTTAATGCTTATTTTTATGAGATTGTAAATCAAAATAAACCGCGCAAACAGAATACGTAATGAAATCTCAAAAACTCAACCGTTTTGACATATTTTAAGAGACGTTCAAAAGTAATGTCAAAATTTGCTAATGTAAAAATATGTGAAGTGTGTAAAATTTTGCGTTTATTACGATTTCTAAGTCGAATTTCAACATGAGGGCATTATATTAATATTCTTTATGGCATATTAATTTATTTAATATTTTTACAATAAGAATTAATAGGTAAAAATATGAAACTAATTTAATGACATTTTTTAATATATTACTTTTTAGAATGTTTCTGACAGTATTGCCAGTGGTCAGTGTCATAACTATTTAATATTTACCCAAGGCTTATACCTGGTTTATTAGTCAAGTAGTGTATAAACAGCTATTACGCTCCTATTCAATGAATAACTATTCATGTGTATAACGACTGTATAAGAAAATTTTTATTAGTAAGACAGTTAGAATATAAAAACAATTGAGAAAGTATTTATTTAAATTAACATGACTAATATAATTTATATTGTTAATAATTAGTTAATCCATTGTATTACATATTGTTAAGATGAATTAATTAAATGATTTTATTTTAGGATTGTCATTATAATTAATTTACTAATACATTTATCACATTTCATTATAATTGTTATGATCGCTAAATTGTTATATTAAATTATTATTGTTCTCTTTTTAATTAAAATTAATGAAAAAATAATTTGTAAAATGTTTTATATGCATGTGTTTAAAATACTGTAAATTTAAGTTATTATTGTATGCCTGAAAAGGGCGCTAAGTCAAGAGTACCTTAAATATAATGTAACACCAAATGTACACTTAGTAAAATAAATATTTTGAGTTTGAGATGGGGTGGTGATACATTGTATTCTTACTCCGTCACCACACGGATTCTTATTTGTGTGTTTGCCTGCAATAATTAATTGTTTACACATTATTATCTATAGCCTGGATGTTCTCCGTCAAATTGATGTTTGCATAATTCACAGGGCATGTGTCTTTAAAAAAATCGTTTCTATAAAAAGCTATTATTAATTTAAAGTTAGTCACCCCTTGCTTATTTTATTAAAACATGTTAGTCAGCTTCAATCGAAAGCCGTCTACGTACTACACGGTCCAGATACAGTATGCCAAAGTAAACCCATATCTTGGCTTTCGAAGATGTTACGGCTTAGTGTTCTTAGCAAATCAAGTCATACAACCACACTTCTAGGAACGTGCCTACGCAACCTCATAGCAAATTCTGAGATTATACTAACAAAGATCGCCTGTAGGTAGTAGTTATGTTAAAACATATGTGTACCTACAAAAATCATTTACATTACAAAAGACCAGTATAAGAAGTCAAGGTTTTTTAACAAAGAAATCGAACTTGCGTGAGATAAAAGTATAAAATCTCTTTTCTGTTTTTGAAAAGAAAGAAAATTCAATTTAATCGAATTTCAAAGTTATTTTGGTGGTGTAGCAATCGCGGTATATGGTTGCATTGCACGAGGTATTGGGTTTGAATTCCATCCAGGAAAATTATAGGCGGTCAATAAAATATTGTCATGATTCTGGTTTGTATTATTGTTCGTTAAACAGATTTTTGTAAAAAGTCTTTGCCAATACAAGCCGTGGTGTGGAACGGTTTTTAAAAAATCTTTTAAAAACACCTAATTAGAATTCAACCCAAACAGATTTAGAACGTATTACATATAGTGAGGCGGCTAACTAACCAAATCAAATACGAACAAACAAAATGGAATGAACAACAAAATGTTGTCTCATCGTAACGTGGTTGTCAGAGCAATCAGTAAAGTGTCAGAGTAACGTAAGGCTCGTACAATGTGCCGTATAATACAATGTGTTGGATAAGTGCGCCGTCACATCGACAGCTTTAATGTGCTTGTGCGTAACTGCACTACGGTATTGGATTGCCTCCCCTGAATTCGTTATACTAACCTCCCGATGGGGTTCCACTTGTGCAAATCTCGAAACATTTTGTAGACGTGAGGATTCTTACGTACTTATATTAGAATATTTTTTAGTGGGAATAGGCGGAGAGTGTGGGTCTATGGAGAATTTTTAACTAACTAGCTGAACCCGTAAGTAAATTCATATGATTAGTTAATATAATATACAATACTGTAACCATATAAACAAAATAAATAAAAACAAACAAGATGTGTAAGAAGTCTAACTAACAAAACTATAGCTTAGCAGAAGTTTATTCCATAAAGCTATAGTTTTTTTTGTTAATGCCTTGTACAATGCCTTGTATAGTCGAGAACTAAATGGCTTTATCACCTCTAGAGTTAATGTTAGTTGCATGTCATAAAACTATTAGGTTCAATATCGCACAACAAAACATCAGCTAAAGCATGACGCTACTTTGACATATCAGTTCTCTTGTATTAGCAAATAGTCGTTAGATAATTATAAAAACAAATAGTAAAGTCAACGTTATTGACTGTTACTAGAGAATGTTTTCGGTAAAACGTTTTATTCTAATGAATTTCTCTCATTTTTCCTTCTATGTCCATCCCTATCATTTCTTGCATGACGTCATTGGCGCATATTTCAATTTAAAGTTTTCGTAATTTTATAATATAAAACAAATTAGGGTAAACCACCTAATCGTTAGAAGTCCTACAATTATTGGCACTTAAGAGTAAAAAGTGAGTAAAAAGAAAGAAAACACTATAGATTATTCAAGTTCAGTATGGTTATTCAAGTTCAAATATTATTTATTTAATATTTTTATCATATTTTATTTATTTAATGTGTCAACATAGCAACAATAAATTTATCAGAATCCTTTTATTAGCATTAGTGCCAATAATATTTATTTAATACTATTCAATCACATAATAATGATTAAGTATAAGCAAAGATTAAAGTATTTTATTATTTTATGATATTTTATACTTTAGTCTGACACGAAGTCCACTCTTAAGGTGCCAACAATTGGGTGGCTTACCAGCAAGTATTTAAATTCTACATTTTCAGTTTTCTGAAATGACAAGCTTTAATGTCACAAGTAGACTTTATTTTTAAATTATTTAATGGTTTTTCACATACAAACTCTACAGTTTATTATAGTGACATTTGTATTGTGTTAGTAGATATTATTATTTATTGCGTTGAAGTGAAAGTTTAAAATAGATTGCACTTTTGATCTAAGCATAGTTTTGATTACGGTCAACCAATGACGTCAAGCTCACGCATAAACATTAAATAACGATCTAAATGAATTTGAATTATGATAGAATTTTTTGTCAAAACTGATAAAACCATTTCGTTTTCGAGTATACACATTGTTAATGCCATGTATCATCATAACAGCCCATTAATGTCCCACTGCAGGGATGGGCCTCCTTTCATGACGGAGGGATAGTTGGTCTACTAATACCACGCTGGCCAGACGGATTGGTATAGGGTTTTATTACAAGTTTTCCTTTTTTAATGCCTTATACACAGTAGGAATCTAGATTTGTGTCACAGGAACTTTTACAGACTTGCAATTAACGGACACAAAAAACATTCAGGTTCACGACAGTAATTTGTGGATCACAAAGATAACTTGCGTAGAGTTTGATGAGGCATATGCCTAGCAGTAGCAGGCATGTCTATTGCTTGATATGAATAAACGAAAAAATAGAACATTCGCATCCTAAAGAGTAACAGTTGAAGGCGTTGTAGCAAAACCAGCCTTCTACACTGCTACGAAGTTGTCTACGTAATTACGTAGCAAATTGTAGAGCTCTTTCCGTAGAATGAATTTCATATTGCGTTTACTCTTTTTGTATACTCAAACCTATACCTGACTTACGAGTGTTAGGAATATTGAATAATTCTTACTTTATCAGAAATAAAATAAAAAAACCTATTTTTTTTTAAATGTTTTTATCGTAAGTATTTAAGATATATGCTTGATCACCCAAATGATTCATAAAATCATCATAACACCCCATTAATGTCCCACTGCAAGGACGGACCTCCTCCCGTGACGGAGGGATACTTGGCCTACTAATACCACCCTGGACAGACGGATTGGTACAGGGTTTAATTTCAAGTTTTCCTTCTTTTTTTTCCTAACGATAATATTTACGAATAGTCCCTTAGTCGGTTTTTACGACACCCATGGGATGAAATGGGGTGGTGACACACTGTATTCTTACTCTGTCACCACACGGAGATATGAATAAACGAAAAAATAGAACATCCGCATCCTAAAGAGTGACTGTCACTCAGTGACAATTGAAGGCGTTGTAGCAAAACAAGCCTAATACACTGCTACGAAGTTGTCTAAGTAATTACGTAGCAAATTGTAGAGCTCATTCCGTAGAATAAAGTTAATATTGCATTTACTCTGTTTGTATACTCAAACCTATACCTGACTTACGAGTGTTAGGAATATTGAATAACTCTTGCTTTAACAGAAATAAAATAAAATAAACCTATTTGTTTTTGAAACGTTTTTATTGTAAGAATTTTGGAAATATGTTTGATCACCCAAATGATTCATAACATATTTTGCCATTTTTAAATTTCTTTACATAAACAATGTTTTGCGTTTAAACCACCACGCAATAGCAAATACACATAACAAACTTAACCCTACTAAACCAGTTCAAATAAAACTCTACATTAAAATTTATTCCAATTAAATTTTGTCATATTATTATAATAATGAAGAAGTGTCGATAATATTAATACACGTTTACGTAATCCGATCCCACTTATCGTCTGTTTGAAGTAATAAATCATTAACCCAAATAATTTTGAACCGATCGAATGAAAGTGGCTGCCGTTCTGTTTACACATGAAATTGAGTTTTTCGCTAAATAAAATTTGTCCGTGTATTAATTAACTTAGGTACTTGAACAAACATTGGCCTCGTCAACTAGCCTAGGGTTGTTGTTCCGGAAAATTGGCTTCATTTTTTAACCACCCTTTGTGAAGACCTCGCTAATAAATTTTGGAATAAGGCGAGTCAAGAACGTGAACAGAATACTTATTTTAAGTTTACGTTGTACGTAATTCGTAATGGTAGAACAAAACAACATTGTTCTTTTTTTATATTAATATTAGCGGTGTTTTATCTCTAAATAAAACCATTAAATTTGAGCTACTGCATGATTCTTCTTTTGTATAAAAGAAATCTATAATATCATAAATCTAAAAGATAAAATATCCACACCTGAACCTAGACCTGTTCTTAATATCTCCACCTTCCGCGATGATAATGATCATTCTTTAGCGACAAACTAATTTTTTGATTTAGGTCTAGCGACGGGACGACCATCGGGATGATCGCTGGAACAGGCGCGGCGGCGGAATTGGCTTCGGGAAGTTCGTTAGAATGAGATTCGGTACGAGCGTGAAGGATGTTGGCTGGGGGTCAGAACGGTCATCAGGACGAGCGACGGGAAGAGCGTTGTACGGTCAGCTGCAGAGATATCTAACCCCCTTTAAGAATATAACAGTGCGCTGACTGTACAACACGTTCTTTTCATAATTAAACACGACATTTAGAAATTACCTCACTTTACAAAAAAAACTCTAAACAAAAACAAAAGTTTCCTATTTAAACAAAAAAACATTATTTATAATTTTACATAGTTTAGTCGTACAATAAAAAGCAATGCTGATAGTCCCATTTACGAACATCCTTGGTCAGAATATTCCGAGCGCCCTCAATTGAACTTGTGACAAGTGAGACTGAATGTAGCCTTGCGCGACGCACCCTCCAACAAAAGTGATATTTTTGTAAGAGGGCAATCATTCAACCGTTTTATTCTCTGTTTGACTGTCTATTTTACGATCTCTCTTCAACGTTTCCGTCAATAATGATAAAATTTTCGAATCGTACATTTTACTAAGATGTAAAAGGAATAACAAAATTATATCTACATATACTTAAGTGTATAATTAATTTGTCCTTTTGATTTACGTCTTTGAGCATAAACAGTACACAGGCTTCGTTATAGGCGATGGTTAGTTTAAGAGAGTTTATTTATTCTTATGATAGTTAGAAAACCACGAATTCTGAATTCCACGAAAACAAACCATGGTAAGACAAAAAGCTCGTGGCTTAAGGTTTTCATAGAGGGAACTAGAATCGAAAAAAATAAAACATTTTACGCTCGATTTTAAGCACTAAAGTACTAATTTAAATATTGTTTATTTTCTTTTTTAATATTAATTAATTAACATTATGGTTAGCCTTATAGTCAGCTTCAAAATCTATCAATATGTTTTACTATGGTCCAAGGAACAAACAAAATAAAAAAAGAGGAATAATTCTTCAAGGATATAAATGTCAACTATAAAACGTGTTGCCTACATACCCTAAAACAATATTAAATTTATCTTAGCTTAGAAGACTGACTTTAGTTTCGCAGCCGCTTTATACGAATATAAGACTAATAGCTTTAGTACGTTACTGCTTATACAAAAAGAAAAAATCACATACAGACTTGCTACATGTAAAAATTTGCAACCTATGAGTATTCAAGAAAAAGTTTAAGCTGAATATTAACCTAACTGTCATGCTCTAAAGTATAGGCCACGTCATTAAAACATAGTACAAACTATTACATAATAAGCATTACACAAAACCAAATTAAAAAATAAATAAATATTAATCATCATCATCATAACAGCCCATTAATGTCCCACTGCAGGGACGGGCCTCCTCCCGTGACGGAGGGATACTTGGCCTACTGATACCACGCTGGCCAGACGGATTGGTATAGGGTTTAATTTCAAGTTTTCCTTCTTTTTATTTCGTAAAGATAATATCAATACTAATAGAAAATCGCTTTGTATTGAGAGAAGGTTAATAATAAAAAGATCTAGTGTTCCTGGATCACGATCCAGCAATTTTTCACCGCGACCAATAGGGAAAATTGAAATCTAGAGCTTGGTAGTTGTAAGTGAATAAAACCTCATTCCGTCACTATAAGAACTGAACTTATACATATTTTATACGTTTAACTGCTACAGTATTCTACTCCGCAATGTTAACATAGAGCTTAGAAAACTTTTAGAACAAATACCGTTCCGCAAAGCTAGCGCGGAGATTACTCTCCACTTCCTGACTGAGTCAGACGTATTTAGCCTACAATTGTTAAACCACCGAGATCGACAGCCGACAAGCCGCTGTTATCCGCCCATACTACACCCAAACTAAATAAACCTTAAATGTAATACACGAACAGAATTCTAAGAAAAGACAAAGTTATTTCAACTGTTAAAATATTTGAGAGCAGAATGTTTCACTGTGAAACGAGGTACAAATACCTAATAAAGTTTCTACTGTAGAATTTGAATTAACTAGGAGACCTATTGTTTGCGAATAAATTTAATTTGACAATTTCGTTTCAACATAGCTGTTAGACACGCTACTTTAACCAAAATGGAAAATGGAATAGAAAAACGTTAAGAAGAGAAAATAACTTTCTAAAAATTGGTTGGTTAGACAATTTCTGTAGAGGAACATTGAAAGTGCTATTTGTTTCGTTTTGAAAAGACAAAAACAATTGACGCGTCGTGTCTCCTAAATGAGATTTATTTTATTTAGAAAACTTGTTTTCTAGTGTAGTGAGTGGTAGATATATTGTGTTGCCAAGAACTTAACGTACCGTAAGTTAAAGAAAATCATTAAATAATAACTATTTAGACAGTTGGTATTTCAAGTTCTTTATCACAGGGAGACTAGTCTATATTAAGACTAAGTCCGTCTAAATATAAACTAGTGATTGCTTATAGCTTTGAAAACCATTTCAAAGTATAACCACACACAACTGATTCATGATGATGTCTCAAAATAAAGGCATAAAGGCCTATACCCGAAAATATGACAGCAACAAACACCTTTCTAGAACATTAAGTTTTATTCCGTAAGAAATAACGTGCCCTTTTATATTGTTACACAATAGGTATAATACCGTAGATGATGCCATAATGTAATGTGAAAATTGTTTGCTGTCTTTTTGACCCATTCCTTTTTATTTTATATAGATAACGTCACGCAGATTTAACGCAACATAAAGCTCTATATGACATGAAGGGCTAACGCGAAATAAACAAAGTATACTCCTTATATTGTTTGTAAAGTAAACTTTTCATGTACTATGTATAAGGGAAACTTCTCAGATATTATCTCTACGAAAACAAAAGAAAGCAAACTTAAAACATAAAACCTTATATCAATCCGTCTGGCCAGCGAAGTATAAATAGGTAGTAGTTTTCGTCTAGTACTGGATACGGATAGTGGAAAGGTTCTTCACTGAGGCAATAAAGGGTTGTTATAGTAATGATTTGTTGAACAATAAATTAACTGTTTAAAACCTTAACCTAAAAAACTTAATTAAAAATTACTGTACCTACATTTAATCTAAAAAACTATAAACGAAAACGTCTCTCAAATAAAGTATTCGCTTGATATTATGGCAGAAAGTTAGTATATAGGTAGACTCATTTTTATGATTAATTCGCTACCTAAAAATTACGAATTTCTAAATTTTTGGCCGCCTTTGAAGTAGCCTCTTTAATGAAGGTCTTAATTTTTAAGTTGATCTACAGCCGGCTAAAAATAATTTAATCATTCAGTTTTTCAAGTTAAAGACGTAGATAATTTAAAAGGTTTCTAAATTACACTACTTTTAAACTTTTATCTCATTCTAGTCTGAAAGCTATATAGTACAAACTTGTACAATTAACTAACATACTTAGTCTAGCTTTTGTCTTTCATCTAGATTGTAATCTTGCTAATTTGTTACACAATACACTTTGTAACAAATTGAATGCGTTGTGTATCAGAAGTTAAGATTGCGTGTGTGCAATCGCGTCAAGGTTTGGTTATAAATTTAATTTGAAGCATATTTATACTGTCTGTGTCTTGTTTTATGTCTAACAGTGGACCGCTTATAGATCAGAGAACGAGTTTATATTTACAAAAAAATAGGATTTAAATATGTTTATCCGCTGTCTAGTACCCATAGTAAAAGCATTGTTTAGTTTAAGATTAGATGGCGTTGTGAGAAATATTTAAAAAAAAATAGAGAGAAAGAATATTTTTTTTAATTATAGTAAAAATACTATAGAGGTTAAATAACGGTTGCGTACAGGAAGCAAAGTTTTTATGGTATTCTCGGCGGCGTCGTGGTAGTAGTACTAGTAGTAAAAGTTGTATAACTTTGTTACATAGTTCTTAAAGTTTAACCACTCTGTTATCAAACACCGTAGGATTAAAGCTTCCAAGAAAATATACATACGATACGTATACAACAATAGCACTACAACATGTTATTTTGGTTTCGTAGACGGCCGAAGGGGTTATTTTCACATGTAAACCATTTAAAAATTACGGACTATTTTTTTTTTCTTCTTTTTATTATGTTTAATTATACGAAACTCCGTGTGGTGACGGAGTAAGAATACAATATGTCACCACCCCATCTCATCCCATGGGTGTCGTAGGAACCGACTAAGGGACTATCCGTTGGTATTATCTTTACGAAATAAAAAGAAGGAAAACTTGAAATTAAACCCTATTCCAATCCGGCTGGCCAACGTGGTATTAGTAGGCGAAGTATCCCTCTATTACGGGGGGAGGGCCGTCCCTGCAGTAGTGGGACATTAATGGGCTGGTATGATGAATTATACGAAAGCTACCTTGTCGGTCTACCTACCTATCACGGTTAAAATAATACTGAGTAAAGACATTAATCAGTGCTTATAACAGGATAATAGCAAATGATGAGATTTCTTTGAGATGACAATATTACTACTTGTTTTCCTATATCTCCAATATGGTATCCTTTCAACTATTAAAGTCTACTAAATATTTTAATCCGTATGGTGATGGACTAAGAATACATGATGTCACCATCCCCTTTCGTCCCGTGGTTGTCGTAAAAGTCGACTAAGGGAATCCTTACTAACGCAGATGTTATCACTGTTAGAGAAGGAATACTCGAAATAAACCCTTTACCAACCCGTCTGGCCAGCCTGGTAAAGTAGGCCAAATAACCCTCAAAAATGATAACACACCAATATAAACGGCCCCCCAGTCCCCGGTCGCTCCGCTATTCCTGGTCAAGGTAGCGGCCATGGTAACGGCGGAGGAGGGGGTGCGAAGAATCTCCAGGGGAGGTCAGGCTCCCAACACAACCGACCTTTGGCCCTGGCAACATACAATGCGCGCACACTGCGGACCGACGAGAAGGTCGTAGCTAAAACGAATCTTCTCGTTCACATTACCGCGCAGTATCTAAAGACAAAGGTCTTCGACCAATGTGTGTTGCCAGTGATGATATATGGAGCTGAAACGTAGTCGCTGACTATGGGCGTTCTCAGATGGCTTACAGTCATTTAGAGGGCAATGGAGAGCGCTATGTTGGGAGTTTCTCTGCGAGATCGTATCAGAAACGAGGAGATCCGCAGGAGAACTAAAGTGACCGACATAGCGCTCAGGACTGCCCGGTTAAAGTGGCGGTGGGCAGGGCACATAGCGCGGAGAACTGATAGCCGTTGGGGCAGAAAAGTTCTGGAATGGCGACCGCGCACCGGAGGGCGCAGGGTGGGAAGACCCCTCACACGGTGGACCGACGACCTGGTTAGGACGGCGGGAAGCCGATGGATGAGGGAGGCACAAGACCGCGCAGAGTGGAAGCTTTTAGAGTAGGCCTTTGTCCAGCAGTGGACGTCCATAGGCTGATATGATGATGATGAAATATTTTAATTAATACTATGTACTTCCGCATAATAAACAAATAGCTTACGAATATCAGCTTACAACGACACCTTTCATCGTAACAAATTCTATTAAGACTCAAAATAAAAGGTCACATAATTACTTGTATCAAGTACCTACAAATAAACATCCGTGAGGGTCATTTTATCCCAAAATTGATATCGAGGGCCCACGGGTCATAATGTTTGAAACGTAAATTAAACAAAGATAATATCCACATACCATAGATATTTTAAAAGTTGGAGCTATTCAGTATACGTTAATAAAAAATCGCAATATAATCTTTTGATTTCCGCCAGCATGATTTGTATTCGCCAGGCGGATTCAAAAGGGAATATCAAGCAAATGAGGCCGAATATGCTGTTGATGCTTTAAATAGCTTTCGTTTCTGAGTTGCTCCATTTCCTCAATCAATTCTGAAGTTAAAGAACCACGTTAAAAATCTATGTTTACGTAAACAAATTATTTCATTTTGAACCTTATGTATATTGATTAGTGATTGAATTTGAACTTCGGCAGCCAATTTTCTAACAAAACAATATTGCTTTATTATGTTTTTGTCATTTGACAGATGAATGTTTGTCAATAATCACAGGCGGGTATGAAAGCGAACTACAATGGCTTCCGTGATTCTGTTTCAAATATTGTTCATGTTGTTTTTGTAGGCTTTATGTAAAGCTATATGATTATCCATTAGTATAATAATAATATGTTATTTACGCTATTTAGGTTTACGTGAATAATAAATCATATAATTACTGACATAGTAAATAATTCAGCATAGGTTATAAATTTAGTTTATTATTTATATAATAACGTTCGTTATGCATTGTTCACAGTTGGCACAAACTACAGTTCTTTACTTAACGTACTAAAAATTTTCATTTACGGTAAATAATTGATGATCTCTTTCCCATAAGGGATGAAGACATGGTGTTGCGAAAACGATAACATGCATTTGTAATGATATATCAATGGTAACATCCCCAGTCAAGCCAAATCCTATGCTGACCCTTCTGATCAACCTAGTATTTGTAGGTCACGATTGCTTCCATCATTGGAATAGGCTGGTTCCTATGGTGGAACATTACAGAGTTGATAAGAAATTTAATAACTTGACAATAATTCTTAACACTTAGATTAAAGTCTTGGTTTACACATAATGTAGTACATAATATTAAGTTACACCGTGTTCTAGGGAATATGAATAGGTACATCAAAGAGAAATTAATTATAGTGCTTTTGACAGATTGTAATAGTTGAGAAACAAGAAGTTACACGTATACAATGGTTGTGTTCTGCTTTGTATTAAGTGAAGTATATTTATGAAATTAACTTGCGAGGGTCCCTTAATGTATTTGGGTAGGTATTTATAGTTGAAATCGGTTAGTGCGGAAATTTAATCAGTAAGTTTGTCGAAGCATTATCGTGCCCTGTCGGTCGATGGTCACTAGGACGTAAAGTAGCATGCACACTGTCAGGAAATATTAATGAAATGTTACTTGTTTTAAAAGATCAGTGACCTGGGAAAACTGTATATTTTCGATTCCACATAGTTAATTTATAAGGAAATGAGGTCGAGTTCGACTGTTGATACAGCATAACTACCCATTTTAAAGTATCTTTTTCGCTTTCAGTATTAAATTATCGTTTAATGAACCATAATATGGAGGGAGAGATTCCATTTTCGTATTGGGAGAGGCCTATGTCCAGCAGAGGACTGCAATAGGCTAGTTGATGGATTGATTGAACCATAATATAATCCTTACGGCTTAGGGTTTGAACATAGTAACCGTGTAATAAACAAACTTACACAAAATGGAGTTCAATGTAAAAGTGAATTGTGTTTCTAAGAAATGATCACCTGCGGAGGTTTTGAATATCCGAACTCCTGCATTGTATTACACATACTAACATTATGATGGTGAAAAATCCGTTTTTGACTTTTCTGATAAAATACATAGTTGTAAATTTTTGTATTGGTCATAATCAACGTTAAGTTAAAGTAGTAAGCACTCTTTTAGAGCCTTAATTTGTACTTTGTATATTTTTTTATTAATAATATAATAAATAACCCTCCGTGTGGTGACGAAGAAAGAATGCAATACCTTACCACCCCATTTCATCCCATGGGTGCCGTAAAAACGTACTAAGGGACTATCCGTGAATATTATCTTCACGAAATAAAAAGAAGGAAAACTTGAAATTAAACTCTATACCAATCCGTCTGGCCAGCGTGGTGTTAGTAGGCCAAGTATCCCTCCGTCATGGGAGTAGGGTCCCTGCAGTGCAGTTAGTGGGACATTATTGGGCTGTTATGATAATAAATAACTGATAATGTCTAGAAAGCATATGTCCAGCAACACGTCTTTTTGCTGAGATGACGAACAAAATAATATGACAAAGCCAAAATCCACATCTTTTTTTAGATAAACCACTGGCACATAAATATAAAGCAATGGCAGTCCTTAATATCATTCTATAAACCTTTTTGGGAGTGTGAGTTTTATATCGTCGATTACCTAAGTTACTACTTAAGTTATACGGCCGTAACTTAGGCAGTCCAGTTTTCTTTGATTGATTCAGAACTGTTTACTCAAACAGTTCTGAATCAACTATCGTATTATTTTATGTATATTAAGACTTCCGCGCGATTTCGCTTACACAGCAAAGAATATTAAATAAAGTGCACATTAGGCACTTTGAAAAGAAATAAAAGGCCTTTTCACTTTTTTTTATTCACAATATAACAAGGATTTACTCTGTGTGGTGACGGAGTAAAAATACTATATGTCATCACCCCATCTCATCCTATGGGTGTCGTAAAAACCTGCTAAGGGAATATCCGTGAATATTATCTTTACGAAATAAAAAGAAGGAAAATTTGAAATTAAACCCTATACCTACCAATCCGTCTGGCCAGCGTAGTATTAGTAGACCAAGTATCCCTTCGTCATGAGAGTGGGCCCGTTCCTGCAGTGGGACATTGATGGGCTGTTATGAAAGATTTCCTTTACTTTAATGCCAAGTAACAAAGTAGTCATGGTATTTTGTGGCCCTTTCGTGCTTCAAGCAACCATCTAAAATCATTTTCTTTACATTTACAATATTAATATAATTAATGGCTCGACAATACTAAAACTATTCCAATGTTAGATTGAATTTTGGTTAGTGTAAACACTTCTTTATAGGTTCATGTAATTAATTACAGGCAGTTTCAGTCGACTCATGCGCAATAGGCTAGCTGTCCGAACCTTTAGCCATTCTCTATTATTGACAATTAATAGATTAATTTACCACCCATTCTTATTTACATTGCGATGGTTTCGTACTGATTAATTTAAACAAGTGAATGGTTTTCATTTGGAACTGATAAGTAAATTGTAGATTGAAAATATACTAATTGTCTGTGTTGTGATGATTTTTACGAAGACGAAACTTCGTGAACGTAATATAATATAATATAATATTCCTCACTAATTCACACAACGCCATCTAGTCCTAAACTAAGCAAAGCTTGTACTATGGGTACTAGACAACGGATCAACATACTTAAATACTTTTTTTTATAAAAACATACATATTATTCATAGAAAACACCCAAACCAATGCACACAATCATGTTCATGCACACAAAGATTTGCATTGAGCGGGAATCGAACCCGAGACCTCTGCGTATATAACCTAAACCAGAGACGACTTTTGGTCCATGGTACTTGTATAATTGAATTTAATTCCAAAGAAGGCAAAAAAAACATCAGAGCTACCAGTTTCTCCGATGACTATAGTAAAGGTCTGAAAAGAATTAAGCCAAGGAACTAAGGCCACATTCTAAATATAATATTTTGAATTTGGTTTAAAATTATTGTCGTAATATAACTTTGCTGAATTCTGTACCTATAGCTTTAGAAAACAAACATAACTTTATTTTCTATAACTTTATTTTCTTTTTACAAATATTCAAACATAAAAGTAAGAATTCAAAGGTGTTTGAAATGCAATCGCTTACTTAAACATAATAGGGTATTCCTTAATTTTCTTTGATTAAGAACCTGTCAGATAAATAATAACTGATTAGTTTAATCTGTTGAATAGGGTGAAGTGGCCGGGAGCGTGTGCGGATCCCTACTTCACCATTAAGGCGTGATCAATTATCCAAGTGCGTTTCTCGCCCTACCATTCACGCACCATGATTGCAAAGTATTTTAATAAAATTTGCTTACAAGCTAAAACCATTTCGTCATCGTCAGCCGGTACCAATGAGTTATGACTTGATAATTTTATCATTAATCACAAAATTATGTATATTAAAATTTTTTACTTTTAATTTGTAGTACAGAATCATGTTAGCGTAAAAAATTATGTATGCTTTTAATTATTTATATAATTAATAAAGTATATTTAGTATAATAAAGTTTATTTATTTAGTATATATTATTAATAAAGTATATAATTAATAACTATTATGCCCTGAATGCTGATCTCCGAAACAAATTCCACCGTCTTCTAGTCCTCGAAACCATGTTATGTAGACCCCTCAAATAATAAATATTCTACGTGACAATTGAAACCAATCCTTTGTATGTGATTACCTCTTTAACAATACGTTGCATTACTATAACCTTTTTCTACACGTGAGGAATTCCGAATTGACATTATGACGCCGATGAGCTGCCAGTATCATAAGGATGTCAAACTCGGGGTACTCATATGTCGCAGTGTTCAAGAAAGCCCACAGAAACATAATCCTAGACACCTGCGAAAGGCATCGATCGCAAATATATCTTGCATTGCTAGCTAAAATTTTACATAAAATGTCGTCATTAATAATTTTACAAATTACAAGCGCCATGATGTTCCGTGTAAACTTCCATATTTTCATGGTTATGAAAGACTATTAAGGATGAAAGAAAGTAGTCGATCTTTATTGTTATTTTATAGCACGTTGACAGTAGAAGTTTTTATGTCAGTTTTTAGTAGAACGCCATAAAATCTTATGTAACTCTAATACGCTAACAGAAAGTTGAACAAAATTATTACAGTTACGAGCTCTTCAATAACCTATTCTATGCTTAATTCCTAAAGAATGAGCTATTGCCTATAAAAAGTATAACGTTTTCCTTCTACTTTTATATTTATGGCTTTTATTCCTGATATTAAAGTTTAAAGAAGGTATAATAAATTGATAGGCAGAATATTTTCACCATTATCAAATCCCCAATCTGTTTTGTTAGCCCTAATTCCTAGAATAAAGAGTTCAGTTTCCGAAATATTGTAATAGTTAAAAACTCAATGAATAATGTAATATTCCGTCATCAGTTTCATCATTTTAACTATAGTAGGCTTACTTAATATTAGAATTAATTCATTGATTTAATAAAACAAATTTATAAAATATACCGTTTGCGATAATGAAATACATTTACCAACACACAATGTACGATCTCATCCATCATTTAAATAAAACATCTATTGTAACAGTATATTTCAATAGGCATTCATATTTTTCTTACAAAATTATACTTCCCGTTTTATTTTTATTTTCCTTTTATAATGCAAAGTAATATCAATAACGGTTGCATTTAGGAACAAACGTAACGAAATTGAGTTTTTGGTTTTCTCTATTTAATTAGCGGCTTGTGACCATTTATCATATGATCAAGCCAGATAAGAGTTTTAAAACCAACTTGCGAGCGGGAGTTGTTCTTATAACAAGTAATTTTTACTTGTTATAAGAACAACTCCTGCTCGCAAGGACTTTTCGAAGACATAAATTAACGGGCAAAAAGAAAATTCAGTTCAACTTACTTAACGCAATAGTTTGTGCATCATACAAATGATTACCTTGCATGGCATTTGAACCGGCAACCTCATGCATGGCAGAAACATGAGCGCCTTGCCACGGAGGCAGTTATAATACCCAAATTACTATTAGGATAAATTAACAAACCCTGGATTATCAATATCCAAATCAATTACTTGTGTCAAAAATCAAGATTGATCAAAATTAGACCTAGTAAAACATAGTAGTCAAGTTTTCAAATCAATATACATTTTGTACAACCAAAGGATAACAGGAACAGTTAATTAGGTAACGTTGAGCAACTGACACCTGACCTGTGCAGTCAGTGTAGATACGCGTGAACTTGTTAAGTGTAGTTGACGTACGGTGTCACGTGACGTCCAGGATCAACATTTGTGTATTTATGTAAGCCGGGAACATAACATGACAGTTTACGCACGTTGTTAAAGTAATAAATAATAGTGTTTTTTTGCGATAAAGCCGTAAACAGTACACCTAATATTAGATTAAGCCCAAATAGCGACTTAAACTTAGATCATGCTTTGTACCCTCATTATCATTAGAATTAATTAAGCAGAATTTGGAATGCACCAACATCGAAATCAAAAATGTGTCAAAAACCTTTTGACCAAAATGAAACCATGTTGTTGTAGGTCTCATTTTGGTCAAATGGTTTTTGACATCAAGCAGCAGTAGTCGAGTTTTCAAATTAATATACATTTTGTACTTCCAAAGGATAACAAGGATAGTTAATTAGGTAACGTTGAGCAACTGACACCTGACCTGTGCAGTCAGTGTAGATACGCGTGAACTTGTTAAGTGTAGTTGACGTGCGGTGTCAGCTGACGTCCAGGATCAACGATATACATACATTTGTGTGTTTATGTAAACCGGGAACATAACACGACACTTTACGCACATTGTTAAAGTAATAAATAATTGTAATTTTTTGCGCTGCATTTATTACTTTAATATATATATTTTTGCGATAAAGCCTTAAATAATACACCTTATATTAGATTAAGCCCACATGGCGACTTAAATTTAGATCATGTTTTGTTTTCCCTCATTGACATTAGAATGAATTAAACAGAATTTGGAATGAACCAAGATATAAATCAATTACTTGTATCAAAAACCATTTGACCAAACAGCAACAGTCGAGTTTTCAAATTAATATACATTTTGTACGACCAAAGGATAACAGGAACAGTTAATTAGGTAACGTTGAGCAACTGACACCTGACCTGTGCAGTCAGTGTAGATACACGTAAACTTGTTATGTAGTTGACGTGCGGTGTCAGCTGACGTCCAGGATCAACGATATACATACATTTGTGTGTTGATGTGTGTTGAAGCCGGGAACATAACACGACAGTTTACGCACGTTGTTAAAGTAATAAATAATTGTGTTTTTTGCGATAAAGCCGTAAATAATACACCTAATATTAGATTAAGCCCAAATAGCGACTTAAACTTAGATCATGTTTTGTTTACCCTCATAAACATTAGAATGAATAATGTAGAATTTGGAATGAACCAAGATACAAATCAATTACTTGTATCAAAAACCATTTGACCAAAATGAAACCTTGTTGTAGGTCTCATTTTGTTGTTAAAATAATAAATAATTGTAAATTTTTGCGCTGCATTGATTACTAGAACACATGATATTACACATCTGTAATACTGAATTAAACTTCAAAAAAATTATTGGCAAATGACAAGAAGAAAAAGAAACAGAATAAAGGGAACTTCAAAAGGAAAGTTTATGTTCCCAATTGGCTTCCTTTTTTACGTAATGATGATTTAATTCTTTCGACTTCTTCTCGACTTTGTCCAGCCATAGATGTAATAACAGAGTAAAATCATAACGTTAGCATCTTAGTTTAAAAGTCGACTAAAAAGTAAACGCTGATATTAACTCATCGAAAAAAGAGAAACACTTTATTAAGTACCTTTATTCAACATATTGCTAGTACAAGTTTTTCCTTATTTAAAAGACAGTTGCATTAAGACTTTAAATTACTGTTGTGACTTCCTTCAGTTTCGCTACGTAGTTGCCATAACCTACCAAGGATTTAATAAACTACAGCGGTAAACTATAATATGATGCATTTACGATTCATAAACACACACGTTTGTGTGTGTGTGTGTGTTACATACAAGTGTTTACTTGTATACTCTTAATACGTATACAGCGAGCTTTATCACAAATGGCTGAACACTGTCTTCTAAGATAAAGGTTTTACCTACTTTAAGAAGCAGCTTTTTAACTAATGCATAAATACGGTTTCTATACAGCTATGTTTACATTACAATTGTATTATCTACGAGTGTGTAACAAAAAATCTTAGAGCAATAAACTTTATTTTTATTATAGGTTATCTAACCATTCAGTAACAAGCTTATCAAAATCCAAAAAATTTTAGAGTTTTTAGTTCTAAAATATAAAACTAAAACAAGCTTCAATGTTTTACTGCAAATGGCGTATTTCCAATATACCAATTTTGAACATAAATTGCATGCGTATAGTGTTAAAATATTAACAACCTTTTTTGCCAAACTGCCAAGTTTCAATATTGGGTGTCGTGAATCACGCCATTCAATGTAAAAAAAATATATACGGTATCTGCCTACCGTCGAGTATGATATCGATCGTAGATAAACGTTTTAATTTCCGTAAACTAACTTTTTTTTTCAATTAAATTGTATTATTTTGTATTCATTTTAAAAATAGGTTTAAAGAGAAATTGTCGTAGATTGCATCTGCTACACGTTTTATGCTTTCATTATTATGCACATCCGTGTGGTGACAGAGTAAGAATACAATATGTCACCACCCCATCTCACCCCATGGGTGTCGTAAAAACCGACTATGGGACTATCCGTGAATGTTATCAGTACGAAATAAAAAGTAGGAAAACTTGAAATTAAACCCTATACCAATCCGTCTGGCTAGTGTGGTAATAGTAGGTCAAGTCCGAGAGGCCCGTCCCTGCAGTGGGACTACTTTCCGGGGTTGAAAGTACTCAAAATTATATTTATTTTAATTTTTCTTTTGCCATCTTAGATTTAACGAAAAGCTTGCCAAAATATAACACACATACGTATATGTGCCTACTCACGGCTTGTTTTCATGAGGGTAAGCAAAGTCAACTTGACGCCATGTAGTAGGTACAGTCACGAGCATATGTACACATTTTACCCTTTTGTAAAACAGTTATCTAAAGTTTTGCTAATCCAAAATTGAATATTCGGAAATTTTTCGAAACTGTACGGAACTTCTTTTAAATTACGAAATAATTTTGGTATTCTAATGTCTAGATAAACGTGCAGATAGTTTAGAAACTTTTACTATGTGTACATATTATTGCTCATGACTGTACTAACTTTCATGTACATACCTAACTTACTTATAAAAATATGTTTATATGTTTCTTATTTTGTAAACTAACATCAAAAGAAATGACCAATTATCACATAATTGTATTTTATAAAGCTTTTTATTATAATAAAATGTCCACATCAATTAATTAATGAGCTCCGGGAAATGTCGATTACACATTTGGGACTGTGCCATTAAGTTTGGTTTATACGCCTTCCCATTGTTAATTAACATATTTTAATATCTTTTTAAATAGGTAATACTTTTAAACAGCTGTGTTTTTAATTGACTATTTACTACTAGGGCTAGTTATAGTCCCTTAGTAGGTACATTGAGTCTCGTGTAGTAAATAAGTTATTAACACATTTGGATATATCCAGATTTTCATAAACATGAGATTATTCCATTTGACACCTAATGCAATCGTAATGGACACTAAATAGTATCTCTAATTTACCTGAACAACCTGATCAGCTGATTTTATTTTTATAGTTTATTTTATTGCTGTATTAAATATTCCGCACACATTCACAGAACGCCATCTAGTCTCTAGGAGGATACTAGATAACGCATAAACATACTTAAATATATTTTTTTGTAAATAC
This sequence comes from Schrankia costaestrigalis, assembly GCA_905475405.1. Classification (NCBI taxonomy): domain Eukaryota; kingdom Metazoa; phylum Arthropoda; class Insecta; order Lepidoptera; family Erebidae; genus Schrankia; species Schrankia costaestrigalis. Next base: position 7,952,070 of record FR997830.1, read on the forward strand.
ATACATTATACATAGAAACATCCAGACCAAAGCAAACAATCATGTTCATGCACACAAAGATTTGCATTGAGCGGGAATCGAACCCGAGACCTATGCGTAGCAATCATGTTATATAACCACTACGCCATAGAGGTCGTCAATTAAAGGTTTGTGGGTTATTAGATTTTGTTCTTAAAATTTTACAAAACGACTGACCTACACGGATTTCTCTACGGAACATCTGTACATCCTACATGCATGTGTAAACATAATAAAATAATAGTTCGTTACTTCAATCTGGCCTGTTATCCGAAACTGGACTGAAAAAAAAACCTTTGAAAATACTAATGAAAAGTAATTCCAATCCAAAATTAGAAGTAATAGAGAAACACACCATTTATTCAAAGTTCTGACCGCGTCTATCATCCAACATCTCAAGTTATTATATAAACTGTCATCCCTAATTCTAATCCTAAAAACTAACGTTGAAACGTTTCACGTTAAAAAATAAAACAGCATCGCCTCACTTGAGTCTGAGATTCAAAATAAAATCTCGCGTTCTCAAAAGGCTTCGCTTTAAAAAGATAATAAATATACTTAGAAAGAATATTTAAGAAGAGAAACGTTTGAAATGCAAACATTTTACGTTGTCTTTGTGAATAGGTGAGTACAATATTTGCTAGTGTACGCCCTTTCCCGTGCATTTTATGTCAGATCCAGGCTCCGGTTGGCCGTCACTTTGCATATGAGGGGCGCCGGCGAATGTGGATAAAACCCCGGATAACTTTATCTCACAATCCCTTCTTGCGTCGCTGATTTTTAAATTCAAGTACAGACTTCGTGTATTATGTAAATTGATTCGTGAATGTTCATTGTACTTTTGACTTAAAGCATCCAGGGAGTTTTTTGACGCAGGTAATTTAAAACGTAATTTATTCTTTGGCGGTGTCCATGAATTCATTATTTTCGAGCTTAAAATGAAAATATTTAAAATAAAACGATATTTTCTGAAATAATTTATTGATTGCTAGTCGTTATAAATCAAACAAGAATTTAAATTTGAAAAGATGTGATCACTTGAATACACGTGGCTTTTAAATAAGGAGTTTAAGAACAGTTTCGGTTTAAATAAAATAGTAATTAGACAAAGATTTCTAAAAGAATATTGTTTTAATTTTAATAGCTGAAGTTGGAAACAAGTGCTCGGAAATGTTAATTGACTTGCCTCCTATTACAAGGGGCTTAAAGTTACTACCGAAACGTGTAATGGCTCCTCGGACGCTACGTCTTAGAGCAAGTTTTGTGATTTTTAGAAATAGGTAACTTTACTTTTATTTTATTTTTATTATATACCTGGTAAACAAACATCTGTTTTAGTAGAGAGAAGATTTTAAAAGGATTTCACATTTCAGAATGAGATAGATAGGTAGACTGACAGGAAAAGAATGCCTCAGGCATTAAATAAACCTTTCTACGTTTTTGTAATTAATTTATATTATATTATAAATACAACACCATTATTTTTATATTATAAGCATTGTAGTGGCTTTTCTTAATAATAAATGATGGAACAAGAAAGGATGATACTAATTATACTATTATTTATTAAACATGTTTTATAACTTGAGGAGGTCTACTCTCCAAAGAGGTTTTGAGTAGTTGCAATGTCAAGACACTCAACCAGTGCAGGAAGCCGTCTTAGTAATGGGACTTTTATTACCTAATTTAATGACAGACTTGTAACTATGACATCACTATGTCGAATCTTATAACACTTGAATCTAAGCACTCTCAGAGGATAAAGAGGAAATATTTTAAGCGTTGGTTGAAGCAAGTGCCCACTTTACTATCTGACTTAACGCGTGTGCTCGCGGAGCTTTCTAAGTGCCCGCAATAAATTGTTCACTGTGAGGAGTACTACTTCAGGTGCTTTTTCATTAGTCAAGTTTGCACTGACGGCCAACCGTTCTATGTTCTTGTATTTTACTCTAACAATTGCGTAGTATTAGGTATTGTTTTAGTATCTCTTTTTGTAAACAAAGTAATTTACTTTTTAGTTGTCTTTGTTTACAGCTTTTAAATTGTTTTCTTATCTATATCTTAGAGGTAAACAACGAATGACTATACATTCGTATTCATAGGTTAAGTAATATTGTTTAATTTAATATCGACGTTGTTTTACTAACGGACGCGTTTTGAGTTTTTTCTACCTACTCAATTTAGTAATTAACATGCCATACTCTGTTGGATTGACGGATTGTCCGTGTGATGATGGAGTACGAATACAGTGTGTCACCGCCCTATCTCATCCCATGGGTGTCGTAAAAACCGACTAAGGGACTATCCGTTAATATTATCTTTACGTAATAAAAAGAAGGAAAACTTGAAATGAAACCCTATACCAATCCGTTATGCCAGCGTGGTATTAGTAGGCCAAGTATCCCTCCGTCACTGGAGGAGTCCCGTCCCTGCAGTGGAACATTAATGGCCTGTTATGATGACTCTGTTGGATTTAAATGTTTCTTTCAATTTAGTAATGACTTACTATTATCATCACGCAGAGATATGTGATTAACGTTGCTGGTTAGAAGTCTCAACTCTTCCTTCTGATAGATTTACCTCGCTAGACACTTCTAAAAAACAGCCTCAGCCATCACCAAATTAAAAATACAATGATTAATTAGTAATAAATTAGTTTGCGAATTAATGGGTATGTGCACGTTTGTCATATTATGTATGTGTATTTTATACTAATATTAACATGATGAGTAAGTGCTTGTGGTCCTTTCTGCTTAATGAATATAAATTTATAAAATATGAACATTTACGATGATTTTTTCAAGGCTACGCATTGATTTCACAAAGTTCTTAAAGAAAAACAAATTAATTGTAACAAACCTTTACATTTCAAAGTTGTTTATCTCTGTTTTCGGTTTTTGGCTAACCATAGTACAACCCTTCTTATAATCTATTTAGGTCAATACATTGTTAAACGACTTTAGGAATAGATTAGCGTTAAATAATGTGTTTACCCTTGCCAATGTTCGTTGTTCGACATTGGAATGAATGAATAGTACTTTCTCTTTCTTAAATAAATGTTGTTGGAAAATATTGTTAGTTAAGTTAATAAAATTAAATATTCTATAAAAATATACTACTACTTATAACACATGTATTCTTAACAAACTATTTAAATGATTTCAAAGTATAGCGTTTTTCCAACATATTATTGTAAAAAATAATCGATTCTTCTTTTCGAAGTAAATTTTCTTTTCCAACGATTCTGTTACATTTCATCAAATGTGGTCACGAAAGGATTGATGTGTTGGCTCTACATCCCCTTTCGATTTCGCGAACTGTTAAAACTACACTTTTTAGAATTTAAGTTAAACTGTTGGCATTTCAACTCACAAGGTTTTGTACGTGACTGATTCATTCTATTGCCATACGTTCCCTTGATTTTAATTATTGAGAAGCATTGACAGTCTGTATATAGGACATGTGCAAAGATTAACAATCATCGTTTTTATCGCAATCTGGAGTTCTTTTTCTTGGAACGATGCACATTTATGTGTCTTAATTCTGTGCATCTATTCTAATTGTATTTGTCAAAAAAAAATATGGGCTTCTTTAAAACTATAACGAAAACAAAGCAAAATATAGAAGGTAACATTTTTAAGTACGTAACACTATTTCAAAGCGACTCCTTTAGAACTATTCAAATGCTTACACGTTTACAATGGCAATAGAACACAAATAGAATATAAACAAACGAAGACTACATCTTAACAGCAACTCTAACACAATACACGTCGTATTTTCTTTCGCTTCTCGATACAGCACGGAAACAATATATGTGTCTGTAATTACAGCTTGCAAAGTAACGTTGTCTACATTGCTAGTGAGTTGTGCTTTCCGCCAACGAATGTGGTTAAGCAAAATTATGCGCTGAACGTGGTACGCTTCGTGTCGTCTAGACAGAACTAATTTCAGATATCCGTTTTTGCTGCTTTGTGTAAACAATAACTCTCCATTCAAACAGATTGTTCCGTGCTTGCTTTGATAAATAATTCGTATTTCTGTTTAAGTAAATTAGCTTTTGTCTTTCTTGGATGGTATGTCTATGTAAAATTATTTTTTTGGCGTAAACTGTAGGTACCAGTTAAAGACGTAAACTAAAAAATGAGTGTCACTTTTACTATAATAGCTTATTAGCAATTATCATACACTGGTGTACTGTAGTACAAGTAAGTTTCTTCTATCATTGCCCAATTGTAGACAGAACCTTCTTCTTAAAATTCTATATATTATATAATAAACAAACATATATCTTTAGGTTCCAAAATAAACGTACCTATTTAAAATAACAGCAATAGTTAAAACTGTAGTTGAACAATTAACGCCTATCTCTTGGTGGCAATTAATTATTTTACTGGTAGGCTAATACATAAATTATGTTTTTGTGACATTTCTACAAGTAAATAGATTTCATCGGCACTATTTCTAGCTTATTTACAGATGACACAATAGGCTTAAAATACCTGACCTTTGAAACGCCTCTGCATGCTCTTTGTAGGTTAAGCCACACTTGTACATTCGGTTTAGCCCAAACACACTAAGAACGATAAATAGTACCGTTTGTTAACTTACATTGATACGTATAATTTAAATGTATTTCTTAACAAATAAGATTCAATTCAGTTCTAAATTTCTATGTGTGATAATAACAGAGAAATACAAAATCTTGCCATCGTGCACATTTTCTCGTTCATAAGGTACCATAAACGTCATCTGAGGGCGAAGGGGTAAGACAAATAATGACAAGAGAAAGCAAATAATGCAGAACGACAATGAAATAAATATGCAAACGATTTTTTTAATTCAGCTAAATAAACATATTAAACACCATCGTCCCAAAATGTACAATATACAATTATAACGTACCTTTAGATGACCTATGCATATGCATACTGTATCTTAAAAGAAACCATTTTTAACGTATGTTTCTCTTGTTTTACATTTATTCTTGTATGAATTTTCTGCAACTACGTCATATACGTGGATAACGTTGTTATAAATCAGGAATAAACAGAGCATTACACAAACAGCTACAATTTCCTTAACATAAATACATCTGAGTAAAAGATAAGCTACATTCATCATTACCTAAGTCCCTGTTTCAGTTGCTGCGGTTGTTTTATTGCAATCTATCGCTATCGGTACGGGAGGCAGCTGCTACTGTTACATTTCGTAAGGCACGATATCCACCTTTCGCGGTATATGGACGTTCTCCGGACGAACGGTTTATTTCCCCGCTTCGCTGCAATATCGTAGATAATCCCCGTTTCTGCAACTTGTGTCGATATCTTCCTTTTTCCTGATACGCCGCAACATGGAATACATGCGAGAAACAAACAGAATTAGACGCCAGAGCCATTGAAACTTTACGTAAAACTTTCGCCATACACGCCTGTATAAATTACTGAAGAGACCGTAACAACAACCATATTTTGAAAACTGTACTATCCTTTAATAAAATCTTTTTATGTTGTATAAAAAATCCTTAAACCATTTGAGATAAAAATGGAAGCGAGTAACACGTAAGCTCATAAATATTTGGGCGCAGTGTCCAAGTTGTTGTTTAAAGTTAGTGGAAGACCGGCAACATAATTATTAAGTTGGAACTACATTTCTTACGTAAGGGACAAGGCAGGGACGAAATCTTCAAAGTAATAAAGATATCTTAGCTCGAGATAACATCGTAACGACTTAAAAACTATGTACAATAAACACTTAGTCTTGATTTAAATAAATAGTCTCTTAAGTTGAAATGGAATTACCGTGAGTTATGCGAATACCAAGGCATTTACTTTAAAATCTATTTTACGCTGTTAAAAGTACACTTTACTTAATTTGATTTATTTCACTAATGCATCTTGGAATTTCAAAACTTTCTACTTATTGTAGCTTACGATTTTGGGTGTTTATGGTTTGTGTAGTTTTTATGAGAACTGTATTTAATTATGTTTTATCTTTGGACAATAGCTTTCATTCTTCTTAACTAAGTATTCAACTAAAATTTTAAAAGTCTTTCTACTTTAATGACTACGAAACTACACTGTATCTTTAAATAATTTAGTTAAATTTTTTAAAACATTGTTCTTTAGTCTGTTGCACCACATAAATATTTGATTTAAAATACACACTGACCCAGAACAATAAATATACGTGGGGACACTACCTAGTCCTAAACTACACGACGTTGTTTTGTTTCTTATTCCTCCTTCGGTACTGTGAAAAAGTTTAAGATGTTTTTTGAGAAGTACATTTTTACCAATCACAATGGGAAAATACAGACTGATACAATTTCGTACTTCTTTGGTATTTCGTGCTGACCTACACACCTCAACAAAGTCTAGGGATATTTGCTATTTACTCAATTAACTTCAAAATTATTGAAGTTAGCATACAACATGTTTATATTTTTATAAAGGCAATTTATCAGGCTACAATCCAGAATTAAATAAAAGTATTATTTTTGCATAAATGTTTTTTTATTAAAATAAATAAAAAACTAGGAAAATTAGTAAAACTAACACTGAATATGTTTCTTAAGCAAAAGTGAAAATAAGCAAAAATTAATCTGTTTTTAACTGTTATGTGAGTAATCAGTAGTCAGTACATTTAAAAAACTGTAAATAACGATCCTGCAATGGTATTTCATGCTTTTATTATGATATCCAGGTCTTGGTTTAGTATATTGTTCCAGGTCCGACTAGAATGCAAAACAAGTAGCCCTTCCATCACAATTTTATGCAGGAAAAATCATCAAAACCCTTCTTTTGAATATGTCCTGCGCGTATTTTATGGTTTTGAGGTTAGGCGATTGAGTGGTTCAGCATAAAATCGATACGTCGTGCTCCTGCAACCAGCTCGTCATCACTCTCGCTTTATGCGAACGGGTGTTATCGTCCATTAACTTGAACATTTGGCCCAATTGTAGTCTACGGGGGTAGATTATTAGTATTAGCACCTCGTTAAATTATTTTTCAGCCGTTATGGTGTTTCTAATTAAAACGCGCTCTGTTCTTCGACCGACACGAATTCCCGTCCAAACCATAATTGTTCCATCGTGGTATGAATAGATTTCCTGAGGATGTTGTAGACGGCTATCACAACCAGGAACTCGCCAAGCACGTTCTCTACGTGAATCCGAGTGGAAACCGAACCGGGACTCATGCGTAAACACCACTACAGATAACAGGTTATCTTTACAGAGCAAATGTTCACGAGACCACTCTAGTCGTCGTGCGCGATTCGCTCGGCGTAGTGCTGGAGTATAAAGGTGGGCTTCATGCCGACTTCTTCTGACAGTTTAGTCACCTGCAAGAGGCTCCACCAAGAGCTGGAGCCTCTACACCAGCTGCATGGTAGTAACATTTGGCAGTCTTTTCGCGGGAACTTGCAAAAAATCGATCATATCGTTGAGTGGTGATAGACTTGTAGCTGTGGTATCTTTCAGCCATCTCACCAGTAGCACGATAACGTGACCAAAACCTTCATTTCATATTTTGTATTGTTTCAATCTCTTCAGCAATACTCCGCTTAGTACCCGCAGCCGGGAGCATGCCTACTGCCCATAACATTTTCTCTCTGATGAAATGGCGCCGCTGCTTGGTGCACACAATATCATTCATTCGAAATAAATGTTAAAATTGTTATAAAACTTAAATTTTACACAAAAAAGTAGTCAAAACTTACTGTTGGTAAATGAAATTTTCGAACTTGACTACGTTCAAGCCGCGTAAATCTTTTATTTTTAATTTTATTTTTCAAATTCATATTTAGAATGGTCAAAAAAGGTTAACAAAGTAAGTTTTCATTAAAAGAATTTTAAAAAAAACAAAATTACAAACCAAATTTTTTGAGTTTCACAACTTTATATAAAATATCCCTAGACTTTGTTGAGGTGTGTATAAGGTCTAACAGCTGCAGCACTCATGATAAAATAATGATAAAAAAAAATTTACGTACCTACTTAATTTAAAAAATATGTATTGTTAATTTTTTTTTATTTTTTATAAACTAAACCTTTCATAAATGTTTTCGTCCAAACTCTACTTTGGCAAAAACTAAAGAATACGTAAACACATAAAAGCAAATTCCACTTGAAAACTGAGTTATTTCTAAGAAGATCCACGACATAAATAAAAACACCATGTTTTCTTTAAAACATTCAATACTTAAAGCCATGCACCGCCTTCAGAAGTTCTATAATAGTTTACAAAAATTTACGTAAGTAGTTATCATAATGTAGAATAAAGAAAATAAAAAGAGGTGGGCTGTATGTGACATTAGAATTGCCACTGCAGTAAAAATATGTATTCATTCAGAGTAGCGCCAAAGAAAAGATACTTTTATATTTATAGAGGCGAGTGCTAGGCAACTATGCAGATATGCACGAGACATGGCCTGGGAATAAAATTTACGAATTGTTTTAACCCTTTGTTTCCCCTTTTGAACATCAACTTGGTTATTTTTCTCTAGGTATGTATACTCGTAATTCTCTTACCTACATAGGTACCATTCTTAATTAAAGATAACTTTGATGTAATTATTATGCTGGAAAAGTATTATAGAATCCTTTCATTTAATTTTTTTCAATACCATATACTCGTAGTTAAAGGTAGCCGGAGAGAGTAGAACGACCTGTGAGAACGACGGAGTAAAATCATTTTATAACTACTATCCCTCACTTCATTTCTGGATCTCTACGCACTTTCCAATAGTTTCGGTTAAAACTTTTACTTTTTTACTTACAATTATAAAATTTAATTACTTTAAAATATATGAAATGTAAGACTAAGGGACTATCTGTGAATATTACCTGTACATAGAAAGAAAGAATACTTGAAATTAAACCCTATACCAATCCATCTGGCCAGCGTGGTATTAGTAGGCCAAGTATCCCTCCGTCACGAGAGGAGGCCCGTCTCTGCAGTGGGACATTAATGGGCTGTTATGATGATGATTATGATATGAATTGTGCTGAGAAGCCATATGATTGATGGTCGTGTATATTATGAAGATTCGGTGACCATAGATATTCATAATGGCCGTAGTGACAGATTACTTAAGAGTTACTTCTTGTAACGTTGACAACCAGAATAAGTCATGAAGAAAAACAAAAGGCAATCCCAAGAAGAAGTGTAAAATAAGAAAGTTTCCTACGCACTGACAAACCAAAGCATACAATAGAAAGCAACGTCATGTGTGTCACAAGGTCCCTTAAGCCCGATTTACACATCGACAAGTACAGTAACGAGTTAAGTAGTAAGTTGTTGATTAAGTTGATTTGAATAGATCTCCATCCTATTTTTTGGTGAGTTTAGTACGAAGTAGCCCCCTCTCTCGCGTCTCGCCAACTTAACTCGCCAAAAAATAGGATGGAGATCTATTTAAATCAACTTAATCAACAACTCGCTACTGTACTTGTCGATGTGTAAATCGGGCTTTACACTAAGCGTGAAGCTGACTCGTTTGATTCTTCCTGAAGACAACATGACTGTACTACCTCAATTAATTTTAATTGGAATCTGCGAAAATAATGACATGGCTGCTACCCAACAGCGAATATTTAAGTACATTATTATAAAAAAGGCCACAATTTTCTTTTTTAATTAACTTTATAGATTACATAATAAAGTTAATTACGAATTTAAAAAACGTTAATTGTTTCCTTAAGATGTTTGGATGTCATAACATTTTTGTTGCTTTATTTTTTTAATTTACCTATCCTTATCATCACATCAACCAACAGACGTCTACAGCTGTACATAGATCTCCTGCAAGTATTTTCACTTTACGCGGTCCTTTGCCTAATTCATAATTATATTGCTTTTCCGCAATCCATCGAATGAGAAGACGGCCCGTGCTCCGGTACTCGGTCGCTATTCCACAACCTGTTTACCCCAGCGGCCATCGATTCTGCGTGATATGTTCTCTGCCCATCGGCATTATAATCAGGTAATCCCGGCTGCAATGCCGCTTAATTTGGTTCACCTGCAGATCTTCCCATTTCTCTATCAGCGAAACTCTATTTAATACCTATACGTACAATACCAACAAAATAAAAATTAAAAGATTCATCATTGTTCTGGAATATTTTAATTCCTTTACATTTTCATAATACCGTATAGTTTAATCATGACCCTTTTGTTTTAAATACAATAAATGGAACCCACAAATTCCAGTTTGAAAGTATTCAATGGAGTTCCTTTGACATTCATCAAGGTAGAGTAAGGGCTCGTTTAAGGAGACGCGGGGCGTCGAGCGTCCCGTGCGGCTTAATCTTTCCGCGGCGCGTCGAGCGTTTTGAGCGTTTATGTTATCTCATGGTCTGCGTCATCTCACGTGCTAACCCAAATATACAGAATGGACGTTTCTGTTCGTTCATCCGCCGCGTACCCCCGTAGTGAAATTCGCCAGTTTACGCGTCCCGTGGCGTCGCCTGTCGCTTCATTTGCCGCGTCCGACGTGGTGCCAACAGCTACAACTCAAACACACGGTTGTAAAAACTATATTTCTTGAACGCCAAACATTGCCGTATGTTTTTTTTCGGGCGGCCCGCTTCGCGCAACGCACCGCTCGACGCACCACGTCTCCTTAAACAAGCCCTAATTTTTTTATAATTCGACCTACGTTAATATTTTATTGGTATTGTATGATTTATATTAATTTCATTTTTTATTATTAAACTTCTCTGCGTCGTATTTATTGTATTTATTTCTCATAACTCAATAAATATGTATTAAAATACATATGGAAGCTTTATTTGAACTATTTTATTGAAAATTGGTTTGTACGAGATACGAGTACGACATTGTCCAGGATAAGTAAAGCATATTCAAAATAATAATGAACTACAAATAAATACAATAGGGTTTCTTGTTGGGCGCAATCTAAATATAATTAACAGAAATAATGAAATATATTTATTTTTATAAATTACTAGGTAAGCAAAAAGTGATTTACCGTTAATAATCATCAATTTCAACGATTATTTTGTAAGACCATACTGCTGCAAGAGAAAGACATTTTGGCAAAAGCCTTCTGGTCACCTTATTCTGAGGCCTATTCTTAAGCATATTCGATTACGCTACTACGGCTACTGTTGTTGAAGCAAGTCCATTCTTGCAGTGACCACAAGACCTATCTTAATGTCTATTCAATACAAATTTCTCATTAAATACTACTGGTGTTAGTTCTAAACGCTACATAGTCTCATTTATCAGATAGAGTCGCGCAGGCGCTTCGCTTCAATGTAGGAATTCTAATTAAACTTACACAACATTTAGACGAACTTACGTAGTATGGAGCGATGAGCTCGACGAACTTTGACCGGGTTACTTCATGTGTAGATTTAGTAGCCGCTACGGGATAATGTCAATACAACGACTATTTCATAGTAATATTTGCCAGCTTTATTGGGATGCTTAACAGTACAGGCTATGCACTGATGAATAAATAATCGGTATGCTTTATTATGCCGGCTTATCATTATAATGTTAGCAGTGACTGATAAGCAGAATTATTATTATTTTAGTAATTTTAGAAGAAAACTTCCGCACTAGGAATTTTACTATTATAACAAAAAAGCTGTTGATCCAAGCCGCCTACTTAATTTAAGAACGCATCTAATTATTGAATCTACATATCTATTGAATTCATGCTTGCACATTCATACAGGATTTCAGTGTAGTAAAATATTGTCCTTTAAATAATCTAAATACGAAAATGTTGTAAAAATAATATAGAAAAAATTAACGATTTATTGAAAAAGAATTCTTTAAAGAATGTAATAAAGCTGATGGACAAATTTCTTTGTAAAAATTTTCAACTTATCAGTCACTCTCGCATCATTGGACAGAATAGCCCCTCGCTTTGCGGTTGATTTTCTCTTTGGATAGAACGGAAATCGAAAAGGTAAAATATTGTCCATGGCAGCCATATTGATTTTAGAACCACATTATTAACTTGTAAATAATTCTGTTTCCCAGCTCATAAAATGTATTTACTAAATACATTTTATGAGCTGGGAAACAGAATTTACATATTGTTTTAAGCGGACGCATAATTTCTGTACCTATTAATTAGGATTTTAGAAATATGCCAACAGTAATGTCCTCGAACAAAGCGTTATTAAATTTGTATGCGTTATGAAATTATTTTTAAGATTAATGTAGTAGATACATGCTTTTACACGTTGTTATGTGGTCATATTATTATTGTGTCTATGTTTTAAAATATACTGCAACAATGATTTTGAGGTGGAGACTTTGGTAAGTTGGAAAAGGTTAGGAAGGAAACGCAAATATTCAGTACAACTTTATTTACTAAATTTAGTACACGACTCGTTAACAACAATTTACCTTAATATTTAGCTTTCTATTGCCAAGTATTAAATGTATTTTTTTTTATAAAACAAATAAATGGGTTTTCCCTGGTACGAACTTTTTTAATAAAAAATATACAAACCAGATAACTATAAATAGTTAAGCAATGCTATAAGACTGATGTTGATATGGTAGCTTCATTAAATCAAGTCATTAACCGCTCATTTTTATTTCTTTAAAAACACTACTTTTGCACTTATGTCAAGGCCTATACGGCGTTACTCTTATAATTACATTTTTACACTATGGACATCCAGGCTTAGAACTATCTGTAATGCCCGATTTACACATCGACAAGTACAGTAGCGAGTTAAGTAGTATTTGAAGATTAAGTTGATTTAAATAGATCTCCATCCTATTTTTTGGCAAGTTAATCCTTAACTTGCCAAAAAATACTTAACTCGCTACTGTACTTGTCGATGTGTAAATCGGGCATAACGGATCGTACAAATAAATGTCGAGCTTAGGGGAAATTAATAGTCCGCGATCTGGTTCACAGTAGTATGTAATGCAGTTAAATAACTCTAGCATCCTTACCAACATATAATATACCAATGTCGACAATATGCCCGCAATACTCCTAATAACCTAGCTGCAGTATCTGTAGCTGTAGGCTAACTCGTACAGCTAGCGTTGATTACTAACGATTGTGAATGTTTAATGAGAATGCATGCTAATACCTCTTGCATACCGCCGTTTATCTGTCAACAATTTACTAAATTTGAGTCTTCATACTTGTCAATAAGTCATCTTTTTGATTAAATGATTTCGTCAGTTTCCGACAAACTACGTCCGTGTTTCGTATCGGTAAATTCGAGAACGATTAATCTTAAAAAGGAAGCAAACCAATAGATTTTTCTCGAGGCCTCGTGGAAATTGGAAAACGAAATCGTTGTCCCATGGGATTTCGCTATCAGTAAAAAGAAATCAAAATACATTTATCCGGATATCTTAATTATTAATATAAATAAAGTATTTTTTGTATCTTTTTGCATTAATCTTTATTTATAATACAGCAAAAAAATATTGAAAAATAAATCGGCGAGATAGATGTGTCAATAGTAAGAAAAACATCACACTTAATAAGATGACGATGACGACTTTACAAAGTTGCTAATTTCCCCCCTTTTTTATGAAAACTACTACTTTGAACAAAATATCTTCTACTGGTTAGTTTAAATCGAAACACCTTGTGAAAACATGACGTTAAGTCTTGCTCGCAGTTGTCATGCGAGAGAGTATGAAAGCCGCTTATTGCTGTAAGAATCCTGTCGGATGGCTATTGCTTATACATACTTGTATGTTATCTTTTTAGTTACTCACCACAACGGGACATACTAAACGTTTTGTCATTTTCTAAAACTTTTTTTAAGTTATATTCTGCACTGTCCATAAACTCTGTACTTATCTTAAGAAATTGTATTCAAGACATATATATGCGGCTTAAACAAACAATTAACTCAAAATCGATTTCATCAACAGTATTTACACGACTGGTAATAGTCAGCTAGACATCAAGACGAACAGCCTAAATACCTCACTTGTGCGAAAACCAAAACAGATTATAGGTTAAGAAAAAGCTGTCTTCCTGCTGTGCGCGCTAAATCCATCTTCAAGTAGTAGTGCGACAATGTTAGTTTCAGTTTCAGTTTCTTTATTTTTCAACATAATGTTACAAAATAACAGCTTATTGACGTCAGTTTTAAACTACTTAGTCTAAGGGCCAGATTCAGAGACCGCACTTTGTCTTTACTTTAGCAAAGTCTAGTTATTATCTCTGAATTTGAACAACATTAAAGTAATTTTTCGCATGAAAAAGTTTACTTTCATTATTTATTACTACAAAGTAAACTTTTCATGAGAAAAGATTACTTTAATGTTGTTCAAATTCAGAGATAATAACTAGACTTTGCTAAAGTAAAGTCAAAGTGCGGTCTCTGAATCTGGCCCTAAGTTTACATATTGAAAGTTTTCTAAACTTTACCACCGCTTCCAAGGCGCTAGTAGAGAAGAACGTAACAAACTCTAAAGCAGCATTTTTAGACGTCTCTATAATTTTACAAAAATTTTGTAACTGTAGCAAAGTGCTGTAAACATTGTATACCATATTTAGTTAGTTGCAGCTAGTGAACACTACAGGGATATCAAAACTAACAGTTTCTGTCTAGAATAAGAAATGCTTCGCTGTGCTCTGGCATGCCTACCGACTTCTTTATTTTCCATATACCATGTCATACATTTACCATGTCACCATACATTACTCTCATTTGTATGCAACACGAAATTGTCATAACTTCCCAACAAGTGACCCTACACAATGAAGGCTTTATTGTATTTTTAATGTCCACCCTTAGGCTACTGTCACAGCCGTGACGAATAGCCCTTCGTGATAAAACTATGTCATGCTGAACAACACACATTACATTAACCATTTATGATCATAATTATATCATATTAGTTGGCAGCTACAGCGAATCTTGGAAGCAATAAAATGTTATTAGTATCAAGTCGAGTGATTCAGGTCAAAGGCTTGCGAAACATATATATGACATGACTACAAATTATTGTGATATTAGAACTATGTATTCGGTATAAATACGTGATCTAGATTTTGAATACAAGGTCAACAACAGACTTTTAGGTCAATCTAATATCATTAAATTAATTATGTATGTCACGATTTCGAAGTTTAATAATTTAGAAACATTATTATAGATGTGATAGAATAATCTACATTCAGACAGGTCACATCCAAGTAATTCGGTTTCATACTATTTTTATAAAGACGTTTGTTCACTCGTGTTAAGGGCTTGCCGGTGTAATATGTGACAACGAAAAGTGAAACAACGAATACAACGACCCCGTAAGTTTACTATAACAAATCACGTAACAACGAATGCACGCCACCACGAATAACTTAGCAACAAAGTCATGCGACCTCGAATAACAGGAGCTTACAAATTCGGTTAACGTACGGCAAAGTGTCAAAAGTCAATCTTAGATCATAAAGATATGATGTGAGATAGTCGGTACTACTAAAGAAAGGTATATGTTTTTGGCGACTGCGAACCTAGTTTTCTGGCGGAAATCCTTATTTTTGATTCGATTTAACCATGAGGATAAACTACCAACATCTCCCACCAATGCCCAACGTGAAACTTTAAGCCTAATTTGGCTTAAAGTTTTATGTTTTGTTTAAAGTGTGTTGTATTGAATTCAATATAACACACAGCATAGCTCTTCTACTTAAAGTCTACTCATAAGACCCAAGGTCAGCGATCACGTGTATAATAAGTCTTCACTGCTTATTTACCTTATTTCAAAGCACTGCAATAAAATGGACGAGAAAATATTTTACAGCTTCCCAAACACGTTGATGTTACATATAAGTAATAGATAAAAACTGATTCATACGGGCAAAACTCCAAATCAATTGTAAAACGTTTGACCTTGGACAATTTTGTTACACTACAAACAAAATTGTAACCTCATGGCGTTTTCAATTGAACTTACGCCTAACCGAACGATCTCCATACTAAATTCATGATAATTGGTTTAGACCTTCAAAGATTAGCGACCAGACAGGAGGAAAATTCAATTTAACCTCTCTTACCTGGACCCCCAATTTATATGCGACAAATGGAACAAGATAATGTCGACGTCTTGTTACCACTTGTTACAATTATTCAGTTTGCAAAAAGTGGTATATTTATATTTTTATTCCTATCACAAAGTATAGTTTACTTCTAATAAAAGTCGACGTCCATCAGGTATAAGCCTCCTGTGTCAACCATTGATAGAGCAAAACTTAGCCTTTTAATCCTATACCAAACTTCTATCTTTTGTGGACTCCGACACACCTACTCCCCTAGGCCAAAATTGGGTAGATAGCTTATAAAAAGTTTCCTACGAGAACAGTTACTAGCGCTCTTAAATACTACCGAATTCAGAACCCCTTCTCTTAAAAACAAATTTTATCATTAAAATTGCAGCACTTAGCTGCTAGCTTAAAGAAAATACCAAAGTTGCAAGACAACTCGCTCATACTTCACTCATAATGTTGAACATCAGCTCCTATTCATTTATCAAAGCATGTCTACTAAACATTTGAAGCGGGAATTTAATGCAAATTTTAAGCGTTTATGTACATTTTGTATGTGTACTGTTGTAATGTTAATATATTCGTGATAGAATCGAATTTTCCCTTTTTCCCGTTAAAATTCGTTCCATGAATAAAGCTCTGTGTCCCGTGGGACAGTCATCGGATTCGGCTTCTAAATTGGATCCGAGTTTTCTTAGTCGCGATACTTCAACATTTGCCTCGCTTGCTTTTATATATGCACCGCTATTCACGTCTACATACACATTTTACTTACTCACTTATATGTGAAAAACCACACCACTACGTTTCAGTTCTGTCGCAGACGTGAATTTCCTCAGATTAGTACATGCGATATCTTGAGAATGAAGCAAACAAGGTAACGTGTATTAATTAAAATTGTTTATGGAGGCCAATGTTTTCTTTGTACAAACAAAATTAAATTATGAAAGCTAGTAAAATATGCTGCTAAAATTTAATTTGTGTACTTTGTACGTGAAGCTAAGTACAAAATTGATGTATCTACGTGTACACTTGTATTGTATTAAATATTAAAACATGCAAGCGACCCAGTGCACAGTCCTACTACAAAATACAAAGATATATCTCGCACTTCGCTTTCTCTTGGGTTTGTTAAATAAAATTTTCAAGTGGAAAATAAATAAGAAGAATATCCTCTACTAATTCGTCTAGCAAATATGATATTAGAAGACTAGTTTTCTACCACCACACGTAAAAACGTGTCAGTAGTCAAACACTAAAAGGGTGGTAAGAAATTACCAATTAATTTCCAAGTAGCAGGTACCTACCCCCTTTCCCCGAAGTGTTCGTAGTTTTCGGTACTATATCAATAATATACTAAAATATAGTCGAACAAGGTTTAAGTAGGTCGCTACTCAACTTTTAATTAAACTAAGCACTTGATGTAAGAGGTCCGCAGGTATAATCGCAATCCAGAAAGTTGTACGTCTTTAAAGGAAGTAAATCTAATAGGGAGGGTAGATTTCTTTCTTTGTTTACTTTCCTGTTATCAAACCTTTTCGTTATTTTTCTTCTGAAAGTCTTACTTTGTATGAGTGTGTGTTGTGTAAGTAAGGGTTCGAGAGATTTTGATAATAAAATTGTACGAGAAAATATTGTTTACATGTCTGTTAGACCTTATAAAAATCAAGAAATATATATTCATGTACTCTATTCTAGAGGTGCTCCGAATATTAATTAGCCATTCAGTGTTTGATGTATCGTAACAATCAGTCAACGAATAATAAGCACAGTAGTAAATAACGTATTACCTGCTGCATTACAATCATTAAAAAGTACGATTTACGTCATGCATACACAATGTTTTAGCATGTGGTTTTATCAATGGCAATACGCTAACGCAATCAAACTTATTTTTTAACTAGCTGACCCGTGCCCACTTCGTTGGGCGGCGAAAAAATTCGTCCGTTTTTTAAACATATTTCATTACTGCTCCACTCCTATTTGTCATAGCGTGATACTATATAGCCTATGACACTCCCCGATAAATGGACTATTCATCACAGAAAGAATTTTTAAATTTGGTTCATTAGATCCAGAGATCTTCAACGTCACAAACACGCAATCACACAAACACACAAACTTTACCTCTTTATAATATTATAAGTATAGAAGTATACTTAGATAATTAGATAAACTGTTTCACTCCTTTTACAGAATTGTTTCAGAACCTTTTAATCATTAGGGAAAACAATTTACTGATTCACTGTACAATAACGTCATCAGTTGGAGCACGGGACCTAACATAGCAAGTCCCCGTGCTTCACCCAGGTGGAGAAAACCTAGGTGGAGCACGGTTCCGGACCCTAATAAACCAACACCTTTTTGAAGACAGAACTTTAGAGACTGCTTCAAAAGTCATACTGGCAGACATGTGCGAAGGTTGTTCTTTCAAGGAGAATCTTAACACCGCGATACAAAAATGACGTCACACGTTCAACGTCATCTGTTGTCAAATTTATAAGTTAGAATTAATGACATGGCATATGAATGAATACATTTGGAGTTTGGACGTCACGTTATGGTAGAATGAGATTAAAAAAATCAAAATTACTATTACTGACTAAATTTAAAAGGCGTTTATGAGTAAGGTGGTTAATGTTTTAAAAGAAAATAGAGTCTAAAGACTGCGCAGAAATAAAACGGGAATTTCATAGTAACCTATTACACACTGTTGGCATGCCCATTGATAAATAAATAAATAAACTGCCTCGATGGCGCGGCGGTGGCATTAGCTGGCTGGCGTGCATGAGGTCACGGGTTCGGTTTACATGGAGGACAATACTTTGTGTGATCCACAAATTATTGCTCTGAGTCTGAATGTTCTCTGTGTCAGTTAAATTAATGTTTGTAAAGTCCCCCGCGACACAGGGCTTGATACCTAGTATAGGATTTGTCTTTTGTCTATAAAACCAATTAAGTAACAAATTATTGCTAATTATTAACATTGAAAAAATACATAACTGACAATAAAATATAGAAATACAATCACAAAACATTAAATTATTGTTAAATGTGTTTGTGTTTATTTTATTTATTCCAAAATACTGCACGCAGCTTATCTCAAAATATATTGCAATCTAAGTTCGTAAGATGGCGCTGTTTAATATTTCACTTCGAAAATAATCATAAAACTAAAACTATTCTTGAGCACTTATAAATATCTTTTGATAGACTGAACCGATTGCAATTAAACAAAAACTAAATGGAACTTCAAGTTACCCCCAATCGTTGTGTATAAAAGTCATCTACATTGCTTACGTACATTTTACGTTACATTTAAAAATATTGCACGCAGTTTAACTCTTCATGTAGTTCAGTCTAAGTTTGAAAGATGGCGCTGTTTAATATTAATTAATTAAATTCAAATATCTTTTATTAGACTGAACCAATTGCAATAAAACAATGACTAAATGTAACTTCAACTTACGCTTAACCGTTGTGTATAAAAGTCATCTACATTGCTTTCGTACTTTTTACGTGATGCCCGAAATAATTTTCAGGTTACAGATAAACAGATAAACAGACAAACATACAAAAATGCTAAAAATGCTGGAAATGGGTTCTGTTGATTGTCCTTTAACACCCTGGCTATTTTTTTTTTTCTTTTCAATGTACAAAAACGACTTTTCTACAGTTTTATTATATGTATAGATTAGGTAATACACTTTATTTGTACGAGTAAGTACGACAACGACATAATTTTACATTTTCTTTAATTATATTCAATTTATACATAAAAAAATAGTTTAATACAATCTAATTTATTATAAAAACTATAAATAAATCTAAAAATGAATGAATGGTGGTGATAAAATAAAACTTTCAGAGGAAAACATACAATGGCCAAGCAAATAATTGCGCCGCATTTCCGGTTGCCCGCATCACTGTTCGCATTATTATTATTAGTATCTTGATTTAAAGGAACATTACTAAGCCAATAAATAGTAGAAGTAAACGTCTATCACAAAACATTTGAGAGTTTAAAATAATACAAACCCGCAAAATAATAAATTTCTAAAATTTTTTTTACAAAATTTGGTTTTTAACGGTGCTTTTATTTGCAGATGTCTTATAAATATTTTCCGTTTGTACAAATTACATACAATATTTCGAAGCATTTTATTTCTTCCAGCACTAATGCATACTCTAACGAAGATTAAACCTAAGTAGATTAGTCATACAACTTCGTCTGCCATTCGATACTTGCTTCTAACTTGCATGCTAATTTATATCTAATATTCACTCCCATCCTCGGGTTACGTTAGTTACTAGCATTCAATTTGATTCCGGTTCCCCCGTTCAATATTACTGTCATAAGTAGTATCAACTTAAACAATATACAGAACTTTTGCTAATAGAGATTCCCAATAATAACAGTAAAAGGTCTCATAGCTTATCTAGATGGCATATTTGGAGGATATCCAAGCCATTTAGCAGAACGCGACAGAAATACCACTTTAGACCCAAAAGCAAATGACGTGAAAACACAGATATTTATGTTCGTCCGTCCGTAGATTACTGTGGATCCACTGGCCTGGTGAATGTTACTTTAAAAAGTTTAAACGAGATATTTGCCGAGTGTTTTGTTTTTCAGATAACGTTTGTTGCTCTCCTAATACTGATTGACAGCAGTATAACTCAAGCAACGATACCCAAAATAGCGAAGGCATCGGTTTTACGACCGTGAGTTTACGAATTCCACTTATTTCATTACAGACGTGAACCTTCCCTATCTCTATTAACAAGAACACAAACAAAGCAAAACCCACTTAATATTGTTTTATTTTTCCTTTTCGTATCACGTCTTTCTTTGCACAGAGAGGCAAAGGCGTGTACACATCGGCAACTTTGGACAACCTTGTTTTTCTATATTATTATCATAAAAGGGTTTTCACACTTCTTTGTTTACAAACACAAACAAGTTTTGCATGTTAAATAAATACAATAGGGACATAGACATAGTCGTCTGGTAAGAGTAGCTACAGAGAATGAGCTGAAGACCTTGCCCAATACACGGTAAACATGATGAACAAGATTCTGTCAATCTTATACAGCCTATACCCTAACTACTAGTATATTCAGATGTCCAGCAGCTTTATCAATGTAGTGATTACAGTATCAAAAAGAAAAAAAAATAGTAGCGCTTAACTGAACCGACAGTACCATTCATCAAGTTCTAAATACCTATCACAGAATAATTTTACGTGCTTTATTTATTGTAACGATGGCTTTATATTTAATAAAGTTAGGCCGATAAGCTTTTATGGATTTTATCAGATATTGGGTCATGTATGCATTAAAATGTACCAGTTTTCACGAAGTTTTTAAAGAGGTTTCGATGATATCCTCAAAACCTCTTGTGAGCGATCTTCAATCTTGTTGCACATGTAATCTAAAACCTTGATTTTAAGAAATGTTTGCATAGAGGTACTTCAATAATTTACTGTTACGATAAGCATGTCAATTCTCGAACCTTAAAATTGTTAAAAATTCAGTTAAGTTAACTTTAGTTGACAAGTTTTCACACAATAGGTAAATTTGACAACTAAAGTGAACCTAACCAAATTTTTAACGATTTTAAGGTACGAGAATTGACATGAAGATTAATATCAAATACTTACAACTAGTAGCTGCGATGGCGTAAGCGGTTGCCTAGCACATGATTTCATTTTTAAAAACCGTGCATTAGTATAATAATATGTGTGATCCTCAAATTGTTATTCTAAATCTAAAACGACTAAGAGTCAGTTAACTTAATGTTTGTAAAAGTCCCCGTAACCGAGACCTTGATGCTCAAGTTCTCTTTTTAACAAGATAAAAAAAGATACTAAAATAAAAACTTAAAATTTCCCTCCATAAAATATTTTATCAGCACCCTAAGTACATAATTTTGTAATCATAATAAATAAGGAAGAAAGATCAAGTATTTTTGATAAAACGTAATTTAATAAAGTTAAAATTGCATTAAGGTACCACGAGAAATTAGGTATCGTATATCAACTTCTAAAAAATGTGCTAAAAACGTTCCTCGTTGTATATCAGACGATAAGGGTGGCTTCGTATCTCCCCCGGGCTTGATTAGTTGTTGGGGTACCACCTGACAAGATTAGCATACTAAAATTATACGAAAAGCTTTAACATGAAAATTCGATAATAACATTACATAAGTCGATATCGCATGTCTAATCATGTACATTATTTTTGTTTACTACAGAATAATACAGTAAAGGTGACAAATAGTGACGGATTTAGCATAGCTATCTTTACCATTCATCATCATAAGAGCCCATTAATGTCCCACTGCAGGGACGGGGCTCCTCCCTTGACGGATGGATACTTGGCTTACTATACCACGCTGGTCTAACGGATTGGTTTAATTTCAAGTTATCCTTTCTTTTTATTCTTTTTATCTATACCATTATTTTCATTTAATGTCGTCGTAGTTTAGTTTTTTAAAAATCTACTAAGCCCGCTTTATTTAGCTAATCGCTGGAGAAGCCCGTACTTCTATGTAGTGAGTAACATAAGTACGGAATATAATAAAAAATAGTCATTAACTGTAACACAACATTACAATTTTATATGAATGTAATTAGAGGACCATGTCATTATCAACCATGCTTTGTTAATTAGGATCAAAGGGGACAGGAGAGGTTCCGTTTGATAATGAATGGTCCCATCAAAGCTATTTACGAAATCCATAATAATAATTATTGTACTTAATATTATGACTCTAGAATGCGCTTATACGGTTTCTATGATAATAGAAGGTCTGCATTTATTATAGTAATATTTGAATTGATAATTAAATTCACAAATTATGCATTGTATGAATTAAAATTGATTAGAATAATTAATTAATTATGACTTATTAATTTAAATAATATGGCTCAACATCTGACTCAATTAGCAGGTATTTACGACCAGATTGAGTAATGTTTCATAAAGTTAAGTCTATATTATATTTAGGATTGATCAAACAAAAATTCAACAAAAGTATGAAATGAACATGTGAATTAAAGATAGTTTGCCAAATATACAAAATTCACAAACAAATAATACTTAAATATGTTTCATTAAATCCAGGTTCCTATTATAAAAATATTTTTACTAAGAATAAAACTAAGAATTCTAAAGCAAATGTGTTATAGTTCTTGAAGGCCTACATTCAAAACTAACCACGTCAGCATTATTACGACAGCTGGATTGTAATATAGGCTACGATTGTCTACGATATTATGCGTCACGTGTTCAATCTCAGATTAATCGAAATGTGCGTCTGTCGGATAACCAGGTTTATATTATCATATTTATACGAGTATGATGGAGGAGTGGATTTGATTACAATACCAAGGAAAACATTCCTGAGAGGGTATCAACGTTGTTAATACTTATCAGTTGTTAATTTAGTACTTAACTTTAGTAAATAATAATTATATATAAATGATATCGAAAAATAATCGAATGTTTCTAATTTGAAATTAACCTCTATGTATGATATTGCCTAGTATTACAAACTGCTGCATGAAACAACTTCACGACAATATAAATGCTAAGGGCTGGGTTATTTGACACAACCAATTTGTGTTCAGGAGCTCAGCATCACTAAAAAGGACTCCGTATTTTACCTGAGCTGTACCAATTCTACTCAAACTAGAATGCAATGTATGTGTGCTATGCCTAGTAATTGAAGTACCTGTAGGTATAACAAGGTTGAAGGTTCGGATTCCAAACGAGGCAATCATTTGTGTAGTCCACAATAAACAATCAGCGTAGTAGCGGTGTTCGCTAACGTTTTTAGAAAACAAAAATTTCGAGAAAAATGCAAAAATATCAATCAATCAAATATCAATAAAAAACATGCAGCCGAAAAAATTTACTTGTGTATGAAAAGTATTTTTGTTGGATATAGCACAATTCCTGGTGATATTAATAGTTGCAGAGTAATATTTTAACCACTCCAGCTAGTGTTTTTTTTTTGTTGAGGACAAGTAGTTGGTCTCTGGCGACCGCTACTACTTTACACAGGCTGTGGTGGGGCGGATGGCCCTCAACCAAAGATCCAGCTAGTGCTTATACCAATTTATTATACCTACGCAATAACATAAACGATTTACAGAAATTACATATTTTCTAATAAATACACATAAACCAATTTAGATGACTTTCATATAACTAAATTACTAAACCAATTTTATTAAAATTGCTCTTGAACGAACAAGGAAGTCCTCCAAACTAAAAAAGACATTTAACTTTTATTATGAAATAACTAACTTCTGAGGTAAATGAAAAATAAACATTTACCGGATTGATAAACTCCTCTTCTTTTTGGAATCACTTAGAAATACCTTTGAAAGAAAGAAAAATTGATTATTTTTTTTGATACAGACATAAGACACAATAAAGAGAGAAAACAAAAATAATAAATGAAATCTTAAACTACCTTACTTATTATCTTATGTATTTATGTAAGTTGGTGTGCAATAAAGTATTATCTATCTATCTACCTTACACTAATATATTGACGAACACAAGAAATAATTCCTTACATTAAAAACAGTATTCTTGGTGCGTCTCTGACTGGGTTAAAAAAGGTTCTTAAACTCAGACCTGTCCTTCATTATTATTAATTCTGAATACAATATTACTAAATACAAACTATCTATACATTTACTTACTACAAACACAAGTTAGTACACATCACTAGATACCGTGATTGGTGTAAGTTATATCGATATCTTCGAATCCCCCTTAGGCGTAAACTCCTTAGTCCCAAAGACGACCAAGTTCAGTGCATGATCCGCCATACTTCAGATATGGCAAATACTTGTTAAGTATTCAGGAGGTAATCCGTCTAACCTCGTTTTATAAACGTCCTATTACCTACGTGATCGTATGTTCAACTAATAGCTTGAATTTAATAGACTACGCGTTTTGGGAATCAAGTAAAATCTTTAGATCTGTATATCTAATGACATAATATTATATTGATCATTGAGACGAGTCTTAAGTTTAGAAATATGTGGTTGATGTCGTAAATAGGTTTTGTTACAAACATTTTACAGCTCGTTAAACGGTTTTGCTGGTGGTCATGTTCCACCCAAGATAAAAATATGTGTGATCCAGTAATTATTGTTGTCTGATATGATATGATATGATATGATGATTATGACTAATTATTGTGTCGAGTTTGAATGTACTTACTTTGTGTGCGATCATTTCATGTTTTCAAAAGTCTCCACAGCACAAGTCTACATCGCTAGATTAGTTATCTTTAATAAAATTAATAACTATCGTCTGTGAGCATGACCTCCTCATACAACGAAAGAGTAAAACGTAAAATTTGAACAGTAATTTAAGAAACGAGCTCTCCCAGATACGCCATTTAATGTCTAGTAGGTAAGTCTTAATGTAGTGAACAATTATATCATAATTCCCAAAACTTATTACCACAATGTAGCAAATTGTATTTTAACTGTGTAAATTAACCATTCAATCTGTTTTACAGACCACAACAAAGCCAATTATTTTACATACATTAAAATTAAAACCGTAAGCATAAATTATACTTACAGTCTTTATATTTCTGTTATTCATTCATTCATTCATAACAGCCCATTCATGTCCCACTTCAGGGACGGGCCTTCTTCCGTAACGGAGGTATACTTAGCCTACTAATGCCACGCTGGCCAGACGGATTGGTATAGGGTTTAATTTTAAGTTTTCCTTCTTTTTATTTCGTATAGTTAGTATTCACGGATAGTCCCTTAGTCGGTTTTTACGACACCCATGGTATGAGATGGGGTGGTGACATATTGTATTCTTACTCCGTCACCACACGGATGTGTGATATGTCTGTTATGCTTGTGCTTTATTATAGTAAATTAAAGGTGCACGCTATATGAGTTGCCCTTTCGTTTTGTGATATTTTCATAAGGTTAACCCTTGCTATCAGAAAAGAGTTATAACATCGCCTAACATTAAGTAAACCTCTCCAAAGAGAGCTGATAATGAACGACACAATGTGCCTAATTGCACTTAAGTAAAAGAACAGTCTTGTCGTAAATAAAATTCCTATTACAAAAGTGAATAAAAGGCTAAAACATTTTCGTAACAGATTCCGTATGACCGTGTAAAACAAAACAGTAGCAAGGTTTTCATTAGCACCGATAAACTACTTGGAAACGAACGTTATACCTGGTTTGAAGTAGGTACTTCATGTTTAGATATAAGCTGCCTTATTACAAAATACGGTCTAACTATAAACCACGATTTATTACGTCACAAAACCACTGTTTTTGAAATTTGTTATTGCAAAATCAGTCTTAACGCTAAAGCGTTAAAACTGATTTTGTATTAACGAATACAAAATCATAAATTTATTAATACAAAATCAGTTTTAACACTTTAGAGTTACGACTGATTTTGCAATAACAAATTTCAAAAACAATGGTTTTGTGACGTAATAAATCGTGGTTTATAGTAAGACCGTATTTTGTAATAAGGCCGATAGTGGCTCGGTATTTGACTCTATAATCCGAAGCTTTTCCTTACAGGGTTCCCAGAACTTCGATATCAAACCAATCAAGAGGGCTGCCACGATACTCGATACATGAATAACGCTAGTAGTCATGAAAGCAATTATAACTTTATTGCTAGTAGGGAAAATAGTACAAACTGTCGGCAATCAAGAACGCAATTATTTTACAAATGAACTACAAACCTATTTGTTTGATTGATGAACATTGTCAAATTCAGGAGGTTTATTACCTCGCTTTCATCAGAAAACTGCCAACTTAATTTGCACTACCACGCTTATTAGGCAACGATTTTTTTTTAATCTAAGTCGTATTTATTTTATTTTTAAATGTTTTACTATTAAATATTAAAATTACTAACGTATTTTATATATCTTTGCCCTCAATTGTAATGAAACCATAATGTTTGCGGTTTGATGGTTAAATACTGCTTAACAAGCAAATGAGTTCTATTATATTATTTTGGTCTATAACATTATTTGAAATTGCACCTTCTTGATAAGAAATACGGTATAGAATTTATACAGTTTTCATAGTAAAGTAAACAAAAAAAAGTGCGTTTACGGGTAACGTTAAACGGTAATAACAAGTTTTTTAAATAAAACTTAATATACATACTTATATGTAATATTTATTAATATTTGAATAATAAGTACACAGTTTTTCACAGATATTTTGAAGTAATTCAATTGGCGAATTGGCAATTCAAATTTAATTTTAACAATCCAAATACTTAGTGACTATGTATTTAGTAAAAATGTTCTTTTTGTAATTACTATTTACTAATGTGCTATTTAAGTAATTAGTTAATTACAAAGAAACAAAAGTAATTCTTAAATTGTAATTAGTTGGCATCAGTAAAAAAGTTCTGATTAGGAATAAGTTGTGATAACTTTTCTTAATTTTATTTGTTTCTTAATTAATAATTAACAAACAAATAAGGTTGGAAGCGCTCTGTTCCGTCAATTAGCAAAACTTAAACTTATTCAAAGACATCATTATGAGTTAAATGCCCGCCTTTTTGAAATTTTAATATTAAACTTTCAAACTGTCGTAGTTGTTATAACTTCAACGTTTCCCGTTAAATAGTTATCTTCCATATTTCAAGGAAAGTTTTAAAGCAAATTGTAATAGCAAACTTAATAGTACTCTTATCGATTATAAAAAAAAACTTAAAAAGTAAAATAAGTCGAAATGCAAAAAGGTATACAATATATGTCTCTACCTTTTGGAAAAAAAGTAAAAGGCTGTCATTTAAACTTCGTTATCTTTACGGTCTTTTCCAATATCAGATAAGTAAAGCTCATAGTCAAACGGTATATTGAAGTGAAGCGTTGCGTTTTAGACACGATTTTAAGATTGCTTCTTCAAGGTGTGGAATTCCGGTCGATTGTACTTTTGAGATTGAGACGACCTCTGTGGCATAGTGGTTATATTACATGCTACGCAGAGGTCTCGGGTTCGATTCCCGCTCAATGCAAATATTTATCTGCATGAACATGATTAGTTGCATTGGTCCGAGTGTTTCTATGTATAATATGTACCTATGTATTTACAAAAAAAGTATATAAGTACTAATATCCGTTATACTGTTACCCATAACACAAGCAGGTTAAGCCTAACTTACTTTGGGAACAGATGGCGCTGTGTAGATATGTCCGTGAATATTTATTATTTACTTAATTATTTAGTTTGGGAATGAAAATGTTAACTTTTGGAAAGCAGTTGTAACTGTTAATAATATGGTTTTAAAGTTTAGATATAATGCGATTATAATGTACACCGTAGGTAGTACCCGGACTTCAGGACTCCACTTACTTGTCTTCCAGGACTCTAACGTAACTTTGATTTAATCGCTTCCAATAGTTCTATATCGATTGTAATCCATTCAGAAAATGGCACGACATCTTCATAAACTTCTGAGTAACTATTTCTATAACATTTTAATATCCTGCTGTTTTAGAGTAGGATTAATTATTAGTACCTATCTTCCTTAAACAAGTTAATTATAACCGTAAACCTAGTTTTCCATGTAAAATTATTTATTGGCAAAGAAAATGTTTGGCCGTGTGGTGACGGAGTAAGAATACAATATGTCCCCCATCTCATCCCATTGGTGTCGTAAAAACCGACTAAGGGACTAACCGTAAATATTATCTTTATGAAGTAAAAAGAAGGAAGACTTAAAATTAAACCCTATACCTATCCGTCTGGCCAGCGTGGTATTAGTACGCCAAGTATCCCTCCGTCACGTTAGGAGGCCCATCCCTACAGTGGGACATTAATGGGCTGGTAATAATGATGATGAAAGAAAATGAAGCTACGGCTACAGCTAGTCAGATATAAAGTAGGTACGCGTATACTGTGAGATAAAATCTGTTTCTTGAATAAATAACAAATAAAAGAGCCTTCAGAATTAGGTCTACAAATATCAAGTAACTGGCAGAGGCATTCACCTGTAAAAATAACGACATACAGTAATTGCTCTAGCTCGCAAAGCTTGCCAAGTAACATTAAACTTAATAATTCTTATACAGACTTCAGCGTAGAAATCTAAATAATGAAATATTCTACATTTTTATTGCTGAAATTAATATACTATAAATATTTATAGGTAAGGTAAAATCGGTTCATTAGATCCAGAGATTACCCCCTACAACGTCACAAACTCACAAACACACAAACTTTACCTCTTTATAATATTAGTATAGAAGTATAAATGACAAGGAGTTTTGAAAAGAATTATATCCTAAAGCCTTAGCAAATTTGCGTTGAAAGGTTACGATGAATGTATACCTATCAAATTAGTATGTTACTCTTGCATATGAGCTCTAAAAGCATCCAATGTACTGCTGATTAGCATCACATTAGCCTATGAAATATTACAATCGTTTGATTAGACCTGTACATTATTTACTCTTTTCAATGGCCTTCTGTGTTCGCATTTGTGAGGGAGTTAGATACTTTTTCGTTATTCATTTTTTACAATTTTTGCCAATAGATAGTTACTCTTTTATTTCCATTTAGCTAATTCAGAACGTATTCATGAAGGTAATTTACACTGAAACGCTTTCATTCCACCTGAATTATTAAGCGATCATGTTTACTTTTCACCTTATATTCTTTTCACCATTGTTCAATATAATATATATTGGTGCATCCATGTATTTACTGTAACAAATATGTTAATTTAATCTTATTCTAGGCTAGAGAAAGCTCTGTGTATTCTATTAGTGCTACTAGATATAGAAGATAAAATAAAATTGATTAAATTATACAGTTAAACAATTAAGAACATAAACTAAAATGTTGTTTGACATAAAAGCTGGTCAGGCTGACATAAACATAAAAACGTTTCTTTAACGTTCCAATGCTAGAGCAGGCCTCCTTCAATGATAAATAAATAAATATTCACAGACATCTCTACACAGCGCCATCTGTTTCCAAAGTAAGTTAGGCTTAACCTGCTTGTGTTATGGGTAACAGTATAACGGATATTAGTACTTATATACTTTTTTTGTAAATACATAGGTACATATTATACATAGAAACACTCGGACCAATGCAACTAATCATGTTCATGCAGATAAATATTTGCATTGAGCGGGAATCGAACCCGAGACCTCTGCGTACCAGCCATGTAATATAACCACTACGCCACAAAGGCCGTCAAAATGTGAAACTTGGTCTACAAATATTACGCTAATCAATTGGTTTGTGACAAAAGCGAATGGAAAGTCATTATCTAAGATTTTTATGACTTATTATCAAAAATATCAAAAGCTAAATATGCTATTGTAACTTTTAAACTATCGCGTTTCATTATTATAAATATTATATAAACGGGATATTAACGCGCATTTAATTTACCTTTATTTTACTTGACGTTTCGGCACAGCTTCACACGACGTTCAGGCATCACCAGTCAGCTTGCGACCACGGCCAGTGCAACCTGTGCCGAAACGTCAAGTAAAATAAAGGTAAATTAAATGCGCGTTAATATCCCGTTTATATAATATTTATACTAAATATGCTAATATTGAATTTGACTAACATTTTACTAATTGACGCTAAAGATATAATATACTTAATTTTATAATTACTTAAAAAACCACAGAACTCTTTAACGATAATAGTAATGTTAAACTTTTATATTAGTTAACTATTGTACTTAAGATAACATTCATAATTAAGTAAGCCTTTTAAGAATTAGTACTCAACTAATATTTAATAGACATTTACTAATTATACCCTATTACTAATTGTTTATTTTGGCATATATAAATAGGACCTTTTCGTATTTATAACTATTCCAACTTGGTACCTGTTACTAAAACATACTCACAGTTCTGATTGTACTTGCGACTACGTTGAAAAGACTTTATGAGTAAAAGTGATTTAATTGAAGTGAGCTTATTACATTGTACAGATATGCAAACTGCCGATCGTCAATACATTCAGTCTGAGTCGAAGTGCGGCAAATGTTTCATGTCCTACAACGACTACGAAGGTCTTCTAGAACATCTGTACTGGCGTCATGGCACGGAGAGTAAGTGCTGCACCAAATGCTCCTTAAAACGGTGGAAGTATGCAGTACATCAATGCTTTGTTCTGCCAATCAAAGATGCATATGATTCGGACGATAATACCAGCTATACAGTACGAGAAACAATTTATTGTACATGTGGCAAAATCTTGACTGATACGCCTATGATAGGCTGTGATAGTCCAAGTTGCTCCCTAAAATGGTTCCACTATACCTGTGTTGGAATCACAACACCACCTCCTGGTGACTGGTTTTGTCCCTCGTGCAGCAAAGAAAACTCAAATTAAGACTTTGGTAATTATATTTTTATATTAGTAAAATACTTATTTAGAAAATATTTTACTATGGAAAATTTTCAAGAAGTTGATTTGTGGCTAATATGTTTTAAATTCTTGCTTAAGGGCATTGCATTGCTCAAACCCCAAAAACACGCTCGGTTTGGAGAAGTTTGTTGACGAATCCTTACATACGTTTACTTCACAAAAAAACATGAATAAACTAGATACTACCGAAAAAACTTTGTATTGATTAAAAACGCTAATTACTTCTTAAAAACTTCCTAAAAAAAATCACGAAATCTGGTATTATAATAACTAAATATCAAATTGTCTATTAAACGGATGATTGATTTTATTCGAAATTTATACAAAAAATGTGCTATATTATAACTAATAATCTGTATTGATTACTTTATCTTAATTATTCGTTATATTTAAAATAATTGATAAAAACTAGATTTTCATAAAATCCCCGCGCCTGCACCCCCGCTACCGCCGTGACGATTGCTCGGGAGTCGCACATTCAGTGTCGTTACGACTCTTGTGACGGGTGGACTGTACGACCGTATTTTCTTACCGAATAAAACTTTAAACCGACCAACTTTGAATGAAAAAATATTGTAAATAAAAAGTACACAATTGTTTTTAATAATACTACTTGTAATTAAGTTTATAAGTGTAATATATCCTAGTTTTAAATTAAATTTTGTTTTTTAATCACTCATAGACTATGCCTAAATATAAAAATAAACGTAATGTGAAGCGTGGCCGAGCTCTTCAAAATTATTGGTAAGTACCTACAAGCTAAATATTATACATTTATATTATTTTATACCTTTGTATGCTTTAGTTAGACACGTTTTTATTTGTACGATGTTTAGATTCATTTTTAGAACATCGGCATTGCTTCGATTAAAGTTATATTTTGAGTACCTTGATAGTACCTAGGCTTTCGGTGGACGGGAGACCTAGGTGACTGTGAGGGACTGACTTATGGTGGACTACGAAGGTAGGTAGACTTCAGTCATGATGGCACTACCTACGTAAACCCAGCAAGTTGGTGCTCGTTTAAAAGAGCTCAGGGAGACCTAGGTGACTGTGAGGGACTGACTTATGGTGGACTACGAAGGTAGGTAGACTTCAGTCATGATGGCAGTCCTACGTAAACCAGCAAGTTGGTACTCGTTTAAAAGAGCTCAGGGAAACCTAGGTGACTGTGAGGGACTGACTTATGGTGGACTCCGAAGGTAGGTAGACTTCAGTCATGATGGCAGTACCTACGTAAACCAGCAAGTTGGTACTCGTTTAAAAGAACTCAGGGAGACCTAGGTGACTGTGAGGGACTGACTTATGGTGGACTACGAAGGTAGGTAGACTTCAGTCATGATGGCCCTACCTACGTAAACCAGCAAGTTGGTATTCGTTTAAAAGAGCTCAGGGAGACCTAGGTGACTGTGAGGGACTGACTTATGGTGGACTACGAAGGTAGGTAGACTTCAGTCATGATGGCAGTACCTACGTAAACCAGCAAGTTGGTACTCGTTTAAAAGAGCTCAGGGAGACCTAGGTGACTGTGAGGGACTGACTTGTGGTGGACTACGAAGGTAGGTAGACTTCAGTCATGATGGCAGTACCTACGTAAAACAGCAAGTTGTTACTCATTAGGTCTTGACCTAGTTGACTTTGAGACATTTACTTAGGTAGCTTTTTTTTACTCCAATGTTTTGATATCGACAAAATTACAAGTACCAATTAAAACAGGAATTATTTTTTTTAAGGAAAATAAGAAATCAGCAAGGCTCTGAATTACAAAATCAAGAAGATCAACCGCTGTCAAAATCTTCCGACACATGCGAACCGTCAGATATGCCAACTGATATGGAAGTTGAGCACAATGTGGTAAATATAAGTTTATTTTGTTGTTTTTTATGTAAGCTCAAATAAGTGTTTATTTACGGCATCACATTGTAAACGTCTAAAATTATGAGTGCTTTTCATCTATATTATGCATAGGTGTTATGAATTCTGTCTGCTGCCTAGTTTTTAAGATTAATGCATACATAAACAGACAAACAGCTGAAAGCTAATTTGTTTATCATATTATAGAGTAATGATTACTAGTAAAGCAAACTCGTAACTTTTTCCATATTTCTGATAATCCTCCTGCTACTTGTTTTAGAGTACATTACCGCCACAAATGTGTTATGTACTGTGATTAATACTTGTATTAATTTGTAACATCGACTATTTTATTAAATAAAAAATTTTGTTCTAGCTTGAAGAAGAAATACACACATCAAAAAAGTCTAAGCAACATGCATGATATTACAAATTTACCATTTATATTAATTTATTTTACCATTTATTTTAATTATAACGTTGTATTTTATTTTTAAAATAATATTTTTAGGGTTCTATGATGTAAAAATAACAGCTGTTTTCTTTATAAGTTCTTTTAATAACAGAAATTAACAATATTAGAATATACAGGTACGTTCGGGGTATTTGCCGCTCGACCACCCTTAGGCGAGAATCGCTTGGCACGCGGCGCATGCGATACGTGGCACGCCCACGTATCGCATGCGCCGCGTGCCAAGCGATTCTCGCCTAAGGGTGGTCGAGCGGCAAATACCCCGACTGTACATAAGAAACTAAACTTTTTTTTTACATATTGAAATTTCTTAAGAAAATGAATTTATTGTGAAAGAATAGGACAATTTAATACAAAGTATGGCCTCCTCTGCTATTCAGAACTTGTCGGCAACGATTATTCATTGAATTAATGAGACTGTTTATGTCATCTTGCGGTATTCGCTCCCAATGGAATTGTAGCAAATCCTTCAGCTGTTGGGTTGTTGTCACTCCGTCCAAGCCCTTCAAAACACGTCTCTGGAGCATGTCCCATGCGTGCTCGATGGGGTTGAGGTCTGGCGATTGTGCAGGCCAGGGCAATACCTGGATGTTCTCCGTTGCCAAGTATTCACTGGTTCGCCGAGCTGTATGTGAACGCGCATTGTCATGCATTAACGTAAAATCGGAGCCAAAGGTTTGTGCAAATGGATGGACATAAGGTCTGAGAATATCCTCAACGTAATTTTCAGCGTTCATGTTTCCATTTACAAAAACGAGCTCAGTTCGCCTGTTCTTCATAATACCCGCCCATACCATAACTGTTGAGCCGCTGTATGGATGAACTTCCTGAACGCACCTGAGTCTTTCAGTATTTCCGGGTTGACGGTACACTCGCACCCTTCTTGTATCAGGCCTAAACCCGAATCGCGACTCATCGGAAAACATAATTTTATCCCATTGTTCCTGGGTCCATGTTATGCGTTCTCTACACCATTCATTTCGACGAGCGCGATTCCCGTGACGTATCGGTGGGCACCTGATAGGGCGTCGAGCTCGTAGGCCGTACTCATGCAGTCGATTTCGCACAGTTTGGGGACTTACATCAACACCACTTGAATTTTGTAGCCTCAAACTTATCTCTCGAGCGGTTAACATCGGCTGGCGTCTTGCAGTCAGTTGTATGTACCGGTCTTGCCGAGTGGTTGTACTCCTTTTACGGCCTGGATGCTGTTCAGCGGGTTCCCCTGTATTATTGTAGCGCTGCCAAAGACGACAAATAACACTTCTATGAATACCAAAATGTCGAGATACCTGAGATTGATTACTTCCCGCTTGCAACATCCCTACAGCTCTTTGCATTTCATCTGCCGTCAAATGACGTCGCTCCATGACGTAAAGAATATCTAACAATTCAATTTTGTCGCCAACTGTATTTAAATGGTTGGTAAAATTATAAAATCAAGACTAAAACGTAGCAATTAACATGCACTCAAATTCAAACAAATTCGCAGTCATTTGAATTTTATGAAAAAAAACAAAACATAATCGAAATTTTTTTTTTACAACCAGCCAGTATGTCATCAATAACAAAAAAGTTTACTTACCTATACACTTTGAGTGAGTAAATACTTAGAAATTAATTAATATAAATGGTAAATTTGTAATATCATGCATGTTGCTTAGACTTTTTTGATGTGTGTACTACCAAATTTGACTGTAGAAGTGGGGCATTTCCAGGAAGAAACAAAAAATATATCTGGAAGAAGAGTAATAGGGGCCTCCTTAAACCTACATCTGGGTCGTAAGTCCCAGACGCTGTTATGCAAGTGTTCCTTCCTCTATCACGCGATGGACCCGGCACCCGCACGGAGAATCTATGGAATGCTAAGGTTAGGTCTTATCTTCTTTGATTAAAATAAAATATAAAACTTACTAAAGCTGTTTTCTTAATAACCATTTTGCCTATTTTACAAAATAACATTTTACAGTTAGTTTCAATTTTTTTCTGTTTCCATCGCTGAAAATCATTAAGTTCAATTCAACCTTCAGAAGAATGTCTGATGAGGATCAGGTAAGTACAAAGTGTAGTAGCATGAGTAATTAAATAGGGAAATGATGAGAACTGGGTTCTTCATCTAGCTGTTACCATCGCTGAGAACCGTTGTGTTCTTACCTGGCCATCATCAGACCTTCAGAAGACATAGTGTAGTAGCATCATTAATCAAATAGCTAAATTATGAAAACAGAGTACTTCTAGCTGTTACCATCGCTGAGAACCATTGTGTACTTACCTGGTCATCATCAGACCTTCAGAAGACATAGTGTAGTAGCATCATTAATCAAATAGGCAAATTATGAAAACTGAGTACTTCTAGCTGTTACCATTGCTGAGAACCGTTGTGTACTTACCTGGTCATCATGAGACCTTCAGAAGACACAGTGTAGTAGCATCATTAATCAAATAGGCAAATTATGAAAACTGAGTACTTGTAGCTGTTACCATCGCTGAGAACCGTTGTGTACTTACCTGGTCATCATCAGACCTTCAGAAGACATAGTGTAGTAGCATCATTAATCAAATAGGCAAATTATGAAAACAGAGTACTTCTAACTGTTACCATCGCTGAGAACCATTGTGTACTTACCTGGTCATCATCAGACCTTC
The DNA here is from genome assembly GCA_905475405.1 of Schrankia costaestrigalis. Lineage (NCBI taxonomy): Eukaryota > Metazoa > Arthropoda > Insecta > Lepidoptera > Erebidae > Schrankia > Schrankia costaestrigalis. Next base: position 7,988,526 of record FR997830.1, read on the forward strand.
ACAAGACATAGTGTAGTAGCATCATTAATCAAATAGGCAAATTATAAAAACAGAGTACTTCTAGCTGTTACCATCGCTGAGAACCGTTGTGTACTTACCTGGCCATCATCAGACCTTCAGAAGACATAGTGTAGTAGCATCATTAATCAAATAGGCAAATTATGAAAACAGAGTACTTCTAGTTGTTACCATCGCTGAGAACCATTGTGTACCTACCTGGTCATCATCAGACCTTCAGAAGACATAGTGTAGTAGCATCATTAATCAAATAGGCAAATTATGAAAACAGAGTACTTCTAGCTGTTACCATTGCTGAGAACCGTTGTGTACTTACCTGGGCATCATGAGACCTTCAGAAGACACAGTGTAGTAGCATCATTAATCAAATAGGCAAATTATGAAAACTGAGTACTTGTAGCTGTTACCATCGCTGAGAACCGTTGTGTACTTACCTGGTCATCATCAGACCTTCAGAAGACATAGTGTAGTAGCATCATTAATCAAATAGGCAAATTATGAAAACAGAGTACTTCTAGCTGTTACCATCGCTGAGAACCGTTGTGTACTTACCTGGTCATCATCAGACCTTCAGAAGACATAGTGTAGTAGCATCATTAATCAAATAGGCAAATTATGAAAACAGAGTACTTCTAGCTGTTACCATCGCTGAGAACCGTTGTGTACTTACCTGGCCATCATCAGACCTTCAGAAGACATAGTCTAGTAGCAACAGTAATAATAATAAATTCGTTATTGCTCTGAGCGCGGTGAACGTTATTTCCAGTAAAATACGTATGTATAAAATTGGCGTCTCCGAGAGAATAAATAAGTTAGGTCAAAACAATGATAAATTTGTGTCGCGTCTGTGATTTGAATAATCATTAGTTGATTATATCCTAGTATTAATCTCTGTTAGTAGATGGCGCTTTTTCTATGAAAACTGTAACAAACCTCAGATCTTCAAGGTCATTGAGCAATGCAATGCCCTTAATATTTATTTATGATAAATGTTATTTCGTTTACAGGATTACATTGCAAGATTAAACATAAAACATGTACTAAAGTGGCGCAAGTACTCTATGATGCATTCAGATTACAAAGGCTTATTACAGCGCCTATATCGGCGACGCGGCAAAGAGAATACGTTGCTGTAATAAATGCTCCTTAAAACTCCATTTCGCAGCTACTGGTTACAAGCGGCTGTAAAGATATGTGAAGTACTGAAGACAAACGCGAGTTTCGCAGTGAAAATAATTGACAAAGACTTACCACTGAGAGATTGTAGGTAACATCACCTTCTATTGGATGACAGAAAAAAAACAAAAGAAATAATAAATTGGTAAAATTAAAAACAAAATAATCATTTGTTTTGTTGTTTTATGGGTTGGCCCCTAAATGAAAATCTTTCAGCTGGCCAAGTTATACCAATCAGCACGAATAGAGAAGCACCAAACAGAGAAATACCTAAAGACTATAATTTTATACGGAAAGAAGTTTTGACTATGTAAAAACGTTTTATTTTGTTATTGTAATTAAATAATATTCATAGTGACAATTACTGTAACATTTGAATACTACAGGTCAAATATAAATAAAGTGTTTTTCTGTATTTTTACTGTTTTATTTAATATCTTGTGACGTGCTTCGCGCGTCCCGCTTCGCGCGTTCCATTTCGCCGCACGGCAGCGGCGCGAGCGCGATGTGGAGGGGACTACCCGCTGCCGCTATATAAGGAGGACGCGGGGCGCGGGCCCTTCCCTTTTTGTTCCGGCTAACTGAAGATAAGTGTCTGCCTTTCTATAGGGCAGCCTTCGAACCTCGTGCTTTGGAATCCTCTCTAATCCTTCTGATTAGACCGGCTTGCTTATTTTCCTATATTTGAAAACGTAGTGATTTCCAAATTATCAAACTAATAATTGTAATTGTATATACTAAATTAAGTTTTACGGAATAATACTACATTGTCGTACTTGAGTTGTTTGCATTTATCTCCCTATACCAACCCACTACGTCACAGTGGCGCCCAACGTGGGGCGCCACTGTGACGTAGCACGTCACAATCTACTTAGTATTAAAATATTTTTGGAGACCATGGTCCGCCTGGCCATAGTCTACTAAGAGCCAAGCTCTTAGTAGCAGATCAAGTCAAAAGAGTGATGTTAAATAAATGTCTGCAGAAAAGCAGGGCTTTGCTGCCCCGGTCCTATAAGATCCCAGTAGGATTTCGATGCTCAGATAAAGCATAAATACTTTTTTTTAATCTCATTTATTTTTAAAGCGATAAAGCATAAATACATAGTAGTAGCAAAACCCTAGACCGAAATAGTCGAGTTATATAAAGACAGTACAATAAATCAGATTTAAAATCAAAAAGGTTTTTAATTTAAGAATAATATTTTTATTATTTTTTACGAGTAATACAGCTCAGCTACAAAATGACAATAGCTTATTACATAAAACTTCTTCGAAAAAAATTCAAACATCTTTAACACGAATAAACTTGCGATATTTGTCTTTATATACAAAAACTACTTATATATAATACAGTTCTCTGTATGAAATCCCAGAAAACTCTATTTACAAGTGAATACAAGTTGATAACATGTTCGCCTTGCAACTTACTTCTAATCTAGAAAGCTGTGTTAAGCGCCGATTACACTACCCTGCATGTAGGACACTACATCTTGTAGGGCACTACATGTTGTCTAGTGTAATCACATGTAGGCTGTTAGGACACTACATATCGGAGATTGGCGAGTCCCGACCGCCCTACATGATGTAGTATACTACAAGATGTAGTGCACTACATGTAGGGTAGTGTAATCGGCGCTTTACTGCATAAATAATTTTCTGCACCAGTGCTATTCAATACAAAAGGTTTAAGTACGAAGCTCCATAGAATTGTACAAGCGTTAACTGATTTTATGCTGATGGCACCCCTGATGTAACTGAATCTTTGTGAAATGCTTTATCCTTTCCCTCAAGCAGGCTGCTATTTCATCTGCAACGATATAAACACGTTAAGATTAAATCTATTCATTAAACCAAGGTTTTTACCAAAATTTTAAGCCTATTTCGAGGGTTTTACAAATATTTAATTAACGGACACAGTAACTCAATCATTAAGATATCTTTAAAAAAATCTCTTTGATGGTTAGAGTGTTTATTCTTTTTCTGGAGACCATAGTCCGCCTGCCCATAGTATCAAGTAAGAGCCTAGTTACTGGTAGCAAACCAAGTCAAAAGAGTTATGTTAAATAAATGTTTGCATTAAAGAAGGGCTTTGCTGCCCCGGTCCTATGATATCCCAGTAGGACTTCGATGTCCAGATAAGGCATAAATACTTTTTTTAATCTCGTTTATTTTTAAAGCGATAAAGCATAAATACATAGTAGTAGCAAAACCCTAGACCGAAATAGTCGAGTTATATAAAGACAGTACCTACAATAAATCAGATTTAAAATCAAAAAGGTTTTTAATTTAAGAATAATATTTTTATTATTTTTTACGAGTAATACAGCTCAGCTACAAAATGACAGTAGCTTATTACATAAAACTTCTTTGAAAAAAATTCAAACATCTTTAACACGAATAAACTTGCGATATGTGTCTTTATATACAAAAACTATATAATAAAGTTATCTGTATGAAATCCCAGAAAACTCTATTTACAAGTGAATACAAGTTGATAACATGTTCGCCTTGCAACTTACTTCTAATCTGGAAAGCTGTGTTACTGCAGAAATAATTTTCTGCACCAGTGCTATTCAATACAAAAGGTTTAAGTACGAAGCTCCATAGAATTGTACAAGCGTTAATTGATTTTATGTTGATGGCACCCCTGATGTAACTGAATCTTTGTGAAATGTTCCATCCCTCAAGCAGGCTGCTATTTCATTGCAGATGCTTGCTATTTCATCTGCAATGAAATATACACGTTAAGATTAAAACTATTCATTAAACCAAGGTGTTTATTTGAAGTCTATTTCAAGGGTTTTACAAACACTCAATTAACATACACACAAACTTATTGAAGACATCTTCAAAATAGTTTTGTTTGATGGGAAATGAAATACTACAATAAAATAATGAGCTTGTTATAAGCAATATTTCCACAGAAAACAACTTCATGTATGATAACGTCATATTTGCGACCATGAGAAAACCCAGACGATAAAATTTCTAAAGATAAAATTCTTTCTTGCAGACGATAAATTTCTTTCTTGCAGATTCAATAGGTTTTATATCGAGTATCTTTAAAAACAAACAATATGTATACTATAGGTATTATCCTTATGGTACTTTATCATGCAAGATACTTAATAGCAATAAATCCTATCCTATACATTTCATACATCACCCATGCTTTAAGGTTTAATTTGATGTTAACGAGCAATGTAGAAAGTACTTACATGTATTAAACTACGAGTAGAAGCTATTTCATAACTTATTATATTTAAGGAGGAATTTCGTCGCGTCTTCCCAATTACTTTGCAGATCATTTAAGTCATTTCATGTCATTGCTTTTGATATACCCCTTATTTTAAAGACCTATTTAATTACACAAATAAAGCGTGTAACATGTATTTGTCTTAATGTAGCGCTATTACATATTTAACTATTATTCAGCAAATGCTAATAAAAGTACAATGGCCATTTAGATTTAAGTATATAACGGTGATTGATTTCTTTAATTTAAATCTTAGACTGTAAATATAGCGCAGTAAAACTAATAAAATTATCTATAGGTACCTACATTATATACTATAATATATATTTGCTATATGGCAAAACAATGTATAGTAGCTAGTAGTTTGTGCTACTGCTTAATTTATTTAATTGTCCGGCCATTTGTTAGGAATATATTAATTTATCACTCTTTTTTACAACATATATAACAAAAAGATTAATAACTAAATTAAACACATTCCAAACCTGTTAAAGTAAATACCAAACAAGAAAATTACATGAAAAAAGAAAATGTTAACCCAACGTTCTGTTCTAATAATAATTAACAAACAGAAAACTTTTATTAAGATAAGAAAAAGAAAAACTTTCTCCCTTTATTGGAATCTAATCTTGTACTAGAAGAAACTAAGTTTATTATAAGGACGAAGTAATTTGTTTAGGCCTATTCAAACCTGGGCTTTCTTAATTCAAACTCTTCAACTTAAACAAGTGAAGATAATTTATTTTACATTGTTCGGAAGACTGTTGTAAAGTTACAACTGTTTACACAAAAACATAACCCATGTATTCTTTGAGTTTGGCACTTTAAAAGCTTCTTTAAAATCAACTTGTGTATATGGGTAGGAGTCCGGACGTGCAAGTTTAGAGAGCAAAGTCAACAATAAATCACAGATCGACCGAACGAACGCAAAATTTTATAAACTTAATCCGAAGAAAGACGAAGTGATGTCGATGAATTGCGTTGAACTCAGAAAGTTTCTGACAACTCCGCCGAAGTGTTCGGGTGATGCCGCACCCCTGTATTAAGAAACATCAGTATACTATGAAGCAAGTGTTGTCTTGTTTACTGATAGAAAAGCCTTAGGTTTTTCTTTGTTCAGAAGTTAGCAGTATTATGAAGTTATTTCAATTAATTTATTTTCCTGAGCAGAGAAACTACCTTGAACACGAAATTCGATGACAATTGCAAGGAATTAGTCGATGCGCTGTTTGTTCTAACTTTGTTAGTTCTGAATAGAATTATAGAAAGTTTTGTGTGTGAACTAATATGCACACCCAACGGGAATGTAGATTGAATTAGAAAGAATTTTAGTGAATGTCCACTGGTATTATTTTAAAGCTTTATAAAAGAGATATTAAAGTAGAAGTTTGTTTATGAATTACCATGGTTATTAATTACCGCAATAGCGAAGAGCTTGTGCACCTATGCGAATGCAACATTGTGATTGAATAACTCTGATACACAATTCACTGATGATTATAATGAGCCAAAGTATTATCCTGTGTCCAATCGTCCTTTCAGCTTTGTGTCTGTTGATTACATAAAAATGTAATTATCGTAAAAAAATTGCCTATATTAAATTTAAGTTCTTTTTAGGACATCATTTTATTTTAATTAAACATTCCTTAATGTCTGTACCTACCTATACTGTTTATAACACATCTCTACTAATACCAAATACGAAGCTGACACTCACTAAGTTAATTTAGATTATGCATTACAAGGTTTTAAACAACAATAAATATGCATTAAACTGAATTTCAAATGAAAATTCATGAATATTTTTACGAATAAATAATAAGATGTCACATTATTATACACCAAGAAAACCGGTACAATATATCTGAACGAATAATGGCAGTCTATCGTTTTAAGAGGATAATATTGAGTTACGTGCCTGAATCGCTGCACTTCACTCTAAAGAAATACGTTGTTCATAGTTTTCATATTGGGAATCTGATCACGTCACTGCCATCGAGGTTCATTCGATTTCCATTTATTACGCTTGTATAAAGGTTAGTATTTTTATCAAAATGTCTTATATAATGTTTGACATTTTGTTTCTCACATAATATAAATAAATACAACAGCATACATACGTAGAATGCTTAATGATATTAGAGTGTGAATTGAATCCTGAATTTTTTACTTAAATTTTCTTTAGCGAGAGTTTAAGAAGTAGAATTTTGTGTGCACGTCACAATCATTCCCTTCGAGGGGTTAGTGTTCATTGGGTGGAAATAACAAAGACGATAAAACTGTTCGCTTGGAAAAAGGATATTGAATGAGGTCAGACGCAGATATATTCGTATTCAAGGCAAATGTCGAGGCGTGTTGGGGACAGCCGTTTGCGCACTGTTTTTACACTCCCAAAGATATGTTCTAACCCTTACTTTATCAATATTGCTTTAAAAAGCCTCTTTTGTGACATTTATGTATTTTCAATTGTATCTTTCTATCATTTGTAATGTTTTGTGAGAAAAGTTTTACTAGTAAGTACTATTTTTTTTAAGTCATTATTGATTATAGCTATTACCCGTGATGGTGAATCAGCATTAAGCATTATAAAATGATTAGGTCTTTCGTGCTCTTTTCTCCTAACATTAGTTTAACTATTGTTTTGAAGAATTAAGCTAGTTTTTATATTTTTATTTATTTAGTTGAATCATAGCAAACTTAGCTTAAATAGATTATGCATATTTAATGAGATTCTCCACTGCGCTTCTGCACTCCGAGTGCGCATTGAAAGATTTCAATAATCTACGAAAGGAATATTCATATAATTTTACAAATACGAAAAAGGTTTGTAAGTTCTTTAAACGGGTTTCAGTCATTATTTACAAACAACACTATACAGTGAGAATCTTAAATTGACCAGTTAGTTATCAAACTTGGAAGTTTTGACAATGCTGGCCCCTCTTGGACTGCCAATCGGAAACCTTACCAATCTTCAAGCAATAATTAAACTTAGCTAGGATATAGATACTTAGATAGGATATAGACGATATCCTATCGAAGTTACGGGAAACTGTGTAACAAATATTTGGCACGATTTCAATACTTTAGACGTTAGATTAAAATCTAATAAGCAGCATTTATATTTGTTTGAATGGATTTATGAATGAATAACATGTTAAAGATTTATTCGATTATTTTATCATGAAACTAGTAGTTAACATTGCTTAGTATATTTTTAAATTAGTAAATTCAGAAGGCGGATAACGTTTTTCGCGGTTATTTATTATATATTTTTGTTATGTCGTTTATATATTATTATGTTTGTTTCTTGTTGTATGTTTGATTAGAGATTAGGTTTATACTTTTTAAGCGCGAGTCGAAACTTTGTCTTCCTGTAACATTAACGGTTTAACCGATAAGAAAGTTTGAAGGGTGATTAGATTAGTTGATAACTATTTATTATAGTCAAGATGGTGAAATTACCACTAATCACCAAACAAAAAAGCAATGGGCGAGAAGAAAATAATAATCAAGAAGACAACCAAGTTTATTATCGTGTCACCTTTGCGGGATCAACTATCCAAAGTTTCTTATCAAACAATACAAAAGCAATTTACGTATCACTTAATCATATTTTGTCAAAGGCGAGACAGTGCATATATACCTTATAACCTTTATTACCTTATACGCGTACAAGGTAGCTACTCGTACCTAACCGATTGAAAAGACCGTCTTTTATCTAAGTAGGTTCCTTTAAGCACCTAACCTTTATATTCGGTTCTTTGTGTTGCCTCTATTTAAAATGATAACTAGAACGTCTCTATTCAAAAGAGCTATTTTCAATTGAAGACTTGCTATGAAAAAGGGTACCTAATGGCTGATGCCTCAGTGACACGAGTCGTTATTAAATTCTGTCGCATTTTGTTCGTAACGAGTATAAAATGGAAAATGAATGAGATTGATTTAGTATTTTATTAAGCAATGAAAGCTACGATATGTTTTTTTTTATATTTCTATTTGATTACTTATGAGTAACGAGCGTACGCGTAAAAATATAGCAATTCATTTAGTTATACCATTACCAAAAACGTCAAATATTCTTAAATTATATTTGTATCAGAATAATGTTTGCCTAATAAACATTTCATTTAATAAAATTTGCCACAGTTAAATAATGGTAAATAAAAAATTTCATAAATAATGATTTACTTAACAAAACAAGAGCCAAAGTTATTAAATAGCTACATTTGAGTAAACATTTTTGTATATACAACTGATAAGCTTTGCTCATTGTCTATGTTTTAACGCAATGCATTTTGTTTGTTCATAATTCCGTATATCACGTTCTTACCGTATCATTCTGTATATTATTACATTTAGTATAGTGAGCACGAAGTGATGCACCTGACCTTGTGTTGCAAATAATTCTTACCAATTTTTGGCGTTTTGAATTCAAATAAGTCCAATTTGAATTCAAAATGCTATTTTTTACTTTTACTGACAGATTGCTAATTTAAAGCTTCTTTATTTTTCACAAAGATGTATGGTTCCCCAAAAAACCATAAAAATTTAACAATAAATGATTTTACTGAGCAGCTTACGACCAAAAACTAAATAGGTAATAATTTTTAAAACTAAATAAATAAAAACCGTGGAAATTTTAGCTGCCTAAATAAACTCAACGTGCCAAAGTTTCAGGTAATAGCTAGTAACAACAATAAATCAGTTTAGTTCTCAAAATCATGTTACGACGGAAAAATTTTCACACTTAAAAAGATATTCGGATGGCCTAAATGGCAGAACGCTTTTACCTCTGATAAATTCATAATACAGAAGTGTCTCCAAGACATCTTTGCATAAAACAAAAAATGTCTTTGACCTAGTTGTAGCTTTCAAAAGCTATACGTGCGAGAAACGAACAATAGGAAAAAGACACTGACATTTACAGGTGACTGACTGCAATTAGTTGTGTAGTGAAGTGTTAAAACAATGCTCAAAGAACTATAAAAGATATAGTTTTTATATAAAATTAAACAATGGTAGAGCACCCTTTGTGGAGGCGAAGGGAATGGCCATTATTTATGCTATCTATCTATAAATGGTTAATGCAGGAATGGTGGTTAATTTTACACATTATCTGAATTACTGTAGTGCTTTAATAATAAACACATTAACATATTAAATTATTATATATAGTATAATTAAAAAATTAACATCAACAGATCACTTACAAAAATATTGACTTGGGATGATATTGTAATAACCATCGTAAGTATCTATTGTCACCTCAAATTCAACATCCTGTGCCTGTGGCAATTCAGAACGTGAAGAGGTATTTAATGACACCACAAGCTGTCAAACAGTTTAATCTACAAGAGGTCACAATGGTCAAAATACCTTCAAGAAAATAATAATATGTTTAAAAACTATTATGATAGGTTATCTTTAAAATCAGTATGCCATCTTGATGAGATGTACCAGATACGACAATATTGCCATGTTATTAGATTTTTTTCAAAAGATGTAATAAGTAACTAGCTTAAATGGACGCTAAAATAATATAAAGGCGTACTAATAATTTAATGATATTGTTTTAATAGGCGATCGTAACAGCATCTAAAAAAATTTACGGGCAGATGTCGCAATTCAAGGGCCACAAAAACCGAAAATGTTTACTAAAGGCATAATATCAAGCAGAAGACGCCTAAGAGCGGTTGTTTTTGAGAAATAAATGACTTTTAAAAAGTCAATATTGGATTTTATTTACGATATGCTTTTTTTTGCAGTGATACCAAATGAGCAGTTATCTTTTACCCTCAGTTATCTTTTGCAATACGCCTTTTAACAAATGCGGTCAACATCTTTACAGACTTACCTACTGCAGAGATAAGCCTTCTTTCTTAAGGACAACTTCATTATCATCATCATCATCTCAGCCAATTGACGTCCACTGCTGGACATGGGCCTCCTCCAAATATTGCCACCTTGTGGGGTCCTGCGCCTCCCTCATCCATCGGCTTCCCACCGTCCTAACGATGCCGGATTGCCCGGTTAAAGGACAAGTTACCTCGATTAAAATATCACCGTGACCAAACGGGCTGGTACACGGTTTTACATAGATCGTAGAATCTCCAAACTTTCTCTTATTGGGCTTTTTTTTCATCTATGGGATCGGTTGCTAATACTAAGTATTTTTAGGTACTCCATGATAATATGGTAAACTAGCTGTTGCCCGCGGCTTCGCTCGCGTTCAGAAGTATTATGATTAATTAGGCTTATTTTTTGTTTAGCGTGTGTAAAAATAAGTGGCATACAATACTTGTTTGTACACATATTCTTAATAATTAATCTGTCATTAGGCGCTAAAACTATTAAGCTATTAAGAGAAATTACTCGATAGCAAGCAACATAAAATATGCAGTCCATGAGAGAAGCTAAGTATCATACTAAATGTAATCCCCTATTTTATCCCCTTGGGGGTAGAATTTATCAAAGTCCTTTCTAAGAGGGTACCAACGTCATAGTAACTATATGCATGCAAAGTCTCAGCCCGATCGGATTGAAACTGACAAAGTTTCGTGCTAACTTTCATCCCCTATTTTACCCCCTTGGGGGTAGAATTTAATAAAGTCCTTTATAAGGGGGTACCAACGTCATAGTAACTATATGCATGCAAAGTCTCATCCCGATCGTATTGAAACTGACAAAGTTGCATACAAACTTTCATTACCTATTTTATCCCCTTGGGGGTAGAATTTATCAAAGTCCTTCCTAAGGGGGTGCCAACGTCATAATATCTATATGCATGCAAAGTCTCAGCCCGATTGGATTGAAACTGACAAAGTTTCGTGCTTACTTTCATCCCCTATTTTATCCCCTTGGGGGTAGAATTTATCAAAGTCCTTTATAAGGGGGTGTCAACGTCATAATAGCTATATGCATGCAAAGTCTCAGCTCGATCGGATTGAAACTGACAAAGTTTCATACAAACTTACATCACCTATTTTTTCCCCTTAGGGGTAGAATTTATCAAATTACTTCCTAAGGGGGTGCCAACGTCATAGTAGCTATACGCATACAAAGTCTCAGGCCTATCGGTTTGAAATTGACAAAGTTTCATACAAACTTTCATGCCCTATTTTATCCCCTTGGGGGTAGAATTCATCATAATCCTTTCTTAGCGGATGCCTACGTCATAACATCTACCTGCATGCCAAATTTCAGGCAGATCCCACCAGTGGCTTGGGCTGTGCGTTGATAGATCACTATGTCAGTCACCTTTGAGTTTTATATATATATATATACTAGCTGATGCCCGCGGTATTACCCGCTTAATTGTTATTTTACACCATAAACTACCTATATTCCAAATTTCATCAAAATCCATTTACCTAGTAGTTTTTGCATGAAAGGGTAACAAATATCCATCCATCCTCACAAACTTTTGCATTTATAATATTAGTAGGATAGGATAAGCAAAGGTGTGTCACTTTGGTGCCTAACAAATAAGGTGAATATTATCTTCACTAAATAAAGAGAAGGAAAACTTAAAATTAAACCCTATACCAATCCGTCTGCAAGCGTGGTATTAGTAGGCCAAGTATCCCTCCGTCAAGGAAGGAGGCCCGTCCCTGTAGTGGGACATTAATGGGCTGTTATGATGAAATAAGTTGACAATTACGAATTTAAGCTCTCTAGATATATCAGACCCACAGCTTAAAAAACCGGTCAAGTGCGAGTCTGACTCGCGCACCGAGGGTCCTGTACAAACCTATTTATTTTCCCGCCAAATTGTGATAACGTCAGGATTCAGCTGTTTAAATACTATTTAATTTTTTTATTTTTAAGAGACTGAACAATTACTTAAGATAGTTGCTTAATATTATTTATACCCACACACACACACATAAACACTACTCAACATATACATACACACACACACACACACACACACAGAAACTCATTTCAAATTTTATTTTAAAGATAATTTTATTTTGTATTCTAGTTTAAGTTGTATTTTAGTTGAAGTATTAGTCCTTGTAATCGTTTTTGTTTTGTAGCCTCGATACAGGCATTGCCTAGTGTGGCTACCATTAAAAATGTATTTAGTTATAAGTGGACTGCAAATAAAACTTACTTAATTACTTACTTACTTACTATTTTTCCCGCCAAAATTCAATGACGTCACGAATTAGCTGTCAAAATATATTTTCATGCCAAAATTCTGTGACGTCATGACTCATCTGTCAAAAATTCTATGACGTCACGCCTATCTGTCAAAATTGACAGCTGTCAAAAGTGACATATGTTTCAAATATTTTCCCGCCAAAACAATATGACGTCACAAATCATCAAAAATTCATCAAAATTTCTGTGACGTCACGACTCATCTGTCAAAAATTCAAAAACGTCACGGCTCAGCTGTCAAAATATATTTACCCGCCAAAATTCCGTGACGTCACGAATCATCTGTCAAAAATTCTGTGACGTCACGACTCATCTGTCAAAAAAAAATTTCCCGCCAAAACTCTGTGACGTCCCGACTCATCTATCAAAATTCTATGACGTCACAGGTCACGTGACCAAAATTCTATGACGTCACTGGTCACGTGACACAGCTTTCCCGCCAAAATTCTATGAAATCAAAATACAATATGATTGCTAATAAAAAGTAGCCTATGTTCTTTCTCAGGGTCTAAAGATTGTCTGTACCAAATTTCATCGAAATCCGTTCAGCCGTTTAGGCGTGAAAGAGTAACAGACAGACAGACAGACAGACAGAGTTACTTTTGCATTTATAATATTAGTATGGATGAGGACATACTTTGCAAACATTTTTTATGGGTCTATCAATTAATTACTCCAGTTTTGTTTAATTTGTAGATAGCACTTTTAATACTTCAAACAATATGAGCTGATTAGTTCTAATATTTTATTGAAACCCTATTCCAAAAAAAGTAAACGAAACACAGAAATCTAGTTTAAATATTTGATTGAAAGTTTCTGTAAGAAGATTAAGTCGAAGCAGAGTGAATTTCAATGGTACCCTGTATAAATACAAAACTTTTGATTCGTTGAATAATTCAATTGTCGATGTCGAATTAATACAATGTGAAACGGAACTTGTAATAATACATCGCTTTATTACAAAAGCTTAAGTATTGCAGTACTTACACCATTCCCTAAAATCCCTTATAAAAGCACCACCGAAGAAAATCCCTTAAATAAATATTAATTTTTGTAACAAAACTCTTTTTGTTAGCTTTGGTCTTCTTTGAATAACAATTACAGCAATTGCTTCGATTGAAATATTAATGTTTAATTTAATAAGGTAACTACCAACTATTCTGAATGACGCAGGAGAAAGTTCGCAATTCAACTACTTTTTATGTAACTGGCAAATACAAGACCTTTCCCATGATACTATTTACCTACGAAGTATCTAAGGCAAGTCTACTTTAATCTGCAGGTCTTATATAAAAAACTAGCTGACCCGTGCCCACTTCGTTGTGCGGCGAAAAAAAACGCGTCACTTTGTTAAACATATATCATTACTGCTCCACTCCTATTAGTCATAGCGTGATACTATATAGCCTATGACACTCCCCGATAAATGGACTATTCAACACAGAAAGATTTTTTAAAATCGGTTCAGTAGATCCAGAGAGTACCCTCTACAACGTCAAAAACACACAATCACACAAACTTTACCTCTTTATAATATTAGTACCTATAGATATACTATGTAGTGAAAACCTAAAAAATAACAGTATATTTTAATGGGTGTTATGATACATAAAAACTTTTTTCTTGAATCACTTTATCTATTAAAAACAAACCGCATCAAAATTCGATACGTAGTTTTAAAGATTTAAGCATACAAAGGGACATAGGGACAGAAAAATCGACTTTATTTTATAATATGTGTAGATAATATGTTAAAAAGCACTTTTAATACTTCAATCAATATGAGCTGATTAGTTCTAATATTTTATTGAAACCCTATTCCAAAAAAAGTAAACGAAACACAGAAATCTAGTTTAAATATTTGATTGAAAGTTTCTGTAAGAAGATTAAGTCGAAGCAGAGTGAATTTCAATGGTACCCTGAAATACAAAACTTTTGATTCGTTGAATAATTCAATTGTCGATGTCGAATTAATACAATGTGAAACGGAACTTGTAATAATACATCGCTTTATTACAAAAGCTTAAGTATTGCAGTACTTACACCATTCCCTAAAATCCCTTATAAAAGCACCACCGAAGAAAATCCCTTAAATAAATATTAATTTTTGTAACAAAACTCTTTTTGTTAGCTTTGGTCTTCTTTGAATAACAATTACGGCGATTGCTTTGATTGAAATATTGATGTTTAATTTAATAAGGTACCAACTACCATTCAGAATGACGCAGGAGAAAGTTCGCAATTCAACTACTTTTTATGTACTCGTAACTGGCAAATAAATGACCTTTCCCATGATACTAATTTATCTACGAAGTATTTAAGTCAAGTCTACTTTAATCTGCACGTATTATAAGTAGCCGCCCACTTCGTTGGGCGGCGAAAAAACCGCGTCTGTTTTTTAAACATATTTCATTACTGCTCCACTCCTATTGGTCAAAGCGATATGATACTATATAGCATATGACACTTCCCGATAAATGGACTATTCAAAACAAAAAGAATATTCAAAATATGGTTCAGTAGATCCAGAGATTACCCCTACAATGTCACAAACACATAAACTTCAGCTCTTTATAATATTAAGTACTAGCTGCTGTGCCCGCGACTTCGTTCGCGTGGCGGATATTACTTACTTCGCAATTCGATTTAATACTGAAAAATCGTTTTTTAAACCTTATAACAAACAGATATACCTACAAACGAATTGTATAAAATAAACGAACGAACCAAAACCTTTTCAAAAACAGACCTTTACAAAGACAGATCTATGAAGACTGCGTCTAAACTTATACTGAAAGACATGAGCGAACCTCATTCTTTCAAGGAAAATCTTAACACCGCGATACTGAAAATGACGTCACAGGCACAATGCCATCTGTTGTCAAATTTGTAAGTTAAAATAAATGACATCGCTTATTTCATCATAACAGCCCATTAATGTCCCACTGCAAGGACGCGCCTCCTCCCGTGACGGAGGGATACTTGGCCTACTAATACCACGCTGGCCAGTCGGATTGGTATAGGGTTTAATTTCAAGTTTTCCTTCATTTTTATTTCGTAAAGATAATATTCACCGATAGTCCCTTAGTCAGTTTTACGCCACCCATGGGATGAGATGGGGAGGTGACATATTGTATTCTTACTCCGTCACCACACGGTTAACCGCTAATTAATTATGAATGAATACAATTGCATGCCACGTTATGGTGCGGCAGAATTACCTGCCTCGGTGGCGCGGGGCGGTCGCATTACATGGCTGGCGTGCATGAGGTCGCGGGTTCGATTCCCATGGAGGACAATTGTGATACACAAACTATTGTCCTTAGTCTGGATGTTCTTTGTGTCCGTTAAATTGATATTTTTAAAGGCTAGTGTGGGATTTGTCTTTTGTAATAAAAATGCTGAAATAAATTATTGTAACACCTTTTTACCATCTAGCAAAAAATATTTGACTAAACTTAGACTACTATATTATTATTATTATCTATAGATAAACTGCGTGCAGTATTTTTGAATTACTTAATAAAATAAACACAAACACTTTGAATAATAATTTAATGTTTTGTAATTGTATTTCTATCTTTTATTGTCAGTTTTGTATTTTTTTAATGTTGACAAATAGCAATAATGTGTAAAATGATTTTATAAAGAAAAAACGTGTTACTTATAATGTTGTTCTGTTAAATTATACCCATATATTATTAATTATTAAATAGTTATATAAGTGTGTTATAATTGCAGTTATAATAAGATTGTGAGAAAAGAAATGTTATTTTAATTCAATTTAATATTTATGATTAAGTATAGGTATAAGTAGTTTAACTTTAAAAAATGAAGTTTCTACGCCAATATTAGCAATACAGGGAAAGACTATTTATTTTTGTCAGATGTTTTGTACCTGTGATTCACTAATAAAGGTTATTTGTTTTTGTATTTATTTACATTAATAAAAACAGGTGGAGTCTGTTGCATACTTTTACGTTGACCAGTAACTACTACAGTTTAAACTAAATTAATACCAAAAGAATAATTGATACTTTAGATTAATAGCTTACTAATACAATTTATATTTAATTAAATTGCGTTTCAATTACGAAAAACACAAAAATATAACAATCAAGTAAACTTATAATTGATTTAATTTAATAAGACTTATAATTGATATTACACATACGATTCATGGTTAATTTTATTAACATTTAAAAGGAATTACTTATTAATAGCATGCATGATTATTTAAAAACTCATTTATTTTATGATTACTACTGGTAATGCCATCTCGTGAACAAAAGAAACGAAATTTAAATTCATTCAACATTGAACCAAATCCATTTTTCATGACCCCTGATTTGTATTGGACTGTTCTAATAAAGAGATCTAGCGATATCTCGAGTAATACTTATCCGATTTTGATGAAACATACCTCAGTTTAAGCCTATTAAGAAAGGCTACAATACAATGTATTCGTCTTAAGATTATATTTTAATTTGTTATAAAGATGTGCGGTAACAAACAGACAGACAGACAGATAGACATTAATTCCAAAAATTGTAAGTGTGTAGTGTTGTTGCTTTTTGACTTTTTTCTAGATTTTATAGATAATTTTTATCTGAATTTTCGAAAAGAACAGACATTTCGACCTCTACACTTTTATTATAGTATAGTATAGATAGATAGATAGATTACCTACTTTAAACTTATTAAGTACCTAAAAACTACGTATCTATGTATTTTAATATCTAAAGCGCGCTTATTCCGAGAAGAGTCAATAAGAACCACGTCCGTTCGCATTAAGAGTCAATGTGAATGAAATTATATAGATGCACCGGTTGGCCGTTTCGGACGTTAAACAAACAAAAATCAACCGTACAGCCGTACTCATACTGGCGCGGCGACATTTGGAAATTTTCTTTCATCTATATCTTGTGTGTTTATAAACCGATTTCTATATTTTTTTTTTATGAATAAGATATTAAAGTGAACTTTTGAAATATGGGAGTTTGGAAAAGATATGTCTATGCAAATTACAATATATTTATGTATTTAATATACTTTGAAGAAAACCCTAACGATTAAACACGTTATTGTGGCTAATATATAAAAGATAGATATAAACTATGAAGGACTTTTTTGTACATCTTTTGAAGACCATTATTTTTGTAGTACATATTTTTGGCGTATGATCAACGTATGCGATAATAAGAGCTCGACCGCGCGTTTTTTCAACCGACTTGCTTCAAATTTTTCGTCACTGCTCAGCTCCTATGTGTCTTATCGTTATGTTATACAGCCTATAACCTGCCCAGGAGTATGGACTACAATCGTACCAAGTTTGGTTAAAATCCCTTCAGTAGTTTTTGACCCATGAGTGCACATACAGACAGACAGACAGACAGACAGACAAAAAATTTATTGATTGCATTTTTGGCATTAGTATCGATCACTATTCATCCTCCAATATTAATTTTTAACATATATTCAATGTACAGAATTGATCTCTCTACAGTTTTATTATAAGTATAGATATACGTCATATTATTTTAGATTCAAACTTAAATTTGTAATTGCAACAAAGGACGGACATACGAAGCCCCTAAACTACAACGTGGGCCTGTTCCAGGGTTGCTGCTTATCTCCTATAGTATTTAACACAGTAATTACCTAATCTATACTTATAATAAAACTGTAGAGAGATCAATTCTGTACATTGAATATATGTTCAAAATTAATATTGGAGGATGAATGGTGATCGATACTAATGCCAAAAATGCAATCAATAAATTTTTTGTCTGTCTGTCTGTCTGTCTGTCTGTCTGTCTGTCTGTCTGTCTGTATGTGCACGCATGGGTCAAAAACTACTGAAGGCATTTTAACCAAACTTGGTACGATTGTAGTCCATACTCCCGGGCAGGTTATAGGCTGTATAACATAACGCTAAGACACATAGGAGCTGAGCAGTGACGAAAAATTTGAAGCAAGTCAGTTGACAAAAAGCGCGTTCTAGCTCTTATCATCGCATACGTTGATCATACGCCAAAAATATGTATTACAAAAATAATGGTCTTCAAAAGATGTACAAAAAAGTCCTGAATAGTATATATCTATCTTTTATATATTAGCCACAATAACGTGTTTAATCGTTAGGGTTTTCTTCAAAGTGTATTAAATACATAAATATATTGTAATATGCATAGACATATCTTTTTCAAACTCCCATATTTCAAAAGTACACTTTAATATCTTATTCATAAAAAAAAATTATAGAAATCGGTTGATAAACACACAAGATATAGATGAAAGAAAATTTCCAAATGTCGCCGCGCCGGTATGAGTACGGCTGTACGGTTGATTTTTGTTTAACGTCCTAAACGGCCAACCGGTGCCTATATAATTTCATTCACATTGACTCTTAATGCGAACGGACGTGGTTCTTATTGACTCTTTTTGGAATAAGCGCGCTTTAGATATTAAAATACATAGATACGTAGTTTTTAGGTATTAAGTTTAAAGTAGGTAATCTATCTATCTTCTTCTATACTATAATAAAACTGTAGAGGTCGAAATGTCTGTTCTTTTCGAAAATTTAGATAAAAATTATCTATAAAATCTAGAAAAAAGTCAAAAAGCAACAACACTACACACTTACAATTTTTAGAATTAATGTCTATCTGTCTGTCTGTCTGTTTGTTACCGCACATCTTTAAAACGAATTAAAATATAATCTTAAGACCAATACATTGTATTGTAGCCTTTTTTATTAGGCTTAAACTGAGGTATGTTTCATCAAAATCGGATAAGTATTACTCGAGATATCGCTAGATCTCTTTATTAGAACAGTCCAATACAAATCAGGGGTCATGAAAAATGGATTTTGTTCAATGTTGAATGAATTTAAATTTCGTTTCTTTTGTTCACGAGATGGCGTTACCAGTAGTAATCGTAAAATAAATGAGTTTTTAAATAATCTATAACTATTTTATTATTAAGTGCTATTAATAAGTTATTCCTTTTAAATGTTAATAAAATTAACCATGAATCGTATGTGTAATATCAATTATAAGTCTTATTAAATTAAATCAGTTATAAGTTTACTTGATTGTTATATTTTTGTGTTTTTCGTAATTGAAACAATTTAATTAAATATAAATTGTATTAGTAAGCTATTAATCTAAAGTAAAATTATTCTTTTGGTAAGTATTAATTTAGTTTAAACTGTAGTAGTTACTGGTCAGCGTAAAAGTATGCAACAGACTCCACCTGTTTTTATTAATGTAAATAAATACAAATACAAATAACCTTTATTAGTTAATCACAGATACAAAACATCTGACAAAAATAAATAGTCTTTTCCTGTATTGCTAATATTGGCGTACAAACTTCATTTTTTAAAGTTAAACTATACCTATACTTAATCATAAATATTAAATTGAATTAAAATAACATTCCTTTTCTCACAATCTTATTATAACTGCAATTATAACACACTTATATAACTATTTAATAATTAATAATATATGGGTATAATATAACAGACAACATAATAAGTAACACGTTTTTTCTTTATAAAATCATTTTACACATTATTGCTATTTGTCAACAATAAAAAAATACAAAACTGACAATAAAATATAGAAATACAATCACAAAACATTAAATTATTATTCAAAGTGTTTGTGTTTATTTTATTAAGTAATTCAAAAATACTGCACGCAGTTTATCTATAGATAATAATAATAATATAGTCGAGTCTAAGTTTAGTCAAATATTTTTTGCTAGATGGTAAAAAGGTGTGAGGTACAATAATTTATTTCAGCATTTTTTTTACAAAAGACAAATCCCACACTAGCCTTTAAAAATATCAATTTAACGGACACAAAGAACATCCAGACTAAGGACAATAGTTTGTGTATCACAATTGTCCTCCATGGGAATCGAACCCGCGACCTCATGCACGCCAGCCATGTAATGCGACCGCCGCGCCACCGAGGCAGGTAATTCTGCCGCACCATAACGTGGCGTGCAAATGTAGGTATTCATTCATAATTAATTAGCGATTATCCGTGTGGTGACGGAGTAAGAATACAATATGTCACCTCCCCATCTCATCCCATGGGTGGCGTAAAACCGACTAAGGGACTATCGGTGAATATTATCTTCCAATCTATCCGTATATTATCAACCAATCCGACTGGCCAGCGTGGTATTAGTAGGCCAAGTATTCCTCCGTCACGGGAGGAGGCGCGTCCTTGCAGTTATGATGAAATAAGCGATGTCATTTATTTTAACTTACAAATTTGACAACAGATGGCATTGTGCCTGTGACGTCATTTTCAGTATCGCGGTGTTAAGATTTTCCTTGAAAGAATGACGTTCGCTCATGTCTTTCAGTATAAGTTTAGACGCAGTCTTCATAGATATTTTATTTACTATTTATTTACTTTGAAAAGGTTTTGGTTCGTTCGTTAATTTTACAATTCGTTTGTAATGTAGGTATATCTGTTCGTTATAAGGTTTTAAAAACGATTTTTCAGTATTAAATCGAATTGCGAAGTAAGTAACATCCGCCACGCGAACGAAGTCGCGGGCACAGCAGCTAGTATACTAATAAATAACATAACAATAGATGAAAAAAAAGGTGGGGCTATCGGTTTAAGTCCAATGGCAAATATACAGAATCCATTCTAGCATTCGCTGACGACCTAGCGATACTTACTCGGAATCCAAAGCAGTGCCAAGAACTACTGCGAAAGGTTGATGAATTCTGTGAGTGGACTGATGGAATGAGAGTAAAACCTAGCAAATGTTATTGTCTGTGTTTAGGTAGGCGGGATACGAGATATACTTCATATGACCCCGGTCTCACTATTGGCGGGGAAAACGTTTTAATAATATCAGAAACCGTGCCTTTTAAATTTCTTGGTAGAAAGATAAACGATAAAGGTCGCTCTCCAGTACTAGACGATGTCGTCAATAGTTTCATAAACGACATTGAAAAGGTAGACCATCAACCGATAAACAACGTAAAAAAAGTCTGGATATACGACAACTATTTAAGATCACATCTCAATTGGCCTTTCCTTGTGTATGATTTAAACCAGAACCTCTTGAAACAACTAAATGCTAAAGTGACGAAAACATTGAAATCGTGGCTAGGGTTAGCTCAATCTGCAGACTCTTCCGCTCTGTATCGACTATCGAGACACAAATAACTTTGGGATGAAACTAAAAAAACCATCGGAACTCTACAAACATCTAAGAGTTACTAAAATGCAAGTCTTATCAACATCTAAAGACGAAATTGTAAAAACCATCCCAACTGATAAAAAGTCATCTGCGCTCGAGTCACGGTTGCAATACCACAAAAAGTTCATGATAGGCGCACAAACTAGTAGAGTAGGTCTAGGAAACACAGAAAGTCAATCGGACAAAGAAATTATAAAATCTTTCTTAAACCAAGATGAGAATGACAGCTACAGAGTGCACGCAATGAACCTAGAAATGCAAAATGAATGGGTTACTCTAGGGGACTACTGTATACCTTTAGCCTTGAAGTGGCGCACTTTGCTTTACGACTGGTCACCAGCGTTATTTAAATTCTACCTCAACGCCTTCCAATTGACTCTCCCCGATCAAAGCAATCTTGTAAGATGGGGAAAAGCCACGGACAAAAAATGCACGGAATGTGGCAAAGAAATTGGTACGGCAAGACACTTATTGGTAGGCTGCAAAGTGCTTTTGGATAGGGGTCGTTACTCGCAACGTCACGACAAAGTACTAGGGATTATACGCGAGGCAGTGAGTCTGTCGATTGTCAGAGCTAGAAAAGGACTGACTACGAATGAAAGACTAAACATCCAATTTGTTAAGGAAGGCACTACTAAAAAGACCACCTACAAGCCTTTTTCGGTCCTGAGTCCGGCAGACGATTGGACTCTACTGGTTGACACGTATGAAACACACTACAAAATCCCGGAGGATATCTGCGTGTCGCCGTTGAGACCAGACATATTCCTCTACTCAAAATTGAAAAAGCGTGTAGTACTTATTGAGCTCACAGTACCGTGGGAAACTAACATCCCTAAAGACCACGCAATTAAGACAAATAAATACTTTGACTTGACAAATGAGATAACCAGAAATGGCTATTGGGTTACTCTGTATGCCGTGGACATAGGTGCGAGGGGTACACCAGCTAAATCCCTCTACAATCTATTAAAAGAACTAGGACTGCCGAGAACTTCAGTAAGCTCTCTACTATCACGAATGTCCAAAACGGCATTGTTAGGTTCCTGCCAAATTTGGATAGGTATGATGGAACATAGCAGACAATGAAGGTGACCGCTAACGCGTTGTAAGGGGGCCTCCTTAAATTTACATCTGGGTCGTAAGTCCCAGACGCTGTTATGCAAGTGTTCCGTCCTCTATCACGCGATGGACCCGGCACCCTAACGAAGAATCCATGGAATGCTAAGATTAGGTCTTATCATATAATTCAAGGAATTTCAGAGTTGGTAAGAAGAATAAAATGCTTTAAATTTAATAGACCATTAAAAAACAGTTTTCTCCGAACTGTTACA
Organism: Schrankia costaestrigalis; assembly: GCA_905475405.1. NCBI lineage: Eukaryota > Metazoa > Arthropoda > Insecta > Lepidoptera > Erebidae > Schrankia > Schrankia costaestrigalis. The sequence goes on from FR997830.1 coordinate 8,011,719, forward strand.
AAACTTCCTCCTTATAAAACTAAAATATAGGCTCTATTTAAAAATAGGATTAACCCGTTAGTGTGCACAGAAACCGAAGCAAAGCCCAAAGTGCTAAAATCTCCGCCGCCGGCGGCGCGTAAACGGCATATAAATATCATTTTATGACATATTAAATTCCGCTAAACGTAAAATATGCCATTCTCATGTTTGAAATGTTCCCGACGTGAAAAATATTATTTTTTCAAGTATTTGTTACACATAAATGGAATTTGTCATCTACATAATCCAAGTTCTTAAAGATTTTTTTTTCTAAAAGTATTAGAGCTTTTCACCTAATTTTTTAAAGAAATTACTAGGCTTTTGCGTCTTAAGAGTTATTAGTTAAGAGAGAGTATGTTTCAAGGTGGATGACCGCAGTGAAGAGGTTCTCAGAGCTTCATTATTCTGTATAGCATAAAGATCTTCTGCATCTGCTAAGCATGGATTCAACCATCAGGGGACTTACTTAGTCACTACAGTAAGATGTTCATGGACTGCATAATATCCTAATTTTCACTTTTGCCAAACAATAACATGGCATGGAAGATAATAGATGAAGTTTAATATAAAGATTTGGCAAAACGTTTATTCAATCTTCAATCCTTAATTAAAACAGAGGCTTTAATTTGGCCAAAAGAATCAGTTATGCTATTTAACATGCCAATGCTGCTAGTTTCCTTGGCACTTTTCCACAGGGCGGAGATGTAGATTCTTTAATTCTAATCTCGGGTGTATATATGTGTAATTGTATATTAAAACGTTAAACTTAATCCATATCTAGGTGGTGATGTGTGAATGTGTTAGGATTATTTATTTATAATTTGATAATTCTGATAGGTATGTATAAAGTTGATATTCTTAAAACAAGTTGTATGTAAGTACAATCAATAAGCTCTTTCATTAAACTGATTAAATTACCGAATCAATTAATAGCTTTTACATAGAAATTACTCTTTCTAGATTTTATCGTTTAATTAGAGAATAAAAGCGTGTATGCTCACGTCTCTGACTATCGCGATAAACTCAAGTGGCTCCCAATCCGACTTCGCAGGAATACTCATATTCTTACATTGTTCCACAATCTTTGGTTTAACCCTAACACTCCCTCGTATCTCAAAGAACATTTTAAATTTCTTTGTGACACACATGCAAGGTCCTTGCGATCTACTGAAAATTTGAGGCTTGAAATGCCAACGCATTCCACGAATTTTTATGATAAAACATTCACTGTCCTAGCTGTACGTTTGTGGAATGCTTGACCGGTAGATGTTCGAAAGGCTCAATCTCTCAGTGTGTTTAAAAATATGGTAAAAAAGCATTTCCTGACATCAAATAAATAATAACTATCATATTTTCGATTTATCTATATGTGTAAATATATATCTATATCTATATCTATAACTATACTATATAATAAAACTGTAGAGAGATCAATTCTGTACATTGAATATATGTTAAAAATTAATATTGGAGGATGAATGGTGATCGACACTAATGCCAAAAATGCAATCTATAAATTTTTTGTCTGTCTGTCTGTCTGTCTGTCTGTCTGTCTGTCTGTCTGTATGTGCACGCATGGGTCAAAAACTACTGAAGGCATTTTAACCAAACTTGGTACGATTGTAGTCCATACTCTTGGGCAGGTTATAGGCTATATAACATAACGCTAAGACACATAGAAGCTGAGCAGTGACAAAAAATTTGAAGCAAGTCGGTTGAATAAACGCGCGTTCGAGCTCTTATCATCGCATACGTTGATCATACGCCAAAAATATGTATTACAAAAATAATGGTCTAACTATATAATAAAACTGTAGAGAGATCAATTCTGTACATTGAATATAATTATGTTAAAAATTAATATTGGAGGATGAATGGTGATCGACACTAATGCCAAAAATGCAATCTATAAATTTTTTGTCTGTCTGTCTGTCTGTCTGTCTGTCTGTCTGTATGTGCACGCATGGGTCAAAAACTACTGAAGGCATTTTAACCAAACTTGGTACGATTGTAGTCCATACTCTTGGGCAGGTTATAGGCTATATAACATAACGCTAAGACACATAGAAGCTGAGCAGTGACAAAAAATTTGAAGCAAGTCGGTTGAATAAACGCGCGTTCGAGCTCTTATCATCGCATACGTTGATCATACGCCAAAAATATGTATTACAAAAATAATGGTCTTTAAAAGATGTACAAAAAAGTCCTTTATAGTATTGTGGAGTGGGCACCGGAACTCGTCAGATGTTGTAGAAGTGGGGTAGTAAATGATACTATGATGACATGTTGAATGCTCCTTTAATTACATCTTACCACGATTTATATACTTAATATCTACGTGTCTTATAGCTATATTACTATCTTAATGTCTTATCTTAGTATCTTATGATAGTTATAGTACAACCGTAATCTATTCCTTGTTATCGGATGATGTATGTGACCAGCTCACACTACATCACCCTTCCAGAGAAAAAAAATAAAATTAAATCTAAGTTAATTTTATTGTTTTGATTATAACTATTATAATTAATTTTAACTATCATAATACAATTTGGTTCTATTTTTATGTACAGTTTCTATTTTATTTTTATACTTTATTTTTACATTTGGTGACTCATCTTTTATTACATAAAATGGTCCATTGTACACATTATCTAACTTACTTGCATTCTCATTTTTCAACAATATTAAATCACCTTCCTTATATGTTACAGGGTTACTATTTTTATCATAAACAATTTTCCTGGCCAATTTACTAGTTATCAAGTTTTCTCTAGCATCCGCTTGAGCTTTCTGTAAACGAAACTTAAACTCTAAAGGATAATCATCGAAATTATATATAGGTTCAACACTCCCATTATTTAAATTACTTGGTAAGTTGCATAATTTTCCGAACACTAACTCATATGGAGTATATTTAGTTACAGTATTTACTGTTGTGTTGTATGAAAAACACCAATAAGGGATCCAAGAACTCCATGATGACGAGTTGTTATTTGTCTGAATTCTTAAATACGCACCCAAAGTTTTATGAGCATTTTCTAGCGAACCAATACTTTCATGATGATACGACGTTGCTAATATTTTGTTTATGCCTAAAATTTTGAATAATTCTACCATGACTTTGGAAATAAACTCACTTCCCCTATCTGTAGCAATGTTTTGCGGTATCCCATATCTCAAAATGAAATTTTCCCCTAACGCTTTTGCTACCTCATTGGTTGATTTGTTTTTTAAAGGATAAGCTTCCACAAATTTTGTTAACTCACACTGTAATGTTAAAATATATATATTTCCATTCGTATCCTTATCGAATGGTCCTACTATATCCAAGTAAATTTTCTCAAAAGCTGTTGACGCAGTCGTCGTAATTGTCATTGGTTCCCTAATATTTTTCTGAAATTTTTGTTTCTGACACTTATCACATTTTTGGACGTATTCTACTACATCTTTTTCGATACCTGGCCAGTAAAAAGATTTCTTTATATTATTAATCATCCTTCGTATCCCTGCATGACCACTAGTTGGTAATATATGAAAATCGTTCATGACTACCTTCTTTTCTTCCCTGTCCTCTATCCTACGTACATCTTTCACTATACATACTTTAAAGTTCTTTTGTAACGAACTATTGTTTTCCTTTAAATACCGTGCCATTCCTTTTATCAAATACTCGTTATCATTATTTTTTAACATAATAATATGTTCCAAGTTTTGTTCAAAACAAAACTTTACTATGTCTTTCAGCAACTCGTCTAGGGAAGAAGCTGATAAAGATTCATAGTTAATATAAACACTTAAGTGTTCTGGCACGTACATCAATTTATTTCGTGACTTAGACATAATTATTTTACAATTTTTGTCACGTATCAATTTTCCCCATTTATTTGCATTTATTCTGCGTAATTCCACATCATTCCCTTGTTTCTTCAGTACTTCTACTATTCTGGGATGCCCTATCCTAGAATCTATTATATTATCCTTCCGAATATCCTGTTCTTTACCCAATTCCTGCAACCGCCTATTCTGCATTCTCGTCATTACTGATATACTATTATTTCCCATATCTTTTAAATCTTTAATGGAGATTTTTATTCTAGATAATGCGTCCGCTAGCACATTGTCCTTCCCTTTCACATATTCGACCTCAAAATCGTATTCCTCTAAATACAGACGAAACTTCATTAACCGACTTGATGGGTCCGTCATATTAAATAAATATATTAATGGCTTATGATCTGTTTTTACGATAAATTTCCTACCATATAGATATGTCCTAAAATGTTTAATTGACCAAACTATAGCCAATAATTCTTTTTCTATAATAGGATAATTTAACTCGCTTTTCCCTAAAATTCTACTCGCGTACGCGATGGGTTTGCCGTTTCCATTACTCAAGACACTTCCTATCGCAAAACCTGAACTGTCTGTTTGCAGTACAAACGTGTTTTTTTCGGAAAAATCGGGAAAATCTAAAATTGGTGGTGATATTAATGCCTCCTTAAGTATTAAAAATGATTCCTCGCATTCTTCTGACCAATTAAATACAGCATTTTTCTTACACATTTTATTCATTGGTGCAACTATTTTAGCGAACTTAGGGATGAATTTTCTGTAATAATTCGCAAAAGCTATAAACCGTTTTATTTCATCACTATTAGCGGGACGTGGGTAATTTCTTACTACTTCAATTTTTCCCGGATCTGGAGAGATACCGTCATTTGATATAACGTGTCCTAAATAAAGTATTTGCTTCCTTAAAAACTCGCATTTAGATGGATTTAGTTTAAGATTAGTTTTTCTTAATCGTGTAAAAATTGACATTAAATTTCGGTTATGTATTTCTAAATTTTGCCCAAAGATAACCAAATCGTCCTGGTATATTAAACATTTATTATAATTTAATCCGGACATCGCCACAGTCATCATTCTACTAAATGAACTCGGACTAATTTTTAAACCCATTGGTAATCTGTTCATTTGATATTGTCCTTTGTCTGTCGTAAATGCTGTATACTGTTTACTTTTTTCGTCTAATTGACATTGATAATATGATTGCGACAAATCACAGTGACTAAAATACATAGCTCCTGATAATGAATCTAAAATTTCATTAATATTTGGTAAAGGAAACTTATCGTCTTGAATTTTTTCGTTTAATTGCCTATAATCTATTACAAGCCGCCATTTTTTATCCCCGTCCCGGTCTGCTTTTTTAGGGACAATTAACACAGGACTAGACCACTCACTAACCGTCTCTTCAATAATTCCATTTTTTAACATTTCTTGTACTTGCCTATCGACCTCTTTCTTTTGAGCAATTGGTATCCTGTACTGTTTTTTATATCCCGGTGATACATTGTCTTTTAATTTTATAGATTGCTCATATATATTAGTTACAGTCAACTTATCTCCCGGTAAATAAAATATATCTGGATATTTCGCACAGATCTGTTCAATCATTAATCGTTCCTCATTGTTTAAATAGTCTAATTTTAAAATTGAAAATATTTCCTTAATACGTTCAACACTCTTACTTGACTCCGGAAAATAACAATAGCTATAATTCCTTAAGGGTTGAATATCTATATTTTTTAAAATACATTCAATTTCCTCGTCTTTTGTATTCAATATCCTAATAGGTATCATTCCATTTTTCGGTTTAGCTATTACGCTGGCCAAAAAAACCCCTTCCTGTAACTCTTGTTTTGATACCACACAATCTTCGGTTATGCTAACTGGAAAATATTTAATTACCTCGCAACGCGGCGGAATACTTAATACATAATCATAATATCTAAGTGGCATCGAAATAACTTGCCCTCGGTATTCCTTAAGAGTTAGTTTATTTTCTGAGAAATCTATAACGCCTTTATATTTTTGTAAAAAATCTTGACCTATTATGCCGACCGATTTACATGGTAATTCATTAAATACATAAAACTTATGCATAAACGAACACTGTTCGAAATTTAAATTTAAGTACACGTAACCTATCGCTTGTATTTTACCACCTACACCGTTAACTACTACCTTATCCTTAATAATATTGTAACATCCCGGGTAACATTCTAAAATTTCATTTTTTATGGCTGATATTGACGCACCCGTATCAATTAGCCATTCCGAGTGTAGGCCATTAAGAAAAAAATAAACCCAGTTTATACTATTATACGTTAATATATGTTTATCTTTATTCACGAAAAAACTGACTCGGCTCTATTTGTTGTTCCAATGTGTCAAGTTCATTATCGCCTGACGTATGTTCTACTTCTAAACATGCTACAGCTCGCCGACCTTGCTGACTCGGTTGTTCACGATAACCGCTACGTCCGCGAATTCCATTACCATGCCATCTCTTTGTATTATTAAACACGTACCTATCAGCTGTGTTTTGTTTTGCGCGATAATTTTGTTGGAAATTATTATTATTTCCACTACCTCTATTATTCCTGTAGAATCCATTTGTCCTGAACTGTCGTTGAAAAGTTAATACCTGTTCTAAGGAATTACAACTTTCGTCTTCTGCTATCCTAATTGCATCTTTTAATGTTGTTATATTCTGTGCTGAAATGATAGTGCTTATACGTTGATTTCGAAGCCCGTCAGCGAATCTTTTTACTGCGTATTTTTCGTTTAATGGCCGTAACACTTTGTATGCTTCCTTATCGTTTCCTGCCTGCGCAATGGTTAAGTCTATCATATACTTTTCTATTTCTATCCCGAATTCTGTTATCGATTTATTACTTTGAGTAGCCCTAGAGAATTTATTTTGAATAGCTACGTCTGATTTTATTGTCAATAGATGTTTTTTCATGTCATTTACTAACTGTTCAACCGAATCGTACTCTCCTGATAACCGTATTTTAGCCCCTTGGTTTAACCGTGTTTTTAATACAAATTTTATTAATAATTTTTTTTCTTCCTCTTTAATCATTGAACTGTATAACTCAATAGAGTCTATAAGGTCTTGAGTGACATGTTCTTCTCCCGTTACTTTAGGCAATAGCCCCACGGCCGTCCTCAGAGAAAAACTCTCGGTACCCATTTCTGACGGTGTAATCTTATTTTCGAATTTTATAGTCTCTAAATAAAGTTTCTCTATTTTAATAATTAATTCTACAATTTCTGTTGAAAATTTGCAACTTCCCGAAATAATTGTTTTAAATTTATCGTATAAAGTTTGTATTTCGTTAATTTTTCCTTCAAAATTACTTCCTACCCTTCTACTGGGTCCTAGTTTAACAATATTTTCTCTTAAATTTTTTAATTGTACAAAAATTGTAGTTAATTCTACTTCCATAATTTAATAATAACCGATTATGATAAACTTATAGTCTTTAAACACATTCCGTACACAAACATAAAATAACACTGATTTTCACTCACGTTTCCTTCCTTCTTGTTATGCCTGCATCACTCGCTGGACATCCCTCTTATTTATTTCTCCTTGTATCCAGTTCATGTGGCACCTTCGGTAGAGATAACCCACTGCGCTCACAATAATAACCAAAAAACACGGTGCCATGAACCAAACGACTGTACTTATGGCTGACAGTTGTTGTTGTGTTGCTGTTGCGTTGTTGGATCCACCAGAAGCTGTCTGAGCTATGATTACTTCCTCCTTCGAAGTAGAACCACCCATTTTAAAATAAATTTAATATTTGTACCTCTATTTTAGTTTTCCGCGTATCCATAACCTGTTCCGAATCTCATTCTGCTTTTCTAGACTTCTTACGGCAGGGTCGCCATGTGGAGTGGGCACCGGAACTCGTCAGATGTTGTAGAAGTGGGGTAGTAAATGATACTATGATGACATGTTGAATGCTCCTTTAATTACATCTTACCACGATTTATATACTTAATATCTACGTGTCTTATAGCTATATTACTATCTTAATGTCTTATCTTAGTATCTTATGATAGTTATAGTACAACCGTAATCTATTCCTTGTTATCGGATGATGTATGTGACCAGCTCACACTACAGTATATCTATATCTATACTATATAATAAAACTGTAGAGAGATCAATTCTGTACATTGAATATATGTTAAAAATTAATATTGGAGGATGAATGGTGATCGACACTAATGCCAAAAATGCAATCTATAAATTTTTTGTCTGTCTGTCTGTCTGTCTGTATGTGCACGCATGGGTCAAAAACTACTGAAGGCATTTTAACCAAACTTGGTACGATTGTAGTCCATACTCTTGGGCAGGTTATAGGCTATATAACATAACGCTAAGACACATAGAAGCTGAGCAGTGACAAAAAATTTGAAGCAAGTCTTTTGAATAAACGCGCGTTCGAGCTCTTATCATCGCATACGTTGATCATACGCCAAAAATATGTATTACAAAAATAATGGTCTTCAAAAGATGTACAAAAAAGTCCTTTATAGTATATATCTATCTTTTATACATTAGCCACAATAACGTGTTTAATCGTTAGGGTTTTCTTTAAAGTGTATTAAATACATAAATATATTGTAATTTGCATAGACATATCTTTTTCAAACTCCTATATTTCAAAAGTACACTTTAATATCTTATTCATAAAAAAAAATATAGATATCGGTTTATAAACACACAAGATATAGATGAAAGAAAATTTCCAAATGTCGCCGCGCCAGTATGAGTACGGCTGTACGGTTGATTTTTGTTTAACGTCCGAAACGGCCAACCGGTGCATCTATATAATTTCATGCACATTGACTCTTAATGCGAACGGACGTGGTTCTTACTGACTCTTCTCGGAATAAGCGCGCTTTAGATATTAAAATACGTAGATACGTAGTTTTTAGGTATTATTTTTAAAGTAGGTAATCTATCTATCTATCTATACTATAATAAAACTGTAGAGGTCGAAATGTCTATTCTTTTCGAAAATTCAGAAAAAAATTATCTATAAAATCTAGAAAAAAGTCAAAAAGCAACAGCACTACACACTTACAATTTTTAGAATTAACGTCTATCTGTCTGTCTATCTGTTTGTTACCGCACATCTTTAAAACGAATTAAAATATAATCTTAAGACCTATACATTGTATTGTAGCCTTTCTTATTAGGCTTAAACTGAGGTATTTTTCATCAAAATCGGATAAGTATTACTCGAGATATCGCTAGATCTCTTTATTAGAACAGTCCAATACAAATCAGGGGTCATGAAAAATGGATTTAGTTCAATGTTAAATGAATTTAAATTTTGTTTCTTTTGTTCACGAGATGGCGTTACTAGTAGTAATCATAAAATAAATGAGTTTTTAAATAATCTATAACTATTTTATTATTAAGTGCTATAAATAAGTTATTCCTTTTAAATGATAATAACATTAACCATGAATCGTATGTGTAACATCAATTATAAGTCTACTTGATTGTTATATTTTTGTGTTTTCGTAATTGAAACGCAATTTAATTAAATAAAAATTGTATTAGTAAGCTATTAATCTAAAGTATCAATTATTCTTTTGGTATTAATTTAGTTTAAACTGTAGTAGTTACTGGTCAACGTAAAAGTATGCAACAGACTCCACCTGTTTTTATTAATGTAAATAAATACAAATAACCTTTATTAGTTAATCACAGGTACAAAACAACTGACAAAAATAAATAGTCTTTCCCTGTATTGCTAATATTGGCGTACAAACTTCATTTTTTAAAGTTAAACTATACCTATACTTAATCATACCTAAATATTAAATTGAATTAAAATAACATTCCTTTTCTCACAATCTTATTATAACTGCAATTATAACACACTTATATAACTATTTAATAATTAATAATATATGGGTATAATATGTATAACAGACAACATAATAAGTAAAACGTTTTTCTTTATAAAATCATTATACACATTATTGCTATTTGTCATCATTAAAAAAATACAAAACTGACAATAAAATATAGAAATACAATCACAAAACATTAAATTATTATTCAAAGTGTTTGTGTGTATTTTATTAAGTAATTCAAAAATACTGCACGCAGTTTATCTATAGATAATAATAATAATTCTTTGATTCCTATCTCTGGAGCCCTAACCACCAGTAGCTTGGTCCCTGTACCCGATGCTGGTGGGTCTACCTTTTTTTTATATTTTTAAATGTGTTTATTTTTATATCTATATTTAAAAATGTAAATTAATGTGAAAAATGTAAATAAAGAGAATAATAATAATATAGTCGAGTCTAAGTTTAGTCAAATATTTTTTGCTAGATGGTAAAAAGGTGTTAGGTACAATAATTTATTTCAGCATTTTTTTTACAAAAGACAAATCCCACACTAGCCTTTAAAAATATCAATTTAACGGACACAAAGAACATCCAGACTAAAGACAATAGTTTGTGTATCACAATTGTCCTCCATGGGAATCGAACCCGCGACCTCATGCACGCCAGCCATGTAATGCGACCGCCGCGCCACCGAGGCAGGTAATTCTGCCGCACCATAACGTGGCGTGCAGTGCAAATGTATTCATTCATAATTAATTAGCGATTATCCGTGTGATGATGGAGTAAGAATACAATATGTCACCTTCCCATCTCATCCCATGGGTGTCGTAAAACCGACTAAGGGACAATCGGTGAATATTATCTTTACGAAATAAAAATGAAGGAAAACTTGAAATTAAACCCTATACCAATCCGACTGGCCAGCGTGGTATTAGTAGGCCAAGTATCCCTCCGTCACGGGAGGAAGCGCGTCCTTGCAGTGGGACATTAATGGGCTGTTTTGATGAAATAAGCGATGTCGTTTATTTTAACTTACAAATTTGACAACAGATGGCATTGTGCCTGTGACGTCATTTTCAGTATCGCGGTGTTAAGATTTTCCTTGAATGAATGACGTTCGCCCATGTCTTTCAGCATTAGTTTAGACGCAGTCTTCATAGATCTGTCTTTGAAAAGGTCTGGTTTTAAAAAGGTTTTGGTTCGTTCGTTAATTTTACAATTCGTTTGTAGGTATATCTGTTTGTTATAAGGTTTAAAAAACGATTTTTCAGTATTAAAAAATCGAATTGCGAAGTAAGTAACATCCGCCACGCGAACGAAGTCGCGGGCACAGCAGCTAGTTGTTATATATTATGTAAGTATATGTAGTATATAGATATATATATAATAGTATATTATGTAGTATATGTATAGTTTAAGGTATGTATTATAGTACATGTACAATACGATGATACTGAGTAATATATAGATAGAATAATTAGGTTGACGAAATTACACTACACAAAATTATAACTACACCATTAAATTGTTTTTATTTTATGTTATATATCATGTCCATCCTAAGGTTGCCTGGAAGAGATCGCACTTGGCGATAAGGCCGCTCATTGTACATTTACTGTTCTGTTGTATTTTCTATTGTACCTTTATACCTAAACGGTATTTATGTAAGTTGGTGTGCAATAAAGAATTATCTATCTATCTATGCTTTTCATATAGATTTGGTATACTTTAACAAGTTTAGTAGAGATTATTGAACGATTAAAACAGCACATCAATAACTACGGTTATGTAAAATAGAAAGCTAATAAAGACGGCTAAAATAAAAACTTGCGCAAGAAAAAAACTACTAAATGTATGTAAGTACTTAACTTTACTTTTATTTTGATTTTGTTGATTTCTAATCGTGCTAAGGCTAACACAACATAGATCAACCACTCAAATAACACGCAAACATGGACCGGGTTTTCGATCTTGAGTAGCCCACTTATAATAACAACTAGGGACAAGCTATTCTAATAAAACTAAAAATCTGTGATGCCAGTAATAACTGGTGAACAGCTCTGTTATCAAACAAACCTAATCAGGTTACTTTTCATTCAAAAAACATATCTAATTATTCAAAATTGGTTTAGTAGTTTTCAGCAAAAATGGTAATAAATATTCACAAAAACCCGTAACGGCTACCTAAACTTCATAAAAAATAAAAGCCGTCCATTATTTTAATAGATATAACATACAATTACATTGTAAGGCAAAAGCACACGTGTGAATCATTGTAATGTAACGGCGAATACATTACCTCTCTGACTACGCCCTAAAAATCTCATTAAATTGCGATCACAGTAACACTCGTCTAGCATATTGTAGACTGTATAATCTAATAGGTACTTCCCTCATACGAGGGCACCCAAATCCGCTTTTTCATACATCGTAAACGGGAAAATTTCAACATTGAATATGGAAAGGAAACCTCTCAAGAAGATATTCTTAGCGTCGAATCAAAAATCTTTTAAAACGGTTTAGCCATAACATTTTTATGATGCTGCACTTTTATTATTATTACATATACTTTACGACAAATTGGTTCTGTATGGAAAATACCTATCTTAACGTTTTCAGCTCAACAGGCATAAGTTTTAAAAGAAAAGAATTTTATTCTTATTGCCGATTGTAGCTTACCTACGTTTAATGTTCTCATCGACTGAAACCAACAAAGATTTCGTCACTGCAAACAGGCAGAAACAAAAATAGATTTATTTCATGACTTACCATATCCATTTAATGATGACGATATCGTCGAACGCCACCCAAGAACAAGAAGGGTAAATAACAATCACACTAGTAATGACGTATTTGGAGATCCTAGTTTATTAGGTTAACTCTTGGTCGCGGACTTAACTTCAAGGTATTACGATACCAAATTTTGTCATAATTAGTTCTGTAATTACTTAAATTCCTTGCTTACTATCAGTGTAACAAGTAGTTAGTTAGCTTTGCTTAGTTTGGGACTAGATGGCATTCTGTGAATGTGTGAGGAATATTTATTTATATATTTATTCATTAATTCAGGTTGTCAGCTATAATTGATTAAGGTTTCTCTGTGTTCTATGTTAAACTGTTGATTTTGTTGATGTTGATGTAGGGAACGTCATTAGAATACAAGCACTACTCTATTTCCATGCAAAAACGTTTTAGTTGAGATAGCACATATTCAACGCTTTGTGCGTCCTTGATAAATATTAGATGTTCATGTTGAAGCTTTTATTTGAGCATATCCAAAAATTTAATCTAGATATCAAACCAATTTTTTAACGAACAAATGTATTTTTATTCCTAACGAAATATGTAGATAGATTTGACGAATTCTGACCTCAATCAATAGTATAAACTATAAATGTATTGGCATTAGAAACATACAATAAATCGGTCCATTTATAAAAATAGAAACATTTCATATCAAATGTAAAAGCGTCGAGCACAAATAGAAATACAAGTACAGATATAAAACCGTCGAACCTGAAATAAATATAAGAGATTTATTGTAGACATTCTATTGGAAAACTTGTGTTTAAATAGAAGACTTTTGGTGTGTGAATAGGTGTTATAATGTAACAAGTAACCTGTCTCTATGTGTCGAAATAGGTGTGAAGACTATCACTATGAATAAAAGTAAAGTAAAAATAGTACTGAATAACCGAAAACGAAAACCATGCACTAGGAACCATCAGTGATTATGGGTTTCTAATGATCTCACGTGATAAACTGACTGGCAACGTACCTGATTCTGAGCATGATTGATTTTAGTTAAAGGAGAGGATTAAGTCATTCTGTAGTTTGGGGATTCACCAGAGTAAAATTACCTCACATCACAATCACGGAGTACTTCTTACTTAATTCCACTAACATACCGCATAGCGGCAAAGCAGTCGTGCCTGCATAAGGTCGGGGATTTAAATCCTACGCTAGGTAATGATTTGTGTAATTAACAAATCAGTCTGTATGTACTTTGTCTCTGTTAACTTAATGTAAAACTCTCCGGGAAATCCCTGTTGCAAAATTGTCTTTTTTAGAATATAGTTGTTTAGGTCACAATATATTAGTAATTGATGAAGATAATACGTTGATTTTTAAAACAAGATCGTAATGCGAAACGTCCAGGTACGAAGTCATAATCATCTTTTACGAAACCTTAACAGGTAGACCCATATTTCAAGATACGAGAAGCAGTTTTATTTTCGTCTCCGTCATCGGTATTGAAGAGATGAAAATCCGAGAAAATCCTTCAGGGACGCCAACATTAGCATATTTATTAGTATCATCCGAGCCGAGTCCACAGCGCGCTACGGATCTGTTATCAATAAATGACTTACGAGGAATTACAATAAAATTTATATTGACTCTTAGCCATTATTAAAATCGCCTTAAATTTCTAGGTCTATATAAATTATCCCAAACTCAGCAAAGACCTAAACACGTTCCCAATTTATATATGAATATATTTTGAAAGTAGAAGTGATTTATTATTATAAATACGGTACATTAGTCACCCAGTAACAAGTATCATCAAACTCGACTGGCTTGTGAGTACGTCTTTATATAAAATATGGGAGAGACATTACTAAATAATTTGCATTCTCTGCTACTAGGAGTGACATTGTCCCAGGCTTAACGTAGACATATAGCAAGCAGGCGAGACGTCGCTTCGGAGTCAAGGCACGTAATGCCCTAGAAGCAGATGTATTATTTTACATGGGTCTCTCGTAGTACGAGTAATAACAGATATCATTATATAACATTTTGTTATTCAGTATCCCTCACACATTCATAAACACAGTTATCTCGCTACGCCAGAATCCAATTAAGTATTTAACATAATAACTTTGTAAATAATTTCTACGTAATGGTATCTTAATTCATATGCCCGTTGGGTGCTTTATAAGTACTTGATGTTTTACATAAAATTGTTTATTTACATATTATATAATTATTAAGTTTATTTTAATCAATAAATAAGTTATATGATTTATTAATTAAGAGCACAGCGTAAATAATCAACTCAATTACTTTAGCGGTTGAGGTCACAGGCTCAAATTTAACGCTGGATAGTCGATTGTGCAATCCAAATGATTGTCCTGAGATATTTGTTTACTAAATAAAGTAGGTTAAAGTAGACTAAAGAAGCTGTTATAATAGCCTTTAAAACCCTACTGCATGAATTGTATTGATAAAGAGAAGTCAACTCTACTGATACTACGTTGGCCAAATCGGTTGGTGCAGGGCTTGTCTGGTTTTTCTTCTTTTTTTCCTGAGAGCCCTTGATTATACTTTACTAAGTTTGTAAACAAGCAATCTGTTTGGCTAGTTCGTAACTGGCTGGGGTATGAGTCATCGGTACGACGTATCCTTTAATAGCCGAAAGATTTATTACAGCGTCTAACAGAACCAAATTCGATTACAATTCAATCAGGCTAATCCGTCCACTGGTTTAAGATGTCCGTCATTAGATCAACCAGTTTGATTTTCATTATATAATTTGATACTACTAATCAGCTTAGTTTGGGACTAGATGGCGTTGTGATAATGGTGTCTTGCAACGCATACCAGACCGTTTTGCTTCGAAAGTTGAACGATGAAAAAGGAAAAAAAAGATTTACGGCGCTTGTACACGGTAAGAAAAATCGCCGGGCCTACGCAAGAATTCGTGTCGTTTCTAAGCACGACCTGTGTACACAGCGCCGGCGATGCATAAGAAAATTTTCTTGTCTGCGCAAGACAAGACACGGCGAAGGTTGTTGCGGAGGGGCGGGGAGCGGTGTAGTAGGGTATCATACTTGTTTGCTTTCTAGTTAACATTTTTACTAAAGGAAACTCACACTGATTATCACACTTGTTATTACTTGCGCGCCCTACGCCCGTCTGACGACTGTACGAAAAAAATCCTGGCGTGTACACGTTCCGAATTGTCTTGTCTGCGGAAGACAAGAAAAGTTTTTCGTGTACGAAAAAGACAAAATTCTTGACGTCTACACGAAGATTTGTCTTGTCTGGCGTAGACACGGCAAATTTTCTTAGCGTGTACAAGCGCCGTTATTCCTTTCACAAAAAACATCATCTCTAAAACAGGAGCCATAAATTGGTTAAAAGCTTAATACTAAAACAGAGCTTCTAGCGTCAAACTTACATCCCACTTTATACTAACAACATACTTACGTAGACTAATCCGTAATACAAAACGTGTTAATTACGTAATAACCCTTACTCATACCAACGAATTTTGACTTACATCATAATTTGAATGAGATATAAGTAGCTGTTTTAAGTTGAAAATAATCCCCTAAGCCACACGTGGTAAAGGTGTTATGCTAATACGGAGAATGGAACAACAGCTATCCGTATTATATTATAGTCTTTATACTAAAATAGCAACTTAGCTCTTTCAGCTTGAAACACTCCTGGGTAACAACACGAAAACTTTAGCTTTCCATTAGCTTGTTTTAGTAAAGAGAAACTATAACTTCAATTTAAATTATTTCTCATTAACTAGGTAGGTATTTTTCTAACATATTTTTTTTCTTTTTACATACTACGTTGTTCCAGGCCGGCGGCGTGCGATGTAGCGTTTAAAAATGCAGTGAAAAACATCTCGTTTCTTTTAAATGACTTTGTATTTTTATTTTTTTACATGCGGGAGTTTCAAGGAAATCTGTTGCGGTTTTATTAGTTATTTATATTATTATGATTTATTTTTTATAACATTCTTTTGTAATTAGGTACTTAACCAGATTAAGTTAGAATGTAACTAAGAGACCCCCCACACTGAGCGTCGTCGTCATGCCAGCGTCCGCGTAACGTTCACCAGACGTCGGCTGCTGAATGCCAAGCTTGCGCAGCGCTGGCGTCGCCGCGGCGTCGGCATCGGGTGAACATTGGCGGACGCTGGCATGACGATGACGCTCTAAAGACGCTAGTGTGGGGGGTCTCTTATTCATTTTTTTTTTTGCTTTTAATTTTTTGTTTGTTTTTATAAATTTTCTATTAAGCTTTTATCTCTGTATAGGTTGGGGTACATTTTGAGCTCTAAAATTGTGTCTCCTTTGTAATTTTAACATTTAAGTTTAAATATTTTAGTTCTTGTTATTTATATTTTCATTCTACGAGTATATATCAATCACACTCGATTTTTCACCATGTAAACCATTGCACTGTTTACCAGTGCACTGGTATAAAAGAGTAACTTTTATATCACTACACATCGTATAGTTCATATCAATATTGGTGAATCGCATCAATATTATTTACTACAAATAGTAAATAAGTAAACTATACGAATATTATTAAGCTGAAGAATATAAGTCTTTGGTATAACGCGCAAATTCCTGGCATTTTTGTCTTGAATTTAATAAATCCTTTTATTTTATTCATGAAGGCAGATTATAGCGCTCTGCAAGGACTTATAAACTCCTCATATATTCACACAATACTGCCGTCTAGTCCCAAACTAAGCAGAGTTTGTATTAAACTATGATAGGTAGTCCATTGACAAAACATATTTACTTTTTTTTATGTCTAGTATCTCTATTGTATAAATTAAAAAATACCCACAACAATAAAATGTGCAATTGTAAAAGGGAAAAATTACTACTGTTCAATGTATACATACTATATTACCCAGAATAGTAAGAAAAATAGCGGAGCTTGGATAAAAATGTTGCAAAACATAAAATTATTCGTTTTGATTATTCAAATTAGCCTTTATAAAAAATAATGTGGAGGGTGGAGGTGAATCACTAACAAATTCACAGTTATAACACTTAGTAAGGGATTTTCTTGTGGCTGGCCATAGTCCCCGATTTCACGGTATGTATCTCTAACCGCAGACGCCAGTATAAGGACCGCACATCGACCGAACCCTGCCGCAGCGCCCTTAAATGTTTCTCAACCGTCACGAATAAGGCAAGTTATTATTAAATGAAAGAAAAGATTTCAAAAAAGTATTTTCGGTCTGCGACGTGAATAATTTATTTAACTTTAATATGCTGCTAATAAAGTATTCTTAACCCGCGTAAGGTAGCTATAATTGGAGGATGCCTATGTCCAGCAGGGACGTCCGTTGACTGATATGATGATGATGAAAGCATCCTTAGGAATAATTTACTAAGAAATAAAACCTGATACAGAAGTTTTCATACATATAATTAACGAGCAACGAGGACCGTGGACATCACTTTTATGTTAAGACAATCCATTACTGAATTACATAAATAATTGAAAGTACTCTTCTCTTCTAGCTTGGATTATATTGCGACTTCACGCGATTGAGATAATTACGTCATGCACATAGAGTTCTGCAAAATAAAACTGACCTTTTGCACAAGTTCGTTTACAAGTCAGTACAACCACAGTTGCCAAAATAAGTACGTTGCGTAGAGTTATAGTACGTAGCGAATAACCCCGAAAACCGTTTGGGTAAGCTACTCTCACAAAGAGTACCAAAGTTTTGAATAGACGAAAGCCTCCGATTAACCGGACGAACAACCGCTAGTTAAAATATTATGAAGCGTTAAATACATTACTCTCTAACAAATAGTAAATAATTTTATATTTACTTACACAAGAGTTACCATTGTCATGCAGAGGCATAACGAACGACTTATTGTACGTAATTTGCAATTGAACTTCGTAGAAATATACAAACGGTACAAGCGTATCACAAATAATGGCATTGGCATGAAATCAAGCAAAATCCTATCAAACGTAGAGAGTGGGGAGTTCCACGGAGAGTTTTGATTGCTCTCACTCATTCCGTTATCCGATTTAGAGCTCTAAAGTAAACACCATTGACTTTACCTTTTGTCCGGTTGTCGGTATCATTGTGTGCCGGCAAGAGGTGGTCGTATGCAAATATAATTGCGGGCTGGTGCAACGGACGGGCGCGCATTAGTAGCGCTTTGTGCGAGAATGACTCGGTCCATTTCACACCGCTCTGCAAATTAGCCGCTTTCGAGTCTACTGTTAGATACGCCCAGCCGGATTTCTGGTAGCAGAGTACAAAGCACGAAAACCATCCTTGTATAACAAGTTTTAGACGTTTTAATTCATACGAGGGAAAATTAGTTTGGAATCGGAAAATAAAGGTATACCAAATTATATGTTTGACTGTTTATTCCGCCGCGCCGTTTGGTACCTTACTTTATTTGAGGATTTATTATAAACGATTATAATTTACTTTGGCACCATATTTATCTCGAATATTTTGTAGAGGACTTCAAAGACGTGGCTACGCGGATACTATATGTAAAGTTAACGTAGTTTCATGCTGCATCTTATTCAGTTTTTAAAATAATCCCAATTTAAGATTATAAAAATAATTAATACATATTAAAAAGCAAACTGACTGTCATTCAGTAAATAAATTCGTATTAAAAAAATCTGTATGAAAACATTTGCAAGTAGATTCATTCGTGGAATATCATTAACGCAAATGCGAGTCAAACGCGGATCATTTTCCGCGCGAGTGCCGGTCGGTGCATACAAACAGAATCACAGAGTGAGCGCTAAATACGCCCGTGTTCCAATTAACTTTGTCGTAGAAAAAATGTAGAATTAGGGGCGTCCCTCACTTTACATTCACCAGAAAGTAAACGCGACCATGCGAGTGCTACCGCGCGATTTCCGAACGAAGTTAGTTTAAAATTTGTTCTAAATTCAAACGAAGTCGCTCTTTGTAGTTCCCTGTGGATGCGAGATAACGCTATTTTGGAGGTAAATTTTGTACTCGTATAAGTATCGCTTCATTGATTTTGAATTAAAGATACCAACTTTATTTTCAGAACAATCGCTGTCATTTGAACACGAACAATTCTCTAACAAAGTTTGTAAAATGAAAACAAAATCGCAAACTTGGGAGTTAATCCCAAAGGCATTCATATAACTTACACCTCGCAAAATTACAAAGATACTTGATTAATACAGGTTTAAATTTGCCGGAATAAAGTGCAAGGTACACAATTTAAAGCTTCTAGTGTATCTTTTAGGGGTTTTAGTCGGCTCTTATCTTGTTTTAGCGTTTATTCGAGAGCAAGTGTTAGGTAAATATTTAGCAAAACCTTGTAATCCTTGGGGTTTTTGCTCGTCGCCAGGACGCGAAACGGGCGGGCGTCGGAAACGCGGAGCGACCCGTGGCATTCTTTTGTCCTACGCTTAGTGAGAACGAGCCCTCCTTATCATCGCGCTTTATGCGCAATGATAAATTATTACCGTACCTTTGCTATACTTTACACCTCATTGTATTAAATAAAGCTAGCACTGAAAGTTATCGATAGTTAGAAACTTTTTTAAAATAGTGTTGTTGTTGACAACACTGACAAGACTGTGACGACAATGATTTTAGAATATCCTTATTCCATATCTTCTTGATGATATCGTACAATACTCGTAGACGAAAAACTTCGCTCTTGAACTCAATGTCAGACATAGAAGTAAAAACATCACACCAGTCTGGACAGCACTGTAGGTGCTGGTACGGGTCTGTGAGATGATAATGGGTGAGCCACGGAAACTAACATAAGTTAACTACGTGATAAAGTTGTCCAAAACTTGCTGGAGGAGTATGAAACAAACAAAAGCGAATTAGGTATATCTCGCTCAAGTAAAAAAAAGCCTGTTAAGAAACCAGTTACGTAGAAGTATAAAAAATGCCTTTTTGGAAACTGGTTACCAAACTTCGGTTTTCAAAACGGCCGAAGGGTATATTTCAATAGCAGCTATTATTAACGTATTATAGAAACCAATAACTAATCATTCTTCAGTAGGATATAATAATCGGAGCGTCGCCGTCGCGTCGGGATTCTCTTTAAATGGTTTTTATGACACCCTCATACCCATGGCTCTTGCCTTTCATTTTCCATCACTACACGAATTGTAGGTTAGAAAGGCTATAATAGTTAATTCTGTAATAGTTTGCCGTAAAAATCGGAGATATAAGACCAATTTTTAAAAAAGCGATGTTATAACAAAAACAGCGTTATTTTAGTTCCTACCGAAACTACAGATTCCATGAACACGACCAAGCAAATTGTTATTTTATTTTTTGGGCGTTTGAATGTAACAACGATAACCTTCGGTACATACAATACTAGTAACGGAAGATAGATAATAGGTTAGTTGTTATAAAGTTTAATGTTTGGCGCCCTAGTAGGATACACTAGGGAGTCAAATATTTAACTTTAAATTCAGAAGGCAGGAGCTTACATTACAGGAACATCCTTATGTTAGCATAACATATTGCATAAAAATTTAGGATAAAACTCACTCTCACGTTTTATTCCATAGAAAGGAAAACCTTTAATTTGATTGCTCCCAACTTTTAAGTTGATCAGTATTTCTAAAACCCAATGCAAAAGTCTAGCAATCACTCGGTCGTATATCAACCTCCTTTAGCAGCGGCGGTCTTCTTAGATAATGTTTTCCTTATAACTAAGATCACGTTATACGATTTGCAACAAAACTTAACAAAAAAGAGTCGTCAACTACATATTTACGTAACTGTTTGTTGATCCCACGTTTATCCAGTAAAAGGGGACCCGAGCAACATATAGAGCAGTTAATCATCCAAATTGGTCGGATGACAAGACAAACAATAAATTTATTTGGAAAAATCTCTAGTAGCAAATCACAAGGAGGTGCGGGTTGTTGTGCAAAAGTGAAAATGTATCCGGCGCAATATCAAAAGCGCTTTTATCTCGCGATGACGTAACATTATCGCAATATCCGTGCGTCGTCGGCTGTCCCGCGCCCTGAAAATATCAAGAAGATATATTTTCACGGAACAATGCCTCGCCGGTATCTCAATTTTCATTTCCCCTCGGCGGGACATCCGGTGTGATTTGTAGCACGAGATAATATACAAAACGGTGGCTTCGCGGGACGCCCCGCCGCTGTGTCAGCTCAAAATCTAGGCCCTCTATCTTTATCTTTAATGCTATAACCAGTACGTTCTACTTTATCGTCCTGATCCCTTTTTTGCCTTTCAAATCCGATAGTTTTAAATTTCAATAAAACATTACTTTCTGAATAGATTTTTGTCTTGTAATGGAAAGAAAATATTTATTCGACGCAGATTACTGTTCCTACATCATAGTATGTTTAATCTTTCAATAAAATTACTTGCGGGCACTTTCAATTATGATTCAAGTTTATTTATTACAAGGTTTGCTATAAATTATAGACCAACGATGAACAAAAATAAAGCTCACGACAGGATTGGCGGAAAATGTAGATCTTAGGTTAGGTCAATATTTTAGATCTTATATTCAATAATAATATTTATTATGAATTCATGTCTTATAATGTATCCACAAATTTCAATTAACATAATTGAATCATTAGTGACTTAGGTACAGAAAGTAAATCTGAACCCATAACAGTTATTCAGCAATAACACACTACGGTCTGCTCTATCAAGGCTGTATAGTGAGAGTTTTCACATAAAGCGCAATGTGAAAGTAGAGGCTACACGAAAATGCAATATACTAGGTTCTAATGTTCTAACAAAATACAAACATGACTCCAAAACTGCTATTTTGTACAAAATAACTCTTCATAACGTTTTAAAGTACACTTTTATAACATAGAGAGAAGCGCACCTCTTTGTATCTGTGTCGAAAAATGTCTATAAAAGTATTTTCGTTGGTCGTAAACACTACAATAAAGTTTAGTGGCCACTTACGAGTATGAACGTAGCTACCCTCCTCCGTCGTACAATACTCCCTATAACGACACTGTCCATTCTTAATTTATCTAATGCTCTTCGCTGGCACTACCAAACAATATAAGTATCGAAAAAAATTGCGATTCTGACCTCAATTTCTTACATAATATACTGAAATGAGGGTTGTATAAAAAGTGTGCCTATATTTCTGCAATATATATGACAAAACAGTAGAAAAAAACGGCATCACTCAATTATAAAATAGTACTGAACTTGCTAAAAGTTCCTTCAGATAGCTCTACCTTATAGATGAAAGGCATTCTTAATATACTATCATTACGTGGGACTTACTATGTTCCTCACACCATTTTATTTTAATCAAACATTTATTTGTTCTCTTGTAAAAGATAGTATTCCAAGAAAAAACAATTCATTACTTAAAGTACCGTAACATATCACTCAAATATACAAACACAAATTCTATATTTTGTGCTAAATTACGATTTTATTTTACAAACAGTATCTCCACGTGTCTCGTCAATTCTTCCACTTCACAATCTGTCTGTAATTGGATGTGTGCGAAAATATCTCACTGCCGACAATCATAATTCATGTATGACATACGCATATGTACTTACTCGTAAAACATACATTACAAACGATCTCCATGTCCCAAACGTGGAGTTATCTCGAATAAATCTTTGTATTAATGATAACCGTTATCATTTATCATATATAATTTATTACCACTTAATAGGGAATACATTACCAAATCAAATTTATATAACGAAGTGAATGTAAATGGATTTTCGTATTAATAAGATGAATCTTTTTCATTATTGTACAGTCACAAGCACTTATTTAAAGTTCTGACAATCCTTATTTGAATATACGAAGATTAGACCAAAACTGTATGTGGGACCTTTTCTTCATTACGTTTTATTTTTCGTACTCTAATGTTTAGACAGACGTATCTAGATAGTTTAGAAAATTTTACAATGTGTATATTATTGCTCCGTGACTGTACCCAACAGTTTGCACTTGCATTTAGTAAACGGGGACCATCCGGTATACATCTAGTGCACACGAGTGGTGGACCTGCAAACTATACATAGAAAACACCTGTATACAAAAATTTGCATCAAGCTAAAATCGCACACGATACCTACACGCCACAGAGGCTGTCGCACAAATATAAAACTCAACTGATTGAAGGGTCATTGTTTATCTTTATAATTAAAGGTACAAATGCCTGATGTTAAAACCCTTTTACTATTTACTTACATTTCCATTTCTCTATTCTTAGTTTGACGATACGATATTTATATAAGTGTAGGTTTATTATAAATTTTGATAAACCTACTACAATAATATTCCTCACGCATTACATAATACACGTTACATATAACGCCATCTTGTTAACCTAACTAAGAAATGCTTTTACTATGTGTACTTCATAACGGATAAACATACTTACTATTTTTTTTACATGTAAATAGAAAACACCCATACTAATACAAACATTCATTTTCAAGCACACGGAGATTTTTGTTGGTAGGATATCAAAGCCGAAACCTCTGCGTAGCACCTATTAAGCTTCAGAAGTCGTAGAAATATAACTACAAATATCTATAGATAACTACAAACACTTGAAAGTTAATATCTTGTTTAAGTAGTACAGTCTCCCGAAACGTTAGGTAGCTATTATAAACCAGCCAGTATCTAGCCACAATCTAAGTTTCAATTCTATTTCTGTACAGATCTGAATATAAATTGAATTTGCAGCCACAATGGAGCGAGCATATTGTCCTCCGCAGGACTTGCTCGGTGAGAGCGTTCGTACGCGACAAATTGATTTATTAACCTGGACCGAAATTGAACACGAAAAATCTGTTCATGACCCGGTAACGAGATCAGAGAGTTGTGACAATTTATATACATACGTAAGAAATACATTTGATTCGCGAACTTGAGTGATGTTTCGGTATTTTGGGATTTAATATTTAAAAGAACTAATTATAACTAACTATTTTTACTTTGTTTTCCTGTACCGAGTGTAATACATGATTCATTCGAATTGTTTTCCTATTGTGTCTACTGGTAAGACAGACATCCTGTTAAAATAAAATACAGATTCCATACTAATTATGTTTATTTCATAGCGACATCGTCATCATAACAGCTTTTTAATGTCCCACCATCAGGGTCATCCTCGTAGGGAAACTTGGCTTGGCTAACTTAACTTGGTCTAGACTGGTTGGTATAGGATTTTATGTCAACTTTACCATATTTTATATTCGTAGAGTACCTACTAAATTAAAGAATATACTTATTGATTGTAGAATGGTATTACTCAATAAATGATTTTTTTAATAATAAAACTTTGTAACAGTGACTTAACTTTATAATTTAATGTTTTAAAATATTTCTTATTATGTTTTGATTTTATTGTAAATAATATTTAATTCTCTTTTATTGCCATATATTTTGTGTTTTTAAAAGAGAATGTTTTTTTTGGGCTAAAAAGTCAAAGTCTGTCCCCAGGTCACCAACTAGGTTCATTACAAATATTGATATGTAAATAACATTTTCTTCTATGGAACCAACAAAATTCGTCCCACAGAAATTTAGATATCAGCTGTTAAAAAAATAAAAAGCTCTGAGGCACTCCAAGCAGTTATCACTAAAAAGCCAGTCTGTCCCCAGGTCACCAACTAGGTCTATTACAAAGATTGATACGTAAACAACATTTTCTTCTATGGAACCAACAAAATTCGTCCCACAGAAATCTAGATAGCAGCTGTTCAAAAAACTAAAAGCCTTGTGGTACTCCATGCAAAAGATATTTACTAAAAAGTCAGTCTGTCCCCAGGTCACCAACTAGGTCTATTACAAAGATTGATACGTAAACAACATTTTCTTCTAAGGAATCAACAAAATTCGCCACACAGAAATCTAGAAACCAGCTGTTCAAAAAATAAAAGCCCTGTGGCACTCCAAGCAGTTATCTACTAAAAAGTCAGTCTGTCCCCAGGTCACCAACTAGGTTCATTACAAAGATTGATACATAAGCAACATTTTCTAACGGTAATAACTGGTTGTTAAGAGGTAGGGTACAATCTAGGCATAACCGTTTTTTTTTTTTTGGTTTCACTGGGGTAAAATGCCTACGCATCCCCTTCCGTTAGGGGGACGGAAGGGGTATGTGGGGCTCCCAGGGGGTTAGGCAACCCCCCAGTATACCCACTAAAAGTCCCCAGTCCTTCATCGCCTACATGGAGGGGGCCTGGGAAACCGGCAGAGCCTTTGCGTCCAGTCCCCCTCCGGCGATCCCCGCCATTACAGGCGGGCCCTATCTAGGCATACCCGTAGTCGAACTAATTACACATATTATATGTATATATACTCATCAATGTAGACAATATTGGGTTAGAAGCCATATGTCATTATTACTGCTCCTGGAAGAGTGGCAGACGTACGTTGGGAACATATTGTACTCATGTTATATCTATTGTATGGTTCTTGGCATGTACACGATACAGTAAAGCATTAACCATCCAGCACAATTCATGGATAGTATCATGCCTAGATTGTACCCTACCTCTTAACAGCCAGTTATTACCGTTAAAAAATGTTGTTTACGTATCAATCATTGTAATGAACCTAGTTGGTGACCTGGGGACAGACTGACTTTTTAGTAGATAACTGCTTGGAGTGCCAAAGGGGTTTTATTTTTTGAACAGCTGATATCTAGATTTCTGTGGGGCGAATTTTGTAGATTCCATAGAAGACAATGTTGCTTACGTATCAATCTTTGTAATGAACCTAGTTGGTGACCCGAGGACAGACTGACTTTTTAGTAGATAACTGCTTGGAGTGCCACAGGGCTTTTAATTTTTTGAACAGCTGATATCTAGATTTCTGTGGGACGAATTTTGCTGATTCCTTAAAAGAAAATGTTGTTTACGTATCAATCTTTGTAATAGACCTAGTTGATGACCTGGGGACAGACTGGCTTTTTAGTAAATAACTTTTGCATGGAGTGCCACAGGGCTGTTAGTTTTTTGAACAGCTGATATCAAGATTTCTGTGGGACGAATTTTGTTGGTTCCATAGAAGAAAATGTTGTTTACGTATCAATCTTTGTAATAGACCTAGTTGGTGACCTGGGGACAGACTGGCTTTTTAGTAAATAACTTTTGCATGGAGTACCACAGGGCTTTTAATTTTTTGAACAGCTGATATCTAGATTTTTGTGAGGCGAATTTTGTAGATTCCATAGAAGAAAATGTTGCTTACGTATTAATCTTTGTAATAAACCTAGTTGGTACCTGGGGACAGACTGACTTTTTAGTAGATAACTGCTTGGAGTGCCACAGGGCTTTTAATTTTTTGAACAGCTGATATCTAGATTTCTGTGGGGCGAATTTTGTTGATTCTTTAAACATGTAATAAGCTCAATAGTATAAGTCAATGTACAATGGTTACAAACGTGGGGGCAGCAATTTTTATTTTAGCCCAAAGCTCCTAGTAAAAAAAACATTCTCCTTTGCATGCCTTAGGGTAGAATGTATTTTGTAATTTGAATAAGGAACAATTCATGATCTCATCATCCTATCTCATGTACGGAGTAAAACCTAGGTACTACTTAAAAGAAAAAAGAATCAGAGTCAGAAATCATTTATTTGATTTGAACAGAGGTTACATGTTATGGTGGTATTACCTATAAGTTATAAGTAAAGTAAAAATTAATGATCTCATTAATTTTTACTTTACTTATAACTATAAGTAACTTTACATAATATACTATGAGATCATGAATTGTTCCTTATTCAAATTACAAAATGCACCTGGAACGAAGATTCATAACAGTTCCGAAATCAAAACGATTGCTGAACAGCAACACTATGAACGATTACCAATAATGTTCTACTTGAAGTAGGAATCACAACTCATGAGTAGCAGCTGTATATACTGCGATTACCAAATTCCGCTTCACCTAACCGCAGATATCTTTGTTACGTGGTTATTAACTACAATTAGTACATGTTATACGAAATTAAGTGCAGGCAGGTCCACTACAAACATTAATAACTCGACATACTAAGTGAATAAAACAAGACAAGAATACGCAATTTCAATACAGAGAGAATTCAAGTCGGTCTTATGAGTTCCGCAGAAATCATTCATGGGCAATAACACCCATTTCTGCTGGGCGCCACCTCAGTTATTGCCCCGGGATAGGATTATTGGCAAATTGTTCCGTTCGCATTCCGGTCCGACTCGCACATGAAATATTAAGCACCTATGTACCGATATCGAAAGCCTACATACGCAGCACACTACCGCTTCACACATATAAATACGCTGTAAGTTATGTCCATCTTGTACAAGACCAATTTCAGAACCATATCGCAACCATTCAAGCAACACCTACTTAACTCATGATTACTATCTATAATAGCTTTTATTTGAAACTATAAATATTTCACAAACTTATCCTGCTATCAAATTGGCTTCTTACATCCTATAACTAGTACGAAAACAACACTTTGTACACTGAAGTGAGATTTTATAGTTCAATAAAATATAAACAATAGCGGTAATGAACAGAGAACAATGACTGTGCAAGAGGCACTAAAGATAAAACACAGGTAGCAGAAGGTATATACACAGTTGAAGATAAAACCGAGATTGTACTCCATGCGAATATTTAAATACGAAGTGAATATTTGCTGTAACTAGGTTGTAACGGTCGATTCCTGCCTCGCGAACGGATGTTAGAACCCATAAACTGAGAGATAAGGCCGAAGGCGCGGATGTTGTATGCGCCACCTACCTACTAACTGACACATTAATGGCTGAAAATCAATTTTGATATTCATTTTTATACATACTAGAGGCCTTCTAGTGCCCGTTTTATTACTAATAGTTTAAATATCTTGAAACTTCTATTGAGTAGGTATACAGTGCGGAAACACCCAAATTCTTCAATAAACCTTTTTGACGTTTATAGCTTTCGTCGAGGCTTATAATATTTCAGGAAAATTAAGATATCTTTCAAGCAAGTATTTAAGAATATCTCAAAGTCTGAAACTGTCTTCTATACTAATATCATAAAGAGGTAAAGTTTGTGTGTTTGTGACGTTGTAGGGGGTAATCTTTGAATCTAATGAACCGATTTTAAAAATTCTTTCTGAGTTAAATAGTCCATTTATCGGTGAGTGTCATAGGCTATATAAGGCAAGACAAGTATCACGCTATGACTTATAGGAGTGCAGCAGTAATGAAATATGTTTAAAAAACGGACGCTTTTTTTTCGCCGCCCAACGAAGTGGACACGGGTCAGCTAGTAACTTATAATACTGTTTTAAGTGGTAAAATATAACCTACATAAATTCACCATTACTGGTAAGCAGACATTATCTCTGATTGTGTACCTTAGCATGCATTTTTTAAATGTAAATTGGTCGCCTAGATACTAAGACACTTTTTTGGATGAGAGGGGCTGACAACACCTAATATTCTAAATTCATCACCACACATCCGAATCAATCAATCAAAATTATCTTTATCTTTTAATTATCTCACTTTAAATATAAAACTTACGCTACTTATTTAAAATGCATTGAAATCAGTAAAATAGTATTTTTACACTTTAAAAAATAAATTAGGGCGTTATTAACATCTCATAGGCGATACTAACATTTAGAATTATGACGGCAATTCCCAACAAACGCAACAAAACAAACAGCCAGTAGAATCCCGGACATGTTTTATCGATCACAATCTGTTCTGATTAATTGTCCCTCGCAATAATGCAGGTAACATTTCATAATTCTATGAAATAGTTTAGATATACAAACTAAAATTAAATTAGGAGTTAACTAGGCATATAATTTCGTAAACATAAATTGTATATCTGGAGCACAAAGGATGTCTGATTTAAACCAAAAATATAGACAATACTACAAGAGCAGGTTCTATTGTGGTCTCACGTCTTTGTTCACCTATCTATGAATCCTATCGCCTCTCCTTATTACATTCGGGCGTACATTTTGTGGATTCAATGGTCACATTTTGGCGGGTATGTGTACTCAATACAAAATATGCCTTTACCCTTACGATGCCACTGGTTTTACGAGCTAAATATTTTCTTCTGAAACATAGTATTATTTTTCATGAACACCGAATACTTTAGAAATATTTTCCTTACTAACAAAGAGCTAGAATCTAGTTTTTTCAAATCTGGTTTACATTATTCAATTACCAAAAAGCAAAAATGCAACAGGCGAAATAATTATCTTCAATCAAGATTTGATAACTATGACTAATATCGAATACTGCTTCGAGTTTCAAAATTCTTACGTAGATAGGGTTCGATTTATTTTGAAAATTAAATAAAGAACCATATTTATAATACACTTCTCAGCAAAAAAATCGAAACAGTTGCAAGTTTGTGTTTTATAAGGATTATCTGAAAAATGTGTATATTAAGGAATATGTGTTATATGTCATTTAATAGGGAATTTAATGAGGTTTTTAAATAATGATGTTAATGTTCTAAATTCAAATTAAATTTTCATAGATTTCGTATTTTGTTTAACAAGTCGTTTTTACCCTGTACGTAGTTTGATGGAAATTGATAAAATTAGGCACGTAAATGAAATAAAAAGCTAGGAAACGTTTATTTAATAACTCGGATACCATTCCCGACTTCTCAATACTGCATCTGTACGGTTTTTCATCGATCGGGTGAGAGTCACGATCAAAAATAGTGGCGCTCTATTCCATTCCTCTTGGATTGCATTTTAAAGCTGGCTAAGAGTTTTGAGGCATGATCTTTTACACTAATTCGTCTTTTTTATTCATCCCATAGATGTTTAATCGGATTCATGTCCGGGCTTCTTGCTGGCCAATCAATAATAGAGGTATCGACTTCAGTAACATAATCTCTTACGACGCTCGCGGTGTTTGTCCTAGCATCCTCGTCCATAAATGTTAAACTGAGGTCAAATAAATGTGCATAGGGCATCACAAGAGATTCAAGATACTGTTCGATGTACCTATGACTGTTAAAAAAGGGCAGACGGGACCCAACACAAAGACAAACTCGGTCTTGTCGTTGCCACGAATTTCTCCTCAAACAGTCCATGAACCGCCACCATGGATGGCCTTTTCTTTTAATCCTGCATGGTGCAAAGCGTTCTCCATCACTTCTGTAGACCTTAGTCCTTCCATCGTTACCATACAATACAATTTTGCACTCATCAGAAAGGAGGAACTTGCTCCACTAGATGTATGACCAATTTAGGTAATTATGTGAAAAGTTAAGGCGCGCTTTTCGATGATCTGCAGGTAGTTCCTCCCTATTTGCTGGCTTGTACGGTACAAGTTCACGTTTCTTCAACCTTCTTCTAATTGTAGAGTCACTTACAGCCACCATAGGTGCATCATGAAGCTGCTACTGCGGTTGAAAGACATTAAGGCGTAGACTTTGTAAGAAAGGTGTTACTATAAATCGATCTACTTGGTCAGAAGTTACCTGTTTTCTGCCCGATCTCTAACCGTGCGTGAACAAACCAGTCTCTTGATAGCGCTTGCAGATTCTATGAAAAGATGAGAGGCTAAGATGCATTCTTTCAGCCGTAATAACCTGACTAAGTCCAGAATTCAGCAATGCCACCACTTGGCGGTTTTTGTGGGTAAACATCGCATGGACGCAGTAATAAGGGGAGCGAGGAACTCTGGGTGCGCGATACGGATTATTAAATAAACGTCTTCTAGCTTTTTTTTCATTTACGTGCCTAATTTTATCATTTTCCGTCAAACTACGTACAGGGCAAATACGACTTGTTAAACAAAATACGAAATCTATGAAAATTAAATTTGAATTTAGAACATTAACATCATTATTTAAAAACCTCATTAAATTCCCTATTAAATGGCATATAACACATATTCCTTAATATACACATTTTTCAGATAATCCTTATAAAACACAAACTTGCAACTGTTTCGATTTTTTTGATGAGAAGTGTAGTTAACTTGTTTCAATATCTATTCTATTAATTACTTATAAGTGTTTTTAGCAATATATGTTTTAGTAAAGGTTATTTTTAGCTAAAATAAAAAAAAATAAAAAATAGTTTATTGTCACATAAATGTACATGCTGTAGTATAGTAATAGGCACTGACTTTGAAGTTTAATACAATAAGTAGGTACTGATACTGATTCCCAAAGTGGGCCAAATAGGCTCGTGTCTTGGGAGACAGTGTTCAGTCGGACAAAAGTTTTTCAGTACTGTTTGTACATAATCACTGTTTACTACTATCTATTATACCTAATATATATTATAAAGAGTACCTCTATGTTTTTTTATTTATAATTTATGTGTGTATGTGTATGCATGCGTGTGTTTGCGTGTGTGTGTGTATGTGTGTTTGCGTGTGTGTGTTGTGTGTGTGTGTGTGCGTGTGTTTATGTGTGTGTGTGTGTGTGTGTGTGCGTGCGTGCATGTGTGAGTAGGTATGTTTATGTTAGCTACTGCTAATATTTACTGTTACCATTACAAAACTTTTTACCTAATATACTAACTTTAATTTAATTTGTGTTACTCGTATATTGAACGTACCTATATCAATGAAAGCTACATACTAACATTGAAGGAAATGAAAGTCGTAAGTCGAACCATACGAGCGTCGACTTCGTTACTGCGACCCATCAGTTCCGCCCATGTTACGAGCCTTCGAATTTGCGTGCAAATAAAATTGCTCGCCGCATTGGTATAGAACTGGACTCTTCGAGAGACGAACGTAAAATGGGGTGAGGCGGGATATAAAATGTGGACTCGCCCAAGTCATCTCCTGCGGATGTTTGCAAGTAGGGACGTGTACGTATAAACAACCTTATAAGCTGTAGGCATCGAAATTTTTGTAAATAAATTTTGTAGATACAAAAACTTCTTATAACATTCTGACACTTCAGTTTCTTTCGTTATCAATACTAAATTATTTAATTACGCAACTTCCATTTACCTACTACAACGTTCAAGTAAAGATATTTCTTATTTAAAATTGGGCTTCATAAGAGAGAAAATTAAAGTAATTAAAGCAAGATAATCGACTACTGTAGTAAGCCGAGTAATTGCTTAAACCGATATAGCTATTACGTACGCCTCAAAACAAACTTTGTTACAGATTACAGAGAAGTTAGCAGTGAAATTCAACACTTAAAGTTTTCATACTAGCTACACAAAGCAACTCGTAAACTCTCAATGACTTATAGAATGGCAAACAAAATAAAGTCTCAAAGCACAAGCTGTTCACCATTGAACAATAGTACCCACCAATTGCGATAATATCTATTCGCCAGTCATACTTTTAGCTGGCGGCGATTCAGCTTGGTCGCAACACCAGATTTTATAAGGCATAAACCCTGAGATAGCGGCAGTAAAAGTTGGAACTGAGGCAATATGCCAGCTCCCTATTGCCGTTCCATTGCTTTGTTTTAAACTGACTAGGACGATACCTATAACCGGTATGAATAAGACTGGATAACTTGGTTAGAACTTATTATAAGGTGGTACATTGTTGTTTACTGAATGTTAGTAAACTTTTAGATACTTGTGTACATGGCTTGTAAATTATTTCTGATGTTATAAAAAAGATAAAAACTAAACAGTTTCGGTTAGTATTTTCGTGAATAAAAAAGATTTGTTTTATTCTTAGTTTATTTAGGAGCTTTTTGACTATTAAATATTTCATTCTAGATATAAATCACAGCGTTTCGGCTCACCAATTTGAAAGTGTTCAAGAATAGTTAAACAAGTCATGGATATAAAATAAACCTATTTATTGAAATAAACGTTTGGAATCTTAAATTAAAGTATTTTGATTGAAGAGTTTATTATCTTGATTTTAGCAAAAAGTGTGTTAAAAATAACAAAGAAATTTGTACTAGTTGTACGACTGTCGGTACCTCATTATGAGTAAGTAAATGTAACGATTTAAAAGTTATAGGCCGTAATAAAAAACGCCAGATCGTGGAATGAAACTATCAAACGGATGTTTTTGTTTAGACACGACAGACATATAGAACCTGATAAACTGTCTAAACTACGAAAAACAGTATATTTATGAATGCGGTGCACATCACCAAACTACATCACTCAGTAGCCTTCACTTTCCCGTTTTCAACAAATGCTTCTTTATATTATGAGCTACACTAGGGTCTGTTGAAAAAACGGAAAAGCTAGAGAAGATTAAATCTATATCTATACTAATATTATAAAGAGGTAAAGTTTGTGTGTTTGTGACGTTGTAGGGGGTAATCTCTGGATCTAATAAAAAGATTTTAAAATTCTTTTTGTGTTGAATAGTTTTCGGGGAGTGTCATAGGCTATATAGTATCACGATATGACTAATAAGAGTGGAGCAGTAATGAAATATGTTTAAAAAACGGACGCGTTTTTTTTCGCCGTCCAACGAAGTGGGCACGGGTCAGCTAGTAACAAATAATCTCTTGTCTCATGTCTCATCTGTTACTTAAATATTCATCATTACAACAGCCCATTAATGTCCCACTGTAGAGACAAGCCTTCTCCCGTGAAGGATGGATACTTGGCCTACTAATACCACGCTGGCCAGACGGATTGGTACAGGGTTTAATTTCAAGTTTTCCTTCTTTCTATGTAAAGATAACATTCATGGAGAGTCCCTTAGTCGGTTTTTACGACACCCATGGGATGAGATGGGGTGGTGGCATATTGTATTCTTACTCCGTCAGTACATGGAAGTCGGATAAGATTAAATTACAAATAATCTTAAACTTATCTTATGTCTTATCTGTTACTTATACTTTATTTCAGATCAACCAATGAAATTACGAAGAAAAATAATTATTGATATCTAAGATGTTACTTACGTAAAGTTACTCCTCATTTTCTTATCATTCATATCTAGTAAATATATAAATCTAGGATCAAGGTACTTACACCATTAGGAACTTTCCACCCTTTTATATATTTTATTCCTAAGTCAACAAAAATAACAAATTATTGTCGAACTCTTGTCGAGCTAGCCTCCACAATATTATTTGTTCGTAATATTTTGATGCCACAAATATGATATCATAACTTTTTATGGCAAAACCAAATAGTGTCATCAGTTTCCTCAATGGTCCTAAAGAAGTATCACTCTATTACGACGGAATAATGGCATCCCTCCCAAATCCGTTTATCGTAGTAGTAAGACTCGGAAAGATCCAGCCTGTTTAGATACAAACTGCACTCGATATACTTGGTTCAAATTGAGGATTTGAGCCAGCTCTTTATATTGTCATAGTGTTCGGGAACAAGAAAGCTGAAACGAGCAATAAGGCACTTAAGTAAATAAAATACTCTTTATAGCTAAATGTTTCGACAAACAAGAAAATAATTTTCAGAATTCATTTAAGATTGGAAAGTAAATATTCAAGGGACTTTAAGTGGTAAATAATATAAGGCCTCCTTATCTCAATCTGATTAAATCAATACCTAGTTGTTTTTATGGTTAGATATTTAATCAATTTGTATCTCTTTACGACATACTCATACTTACCTACTTACTACTCTTAGAAACGATACCCGGAATTAATGATGTAGGGAATCTCAAACTAGACATCACACTATGCTATAAGGTTTCGGGTCAAGTTGATTTTTGACTGAAATAATTGTATTGTTAATCAATATACTTTTCCCTTAGTCAGCTTTTACGACAGGTTTTTGTTGTTTTCCAAATATTCGTCCTACTTCTGAAGCTTTTTTCATGTTTATTTAAAACGAGTTAAAAATAATTATTAAGTTTTACTGATTCTATAACTTATTAAGCACATAGCCCTGTTTGATTTCTTCACAAAAAAATGTGGCAAGGAAATTAACAGCGGCGTATAATGTTCGGTCTGGTTCAGTAGTTAACTAAAAGAAAAAAATAGTATTATCCATTCTAACAAATAGTAAGCAATGTATACAGGTCGAAATACAAAATGTAAAAGTACACGAACCGTGACGATTAATTGCGATACTAACTCCGGACTAGGGGCGGTAGTAAATTGAGGAAGTAACCGACCACTAGCGTTCGACCCAAGTCTTTAGATTTGCGTAGAAATAAAACGGACATTTTATTCAAGCGCTTGGTGAAATGACTAATGAAATAAGCTACAATGCAATCATTAGGGACGTTTGGGATGGTAGAGGCTTCGTTACTAATTCACGGTGTGGTTTGTTGAAGTACAAAATGTTTTTGTTAGCATTGTATTACGTGATTTATTTGGTAGCTTTAGAAGAATTTCTTATTTCGTCTAAAACAACTTCTTTTGTGCTAATTGACACCTAAAAAACTTTTAACAACTGACACTAAGCTGACATACAAACTCGGGATAATCATAGAAAGTCACAAATAGATGTCATGAGAGGATTTCGAAACTATTTAATTTTTTTAGTTGCATAAGAGATCCCTGTACGAGCTCAATTGTCGATATAATTCTTATTTTTAGCAGCTAGACTAAAGCTCTCTCAAACCCGAGTCTATGTCGTTATTAGTGGAATAGGTTCTATAATAATTAACATGGAGTAACCATAATGTTTTGTCACTTTATTATGCTTAAATCATCAAGGCTTATTCCGCAAAAAATATACGTGACGGACATGAGGAAACGGATTAATAACACCTACGTGTGATTGTCGTAATATTTATAACTTCAGTTATAATCTATAACAAAGACACAAAACTTGACACGAAATCCTATACCAATCTGTCTGTCTAGTATGGTATTAACAGGGCAAGATTTCCTGAATCACTAGAAGTGCCCCGTCTCTACACTTAACTTTTAGAAGACAACATGATAAACTCAAGGTTAGTGCATGCATTGTGTAAACGAATATTTCACTCGAATACCCTACTGACAGCTTTGCAAAGAAGAATCGTCTTACACTTATCACCTCTCAAAGAACATTTCATATTCAGTCCATTTATCACATAAATTCATATCATATAACCCCCCATTTATTATATAAATTAGGTTGGAGATGTACGTACGTTTTTTGCTTCATAAAGTCTAAAAGTATTTTCGCAGTGACATTTCAGATGTTTATTAAAAGGAATGTACTCTTTAACATTATTACTGTAAACCTAAAATAGATTTATAATAATTATATTGTTAGCTTTTCATTTATTTAAGTAAATTAAGATTGTTTTAAGACGGTATAAGTTATTCTGTTACTTTATACGAGTATAGAACAGATTATAATATTTGCGTAAGCACGTTTTACTGACATTAGTATTTGTGTTCTGTAAGTAAAGTATGCTTATGCTAATAGAGTCAATTGTTTAGTAAACCACAAAGAACACACAAAATTTCACCCCTTCTACTTAAACAATATTTACATTCGGACTCGAACCCGCGTCTCTGTGGACTATACGCGTCCAGTGCCTTTTCCACTAGGAGCTGGACGCGTATAGTCCAAAGGCGCGGGTTCGAGTTCCGCCTAGAGTACCAATTTTTTCCATTGTCTTTCTTCTTTTCGAATTTTTCTAGTTATACCTAAGCTTTATAGGTAAAAATTTATATGTAATAATGTTTACATCTGTTTAGTTTTTTATGGTATTGCTAAAAAAAGCTTTTAACACTATTATACCTACTGTATTTTGAAAGATGTCTCACTGCGTAGCTTGAACATCTCCTACGGAATATGACAGTGCCTAGGGTATTTGATATACTTTGCTTGCAAGGGCCTGACGAGTTAGTCTTTTACGTGTTCTCTCGTTCGCAGAAGTACTTAGTGTCTAGTAGCGGTTCCTAGAAAAACGTAACCACAGTACCAATATATTTATACTGTGACGTAGCTTTGTCGGCTTTTAGGAATTCTACCTACGTAAGGGACGACATTTATTGCTCAAGTGGCAATTATTCCTCTTAAATCAGTACAAAAGAAATGAATTCAAAGTGTCAAATTAAGTGATCGTTGAAGATATTATAAGCTCGATTAATTTTATCGTTTTGTACGAAATATGATTTATTCCCCTATAAGTCTCCGGACTATCTTACTATTTTCTCCGGCCAACTTTACTTCCACGTAAAACGAAATCTATACGATTAAAGATTTCATCCTTCGATATTGGACGATCGTAATATTTTAACGATAGCTCGACCCTGCAGCAGCAAGTCCTTTGTTTTACTGCCCTTATTTTATTATTTATCGAAACATTTGATGTAAAAGAGCCATTAACTACAATTTTATGTGATAATTTATCGCTAATCCTGCAAATAATAGTTGTTGAGTTTCTTTAAAATATTAAACCTTTG
Source organism: Schrankia costaestrigalis (assembly GCA_905475405.1). Lineage (NCBI taxonomy): Eukaryota > Metazoa > Arthropoda > Insecta > Lepidoptera > Erebidae > Schrankia > Schrankia costaestrigalis. The sequence continues at coordinate 8,049,533 of FR997830.1, forward strand.
CGCCGTCTTTCATCTAAGTGTGGACTAGAACAGCTCTTTATCAGCCTATTAGTAACACTAAACAATCGTATATGGCATAATATAATAAGTATGTACTATCAACTACTTTCTACCATGGATAAGGAGACTGAGACCGTTGGCATCTGGTACAAAATAAATTCCAATTATAATGGCCAAAAAAAAATAAAGTGCTTATTGTACCTATTTAATCGTTAGATTGTTTTAGGCGTATTGTATTTGGAACGAAATTCCGGTCTTATGTTTCCTTCTTTTCTTAACCTAATGTAAAGAAACCATTAATAATAGCATAGTACGACATGACGGGAGTTAGTTCATACTTTCGTCGTCGCTACAGGTTTATCTTGAGCAGAACTTAATCCAAATTCCACACCAACACGTCTAGTATTCGTAGTCTAATTTCGATAAGTCTATAAGGCCGTTTATGATTTGATAAGACAAAGGTAAGAACTCTAGTAATTATGTTACCCTAATTAACCCTTAACGTCTTAAACGCGGTTGTTATATAATTCAATTACCTGCGTATAAATCCCCGCTACACACGTCTTGATACCTAGTTTATTAAAGAAATATAATAACAAGGCATCTATAACAATAATTAATATTCACATAATTATAATTATGAATTCTCCGTGTGGTGACGGAGTAAGAATACAATATGTCACCACCCCATCTCATCCCATGGGTGTCGTAAAAACCGACTAAGAGACCATCTGTGAATATTATCTTTGCGAAATAAAAAGAAGGAAAGCTTGAAATTAAACCCTATACCAATTCGTCTGGCCAGCGTGGTATTAGTAGCCCAAGTATCCCTCCGTCCCGGGAGGAGGCCCGTCCCTGCAGTGGGACATTAATGGTCGTGGAAAGTGTTATGATGGTCTATAACAATAATATAAATAATTAACAAATGAGTAACATGTAATAATTAAGTAGGTATAGGTACGAGTCATCATAACATCCAATTATTCCGTACGTGCTCTGTTTGAGAAATTCCATAAGAGAGCGGAAGAAATATACGATACGGTCGTGAGATATTGATTGAGTATCAATGACACTGTGCACATTATACCACGATAATGTTTGGATTTGTTTAGTACATACATCGACAATACTTTTTAATTTTTTATATTATCTCGATAACAGTAAGTTCTGTGTAGCAGGATTACCTATTTTTAAGCAACTGCACCCGCATCCTATAAGCGGCTGATGTCCAACTGTAATATCTTTTAGGACTTTTAATTTCTTTAAAAACGGGAACTCTTGGATTAGGGACGGATTAAGGGTAGGTATGTATAAGTAGGTATCAGTTTCACAGAATCAGGAATTTTTCAGACATGAAATTCATAGCCATAGAAAGAAAAAGGACTCAAAGGACATCTAAACTAAAACAATCATTTGTGAATTCTGTTAATATACGACTAAAATCAATCTTTATGTACTTTTGTTTAATAGAGGAGAAGCCACAGGACCGGATAAAGTATTAACTTTAGGAAGAGTCTAGCATTACGTAACATTTCCCTTGTGTGGCGATGACTTATTCATTTTATTTCGTTTAACGTACGTGTAACGGAAACGTGCAAGCGTTGTAATCGAAATGCTGTCGATGCATTTATCGCTGAAGGTTATAAATACTGCTTTATATTTGCGAACAACGAAGTTGTTACATCATAACAGACAAAAATGTTTGAAAATGGAAATCTACAGATGGCTCTGCTATTTATTAATTAAGTGTATTGTTTTACAGTGTGAGTGTATTTTATTTTTACTTCTTTATTTATTTATGTCATGTGTGTGAAGTGATGTTTTAATTTTTCTATATTTTTTAACTATCCTTTTTAACATCAATTGTCAAAAAAATAAAATTTAAGGATACCAGTATTTTGTGTACATATAATGTATCTTTAGTGTTATACTTACAACTGGATTTTTATTTATCTACGAGTGAAAAAAAGTGATTACAAATTTACTTTTACAGATTTAGCTGCAAAAACTGTTTCATTGAATGACATCATTGCAGCTGAATCTCAGGTGACACAAGGAGCAGTCAAAAGATTAAAATCGAGACTACCAGGTACCAACTTTTAATATTATCAATCTTCTAATTTATATTTTACAAGATAATACTTTTCTTTTCGTGTACTTTCCTTTATCTATACTTACTATACTTATATCTATAGTATATTATAAAGAGGTAAAGTTTGTGTATTTGTTTGTTTGTGAGTTTGTGTAGGGGGTAGGTAATCTATGGATCTAATGAATCGAATTTAAAAAAATATTTCTGTGTTGAATAGTCCATTTATCGGGGAGTGTCATAGGCTATATGATATCACGCTATGACTAATAGGAGTAGAGCAGTAATAAAATATGTTTAAAAAGGGACGCTTAATAAGGTTTTTTCGCCGCCCTGCGAAGTGGGCACGGGTCAGCTAGTAATCAGAACAAATGTCTTAAGGGTTTTATAAAGTCAGGGTTAAGGGTTTTATAAAGGGTTGTATGTATAAGTCTTTCGCATTTAGTAATGGTTTTTTTATTAATTATAGCATATATTTACTTTTACATATTTAGCGGCTGCGGCTGAATCTCGTGTGACTGAAACAACAGTGAAACGAATAAAACCGAAACTAGCAGGTACAGTCAGCCCCAAAAGTCGCTGAACACATTTTAAATTCCAAAACTGCTGAACAGTAAAAGTGGCATAAGTCAGTGTTGCAACAAGAGTACAAAATAAGTTAAACGTACAAAACGACCATAACACGCTGCACACGGTTATTCCAAAAGTAGCTGCAGACGGGTATTTCAGAAGTATCTGAACACTAGTATTTCAAAAGTATCAGCACACGGGTATTTCAGAAGTATCGATGTTGCCAACTCGTGCAGTATACGGGAGCCGCGCATGACTGAACGGCAACGTCGCCCGCTGCGTCGCTCATCTGCGGTCGAGTTTCAGTGTAGTTGTAGTGAGTGATTTTGACAGTAGACAAAAGTCAAGCCAATTTCAAAGCAGAATACTACATTAACAATTTCATCAAAACAGTTGTCAACACGATAGCTTTGCTTGTATAGAGCTTGGGTGAAAAGAAAACAGCTCTGGTTCGATCCTGAGGAACGGATTACTTTTTGTGTTTTTTTATTTTTTCTTATTTTGTTTTCTACTATTATTATTCAATACAAGCTGTAACCCGCGACTTCGTTTACGAAAAAAATGTATATTCGACAATTAAATTAAATAATTTAATTAATTAAATGGCTTTATCACCTCTAGAGTTAATTTTAGTTGCATGTCATAAAACTATTAAGTTCAATGTCGCACAACAGGGAGCGCTTCTTCTTACATAACATTTCAACTCATTCGAATCTCCGAAAATGTTTCTCATACAATTTAAAGTCATAATGATCATTCTTCATTAAATTAAAAATTAAATAAAAATACTATTTAATTTTCAATTAAAAATTAAAAATAATATTTTAACTTTATTAAAATACCTGTGAACAGTGACGGTGAATTTAAGTTACTTGTTTTTTTTTTGAGATAAAATACAATAAATAAAAAATAAAAAAACCAAAAAAAATACTTGGCACAACCCGGTTTCAAACGCACGTCTACTTCATCAAAGTCGAGTTCTATACCCTAGGCTATCGAATCTCAGTGAATTATGTTGTTATTATGTATCTATTCCAACGAGTAAACATAATTGTACTTACAGATACTTCTGAAATACCCGTGTGCTGATACTTTTGAAATACTAGTGTTCAGATACTTCTGAAATACCCGTGTGCAGCTACTTTTGGAATAACCGTGTGCAGCGTGTTATGGTCGTTTTGTACGTTTAGCTTATTTTGTACTCTTGTTGCGACACTGACTTATGCCACTTTTAGTGTTAAGCAGTTTTGGAATTTAAAATGTGTTCAGCGACTTTTGGGGCTGACTGTACCTACCTAAGTTTTTAATGTATTAAGTGAATCTTCTAATGTAACGAAAATAAAATGGCCGTTTTTGTTTTAAATGCAATATGTATTTAAATTGAAAAACATTCTAAGTGTTGAGAGTGTGTTATACAAATAAAACTTTATTGACTTTTCTAACGACTTTGTAGACAACATTTTGCATTATTGATCCTATTCGCGAATTTTTTTTTTTTTTTAATTGGCGGCGCTAATGAGATCCGTAAACGCTCCTAGGGGTTTAATATTACCTACTTGGTATTTCACATTGGTAATGCTTTCTCTCTTAATTAAGTATAACGTATTTACTTATTCTAATTTAGCTGCAAAAACTGTGTCACTAAATGACATCATTGCGGCTGAATCTCAGGCGACCCAAGCAACAGTAAAACGAATTAAGCCGAAACTACCAGGTACCTACCTAAGTTTTCATCTATAATCTTTTAATTTATATTAAACTACTTTGATAACAATTTTCTTTTCGTTTACTTTTCTTTATAATCAGAACCTTAATGGTTTTATTATTGTCGTAGAAGATGTTGATTTAAGAAAATAATTCCCATTTAAGAATGATTAAGTACCACCTACAATAATATACAAACATTTACTAAAACGAAAATAGATTTTTTTTAAATTATAATTTTACTTTTTAAAGGATTTTTGGGCCATCCTGTACTTGGTATTTCACATTGGTAATGACTCTTTTAATTATGACATGTTTACTTATTCTAATTTAGCTGGAAAAACTGTATCACTAAATGACATCATTGCGGCTGAATCTCAGGTGACGGAAACAACAGTGAAACGAGTTAAACCGAAACTACCAGGTACCATTGTTTTAATGTATTCAATCTTCTAATTTATTTTACACTAGCGATACCCAAGGCTGTCTCACTAAAAGTTTATTTAAGTTACAAAACGTTGATCTGACTTCGTAAAATTATAAGTTAAATAGAGAACTGGTGGTCTAGGTCGGTACTTGCTGTGGCCGCTTAATCCACCTCCAATCAGTAAAGTGCAATTGTTACCTAGTATTGTCATTGTGGTAAGATAGAAGAATCTCTACTGTAGCTAGTGTTCCGAGGGGACGAGCGCAGTGCAGAGACGTTTGGCGTTGCCTCCATACATTTTATTTATATTTTATTTTGCAAAGATGATCTCAAAAACATTTTTCTCCTTAACCAATTGAGTTAACCTAATAATCTCTGTTCACAGTATTAAAAGAGAAAACAGTTTCGTCAGAACAAAATATAACTACAGAATCAGAGGAAAATCAAGGAGCTGAAAACAAATTGTCGCAAAAATTATTACGTAAGTACCTATCTCCTTTGTTTAAATCTTTGGCAGAGGCCTATGTCCAGCAGTGAACGTCCATTGGCTGATATGATGATAATCTTCTTTGTTATCAATTTCTTTCCTATAATTATATACCTACCTAGTACAGACCTATTGATCAAATTCACGTCAATGTGACCAAATCAACTTTATATTTTAGTATATTTATTTATTTACACATCTGACGGATAGGGTTCGTTCCGATCGGCGTCCTCTCATTTCCCTAGGGGTATAACTTAGATTTAGGTAGGACAGGCAACGCACACCTGTTTTCTCACCTACTGAATTAACTAAGAACTATCTACAGCAAAGTTTTTTTAAAACATCAAGTGAACATTTTACGTTCTCACAACAAAGAAGAAGTCTTAGGTGTTTGTTTTTGTTTATTTTTTTAAATGACACGCACTTGACCATCTCTGTATTGTGGGTACTTTACTTAAATGAATTTTAAAAGAACACAAAGGACATCCAGGCTGAAGACAATCGTATCTCATAAATAATTGTCTTGGGGGATTTGAAATAATGACCTCGTGCACCCCAGCCGCTGCGCCATAAAGGTGCTAAGTCATCATCGTAATTAGTAACGTACCTTACCTACCCTTTCCAGGTTTTCTTAAAACGTTCTTCAATAGGCTCAGGTCTTCTTAAGATCGAAACAAGCAAACATAGCCTTACATAATAAAGCTATGTTTGTCTCTGATTGCTACAGGATTTGTCAGTCCTGGCTGATTGCTATAGGGTTTGTTAAACAGTGAAAATTTAAATGGTCGTATACATCCCCTAAGCAAAGCTTGTACCTACTATAGCTACGTACGAGTACCAGACAACGGATAAACATACTTAAATACTTTTTTTTTAAATACATACATAATAAACATAGAAAACACTCAGACCAATGCAAACAATCATTCATGCACACAAAGATTTGCATTGAGCGGGAATCGAAATGTAATATACGGACTGCGCCACAGAGGTCGTCAAGATGGGTATTTTTTGTTTTTTTTTTGTTTTTGCTTAGTAAAGTTATGACCTAACATTCAGTAAAAATTTATATGCCATACTCATGTACACCCTGTCATCATCATAACAGCCCATTAATGCCCCACTGCAGGGACGGGCCTGCTCCCGTGTCGGAGGGGTACTTGGCCTACTAATACCACGCTGGCCAGACGGATTGGTATAGGGTTTAATTTCAAGTTTTCCTTCTTTTTATTTCGTAAAGATAATATTGGCGGATAGTCAGTCGGTTTTTACGACACCCATAGGATGAGATGGGGTGGTGACATATTGTATTCTTACTCCGTCACCACACGGATATTTTACTCCGTCACCACACGGATACACCCTGTATTATTCTGCAACTGCCTGTGTAGTACTTAATAACTTTTTTTTTATTTCAGTTCTACCTACACCTCTCGCCTTGTTTAGACGATTAGCTCTAAAAGCCAAATTAAATAGACTTAAAGCAGGTAAGACCTATACGATATTGCATACTTAATTCATATTTGGTGGCTCTCTCGTGCTAAAGTTATTAATAAATTAATCTGGGAAGTTATTATGAAAAAAACTGGACAATAGGTAGGTATGGCACACTACACGGAAGAAAAATTAAGTGGAAGTGCTAAGTAGGCGTGGTACGCATATCACTAATACGCGCTGGTACGCATAACTTGTCGCTGATGTCATAGGTAGCATAACGCGAATATCACCCTTATGAACAACATGTTAAAGTATATAATTGTCAGAACTGCGAAAACCGCCATCTACGGAATTAACTCGAAAATTGAATCTTTTTAGATTACAAAACGTCATATAATTCTTTCAGCGCTACAACAAAATAACTTCTAGGTATTTATAGTTTATGAAGGTTCACTCCCACATGTAGATTTAACTACATACCTATGTTATTTTTTTGTCAGTAGTTTATTTGTATTTTGGCGACAGCGGTTCCCATGGTAAATTAGTTTTTTTAATTTATTTTTATAGGCTTTGTCGCTTAGCGACCACATCGCCTAATTAATTGTATTGCATTTCCACTTGATTTTTCTTTCGTGGCACTCTAGCTCGAGTTATTGATTTCGGGTTTTGTTAATGAGTCGAAAGTTCCCTTGGTGTTACGAGGAGAAAGTTATCTCTTTATTTTATCTTCCTTACCCGCAGCAGCGTTAGTAGAGTGCGGAAATTCGCTTTTATTCATTACTGGCAGCAAAATATCTATAAATTTTTATTTTCTATTTATTCTAGCAAGGAAATTAAAACTTTCTCCGTTCGCGCTGAGGAAGAAATTTAACATCAAGAGTCCTCTAAAACCAAAGGAACTGAAATTGGGATTAAAACCAAGATTAAAGCGGAAAAATCAATCAGTTAAACGTGAAATAAGCAAAGGTGAAAACGTGAAACAAAAATATGTTCCACTACTTAAAAGTCTCAGTATGTTGTTCGATAATTTTATCGATTCTAACGAAAGTTACTCTAACGAAGATGGAATCGAAGACAACACACTCGATCAATTTAATTCACAACAATTGGACATCCCTTGTAAGTGTTCAAGCACCAATTCACGATCCCCAAATCCCATCAATCCATCGGAGAAAAAGGCAATTACTCCTCCCTCGATTATCACCGCTAAAATACCGTCGAAGACCAAGGGTCTCGCCAGTGACAAAAATTATGACAACGGCACTCTCGGACCGAATAAGAACATACCCATATTACTTTCAAGAAATACCACTAGCACTCGGCGAGACCATAATGGATCAAGTCAGAGAAGCAGCCCCTCATATAACGGAAACATTAAGAGAAATCTCACCGGGAATTATAGAGATGATAAATATAATACCAGACAAGGAGAGAACAACTCCGGTAAAGAAAGTAATGAAAACGATACCGACAGTAATACACGAAATGACACAAGCAGCCCTGGATACTCAGGAAGAAGTAGAAAACGAAATAATACCACAAATTCAGAAAGTGGAAAAACCGCCGCTGACAGTCAATCGAAAATTGAAAACACCTATGACACCATTGGAAGAAATCAAATCGAAGATCGAAGAAACCAAACAGAAAGCAAGAATCTTCTACGAGAACCTTTTCGAGGGCCACGAGATTTCATACCCAAAGTCAAAATTACAAATGAAGAAAGAATCATACCAAACATCACAAAACCCGAAGTACACGAAGAAAGTTTTTTCAATGCCACAGACATTAGCACCAGCCATAAAAGAATCACTAACGAAGGTGGCTCAAATACCACAGAAAATGAAAAAATTCGTCCACGAAATGAAACAGTGATAGTCTTTGAAAGAAATACACATCTTATAAGCAATTATTCAAAAAGCCCGGATAAGAAAGCCCCTGTAGTCTTAATAATCGATGGATACAGTGTTACTAGGGACAAAAATGGACACAAAGTATCAGGGAAAAAAATTCAAATTCAAACATGAGATAATTATGATATTTAAACAATAAGTTTGTGAACCTTTATATTAATTAACAATACATAAGTATTTTTGTACAAAACAAAATTTAGTAAATATTTTTTGTAACATCTTATTATTTATCGGCGTCCTTTCTTTCCCTTACTCTTGGTGCTCGCTTGTGCGGCTTGTGGTTGTTGGTCTGCAGGTCTGTAACAAAAAAACACTATTTTATAAAGGAATATGGTATACTTATTTCCACTCTTTGCATCGCAGGGACAAATCAACAGACAGGAAAAACATCAATTCAACAGACACAAAGAATGATAATAATTTATGGATCACACATAAAATTGTCATGCTTGCATGGCTTAAAACAATAAGATTTTAAAATGTTGTAGAATGAATTAAGAAATTCATTGAAGTTACAGTTATACATGTAAACTTAATACTTGTCGCTATGTTGGTGTTCAGAGACAATAATAGAACACCATGTACTACAATTCTTAGAAACCTCCTTTACCCAATTTGGCGTGAGGTCAAGCTATTGTAAACCAATGCCCATTGGTTCTAGTTTTGGAATATGGGTTTGAATTTTTATTACTTTAAAATAAATAGGCAAAATTACTTAATAAAAAAATTAATTACAGTCATAAATGTTGCCATGTAGTACTTGTTGCCATGGCCTTAGGCAGACTAGGAAAAGCCCTGTGTACTACATTCCTTGTTATCTGTCTACTACCAGGCCATGCCATCCAGAATCATAACCGTCCCATCGCTTGTGAGTTTTGAATATGGGTTTCAATTTTGTTATAATAAAAATAGTCTGGTCGTTATTACCTGTTTTGTCTGGTCTTTAGTTTAGGTATTTGTTCACCAATATGCTTCATAACTGCATCACGAGTAGCAAGTTCTGGCTTAATCGGAGAACCATCATCATTCTTTAGCTGTACTCTGATTCTACCTCTAAATAATATTTCCTGTAACACAAAATCAAAATAGGATAAAAAAAAACATTCAAATCAAGTCTATTTTATGTAATTTTTTTTACAATTATATTGTGTAAATGTAGAATCAGATATATTTAATTTAGATATTAAATTAAGATTGTTTCTTTTACACAATGGAATCATAATAATTAAAAATATCTAGATGGAAATATCTAATGGAATCATAAGAATCAAAATAATCTTTAGGATAACATATAACATAACATAAATAACATTTAATAAATACATTATAAATAAATAATTCTCACACATTCACACAATGCCAAATTAAATATAATAATTTGTAATCAATTCACTAAGCAAAGCTTGTACTATGGGTACTAGACAGCAGACAAACATACTTAAATACTTTTTTTTGTAAATACATACATACATATTACACATAGAAAACACTCAGACCAATGCAAACAATCATGTTCATGCACACAAAGATTTGCATTGAGCGGGAATCGAACCCGAGACCTCTGCATAGCAGCCATGTAATATACCGACTATATATGTTTCATAGCTTCACAATAAATATAGTGTTTACCGAGTACTTATCAAATTATTGTTTATTTAAATTAGCAATAAAGCTTTGTTAAATGTACAATATATTTTGTCAACCATTAAAAGAAAATTATTAAAACAATATGGTTACCTTGCTAGGTTCTCTAGGATACAATTTGTTCTCAACTCCTACTTTCAAGCCAGCAGCTACCAGCACATCTCTAATCTCCTGGTGAGTAGGATTCTCAACACAGCTAGATTTAGCAAGTTTACGTCCTTGTGCCAGTGTTTTTTTACTATTCAAATAAGCAGGGTAAATACAAATCCATCTGAAAAACATGTTTTCAAAAATTTATAACAGTTACATTCAGAAAAGAATTGGCATTATTAAAGGTATTTTATATGTTAGAAGATGTTTAAAAAATATTATGGTAACATATTTGAAGTATGTTTTCATTTAAACCAATAAATGTTTTACCTTTCCACGTCGCTATGTTTCTTTTCTGGATTCCAAGAACTTATCATAGCAGCCATGCTTAATAACAATGAATATTGATTATGATATGCCACAAGACTTTTGTAAATCTAATAACCTAACAAAGTCTATTATTGTATAGAGTTTAAATGATCAATCTTTATTTATTACTCCAAAATCTCGTTTAGAAGTTTAGTATAGAAAAGATAAGCAACACAACACCTCACTTGACACTGACAGTTATGACGGACGTTGCACTTGCAAGACGTAGCACAGACTACACTTTACATTATTTATGTAAAGAAAGGACGTGAACAATGCTTGTTTTGCATTAAATTAGGTAAGACCACCTGACCACCACAAGTTTAACAAAATTATGTTTGACATTATGAGATTCAATGAAACAGTTTCATATTAATTAGTGGATCCTACGCTACGACAAAACCTTTTTTGAAATTTATTATTTATCTAATTTTATACTACTTTAGATGCTATTCCACTACTTAGAAGATCTTTTATTTTACTAGACGACAGACGTCTCATTGGAAAGGAAAACATAACCTCCAAATAAAACAACCCTCAGGTTGTAGTTGCTGACATAAACTTTAATTTGTCTACAGTAAAACAGCTGTGCAAAGCTTAGAAAAGTTACTCGAAGTGATCAGAAGTTATTATATCCAGTTATGGCTCTCATGGTGGTGTCTAAAAGTTATATCATAACAGCAAGAGAACTTCATGTGGATATCTTTAACTTAACTGACCATAAAATAATTGATATATCTACAATAGCCAAATCAAATCAAAAGGATAACATTTCTGATATTGCTCTTTCTAACGACGGCAAGTATTTAGCCGTAGTCACTGCAATTTCTAAGCAGTTGATTGTTTACGATTTATCAGACGCTCAACATCAGATAACTTTCAGCGTACCGAGAAGTGCTAGTAGAATAAGATTTACAGTTGACGATAGACAAATATTAGTTGCAGATAAAAGTGGTGATGTGCTGGTATATAATATAAAAGAAGAAAATACAGGAACCAAACTTTTAGGACATTTAAGTTTACTCTTAGATGTTATACAAACAGATGATTCGCAATTTATTATTTCTTCTGACAGAGACGAAAAAATACGAGTATCTTGTTACCCAAATACATACAATATTCAGACATACTGCCTAGGACATAAGGAATTTGTAAACCACATAGAACTATTAGCCCACAACAAAAAGTACTTGACAAGTACTTCTGGTGATGGTACTTTAAGAATCTGGAATTATGATGATGGGAAACTTCATCATACAATAGATACTTCCAAGCATGTACAGGATGACCAACTCAAGCAGAACTTTATTAATATGATGGACGAAGGGGGTATTGAGGTATTGACACTGCCAATTGTACATTACAGTATCACAAATAGAAATAACAACACTAGTATAGTGGCTCTAACCGTGCATTCTTGCAATTCTGTATTAATTTACAGTATAAAAAATGAAGGTAATCAATTCACTCATAATTTGGAATACAGATTAGAATTGGAAAAGTTTCCAAGCGCAATTAATCTGTGTGATGACAGTCTGTATATTTATGATGAAAAAGAAAGCAGTGTAAGTGTACATAAGATAACAGAAACAAATGGAGAACTATCTGTTGAAGCCCAAAAACAAATTAAAATGTTTAATAACATATCTGTAAACACTGAAAATAAAGAAACCCAGGTAGAAGCTATCAAAGTCCTTTATAAAAGAAAATTTGATAATGTTCAAGAATACCAGGAAAGAAAAAAGCAAAGATTAGAAAAGTCAACAAAATAGTATTAACTAATAAAATTTATACATACTGTTTATCTAGTGTTTACTTTTATACCCTTTATTTATGTTTTTAGAAGTCAAACATATAACAGGTTTTACAAAGGCCTCATTTACGGAGACGCGGTGCGTCTCGCGGCGTAAATTTAGTGGGTGTTTGATAGTTAGGAGGAAGTATCCAGTAATCAACCTGTTATTCACACTACTATTTATTATGTATTTAGATTATTGACAACCTTTTTACCTTATGATAGAATCGCAAGGGCTGGCTTTCTGTGGTACATATGCTTCTCATTAGGGAGAGGGAAACTGGGACAAGGTCATGTATCTAACTTTTTCCATAGTTAAGTCAATAGAACTCACGCAATATTCCAGGTTTTTGGTAACCTCTTGACGGTTGATGAATAAGCACTACATACTGTAGCACAAAAACGAGGTGTGTGCAACTCAACTCTAAAAAATACGCCATTCTCCTACTACCTCCTCATGGAACAAGGCTCTTCAGAAACCTCACCTTAGGCAAATGATCATTGGGCACACATTCACCACTATCTTAATATTGTAAACCTCATCAAGGGTGTTATTGTTGCTTCCCTTAAATTAGGAATCCTGCACTTAGTGCTAATAAGCAGGGAAACATGTGCGGTAGTACCCTAACCTCCCAGACCAGGGAATTAGTACTATCAAACAGAAAACGCCGCTCTTCGCCGATGAAACGTATATGGAAACCCTACCAATATTCAGAACTCTAGTAATATTAAAAATGGAAGCAGTAGGGTATCAGAGGCCGCTGCCTCGAATTTTGCATGCAATGGGACGGCGGCAGCGCGAGAGGGGTATAGCGCCTTACGCGTTCATTTATATGAAGCCGTTCTAGAAATCAGTTGCACGGGAGCAGCGACGTTGCGAACAACGAGCACCCACCTATAGTGCCCGCAAAATTAGAGGCAGCGGCATTAGGGTCGTGAACGACGTAACACACAAAAACTTCCTAAAGAAAAATCTAGACAGGCACGGTCGCTATTAGATACTCTACCAAGGTCTTTAGTGTGAGAGATCCGAATGTTGCGTACATTGCTCGGCAGTAACAAAGTGTGTTATACACTCGGCATATGTAAAATGTTGAAGTAAGGCTAACCTAGTGTACTCTTCAATATTTTGTATGCACAGTAAGTTAAGAAGATTAATTTGTCAGTCTGGCAATGTTTGTACCTTTCAGGTAAATCTACAAAGTCAAGAACATTGACAATAACAGCAAAAAAAAACAAAAATTTAACCAGGTATTTTTATTATCTTTGTTACATTCAAACAAGAAATGTGCAAGTCTTATGGGTTGTACAAAAATAAATGAACCTAAGTAATATATAACATTAGTTATTAAGCTATCAAGTTAATCTAAGCCAAATTTCATTACACGAACAAAAAGCCTAAAAATCACAATATCACATTTTAACTAAACACAACAAGGCTTGTTACAAACTAAGTTATAGATTCTGATATTTTTTTTAATACTTATTGCTTTCTATGAATAGCAATCGACCTGGCGAAAGATTCAATAAGTTCACTGAACTCTGATATATTTGTAACACTATAATAATACATATTATGTATTTAGGTATCTAGTTTTTACAATCGCTGATAATATCTAAATGCAATAAATACATACATTCTGAATCATTTACGTAATTTACCTAGATTTAAGCACATTTGCAAAGTTGCGTAGTTGAGAAGAAAGACTATCAATATCATTCAGGACACTGTCAACTTCGTTCTTTAATTCCATTAAGTCGGGCAAATTGTTGCAATCAGGAACATTTAGAAGAGTAGTAAATATCTTATCCCATAGAGTAACTTTCATGTACCTGAAAAATATAAAAGTTCGTAAATTTACCAAAAATCATATAAAATTCACAATTCTAGAATGCCAGAAAAAAATACAGACATTGGATTGTCATAATTATTAAGTTCTTAAAAAAATAAAGAACTCACCTGGGAAGTTTCTTATCAATATTCCATTGCCCTAAACGATTAGCTACTTTCATGTAACTACCCATCAATATAACATGTATTGTACCAGCCAAACAGTACAAGTCAGTTTGATACGTCCAAGGTTTGCCTTCTCTCATTTCTGTACATGTGAAGCCTTCTGTCGCAATTAACTGAAAAATAAAATTTAGACTTATATAAATTATTCCCTTTTTCCACTCCAACCAAGTAAAACTGATCAACTAAAACTAATCAACTATTTGTATTCCTAATGGATCAACTATTCAGTTCATTCGTTAGGCATTAAACGGGTGAACTATTTTTTATCCTAAAGGCACAATTTATACTAGTTGATCCGTTAGTAACAAATTCATAAAAAAAATTTACTGCAAATTATATTTTGATACTTGGTTACGTCTAATGAGACCATAGTCAATCACAGTTGCAAGTAGGTCCCTAATTTAAATTGGTTTAGATATATGTATTATTACAAATTTTTGTGAACAAAGCACGCTAACAAAAGTATTGAACTATGAATGTTTTATAATTGGAAAAATATTAGTAGTATATTTTGGAACTGTAATACTGCAGTTCTAAACGGGAGTCTAAAAGTAATGAAATGCGACGTGATTCGCATTTCATTACTTAGTGCGAAAGTGCGCCATTTCAATATACATTTGGTACTTACCTCTCTAAATGTAGTACGTTCTGGAAACAGAGACATATCTATAGCACAGCCAAGATCAATAAGTTGTAAAGATGGAGTTCTCCATTCTTGAGTAGGTCTGTAAATAATAAAGAAATACCTTAAAAATAGTGTTTCGGCGTATACTGTTTACTAATTCTTCTTGTACAAAAGCACATCAACAAACTTAACGGTTGATGGCATTATTTAAAATTAGACATCATAGAGGGTGTATATATGTCGCAGGGAAATGAGGAAACCAGGGATTTCACGAAATCCCTAGGGATATCACGAAATCCGGGTAAATGTCGAATACTCTTGATTATTACGTCTTCTTACTAAAAATGTTTAGTGATATGACAAAATACTAATATAACGTCAGTGATATATCATTTCACTAAACAAAATCTAGTGAAATGTGGTTGTACGTTGGTACAACCACATTTCACTAGATTTTGTTGAAGAATATTATTACAATTAACAGGATGAGGTACACGGAGGAAATGTAATCATAGAATGAAGAGCGCACTAACAGACATTGGAAAAAAATATGACCAGGGTAACATTCATCCAAGCGACACACACACATCAAGCTGTCTTTGATCCGTAATTTAGCAAGATGAACGTTGGTACAACCACATTTCACTAGATTTTGTTAAGTGAAATGACATTATCACTGACGTTATATTAGTATTTTGTCATATCACTAAACATTTTTAGTAAGAAGACGTAATAATCAAGAATATTCGACATTTACCGGGATTTCGTGATATCCCTAGGGATTTCGTGAAATCCCTGGTTTCCTCATTTCCCTGTGACATATACACATCCCATGGAATTGGTTGCACTTTAAATTACGAGTAACCATGTTTAAAATTGTGAGAAACACAAAGGAGAAGACTTAGAAGAAAGATTTGTTGTCATACTGCTCTAGAAATAATTAATAATAAGGTACTTACATTTTCATCAACAAGAAATTATCAGGCTTAATATCAGCATGAATAATCTGTGCTTTATGCAAGTAGTGAATTATAGACAACATCTCGGAAGTAAGCAAAATTACTATAAATTCATTTATACATTTAGAGGTAGCAGCTCGTATTTTATTAGCGACATCTAGTAGAGAACCATATTTTGAATATTCAGAGACAAATAAACTGGCATTGTCTCCTAAGAAAGCCGTTGTAATATCCATGTACCCAGGTAACTGAAAAAAATAACATTATGTATGAAACAATCATAACTAGACACATACATAATTATATTACACTACAGTAGTAATATACAAAAATCTTACCATGAATGGATCCTTTATTCTAGCTTTTATTTCTTGACAGATGTAGAATTCCCAAGGTCTACTTGGCTTTTGATATTTCACAGCTACAGATTTATTAGTATGCAGATCCAGGCAAAGAAATACAGCTCCATAATTCCCTTTACCAAGTTGCTTATCAATAGATAACTTAGTATTACCCACATTTATTACAGTGGCAAGTTGTAACTTAGGTATAGATCTGACTTCCACATACCCATCAGCATGAGTCTTGTTAGGAAATTTAACATAATCTAGCAATGAGTCTATAAGTTTTTTATTGAAGGGATCTATTAGTTTTGGGAAATCGATATCAGCTGGTCTTGGGAGATCACTAGTTTCTATCAAAGAAATTGAATGTGTAGATTTGAATGCTCCACATTCCATAGAATTTTCACTATCAACATCCATTCCATATCCATCAGACTGTACATCAGATTGTACATCAGTCTGCAAATCCGATTGCCTAGAACATACATGTTCAGTGTAACCTGGTTGAGGGCTCATCATTGGATGTTGAGGACTCAGCATTGGGTGTTGAGGGCTCCTGATAGGATGTTGAGGGCTCATCACAGATTGTTGAGGACTTCTAATTGAGTGTTGGGAACTAGCAACAGGTTGTTGAGGACTCACTGCTGCCTGCTGTGGGCTCATCATTTGGTGTTGAGGACTCATAATTTGATGTTGAGGACTCATCATTTGGTGCTGAGGGCTCATTATCTGGTGCTGAGGACTCATCATTTGATGCTTAGGGCTCACCACTGGCTGTTGAGGACTCCTCAGTGGGAGTTGAGGACTAGCAACTTGCTGAGATCTCATTGGGTGCTGAGGACTTACCAAAGGTTTTTGAACATTTCTCATTGGATGTTGAGGACTCATTATTGGATGTCCAGGACTATGGTAGCCTTGGTTGATTACTTGGTTTGAGTAAGAAGGGCTGTGCGAGAAACCTGGAGGAACATTACTAGCATGTGGACTCTGCATATTAGGTACTTGAGGACTATGATACGGATTGCAACCGGGACTAGCGTAACCCTGTGCTTGTTGTTGATTCATCATCTGGTTATTAGGATAATTTTGCTGATGTTGATAACTGTAGTTTTGCTGATATTGAGGATGCATTTGCCACTGTGGAGCATAGCCATTATAATATTGAGGCATAGGCTTTTGGTATTGATGGTCATGAGAAAGATAAGGTGCTGAAGAAGATTGTGGCGGGGCTTTATTTTCCATATTTTGCTTTTGTGGTTGCATTTGCATTCTTGCAAAATGGCCATTATGTATTCTAGGCTGTGTGGGTAATGAATTTCTTTTAGATGTTGTTGCCTGCTGTCCAGGATCATTATTGTTATATATGGAGTCATAATTTGTAGTATAAGCAGTAAAGTTTGTTCTTGTAGATTGTCCAGAAGAACTAGAGCCAGATTTACTGAAATTATTACAAAATTGTCATTATTGTACATTCAAACAATCTGAAGTAACCATTGGTTTTAATTATAAAATATTTGTACTTCAAAATTGACAAATTTGTGTAGATCAGTTAAGAAGATATTATTCTAATGAAGCACAAACTTTATCATTAATATACATCTGTAAAAATTTAGTTTTTCTAACTTGCATCAGGTGCTATACCCATGTAAACTTAATTTTAACCCTGTCTCTTGCCACAACCTATTGATTGTCCAAGTTAAAGAAAGTCATCATAGTTGACTGACACCTACCTGTTGGAGCCTTTTTTTTTAAAGAAAGTTGTCATAATTGGCTGATAGATACCTGTTGTACTCCCTTGTGGCTTCCATTATAACTGACAAACCGGTTCCTTGATTGTCAACAGTAGCATGTTGATCTGTCATTTGTCTAGAACTTTCCTCACTTTTCATGAGCCCATGTTCATGTTGTTCTATGGCACTATTATCCATACTAAACTTTGGCACAGAATGGAATTTGCTTTGGTCAATACATGATGATGGCTTTTTGAACTGAGACATGTTTGGTGTGCTTGCATCTTTGATATTGAAGTTGAATACTTGAGTACAGGAAGGCTCTTCATAGTAAGCTGTTTTGTTTACCTGTTAAGTAATATAATACTGTAGTAAGTATACAGGGTGTCCCAAAACCCGACGCCAGCTCGAAACCGGGTGATAAGGTAAGTCAAGCTGGTATAAAGATAGAGTATAAAGACACCCTGTATAAATGGAATAAAAATAACAAGCAGGTCCTCAAGAACTAAATATATACGAAAATACTTATCATGAAGTTAGTATCTCAACAAACTTTTTTCGTGAATTATTTATGAATTATTAATGGCTAACTAAGTTAAGAAATAGTCCTAAAGTACAATACTTACATTATGAGGCTGTGATACAGGAGCAGGCGCTGTGTATTTAGTTGCATTTTCTTTATCTTGTGGCATGCTTCTCATATCTGTCATTTCCTGCAACTTTTTTGTATTAGCAGCCATTGTAATGGACCTATCCTCGTGAATATCAAAGTTGGCGACTTCAAACTGTGGGACTGGTTGTACTATTGATGGCTCTGTGTAATGAATTAAAAAATAACATTATTTCAATATCAGAAAATAAAAAAAAGTAAACAAAATCTATTGCAGTTTATAACATTATCGAACTAAGCAGACTACAGTTAAATCTAGAATGCAGGTGACTTTAACAATTAATGCATTACTAATAATTTATAAATTACCATTATCATTGAATAGATTCCTAAGTTCCCACCGAGCCTCTTTAGTGTTTACAGTAACTGAATCACCAAGAAGATTTCCCATCAGACTTCTGTTGAATTCTTCCATCAAATTGTTGTTAACATAATGTGCTCCAGCATTTTCATTGCCATAACCATTATTCCCATAGCTATTATTCATCTGATTCTCTTTATCTGACATGGTTGATGATGGTTTATAAGCATCACTACTCTTTTTGGCAGTGAGTTCACTAAATTCTTTAGAATCTAAGTTAACTAACACCTTAGGTTCATCAGGTGAATGCATATTTGTCACTTTAGTAATATTTTGTATAGAGGGTATGGCCAAAGGCATCAAATGTCCTAAATGATCCTGTTCCGTATCCAATGCACAATTAGCTAATGTTTCTAAAGCACTGCACCGGGCAAGTGACTCATTTATATTATCATAACTTTGTTGAACTTGAACAGGTTCAGTTTTTTCAGTCTTCACTTTTCTTTCTAAATTATATTTTCTAGATCTTATTTCTTCTAAACTGTATTCTCGGTCATTAACATAGACCTGAAAATAATATTTGTAAAATAAAAATAATCACAATAATCCAAAAATTTAAGTGGTGAGCAAAAAAAGTGCAAGCCTGGTCACTATTACATGTGATGGCTTTTCACCTATCACAATACGATTTGAGTAAATAAAATCCTTACCTGAGTCTTATTATAACAAGGTATCTTTGTCGGGTCTGGAGGATCAGGTACACATAAAGTCACAGTGAATGACAAATTATCCACACAATAAGGCATATGATTCGCAGGAAGTCTTAAAACGTCGTCAGTATCTTCGTATGCTAAACAGAAAATTATTATAAACACGTATTCATTATAGTAATTCGTAACTTAAAGTCTTAAATAGCATAGAAAAGTAAAATACCCATGCCAATTATAATTATGATAATTATATATAATTTGATAATATTTTATGTTAATTATTAATTAGTTAATACACAATTCAACATTACAACTATAATTATTTTATTTATCAACGCCATTTAAAGTTTTTTTTAGAAATCTTTCAAAAGTAACTCTATTACAAAATATATAAAATACTTACGCGTAAAAGGTAGAGGGTGATGAGGTACTACATTAGTATGCACCATTTTCGTTTTTGGATTGGTCCATATACCAACTTCTTTTTCATTTTCTACATTACTACATGCTTGGACTAAGGAGGCTGGACCCGGATCTTCAGCCACTGGTATAGCGGCGTGAGATGTAGATGGAGCATCCTGAATATAACATTTTTCTTAATAAAGGTTACAGGAGCAAAGAGACCTTAACTTTCTCCTTACTAAAGGTTTGCACTGAACTAGACGTGAAAGTTTGTATGTATGTATGGATGTTTTTACTAAATCACGTTTAAATGGTTGAATTAACATGGATGTACTTTTTTTCAGAAGTACCTGGCACCCTGGCATTCTGTCAATTGTCGTAGTAGTAATCAATGTGCTTTGTCAATAACACAAAAATAATACTTTACTTTATTCATTAATTTAAAAAGAATTCTTTTAAATCCGTTTCAAATGATTTATGACATAGCCTAAATCCATCTTCATGCTGAAAGTGTTATTAAGTGTCCCGCTTTTTTTGGCACATGAATCTTTGGTAAATACAAATATTATGCTAAACCACCTAAATCGGCATCGCGATAGACCACGTAGGAGGTGGCGAGATTAGCTGGGGCACAGGAACACTGGCCTTCATTTGCCATGGACCAAAAATGTGGAAATCTGGGTCATCCAACAGTTTTATGATAGGCTGAGCTTTTATCAGAGGTATGAGAAAGTTTTAACATAAGCTGACACTGACAGTGCCAGCCTCTACCATAACCTAGCCTAAATCAACTTTTGCAAAAATATTTACGCCACATAACAAGGTGTCATCCCAAAAATATGTGATTGCATTGCAATGCAGCGATTGTTATTATTACATTAAATATTTTTATGCTTTCGATATCAAACAATTACACCAAGTTTCTATGTTAAATACATTTCGGAGCATCGAGATTCTGCAAAATATAATGTAAAATTAAAACCCTTCGCGAGCAATAACAATTTTGGTACCTACATTTTTGTTAACTATGTCCGTGTCACAACACATTATCTTATTATCTATGTTTAAGCGAACTTTTGGTCTTTTCCCTCCAGAAAAGCAAAAGCTTACTTAGATCTCTGTCAGATAATAATTCATGTGATGAATTAACGACGACTCCAGAATCTACACAATAAAGTTTTAGATAGGCTGCCTATCTAAAACTTTGTTTTAATCAATAAGATGTAGGTGTAAGTATCAGTTATACGTGTGGTGACGTAGTAAGAATACAATGTGTCACCACTCCATCTCATTTCATGGGTGTCGTAAAATCGATTAAAGGACTTTTTGTTAATAAAATAGGTAAACTAAAACTTGAAATTTAACCCTATACCAATCCGTCTGGCTAGCGTGGTATTAGTAGGCTTCCTCCGTCACGGCAGGATGGTCCCTGCAGTAGGATAGCGTTTTTTTAAAAGAAACTTTACAAAACTTAAATGTTATTTTACACTCTAAGCTACCTATAGGTATTCTAAATTTCATCAAAATCCATTCAGTAGGGGGTATAATATGAATGTATTTACAAAAAAAGTATATAAGTATTAATATCCGTTGTTCTGTAACCCATAACACAAGCGGGAACAGATGGCGCTGTGTAGAGATGTCCGTGAATATTTATATATTTATAGATAGGTGCAGGGTCTCATGCAGAAGAAACATTTTACAAAATACATACATGTAAGCTGCTATGAAATAATTACAATATGAAAATTTATATGAATGTGTAATCCAAGTAAATAGAGTATTTGAATAAAGCTTTTACCACGAGACGCAATTGTAGTACGTGCAAGATGAGATAATGGCTTATAATAAAACAACTTAAAATAGAGTTGACTTTTCATTTCAAAAACGCTACTTTGGATTGAAATTACGTAAATGACGCAAGTATTTCTGGCTAAAAACGTTAATTGCAAACTATTACTGCAGCAGATTAAAACATTTTCTTAAGCCCTGCGCAACGGCGCTATTTAGTCACTCATTCTAAGACTGACTGAAGCCTGTGTGTGAGAAGACGTGAATATTTAAGCGGCCTTGTTAGGTTTCTTCCAAATTTAGGTGGGCTAGAAAAGGTGAACTTGGACATATCCGCTACTAGAGCCGTTATAAAAATCTCGGTTCCTAGATTTTATAGTAGGTTTTAGAAAGATTTATGTGGAGTTCTCTTCATACATCTCAATAATTCGTCAAATCAAACTTATTTGGTACTTCCGTCTTCTTTGAGGATATTGTTTTTTGACAGTCCCATGATCTAAATCACTAGTTACAAAACAAGTCTCTCAAATGGAATAAAGGAATTTTTACCAGTCTTAGTATACAGATTTGCAAAACGCTTTATGAGAAGCCGTTAAATTACGAGTTGTTTGTTTCGTCAAAAATTAATTCTCTTATGAACACACTTTATAATTAAATGACGACGGCTTATTTGCAAAGCTAAATTATAGTAGGCATTATGAAACAGTGAATAGTTGACGCGATGCAATCTCTTTTTGTACAGAGGTAGAAGGGAGATATTTCTAGGATGCTGTGACCAATACATTTCAGACAATCATAGCAAAGCATAGAAATGTTTATCAAACAAGTGTATAAATTCATGCGGGTGGCGTAGGTATGAGAGTACTTTTTCTCTGAACAAACAAACAACAAAAACTAAAATATCCACCTGTATGAACAAGTGTCAGTGAAGCGGAGGTTAGGTCGCCACACTCCGACAATGAGGTTAAGGATAAGTATAAGGATATTTCTAAAGCCATGCTTTGTTTTAAGACCCACTACATTGTTTTTATGGTGGATTTATTCATAACTAGTTCAAAGTTTTGGGTGCATCTATAAAATGCTTTCAGCTCGATTACAAAACCGCCTCCAAAGCCTACGGACGACTATAGAAAACTGGTTCCTTCAGCAACCAGCCCAGCGCCCGACACGGTAAAAAAGATCGCCGACAATACTTTCTCCTTTACGGACCAAAGGCATGGAATGATGCTGGGAAGCAACATTCTAGGTCTCCAAAGGAGGCTGAGTTTCTACAGTTCAGCGACTCCAAGACCTTTGGGATAAATTGTGTTAATGCTGGAACTGAGGGAATCCGAGGTTAATAACAATAATTTTCGCTAGAAACCAATCTATTGAGCACAGTCAACTAACGAAGTTGCATACACTACGAGAATTTAGAGCAGATAAAGAGATTTTACGTAAAACTGTAGCCCATGAGAAGACATGGACAATAAATAATCCTTACATATAATACCAAACTAATAACTTTGACATCAGCTTAAGAATTTTTGTAGAATGGGGAGCGCAGACATGGACATGTTGCTAGTAACATTTAAAAGATGCTCATGTCCGGGAGTGGTCATATTTGGCGTAATACGATGACGTAGATTAAAAGTAAAACATAATCAACCCTTGATAAAATTCAAAACAAGTTTCAGAGACACTGTTTTTCTGTTGCAAATCTAGCAAAGGAAAGAAAAACTCAGTTATTCCTAGACAATTTTCATTTGTAGTTATTCTTCTACAACAAGAAAAGTTATAATCTTTTCTTACACAACTTTCACAATAAGGGCCAGGGACTTTACTTTAGCAAAGTCTAGTTATTATCTCTGAATTTGAAAAACATTACAGTAATCTTTTCGCATGAAAAGTTTACTTTGGGAAGATTACTTTGAAAGAAAGTAAAGTCACGACTCTGAATCTGGGCCTTATATCTCGTTTTTGTATCAAAGTCAAACTTTTCTTCTAAGTAAAGTCAAAGTGCGGTCTCTGAATCTGGCCCTAAGTCATTACCATTGACTACCTTATATCAGGTATGATACAAAATAGTTAAATAACAAACTACTTACCTCATAAACATTCACCATAACATTGGAGTTAGGCAGCCTATTATCATAGTTCCCAGCTTGCTGTCTCACCACACCAGGCACAACACTTCTAACATTATCACCACTCCTCTGAACAGGTACATTGGCTATGTTTCTTCTTTTAAATGATTTCAAAGATGTTAATGCCAATCTAGTCTCCGCTAATGCAGATGCTGCTTTTCTCTTTGTTGGAGAATCATCATGCAGCATTCGTTGAGCAAAAAATAATTGAAAGTTCCTAAAATTGTAATAGTAAGTTTGATGTAAACAAAACTTTGAAGTTCATTTCAATAAATCAGCTGTTTTTTTGTTTGTGAAGTAGTATTAGTTCCTTTACTTTAATATATGAAAATTATTTAATCAAAGGTTGTCATGGAATGTTATTGAATAGTAATACTCAAATAATACTTGCTTTAGAGAAGGTGATACTCAGGGATTCTTTAAATGATGTGTTTTATTTAAGACACAAATCTAGTTGAAATGATACTTTTAACAACTCAATTAATAAAATTAGTGAATCATCTGAAATATAAACTGACCCTATTCAAAAACATTCCACAAACAATACAACAATAAGCTATAAAACATAATACTCACATATGAGCCTGTTCTAATTCATCCAAAGGTTGGGCCTTTGCTTGAAGACCTAACATATAAACCTGGTTAGCTTTCTTGAAGTCTGCTATCTCTTCACAGTAACATGCCCAAGCACGATAGAATTCTGCACATACAACACCAATACCAGTGTTGTACAGCCTTTGGTAAATTTCCAAGGGGTTTGAGAGACAGTCAACCTACAAGGTAATTAGGTACAAACTTTAATTTAACTCTTAAAGCTTTAACAAGCATACCTTTTTCTAACTTATGTAACTGATTAAAGATGTAATGTATAGACAAACTCTTTGGCAAACATAATACAAAATATCAGATTAGTTCCATAATAACTTACATATTTAATCCATAACTTTACAAATCTTCTATCTTGATAATATTTCTTTTCATTCTCAAACAATTGTAAGCAGTCTTTTATTAACTTATCAATATGTCCTTCATGTCCATGTTTAGGAAATGATTGTTCAACCCACTGGATGTAGTTGAACCAAGGGTCTAGGGGATCAGTGCCCTGATAATGTAAAATAGCTGCTTCATGTTCCCTGTACAAAATATCACGCTGTTATGGTAAAACATAATTTAAAAGCACTATTACAAACCAAGAGGAAGGAAGATGATGTTATTTGGCACTACTATCATATCAACATCTATTGCGAGTTTATACACTACACTGGCAATAATAACAGATTAAGAATGGTTTAATAAAAAGAAAAACATTACTCTTTTTGGATCTGCAGCTGCCTCTGAGCTTCCACATCCGATTGAGCTTGCAATGCTGTACCAAGTTGTACAAGATTTCTGCCACCTCTTAGTGGTTGAATATTTTCTTTACTAACGTCGAAGTCCATTGTAGAACTAAATTAACGCCGAAATATCACAGCATGAGGGATAAACACAGCACTGTGAGGCACAAATAAGCGATGGTCAAAAACTAGGTTTCGTGTCAATAAAAACAAGTAAAATTAACGGTAGACTGTAGTTATTGCAAGTAAACTTATTTTAGGAAAATAAAAACATTTTACTTCAAGTAATTGGACATTCAGCAAAAGTTAAAGGCTTTGAAATCCGAATAAAAATTGGCGACTACCAACTGAAGCACCAAAAACTAGCCCGAAATTGACAATACTGACAATACTCTATAGATTTGCGGCGTTTATGGTGAAATTTGAAATTTATCAAAAAGTCCGTTACTCTACTAAATATTCTCGTTTCATTGTGTTAATGCCCGATTTACACATCGACAAGTACAGTAGCGAGTTAAGTAGTATTTTAAGATTAAGTTGATTTAAATAGAGTTCTATCCTATTTTTTGGCGAGTTAAGTACGAAGTAGCCCCCTCTCTCGCGTCTCGCCAACTTAACTTGCCAAAAAATAGGATGGAGATCTATTTAAATCAACTTAATCTTAAAATACTACTTAACTCGCTACTGTACTTGTCGATGTGTAAATCGGGCATAAGACGCATAATTATAAAGCCTTACAATTTTTTGTTAAACCAACCAAACGCATTATACTGGGATTCATTATTGTTCGTAAATCCGTAGGAGTTAAAAATTAGACTGTGGATTTCACTTTAATACATCAACAAATTTACGTGACGTAGTATGAGTGTATGACGAGAATACCATCTTATTAAACCCTAAAAAGATAAAGCGTTTTCTAGCTCTGAAATTACTGGTTGAGAGAATAGAGACACGGTTGAATTTATTTAAAAGGATGAAAACATGTTAACGTAACTGTAGTACTTTTATTGCCTCCAAAAAAGGCTACCCATACGCAACAGTCTCCACTGGTAATGAACGACAATGATTTTGTTATAATATCAGACAAATAATTATGACTTTTACACTCACACTCACTAATATAACTACTCTGTTGAGTGAGTACAGTGAGCAGTGCGTGCACTTGATAATATCTCTTGTTATTAATTAATTGGCGACGGATAATGGATTCCAGTGTAAAATCAGTAATGGTTTTTGTGACACTGTTATTGAAAATTAACTAAGAAAACATACATAAATATGTAATTCTTTCAAATAAATAAAAAAACAGTTACGGGAGAAAAATAGGCACATTACATTATAATTGTACCTTCTGTCTTAATAATTTGATAATATTATGAAATGTATTTCATGAAAGATCACAACCCTAAAATGACTTGACAGATTGCTGCTGTTTGTTGTTTACATGCCCATTGACATTGACAGACTGAATTGAGTTGATTTTGAAAATTTGTTTTCGTTTATTTTGTTTTATCAAATCTTAAAATTTAGTAATAAGTAACTAATAAAAGTAATTATTTTATAATTTAAATACAATGTCCGGGCATGAATCTGATCAGTTAAGGGAAATTGTTGCTAAACTTACGAACGACGAACAGCGAGTTATTGCACTGACTGATATCAAACAGTTATTTTCATATAAGCCCAATCCTGAAGCAGTTAATATAATAAGAGATGTAGGAATAACACAAATCATTCGTTGTGTGAACCTACCTGATAAGTATGTCCTTGTTCATATTTTACTTATTCTCTTCTCTCTAAAAAAAGAATAGGTACATGAATACTTTTATGTAGCTATTCTTTTTTTTCTTAAATATTCTCTTGTCTGTTTATGGACACTACTTAATTATTAGTGTAATTATGTTTAAGAGGTTGGGTTTAGAAACGTGCTGATTTGCTGGAGAGGATCTGACGCTCTAGGGATTCTCATGAACCGCCCAATACACTTTTTTGTTGCCTAAAACACTTTTATTCATTTAATTAGCTACGAAAATGATAAAATTTTGGTTAGGTAAGAACTGTGGCCACGGGACCCAAGAGCCGAGCGAATGTGTTTTTAATCACATATTGCATTAATTCTATTGTAAATCAGTGTGCCCAGACAAATATAAAATTTGGTTTTAAAAGCATGTTGAGTCTGTATATGTGAGCACACAATATCTTTGTGCCTTTTGTTAGTATGGTCAGTACAGTATGTCAATGCCTTGCCTTATTATGATACTCATAATAAATAGTTGTCGGACTGTTAGTACTTTGCAAGATCTATAAAGAAGGTTAGTGGGAAAGAAGTATGGGTGAAAGGTAAATACTTTGAGTATCGCTCTTTCCAGTGGTAGTAATATTGTTTTTTTCTGCTCCTCCCTAGGAAGATATGCAATAGGTTATCACCGATTCACACAATGCAAAATAAACTTTTTTAACAACATTTATGTCTACTATATATCGCAGTCTATTAAATATAAAGATTAACTTACATTCTCTACCAGCTAAATTCTCTATGTGATATTTAAAAGATAATGTATTGAGTACACATCACATGTGCTTAAAAACTTGTTTTTTCTGAGGAGGGCAGTGTCATCGTCATATGATATTATTAAACCCTGATCTAATTATAACTTGCAAAGATCATGCTTTTGTGGCTCCTGTGCTCTGGAGGAATGAGTATTAATCCACCATAATCCTAATCGCCATCAGGGGATATCCTTATAGACTAATTTTGCTGGAGATCCTGCCAAGCCTAGTTTTGTTAATATTTGGCCAGGTAGATAAGGTAACAATGGAGGTGACAAGATCTCGTGATTGCTACATTTACAACTGGCTCTGTGGCTTTTCATTAAATCTAGGATTTGTTTTTTTTTTTGGTTCTGGTTGACTGGAACTATGAAAATAAATTATACATTATATACTAATTGCAGAAACCACGGGGAATTGGCTTGTGAAGTACTGAAGGTGTTTTTTGAAAAGTTTCCACCCGGAGATGTTATTAAAACTTATATTACTCACATCATGTTTTTACTTCGTCACGAAAAAAGCTGCGCTAGAAAGACTGCTCTAGATGAGGTATTTATTATGAAATTCTAATATTTTATCCTAAACTGGGATGGTATTTTTTGATGTTTTTATATGCCTGCTTGTTAAAGTTATATCCTATGGCCTCCCCCACATTTGGCGTCGGCGTTCCTTGGGCGTATGAGCGATGCTCAGGCCGCGTTGACGCCGCGTTTGACCAGCGTTGGAATCGCATGTACGAGGCAATCATGTGACGCTTAACCCGCTTTAGGCGCTGTCTCCACGAGCGATAGAATCGCGACGAGTCTGAACAAAAATCGCCGCGATAACATCGCCGTGTGGAGACAGATTCATACAGAGTATATAGAAATACGTGGCACGACGATAATATCGCCGCGATTTTATCGCTTGTGGAGACAGCGCCTTAGTCAAGTAATTTTAGAAACCATGCTACAACTGACTATAAAACAAAAACTGGCAGCGTGGATAGCGGTCAAAGGGGTAAGAACGTAACGCAAACGCCGCGTGAGCGCTGCGTCTACGTCGCGTGAGCGCTGCGTCTACGTCGCGTGAGCGCTGCGTTTACGTCGCGTGAGCGCCGCGTCGACGCTCGAGGGACGCCTACGCCTAATGTGGGGTCAGCCTATGCCTAATGTGGGGTCAGCCTATCTTGTAAAATTATGCATCATTCTCAAGTACTCTCTGTAAAATTAAATCAAAGCTATAGGAATTTTATGAAATAATGTAGTTTCAAATTCGAGATTGTGTATAAATTTTCAGGGAGATCATAATAACCTTGCAAAGTTAATATTTTTATTTTTTTTAACCTTTTTACAGGTGCACAGATCAGTAGTAGCCAATGCTTTATTGCCTACAAAAGATTACACAGATGTGTATGTAGCAGTATGCCAGATGCTCAATGATTCAGATGTAGGAGTGGCCAACAAAGCCATGTTAATAACATCCAATTTACCTCTTGAAGCTTACCCTAAAGTTCTGGATGAAATGAAAGTAGGCCTTGAGTATAATAGTAGCAGCAAGTGTAATGTATTTGAGGTAAGTAAGTTTAATATGCTCTATACAAAGTAGTCGAAAAGTATTATTTTAATTTTAACATGCTTTTCATCCATCTCACATAAGATTACACATACTTATAGCAATTCTTATCACATGATCAGATCTCTTCAAATCTGTAATGAATTTCTTTGGAAGAAGTATTTTATAGGAATTTTTATAGCAGCATAGTATATGTGGTAAGGACTAAAGCTTAGGTTTTCTTTTTTGCAGGTTGTCGTCAATATATCCTGTAAATCTGCTGAACATTTCAAATTATGTGTTGAAAAGAATTACATTGATTTCATGATAACAGAACTACAAACTGATGATGTACTGTACCAAGTTAATGTTTTAGAATTGTTATCAAGATTGGTTGTCAAATCTCATGGTATTAACTATCTAGTTAAAAACGGAGGCCTAAATACTATTTCCGATTATGTAACATCCTTGAACAATAATCCGCTGAGGGGTTTATTGATACCAGGTATTTACTTCTGTATTCTGCTACCTTAGGTCCATCGCCCATGACGACTTTTTGTAGCGATTCTGTCGCGGTCAGAAACGCGCTACTAACGCATGTTAGCCGCATTAGCAACGCGCTACAAGCGCGAAGCAAACCGTGTTGGACGAATCGAAAGGAGGGTTGTAATAAGGTATTTTGTCCTGTTACTAAATTCCGTTTGCATCAAGACGAATGAATCTGAGTCCGTGGGCGAGGATACACAGTTAACGACCGCTTCCGGACTGTAATAATACGGAGATGCGACAGAATCGCGACAGCGCTGACCATCGCTACGAAAGTCGTCGTGGGCGTGTAATCCTTTACCTTAAGTACCCATAGTACAAGATCTGCTTACTTTGGGACTAAATAGAGTTGTGTGAATGTGTGTGGAATATTATTGTTATATTAAATTAGTCTAGGGCTAGTCCTAGTGCTAGACAATTGCTTTTCTTTTCCCGAACGGTTGGTAGCGGTAGACCTATTTCCTCAAGCGGCATCGTAGCAATGTCACTTTCGGTGGTGAAATCTTAACACATCTAGAGTCATTAAAAAAACACACCCGCTACCCACACCCAACGCAATTTACAGTAATCGCCAATAAATTGGGCCGGCCTGAAGATTTTTTAGACGGCTGCGCTGATGTCAGTTTTTTCACTAAATAACAGAGGCGCTTGGGGAGAGGGTGTTTTATTTGTTCGTGCGCGAACTTTTCTGATTGCTAACTTCAGGCCGGACGTCAAGTTATTTCACGAATACTGTAGGTAGTTGCGAAAAATTAGGTACATCGCAACAACTTCAAGCCGGTCAATTATAATTTAAGTGCCGCGTATTTTTGAAGTGAAGAAATTGAAGTAATCCAGTTATTCATAATCTTATAAAATCGTTTTGTTCCAGGTTACATGAAGTTCTTTGGATGCATGGCTCATAACTATCCCAAAGAGGTATTTGAAAAGAATGCTGTAATGTTAGATTCTTTATTTGACGCATTTAATTCTCAAGACCAGTCAGTTTTGCCTGTTGCCCTTGATACTTTAGGTTTCATTGGTTCTACTATTGAAGGGAAATTGTGTTTAGCTGCTTTAGGTAAGTATACTAGTGTTATGTATAAAATGCAATGCTAATATGTAACTCACTGGAAAGTGAGATTTTGTCCTAATTTATATTTTTCCACAGGCAGTAGATACACACAATCTGTTAACAATGTAGCTCAGATGATAAGAAATAGCGCAACTGATATGAAAATTCGTGCTATTTATTGCTTTGCGAATCTTATTAGCATCGATAAAGATCCTGCAGCTCCCAAGAGTGGTCCAGTCGATCATAGAGTTACTCTAATGACAAGAGAATGGTTTAGAACTTTGGACGCAAATGCAATGGATTTTTTGCAAGAGATGTGTAAAAACCCTTTCCCAGATGTGAGGCATAGTTCTTTTATTCTTTTGGATGCTATCTCCCAGCATCAATGGGGTCAAGAACTGGTGAATAGAACAGCAGGTAACTATTTAAAATGTATGCTATTGTAATTACAATAGCATACATTTTTTCCAATCATTTACTTCTATCTTGGCACATTATATTTTCTCAAATCATTAACTTCTATCTTGGTACAACGTCAAGTCCGTATTGGGGCGTAAAGGGTATTGATGCGCGGTAGACACATTTTTGAAGAATATATTTATAAGGAAGTATTTTTTCTTATATGATGATAACGTATCTTATATTATTTTTCCTTAGAGCGGATAGAGTAAGAAATGAGTATGTAAGAGGAAGTTTGAAAGTGGCACCGGTGGCAGAAAAACTACGTGGCAGCCGGCTGTCATGGTATGGACATGTTATGCGGAGGAATGAGAGTCATGTGGTGAGGAAGGTGTTGGACATGTGTGTGGATGGATATAGGGGAAGAGGACGACCAAAGAAACGATGGATGGATTGTGTGAAAGACGATATGGCTGCGAAGAGTGTTACTTGTGAGATGACATCCGATAGGGAAGTATGGAAGAAGAAGACATGCTGCGCCGACCCCAAATAAAATTGGGATAAGGCCAGGGGAATGATGATGATGATGATGTTGATGTTAATAATTAAGAAACTTTCGAGTCCTTCTTAAAGCAGCTGTTGTGTGACAATATAAAATTTACAGGGCTTGAGTATTTACAACTTATGTCTAGGGAATGTAGCGGCATGGCCGTTCGCACACACATCAGATTGACCATTAGCTCGTCTGCAACGTTAAAGCAGTAAAAAAAATCTATGATTAGTAAAATAGACCCTTCGATAAATTATGATTATAAGATTAACCCCCGGTTTCCGAATGACTGATCAACTAAAAATCATCTATTCAAGTGTCAAAACTGTCATTTTAGTTCCTGAAAATAATAGTTTTGACACTTGATTAGTTGATTTTTACTTGATCGGTCATTCGGAAACCGGGGGTGAGCTTCCAAAAATAATATTTATCGTAAATTGCAGGTTTTATAGAATTTCTCTCGGATCGATCCATTGTTAACACAAAGGAAACAAATGAGCTTAAATACGATATTATCAAGAGGTTGTCTAGATCAGCAGCGTTTGATGGTACTATTATTGCGAGGCTCCAGACTTATGTGGAACAAGGACCATTCTATTCAGAAAGTATGCTAGAAGTAGCTATGGATGATGGTGAAAATTAATATTGTTACAATTTTAATATTTATGTTGCTATTATACCTACTAACTTGTTTGTACTTATCTAAATTTATTTTTGTAAAATAAAGAGTACCTAATATAAAAACTATATTTTTCTGTTTTTATTTTAATTTGATGACCGACCGATTACTAATGTACGGATGACAGATGACTTAGTTAAGACGGCGCCGCCGGCGGGAAGCCGATGGATTATGGAGGCACACACATGACCCCACAAGGAGGCAACATTTGGTTAGTGGAGGCCTATGTCCAGCAATGGATGTCAGTTGGCTGATATATGCTGATGATGATTATACTTTAAATTACATTTTTTTTTATCTGCGTTTGCCCGCCTTTATGAGATGGGAAGAAGCCCAATTACCACCGCGCAGGGTTACCAGCAATTATGTTGCTGCTGCCGCTGTTATCAGTTTACGCAAAACTGGCAAAATTATGGAGGAATAAACAGTTTGGAAGCACAGGACCGCACAAGGTGGCAATATTTGAAGGAGCCCTGATGTCCAACAGTGGACGTCAATTGGCTGATATGATGATGATGAAACAGTTTGACGACTAAAAGAACAAAAACATACATTAGGGATTAAGTATTGCATAAACATTTTTCTCCTACACCACAGATCTCAAAATTGTTAATATGCTTAAAATCCACGACAAACGCCACGCTATCGTCTTGTCCTTTACCTGTAAGGGGCGGCGGTCCGCCACCCTCGGGCCCGAGATTAAGGAGGCCAGAGATCTTGGGCAAAAGTCCTCTGGCGTGACCTAGACACGTACTCTAACCGTCTAGAGATATGACCATTTTAAATTTCAATTGTTATAACTAGAAATGGGTAAATAGCCGGCTACTTTGAGTTATTATCGATTATAATCCATAAGTAGCCATTAATAGCCTTGCAATGGATGATAACCCTGCTATTAACGTATTGTTAAATAATTAATGTTTTTTTTGTTTAGTGTAAAATATAAGGATGTTAACAAAAATTGTGCGTGTGATTCAATACATCGTTATTCTTTTATTAAATATTACTTTTTGTTTGTGATAAAGTAATAAAATACAGACAGAGATGACGCTCTATGAAGCCGACATTGACCAATTGTCTCTTTCCACAGGTCGATGTGTAATATTTACGACCGGGTACTATAAGTGTATGCAGACGAGCTCTGTGGCGTAGTGGACATTTAACATGACTGCTACGCAGAGGTCTCGGGTTCGATTCCCGCTCAATGCAAATCTTTATGTGCATGTTCATGATTGTTTGCATTAGTCTGGGTGTTTTCTATGTATAAAATGTATGTATTTACAAAAAAAAAGTATTTATGTATGTTTATCCGTTATCTAGTACACATAGTACAAGCTCTGCTTAGTTTGGGACTAGATGGCGTTGTGTGAAAGTGTGAGGAATATCAGTACGTCGACTGATAAGTTTACGTAGGGAACTTGGAAAAGAGACCGTCTAGTATAGATACGGAAAGTGATTTCCACATCGATTCGGAACCTTTCTTTCCAACATCAGAAATCGAAATAACCTGTGCCTGTAATGTAACAACCTGTTCTTCTTAACACGCCAGAAATAGATTTTATTTGCGTCCGACCTAATCGATGTACACTAAATTAAAGATATTTTGAAGAATCCAGTATTTCTAGCAGTAGTTAGACTGATAATTGTTTCTAAGCAGCAAATATTAAAAAATATCCCAAATACGAAAACTTAAATACAAAGATGATGTAAATTAAGTTTAATCTGACAGTCCTAACTCCTAAGCCTGAAAACCATGAAGGAAAATTCTCACTAAAATGAACAATAATAGCAGGGTTAACTTCCATAACGGCTATTAATTGCTATTAACTGAGTTTTAATTGATTTATTAGCCAAATGTTATTAACCGGATCATTGCCCATCTCTTGTTATAACGTCTTTTTATCATAAACCTATTGATGGATCCAATCACAGAAATCTAAATAAAAGGAGAAGTGGTATGACGGGGTTTTCTTGTCAACGCAATATGATTAGACCGATTATATAGCTAAAAATGGCTGTCACCTAGGTTTAGCTGTGTTTTGACAACGACCGAGATAACATATAAAATGCCGAGTTGTTCAGTGGTTGCCTGTAAAATTAAGAGCAATAAAAAAATCTTTATTAATAATGGAATCACTTACAATATGCTAGTACATGTATTTTATTGTATTTACCTCTAAAATCATGAAAAAATAATCTTCAATGTCCTCACTATGTTATTTTCATGTTCGGACAATTAAGTACTATAATATTTTTGTAACATATACATTGCTTCTCTAATGCTGTCTAAACTAGTCATTCAATGATATATGAAGCAATGAACTATTCGCTCAACGATATTACGTATGACAAGTGGTTGCTAACCGTGATCGCTCTAACAACCAAACGATAGTGACGATCCGTTCATGACTACGACTATCTATCGTTTTCGATAAAAAGTCGTGTATTGTAGGAATTTTAAATTGTAAAAGTTTTATTAAGTTAAATGAGATTTTTTTTTTTAAATGTTGTGTTACGCTGTTTAAATTATGTAATTTCAATATAAGTATTACAATGTTGAAATAATATCCTAAATCAAAGGTGGAGTAAGTACTCTAGAACATAAAGGTTTAAAATGTTGATTAGAGTGGTTTTAAAAGTTTTTTTTAAACGCTCATCCATTTATTAGCACACACGTGCTTTTAACTGGTTTTATCAGATTTGCTTAAAATCAGTCTAAATGCTCATCTATCAATTCCTATATTCATGCTATTGTTTTAATTTTATCTAGGCGCAATATTGCTCGCGCATTTTGGCATGCGCATGCACATGCTTGAATAAATGAACTGTACACGCTGTTACCTGCTTCAAAAAATAATCTGTATACTTAGTCTTATATTATACAACTTCGATAGGTGCGTTAATTTTGTATGACAACAGTCAAAATGTTACAAACTGCTGCGACAATAAGGACGCAAAAGAAGTATGACGCTTGAGTTCCTTCAACCTGCGATATTACGACATCAGTTCACGGATTAATTTGTTTCGCGACATGTACGATCTTACACAAACTGTCGTGAATATTATTTTACAAAAGTATTGTTCAATTATATATTATTATATAATACATATTTATATAAAAGTAATTATTATTTAAGTATATGATAAGTATTTAATTTTTAATAATATGTAAGTCTTGTCTATCGATAAATTTTATTAATTATTTATCGATAAGGTCAACGCCTAGCATAAATGTAATTTTTTTGAATGTAGTAGTTTTAAATTGTAGTAGTTCTTCTATCTAAATTTTTTGAAGTTTGTTTTAGTTGTATATATATAGTAGCGCTGATTGGTTCGCTGTGACACCGTGTAAGGGAGATATTTCAAGGAAAAACGAGACAGAGTATTGCGTTCATTGATAATCTAGATGTAACTGAGAACAGTAGTCTATTCGTATATTCTATTGCTGTGTGTGTTAATAAAACTGGCGACATTAGGTTTCCATACAAAATGACATTCAGGGCACATCTCCTTTTTTCAGATATCTGTGGATCCAATAGATGAAAGTATGACGTATTTTTACGTTTTTATTCATAGTTAAAGATAATCCATATGAAATTTCTACTGGTCAAAACCTATAACAAAGAACACTTTCCCCCTTACTCATAAACGCCTCTTAAATTTAATCAATGTTTAGCGAGATTTTTTATTACGAAAACCAACCTTATACCAAACAAATAACCCCCTTACTTATAAAAATCTCTAAAGCAAGTGATTAGCCATCTCTTACATGATCAATTCTTAAGCATTTAAACAATGAACTAAATTTGTTTACTTATAAAAACAGATAATCTGTTGCTTAAATAAGATATGATGTAAAAGAACAAAGAACGATACAAAATGCGGTAACCACAGATAATTGATGAAAAAGTCGACTATTTTCGTAAAATCGGATATATTCTCTATGAAAAATTGGATTTTCTACGTCTATGGCGATATTATGACACATCGTGATTTTGACAGATAAGATTTTCAAAACATAACCTATAAAAAGAATTTAAAAATTATAATATCAAAGTTATTTCTTATTTAATTTTGTGTTGCCAAAACTGGATGGATTTTTAAATCTATGAATTTATAATTCAATATCCGTAACCCACAACGATCTTTGTAACTGCTTACTAAAGCTAGCTTGTGCAGTATAAAAACTACTATAATTCAAGCACTATTTGTTTTAATCATAATAATGAAATATGCATTGTGATGGTGAATAGCTGGTGGCATCGAGGTCACGCTGTTCCTGTCTCCAATATACGCGTTCCCGTCAAATTCACCTGAACAACAATGAAAAGTGAAGCTTAATCTATCGCAATGCTGGACATAGGCCACTCCCAACATGCCCACAGAACTCGGTCCTGCGCCAGGTCGTCAGTCCACTGGGGGCTTTTTGATGTCGTTTTTAATAATTTGTGTAAACTTTACTCTTACTGAATGTATTTTAACCTACTCGACACAGGCAAATATGATTACAACAAATCTAAAAGATACAGTATGACGTTTCATATTTTTCAAACTGAAACAACTTTGTTCTTGCGTACATTATTCAGTTTCGAAAACCTTTTTCGTAAAACCATGAATTTAGAAAGATTTTATTATTGTATCTAAAAATGTACAATTCTTAATATATAAATTTAATTGAAAACTTTCAAATAAAGCAAAATAACACATATTTACATAGTAAATAATATCTTATAGTTCTATTCTTGACCTCATTGCAAAGTCACGTAGTTAGGTTACTGCTCGTAGTGTTGCGACTCTTCGGATACACTTGTATGCAAAAAAATCGTTTACATATACGAAAAATCGTTATTATCGTTAGACACGTAACTAACTATTACCTAAAACTAGTACTCGACGTGGTCGAAGGTGACGGGAGGCAACTTATTAAGGTCTTAGTAGTGAATAAAAAAATTCCTAATTTAATTAATTTAAATGTACTAGATTTTATACTACTGTTTATTTATTACGTCTTGAATATAAAGGTAAACAACTATGGGGTCGTGTCAACCACAGACTATAGACTTTAGTATTTGACCTTTGAGAAATGGAATCAAAGACAAAATTCTAGAATCTACAAATTATGTCAAATGGTGAAATTTGACGTTGGAAAAATTATATATATATAAAATATAAGAAAGATAGTGGTTAAATCAAACTAATTTACGTGTTTTCTATTGCATAAACGTTTAATGCTATTTTCCAGAAATTTTCATCCATATCAAAGTGTGCGATTGATGTAAAAACTAGAGAATTTGCAATATGTGGTGTTTTTTTTACAAAAGGTTCTACCCTTTACTAATAATGAGATTAATTATTAAAGTGTCTTAAAAATCGGATATTATCGTAATCGATCTCTTAAATTTCGGATATTATAGTAATCGATTTTTTTATCCCAACCTTATTATTCAATTTGTCAGAACTGTCATACCGTACCTATTAGATTTGTTGGACTTTAATGTAACACATGAGCTATTATAAATAGTATTTGTTTTGTAACTTTTTATTTGCTGGAGGAAGAAATGCTTGTCTCAAATAAAAGATGATTATACAACTGTAACATTTTTATTTTAATAATTGATTTTAACAATTATAATTTGTGTAATGTCAATAGTGAATCTTTATTAAATGAATATGCATAGGTGATAATAGATTTTTATTATTTTCAATAACAATATTTCTTTTAATTTAATAATTTTAATATGCATGCAGACTATAGCACCATGTATCCCTTGAAGAACACAAATCGCTTCAAATTATCTACATTTCTTTAGTAATATTAAAGTAAGTTTTTCCACACCAATGCCATTGCCACCTTGTCTGCTGGCTCATGCTATGGATGTCAGTGCAGTCTTCTTAAATCTAAAAAGAAATATCAAAATTACAATATTAAGTAGTAAGTATTCAATATAAAAATGTTCTCATCAATACAGTTCTTAATCTCAAGTTTCTAGGATTAACGATAGATGATAAACTAATTTGAAAGGCTCTATAGAACAATTATCTGAAAAAATAAGTAGTAGATCATTGCTCTTTATAAACTTGGTCAGGTAGTCAATGAAAATTCTTTGCTTACGGTCTATCATGGACTGATGGAATCTTTACTTAAATTTGGTATAATTTTTTTGGGAAATTCTGTAAATTAGGATATGGTTTTTAAAATCAATGTCTTAGGAGCATGTTCGGGCTTCAAAATACAGACAGCTGTAGACCATATTTTGTTAAATATAAACTCCTTACTCTGGCATCATTATACATTTATTATGAAACAGCAGTTTTTGTAACAACAAACCAGGATGGGTTTTACAAATTGTCAGATGTTTGTGCACGCATTCAACATAAGGATACTAAATTAACCTTGCATGCCTCTAGGACTACCTTAATGAACAAAAGCATTTGGCATGGCTCCAAATATTTACAATAAGATACCTCAGCTCTACAGGGAACAGAAAACAATTAAAAAAAAATTACATAATCTAATTAATGAAATGTTATTACAATATAGGTAAATGATTTTCTTAGTGATAAACTTGTATATATTTTCATTTGACTAGTGTTTCATGTTTATTTTCATTGTTGCATTGGATGTATTAGCTTTTTTTTTGTATTTTTCTATGTTTTATTGTTTTTAAATCTGAATTATTGTTAATAAGATTATAGATAATATAAGATTTCTAGAATGTCTTAAATGTGACACATTTGTGGCATACAAAACATTCTTGGCAGAATATGAGTGTACTACTTAATTTAAGATCTTTTCTGTACTTACCATATTCTAACAAATAAAGAAATTTGAATTAACATTACTATGTAAAAGTATTATTACTTATTTAAGGACAAGGAAGTTGGGAGGAGGCATATTATGTTCAGCAATGGAGGACCATAGGCTGATATGATGATGGTAAATTAAAGAAAGAAGGATGCACATGTAATTTTGTAACTGTACCTACTAATAAGATCAGATAAGTACTCACCTCATGACAACTCCTATATCTGACTACTGCCATTACTTGAAAGTCTCCGGAGATACCTACACCTCGGGTATCACCATGGAGATCAGGTCACTCTAATTCAGACTAATCCTGTAATGCAGCTCATATTATTTTTGCTAAAGCAGTATTTCAACCCCAACTCTTCACCTGATTAATTTCGTAGCGGATCGAAACTAGCTTTGTAGGGGTTTCTCTTTAATGCAATATCATTTTAAAAGTCTCCAAAATCCATGTTTATAACAACAACCCGATTACAATGAAAAAACGTAAAAAATATACTATCAGTTCTGTTGTCAAACGAACAGCTGATGATATTGAAACGGCCATATTGCCATAAGCAACATCTTAACTAGGTCGAACGAGTGGTTAATTTTGACAGCTCTTAATCAATAGATTAACCACTGCTTAAAGTTAAATTGTTTTTATGAGTAAAGAATTGCGTTAATCGATTGATTAATATTTAATACGAGTTTATGAGTAAGACCGTATGAATTTACCTATACTAATCAATTGACTAAAATTTAAGTGGCGTTTATGAGTAAGGGGTTTGTTTTCATTTCTGGTAACTTGAAAAATTGACAGCTGGTTGATGTTGACTGCCTTGACATACATGACATGACATTTGACATTTCTGTTAGTTTTGGCTGATTATTTTGTTGCATCTTTCTGATTCATTAAATTAATTTAATGGTTCTAACCAGGAATTAAAACATAGTTAATGATCTTTCTTCAATAAGATTAATTACTTATTAATAAAATATAATTATAACTATTAGCTTGTTCTTTCAAGTTTATATTTAATTTTGGTGGGAAGGAATTATTTTTATGGTGGCAGAACCATGTCTCTACGAATGCAAATGGAAAAGCAAAAAGCCCAAGAAGAAATGCGTCGTTTAATGGCTGAACGTAAAAAGAAAAATGTAAAACAAGTTAAAATAGATAATCCTCTTGCTAAATATAACAGCACTGGGCAATTAATGTGCATACTTTGTAACTCAATAGTGCGTTCAGAACAAGTGTGGCAAGTGCATATAAACAGTAAACAACACAGAGAAAACGTTGATAAAGCCAAAAAGTTAAAAGAATTAACAAATAATTTCACTGTAGGAAAAACAAAACATAAAAATTCTAGTCCCCCGAGGCATGCTCCTCCTGAAAAGAAAGTAAAAGGAATATTAAAAAATGCCAAGCCAATTACAGTGCCTCCAGTACAACCTCCCAAAAATAATGCACCTCAAATTATATCATTTCATGATGAAGAAATAAAACGGAAACCCCTGAATGCTGCTATTGAATCAAAAGCAAAAATAGAAGGTATTATAATTCTTGTATTTAATTACATATCAACTATGCAATCACAACCTTCCAGGCCGTAGTGGTTGTAGTCTTTGCCTGCTACTTAATCAATGCAAATTTTTATGCATGCACAACACTATTTATATTGGTCTGAATGTCTTTATTTACATAAAAATTATAAGTTTGTTCATCCATTCTCTGAAGGAATATAAGGTTTGATTGAATACATTGTGTAAAAGTGTATAGAATAACAGTATTCTTTACACTTTATATTTTTTTTAAATAGTAAAGAAGACTTTTAAATTCAAAACAGATCTTTATTAAAACCCATGTTAGTTTTAACAATATGTTGCACAAATGTAAAAATAAAAAACTTTTTTTGTAGAAAAGATTCAACCAACAACATCTTCAAATGACATGGATACATCATCACAACCCATGGATCAACCCATACCCGAAGGTTTCTTTGATGATCCAATTCTTGATGCCAAGGTAAGTGATAATCAGGAAGCAGTAAAAACAATTAAATGCATGTAAACTCTTTTTTACAATTTATTCTTATAAAACTATTAATAATAATATTCTTATATGTTTACAAACAAAATACCTGTTCCTTTAATATTTTTATATATATTCATAAGATACACACACAGCATAGCCAGAATTGACAGTAAGTTAATTAAATACTAACACAGTATGTAAGTTAAACAAAATAATATTTTTTAATACCATGTTGCCAGTATAGGTTTCTATTGTTCAAAAAGTTCTTTGAAACTATCATGAATATGATCTATCATGTCTGATGCTAACATACTTCGACCTTTTATTTTAAATGCTTTTTGATTGCAAAGTCTTACTAAATGACAAGCAGCATAACAAGATATTGATGCAGCTGCCAAACTTTTCTCTACATTTGTAGCAAGATTAATTTTATTTTGGT
This sequence comes from Schrankia costaestrigalis, assembly GCA_905475405.1. Lineage (NCBI taxonomy): Eukaryota > Metazoa > Arthropoda > Insecta > Lepidoptera > Erebidae > Schrankia > Schrankia costaestrigalis. The sequence goes on from FR997830.1 coordinate 8,091,639, forward strand.
TCTTCAATGTCCAGTGTAAAAATGTTGCAATAGATCCAGCTAGTAAATCTCCTTGTCCACCACATCTCCTCCCAGAACCATAAAGATTAGATGACCATTTAAGATTTTCTTTGTCCGGACTATATAATATGTCAATTTCTCCTTTCTTTAGAACAGTAACATATGGACCCAATGATGATAAACCTTCTTCAGGTCTTGCACTCATTTTATTACAAAGTCTGTCAAATTCCATTTTATTTGGAGTTAGTATTACAGGTGACATAAAATCTTTTAATAAATCTGTTTTCTCACTAAGTAAAAATAACCCATCAGCATCAATTATTAAAGGTATTCTCTTTTCTCTTATTATTTCAAATAATTCAGAGACTACAGTAAATGTTTCTTTTTGTCTGCCAAGTCCAGGCCCAATAACAATAACATGAAGTCTCTCAAACCATTGTGATATTTCTTCTATTGCATTTGGCCAATCAAGTAGAGGGTGAACTATTAATTCTGGACTGTATGTCTTAATAACAGTTGCTGCACTTTTAGCACAAAATATGTGCACTAAATCTGCTCCTACCTGAAAGTGGAAATCATGTATAATTATTAGTAAAAATGTTTTTATAAACAAATACTATTAACTCTAACATAAAGCCTGTTAGATACTTATTATAAAAAAAATGGTTATCACCATCAAAGTGACAATTACAATGATTTCGATTACAAAGCCGGGGACTTTAATTGATATTAAGCACAATCTCAGATCACAAATAGTTAACTATATAAACCATTTTTACTACAGGACATGTTATTAAGTGAGTTTATTATTATGCATGTTTATTCAGCTAGTTCTAACACCGTCTGTCAACCCAAAACAAAAAGAAAAATGATAATAATCAAAAGACTTGCAATGGTTTAGTGCACTGAAAATGTGAATTAATTTACCTATCTATGAAAATACCAATGTGTATCATTTGCTGTATGCTGTGACTATGAAGTACAGTGGGAATATGCATTCAGTTACTGTATTATCTTTTATTATTATATTTAAGTGTGTGACTCAGCAAGTCCGTGATACTGTTTGGTACTAGACGAAAATTAATATTGTATTTGACTAACCTTTAATGCTGTTATGCCTGCAAAGTACGGAGCACCTGTATACTCTAACGATCCACCAATTATACCTATCCGGCCAGCCTGCCCTTTATGGCTGCTATTGTCTAACGGAGGTATACATGTTTTAATAACTTTAATAAAGTTATCTGCAGTCATTTTGCACTGTGTATGGTTAGATCTGATACCGGTCTTCAAATTATTTAATATTCTTGTGGTTAACGACACCGTTGTTGATAGCGGCATATATGTTGTTGAATAATAAATAAAAAGTTCGACCGAATTTCTGATTAATTCACAGGTCAAGTGTCAATGTCAAAAATGACATTAATCCAGATAACAAACGTTGTTTCTACGTTCAGTAACCTTAGTAGGCATACCAGTTTTGAAAAATGTAGTTAATAATTAAATGTTAGTATTTTTTAAAACTTAGAAGCATAATTTTCGTGTTCTGTAAACCAATTAGGTCTTATTGTTGTATCTATATTCGAAATATCTCGGCGGTATAACCATTGCTTATGCGTGCACTAGGCCGTGGATACAAATGCAATGCTACAAAACAGTTTTCTTTTAAGGTGGTTGACTTTAGTAAATTTTTGGAACCTAGTTTCAAGGCTTGTAAAAGATAGAGCGTTAGTTGGTAAACCTTACGACTTCAACGTAGTAAATTACTTATGAATAATGTAACAAATGGTAATCTAATATTGTTTTGCAGGTACGAAATATAGAATACAAAGATCCAGTCGAAGAAGAGTGGGAAAAGTTCCAAAAGGAAATAAAAGAAGAGGCTTCTGCTTCTGCCGAAATTATAGCTGGTGAACAGGAAGAAGCTACAGCTGAACGGCAAATAGATGAAATTGATGAACAAATTCGGATTTGGTCCAAGTACGTACATCTATCCAATCTCTTTTCCCCAAGATTACAATTACATACCTACTTTAAAAAAAAACTGTTGTAGTTTTAATATTATGACGTAGGTAATGAAATAACTCCAGCCCGGCCCCCTAAGAACCGTTGGAGTACTCGATTGGTACAATTTCTCGTAACCAAATTCGGTAGGGTCGCCGGGCGGGCTGTAGGTAGTTAGCGCGTTGTAGTATGGATAGGTTGAGAGGAAAGATAACTGAGGGCTGGAATTTAAATAAGTACTTTTCTAAAGCACTTATTAATTTTTGTACTAATTTTTTACAGAGTTTTGGACTTTGAATTAAAAAAGGAAGAAACTCAGAAAAGCAAGCAAGATACAGAGCAAATGAATGAAGATGAGGAAGGGGAATCGGATAACGAGGACGATATTGATGAATTTTTAGATTGGCGAGCCAAAAAATCTTATTCATAATATTATCACTTGTGTGTACTGTAAATATCAATTAAAACATTTAGATACTTACTTACCTTTATTTTTTTTTTATACTCAGGTCTTGAGAAACAATAATTATATTTTTGACTTATGGCTTGTATGTATAAACGAAGTCTGTTTTTTATACCATGTTGGTGGTAAAAGCCGTATTGTCTAGCTGATGATAAGTGGTTACCGTAGCCTATGGGCACCAACAACACCAAAGAGGAGCCATACGTACCTTGCCAACCCTGCAAAAACCTATTCACCCCTCTCTTAAAGGACCCCTTTAGTAGTCCCTGGGGAAAACCTCGGCAAATGATCTCCCGATTATTTCAGAAACAGATTATCCGCTCTGGAACCACGCTGTATGAGACCATTTATGTGTGTGAGTGAGGATGAACCCCGGCGAAGGCGAGGAGTGCGATGATAGAAAGTAACCATGGGCATAAATTCAAAAAAATTCTCAAAACAAGTGGTTGGGCGAATGCATTTTATAAAAAGTGCGAGGATTAGATCTATTATTACGCAGTGTAAACTATAGTTTGCACAATGGGAACAAAGCTGTATAGCCAGTCGTCACCGTGAAATTATGTACCTACTACAAAGCGAGGGCATTGCCCAATTAACTTTCCAAGAAGTCAGTCACCTCCTTGTGGACTGTCGACAAAGCCGTGCTACCGAGTGCTTAGTAAAGGATCGCTAACCCTTTTGTTCACTGAACAACCTGGTAAAAGTCACTACATATTAATTTTGTGAGTAGGAATAGAAAATGAAATGCTATAAACTATTTTTAATAGCAATCCTTATTTATTATTTTAGTTAGTGAAATTATAAGTTAATAAATCTTATTTTTTTTCTTAGAGGTCGAATTCGTTTTATTACTAGCTTTTTTGTTTCCAGCACCATATTTAGATGCAAAATTATCAATGAAGCTATCTAGCTGCTTTGCCCTATCTTCCTGTTTCTGCCTTATTGCAAGTTCTAAATTACCGGGTTCTGGAAATGCAGGTTGATAATTAAAATAAAACAATAACAAATGAAAACAATTATAATTAAAGGAACTAGCATTAGGCAGAAACGGGATTCATTAGTTTAGTATTAATACAACATGTATTATGTACACATTATAGTATGTGACCCTATTATTTTTCTGCTAAGCCCCTAACTTCATTTTTATTTTACATAGAAGATCATAGGTAAGTACCTTTTAATTAAAGATTTTTTTCTAAATACAGGGAAATTAAAATGAGCTTGTACATGCATTTTGTTTATATTATCATGATGGTTACCTCGTTACGCCAAGATGTGCTTAACTATAGTATAGGCCGACCGTTTAACTCAGACCCCGCCTGCGGTAATAGAGGTGCGCGGGGGGCGACGACAAAGGAGAGAGCTATCTCTTGATTTTTTGCCAAAACGGCGCCATCTCAGATACTGTGACCCGAACTACATTACATCACAACACACCTCTAATTTTTAGCTAGCTTATTTTTATGAAATAAAAAGAAGGAAAAATTAAAATTATACCCTAAAGCAATCGAAATACCTGAAGAGGTTGTTTTATTTTTCTGGTCAGGCTTTAAATTGTGTAATAATTTAGATTGCATATTTTTTTCTAAGAAAGTACTAGTTTTAGAGCCAAGATGACGCCACCATCTTTGACATTTGTAAATTGTATAGAAGACGGACTAGCATACTGCACTAGTGTCATACTGACATACTGACTAAGTGTCCGTTATGGTAGCGTGTAAAAATAAAAGAAGCTCTTATTATTGGTCTTATTATCTGTAAATATTTTCTAAGATTGATTCTTACAAATTAATATGTTTAAATCATACCTGTTTTAATGTAAACTGTGATTATTGTAATGTGATTATACTGTGATTTAATATATATAATTAATGATTGTACAATTTTTATTATTTGTAAATATTTTCTAAGACTTTAGTTATAATTATATTTATAGTTTAAATCAGCCATTCGTATAATAACAAATATATTTATTAAAGACAAAGATTTATTGCAAAACTGTGTATATCAGGTGTTAGTGTATGAATACATTATTCTCAACAGTCTATCCACATCGGATATGCAAATTATAGCAATATAATATCTTAAAACCACACAAATTAAACAAAAACTTATTTAAGTAACTAAATGAAATGTTATTTTTTTCAAAACATTCTTATTCAAAATATTTGTAGATTCTTTAAAAAATAATCAAATTATTACAAATTATGTAATATTATTGTTATTTTTGGAGTCGGTGTCAGCCAACGAAATACGATAATAATATATAAGCTAATGGAATGGCGGCCATGAATTACAGATTATATTATTATATGACTTCGACATTAACCCCCTTACTTATAAAAATCTCTAAAATTTAATCACTGTTTAGCGAGTTTTTTGTTAGCAAAACCAACCTTAAGCCAAACAAAACCGTAAAAATTTAAGCTAATCAATTGACTAAAATTTAAGTTGCGTTATGAGTCCGGGGTTTGACATAAAGTTGTTGATTGTTTATGGATTGGTTTAAAAATTAAACAAATATTAAATAACTATTTTTATCATATTTAAATAAATATATTTTAAAATACCTGTGTCACGTTCAAACGTTTTAATATACCTATTTAGTAACTGATTAAAGCTTTCCATAACTTATGGGCGTTTATGGGGCTAACCAGCACCGTCAATTGAAAAAAATCGTAATTCGTGAATAGGATCAATAATGCAAAATGTTGTCTACAAAGTCGTTAGAAAAGGCAATAGAGTTTTGTCTTACACATTCTGATCACTTTAAATAGTTTTTAATTTGATAAATATTTTATTTAGAATTTTAAGTAATTGTCTTTGATTCGTAGTACTTATTTCTCATCTTAGTCTTTAGTCAGTGTATAACACGACATCATATTTCTTTAAATTTATAGTCAGGAATAAAATATAGAATATAACTATCGTGGCTGTCACATTACTCCAAAAATAACAATAATATTACATTATTTGTAATAATTTGATTATATTTTAAAGAATCTTCAAATAAATATATTTGTAGACTCTTCAATAAATATCCTTAACAATACTTTTTACAATAATTAAAAGAACCTATTCTTTAGATTATAATTAAGTAAAAAGAATGTCTGATTTAATGTTGTAAAACCAAAATACAACTAATTATTTTTTACTTTTTAGTGCAATTTTTGTCTTTGAAGTTGGTTTTTTTTATTGTAAAAACTTATTTTATTTGGCATAGTAAACAACTCGATATAGCTCTTGTGTACGCTACCATAACGGACACCGCTACCCCGCTCCCTCGTCCCTTTCATACCGCAGGCGGGGACTGAGATAAACGGTCGGCCTATAAGATATTAAAGTAAAAAATTTGATGTAAATAAAAATACTATTTTTTAAATATTATTTAATTGTAAACATTGTAAAATTAAAATTCATAATACTGTTTTCATTTCCTCTTTTTATTTTTAGCTGTTGAATCTGTTTTAGCAGTAGCTTTTCTTTTATTAGCTTTTTTATTTCCATTTCCAGCACCATATTTAGCTGCTAAGTTATCAATGAAGCTATCTAGCTGCTTTGTCCTGTCTTCCTGTTTCTGCCTAATTGCAAGTTCTAAACTATTGGGCTCTGGAAAAGGAGAATAATTTTTAATATTACACTTGAACGAATTTATTAATAGTTTCGTAAGAGTACTATAGAGTTTCATAGATAATCTTAACAGCCCAATAATACCTCACTTTAGACAGGTCACCTCCACAATGTAAGTTGACCATAGATTGAAAAATTGCCTACCAATAACTACCTAATAATATGCAGCAAAATGCATCCTTAATATTGGGAGAACTGAACTCACCACTTATTCCCAAATCCTTCTGCATTTCTTCCGCTTCTTCAGCCTCTCTGTTCTCTTTAGCATGTCGTCGTTGACGTTTTCTGGCTGGCTCATGTGTAAATATTTTGTAAGCTGGTATGTCCCCATTTTTTATCATTTCCTGTAATTGATATTTAAAAAATAAGTCTTGTAGGTGCTGCTATCTGCACATTAACTAGGGATGATAAAATAGTGTGATTTTAACATTTCATGTGCTTTCGTTTTTGATTAACACTGACACAGAGCAAATAAAAATTTAAGTGGGTGGTCCAATGAAATTGGACATAGAATTACCCATCGCTGGAAACTGTACCTTACACTGCATTATTCATGTGACTGCTACAATATAGTAGATTACTTACATTGAGTATTTCTTTAATTCTTGGCTCTTGATCAGATCTTGCAAATTGTACATGGTCTGTAATATAATCCATGTCACCTTTACCATTCAAATAAGCTTGCTTAATCTCTCGTTTTTCCAATTCAGATCCTGTAAGCATCATCATTAAATAAAAAACAATGATTAAACAATTCTATCAGATTTAAAAAAAATTAGCAGTCCTTTTAGCTGCTATTAATAAACAGTAGCTAGTATCTTAAAGTACTCTAATGTCCTATGTCTAGTATCCCATAAGGTACCTACTGTATATTATACAGTAAAATGTAACAAAATTTACTACATTATGAAGTAAATTTTGTTACATTTTGTAAACACACATGAACAACATAAAAAAGAAACCTATACTATAAATAACATAACACAAATCAACAACACAATTTGTATACTTGCCAACATATTCCTTTTCATAAGCCCTGATATCTTCCTCTGTGATTTTATTAAATAACAATCTCCAGTATACATTCCAATCACGATCAATTATAACATTGTAATCATCATCATCAACAGACTTTGTTTCATCATAGAGAGCTCTTTTATTACTATCAGTTAGTATAGCATGGATGCTTCCAAGAACCTTAAATTTCTCTGTTGCCTCTAGTTTTTCATCCTCTTTTACTCTATCTGGGTGTACTTTGAGAGATAGCTTATGATAGGCTTTTTTAACTGAAAGCAAAGTATAAAATTTTAAGTAAATTTCACACCTAACCAATATAATTAAGTTATGAACTTATTGTACATGAGTTCAATGTGCATTAAATCAAGTTATACAGAAGAACATTTGAATTCTTCATTAAATTAATAAAGTAGAAAGCGACCAAAAATATATATGATCAAATTACATTTTACACAATGGAATTAATTTAAATGGGAAGAGGGATTTGGCTGTCAGAGAAAGCATTAACTAGATTTATATACAATTCAAACTAATATATAAATTAGACACAGGTGTTTAGAATATTTAGTACTTTAGTGATAGTTACCTTCCTTTTCGCTAGCCTTATTTGTAATATTTAAAACTTCATATAAATTGTTGGTTTCAAAGTACTTTACACAAAGATCCAGAAGACCCATTTTTAAAGATTTTGTTGAGGAGATAGTTCTAATTTAGTTTGCATATAATTAAAATGCAGTTCTTTGTTTTGATGAGATAAATCGTTTTAATAAGAACCTAGGAAGCTTGAAGCCGTTCGATCGTTGTTGACAGTTTAACCAATCAAGCTGTCTGTCATTCAAATTGGCGCCAAACTATGTAATAGGGACGTGGTGTGAAACAGACATATTTAGAATAGAATCGACTATTTTATGTCTATCGCTATGGAAAAGGCGAGAAAAATAAAACGAATAGAGAGATATTGTCATGGTGCCGATTATTATTACTACATACATAATATAAAAATGGACCCATTAATTTATGCGTAGCCTGGGACTTTTCCATCGAAATTGGGCCAGCCGTTTCAGATCTTAGCTAGAACAAAGCTACTTTTTTATAATCAGCATTTTGGTATTGATGTCATGTAATACGGTTAATATGCAACAATGCAATATGTAAAAAATCATAGGTTGGATGTTACAGGAAGAAACTTTAATTTCATTAGGGAGATTATTTTGTATTCTACCCAATTACTAGCTTTCAAATTATATACTTTTAATTTTTATACTAGACTAGCGGCCTGTCCCGGCTTCGCACGGGCTTTATTTTTCCGCTTTTCTGTTGAGAATTTTCTTTGCTATAAACCTCACGGAGCCCGAGACCTTTGCAACGAATGCAAACCCGAAGAAATCGGTTTGTGCGTTCTGGAGATAAAGCGTCAGGAAGGATAACCCGACTTATTTTTATATAATAATAATAATAAATTCATTTATTCCTCTCAAAAGGTTTACATATATATTACAACAAACTAAATTTCTATCTTAAATATTAGTTTTAGAAACCTTATGAGAGCTGGAGTCCGTAATAGGTTACAAAGACCTGTGTGACGGATCTCCAGGCTCTCTCAGTGTATTGCAGATGAAAAAAATTTAGTTGCTGTCGTGTCGTGAGTGCATTATTTTGAGATAATGAATAAACTGATATGATATAAAGAGGATGCAGGCTTGAGTGAGTTTGTGTGTGTGTGTATGTGTGTGTTTGAGTGTATGTGAATGTGTGTGTGTGTGTAAGTGCGTGGGTTCGTGAATGTGTGTGGGTGGGTGGATGAGTGGGTGTGTGTGTGTGTGAGTGAGTGTGCGTGGTTTTGATGATGTATGTAAAATGTATATTTTAACGTGTAACGATGATTTTTTCTGTTTGAGTATAATCCAGGGACATAAGCCAAATAGTAACTGTCTTTTTGCAATTGAAACTACTTAGCGAATGAATGCTTATTGCTTTATTTATCTTGTTATAAATGTAAACGCCAAGGAAAAAGAAACAACGCTGGGCAAGTCTAGTGTTAGTGGAGTTTACTTGACAAACCATATATATTTTCGACGGGTGCTATTAGATTTATTCGGATCATATGGTGTTTGCACATGGGTAGTAAGAATTACTCTCAGAATAAATAACTTACGGACGGAGAGAACGTCACAGATCTTATAGAGCTCTATTGTGGGAAACTGGTAGGGCAATTTCCAGCCAACCTTAAGAAGTGCTCTTTGACCACGTTCTAATTTTAAGAGGTTGGTTTTTGCGGTGCCGCCCCATGCCACAATGCAGTACTGGATAAGAGATTGGCCTAATGTTAAATATAGGTACAAGCCTAAGTATATTCTTATCGGCAGAATGTCGTAGGTTTTTGAACACGAATATCAATTTTCTTAGCCGGGACGTAAGCAGATCTACATGCTCTTGGAAGTTGAGTCGGTCGTCAATCTGTATTCCTAGGTATTTGGTAGAATTTTTACTGGTAAGAATTGGACAGTTACAAAGTGAGGTCGAGAAAACCCCACAGCAGTGAGCAATTAGAGGGGGAGTGGATGAAGGAGGTTTACCTGCCGAAGTGAGTGAGAAATGCATGTAGAACGTTTTATCTGCGTTCAGGGTGAGTAAGTTTTTTGCTAGCCAATCCGTAACCAAGTTCAGTCCGGCCTGAGCACATGCAAGGGCGGACTTCCAAGACGTGTCACGGAATATCAAGGCAGTATCATCAGCGTAAGTGAAAATAGAACAGTTGTTAATCTTTAATCGACATAAATCATCAATATAGATGAGGAAAAGAGTAGGACCGAGGATACTGCCCTGAGGCACCCCGTAAGACACGGGAAGTTCGCTACTCAGCCATTCACCAATCTTTACACATTGTCGCCTATCTTTTAGATAGCTAGAGAGTAAGGAAAGTTGAATATTTCTTATACCCAACCTTTCAAGTTTTTCCAACAACAGTGGAATAGAGACCGTGTCGAACGCTTTTGCGAGGTCTAAAAGTATGCCTACAACTTTATTTTTCCTATCCAGATTTGAAGTAATTTCGGTGGTCAGATCAAGCACTGCATTTTCAGATGTGCGTGTGGTGTGAGTGTTCTTTTTTAAAAGTTAGTCCAAACATGACGAAATTTAAGAATGATTTAGGAAAATATTGTAAAAAGACAACGGCGTAGATAAAAAAATTGTGAAAAGCATAGAAAAAAAGTTACGGTCAAATAATTAGAACACTCAATCCGGCGACCAGAAAAAATTCCTGCACCTTGGATCTCAGAAATATAAGAACAATTTTGTTGTGAAATAATTGTACAGATTTAGTGAAATATATTCCCAATTATTCAAATGTTTTTGACTGTTTATTTCGATTTTATAAAGGTATTTGTAGAACACTCAATCCTCCTATACCGCAGATTGAAGTATTACAAAATCTTAAATTATGGCTAAATAATTTCCTGACTTTGATACTCTATTACACGAACACAATCTAGGATCAATTTGTGAGACACAAATCATCATAAAAAATATAATAGTTTAAGAGAAAATTAAACAAATACTTTCTATGGAATGTTCCGTGTGAGTGTTCCATGTTTTGGCGTACATGAATTTAACCCAAACTTGTATGTCAACCCAGACTATAACTGAAATTGTGAAAATGTTTGTACTAAATTTTAAAACGTCTTCTGAACTTGATACGGTATTATTTTAACAATTATCAACTTAATTATAATTCTTAGCTAGAAAATGGACTAGGCTGACCATGACTTACATTAACCCTTTGACCGCCAAGGACGTATTAAAGCGTCATTCAAAAACTTGATCCAGACGCCGATGACGTCTATAAGCGTCACCCGTTCTATAATATTTTAATGAGGTAGGTATATAACTTTGCTAATGATGATTTACTGAATGAAGAACATTTCTAAAGGTTCATCTAGACTTTGGCTATTATTATTATACATTAAAACATCGAGATATAGTATAATTCAGCACGTAATTAACGTAAATTGACTGATCAAAAAACCAACTTATAAAGTTACACTCATGGCGCCATTGACGTCTTAAAGCGTCGTCTAATGCTGTGACTACTCTTATTATTTTCTATATCTCAGTTCAAAGTGGGTCCTCGGGTGGAAAGTTTATTACTACTTTTAAAAATCCTATATTGTGGTAAATAAATTGTGACTATTTGTGAAAGCATATAACAGATCACGATAATGGGTCCGATTGCCTTTCTTTTCGCTCTTAAATAAGGATGCACTAAAATTTATAAAATAAGACCACGTCTTTATATGAAAGCTATTGCGGATGTCACAAAATAAGAACGTGACCTAAAAAACTACCAATTCCTTTTGTCTATGAAAACAACCTTATTTAAGAGTGTTGTTATATTATGTTCTGACATCATTCTGTACGTCAAAGTTTTTTTAAAAATTTATTTATATAGCCTTGTCGCTTAGCGACCACATCGCCGCCTATATTACGTCAAAGTTAGTCTTACTTTCGTTCGTACTTATTTTGCGTTTTTACTTGTGATATCTTTTAATTTGTTTTTATAACATGGAAACAGATAAAAAGAGAAGGATGAATTATCTCTGATATGTAGGCCTTCTTTTTGTCTGTAAACTAATAAGAAAAGACGAACTTTTTTATAAGGAACAAAGGCATTTAGTTAGGTAATTTTAACACATTTAAACACTCTTACGTTGATGTTATTCATTTAATTTTCTTTGCACAGTTATAACAGTGATAGGAAACATTTTTGTTACTTAAAATCCAAGAAATACCTATATTTTTTTAATAAATTAAATAAGGTCGCACAGAATTTCGAGCGACTTTAATTAAGGCAGTTTTTAAACCGCTTCTACTTAAATAAGGTCAGTCAAATGTCAAATAAGACGAAACGCAATCGGAATAAGAAAACTACTATCACTAATTCAGTTTAGGATGGCCCTATTTTAGTGTGTGTTCTTATTTAAAGGAAAGGTAATACCCATGTGTACTAAAAATTTAAGTTTACATTTAAGTTCATTTTGTTGTTCTTAATTAAAGCCAATTGAGAAACGCAATCGGACCCAATATCATTTTGGTGAAAAAATCACTGTGTCAAAATTCGGCCCCTCAATTCTCCACTTTTTTGTGTTCGGTTTTTGTCGCTTAAAGCATGATAGCTAGGAAAATCATAAAACGATCTTCTTTTGTAGAAAAAAATGTGCTTGTCGTATTATAGTTTTCCATTTAAATAAACATCGACAACTTATTGGAACATTACTACTCGACACCTACTTTTCTATGTCGTGAACGCCGTTGACGACTTAAAACGTCCGCCTATAACGTCACAAGCTAGTGCATTACTAGTTATAGTGTTGTGAGTTAACGGTAGAAAAATAAAATATTTTGTGAATATACCTACCTCAAGAGAAAAATTATTATAACTGAAATAAGTGTTTTACTAGCAGATCATTTTGCGTAACGCGTCTTTATTAAATTTTATAAGTACAAAATAAGGATCACGATTAGCTGCTATTTTAGAATCAGAATACGAAATCAAATTTCACGATAACTAGTAACTACAACCACTATTTCAGTTAGGATTATATCGCATAACATTACTTTCCCAACGCTATTGACGCTTTAAAGCGTTAGCTTGTACGGAAATCTTTCTAAAATAATATTTTGTGGTTATGTGTTTTTTACTGTAATATAAATAACTTTGAGGAAATCCTAACATAATTATAGTAAACATATGTAAAGTGTTTTATTATAAACAGAAAATAGAATATTCTCTGTCCAATGACAATCGATAATAATATTATTTAAAACTTGTCCCATCCCTACTGTTTTGTAGGTATTTAATGCGTAAAATATGGCTTGGCGCCGAGGGCAGGGGCTGGAAAGTTCCCTACCAACGTCAAATAAAAATTTTAATTGCGACATCTCTTGGACGTAATCCAAATTAAATTATATTTTACTTAAATTAAAACCGATAGATGTCACTACTGAGCGGAATTAAACATATTTCATCTTTAAGATAAACAATAATTAAACAGAAGCTTAAAAATAATTACAGTAGTAATTTTTGTGTCTTAAATAGCATCTCATGGTAAAGTAATATAAATAAAATGTGTTTAATAAATATGATGATTAACTTTATGGTCATCAGCATCACGAGCACGACTCTATGGCGTGAAAAGTTTTTGAAAGTTGGGAAAATTTCAAATTGCAAATGGCCGCTGCTGTTACTTGTTTCATGTATAAGCGCGTACATTTGTAATATTGTGTTTTATTGCTGATTTTGTTTTTCTTCTCTGCAAATACGTGTAGTTGAGCATTTGCTCCTCCGTTGTAGTGTGAAGAATCTATATCAGTTTTAAGAACATCGCTTAGCGATGAGTTCAAAAACTCCGCTAATTTACATTTTATTTTGTGTTTATTGCGATAAATAGACGCTTATAGTTATTTTTTGTGATATTATACGTTGCTCATCATGCCAAGCAACAAACTCTGTGTTTTCGGATGCGTCACTACAGGTAATGTACTCATTTTATATTACTAAAACATAAATTGAAACTTCTGATCGTTATGGAAAACTTCATAATAATTTTCATTTATATAGGAAGGATACTACTCGTAATAAAAGAAACTCGCTATAGGATTATTGTTATAAAAGTACATTATGTTATATTTTTCACAAATATTAGTTTCTGCCTCTAGTCGTGGGTTCGAATTCCATTTTTGCGATCCATAATTGGACGTAGTTTCAGAAAAACGTTCCAACCCACAAATGTAAAGTTTTGAGATAATTATGATTAAAGTTAAATTTAAAATTACTTGAGAAACCTTTTTCTTTTTACTACTGATTCTTTTATATATTACTGGTGATATGATCTAGTTTTAATTTGACCCTATTTTAAACCTATAATGTTAATAGTTTTTTAAATATTGTAAAAAATATTGGTGTGGAACGTTTTTGTTTTATTGCTATATTCATGTTACATTTAAAATTTTAATTTAAAAAAAACGTTCCAAATGACTTTTATAACTAAGAAAGTAATAATTAAACAAGATTAAATAGAAAAATATATATTTGTACATATTTAGGATAAATTATCTTCTTCGTTCAAAATCAAAGACTTTTTCACCAGCAAATCCGTCAACATAATCGGGACCTTCCATGCCCTGCAGGTTTTTATAAAAAGATAGGCAACACTGGTGACCATTAGACTTCTGTCTTGACGAGTGACCTCCTTCTCGAAGCTGGACTTACTTTTCTGGCCTAACTGTCCCAGGTTAATATATTCGACGACAACTTCAAGTGTAGCGCCTCCAATCGTGATTGGGAATGGGTGCTACATGAACATTTACCGTGATCTTGGTCTTGTCCATGTTCATTTTAAGACCCACTTATTGTTCGACACTGCTTAGGTCATCGAACATTGTATTGAGGTCCTCCTCTCAGACCTGACCACGAAATTGTCAGCAAACGAAGGTGCGTGATATACTCGCCACATATATGTTGATGCCATTTTCGTTCCAATCTAAGAGCCTAAAAGCATCTTCCAGTACAGCGGTAAACAGTTTCAGAGATATTAAACCACCTTGTCCTATACCTCGCTGCAACTACATAGTTCTTGATAATCCATCCTCGAGACGGACCAACATAATGGCGTTTTCGTATACCTACTGACTTGACTTATGTTTCTAAGTCCCCTCGATGGGGCAGAGGGCGTTCACAGTGCGTCTCCGGTCGGTCTTGAGCTTCGCGCTTTATTTGGCTCCAAGTCTTCCCTATACCTTTCACTTCTGCAGCGACAGTCGGCCGCCAAGTCTGTTTTGGACGGCCACGTTTACGCCTTCCTTGGGGGTTCCAGTCTAGGGCTCGCCTATCAAATTGGTCTGGTGCTGGACGATCTGAGTCTCGCTGCAGCGCTCCCACAGAAAAAGGTTGGAGATTTTCTGGGGCCAGTATATTTCGATAATCCGTCGGAGCCATCGGTTCACAAAGACTTGAAGCTGGCGCGTGGTGTTCTATGTGATCTTCCACGTCTCACACCAACACGGTTTTTACATTGGACTGGAATATCTTGAGCTTATCTCTCCGTGTCAATTTACGTGATTGCTATATCACTCGGTTGCTCGGGTTTTGACGATCTTAGAAGCGATGTCCTCTTCAGTTCCTCCAGTTTCCGACACGACCCTTCCAAGGTATGTGAATTTGTGGACTCGTTCCACAGCCTACTTAAGCACTGCAGTTTTTCGAAATATCGTTGGCCAACTTGGCATCGTTAAGAGACTGCAACACTACACCACCAGTAGGTAAATAATGGCATCTACAAAAAGCGTAATCTTATATGACCGACCTGAAGTTGTTGCAACTGACGAACCAGATGTCGTTTTTGGAACAAAATGGCGGGGAGCGAGGTGGGTGGGTGTTTTTCTTTGTCCATTTACTTTCGCATACGTTTCTGAAAGCTAACTTCAGGCCAGCCAAGTAAGAGTTATCTTTCTGAAGAAGGACCGCCATTAATCACTTTTTACATGTCTGCTATCTTTTTAGCGCTGCGCTGACAATAGTAGCTGAGAGGGTGTTGGGTTTTGTGTTTTAATGATGTAGTAAAAGTATTAAAAGACTAATTTATTTATTTATTTATATATTTAAACTTAGGAACTCCAACAAAGGAAACACTGTACATGCAATATTCTATGAGATTAAAAATATAGTAATGTGCTCCTTCAATTATAGGAGAACACATCATGAGCACATCATCATTTTAAAATGTTGCTATAATTAAATTACATAAATTATTAAGTATTAAAAGTATTGGTAGTGTGTATACAGAAATAATTAAAATAAAATAAAATAAAAACCTTAAAACTAAGTCTACAAATCAAAAACAAAGATAACACAACATTCAAAACATATACAATGGGGTTAACAAATAAATAAGAACCAATTTAAAATAGGTAATTACATTAATGAAAGGTTACTTTTAAGTACCAAACAATAACTACTAACTATAACAATAGTAGTAGGAACTAAACGCTGCTCTCCGAACCAATCTGCAAATGTGCACATATCAACTTTTTAAACTTTTCAAAACCGTTGGCAAAGATGTCTATATCTGCCGAGGTACCCGATATACGGTTATATGTCGAAACAAGTCTAGCAACTGGAGCGTGCTTACCCAGGTTAGTGCGATGGCTGGGAGCCACAAATAGGTTACGCTGATTACGCGGTGGTCTTGAGGGAACATTAATGTTAAACTTGGATAACAACTCCGGACACTCGATAACGTAATTAAATAATTTATACAGAAACATCAAATCCGCAATAGTTCTTCGTGATTCAAGAGAGATTAAATTAAATTTAAGGAGTCTATCGCTATAAGAATTAACAGTCTGTGATATTCCAGTTCTGTATGATAAATTACGTAGTAGTTTTCTTTGTGTTCCTTCAAGTCTATCTATATGTGTCTGGTAAGATGGATTCCATACTGAACTACAGTACTCTAATTTGCTGCGGACTAGACTGTTGTATAGCAGTATAGTGGTTGATGGGTTTTTGAACTCTTTGGAATTCCTCAATATGAATCCATGTGTTCTATTAGCCGTAGCAAGCGTTTCATCCATATGTTCTATGAAGCGTAGATTAGTGTCTATGTGGACTCCAAGGTCACGAACAACTGTCAATTCAGAGAGGTTACAGTCTTTTATTTTGTAAATAGAAGGGAACTTATGTTTCTTGCGTGTGAATTTGATGTGATTGCATTTTTCACAGTTTAGGTGCATTTTATTTTGTTCGCACCATATGCTCAGATTATCAATGTCTGATTGGAGTGCCTGTACGTCAGACACACTGCGTATTATACGACAGAGCTTTAAATCGTCGGCAAAAAGAAAAGGTTTTGAGTTAACGGCTATATCTGATATATCATTTATAAACAAATTAAAGAAAAACGGGCCCAGAATAGAACCCTGTGGTACACCCGAAGACGCAATAAACACCGATGATTCCGTTCCATCAACGACAACTGAAGATGGTCTTGAGTCTAAATATGACGCGCACCAACTTAGCGCATTCTGCGTTATCCCAAAAGAGTGTAATTTACCTAACAGTATCTTATGACTGACTTTGTCAAAAGCACGTGTAAAGTCAGTATATATAGCATCGACTTGTAAGCCCTCGTCAACGGCAGCTGATATATAAGACACAAAACTCACAAGGTTCGTATTAGTGGATCTCTTTGTAACGAAGCCATGTTGATTAGCAGATAAGTAGTTCTGGACGTGATGGAAAAATATTTTATACAGTAGCGATTCAAAGACCTTTGAGAGAGTGGAAAGAATAGAAATAGGTCGATAATTAGATACGTCCTCACGTTTACCCTTTTTAAATATGGGTACGATCCTCGCTTTTTTCCATTCAGTTGGAAAAGTGCCCGTGGTGAGAGATACATTATAAATCGCGGTTAGGGGTCCAGATATTGATTTAGCGCAGCGAGACCAGAATATAGGGGGTATATTATCAGGTCCGGCTCCCTTAGATAAATCGAGCCTGGTAAGATTTCTTTCCACATCTGATTGAGATATTGAAATGGGACCAAGTTCAGACATTTTCAGTGTCCCCACACTGGGAGATAAAGACACAGCGTCAGGACAAGTTGGATCAAAAACTGAGGCAAATTGTTCAGCAAACAAATCCGATATGTCTTCGGACCTTTCAGCTACTTTGCTGTTTAGTGTCATGCGAGTAGGGTAGGAAGAGCTAGACCTACGTAGGTTTTTTATATGTGTCCAGAAAGACTTAGGGTTTTTTTTTATTGAGTTTTCTATGTTTGAAATGTATCTAGCATAGCAATGTTTTATCTGTAAACTACATTCCCTTCTTAAATAACCGAATTCTATAACATCTAGTGGATTGCTGTATTTTTTAACTTTTTTGTGCAGTATGTACTTACGTTTCAATAAAAGTCTAAGTTGTTTGGAGTACCAAGATGGGTACTTATTTAAGTTCAATGAAGTAAGAGGGACGTTTACTTTTATGACATCGCGTACAGCGGAATAAAAGTCGTCTACCATAGCATTGACATCGTTGTTTCGATCTAACAACACGGACCAATTTATCCCACTCATTGCCGCCGTAACATCCCTGTAATTTGCAAAAGTTTAACTTCTGCAGTGGTTTGTGCTTAGTCTTGCATTTTACAGATATCACGGGCTCAAATTCAATTGCTGGATGATATTCATCTATGCTTCTGACGGGGTGAATACATTGTCTTACCTTAATTTGGTCTATGTCTGAGAGAATAAGGTCGAGTACTTTATCACTTTTATTTTTAATCCAATTAAATTGGTTCAAATTATTAAAGGCAACAAAGTCAGCAAATACGTCCCTGGTGTGGCTGGAATTTGTGCTGGACAATATTTGGCAAGCCTCATGGTCACCGCCAACTGACCAGCCAATCGAGCTTAAGTTGAAGTCTCCTACCACTATTGCAGAACTATCCATGTTTGAACTTAAAACATCACTGCAATGGTCAAGAAATTCTTCAAGGACTTCACTTCTTAATGGTGGAGGTAAATACACGGCACACAGCTTAAGGCAATTATGTTTAGTCTTACCTGTTTGTGGTTCTATGGTCACCCATAAATCCTCGAAGTTACTCTCCCATCCCTGTCTGCGGCACGAATTGAACCTAGTTGAGACAGCTATTAAGACTCCCCCTCCTCTTTTTTTATGATAACTTTTACTACAGGTATCTCGATCACGACGGTAAACAATGTAACAGTCACCAAAACAACTCCGAGTCAAAAACATCGCACGTAAACCAGGTTTCGGTAAAGATATAGACATCATAATCCCTAGCTAGAATTTTGTTGCGCACATCCACAATATTAGTTCTGAGACCTCTAGTGTTCTGGTAATAACATTTGATCGAATTGAATTTAAACAATTTTTACAATATTAATCTTGCATAATGTTTTTTTTTTTGTAATTAGTTAAGACATCATTTTTTTTTGTAATTATTAAAAACACTATAATTGTTTCCCTGCACGAGATACGGGGGGGGGGGGGGGGGTTATGCACATTCAATAAAACATAGCACTCACTGAGATTTTTCAAATGATAGGTAGCAATGTGGTACAAATGGGAGGAAACCGCCCATTCTCCTTTAAAGCAATAGAGTATACAAATTTAACTTTTAAAATCTATGAAAACTATATTTTAAAAAGTACTTGGGAACTTTTTTTTAAATTAATGAATTTTTATATTTGGCTGAGGAGTATTTTTTTTTAAATCAAAAAAAGTTCAAACAACTTGGAACTTTTTAATGATTATTTTATTTTGCTGAGATAAGAAACATTAATTTCAATTAAAAACGTTATAAATGGTTTGAACCAGTACTATGGAAATATCTATTCTATGGAGAGTGCAAATATTATTAATAACCAAAACATTTCAGATGGCTTGGAACGTTTTAGTTAAACATCTATTCCAAAGAGAGTGCACATATAATTTTTTAACAAAAACGTTTCAGGTTGCTTGGAACGTTTTAATGAAATATATTGTATGGACAGTATTCATATTATTTTTTAGCAAAAACGTTTCAGGTGGCTTGGATCACTTTTAAGAAAATTGTTTATGGCTATGTCTTATATTTGGGTTGTTCCACACAGCTTGGGCTCTTTTAGTTTATTACTTATTTTTGTTCACCATACATGTGGGTTGGGCTACTAGATCATACTTTCATTAAAAGAATTACAGTAGTACCGCCAAATTTTGACAGTTAATAAATTGCAGTCACGTGACTTATTTGGCATCAACAACTCAATTTTGATGTGATTGTGGTTTGGAACGTTTTTGAGAAACTACGTCCAATTGATTGTCGCGAGTCTGGTTAGATGTACTTAATGTTATTTGAATGTATTTTAAAGTCCCCGCGTCCCATAACTTATTGTTTGTGCAATTTTTGTGTGATCCATACATAATTTTTCTGGGTTTGAGTTGGGATGTTATTTGTTTGAGAGTATTTAACTGTCCCTGTTACACAGTTCATTTTTTTATATATATGTATAGTTCAGTTATGAACTTATCAGCAAGTAATAAGCTGTTAACTGCAAAGGGGTGACCGGTAACAATAGAAATTCTATTGTGTCTGCATTACAGACTTTCTATTGCAGACTTTGCAATGTCAAGGTCAATGCGTTAATAATCTAAGGTTGAAAAGATATATACATATACAAAGTATATTGGACCTACACTTGTCATGCTCGTTTGAGAGGTTGCTATAGGATTTTATAACAAGTTTTCCTTTAATTATTCTAAGTAAAATTTTTGTACATTATCAGGATGAGACATGGTGGTAAAATAATGTATTTACAGTTTTTCATGGTGTTTTGTATATTAACTAACGCATTAATCACCCTAAATAATATTAGGGTGGAAGTACGAGATATGTGTTTACATAGTTCAATATTAGTATTTTACTTTCAGGTGTCACAATCCACAGATTTCCCAATCCTCTGATATATCCTGAGCGGTTTAGAACTTGGGTAAACTTAACTGGTGATACCCTGAAGGACATGAGAGATGACCAGATTTTCAAATTAAGGAAAGTGTGTGATAAACACTTCATAGAAAATCATAAAACCCGTAACAACTGCCTGAGTGGATTAGCTGTTTCTCAAAAACATTTACCAAGTAAGTTAATAATTTATCCTAAAAGAAAATGAAGTAAAACAGTCAGTCATTAACTTACAAAAATTTACAGGCTGATCTTTCCAACGGTCCCTCGCTTTGTACCCATAGTTTTACAGCATGACAATAGTTTCATCAGTTTCAGTTTCATTTATTTATTCAAAGTAGTACAATAATATTGTATCTTTTTGACGTCATCTAACACTACTTAATCTAAATTTAAAAACATTTCAAAGTTTAGAAAACTTTACCACCGCATAATTATGTATTATACCATGTCTAAAGCTGTATTATACCAAAATAGTTTATTTTTATTATGTACAATAAAGTTTTTATTGTTATTTCAGGTTCAGTAAGAGCATGCCAATGTTGCCAACTAAATAATATATTTTTTTTTTCTTTTTTCAGATCCACCAACTGAGGATGTCCTAGAAATCCCTGAAGCTGATATAAATTTGCAACTCTATTTACCTAGTACCTCCCAGTCATATTCAGGTACACAATCATTACATTTTGTATTTTAACTAGCTTTTGCGCGCGGCTCCACGCGGCTATAGACCCATGGGAACTCGCTGCTGGTATAAAAAGTAGCCTAACCTATTCCAGGTTCCCACTTATCTCCATACTAAAACACTTTTTTCAATTTCTATTAATCAGACATTTCTGATTCAGATTCAGGTTTTTTTTTAAAGTCAAACTGAACTACGAGGAATTACAATATCATAATCTGACTATTCTCCGTGTACGTTACGTTTTGACGGAGTAGGAATACAATATGTCAACACCCCATCTCATCCAATGGGTGTCGTAAAAACCGACTAAGGGACTATCCGTGAATATTATCTTTACGAAATAAAAAGAAGGAAAACTTGAAATTAAATCCTATGCCAATCCGTCTGGCCAGCGTGGTTATAGTAGGCCAAGTATCGCTCCGTTACGGGAGGAGGCCCGTCCCTACAGTGGGACATTAATAGGCTGTTATGATGAATCAGACTAGGTCTACAATGTGACCATTATAATGCACTCTACCACTAAAATAATTAACACAATAATAATTAACTGTGAGTTATTTAAATATAATTAAGCTATTGTGGTTGTTAATTACAGGAACGCATACAAAAGAGGAAAGTAATAAAGTTTTGCCTTCTCCTTCAGAATTGTCTACATTGGATTTGCAAGGTATATATATTTTATAGTAACAACACCTAGGTACACTAATATTGACACAAAATGTATTCAACAGCTTTTGTAGCTGTCGTAAGATAAGATAAAGATAGGAAAATAACAAGATTATTAATATTAATAACACACAACACCGTTAAAACTAAAACAAAAACTTAGTTAATTCATGGAATTCTATAGAAATTTGCATTGCAGTCTAAATTTATTGCAAAAGATTAATAGTCTAAACAGAAGAACCTATAGTCAATATTGATAATTTAATATACTTGTTTGCTTTCAGCTATCCTGTTGGGAGCTATCAAGAAGGATCATTCCTATTGTAATAAATCTCAACGATCAAACCAATCTACAACTTTGAGAACTGCAAGTAGGTCTTTTTATTATTATATATATTATACTAGTTATGAATTATTATATTATGAATGTTTCTATACATTTAAGTTCATAGTAAATTATACTCTATTCAAGATTGCATGCGTAAGAGTATAAACATGTCAAACTTGTCATATTGCAAAAATACTTAGGTTTTAGAAATTTTTAACTAAAAATATAACTCAACAGTAAGTAAATATGTATAAATATAAATAAGTGTATTCTACCTAGATAGGAAAATGTGAATTATGTTAATAATGCTTGAATTAAAGCAATCTAAATTTATTGAGAAGGAGAATATATAAATAAAAGTTAAATTAGTATATTGTTTTTTAAAACTCTTTTTCCAATTTCTACTAATCAGACATTGATTCAGGTTCAGAAAAACTGTTCCCAGCTTAGATAGATATAGCATAGATTAATCAAAAACTATGTCTATAAATTCATCAATTTGTAATATTATTCTTCTTCTATTATGACATATTACTGCGAAATAAGTTTGACAATTGTAGCTTCTTTATCATGTCGATTAGTTCTTATGTAATTTTTAAAACGGAAAAAATAATTATTTTATTGGTTGGTTATCAAATTAAATTACATAATAATGAAAATAATGTTTAAAATATTTAAACATACTAATGTAATTTCTATTTTTATTGTAAAGTCGTTGACGTATTAATATTTTTTTCATACTGATCTTCGAGACTTCATCGAGACAATAGATAATAATATGTATGAATGAGTAATCTTGACATTATAAAAGGCCCATTTGCTACTTTCTTTACCTAATTTCTCACGCCCAGATGAATAGTGTATAGTAGGTACTATTAGTATTCAAAATGGTTAAGAGTAAGCATTTAAATAAGTAGGCAATTTTGATATCAAAATACGGGAATCTATCGGAAATATGTTGGTAATAACAACTAAATGAAAACCATGAAAATTATATTATTATTATTTCTTCTTATTTTAAAAGGTCAACTCTCGCTTTGAAGATCGTGCTCTGTGTCGCGGAGATTTTATAGACATGAAACTAACGGCACAAAGTACATCCAAGCTCAAATCAAAAATTTCTGGTTCGGTCTATTCTTGTGTGGGATTCGATCCCGTGACTTAGACATTCAGTCACATACATACACAACCGCTTTTCTTTTTTTTTGTTATGTGACATTAGTTGATGTTTATATATTTTTGAGTAGATGGAGAATTATGTCAATGCCATTGCCATTATATTTTTTTTATTAATGCATGAAATCCCCGCATTTATTGTGTTTTGAAAAAACAAAAGTATAAAATACGGTGTTCACTTATTTTCAGACACGACAAAAACGTATCGGAGCTTGCATCGTGACTTGAGAAGCTTAAGAAGTGAGATTTGTAGATTAAGGAAAAGGAGTCTTAATTATAAGATCTTAATTATAACAAAAAATATAAAGTTAAATATAAATTTATTAAATGAGGTTTTTTTAAATTGCAATGTTTAATTGTGAAAAACATAAAACTGATTTAAAAATTTTTTTGATAACACTACCATGAACATTATATTGTATAGCTGTTGCCGTTCAATCAACAGAATTTGATGTGTTATAATTAATTATGATATTACTAAAACAAAAGCTCAAATTTATTATAATAAACATAAACACAATAAAACTAAGAAATGAAAAATATCTTTTATTTTACTCTACCTGTGCACGCAATACTTTGTAATCAAAGAGATTTTCTTTTAAATAGTATAATCTTGACTTAGCTTTTTACTTAATTCTTAAACGATTCAAGATTATATTATTTTAAACAAAATCTCTTTGATTACAAGTTACTTAAAGATACAAATAAAATAAAAGTGTATATATAGCTATAGCTATGTTTATACATTCATAGTTACGGAATACTATTCATAGATGGCAGAGCCTAAACGTCAAATTCAATCGGGATTGGCATTTTTTATGGGCGAGTTGGCAATCTATTTCCAGTATATAATTCTTATCTATGGCCGAGGGCTCGCCGATGCAATAGCGCTCTGGCGGTCAAAGGGTTAAAATAAAAGTATTTTTTTGTTATAATGTTTGACCGGACCCAATCATATTATTATTTTTCTCTTTTTTTTTACAAAGTATTCCATTTTTAAATATACCTAAATATAAAAAGGTAGACCCACCAGCAACGGGTACAAGGACCAAGCTGGTGGTTAGGGCGTGTCAAGCAGTACCTACTGTCTTTTACATCAGACCTATCATCCAACTGTCAAGCGCGAATCTTCTTAGATGTTGATAGAGACTCTTTGGAATATGTCCATTTACCGAAATTACTATCGGAACAATGATTGCCAAATCAACATTCCACAAGTCGACAACTTCGTGAGCCAAGTCCAAATTATATGGGTAGGGTACTTACCTTAAAAAAAATAACATAATAAGTAATAAATAATAAAATATAATTATAATAAAATAATTTAAGAGCAAGTTGTTGGTGGCCAAGTCTGGCTACTTGGTGGTGACTATGCAAGTATTCACCATTCGCAAAACGAGAACAACCGGAAACAATATGTAATTGTATGTGTAATTGGATGAACTAATAGATGTTTAAATCTTTTTATATAGTAGGTAGATGTACGAAAAGGTAATGTAAGTAAAATTATAGTCGAAAATAATTTAAATGTTATCAATTTAGTGTAAAAGTTACAAAAAAATGTCCCTGAAAGAAAAAGTTCGCTGACTGGAGGTTTCATTTCAGCTTGATTGTGGCTGAAGTAAGGGTATTAGAAGTTTTTTATTTATTTAAACAGACAAAATACAGAACTAAAAATTAATACCAATTTATAGTTCCCCAGACTTAATTTTGGTAAGTAAATATAGCTGGAGGTCGGTTAGAAAAGTTTATATTTCCGTTTATTATACGGAACAAATTCTGTTTTCAGCATAATTCAGTAGAACATATTATCTAATATTTTGCATCATTCATTAGTCTCTCAGAGAGGGGATCCCGCTGGGTGTATACACATGAAAGGGTTAATATTAATTCTATAGATTACGTAGGATCAGAAATAAATGTATGAAAATGTAAATTTAAATAAAGCTGCTAATAATGATCATTATTTATTAGTTTTACTGTCACAAATGACAGGAAATTGGAATTTGCAACAAGCAAGATCAACTTTGATTATGGAGAAAATAATTTTTTTTAAACTATTTCGCTACTAAAGATTCCAAACTAAATCTTTCAACTGACATATTCTAAAATAAAACACGGTTTTAACTAAACAATAATAATTATAGAATATATTACATAACTTTATTTACAATTGTTAACAAAAGTAACCTGTCTACATTACATAACAACTAATTAGCTATTGAGGAATACTATTTTTTTGACTAGGAATTTAAATGTTCTTTACATCCTCAATCATTGTAAAGATTTTTTATTGGATTTCCTTTTAAAACCTCATTTTTTAACAATCTTTTCATCTTGACAGCAAGACTTGTTGGTTGTTCCATCTTCTAATACAGCAAGGTCATTGAATGGGACATTTTCAAGTTTAACTGTATCATTTGTTATTCTGGCCTCTGAAAAGCAAACAGAAATACATGACACAACTTTGATCACTAGGCCACTAACACTAACTATTTAGGAATAATAATTTCTTACCATAAACGCCAGGTTTTACTTCGCGAGCCTGTATTACTTTTGTTCTTAGTTCTAAATCTACCTCAGCTGCAAATTGAATCATCTAAAATGATAAATATAATTAATAATTTTAAATGCCACAGATGCCTATGGATTTTAAATCAAAATCTGTTTATTACCAATGGCACGGCATATCCAAAAATGCCACTTATTTTGGCTATATAAGTTCAGCATGTTTTTAAATATAAATGTTTTACTAAGCTCAGGATCTAATAACTTTGCACAAATGATCAGTTCTGGATGCCCTGTTTACTTGAAGCTTTCAATTTTAGTGCAATATTTATTACTAAATTTTTCATGCTAGGTATTTGTACTTTAGCCAAATTGTCCAGGAAGGATGCATAGATTTTTAATAGTCTAATAAAAGTGTGCATCTAAGGGATAATGCACAATAATTGATGAACTTACTGTTTTAATTGATTCCTCATTAGTAACATTCTTATTTTTCTTATACTCTTCATTGATTTTCAACCGACCAGCAGCTAGTGCTCTTTCATCACCAGCAAAAATTTTCATTCTTGTTTTATGCAATTTTTTAAAACTTTGTAAAACCTAAAAAAATTGTAACACAATCCCAAATTTAATTTATTCCAAATATTAATAATGCCTAAATAAAAACTTTCTTTTTGAAGTACTTTTTCTTCAAACCAAATACAAAATTAAGGCTTTATCTTGAAAATAGCTATAGTGCAGTTTTCTGTTAACATGAAAATGCTTTACTTACTAAAGATCTGGTAGAAGACATCACTGTAGAAAACAAGCGCTTTGAATCAAAGAGTATATAACAGGGGGGTAACGGTACGGAACAAATCGGTGGCGCCCTATCTTTGACAGATTTGACACATACACTTCATCCATCTCTTAGATGGTCCTTTTAAACTTTGCTTCCCACGTAGTACTATCAGAACTGTAAGATGGCGCTAACCTGATACCCTTTTTTTGATTATTGTTTACAATAGATTTCTTTTACCAAATAAATATAAAAGTATGTAATTACATTTTATACACACATTGGGAATATCAAGTTAAATGTTATTAATTGTACTATTGTATTTAAAATTTTAGATCAGAAACGGGCAATTTTTTTTTGGCAACATTTGTTTCACTCACCGGTCAAGAAAATTTAAAATGGTGGTTACTACTTTCGGCGATTGCGCAGATTTGTAGTTTTCATTGTTTTTTGTTACTTTAGAGAGATTTTCGGTTGGGTTAAAGCTACGATATATTAGGTCGAGTTGAGGTCCGCCCTCCTCCCTTTTATTGTCTAGTTTTTCACCTGAAAAACCCATATCCACGTGTTGCATTGTGTTTTGTATATAGAACTAATTTATCTTGTTTTGTAAAAATGCCTAGGCGATGTGCTATTGGATGTACGCCAACAAGTGAGTATATTAATGTAATGATTTTAATTTATATTAACTACAATTAGTTATATTTAGAACGGAACCTAAGGTCAGTGTACCCTTGGGGGCGCAAAGCAGGACTTAGCTGATATTTCCAATCTATATCTGGCTAGCCTGGAACCAAATTGGTCTATCTATCAGTTAGTACGAAACAAAATCTGTTAGAAAAAAAAGTTTCGTACAATCCAACCAACATTTGTGGCTAAATGGATCTATGAACTTAAAAACAATAAATTAAACTGAGAAAAAAGGTCAAGAGTCTATGTCTTCTAAGTAAGGTTATAAAAAAATAACACTTTGGATTAACTGATATTTAAATAAAAAATAATAACTAACTATCACTATGTAACATGTACCTGTATTTTGATTAGGTACTGAAAATGTTTTCTGTTGTCAAATGGACCACTTTAGTTCCAGGCCAACTATCTATATTTTAATAATTTACTTATCATCTTGACTGCATTCTTTAATGTTAGGGTTTGTCTTTTGTTTGTATAGTTAATGATATGATCTATTTTCTCAGTCAATTACCTAAATACATAAAGATGTACTAGGTAATCTATAAAAGGTAATATTACATTAAGTATAATAGTAGGATTTATGCCACTTTCATTTTTCCAGAGGGTGTACTTCACTCATTTCCAAACCCTAACAAATTTCCTGAGCAATTTAAAGCTTGGGTTCGGATTGTTAGTGGTAAAGATGAATGTGATTTTGATTACAAGAAGAAGAGAGTGTGTGATAAACATTTTACAGAAAGGGATCGAAATCGCAATAACCGTCTAAATGCATTGGCAATACCATCACTCTTTCTGCGAGGTGAGTTAAAATATATTGCAATTTGTAGAAAGATAATTATAAGAATTGCCTTTCTGATTTATATTATTCTAAAATTATTGTATTTAGATCTGTTTTATATTTTTGTGTCTGGTAAGCAAGATCTCATAGCGGACCAATAATGTAGTACATCATCAGGTTGTTAAAGACACATGACAGCAAATAGTCATCTTTGGTGGATGCCCAAGTCCAGCAGTGGACATGTACTGGTGGATGTAATCAAATCACAATTACTTAAAATAATTCCATATGAAAAACTGTATAACTGCCTGTTTAATTGCTTGTCCTGACAACTTGTAATGTAAACAACCCTATAGCAAGATTTCCTATGCAACTTATAGTATAATATTTTTGTATTATATTAGTAAATTTATATTATATTAGTTAATTTATTAGTAAATTGTATTTGACTCTACAAATAAACACTAACTACCAAACATGCTTAATGTTTCAGACAACACTACAAATGTTCAGACTGTAAATGAACCACCTGTTTCAACAAGAGCATTTCGTGAACAATCTGTACAGAACCCTGAAGTACTGAACAATTATCTTAGAATATTAGGTAAACCCGCAAATAATAATTACATAAATAATAATAAATAAAAAAAAACTTGTTTTACAAAAAGAGAGCAACCATAGTTACAGTTTTGACGAGAGTTTTGACGATCTCTGTGGCATAGTGGTTATATGTATAACATGACTGCTACGCAGAGGTCTCGGGTTCGATTCCCGCTTAATGCAAATATTTGTGTGCATGAACGTGATTATTTCTATGTACACGCCATTCATGAACCAAAACAAGGATCTGGCAAAGATGGGTTGTCGATGGATGAGGTAGGTACAGGATCGCATGTGATGGAGATATTTGGAGGAGACCTCTGATATTGATATTGAGATGGGCTATTCATCAGACTAAATATCCTCTTCCTCATTATTACTGCACTATATAATTTGGTGATATGACTTTATCATGCAGAATGTAAATTTGTTATGTGGTTGTGGAATACCTGTCTTAGGCCAAGACTAACATAGGTAAAAAAAACACATTTTAAGGGAAAACAAATATATAAAAAATATAAATATAATTATTTTCATTTTAGACAGTAATGTTCAAGACCACACAGAACCATATGCCGCAGCAAGTGCACAGCGTGAACAATCTCTTGAACACTCTGAATTAGTAGACGGATACCAGACAACAACAGGTATATTTTATTTTTGCAGTAGCCACTACGGCAATGAAGCTATCTTGATATCTTACATTGCATAAAAATAGGTGTGCGTACGCCCAGCGGAATGTTGTTGAATTTAAAGATTTTAAGTATGCAGATATTTAGTGTGATACGTAGCGTAATTGTGTATGGTAAAAAAAAATTTGTGTGCGCAGCCATTGTGGAGAAATTTCGTCAAAACCTGATTCCGCTGGGCGAACGTTGTAAACGTTGTCCTGGCGGCACCTTTTTTGAATCCATGGACTTAGAAGAAAAGAAATGTGTCTAAAAATTAGTTTGAATTTGTGTACGATTGTGTATGTATGAATAAAATTAGTGTATGCATAAACTTCGGAGATATTCAAGTTTCCGCTGCGCGAACGTTTGGCCATTTGCTAGTTTTCATATAAAGCGCTTATATAGAGAGCTGTAGATTTTTACATACGTTGTTTTGAATTTGTTTACATAAGCGCATAAAACAGATTTAGAAAAAAGCGTAGGCTTTAAAAGATAAAAATATAAATGTAAAATACGCTTATTAGGTCCTAGTTCGTATAGTATGCACTTTGGGGTTTAGATTTTCACGTTTATACAAACCTTGTAAGTGTCTGCAACATGTTGCCAAGTATCAGTGATTTTCCGTTAGTAATTAAAAAGTTATAGGACTATTCAGCATAAACAGAGCACTGTTTACAAAGCAGTCAAATAGCACGATGTTCTGAAAGTTCTCTAAGGAATTGCATAGTAAGATGTATTCTAATTATCAGTGTAATAACTCAACTACGCACATGCAAAATTTCATCTCATTAAATTCAGTAATTAAAGAGAAATAATTAATATACTGACAGAGCTTTGAAAACCTACATAACCCGACCACGTTCGGATGGTTATAAAAAAGCGGCCGTGCCATATATTTAGGTACCATTTTAACATTTACAGTATAATACCGGTTTTGAATTGGTACAGGTGATAACACAATTAATTGTTGTTTCGATATAATCTAGGTATATTATTTATGACAAATAAAAATCATACAGCTAATATTTACTGAATATTCCACGGATTAGGATTCTAATTATAGACCTTAGGTAAATTAAATAACTACCACGTGTAAGTACTACTGTTTAGGTAAATAGTTTTTATTAATGGAATCGGTACAACTCGGAAACAATAAATAGTTGTGTGTTCTAAAATAATGCCTGCTTGTCGTGCTGTAAATAGCTGTTAGAAACGGTCTCCAAACTGTAATTTGCAAAACGCCGGCATGACATTTAATGTAAGTGTTTTTATTTCTATTTTATTACATTTATCTATTATTTTACATTTATCGGCTTTATCCTTAGCACTGGGTATTCTCAGATAGTCTTACGCTGGGCTGGATGTTCTGAAGGATGGAGAACACATTCAATGGGGCTGAAATAATTACATCAATTAGTATAATTCTATTAGGTACAACTCTTAAAAAAATACATAATTAATATTATAAACTATTGATATTATTATCTATACTAATATTATAAAGAGGTAAAGTTTGTGTGTTTGTTTGTTTGTGTGTTTGTGACGTTGTAGGGGGTAATCTCTGGATCTACTGAACCGATTTTAAAAATTCTTTCTGTGTTTGATAGTCCATTTATCGGGGAGTGTCATAGGCTATATAGGATCACGCTATGCCTAATAGGAGTAGAGCAGTAATGAAATATGTTTATAAAAGGGACGCTTAAAAACGTTTATTTTGCTTCTACTGCTTAAACGTCTGGAGATATACTGAAATAATGTATTAGAGAATTGTACCTTTAAAAAAGTTTTACAAATTAAGAGACTTAAGATTGTCGTAAAAATGCTTGGGTGTCGTAAAATGATGAAGGGTGTTGTAAAAGATGAAAGGGTGTCGTAAAATGATGGAGGGTGTCGTAAAATGCATGGGGGGGGGGCATTGGTCGAAAAATGATGGAGGGTGTCGTAAAACTGCTAGGATGTCGTAAAATGCATGGAGCGTGTTGTCAAACTGCAAGGGTGTCGTAAAATAATGGAGGGTGTCGAAAATGATGGAGCGTGTCGTAAAACTGCAAGGGTGTGGTAAAACTGCAAGGGTGTCGTTAAACTGCAGCTAGGGTGTCGTAAAATTATGAAGGCTGTCGTAAAAGATGGAAGGGTGTCGTCAAACTGCAAGGATGTCGTAAAATGATGAAGGGTGTCGTAAAACTGCTAGGGTGTCGTAAAATGATGGAAGGGTGTCGTAAAACTGCAAGGATGTCGTAAAATGATGGAGGCTGTCGTAAAATGATGGAGGGGTGTCGTAAAGAGAGCCTAAATGTTCTGCACTTAGTAGACATTGTTTTCTGCCCAGACTTAAGATTATATTCTTTTAAAACATATATCTATATACTTCTATACTTAATATTAGTAGGTAAAGTTTGTGTGTTTGTGACGTTGTAGAGGGTAATCTCTGGATCTACAGAACCGATTTTAAAAATTCTTTCTGTGTTGAATAGTCCATTTATCGGGGAGTGTCATAGGCTATATAGTATCACTCTATGAGTAATAGGAGCGGAGCAGTAATGAAATATGTTAGAAAAAATGATGCGTTTTTTTCGCCGCCTAACGAAGTGGGACGGGTCAGCTAGTGTTATAATAAACTAATATACTTACTCCACATTAAATAAAAGTAGTGTCGTTTTAATTATTGTCACTAGATTGTAAAGCCGTAACATTAGATAATTATCTCTTGTTGTTCAATCGAAGGTCAAACGAACGTTAATGCAAAATCCACAATTGAAACAAACGTCAAACAAACGTCAAATAAGAGTAGAATACCGAATAAGTTCATAATCGACTTGCAATTGCAATCGATTTTAAAGCAGAATAGGAAATTATCCAAATACGTTTCAATCGAAGCGTAATCGTTCTTGTAATAATTGCAGAATAGCAACTATGTCAAAAACTGACAATGAGACGCAATTTCGATTCTATTGAGTCATTTGTAAATAGCGGAATTG
This sequence comes from Schrankia costaestrigalis, assembly GCA_905475405.1. Lineage (NCBI taxonomy): Eukaryota > Metazoa > Arthropoda > Insecta > Lepidoptera > Erebidae > Schrankia > Schrankia costaestrigalis. The sequence goes on from FR997830.1 coordinate 8,124,143, forward strand.
GGCCCCTGTTAGTGTCGTATGTATGTGAGCGTGTTCCCCTGCACCACACCAAAATACCTATGCAGAATTATTATGTTCGGTTAAGGTTAAAATTAACTACAAGTTATGAATTGCATAAAAATATTCAGAATACAGAAAATAGGCAGACTCAAATCTGAACAACTGAATAGTCTAGTAATGTGATCTGTGATTTTAATTTTAATGAAGTTAGAAATATTATACTTACCTACCTTCATAATCATAATCGTTTATTAACCTTTGTATTTTAGTTAAAACTCATTTTAGGTTTGTTGCAATATCTAACCAATGATAGTATGATTAGCCATTTCGCCAATTTTTTTGTCTAAATACATAAATATTATGTGTGATTAAAAATATTTTTGTTTAATTAGAGAATTACTTGTTAATCAAAGATTTTTTTATCGTAGTTAGTGTCGTTTTTATTAAAAAAAATATATTTATTAAAAAAAATATATTTATTAAAGAAATAAAATTGTTTTATTTTTTTCTAACGCTTGTGTACGCAACTGTACCATATCAATAAATACTATACTGGAAGCTTAGAAACGGTACTTAGATGTATGGCACGGCCGCTTTTTAATAACCATCCGAACGTGGTCGGGTTACGTAGGTTTTCAAAGCTCTGTCATTATCATATTATTTCTCTTTAATTACTGAATTTAATGAGATGAAATTTTGCATGTGCGTAGTTGAATTATTACACTGATAATTGGAATACATCTTACTATGCAATTCCTTATAGAACTTTCAGAACATCGTGCTATTTGACTGCTTTGTAAACAGTGCTCTGTTTATGCTGAATAGTCCTATAACTTTTTAATTACTAACGGAAAATCACTGATACTTGGCAACATGTTGCAGACACTTACAAGGTTTGTATAAACGTGAAAATCTAAACCCCAAAGTGCATACTATACGAACTAGGACCTAATAAGCGTATTTTACGTTTATATTTTTATCTTTTAAAGCCTACGCTTTTTTCTAAATTTGTTTTATGCGCTTATGTAAACAAATTCAAAACAACGTATGTAAAAATCTACAGCTGTCTATATAAGCGCTTTATATGAAAACTAGCAAATGGCCAAACGTTCGCGCAGCGGAAACTTGAATATCTCCGAAGTTTATGCATACACTAATTTTATTCATACATACACAATCGTACACAAATTCAAACTAATTTTTAGACACATTTCTTTTCTTCTAAGTCCATGGATTCAAAAAAAGTGCCGCCAGGAGAACGTTTACAACGTTCGCCCAGCGGAATCAGGTTTTGACGAAATTTCTCTACAATGGCTGCGCACACAATTTTTTTTTTACCATACACAATTACGCTACGTATCACACTAAATATCTGCATACTTAAAATCTTTAAATTCAACAACATTCCGCTGGGCGTACGCACACTAAAAATAGAACATAACTGCCAAAATTAGACATTTTTTATTTTCTTAAGTTAAATGCAATAAAAAGCAATAATGGTAAGTGGTCGACACCACTCATAGACATCAGCCATGTCAGGGCACAGCCAGCACAGACATAAGTTGTAAAATCTGATAGCCTGTAATTTCTCTAGCTACTAGTACCCATCCACTTCAACACATTAATTTTTTCACACTACTGCTTGGAGGTGGATTAAATGGGTAGAGCAGTGGTACCCACCTAGACAACCTCTTGCTGAAGAAACCTTCCACCTGGTAACTTGGTCTAAGCTAATGCAAATATTCATCTAGGATGATACCTATTACCTAAACCTATAAGGTTTTTAAAAAACATCTTACGGTAATAATATGTAAGGCAATACAACATAGGTGTAATACAACAAAATGAAACAGACTGTTATATTAATTAGCCCCAAATGTGTATTGTTTGGCAAATATAAACTACAATAATATGCTTGTTATTTAAATTAACAATCCATTCTGAAATCTTCTACTTAAATTATTTAGAATTATTGTTAGTTTTATCAATACTAAATTAAGGAAAAAATATGTTCTTAAATTGATAAACGATTTATCTTATGTTATAGGACAAGCAGTGGCAATAATAAGATTTTAATACTATTTTTTGTTTTCAGATGAACCTGAAATTTCCTGTAGCATTTTGCTAGAGCACAATTATTGCAAACAGATGGGTTGTCGAAAAATTAAAAGTAAGCATATAAATTATTTTTGTAGAGTATCTGTAGATCTTTGCGTTATTCTTCTGCTCCTATCCCAATTCATATGGGGTCGGCGCAGCACGTCCTTATCTTCCACTAATGTCAATGTAAATAATCAGCTCAGAATTTACTTCCTTCTTGATCATAATAATATCATCTTTGACATTTTTTTGTTAAATTAAATGTATGGATTATCTTCTTGTTTTAATGTCTTCCTATATTTTCAGGTTGGAAAAGTACTCAATCGGTTCCAGTTGCAATAGCTTCTAAACTTCGGGTCTACCAACGTAACATTAAGAACTTAAGAAGGCAGATGTACCGCTGTAGAAATCGTGCCAAGGACTTGCAGTCACGACTTGAAAATGCTGAAAAACTATACAATAAATCGGATTTTCAAAAACTTGTCAAGAATATGACACCAGCTGCTAAAATATTTGCACACATGCAATATTATCAGCCTCATAAAAAACCAACTGGACGGCGGTTCAGCATTGAAGAGAAAGTGCTATCCTTATCTTTATTTAAAAGAAGTCCAAAATGTTATGGCTTAATGTCGAAATATTTCATATTGCCTTCAACAAAGGCATTAAAGCAGCTGCTTGCTAAAATAGCTTTAAGTGCCGGCATTAACAAAACTATTTTTGACAGGTTAAAAGAGAGAGTTTCCAAATTTGATGCAGAAGACAGACTATGCTCAGTCATTTTTGATGAGATGTCCATAACGCCTCAATTACATTATGACTCATCAAAAGATGAACTGCGAGGATTTACCACTGTTGGAACCAATCAAGTGGCAAACCATGCTCTTGTTTTTATGGTTACTGGTGTAAGGAAGGCTTTTAAACAGCCTGTGGCCTACTATTTCACCAACTCACTGAATAGATTTGATTTAAAATCTATTATCAAAGATGTGATAAAAAATGTGCAACAAAGCGGACTAACTGTGTTAGCCACCATATGTGACCAAAGCACAGTAAATGTAGGTGCAATAGACGAGCTCCTTAAAGAAACAAGAGGTAATTATTTAAGAAAAGGGAAGGATGTGCCTCATAATTTTATTGAGTTAAATAGAAAGAAAATTATTCCTTTGTTTGATGTTCCTCATTTATTAAAGGGACTTAGGAATAATCTACTGAATAAAAATATGATTTATGTTGATCATGAAGACAATAATAAAACAAAAATTGTAAAATGGGAATACATCCAGCAACTTTATTTAGCAGATAAATCTTTTGGCGAGCTAAGGTGCTTACAAAAGCTTACCGAAGAACATGTGTATCCAGAAAAACTTAAAAAAATGAGGGTAAAGACGGCTGCACAAATATTCAGCCATAGTGTAGCGGTAACAACAGAGCATTTGACGGCTAGAGGAAATTTGCCTGCCGAATGTCGGGATCTCATTCCCATCACCCTACTTATCGACAATTTGTTTGATTCATTAAATTGTAATTCATTTCAAGTCCCAAATGGCAAAGTATACAAAGGGCCTGTAAGAAGGAACAGCCCTCACCATCACCTGTGGCAAAAAGCTATTAAATATTTCAAAACTTTGAAATTTCAGATGTGCCGAAAAGTAGGCAGTAAAGTTCAGATAAGCGAATCGGTAGTACCATCTGTGACCAACTTTATTAAAACTATTGAAGGTATTCAAGAGTTGTGGATGATTTTGTTGCAGCGATATTCTTTTGACTCTATGTTCACAAGAAATTTTAACCAGGACCCAGTTGAGAATTTCTTTGGGAGTATTCGGAATTGTGGGGCAAGAAATACAGCACCTAATGCTGTAGCTTTTGAAGGGGCATTTAAAACCCTTTTATTAAATAATTTAAATACACCTTACCATTCTAGTAAAGCAAACTGTGAAGCAGATTATAGTAATAGCTTCCTTCAGACATTAGATTTTTTTACAGCCCCCAATACCGATACTTCCAAAGAAATAGATTCTCCCACAATCAGTCAAATTCCCGTTGAAGATAATTTTAATATTAGAATAGATGTTTGTACAAATGAAGATGATGTTGATTTAGGGCAAGGAAATTATGTTTGTGGCTGGGTCCTTAGAAAATGTCTTCAAAATGTTATTAAAGACTGCAAGACTTGTAGAAAATGTATATTGTCGTCAAAAGAAACAGATATGAACTGTTACATTAGAGCAAAAGAATATTACTCCGACAAAAAGTTGTTATGTTATCCCTCTGCGCAAATAAATGAATGCTTTGTGGATATTCAAAACATATGTGTTTCACATTTAAAAAAAGATGTGCCTAAGACAGGTTTAAAAAAATCAATAAAATTGCATGTAGAATTGTTTGTGAAATTTCCATTTAAATGTGAAACACATAAAGAAAAATTAAAACATTATTTTATTGATGTAACCTCAAATATAATAATCTACAGTTGGTGCAGATCTGTAAACCGTATATTAGCTGGCAAGCTTACATATGATGGTGAGGATGAATTAAAATTATATGCACAACGATATTATAATAAGCATAGACATTTTAAAACCACCAATAAATGACATAATAAAACACTTTGTTTAATTATTTATTTTTCGTTAATAAGTATTTTCAGGCATTATAAGAATAAAAAAGATTTCAGCAGAGTATGTACTTCTCTTAGATACACTTTTAGAGCTAAATATTGTCTAAATAAGCATCTTACAAATTGTCATATTGTATGCAACTATGTTCCTTAAATTATCATTTAAGGAACATAGTTGCACATAATTTAAGGAACATTACAGAATTTTGTTCTATTGACATAATTATCATGTAGTTATTTTTTTATAGAATTTTTATCTACAAACCTCAAAAAATATACGTTGATAAACCTGAAATCTTTTTTATCATCATTTTGCAAACTCCACCTAAATACTAAAAAATAGCTAGGTAGCTATAATACGTATAGGTACCATACATAAGTATAACTATATACGTATAGATACCATACATAAGTATACCTATAATACGTACAGGTACCATACATAAGTATACGTATACGTCTATATACTTAGATTAGTTCCGCGGACATGATATCAGAGAGAGCCACTGTTCAAATTTGGCTGTCAAATATTTATAGAAGCCGCTTCTCTATACCCAATATATTATTATACTCTTTGGTATATAATCACTCCGTTTTACTTTGAATTTTGTAGTATTTGATTCAATTTTGTGTTTGTCTTGGCTGTGGTGGCTTTTTTTTTTTTTTTTTTAAATGGCGATTCTAAGATTACGCCAATGACCAGTTAAAACAGTACTTTTAGTAGACGAGCAAGGTAATCAAAATTTGTTGTTATACATAAATACGTGTTATTCTGTGCTGTACTAAAAAGGTAGATATTAATATAAGAATAAGAACAAAGAATTAAAATGACAAAACCATTACAGTTTTATGTTGTTTATCTCTATATAGTTACATAAAACATATACAGGGTGTTTGGTACATCGTTTGCCAAATTGAAATAGCTAATAGAAGAGGTCATTACCCGTCTTTCCTCACTCACCTAGCCGGTTTTAACCTCAACATATTTTAGATATCGATGTAAAGCTATTTTTAAAAGAAAAACCCAATATTTACCGTGATAACTTGAATTTTTTTTTAAATTTCTTCCGTGAGTCCTCATAATTTTGTTTTGTTTTAAAGGTTAATACTAGAAGCATCAAATAAATTCATAATAGCTCACCATTGATTTACAAAAAACCAAAGATACACACTCCACTTCCCAAAAACGTCCGCAACAAATGGGCGCATTGTGCACTTTTTTTAAATTAGTATCGCGTTGTTCTACCGGCAAACGTCAATCATTAAATTTTATTGCTTTATGTGCATTACTTTTTAAATACAACTTTATGTCATGCGTGTAAGATTGAATTTGAAAAAAGAAATATGTTTACGATATTACTATACGTATTTATTGCGTATGTTTAATTTGGTGACACTTTTGGCTGTTAGTTTTGTTTGAAAATGTGCATCTAGGGTTTTTTATAAATCAATGTAGCTCACCAAAAACGTCAACTTTTTGTTTATTGACTTATTATAATTATAGAGACAGGTAAAATTTAAAGATATGATCAACTTCACAGTACAATTTAAAAACAATAAAAGAGAGAAAGTTCTTCCATTTTCTGAATTAATGCCTTACTTTATCCTCTTTCCATTGGTATACAACATGTTATAAAAGAGTAAATAGTTTTTTTACAAAACATGTGTAATACATAATTCGAAGTAAAGAAAACACGTTTGATGAATAGCATTAATCGTAATTATTGACGCTATAGTAAATGATAAAATTTTTTTTTTCTTTTATTATATTAAAATTAACTCTAATGTGATAAGGTAGACCCACTGCAGTGACAAAAAAGCTAAAGTAACCAGGTAAGTACGCTAGAATTAATCAATTATAGCAATTAAATTTACCTTTGCTTATTCATTAAACGTGTTTTCTTTACTTCGAATTATGTATTACACATGTTTTGTAGAAAAACTATTTACTATTTTATAACATGTTGTATACCAATGGAAAGAGGATAAAGTAAGGCATTTATTCAGAAAATGGAAGAACTTTCTCTCTTTTATTTATTTTTTTATTGCACTGTGAAGTTGATCATATCTTTAAATTTTACCTGTCTGTATTAGTTATAATAAGTCAATAAACAAAAAGTTGACGTTTTTGGTGAGCTATTATGAATTTATTTGATGCTCCTAGTATTAAACTTTAAAACAAAAACATAATTATAAGGACTCACGGAAGAATTTTAAAAAAAAATTTAAGTATTCATGGTAAATATTGGGTTTTTCTTTTAAAAATAGCTTTACATCGATATCTAAAATATGTTGAGGTTAAAACCAGCTAGGGGAGTGAGGAAAGACGGGTAATGACCTCTTCTATCAGCTACTTCAATTTGGCAAACGATGTACCAAACACCCTGTATAAACGGTGAATTAGAATACGTAAGAATACTATTTAAATTAACAGGACGGGGTATACGAGAGGGAATGTAATCCATTAACGGACATTGGAAAAAAATATGATCAGGGGAACCTTCATCCAAACCACACTCACACATCGAGCTGTCTTTGATCCGTAATTTAGCAATATGAACGTTGGTACAAGCATGACCTAACCTCAATCTACACACAACTGATGTAGATGTTTTATTAGCTTCTCTAAATTTATAAAACCAAGGCTTCATTGGTATGTCCTGCTGAATGGAAGCATAGTGTCGACCTTTATGTATCTGAGTTTTAACCCACACAGCTTTCCATTGAGATGTTAACCTTAATTTTGATAGATTTACAAGATCTTGTGAGTAAGTCTTAAATTGACTGAGACAGCCCAACGCAACAGCGTCTTTTGCAAAGGAATCAGCAATTTCATTACCAGTAATGCCCTTATGACTAGGTATCCATACTAAAACAATCTGCTGATTGTTTAAAGCACATCTCCAAAGAATATGCCTAATATTTAAAATTAAAGGTGATACATTTTTTGCACGAATTAAGTTTGAGAGAACAGACAATAAGCAGCTTTTCGAGTCAGTGAAGACAACAGCTTTGTTGATATTATGCGATTCGATATAAAGTAAAGCCTCTAAAATGGCTATTGCTTCGCCCGTGAAAATAGAATTAACACAAGGACTTTTAAAGTTTAAAATGATCTTATATTTTGGAATCCACACCGCAGATCCAACGTTTTCATTATCTGACATTTTAGAGGCATCAGTGTAAAAAATGAGACTATCATTCCATGTTTCACTAATTATTTTAAGGAGTTGGTTATTGATGAGAAGGGGATCATCACTTAGATTTAGATTAAAAACTATATTTGGTTGATACAAAATGGCCTCAAAAGGAATTTCATAAATAGGTAACATTTTAGATGTAAAGATTTGAAAAGGCAGGCTTAAATAAAAAGAAAAACTATTAAATAAGGGAGGATAGTTCTTACGCACCCAATATCCACCTGCAGAGATATAATCCGCAAGACAGTGTAATCTCGCGATGAGCGGGTGATTAATATTATAAGTTAATTTAAGAAAAAACCTATCAGCTAAGTACTGTCTTCTTAACGATAACGGAGGGTCAACACACTCTACTTGAAGACCATTAATAGGAGAAGATTTCATGGCACCAATAATTAATCGCAAACACTTTGCTTGAATTTTATCTAACAACATCAATCCAGATTTGTTACAAGGTTCTAGTAAAAAGCTACCATAGTCCAAATGACTTCTAACTATAGCGTTGTATAACAATTTTTGACAGTAAGGGTGGGCACCCCACCAAACACCAGAAAGAGATCGTAAAATATTTATACTTTTTTCACACTTTTGAACAACATATTGAATGTGATCAACACCCGAAAGTTTAGAGTCTAAAATAAAACCTAGAAATTTATTTTTTTCTTTAACAGGAATAGTTTGATTCCCAAGAGATATAGTGATAGCTGGAACAGTTCGTCGACGGCTAAAAATAACAACTGAACTCTTAGGAATGGACAGTTCTAAGCCATTGCCTAGAAGCCATTCTTGAAGATAATGTAGAGCAGAATTTAGTCTAGATACAGCTTCAGACAATTATCAGCCAGAACATACAGACTCAGATCATCAGCAAATTGTAGAATCTGACAGAAAGAATTCACAGACAATTCTAAATCATAAGTATATAAATTATATAAAAGGGGACTAAGAACTGACCCTTGAGGAAGGCCCCTCCAAACCCGTCGAGCTGGGAGACAACCATTATTAAAAGAATTGACAATAATAGACCTGCCACAAAATAAATTAAAAATATAGTTGGCTATTTTCATTGGGATGTTCAGTCGTAGTAATTTCTGACGTAAAACGGACAATAATACATTATCATAAGCTGCTGCGACATCCAAAAATACCCCAACGCAATACTGATTATTGGACATTGCTACGCGTATATCAGACGTGATAATACTAAGACTATCCATTGTACCCATGCCTTTACGAAATCCAAACTGAAATTTTGATAGTAAACCCTGACTTTCCAAAATATATTCTAGTCTATTTTTAATCAAATGTTCCATAATTTTGCCCATTGTACATGACAAAGCTATGGGACGGTAGCTTGCAGGATTCAACTTTGGTTTACCGGGTTTCAAGATAGGGACTACTATGTGGGATTTCCAGTCCTCTGGAGGGGTGCCAGAGTCGAAAATCAAATTAATAATGTTTAAAAAGTATAATTTTGTTTTTGATCCAGCCTTTACCATAAAAGAGTAAGGGATGCCGTCAATGCCAGGGGAAGAGTCCTTTAAGTAATTTAAAACTTGCGAGAGCTCATCAGAAGTAAAAGGACCGCTAAAGGGACCCGAAGAAAAAGGATCATCCGAAGTAAAAACTGTTGCCTCATACAGCGATGGAGCTATGGGAGGGGCAAGCCTTTGTGAAAATTCATGAATCCATATATTGTCATCTTGTGATGGATATGGATGTAATGGAGCCATGACTTTGCGAAATCTTTTAATATTGTTCCAAACAAGGGACACTGGAGTGCGTGGGCTAATATTCTCACAAAATTTACGCCATCCATCTTTTTTTTTTCTTGGCCAATAACTGTACTGTCTGCGCAGCAACTTTTTGGTATTTTAAAAAATTATCCAGGGACATAGTAGAGGAATATTCCTTTTCAGCCTGTTTTCTCTCTATACACGCATCAGAACACTGTTGGTCCCACCATGGGGGAAAATATAATTTCTTCCTTGGGGGTTTTTTACGAGGAATACTCCTTTCAGCTGAAGAAATAAGAGCATTTTTAAGAGAGGTATATGAATTATCTACATTTGATGGATAAGGTATGGGAAGATTACTGATTTCTTGATCAGTAAAGACTGAATACATTGGCCAATTTGCTTTATTTACATTATATTTAAGTCTAGGGTTGAATGTGAGTTGAGAATGACAGAATGAATTAGAAGAGTGGATGAGAATAGGAAAATGATCACTACCAAAGGTGAACGGCAAAGTTTGCCAACTAATTAGGGAAGAAAAATTAGGCGAACACAGAGAAATATCAACGGCACTAGCAATATTGCAAGTAGGACGCACTCTTCGAGTGGGAGAGCCGTCATTTAAAACGCAAAGGTTAAGTGAATCAATTATTTCAAGAAGTCGTACCGAAAGTGAGTCAGATATGTGCGATCCCCACATTTCGTTATGGATATTAAAATCCCCCAAAATTACGATGGGGCTTTGAATGTTGGAAAAAAGATTAAATAAAACATTTAAAATATGCAAAGAAGGTTTGGGAATATATACAGAGACGAATGAAATACCCATGACTTGAACCGCAATGATATTAAATTCACTATAATTATGTGTCAAAGGTATGTGAGAACAGGAGACAGACCTTGAAACCAAGAGACAGACTCCTGCATGACCATCATCCCTATCATCCCGGAAACAAGCAAAACCAGGAACTCTAAATAAAGAACCAGGCTTAAGCCATGTTTCCTGGATTGCGATGACGGAAGGCATGTATTTATTTACAAAATATATAAGTTCCGATTTTTTATGTTTAATGCTACGACAGTTCCATTGAACTATTCTGGGAAACGAGAATGTTAAAAGGCATCAAAAGCTGAGTAAGTTGAGACCTGAAGTGGTCTGAGAGCTGAGAGTCATTTAAAAGAGGAAGAATTTTCGTTAAAATAGATAATAAGCTATGAAGAAGATTATTAGTATCAGAATTTTGATCTATTGGAGGATAACATGACCCATTATTAAAAGAAGACGTAGGAGTTTGTGTGATGTTATTATGAGCTATTCTATCAAACCCATGAGTAGAAGCTGGAGAAGGAGGGGACCGAGTAATGAAGAAAGTTTTTCTGTAAGAAGAAGTTATAAGGCTTGAGCGAGGGGAAGACGAGTTTACAAAGTTTGAAGAAGTTTGAATTGGCGATCTTGTGACATCAGCAAAAGACTTCCTTACTTGAGGAAGCCTAGCCGATGCCTCCAAATATGATATATTGTCTTGAGACATAACAATTTTGATTGACTTTTGTCTAGAATGTTCAGGACAAGAAGGATCTTTAGAAGTGTGCGGTCCTAAACATAAGAGACAGGTAGGGGGACTTTTAGAACAAGTATTTCCCTCATGGGTTTGAGCACATATGTAACAGCGCGGACTTGAAAGGCACTGTGCAGTGACATGGCCAAACCTACAGCACTTAAGGCACTGAATAGTTGGTAATTTATATTTTTCAATTGGCATAGAATTAAAAAAACAGTAAATATTGTTAGGCAACCTTTGGCCACTAAATGTGAGAATTACTGTAGAGGTAGGAGTATAAACTGGAGATCCTTCTCTTGTAGATCGTCGTGAAATTCTTCGCGCCTTTATAACCTTACCAAACCCCTGAGGAACCTCGATGGCTTCGACGAATTCCTCCAGGGACCACTCCGTAGGGACATGCCTCACCACTCCCATGCGAGAAATCGAAAAACTTGGAATAATAGCCTTAAATTTTTGAATAGTAAGGGCCGGGTGCACTAAAAAATTATTGGCCGCATTGGCAGTTTTAAATAGAATGGATACGCGGTTCCTTCCTACGCGTTTTATACCATCTTTACAAATTTCCTTAACTTTATTACCAAATAAGAATTTTCCAAAGGTTACTGGCTTTAAAACTGCTGCAATATCCTCAGAAGCCTTGGATACATGCACAATAAAAGGACCTAAATCAGTGTCCGAATATGTGAGTGGGTTTTGTTCGAAGTTAGGATGTATAATGGTTTTGAATTGAAGAAGAAGGAGAAGAGATTAATTTTTTAGACGGAGATGATGAATCATCACAAGATTCCGCCTCAATATTCCTCTTACGTGTCGTCGTAGTCGAAGGTTGGTTGAAACCTCCCCCCCCCCGGGTCGGGGTCGTCCATAGCGTCGAAATACACTATGAAATAAAGTTAAAAAAACTTACTCAGTGCAGGGAAAAATACTCTGAACCTTTTAAGTAAAAAAATTAGCACAAATAACACGAAAAATTCAATAATTTAAATGTCAATTTAAATTCAAATGAAAAAACGCTTGTGTTGCCACCAGTCAAGTCCCATCATAGAGTTGACTTGACTTGACTTGACTTCTTCGTGAATGGCCTCATGTGAAACGTCACATATTTTGCCAGTGTCTTGTCGAGGGGCTCGTAATGTCATTAATCAAAAAGTGTCATGATCCATGCTAATAACCAAATAAATGGTAAACCAAAACAAATCAGAAACAATTGTTCAGGATGATTATTTTAAACAGAATAACATAATTATATACACGAAAATAAATAAATAAGATAACTAAATACAAAATTATTAAGCTAAAAAAAAAACACAAACTTACATAACTATCTACAATTTAATTTTATTAAACGCTATATATTTACATAAACATAAAGCAATATTAGGACTAAATATACGGGAAAGGAGACATTTTAAGGAAACAGGACGAGGGATATCAGAAGGGAGAAAGTCGAAGAGGGAAAATCTATAAACAGGGCAATTGAAAAAGATGTGATCTGCAGACCCTATGTCTAGACCACATTCACACAATGAATTATCCCTAATCCTAAGTTTGGCCAGGTGGACAGGAGTGCATGAATGACCCAACCGGAGACGACAAATAGTGGACGTAGTTAATTTATTCGCATGTCGAAACTTAAAAAACCAAGGAACTGATGGTAACTCCGGTTGGACCTCACCATAGAATCTGCCTTTTGTATGTTTTGAAGAAGCCCAATACTGAGCCCAAGACTTTTGAAGGATGGTTTTAGGAAAAAGGCATAAATCATGGGAATAAATTTTGAAAAGTTCAAGGGATCCAATTTGGGACGCAGATTTAGCACAGGAATCAACAGTCTCATTGCCAGGAATACCAACATGACTAGGGATCCATGCTATAGCCACGAGAATATTGGAAGAATGACAATCATATAAGGATTCTCTAATTTTAAGGATTACAGGTTTGGAAGAGGAATGAAATGGGTTGGATAAGATGGCCTGGAGACAACTTTTAGAATCCGAAAAGATAATTGAGTTATTGAGACCATGGGATTTTATGTACAATATAGCTTCGAGAATAGCTAAAGCTTCCCCAGTAAAAACTGAGGAAAGAGGAGGGCATTTATAGCTTAAAAAAATTCTGGTAAAAGGGATCCATACAGCTACACCGACATTACTATTTACAGATTGTTTTGATGCATCAGTATAAAATGTAAACCAATCTTTAAAATTATTATCTAAAATATTAGAGAATTCTGTATTAGGGGAGAGAGACGTTTTATCAACACCAAAATCTAAAATAATATTTGGCAGATAAATAAGCGCCTCATACGCAATACTAAATAGCGGATTTAAAGGGAATTGAACAATCGAATAAGGAATTTTGGAAAATTTAATATAACTAGTTAGGATAAAAGGGAGTTTGTCAGGGTTTGAATTTTGAAAAAGTTCTAATAGAATATTTAACTTAGGAATAAGAGGGTGACTAGAATTTTGAATAAGTTTAAAAATAAACCTGTCTGCAAGAAACTGTCTACGCAAATTTAAAGGGGGCTCTCCACTTTCAACCTGCATAGCATTAATTGGAGACGATTTCATTGCTCCTAAAATAATACGAAGGCACTTAGATTGAATTTTGGAAAGAGAATTTAGGCAAGATTTGTTACACAAGTTTAAAAGAAAAGAACCATAATCCAAGTGACTACGAATTATTGCATTATATAATAGTTTTTGAGAATAGGGATGAGAACCCCACCATACTCCTGACAAAGCTCGGAGAATGTTGAGGTTGCGTTCGGCTTTATTGGAAACATAATCAAAATGGAAAGAGCCAGAAAATTTATTGTCGAGAACGACGCCTAAAAATCTTGAGCTATTAGATTGGGGAATTAGATCCTCACCGATAAACAGATCAACAGGAGGAATCAATCTTTTTTTTGTAAAAACCATAGAAGAACTTTTAGATGAGGACACTGAGAGGCCATGATCTAACATCCAGGAATTAAGGTAACATAAGGCAGAATTTAGTTTATTTGACGCAATCTCAATAGAATCATCGATCACATAAAGGCAGATATCATCTGCGTACTGAATTATGGAACAGAAGAATTGTACGCTCTGCTCCAAGTCATATGTGTAAATATTGTACAGCAGAGGACTCAAGACCGAACCTTGGGGTAACCCACACCAGACAGTTTTAGGCGGAAGAAGAATGTTTTGGTACCTTACTACTACCGAACGTTCCATCAGAATGTTGCAGATGAAGCGGATAAGCTTGGGAGCAACACCAAGCTGACAAAGCTTATTTCTTAATATTGGAAGCTGGACATTGTCATAGGCACCTACCACATCAAGGAAAGCAGCCGTAAGATATTTTTTTTGTTTAAAGGCTGTTATAATGTCTACCGTTAGTAAGGACAAATTGTCCATTGTGCTGAGACCCTTTCTAAACCCGAACTGAGAATCCGCCAGAATTGAATTGTTTTCTACAAACCACTCTAAGCGGATTCTCAGCAAGTGTTCAGTAATTTTGCACAAGACTGAGGAAAGTGCAATCGGCCTGTAGCTATTGCCATCCGTAGGATCTTTACCAGGCTTAAGGATAGGGATAATTATTTGAGACTTCCATTGTAGTGGAACAATACCATAATCGAAAAAATAATTAATAAGGTTTAGAAACATTTGTTTTGTGCGAACGGAAGATTTAGTGATAAATGAGTAAGGGATGCCATCTATTCCAGGAGAAGAGTCCGACAAGTTACCTAGGACCAAAGACAATTCATCAAAGGAGAAGGAACGATCGAATGTATTAGTAGAGACGAGAAAAGAACTCGGAGAAGGTAGGAAATCATCTGAAGGAACAAAACTAGGTGCTAGTTTGTCCGAAAATACCTCCAGCCAAGATGAAGAGTCAATGGAAGGCACATCCGTACTATTCATTGCTCCTCTAAAGCGCCTAATTTGGTTCCAGATTATAGTAGATGGTGTTTTTGGAGATAGATTTTCACAAAACTTTTGCCAACCAAGTCTTTTCTTAGATAAAACTAATCTTTTGAAACGAGCAGAAGCATTTTGAAAGTTGAAAAAATTTTGATCGTTCATGCACGAATTATATAACAATTCAGCTTCTTTTCGAGCACGAACGGCTTCTGTACATTCAGAATCCCACCACGGGGGGGAAATCCTAAAAGACTTGGAAGGTTTCTTTTTAGGAATATGAAGCAAAGCAGATGAAAGAATAGCATCAACGAAAGAGTTATATGATTCTAAGGGATCAACATCGACGGGATCAAAAACAACAGTTTGTAAATTTGAATCAAGGGTAGCCGAATAAGAGTGCCAATCAGCAGAAGATAGTTTGTATTTTAGAGAGGGATTAGAGTTACAAAAGGGAATTACACTGGTAGTAAGGGTGCTCAAAATAGGGAAATGGTCACTACCAAAAGTTAGAGGCAAGATGCTCCATGAAAAAAGAGGGGTAAGCGATGGCGAACATAATGTAAGATCGACCGCACTTTTAGGATTCTGGGAAGGATATACCCTGCGAGTAGGAGCACCATTATTCATAACACACAGACCAACTTCGTAGAAGGAATCTAGAAGAGAAAGACCAAATAAGTCAGAGTTCGCGGAACCCCAAAGAGTATGATGGGCGTTAAAGTCACCCATCACAACCATTGGGGACGATACAGATGAAAGAAGCAACTGGATATCGGCTATAAGGGATGAATGAGGGCGAGAAATATACAAAGAAATAAAAGAGATATTTACAGTTCTCACGCCAACAATATTTATATTAGGAGGGTGAGAGGGAAAGGTTATAGGAAGATAAGAAAGAGCGCGCTTTAAGAGCAAAGCACAACCCGCATACCCATCAGCCCTGTCATCCCGCAGGCAGAAGAAACCAGGCACCCGAAATCGGGAACCAGGTTTCAACCAAGTCTCCGAGATAGCAATGACTGAGGGATTAAATTGAGAAATAAGATCTAAAAGTTCATGCTTCTTGCGACGCATGCTTTGGCAATTCCATTGCAGGAGATGAGTTTGTTCCATTACTGGAAGAAAGAGAAACTAAATGTATAAGTTTAGATGCCACGTTGGACGGTAATGATTGAGAATTAGAAAGAATAAATTCGAGAAGAAGAGTGATCAGGGATTCCAACGTATTGGCACATTGGGGACCTGTTTCTGATTGCAAACTGTTATTAATTGCACAACCATTGTGCAGCTGAGATGGAGGTGTTGATACAATATTTTGAAGAGCAACCCTATCATAAGAGTTACCCAACGTAGCTCTGGATTTAGGTGGAAGGAATTTAGTGTTTCTGTAAGAAAAAGAGGAAGACGAGGACTAAGATGGAGTTAAAGGTGATAAAGATGATCGAGGTCTACTGACCTCTTGCGTGACCGCAGCGTACGACCTATCAACTCTCGGGAATTGTTGAGAAGCCTCAATATACGAAATATTGTTTTGTGACATTGACATTTTTATAGACTTTTGCCTAGCAAATTCTGGGCAGGAGTTTTTAGTGGCAAAGTGCCGACCAGAACAATGTAAGCACGTAGATTCTGTTTCTTCAATATCACATGTATCACCAAAGTGCTCCTTAGAACAACGAAAGCACCTGGGCTTCGAACGACATTGAGCCTTTGTGTGACCATATCTGCAACATGAGTGGCAAATAATGGTGGGGAAATAATACAATTCTACTGGTAACGCTGTGTAGTAGGAATATACTTTCGTAGGCAGCATTTGCCCACGAAAGGTGACAACAACTGTCTGTGTCGGGACCCAAGTAGTATTATTAGAACTGTCACAGACTTTTCTATTGAGACGTCGCGCCTTTAATATATTGCCACAACCTGTCGGTAAAACAAGTGACTGAACAAATTCAGTCATAGAGATGTCCGTAGGGACTTGTCTAATAAGACCCATTCGTGTAATGCTGAAAGTAGGAATAATTGCAGCGTATTTGTATGCAGCCAAAAGTGGAAGGGCTAAAAAATTGTTGGCCGCATCGGCAGTAGTAAATTGGACCGAAATTCTGTTTCTTCCAACCTTCCTAACGCCATCACGACAAATGTCAGTAACTTTATTAGATTTTAAAAACTGGCCAAACTTAATGGGTCTAATGGAAGAGCCTGCATCTTGATCAATTTTTGATACATGGATAATAAAGGGGCCGGCGTCAGATTGTGAGTAACTTAAAGCCCCCACAACCATCGCTGGATCCGTAAATTGAGTGTCGATAGAAGGAACATCATCAATAGATGATGACGGTTTTTTAGTAGGCACTTGAGAGCTAGGCTCAAGTCGACGTTTATTATTAGAAATAGAAACCTTACCGGGATCCGGAGGGTCTGGCGGTCGAGGAGGAATATCATCCTCCTCCATTTTAGTAAAACCACTTCCCACTATACTATAATTAACAAAAAAACTATACCTTAAATATGTATAATTATAAAATAAAATATATTAAAATAATCAAAGAAAAATGTCAAAAAATAAATCACACTCAATTTTTTTTTTTTGACAGATCAATCGCTTCTAGAACTTTCCACCCCGACATTCGAAACCCCATCATAGAGTTGTATTGTATTGTATTTCTTTATTAATGGCCTCATGAACATAGTTACATATTTTGCCAGTGTCAAGTGAGAGATATTACATTCAGTATAAGTAAAAGTAAGTATAAAAGTAACATATAAAAAACAACATTAAAAAGTCGATGCTTCACTTTTCATTGTCTTTCTTGAGAACTTCACGGGAACGCGTACAACGGAGACAGGAACAGCCGGACCACAATGCCACCAACCAGCTATTCACCAATCACTTGCATATTTATTCATATTAATTTACTGACGACGAACTTGCAAAACAAAACTGCATCTCTTCTGCATCACAAAATCTTCGAAAAATCAATTTGTAAAAAATATATAAATGACAGCTCAACCTCTCGTCATGGCGTCCAGTCAAATTCCAATTTCAATCTAATCTTCGGCCGTTCAGAGAATGCGTTCCTGACACGTCGCGATTGAACTGACGCAGTAACTTTGTAATGGCGTTGCAGTTACGATAAAAATATTTTTGCTGGTTGTTTATCGTTTTAACTATTGATGAGCATTAAAACAACATTATTATATCAATAATTAATGAATGTTATAATGTTGTGTCAAACTGAGTGTCAAATAACTTGGTAAACAATATTTTTCTAAATCTACACTGCGCTATTACAAGGTTATGTCAGCGCTTTATATTTGTAGTGCTGTGCCAACAATAACAGTGAATAATAGTATCGTAATCTGTTCTTATCGATACAGTTATACTTTATAAAATAATACGTTTTGTTTTTCTTTTCAAGAATTTGAAAATAATGGACTTTAGAATAACTTTTATTAAATATAAAAATAAAAGTACATTAAATACAAAGTAGCATTTTTATATTTAGGTTGAAAATGGTAACCCCAAATGGCGTTATGGGCCGCCATTTTGTGACGCTGAAACAGTCGTCTGTTGTCGTTTCGTGCGCATAGACCACGTTCTTCAAGTGTTTGCGATCTGTTGTTATTTGACTTTGATTGTGTCTTATATTGCGTTCTTTTTACTTTTGGTGCATAATAATGCCTAAACGTGGACAAACATTGAAAACTGGAGCCCGTGAGTTAATTATCAAGCTGCAAGATTACTTTGAGCGGGAGCGGCAAAATGGCGGACCCCTGGTTCCTGTCGAAAAAGTACAAGAACGCGTCTCTCAGGCGCTTGGAGTTAGCAAACGAACGATTACAAATATTAATAAAGAAAAGTTCGGCTCTACTGGCATGGAAGATAATATTTTACGTACTCCGAAGAAGAAACGTAGAACTAAACCCGTGACAGATATTGATACCTTTGACGCCGATGCAATCAGAAATCATATATATGGTTACTATTCCAGAAATGAATATCTCAACAGGATGAAGCTTTTGGCGTCGTTAAGAGAAGCTGGACTGTTTAGCGGGGGTAAAACTGCTTTAACGAAAATCTTAAAAGATATTGGTTTTTCGTATAAAAAAACAGACAAAAGAAAAATTTTATTAGAACGATACGACATCATTTTGAAACGGATAAGTTTCTTGAGAGAAGCAAAAAAAATTGATAACTGGGATAATGTCGTGTTCATTGACGAGACATGGCTAAACGCCAATCACACGGTTTCCCGTTCTTGGACGGATGATACACAAGCGTCGACGTCGAAAGTACCAATGGGTAAGGGGGCTCGTCTGATAATATGCCACGCAGGTACTGCAAAATACGGCTTTGTGGAGAACGCTTTACTGGCATTTCAATCAAAAACCACAAATGACTACCACGAGGAAATGAATGCCAGTACATTTAAAGAGTGGTTCCAGAACGTGCTTTTGCCCAGCCTACCAGAGCCTTCTGTAATATTGATGGATAATGCCTCCTATCACTCGTTTCAAATACAGAAACCACCTACCCAAGCTAATAAAAAAGAAGAAATGGTTGCTTGGTTACAAGCAAAAGGCATTGACGCAAATATGCAGATGCTAAAAGCAGAGCTAATTAAGTTAGTGAAAGAAAATAAAGCGGCAAATGTGCGATACGAAATCGATGAAATGGCTTTGGAGTACGGTCATCGCGTTCTAAGAATTCCACCGTATCATTGCCAATATAACGCGATTGAGCTAATCTGGGCTCAAATAAAAGGTTACGCCGCCCGCCACAATACTTCCCCGCCATTCAGCACGAAAAAGATGATGACCCTGTTAAAAGAAGCCTGCGGGAAAGTCACAAGAGATGACTGGGCAAAGGTTGTCGAAAAGACTAAAAACCTGATTATGGAACATTTTGACCGAGATATCAGGATTGATTCTGTAATTGATAATAATATAATTATACATGTAGGCGAAGATGATGATGAAGACACCACCTCCTCAAGCGAATCGGAGTCTGATTAATATTCTGTACGCACATTTAGTTCAATGTACTTTATTCCATAGAAATACAGATTGTAACTTTGTAAAAAATAATAAATAAAACAATTTTATTATATTAATATTCCCTTTTATTGTTTCCACGTAAAGAACTAAAATATAAATTTTAAATGATTCCGCCAATTTAAAACGGTCTAAATCTAATCATAAAAATAACGCGGCGGTTCATTTTGGAGTAACGGTAACGAACTCGGTATAATGTTGTGTCCATCACTAGTCGTGACTAACTGATAAGTGTCAGGAACGCATTCTCTGAACGGCCGGACATTAATGCCCCTTGGTTTGCATGGTTTGTGCATTGACATTTTTGTTTTTTATTTACATATTATTTAGATGTATGGCTTAACCGTTAGACGATGATTCTGCCAATAACAAGATGGAAAAGCTTAAACAAATCTGTGTTACTACAGACACTATTTGGCTGATTTTAGACGTTCACACGACGAACACATTTTTAAAAAAAATATTTTAGAAAAGACAACTTCCGCATTACCGCACTAGGTATCATGCCCTGCGTCGCGGGGACTTTTTACAAAAATCAATTAACGGACACACACAACACAACCGAACACCCAGACTCAGGACAATCATTTGTGGATCTCACAAATAATTGTCCTGCGTGGGGATCGAACCCACTACCTCGTGCACGGCAGCCGCTTGCGCTACCGTCGCGTCCGAGGTCGTAAGACATTGTCACTTAAACTATTCTTTTTATTCTTTCTTTGCCAAAATACGTTTGGATTATGGAGCAGCTAGGGTTAAAATAAACCGTTTTGTACTGTCGCTCGTAAGTCGTATGAAACAGGCCTGGAAGACGCTATACATATTAATGTTATAGGAAGAAGGGCACATAACTGCAAGACTGTTCCGCTTTCTAATGGTTTGGAAAACAATGAATTTTCTGATCCTGGGACCATGTCATTATCGACTGTGCCTCCTCTATCCGTCGGTTGACCCGCAAACTTTTAACTATTGCCGGTTTACCTACCGGACCATAAATATTAAACATTGCTGTATTAATGACCAGACACCTCAACCTAATCTGTTAAGACAAGACTATGTACTAGCGCCGGTCATGCATACCACACATAGCCCCCAAGCCATTGATTTACAAAAAACCCAAGATGCACATTTTCAAACAAAACTAACAGCCAAAAGTGTCACCAAATTATACATACGCAATAAATACGTATAGTAATATCGTAAACATATTTTTTTTTCAAATTCAATCTTACACGCATGACATAAAGTTGTTTTTAAAAAGTAATGCACAAAAAGCAATAAAATTTAATGATTGACGTTTGCCGGTAGAGCAGACGACGATACTAATTAAAAAAAAGCTCATTGTGAGCCTATTTGTTGCGGACGGTATTGGGAAGTGGAGTGTGTATCTTTGGTTTTTTGTAAATCAATGCCCCAAGCATAATTTGCATTGTTGTGATAGTCATTTAGGTAGAACCAAACGGGAACGAACTGCCGCCGCGGCGCGACGGCTGGCACCCTGCGTAGCCCACTGATGGGTGCCGTCGACCGGTTAACGGTGGCTTACACTGTGTGTAGCAGCCAAAGCGTATGAATTGGAGTAAAAAAAATAAAAACACGTGATGCTATTTCTGTCAAGTCAGTCAAGATGTCATTTTGCTGTCATGTATGTCATCATAATATGACATGACAATGGTTTCAGATTCAAAACAAGTTATTGCATTTATGTGATTTTATAATATCTTAAATATTCTTATAATATCTTATATTAATACAAAATTATGTAGATTTAAATTATTGGATTTTTTGATCTGATTTTGTTTGTGCTATTAGATAATATGATTCTCCACGATACGCGACCTCAACGCAAAACTCCTTATACGATATGGCTCCTACATGCTATTGCTTTTTTGGTTAGACAATATATTATTACATCTGTACTGTAAAAATTAATTGCGAAATTCTTCACTTAAAAGCTTTATATTTAAAAAAAAATAGGCTTATTGTCCTTATATGAGTACATTCGAAACTTAAATATTAATCATGATTTTAGGATCTATTTGCTGTGGGGCTTATAGTGCCTTTACTGCCGGCTGAGGCACGTAAACTAGGCGGTAGTGAAATATATGTAGGCCTACTTGGATCCATATATGCTGGGTGCCAATTAATATCAGGTCCACTTATTGTAAGTAGACACAAATAGTAATACAGTTGATCATTAAAATGGTTAAATTAATGTCTAGTAATTTTTTTTCAGGGAAGTTTGAGTGATTTAAAAGGGCGAAAACCAATTATAGGAGTAACTTTGGTAATATGTAGTATAGCATACACATCCCTTGGATTTACAAATTCTCTATATTTTATTTTGGCAATAAGAGCAGTGTTAGGTAATTTGGATGATATAAATTTCATTTTTTTTAAATAATTTACTTAATGTGTATAAATATTATTATCTCAATATTTGCAGGTATTTGTAAACAAACACAAGTTTTGACTAAAGCTCTTGTAGATGATTATGAAAAAAATCAAAGAAAGAAAGCTGCAACATATGGGAAGATGGCAGCTATATCAGGAGTCGGTATCACACTTGGTCCTTTAATAGGAGGTCACATAGCTGAAGATAATCCTGACCATGGTTTCACATTAATTGCTGTTTTAGTTGGAACTATTTTTGGATTAAATTCATGTGAGATACAAAGCACTGCCTTTTGATGTTCTATTTTAATAATATCAGTACCTTATACAGATTTCTACATCGCTTATAGAATGGAATTTTATTTATACTAGAAGCTATGGGAAGGGCTTGAAACAATTAATGCAATATAACACTTAAAAGCTGTTTAGCTTTAAACACTAATATTATTTATTTGTTTTAGGTGTTGTGTATTTCTTACCAAATACAGTGAAGAAATCAAGAAATAGACCTAATGTTGTGCAAACTAATATTATTAGAATTCTGTTTACAAGTGTGAAGCAGTCTTTTGTAGAATTGTATAACATAGACTGGTCAAAATATTGGGATATTTTTATGTTCAAGGCAATGATTGGTTTTGCCATGGGAGTTTATTATTCTAACTACTCAATGTATCTAAGAACAAAATTTGATCTGACACCTAAATATATAGGTTATGTTATATCGTTTCAGGGTGTAATGGGTTCAGTAACTAGTTATTTTATAGGTTTTATAAATAGTTTCTATAAACATGATAAAGATTACAGTATACGTAATTTCCATGTTTTTTTACTTTTAAGCATGGCTTTAGTAGGACTAATGTTAGCACCCAATGCAATTACTTATGCCTTTTTCTTGATACCATTAGCTTTTGGTAATGCAATAGGTAGGTTAGTTACTTTAGAAATGGTACTAAAAAGAAGCCATGGAGATCACACAGGGACACTGATTGGAGCTTCGAATAGTGTTAGATCATTGACAGGAATTGTTTCACCAATGGTATCAGGAATAGTTGGTCAATATTTTGGCATTTCATATGTGATATATGCCTCACTCTTTTCTACACTTATAGGAGTTTTCCTAAGTTACCGGCACATGAACAAAGTAAAAAGAAAGATTGAAAGTAAGAAGAAAGATTAATATTCAAAATGATTCCTGGCATCCTCTTAACAATAAAAAATACCAATAATGTTAATTATTTCTATTTACCTAATAAATTGTTAGTCTAATAAAGATAAAGTTTGTTTACATGAATTTATATAATATATAGTTTCCTGTTTCCACAAAATTATCAAACCACAATATTTATAACGTTTAAACAGATTAAAACGTAAATATTAGAACTACATTAACCATAATGTTATTCTTTTTCAAGAGCATCCATTTGTTTTTTTCTCATATCTTGAATCAATTGTTGTATCGCCAGTCTGTCGTTTATATTTTCTGGTGGAAATATTTGCCTCTTAGTGTTTGTGACCCATTCTTCAAAATAGGTTGGTTGATTGAAGAAAAAAAATAGACCTACGGGGAATGATGTGTACATGGCCATTCTCCCGACCTCTAATTTCCAGTTACCCATTTTGTTTTATTATTTCGTGTACAATGATAATTATTTAATATTTTGAAAATACTAAATGCTTACACAATTACAATAAAATGTGACAATGGACGATACAAGATAAAATGTTGACATTGACAACATAGTAACAGCTCATTTGACACTGACAATTGCCACACGACGTTTTTAATTTTTATGGGACAATTATGATTTAAAAAGTAATATAAAATACCTATAGAGTAATAATCCTACTACTAACTTTTTTTAAGTTACTTTATTTTTAGGTACTTGCAAAATATTCTTTAAACGTTATTGCTTTTGCTTTCAAGAAACAGTAGGTACATTTTTCTCTTTGACGCATTAACATTACATTACATGCAGGAGGTATGTTCAATAATTTGTTACGTACGGGATAGTTGAAACATCCCGGCAAATTTTTACTTGGGTAAGTGGTTACTGTAGTCTATGGACGCCTGCATTATGTACCAGAGAAGAAACACGAGCGTTGCCGATGCTTCAGAAACCTATTCACCCCTCTCTTGAAGGCCCCATACTGTAGCCCCCGGGGAAACCATTCCACAAATGAATTCGACATGAAACTTGCTGGACGGGCCCCAGTGTGTAAGGATGAATTTTAAACAGTAGAAAATATAAAAAAAATAATAAACAAAGTACCTACTGCTTATATTTTATTACTTTACTTTCAACTTTTACCTTTTCTCATTTTACTTTATTTTCAGGTATCTACTTGGAAAATAGAATAGAATAGAAAGGTGAAATCTATCTTATAAAATACAAATACAAAATATTTTATTTCATCATTACACAATTACAATTATAGCATAGTTGATGGTGTCTTCTTTTAAGCATAGAAATGCCTGTGCCAGAAGACACCGCTCCTTTACAATTCGAATGTGTGTAACAATTATGTGAACAGTTGTGAAACAATTACACCAACAAAATAGAGAAAAAATAAAACTAAAAAATAAAAATAGAACAAAACATATGAGCTTGTGTGTTGTGATGTGTGTGTGTTGTGATGCGTTTGTGCTGTGATGTGTGTGTGAGTGTATGTGTGTGTATGTATCTATGGATGTGTGAAAGGAGGCATGTGTGTGTGAATGTATGTTGTAGGTATTTGTCTTCATTGGCAAGTGATGGCAAAAGGTGTTGGTGTAGGATGTAATATCATTGGTAAATAAATTCACCCTATGAACTAAGAAAAACTTCGATTTGGTCATAATCCATTTTGAGCATCCACTCAATCAGCATTGATTTACATTCTGGGTAGGATTTACTGTGTATGTCGATTAATCTATTTATTTTGTTATACCTATATGTAAGAAGATCTTTTTTCAAATTGAATATTAGCAGATTCTGTTTTCACAATAGGGACAGTGGCAACTCTATATTTCCTTCTTCTACCTTCCAGGGATGTGTTTAATGGTATAGTTTTATGTATTTTTAAAGTAATCTGTAAAATATATAGTTTACGTATAGACAATAAGTTAGTAATATGATAAAGATCATTTGTCGAGAAAGTTCTTTTTTTAAAATACATCACTTTTAGCAAAGTCCTTTGGGCTCTTTCTACTTCAAGAAAGCGTGTCTTACGTGCTCCACCCCAAACTGAAATACAGTATGTAATTGTGGATTGAACCAAGGCGATATAGACTTCGTTAAGAAGATTTCTTGTGTCATTAGTGTTTGGGACAACATACCTCAACGATTTGAAGACCCAGATAAACTTTCGAATCCTAGCTGCCATTTGTTCTATCTGAGGATACCAAGACAGGTTCTGGTCAACAACTACTCCCAAATATCTTGTGAATTCAACCTTCTCAATTTGTGGACAGTTGCAGTCGCTATCAGCTGTGTTCCCACAGCTATGTATTTTGATATTCATATTAGGTTGGGACACTTTGTTGAGACTATAGCAGATATAATTTGTTTTCGTCGTGTTTATTGTCAGAAGATTATATTTTAACCATGACGCTGTGAGACATAGGCCTTGTTCTGTGTTATTTTTTGTTTCAGTCCAAGTTCTGCCAGTAAACACGATTGCTGTGTCATCAGCATACGAAAACATGTTCTTAAGGCTCAAAGGCTCAATACCGCTTGTAAGTTCAAGATCATCGACGGGCCTCGTGGCGCGCCTTGAACATTTACCCCCTTACTTATAAACGCCTCTAAAATTTTAGTCAATTGAATAGCTTAAATTCTTATGTTTTTGTTTGGCATAAGGTTGATTTTGCTAATAAAAATCTCGCTAAACAGTGATTAAATTTAAGAGGCATTTATGAGTAAGGGGCTAGCTAATAGCTTAGATATACCTACCTACAGCAGAAAAAGCTCTTGAGTTTATTACAAGCAATAGATTTTATTACTTTGTGTTTAAGCTCATGTATGTTACACTCCAATTCAGTAGTTCCCGATTAAAGCTTTATCTGTTTGTTGGGTTACTTTAGTGTAAAGCAGAGACTTGTAAAGGTTCGGTGTATTACGTGGTGACTAGAAGAGAAATCTTTTATTACTTTCTGCGGCTAATTCTTATTAAATTGTAAAGCGTCGGATACAAAGGCTCACGGCATTTTTGTCGGTCACATAAATAGGCCTTGGGGTCCACAAACTATTGTCCTGCATTTGGATTTTTTAGAGTACTTAGGTACGTTATATTGGTGTTTGTAAAGTCCCTACTACACAGGGTATAAACCGGAGTCGGGGATTTTTCTTTAAAAAAGAAATGATAGGTCTTTCAGAAAAAGTTATATTTGTTGAGACAGTCTACTCTTGCCGTATGCAAGCAAACAACTATTCATGAGTCACGCTACGCGTTCGATGGTTTCATTGGCCGGAAATTCACGTAATATACCTACAGGTATTCTCAAAGCAACAGCTCTGCGGCAAAGCGGGTTGTGGACGCGGCTGCCATGTGCAAAGCCGTGGTTTGGAATACTTACAAGTAATTATTTGTATACTAGTACTAATTTGTGTTCTCCGTGTGGTGACGGAGGAAGAATACAATATGTCACCACCCCATCTCATCCTACGGGTGAACGGGTGTCGTATAAACCGACTAAGGGACTATCTGTAAATATTATCTTTACTAAAGAAAGAAAACTTGAAATAATTTCAAGTTTAATAAACCCTATACCAATCCGTCTGGCCAGCGTGGTAATAATAGGCCAAGTATCACTCCGTCACGGGAGGAGACCGTTCCCTGCAGTGGGACATTAATGGGCTGGTATGATGGTGATGATGAATTATTTGTGTTAGCCACAAATTGTCTTGAGACTGTACGCCATATGTTTCCGTTAATTTCATGACTGTAATAGTCCCCGCGCCACAAGGCTTAATCCTTAAT
The DNA here is from genome assembly GCA_905475405.1 of Schrankia costaestrigalis. Classification (NCBI taxonomy): domain Eukaryota; kingdom Metazoa; phylum Arthropoda; class Insecta; order Lepidoptera; family Erebidae; genus Schrankia; species Schrankia costaestrigalis. The sequence goes on from FR997830.1 coordinate 8,151,692, forward strand.
GTGGGAGTTGTCTTTACAAAATCTCTCTCTCTCTGTAGTCGGTCCCTCATGACTGAGGATCGTGGTCATCAGCGGATGTGGATGATTTGCACCGGCTTTCGATGATCTGCCTCCACCGGTGCCTGTTCATCGCGTCTCGGGCAACAGAGCAAAACGTGGTTGATGATGGGCCTCTCACTTGATCGCTCCATCTGGTTGGGGAACGTCCACGTGCTCGTTTGCCCTCCTTGTTCCCAACAACGATAAGTTTTTCAAGGCTCTCTTCACCCCTCCTCATTATGTGGCCAAAGTAGGTCAAAATGCGTTGCTGGCAGATGGTGGAAAGGCGTGTTTGAATACGAAGCTGCAAAAGGATCGATGCATTGGTGCGCTTGGCGGTCCAGGGTATCCTCAGCATGCGTCTCCAGCACCACATCTCGAATGCATCAATTCTTTGCCGTTCTCTGGCTCGTATTGTCCATGTTTCCACACCGTACAGGAATATGGGGAATATTAGAGCGCGTATTAGACGGGTCTTGGTGGTGTTGGTAACGCCCCTCTTCTTCCAGATGACATTGAGTCGAGTCATCGCGTCCTTAGCCATACCAATACGCCTCTTTATCTCCGGTACACAGCTGCCATCATTGTGTACCAGTGCGCCCAGATAAGTATAGTGGTCAACGATGGCAACCCCTGGAATGTTATAAGTTGGGCTGGTAAGTTTTTCAGCTCGGTCAACTACCATTAGCTTCGTCTTGCTTCTGTTTACTGCGAGGCCCATACAGTTACTCTCGGTCTCGAGTCTCTGAAACAGCTCCTGCATATCTTCCATAGACGTCGCTAAAAGGACTGTGTCATCGGCATACCTTAGGTACGATATCCGCTTTCCTCCTATCGGAAATCCCTTGTCCCAGTTTTCGAGTACTTTCCGGATGATGTACTCTCCGTATATATTAAACAGGGTCGGGGATAAGATGCAGCCCTGTCGCACTCCCATTTTTGTTTCGAACACATTAGAACAATCGGTGCCGATTCTGACAAAAGAGCGGTTCTCAACATATAGTTGTTGGATCAACCCAATTTTTTTTTTTTTTTTTTTTATTAAAAAAGACAACTCCCGCACTAGGGATCATGCCCTGTGTCGCGGGGACTTTTACAAACATCAATTAACGGACACATATAACACCCAGACTCAGGACAATAATTTGTGGATCTCACAAATTATTGTCCTGCGTGGGGATCGAACCCACAACCTCATGCGCGGCAGCCGCTGGCTTTACCGGCGCGCCACCGAGGTCGTCAATTAAATGATCGGGAGCTCCCATCTAGCTTAACACACTCCACAACTTGTCCCATTGCACGCAGTCAAAAGCTTTTGTGTAATCTATGAAACATAAGACTACTGGACTGTTGAACTCCCTGCTCTTTTCGATTACTTGGCGGATGTTAAGAAGCTGTTCCCTTGTTCCTTTGCCCTTTACGAAGCCGGCCTGTTCTTCCGGTATCTGGCTTCGGAGAAAGTGGTTGAGGCGCTTGTGAATGATGTGCAGAAGGATTTTACTCGCATGGGAAATCAATGCGATGGTTCTATAGTTGCCACAGATCTTAGTAGAACCTTTTTTTTTTATTTTTTTTTTAAAAAGGTTCTACTAAGATCTTTACAAAATAGAAGGAGATAAAAAAAAATGTAAGATTTTATACATTATTTGAAGAGACGTGTGGTGGGACAAATTATGGACTGTGTTATTATGCTAAGCACAAACAATATTATAAATTGAATGTTACAGTATTTAGAGTTAGGTACCTAACCTACCTACTTAGCCTAGATAACGTAACTTAGAATTAAAATAACTACAGACAGTTTAAAATTATATTTTGCGAGGACAAAATCAAGCTTGTTTGTTTCTATTACTTTGAAGATAAGTACCAAAATTACATGAAGAGAAAAAAATACAATCTCGATGGCAGATTACTTGGTCAAGCGTCATCCAATGATGGCGTTCGGTAAATTGCCTCGCTATTATAGGAGTTTACGCTGTGTAATGGCAGCTATTACCAGCCCTTCCTATTCCATTGCCAAGCTGCATACCTACAAGGACGGGAATAATCAGAATAAGCTAGCTAAAGTCCAGTATTATTTCATGTTATTTATATGACCAATTTTTGTGGTTATTTGAGTTGAAGTTATCTCATAAGTGAGATTAGCGTAATTTCCAAACATATTTTAATTTTATTTTTGCAAAATAAATTAATATTCTATTCTATTCTAAAAAAAAGTATTTTCTTATACTCTGTGGTGACGGATTAGGAATACTTGGTGTCATATATGTGCATATATGTGTGCTCAGGACTACTAGGTAGGTAGGTAGGTATATAGTCCAGGAAAGCAGGTAACTTGACTATATCCGTGTTTCCATAACGTCCGATAGAGTCATGTACCTACTTACTGCTGGATTATAAAAGAAAAATAAGTGAATGTTTTTGCATTGATTTTGATTTTATATTTTTTTGGATGATATTATGTATGTTTCTGATAAGATACTATACTTTGGATTGACACTATTATATTAGGTATTTTTGTCAGTTACTGTTGATTCACTGCATACTTTCTGAATAGATAGCGTCGATTGTGGTTATTAGCTAGGAAAGTTATAAATCCATGTTCATTTCGAATATAAAATCCTTAACAATATGCACCTAATCATTAATTTTAATTACTTTTGATTTAATATAAGTTTAGCTTTGTAGTTTAGTCAAGGGGGTTTAATATAGTAAAGTCAATATCTACCGCGAACATATTAATGAAGATATCCTTCACTTCCGTGGACTTAATTAATCAACGGACGGCTCCACTAGGTTTAACTAGGATCATACCACCGGCTTTGCAAACTACAGACACGAAGTCGTGTTAGCCATGCTCATAAATTGTCATGTTAAATTGCATTTAACTTATGCCCGATTTACACATCGACAAGTACAGTGGCGAGTTAAAAAAATAGACAGTTAAGTAGTAAGTAATAAGTAGGAAGTACAGTTCACACGTAGGCGAGTACAGTTCATAAGTTGCCGAACAGAGACGAAGACTAGTTGCGTCGTGCGCGCTTCGTCTGAGATTGTTTACGGTTATTTTAAGCGATAAAATAGACATTGAAGAATTGAATACCAATTTACGTGCTATTATACGAGAAATTTTATCAATAATAAAAAATAATAAATAATCGTCACACATTCACACATCGCCACCTAGTCCCAAACTAAGCAAAACTTGTACTATGGGTACTAGACAACGGATAAACATACTTACTTAAATCCTCTTTTTTGTAAATACATAGGGTAAGTTGTCCAACAATGAACCATGTAAAATTTGAAGGCGCATAACTCTCTCGTTTAAGCTTCGAAATGATTCAAATTTTGTACAAAGATAGGTAATTTATCTAGCTTTAAAAGAGCATTGACAAATTTTCAATATTATTTATACTTTTAAAAATAAAAACATAAATATAAAAATAAATATTTGGATCAATGTGTACTCTAGGGTGTGCACATTGAACCGGGTTAATTTTAACATTGAACCACTTAATTTTGAAAAAGAAATGTTATCAATAATTAATTATTCATTAGTCTTTACTAATAATATAATATAATTAATTAGTCTTTACTTGTAATAGAGTAGTTTTTAAATCATAATTTGGTATATACTTCTTGTTATCAAGATCATTACGTGTGTGTAAATACTGTGCTACATAGCGGCGCAAAGTAGGATATAATGCAGCTTTTCTGATGATTACACCTTCTCTATTTAATTTGAAAGCTCTTAACATATTGGAAGCAGGGTGGCCCCCTTTTTTCTTTGACTTAATTTCATAATCATCATAAATATCAGCCTATAGACTATTATTCTGCTGGACATAGGCCTCCTCCAAACGTTTACACCCTGCGCGGTCTTATGCCTCCCTCTTCCATCGGCTTCCCGCCGTCCTAACCAGGTCGTCGGTCCATCGTGTAAGGGGTCTCCCCACCCTGACTTCCCTATTCTGACTTACTTTATTCCGTGCCATTCTGTAACAGATAGAAATATTGACCAAAGGAAGTAAATAAAGTAATATTAATAATGATAATATGAACAGCTAGGTAAAAGAATATCATGTAGTTTGAAAGTTTCAATACATTATCTAACAACACTAGCAAAATGAACCACGTTTTGTTTAATGTGTACGCCAAGGCAATTCTTGGGGTACACAATCCGTGATTCATTGAGTACCACCTCAACATGGTTCAATGTGAGACATAGCACCTTTTTATAACTAATCTTAAAAATTTAAACTGAAAGAAATATAATTATGAAATAAATTACAGTGCATAGATAAGCTAAATAACTATATAATTCGGTGTAGAAATAAAATAGTCGATATTTCTTAAAGGAAAAATGCTAAAAAAGATAGTAAAATTTATTTAAAACTTACTTTTGTGACAGTTTTTTTAAAAAAGGTTCGCATACATACACCTCTCGCGCGATCTGCTCGCTAACTACTAAGCGGAAGAGACACGTCTGTACCTATCTTTTGCACAAATTAACACGATCTGGCCACGTCGAATTTTGGAAATATAGCGCTGGTTAAGTGTAGCTGCATGGTTCATTGTGAGACAGTCGACCCTACATAATAAATTATACATAGAAAACACTCAGACAACCGAACCCGAGACCTCTGCGTAGCAGCCATGTTTAATATACCGACTGCGCTACACAGGTCGTCAATACTTGCACAACAAAATTAAATTTCAATAGAAATAAATAGACCCAAACGCACATGGGAACGAAAGTGGATTGCTAGAAGAAATTAACGTGGTAGCAACAAACACTCATGTTGTCACAAAAGAAACTGTAGTATTTTCCAACCATTTCATTTTTACTTAATTCATATTTAGAAAACAAAAACACAATCTTATGCAGCCGCTTTGTACGAACTTGTGAACTGTACTAAACTCGCCCGTCTACACGGCGGGCAACGCGTGCGCCGAACCGGCGAGGGTAGTTGGCGGGGTGCGGGAGACGCGAGAGAGGGGGCTACTTCGTACTTAACTCGCCAAAAAATAGAATCGAGCTGTATTCAAATCAACTTAATCGGCAACTTACTACTTAACTCGCTTTTGCCGTCCACACGCAAAAAGTGACTTAACTCGCCAATGAGGCAAGTTAACTCGCTACTGTACTTGTCGATGTGTAAATCGGGCATTACACACAAATCGACTTACAAATGTTGGCTTAATATAAAGACATAATGGAATAAGGAATTGAGTTGTTTCTACTTTATATTTGTCATATAAGTAGTATTTCATTTCCTTAATGTTGTGCTTATTGCGACCGAAATTATAATAACGTTTCTTTAAACAATGTGTTGGGATTGAAATCAGTGCTTCCGTCTCACGCAATACTTGTTTCAAGGAATCCGTTGGTCCATATCGGATGTGGTAGGGCGTAGGTTTGCGATTATTCCGTATGATACGAGCTGTCTACGCGGCAGAACAACATGGCAACCGTAATAACATTTGAAATACATACTACAGCAAGAGCGCAATGGGCTCCGGCTTGGTATATTATGTACCTATCAGATCCCGTGCGGCCCGGAACGTGCCGCGTGCTAATGTGGACCTGGCACGATTCTGATTTGTTATCTGCCGTATAGAAACCAAAACGGAGGTAGGTCTGTTATACGCTAGACCTTATTTTAATGGCATTAATATGTTGTGTTTCGAAATAATGAACGTTAGTTATAAAAAAATTTGTCGGGCACTTCTTCCAGAATTCAAAACATCATTTACACAGAATGTTATCTACTTAAAACCTTCTGTTCTGTAATGGGTTTTATGTATTTTACACATTTGAGTTTTGTAGTACTTATAACTGCTACTACGCTAGACCGAAATATTTTCCAAACGATTTATCGGGAATCGGGATCAGCCTGAATACATCCAGCATTGGTCAGACCGGGCGGCGGCGCGGGCGAGCTCTAAGTAAGTATTTGCGCTTTCTATTAGATTCGATATAAGTAGTCATATTATTTGGAAGATATACTTACGTATAGTACAAACAATGGTACGGGCACGCCGCCGCACGAAACAATTAGCCAAAGATACTAGAATCAGGTTTTACTTTGCATCACTTAATTAATGATAAAAATATTAGTTATTATGACTCCGCTAAAAAGAGTGATTTTTGATCATTACCCATAATTGTTTTTATTCATCGTTTTATTTAACTAGATATTCCTCAAACTTAACCTATTCTACTGGCCGCCCAGATTCAATATTATACCTACCTACTTGTAAGTTATGGACTGCATATATCGCTTGCATGTTACAATATCACTGTAAGTAGGTAGATACTTGCATTTATTTCACCACTTGACTCCACTTGAGCTTCCCTACATTACCCGGATCACTAAGTTCTTTATCATCATTAGAATCAATGTCATTGTCAATGTGAGCCGATTAATCGACCAACACACTGGCATCAATCGATAATAGTTTATCGATTCTTAACAATGTGGGTATCACACTTCATTAAATTGAGCTTTGAAATACATTAAATACCTATTTAAATAAACACTTTAATCAGTGCAAAAAACGGCAATAAATCTTTGATGATGGAAAAAATGATAATAGCAAAAAGCTCTTGACTTTGTTTGTGGTTTTATTTTTCTTAGCAGCCTTGATTATGATGTAGAGATGGACCTCCTGTGAATGACCTTGGCTTTCTGATAACCACGCTGATCAGACGGCACTTGGTATGAGCACCTGGAATATCTTACCTACTCTGACGTACATAGGTAATATTTATGCTCTTTATCCTATTTTTCCACTGGTTGTAGAAATTAAAGGACCATATCTATTTCTACTATATTATTATGTTTCATTCAGTATAGTTAAGCCATCTAGAACGCAGCTGTCAATAAAATTAAACTTTTCCATGGTTTATTTAGAAATATCAAACGAACATTGCAAGTCATCAATAAACACATAAGTATTTTACTTATCATGTAAAGTTATCATTTTTACAATCGACGTACTCATATTTTATAGTAAAATAAATAGGTAGGTACAGGTAGGTAAGTTCCAAAGAAATCATGGCCACTTATTTGCATATTAACTGAACAGGTACCTACTCGAACTTTATTACGAAACTTAGCAACCAATATTCGATTTGTTAAAATATATTTACTTTTTTTATACCAGGGATAACTGTGCGAACACACAGCAGGGGTCAATGTAGAACCGAAACGATTTCAATTCGTGCTGTTGCATAATTCTGGGGAACTGAATTAATTCGTATTGGTAGGTACTAAACACTTGAATAACGACTACGAATATCTTTGAAGATGTTAGAGGTAGATAAAAATTCCCCCAAATATTGCGCAATGAGTTGTACGACCTTGTATTTGAGTTTGCAATCAATGTTTTGGTGTGAGAGCCTGTTATTGTTTATTTCACGGATTACCATGACCTTTATATTGGCACGAATTTTCAAGTTCCTTTTATTTTATGGGCCTAGAAACATAGATCTATTAGATAGAGTTCAATAAAAATGATGAGGGTATGTACCTACCTATTGTTATAATGCACCTGTCCTTTGTTAATGAAATGTGTATTATAGCAACGTAATAGTTTAGGATAATAAAGTCTTTTAATATACCATAATACCAATAAAAAGGTATAACGAATATTTGACTTAGTCTTAGTTATTGAGATGTGTTTAGGGGAATAACCACCCGAGAATAGTAATAAATAGCCTATTAGATGTTACCCTGCCTGTAGCATACCAGTATCTTCATAAATTACCTACCTACTTTCTTATAGGTAAGTATCTAAGTACCTACCTATAGCATTTTTATTTATAAGTAGGTAGGTAAACATAACTTAAATTACATATAAATTTATACTTGGAAAATATTTATGTCCGCTAAACAAAGAGACAGAAGGACAACCTGTCGATTAAATAGGTGTGATGAAATGCTAAAATAAGCACCTAAGACTTTTCTCGTTAGGTACCTTCCACGAAATGATAACAGGAAGCCGAGGTTGTATAATTTAAGCAGATCTATGTTTGAGGACTCGGTAATGAGCCGTAAGTGGGCTTGCTAGCCACAGGCCAGCTTTAATTCACAACCATTTTCAAAATTACTTCACTTCGCATACTAATACAAAGTGTGCAATTGTAACTGAAATGCTTAACATTTTTGTCGAAGCAATTGGACTGTTGATTAATAAGCTGGCTACATTGCAGCGGTAAAATAATTTACAAAACTTAAGTGTGTATAATTAAGACTTTACATGCGTTATACCCCTTCCAGCGTAAGTTTAGCTTTTTGACAGTTCACGTCCATGAAGTTTCGTAATACTTCTGCTTATTTTTCAAACAAATAATATTGTATTTCATAGACGTATTCATGTTTTTTTTCAGTTACCATGGTTACTTAGTGATGGACACTCATAACGATTACCACCATTATGAAACAAATTACAAATAATCGGTAGAAATAAATGCTATGAATAAACCTGAACTCTTCACAATACGTTTATAAAATGTAATATGATTTTTTAGATTAGCTATAACCCGCGAATATGTCACGATAAATTATGTATTTTAAATAATACTTAAGCTAACTATAATTTTATAATATTAAGCTATAGGCTAATTCTCTTAACATAGATAAAGAAAGAAACAGTAATAAAAAGATAATGTAAGTTGATGTAAGGATCCAAATGTGTAAAATAAAGTAATTTGAAAAATCGAAAAATCGCGAAATCGCTTACAATCGGATGGCATTACATTCGAGATACTGCTGAACGTCTCTAACGTCAACCTGTCAAATGTCGTTAAATATAGTGGAAAGGGTATAATGACAGAAAGGTTGAACGTAATGTTTTGTATTATAGTCCGTAATGCGTCAATTTTCTCCTTCTTGTTCGATTTGCCAGGAACAAATGCTTGTAATAGTATCATTTACCTTCGATATTATGTATTTCCTTTACCATTAAGAATATTGTTGTAAGTAATTGTTTTATTCCTGCATCGTTTTAGCTGTCGGTGTTCAATGTGAATGCGCTCGACACTCAGTCTGATGTCGTTATTGATTGGGTGATAGTACCTACCTATAGCCACGGTCAAGCTGGGTAACAATCTTGAAAATATCCTATGCGTTTGCGTCTTTGCCTCCTTATATTTGAAGGTGCAAATAGGTATAGGTAGTTCCAATAAGTGACTCTTCTTCTGGATTATTTATCCATGTTTTAATTCGTTTTCTCTCGTCCGTAATCATTTAATTTAAAGGTAGTTAACAGGACCCAGGCTACGCAACATGTCGCAGTAAATCTTATCATCAATTAGATACAAACAGCGTACCTTAGTTTTTTCAATAAAACTTATTTTATTGCGTATATTTAACACCTTACTAAAAAGTTTGAAAAGGATTAGGTAGGTACATAGAATTGATCATATCGAATATCGCCGGATATTATGAGGTTTGCAAGTATTGAAAGTCATCGTTATTGTTAACTTGTTGAAAAGGTGTTCCGTGGTATAATGAAGCGCTTTGATATTCAAATTGGTGTATTGATCAAATGCATCATCTCGTTTTAATGAGGCGTGGAATGACAAACTACCCTCTTCTATCACCGCCCACAAGTAGTGGTCAACGACGAACACAGAGTATGTTAACATCCGTATCCTACAATTTATAATAAACGTAGATGCAAACGATAAGCCGTATGCACACGACGTATTTTAAACGCGTAGACGAGATGCGTTTTACCAATGCCTATTTTCGGCTTCGTAGACTCTGATTATATTAAATTGATAAGTAAGAAACAGGAAGTACGTATAAGCGCGTTTATCCTAGAACAAAAGTGTAGGTATATTTTGTTTTTATCTGTGTCTTAAAGATTCAGAATTGATCAAAAGTAAGCACTTACTAGCGACGACATTGAGGGCCAGATTCAGAGACCGCTCTTTGTCTTTACTTTAGCAAAGTCTAGTCATTATCTCTGAATTTGAACAACATTAAAGTAATTTTTCGCATGAAAAAGTTTACTTTCATTATTTATTACTACAAAGTAAACTTTTAATGCGAAAAGATTACTTTAATGTAGCAATAAGCAATAATGCAGTAACATAAGCAGCAGCTGCATGCTGGACGAGGGGTCCGAAGTTTAGGTTAGAATGCCCCGTTTGAATATCAATAAGAATTTATCATTGTCATTGAAAGAAAGAAAATATTTATTTTGTTGCACACAAGAAATTTTTTTTTTTAATTACAATACAAAATGCACACAAAATAAGACCTAACTAAAAATATTGAATGTTTTAGGTAACTAGTAAAAAAACCAATTACTTAGTTAGGTCTGTAGTTTTTAACGACTAGATCGTGTTGCGTCTTACTAAAATTGATTAAAATGATGTTTACCCAAAACAAATTATTCCCGCTCGTGACTCCGTAGGTATAGTTATATTATTAGGTAGGTACTACTTAGCAACATGAGCGTTTCAAATCTCATGTAAAGCGCGAATACAAGATATGAAAGAGGCCAAGTGATTGTTGTCATAATTAAAAACGGAAAGGGCAGAAAACTGACATGGGGCGGAAGATCGTTCGACATAGTTATAATTGTTCTGTTTATGACACTGGAGAGCGATACAAATTGTCCTTTTGTGACGCATTTGCCCGCAACTGTACACCACGGCACCTTATTTGTCTTTCTTCTTTTAATGTAGGAGGAAACTACTTTTGTTTAGTCATTTCGAGTTCAACTTAATATAGCATAAGTTTATACTTTTCTGACGAGGATACCGTGTCCATCCTATAATGCCAAAACTAAATACCTAATTAGTCCTATAGGCATACCATGTTAGGCACAATCGTCTTTGTAACATGGTGGAGTCATAATTAATTTACTTTTTGTAAATATGATAATTAAGAAACTATTGGTTTTTACAGCCCATCATTATGTAGGTACTTTAACTTAATTTATATTGATTTCATTTTAATAATGAAATAATGAAATCAATATAAATTAAGTTAACACAAAGATAAAAGTTTCAAGTATAATAATTATACTCCAAACTTTTATCTTAATTTAAAGCTGGCAGAATCGTTAAACATTGATGGAGCCATTATTGGAAAGATTTGAGGTAAAACATGTGTTTTTGTTGTGGTTGCTGTTTATCTGTCTGTCATTCGTTTATTATATTTTGTAGTGCCTAAAATTATAAAATAATAAATAATTTGCTTTCATACACGGCCCCATGGCATAAGAATAAATAAAGTGATCACTTTACATAATGTCTAGTCTCAACAATACATTAGTAGACCAAGTGGTACAGAAGTGTTCTGATGTGTATAAAAACTTACCGATATCTGGTAAACCAATTGAGAAAGAGTGGACCGTTTTGTCTTGTTTCATAAAATATGATAGATGTGATAGCAGCATCGCAGTAGTCTCTTTAGGAACTGGATCAAAATGTATTGGAGCTTCGAAAATGTCCTCCAAAGGCGATATATTGAATGATAGTCATGCAGAAGTGATCGCAAGACGCGGTCTTTTATTGTATTTGTACGAAAACATTTCTAAAGCTTTGAAAGGTCAGATTTCAATTTTCAATCATTTAAATGATGAATTAAAAGTTAAAGACAGTATAGAATTTATTTTTTATTCATCACAGTTACCTTGTGGTGATGCGTCCATAATAGCAAAGAATGGGGATGAAGAACTTTATGGTGATGTTCTAAAGACGCAAAAACGACCTGCTGAAGAAGAAATTTCTGAAATAGAACCTAAGAAACAAAAGTTAATTGACGATATATACAGAACGGGAGCAAAATGCCTACCTCATTCTAAACAAGATCCAAAAGAGGATGGAATCAATTATCACCTCACTGGTCAAGTTAGAACAAAACCTGGTAGAGGAGATAGGACATTATCGGTTTCCTGTAGTGATAAAATAGCAAGATGGATCCGGCTTGGTGTCCAAGGCAGTTTACTCCACGTTATATGTGGACCAATTTATATTAAGTATTGTATCTTTGGAGGTGGTGTTCCATATTCCATACAATCACTTGAAAGGGGACTTTTATATAGAGATGACAAGAACTTAGTACCAATCAATGTAATACCAGAGTTTTACCAGACTTCATTACAATTTTGTAATGTGCGGAATCAAGAAAATGTTAGACCTGCACCTGGAAGCATTGTATGGCTTAAATCTGATATACAGTATGTTACTTTATTCTTATTTAAATGCATCATTTATTATCCTAAGCTTCTGCGTAAAGGTGCTAGTCAACTGGCTAGTTAGTAGTTAGTGCATCTCAAACATTAATAATATTGGATAATATCTTGTAGATTTGTTAAGTTATCTTACTTAGAATTCATATAAAGTTAGTTCTTTAATAAAGGCATAATTTATTTTAACCAATTACTTTTCTATTAAAGCTATAATATTATCATTTTGTTACAGAACATCAGAAGTAGCGGTACAAGGCAAGAAACTAGGTGTAACAAAGAAAAAAGCAGCAGCATTTTGTAATAGTTTATGTATAAGCAAATATAATATTTACAAGAAATTTATAGATATTTTATGTGAAAATATAATCTTAAGAAGAAAATTTTGTGATCGAGATGATATAAAAAATATACCATATAATGTAATGAAAAGGAAAGCAATAAATTACAATCAAATGTGGTTAGAATTAAACGGTAAGTTCTTTAAAAATTGGACTGTTAAACCTGATTTATGGGACTTTTGTATAAATATACAGTGATGAATGGATTTTTTATTTTTATTTCTTATTAGTTAAGTTCTCCGTGTGGTGACGGAGTAAGAATACAATATGTCACCACCCCATCTCATCCCATGGGTGCCGTAAAAACCGACTAAAGGACTATTCGTAAATATTATCGTTACGAAATAAAAAGAAGGAAAACTTTAAATTAAACCCTGTACCAATCCGTCTGACCAGCGTGGTATTAGTAGGCCAAGTATCCCTCCGTCACGGGAGGAGGCCTGTCCCTGCAGTGGGACATTAATGGGCTGTTATGATGATTAGTTAATTATGGAATTAGCTTAGTTTTGACATAGCCAGCACAAAGTGAGATACCTGACATTTTCACTTTCCTTAAACCTTCCTTATCTTTTAGTTATTTTGTCCACCTTTACTAGATACATACATGGTGAAATTAGAAATTAGGAGATCTGCATTAGCGCCGGATTGGCCTGGTGTGGCAATGGGCAGAGCGTGAAGAACTGATGTAGACAAGTACCGTGTATTGGAATATGCTGGTGGACCGACCAACGGAAACTGACGGGCGCCCAGGCCCAGCGGTGCTGGGCTGATATGATGACTAATTAATCGTGTTTGAAACCTTCATTACGGCAGCAGCTTACGTGACTGCTGGGCCACCGAAGGAGTTAATATATCGGTAGGTAATTTTTTGATTTTGATTTTATGAGTATTATGAATGAGACATTGAATATTATAAGTTATGCGGCATCTGTGGCGTAGTGGTTATACAACATGACTGCTACGCAGAGGTCTCGGGTTCGATTCCTGCTCCATGCGAATATTTGTGTGCATGAACATGATTATTTGCATCGGTCTGAGTGTTTGTATAATATGTATTAATTTACAAAAAAAAAAGTAGGTATGTAATAATATCTGTTGTTCTGTTACCCATAACACAAGCAGGTTAAGCCTAGCTTACTTTGGGAACAGATGGCGCTGTGTATCTCTACATAACTGCCCGTGAATATATAAAAATAAAGTAGGTAGGTACATAATTATGCTGATATAATGTATAACAGTGCATATCCATATATATGAACAGCCTCACTGGCGAATTCCCTGTAGTACAAATTACTGCGATCTTCTAATACCGTCAAGTCCTTGGGACAAAAAGCTTGATCAAGATATCAAGTGATATCGGATTTTACATACTCTTTTGTATACTTTTAGCTGCTAATAAGAAAAGAAGTAAGTACTGTTAGGTACCTACTATAAGGCGCCACACACGCTTCTATGAGCGGCAACCTCAAATTTTGTTTAGTTGACGTTTATTAATTTTCATGTTACGTTCATTCAGTGTAGAAATATATGTGCTAAACTTATTAACAGCTAGCTAATACTCGTTGACTGCAGCTAGTACCTAATTGCTAAAGACTTTTATGTCACATTTTATTTGCAGTCATATTTTTAACAGAAACATTTCATATTCTTTGTGTTCGTTTCGTGTATTAATATAGTGTAAACTCTCCGCAACGCAGGGCAGGTCTCTACTGCGGCAGTTACCTCTTCAAAGCAAACCAAAAAGTAAATCAAACTTGATTATCTTCAAAGTTATCTACTTACCAGCCGATGTATTATAATACTATAAATAATACCTACCTACTTACATTATCGCGTCAGCTTAAATGACCCGAGGGTCAGTTATACCTATTTATTTATAAAACAACGCCCACACACCAAACCTTGATAAAATACGGGAAAGGATCACCGTTAAACAATGTGATCCGTCGATCACAGAGCGTGGATGCGCTTGCTTACCGCCACCGATGTATAAGAGCATTAAAGTTTAAGTAAAACAAATGGGAACATGTCAGGTCCCGCCCACATACACGGAACACATTATTAGTTATTGATTGTCGATTATTATAGAGACAACCGATGCCGTTTGGGTGACTCGATCTGTGCTTATGGATAAACTAAACACTACCGAACGCCACTAACTGAATACGGTTCTCAAGTAAGTCAGTAAAATTATCTAAATTAAATAGCTAATCCAAACATTAAATCCGTATTTAAAAACATGAATTGTAGGTATTGTTAAATTTATATGAAATCAATAACGCTTAGAATGAACAACTGGCTCTGGTTATCACAGGCATAGGTACTTATTATAAATTTTCATCACTAAATAGGATTAAATTGATCATGATTATATAGAAGATGCGCGCTTAAAAATATAATAGGCGTCTACAACACTAACTACCACAAAAAGAGAAAAATATATAAATCTAATACTTATTAGGAGATCGTATATTGAAACTAAATCATCTTAAACGTATCATCATCTCATACAGAATTCTAAGCTACCCAATAACGTTAGAACATAATCTTATAAACCTACTTAATAGTAATGTGCTTGTTTATAAATGATCACAAAGATCATTTGATTGTAAGTGATCTACACTAATACTGAAGTTAAGAAAAAGAAAGAAAGAAGAAGCCAAGATTGACGCATTTGAAATGTGTTGTTTGGTGGCGAATGTTGCGGATTCAGTAAACTGTATTTTTGGACCAGCCATGGGTCAATTTTAATGAGCTTCACATAACAACCAGACTGTCTTCTATCTGATTCGAAAGAGTTGTCAAACAATTCGGACATATCGCTCGTATACACCTTGATAGTCTAGAGAAGATGTAAATGGTTGACCCTTGGTTGACAGTAAAAGAATAAAGTCTGGATTACTAGTCAGCCCTTGCCGAAGATTTTTAAGATTGCCCAGATCAGGAAATTGTAAATTGTATTGTAAGTGCATAGTGCACCTACCGGGATTGACAGCCATCCACCGTGAAAACGACGATGCAAAAGCGAGGAGCGTGGTCTAGTTTTATTCTAAGTAAATTCAGAATCCTTAAAAATTTTTCGTACTTGAATATTCTTTTCGTGACCAAGACGGGTAACAACTGAAAACAAATAAATTAATAATGTAAGCAAATACAAGTACCTAACAGTTAATTTTATTCTACCAAACAAGTAAACGTTATTCTGCTTTTATAGCACAGTAAAAAGCATTCGCTTGTCAGTAATAACATAGATCACGTAACGGCATGTTACAGATAATCCTTTAAAACATTTTATTAGCTGACCGCTCAATTAATTTATCTGATGTAAAAAGCAATGTTACAAGAATATTACATTATTAATAGTTAGAAGTACCTAAGCCTGAATGAATGGTTTGTTTTTGTAATTACAGGATTAATATCAAATTTTGGAATAAAGTCTAGTATTTGCCTATATAAAGTCATGTAGAACTGTTATTGAAAGTCTTGGAAAAGTCTGTAAAGGCGAAAACCAAGGGTAACGAAACGCTACCAATAATACTTTATCAGAGTATCTAATATCGATACAAAAATGTAGAGACTCATCTAAACCCAAACACTTTTTAAGGTCACTTAGGTTGTCTATAAGACATCAAAGTGTTGTGATAACTTACACATTACATAGATACACTTTGCACTAGCTATACCTAAGCTTTTATTATTTAACGGTTAACTAGGTACCTATACAAAGTTGTTTATATTGTGCTACTTCACTTGTAGATTGTAGACCTTACCTACTGCTACTGCTGGTGGGCTAGTTTGGATGAATCGAAAGACCAGACTGTACCTACACGTCTGATCATTATGCCTCACTATCACAATCTGCTTAAATAGATTTTAATATAACCATTAAAGGCTTTAATTTAATAACATCGTCATTAGGTATCCTATAAGACGCATTCGAGATAATAATTACTTACATTTTAAGGTTAGTTCGGTTCGAACGGATACTAAGAAGACTACACAATAAGTAGGAGTTACATTAACTGCATTGTGTATTGCTATAATAGTAAATTCATCTGTAGGTACATTGAAATATAACCATTTTAACTTCTGACCTGTGATTTTTGTATATTCAAAAAGGTTTGTGTATGCTGAAATTATAATTCATTGCCAAAATGAATCAACCAATACCAACGAATACAAAACAATAATAATTGTATTAACACAAAGAGAAATGCAAATTATTTTTAATTGCCTTCCGGTAGAAAGTGGGTGAACCTGAACACGAAACGACCGAGCGAATCAGTTTGATTCTTGTCAAAATAATGACAAAACGACGGGCACAGTGTCGATTTCGCACTGAGCCTGTTCATAAAACCTCAACTAGATCACCAACGCCCACTTAAATTATAGTCTACTTCGAATTTGTTCTGCTGTTTTATTAGTGTTGATCATCTTATATTATTTGAAGAAAAAACCTTTCTGTAAAATTTCACAAATAACGATTTTGTATAACATATTTCTTCATGTATTGAGTAGGGTATGAGGCACTGGTATCTTTGTTCAAAACTTGGCATACATACCTACATATAAATACCCAAGTAACCTAAGCAGCCTAGAAAGTCCCTAATCCAGGCTAGGGAAGGCCATTATCCAGCAATGGAGTAAAGTGTTATTTAGCTCAGAAACATAAATCACAAAAAACAAAGTTGATGACAAATCGGGTATTACTTAGTTAGATTCTTGATTTTTACGGAAATAATGGACGAATTCTTTTGTGTTTAGTTGAGTACGCATTGATAGTCTAATAGTAAGATTACCTTTTGCCACATAATATAACTTTGCATTTTACCGCATTTTATAATATGTTATTTTTCTCTTAGAGGGTAATAAATAGATTATCCTATCATTTACAAGAACATTGTACTGTCCATTGTTAACGACAAACATAAATATTTTATTATCAACTATGCAACTAAACTATGACTATGCTATTGCAATTATGACTAAGTTAATTATCAATGATTGATAGTTTTGGTTAATAAGTTATTTCAAAAACCGTTTATAGTTAGAAGTTCATAAGTCTGAGTGAGACACACGCGACCAAGACAGTACAATGCCGGTGCCGCCATATAAATCACGGCAGGTGAACGTATGCACGGATCGTCCTCGGGCCTTTCAGGTGTTTCATTTTGTTTGCTATTGTGTACTGTTTTGTTTTATACAACACTTTAGTTAATTGGTGCATCTTGCACGCATTGTGTTGGTAGGGGTCGTTATTTCTGTGTGAAAATTACGACGGGTAATGTCTCCATGGAAAGCAATGTATTAAATTGGTTGTCGAAACTAAGACTCAAGTGTCTTCGTGATCATAGGGTTAGAAGCGTCTTTACGAAGAAATTAAATTTATTCCATTTTCTTTCATTCTTCTTTTCAATAATTCCACGTAGTTGGAAAACTAGAATACATTGGTCTGGTAAAGCTATTTCATGACTAATAAGTATTCTTTTATTCCTGGATTCATCTATTTGCGCTTTCCATGAGGTTCTTTACAGTAATAATGCTTTATACAAAGTCAGGAAGATATGAAACATCACATATCTCTTCCCGAAGATTAACAGATTCTGATGATTGTTGGAAAAATTGTTAGGTAAAAATATATTGCAACCTCTTTATCAGTCTGGCCCGCGTGGTGTAAGTAGGTCCATGATTCCAAAAAAAAAATTGCTTTTAGAATTATTAGCAAAGTTTTGTATCCAATACAGTCAGCATCTATTTATTCACCTTATCCTTTCTATGAAAGTAATGTAATTTTAGTTTACTGTAGTCTATTAATCTATGATTCAGCTTCCAAAGGAGAATGTTTTTTTTACTAGGAGCTTTGGGCTAAAATAAAAATTGCTGCCCCCACGTTTGTAACCATTGTACATTGACTTATACCATTGAGCTTATTACATGTTTAAAGAATCAACGAAATTCGCCCCACAGAAATCTAGATATCAGCTGTTCAAAAAATTAAAAGCCCTGTGGCACTCCAAGCAGTTATCTACTAAAAAGTCAGTCTGTCCCCAGGTACCAACTACGTTCATTACAAAGATTGATACGTAAGCAACATTTTGTTCTATGGAATCTACAAAATTCGCCCCACAGAATTCTAGATATCAGCTGTTCAAAAAATTAAGATCCCTGTGGTACTCCATGCAAAAGTTATTTACTAAACAGCCACTCTGTCCCCAGGTCACCAACTAGGTCTATTACAAAGATTGATACGTAAACAACATTTTCTTCTATGGAACCAACAAAATTCGTCCCACAGAAATATAGATATCAGCTGTTCAAAAAACTAAAAGCCCTGTGGCACTCCATGCAAAAGTTATTTACTAACAAGCCTGTCTGTCCCCAGGTCACCAACTAGGTCTATTACAATGATTGATACGTAAACAACATTTTCTAACGGTAATAACTGGCTGTTAAGAGGTAGGGTACAATCTAGGCATCCATGGATTGTGCTGGATGGTTAATGCTTTACTGTATTGTGCACATGCCAATAACCATACAATAGATATAACATGAGAACATATTCCCAAAGTACGTCTGCCACTCTTCCAGGAGCAGTAATAATGACATATGGCTTCTAACCCAATATTGTCTGCATTGATGAGTATATATATATATGTGTAATTAGTTCGACTACGGGTATGCCTAGATAGGGCCCGCCTGTAATGGCGGGGATCGCCGAAGGGGGACTGGACGCAAAGGCTCTGCCGGTTTCCCAGGCCCCCTCCATGTAGGCGATGAAGGAGTGCGGCTGGGGACTTTGACTTTTAGTGGGTATACTGGGGGGTTGCCTAACCCCCTGGGAGCCCCACATACCTCTTCCGTCCCCCAACGGAAGGGGATGCATAGGCATTTTACCCCAGTGAAACAAAAAAAAAAACGGGTATACCCTACCTCTTAACAACCAGTTATTACCGTTAGAAAATGTTGCTTATGTATCAATCTTTGTAATGAACCTAGTTGGTGACCTGGGAACAGACTGACTTTTTAGTAGATAACTGCTTGGAGTGCCACAGGGCTTTCAGTTTTTTGAACAGCTGATATCTAGATTTCTGTGGGACGAATTTTGTTGGTTCCACAGAAGAAAATGTTGTTTACGTATCAATCTTTGTAATAGACCTAGATGGTGACCTGGGGACAGACTGGCTTTTTAGTAAATAACTTTTGCATGGAGTGCCACAGGGCTTTTAGTTTTTTGAACAGCTGATATCTAGATTTCTGTGGGACGAATTTTGTTGGTTCCATAGAAGAAAATGTTGTTTACGTATCAATCTTTGTAATAGACCTAGTTGGTGATCTGGGGACAGACTGGCTTTTTAGTAAATAACTTTTGCATGGAGTGCCACAGGGCTTTTAGTTTTTTGAACAGCTGATATCTAGATTTCTGTGGGACGAATTTTGTTGGTTCCATAGAAGAAAATGTTGTTTACGTATCAATCTTTGTAATGAACCTAGTTGGTGACCTGGGGACAGACTGTAACTGCTTGGAGTGCCACAGGGCTTATAGTTTTTTGAACAGCTGATATCTAGATTTCTGTGGGACGAATTTTGTTGGTTCCATAGATGAAAATGTTGTTTACGTATCAATCTTTGTAATGAACCTAGTTGGTGACCTGGGGACAGACTTTGACTTTTTAGCCCAAAAAAAACATTCTCCTTTAATTGGGACTGATGCCAAAAACAAGGCAGGTAAATTTTATTACAGCTCAGTCTATACTTAGGAAAACTATATCATTTGACCTTTATTTTATCGATGCTCTATTGGGTTTGACGAATATTGGAAAGATCACAGTTATAAATCGAATATTCCTTGTGAATCCCGCTAGCGAAGGCGGGAGGGTGTGTCTTCTCACGACTCATTGTTTATCCACAACAAATTATTATTGTCGACGTATTCTTAGACCTGACATTGCCATTACATATTATAATATGGGTAGGAGTATAGTTCTTAAGAATTTAGTCCATGGTTATTCGTTGACTTTGTAAAGCTTTACAGTCAGTTAAATGTCTCTTGCCTCTAAATTCTTTGGCGAAAGATTTACAACATTAAGTCTGAGTCATTCTTGATTTGAGAGCAACTAACTAAGTAGTACAGAAAGACGCTAGATAGGTAGACCCACAGATATCTGAAAAAAGGAGATGTGCCCTGAATGTCATTTTGTATGGAAACCTAATGTCGCCAGTTTTATTAACACACACAGCAATAGAATATACGAATAGACTACTGTTCTCAGTTACATCTAGATTATCAATGAACGCAATACTCTGTCTCGTTTTTCCTTGAAATATCTCCCTTACACGGTGTCACAGCGAACCAATCAGCGCTACTATATATATACAACTAAAACAAACTTCAAAAAATTTAGATAGAAGAACTACTACAATTTAAAACTACTACATTCAAAAAAAATACATTTATGCTAGGCGTTGACCTTATCGATAAATAATTAATAAAATTTATCGATAGACAAGACTTATATATTATTAAAAATTAAATACTTATCATATACTTAAATAATAATTACTTTTATATAAATATGTATTATATAACAATATATAATTGTACAATACTTTTGTAAAAAATTATTCACGACAGTTTGTGTAAGATCGTACATGTCGTGAAACAAATTAATCCGTGAACTGATGTCGTAATATCGCAGGTTGAAGGAACTCAAGCGTCATACTTCTTTTGCGTCCTTATTTTCGCAGCAGCTTGTAACATTTTGACTGTTGTCATACAAAAGTAACGCACCTGTGAGGGAGAGCTAGCGATAATTTAGCCACAGTCGGTAAAACCTAGCCGACTTTAAAACACGACTTTTTCCGCACGTGCTTGTCATGCATGATCTACTTTTCATCGCCAATTATCAATCTCTTCAAAAAGCGCTTTGTTTAATTACATCATGGTTCATTAAATTTCTTTGAGTGAGCTTGTGTGGCCCATATTTTGAGCTTTGGGCCAAAACTGTTTTGTAGTCAATTACAACTTATAGATGTCAATTTTTGGATAGTTGTATAATATAAGACTAAGTATACAGATTATTTTTTGAAGCAGGTAACAGCGTGTACATACAGTTAATTTATTCAAGCATGTGCATGCGCATGCCAAAATGCGCGAGCAATATTGCGCCTAGATAAAATTAAAACAATAGCATGAATATAGGAATTGATAGATGAGCATTTAGACTGATTTTAAGCAAATCTGATAAAACCAGTTAAAAGCACGTGTGTGCTAATAAATGGATGAGCGTTTAAAAAAAACTTTTAAAACCACTCTAATCAACATTTTAAACCTTTATGTTCTAGAGTACTTACTCCACCTTTGATTTAGGATATTATTTCAACATTGTAATACTTATATTGAAATTACATAATTTAAACAGCGTAACACAACATTTAAAAAAAATATCTCATTTAACTTAATAAAACTTTTACAATTTAAAATTCCTACAATACACGACTTTTTATCGAAAACGATAGATAGTCGTAGTCATGAACGGATCGTCACTATCGTTTGGTTGTTAGAGCGATCACGGTTAGCAACCACTTGTCATACGTAATATCGTTGAGCGAATAGTTCATTGCTTCATATATCATTGAATGACTAGTTTAGACAGCATTAGAGAAGCAATGTATATGTTACAAAAATATTAAAGTACTTAATTGTCCGAACATGAAAATAACATAGTGAGGACATTGAAGATTATTTTTTCATGATTTTAGAGGTAAATACAATAAAATACATGTACTAGCATACGGTAAGTGATTCCATTATTAATAAAGATTTTTTTATTGCTCTTAATTTTACAGGCAACCACTGAACAACTCGGCATTTTATATGTTATCTCGGTCGTTGTCAAAACACAGCTAAACCTAGGTGACAGCCATTTTTAGCTATATAATCGGTCTAATCATATTGCGTTGACAAGAAAACCCCGTCATACCACTTCTCCTTTTATTTAGATTTCTGTGGGTAGACCCATCACCTGTCACTTTGTTTAGCAGTAGACGTTAAAAAATAAGGTGCACTAATTTATCTTGTATGTCTAATTTTAATATCGTAGCATATATCAACTTCTACGAGACCTATTTACATAAAAATCGGTACTCCGATGAGCATGAATAGAGTTATTAGTAGGTATACCTATAAGAACTTCACTAACACAGTACCGTGTAACTGGAAACAACCTTAATTTATCAACGTTTAACATAGTTTACTATGTATGAAGCGAGTGTCTATTTCTAAGAAAATGACAAAAATACTGTTAGCCTTACAAAAACTACCGCCTAGTGCGTAATAGACTTGTAGGGAAGGATGCAGTCGCGATATGTCCATCTTGAGATAAACAGTTAGCCGCTGTTGGCGGGTCCACGGGGAGCTTAAATGGGCCATTGGCTAGTGAAATTGTTAAAGAGCGGGACAATATATCCACGGGCCATCAGTTGCCGAGTCGTTCCGAGGCGCGCTGACGGTTTTGGGTTAAACGTATTTATTTACCTAACTGTTATAATGTACCGCGGACCATTGTTGCAGTTAAAAGCACTACCAATAAACCACAATTCTACAGTCCTCCTTCACAATTAATTTATTATTTAGTCACTGGGATATTTATTAAACTGTAAATAATGTTTTATTATTGAAAAGACTCGTAAGTTTTTACATCGTCAAAAGGCATTACGTTTACTGTTAATGGCATTTCAATACTTTATCTTTATGAATTGTTATCTGTAATGTGGAGAAAACTTGTACTGGAATTTACATTTTATTATGATGTTCATTTCTGTTCCAAATATAAGAAATCTTCGTTCATGATTATTGTACTTACTTTTCATTCAATTTATACTTTTACCTAGGAGTTAAAGTTTAGTGTAGAGTTTATCATCTAGCTGTTATGGGAAACATTGCTTTGCTTCTTTATTACCCTTTTAGATTATCTATACGTATTAAATCGTTTGTAGTACTTATATTATTTCTGCCTACCGTAAAAAGCCTGGTAAAAGGTGTCTAAAAAGCTGACCAAGATATAATATGTATTCCCTCGGTTTTCTTACTAAAACAACAAAAGTAAAATTTGTTTTATTACTTTGTTACTAAAATTAACCGAGTCATCTAAGTTTAATTGAACAAATTAATTTATTCTAAGTTGTATGAGTCAAATAAGTTATGAGTTTTTTGTTCCAAGTTTATTATTGTAGTGCTGATCTTACTTTTTATGAGATTTCCTGTATTTTGAATTAGTAGTTACATATTTATGTTGTTGATGTTTCAGAGCTCATGATTGTCGATTTATCGTTGTTGTATCACATCGTTTCGCCAATTAACATGCGATCTTTGTCTGTATTTATTTAGATTCAGTATTTATTACTTCCATTTATTACTAAGATTCATGCTTTCTCTGTTGTCCGAGCATCACCGGCCCAGTTACAACTTCACGAGGCATCGTATAAAACGACTGTCTAGACGTAAATAGCACATTTACACTGTTAATAGATCTTCCCTATGTCTCTTAATTTATTTGTGCGTACCTAATACCTATTATGTTATTTATTTCTTATCAGTTTTGTTATAAATTACCAGCTTGCACTGTGATTATTTAGATGTCGTTCTTAAAACCCTATTGTTCCTAGTATTTAAAATACCAGAGTAATCTAAATGACGCGAGGAAGATAATAAAATATTTCTGCGATGCGAAATTACAATGGAATTTTATCTCACTTGATTGTGGATTGTTCTTTAATGTCATACATATATATTTACGAGTTTGTGTGGAGCAATCGATATTACATTATTTAATATTTATTATTTTATTGACATTATTACGTAATTGTAAAGCATCGACGGTGAAATTCGTGTCGCATGCCGGCTGTGGCCTGTGGTCTTGCGATGCAAGGACGTTTCGGTGCGCGCAATACATATCCAACAACATTTTAAATGTCTTTATCGAGAAACAAACTAACATAACCATAAGATCATCCATATCATTACGTTACATACATTTTTGCTTTACATAACTGCGTATGTCGATATTGAAATTAAGTGAATTTTGGCGAACTCGGTCGATCACCATCGTTAACACGACGAAATGTTGGTTTCAAAATTCTGGGAGTTATACGTTCATGTTTATTGACGTCTTTATTATTCCTGCTACGGTAGAATATACAACGATTGCACGGCGCCATGTAAAATAAAAATTATTAATAAAATTAATTGGATCGCACACGCAAGCCACAATTTCTGATTATTATTGAAGTTTATGATGATCTTTGTGCACACAACACATAATTTAAGTTTTTAGTCCTTCTCTGGTAAATTACGCGTTTAACGTTGACATTAATTTTAGTGTTGTTAGTCTCCCAATTTATCACAAAGCTCCAACATTTTGACGTAATTAATTTAAAAATTATGAGGCAACGACTTTTGGCCTTGAAAATAGCTTTTATCGTTGACGTTTCAGGTAAGCGTAAAAATGGTGTGTATTTTGTTTCTTTACCATATCGTTTATTACAAGCTTTTTAAAATTTAAGTTATTGGACTCAGCTGTTTTGAAAATATGAAGTTATAAAAACTTCCCTCTAATTAGTGGTTCAAGGACTAAAATACATTGTGTTCGGTTGTAATCAGGTGACCCGATCTGGTGTTGTTGGTACATATTGGGTTTTATTTAATGGTTGTATACCCGGCCCACAGTTCGACCGTCTGAACTTTGCATTATCGACTTTGTGATACATGCCGAAGGAGTTTTGTAACGGTTTTTAATATACTTTACGGGGTGATAGTAAACCTTATTAAATTTTTAAGATATTACGTTTATTCTTAAATAAAATACAGCTGCTTTTGTAATTTTTTTCTTATCTCATTATTAGGGCATGGAAATGGTGCCTATAATCATGCGTATGACCAGGAGGGCCAGTTTCCCATTAACACTTTAGAATAGGACGTAAAAAGGTTAGAAGTTAACATGAAGATTCTCATTTACAAGCGTCGTGTGGGTTCTATACTTAATAATATATAGTGCCATCAGTTACTTAGCTTATGACGCAAAGTTTCGTTCGGGTAACAAAAGATTTGGAAGCTTGTGAAGCCTCGATGTGTGATTAATAGCCCTTCGAAAGATGTAACAAATATTCTGGTACTATTACGGTCACATCTTACGTAACAACGCATTAAATTCAATTAGAGCGTTTGGTCATATATTTTGGTTTGGCAATCTTTCCAATAAAGCTCCATTCGATTTTTCATCGGGCCCTAGTATAACACCATTAGGTGTTTAGTAACTTCGTAACATTGCCCCAAAGAGGTTAAAAGATGTAGAGATATGAATCGTTTAATAGGTAAGTGTGAACAAAACAGTGTTGCCATTGTCGGTCCCATTAACAAACTAGTTTTGACACGCGAGTCGACTTGCGAAATGTCCAGCTCACGACTAAATAAATAAAAGCTTATTTACATCGTTGCCCAAGCAGCTGATAAGTAATTTAATTAGAACGCGCTTAATTGAATATTGGAAATGATATCGAGATGGAGGTTGCGGTGTTCGATACTCCTTACTGTTGTAACAAATTAATCAGAAATTATGATTCGCGCGTGCGTTCTTCGATTGGCGCGCTTTAACAGCCGCTTTGTTGCAGTTTCACCAAACAACTTGTTATTATTTAAAGACGAAGTATAACAAAAGCAATTGTGGTAATCTCGATATTGTCTTACTAATCGATTTACGATTTTATGTGATGATTTAAACCAAGGAATTTCTTCTCGGAATATTAATCTATCGATTCTTCGCAGCCTGCTGTATACCAATACAAATGTATTGAAATCAGTGCATAAATATGTTACTGCGGACACATCAATTTATATGAAGAATATATTTAAGAAACAATAAGCTCATCAAGAATGATATTAGTTATGTTACTATAAGCCTTATCGTTATCTTTAAAATTATCGCAGTTGGGATATGCAGCTAGAGGGTTAAAATCCCAGGTAGTACAATATGTGTGGGATCTAAAAATCATTGTTCTGTGTCTGGATCTTTGTGTGAAATAAATTGATGTTTGTAAAAGTCTCTGTAACATGGAAAAAATAAAGGATGGAGTTTAGTATCGATCTTTACTTAGGTAACTAGGTACCAGTGATTATTTACAGTTATTATTTTGAGAGCTTACCTGGATCCTCTGAAACATGACTTTTGGGAAGACCATTTCATTTTAATCTTATCAAGACTGATGCACTCTTGACAGTCGCTAGTATCTTTCAGACCGGTCTGAATTTCTACATGACAAAAAAAAGAAAAACAAAAAACCACCAGTAATTGAGGTTTGCAAATCTTCATCGTTGTAAAATTACTTTATCCATTAATTTATGAAGTGATATGCCAACGATTGCATAAATACGGTAAGGTGGCATGTTTGAGGAAGTTGTTCCGGTGTAACGATCAATTTACGTTAAGTATACAAGCGGCGCTTTTTTTCAACGTCTCAACCTTCCTTAATGAGCAGAGAAATCCGCACCGAACTAACTTCTATGCAAATGCATTTTCTTCTATTTTCGAAAGTATGTGTTCGTATAAATATATTGTGAGATCGCTAATGAAGACTGACAACTGATTCATTGGATTTTACTTTTATGTACATAGTTTGAATAGCTATCTGAATCTGGTAGATGAAGAGAGTTACATAAATGTTGAGGAATATGTTAAACGAATTTGGTGATAAAACAATTAATAATGCCTTAAAATGTTTTTCAAGTCTTCAATTTTTTTTTGTACTGTAGTTAGTAAGTAGTTTTCTAATGATAATGAATATTTCCGATTCCGATTCCGTTGCTGTTCAGGGAGTTTCCGAAAAAACTCCCTGAACAGCAACAAAAAACAAGAGGTGTTCATGTTCTTTGTATCCTTTAAATTTATGTTTTGAAAGTACTCTGGACACAGGGCGTAATCACTTGTGCGAGATTGTCTTTTTTAAGAAAATAATTAATGAAAGCGCTAACGTCTTTATCAAAGCAGCAAAATTTTTCACAAAACACTAGAACCGTCAGGGTAGCGTCCTATCTATAAGCCAAGTTTCTCTCCCTATATTTAGAAGAGTCGTCTTTGCAGCGGTATGCTATTGGGCTACCATGTAGTGCATAACATACCAACTGAAACAGATTTACTAGTATTTCGTAATGTACTCGTAGGTAATGACAGAGTCAAAGTATAGTGACTCCTATTTCTCCTTGGGCGGATTTAACCCGGGAAGGAAAACAAAAAAAAAAGACTCCTATTTCTTCCAAAGGATGTCTTAGAAGTAAAAGGAGTTCAAGCGTAAAAGTATCGAATAAAAATAAAGGTGAAACTAAGCATACATACAAGATATTATGATTAATAATAATAAAAATGAGCGAATATTGTCAACTACCATGCTACAGTTATTAAGAGTCCAATAAATCGTCCCAGTTTTGTATGCAGATATTGACTGGTTTTATTTGTTCGATCAACAAAGTGGAGTATACCTATGTGACATAAAGGAAGCAGGGTAGCTGGAGTGTAGGCGGGGCGGATCCAATTATGTCTCAACACGAACAAATTTATTGCGGCGCATGTCTGAGTCGCTCTCACCTTGACATGTCGCAGACGGGGCCTATTCTGGATCACAGATCGCATAACTTTCCAACGTTTTTCTTCTATTATTTAGGGAATAGTAGTTTGCGAATATTATTAACTATTTTATTATTTTTTCAACTAATAAAACAGGTAAGTATACCTACTAAAAGACTAAAAATGGTTACAAACTTTAACCTATAGGTATACATTTTGAATCTAAATTTTTCGGACTCTACATAAGCTTTAGTGTTTAGTTTAGTTGAGTTTGTTCGTCTTTTTTTTGCATTTTTCTCATTTATGCTTGTATTCAATATAATGATTGATGACGATTGGAAGGGGAAATTACCTGCATACTATCTACAATTTTAACGTTCAGGTTGTGTTGATAGATCACTGTATACACACTGATGACGATGTACATACACAATGTTTGATAATGTATACTGCCGTCAATAGCATAGTTACAGTAAGTCGGGTTTTTGTCAAAATTGAGTTAGGTATACAGCCGTGATCACGATAACGAGATCTACAACTGTATCTAACTCATTTATTTGTATCGTGTTTTGATCCAAAGTTAACAATTAGAAATTTGCAGTAAGTCGACCAATTTTTTTACATCACAAAGCATGATTACAGTCTGTACACTTACGGTAAAAGTTTCATTTAGATTCTCACTGCATAAGAGCAGTATGACATATATACTGCTAATATGTTTGGTCATTAACAGTTTAAAAATAGAATATAGGCCAATCATAAAAGCTTTAAGAAGATATACTGTTTTGATCTTAAGCAGCTTCCCAATATTTACTAAGTGTATATCTAGTCTTACAAACAGTATGCAGCGATACTGCATGTATGCTTAGTAATTGATCCTTAGCGTTGGTTCCTTAATACTTACCACAAGGACAGTATGATACTATATTGATTTTATGTTAAGTAACGTAATCAAATCTAACGTAATGGTTACTTTTATTATACAGACAGTATGTAGCCATCCTGTGTTCATGTTTAGACAGCGGGATGTAGCGATAGCGGACAGGTGCACAAATCACGTGAACAGTAAATTAGCTATACTGTACTCATACTAAGCAGAACATATGTATAATATGATCTTACTACTAATTATAAGAAGTGTTTGTCTAGGTCTTGTATGTCTACATAGCTGCGATATTATACCACGTCATGAATATACTGCAGTAAAGTTGCTTCACTGTGAACGTAATATGTTATTGTAACTAAAAGTCGTACAATTTCTCTTTTATTACAAGCAGTAAAGAATAATAAATTATATAATAATCTGTTCCCCGAATACCTACATAATGTAATATTACATACCCTACTACGAGGGCGCGAGGAGGGCGCGGGGTTTTGAGAAAAAGGTGGTTAAAGTTTCGGATCGAAATTTTTACACAAATCTTTCGTTTGCAATCGGGTCACAATGGTCACAAACTCCAAATACAATTTGTGCTACATGTAATAATTATGTTATACATCGCCAAAGTCTGTTTATACATAGCCAAAATTTGTAAGCCTTTCTGCTGTCTGTATAGACAGCAGAAAGGCTTACAAATTAGATAAGAAAAACTTAAAAGAACATAAATACACTTCTTATCAAAAAAATCGAAACAGTCTGCAAGTTTGTGTTTTGTATGGATAATGAGAAAAATGTGTATATTTAGGAATACGTGTTATATGACATAATAGGTAATTTAATGAGGTTTTCAAATAATAATGTTAACGTTCTAAATTTAAATTTAATTTTCGTAGATTTCGTGTTTTGTTTAACAAGTCGTTTTTACACTGTACGTAGTTTGATGGAAATTGATAAAATTACGCAGGTAAATGAAAAAAAAGCTAGGAAGCGTTTATTTAATAACCCGTAACCCGCTTCCGGAGTTCCTCGCGCCTCTTATTAACGCATCCATGCGATGTTCACCCACAAAAACCGCCAAGTGGTGGCATGGCTGAATTCTGGACTTAGTCAGCGTGTAACAGCTGAAAGATTGCATCTAGTGATCTGGCAGAAAACAGGTGATTTCTGACCGAAAAGATCGATTTATTGTTACAACTTCGTTACAAAATCTACGCATTAATGTCTTTCAACCGCAGCAGCAGCTTCATGATGAACCTATGGTAGCTATAAGTGACTCTATAATTAGAAAAAGGTTGAAGGAACGTTAACTGTTACCATACAAGCCAGCAAATATGGAGAAATTATCTGTAGATCATCGAAAAGCGTGTCTTAACTTTTCACGCAATTACCTAAAATGGTCATACATCTAGTGGAACAAATTTCTCCTTTCTAATGAGTGTTAAATTATACTGTATGGTAAGGATGGAAGGACTAAGGTCTACAGAAGAGATGGATAATACTTTGCACCATGCTGGATTAAAAAAAAAGGTCATCCATGGTGGTCGTTCGTGGACTATTTGGGGAAAAATTAGCGGCAACGACAAAACAGAGTTTGTCTTTGTTTTTGGGTCACGTCTCCCCTTATTTAACAGTCATAGGGACATTGAACAGTGTCTTAAAGCTCATGTGATACCCTATGCACATTTTATTGACCGCGGTTTTACATTTACGCACAAGGATGCTAGGGCAAACAAAGCGAGCGTCGTGTGAGATTATGATACCGTAGTAGATATCTCTATTATTGATTGGCCAGCAAGAAGCCCGGACATGAATCCGATTTACCATCTATGCAATAAGTAAAAAAGACGAATTAGTGCAAGAGATCATGTCTTAAAAACACTTAGCCAGCTGTAAAATATAATCCAAGAGGAATAGAACAGAACGCCACTATATTTTATCGTGACTCTCATCCGATCGATGAAGAACCGTACAGAAGCAGTAATGAGACCTTGGGGAGGGACATATGAGCCATTAAATAAACGCTTCCTAGCTTTTATTTCATGTATGTGTATAATTTTATCAATTTCCGTCAAACTACGTACAGGGTAAAAACGACTTGTTAAACAAAACACAAAATCTACGAAAATTAAATTTGAATTTAGAACGTTAACATTATTATTTGAAAACCTCATCATATTCCCTATTAAATGACATAGCACTTATTCCTAAATATACACATTTTTCTCATAATTCATACAAAACACAAACTTGCAGACAGTTTCGATTTTTTTGATGAGAAGTGTATAATGACACCGTTTAAGTGTGTGTAGATCTTCAAAAGGTGGTAATGCTACCTCGCATTGACAGCTACAAAGTAGCAATATTCTGTCCTCGAATTATTGCGTTACGTTATAAAACGTTTGCTCCTTTATGTAAATCTAATAAAGAAAATAATCCTCACGCTGTCTTATGGCATGAAGCGATTTCAGGCCGAAATGTTCATGACATTGTTTCAACATTCAGAGCTTTTTTATACACCATCGGAATAAAAGTCACTTGGTGATTTGGCCAGATAATTGTTCGTCACAAAACAAGAACTAGACACTCTTTTCGTTTGTCAATATTGTAAACAGTGATTTAAGCTCAAGTTTCAAGTTGTACTTGGAGAGTATAATATGCTACATTCTTTATTTTAAATGCAATGTTAAAACCATTAACTAGTTGTTTTATTATCACTGTAACCTAATAATATAAAAATTTTGAATTATTATCAGTTTGTATGGTTACTTAGCTTAAATACAGTAAAACACTCACTTACTGTGTTTAAGCTAAGTAACCCTACAAACTAATAATGAGGCAAAGGTTTGTACTGTACTTATGCTAAGTGTTCCCTATAAAAGAGCCTTTAGGAAATACTTAGCATAACAACAATAATGTGTTTATTTTTTCTTACAATTACTCAGTTTTCGTTTTTTAATAAGTTAAAGATAGGTGCTGAAGTCTTCTATCATTTAAGGTATCAACCATTGTGATCCGATTTCAAACAAAGGATTTATTTAGAAAATTCAACCCAAAACTTTAACCGCGTTTTTCTCAAAACTATATAAAGCGTACTTACTGCAACTATGCTATTGACGGCAGTATAGTTCATAGGTTGGAATGGAGGCTGCGCACGCGCATTTGATCGAAGCACCGGCTGCATCCGACAGTCGCGCGGGAAACTTCGCGGCGATCGGTCGTGCAAACGGTCCGTGAGCCTCTAAGAAATATATTTCTCGATCATATTTACGATAACTCACAACGATCGTCAAGATATTGAACAGTATCGTGTATGTAGTGACTAAATTAATGTGGTTTCCGGACGTTATGGTCATAATGTCTTCTTAAAATATTATAGTTTAAAAAAAAGTGAAAAAAAATAAGCTGCCCAAATGAAGATGACTGTGAATCGCATAAGGGTGGTGGTGCTAGGGAGTCCGCGCAGTGGCAAATCTGGTTAGTACCTACAATATTTTTTTACTAAATAAATAATAAGTAGGAAAAACCGAAAAATATTTAAAATTATGAATAATAATAACATATAGGATAATGTCGTAAAAGGAGAGATTTAAAAAAAGTATAAGCTAGTAAAATAGAGTAAGGGAAGCATTTTAAAATTTAAAGAGTATTTCTAAAAAAATCTTCATTTCATTCTCAAATATTTGAACTCATATTTTATGCTTTTAATAAAATAATATTTTTCATGATTACTTAGTAATTTAATCATTAGTTATTTATCCATAAACTTATCTAAAAATATTATGAAAAATTACTAATTCGTAATTTAGCTATCATTCAATAATTTAACTTGTGAATCGATACTTAATTTAAAACATCAGAAACTATTACATATAAACTATTTTCTGAAAATAAAATTAACTGTGTTTTCTAGTAACTAAAAGCTATTAAAAGTGTTTTCTAGTTTTTTTATTTTTATTGTAGAAAAGTTTTTAATAATAAGAATGTTTTTAATGGTGACAAGTAAATATGTAAGAAATAAACTGATAAAGCAATAGATTCAAAAGATAAATGAAGTAACCCATACTGTCAATATCAAGGCTCCAATTTGCTTAATAGTTTGTAATAGAGATAGAACAGTAACAGTAGTGTTCCTTCTGCATAATAAATGTTGATAGATGAACAGTTGAAAGTATCGTCTTATTAGTACTAATTTTACAAAATTTTATTATTTCCTTTAGGTACGTTGATATATTTCTATAAAGCCAGGAATTATGCTATTTGTACGGTATACCACTCCAAGGTTGTCGAACTTGTTTGTAAAATATTTCTTATGCTCATATGGTATGCCTCTACAAATGACACTGCTTATAATATTGAAACGAATTTATATTATATAAGTATTCTGTTTAATATTTTTCGGCTTTAACTAATTAGTACTTATATTTGTACACATAATACTTACGGAAAATTTTCTCAACGTAAATATTAAATTATTTGAAGTTTTGTAAAACACTGAGCTAGAGTAAACAGCGTTAATTTGCTTACAAACAAATATGAGACACTTATCTTATCATAGCAATATTTAGTCAATAGGTAACTTTACCTAAGTAGCAGAAACAATGATTACTTAATCATTGTTTCTGCTACCTATTTAATTGATGAATTAGGAATACAAAATCTTCCGATTCACATTCTAACGCATCTTAAGGATGTGATCAATTTATCGAACAAGTGATAAGGTAAAATTCTCTATCAAAATTATTCAAGAAAAGTTTACAAGAACTTTATTATCCTAACTCTAGGTTAGCGTGGCTTAATTTTTGTTAGAAAAATGTATGCTTGATTAACAAAATTATTCTTTTATTGTTATAAAACTATACATACTATTACATACCGAGAGTTCTCTACAGACATACATAAGATATCAACATCAAAAGTCTTTACTATAGCAAATATTTACTATAGTGATAAATATCACTAAACACACAATAATACATTAGTATAACGCATTGTTTCAGTACAGTACAAACAATCGATGGCATTTATTTGTTTAGCGCTTTACAGACTGCAGCTATCTATAAGAACATTGTAAATTATTAACTTTATCTAGATAGACGTCTCTTGTAATATTACTTTTAGTATTTACCCGTAACCATTACATATATTTTTATTTTGTTTTAAAATTTCATGCGTTAGTTACGCCGCGTAATAATTTTAAACTATTTGTCAAGGACTTACTGTTCGATTGTCGGTCAATGCAATTTTGTGCATGAACAAAGATTTCATTAGTCTGGGCGTTTTTATGTTTAAAATGTATGTAAACAAATCTGTGTTTCTTGGTTGTCATATCTCATCTCTATGATCTCTATATCATATCTCATCTCTATCAACTCTACTTAGTTTGTTGCTAGCGTAATGATAATGTGTGAAAAATTTTATACCTACTTATTCAGGGGTCAATTATCTTTTTTTATAAAACGTTTAAGGCCATACTTGTTACTTTTTAATGCCAGTTATTCGATCAAATGGTGGTTAAAAATAATACTAGTGATTTTGAGCATTATTACCTATCTATTTCATTGGTATGGTGTGTACTTGATCTTTCTCTCTTAATTACCCTTGTAAAAATAAGCAGTCATTAGATGACAACAATTCCTTGCCTTTATTCCTAGACTGTATCTAAGACAGTCATAAAGCGATGTCATTATAAAAAATCCTTATATTTTATTATCGCTGTAGGCGGCTCATAATTGACTACATAAACTCTAAAGCATTGAGACTAAATTAAAACCTCACGGTTAGTATTAATATTCCACGGTATGGAGACTTCTACCACCACAAGTTAGTGATTTTACTAATATTAGGTAGAAACATGTGAAACATTAGTGAAAGAAGAAGCTTAATATCTCTAGTAATCGAAATAGTAATGTCTTCGTTGCTGAAATGTGTATGGCATTACACGCGGGTCCGGGATCCGGCGTCTTAATGTGTTGGTTTTTATTGTGTTCGTATCAGTTCCTGAAACAGTCGTCGTAACAGTAGCGAGTACCTAAATTTTTAATGTGTTGATAACATTTTAAGCCCATAATATTTATTGCACAATAAAAGTTACGACTTTAAACGCCGTTTTCGATTATGTAAAGGCGTTTTTAAAATTATAACAATGCGATATTTTTAACCCGGCTAAAAAACTACGTGTAAATTAGAATATGCTAACTTGCTAACTTAGAAAAACATTTGATAGGGTTGCCGTTTATCAAGACTGAAGATGACCTTGATGCGTAAATTAGTAATCAATGACAGGTTCTATTATCATAAAACGGTGATCAGTTGATATGAGCGTGTGATACAATTAGCTTATTAAGCGTGATTACTGTCCTGTGATATACATATAATATGCTTAGATCAACGACCTCGGTGGAGCGCGTTAATGCCTGATCGGACGTTTAAAAGTTACACAACGTCGTCTGGTGGCGCCAAGCGTCGCAGCCGTCGGGAAATCGCGCCGCTGACCCACCGGCCGACTCGCCGTCGACTGGTTGTAATTGCACCGCCCTAATTGTCGGACGCTTGACGGCTGACGGACCGGCTGCAACGGCTCCGACACGCATGCGTTTGCAATTCATTACAGACGGGAGCGAGTCCGTCCGACATGCGAAATTGTTTTAAAAGTAGATCCTGTCTACGAACGCATTGGTGGGAGTGGTTCTCGTCCGTCACGGATACGCCGTCGCCCGTCGTTTAAAGCCCTCAGGAACATTATCTACTCATTAAATTCCTTAAGTACCGATATTATTCGCGGGCCTCATTCTTCATCAGTCTATTTATTTTTACATTATGATGGATTCCATCACGTGTTTGCCTACATCGATTTGTACTAGATACTGGATTGTAAATTATACACTGTTTGTGGTCATCTACGTCAGTTATGTTTGTTTTTATATTGGACAATACTATTCTTGTCATTCGTTTAGTTAAAATAAGAATGTTCTTGTATGTTCTTTATTAGCCTTTTCGAAAAGTAAACTTAATTACCTCAAACTGCTCTAGGTAAATAAAACAGCGTTACCTACGTTATTGTGCAATTCATGTGATTGTATCATTCTCGTCAAAATTACAGCAGTAAATTATTTTCACGAGCATAAAACTTTTATTTGTATAGGAAGTATATTTTTTTATAGCATAAATTGATTGCTGTACGACTTTTCGTGCCATAGCAAGCTATTGAGGAATAATATTAATCATACATCGTTTTTAGGTTTAACATAATTGTTAACAATTATGTTAAATCTAAAAACAATGTACTTTTACATTACATTTTACATCGTTAAGATGGACTCGTGAGAAGTAAAAATAATTAAAAAACACGAAAAAAAAGAACGCATTAGTTTACCTAGTTACACTTTTTAAAATAAATTTTAACTTTACTTCATTTTAACATAGGTACTCCAAATTTAATACTATTAAAACATCAAGACATTGTCACAGCCTATTAAAGTGAAAATGACTTTGTTTATTCTATGCTCGACTTAATTCTTTGTTAGTTATATCCGATGTAAGATTGATGTTCTCGTTAATCTATTAATTACTCTAAAGATTCCTGTCGATAGTTGCATCCATTGTTCCTGTAGATAATATTCAATCGATCAACCTACGTGGTGCCATGTTGTTTCATCTCAGTGATTTGTCTTATATGCTTCATTGATTGTTACCTAAGTATTTAATATTTTTTATGAGGTTTGACTTGTTTTGTTTTTATCTCCGTATTTGAATTTAATACCGATCAAAGACGTAGGATTTTTTATTAGGTTATCCATTTAATTTAATGTTTTAGATAGTTTCTATTACTTCACATAATGGACATTTATACGGTGTTTATTTCTTAATGTGTTTATGCTCACTTCCAAAGTCGTAAAAGAAAATTAAAGGGCTTATTTCATGCAAAAAGTTACAGTTTGATTAGAATTACTGAATAAACTATACGTATCTACTTCGAGAGATAATTTAATCTGGTAGACGATTTTGACAATAAAATTGTAGTTTTGTCTATTATTTTCTTTTATATCTTTACCTACTACTAAGTACTTACTCATACTATATAAGACGTCGTTGAGATGACAACAATACACACCCGTTACGCCACAAGTATAACAAAATCTAATTAACATAGATTTACATAAATTACTATTCTAAATATAATATCAAACCAAACTCAGAAAATGTCATTTAATTGAATTCCGCATATCTTAGTATTAAAAGTAGAACGATGAAACTTTATCACGTTGATTTTGTACGTAATCGGATCGCAGAGAAAGTGTTGCATTTAATACACATTGCACACAGAGGGGAAAAAAATCGAAAGGAAAAATGAGAGTGTGGATTTTTGATCGTTTCATAAACTAAAATAATATTGTGTTGTAATTTTTTATCAACAGTTGAAAAGAGTTTTTGCCGTAGCTTTATTGACGTGTCTTTATTTTATCGGCTGCCGGTTGTCAATCAAACTTCGATGTTATCGATCTTCTTTGTCAATTATAAATGTCAGCGTACGATATGTTCAAGCGTGTATCTTTATTGTCGAATAAAATTAATTTGGTAACATCATTTATGTTGATAGCATTGCCGTACTATTATTAGTTTATTAATCGATGGGATATTATAGGTACTTACTAAGTTTTCGAAATTGATCGTCAGAGGTTGAAAAAAATTAGAGGAATAGATGAATTCAATAGCAACGAGGTTTTTTTCATCGGTTACGGCAAATGATGGCGATCGTCATTGTGCCGGTTTGAACAGACGTGTGCGCTTAATGCACATTATCTTATCCTCGAACACGTTATGCAAGTGCAAACCCTTTGGAGGGTTTTACGGTCGAATGCGGTGAAACTTAACCAAATAGCCATGATTTGAAAAATGGACCCTAAAGCCATGGAAGGGAACGCAATTTGAATTTACCTATTCGACTTTTTTTAGAATACCTACACCACAAGAGGAGTAGTTATTTTGTCACCGTGCAGACATTAATATACATATTAGACTTAGTTGACCCAAGTCTAAAAAAAGAACTAATATTCATATTAAACGATTACCGGAATTATCGGAGTAAGACCACAATCGTTTCCTTATAGCCTCTGACTGGAATGGCATGGCATTGTAAGGTAATAGATTTTCTATCCTAGCCTTAACCGTCTGTTCCAGAATGCGTACGGAATGCATTACAAGTCCATTGTCATGCGACAACGTGGTGCAGTTGCATAAAAGCATTGTGGAAGGCTTGTGTAACTTGCTTTGGGTCAAGACTCTGACACGAATAGTATCAACTATGAAGTGCCTAATTCAATCCTCAATTTGGCTGTAAGACCACGTTGAAATTTTCGTAATAATGCATTAAGAGTGCATTCAAAGTGATGATACAGTTTTTTTTTAAATAAGGCATCTGTGGAAATTTAATTTACAAGATGTTTTTATTTTTTTAAGCCCCACTTATTATTAAAATTGTAAGTATTTAGTTTTCGAAAAAGATACTTTAAATTTAAAAAAAAAACGCAACTGACGAGATATAAACGCGTAAAGTAAGTCTTTTTTTAGGGCTAATGACCGGCTAATGCAGCTTACGAATGTATTAGACCGCCCCTAGACGATTAATTACAATATTGAGCAATGTTGCAAATTTTACAAGTTATAGATCGTGTAGGGTTAATAATGAAGATTTCGCTGAACAAAAGTTTGAGCAAGATCAATTTTTATTGTACCTTATTTTTTTATTGCTTCATGTAAGGGCCATGCAGTGTTGTGCAAAATAATTCAGTCTGTTTTGGTTTTAAGGCAGAGTACCTACGTTTCAGCGTTGCCGTCTACTTTACCGTAAACAAATAAAAATATCGACTAGATTCACGCATAAAATTATACAACGAAATAATTACAATAATTTAACAAAAGAATATACTCATACATTATCCTTAACGTATAACTTTAAGCTAAACTGTCATTCACTGCCTGATTTTATAATCAAGGGATTACAACAATATGTGAAATAACTTTAAACAAAACAGCTTATTGCTGCGTCCTATTTCAAGCTAACCTAGTAACCTACCTACTGGTAGGTTTGTGAAATAATAGACTGCATGGTCTTAATTAATAATTGCAAGACATAAAAATATGATTTCTCAATTCTCAATTGTTACATATTAGTTTCAATGTATAACGAAATACACCTACAACAATACAAATCACTTAGTACTAACAAAAACCATCGATCACATTAAAATGATTATTGTCAGAATGATATTGATTCGTTGACGGCTTGAGTGGATCACACTCAATCATTTTTATACTTCAATACTTTTGTCATTGCAAAATTACAAACAATGCTATTAGGACTTTTTGCAATTTCGAAATGAAACGGAAGACGTAGCTCTAAGCTTTCGGACCGCGCGCTTTAAAGTAATGCACGCCCCTGACTGTATCAGAGATATTATTTGGGCACGTTACAAACTCCCTTAAAAACTTATCACATCTCTTTTGTAGGACTTATAAATGCCTGATATGGTGTCGAATCTGAGCCTTGTCCAAATAAAACCTTAGGCTTGGGCATTTGTAGTTTATGTACCTTAAACGAGTACCTTCTGAGGCCACTGTCTCCACATGTAGATGAGATATTGAGTGTAAAACTCACGATGATTATCAGTTCTTACAATGAATTTTAATTAACATTCCAATGAAAGATCATTGCAACATCACCTAATAGTCCCAAATATGTCTGTATGTAGTCCCACCTCAATGTCATTGCTCAATCGATCAACGCATTCAGTGATACACTCAGCGTAGTTAAAAACGTAAAAAATATGAGTTTAGATTGTGATTTCTACGAGATTTAACAATCTCGGGAGTATTTCTATATTACTAAGGTAATCTCTTAATATTGTTCGAAGCCATAATTTATAGAAAAGTACTAATTGGTATTTTTAAATTCAATTTGTGAAATGAAATCGTCTTCCTTAGTTGTTGTTGTAACATTTATGATTTTAATTTATTTAATAATAGATGATGATGTTTTCTTTCTGATTTAGAAAGATTCTGACTGCTAGTTAATTCTTAATGGTTGATCCAGTATACAATAATGGAACTAGATAAATCTTATTTTTACCATAAATAGACTATTTTATAGCAAATTTTCAATTAAACCTACATTATGCCATTTGTAAAGGAAAATCTAGAGACTAGACTTTACAATCAAATACTCTATCTCCTTTAACTAAAACGATCAATAATCAAATTACATAAATCTATCTTACGCGTAAAATGTTCAAATGCATATTCGTATTCATAATACAAATTACACGTTTTCATCATCGTAATAGTAGAAACAGCCATAAACTACTTGAAAGGGGAATATCACGTCAGAGGCGTAACGTGGACAAGCAATCATGCTTTGAATAGCGCCACTAGCTCCTTTTGATGACCTGCAGGATTCTTCACACTTCATTTAGTCGGTAGCTTACAAGCTACGAGTATCTATTCATAAACATGCATAGTCATTGTTGTTGATAACTGTTTGTATTGTGTCCATCCCTTTAATGGGAATTCCAGGAGTGAAAGGATTAATCAGTGCTTGGTACACTGCTAGAAAGTTAGGAGTACTGACCTCTTAATTTGTTCTCTTATTTGTAATGTATGTTCACAGGCTTTGCTGGTTATAATGGTATTCATAGATATTCATAATATGTTTTTTGTTGCAGCGGTGGTCGTCCGTTATCTCACAAAGCGGTATATTGGAGAATATAGTTCAACAGGAGGTTGGTATGCATATTTATTATATTGATATCAATCATTGGTTAAATCTATTTTAAATAAATTGAAAAATAAGGACAATGTATGTTTTTAAAAGGGGTAAATGATCAAGTTCATCATCAATCACCCGCAACTAAAAAGGTTTGTAGTATACGTTGGTGAATTTTGAGAAGATGAAAATAGAGATTATACATGTCACTAAAGTCTTAAGTAAAGTCAAACTACCAGCACTAAGGCCCTATATTATGTCAGTTATCAGAATGTACTTTAAAATCTTCCATGCTTTTCTATTATTTCTTTTAATATTTTGAGTTGTTACCAGTTAGTTTCTATTCATATATTTGTCGTCTATTAGTATTAGTTTATTGAGCAACATAACGAAGTAATTAATTAGTACATAATGATCAAAATACACTTTATACAAAATTAAAATAAAATCAATACTTCTGTATAAAAAAAAAACGATTTGTCTTTTGCAATGTCAATAAAGTAAGTAATTAATTGCATATTGGAGCATGTTTTCAATTTAATTAGTCCCTTTCTTTCTGACCTTACATATGGTGACGTTTACGTTTTACTAAGACGTCATTATGCCCGGAGGCGAATGGAAAAGTTAAGGATATACCCAATGGTCGATGTTACAGTAAAAGTTGTATTAATCGAATGACGACGATATTAAAACAATGTTACAAATTGTTAACAGTGTTCTGTTGTTACAGATTTTCTTTATCAACATAGAGTTGCTTTCGACGGTGCCGTTTCAGAAGTCGAAATCCTAGATACATCTAATTGCGCTGTAAGTAAGCCTGTGCTGATATTATATCTAACTTAAGACGTGAAAATATCAGTCAGCGTTAACAAAAGACTCGATAAGATTAAAACTCGAAACTCGCATAACAAACTAAGAGATAGACGGCCAATCTTAATTTACCATTATACAATGGAGATGTTAATCGGTGGCTATGCTGGTAGCGGCTGATCGCCACAGTACTATTTAATTAGATGAAGTTTATGTGCCTTGTATCGGGTTATCAGATGGTATCGTTGGCTCGTTGGATCGGTGTAAGCGCCCGGCGAAATCCTACATTGAAACCTACGGATAGAATACTCCAGAACATTTTTGTTATGCAACTGTTACTTTTTATTATTGTATCGATGGTCAGCTATGGTTCTTTAACGATTTGTTTCTTCTAAGCAAAGATGTTAGCTTATTAAAAGCATCGATAACGAAACTAAAAGAATAAAATGGATTGGGTGTTCTTATTGCGTAACCACGATTTTATTCGGTGCAGCGAATGGCCCCGATACAAGACGCCGGGTACAAGATGTGGCGAGCCACTTCATTATGCTGAAGTTCACTGATCTCATAATATTAAATTTAGCTATTTTAAGATTCTTGTTGTTCAAATTGAAAGAATGAAATCTTTTAAATTAAAATGTTTGCTATACCTATAAAGCAAGGTTTACTATAATTTATATTTATATTTTTTTAATATTTATCAGAAGCTTAATTCTTTTTAATTGATTTTATTACATTCATTTTGATTTCTATTCTGTTGACTAATCAAGTCATGAATTACGATAAAAACTATCAATGCACTTATTCACTACAATTACTGTACATATTTATCCCTGTAACATAAACTTTATATCCCATATATATTCGATATATTTATCTACAATGATGATAATTAAATTTATTAATGACGACATTGTCCAAATTTTATTTTAATTTACATTGTACCTACAGGGTTAAATATTTAAATGTCTTAAGTTAATACTTACGGATATATTATACAGATTCGTGGGTGCCTAGCAGAACACGTGAGATGGGGCGATGCATTTGCCGTGGTTTACTCAGTATGCGAAAGGCGGTCGTTCCTCGCTGCAGCAGAACTGTTATCGCTCCTGGAACGAACTCGGCTGCCCGGCTGCGCGGCCATTACTCTCTTAGGAAATAAACGTGACCTCGAACACGCTAGGTAATAAGATCTGATTGTTTTGCCTATTCTTGTATTAATCTTATGTTATTGAAGATTGTAAAGTATATTTTGTAAAATTCTGTCTACTTTGAGATCTGGTTTAAATAAAATATTGATGTTTGTAGCCAAATCACGCAATTCTTATAAAATAATTTAGACAATCTTTAAAACTTTCTTAATTAGTAAAGTCTCTATCAAGAAATATTTCTAAAAGAAAAAACCGTAAATATTTTTAAAATCCTTTTTTTAATTAGGGAGGTCCATGCAGAAGAGGGTCAAGAATTATCACTGAGGTTCGGCTGTCAGTTTTACGAGGTCTCAGCGGCAGAATCATGTGCTGGCGCTGCTTTGGCTTTTCATGCACTTTTACGTGAAGCCCGAGCTCTAGCGCTTCTTTTACCTGCGCCAAGACGTAAACTTGCTGCATACTCCGTGTCTAAGGTGAGAAAAGAAAAGAATGTTGTGATTTTTATTAAGCTTTTAATAATTAAGTATGTTATTACTAACACTTATAATAGAAAAGAAAAGTTTTCTTACATTGAAAACTTTTTTGGTTTTCGTTTAACAATGATTGCAAGGCCACACGAGTATTTTTTTGGATGCTGTTTCCAGCCCTGAATTTTTTTTTGAATTGTTTTTCGTTCATTTATAAAAAAATGCCATAGAATTACTATCTTTATAAGTATCCACCCCATGATCTATATCACCATACATTTTAATCTAAACGATTATAATAAGTTTCTAATATAATTTGTTCTTTTACAGGTAATCGGAACGATATTTGGCAAAAACAGTAAGAGTGTCAGAAAGAAACGACCATCACTTAGTATTTAACTTTTAAGATTTATTTTATATCTCTCAGACTGGTTGTATATAATTATTTTTAATTTAGTTTAGGTATATAAAATAGAGACATATTGTTATTTATGTAAGTTCTCAACTAAATATCTATTATTAG
Organism: Schrankia costaestrigalis; assembly: GCA_905475405.1. Taxonomy (NCBI): domain Eukaryota; kingdom Metazoa; phylum Arthropoda; class Insecta; order Lepidoptera; family Erebidae; genus Schrankia; species Schrankia costaestrigalis. Next base: position 8,195,488 of record FR997830.1, read on the forward strand.
TTATTTTTTAGCCATTTTATATTGCAATGAAAATTGCAGCCATATAATTACGAAATGTTATAAAAATTTGTAAATAATTTCAAATGTGTACATAAAATTTATCTAGGTAATCACCTCGCATTAGGATTATCTTTTTGTATGTGTAAATATTTTACTATAAGAAGTAAAGTTTATGTAAGAACTTTTGTAAAGAAGGTTAAAAATTATCTCATTACAATAAACATTACAAAATTGAATTAATTATATGTCTTTTATTTTCAAGCTTCGTTCTGATTTTTTCTATCAACTTAATTTATTATCTGCCGCAACTGCAAGCGTCTCCGTGTAGTGACGGAGTAAGAATACAATATGTCACCACCCCATCTCATCTTAACGAGATAAAAAGAAGGAAAACTTAAAATTAAACCATGTTCCAATCCGTCTAGCCAACGTGGTATTAGTAGGTCAAATATCTCTCTATCATGGGAGGAGGCCCGTCCCTGCAGTGGGACATTGATGGGCTGTTATGATGAACTGCAATGCTCTACTATTCTTTAGCTACAGGTCCACAAATAACTAATGAATAAAGTTAATAGAATTATTTTTTCTATTAAAAATCTAACTCAGCTAAATAGCTTTAATGAACGTAAGACGTGCGACTTATTTCTCATAATGAAAATCCTAAAACCCCATTTCTTGCTTAAGAATAGATACTAGATCTTTCGAAACAGACAGTAACAAGGTGCTGTGTAGATATTTTACTGGCTGAACCACGCCGGATCGCTGTATATGCATGGCAGTATCGTAAAATCGCAGTCAATCGTCTTAACATAGTCTTTAGCGATAGAAGAGTAAGTATAATTAAACACTTTCTTAGATCATACCGTTCTGATAGCGTCACATCGATTCCATGCGTTGCACCTCGTATACATGTCGCTAAAAGCTCTAATGAGTTTCTGTTTTCAATAGCAAAGTGTCAGGGTGTCACACCGGTCTGCGTCCGACAAGCCTCGACGTCGTCGCACTAATATTGATCGGACAGGGTAGTCTATAGTCGGAGAGAGTTTTGCCCGACTCGGCCTTGCACGTCACGGTGTCAGTACACAGACACACCCCGCTCTACGTCTGATCAACAGATAAAGTCTAGAATAGGAACCGAATGTGACATTATATATAACACGAGAAAGCAACAAGTGTAGCTCTCAAGGTCTTAGAGAATTTATTCATCTGAATCAGCACTCAGTATGTAATTAAGTGTATCCGACAGGTTGCTACTGAGCTTAAAATAATCAGATGTACTATCATAGCTAGTAAGTACGCTTAAGTTCAAGTGCACGTTGATAAATAAATATGTTACAGTTTATAAAGTAGACAGTTTAGGAACGAGTGATTATACAAGCGTCGAGTAATAGCTCAGCGTGGCTGTTACGCAATGAGCAATAAAATGTTCCCTTAGTTGTTCCGCTGCAGCTTTAACTCGGGCACGTACTGACTACAGGTGTATCGGCGGATGCAGAGATATGACTAATAAATCGAATCCCTTGATCGCATTAGTGGCGCCAACGTTCCGCTTGCCACAGCGACTACGTCGTGCCGAGGGTAGCGATCGTTATCTCTTACATCGTAGATTCTATGAAGCACGGTGCAGATATATTGATAGCTATTCTTAATATCATGCACGATAAATGTTATTGATATATTTAAGAAAGTGGGAGAGAAAGAAAATAGTACCACTCCCAACTCATAACTCACTGGAGAAATGAAAAGAGGCGAGAAACACAACGGTCATAAATGTATGCTAATGAATAGAAATACATTCAGTAATCAATAAGCAATAGGTCAAACCGTAAGTTACGTCTGTCTGTACAGTAATCTCTTGTCAAAGAAAGTATTAAATCTTCAATGGTTTACTATAAAGCTTTGTCACTAATTTATTGTTGAGAGGTTCAAGAACGAGTGACCCCCGCAGCCTCGCAATCATCGTAGCATTTAACGTCAATTAAAGAATTTAATGAATGCACGGACGATGAGTCAGGTGAAAGTTTAAGATGTAATCTGGCAGGACACTGTGTAGAATTGCGATGATGTACTCGATAGGATGATAGCACGCCTCGTACAGACAGTCAGTGACGTATAGACGACTCTAGATAACTTGTTCTTAAAAGCAGATCTATTCATATCTGCCTACAGGTTCATCATTCTAATCGAATCAGAATATTCGAAGCGTATTTAATTGTGTATAATGATGAAACTAAATATGAATAAAAGCTTGTTACTCACGACATACGGATGCGGCATTGCAGTGACAAGAATATGACATGTAAGTCGTGGTGTCCGTGCATCGGGATTCTTGATCTGGTAGATAAACTATCAGCTACTTTCATCTCTCGCTTTAGATTAAACGATTACTAGTTTCGTCTAATTGCTCGTGTTTGTCTCGGATGGAATCGGTCATTGAGATTTATGCATGGTTGAAGATCGAAGTAGTACGTGATTGGGATCTAAAGATAGATAGCCGTGCCAGCGAGATGATCTCTGATTTAGTTTGCTCTATGAGGATAAAGAGTAGCAAAATAATACGTGAACAGCGTGCTGCGAAGGAATGTTTGTAAATGTTTATTTGATATTGATTATCTTTAATTTCTTGCACATTGTTGATACCACCGACCTAGAAGTTATCTTTTAATAAATGTTGTACTTTATTAGTACCTAACAATAAATTATTGGATAAAATAGAATAATAATGATCCTTACACATTCACTCAACGTAATTTAGTCCCTATTTAAGCTAACTAATTTAGTTAATAGTTAACGTAAAACATACTTATATTGTTGATATTTTTTCAATACATAAATATTATACACAGAATAAAAAACTATTAAAGCGTAATTCGCTTATCTATTTTCCACATCGCAAATTCCTCAAGCAAAGCTACCAACTACCATCGAACATAAATAACAAACATTACATATGTTTCATAACGTATAAAAATGGTAAGATTACATTGAATAATTGTACAACATAAAACCGGTAAGGCGAATGTATCGAGTTAAACACTTAATGGAGCCTAATGCTGATAATCAATGAGGCACCTGTCCAACAGTTGACGAATGAGAAGTCGTTGTTAGGGACCTATCGTACTCATCGGAGAAAGTGAAATAATTTTCGTAGAGTACAAACAACTGGATATGGCAAGCGTGACTAAATATTACGACATATGTATTACACGCATATGAAATGCTTAGATAAACATCAGGAACTATGGCTACATTAAGATTGAGTCTTATACATTGTAATTTGCGTTTGTTAAAACTATTTTAAAATATTTTAATTGTCCTACCAGCCTATATACTAAGCCACTTCAATATAAGACGAAAACTTAGACAATTGCTGCTATGCCAGCCAGATGAAGATCTATAGAATCGTTTGTCAAATTTTCCTTCTTTTAAAAAGGTAATTTATGGCTAGCTTTTTTTCTCGTTCTAGTTACCACATACTTATATCATATCATAGAAAAGATGTTGACATACCGTATTTACAGTAACAGTAAAAAAGTACATTAAATGACAAATTGTAAAGGTTAATTAACATAGTGTGAGTAAATTTGTAACGGCAATATCCATTAATATCCTCTCAATATATGAATGGAATAACTAATTTACACAGAAACTAACGCCGACATTAAGCCATGTTCAAATGTCAAAGAAATTATAAAGTAAACGTGTTACAAGATTTACTATAATAAGAAATGGTATTAATGGATTATATCGGATAAATATGCTAATACAGTTCAGATTTTCTTACAATCAATACCTGTTTGATATAATAGTTGTCATTATATTTTATTCATAGGGAAGGATGACAAAAGACAGACGGTAATACCCGTGACAATGTAGATATTGCGTGCTTTTTGTAAGCTTAAAGAAAAGAGTTTTAGAAAACAAATTGTAACGGAAACTTAGTATTAAGTTAATAGGTATATTTACTAAACTATCTGACCAGTGCTTTGGCCAATCACAAGATTCCTTTTATGCCAATACTGTAAACAGGCAGAAGAAGAGGCAAGTCTCTTAAAATTGACGATCAATGATTTATTTCCTGAATTCCCAGTATATAACAGTTATACCGGGATATGTATTTAGAAGCAAGCTTTTTTAAGAATATTTAATTTGAAGTTTTTATCCATGAAGATTCGTTAACCCTTAGACATAACCCAGGTTGGAAATAGTCTTATAATAACAAAACCAGAAAGCTCTAATGATCCCAAGAATGGGATTAGATCCAATAATTCTTTTAGGGCTAATAAATCTAATATGATATACCTCCCTATGTGACTCTTCTAGGCACAAACAAATCTATCTAGCAGTTCTATATCATAGCTCAGAGCAACTTACCAGATAACACTAAACGGCTAATTTGTAAAGCACATATTGCGTAAATCAAGTCACGGATTGTCTAATGACGTTGATCCGCTACTGTATACAAATGACAGCACAGTTATGATTAAGACTGAGCGATACCTATATGAAAGTGAGATTCATAATAGGAACAAGTTATTTTCATGCTTGTAATGCATTTGTGGCCGTTATTTACGGTAAATGTTTGCATCTATAGGGTTTATTATGTCCGATGATTGATAGTTGTATTAACATTAACAAACCTATAATGGCGCTGATAATGCATTTACGAATTAAGCTTGTTATTTTCAGGGTTGAAGAACTGATTAGCTTCCGTAACTGGATTAGACCCGTTCCTGGACTGACATAATAATAATATGGTGTTTTTAGCAGAATTTGACTCAGTTAAAGCAGTGACTTTAGGGATCTCAAATACCTAATGATAATATCTTTACTGTATTAGAGAGTAGTAGTATGGATGATTTATGCTAGACTTATCGCTGTTTTACTCATGGAAAGAAGTAGAACCTATTTAGAACATTATGTAATCTTAGCAAGTCACTACAAATATAATAATTTAAAACATGTTTATGTACCTTGTACAAACATCGGAACAAAAATAAATTTAAAAGATTTATATTTTAAAAAATGATGTTAAACTACATAACATTTTTTTCAAAACAAAACGTTACAAGGCAGAACATGGACACCTTAAAACGAAGTTGTAAATTCATTACGTGTACCAAGATCCGCTTGTAAACATCAGTAGTACAGACGGCACCTTCCGATAATGTCACTCACATAGAACTTGGTACAAGTGAATCATGATTTAAGTTATGTCTTCATTTATTGACAAGTACACGCGGCATAGGAGATAGTACAGTCTTCTTTTGTTTTTCTAGCTAGCTTTTTAAAGTTTCCGTAGTACGTAGGACCTTTTTTGTTTTTTAAGCTAGCTTTTCAAAGCTTTTGTTGCTTTTTAATTGCTGTGGTGGCATGACTGCTGTGTATGAGATGGGACTTTCAAATCCCACGCAAGACAATAATTTTGTATACAATTGATTTGTCTTAGGTATACCTGAATTTCGTTTGTGTTTGTTCATTACATGTCTATCAAAATCGCAGTAGCATGTGCAATGGTTACTAATAAATGTGTTAGTATTGCCCAAAAAATGTGGACGAATTTTCTTAATATACAACAATTCTACCAAAATAGACATTTAACTCTGGTATTTATTAGGCAGTTTTAGATTGCGTAGAAAGATGGCATATTCCACTTTCCCTTACTAATTTAAAAAAGAAAACAAGAGTATAATTTATTAACTAATTATATCGGATATTGGTTTACAATGACCATTTAACTTAACAACTTCAAAAATTAACTGACCTGAAATCTGAGATCATGTCACCTCACAATACTTATCGCTTATCATGTATCTAATTTCAACACATTTTACAAAAATAAACTGCGGTCTGACACGACCTGATTCTCTAATCTAAAGCTTTTAATACAAAATTAAAGTATAAGGTTCCATTTTATGTGTCTCTAAACAAGTAATAAGAGTAGTTCTCAGAATCTTGATAGGAAGAGTGAAGTAAACTAGATTGATATTGAAAAGTCCAACTTTAACGGCGTTAACATCGTGCAAATTGCGCCAAAGTATGTACTAGTACCTTTAACCATTCATTTGCTGTAGGAAACTATAAATCGCCTTTAAACAGTGAAAAGTATGGAACAATATAAACCGGATTCAGACGAGACGCGAAGAGTTATAGGGAGTAATAATGAGTTGAAGCGAAGCCTGAGGACAATGTCAATTGCTAACAACATTTGTATTTATATATTTTGCTTTCAATTATTTGGATCACTTAATTAGAATCATAGTTTCTTCTTCTTGTACTTTTAGAAAAGCAAATACTAGTAATTCGTGTTATCCAACTCTATTACGACTTATTTTATTGAAAATAATTTAAATATTTTACAAGTATACTCTATGTCTATAGTAACGGAAAATGAAAGTAAAATATAATTATAGTGCAAAATAAGTCATTAATTAAGGATTCATAACTGAAATTAAAACGCATTATTAACATTCAATAATGAGCTTTATCATCTGATAAATAAAAGTCCCTTCAGTGAAAAATTTAGGTCAGTGCTTCAGTAAATTTGTTCAGTTCAAACGCACTGTTTGTACGTTGGATATGTTTTTAATGTATTGGCGCATCCTTGTGTGGAGACCAAACAAAGGGTTGATTACTCACTCGGTGTACATGGAATGCCACTCTTGTCTCTCCTTGAGACTGTACACACAACTATGTTACCTTACTTTTATGATGTGTGTAAATACAATAACTAAGATGTATAGTTAGACTTTAAATGTATTTGCTATCTAAGGGCAAGGAAAGACCTGTCCCTGCAATGGTAAATGACTGCGTGGTTAGCTCATCTAATCTCTATGCTATAGCTAGGTGTCACCACTATCCAGGCAACTTAGTTATTTTAAAGTAGATATTAATAAGTTATAATTAGCTCGCATCCAATTTTTGTGATTCTTACTTTGTATTGATATATTGGGATTTAGGTTAACACATATTCTCTAATAAAGTACAAGTGTTCAAATTAGTGAAATTTTAAATAGCAGCAACATAGTGTTGACGCCTACAGCTGCGATTTTATCACGCACACGCTCAAAACGACTGGCGCCGGCTTCTATTACTTATATTTATTGCTAGTCTCCCTTGAAGAAGATGTAAATGCAGCTCCTATTTCATAGTTTATAAAGGCCACTTTCAAATCACGTTCGTACCTTACGGTTTCTTCTATGTACAATAAAGTATTTTCGACATCATTTGAAATTGAACCTTGACATTTGGAGGATAGGGTGAATTTTGTTTTATAAAATGATAATATTATAAAATATGCCCACAATTTTGCTATCGATTCCCGACATCCGCTCATTACAAGGTGCTGGAATGTTGTTCAACACATTTTATAATAAGAATTGTTGGTTACTATATGGTAGGGTGAAAATAACATCAATTTATAGGTGCACTGACGTGAGCTTGAGTGGTTTACCCTGATTGAACTAGGAAACTATTCTTTACTCGGATACAAAGGATAATATCTTAAAATCATCATTGGTGTAGATAATTTATCTTTAAGTTTATGCAAATTTACGATAATTTTTTATCGTTCCAGTTACACGTAATTACATAACGGGATGGTAAATTTACAATAATGATTATATCACCACGTCCGAGTCGACGAAACCTGAATATGACACATAATAACTGTCTGAGACTACAAAAAAGAAATGATTCGTTTTAAATTAGCATTCAGAAATACATTATTGGCAAAGATTGTTATTATCCATTAAGATAATTTGATAGCTTAATCAATGTTGCGAGATTCAAAGATCAGATTAGTTAATTTATACATAGTGTTGGATTGATCACTATTACTATCTGATCGATGCTGCCTGTTTGCTTAATTGGGTGAATTATTTCATGTAGTTTGAGTGTTAAGTTTTATAGTTCTCTTCCTAGATCTTAGGCTGCTGTAACTACCTTTACTGTAGGTGCCATATACAAAAGAGATATAGGTGAACTATGCTCTTCTATACATAAACCAGACAGTCTGTTAAAGTTTTTGATTCAGTATTGTAATCGTCTTTTGTTTTTATTGGTAATCCAAACTGTCCTACTTCTTCTGGCAATAATATTGATCATAATAACAAGAAACAATATTGCGTTTGATCAATTCCCAAAATGAGATCAGTAAGCCTCGCCTTAATTGCGAACATAGTATAATATTGACCGTGTGTCGCATGTATGTTTAGTGATTGATTAACAAATGATTTCATTACAAGTTTACATATCGCATAATACAAAGATCCTAACATACAGGTTTGATTTTTGCAACAGTACCTACCTACAAAGATAATGACATCAAATGATCAAACACAGCCGTGAGATACTAAAATATGATTTATAACTTGATATTCTTTGCAAACAGTATGATAATTAAGATACGCAATAGTGATTGGGAGCTATTGCAAGAACGATAACGCCCACTATTACTGACAAACATCGGTGTCGTACGATCGTAGTTTGTTGTTGATACAAGTTCAAGTTTCCGTGTGGTGACGGAGTAAGAATACAATATGTCACCACCTCATCTCATCATGGGATAAGACACCCATGGGGGTGTCGTAAAAACCGACTAAGTCTATCCGTAATTTTTTTATCCGTATTGTCTTTACGAAATAAAAAGAAGGAAAACTTGAAATTAAACCCTATACCAATCCGTCTGGCCCGCGTGGTGCCAGTAGCCCAAGTATCCCTCCGTCACGGGACAAGGCCCGTCACTGCAGTGGGACATTAATGGGCTGTTATGATGATGATGACAAGTTCAAGTACTTAGATCTTTTTACTGACATTTTGGTTGGTCAAATAGGTGCTCACTTATTTTTCTACTTTTATCTTTTAGCCAGATTTTTAGCAAACATTCCTTTTTTGGAAAAAATAAAGTCAATTTAGTTGGAATCCCTTATTCTGATTTAAGGAGCGTAAGATGGTGTGGCATAAAGCTTTCTTAGACCATGACTGAATTCTTTATTCAGGCAAGAAGTGAATACTTCGCAAGCAAAATTTAATTTAGTTAATGGAGAGAGAGCAATACCAGCTTAGAATACCGATTAAAGGATTATGTCAATCTATCAAGATATAATTAGGTGTTGACATGACTTAATATGTAACGCAACGTTGAGGCCTTTAAAGGCTTATTTCATTGATTGATTTGAATTGTTTAATCCTTTGTTCTTAATAATATGATGGAGACAAATCGATAGTGAAAGTATTTGTGTATAAATCAATTCATGTTTTAGCTTGAACACTTTCCTAATGAATCGTAAAATATGTTTATATGATAAACTGTTATAAGAATATTAACCCAGAAAAAGACGAAAATTAAATATGCTTATGAAGTAGGATGGAGATTTTTTTACAAAATTAATTGCTTGGGAGAGTAAATAAAATTGTATATTGACGGCATCTTTAAGAAGAATGTAGAAGACAGCGATGACTTTTAATAAATAAGTAAAAGTTGTTTAAAAAAATGTACAAATGAAAATAATTACAAGGTATTGTTCCATAACAACTTAGTTCTTACGCATTGATGAGCTTTTAAGAACCTTTCTCTCAATTTTATTATGTTGTTTTCACTATCATTAAAACTGCTTAATATCTAGTGGATGACGAAATTATGTTTTAAATTATTTATGAACCAACCATTTCAAGAACAGTATGTTTATGTTTTTGTTAAAACTAGTATCCTTGATTTTCCTATTGAAGTAACTCCACTACTTTTCTGTATGCTAATGTTACTCTCAATATTAGGTTTCATTGAACATAATTTGAAAGTTTTTTAAGCGTCGTTTGTATTAATTTAACCCAATAAAAGACCAATTCCCGGAGCTCATAAAATTATCGATTATTTATAATTATCTATTTAAATCTTATTACTTTGAACCGAGCTTCTTGGTTAACAGTTGTAATTCACACCTTATAATCCTATTAAAAATTAACGCGGAAACACCTGTCTTGTAATGACATCACTGTTAGGGTTGCCAGAGGTTTGAAAAATTAGAGAGATCAGAAAAAAGGATTATTAACTAATTATGAGTTGGTCTCGGTGTTGGTGATGTCAGATTCTTCATAAAGCATATGAACCTCTGAGAATGTTAAATAAACAGTTCTTAAACTTAATCTAGTCATCAAATTATACCTAACGAGTATCAGCTTGCCAGTCTGATTGCAATCTAGGGAACACAGAAAATATTTAAAAAAAAACTTGTCAAGATAGTATCCAGGTTATGTACAACCCTTCCTATAAGTACTTTTAAACCGATGTCCGATAACTAGCCGTGCGGGACGGCCCTGCCGTAACTCCGGGGTCCCGGGACAAGATCCCACGATAATATATCCCGAGTCGTCCGTACCGATACGCATCAACCCGTGTTTCCTGCCATCTAACTTGTATCTTATATTCTAGTGTAAAGAAAAAAAAGAAAAATGAAGGACAGTTCGAAATAATGTTTTTTTCTTTTTCTATTAGTGATACAGCTTCTGTTAAAACTGTTGTTTATGATTCAAACAAAGAGTATCTTTCAAATTTAGAACTTTTGCCGTTAAGTATCAAAGACTCTTACATTATTTTTTATTATCCATTTAAATTTCGATCTGACAAAGGATGCTCCATTATATAAATTATTCCTCTATAAAAACACAAGTACAATTGAATGCGGCGCAATGGACAAGATTATTCCAATAATAATTTTGGTTCTAAGGATTTTATAATATGTCAGTATTGTGGAATCTGTAACAAGATACTTTAATGCACCTCTAATACTTACTGTCGTTTGTTACAGTATAATACTCAGGAAATAGTTTTTTATAGGACTACTCCTCTTATGGGAACGATAATATTTTGTTCCTTAAACATTTATATAACTACACAGCTTTAAAGTAACCATCAATTAGGATGTTAGGAAATCCGGACAAAATCTATGTTAATATTATATACCTGAAGTACCTATTTGATTCTTTGGTTAAATGCAATCATATCATTGTTATTGTAAATAGAAAGCACACATTCATATACATGCAAAATTAGATTAATTCGGGTTTCGAAAACAAGCTTCCTATTAACACATAATAATTACTTCTGCTGCACGGAAATCGTCATACTCGTATAAGGAGTTCTATAATAAAACCTTCCAGTGCATACGACAAAACTATAGTTTATTTTAAAATGATGGGTTGTAACATCTACTTTCCGTCCTTCAAACATTAGATAGTACAACATTAGAATAACATTCACATTTCTTGCACGTAATGAACTTTCGCAAGTGTATTAATTTGTGAATTGTATTTTCCAAAGTTCAATAGTTGAAATTGAAAATTACTTAATAAACTTTTGTTTGGGAGTCAATTAGGCATTTCGTTACCATCTTATGTAGTCAAATATAATATCATTAATAGCAAGTAATCAATATGTTTTGCAAACATTTGAGTATATGAAGGTACTTCGGCGCAATCGAACCTTACAAGTCAAGGTGAATATAAGATGTATAGACGTGGTACAGTCAGCCCCAAAAGTCGCTGAACACATTTTAAATTCCAAAACTGCTGAACACTAAAAGTGGCATAAGTCAGTGTCGCAACAAGAGTACAAAATAAGCTAAACGTACAAAACAACCATAACACGCTGCACACGGTTATTCCAAAAGTAGCTGCACACGGGTATTTCAGAAGTATCTGAACACTAGTATTTCAAAAGTATCAGCACACTGGTATTTCAGAAGTATCTGAACACTAGTATTTCAAAAGTAGCTGAACACTAGTGTTCCAAAAGTAGCTGAACACTAGAGTTCCAAAAGTAGCTGAACTAATAGTGAAAAATTAAATATAAATACTATTTAATTTTTAATTCAAAGTTAAAAATAATATTTTAAGTTAATTTAAATACCTGTGAACAGTGACGGTGAATTTAAGTTACTTGGCTTAATAAAATATAAATAGTCACTTACCTACCATTAATATTTATAGACAACTAGCGGCCTGTCCCGGCTTCGCACGGGCATTATTTTCCCGCTTTATTATTAGCATATCCGGCGAACTCTGTTTCGCCACCAGATAGCTTGGTTTTATGTAATGTGAAAAAAGATTTTCCCGCGTAACTGTTGAAAATTTTCTTTGCTATAAACCTCACGGAGCCCGAGACCTTTCCAACGAATGCAAAACTGTGGAAATCGGTTCGTGCGTTCTGGAGTTATAGCGTCAGGAAGGAAAACCCGACTTGTTTTTATATAGTAGATTTTTTTTTATTTATTGTATTTTATCTCAAAAAAAACAAGTAACTTAAATTCACCGTCACTGTTCACAGGTATTTTAATAAAGTTAAAATATTATTTTTAATTTTTAATTGAAAATTAAATAGTATTTTTATTTAATTTTTAATTTAATGAAGAATGATCATTATGACTTTAAATTGTATGAGAAACATTTTCGGAGATTCGATGATATGAGTTGAAATGTTATGTAAGAAGAAGCGCTCCCTGTTGTGCGACATTGAACTTAATAGTTTTATGACATGCAACTAAAATTAACTCTAGAGGTGATAAAGCCATTTAATTAAATAATTAATTAAATTATTTAATTTATTTGTCGAATATACATTTTTTTCGTAAACGAAGTCGCGGGTTACAGCTTGTATTGAATAATAATAGTAGAAAACAAAATAAGAAAAAATAAAAAAACACAAAATGTAATCCGTTCCTCAGGATCGAACCAGAGCTGTTTTCTTTTCACCCAAGCTCTATACAAGCAAAGCTATCGTGTTGACAACTGTTTTGATGAAATTGTTAATGTAGTATTCCGCTTTGAAATTGGCTTGACTTTTGTCTACTGTCAAAATCACTCACTACAACTACACTGAAACTCGACCGCAGATGAGCGACGCAGCGGGCGACGTTGCCGTTCAGTCATGCGCGGCTCCCGTATACTGCACGAGTTGGCAACATCGATACTTCAGAAATACCCGTGTGCTGATACTTTTTAAATACTAGTGTTCAGATACTTCTGAAATACCCATGTGCAGCTACTTTTGGATTAACCGTGTGCAGCGTGTTATGGTCGTTTTGTACGTTTAGCTTATTTTGTACTCTTGTTGCGACACTGACTTATGCCACTTTTAGTGTTCAGCAGTTTTGGAATTTAAAATGTGTTCAGCGACTTTTGGGGCTGACTGTACATACAAGTATATGACACTGATTAAATTACACCTGTGTATGAAACCCTTGATCACAAAAGTATGTTGCAATAGCTCATTGTGCGACGCGACTTTGCAATTTGTCTTAGCGATAATATTTTCTATATTTTCTCGTTTCAACCTTGAGTTTATTACGTGTATTGTCTTCAGTTTACAAAGATGTTAATGTTACTGGATGTGCTATGATTCGTAAACGGTTTAATAACCGAGTTTGGATTATTATTATGGGAACAATTTAATATTGACCAAAACATTTTAGAATCCCTAAAAATTACAATAAATACAAATTTTTAGAAATTTATGCACACATTTTTGATCATTATTAGTAAGTCATTGCACGTGAAGGTAATAATAATATGCAAAAGAGTGATATATGTAGGTAAGTTTTATGTATGAAGGTTACAAGCACTCAGAGGGACCGGCTGAGAACTGTGTGAACTACTTACCTCTATATCACTCTTTACTCTAGTCTGTCCACCTCGGCAATAACAGGCCGTGATTGGCATGTAATGATTGTGCATATTATACCGGACTTTACTGCACCGCTTTCCGAAGATATTAAGGAAGTAACTATGAATAGACGGACATCAATGAGAAAGTTACAGCCTAATAATAATCTCGTTGGCAAAATTATGGCAAAAGCAATTAGGGTCAGAGTTAAACTCGTTATCCAATTCTTCATTTTACGGTTTTGGGCTGTTGATGACATTTTGAGATTGTTAGGATCAGGAGGTTTTAGACTTAAGAACTGCAACAGATGTAAATGGAATTAAATAACTAGGGTTTCTAACTCGTTATGATTTTTCTGTTTTAGACAATCATTATATGCTGTACATGCGCGTGTGTGAGTATTTTTGACGTAATTTTTTTAACGGATAAGTTACAAATATAAAAAGGCACATTCCATTTGTTAAAGATCGGCAAAAAATTGCAGAATAGTGATACCATCATTATAATATACATTTGGTGGTGGTTGCAATTAATAAAATATTGTAAGGATGGATGTCCTGATATGTAACACGTGTACAACAAACCAGTCGTGAAGAGTCTTAATTAAACTGGTAGCTTAAAATGAAATGACAAGAAATCTGATGTCAAACAAGTTACTGTATGTAATTTGTAATAAAATCAGTCATTACTGCAGTCTCTTCTCCTGATCAAATTTGTTTGGGGACAGGTTGCGCCTCCGGGCTAGTTTTTGTCCCGTGAGAATGTCCGTTTTTTAAAAACGGTATTTTGCTGTTACCTTTAAAAGGTAAACTGGGGTCGGTAGCCTTTTTTAAGTTTAATATTAAAAGGCACATGAGCCTATGTCACACAACATCGGGGTTAGTTGCCTTTTGTAGCATGTAACTACAAACATCATCATTAATATGCCAGTCTTCTTCTATGGTAATACATAGTAAGATGCTGGATCTTTTTAACTTTAAATTAGCGGAACCAACGGACGCAAGCTCCTATGCAAATAAAAAAATACAAATTATAATTAAATAATTTCCCTTTTGATTTTATCATTCCCAACAAGGTAGTAATTATCTTGTACCTTTAATTAAAGGTGATTTTGTTTAATCAGGTATCTTAGATAAACACATTTCCTTGGCCTTCGGTTCCATTAGTTTGCTCTATAATTTCAGTTTTCTAGAGTCTCGCAGTTTCCTATCGGTCTTTATTGACATAGCTTATGCTGTATCAATCATTTAATAATATGCCTTTAGAATCTGTATAAGTATAGTCTATGCAAACAAGATTTAATATACATTGTGTAAGTATACATTATTCTATTATAGTTGTATTGATGTCTAGGAAAATTGACATATTTATGTACGCGGCTATAGCTTCCGCTAAGAAGAGTGTTTTTGAATGCTGTGTACTAGCAATGCACTTCCGAATGTAATATGTATGTAGACAGATTTATAATTAATAAAAATAAGTATGTCAGACATTACATAAAACCAGAGTTAATCTCTCAACGCCTTTTCCCCTTTTGCAACCGGAGCATCCTTATGAGATGTTGACAATCAAAATAGCGATCCTAAAATAGTTTATATAGGTATATATCAATTATTATTATGAAGCCTAACCCGCTTACTCATAAACACCTCTTAAATTTAATCACCTCTTAAATAAAATCAACCTTACACCAAACAAAACCGTAACAATTTAAGCTTATCAATTGACTAAAATTTAAGAGGCGTTTATGAGTAAGAGGGTAAGGCACTAACATTTTTTTGTAAATTCTTCACGAAAAGTACATATTAAACTCGTAGATATTTTATAAAAACTGACCGAAATTATACAGGTCTCAGTCATTCCTACTTTTAAAGTTGATTAATATTAATCAGGAGAAGAAACTACCTACAATCTATTAGATATTCAAAACACAAAGTAACTGCTCAGCAACCTTGACTGAGGATATGGATCAAATTAATCACTCGGAGCTGTTGCTCAATTACCTAATGTAAATGTACTACAGAAGGCTTTATCCGAAGTTAATGTAGAGCATATTCAATTATGTCTCATTGACGAACTACGATTACATTAAGCTTTAAAGTTTGCAACAACAAAAGGACGATTTTTCGTCATAGTACTTACTTAATTATCTTTATTAATATAAACCCTGACTTATATGAACTTGATCTGAATATATAAGTAATTCGATGAAAAAGGAATCTTTCTGTGTATTTAGCATTATTTCTGCGTTTATATTAAAACTATTTTAGCTGTAGACTCTTTTGTAAAATCATTTTTACGTCACAGTGCATGAAGCCATTTTCACACACATAAAGATCGAGATAATCTTAACAATGCTTATTGCTATATTTTCCTATTATGCTTGATTCTAGAACAATTACCAGTTTAATGTAATGTTTATATCAGTGTTAGATGACTCTTCCATTCTTCATTCAGATATTTGTTTTCGTAGTTCTACGTGGTAATAAGCGGCGGACGATGAATAGCCGCGATTTGTTGCGCAATTATCTCATTACGTTATTAATTTCACTAAGTTTTGTTTGATGACTCCCCGCTGCGGTAGAGGTGGTTCTCGACACTCCTACTCTATACGATTGTTACGGAAATTAAATTAACAACTGTTTTCATGTATTTGAATGTTAAGGTTCTTTAGTGTCGGCTAAACGTATTTGGAATTCGACATTGCATTCTAAATACACGATCATTTGTATTAAGTAATGTTTAATTAGTTTTCGCTTGATTAGTGTTTATTAAATAACAGTACTTCGCATCCATGTGATTTATCAATACGGGATTTGTGATATCAATACCCCATGGCATCCCTAGAGAGTCGTAAAATGTGAAGTAACTTCATGGTATTATGCACTTGAGTATTATACACAAAAGAAAAATAAGACAGAAATCTTATATAAATCAGTTTGGTCAACTTAGTATTAATTCACAAATTTTCCTAATATTAATAAAGTAGATCCCTATTGCATTTGGATCATTTTCTTTTGTTTTTTCAAGTTGCTGGGTAAGTGCTTCAGACGACTTACCACTAAATTCATCAAAGCTTTTGTCTTGTACAAACTACAACCGGTAAGGTTTAATTAGTATTTTTTCCACATTTTGAAGGAGCTAGGTACTTATTTTTATTCGGTTTTGACACTTAGTTTGTTCATTAATTTAATTGTACTTAAAATATTAAATACGTAAAAGTTAGACGTGAAGCAGAAGTACCTATACAATTACGTTATATTAAATGTTATTGTGATAACATTATACATTAATCAGTATTAGCTTTAAGATTATATAAAATAGAACGATACCTAATCAACTTATTTTACGATTTAAATTTTCACATCAAATAAATTACAAGCGAATGTAGATGTTACCATATTTGATGGTATTAATAATAATTATATAAACAAAGTTAATGAAAACCAATTAAAGATTTCGCTCTATCGGTGTTATAATTCATAACAAACAAATATTAGCATTTGCAATTTTATTATTTATGGCTTATACACATAATGGATTACTCAATAGTTACAGGCGTTACTCTACCCACGATGTATAATATAACTAAATCATTCATAAGATTTATAAGTGAGAATGAAAGTTGTTAAAAGAAAGCTGCCGGTTGTAATATTAGATTAAAGATATATTATTAATGTTTTACAAAGGGTAGATTAAGATTTGCATACATTACATTCATGTGTTAATAACAGTAAGGTAATACATTGTCAACTATAAAGTTTCGTACACACATGCAATGTTTTAATAAGGCACATAAACACGATGAGACATAATGACGACCTCTGTGGCGTAGTGGTTTTTTAACATGACTGCTACGCAGAGGTCTCGGGTTCGATTCCCGCATAATGCAAATCTTTGTGTGCATGAACACGATTGTTTGCATTGGTCTAGGTGTGTTCTATGTATAATATGTGTGTTTTTTCACAAAAAAAAAAGTATTTAAGTATGTTTATCCGTTGTCTAGTACCCATAATACAAGCTCTGCTTAGTTTGGGACTAGATGGCGTTGTGTGAAAGTGTGAGGAATATATTTTATTTTATAATGAAGTTACATACATACATTAAATAATTGTAGAATCTCCTCATATTTATAAATATGTTATAAATGAATAAGCTCGGTAGCAAAGTGGTCGTCTATGAGGTTATCTGTGCGCGAGTTTAGATACCAGGCAAGATAATTACATATTTATATGATCCATGAATAACTCTCTTGAGTCTAGATGTCGTATGTGGAAAAATATAAAAAAAATATTACTTCAGCTAATATTTAAAATAGTGCGCTTGTATTTTACTGATTCATAGTTAAACGGATGGGCAGGATAACAGGTGTGGCGGTAGTTCCTGGATTAAAATATAATCCTTTATTTATTTCTATAAAACTTGAAGTTCCCGTGGGACGACACGGGCGGAACTGCGGGCAATAGATACTAGTTAATAATAAAAATAATTGCGAATATCTTCATAATTATATCGTGTACACACGGGTTTATTAGAGTACTTTTATGCGTGTGAGACAAGCAACGAAAGCCGGAGCTTAATCCTCAGATATTTTTATATAATAATTACTGACAACCGAGGCGTTGACTGGAACCATTATGAACGGATCACGACTGATTCACGCTCAGAAAATAAGACATTGCTTTTGACGCTTTCGGTGACACTCTTTTATGTTGATAGGTTTATGCGAAAGCTGGGTTTCTTAAGACAGTGAACTAATTTAAAAAAATATATAGTAAGTATGCATGAACTTGACTCACGAACGATAAGCACGAAGTTGTCGACGTCTCATAACAAAACTGATCTTTACATTTAGGTGCATGATAACCTTTGACGATGCAGCGAGTGGCGAAATTGACATAAAACTACTCCGTGAGCAATATTTCACGAGGGACCTAAGATAAGAAATCACAAAAAGCAGTGTCACAACGTGAGCTTAATATCGCGGAAAGTTTTGCAAGTAGACAGTCAACTAGTATTGTCTCGGATGGTAGGGTTCTGTTACTTACCTTTAAAAAGGTGAAGGACGTACTCGGGTGTGGAATGTGGGATATCTGAACATCTTCTATGGGTCTGTTTATTATGCAAATTGATATAAAGGCATGCATAAAGATTATGGGATGCGATATTATGTTAATTCTATACAAGGAATGTAGGAATTGCACATTTTTGAGGGTCTGGCTGTTGCCGTGTGGGAATAAATAGATAGCTATTTATATTCTCTGCGATGTAGGTCGTTTCTCAGAGCCTAGTTAAGGCATATTATGCTGTAACAGAGCCTGCGGCGGCTCACGGACGGGTACAAACAGAAACTGCAATGGTCTTCGCGCTACCGTTTTCTAGAAAATTGCATTTCCTTGGTGAAAGTCTGTTAATGATGGGGAGAAGGATTCGTGGCGATCTAAGGGCAGTATTGCACAAGACGGTAACAACTTTCTAATGCTTATTTATATAAGTATGGCCTGTGAGTAGGAAGACCAGGGCTCATCTTCCTTGGATAATTACAACTAGAAGTATCATAGCTTTCTATGTTATTTATGACTAGTAGGATGCAACATAAATATGATGTCAAAATTTTACATAAGAAGCAGTTACTATGTATCGATGAAAGATAACAACTGTATATATTAAATGCCTTTAGTAGATTTACAATAAAGAAGAATGTTTCTTATTAGTGTAGAGTTCACACTTGATTGTATCGGATGTTATTAGTTATTTGTCATTGAGATTAATGATAGTAGTTACCTACCTACTCGTTCATTTATTCTCTTAAGTTGTTAAGTTATAAGATTCCAAAAAAGGTATAACTAGTGTAGACGATTATCGCCTTAGGTACTATTGAGATTATACCAATATTTCATAATCTTACTTAATTTTAATACTATACCTACCTCTACAAGCCCTTTGATGTCATACAGTGTCTTTTTGATTTTAATCTTTTTGTAAGACATTCACGATATTCACAGGATAAGACAGCGTTATCGTATATAGAGTATCTCCGTGTGGTGACGGAGTTCGAATACAATATGTCACCACCCCATCTCATCCCATGGGTGTCGTAAAAACTGACTAAGGGACTATCCGTGAATATTATCTTAACGAAATAAAAAGAAGGAAAACTTGAAATTAAACCCTGTACCAATCCGTTTGGTCAGCGTAGTATTAGTAGGCCAAGTATCCCTCAGTCACAGGAGGAGGCCCGTCCCTGCAGTGGGACATTAATGGGCTGTTATGAAGACAGAGTTACCACACGAAAAATAATACTAGTAAACAAATAAGCATTGACCACATTGTTGTCGAGCGAAATCCGTCATTATGATGATCACTGTCAATTGGCTAGCTACCTATCATTATACTGCACGCGATTCTTAAAACTAATATAATTAACTCAATTACTTTCTGTAATATACTTTTACCCTATATCATTAATGGCAATTTCAACTGCTAAGTTATTTACGGTTAATAAACTCCTCGGTTGAACAGCATTTTACAATATTTATGTCATAACTAAAGTTGTACACATTCTGCATTTAAAAATTTAAAAAGATACCTACATACTAATTTTAACTTTGCGATAAATCGATTACGATGTATTAACTGATATTTTTACTTCATAAACTAATAAAATAATATTCTTCTCATACAATGCCATCTAGTGCCAAAATAAGTGGCGCTTATTAGTGGCGTATTAGACAACTTATAAACATACTTAGAATTTTTTAGCCATTTATTTGTCATAGATCTGTTATGTGTGCAGTGTGCCATTTAGACGTAGCGTTCTATTTCCACGAAATATGGAATGAATGTAAATTAGATTGAGTCTATATTTATATTTACAAAAACGAAAATTATATGATTCAATTAATATACTTTGCTCTGGGGTTTACTAGAAATATTACATTTAATTTAATAAGATGTTGCTAATAGGTTTCAAGTTGTTCACCCTTTCGCAAACAATACTTCTTGGAAAGATATCTACTTTCTCAATGCAACCAATCTTTATCAGTTTAGTTTACTCAACGTCAACGACCATGAACAAACAACGATATACTTATTAAAAAACTTGCTCCTTATCTCAATCCTTTAAGTTCTAAACGGCTCCTTGAGTGGCCTTATGTATGGCACCGGTGATTCCGGTTAATATGGCCTTTGCTTCCTAATAGCTACAATTATAAATTATTTAATCATTGTTTGTGAAATGGGCGGTTTTTGTACCGCGAATCGTGATACTATGAACGTTGATAAAGTTCTTTATTGTTTTAAAACTTTATCGTTCTTTTGTTGCGAAAAGTGAAGGCGTGGTATTGGAAACTCATCGGGTGATTTATTATCGAAAATTGTTAATGGAGTACATGGTTTGTTAAGTAATGTACTAAATTAATCAAATTTTGTTTATAAATAATATAATAGTCTAAATAAAATATTAAATAATAGTAAATTGTATTATACGTCCGTTATCTATTTAATAATAATAATAAAACTCGTTTATTTTTCACCAAAACCGAAACAGTAGGTAAGTACATACATTTACAAAATAAGCTTAAGCTAAGGATAAAAATATTCCGGTTATGGATTGATGGTGCCTGATGTAGGTATAGTGATACCTGTGTTACAGGTCACCAGGTTCCCATGTTTCTTAAAAAAATAGTTAATAAACTCTTCTTTCATGCTGGGCTTGTCATAAAAGTTGAGGAAAGCTACGCTGGATTCGTATACCTATTATGATTAATGTGATTAATTGTTGCTATCGCCGGAGGAGGCCCTGATCCCAACCTAACTAAGTAAATGTAGCTAATTATAACAGAACAAGCATTAAAAGCTAGGGACATGGAATGGGAGCTTAGATCGGTGTAATGTTCGACATAATGTGAATGAAATTTATTAGGAAGTTGTATAACATATTTTAATTAGTCCCTGAATGCACCTTAAATATTAAAATAATGATTGTTAAATGTTGTTGATAATGAAAATTCACTCTCCAGTGGAGCTAGAATTACATACCGAGTAGGTACCTACTTTTTACTTTACTTATAAAAGTTAAAAATGTATTCCCTATTTTTTTTATAACAGGAAATTAATTTATTTTCGTGTAAAATAAAGATGTTATAATTTTTCTTTCATAATTATTATTGAAGTAGTTATTATGTTCTATTTATAGTATTTCATTGCGTAATTATCAGATAACTCATTCATAAAACAGCAATAGGTATAGCCTATGATGACTGTTAAAAAAACCTCGTCAAATTAATAAACTAATTAACCTTCATAGTAGTAATGTATTTTATCGCAAATTTAAAAATAAAGTACTGTTTATTATTTTTCATGTATAAAATTAAAATCACTGAACTATGTTTAACAACTTAAAGTTTCTCGGAACATATCTTCAATTATAAATTACACACCAATATAGTACCAATGACTTATCAACATGAGCTTATTACAAATTATAATTAAACGGACCCAAGTACATTGCATCTTATAATAACCATAATGTTAATGCACCTCCTTACTACTTACCTCAAAAAGAAATGTAGAATTTATTTATCTGTGGTGAAATGTGGTCATGTCTAAAAGTGGTATTAAAATTTGCGGTGTTTAATAAACCTGATAACTACTTATGAAGCATTTTACCACTTTCATTCAAAATGAGAAATTAATGCTACATTCATTATTTTCAATCCCTAGAAATATAAGATTAATAAAATTATACCTACCTTACATGTTTTTTTGTGCGTTTAAATGTTGGCGCATGTAAATAAACGATTCTTTCTTTTTAACGTGATTGTAAATCTATATTGCTGTAAACTTTTCTCTTTATGAAGGGCTGAATCTTTTTGACGTAACACCTACTTAATACATGTTTTTTATACCGTTTATAGTTACAAGCCCTTGAAGATGTTGTAAAAGGCTAATGGAAGAACACAAGCAGTACTATTCACAGGGGCAATTTTGGCAGGATATTGCTGCTAAGTATATATCTATAAGGTTACAGATACGTTAAATTTTAGGTATTTGGTATCGGTACTTTTAAAAATAGCACTACAGACTAGACACGCTTCTTTAATATATTTAGAAACAGTACGGCTCAAAGATAACACCAAATGATCATGGTAGTTCATCATCATAAATAAGCGGTTCATTGCTCCCATTTTTATATTATGACATGTTCCACGTACTAAACAAAAGAAGATTTATAGTTTGACGCGTGACGTGTGGATGTAAGCATGCATCATTTATTAACTCGCCATAGTTTTTTAATAAACGATTTGGAAAGTGCAGTTAAATGCATCGCACGTGTTTAGTTTTGATGGTGATGTATTTCTTTGAAATAACCGTACGTTGTGTAACAAATGTTACATGGTAGAGTTAGAGTGCAGAAGTCAATGTTCATACAAAGTTGAAAGAGTGTTTATGTGTGCGTTCATAAACAGTATTTATCAATAATATGTACCTACCTAGTGTATGAGCGGCACATGACATCTTGGACCGTATCTAGGGACCGGCCCAAGGGCGATGTGATTATTTTCCTGAAGTACATAGTTAACTAAAAATAATAATATTAAGTAATATGAATATTTAAATTTTTTTTCTCACTTATCAATTAAAGAAAAATAACTCAACATTTAAATTATTAATGATATTTCTATTTTTATCAGCTCGGTGATAATCTAAAGATGGAATATATATGAAATAGACTTCTGTACCAATCTGGTCTGTACCAATAACTTGTTATCCTCTTATGATTGCCGACGTGCTTTTTAAATGCACTTCACCGTAAGCTTACAAATAATAAATATTTGGTACATTAATGGTTTATTTTAAATTTCAAGTATTTTATTGTTAAGAAATGAAATATTTTGATACATTAAAAAAATAATAGCAATATTAGCATGGTTTTTAGATTTTTTTTTCCTTAATCAAATAATATTTGTTTATTTTGTCACCGAAACATTAACACGGTACAGTCAGTATCAAAAGTAGATGACTGCATCTGTGATATCAAAACCTACGAATATTGAATCATTCTTAAATTGATTAACATAACTAAAGTCTGAGTTCATTGAACACCGTAGACGATTTAGACGACAACTCAGACGTTAGGTTACACATGTTTGTATTAGTTTGCTACGTCAGATGCCATTTTTTTTACAGATGTGACTTTAGACGCCACTCCAGCCGCAACTATATCTTTTTTCTCTTAATCCGTCATACCATGATGACATACTTACTCGTAACTAAAAGTGCCATTTCTTTCTTACTTTGCGATGTGTAGTAATTAAAACTCAATAATTTTTTAATACCGAACAAAACAAGACTTATTATAAAACATATTATAATATGTATTTATAAAGCATATACACTATCCAACTAATACGATGTAATACACTATATTAATAGCTTTCTACATATCAAATTAATGTCATTATAATAAATAAACTTCCTATACTTAATATTAGCATAAGGAAGGATATTTATTATCAATTACATTTAGAAATTACAATCTAATTACGTGTTTATAGCTAATTACAGAGTTATTGGAGGTTCATGTCAATCCTCAATAATAATAAATCTATTTAGATAGGCATTTCACTTTAATAGTCTATTAATTTTATAGGGATGTTTGATTTCCGATAATCGAAGACGATAAATGGTGGATTTACTTAATATTAATCAGATTTGTCTACATATAAATAAAATTTAAGTGTCTGTTTGTTGCATTAAATCTACTGTTTTTACTAATTGGATATAAATATGTATTTGACACCAAT
The DNA here is from genome assembly GCA_905475405.1 of Schrankia costaestrigalis. Classification (NCBI taxonomy): domain Eukaryota; kingdom Metazoa; phylum Arthropoda; class Insecta; order Lepidoptera; family Erebidae; genus Schrankia; species Schrankia costaestrigalis. The sequence continues at coordinate 8,219,953 of FR997830.1, forward strand.
AGCATATATCATGTTTAAAAATATTTTGTCTGTTTGTTCCGGGTAATTTCCGAAACCGCTGGACCGATTTTAATAATAGTTTTGCTAGTAAGTTGCTAATTTTACAGAGCCTAACTAGTTTTCGAAAAACAGTTCAAGGGCTTTTTTTTGTAACCCTATCGAATAATGACATTATTTGACCGCGAAACAGGGTTACGAAAATTTGTTCCTTGTTAATTAAAGGTAGGTACACGATTCTCAAATATTATATTTAATGAAGATTATTCTCTTCATCAGTCCACAAAGACAATATTGTAGGCTTATCTATATCTAATTGTAGGCTTCTAACAATAATTGTAATTATTACAATTGGATTGCATTACGTAGTAACTATTATTGCCGTATAACGATATTGTTTGTCAAGTGCCTATAGATGAGAATAATTTACGACGCAAGAAAAACATAGTTATAATTTACCTTTATACTCTAAGTTCAATGCCACACAAATATAAAGAATGTTATATTAATGAATCTAAGCATAAACCTTTTTGTTAATTGTAGAAAATAGTTAAAATACGTAAAAGTTTAAGAAATAAATTTTATGATCACTATGTAAGGTTTGTTACTACATAATCTAACATCAAGTAAACCCACGCTTACCTTATTTGGGTACAGCGGTGAACACATAAAATACATAACATTACAAAAGCTTCATAACAAATAAATACTATATACTAAAATAAATTAATGATATCGTAAAAATAAATGCTGTTATGCCCGATTTACACATCGACAAGTACAGTGGCGAGTTAAGTAGTATTTTAAAATTAAGTTGATTTAAATAGATCTCCATCCTATATTTTGGCAAGTTAAGTACGAATTAGCCCCCTCTCTCGCGTCTCGCCAACTTAACTTGCCAAAAAATAGGATGGAGATCTATTTAAATCAACTTAATCAGCAACTTACTACTTAACTCGCTACTCTACTTGTCGATGTGTAAATCGGGCATTATGGCGTTTCGGAAATAACTGAACGGTTGTATTTTGATAATATTGGTTTGAGTGGGGAGTAACGTCATTCATTGCCAGTTATTCCTCAGATGTATGAAGAAATTAGAACATTGTGGGTTTTAGACAGTAGTATAATTGTTACCTCAAATATGACCCATATATATATATAAAGCCTTTCCTTTACTCGATATATCGATCCGAGTTTCTCATCATCATAACTGATCAAACAAAACTAATTCCCTTTGGTAGTTCGGCAACAGTTTACGACTAAACTCTACCTGGTGACACTGTCACCATATTAAATCTATCAAGGCCTTAGACAAATTAATTCCATTACACAACAAACGTACTCTAAGTATAAACTTTTAGATTAAAACACGTTAACAAAATGCATTAATATCTTACATTGTTATCTCTATCTAGATAAGTTCCATTTAAATAATAGTTAATGGAAATATCATTGTTGCTAGTAATTGTCGAGCGAAACCGGTAAAGAACTTCACGAAGTGCTTTCTATGAAAGGCGGTGGACACAATTGAGTAGGTTTATTATTGAAAGCTAAGATCGTATCACAGTAGGTAGTTATTAGCGTGTGATTTAGTACGCGGAGTGCGCCAGTGCCGGTGCGCCGACCACCCCTATTTACTGACAGAATATTGGCGCCATTCGACTCGTTTTGTAGAAATCTCTACCTTTTATTTATTTATTCTGTTGTAAGATAACAGTTATTACATTTTGTAATTATGCTAAAAACCATTTTGAATCCTAATTTAGATGTGATGTTTTTTTATTAAGTATAACCACGCGCGTGGATTCTGATTCATAAGCTGTACGCTAAAATCCAGAAGTTTTTGTGTGAACGAGTAACAAACATCCACTCAACAACTCATTAAACTTTTGCCTTTACTATAGTAATAAAATAAGCATAACAGCAAGTTATGTAGTACTTCTACAAGTGGCTTGAGAATACAATCCTGGAATTAAGGAAACGGATGGTAGTCATTACATGGCTTCACTTCATCGCTATCACTTTACCGGTCTGAACACACCTGTGCTGGATGTACACTGACTGATTCCCGAACACGATATGCAAGTGCAAATCATTTTAGGGTGTTTTTCGCTTGAATGTACTGTGGCCTAACCAGGTGGTCATTAGTTGACCTACCATCAAACTCAAAATATGAAAAATAGTCCTGAAATCTTTGGTCACCTCTTACCTTTCACCCAGTGGATGTAAGCTCACCTAGTTGTATTCTAAACCTTTTTACTCATTATTTTCTTAAGAAAGATTAAAATTTCAAATTAAAAACTACAAACATTTCTCTGTATAATTACGTAAGGAAACACATAAATTAAAAATAATGTTTCCTTTAAGAAAGAGAATAAAAATAGGCAATATTTCTCTCATTAATAGTTGTAACTTCACTAAGAAAGGTAATAAAGTCTTTTACAAATTTATTTTGATTCTCTAAGTTGTTCATACTAGATAAGACACAGTCCTAATTACCTCTCCATCTTTTCATATACGAATAGTAATTACAGGCATAACATATAACTGTAATTTTTACGTTTATTACCCGTATAACTACTCATTTTATTATTTCCTTATTCAGTGTTGAATGACTGAGTGTACACTTATGGTATTAAATTTAAGTTGCGTTTGTCTTCGAACAAAAGTGTCCTCGAATGTCCAACGGTACAGACGACCAGTAAATTTCAATGAAATATAATGGAGATATATAATATCCATTAAAATTGGATTTTAATCGGGTAACGGTACTCTTAAAACGCTTAATAAAAGTATTGTTATATTTATATTTTATTATGCACAGTTAATGTTTTTACGATAACTAAAAGTAATTGTATTAATTGAGTTCTTCTGAAACTTTGTGTGATAACGGATTAAGACTATACGGTGTCACCGCTTTAACTTATCTCATGACATCGTAAAATTCAAGTAGTAGTAGTGTACTACTTTCCTTTACACCTCTACAAAACGTAGTTTTTAAAATTATTGATACGTGGTTGATATTAATTAGATAATATGCGATTTAATCTCTCCGTGTGGTGACGGAGAAAAAATACAGTGTGTCACCACCCCATTTCGTTCCATGGGTGTCGTAAGAACCGACTAAGAGACTATCCGTGAATATTATCTTTAAGAAATAAAAAGAAGGAAAACTTAAAATTAAATAACAATCCGTTTTGCCAGCGTGGTATTAGTAGGCCAAGTATCCCTCCGCCACGGGAGGAGGCCCGTCCCTGCAGTGAGACATTAATGGGCTGTTATGATGATAAGATTTAATTTAAAAAATGGCTCAGAGTAATTCCATATTCTGAAATTACTATAGGCCTAAATTAGAAGTTATAATGCTCTAACAGACGAATAAATCAACCAAGTAAAAAAGCTTATTTTCTTTTTAGAGTTAGTTAAAAAAGAAGGAATACTTTACACCCTGTACTTATTTATCTGGATACCATGGCATTAGTGGGCCAAGTTTTCCTTCATCACCGAAGAAACCCTGTGTGGTTACGGAGTAAGAATACAATATGTCACCACCCCATCTCACCCTATGCGTGTCGTAAAAACCGACTAAGGGACTATCAGTGAATATTATCTTTACGAAATAAAAAGAAGGAAAACTTGAAATTAAGCCCTATAACAATCCGATTAGTAGGCCAAGTATCCCTCCGTCCCGGGAGGAGGCCCTTTCATCCAGTGGGACATTAATGGGCTGTTATGATGATGACGATGACTGAAGAAATACCTGAACTTATATCGGGGCATTAATAAAATGTATTGACAAAGATAGAATTAAGTTTCACTAACAGTTTATTTATAATTCTTTGTAAGATATTATACGCATTTGTACTACTGTCTGTCTGCATGTATTTAGAACGAGACTGAAGAGCGAAACATGATCCAGTCTGTTTTAAATATAATTCCAAATCTGTTTCACAGAATGTTTCATCATGTCTTAAATATCAATACGCTCTATTTTGCATGCCGTGAAATCAACTTATATTTGATTGACATTGCTGATATTATAGGTATTACTATTTTAAAAACAATTCTAATTAAGAATAACTTTGAGTGCCAACTATGAATTCGAAATAAAAGGAGTTCGAATACCACTGAACTCAGATCAACTAATTCGTCCGGTTGCTTGGCCACAAAATAAAGTTCATGATATTCATTTACTCGAAAGGAAGAAATCAGACTGATTAATTACCTCCCAGACATTGATTTACAAAAAACCAAAGATACACACTCCACTTCCCAAAAACGTCCGCAACAAATGGGCGCATTGTGCACTCTTTTCAAATTAGTATCGCGTTGTTCTACCGGCATACGTCAATCATTAAATTTTATTGCTTTATGTGCATTACTTTTTAAATACAACTTTATGTCATGCGTGTAAGATTGAATTTGAAAAAAGAAATATGTTTACGATATTACTATACGTATTTATTGCGTATGTTTAATTTGGTGACACTTTTGGCTGTTAGTTTTGTTTGAAAATGTGCATCTAGGGTTTTTTATAAATCAATGCTCCCAGATCAACATTACCGCATGGTAAGCAACTGCAACAAAACAAATGAATGGTGAAATAATATGCCAAGATATAGCAAAGCAGTTTGTATGAGAAGTTATTTCTTTTTAAAGATTGAGATACATCGCGAAATCAAAATACATTAATGTGAATGTAGGTAACCTAAATGAAAGCGATACTGTGAGATAATTGACGTTATGTTATATTTTCTTTTGATGTAGTTATTAGGTCAAGAAATTATTTGCATAATACATTTCGTTCTTTCAATCATCAGCTTACAGATAAGTATAGAATGAAAAGCTTCAGGTGATCCGTAAAGTCTGTCATTCAGCCAGTCTGACACCGAATGTCTTCTGATGGACATGTTGTACTGATGCACGTGGATAGACCTGTAACAAAAAGTGGCTTTGACATACAGACGGACAGAACTCATAAAATGGCAAATACGGTCTGCAAGTTGACTTTTCTTTTTTTAGCAATACTGCTGGGACGTTCGCAAGAAAGCGCAATGACCACGATGGACAAATTAAGTACCTACTGATGGCGTCGTCGTTTGCCTGCGTTTTCTGGTTTTATAAACAACGCTTGAGGTACTATCGAATGAAATATATTAAATTCATAGATATAATTTTTACATGTTTATCTAAGGTGTTAGGTAAGCAATCGGCTTAGAAACTGTCACTTTCTTTGGAAGTTTATAGGTGCGCGACTTAAATACCGAAGGTCATATAGCACCAAAACATAAACAGGTACCTATCCTTGAGCTCCTAAAATAAGTATCTAATAATTTTCATACCCTTTATTGTTACATTCTAACTAAGAACGCTACAACTAAATGACAATCTCCTTAACTAAAGTAATATAACTGTAAAGGTTCTGTGTAATCTCTACAATTTATATACTTACCGTTCTAAGTACAGCCTATACACTATAATACTGTTACAATAAGCCACGAAGCCAGCATCTCTTAATTTTCTACGCGATTAAACTCTTGGCGTTTACAATCACTTTTCCCATTTCCTTATGACTTCCGCATTATATAATATTTAGCTACTATTATTCTCATTGAGTGCATAATTTTTTTTCACTCCGTCAAATAAAAGGGTCACGTTGCAAAAGTGTGAACATGTCTATTGATAAGGCGAATCTCGATACTAATGCTTGAGGACAGCAAGTTTAGAATTACACACACTTAGTTACATAAACTTCAAACAAATATAATTTACACACGCTAATGTTCTTACGCTCCAATTAATCACATACCGGTTTCTATTCTAATTTATTTTATGTAAACATTAGACACGCCTTAAATTAGATGTTTATAGCTAGATTTGTTTTATTAAAATGTCATGTTTGATTTATTTAAATTCGATTAAGTATTAATATTATTGAATTATCATGTAAGGAAAAATATGATAAATTTGGAGAGAGCATCGGTCGGTCGATATGCATAATTTTATGTGTGATATATAATTATTTTATGTAAGATTTGCTAACTTAATTAGGAGCAATAAATTAGACTTATCTGTAGTTTAAAATAAAATAAGTTGCTAATGTAATTTAATCTATAGTCTTTAGTTGATAAAAAACTGGTAGTAGCAAAAGCAGTAAGTAGCTATTTTTTATACTGGTGTGGTTGGAATGAAGGAGTGAAAGGAGTCGGAGAATGTTGAATAAAATTACTAGAGACACAGGAACGTTGCCTTATTGCAGCAAGAAGAGATTGTTTTCACAGAATGATTAATTATTATCTACTCCGATGAGAGAGAGGACCTCCCTTGAGTAGAGACAAACACTGCCACTTTGGTCGGTAGTATACAGGCATAGCAAATCGTCATCTTTTAGAGCCGACTATCATGCATTTCGTATTAATTACTAATTAGTAAGAAAAAAGCAGTTTAGGTTTTAACCCATGGAATTTTTTTTTATAATTTCGACACATAAACTTTTTGGCGTAGAATCGATTTTGCTCGATAAATAATTATGGTAAAATCAAATAAAAATTAACATGACATGTTTATAGTACTTAGGTAAGTTCCTATGCAATACCTAGCAATAAAAAAAACTCGCTATGAAACATGCAGACTTTATTAAGAAATATACAAAAAAACTGGATAATAACTGACTATTATCAATTTTAATTAACAATAAACTGACAATTTATGACCGATGTTGAAAATTTTCTTTAACCACGTGTCGATTTTCAAAGGTGTTCGGCAAAGGTCGGACGGTTACTGGGCCGTTTACGTAATGTAGTCTTGACATTTGCAGGGCGCAGGAGAGGTGAACGCCGGACTTCGTAGGCCCTACGTCATATACACTCAAGGAATTCCCTGTTACGTCACAAGTTACGACATTTGAAAGGATACAGATGTGTAAATATTGGCGGTCGAATTTTTTACCAAGTGTAAACAATGACTTTGCCAAGATACTGTACGTTTCGTTGAACGTTTTGTGTGCATATTTATATTTAGATATTGAGTTCTTTGTTTATGAGCTGTTTGAGACTATTATTTTACTTTGCTTTAAGTAAATTACTAAGTAAGTGCTAAATCTCACATATGTGGAAGGGGTGTACGTGCATCAGTAATTAGTGAAGGGTCAAAAAGTTTACGCTTTCCCTGAGAGGGAATTTCTAGGAGGGCCGTAACCTATATTTCGTCTTTACCTACACCTGCCATTTTACTATTAATGTCACGATTGCCTTTTAACAATTGAAATGTTATTTAAAACATAAATTCTGTAGACACTATCATGTCTTTCTGTATAATAAATGCGTTTCTTGTAGTAGGTACGTGGTTTGTGAGGACTGCCGGCACGCAGCGTACACTTCACTATACGGAGCCTTGCGAACATTCTACCGGTTGACTTGTATGGTGTACCGGCGCGACCCTTCTTGACAAATGTTCCTACCTTAATGGAGTTGTGGAATGCCGAAAAGATAAAATAAGTTAAGAAATTTTCATCGTAAACGAAACCTTTTCAGAGAATGTTTATAGAAGCTGTGTTTGGAAAAAGTTCTTTTACAAGCACAACTCATCAAACAGTTACAACATTTACGTTGGTTATTTCCGTGCAGTTTTTATTTGAAACAATGTTTTATACACTCCAAATCGTAAGAAAGTAGTAAGTTTAAAAAGTATACAAGCGAGTTCCATATACAGAACATAGTTGGCTCTTGTTTTGGTAAAACCGCATCCCGTAAAACGGCAGGGACCGCTTTATTTTACTCCCAGCGATGCCCCTGTTAGGAATGAAGCTGATACTGGTGTGGGACTGTCGTTCCACATTACGATATTTATTGCATCACTACGTTGCATCGTTCTCTTTAATGTCAGTGACTTTAAAATGCAGTAAGTGAGAGCGAATCTCAGTTCAAAGCGTTAAGTTCACACTACAATTAGCGCCACATAAAACAGTCCATAATTTTAATGATGACAACGTACAAAACATATCCTGTCAATAGGTAATAAAATAAAAGGAAGCATAAAGTTTTTATAAAAGCATTGCAAAGTCGTGCGGTCAAAACAACAATTTTGTTGTCCACTGCATTAAATTTATTGCCTCGCGAATCATCGCAGGGGCGTGCATAATACGAGCTACAACTATTTTATGTTCCTTTCTTAGTTCGAGCAAGGTTTATGCTACAGTTTTAATGTGTTTACATAGATTGGTGGCTTTAGTTACGTACTAACATGTTCTGAATAGAAACAATGACACTATAACTTATTTCAAAGAAGATTTGTGTTTAGATTAACAATTTTTATCGATGAAACGGTACTAGATTACTACAACAGAGTTGCGGTGGCATTTTCGAGAATGCGGTTGCATTCTCCTTCGTATATAATAATGTACGTTGACGTAAGTCTTAACATTTATAAACATCACAATGTAAAAAGTTAAAATGCTCTGTGACCGACAGACTCAAATAATGCAATCGCGTAAAGTGTGTGCAAAAGAAGTTAATATGATTTTGTGAATGGTCATTACTGATTGTAATAATAATATGAGTAAACTTCAATACTTTGTTTTTTTGGCAAACGATTTTTATTAATGAAGACAGTTAACATATTTTGTTTACATTGTATTGTAATGTTTTGTAAAACTAATTCCACTCACTTTTCTGCATATAATAATAATTAATTTAAAGCAACAAATAAGTACCTACGTAATTTAGAGAGTCCTGTAGAAAACAGGAATCACTAACATGATCTCTGAATGTTAAAGATTAAATGCCAGCTATAATAAGATAAAATTTATTTCATTATTATTTATTACTATCTCCTGACCCTAATTTTATAATAATTTCTAAGTATGTTTGTTAATTTTTTATTTATTACAGGATATTTGGTGTCATAAACACTAGATTATAAGTAAGGTAATGTAATAAATTAAACGGTCTACTACGAGTATATAAAACTTTGAAAGGATCTTTCTTGTTGACCTGTCAGAAGGATGTTTTTTATAGTCACGCAACCCGTGTTATCTCTTGGTCGCCTTCTGTATGTTTACAAACAGAAGGAAGCCTAACACATACTTAGTAACTTTGCTTCCAGTGCTTAAACCAGGACAGCATGGCTTTTACCTTAGAAAAGTGGGTTTTATTTATTTATTTCAATAAAAGATAAAAGTAAAGTTAATTTTTGTTTAAGTATACTGTATCCCATTAGAGTATTAAATATACACATTATTTTGAAACTTTACAGTATAATAAAAAGGAAAGGAAAAAATCAAAACTCAAAACTGAAATAAGGATAAAGAATTTAAAATAATAATAAAACAACAATGTGTTGTTTTAAAATGTACATGTACACTATGCATGTACACATAAATAATTACCATCCTTTGACAAGTTGGGGTGTTTATGACAAAATAAAGTAGGATCATTAATTATGGTATCGAGGGGAGACCCATATTTTGCAAGGTTTAAATTGCATACCGCTAAAGAAGGTAGGTAAGTGGTAAAGATACGTAAATTAAAGTATGAAATCTATTAACTCTGACGACCTTTCCCTACAGGCTCACGTACTGACGTACCGTTAACGGTCCCATGATGGATGCATGATCCATGTTACTCGTAAAAAAAAATACAAATTTCTCGCCTTTTAACCGAACACGACGTATTAAGATAACGGTGTATCAATTTATGAACAAATCTGTGTTCCATGTGTGATTATTCATCAAATCAATTGCAGCATGACGAAATCTAAGATGGCGTATCAATCTCCCTAGTATATTGATTGCGACTGGTTACCTAAATAGAGAAGTGGTGGTTGTAAATAGACAAATTACATAATTGCTGGTTTTATTTTACCTATAAAAGTTTACTCAGTTGATTGAGTTCTATTCAGGGCACAGCAAAGCATGAAAAATATTTGATTTGTGTATTAGTTTTCGGTAGATATTTCGTGCGGTGCCGAGTTCATCACATAATTGACGAAAGAACATTAATAACAGAGAGAATGTTTGGGACTTATATCCAAAAGACTTAGCTGTGCTAAGAAAGTCTGCGTCAAGGGTCGGCAATGGTGTCTGCCATGATTCCTCTTCTATGTAGAAAATTTAATAGTACTAACAATGTTGTTTTGTATATTTGCACTAGTTCTCGTCTAAAAATTCTTGTCGTTTCATATTAAGTCAAAGTGTATAATTATTTGTCTTTAACGCGTAAAATTTGCTTTGTTGACTTTACTAATGTGCCATGAGAAGTGAAATTATGACGTAATACATTTTCTACTAGAAAAATATGTAAGTTAAGTAATCTGGTTGAATGTGGTGAATCGGGTTCTTTACTTCATTAGTATACATAGATCTTGTATTTGAATCAGAGTCTATTGATAAAAGCACGTGTAACATTTGCTTAAATATGCAAGCATTATGTGGATAACGATTTTTCTTTAAGGTACGTACCTACTATCGCACGTTGGAGATGCCTGTTTTGGTAGGTCCTTAGTACAACTTGAACGTTATAAGTAACGACAAGACCTTGGACAACTTTTTCGTAGATAAGGACCTCATTTGATTTACTGCCTACATAAAAATACAAGTTTAAATTCTCGATTAGAAAACTAACTTTGTTTAAAATAAAACAAGTTTAAAATAAGCTAAAAATCTTCTTCCAAGAATAGGCACTTCCATTTTTGTAACAGTAAGTTAAGATCAACACCAGTAACCACAAAGCACGTTGTAACCACGACCATTGTGAACTTACATTTTATAATTTTAAATTTTCTCTGTTCCTTGCCAATGTAATCTGATATGGGCTTGAACTATGTACATGATAATGTAAGATGCTTCCACTTCATTATACAGTGGAGTGTACATTTAAAATGTATATATTTTAAACACTAACGTTAGCACCTTATGTGCACGGAAGCATTATTTCATTACATATTTAATGTATCAGCTGAAAGACGTTCTTTGTTAGACACAGTCCTACACATTTCCACAACTTGGAGCTGCGTTAGGTGAATTCTAGAAATTATTTCAACTATACAAAATTGTTCCGGGTAAATAGTTTTTATAACACAGTTCTTTATAATCTCTAGAGGAAAAATGAGAAGCCTGAAAATGTACTGTACGTATATAATAACTAGCTGATCCGTGCCCACTTCGTTGGGCGGCGAAAAAACCGCGTTAGTTTTTTAATCATATTTCATTACTGCTCCACTCCTATTAGTCATAGCGTTATACAATATAGCCTAGATAAAAGGACTATTCAACACAAAGAGAATTTTTAAAATCGGTTCTTTAGATCCAGAGATAACTCCCTACAACGTCACAAACATACAAACTTTACCTGTTTATAATATTAAGTATAGATTAGTATATAAGTATATACTACCTGCTACAATGCAGTAATAGACAACCAGATAAAGTGGCAAAAATTGTACTTAACTGCCACGTTGGAGGTTACGTGTTTAATTCCCTGGAACGTAAAGGTTTGATGTTGTCCATTGATCAAATTAATCATAATATTTTTTTTATTTATCTATCCTTTTAGAGCAACCTGCATAGATTGACGTTGGGAAGTTTTTTTTGTACACAATCTGCGTTTCGTCATTCGTTCGTTCGTTCGTCGTCGTTTGTCAGCCCTTGTCATCCCACTGCTGGGCAAAGGCCTCTCCCTTTGATTTTCACAATTGGCGGTCCTTGGCCAATAAAGGCCAGTGTTTTTGTGTCCTATCTATCTCATCTCGCCACCTCCTACGTGGTCTGCCGCGGCACCAATTTGATATATCTGGGCACTACTAAGTGGTAATTCTAGCCCATAGATGGTCCATTATTTAATTTTGTTTATGAAGAGTAGTTATAATCATGATGTGGGATCTTTTTCGGATATTTGCATACTGGCTTACTACAATCGACAGAGATTATGTGCCAAAAATTTCTACAATATTCAACCTGATTCAACAGCTTTTACTTGCGATGTTCGACCTCCAACTGTCAATCACTTCTTTATTACTCTAAACAGACATATGATAATGACCAGTGGCCTCGTATAATATAAAAGGAATACGTCCAAAGCTGTTAACAACAATACTTATTAAGTTTCACTTTTTTTATTATAATCGTTGTCAGTTTCTAAACATTAATCTATTACTATTTTGATGAGACTTAATGAACCATGGCCGTAAACTAAGACATGTCGGAGATACGAAGTTTAGAAATAAAATAATAATAGCTAAGAATTAACATTAACGTTTAACTGAAACTCCAAGGTCACGGTGATCAGGTGTGTCGGAGTGACTAGTCTGGCTGCCGACTTCAATTCATAGTGTTTCCTTCTCACATGCTAGCCAGGGAAAACAAAACATGTGTGTGTTATTGCCCTGGAATGTGAATATTAAGATTATTGAGCTAGGAACTTTCCTCTTTACCAAACAAAAGAACACGCACAATATTCGAAAGGAGGACGAATAACCAGACTACGACGTCCAGATTCGAAATAATTTCTGGGTCGCATCAATATTATAGCATAATTTAATAAAAAATAATGGAGCCTAATAATGAACCAACATTAACCTTTATAAAATACATACGTTTATAGTGTGACCACAGGAGCTGTGCACCCCCTGAGGTATGCGCGGCGAGGTGGGGGACGAAGAAAAAATAGGTGTCCGTTATGGTAGCGTACACGTGATAGTTCTGATAGAAGGGGAACTTTTCTTTTGATAAATTCTTTATGTAAAAATAATGCGTGAAATTCTGACTAAATTAGTGTATGCATGTATATGTTATGCGAATTCACAGGGGAATATTATGTCAAAAATCCATCTTAATTTATGTTCATAGTACTGGTACAAATAATATGCTCACAAGTGATTTAAATATCTCGAGAACTACAAAACATAGGTACAGTAATTCTGTTAATACAGTAGAAATGTAACCCTGAAATAACGCCTGTGTAACACTTTATTTCAATACAAAATTCAATATTATCGGAGATATTAACGGTTCTTAGGGGCCGGCCTGGAGTTATTTCATTACGCTATAATATCAAAACTACAACAACTATTTTTTTTTAATGTAGGTACAGTCAGTCTATAAAGTCCTGACAATAAATTAGGGCGCCACTATGCTACACGTAGCAACCCTATTTAGTCTAACGAAATAGTTTTCAAAATAATTATGTTCAAATAACACTACACTATTAGAGCACTTATAATACTAGGGCATTTCTTGTAGGTAAGCCTATTGCATTTAAAGTTTTGCGTAGAACTTCAAGACTACAATTAAAATCCATCTCAGTTCTAGCTATCATCTGCAATTTTCTGAGGGTTGGAACTCGAAATTTTACAAAAGTTATGTACCTAAATTGAACATTTGATTATACCTACAATAAATTTAGGCATAACTAGAAACAAAATACAGGTAAAAGAAGAAAAATGTTATATACCTCTTTTTTACTGTAGAACATAATTGTATTTTGTGGGGGAGAGCAGAAATATAGAAACATACATTTCTTTCTTTGACCGGCCTTGCCTGTGTTTACCAGGAGTTTCAAGCTTTTCATTATTTTTAAATCTGTTATTTTTAAATTTAATAATTCTAATGGAATGGAAAGAATAACTACAATACCTAACTAAAATTTATTCAGTGTTAAATATTAACCAACAAGATATTATTTAACATGGATTTACTAAGAGCTAAATGATATAAAATTTAATAAAATATTGTAATTAATTATTTTTTGTAGACAGACCAGTCGATGCGAAAGTGACATAGTTTAGTTATCAATATCAACCGTAATATAGACATAATGCAAATAATTCAAATTCAAATTAGGATAAATCTTGACTGAATTATACTAATGCAACTGATAATGTATCAACAGAAATGGTCGTACTACGATTTTTCTTACTTACAATGAATATCTAACCTAAAAATGTGCTATGTACACAATGCCTGTTTTTGGTCTCTAGATCTCAAATGGAGTGAATTTATTACTTGAGACAGATTACGAAAAACAGTAACACGATTACATACCCATCAAAGTTGCAGTTCGCCCATAAAAATCATCCAAATCGCATAAAAGTTGACCAGAATCGTGCTCCGCTAAACATCGCCTTATAACTTTAAAAACCACTTCCCGCGTGCCACTTTGATTTACTCTACTCATTGTTTACGTTGTTCTTCGTAAGTCAGTATTAGTTTATTGTAGATTAATGAACTAATAAAAATCACAAATTTGACGACTTCATAGACATATCTGTAATATATTACACTTACTTAGTTGATCACAATGTAACCCAAATATACTCATATTTTATTAAAAATATGCAGGTGATAAATAAGAACTCACCCCTTACTCATAAACGCCTCTTAAACTTAATCACTGTCCCCCTTACTTATAAAAAAATTCTCAAATTTTAGTCAATTGATTAATTAGCCTAAGCTCTTACGTTGTTTGGTATAAGGTTGGTTTTCGTAATAACAAATCTCGCTAAACAGTAATTAAATTTAAGAGGCGTTTATAAGTAAGGGGGTGTGTAGCGAGATTATTATTTGTAAAATCAAACTTATACCAAACAAAACCGTAAGAATTTAAGGTAATCAATTAACTAAAATTTAAGAGGCGTTTATGAGTAAGGGGGTAATCTGTATAAAGTAATTCTTAGGAATACTGTAGTGTTAACAATTTCTAATTCCTCATCATTAATCTTAACAATTGTTTTTTTTTATTTTTATTTATGCAGAGTTTTTTGGCATAGTAAACAACTCGATATAGCTCTTTTGTATGCTACCATAACGGACACCTACCTGCCGTCACGAGTTTTGACGGCAATGTCATAACAATTCGAACATTATATTTTTCTTTAAGAACTTCATGTTCTTAGAGTATTTGATACATACCGCTAGATGTCATTTTTCTCAAAGTTACATTATAAAAACACAAATAATGTTCCTATTTACGCTTAAAACTATACAATAATGTAAATACTTTCTTGGAGTTTTTAAAAATGACTGTCTTTTAATAGAAAACTGCTACAGCCGCTCGTGTAGCGACCCGTACCAGCCAAATAACTTAACTATATTGCGTCAGATGTCGCTAGTAGCTGCATCATAGACTGTTTATTCTATACCAGTATATAACATGTACTCTAAATGTCCACCCCCCTCTCGCCGCGCGCATACCTCAGGAGGTGCACAGCTCCTGTGGTCACACTATAGTTATTATTTCTCAATATCCTCGAGAAAAGACGAAAGAAGTTATACCACAAAGACGATAAGTCGCTACTTTACAAGAACGTGAGATTCATGTAAAGAAGCCCACGTTTATTAAATCCTCCTTGACGTGTTAACTGTACTTTATGATTTTTAAGGAAAGGTAATTCATCTACACGCTTCGTTTTAAGACAAACTTATCATTAACACGTGCTTGCCCTGGTTGCATAAAATATGTAGGGTGACTACCAGACAGAAGGAAATATGACTGTGAAAACTGTTATTATGTATTAAAAATAAATGCGGGAATTATCTTAGTAATAAAATGGAAACTACTCAAAACTATTTAAGTACTAATCTTCCAACGAGGCAGCGTTAAATATAAGTATGCAAGTATCTTTACATCGCCATCGCTTCAAGTTGAACTAAAATATAAAATTATACACATAAGGCTCTTATAAAGGGTTTCATATAATTTTTTATCATAATATTTTCACTTTATTTTGTTGCCAACAATTTAACTTCTTTTAATACGACTTTTAACGGTAGTTAATAACGGTATTATAAACTTAGAATAAATAATTTAGTTAAATTTAGCTACTATTAACATATACGAGCTTGGTCGTGCTATGAACATTTTTGTGTCACCTAAATCCTTTAGCAACATAGCGACAACATGATATATTTAAATGCACATCCTTCTTTAGGTACATGAACGGGGGCTATTCTTTTTTTATTCTTTACTACACGAAAAGAATAAAAAACGAACAGCCCCTGTTTAATGTTTTCACTAATCTCGAGCGCAAGCTTTAACCCATCTTGCAAACGAAGCATTCAGATATAGAAACACAGTAACGGAACATTTATCTCATTATTCAAAGCAGTAGTGGATCGTTACAAGTATGAATGTGACGGGTTGCACACCAGTTTGATCTACAGTAGCCGAAGGAAGACAGTAATGGTGCAATGATAGCGATATACTCGAGATGGCCACAGCAGGGGGCCGGCCGCTCTTGAACGAATCGAGAGGAATATTCGCTCCAACAGTGAGTGGAATACTTTTTGTTTAACATAATTTATTATAATGGCTTCGTATCTATAAAAGCGCTTATATTTAATACACTGTTTCAATAATATGATTATTACTTTTTCCACGTGTGTTTGAGGTATCTTATTTTAGCGGGGCATTATTTAATATGCATGATATTATTTCAGATTTACATACCGCGCTATTGCTACACAGATGGATAAAGTGGATGTCATATGAAGTTAAAAAGGACAGGAATAAATTAATACATCGCTTCAATATTACTTTTTTTTCTATTCAACTTACTATGACATATTAATTGCTCCTTTTATATTTACTTATTTCGGTTTTTTTATTGAATTACATACATTCTACCTACTCAGCGCTACACTCTAAGTACTAGCAAAAAGCAGCCTATAGAAATGGCGATTCACGGGTTTAAAATGTCTTTGCATGTTACAACGTTGCGGCTTTAAACAAATGTAAAAAAAGCGTAAAAAATTAGAATGTAATTTAGAATACGCTTAGAAATTGTTTGATGTATAGGACACGCCTATGCGGTTTGTACAAATATTTTTGTATTAGAAAGGATATAAGAAACGAGTGCAACTACTCATAAAACTAAATATTTGCTTTTTAAATGACCAAATCGAGTTATTAATAGCGATTTTATTAGTGGAGTAGAGAGTTTAAGTCGATTGTTGTTTACCGTGTCTATTAGAGCAAGTGTCAGTTCAATAGAAATTTAAACATATTAATCTATAAGGAATTCGTCAACTTTCGTCCAATAAAATGTTTATTGGTCATAAAAACTTTCAAATTAAACATTTTGAACGAAAAATGTGTTTATTTCCTGCTACCTATTAACATTAACTCTAAACTAGGATATTCTTCTCAATTTGTTTATGTTAATAATAGTTGGTAAGGTAAGACACGTGAATAGGTTCCCCATTTCAGAAAATGCCTTATGACTTGGCCAGGGCCAAGTCATAAGAAAACTCTATTTTTTTCTGAGTAATGTTAAAAATTCAGACCAGGTGTTTTTGATTCTGTCTTTCACCAAGGATTTTTCGAATTACCTACTATGTAGGTATTTACTCTACGCGTCGCAGTTTGTACAAAATATCCACAAAAAACTACCTTTTTAATCAACAGGATATGTGATTACAAATTATCTGTGACTAATGATATGGTGAAGTTGTAAACTGTAATGGCTCCTTTGTCTCGAGAACATTGTATCGATATGACTTAACTCTTACGAATTTTCTTACGAGTACGTTATATCTTACGACATCGAAGTATTCGACACCTTCATATTAATGACTACATCGCAGATACATATCAGAACAGAATCGTGCTTCTGGCGAAAGTTCTGTGAAGTCAGAATGTGTCCTGAAATTGATGGGCCTGTCGTTAAGTAAGTGCCGGAATTGAATCTTGTAACGATCATGCACGCAAACTCTACACGCAACATGGCCAGAAAAATTAAAATATTAACTCGTTGAATGGTGAAACTATTCAAGAAAGAAATACCTTCGACCTACTTTTTTGATATCGAATTATTAAATTAATGGTAAGTAATTTACTAGTATTTAAAATGCAGTGATATAAAATAAAAATTTAATATACGAGATGTTTTGCAGCAAAAAAAGGAAGATGGAACAAAATAGAATAAGCTTTTTTTTTTGGTTGAAACTTTACAAATTCAATATACCTACTTAATTAAGTAAAAAATAAGGTGACATACAAACAATCTACAATTTAATCAATTGAATTTTTTTCTTGGCGTCGCAGAATGGAGAACCATTTCCTTGCCTTGTTGGGAAGAAAAGTACTGAGCTTTCTTCACATAAAAAAATGGTATATGTTATTAAAGAGTAGAGTACAGTTAATGAAGTATATTCATTAACTGTTTTTAAAAAGACATCTCTCGTACTACATTATCTCTACATGTACAGAAATGTAAATTTTTCAGATATCTGTGGGATCATGGCTTGTGTCGCCGGGATGATATGAACGGACACAAAGAAAAAACAGGCTTAAGAAAACAATTTGTGAATCAAAAGAATAATTATCTTACATAGAATTCGAACCCGCGACCTCATGCACGCCAGCCACTGATCCGACCGCCGCGCCACCAAGGGACCTACATAAAGATATAAGTATTAAGATCAACACACTAGATAGGAAGATGAAGCGTGTAATGATCTTTTCGCTTATGCGTTGATTGGTCAATTACAATACTTTAACGTATAATAGCAGTTAATGGTTTTATTATAGTACGTCATTGACGTCCGTGAAATCGACTCAACGAGACGAGAGGTAACTAACCTAAGTAATAGCTTTAGTTAAACTCATCAGGGCCAGCGAAGGTTCTAACTTTATTTAATGCGTGAAACGTGGTGTTATACTTTGAAAATCAGCTAACGGCAACAATTCCTTGAGTCCCTTCTCTCATATGATTGACATAAACAACCAGGTCAGTAGTGTTTATATGTTACAGTATCTATTACATTTCTCCAAGTATCATTGATTTGATTGAGGATCCAACCTTTGACCGATTATAATCTTGCTAAACACTTATTGTTTGACTAATTTGATGGTTCACAATATGTCGACAATGAACAGTAATTCATAGAAACTTGAAAGCAGTTTGATTGACAGAATAAAGGTAAACAATCGTTGTTAATGTTGTATCATTGATATTTACATTGATTTAAAGTGTGGGAAAAGAAATACAGTTTGGTTGTTGTAACAACAGTAGCTGAAAGGGTAAGGTATCAAATCCTACTCTAACATTATAAACGAATAAGTTTGTTAGTACGTACTTATTGAAGTTCGTTACGCTCTCCCGTAAAAATTACTGAATGGATTTTGATAAAACTTTGCAATACTATAGCCTATACATCAGAGTAGCACATATGGTACAATTGATGAAGATATTGTATTTATAATTCAAGCTACTTGATATACTAATCCTGTGCAGACAAAGTCACGGGCATTAGCTACTACTTAATAATTCAAATAATATGTCATTCACCTCTCTTGCTCAAACTTTGTTGGTAAATATGCAGTACAAACATTCAACGACCATGAAGTATGGTAATGAAAAGGGAAGTAATCTTTTGGCTAGATGACGTGCGATGACTTGCAAACTGCATTCGTCTTAATGTGGAATGCAAATATACTTACTTGAGAACTGTAAACTTTGCTTATGTTATGACCTCCGTTAATTTTATTTTTTATTGCATGCATCTCCTTTGATATTGTTTTACCTTAGTACCATTGGTAACTTACCTACGTTTAATTTTAACCTTTCTATAAATAATTATGTAAGGAATCTAGTTTGAAGTTACTCTTATTATCGTTATAAAGAATGAAACAGTAGGTAAATATTTATTTATGAAGACCATTAGGGTACAGCCATACTTCTGTTGCATAATGAACCAGTTTTACTCCCAAGAAATGTCAAAATGATTACTGTTGCACTTTTGACAGAAGTTTTCTCTGTAGTTAAAAGCTTTTTTCAAGTTGTTTATTGTGCAAATTGTAATTGTTTCTTCAAGTATGTGCAATCGTTATCAAAGAGCTTGTAAAAGTCAGACGTCAAATCTCTTAAAATAATATTGGCAAAATGAAATAAAATTATTATGGTGACGGACAATGTGTTCAAGTCAGTCAATTGAGTTTTATTCCTCTGTCTGACTGATGGGTACATCAGCGGCTTCTACGAACTTCTTCTTTTAATATAATACTAAATTATTTAAGCAAGCAAAGTACTGTATTAAAACCTATGTTCCTATTCCTTTGAGACATAATAAGTAAGTAGGTTCAATAACTAGCATATCAGCTATTTGGTAGTCTTACACTGGGTTGGAACTTGGCACTTAAATTGAGTGATAAATATGGAATCTGAAAAGATTTTCTTTGTATGACACTATGTTTGCCAAAAATTGCTGTCTCTAACGTGATTAATGAATTTGAGTAAACTTAAACAATACTTTGTAGATACGAGTATTACTTGAAAATAGGCGTAATATACCATTTCAAATGTGTCTATGACGCTAGGAAAGAAAGCTTTTTGTTCAACCTGGTACTTATTCTCAAGTCAAGGCTAATGTGACTTGACATGATTATATTTTTGCAACATTAAAACCTTTACGAGTCATTTCAAAGATTAAAAAGGTTATAACCCTTTGGTAAATGGACACTTGCAACTTTTATAATGATTGTATTCAGCTTCTATTACATAATTCAATTGTATGTTTCTATGTGATTCAATTGAATGAGGTATTTAGCTTAAATATATTTCAATGTAATTTTGGTAACACCATGTCTAAGATCTAAGATTAAAATGTTTTGAATGTTGGTTTTTGATTTTAATATGTTTAAGTGTTGGAACTATAAGAAATATTTATGTTATTAACTAGGTAATAGAAGTTAGGCTAAACTTTCAAAAATATTGTAATCAATGAAAACATACTTCTTAATACTCACATCAAGTATGTTGTATATTACTATTACCATTTGCGCAGTAGATAATAATCTCGAAACACTATGTATGCTGTGCGAGGTACCTATATGTACAATTTTTTTGTTAAATATTAATACATTTTGTATGGGAATTTATTAAATAACAAAATGGTTAAATTTGTAGACATCTACAGTTACATCCTCAAATTGGTTTAAAAAGTTGTGTTACGATCACACTATTGTTACGATGACTGATTTAAAATAATTTCCATTTTATTGGCAGTTCAGATTTGTCGTATCGTAAAATGTTCATTTTACAATCATCATCATAACAGCCCATTAATGTCCCACTGCAGGGACGGGCCTCCTCCCGTGACGGAGGGATACTTGGCCTACTAATACCACGCTGGCCAGACGGATTGGTATAGGGTTTAATTTCAAGTTTCATTTTACAATGCCGCCCACATATTTATTTACATCCTTATAAAACATTTTATTCTGTTCATGATAGATAAGTGAAAAGTGTTAAAACAGAGGTATTGCCATGTTAAGTAAGGTTTATACGATCTGATGCCGTAAAGCATGTTGAGAATTAGATGTAAAGGTAAGTACTGGCGATAACGTAGGTCGGTCGTATTACATACGTACGCGTCATTTACGCATTATAAGATGTATGATCTTACTTACAAATTGCTCTTACGTACATGCATTGCAAGTAAGCCCAATGGTTGTTTGTATAAGATGCGGTGAACATACGCCAAATTGATTACTGATGACTGGACGTCAGTGGCGATTAAGAACACCTCGAAATGATAGTTTAAATTTCTCAAGTACAAAATTGCGTCACGTTTGTTAGAATTAAACTTACACTGCAATACGATACGTTTGAGAGATTTGGCACTAAAACCAACAGTTGATTTATTCGCTGCGTAATTAGTACGAGAATGTTAAGAAATAAACACTTGTACAGTGTAAATAGGTGTTACAAAAGAGTTGCTGTTTGTTTCTCAACATTAACAATATTAATCTATGTTAGGATTGTAATTTACACTTCTTTTAATTTTATTTCTCTGAGAAATTCTATTTAATGTTGGTAATCTTAATTTACATTAGTCTTAGACTCACCGTATAGGATCCATATATAAGGATCAGCTTTAGTGTTTGGATCAGTATAAATCGGACGATTCCTAATCTAACTCTATCTCTGACACGTAAGATTGAAGTTGCTATTTTTAATTAACCTCTGGCTTTTCAACCGTGAGTTATTACTTCGGTCGACGTCTGGCTTCAGATCTGACTTATTAGATTAACTCTATCTCAAGTTTCATCTTAGTGCTGCTGCGGCGCACTGCGCTTATGAGTTCGCAATATTTTATACGTTGCATAAGTGGCAAGCTCGGTCCAGGCACGCATGCGATTATCTCTTCTAGATATGGAATACGTTTGACCAAATGTTTTGATCTATTGGTGTCATGATCGATCGCTGGAATCGATACCCCCGATCAATACATCACTATATTTTTATACAATGCATAACAATTTCTCATTGTGTAGTAAAGTGGGTTTTTGAATAAAGAATAATGAATACCTTTATGTAACTGTTGTTAAACAAATGAAAGTGCGAGTGTAGACGTAATTTGTCCCTTATTTCCATACGAGACCCTCGGTGGCATTTCGCTGCATCTTTTAACGGTTGTATTCGCTAATTACCATCTCGTTTGCATGTTAAAATCCTATGAACACACACTTATTTGTGGTGTTTAGTATTGGTGCGGTGGCGAAAGTGAGTTTTGTATAGGGGTTGTATGTCGCGGTAATTGGCAGTTGGTCGGGGTCTAACAAGCGATGTGTGAACACGGCCTAACTGCCTCTGTCAGCGCTCTTATACAAGTAGATAGGCTGCCGCACCGCTATCAGTTAAAGCTGCAAAGCATTATGCAAGCCCTTCACCATAGCGAAGCGGTACTCGGACTCGGGGTACTCCTACATAGGGTAACCATATTAACTTAATTTATACATTTTCATTATGCGGCTTCACGAATTTAGTTAATACGGTACAAAGCTGCTCATTTAGCTTGAAGTAAGTAAACAATATAAATCTACCTTTTTTTAAAAAAAATAGCGATTAAAATATGTTGTTATTTGCTTTATCTAAATGTAAAGAGTTTAAGTAAGAATCCAGGTAGATTATAATTTATTCATGGTAGCCCTATTCCCGGTATTCGCCACCGTGCGTCGACATTTCCTGAATGTTTATAGTAATAGAGTTACGATATTTGAATTGACTTATAACAACGCATAATTACCTTTCAACAATGTATCTTATTATATAATAACTATAAATTATTACTCCAATGAGCTGTAGGAAGTTTGTAAAATAAAAGGTTACACTGAACGCGATGATTGCGAATTTACTATTCAATGTTTTATTAGATAAGCTTTAGAGGAATGACAAAGGTACTCGCCGCAATTGTCTGAGTGATGTGTCTTAAATGTTTGAGATGTAACATTATTCGGATATAATTGTATACAATTATATTATGTAACGTTCTAGATTTTATATATGTCAAACTGACAGATTGTTTGATTAGAATAGGCGTATAGTAAATACAGAATGTACTTTTATTATCCAACCAATTAGACTCAGTTTTTATGCATGTTTGTAAGTTACTTTTTAATGAATTGTGATGTTAGTCTTAGCTTTAATTAATTAATTTTATTTCTAAGGCAACAAAAATACCAAATTGATGACCTCCTCCTCTCTTGGAGTCGGTTAAAAAGTCGACTAAGACATATGTCGACCTGCGAACAAAGAAAAGGTACACTTAAACAAAAATCTATAACAATTATTTTAATCAGGTATACTTAATATTAATAGGTTGAGTTACTATTAGCTTACCCGACACTAGAGGAAGCCCGAGTGTAAAGTAGAATAAAAAGTCAAGAAGTTTTGCAATAGGTACCTACCTTTACGTACAAATACTTTGAAAAACAGTTTTAGTGCAACTAAGTAATTATTCTACGGGTGCTAGTTATTATTATAGATGTTGGTTAGCTATTACAAAAACCACAATAAAGCAATGCGGGTATCGACTGTTCTCTAAATGCATTTATGTTTATAATCGTAGAACTACATTGTAGGACTGTTCGATAAAAAATAGATATCTTACGAATGTAATGATCATTTCAATTGGCGGTCAGGACTCTGGGAAGATAATGTAGAAGACATAATTGTCACCTTGTAGGGAACAAGGCTTTACTATGTACACTCGAGAGCAAAAGTTCCGGGTCACTAGCATTTACTTCAATATCTTGAAAACGAATAAAGCTATCGTATTGAAATAAATTCAACTTTATAGACAATTTAATAATCTTTCATTAAACATATAAAAACTTATTGATTGGCGGTAAGTAATGGCATTAAAAAAGTTATAAAAAAAGATCCATTTTTTTAAAATCAGAACTTCTAATGTTCACTACTGTTTTTGCTTTTGTTTTTGTTCTGTCATAAAATGTATTTATAAGGAGTCATCCAGGTATCCAATAGTCATTATTAAAGTGGTAATTATGTCACTCACACCTGAGGAATGTACGAGAATCCTTACGATCCTGGAAAATGGGAGCAGTCAGCGAGAAACAGCAAGAATAGTCGGTGTATCGTTGTCTACAGTTCAGCGTGTTCGCCAGCGGTTTCTAGAAACTGGTTTGAACCTACGCAGACCAACAACAGGCAGACTCAGGTGTACGACGGCACGGGAAGATCGATATTTAGTGAACTCTATGCTACGAAATCGGTTTCTTACGGGAACAGCACTGACTCATCATTTTTTAGGACTTGGTGGAAGCAGCCCTTCTGCTTGGACTGTAAGACGGCGACTTGCTGAAGGTAATTTGAAACCATTTAGACCCGCAAATGGTCCGAAACTCGAGAGACACCATCGTATAGCAAGACGAATTTATGCACGCGAACACTCGAATTGGACGATTGAAAATTGGTCAAATGTCATATTCTCGGACGAATCAAAATTTATGCTGTATACACACGACGGAAGGGCAAAGGTGTACAGAAGACCAGGAGAAAGATTTATGCAAGCCTGTATTGAAGAAAAGGTGTCATACGGTGGTGGTTCGGTACTCGTGTGGGCTGGAATTTCTGCGGAAAGCCGAACCGAGCTTGTACTGATCGAAAACGGTACTCTTAATGGCGTAAGATACGTGGATGAAATCCTCAACGAGCACGTCGGTCCATTTATGGCAAGACTTGGTGAGAATGCCATCTTTATGCAGGATAACGCCCGTCCCCACACTGCTCGTGTAGTGCAAGACTACCTTGATGAGGTGAATATTCGTCCCATGGTGTGGCCAGCGCGTAGCCCCGACCTCAACCCAATCGAGCACGCCTGGGACGAGCTCGGACGACGGGTCGACAACAAGATCCTTTAATTACGCTTAGTGACTTGAAACATGCATTGGTAGAGGAATGGGAGAACATTTCCCAACAGTGTTTCAAAAACTTGGTGTACAGCATGCCAAATCGCATTGCAGCAGTCCAGACAGCACGTGGGGGTAATACCAAGTACTAAACCGTGTTAAAACTACTTGTGAATATAAAAAATTCAATATTTTCAGTTTTGGTTTTACAAGCAAAATGACGCCATTTTTAATTTGTCCTTTTAAACATAATAAAATAAATGGTCAGTAGTAAATGTAATGCATTTTATTTTAGTAACATTAAATTGTCTATAAAGTTCAATTTATTTCAATACGATAGCTTTATTCGTTTTTAAGATATTGAAGTAAATGCTAGTGACCCGGAACTTTTGCTCTCGAGTGTATATAAAATTATTTATTACTAGGAAACTATACATAGATTTGTTTTACAATAAATACTGAACACCAAAATATCCAGCTCATTAACGTCTTAGGTGGACGGGTTTCCTCCACTGATGGAGGAAGACTTCGTTTAATTATACCATGCTGATCAGACGGATAGGTACAGGATTTCATAGCAAGTTCCATAAACCTAGGATAAGACAAGCTATTGACACTATGTATTCTAACTCCATTGTCAGGTAGACTGTTAAAAATTGTGTTATGTGATAGTCAGCATTACCAGTCATATTAATCAAAATGTAAGAAAACCTTTAAACGAATTAGAAGATAAGCATATTTTGCGAAAAACATTGCGATAAATTAGGTTTATACAATATCGTGACAAGGAAACTTTGATAGTACCTATGTCCGATGTTAAAGAAATGACATCATTCACAGGCTCCACATTCCAACATTTTCTTTATAAAGAGGGCTCTATTTAATATGTCGTACAATGAGATTACATCTATAAGTTGATATCAATGCGAGACATCGATCATGGCTAGCGATGGTTCGCTTTGTCAGTGCCATGCAGACCTGGATCATCTTGTCAAGTGTCTGTGTCGTGTTTGAGGTAAACGAGCGACTTTATTCGTTGTTACCGTAAATTTATAACTTATTTCACTTTATTTTTGAAATAAATGTCAAAACCCACGCGCTAATTGATAATATTGTCGAATTTTGGCGGTATTCTAAAAATATTTAGAGACTTCTACTTAGTCAAAGTCACTTGTAAAGTAGAAAAACTTGACACAGAAACCTTTACAAAATCGTCAGGCTAGCGTCAATTTTTCTTTCATACTTGTTGCTATATTGCTGAAATATAAAAAAATAGCTTGTACTTAATGTAACATAAAAGAAAATACAGTTGCTTTATATATTCAAACATAACAGCAATTATTTTAAAGACAATACTACTTACTTAATACTTTTAGCACGTCTGTACGAAACATGGAATCGGACTGTCCATTTTGTTATGCTCTGCCATCGCATTGAATGCGATGAATAGCATATAAACGTCGCTTCAAGCAAACCCACTGTCATGGCAAAATATCGCACCGTCTTAATAATAGGATATTGATGATCACAATTCGCAATTTACTTTCTTCAAAGTTAAAAAGGAAAATGGCGTCTTTTGCAACATTGTGTAACATCCTTTGTTGTTTGAGAGCTTGCCTTCGTTTTGTAAAGTCACTTTTAATGTGCTAAAGTGACTTTCATAAATACAATATTATTTATAAGTTGTTAATGCTTTATATTACGTAAAGTATACATTTTATTCTTAGTAAAGAAATATAAGAATCATATTTTTTAAATTAGGAGAAAAACTTAAACATAGATTCTGTCTGATACTAATTTAAAAATAACTTAAGATCATGATCATACAAAGTACAAATTATCTGGTAAAAAGATATAATTAAACATTTGACATGATCGATAACAGCATTGTAATTGGTCTCGAAACCTTATATCATAATGAACCCTTAAGGAAGATATTATTAAAGTTTACCTCATTCCAAAACTTGTTGACACGATACTTAATATTGTACGCTTGAACACTAAACCAATATCGTGTTATTAAGAAGTATTTTATACACTTATTTTTAGACTTAAGAAATTTATTACTTAACAAAATGAACATTTAATTTTAATTAATTTGGTTAAAATGCAACAAAAGTGTCTTTCATTTTAACGTTAATTAATATTTAAAAGTTGTTTCCAAATGAGAGTAATAAATTAAGTGTGTGAATGTGTCTATCTACCATATTTGTAGTGGAGTCATTGTCAGGTTATTTATGTCGGTCGAACAAAAATTACTGGATATTTTGCATACGTTACCTTCAAGTAACTAGGTGGATATTATCTTGTTACTTCATAGTTATAAATAACCACATACCTGTGTGTCATAATTAATTACACTCTATTATTTTTCAATTTTTATGTAGAAGTTATACAGTATTATTTAAAGAAAGACTTCCACCATAGTTTACTAAAAAAGTTTTCAAGTATAAAACAACCGTATTCAATTTTCATACAGACACAGAGAACAGCAGTGAAAAAGTTTTGGTGACGCTATTAAAACAAAAAAGGGATACCTACTAGACATAAAGTCCTGTACCGTATGCCAAGTCTGACTGTCGTCCTTGGAGTAGGACATCTAAAGGATGATAAAATGAGCATTCAAACTTATGATAACTGCTTTGATTCATTCATAAATATTAATGTATTGTTTAAAATTGATTCATTGCAAGAAATGTGCAATCCTTTATATAATTTAGAATTTAAATGCAGTTGTCGTCTCACATTTGTGGTGTTAAATTTAAAAGTAACTACCTTGACCGGTGCTTAAAGTCGTAAAGTCTTACCCACCATACGAGAGAACTTAGAAAGAATAATAATTAATATGCAGACATTGTTACGGAACGATGCCTAATAAATTTCCTTCGAACAAAAAAACAACCTTGGCGTATGCCAAAAATACAAAAAGAAACGAAAAAAGTTTGAAATTGTATTTGTAATTCAATTCGTGTATTACTTTACGACTTTAACCTATTTTCGAATCGAATACATGATTTTTGGTAAGGTTACATGCTCCGTATTTTTACTATAATTATTTCTCTAGTTATAGGTACTATTTTGAGTAGTAGACTATTTAAAATCCATATAAATTATATTTCGTTTTTAGACAACAAAAGTACTGGCAAAATTGTCTTGAAATCTAGTACTTTTGAAACGAGTGTAATAAATAATCCTTTTATAACTAAAAATAGACTACTACTAAATTAGATATATTTACTTAGAAAGTGAAATGAAAAGCATCGGCTAGCTTGTTGGTACGATTTATCGACTACTGGTTTAATTATCTATGTGGCTTATCGTATCACGGGTTTGCTCGATAACTCTATACATTATGATATCCTATGTGACGTATTTAACTTTCTTTCCCTGAATATAAGACTCTGATTTTCTTCTCATTGTATCTCCAAATTTCGAACTTGAGTAAGTATAGTTACTTACTGTTACATAAACGGAATTGACGATCAAAGCTGTCAAAAAGCCTCTAGTCCAATATATGTTCAACTATATTCTGTTCAACCAGTTGAACTAATGGGACATTTTAATAAATGGTCCAGATAATTTAACTACATTTTGAAGTTGAAAAAATTTGAAAAAAATCGTCTAATTTGTTCAACTGGTTGAACAGATAGTTGAACATATTAGCCTAGAGGGCATTGATTTATAAAAAACCCTAGATGCACATTTTCAAACAAAACTAACAGCCAAAAGTGTCACCAAATTAAACATACGCAATAAATACGTATAGTAATATCGTAAACATATTTCTTTTTTCAAATTCAATCTTACACGCATGACATAAAGTTGTATTTAAAAAGTAATGCACATAAAGCAATAAAATTTAATGATTGACGTTTGCCGGTAGAACAACGCGATACTAATTTAAAAAAAGTGCACAATGCGCCCATTTGTTGCGGACGTTTTTGGGAAGTGGAGTGTGTATCTTTGGTTTTTTGTAAATCAATGCTAGAGGGTCAACAATTGGTCCTTTGCGCTTTGAGTGAGTGTGATAATTTATTTACGGTAATTTGACAAATTAAAGAAATATACATTAAAATTGAATGTTATTAATTTGGAGTAAGATTAAAATCAAAACAAGCAAGTTTTTAATGACATTACGTAAGAGAAGAGACGAACCTAGATAGTAGTTTCCAAACAGTTTACTTACAGACACTAAGGCATTAAGTGACATTTTATTTCTTGACTTTTTTCAATTGTGTTGCATTATAACGCAAAACCTATGTACCTATGCAAAAATATAGAGTTTAATATAAGCCTTTAATTATTTAACTGAAAATGTGACGTCTTAACAAATCGACACGTAGCTTTTAAATACTAAACTCACGGGAGGTAAGGCCATCAAAACTCACAATTAAACGACCATCTATACAATATATTCAAACCATAGTCTTACTAACAGTGATTTATATCTTTGTCCATCTTTAAGCGATTCATTTCTCAATCTCGAGAAGAAAGCCTATCTAAGAACCGTAATTACTTTGTGATTTAAGTTCTGTGGTCTCTTTGTGGACAGTAGGGAGGTACGTATTAAATATTTATTAATAACCCGGCTTCGAGCGATGTGCAATCATAGTATTATAATAATAGGGAGCTGTCACAAGCTAAAGGTATCTGAGGACGAATACGAATGAGCGTCTCTCCTAGCCAGTGGTCGAATGTCGCTGATGCTGTGATAAACTTTCCTACTATTAATATTAGTCGGAAATATTAATGTGCGTTTAAGAATCTACTTGCTTCAATAAATCGGAAAACTGCTTTTCATATATGCAGTATTCTATATCTAAAATTCTGCGTCATAACCCTAGTTGCATTGTATGTTTGAATCATTTTGTTTAAAGCCATTCAAATTAATCATAATTTATTCATTTACTACTTAACATTGCATGCCCTTTATCTGCAATATGTAGGTAGTGATGTAATTTTAGTATGCGTGTTATCTATACTTATAATAAAACTGTAGAGAGATCAATTCTGTACATTGAATATATGTTAAAAATTAATATTGGAGGATGAATGGTGATCGATACTAATGCCAAAAATGCAATCAATAAATTTTTTGTCTGTCTGTCTGTCTGTCTGTCTGTCTGTCTGTCTGTCTGTCTGTATGTGCACGCATGGGTCAAAAACTACTGAAGGCATTTTAACCAAACTTGGTACAATTGTAGTCCATACTTCCGGGCAGGTTATAGGCTGTATAACATAACGCTAAGACACATAGGAGCTGAGCAGTGACGAAAAATTTGAAGCAAGTCGGTTGAAAAAAAGCGCGTTCGAGCTCTTATCATCGCATACGTTGATCATACGCCAAAAATATGTATTACAAAAATAATGGTCTTCAAACGATGAACAAAAAAGTCCTGAATAGTATATATCTATCTTTTATATATTAGCCACAATAACCTGTTTAATCGTTAGGGTTTTCTTCAAAGTGTATTAAATACATAAATATATTGTAATTTGCAAAGACATATCTTTTTCAAACTCCCATATTTCAAAAGTACACTTTAATACCTTATTCATAAAAAAGAATTATAGAAATCGGTTTATAAACACACAAGATTTAGATGAAAGAAAATTTCCAAATGTCGCCGCGCCAGTATGAGTACGGCTGTACGGTTGATTTTTGTTTAACGTCCGAAACGGCCAACCGGTAATTTCATTCACATTGACTCTTAATGCGAACGGACGTGGTTCTTATTGACTCTTCTCGGAATAAGCGCGCTTTAGATATTAAAAAACATAGATACGTAGTTTTTAGGTATTAAGTTTAAAGTAGGTATCTATCTATACTATAATAAAACAATCGGAATCGGATAAGTAATACTCGAGATATCGCTAGATCTCTTTATTAGAACAGTCCGATACAAATCAGGGGTCATGAAAAATGGATTTGGTTCAATGTTGAATGAATTTAAATTTAGTTTCTTTTGTTCACGAGATGGCGTTACCAGTAGTAATCATAAAATAAATGAGTTTTTAAATAATATATAACTATTTATAATATAAATTATTCATAAGTTATTCCTTTTAAATGTTAATAAAATTAACCATGAATCGTATGTGTAATATCAATTATAAGTCTTCACACTAGCCTTTAAAAATATCAATTTAACGGACACAAAGAACATCCAGACTAAGGACAATAGTTTGTGTATCACAATTAATTGTCCTCCATGGGAATCAAACCCGAGACCTCATGCACGCCAGCCATGTAATGCGACCGCCGCGCCACCGAGGCAGGTAATTCTGCCGCACCATAACGTGGCGTGCAAATGTATTCATTCATAATTAATTAGCGATTATCCGTGTGGTGACGGAGCAAGAATACAATATGTCACCTCCCCATCTCATCCCATGGGTGGCGTAAAACCGACTAAGGGACTATCGGTGAATATTATCTTTACGAAATAAAAATGAAGGAAAACTTGAAATTAAACCCTATACCAATCCGACTGGCCAACGTGGTATTAGTAGGCCAAGTATCCCTCCGTCACGGGAGGAGGCGCGTCCTTGCAGTGGGACATTAATGGGCTGTTATGATGAAAAAGCAATGTCATTTATTTTTAATTACAAATTTGACAACAGATGGCATTGTGCCTGTGACGTCATTTTCAGTATCGCGGTATTAAGATTTTACTTGAAAGAATGACGTTCGCTCATGTCTTTCAGTATAAGTTTAGACACAGTCTTCATAGATCTGTCTTTGTAAAGATCTGTTTTTGAAAAGGTTTTGGTTCGTTCGTTAATTTTACAATTCGTGTGTAGGTATATCTGTTTGTTATAAGGTTTAAAAAACGATTTTTCAGTATTAAATCGAATTGCGAAGTAAGTAACATCCGCCACGCGAACGAAGTCGCGGGCACAGCAGCTAGTTCAGTAATAAAGAGCTATTTTTTACTTGCGATAGTCATTCTCGTGCTGCGACGTAAAATCCCAAGCTTTTCCGTGTAGTATTTTATTGTAGTATTGTCGGTTCGTAATTAAAATAGATGTAAATTTTTATAACACAGAGAAAAGGAGAAAAGTATGCTTGTATGTGATAACTATTAAAATGATAGATAAATGAATCCGGGTTATCAATAAAAATTTAATTACTTATATTGTTTTTGTATAGTTTAATATAACATAGAGAAGCCACTGAGAGAGATGGCGACGATAGGAAAACCAGATACAAAATACAGTACATTACAGTTTTCAGCTAAGGATAACTTTTCACAAATACATTTGCAAATTCAAACGAATATGTTTAAAGCGAAATTAACAAGCGCTAGGTAAGAGACGACAGTCAGTCTTTATGTATTTATTCTAAGAAGAAATACAGACACTGAATTATTCGAAGAAGTAGTTTTTAAGGAACCGACAAATTAAAACTCGCCTATGCAGCAATAATTTCACATAGCTCACAGGTGTGAGATACGGAACGCTTTACGAGTAGAACTCGTAGCTATGTAATATACACCGCGAAATAAAGAATTTAGCAATAAGCACTTTTTGACACGATTGTAGGTAACTCAGAGAATTCCAGTCTTATTAATATCATACTGACATTTAGGAGGATCAATCATCAAGCGTGCAAAAATTATAATTAGTTTTTTATGTCGTCATGTGACATAAGTCTTGATACTTGCATTCTTCGTGGGACCAGGCCGTTGACATGTACTCGTAAGTAAAAGGTCAAGATACTGTAGGACTGGCTACGCATAATTGGTAAACACTTTCGCATTATTTTACATTTAAATGTGTAATTTAAATTTGTGACGTCAGAAGTTTAAAGTAATTATCGGCACGCGTACGTATGCGCATGTAACGTCATGTATGAAATATGCTTTACGTAATTATAAAGGTTACGTGTATAAAATTGATATATATTTATCCGTGTTGGACTTTGTATTGGAGATTTCAATAGGTCACTTTGTAATTATTGTTGTTTTGTTAAATAGGTGTGTTAGCGTTAAAATAAAAGAGAAACATGAAGAGCTTTTCATTGTTTTATAGTTAAAATAAGGAATTGACGATGTACAAGCCACATGGATAAATGTGTACTTCATGAGCCCTACCCTTTTGAGGGAGACTGGCGGAAGAGCCATAGGTATACGTTAAGCTTGACGCTTACAAAATACTTACTTTAAAAAAATATCGGATGTTGTCATATCTTTACTTCTAATATTAATGCTTAAAACGGATTTAATGGACGGACAGTATACTATTTATTTATCTCTAGTTCACACTGTTATTAATATCCTATTCCGAATAACTAGCACTGGTATTAATAATGGTCAAAAGCTACCTACGTGAAATGATTTGTATGAGATATTGTGGTAGAACTTTTAGATAACAAATAACAATATAGGGTTTGGTTTGAGCAAGTAGAGGAGACTCTCCTTGCTATTGTAGGTACTGACTAAACAGCCTTTTATGTTAGCCATAGCACGATATTATTATGACAGAGTCACACATCATTATACTTTTAATCAAATTTAGCGATCTTCATATCTGGAAAGGTAGGGAATTTGAGTCTAAATCATGTATCATTTTAACTTGGGATTAATCAGTTCAAACTATTTTTAGACCGAAATAACCATAATTTTAGTGACTATATTTTATTAATAGAATACTAAGGGTCTGTGACTGTAACCGTAGGCTACAAAACTTATTTCTTTTAGTAGTTATTCGTTTTTCTGGACTTATTCGACGCGGCGTAGATATTCAATATTTCTTTTTTTAGCATTAATCTTTAGATACACTTAACCATAAAAGTAATCAGATCTTTCCATCATACTTTACTAGGTTTCGCCTCAAGCTACCTCAGAATTTAAGCTGTACCTACCTACTGTAATTAACCCTTTGATATTTTATCATTATTTAATCTAGAGTACACCTCCCATGTCTGCATTATAACGAGAGTGGTTATTTCGTATATGTATACTTATTTCTTTTATCCACTATTACTATTTCTGGACCAGACTATTTAGAGCATGAATTATTGCTTTTTTACCTAATATTTTTTTACTGCTACTATACAAACAGGCTTTCGGTCCACTAGGTGGTAAGTGCTAATATATCCTACAGAAGCCTGCGGCGCCAGAAAAATCTTTTTCTGTTTCTTTAAAAACCTATTCTCCCTGCTAATCTTAAAAAACCTGATACTTACTGTAGTCCCTAGGAAAACCTCGATAAATGAATCAAAAAATCCAATAATGAATTTTAATGTAGAACAGGAGTAAAATATTTACGATCGTCTTTACATAACTTTATAAAGGCAAAATAAAGCTGCGTACTCGATTATACGCAAGACATATCTACTTGGATAGTATGGTATTACATTCATACGTAATACTATTGAGAAAGAGATAACACAGAAAATGTTTTAAAAGGGCTTTGCAATGTTTTTATAACTATGAGGTAATTCTAACCGACATACACTGTTCCAAAGCGTGATTCTTGAAGTCGCTAACATTCTAAGTTCCTACTCCAGAAGCAATAAAGTTTTATATAGGTAATATTGTAAGTGTATAACATTTATTTTTCGAATTCAAAAACCGAGCTGTTATTGTTAACGTCGTGGATTAGCAAAGATTTTATTTCGAGTTTTCCTAATCTAATAATGAAATTAGGCTTTTATTCCTAGTAGCCTTTTTGTGACCCGCAGGCCCATCGGTAGTCAAGTAGAAAAATTGGGCAGCTAAATTGGGCAGCTTTTCCACAGAGATGATATACTTATACTTCGCTTTTCTTTTAGGCTTTTATGGTCCCTTTGGAATGAGATGGGGTAATAGGATTGAAAACCTATTAAGGCAAACTTTATGTCAATACATTTATGAGTGGTTGACAGCTTTTGCGTTTAAAGAAAACAAGTACCTAGTGTCATTTTATACTCTTAGGTACAAGTATTCCTTAGGTACACGGTCAGTTTTAAAAAAGGGCCCATAAAATGTTCTACTTACTGCACTTTATTATAGTGAAATACACAGTTATTCTAACTTTAATTCGTAACACATGGTGGTTACTTACGTAAGTGGGCTAGTGTTAATTTCTAAGACCATGAACTTGTCGTAGTTAAGAGGTGGAATTCTGACGTCCAAAGTATAATTGGTCGAGCACGAGATAATTGCAGGAATCAATTGGCATGATATAAGCGCACATGGCTGGACACGACTTGTTAACGAGGCCTGTTACTAGTTTATGTTTAGTGTTTATACTCTGTTTAGAAGGTAACTGTATGTTTTTGAACTAAATGTTTATTGGTTTATATTTTTTAAGGAGGATTTTTTCGATGGGTTCAACCATCAAATATTTTATTTGAAAATAATATTCTTGGCCTTGTTAAAAGAAATATTAATGGGTTAATTTACAGTCCATTTCTAGTTTTTAAATTAAAATTTTCATCAACATTAATTAAAGTGTTTTGGTTATTTTAAAACGCTATATTTTAACGAATATATTGGTTTTAGATGCAAGTGACGTTAACTCGCGACAATTTTAAAATTTACTAACCTTATGTTCCGTTTGAGATCCGTTTGTTTAACAGTCAACCACAAACCAAACGAACATTTTAAAATATAATTATTCCTTGTTTTTATCCGTTATCGAATGATTGCCGCCATGTTAAATGTCAACTTAAGGATTTTGTAACATGTGTGTTTTATTTAGTCTGGTTCTTTACATTGAGTGAGACCTAAAAGAAAATCATTTTAACAGTTATTCGCACAAATAACTTTTATAACGACCTCTGTGGCGCAGTCGGTATATTACATGGCTGCTACGCAGAGGTCTCGGGTTCGATTCCCGCTCAATGCAAATCTTTGTGTGCAAATCATGTTCATGCTTGTTTGCATTGGTCTGAGTGTTTCTATGTTTAATATGTAAGTATGTATTTACAAAAAAAAGTATTTAATTATGTTTATCCGTTGTCTAGTACCCATACTACAAGCTTTGCTTAGTTTGGGAACAGGTGGCGACTTGTGAATGTGTGAGGATTATTTATTATTTGTTTATAACATATTTTATGCAAAAATTATATTTGCGTATTATGTTTGTTTAAAACTATTAGGGCTGGTACTACAATGTATCATCAAGTAAGTGTAACTAGTAAAGTTTCTCGCCCACAGAGCCTTCACTGTGCCCACATTCATAGATCTGGATATCCGTAGGTAGAGATGATAGTCTTGTCCTCTTCCTTTCGCATTCCGTCACTTCTAAATAAATCATTAGTACTTTAACTCCTTCCTGCATCAATAAACAGTTAAGTAAAACGGTTTCAACAATTTGTAAAACGTGTAAATTATGCTCACAATTTACTATTACTTTGTTTCATCCCACTACATACTCTATATATTCTCCTTGTGATGACGGAGTAAGAATACAATATGTCACCACCCCATCTTATCCCATGGGTGTCGTAAAAACCGATTAAGGGACTATTTTTGAATATTATCTTAACGAAATTAAAAGAAGGAAAACTTGAAATTAAACCCTATACCAAACCGTTTGGTCAGCGTGGTATTAGTAGGCCAAGTATCCCTTCGTCACAGGAGGAGGCCCGTCCCTGCAGTGGGACATTAATGGGCTGTTATGATGATCCCACTTCAACCTTAGTATTGGTTCCTAAAACAACAGCTATTAGAGTTTGAAACAACCAAGAATTAAATCAGCAATTCAGCAAACATTCCATGAATAAAGTAAACAATAAAAACGCTTACACAAAATTCCTAAAATGTATGATTAAGCTCACAATATCGTATTACTTTCTTTCATTCCACTACAAACCTAGTATCAGTTGCCAAAACAACTACAATTAGCATAATATATTTGAAGAGAACTGTTTATTTGCACTAACCTCTTAGCTTATTTGCTACTTGAGCTGACGCATGTATTTACATACATAGTAAATTGAATCTATGAGTGTGGCAAATACTGCTGTTGCTAACAATTAATTATTGTCATTTTGAATAATTTCCATAAATAGCTGTCTTTATTTTCCTGCTTCTTATCATCATCACAATCAGTCTATTAATATCCCATGGCAAGGAATAGGCAGTATTTGCTAAGTTTTGACAAGTAGACTGATATTTATTAACATATTTGTTAATATGCGGTGTTGAAAGTCAAATTGTAAATTCAGGAAAATAAAATCACTTTAGTGTACTAATGACTTTAGATTTAATTTGGTCACTATTTAGTATCAGGCACAAGAATACTCCGGCGTAATTTTCGTTTCTTTGAACAACACTTAAAGTGGTAATAATACACGCTAGTAGGTAATACTAGCAGTAAAGTGACATTAAGCAATGTTTAAAATACGCTTACTAGAGGCGTTGGGTTAGAAAGATTTTCGAATAACCACAAGAAACAGAGTGTGAAATATCGATAATGACAGAAAACCTTGCAAAATAGCGGTCAACACTAAATGATTTAGGTCCAAGACCGCAACAAGTATGTCTTTTGTGAACATATCTTATTTTAGCAACTGATGCGACAAATTAACTAATAATATAAATATTAAGTTTATTATAAATGCCATTGCGGTCTAGTAAAATGTACGTGGGCATAAATAATGGTGTAAATGCCTTTGAACTACAAACTAAAGCTAACTGTTAGAAGTAACATTACTTAATATCATAAAACAACAAAGATAAACGATACGAATCGACACTTTAGTATCAGTGTGACGTAGAAGCATCACAACTCTTCACCTCGGAAGTTCACCTTCTCCCAATTTATGGAGCACGAAGTCTTTGTAAAGCACCGCCAACAACACCACAGCTCACTCTAACGGCCCTGTTCGCAAGTGAAATACGAATGTTAAATCGCGTAGATACGATGATACTATCTATATCTCACGATATGATCTACTGGTCAATAATGTGAGTAATGGAAATTGGCAATTCAATGTTGGATTGAATTTCTGTTCTATAGGCTGTTAGTTTTCAGTTATGAAAGTAAAAATAACCAGTGGACTGAACATGGAACATTTGAGAGTTCATAAACACATACCCATTCGTTACGGAAACATATCTTTTTGTTTTCACAAATTAAAAATTTTAACAAGTCGTAAATTTTTAGGTTATACTTAGTGAAAAGGTTTTTCTTCTCTTCAGAGCTCAAAACTGACGCTGCAGAAATCTCAACCTCATTATCATAGGGATGAACATTTGACACGATCTTAAAATTTGTGACTAAGTACATCAACTACAGCTGCTTACCAAAAAACGTGGCATCCTACACGAGGTGCAACCTTATTCTAGAACAGAGGATCCTTTACTAGAGACCGTTGCAACTCTAGGGAGTTACAGCCAAATACCTTACGGAAGCCCTATA
This sequence comes from Schrankia costaestrigalis, assembly GCA_905475405.1. Lineage (NCBI taxonomy): Eukaryota > Metazoa > Arthropoda > Insecta > Lepidoptera > Erebidae > Schrankia > Schrankia costaestrigalis. The sequence continues at coordinate 8,258,451 of FR997830.1, forward strand.
CCAACTGCAGCGCTATGACATAATTTATAACAACCTGGTCATTAAGCACGAACTCGCTACAACTTTGCCAAGATGTCGCATCTCTTACTTTGTTTTATGGCATATAGCCGTAATATCGCATGTAACGTGGGGTGCAAAATAGAGCTGTTTCTTTTTTAAACTTTTCTAACTTAATATATACTGTATTCAACTTCATATAATATGCATACACTTACAGGGCCAATAAATAAAATGAGGAGCAAAACAAAAAGTTAAATACAACTCAATGCTGTCGTAGAACAATTTATGATATCTCCATACACGACTTTCGCATCATGTCGTCACCTTTCTTCTCTTCCTATCTCCACGAACATCCGAAAGTGCTCGCTCTACTTGCAGTAACATTGGCAACATTGCAAACGATCGTTCAAGTAAAACAGTTTTCGTGTTCCACACCGAAAGCACTCGTGATCCAAAGTAAATGTTGAAATAAACCGATCGGAAATCGAACCTACATACAATGATATTTATTGGATCATGCCACTTGTAATGGAGGGAATTCAGATCAATAGAAATGTACTTAGATTGCTTACTAGGGTTTAGGGTCTTTCATTTGAACATTATAAGCTTAATGGTATAAGTTCTATTGCTTATATGTGTTCTGTGAGTGTGCCTGTTTCTATCTTAAGGAAAGCTACCAGAGAAAGTTTTTCAAACAAAGGTCTGGTCCCATACATCACACTGATCTAAAATAACGGCACGGAATTGAACTATGTTAATTACCAAATGATGTTGTTCCAAATTATGATTAATGGTGTCCACTTGGGAAAGTGGTAGCCTCGTCAATCACCTGTATATTTTTATATGGCATGGTTTGAAGAATTACCATTAAATTTTTTAAGAGTTTTCTCATTGCTCTTGATTTTTTCTTATTGATTATTTTTATTTATTACGCAAGTATAGAGCACCGATAGATGGACAAGAATTCGTAATAGATACATCTTTTAATAAAGAAGTTGGCTACCAAAAGTGAAATGAAATATATTCGAAGAAGGAAAGATTTCACAGCGAATTCATTTTTTAAAACTAATTAATAATAATCCCCTTAGTGAAAAATAAGACTCTACTTACGTTTTATTCAGCGTTTATTTTTGTTTGTGACCTCATAATTTTTAAATTAAGTAGTTATTTTTTTCTTCCCTAAGCAATAACCCGTTTTACCCGCAGAGAAATCCATCACATTTAGAAACCTGGTGAAATGTTTGAATATAATCTATAAGGGAAGACGACAGATGGAAGAGAACTTAGCTGGAATAAGGCACGTAACGGAAACAGATTTAATGATCTGAACTGCCTTAGAATGTTTAGTTGCTTGAAAACACTTACTCCAGGACAGAATTTACTATATGGCTTCAATGCTGTCTTCAAATCTTATTAAATAAAGTGTACATTAAGATATAAGATACGGAGTATTATAATCTAAAATGGCAAGAATAAGAAAACAAAATCTAAAACTAATCGGAACAGAGCCACTAATGGCGTCAAGCTAAGTATAATGTCATGCAAAACAAAATGAACCTATAAGTTCTTTCTAAATGACGTAGCAAAACGTCGAGGAGTTATATTATCGAGCCGTGATCGTTGCAAATAAGCAATAATGGATGATGACTGGTCGGATCCAAGGCTAAGTGTCATATTACCCACGTTAACTTTATTTCCCGTGACCGTCGATCTAGCTTTCAGATAGTCCCGACCGAAGAAAAAAAACGATTAAAAGAGAAGATTATGTATCAGCCGGCTATGTTACAGGAGGGTCTACGCAGCATACATTATTTATGACTAATCTGATAGAAAATCCGACACGGCAGATAGAAAATTATCTTGAATAAAATATGTTACGTGACCTAATTTTATTTCTGGACGATTTCTTTAAGAAAATATTAGCAGTTAAACTAAGCGGTTTATTAAGAACACCAGGGTTTTCTCATTTAATGAGAAGGACTGGTTGACAAATTTATTTTTACATGTGAACTTTTTGTAGTCCGTTTATCTACAGGTATAGACTGCAAGTATTTGTGATATGTATGTACATTGTACACGTAAAAATGTGGAGCCTGGAGTGTTCCATAGACTAAACTTGCAATATTGTTCTTTATGCGACTCTAAAACATATATGGCAGGGCAAGGGTGTGTTATTTAAGCAACGTTTAAAAGAGAGCAAAACTGTTATATTTACCAGTATCATAATGGTTTATCAAATGTAGTACTGTAATGTTGAAATAACGGGATAAATACAGGATCAGTGTATTCATATTATGTGCAGTTAAATAATCTATACTGGCATCCTTAATTAAGATGTATCGATAACCGGTGCTTAAGGAATAGTAATAATATTGCTATTATTCGTATCGTAATGGAATATAATAAGCGTGAAGATCTGTTTGAAAGATTTCTCGAAAGCAATTTTAGTATTTTAGCGTAAGTTATGGAAGGGATCAGATAATTTCTCGGTTGCATTTCCCGGCATGTCGATAGAGTCTGTGATATACCCGCTTAGTTGCGAACAGAATGTAAGTACATGGTAAACTGTTTACGAAATAAAGTGTAAATATTACAAGTTAATATAGTAATATTAATACGGAGTTAGAAGAAATTGGTTATCTGTATAACCTTAGCTAACCGGTACTTAGTTGGGTCGCAGAGGTCAGACAGTATTCGTTCCGTATAAACACTTGTAATCAGACGCATCTGGTTTCACTCAACATTTGGAAATGGCTATTTTTTAGATACACAGCATGTCTGTTGTTTTTATTTACATACTATTTTAATCATACTCATTAACATGACTATTAATTCACGCAAATTCATTGCATTGTTTAATTTTATACACACATGTATGTATAGGAGAAAGAGTTAGACACAATGACATGCATTTTAAACTTCAGGATTGAGTTTATTATTCACAAAATTATCCAGGAATACCTTTGGTAATCTTAGCAACATAACAGGATAGTATATGATAATTTATTTATTATATTCTGTTATGTGGCGACATTTTATAAAGTCTTATGAAATATCAATTATCATTCATTATTATCACTTTAAACATAACTTATATAACCCGTTCGTCACAAGGGTGTTCTTCTTAAGTTTTGGGAGTTATATCTCATTTGTAAATATTTATTTCCTGTCAGACTAACGTGTATATTTAACTGTACTTAACGCAAATAACTTCTGAAGGACAGTCTTTATTTTTGCATTTAGCAAATATTTTTAAAAAGGGTTTTCCTCTTTAGGATTTTTTCCGCATTGAAGATTATTTATACAAAGGATTTGCAAACATTTCGTTTTGTAACATACCTGTTTAATTACTTAAATACAAATTGACTGTGTAACTTATAAAATTTAGTGATTTATCACTTACTTATTTGCATTCATATTTAATTTAAAATGAAGAAGACTTTTGTGAGTTTTGGTATTAAAGTATGTCAAATTTACGATTTGACGTATAATGTTATTAATAGTGTATTAAACTGGTCAATGGCAGCATCATTTAAAGAATGTATCTATTTCGAGTGATCTCAGCTAATCGTTGATACTAAACAAAAAGTAGAATGAAAGTTAATTTAATCCTAAAATAGAGAGGTAAGATAATACTTATAACTGACCAAAGAGGTGCTAAGTCTAATTTCTTCTTGCCTTAGTTTGCTGCATGAGTATCTTTTATACAAATCAGAGCGAAACGGGAAGATGACGTTTCGCTTCATCATCTTCTTCTTTTAATTGTTGATGCGGGGGGATTTAAAAGTACTTTGATACAAGTCCTGTAAAGCTTAAGTCAGTAAATATTAATTTAAATCATTACATTATTTATTCTAGATTAAAAGTATTAAAAAAACAACGTATGTTTGTAACCTAAATGCCTAATTATCGTATAACGAAAGTAGTTCTTAACCAATATTAAAAATAATCAAAAACAAAAAGAGTACGAATACCGTCACCCTAAGAGGTTACTTTTTTTTGTCTATTAACTTTAATGGATCTTATCTGTCACTTTGTAAATGTTTGTAATTAGCTACTCGTTGATACTGGCCTGACAGAAACTGTTATGTTTTTTTTTCGATTAATAAGATTATCGTTAGTAAGTAGTATTTACATTTGATTAACCTAGTTATACTTTCCAAAACATACTTTTTGTCTTACTAATCGAAAGGATTTTTAAAATGACTTTACCGTGCTATTTTATTACAAATATTAATAAAACTGTACCTAAAGTGATTAAAAACAGTAATTAATGCAGAAAATGTAGAGTTGCATCGTTTTGTTAGAAATTAATAAGTTGAGTTTTATTTATCAGAAATCTAGGCTTATCAAGTCAGCGACTTAACAATGTACAATATCATAATTTAAAAGCATAGAATTACTTACTAAAGTAAATTAACTTGTTTATATTTTTGATTTTACTGTACCGTTGAAGTCGTTACTTAAACTCAGCCATACCAGTTTTAAAATGAACAGGTAAATATAAATTATTGATATTTTGGTAGTTAATTGTTCATGGACTTAATTAATATAGTAATGGTATTAAAAGTGGTTTAACCAAATAAAAATATAAAATGTGTCTGCAAAAAATATCTTTAATTTGGCACAGACAAGCACGTTTGACAGGTACAGTAATTTTCACACAAAGGCTATAATTAAAAAGCGTTCAATATACAACGAAATCCAAGATGCTCTGCTCTGTTACCTATATTTATGCTCGAAGAACCTGATACAGTAAATAAATATTATACTAACGCGAATTGCATTCTAAGAAGTGATGCTGGTCCGTTCGGAATTGTAAGATGAGTTACATGGCGTCAACTAACGGGAAGGTTTATCTCTTAGCATTGCACCCCGCACAATCGAGTATTGGGTAACGAGAAATAATCGCATGACTAATTGCAATCGTACACAGTAATTCGTCATGTTACCCTCGCTTGTTTCACGCACGCACATTGATTGCAATAAAAATATGGATTTGCTCCAACCGTTCAATATACATCATGGTTCTGCGAAACATATTGGTTCATATTTGTCTTGTTTATTTGGTTTGTAATGTTTGAAATATTGGCAAATATTTCTTAGTCGTAAACTGATTATCCGAGTAAGACAGTTTTGATTTGCATTTACTTTGAATGAGTGATTCATTATAGATTTTAATTATAAGGCTATCGTCCTTTATTCTAAGAGTTCCAGCTGCGCAGTTCATATCTTAAACTGACGTTGTAGGTCTTTATTATTGAGTTTTGACACGTCCATCCGTAAGAACAAACAGATTGTCTTTTTGTTGTTCTTTTGTTAAACAGTAAAGCTGATACTCATACGTTAGAGTAAAGTTATGCAAAATCTCATTGTCGTTACGTTTATCTAAGTAAAAGGTTGTAAAAAAATTGTATCTTTTATTGAAGTAGAGTCAAAAGGAGTTCTATATGTATTCTAGATAATAGGAAGAATTTAATAAAAACTGTGGTTTTGTAAAAATAACTGTCTATCGTCTATTGCGAAATAATAACAAAATCATATTTTTACAATTTGGAGGGCCCGAGGTAAAGTTTAACAAAGATTTAACTATGTTGTAAATAAATTTGAAATATTACAAACCTTTAAATAACTATTTAGACAAGCTTTCTCTACGACTTTGTCTTTTACAAGTGTATTTCCATATGGGGTAACATCAGTAAATTCGATATAAGGTTGTACCGGGAACGCTTGAGGGCGTGTTCGATAGCGCCACACTGTGGCAGTATCGCCGTATTTATGGCGTTGCCATTGCTAAGTATATTTTCTCGCAACACCTCTGTACCTTTGACAAAAGTTATCTTAAATAAGTAATAAATGCGTTAATTTTGGACTAAAAAGTTATTTTCATAACTTTTACGCATAAGTTATTTATTTTATGTCTTGTTGTACTTCTCTTAAAATAATATATAACATATTTAAAACATAATCACAAACCCCCTTACTTATAAAAGTCTCAAAAATTTAATCACTGTTTAGCGAGATTTTTGTTAGCAAAACCAACCTTATGCCAAACAAAACCGTAAGAATTTAAGGTAATCAATTGACTAAAATTTAAGTTGCGTTTATGAGTAAGGGGGAAAGTGATCAAGCCCTTTCTTTTGTCTAATAAAGATTTAAAAAAAACATATTTAAAATATAATTTGGTGGTGTTATCGCTCACAGTTATTTTTTCCAGACATACACTGGATGTAATATTATGTGCCTAAATCATAAACAAGTCAGAAACATAGAGTGAAATTATCTACTAATACTAATTATTGTTTAAGAAGCTATTTATTGTCCTTTTGAATCTCGGTAGATTTAATCTCCTTGATTAAAATTAAATGTTTGTTAAAGAAAGTTAATTAATTTTTGTTGATTTTCGATTTGAATTTAATTTATTGGTATGTAAAGGTTCAGGAGAAACCAACTTTCTCACGGTTTAACTAAATGCAGAAGTTATTTGTGAAACTGAAGTATTGACAATAAAAAATGGCTGACCTTTAGCTTAAACATAAAACAATAAGAAATCGATACAGACCTTTGACATCTACAACTTAATAAAATATGTTCTAGACGCTTTTACATTCGTCTAGAATGTATAAAGTTCATCTAAGAGAGTTTAATTTATTACAAAGTATTTACAATAGAAATGTTTCGAACAAATATTTTAACATTTTGGTTTTACTAACATTTATCGTTATCAGAAAGGTTTCTTTTCATATATTAGTGTAAATATAAGTAAACATCACATCTTACCTAAATGATTAAAGGACTACTAATTAACGATTATAATCTTAGGTACAGAAGGAAAACTTGCCTTAAACGACTAAGTCAGTCGGCCAGGTTACCCTCGTAGGTATAGTCTATAGAGTGGTGGATGGATTGTATTGATGTTGGGTGGATTGTAGAGGCAACAAAGTCTTTTATTAAACTCTTTAAGTTAAATAAAAGACTTTGTTGCCTCTACAAATCATAAATTAATTGATATCATTATCTTTTGTGTGTAAAGGTGCTACTTTTTCTTTTGTTCGCAATTGCCAAAAACAACATTTCGTTAACAATTTCAAAAATTATAGCCAAGTAAAATAAGTACACGTACAAATAAATTGGGTACATAAATCCCCTACCACTTGCTGTGACACTATCGAGTGAGTCCATCAAAACAAAGTGCGTGTTGAGTAAAATGTATCGTTTGTTAATGGGAACGTGTAAGGTGTCTGGGTACTTTGTTTCTTAGTTGGGGACATCCGGCAGTTTGCGTGATATCTTCGCATTATTACAAGAGCCTTGTACGACTTGTAGGTCTTCTTGTTAGTAGTGTATTTGCTGGAATGCAGCTGTTGCCATATGGTACTGCCTGCTGCGATATTTTATGCACATATAAGAAGACTTAATTAATTTTAATCAAATTAGTTATGGTAAACATATAACTAGTTAATGGATTAAGGAATATTAAGCTTTTGCGGCAATATTTTATTTACTATAGTTTGGATTTACCTAATATTACGACTGTGTATGGTGGTAGAGCAAGCCTTTCTTGTTAAATCAAATAGAAGACTTTTAACTTTTTTACGAAGAAGACTTAAAAGTAAGAAGAGGATTGGTCATGATAATATGATGACAAAAAGTTGTTAAGTAACTTATTTGCTCAAATTGTAAACCTGTAGACTTAAAATTGAAAGCAACTTTTTGTCATCATATTATCATATCACCAATCCTCTTCTTTATATCTATCATTAATTTATCTTCTTTAAAAGTGGTTATACCTTCAGGCGTAGATGACTTTTTAAAAAGAAAAAAGAATTGTACATAGAAATCTCGGGTAATTTGATTGATTTATAGAATAAGTTATAACTTATAAACTTTTATTTAATTGAAATAGACATTGGTTTAATTGTATAAATAATTATAATTATAAAAAAGTCCTTTTGAGACCATTTCTTTAACTAATATGTGCTGATAATTAACGAGACGAAATAAACTATATATAGTTCTTTATCATTTTCTTTGTAAAATATTCACAGTATACTACGAATATGACGCATTGTTTGCAAGTTAATATTTGAGCAGTAAATATAAATCATGGTTTAAAAGTAAGTCACGAACTTGCAAATAGTGACCAACGTCACTAAAGCTTAGTAAATAGTATGACTAGATTGGGTTAAGTGTCACCTGAATATACATTGTTGTTAATGTGAAATATTTAAACTATACCTACATTATACGACTTTCTTTAAAATGAAGGAGCCTATTTTATTGGTTTTTTTTATACCAGATTGGTTCATACCTACTGTCCACCTGCTGGTAAATGGTTACCCGTAGCCTATAGAAGATTATTACTATTATGGTACTGATAGTTCAAAAGCTAACTATAACTATAATAAATCATACAAAAACCGTAATATACCTATATTTCAAATATCATCATCATAACAGCCCATTAATGTCCCACTGCAGGGACGGGCCTCCTCCCGTGACGGAGGGATACTTGGCCTACTAATACCACGCTAGCCAGACGGATTGGTATAGGGTTTAATTTCAAGTTTTCCTTCTTTTTATTTCGTAAAGATAATATTCACGGATAGTCTCTTAGTCGGTTTTTAATACACCCATGGGATGATGACATATTGTATTCTTACTCCGTCACGGAGAATATATTTAAATAAATGGTATAATGTAGAGGCTTTAGTCATAAAAAGGCGTGTAATATCAGTTTGTGAAATGCACTCACTGCAAAAGCAGTAAAGTTACCTTTTAGAAAAAAAATCTTTTATTTTTGGCAAGTGTTTCCTGCGATAGACATTCCTGTGTAATGAAGCCATTTTCATTAAGTGAAGACATCAATCAAGTTTACTTTTAACTGCAAAAATCATTGCAGTTACTCGCCAGCTGTTCAATAATTTTACTGTTTTCCTAAATTGGAAGTAATTGGGCGAAATGGTAAAACGTGTTCACAAAGCTTTGACTTTTTAAATTTCTTTCTACTAAAAAAATAACTATCAAGCTTAATAAAATATAGAGGTAAATTTAAAGTGTTATGTATTTTTCTCATTGACATTTTAAACAACCGAATACTTGCAATTATAGTAGTAAATGTTCATGTAATAATATCCATCATTATACAGGGTGTCCCAAAACTCGACGTTAATTCGAAACCGGATGATAAGGCAAGTCATGCTGGTTATCAAAAAAATATTTAAAAAAATCTAAGTCGCATGGTTGTAAAGTTATAGGCATTTGAAAAAAAACGCAAAAATTCCCACTTTGTAACACTCTTTTCCCTCCTGTGGTCACAAATCTTAACTTTTTCCAACTTTTTTATTTGTTGTGTTACCCTGAATAGTGCCTCTTTAAATTCTAATAAATAATTTAAAACCACCTGGTCTAGTTTTCACATCAATAGGACTTATTTCTTAGAACAAAATTTATAATAAAAAAAATGTCCAGTTTGAACTGACTGTAGTGAAAAAAAAATGTACTACGCGAGTTTGGCAAGTTCCGCCAAAAGTTGGCGCATTTAGTAAGGATTTGAAAATGGTATCATACTTGGTAAATTGTTGCCGCTATCATAGACAAAAAAAATCTTTTTTGTAAAATTTAGGAGCCGATTCCAATGCTAAATAAGTTAAACTGCTAAGTAGTTGAGCCAAAAAGAGTCACCATATCAAGTGAAAAGTAGTAGAAACTATGGTATTAGTTGAAAGTGCCAAAAAGTACAGCCTATCGCAATTTTAAAAAGCCACGAGTTACACTCATTACATTCATGCAAATTATTCATGTTCATGTTGCTGTCTTTTTTAATGTTAAATCATCAGGCCAAAACTTTTTTTTTAAAAAAAGAGTCATCTCAGTACCTCTTCAATATTGTCCGGGAAAATTTACTCAATGTTGAAAGTCCCCGGATACTAACGTTTGTACTCACTGTACTAACGTGGTACGGGAGAAATTCGTGTGTTTTTAAAATACGATGGGTTGTATTTTTGGCACTTTTAACTAATACTACTGTTTCTACTACTTTTCGCTTGATATGATGACTCTTTCCGGTTCAGCTACTTAACAGTTTAACTTATTCAACATTGGAATCGGCTCCTAAATTTTACAAAAAAGAATTTTTTTGTCCATGATAGCGGCAACAATTTACCAAGTATGATACCATTTTCAAATCCTTACTAAATGCGCCAACTTTTGGCGGAACTTGCCAAACTCGCGTAGTACATTTTTTTTTCACTACAGTCAGTTCAAACTGGACATTTTTTTCATAATAAATTTTATTCTAAGAAATAAGTCCTATTGATGTGAAAACTAGACCAGGTGGTTTTAAATTATTTATTAGAATTTAAAGAGGCACTATTCAGGGTAACACAGCTAAAAAAAATTTGGAAAAAGTTAAGATTTGTGACAACAGGAGGGAAAAGAGTGTCACAAAGTGGGAATTTTTGCGTTTTTTTTCAAATGCCTATAACTTTACAACCATACGACTTAGATTTTTTTAAATATTTTTTTGATAACCAACATGACTTGCCTTATCACCCGGTTTCGAATTAACGTCGGGTTTTGGGACACCCTGTATACTATAAAAAAGTAAAAAGTAATGAAAGGCTGTTACTTTAATAATACGTTTCGAACTGAGAAATCTGTGAGAAAAGTTTTCTTTTCAGAGTTCAACGTAAGTATTTAAATATTTTGGTTAAACAATGTTATTGACAAGATTTACTTTTATTTTTATACATATTATTGATAAATGTATAGAGAAAGCTGTACGAATTGATTATCGATAATGATAAAGTAGCTGTTGAAGTTAATGAAAAAAAATCAGCGGAACCATTAATAATAAAGAATATTTGTTCTTAACGAGTAATTTGCATAATTCAATTCATGTTTCCGATGGGTTGATGGAGATAAATGCACGTGCGATGACCAGTGCGGAGGAAAAAAAACTCGACAGAAGAAATTAGGTCAAGTCTGTCACAAAATCTACCCACATTTTGTTGTGGAAGTTGTAATTGGAATATAATTTACTGTAAATAAAAAAAAAACTTATCAATAAAAAGGTTGTTATTTTTTATGAGACGACCTCTGTGGCGTAGTGGTTATACAACACAACTGCTACGCAGAGGTCTCGGGTTCGATTCCCGCTCAATGCAAATCATTGTGTGCAGGAACGTGATTGTTTGCATTGGTCTGACTGAGTGTTTCTACGTATAATATGTACTTATGCATTTCCAAAAAAAAACTATTTAAGTATGTTTATCCGTTGTCTAGTACCCATTGTACAAGTTCGGCTTAGTTTGGGACTAGATGACGTTGTGTGTCAATGTGTGAGGATTATTTATTTATGATAATAAATGTTGATTGTACTAAATTTCTGGGTTACAGTGATGTTTTTGGTGGTAGTTAGAATAATTTATACGGTGAAATATTTAACATGAATTTTAGCAACATCTGATTTTTTTAATGTTACTGTTGTACTATAATTTAAGTTAACTCTATGTAAGTCACAATGCAGTAAAATAGTTTTTTTGAGTATAAGAATTCGTCATACTATCTCTTTAGCTTAATTCCTTTTCGTGTGTCGACGCAATAAAAAAAACGACGTCAAACTGGTTAATCGGTCTGGCCTGCGCGGTAGGTACTACTAGACCAAATACGCCTAAGTCACTGGAAGAAGCCAGATCCTGCCGTTGAACGTTAATGAATAAAAAAAATTGTTACTAAAACAAATAATCAGTTAACTTATTACTCCTCCTTTCTGTTGTTGAAAAGTTTCATAAAACTGACCCAATTTTATAGCAATAATACTTTATGTAACACTGCATGAGCCGATCGTATTTTATAATAAAAAATAAAATAAAAAAGAAGTGAAGACACGGACTCGATAAAAACTCGTTCGTGTACAACGGAAATTAGTTTTTGAATTTTGTTCGTCCATTTTTATTTTACACCGCGATTAAGATCGGGTGGCTACCGAATAAAATCCCCGTTGGACGAGTAACTGGATCCATCTGTCTAACTCACCCCGTCGCGATGGATAAAGTGCAATTGCGTTATTGGTATAGTGTGCTTCTTATAAATTGTCGTAAGTGAATTCATGTGTACAGATTTAAGTACAAGTAATCATTTTTACATTAACATTTTGTCCAACACCGTTTTGTCAAAAACTGTTCTAAATCTATATTTATAAAGAATATGACAAGAGATAAGTATCGAAAAGAAATCCGTATGATCGTTGGTTTAAGCTTAATCTTGGGTCATATTTAAAAAGGGGTAAAATGTAATGGGAATCAAAGTTAAACTAGGGCTGTAACCATTTTTTGTTCGAAATCTTTTTGTGATTACAAATCTTTCATTTCACGACATCATTATGTCCGTATAATTTTCGTAATAATTTATTAATTACTTAAATAATTTAGCATTAAAACTGACGTGTTGCCATAGACATAATTACTACGACGAAGTGTTATAAGTGAGTCAAAGTTCAAATATATCACTGTGTTATATAAACATATTAGTGCTAATGAGAGACACGTTATTTCCAAAACCCACATAAAATAAAAAAAAGAACTAATACTTACTTGAAAATTAAAAAGAACAACATTAAAAACTCTTTGTTTTAAAAACAATAAGTTCCCAGTATTGAGTACTTATTGAGGGCGAATATGAGCTGTAAAATCAAATTGCATAGTTCTTAAAGCTTAGAAATTCCGAGTACTTACATGTATAAACACTTGCTCGAAGTAAATTCAATATTAAATTGGCAGCATTTCAGAAATGTTTCCCACCAAAAGCGCGACTGGCGCTCTACTTTTCGTAGCTGTTATAGGTGCTACATACTCGTGTTTATTTATAAATTGGACATACTGTAGTTACATTGTTCCATTAAGTTAATGCTTTTCTATAATAAGGAGTTAATACACACGACAAGATTTTGAAACTTGCATTATAAATATTACTAATAGTACTTTTATATAATTTATCTAAGAGTATAAGCATAAACAAACAAATGGGCAGTGAATCTTATTCTTTAATATTTTAAAGTTTTAAAAGTCGATCTCGAAATTAAAATCGTCTTTTCACGACAAACTAGCTATTTAGAAGTGTATGAGCTTGCCGCTTCAGGCTGGCAGTTTTATGCGCAAAAAACAAAAGAAATCCTACTAAAGTGCAAAAACTTTGAAGCCTTAGTTACATTCCCCAGATGTCTTGTAAAGAAAATTAAATACTGTACTTTGCATCTTTGGACTACATTGAACCCATTAAACATGGGATTTTTCCTTAAACTATTGCAAGTGAATACCGCGGGGCATAATTACTTTATTGAACATAAACCGTTACTCAGTTCATTATGAAAATTTAAATAAAGAAGGTAATCGTGTAATACGAACAAATGTAAAATTAGTCACACATGCCAAACTGTTTTATTTTACATCAAAATAAAATATGTGCAATTTTTCAATTTGTTGGCGATGAATCAATCAATTATCTCCATTAAGATTAGAATTAAAGCGTTTATAGGTCAGTGAGATAACGAATGAGAATTTTGTTTTTAGTGGAAATAAACAAAATTTGATCGAGTTATCTACAGTTATCTCTGTTCCGATTTTATGTAAATCTAAATTATAATTGTGTCTGTAAATCGAAATTGAATACTTTGTTAGTATCATTTATCATCATCAGGTTAGCCAATAGATGTCCACTGCTGGACATAGGCCTCCTCCAAATATCTCCTGCTTGCACGGTCCAGTGCCTCATGTTGTTGAGTTCAATTATATGACAATAAGAATAAAATATCAGAAGGCAATTCAAATATTTTTTTGCAATTTGTCTCAACATTTTTATACGAGGCAAGTGTAAAAAATACGACTTTACTATAGGCCATTATCCGTCATACACATTATACTAGCACTCATATATTACTTGTCGGCGGGAGAGGGTTAGACCGCAAAGAAGTCTTACAATCTCCGCCAGGATCGTCTGCCTCGCATCTCCGTTTACATTTTTATTGTGACGCCTTTAAAGTTACGGCTTTACTAAGTTGCATATGAGTTTTTTTGTTATAAATTCCTTAGAAATAAACTATTAGTTTAGTTTTATATGATGCTGTGACTATCCCTAGATAAATTACGATGTAGAGTCAAATTATTATTAACGACTTTGCGTAAGGTATATTTATTATGCGCATTTGACAACGAGTGCAGGTTTTCATATGTTTTTGTATCACCTCTGTCTGACTTTTAGTTCAGAAAAATATTATTTGAATTAGTTTTCTTTTAGCTATTTGTATATTTTTCATTTCTAAGATAAATACGTCGAAGAAAGGATAATGTTCTCATGGTTGTAAAAAGTATTTGTAATTTGTTATTACTGCTTCTTGATGACATATTATGACTGATCTGACATTTCTGTAGAATAAAATAAGTTAATTATTATTTATCATCTTTAGTCCCATGGAAATGGTCATCATTATTATTATACACAAAACATTTTACTCATTCCTGCACTCGCTCTTATAAAATATTCAATATTCTAGGCGTGCCAATGAGCTGTTTCTCTTGTCTATTGAAATCATCATTTTCATTGGTGTAGACAGCCACGGCAGACACTCTATTCCACTATGTAAGAACATGCGACATTAGGAGCGAGCTAACAAAGACCTCGTTAAAATTCTTCAATACAAAACCGTTAGGGTGTCCTATTAAAATGAAACAAAACTGTAGAATGTATTATGAAAACAACGGAATCCTTGATTTAATACAAAAACAAATGGATTATAATTAAACCATTGATAAAAACATTGTGAAATATTTAGAGTTGGAATTAGTAAAATATTGGCAGTTGGTCAATCTACGATATACCCTAGAGGCGATACACGCATATGACTATTGGTGTCATTGAGTACAGTTCTTGTTAAAAGTTATTCTGTGAATTTAGTTGGAAACACATTGCGTGTTTTATCTGTCATAACCATTTTGACGTAACTAGGTACTTGATATCTTATCGTATACGTGTCTGGACTGATATATATTTGAACCTTCAAGGATTTTGTAAGAACTGTCATTAAAGTATTCTTTAGAATTAAAGAAAGCATTTTATATCATGCTGGCTAGAAAATGGTTGATAGTTTATTTACCTTTTTACAATTATTTTATATATCCCGATTAGATAATAATATTAGGTAATATATTTAGTTAGGGACGGACTATCCGTGTGGTGACAGAGTGACTAAGAATACAATATGTACCCACCCCATCTCATCCCATGGGTGTCGTAAAAACCGACTAAATGAATAACTGTAACTACTATCTTTACGAAATAAAATGAAGGAAAACTTGAAATTAAATTATATACCAATCCGTCTGGCCAGCGTGTTATTAGTAGGCCAAGTAACCCTCTGTCACGGGAGGAGGCCCGTCCCTTTAGTGGGGCATTAATGGGCTGTTATGATGATGATTTAGTTAAGGAATAAATATAACTAAGCACCAAGAAATATTACTATAAACCTTCCTTTAAATAAAGGCTTATTCGTAATTTCCTATACAAAAAGTACGTACGTAATAAATAATAATAATTAATTAGTTCCGGGAGATTTCACTCAAAAGTACATTTTATAAAAACCGAGATCTCACTTGTCATCTGTGAGAACCTTTGATTTTTACCGTAAGAGATTTATACTCACGGAGCATTCGATTCGGTAAGAGTCCAATGTCCTATAGGCTGCGGGCGGTATCTTGTGTGGGAGACGAGTTTGGTCAGAAAGTGGCAAAAGAAATTGCTAATATCCTATAAATGCGTATTATTCATCCTAAATAGTATTTATACTTGTGCCTTAAGAGAAAGCAAAATCTAATCAGTTTTCAAAGCAATACATACTCATTGAAAATTCATATCTGAATAAATATTTAATTTTGCGAACATGTGTGTCGCCTATACATTATATCATATCACATGTCAGTGTGTATTCGCTGTTGGCATACATTCTGTGGATTAAGCGCACATTCTACTCAGCTAACCGTAATATTAGCACTAGTACTGCGACAAACCCTGTATCTCCTTTATATAAAAACTAGTCTATTTCTGTCATACAATTCACTTAATACATTAAACGCTTGTCAGAGTTTTTTATAGAGACATCAACGTGATTATTGTATCTATGATTGAAATTATAACATACAAAAAACTGCAGCCAATCATCATTAGCCCAATTACTTTTACAGACTATGCTCACACATGTTAACTTTCCATGTTTTAAAAAGCATGCTTCATTTGCACATTTTGACACGTCAAGTCTGTAACCTACTCTATCGACTTTACGTCTGCTCGAATACAGCACTTGATCTCAATAAGCATACGTACCGTTTTTGAGATTACCATAATATATCTCGTTGGGTTGTTATTATTTTTACTGAATAAATTAACTCTCGAAGTCTCATAAAAGTTCTTATCCGGCACAATGGGAGTCTGAAAAACGCCGACTAATAGATATGTTACGAACATATATAAGAACTTTCTGGACAATGCACCAGTATTTGCAATAAAAATACATTGAAAGCCAAATGAGTTTGTATTCAAATGTCTCTCACTCTTCGTTCTAATAGATGTGCCTGAATGCGCCTTGCGCCAATTTTGTTTGACGGCAGTCGCTCGCAAGCAGGTGCGTTGTGCGCGCGTGCGTCCGCCATATTTGAATAACAGCTGATATTGCCGCCAACGCGATCTTACTTGTTACATATACGAAATATTTATTCAACCTGTACAATCTGTAATGGACAAATTTTTGATGCTCCAATTGAAATAAGTGCAGTGACTTTAAACAGACAAATGAAGATGACAGTTAATCGAATAAGAGTTGTGGTCCTGGGGAGTGCACGTTGCGGCAAATCCGGTAAGAATAACCTTAAGAAAACAGTAAAATTGTTAGTAGTAGATGACTAATATAAGAAGTACGCCAAGTTTGGACGAAAGTAATTTCATTTTCATTTGAAGCGTCGGATTAAACGAGTGTTTTAACTACCTGTCGATAAATTTAGCTCTTTTATTTTTATAGATAGGAACGTTGAATGTCCGAATCAATTATCTCTAATGGTTTGAGAAAAGATCTTCCTTTATTTTGAATGCCTTAAGGTAGTTATTAGGATAATTAAGTTAATTATAAAACGGGTTATTTATTAGATATAAACAGATGTTATTAATATATTTCTGTCTGCTATGGTTATTATTTAATTAGATGTAACTATGCTAACTGTAATATGCATTGTAATATGACTTTTAAAAATAGATAAGGGAAGAATATTTTGTAATTGTTACATACTTATTGTAATTTATTTTAAATGGCTCTTGATTTGATGTTGTGATGTTAAAGAATAATTTAGAGCAAAGAGTGGGTAGTATAGTTTAATAATCGGTTAAGAATCATTAACTTTATTATAACTTTAATGCCATGCTCCATATTTTTCTATAGGTATTTGAATTGATATGCCTTTGAATATATTCAAAGGTTCCAAGTTTAAAAAAAAGATTCGGTGCCTTTATTTTGTTTACATAAAGTCTAGTCTCTTTCGTTTTTCTTTAAAGAAAGTTAAATAAATGCATTAAAATTACTTCTCGTTAATCTGTAGGTGTTACTACCTAATAATATAGCTTAGATGACATCGTTATCATTCTTTGTACTTGGATCGATTTCATGGAATCGTTTACCAGGTTGTTGACGCAGCACAAGTTATCGTACGATACTAGACGACTACGATAACATAGACTGACTGTTGCAATAATGTAACAAAAGACTATGAAGTGACAAATGACAGGTACGATGTCGCATGTCAAACGGAAACATTGCGATACAGATAATAAAAAACAGTTTTTTGTACACAAATATAACCTTTTTGTTTTTTGGATATGCAAACAGGTTCTTCAGTCTCGCCAGTTTTCGTACACTTTTATAAAAAAACAAACAACAGAACTTACTAATAAGAAAAAAGTTATTCTAACAAAAGACTTGCCTGAAGAATGTGTATTTCCACATAATAAAAAAAACCAACAAAAATGACCGTTCGAGATTTGTACAGATTTTGATATTGTAACAAGGACTTTTATATAATATTGTATACAGTTTTTATTTTATCATATACAAAAAAAAAGTTGTGTTTTGTTTGTTAAAAAATTAAAACAGATCAAGGTTTTTATTTCGAATTTTCTATTGTTAAGTAGTGCTTACAATTTTTGTCTTATATTTTATGTAATCTTTTCTGTGTAGTAAAAGAGTAGATGTAGATGTAGATGGTAGAGCCTATCGTATTTTGTGGTTTGCGTAAATGCTGACGGAGGGAACATTTGCAAATCTTATCTCTACGAAAAAAAGGTAAACTTATCATATTATCATGTATACCCTATTCTTATGGCTAATGTAGTATTAGAAGGTCTCCAGAAACTTTTTTGGTGACGACACATCCACGTGGCTGGGCCAAGACTGGTGGACTCCTTACGAAAAAATAATTATTAGCAAGACAAGTTTGCCAGCTCACTTATTGAGAGATGAGACCGTCTCTGGAGTTTTATATTAATGGGCTGTTAACAAGTATTTATCGTTTTTCTATGGACTCTGTTCAATGGTAAATCAGCTATTAGTTCATGCAATTTGTTCATGAATGGATATTTTTATGTACCTACTAAGTCTGAATTAGTATTCAAAAGCCTTTTCACTGCTATCATCGTTGAATCTGCATGTTATTTTCGCAGAAATTATAACTCTAAACTGATAACTAAAGTCTTCTTTATAATTCAATGTAGTTCCCCGTTCATATCATATACAAATACATATGTCATACTGAAAAAGAGAGATAACAGCATTTCAAAAGCCACGTGCCTAAAATAATTACGTACATAAATAGGTATTTAATAAATATTTGTACGATAAAATTTAATTACTGAGATTATTGTCATAAACATAAAGTGTATTTAGTAGTAATATCACCAAAGAAACATAATTATAATATTATTTTATGTGAAGTATCCTTTATGCATCCTTGTATCCTTGCTTGGGTTCTAACGAGAAAGGTATTTCAGACTACCATAGATCGGTCTACCAGCTAAAACCTCCACAGTAAAAATCTACAGGTAAATTAGAGAAATCATTTGAAAATAGTAACCAATAAACATCTCTAACATTTATATCTAGTAAGTACTTAAGTTCGCTATATTTAGTAACGGATGCGCCACAGCCTTGGGCTGAAAATTGTAAGGATACAATTAGTCATGATGGGTTGTTAACTTTCCGTCTATAAACCTTGTTAACTCTATTCGCAGGAAGATTAATGATCAACGTGCAATGTTTTTATTGCAAGTTCACCCTGGTATCTATTTAAGGCACCGCTGTATTTTTTTTTCCCATAAGAGTTTAGGTATTTTAATATTTATAACAGGTACATATTTTAGCTTTTAGGAGACGTACAGTTAAACTATAAATCAGTGTGGTGACGGAGTAAGAATACAATATGTCACCACCCCATCTCACAGTTAGACATAATCGGGCTTTAGGCTCTTCGACAATTGGAAGATTACAAGCTTTTGGCTTTTTGACAATTGGACGATTACAAGCTTTTGGCTTTTTGATAATTGGACGTATATTACCCGAAATCCATCCCATGGGTGTCGTAAAAACCGACTAAGGGACTATCCGTGAATATTATCTTTACGAAGGAAAACTTGAAATTAAACCCTATACCAATCCGTCTGGCCAGCGTGGTATTAGTAGGCCAAGTATCCCTCCGTCACGGGAGGACACCCCCCTGCAGTGCTGGGCTGGGCTGTTTTGATGATGAATGAAAAGGTTGACGCCCTCTACATCTACTCTTGTGTTAGACTTTATTCTTTATATTGAAAATTACATGTTTTTACAGTAATTGACATATTTAATCAAGATGAACAAATAAAAGGATACGAAAAACTAGAATTTACTTTGATAATCTAATCTTTACAAATTATAGTGACCTCCTAAAAATGTAGTAGTGATTACAGCGCCACGTAATAAGACTTCATAATTATTTCCTAAACGTTACGAACTGGATGAATTATCGAGGTTTGTTGTAGGCGTTGTTTGACTATCTTGTATACAGATTGAACGTAGTATAAACTAACAGCTTCTGATTATGACTACACGTAACTGGAAGTTCAATAGTACCCATTATGTTTTTAAATAGATGTTGTATTACGATCAACAGGAAAAAAATGCTTAAATTGAGATGAAACTTCTTTCAGTGAAAGATTAAAGGAATTTTTGGTTCCTCATTGCTGGTTATGTTGACATTAGGTTATAAATATCTTTGAGAAGTAGGTATAAAGGGTGTAAACCTATATAATCCGTGTGGTGACGAAGTAAGAATGCAATATGTCACCACCTCATCCTATCCCATGGGTGTCGTGAAAACCGACTAAGGGACTATCCGTGAATATTATCTTTACGAAATAAAAAGAAGGAAAACTTAAAATTGAATGCTGTTATGATGATGATGATGACAGTTAAACTCTTTTTATCTGTCTGGCCAGCGTGGTATTAGTAGGCCAAATATCCCTCCGTCCCGGGAGGAGGCCCGTCCCTGCAGTGGGACATTAATGGTCTGTTATGATGAATCAGCTTATTAATATCTGAAAGTAATAGTTAGAAAGGCTATTTTGAAGTCATGTTATTTGTTATGGGCTTGTGAGCCAAATATACCTACATGTTGTCGAGTTTTCCTTGTGTCGCAGTGAAACTGCTGCGTATTCTCGGTTGTATTTTAGGTTAGGACTAATTGCGGAGGTAAATGTAATCATATAAACAACTCTTTGTTCATATTTAGTACTTCGGCTGATAAAATTGAGGTAGCTATTACTACTAGGTATAAAAGTATCTTTTTATTGCCCCAAAAATTAATTTGAAATACTGTACCTTCTTTTCTTTTTGTTAGTAAGGGTTGTTAGTGGGCCTATAATAGGTTATTGAAAAGCTCTACCGCCTGTTTTATACGTTTAAACAAAATGTCATACATCATATCCACTTAAATTAACCTAAACTGTATTTCCTATAGACATTGTCTTCGTTTAAGTAATAAAACTGCTAAAAGAAAATATCCAGGCAAATAAAAACAAATAAGAGATTCTTGCTACATAAATGAAAATACGTTGTCATCAGACCTAGACGCAACGGCGTCGCTTACACTTTGAATGTTACAATCTATTCATAGTTTGATTACACTAAAATTACTAATTTACAAAAATACATTATTATTTACGTCATTTCAGTAAAATGTTTCATGCTTTAGTTATATAAGTGCATACACGCTCTGTTAATGCAAGGAACAGATTCGTAGGTGACAACACTTAGTCAGTCTAATAAAATAGTATTACTATTACCGAGAAGCTAATATGTACGTGGTAAAGTCATCGAAATGCTATCTTCATTGGGAAGAAAATAGAACAGTCGCTCACGTGTTAAAAATAAATTTCGAAACATTTTTGATAACATAACAGTTGTTATAATATCTATATATACTTATAAAGAATAATGTAGTAAAAGATGACTTAATATTACGTCTTATACGCCATACTTTTTGATGTCTTAACAAAGGCAATGTTACGTTATTTCAAGGTCACTAAACTCTTTTGTTCGTAATGTTACAAATTTCTATCTCCTGTACAGATAAAACCTCTGTGGGTGTCTCACTGACCTCAGATGATAAGTGTGTTTTTGATTAAACAACTACTCCCACACTGTTTGCAACGTAGCTCAAGGAGTTGAAAATAAAGAATAACTTAATCTTTACTTAATATTATAAAGAGATAAAGTTTGTGTGTTTGTGACGTTGTAGGGGGTAATCTCTGGAACTACTAAACCGATTTTAAAAATTCTTTCTGTGTTATATAGTCCATTTATCGGGGAGTGTCATAGGCTATTTAGTATACGCTATGTGTAATAGGAGTGGAGCAGTAATGAAATATGTTTAAAAAAGTGACGCCTTTTTTGCCGTCCAACGAAGTGGGCAGTGGGCACGGGTCAGCTAGTATTTTATAATCTTTTTTACTTTTAAAGTTGACATGAACAAGCCTTCTTTACTTTAAATTAAAATGGAAGGACATGCCAAACAACCCAAATAGATGATAAGAGTTAATAAGGTTTAGAAAACTGTTTTAGTAATAATCAACGACAGATTTTTTTGGTTGCGTTCGTGTTTGTAATGACATAACGTTATAATTGACAGATGATTAATCAGGATGAGGGACAGTGTAGTGCAGTATAATTAAAATGTACGACTTTACATATCGCAACTTCTCCTTGTTATGTGCTAAATATGTACTTTTCTCGATCCTCGATCCAATCGTATCCTTTATTTCCGGTTTATTTCCATGTTTATCATAGAGTTCAACTCCTTAATTTTTTTTTTAAATCTTTATTTAAGAAGCTTTGTCACAATTTGACTATGTCGCTCCGTCATAGTCACAATTGGCATTAATTATTTAGTTTTTTTGCTAAATAAAGGATTTTCCAGGACATAATATGCAGCATGGTTTTAAAGTAGAGATGCCAACAGATTGTTAACGTCTACTCGTTGAGTCGTTTTTTTTTGGGAGTTTTATAAGTTGTTATTAGGTAACATCAACTACGTTGACAAAATATTATGTCCACAGATGTGCGCAGTAGATTTAAAATTAGAACATAATTAGTCTTTTGGCGAAGGCACAAAGAATTCGGAAGATTAATCGACAGCTTACATTATTTTAGGTAATGATTTTATTATTAGTCATAATTTTTGGTCTGCATTGTGATAGGTTAATTATTAAGTTTTCATAAGAGCCTATTAATGTCCCACTGCAGGAACGGGCCTCCTCTCGTGACGGAGGGATACTTGGCCTACTAATACCACGCTGGCCAGGCGGATTAGTATAGGGTTTAATTTCAAGGTTTCCTTCTTTTTATTTCGTAAAGATAATATTCACGGATAGTCCGTTAGTCGGTTTTTACGACACCCATGGGATGAGATAGGGTGGTGACATTTTGTATTCTTACTCCGTCACCACAGGGATAATTATCTATATCTATACTTATAATAAAACTGTAGAGAGATCAATTCTGTACATTGAATATATGTTAAAAATTAATATTGGAGGATGAATGGTGATCGATACTAATGCCAAAAATGCAATCAATAAATTTTTTGTCTGTCTGTCTGTCTGTCTGTCTGTCTGTCTGTCTGTATGTGCACGCATGGGTCAAAAACTACTGAAGGCATTTTAACCAAACTTGGTACAATTGTAGTCCATACTCCCGGGCAGGTTATAGGCTGTATAACATAACGCTAAGACACATAGGAGCTGAGCAGTGGCAAAAAATTTGAAGCAAGTCGGTTGAAAAAAAGCGCGTTCGAGCTCTTATCATCGCATACGTTGATCATACGCCAAAAATATGTATTACAAAAATAATGGTCTTCAAACGATGAACAAAAAAGTCCTGAATAGTATATATCTATCTTTTATATATTAGTCACAATAACCTGTTTAATCGTTAGGGTTTTCTTCAAAGTGTATTAAATACATAAATATATTGTAATTTGCATAGACATATCTTTTTCAAACTCCCATATTTCAAAAGTACACTTTAATACCTTATTCATAAAAAAAAAATTATAGAAATCGGTTTATAAACACACAAGATTTAGATGAAAGAAAATTTCCAAATGTCGCCGCGCCAGTATGAGTACGGCAGTACGGTTGATTTTTGTTTAACGTCCGAAACGGCCAACCGGTGCATCTATATAATTTCATTCACATTGACTCTTAATGCGAACGGACGTGGTTCTTATTGACTCTTCTCGGAATAAGCGAGCTTTAGATATTAAAATACATAGATACGTAGTTTTTAGGTAGGTATTAAGTTTAAAGTAGGTATCTATCTATACTATAATAAAACAATCGGAATCGGATAAGTAATACTCGAGATATCGCTAGATCTCTTTATTAGAACAGTCCAATACAAATCAGGGGTCATGAAAAATGGATTTGGTTCAATGTTGAATGAATTTAAATTTCGTTTCTTTTGTTCACGAGATGGCGTTACCAGTAGTAATCATAAAATAAATGTGTTTTTAAATAATATATAACTATTTTATTATTAAGTGCTATTAATAAGTTATTCCTTTTAAATGTTAATAAAATTAACCATGAATCGTATGTGTAATATCAATTATTATAAGTCTTCACACTAGCCTTTAAAAATATCAATTTAACGGACACAAAGAACATCCAGACTAAGGACAATAGTTTGTGTATCACAATTGTCCTCCATGGGAATCGAACCCGCGACCTCATGCACGCCAGCCATGTAATGCGACCGCCGCGCCACCGAGGCAGGTAATTCTGCCGCACCATAACGTGGCGTGCAAATGTATTCATTCATAATTAATTAGCGATTATCCGTGTGGTGACGGAGCAAGAATACAATATGTCACCTCCCCATCTCATCCCATGGGTGGCGTAAAACCGACTAAGGGACTATCGGTGAATATTATCTTTACGAAATAAAAATGAAGGAAAACTTGAAATTAAACCCTATACCAATCCGACTGGCCAACGTGGTATTAGTAGGCCAAGTATCCCTCCGTCACGGGAGGAGGCGCGTCCTTGCAGTGGGACATTAATGGGCTGTTATGATGAAAAAAGCGATGTCATTTATTTTAACTTACAAATTTGACAACAGATGGCATTGTGCCTGTGACGTCATTTTCAGTATCGCGGTATTAAGATTTTACTTGAAAGAATGACGTTCGCTCATGTCTTTCAGTATAAGTTTAGACACAGTCTTCATAGATCTGTCTTTGTAAAGATCTGTTTTTGAAAAGGTTTTGGTTCGTTCGTTAATTTTACAATTCGTGTGTAGGTATATCTGTTTGTTATAAGGTTTAAAAAACGATTTTTCAGTATTAAATCGAATTGCGAAGTAAGTAACATCCGCCACGCTAACGAAGTCGCGGGCACAGCAGCTAGTAATACATATATTACAAAGTCAAAAATCAATAACATTTATTATTGTTCGTGTACGTTTTTTTTTGTAACTCATGAACTAGGAACGAGCACTGACGCGGAATCTTTACAGACTTCGTGCATGACCATTTCGCCTCCTAGTCAGTTATTACCGACCGTTTGGTCTCCGTGATTTAACCGATTATATAACGAGGAGGTTCCTAATTCAGTTGAATTTTTTTTACGTATAATATTTATCACGGTTTGCTTATTCAGCTTACCAAGCTGTTAGGATATGAAAATCCCCACTTAACCAGGTTGTTTTTACGCTAAAACTATAGATTATTATAAAAAAAATTACTACGCATGTTTGCAAACTAATCTAAGTTTAATACTACAACGTTAAATATAGAAATCTTATAAAAATAAAATAACGTCGAGACAGAATATTCGTCACGTCTACGGTATTTCGTTTTGCGACTCATGAACGGAACTGAGGAGGAGGAGCGGCCATAAATATAGCAGACTTCTTATACATACTTTAAAACAACTGTCTATTAATATGATATTACAAGAATACGTAATAAATTTGTACGTCAACAGAAACAAGTTCTTTTGAAAAAGTTTATATCTTCATGTGCTAGAAATAGTTTTATTAAAGATGTTTTAATTGAATTAGTTTGCTGAAATGTAAGGCTAATAAAAATACGTGTGGTGATGGAGTAAGGATAAATAGTCAGGGTGTGACTACTTCATCACATCTCATGGGTTTTGTAACTTAAAGAGTGTTCGCATATAATATTTCTATTAAAACAAAGAAGGAAATCTTTCTGGCCAACGTGGTATCATCATAAAAGCCCATTAACGTCCCAATGCAGAGACGGGCCTCCACCCATGACGGAGGGATAATTGACCTACTAATACCACGCTGGAAAGACGGATTGGTATAGGGTTTAATTTTAAGTTTTCCTTCTTTTTATTTCGTAAAAATAACATTCACGTATAGTCCCTTAGTCGTTTTTTACGACACCCATGGGGTGAGATAGGGTGGTGACATAATGTATTCTTACTCCGTCACCACACGGAGAACGTAGTATTAGTAGGCATTGTATCCCTACATAGTATACTACGAATTTCTTGGTATATTGAATACTAGATACTCTAATAGCCGCCAAGTATCATATTTAACCAGAAGCCGCATTTTAAAGGCTACCTTTACAGGTGGTTAGATTTAGTAAACAAAGTAACTAACCGAATGACCGCATTCGTCGATAACCTACATTTTTGTGTTTTGGTTTTAACGTGTAATAGACTATCTTGGCATAGAAAAATATTATAGTATCTCGAGATATTTTTTACATTTTATCATTGTAAAATAGACGTATTTATCGCTTCCATAAGAAGATTCACAAATAATATTTCGCGTTTAAGCCTATGTGTGTCGGTACAGCTTAATACAAACTAAGATGAATTTATTTGCCTTTGCGAAACAAGAAAATCTTGTTAGAAGAAAGGCCAAAGGTTTTCCTAAAAATTATGGACATTCATAGGATCCTTAGAGAGATATCCTATCAATGGACGATAGTTATGGCGTTAAGACCGTTATGTAATCCCAGTTCAAAAATCTTATCCTTTTAGTTACGGTAAAATTAGGAATAAGGATCAAAACCTACCTATCTGCTTGTAGGGCTAAGATGCACGAATAGCAATAGCTTAATGTCTTCAAGAAATAATTGTCAACAGAAAATGTATAACACACACAACTATTCCACGCATGACGTGGTCATGTCGTGTTTATAAAGATTTAGGACTACTGAATTGGCACATAATATAGCAAAATTATGAACCAATCAAAATTATTCTCAGTGTACCACAATATTCCAGTGACACGTGTAAACTACACACATCTCACTCCAAGATTAACAAATCTGTCACCCACTTCAAATTATTCTGACGTACAAAACAAATTTAATATCAAACACGTCAAACAAAACACAAAACATTGAGAGCTGCAGATTCATTGATGAGTGTGAATACGCACATGGACTTGTTCAAACTTATTACGAGACGGCAGCTTTACACCAAACAAATTGACTGACAAACAAATTGCAATACAACAACAAATAAATCATGTCCAGTACATTAATGACTCATTCAAAATTTAACATCACTAATCGCCAATTAATATCGGTTAGGAAACTACGAAATGCTACCATTTAATATAGTATTATGTAGACATGTTACTATGTAATAGAAAGTATAAACAATAACTTAGCGAAAGCTAAAATGGTGAAATTGATTTATGGCGTAGTCGTCGGATGTCGTTTTTCGGAAACACTCCAATATATTAACATAACAATTATTTGGTTAGGTAATAATATTAACGGATGCCGAGTTTATTAAGCAATGTTACGATTATTTAAGTTTTAATGATCCCAGGCAAATCGTAGTTTAGTAATATGATTTACAAATTTGTTATATTTGTCAATGTATAAACCAGTTGGATATAATTAAAATTTTACCATTACATAACTAGGAAAACATACATTTTTTAGTCAACTTTTAGTTTCGTTTTAATAAAAGTCAATGACGAGTTTATGAGGAGACCTCCAGGATAACCAAGGAGACTTGTTTTAGGCCTTTAACTCAATGTTTACAATTTTTATTTATGTACTTAAGTTTTTAAAAAGGATTAATTTTATTAAGGTAAATTAAAAAAAAATGTTTCATTTTATTTCTACGAGATAAACATTAAGCAACCTTACCATACTCTTGCACCCATCAGCAAGATACTTAAATTAATTACTGTAAGCTTATGAAATCCAATGATTTGTTAACCAAAGCATATACTTCCATACTTTCTACGCAACATGCTCCCACGGGTTAACAGGCAAGGTACGTATGAACGAGCATTAATGAGTGTCAGACCTTACGTAACTTACAAACAATCAATCTTAAGATCACATCTTGATTATGTGATTAACTTAACTTCTCTTACAGTCTCGACGGAGCGAGCATAAGTGCATGCCGATAAACACGAAGTAATTACGACTGTTTTTATTATAATTAATGTAAACACTACTTAAAGCTCCGGGAACATACTCGTGATGCAACTTTAAGTGTTGTTCATATAGATTGACGGATGTGTTGACTACTTAATTACTAACTTAATTTTCATTTAATTATCTATTATTTACATACTGTCAGTGCATAGCTAGCTGCAGCAGTAATAATGATTGAGTGTTGTATAGCTAGAAATATTTTAAGCAGCCATTCAATGTCCCACTATAGTAGCAGATTTCCTTCAGGAATGGAGGAAAAAAGCTGTTTATTTTAAAAATTCCTTCTCATTTTACTAATAACATACCCATTAGTTGATTGATTCTGTGCCGCCTTGATTTGACCGTTGGTGCCTTACGACTATCTACTCCCCCGTATTTAGTTTTTGCATAACCATTTCGAGACTGAAACGTCTCGAAATGGTGAAAACTCAAGAAGTGTCAGCTATTATACAGTGTCAATGGTAATTGAAATGGGGCATTACTAATTTCTATGTCGAATGCATAGATTCTCCTTAGAATCATCTTTATTTGTGGATCTTCTCCGATCTACAAACACTTTTACAGAGACTAATGGTATGCGAAATATAATTATGTTGTAGTAGCCAGACAGGAACGCCAGATCTATATTGAGATTACTACAGTAAATTCTTGGTAACTTTATCCTAATCAAGTCTACAATAGGTACTAAAAACAATTATACTAACATAAATATTAGAATACTAATACCAGTAGCAATCACCGTTGGTTAATGATTCATTAATCAATTGTTAAGTAATCTAGTCTAATTGATTAAGTTACAGTCAACGAATGCGACCGACAAAGCGCGTGTGATACTATTTAAACATTTACCCCCATAATCATAAACGCCTCTTAAATTTAATCACTGTTTAGCGAGATTTTTATTAGTCAAACCAACCTTATACCAAACTAAACCGTAAGAATTTTGGCTAATCAAGTGACTAAAATTTAAGAAGCGTTTATGAGTAAGGGGGAAATACTAAATATTTCAATGTACTGCATGTCCAAATGACACTACACTACCCTTTACGTAGCGTCGTTCTTACAAAGATGTATGTTTAAAGAAATCACTACATCATCGGTCATCGATCTGATTACTGCAAAGCAGTCACTTTAGTCCGTGGACTTCAGCAGAAGCCGTTAATACTTCTACACATTCCTCAGCAAAATTTATTTCTTTATCCTAACAGTGTCCTCTTCGTAAATCGCCTTGAGTACTTTCTGTTGTCTGAATCTTATTTAACTTTAGTTCTATGTCAGTCTTCTGGTTATTAAACTGATGATAATAAACTTACACTTTTTACTTAACTTTCATTCAGTAAACAATGAGAAGCTTAAAGTTTACTCGTATCCTCTCTCTATTTTTTGAAAAATGTGAAAGATAATTTTTGTGTTTGAAAATATTGCAAGCAACGAAAGTTATTTAGTTCAAAGTCAAGGTGATTTTTAGAATGAGCCAAATATTGTATTACTATACCTACGAGTAGGCACGTTTTATTTGTATTTTATTGCTCTTTGATACGCTTTGCTTTGATCAGCTACTGAACATTAACTAAAATCATTAAATAACTAATTAAAATAAAGAATGACATAACATTATTGCGTTTTGGGATCATAGATCGAGAACGAGTAAATGTCAACAGCAGTGTTGTATTTATAACGTTGCGCGTGCGCAAGTCAGCCGCATGCCGGAGCGAGCGCGCGCGGGTGGGTAAAACTGAGTCACCCAGTCAGACGTCTGCCGGGACACCCGCTTCACGCACTAGTCACTACACCACGCACCGCACGCCTACTAACAAACACTGCATTGGCAAACGAATATTTGATTGTTTATTCAGCTTCTTAAATAGATTCGCTTTGGTTAAGATTTATTCAGAGCTGCAACGAAATACTTATAAGCAACCTTTCATTTAGTTTAATTATTCTATCTAAATACGGCAAATATACTTTTAAGTTTTATTACAAAACAGTTCATCCTAATAGCCTAGGGTCCCTCCCTACCTCAAGTTGGGGAGACGTATTAGTAAATGGTTATAAATCACGTCGTCATGCTTTTGTTTTCGTAGACATAATATTTGCGGTCTTTGCTTTAGCCGGTTTTTACGATACCGCTGAGATGTGATGGAGTAAAGACACGTGAATTTTTGCTTTACGACCGCACCTGTATTATCATTACTACAGGGGAAAATTAAATATTTACCTTTGTGAAGCAAACAAATTATCAAAGTTTAGCCTTATAACAAAAGAATAAGCAAGTATTTTTATTATCTTAAAAAAGTTCAGTATGGAATTATCTTGAAAAAATTCAGTAGGTATGGAATTTTTGTAATAAAAAAAGGTAAACCATGGTAAAAGATATTTATGTTCTAAAAACTATTGTATGAAAGTACAAGTTATAGGAGAAAGTCCCACTCTTTTCTTGAATTAAAAATGCACATTTAGGTTAAC
The DNA here is from genome assembly GCA_905475405.1 of Schrankia costaestrigalis. Taxonomy (NCBI): domain Eukaryota; kingdom Metazoa; phylum Arthropoda; class Insecta; order Lepidoptera; family Erebidae; genus Schrankia; species Schrankia costaestrigalis. The sequence continues at coordinate 8,288,984 of FR997830.1, forward strand.
AGCTACTCGTTTATTTGTAGGTATATACAGAAAGATGTATACCTTAATTAAGTGGTGTTTAAGGAAATAAACTAAATGTAAAAATGTAAATGAAATCGCCTCGCGTCCAATTACCAGTGCAAGCATGGCGTACGGTAGGGATCGTTGCGGTGATCATCTCGCCGATGCTCTTAATTAACATTTAACTTGCTACCGTTTACGCTAAAGAAAAGTCGCTTAAATCCCTCGTTTCCTTAAGTCCCGTTATGGCTCTCGTTACTGGCTCTACTTTATTCACATTCGCAAAAGTTTACGTGTGAAAGTAAACAACGCTTTACGGTCAAGATCTTAATAAGCCTTGCCATGTAGGTAAGGTTTCCATCGCAATACAGCAGTAGGGACATTTATCACCGTATTGTTGTTAGAAATGGTATAGCCATTTCAGACTTCGACACGTTATAGTAACGAGATATCTGTCTTGTTACACATTTAACCCAGATATATTGGTATGAGGCGCTATCTGTAATTCTACATAAAGTAATGTGGTGCAGTTCACCTTGAACCGCCCAGCTATCAGTATTCGAGTGAAAGTACTCGTTAGTATAATTGGTACAACTCAAGCTGCATGTTTATTTTGCACGAAATGATAAGGATTTTCAGATTCTGCAATACTTGTCTTTATAGATGTATAGGTACGTTTTAAAGTACAAGTCCAGTTTACTTAATGAAGTTTTATTTATTTTTTAACTGGAGCAGCTGTTCGTGTTGTGTACCTTCGTATTGTCAAGTTGATTAAAATTTAAATATAAAACCTGATTCAAAAATACTTTTAATTATGAATAAAATTTAGTTCATTGCTGACATGACACACTCTTTATATTGGTTTCTTATAGACGCATTTTTATTTTATAAGAATATCACTCCACACCTGATGATTCATTGTAATAAAAATAAACCTGATTAGCTAGCAAAGCAAATAAAACTACTGAAGTGCTAACACTCGGCCAGTGAAGGATCCTCAGTCGGGAGAGTGAACATAAAAGGAAAGTTCGATAACCTCGATAGATAACCGTGAAATTGCAATTAACATACATCGATTGTTTTGTGCTGGTTCATTGAATTTAAACACATCAACGCCCTTTCGGGCCAGGTATACAAACATCAGGCTTGTATTAAATCATCTTTATAGATGCCGTAAGTGTTCATATAAAATCATCACTGTTGATAATAAAATACCTATTTTCAATTTAATTTAGATTATTTATTGCGAATAAAATATCAAATCATAATTCTAGGTCATACTTTAAGTGTCAAGGTGCTATAAACTTACATAAACCAAGCATACATAACTATTTCAACCGGACGATACAGAGGGCATAGTTCCTCTGTCACACTGAAGCAGATCAGCGGCCTGCATTGCTACTTTTATAGGTTGATAATCTATCAAATCCACTTTATAAGCATGTACTTGTGTGACATAAAACTCTTTACTATTTATACATATAATAGAATGGTATATTGCGGGGTAAGTTTATCGTTTTTCCGCTAACGTCAACAGTTCGACAAGAGCAAATAATATCAATAAAACGAGAACTTGATGAGATTTGACATTTCACTATGCTTTTATGACTTATGATCGAACTATCCAGACTAGATTTTAATCAGCATCCGAAGATTGATTTGAAATTTGATATGAATCTGTCTTCAAATTTAGGTCTGTCTAAACCATTACTGGTTAAATGTTCAGCTATCGTAGATATAAATATTGAAAGTAGTATCAATATTTCTTATATCTAGGTCATAAATATTTATTCTAGTGGGTTAGTGTTTGACACGATATCAGTGAAAATTACTCAATAGAAATTAGCTCTGAGATTGTTTACAATATTGGTTAGTTAGTTAGTGTTATGTTGGCGGGCATTCACTATGAATCACGGCAGGCATTTCATAAAACTGTCTGTCATAATTAGCGGTCGCACTAAGGTTGAAAATTTTGGCTTTTGCACAATAAAACATAGTGGAAATGACATTCATTTAGTTGTTAGATTGATTGTTGACAACAAGATATTATAGTGTATGAGCGATATCTATGTGTGCATTGCCCAAACGCACTTTGTATGTAAATTGACTTTTACCACTTCTGCTTTGTATTAAGGTATACGATGGTCAGTAGAATTGTATCTATAAAAATTGTAAGTTTTATTCGTATCGATAGAAACAATCAGATTATTTTATCTGACATCGTCTATTATTGAATCATACAGCCTGATCCGACTATTTCTTTTTCACATTATGCACATAAAATTTCAAAAAGTGGTATTTATAGATATGGTAAACACCAAAACAAGTGAATTTATTTTTATATAAAATCTATAACAACCTTTCTATTTTAGAGAATAAATTACAGATAGTTGTTTAAATCTAGAAACATCGAAGAGATAATAATGTATCTTGAGTTCGTAATATTTATGTCTTATAATATTAATATGTTAAGAGTACAATAGTACGATCGTAATGACGGGTTACTAGCCTCTCAATACAATAGCACTGTTGTAACGTTGAAGGAAATGGGTCGCTATCAAGTTCCACAGCTTATTTCCTTACGATACCTTTAACTGCCAATTTTAACATTTACATGTTTAGTTCTCTTTATTGACTTTTTCCTTTTCGTGTTAAAGTTAAAAATATCCTTCTTACACTTTGAAGGATTGTATAAAGCTATTGCCGTGATAACAATAAAACTTTTATTGTGTTTGTTTACTGTCGTTAAAAGTGTTAAATTAAAACATGTTGCCACGCTTACGAGGCATTTTTTTTATAAAAATATATTTTTTACAATATCATGTAATTAAAAGGAACAAGGAACATCCAGTCTCCATATTCATTTGTAGATTACGTAAATTCACAATATGAATATATTTTGTACACAAATACACATATAGAGTACAGTGGGGAATTATAACACCCAAAGGCAATATAACGCGAGTAAAAAGAAGGAAAGAAACCATCTTTTTAAAAGCTATACTTTGATATTATAGTGATGTTAATTAAATTGGTATGACAATTAAAACTATATGACTTAAAGAAATTGGTAGTCAAAGATATCCCTTGAAGCGAGAAATCTATCAAAAGAAAAAGATTTTTAATTATTGGAAGCAATCATAATCATTGATACTCCCACAAGCCTGTGATTATATTGAAATAAAATACTTGGGAAGATAAAACGTTTATTGTTATTTTTAATTTAGATGCGGTAAACTTTTTTAGTGTTAATTACTTTAGTAGTTTATAAATAATTTTAATAAACCTTTAGCCCCTTACTTTCCCTCTAATTAAGGCTTGTAGTTATAAATTCATTGAAGGGTACACATTTTGTAACACCTCACCGGGCGCCGCTAATTGCTGCTTTCTCTGTTATCAACATGTATTTCAATTAATAGTTGCGTTTCATTGCGTTTTATCTTATTAGATAAACTAATCTGAAATAGACTAAAAGTGTAATCAAACAAATGTAACTTCTGTTTATCGATTACAAATTTAATATGATTTGTTAAGTAATTGATTTAATGTTTGTGTTTTATTGTTACAGCGGTTGTTGTTCGTTATTTAACCAAACGATACATTGGAGAGTACAGCTCGTTGGGAGGTAAGTTTACATTTGTTTAGTAATGTGCTACTGTAGGCGTAATAATGAGGCTTGTTTAGTAGCTTTAGTTTATACTGCAAATCGAATATTTGTTGTTCTATTTAGTATTGTAAAGGTAATGGAAGGGAACCTCGTACATTACTTACCCTGATCTCAAGATAGAAGATTAAAAATTATTATAAGTTTAATTATTAGATTGCCTGTGGTTATTGGTACGTTTAAGTTAATTCTTATATTTCAATGATCAGTGGTAAGGTTAGAAAAGTAACATACTGTATAATTATCTTAAAACTTACATCAATAGTAAAACGTACCTTAAGTTCATATCGCTTAGTTTATAGTCAAATACTATCACAGTTACTGAAACAGAACGATAGAAATGCAATGAACATAAGCCCTTACAGAGGGCACTTACCAAATGCCAAGCATTGAGTGCCAATGGACGGTTTATTTGCGATATTGGCAAGATGCAGTGCGGGAGTGCCAAGGCTGACCGACGCCGGCGCCGGTCTCCGTAGGCCGTCGACCTTTGTTTCACTTAAACATTATTTTCGAAAATAGGTATATAATAAGGCAAATAAATTGTTAGGACAATAACTCTCAAATATAATTCAGTCTAATACTTTAAAATGAAATATTTAGAAGACACCATAAATTCATATTGTAGTTAATATTTTTAAAATTATCTTCGCTATCAATTTAACCTTCTCAAAAACCGTTTCCAATTGATTTATCGCATCTTTTTTTATAATAAGTCATTTGGCATATCGCACGAATGCATTATGTTACGGGTTGTAACCTAGATCTGTGTGACTGATAGCATCTTTCATAAAGTCGATATATTACGAGGTCGGTACTAAGGACGTGTTAAGTGTTCACGATTGTATGAATGTAACTATATTTCTTTTGTTTTTAGATTTCCTGTATCAGCATCGAGTGGCGTTTGATGGCACCACGTCTGAAGTGGAGGTTTTAGATACGTGTGGTTGTGCGGTAAATATTTTATCCTTTTATAGATTTCGTTATTGATAACTTAGTTGCTTTATTACATTGTACATAAACTATGCCTTATTACTTTTATATCTATCTATAGTTTTTTGTAGTTATAATAACAACAATATTTGTTGTCGTTTAGAGTTAATTTAAATAATAAACATTATTTTAAAATGCCCCATAATAGTCCCGTAAATTTATTTTTATTAAAAACTTCAGTCTGATTTATTAAGGTGAAACAACAATGAGATTGTTGCTGACTAATGCGTATGAGGAGTCTATAAACCTTGTGTCTTCAAATTCGAGGATTATAAAAAAAATAATAGATGACAGACGCCTATGACCGTCAATGGACATTCATTTGCTGATATGAATGAATGAATAAAAACATAGCTGAATTACAATATAGAATTATTAATTACGCCTATAAAACATGATACATTAATAGACATTATTATAGGCAAAGCAACTTTAAAATCACCTTTGGCATAAATATGATAATCAACATTGTACAGATACCATGCCAGCTATTAACTAAAACAGTGACCGTGAAAATAGTTTACAATGCGATGAAAACTGAATGCTAAACTGCATTTTAGATTGAGTTTAAAATAGTTCCTAACGTTTAATTTTTAACTGACTTAATAAAGGAGGTTTCTCAATTCTACGGTCGAATTGAGAAACCTCCTATATTTTTTATGTATGTTCGCCGCTTATTTCTTTGTTTATAAACCGATTTTGATGATCCTTTTTTTATTTGTGTAACGTTTTAAGCGTACATCCAGATTAATTCTATAGTAATTTCATCAAAAAAGGTTCGGTAAATAAATCCTAAAGTAATTTGATTTTTTTGTATACTGTAGTAAATTTTTGTAAATAAAACGGCGTTAGTATTGTGATCTAAGTTTCTAGTTGGAATAGGTGTTTTAACTAGAACATTATTTCTTTTAGAAACGCGGTTGTCTAGCAGAACATCTACGATGGGGTGATGCCTTCGCGATCGTTTATTCGGTCTGTGATAGACGATCGTTCCTAGCTGCTGCAGAATTGCTTGCACTGTTGGAAAGAACTAGACTGCCTGGATGTACTGCAGTGACCTTACTAGGCAATAAGCGAGACCTCGAACATGCCAGGTAATTGATTGATTCTATTGTTTGACTTTCTAATGATCTTGTTTTTATTATATCTGAATTTTTTTTAATAAATGTTTATTTTTGACTACTACTGATACTGGGAAAAACACGGTGTTGTTTTAGTCGGTTCGAGTCCGGCACGCACATGACCCTGATAACCCTCAGCATCATGAAGTCCGATTAGGATAACCACACGTTTAAATTAAAGACTACTTAATTATGTTGACCAAATTTTTAATATTTAACAACTAATTGAAGGTGTATAGTACGAGTATGTAATGATCTTCTATAGTATACATATAACACATAAATTTTGTCTTTGGAACAGAGTTGTTAAAGCGGAAGAAGGTCAGGAGCTGTCACTGAGATTTGGTTGCCAGTTCTATGAAGTGTCGGCGGCTGAGTCGTGTGCAGGAGCGGCGCTAGCATTTCACGCACTATTGCGAGAAGCTCGCGCGCTTGCTCTTCTGTTACCACCTAGACGCAAACTCGCTGCATATTCCGTCTCAAAGGTAAATTTTCCTATACAACTTTATATTACATTCGTTTTTTATAACTATCGTTTATGTATTTTTGAAATTAAACCCTATACCAATCCGTCTGGCCAGCGTGGTATTAGTAGGCCAAGTATCCCTTCGTCACGTAAGGAGGCCCGTCCCTGCTGTGGGACATTAATGGGTTGTTAAGAAGAAGATGTATTTTTTATCACATTTTTGATATAATATCTAGTATCTAAAATAAGTCATTTTATCACGCAGGTAATCGGCACAATTCTCGGTCTAAGCAACAAGAGCGTAAGGAAGAAACGGCCATCACTCAGCATATGATCTGTAGATCCAAGCAATTTTGGATTTTGTTTCCTCCACGATAGGAGTTGTTTTTATTTCTGTTATTCTAACAGAAAAATTTGTTATCTCTGTCGGTACGGACCGAAGAGATTTGTCAGCTGGTCGCTGGGTTGAAGCTAAGGTGGATGACGAATGATAGTCAAAGAGGATAGCGTAAAGATGTATGACGTTAGTCAGTAATGTTTTCGACGGCTATTTTGACAATTAAATTGTAAAATTGTTACTCTAATATCTTTAATTACAATTTTGTTTGTATACTGTTTAATTTATTGTAATTTTCTAAATTAAAATTTTATGATATAATTGAATATAAAGCTGTGTTGTTACTGTCTTGGCTAAGCTGTATGAGCTAAGTGAGTGTGCATATTAGTGTCGCTGTAAAGCCGGTAGGTAATAGAAATGTATTTTCTGTAAGTATAGAATTTTAAATTTCCATTTTACTGTCTACCCAATGCATCTTTGTAATACTTAAGTCAATATGTGTTTTGTACACCCTTTTATTCAAAGAATAATGATCTTATTTATTTAGTTAATGTTTAATATTCTCTCTCAGATGTTTTAAATGAATAATTATAATGAAAATTTTTAAGACCATATTTCAAATGTTATCTGTGACCTGCCTAGACTAGTCTAGGCTATTGATTTCATAAGATACTGTGTAAAACTATGAAATATGTAAGAAATTACTATTTGAAAGTTGTGATGAAAAAATAATTAAAATTAAAGAAGTTTATTTTTCCAGAAGCAAATATAAATATACGATTAAACACGTAGTATTCATGATTAGACTGAAAATATGTAACAAAAAGACATTACTATGAATAGTATTGTAGGTATAAACATTTGGCAAGATACCTAAAATATCAAAACAGAGAAATATTTACGTTGAACAATTTTCCTCAATAATAACTGTTTGCACCTTTATAAATTTAAAATTTACTGATGTGTTTTTATTCCATTCAGCGTGATTCAGTGTGAATTTTAAGCGCACTAAGTTTGTTATCTAAATACCATTCGCGCACGCAATCTTACTTGGCCGTTCTGAAGTTAGCAGTCAGAGAAGTTCGAACAAATAAACACCCGCTTCCCGCCATTTAGTTCTATAAATGACATGTGCTACAACTTCATATCGGTCAACTTAGGGCTCTCAATTCAGCCACTTCGTGCGCTAACGGCAAGATTTGTATATGAAAACAAACGAACGTTGCTGTTGCCGTTCGAAAACGTATGGCACGTAGAGGCTAAATTGAAAAAGCCCTTATAGGGCGCATAATTTAGTTCCATAACATTATTTATTATCCCAGTTATGAAAAACAATTGAAAAGTGTTTTTAAATGTGCCTTACCTGTGAGTAAATACTCCTTTGATAGCAGTACCACCTGTGATATCTATTTTATACAATATTATTCTTGTTAATTCCCCATTTGTATTAATATGAAGTGACTTTTGAACATCTAGTGTATAATTTATATAAGACTGTTGTATATTTATGGACCACTGGATGTGAGGATTTTCTTTATGCATAATGTCATTTTATCATATTATGAATGATCTAATTGTATTTTATTTGAAATAAAACTACAAATATTATTGTATTAAAGCATTTTTATTACCTCTTCCTTATCAAAGGTAGCAAAAATAACAGGTAAGTTAAGACTATTCCAAAAACTTGATAATGTATTTAACGAAAGGGAAATTGGCAACACACGGGGAGCAGTAGCATAGTCTTATATCACTAGTTTGTAAATGTCTCCATACGTCGAGTACATGAGCCCAGAATACAGGCTTAGTCACCGCTGTAGGTATAGTAAAGATGTGTCTACACGATCTAGATAAATTAAAAAGACAATAAAAAAACAATTGTTTACTAAACAGAAAATACTGGATATAAATTTATATTCCAAAACATTTTATTGAAAAGTGCTGTCTGCGAAATCTAAATTAAAAAAAACAATATTTTGTTTTAAAAACCTTTTACACTGTGTCGCCGAGACTTTACAAACATCAATATAAACGACACAAAGAAGACAAACGGTTACACAGTAGCACAAGAATAGAAGAGCCGAGAGGATGGTGTTTCGGAATGAACTTTTGCCTTACTTCATACGATTGTGTTAATAGTAAACAAACTGTACTAAGGTCACATCCGTTTCAATAAAGTAGACTTTATCGATTATTAAAATTGTTACAAAAATTGCTTACAAATGTAATTATGTAAGTTTACATACTTAAAATGTTTTAAAGAAGATTAGCACAAAATAATAAGGATGTATTAATTACGTTCTAACTTGTAATATGAAGACAGTAATTGTCCATTCTTATAATTATAAACATTACACAGAAATGTAAACACATTTGACTATATAGTCAAATCATCTATCTGCTAGACAAACCTACAATGTTAGACATACCGCTGGACATACTAGCCTAAAAAAAGAAGAAAATTTAAAAGCTGCTTTATTCTGTCAAGTACACTTAAGTTAATATCTAAAATGATTCCACAATGAAATAAATTTATAGATATGAAATATACTGCCCATAAATATAATAAATAGTATCATTGCCACCAAATATTATACGACACATTACCATAATCAAATACTATCAAGCTGTGACGATATATTCTAAAGCTCGTGTATACAAGCTTGCCAACGAATGATTAGCTTATCTATGACGGTATACGTCGTGTTGTGACCGTGCCTTCACTCACCTCGCCCTAACAGGCATAAATTTTAACAAATGTTCCAGCCCCGGCACTTCGATAGCTATAATGTTAAGTTACCAGTACCACGCCTTTCACCGCTCAATAAAGATCCACTTTTCTATAAACATGATTCTCGTATTGAAGCGAAACTAGTGTCGTGTAACACGCCAATTTATGGAAAAAATTACGCTTAATTATAATTTTTATAGCGAATAAATTGATGTACTCGTGAAACAGGCTCATTTCTCAACGTTATATTCACACGAGAAGCTTTCCAGATATTTACGCTATTTTTAAAACTCTATTCATAATGAGCAACGTAAAATTAATGGTTTGGTTCATTTTTATATACGTAATTCGGTGTTTACAGAGCCTACTCATAAAACTTGATAGTGTCTATCTCGATGCCTCTATAAAGCCCAATTAAATTGAGTCAGTTTATAGATATTCGAATCAACTCTCAACCTTTTTAATATTATATAACTGAAGATTACACAATTTTATCATCATTGCGAACTATTTCGGAAGCATTTTAACTTTCTCGTTAACTAGACCATCGAATGTTTTGATTGTCACAAAGGATCAGTTCAAAACAAGTCACAAATATTTAGTTCGTCCTCAGATAGAGTTCGGGAAAACGATTTATAATGGAGAGACAACCACTTTATAGATGAATCGTGCGCAAACAATCACAGAAACGGTAACTAAGAGACAGGATAAATGCTTTATAATTAACACTCGGCTGCAGTTCCCATAGGATTGATGGTACACCACCCACAAGATTTCAACAGAGGGATTTAAATTACTCGGTATTCATCGTCCGTCTCGTACATCAATACAGAGCTCATGGTTGTGATAAATGCGCCTCTTTTCAGTGTCTGTCAGGAACAAACGTGAAAGATAGAACCGGTAATTGCGGATGTACAAGTACAACTTATTTCTAAAGATGAATAAATTATGCAAGAAGGTACCGCGGAGACAAGAGGATAGATATTTCTACTCTAAGGAAATGTACAGTTTGTTTTTGTAATAAATATGTTTTTATTCTATATCGACGTTCTCACTTATTTGCTGCTTGATCTACTTTATTATTTCTTTGAATACCTATTGTAGGTTTTATTGTAACAATATTGAATTAGTTTTACGCGTAAGATTTCAGCATTTTCATCTTACGTTAAACTGTAAGTTTACTTTTTATTTTACTTAATATTTATCATACAAAAGTTTTTATGAAGATGAATACCTTAAATATGTTATAATTAGCTATTCAGCCGAGCCTAACTCCATTCTTCGAGAATACTTTGAGTAATGAGAAAAGGAACAGAATTTGTTCTACGAAACTAATCGTTACAGATTTGCTAGTACCAGACCGTTATCAAGTACCAGCGTTGTTATTGATAATAAGGCGCCGCAGATGACGGCTTACGACGCAAACTTCCCGGACTATCTGCGTTATGCAAATATTGCACCAAGAGTACTTGAAGAACTTGATAGTAAATGGCGTTTCAAACAGTATTTTCTATAATGTCTTTATAACGTTGACAAGTATATGCTGATGCGAATGAAGTTACTAACTATTGTTGGTAGAGCCATAAGGAATATTTATGATAACTGGGCGTATTACAGTGTGACTATTAGGTACGTTTATCTCTGTAGTAAAAGCTGTTTAAGAGATGGTCGTGATAAAGTTCTTATCGTTTTTCACTGTAGCTATATTTTTATTCAAATGATTTCCGCACTTGGGTTCATGCGTCGCCGTCGCGGGATAGTTTTATGCAATTGATATTTTAACAAATATCAATTTAATGGACATTAATAACAGACAGGTTTGGGATGAAACTGAATTAAAAATCTCCTCCCTTTGGACTTTAAATCAAAGGGAAGAGATTTTTAATTCAGTTTCATTTTTAAATATTTGTTATGATCGGAATTTAGGATTTTTTAACCAATTTCAAATTTGATGTGTAATTTGAACCTCGTAACCGAAGAAATAAATATAATAGATATAGTAGTACTTAGATAGAGTGAAAATTATTTATCTTAGAAATGGTGGATTTTATTTAAAGTTTTCCAGCATTTTTATTGATTTGCTATTAAATATTTCTAATACATACTTTCATAATGTATGCTATGTATTTATTTAATTATAAAAATGATAGGTATTTAAAATCTTTTGTTTCCAAAAACTCGTCTTGTGTTGTAAAATGTAGGCATACAAAAGTTTGAGTTCTACTTAGTATTAGTACCTTGTTACATTTGACACGCCTACTCATCCATCACAACTGTTACATCCCGCGCATAGAATACCACATCCATTTGACATTATCGACTCCCAAGACAAACTCAACGACCTCCTCGTTCACCACCTACACGCACATCACATATACACTGATGGCAGCAAACATGATAACCTTGTGGGGGCTGCCTTCATTGCTCAGACACCAAACAACTCTTTCCACACAAGAACATTCAAACTTCACTCTACATGCTCTGTCTTCCAAGCTGAATTAGTAGCTATCGACCAGGCTTGCCAATGGATACAAGAGCGGGGGGTTGAAGAGGCTGTCATCATGTCAGACTCCAGGTCAGCTCTGGAAGACATAAACAACAATCTTAGCACACATCAACTCACAACAAGCATCAACAAAACACTACACGACATAAGCACTCACACAAATGTCAAATTCGTCTGGACCAAGGCACACACCAATATCTATGGCAACGAGGCGGCAGATGTTGCCGCCAAATCAGCCGCTACCGAAACTACACAACCTACGTTTCACCACTTCCCTTTTAGTTACGCCAAACTCGCCTCACGCACAATCACCTCCACAAAATGAGCTCAGCGATACCTTAACAACCCCAAGGGCAACACCATTCGCACCTGGTGCCCCACACTCACGCATCTTCACTTATTTATACAAAAAACAGGACACACATTCGCACTTACACAGCTGCTCACCGACCATGGATACCACAAATATTACTTACACAGATTCCACATCATCGACAACGATACATGTCCCTGTGACGACACAACCACACAAACGTTCTCCCACCTCCTTACACAATGCCCACAATATACAAACACTCGCCTTAAACACGAACAACTATGCCACTACACACAAATTGATCCTTACAACATACAACACCTCACAACTAATAACAACACCACAGACACATTTATAGCACACATAACACACATTGTAAACACGCTAAAGTTCTTCAATAACACAACCTCTTCTAACTAACACTTCACTAAAATTCTTGCATTCTTGTTGTCTTCACATCACTAGTTTTTATATTAATTTGTTTGCCTAAGCACTGTATCAAATAGCAGTAGCGCATAAAGTCGCAATAAACTCCCTCCTGGGGCGGTATACCCTCAGGAGGAAAACAAAAAAAAAACATACTTGATCAGTTCAACAATCGCATTTCTCTTTCTTAGAATCTTTATTATATAATCGTTGATAAATTCTCATCAATGTGTACCTACTATTGACTTGTTAAATTGGATAATAAAAATCAAATCAAAGATAGGAAATTTACAATCGATGTTTTGAAACAACACATTGTTTGAGATTTTGCTCCGGCGGGAAAAGGTTTATATTGCCGCTATAACATTACCATAAAAACACCGATTCAAGTCCCACATGCGTGACTTAATTCCAAATATTTTATATAAACATTAACTTAATGGATTACTGCTCATATAGTATTGTCCATTTCGACACCTTAAGATCAACGATATTAATATATTAAGTATGTGTTCAGTGAATTCCGGCATCTTATAATGTAAACTTTGCATGATAATCAACATATTCTCCTATTAAGTCAATGGACCCAACTTGAGCTTTATTGTCTCTATTGGCATGAGGAGTATTAAAATTGCGTGCAGCGCTATCTGTATCAATGCAACAAAGGAAAACCTAACTTATTACAATGTAGTAAGGATAATATTATATTTGAAGATAGGTGGGTAGTTTATGACTTTTAGTACTAGTAAGTAAGAAGCGGCGCCAGAGAGGACGCGTGCTGCGCCGCGCACGACCACGAGATGAGCACATTCAAAATGGCACATTATCATAATGCAATACCGGAATGCTAGTGATGTCCTCATAAGGGTACCCTCTTTAAATATTCAAATATTACTATTTTAAGGAAACTGATTGTTTTGTAACCGTTTGACTATTACAATATCTTTCATACACGCATTCACACAACGTCATCTAGTCCCAAACTAAGCAGAGCTTGTGCTATGGGTACTAGATAACGGATAAACATACTTAAATACTTACATATTTTCTTTTGAAAACACCTAGACCAATGCATTTGCATTGATCGGGAATGGAAACCGAGAACTCTGCGTAGCAGCCGTGTAATATAATATCTACGCCACAGAGGTCGTAAAAATTATGAACATATAATAATCGATTTGGCAGTCGGTGGGATCAAGTAGAACGTTAATATCCGTTCAGATGTCTCACCTCCATTCAATGTGTCGTACGCTCGTCGTTTCTCACGAGAATGGGGCCAGAGAAGAATTAGAAACAATATTGATGAGATTTGTAATAAAAATAGCTTAACTAATTAGCAAATAGATAGATATGTTGCTTACTGGTTAAGTGCGGAGAATGTAAAATTAGTTATTAATGCAGGTTTTTATTCTCTAATTGATTAAAGCATTAAGAAGAAGATGTAAAATTACTGTTTTTCTGTATTATTTTGTTAGTAGAGGAGCTCACCTACTCAAATGTCTAACAAGTAAACTGTCTCTAATAAATAAAAAACCTGTACAAGTTTCGTAAAGTGCCTTATGTTTCTAAGCATAAACTAACACCTGGTTTCAGAACACATGGTGTCGTTACACTACGATCCCTTACTACAATGATAAGCTAATTACGAAATTTCCTTAAACCTGTTTAATATTATGATTTCATGTGGATTGAGGTATTCAACCTAATCACATAGTCCCTTTTGTTTGGAAAACGTCGTAAACCGTTTGTCCTGAATCACCTGTTGATGTTATGTATTTGAGAGTAGGACACATAAATCAAGACAACGGGAAATGGGACGCAATACCGTAACAAACACAAGGTGAACAGAGCAATCACAATATGTTACAATTTATTTCGTTCTATCGTTTCGCGTGTTGCACTTTTATTGCGTTGCGTATTACTACTTGGTAAATGATTAGACTTACAAAGAAATTTTCAGATTTGTACGAGTTGATTATTTCTTTAAGGGTGATTAAAACTACTCACATTCATCATCATCATCATGACAGCCCATTAATGTCCCAATGCAGGGACAGGCCTCCTCCCGTGACGGAGGGATACTTGGCCTACTAATACCGCGCTGGCCAGACGGATTGGTATAGGGTTTAATGTCAAGTTTTCCTTCTTTTTATTTCGTGAAAAGACAATATTCACGGATAGTCTCTTAGTCGGTTTTTACGACACCCATGGGATGAGATGAGATGATGACATATTGTATTCTTACTCCGTACCCACACGGCAACTGACATTAGTGAGTATTAATCTCACGGCAGAAACTTGGGAGAAGAGTCATTGGAAGAGGCCTGAAAGAGTTCTAATAACAGATTCCTCCAGTGACGGAATGACACTTGGCTATTAACACTATGTTTAAACGTATTATGTTAATTTTTTCTTATTTTGTTTGCGTATAGATAAAGTTTTTACTCAATGTGCTTTAAAAACTATAGGATATAATGTATGTTGACGCCTCAACTGTCGGTTCCAGCTCGTAACCTTTTTGGCACTCTCGGTGCGTCGCCACCGTCAAAAGTCAAATAGTAAACAGTAATTGAGTAATATTTTAAACCTGCTACCGATTCTCATAAATGTTAAATGATTTACTTTAAAGCCTTGTTTTCATAAATACTAAATAAAGTTCTGTCTTAAAAAAATACATCTTACAAAGTAGATACAGACTCTTAAAATCTTTCGCTAAAGATGCAGTAATCTTTGTTGTCTTAGCAAACAAATTTTTAGAGATGGTGTCGCGAACATAATTTAAATAAATATTGATATTAATGTATTTCTCTTAAAAAAAAATGTCATTGTTTGTTATACACATGTTACCTGTTACCTCGATAGTTACTTATTTGTCAAAGTAAGTGCCCACTAGTTAGGTAACTTCGAGAACGTAATGACCATTTGTTCAAACTCACATTTAAGTGTTATAAAGAAACAAAAAGTTTTGTAACGAACAAACTTTCTTTATTTATCTTTCTCACTTATTATGAGATAATCTTTCAATTTACGACAATCCATGTTTTAATATCGTTATAGATTTCTTTTATTGAAATTAAATGTCCGTGTCACAATCTCTTAACTACAATTAAATTATAGTTTAAGTCAGCAAAATGTGGATCTGTCTTCTCTGTAGGTAGGTATAGTTATTTTTTTTCTAATCTTGGTCGGCTTTAACCCAAATTCCCCTACTGGGCGTTATAACGACCAAAAAAAATAGCTTTATATGCCCTCAATTATCGTTTATAATTGATTGTTATATCCGACTTATTTTTGCATTTTCGTACGTATATGCTACTAGTCTACGTACAGGTTAGCCAGTTTACTGGTAAAATATTAATTTATTGCCGGATAATGAGTGTATTAGTCTAAAGTGCTAATTATAACTCATCGTGGCTGAAAAGAGGTAAGTTATAATATATACTTTCTTAGAAAACTACAGTTTTATAAGCGATTATAATTTTACTATATTCACATATTGTATGATGAACAATTTTAAAATGTGTAGGCTTGCATTTTTCTTATTATTTTTTATTATTGTTGTTGGCGGCCGTTATAACATGTATGTGTGGACTGAGGGCCCATTTTTTTTTTGCGGTTTTTTGCAGATTAATCAACAAAAGTGCTTAGTTAAAGTTGTTAAAGAGTTTGTTAAACGATTATCAGAGTTTGTTAAGACTTCATTCAAAAGATATATCGCTTTAAGTGGGTCCCTCAGCTCAAACACAAAATCTCCCATAATTAGATAGGTAATGAATTAAACAACAATTTTTTGGTAAAAATCCTTAGTTAAACATGTATAAAAGTATAAAAAGCATTGAAAAGCCTAATATGAGTAGCTAATAAAAAATAACAAACGTTTTAAAAGGTCCCCGAGGGCCCACTTGAATTTATCTCATAATTAATCAATTATAGCATGAACATTAAATATTCCTAAGCCAAACATTTGTTAAAAGGGCAAGGATAAATTTAAAATTAAAGAAAGATCACAAACAGTGATAATTATTGTTATTTTTAAGTTTTTAAGTGGTCCCTCAGTCCACACACTATGCAAATGCTAATTGTTAAATATATAATTAAATACAACAATTACGAAAATGGGGAGCCTTTCAGTGCATAGTTAATTTTGTATTTTATCGATCTGTATTTATCATATCACTGGTTTTATAATTCTTTTACGAAAAATTTACAAAATATGTTTTTCGTACAAGTAGAGTGTCCATGCAGTCAAGAGATAATCAAGAACCATTACATACAATGTAATGATGTTACATTACGTTTTAAAGTTTCTGCATAGTCATAAAGTGTGAGATAAAAGTAAATAGTTGTAATTGTGTTGGGCCGTATGCGGACCGAATTAAATGCTATTTGATGCAAACGTAAACAAACAATAAAAAAATACATGTTCCTGTTAAATTAATGATTTAAAAAAATATATATTACGAAGTACCTAATCTTTAAATTTTCCAAAATATTGTCATAGAATTCTTATGGTCCCGTATTGCAGTTAATAATAAATTGATAAAAATGTTAAAAAACATAATAATTTAGTCTACATAACTTTTGAAATATTTTTTTTATTTTACTTACACTCTGACCTCTTTTCATAGCAGTAGATATTGACCGTTTTATTCTAAATTATTTATTTACATAGTAACTCTCAAATCCATAAAAAGAAGAACCATATAAAAGAAAGAAGAACTCTCAAATCTGTGGGAAACTGTCAGCTTGTTGATTATCGTGAATTCGTTCAGTTACGAGTATTAATTTTAAATTAAAATAAAATAAAATTGTACTATTATTCTACCCATATTTATTATTTTAGCAGCGAAAATGAACTTGTTATTTATATTACTGTTTTCTCTGTTGTTTATCTGGTAAGTGTTTCTATTTGATACAACAAACAATTTGATTATTATTTATTTTCGTGTTAGTAGGATTGAAAACTAACAATAGGGTCAATCTCCAAATCGGGCGTATTCGTGTGATCGCTCTGGTGCTTTTCAGATCTTGATATTTTTTGGTAATTATGTATCTCATTGAAAATAATGATATTAAAATACTACATTTTTACTATTGGCCTTCATTTTTGACAAACAGTTATGGAAATATTTAAGTTCAAACATTTTCGCGTCCAGAGCAATCATGATAGGCGCTAGAGCGATCATAAATGGTGAAACAAAAATAATAAAATTGGTAATATATTATTTATTTAGTCATTTTTAGTCTTGCATGTTACAAGATTTTATGATTTTATGTTTAGGGGATATATCTACAGCTTTTTGAGAGCTCATCAGTTGGAAACTTGTTCATTTTTAGGACAGCGCACAGTGTCGTGTGCCTTTATCAAAAATCAGATTTTCCATTTTCTAATTGGTAAATTTTTGAAATAACAATACAATCCTTACTAAATGCGGAAGAAGTGGTAACTACTCAAAGTTCATGTCATTATTGATGCGTTGAAATCATTAGCGTACACGAATAAGTTCAAAACCATATTTACATGTTATAAACAGTGTTTATTATTGCAAAAATAACTTTAAATCATTAATTAACAATTGTAATTGCTAGATTGTCTTTAAAAACTAGGTGAAATGTCCGACATTGGAAAGTTATTAAACATATTATTGATACTGGAAAATAATAAGTATGTCGAAAGTTTGACTAGAGTTTTAAAAAATATACATCAAAATACATTTTCAAATTTTTAATATGAGTCAGATAAATTAATAAACTTTGTATTTGAAAACTGTCAATGTGCTCTTTTTTGCGATTTACGAGATATTTACGGTTTACCGATTGGTCAGTTCTCTTAAGATGCTCTAGAAGGAAGGCATAAAGATGCACAAAATTACAGTGCAAGAGTTGTAGATCACATAAATAAATACATATTTAATAACCATCTTATTGTTAACTCTGACTATCTAATCCAATAATTTCAACAATAAGATCTAGAAATAATCAACAAAAGATTTAATGGATCCCATTTTAAATAAGTAACTATTTTAACCTGGAGTAAATGAAATTATTATAATTGAATTTTTTTTATTTTGTTTTGCTTTCTTACCCACCTTGTACACAAACACAACACAAAAAACATTAATCATCAAAAATTCGATTTATGATAAAACGTTCTATGGACTCGCGACACTGTGCAGCGTACCGATTTTGAAACAACGGAACCCTTATAGGATCACTTCGTTGTCCGTCTGTCTGTCTGTCTGTCCGTCAAGACCATTTATCTCAGGAACGCGTGGAGGTATCAATTTTCAACAAATATTATTAATGATGAGACGTGACGTCATAGAATTTTTGACAGATAAGTAAGTCGTGACGTCACATAATTTTGGCAGGAAAACTTTTTTTGTCAGCTGAGTCGTGACGTCATTGAATTTTTGACAGAATCTGTCAAAAACTCTCACATTCACATCTGATGTGTCGTGAAATCACAGAATTTTTGACAGACGAGTCGTGACGTCATAGAATTTTGGCGGGAAAAATAATATTTAGACAGCTGAGTCCTGACGTCATCACAATTTGGCGAGAAAGTAAATAGGTTTGTACGGAACCCTCTGTGCGCGAGTGAGACTCGCACTTGACCGGTTTTATAAGGGTTCCGTACCGATTTTGGAAAAACCCCTTGTTGTCCGTTTCTCTATCAAGACTATTTATCTCAGGAACTCGTAGAGATATCAAGCTGAAATTTTTACCAAATACTAAGGTCTGTTGCCTTTTAGTGCTGTAAAAAAATCAAACTTCTAATCTAACGAAATCAAGACATACCTATTATAGCCGTTTATGTCACAAATTTTCGATGAGCAAAGGGCAAAAAGCTACAGGATACTTCCAGTCTACATACAAACTTGAAATTTGGCATGAAGCAAGGTCTTATCACGGAAGGAAAACTTCCGAAAACTTGAAATTTTGGCTTCCATCATAATTATTATGTTTTGATAATTTCGTCATAGTCATAATAATTTTGACAGCTGAGTCACGTGACTAGTGACGCCATAGAGTTTTGGTCACGTGACACGTGACGACATAGAATTTTGACAGATGAGTCGTGACGTCATAGAATTTTTGACAGATGAGTCGTGACGTCACAGAATTTTTGACAGCTGAGTCGTGACATTTGTCGTTGTAACAATCTGGTATTACTCGTATTACTTAAAGTTGTTTTATAACGTACAACATTGCAAAATATCACCGCTCTGGTCTGTTGGACAGAGCAATCATAGCCATAACGATCAAAAAAAGTCATAAAAGCATTAATAAAGCCCAAAATAAAAACCGTAGAAAGTTGTGTTTACGCCTCATAAAGAACATCATTACTATCACTTAATTCACTTAATAAGCACATTTACAACCTTGCTATTTAATTTATAAAAGATGCCATATCAATCATCAAATTCGAGAACCAAACCCAGATAAATCATAAACTTACCCTCGTAATGTTGTAGTGTGGGACCGTGGCACAAATGTATCTTCCTCGGCGGTTAGACCACTACAGCCACTACCCCGGGGGAGGGGAATAGAGTTTCTATTTCGTAAAACGAGGGATGAGCGCGATGTTTTACTCCAGCGCAGAGCGATGAGATAAAATGCCAGGTCATGACGATAAATTTAAATTGTGCCAAAAATATTGTTTATATAATTTAAAAAAAAATATTAAAATGAAGATTAACTATTTGTTATGTAATATAAAATAACATCGGACATATGAACCTTCTCAATAAATAGTTACACAATGTTTTCTCATTCAATCGGGAGTTAGGTCAACCCAGAGCAATCAGGATTTTAGGGTTTATGATTTTTTTTTAAATATTTCTAATAAACTAATTCATAATTTCAGCCCTGCACCACATAGATTAGACACCAAAGTATACATAAAAAAATGTAATGAAAACGTTTATCGATTTCAAAATGGGTTTCTCCAGTCCGACACGATAAAAAATGCCTCTGGAGATCTACCCAATAATATATATGTATTTTGCAGTGACAAATGTTCTGCGGGTCGGCCACCGAATGTACGCTACGAACGTCAAAAAGAAATATTTTTAAAACATGCCAAATACTTAGAAAATTCAAATATCAAATACAATGACCACATTTTTACAGTAATGTCTCAAGAACTAGAGTACAAAATTTCACCCATAGGATTATTTATGTCATTCAAACGACAAAAAGAAAATATTTTTGCCTCAAAATACGAGCAGTCTAACAAAACTTTACCATTAACGTCGTGTAATAGCCCAACATTTTCAACAGATTTAGGAATTAAGAAAGAAAATATTATTTCAAAAACATTTTCTTTTTACCTAGACATATATGACTGGAATAAAATTCAGCCAATGATAGGGATTAAGAAAAGGTCTGGTTCATCATCATCATTCAGAAGATACAAAACATTACCAAAATTTAAATGGAGCTGTATGTTAAAAGAAAAAATATGGTTAAATTCCAAATTACCCTGTACATTAACTTTAAGAAAAGGTTGTATTCGTCACAATTTTATAAAATTATTTGGTAAATGCTCCCAGTGCAGTGCACAGATTGTTATAAAAAGCGAAACTACTACCGAAAAACTTTTTAAAATTGTGTGTAGAATTGATAATTTTGATGAATTATATGAACACAAGAAAAATATTAAATCAAAATTAACGCCTTACAGGAGACGACAACTGGCTAAAGAGTTACAATATAAACCAGCGGTATTGGTCCGCAACATTTTGGCATCAAAATTAATCACCAACGAAAATATACCTTCACCAATACTCCCTTCATCTGCAGCTTTCCGTAAAATTAAGTCTGAGTGTAAAATGGAACCATTGCCTCATTCTGATCAAATTTTGTCACTGATAATAATGGCTAAATCCACCGATGACGACAAAAAAGAAATACGCGAAATATGTGTTTTTCCAAATTTTCGTTTGTTGTTTTGGTCTGATAATCAAATCGAGTATTATAATACCTACCAAGAAAAATTTTCAAAAGTTACCTTGACAGTTGATGCTACTGGGTCTTTTTTCGAAACTATATATCTTCCTGGTCGGATTCCTCTTACAAAAAAAATGTTTCTTTATGCAGGACTTATAACAGGAAATGAAAAATTGAAATCTGTTCCCTCATTTCAGATGGTAACTGATTCACATTCCCAGGATACCATAATATTTTGCTTAAATAAATGGTTAACTTTTGTAAATAATCCACCACAAGAAGTAATCATAGATGATTCTGCAGCTTTGATTTCTGCATGCATTCAAGCATTCGCGTTATTTTCTTGCACAAAACAATATATCAAATATTTATTTTCAGTTTTTGAAGGTAAAGTATGTAACATTGATAAACCCAAAGCATTTATCAGGTTGGATACTAGTCATTTCGTCAAGAATCTTCATCGCAGTTTTGATAATGAAGTTGATTTAGGTTTGAAATATTTTTACATTAAGTGCGTATTATTTTAAAAAAAATGTGAAAATTATCAATTAATTAAAAATACTATTATTGATATTATTAGTGTTGCGCTCACCCAGTACGATGGTGACTATAGTAAGGACATTAAAGACGAAACCGCAAAAAGTCGTCTTAATAAGTTAATACATAAAATTGAATTAGATCCTAATTTTGGTACAGGAAATGTCAAACAAAATGAATCGCATGATGCCCACGCATTCACGTCCGTATGGATTGAGGAGCCACTTCAGATTATAAAAGTAAACCCTTCCCCTTATTTAGTAGGGAAGTAAATAATTATGTAGGCGGAATGCTGAAATTTGTAGTAAAATATGTCCAAAGTTATATCAATGTGAATGTGGCTCCTCAATCCAAACGTCTGAACTGAGGAGCCACCTGAAACACGGAAAGTATATCACGTACATATTTGAAAATGTTGTATCATTATGTAGCAATTGTGTATAGTGTCTACTAGAAATCTGAGCCCAGTACTGTTTATTTTAAAGAATATACAACACTTTGAATGTGGCTCCTCAATCCATACACAAGAGCGTGAATTGTCATGAAAGTAATTGGTAAATTTATATTCCCCTTTCAAAGACATTTAGTAGGTAGTGTGTCCGAATTTATACTAAATGGACAAAGTAGTAGAACTGAGTGAATTTAGTAAATTAACGTATTTTAGTTGGCTCCTCAATCCTGACGTCTGCTTAACAAATAATTGACTGTACCTACTTAAGATCACAACGGAATAGAATACCAAAGACACTAACGTTTAGTATAAATGTCTCCTATATACTTATGTACAGTTCAACATTGTATATGATCGGAATCTGAAAAACAAATTACTTCTCAATATTCCTTACGAATTCGCTATTAAGAGTGACCATGTTTATATCAATAAAACCGGGATGGTTCATTTCTAATATGTTATAGGTATATGTACAAATATAAAACTTTTTGTTTGCGATTTTGTCACAGTAGGTATAAGAAGATTAAAGACAAATCTATACTACGGTACGAAGTTATCATCTCATTTGTTTTTAATTTAGTTTAGTTTGTGTTTTAAAGTGTGTTAGTAATTTTGTGGGGAATTTATATGTGTGTAGGTATATTGTATTGGGTGTCTTGTAGAAACAGTTGGTAAGTTTTTACAAGTTTAAAATATACCCATGGAAAGTATTTTTTTCCAATGACTTATGTTTACATTTAGCTGCACAAACGTTGCCTTCCGGAACGTTAGGTCCTATTACCTATTGGTTATGTATGGTATACAATGGTTGCAGCGCCTAATTACAGTTATCTCATATTATGTAAAAAAAAATGACGTCAAGAAAATGCAGCAGTAGAGTTTGTTGCGCCGCTTCTTCTCTACTAGCGATTTGGAGGCGGTGGTAAAGTTTTCTTAACTTTGAAATGTTTATAAACTTAGATTAAGTAGTGTTAGATGACGTCAAAAAGATACAATATTATTGTACTACTTTGAATAAATAAATGAATATGAATATGACTAGGTATTAAATAAGAAGAATCTTAAGCTTTATACCGAATATTGTGTGAATATTTTTGAAAATTCTTATTAAATTTCAAGCATTAGTAATCCTAGTTTGATTCGTATAACATAGTCACCCTTAATAGCGAATTCGTAAGGAATATTGAGAAGTAATTTGTTTTTCAGATTCCGATCATATACAATGTTGAACTGTACATAAGTATATAGTAGACATTTATACTAAACGTTAGTGTCTTTGGTATTCTATTCCGTTGTGATCTTAGGTAGGTACAGTCAATTATTTGTTAAGAAGAAGAAGTTTAATAAGAAGAATCTTAAGCTTTATACCGAATATTGTGTGAATATTTTTGAAAATTCTTATTAAATTTCAAGAATCAGTAATCCTAGTTTGATTCGTATAACATGGTCACCCTTAATAGCAAATTCGTAAGGAATATTGAGAAGTAATTTGTTTTTCAGATTCCGATCATATACAATGTTGAACTGTACATAAGTATATAGTAGACATTTATACTAAACGTTTGTGTCTTTGGTATTCTATTCCGTTGTGATCTTAGGTAGGTACAGTCAATTATTTGTTAAGCAGACGTCAGGATTGAGGAGCCAACTAAAATACGTTAATTTACTAAATTCACTCAGTTCTACTACTTTGTCCATTTAGTATAAATTCGGACACACTACCTACTAAATGTCTTTGAAAGGGGAATATAAATTTACCAATTACTTTCATGACAATTCACGCTCTTGTGTATGGATTGAGGAGCCACATTCAAAGTGTTGTATATTCTTTAAAATAAACAGTACTGTGCTCAGATTTCTAGTAGACACTATACACAATTGCTACATAATGATACAACATTTTCATGTACCTACGTGATATACTTTCCGTGTTTCAGGTGGCTCCTCAGTTCAGACGTTTGGATTGAGGAGCCACATTCACATTGATATAACTTTGGACATATTTTACTACAAATTTCAGCATTCCGCCTACATAATTATTTATTTCCCTACTAAATAAAGGGGAGGGTTTCCTTTTATAATCTGAAGTGGCTCCTCAATCCATACGGACGTACGCATTCAACGGTGATGATTTAGAATTTACTGTTTGGTTTGATACTGTTGTTGAAGACGTAAAAAGACAAAATAAAAACATAATATCAAATAACAAGAATAAATTTTACTACCCTCCGTTTATTTCTACTTTCAAAAGAATATTATGGAAACTTCCGCTGTGGTCTAATTTAGCATGTTCATTTTTCGAGTCCGATAATAAAGCCCCATCTTCATCCGGAATTGAAAGCCATTTTAAGACTTTGAAACATCTCGTATTTAAATCAAAAGTACAAAAATCCAGAGTGGATGAATTCCTAAAACTTCATGCCGACTATACTGACGGAGAAATAAAATTGGCTTTGGATGATCTGCATCATGATATTGGTAATAGATGTACGGTCGACAAAAAAAAAAGGAAAAGAAAAATAGTGGTGAAGAAAACAAAATGTCAAAAAAAAACGAAAATTCTAAAAAATCCAAAAATGAAAGTTTTTAATAAGGACTCCATTTTTGCAGATAACCCTTCCTTTATAGAAAATTGGAGGGGACAGGGAAGACTATCAGAACAAATATCAGTGTCTAAGTTAAAGTTTTTAAAAAATGGAAATCTTTGTGACTATGTGAACGTTAATTCTTATTGCGTAGAAATTAGAAATACTTGTGCCTTCGATTCCGTTATGTACATGCTAAGCTTAGGGTACAAGGAAAACATTTATATTAAAAATTTGATCGATGCTTCACAAAATGAAATAATTCCACAATACTTAAAAAAGTTATCAGAAATAGATTGTGAAGACCATGAGATATATATGTTAAGGGCAAAAATTATTTTAGTATATTTGCAAACACCGCCTTCCAAAGTTGGAGATCATTTAATATATCATTGTGAATGCAATGCCACAAATATTATTGAACGGTTTCCACTTCAAAATTTCAGTAGTGCAGTTTTTACAAAACAATGTTCCAACTTGATTTGTTCATTGCCTTCCATCAAACGAGATATTATGTTTTTATGCTTAAATTTTAATACTATTCAGACCTTCGGTATAAGTTGTTTGGAGCAAGCAATCGTATTTGACGAAGAAACGAGAGAATGTGTGTATTGCAAAAGTATAGTATATTTTAAACATGACTTGTCAGTATTCCTATCCTTTGATTTAAACGGTACTAGTGAACAGTTTTTATGTGATGTCCCTCGTTCAATTATAGTTAAAGGCAAAATTTATGCATGTATAGGAGCAATCGAATTTGTCCCTCCCTTGCTTGAGGGTGGCATCGGACATTACAAATGCCACTCATTAGTAAATGAAAAAAATCAATGTTACGATGATAACTCTAGTAGAATTTCGGAAAGCAGTAAGGAGAAAATGTTTTTACATGTAATTTCATATGGTCTCATTGATGACAAATCTCAGTCGTTCTGTCTGTGATTTTAGAACAATAAGTTATAATTAATTTAGTTTTATTTTCAACTTGCTGTAGCCCGCAACTTCATCACGATAAAATAATTTATGTAGTACTAACTCTCGCCTATTCTTTTTCCTGGAGATCCTAAATATTTTTCAAAATCTAAAGTATCCTAGTATTAAATTACAAATATTTTTTTACCTATAAAACTTAGGTATAACTAGAAAAATCCGAAAAGAAGAAAGACAGTGGAAAAAAATGGTACTCGAAGCCGGACTCAAACCCGCGTGTCTGGACTAAACGCGTCCAGCGCCTTGACTAATTAGGCCCTTTCTAGCTGCCATGGTTCATGAGATACAGCCTCGTGACATACAGATGGACGGACGGACAGCGCAGCTTTAGTAATTGGGGTTCCGTTTTTACCCTTTGAGTACGGAACCTTAAAAACTGTGGATTTCATGTTACAAACAGACAGTCCAATTTTATTTATATGTATAGACATACAGATATGTATTACGATTGTAGCTAATTAATAATATAACCTGACACTTGTCTAAAACTTAAAATTTTATTACATTTTAATTTTACTGTATTGTAAATTTTATTGTATTATTTTTTACATTTAAAAAATGATTGCAATTTAGATTTAATTGATTAATATTAATATTGTGTAATGTTTTGCTTGCCGTGGCAACTTGTAATGGAATCAGCACTGTTGCTTGAGCTACTTAAGTATTGTATTATTTCTGATTGACTTTGTGTATGTTTCGTGGGTTATCCTAATTATACATAAATAAATATCTAAATTAATAATAAATGACATTAAAAACAAATATACAGTCGTTTTCTTAAAACGTGGACACCCCACACCAGACTTAGTATGAAAATTAATAAAACAGTTAAAATGACAAAAAATATAAATAAACCAGACACAAGATAAATACAGATCGATAAAATACAAAATTAACTATGCACTGAAAGGCTCCCCATTTTCGTAATTGTTGTATTTAATTATATATTTAACAATTAGCATTTGCATAGTGTGTGGACTGAGGGACCACTTAAAAACTTAAAAATAACAATAGTTATCACTGTTTGTGATCTTTCTTTAATTTTAAATTTATCCTTGCCCTTTTAACAAATGTTTGGCTTAGGAATATTTAATGTTCATGCTATAATTGATTAATTATGAGATAAATTCAAGTGGGCCCTCGGGGACCTTTTAAAACGTTTGTTATTTTTTATTAGCTACTCATATTAGGCTTTTCAATGCTTTTTATACTTTTATACATGTTTAACTAAGGATTTTTACCAAAAAATTGTTGTTTAATTCATTACCTATCTAATTATGGGAGATTTTGTGTTTGAACTGAGGGACCCACTTAAAGCGATATATCTTTTGAATGAAGTCTTAACAAACTCTGATAATCGTTTAACAAACTCTTTAACAACTTTAACTAAGCACTTTTGTTGATTAATCTGCAAAAAACCGCAAAAAAAAAAATGGGCCCTCAGTCCACACATACATGTTATAACGCCCAGTAGGGGAATGGACGTCTATTCATGAACTTCCAGATCTCGAGTTAGTCCAGCTACTGCTCAACAAAATTATTGAGCAACTGCAGTCTTTTGATGAGGATGACCCATTACCAAGTAGTGTTGTTATTTTACCTCCAGAAAATGCAAATGCTGACCTCTCTGACGAAGACTCTGGGGACGAAGAAATTGTAAAATGGGATAATCTTCCAGGTTCCCAGTTGAGAGATCAAGCTGACGTTATTTATAATATGTAATAACGATGAACATTCGGACAGTGAAGATGAATTGCCATTGTCATATTTAGCTAAGAGGCGAGGCTTTTCTCAACAGCTCAAGAGATACGTTTATATTGAGCAGCCTAATGCCATAGAACAGTTTAATGAAAATATAGGGGGAGTGGACCGAGCTGATCAGAATATCAGTCTCTACAGAACTTCTATTCAGGGTAAGGAGTGGTACTTTCCAGTACTGTATCAAGGTCTGGACATGGCACTTCAAAATGCTTGGCATTGTATAAAAATAATGGGAGTGAATATGAACAAGATAGCAAGAACTTTACTGAAAACTTACAAATAACTGAAAAGCGTGGCCCTCGTCCATTACAAAAAAATATGACAGAACTGACCATTTGGTTGACTACAGGGATAACCAACTCAGATGTGCAGTATGTGAAAAAACCCAATTTATTTTGTAAAAATGTTTAGTTTCGTTGCACCCAAAGAATTATTTTGTAGCCTATCATACTAATGAATAAGAAAATTTACAATATAATGTGATTCCATTACGTAATAAAACAGTTTTCTTTTATAAAACGACTTTTTTTAAATATTTTAAATCAAAGCAATTCCCATAACATAGTAGTGGATTCCCCTACTGGGCGTTATAACGGCCATCATTTTCCTGGAAGACCAGGTCAGCTGGATTTTTTTTAGTATTTTTCCTAAGTTACAGTAGTCATTTTTAGAAACATACTAGAAGAAATCAAGAAAATACGATTATATGTAGTTTCAGGGTTAACTGGGTTAACGACAACATCCTGACTAGAAGGGGTGGAGACAATTTTTACCTATTCTTCTTACATCCATTAACACATAAATTAATGTATTATTTCGTTTAAGCATATTTGCTCGAAATAATACATTTTATGTAATTGTACGATATCAAATTCATACTAAAGATCAAAAGTGATTTAGTAAATAATGCAAAGTGACTCACATAATAATACCCTTGAATTTTAAGAAGATTAGCAGTGTTTTTGCATTCCGATTATTCCTAACGCGTGTGCCTATTAAAAGTCCATTATGGCATTCCATAAAAACTACCATCTATATTAATAGGTACTCCTTATATTGTATATCTGTATAGAATCTAATTAAAAACAGAGTCCAGGTTGTTGATACCGATTACAATACTTCCTATAGTACAAGCTCTGCTTAGATTGAGACTTAAGTGATTATTTCAAGGTATATTATTGTTATAATCCTATTGCCATCGGTGTATTTTATTAGAAATTTACATAGTTAATTATACATCTTTTCTAGTCACGGCTACACATACCTACATAATATTTTTAGACGTATTCAAAAGTAATGATGATCGTCGCTAAATAAAGAATGTAAGTAGGTACAGTTTGTCTAAACTGATTTACGGTAGCCCACTTTACTGCAGCCAAACATTTGGTTTGGGTGATATATCACTTTATGTCTCGCGAATTCAGTTATGACTTCTCATCAGCAACATCCTGATTACTTACTACAAACAATTGCCATTTATGATGTAACTGCCACGCAATGATAGCCATGCTACATAATGTGTATTTCTTTGTTAAACTCTTACACCTTTATCTCACAACAGTTTTAGATAAACGCATAGAGCTGAAAAAAAGGTTATGTCAAACATTAAAATAATGCAACAAAGAAATTAAACTAAATATTTATAATAGTTTTGTATATTCAATATCAGACACTGATCGCTAATAAATATTACCCTCAATTACCAACATAAACAAAACCGAAAATCAGGCCACGGATTAGTAGATAACACAATGTTCCTAAGATTGCGCGGTGGGCACAGCCAGACATTATGATTTAGATCAAATTTTATGAGCATAAACAAAAGCGTTCATAACTAAAATGTATTAGTAAATTAGAATAATGCTGGAAACACATTAATTATGCGTAACGAGACCTGTAGAACATAATACAATAACAATACACAAGTGTAGCCTAAGACTAAAATATTTCAATGCGTGACTAACACCTAGACTTTGGTTTGTACAGAAACACAGTAACATTCATCTGGTTTGCTCCAGACTACATAAATAAGTCAGACACAGACCGTGCAATACGAACTGGCAGCTTTATCTATTCATTAAGTTGGAAAAAATGTCAGTAGGAATGATAAAAGCTATTAAAAGGAGACAGTTTAATATGTGTTGTGATTTAGTGGTGTCGGGTTTGGTAGGAAGCAATTAATCCTATGTCTTATTTATCATTTTGGTGTCGCAGCAGGTGACTCGTTGTGTTCCGGGAACGTGGAACCTTACAGATGATGATAGTGAGAAGCGAAGCGATTAATACTAAGATGAGCTAGATACAAATCATTTTATCCTATTTTTGCATTATTTACTCAAATAATGACTTTTTTTTTTGGAAAGGTGTCAAGAAGTAACTTCTGCTGGGTGTTCAAAGGTTAATAATTTGGTACATGAGTTCTAAATAGTTTAATAGCCGGTAGGTGATATCTTTTTAAGTTCTTCGTAGGTACTTGCCGTTGTAATAGCTAAAAAATATAAAATTTTTAATTGTCATAACGGCTGACTTAATAGAATTAGACAAGCATGCCATTTAAAAGGAAGAAAAACGCTTTAACTATGCTTTTGGTTACCATGGTATCAAATAGTACCTTGATAAAATTTGTATGATTTTCAAAGGCTTCTAATAACTAATCAAACTCCTTTACCGCCATGATAAACATCTCAGCCCTATGTTTAACCAGTCCCTTCACAAAATGTAAACAATACTCATGTGACCGTGTGTGCTTTGACTGTATACTGTTACATGCTACCGTTTCCAGTGATCTCTACGATAACTAGTACCAATATTAAACTAAGCGTTCTAGGAAGTCTTGCTTGCCAAACTAGTGTTCTAGACAATAATAGTTTAGTGTCGTATTTATCACAATAGTTGTAAACGTCATTTGTTAGGATTGGTCTCTTCCAAAAGGACAAGTTTTGGAGGTAAACTACAAATATCACGATGGTCAGATGCGATATTGTTTCTAAACAGGGTTGCCTTTTTTTTTGTTTAGTAAAAATCAGCACACTTATTTTACCACCTCCCCCCCCCCCTAAAAATTAGCCCCTCTAAGGTCCAGGGCTGCACTAGGCGGGGGTTGCGGAAGTATCATAGTTTCCCGCAACTCCTGAACTACGTGAGAAGGTGGAACAACGGGGCTTGTACCAAATGCACCTATTACTAAGGTCCCGAACTTAGAGTTCCAACTTTCATTGCTGTTAACAGAATGTTTTTAAAGTTGTTGAATGAACTAATATTACCTAGATTACAAGTATATTATCTACAATGTTTTGTAATTTTACTAGCGAACTAAAAAATCATTAACCAAATTCGCAAAGCTTTGCGTTATCTCAACTAACACCTAATAAATTAATGTTTTTGGTAAACCAGGTTTGTGTGGCAACAATAAATTCGTTTACGGAACTGAACAAAACATTAATCGTTGGTTCATATATGAGTTATGATACAAAGAAGGAAGGAACATAGTATCCTATTTAAATTAAGGTCTCTGGTTTCCGAAACAAAGATAAATGTAAGTTCTATTAATGTGTTAAGCAAATAAGATTGATGTGTATATTATAGACTCGACTGTCTAAAAGATAACAGACTTCACGAGGTGATGGATTTAAGAGTCTACTATAAATATATGAGAATAGTTTTACCATGATACTATCCATACTAATATTATAAATGGGAAAGTGTTTTGTTTGTCTTTCTGTCACCGCAAAACGGAGCGAAGAATTGAACTGATTTTTTAAGTGGAGACTATCTCCACTGGAAGGGATGGAGAGGCACATAAGCTACTTTTTTTTTCTACCCCGAATTTAACGCGTGCGAAGCCGCGGGCAAAAGCTTGTAATGAATATTTATGGGTTTATCAGTCCTACACTATGACAACACTACGATCTTAGTAATAAATAAAACAATAATTACATCTTAAATGCAGAGATCGCAATACCTTGTCAACTCGCGGCGCGCGTGTTGAAACTAAATTAAAATTGTCTATATTCTCCTTGTCAAGTGTCAGACTGTTATACATGTAAAGACGCGTTTTTTAATACAGTACCATCTATTGTCGAATCCTAAAAATGCTTAGAAGACTTCCACAGATAAAAATAAGTTTAAAATACGCTAGTCTATCGTCTAGCGAACGGGTCGCTCTAGTTACCTGGGCGGTAGACGCTACAATGGATTGGGTCGCTCTAGTTACCCGGGCGTTTGAGTGGTTAACTAAATAATGAGATCTTTGAATTTATTGTATGTGTTCGCATTTTGTAAACGAAAACTCTTATTTCGTTTGGTGTACTAAAAATTTGCCCATAAAAGTCGGTTTATTTATAATAAACCAACTTTTTCAAGTAAACAGATACATGTATAAATTATATTTTTTTCCGTTATATTGCATTCTTCGTTTTGTGCTAAATGTAAACACACCATAAAAGAAACTTGCCTCAATGTACCAATTAAGGTTAAAACGATTGTACATAAACAAACAAGTAAATTTGCTTTGCCTGCGTAATATTGATAAATTTAGGTAAAATAATTCCCGGTACTCGGTGTGTTGACAGAGTTACATCTATATCTCATTCCATGGGTGTAGTAAAAGCCTATTTTATGGTTGTACTTTTTTTTTTAAGTTTGCAGATATTATCTCTACGAAAGCAGGCAAGGTGGTATATTGTATACTTATTCCGTCACCACACGGATAAAAAGAAGCTCGCTCGAACATAAATATACCTATGCTGTTATGGTGTGGCATTAATAGCTCGACTACAAAATAATATTTTCCTACTTTTTTGTAGTATAGTTATTTTTATGGACGTGGTTCTTTTTATGTCAAAAAATATAAGCACAGGTCGAATAAGTGAAATCGTAATTAAAACGAATGGAATAGTCGAATAATAATATTAAGCTGCGGCCAAAGTCAATATAATTTAATCTTAAACAATGTAATGAATTAACTAGTGAATACCTATTCTATAAGCATCCGGCTAACATCAGCGTTCGTTAGTGGGTTCGTCAGATAGAGTGACAAGGCCTAAACTAGGGGCATGCGTCCGACTTGTGTCTAAGCTCTAAACGATTGACATCTACGACTCGGCATCAAAGACGGCATAGCTTAATAGGCCCCCAAGACCGAATCTATAAGCTATCGGCTATCTTGCATACCATCAAGGTTAGTACCGTGTTTATGGTGCTCCAATGTGCTCGTGACCTGGTCATTTCTTCACATAGTATTTTACTGTTGGTTTTGTTTAATTGCGTTTTAATGTTATTGTTTATTTTTATTGCTTGTTATTTTAAGATGCAAGAGAGCAAAAAAATGAGGAAAACCGCAGGAGGACCTAAGTATCTGATAGACAACTTACGATTCCTGGTTTAAATAAATAAATAAAATAAATAAATAATTTTTTTATTACCAAAAATAATGTTACATGTTTAGTGGTTATCCAATGACTCCACACTAGGCAAGCCTGTCCTGTGGATGCCTGTTACGATTTCAATACCGTTTACAAATTTTGTTGAATGTTTGAAGTTACCGATGTCGAAGGCACAAACTACGGATAGCTGATGGGGCAGAATCCTCATGCCATGGACCGATGTTTAACAAAGGTTTTGGGAAGTTGATAGCTAATTATCTAACTACGTTGCTGTTACGATGTATTAGTACCTATAAGGTTTTGTGTAAACTGTGTCTTTTTTGTTTTCGTAGAGTTAAGATTTGCATGACTTCCACTTTAACACCCTTGAGATAAGATGAGATAGTTAACCCATATAGTCTTACTTCGTAACCACGTGGAGAATTAAATAACTAATAAGGTACAATTATCGATTATTAAATTTTGCGACTATGTTTTCTCCATATATATGAACCTACATTGTAGTACCGACAAATAACAAGAGAACGAATCTTTGTTACGTATAAAATGAAAAATTTACCTTATGTTAAAGTCATTAAATTGTTTACGTATCATCAGCCTTGTTTATTTCCTCCAGCACATGTTGTTTTTTTACTTATTGTTAAGAATGAATTTGTTGCAAAACTTAAACATCGGTGAATAAATGTTTATTTTGGCAATTTGCCTTGTTAACACATACGAATACGATGAAAAAGTCTGTCAGTGTGACAACATAACATGATTATTTCCGCTGTTGAGTCTAGAAAGATTACAGTGTTCCTGTGTTGAAGAAAACCGCAGAAATAATAACTTTTTCTGCGGCTTTGTCTTCGTAATACCTACATATTAGCTTGTAGTCTTTCTCGATTAATGTTTTTCTTTGTGTCTATATTCATTGTTCCTTACCTTGTCTAGTATCCATAGTACAAGCTCTGCTTAATTTGGGACCAGATGGCGTTGTGTGAATGTGTGAGGAATATATTTTTTTATACATTTGTGTGTTGGTTAGTGTTAATATTATCTTATCTTACCTTAATTTGAGCTTTTAAATTTTCCCAGTATTTGTAACATACATTACATTCATATAGTTAAACTCTCTTTCTTAACCTCTATCGACTAATTGTCTATAGTACAACAATAATAACTTTATTTCGCACTTCATTACAGAAGTTATAGCCTGTAAACTTTTATGTACGTAACTAATGCATTTTCTACATTGCACGCATTCTTACGCACGCCTACATTGGCTTTTCAGATTCTTCAGTTGGGTCAAGCTCGTGCATAAATTTAGCTCTATTCTGTTAACGAAATCCACGCATTCATAAGTGTCACTCTATTGTAAACAGGATGAATATAACTCTTTATAATATTTTTTTGAGTGCTTGTCTATAAACACATTGTTTCTATTTACTATAACTTTATAAGTAATAAATTTATTTTTACAATATTTTTTTTACAGGTAGTTCCTAAAAATGAATACGTTTTATTGAATAAATTATTAGGTATTGCCGTCGTTATTTGGGTATATGCCAGATAGATATAGATAATACAGGCTCCCGTTTCTCCAGTGTTAAAAACATGTGAGCATATGTTTTTAAAATTGCAAATCAAATAAGTATTCAAGAAAAGCGTGATTGCAAAAATTCCCACAAAATGTTTTCAGTCTCTTACCGTATAAAACTTATAACGACATCGTATAAGTACAAAATGAATAAATTTCAACTTTTATAGTTATGTAATGCATATAAAGATATCATAACTATAGAAAATGAGTATTTAATAGGTTAGTTGACGGATGTGATTGGTGGATTCGTTCAGGTTCTGTACGTCAAGTTCAAGATGGTCCATACAGGGAAACCTGTAGAATGCGCGTTATCCTGCTGTTGAGGCAGTGCATAACATGCAACGTAATAATACAAAAAAAATTACAACGCAATTATTTTTGGATATTTCATATTGCTTTTTATTGTTCTTGTTGTAAGTTTATTATGATGTTTCTTTATGTAATTACTTCTGGTTAGTCGATGATAAGAGTTTGACTAACGTCGGTAGGGGACTCCCTAGAAGGAATAAGGCGTAGTAGGTTCTAGGAATTCAGGTGCGCATGTCACCAGGTTGTATGAGAGTAGTTATGATGATGGTTCACGGATATCAAAGTATTTATATAGCAAAATCAATAGTCTTTCTGTACCGTTTTAAAAACAATACAAACTCAGGCCGACATTAAATATCCGTGTGAAGTATTACAGCCAAAATAATCATTCATTGGTACGATCTCTAAAATTATTAAACCGTCAATTAACGTAAATTACTTAAATTGCATTCTGTGGCCAAAATCTGATCCAAGTTGCAGAAATTATTTATTATAGATAAATAAGCGACCACCTAATGCTAAGTGGTTACCGACGGATATGCTAGAGACTTGCCTGCCCTGAAACACAAGCTGTTATGTTCCATAGCCCTGTAATTTCTCTAGCTACCTTCAACCTCAACTCAGTAACCAAATGTTACTGCTAGGAGGCGACTTAAGCGACTAGCAGTAGAAGCAGCAGTAACAGATTTAAGACCTAGACGCCATCTTGCTAAACAGACGTACCTAGTAAGATAATCTTGTCTCTAGGTTTTACGTAATAACATAATTTTACAATTACTTTTCCAAAACTCAATATTAGTTTACCTCAATATAAACCCAAGTGTGCCAAAAGAAAGTAACATACCGATAAAATTATGTATTCGCGAATGTTTGACATATTGTGCAAATGGTTTATGCAAACAATTCCTTCCGTTATACACTGTAGATTATTTGGTCGAAGCAATAATTGGCCAGATCATTATTTGGACGTTGACGGGCGTGTCAAGTGTTGGACATAACTAATGGTATTGTATTGAGGTGATGTGACCCACTATCGGAATAAACTTGACCTCAGGACAGACAGTGAAAGTATACAGAAGCTGCGTTACGAATGGTTTTACATCAGACATATATTTGCGATAACTGTTTTTAATTAAATTTAAAAGTAATAAAACGTTTTGCGTTTGGTGACAGGGTAAAATTACTTCGTGTCCCTATAAAAAGATTAAGTTAAGATTCGAAAGATAAGAAATAAAACTTAATTTAAAAGCTAATACCGCCGTCTTGGGACTTATTGGTATTAATGACCTAGTTTCGCTCTGTCATTGGATGAAGCCCGTACCTCCAGCGGGACCTGTAATAAAGACCTAAAAATGGGGATGATGCGGAACAATTACACTTACTAAAACATTATGCAGGTTTTAATTGTTAGTATAAAAGTATACCTGTGTACTTGGAATCTGCATGTCAATTCTCGTACCTAAAAATTTGGTTAAATTAACTTTTAGTTGTCAAATTGTCTTGTTTTTGCTATTGCAATTGTAATCTTTTATGGGCGTGTTAAAGTTTTATTTAGAGTGTGACAATTTGACAACTAAAAGTTAACTTAACCGAATTTTTAGAGATGACATGCTGATTATGTTTATCGTCCAGTTACCGCCTGGGTTTGACTGTTCATAATATTATATCAAGCTTATGTATCAACTAGAGATTCATTATATTATGTTCTTAGATATTAATTATATCAACAAACAACACAAGCGCCTTCTTTATCAACCTTTCTGTGTTCTACTAGTAAGTTGATCGTGAGATTGTTAATATCAAAATAGGTAATATTGATTAATTAATAATAGCAATCTCCAAAGATTAACAGAGTAAGGATAGATCCTGTCATCACCCCTGTCTTATCATGCTATGATT
Source organism: Schrankia costaestrigalis (assembly GCA_905475405.1). Lineage (NCBI taxonomy): Eukaryota > Metazoa > Arthropoda > Insecta > Lepidoptera > Erebidae > Schrankia > Schrankia costaestrigalis. The sequence continues at coordinate 8,325,994 of FR997830.1, forward strand.
ATCTTAAAAGCCGTGTTATTTTATCTTTACGAGAGCTAAAGCCACCAAAAAAAACTTGACATTAGACCCTATATCAATACATATGACCAGCATATCTCCTACGACATTAAAAAAAACGTGAAGGATCTGTTCAAAAAATAACATAATAATTTGGAAAAATGGAACACTAGGATGATATTCAGAGTTTTAATAATATGAGTTAATGTAAAAAGTTTTATGATCTCAATGTGGTCCTATCAACTCGCTTGTACTTATTGTATATTATGGTCAGTAACGGGATACCATGTTATAATTTCCAAAAATTACGGCACTTCTTTTTGCGGACTGTTTTATTAATTCCGGGACATTATTTGCCTTTATCATATTCGTACATTTTTTATTTACATTACATGATTTTTTTTAATACTTTCACACATCGCCATCTAGTCCCAAACTAAGCAGAGCTTGTACTATACATACTTTTCTAAATACATAGGTACATATTATAAATATAAAACATACAGGCCAATGCAAATAATCATGTTCTCAACACAAAGATTGGCATTGAGCGGGAATCGAACCGGAGACCTCTGCGTAGCAGTCATGTGATACCTATATAACCACTGCGCCACAAAGGTCGTCAAATAATCGTCATTGATTACAGTATTTGTTTCTTATCCAAATTATGTTCTTACTTTTGTTTGATTATAGCTTTAATGATAAAACAAAAGTAAGTGACGGAGTGTAATGTGAATGTATCATGTATTATACACGCACAGAAAAAGAGTTAAAATCTGTAAGAACAGTTTTCTTGAGGTTTTCCTCAATAACTTTTTGTAACGTTGTTTATTAATATGATGCTTAACATGCGTAAGGTTTCACTTTACGTACTAAAACAATAAATTATTTTGAATCACATAGATGTTATCCGTGTGGTGAGTGGTGACGGAGTAAGAATACAATATGTCACCACCCCATCTCATCTCATGTGTGTCGTAAAAAACCGACTAAGGGACTATCCGTGAAGATACTAATCTTCACGAAGTAAAAAGAAAAAAAACTTGAAATTAAACCCTGTACCAATCCGTCCGGCCAGCGTGGTATTAGTAGGTCAAGTATCCCTCCGTCACGGGAGGAAGCCCGTCCTTGCAATGGGACATTAATGGGCTGTTATGATGATGACATAGGTTTACGCAAATTGTGATCAAAACCTTATTGGATAGTTAACCTTATTGGCCTTTCAACAAGACCAGAAACACGTAAAAGAGGTAATGAAAGTATTAATTTACGTATATTTTCTATTGGGTTCATTTTAAGTTCGAACATAGTTATGTGCAGGTGTTATGATAGTGAAATCGAAACTCTTTTCGAAATTACTACTCTATAACTTCGTGCAGGTGTACTATTATGTTTTTATAAGACGCCTAGGTTTACCTGTCAGAACTGGTTTATATTATAATATAACTAGCGACATGCCCCGGCTCCGCACGGGCACCTACTACAGAATGTCCTTAAACAACGTTTAAATACAGCTTCATTAGAAATTTCTATATTTCTATACTATATTATGCATGTGTAATACATATAAACCTTCCTCTTGAATCACTCTATCTATTAAAATAAGCCGCATCAGAATCCGTTGCGTAGTTTTAAAGATTTAAGCATACACAGAGACATAGGGACAGAAAAAACGACTTCATTTTATACTATGTATAGATATGTTAATTCTAACATATTCATGCTACGAGTACATTATATAGTTACTAACTTAGCAGAGCTTAATAAATATGGGGACCTAGCTACGGTTAAACATACTTCGGTACCTTTTTTTGTAAATACCTGGATATTTTACTTATGTCTATCCTAACAGTCATTATATAATGTCCCACTGCAGGGACGGGCCTTCTTCCGTAACGGAGGGACACTTAGCCTACTACCATGCTGGCCAGACGGATTGGTACAGGGTTCAAGTTTTTCTTCTTTTTATTTCGTATAGTTAATATTCAGGAACAGTCCTGTAGTCGGTTTTTGCGACACCCATGTGATGAGATGGGGCGGCGACTTATTGTATTCTTACTCCGTCACCACATGGAGAGACCACACTGTGGATGTCTGTTAGCTGTGAATGATGATGATGATCTTATTATAAGACTGATTGACAGAGGACTGAGGACCTCGTAAGGACGGTGGGAAGCTGATGGATGAGGGAGGCGCAGGACCGCACAAGGTGGCAATATTTGGATAAAGCCTATGTCCAGCTGTGGACGTCAATTGGCTGAGATGATGATGATGACAGACGACTGGGTTCACTCTCCAGATATTGCGACAGCTGATGTATAATATTGATTACATACGCTATTTAATAAAGATTTTATCCAAGTAATTGTACCTTTCACATTGCCAGAAACACAATACATTTACGGTTAAATCGATTATAATACTATTTATCGATGTCACAGAAATTAGGCAGAAATATCCGATTTTGTCAATAGTATTGAGTACACTATTATTAAATGTTTATATATGCATCAGGGACTATCGATAAGGTATCGTAATTACACCTGATTTTATCAATTTTTAACTGCGAGGTTATAATGTTGTTCATGTCCTTAAACCTGTATTTGGTGGAAATTAATGATCCGATTATTAAGCAGTTTTGTGAGTGTACATACAAAAATAGGAATCGCTTCATCTTGTCCTTAAGTACCCTTACAATCAAACTAATATTGTACTCTAATACTCGTACAGTAGAAAGTCCGAGTAAGTGCAGTTAAAGACAAACGAAAAATTATTAAAAAGACCATTGGAATAAAAAAGATTTACTGCCTAGGTGACAAAGCTGGCCAATACGAATCCCATCATCATCATCATCTAGCCTATCGCAGTCCACTGCTAAACATAGGCCTCTCCCAACACGCGCCGCAGAACTCGGTCCTGCGCCTCAAGCATTCAGTCCGCCTCAGAGACCTTTATGAGGTCGTCGGTTCACCTAGCTGGGGGGCGTCCTATACTACGTTTGCCGAGTCGCGGTTTGTGATTGTGATATTTTCGTAATCGTTTAAATAGCTTAATTGAACAATTAATAATTATTTTATGAACATGGCCTAAAAATATTCTCGATGCCAGTCTCGCATCCTAAGCTCAGTATACCTACTCAATTTATTACCTTCTACATATATAAAATCAAAAGATATAATTTTATATCATACCGGAAAAATGATCTGCGGTTTATTGTTAAAAGTTTGAACTGACTGTGGTCTGCGACACCAGTATTTTTGGTCAATAACGGAATATTTGCCATGTAGTGGTAGTACCAAAAATTACGGCACCAAATTTTCCTTTTGTATTTTTAATACATGGTCAATATTTCCTTAATTATCTATATTTAATTTTAATTGAATGAGAATGATAATAAAATAACTATGGAATGAAACATGTCACCACGGGATGAATGTTTAGCTACGCCTCTCAGCTTAGTGCAGACGAGTTAGTTTTATTCGGGGTATTCTGAGCCTGTGGTATGCACTAATGACGGTAAAGGTGAACCGATGAGCTACATTCCTGTATCTACAATAAAACTAAACAAATTGTTAACACTGATGAGTGGTCATACAAGGCATTCAAAGCAATGTATGCTGCGTAATTATTTACAACCAGTAGCGGATAGCTATTTTTACGTCGACTTGTAAGGTGTACGGCCATTTATACGCAACGACTTTTCATTCTTGTGTCATGTGTTCTTGTGGTGTTCAACATGGCAATCACAGAAGATGCATAACTGCGGTTTGTGTTTTCTTTACTTAAATGTTGTGAGTAATGGGAAATTATTATTCTTTTAGCAAGTTAGGATGAACAAATAGATCTCAATGATTTACTTTTATCATAGTCGAGGTAATTATCACGATTAAGTTGACTTAATAATAATTACGTTAATTTTTGTCTCAATACTTTGAAATTATTTAAATAAGAATCCCAAATAAAAAAAAATCAAAACTCTGAGCCAAAAAATCTGTCTAGAATGGTATCATTAATTGGAGACACAATAAAGACTGATTGATGATGATGAATCATTATCACAGTAACAAAATTAAGTTAATTTTAAATTAGGCTTGGCTCGTGAACTTCGCAATCTTACATTGGGAGATAACAGTTCCCTCCGGCATGATCGTGCTTCCTTATCTTTTTGTCTTGATATAGACATAAACTTCATTCGTAGCCATGATTACTAAATTACAAGCAGTAAGTAATGACGTCAACTTGGCTATTATATAAACTGAAATTTATATTTGCATTACCTAATTCCTTTTTACTATTGTTATTCTATGCCTTAAGTTATAAGTTACAATTTGTGTTTATAATACTGACATATAATGTTTTTTAGTTGGAAATAGTAATTAGAAGGATTTAAAAAGATTAGATGCATTCGTAATTATAGTTTAGTTTGTTTTCATTAAAATGTGCTAAAAACACGAGGGTGTGATACTCACACATCTCTCACAATAATTACTGAAAAGTATTTGCTGTTACCATATGTTATTATTATGTTATCAGGCCTATGTCCAGCAGTGGACTGCAATGGGCTAGTTGATTGATTAATTAAGTATTAATTTTTATCAACATTCAATTATCTTAGAGAAACTTAGCGTCTTAAAATTCCACTGAATATAGGAGTTAGCATAGAGTTTGTTTCGAGACAGTAAAATATGGCGTATGTTATGATAAAATTGTTTTGATATTGAATTAATTTTACTAGCTACGTATGAAAATCAAATTTTGATAAATGTTAATTGAGTATTATATTTTGATTGGAACTTAATTAATGTGTATACTAGATGCTCTTTAATCTGACGTTAATATTTCTGTTAACGTCAATTCTTCATTTATTGTAATAATATTTTATCACATCATGTTAGTTACGAAGTCATTTCATTTTATATTGCAATTGCTTAATGAAGTTATAAAATCAGGATGATATCTAATGAAAATGATATAACTAATTATTATTTATTGTTATTATGAGTAATAGAAAATAATAATCGTATGTAACACTATTTTCAAATTGATTACAAATTACAATGTCTGTTGAACTTCTCGTCATTACAAAAGCTTTTAGAAGCGAAGCTAAGTAAATCAAAGAAGTATCAAATACTGACTAAATCTTATTTGAAATATGTATTATTAATCTGTATAATTTTTCAAAACTTTTATTTGACAGAGTTCGGTGTATGATCATGATGTCATTTGCTATGAATTTAATTTTTTGTCATTTATATCCTTCACGTATTTATTAGCCACAACTAATAAGAGGCTTATTAGACCGTAATTGCACATACATTTTAACTTTAATAAATCTATTAGGCATGTACATATATTTATGGACACAATGTATATGGACAAATGACCAAATAATGAATAAAACATTTCTCCAAACACTAATTTATAATTGTTAACTCACAAAACAAGCTATTAGATAGACACTTAAATACGGCTTGTAATATAATAATAACATCTTTAAGCAATGCTCTGAATCTGTCTCGAAACACAACAGAAATAGTCGAGACGGTATAATAATGTAAATAAATGCACCCGATTCTGTGCACCGTTGGGATTTAGCCGCGTTCCTATGCAGCCGCTCAGGCCCCGTCATCATTAAGTGTCGCCTGTGTCCCCTACCACATGTATACTCGAAAACGAAATGGCTTTATCAGTTTTGACAAAAAATTCTATCATAATTCAAATTCGTTAAGATCGTTATTTAATGTTTATGCGTGAGCTTGACGTCATTGGCTGACCGGTATAAAACTATGCATAGATTAAAAGTGCAATCTATTTTAAACTTTCACTTCAACATTATAAATAATAATATCTACAAACACAATACAAATGTCACTATATTAAACTGTAGAGTATGTATGTGAAAAACCATAAAATATTTTAAAACTAAAGTCAACTTGTTACTTGTGACATTACAAGCTTGTCATTTGAGAAAAACTGAAAATATAGAATTTAAATATTGGCTGGTAAGCCACCTAATTGTTGGCACCTTAAGAGTGGACTTCGTGTCAGACTAAAATATAAAATATCATAAAATGATAAAATACTTTAATCAAAAGCTATACTTAATCATTATTATGTGATTGAATAGTATTAAATAAATATTAATGGCACTAATGCCAATAAAAGGATTCTGATAAATTTATTGCTGATATATTGACACATGAAATAAATAAAATATGATAAAAATATTAAATAAATTATATTTGAACTTGAATAATCATACTGAACTTGAATAATCTATAGTGTTTTCTTTCTTTTTTTTACTCACTTTTAACTCTTAAGTGCCAATAATTGTAAGACTTCTAACGATTAGGTGGTTTACCCTAATTTTTTTATATTATAAAATTAGGAAAACTTTAAATTGAAATATGCGCCATTGACGTCATGCAAGAAATGATAGGGATGGACATATAAGGAAAAAAGAGAGAAATTCATTAGAATAAAACGTTTTACCGAAAATATGCTCTAGTAACAGTCAATAATGTTGACTTTAGTATTTGTTTTTATAAATTATCTAACGACTATTTGCTAATACAAGAAAACTGATTATGTCAAAGAAGCGTCATGCTTTAGCTGATGTTTTGTTGTGCGATATTGAACCTAATACTTTTATGACATGCAACTAACATTAACTCTAGAGGTGATAAAGCCATTTAGTTTTCGACTATACCTACTATTTATTCACTTTGACTTACAACTGTTTTATTAGAATAATACAGTTTATATGGCTCACTAGCGCCGCCGCCAATTGAAAAAAAACAAAATTCGCAAATAGGATAAACAATATTACTTTAAATCTTTCGCGTTTCATTTTATTATTATAATAATACTATCGGGTATTAACAGTCTACTCATAACTATGGCTGGTGTAACCTGGCCGAAACGTCGAGCGGCTCAAGGTAAATAATTTAAGTGTTTACCAAAAAAAAATTTTACGCGGTAATACCCGATAGTATTATTATAATAAGGATAAACAATGTAAAATGTTGATAACAAAGTCTTGAAAAAAGGCAATTAAGTATTTTTATAAGACACTGTCAACACTTTAAATGTTTTTTTAATTAAATAAATATTGCATTCAGTAAATACTCAACTCTGATCTACTTCATCATATCAGCATATGGCCTATGTCCATAGGCCAAAAAAATTCCACCTTGCCCGGTTCTGTGCCTCCTCCTCAATGATATTAACTTTTTACGATTTAATTTTCATCAAGAAAAGCTTCATAATATTATTAGGCATGTCAAAAAAAGATTCAAAGCCAAAACGAGGAGGTTGTATTATAATACATCTGTGATGCAAACTCAGAAAGGCGATGGAAGTAATTGGTTTTAAATGAACGGAATATGAAAATTATTAGTAGGCGCCATGAGCTGACTGGTAACGCTTGCCGACAGTCAATTAGCATCCTCAGTGCGACCGGATTCTTAACATTCTTCCTGTTGTATCCGTTCCTACATCACGATTAAAAAGAAACTTATATTCGCAAGAGAAATAGTTATATAAACATAGACGCCTACTATTTTTTCTTTTCGTGGAAAGGGGAATTTCACATGTGTTTCGAAATATCGAAATATTTAAAAGTCGCAAAGCCAAACAGTTTAATATTAGTTTGTAGCGAAAGTGTCGTCTTCAGAACGTTGACAACTTTTTTTTCGGCAGAATGACCTTTGAGTGTCAAGATGTGTAAAAATGGCGGGAATTATTTTTTGTTTAAAATAATAATTTTTGTGAGTTTTCGATAAATAAGTTATTGATATACATTTAGTGCTCGGATTTTAATAGTGAAAAAGTCGTTTGTGTAAATTCCAGACAATTATAATTACGAATATTGTACATATTTTCGGTTGTAAAAGGCGCGCTCGCGCGACCTTTTGTTTGTATAGAAAATGAGCGAAAGTGGAAATGATAACCAAGGAGTGATGTATATTATGGAAAATACGGAATTGGATGGTAGCAGCATGGAAGAAGAAGATATTATACAAAGTCAGAACATACATAAGCAGAAGGAAGAGCAGTGGTTTTTATGCACAGGTGAGAAAAGACGTAAAAATGAAAAAATTGATATCTGTATTTCACATAATGAAAAGTTACCAAAGCAATTTGCCTTAGCAAAATTATTTCAAGAGGCGAACATATCGGGTATCAATCGTATTAAATATGTAAATGCGTATAAAATAATTGCAACATTTGAGAATATATCCATGTCAGAAAAATTAATATCCAGTCAGTTGTTTAAAGAAAAAGGATGGAAAATGTATAAGACGTGGGAAGTAGGAATGTCGTATGGTATTATAAGAGATATAGACGTGGAACTATCAGACGATGAATTATTATCTTCTATTAAAAATGGTAATGATTGTAATATTATTTCGGTTATGAGACAGAACAGGAGAGGACCCGATAAAAATTGGATACCAACTGAATCAGTGAGAATATGTTTTAAAGGAAGTTCCCGGCCTGAATATATAAAAATGATTAATATACGTGTAAAAGTTGAACCTTTTATATTCCCTGTTACACAGTGTTCCCGATGTTGGCGCTTCGGTCATCCATTAAAGTTCTGTCCTTCTATAAAAATGATTTGTCCAAAGTGTGGACAAGACCACGAGAACTGTGAAAAAACTACCTTTAAATGTGTTAATTGCAAGGGAAATCATTTGTCCCTAGATAAAACATGTCCAGCATTTATTAAAGAAAAAAGAATAAGAAGCTTAATGTCTGAATTTAATTGTACATACAGGCGTGCCTTAACTATGTATGTACCTCCATACTCACCACCACCAATACATAATCCAAGCTATGGCACTGTTAGCGTTAATGATAACAGGGGGCCGATAATATCACATAATGAAGTGTCGAGTCCTTTATCGTACGCAGAAATTACGGCTAAGACACACAAATATACAAATATTAAGCATAATAATACCAAGACATTAAAAAGGAAACACTGTAATCCATCTAAAGAGTTAACGTTCCAGCTTAATTCATCATCAGAGTCAGATATAGAAACAACTAGTAAAAGAAATAGTAAAACGTCAACAGTCGCAGATAAACCCAATATTACTAATGAGGCGGAGAATTTGGAGCCGCGTCGGCCGTTTCAAGTGCAAAACGCAGCCTGTGACGATGGTAGTAGTGATGACGGGAGGAGCATACCTGGTAGTACTGATTCCCATATCAATATTGGCGAGAAAAGAAAACATAATAAACAGTCCAGTCCGGATTCGAGGTCTAATAAAGTAAGGTCGTTTCAATCGTTAATTAATAACATTATACAAATAATAGTAAATAAGAGTTATGATTGGGCTGAAAAAATTAAATTAATATTAAGTGATTGTATAGAATGGGTTTTATCTACTTTAATGAATAAATTTACTGATATGCCTTTATGTAAAAAAATATTAGATATGGTTTTAAATTGTTTTAATGGATAATAACAAAATTAATATAATTCAGTGGAACGCACAAAGTATAAGGCCGAAACGTTTGGAGTTTGAACAATTATTAATTCAAAATAAAATTCATATTGCGGTTGTATGTGAAACCTGGTTGGAACCTAATAGTAATTTTAAACTTCAAAATTATAAAATATTTAGAGCAGACAGAGGAGACGGGTACGGCGGTATTTGTATAGTTATCCATAATTCTATCCAGGCGAATTCTTGTTATTTCTCTCATCCAAATAAAGACATTCAGATTTGTCAAGTCACAGTTTACAATTGTATAGATATTAATAATATTATTGCAGTATATTGTCCACAGTGGGTATCTACACGGCGAAATGACTGGGATATGCTATTTTCTCAATTTAGTAACAGAACCTTATTCTTGGGAGATTTTAATGCTCATCATTTTACATGGTCGTACAAAACAGATGTAAAGGGTTCTCAAATATACGATGCTATAAGCGATTGTAATGTAATTTCGTTAAATGATGGCAGTCATACTCGTATTAAGTTAGTAGCAGGGTCCTTGCAACAAAGTTCACCTGATGTTTCATTTGTCTCTACAGACATAGCTTGTAACTTTAACTGGCGAGTCACAAACGAGTCTCTGGGCAGTGACCATCTTGTTATAAATATTTCTTATACATACAGCTGCTATCCATGTTATGGAAAGAAGCGTAATTTCAGACTAGCCGATTGGAATTCTTATAAAACTAACCTAAAATACAAACTAGCTTATTTTAGTACTTCAGATGAACCTCAAAGTTTATACAATAATTTTATTAAGTCTATAAATTTAGCGGCAAATGATACCATTCCTAGTATAAAATACAGTTTAAACCCTAGCAATAAATTCACCCCTAAACCATATTGGAATGCTGAGCTGTCTCATTCAGTAGCTAAAAGAAGACTAGCCTTATCGAATTTTAGAAAAAACCCTACACCTTCAAACTTAATAACTTTAAATACTTGTGTTAAAGATTCTCAAAAACTTATAAAGAAAGCAGCTAAAAAGGGTTGGCAAAAATTTTGTGACAGTCTAGACGAAGTGTCTTCTGCGAGTGAAATGTGGAGTAAAATGAAATGGGTGAAAGGAAACAGAACCCAACATTCATTCATAGATCCGACAAAAAGTGAGTCGCTATTGAAAGGTTTGTGCCCCTTATATGTTTTACCCCTTAAACCAATATTTACTTCTCATAATGATTTGTTAGAATCACAAATTACTATGAACGAATTAGAATCTTGTATTAAAACTAGTGATACAGCTCCGGGATGTGATGAAATATCATTTTCTATGATAAAAAACTTGCCTACTGTAGGCAAGAGAGTATTACTCCACTTGTATAATATATGTTTGTCCACGGGTTTTACTCCCTCACAGTGGAGAGATGTTTGTATCGTTCCAATCCCTAAGCCAGGACGCGATCCCAACCTGTTAACATCTATCCGTCCTATTAGTTTGATGTCATGTGTCTGTAAAATATTTCATACAATTTTAAATAGAAGGTTAGAGTGGTTCTGCGAAAAACAAGGTTTGTTTTCCGAAGAAACAGTAGGATTTAGGAAAACGAAGTCTAGTTTGGATAGTCTCACACGTTTAGTAACAAGGATTCAATCAGGTTTCTCAAAAGATTTAGTTACTGTAGCGTGTTTCTTGGACGTAGATAATGCATATAATAATATAAATATAAACTCCTTGTTAGGTATATTAGATCAAATTGGATCAGGCTCCAATATATGTAACTATCTGTGGAACTTTCTTACTGAAAGAAATTTAAAAATTAAACAGGATCATAGTTTTATTAGTCGAACTACTGCGCAAGGTCTAGCCCAAGGCGACCCACTTTCGCCATTATTATTTAACATTGCTACATATAATATTTGTAACTCAGTGACCAGGGTTTTCATTTCTCAGTACGCAGATGACTTTGCATTGTATACATCAAAAAAACATCTAGAAGAGGCTAGCAATTCTTTACAGAGTTCATTAAATTTTGTAGTTGAATCATTAGGAAATTTAGGATTGAGTATTTCACCGTCAAAAAGCAGTGTTTGTGTATTTAAAAAAGGTATTAATAGAATGAATTGCTCTGTATCAATTAATAATATACTTATACAAGAAGTTCCCAACGTGAAATATTTAGGTATGTGGCTAGACTGCTCTCTGGGATGGAATAAACACATTAATGAACTATATGAAAAATCACTGAAATATTTGAACGTCTTAAAAGTATTAGCAGGTCCTGGTTGGGGTGTTCACCCTAAACATTTGAGACGACTATATATTTCGATAATTAGGAGTCGCTTGGATTACGGTAGTTTTCTTTACGATAGTGCATGTAAATCAAAATTATTTAAATTAGATAAGGTTCAGAATGAGGCAATGCGGATAGTAGGTGGTTTTGTTAGAACTACTCCTATTCATGTTATGGAGAGTGAATTATGCATTAAACCTTTACAAATTCGACGTATATTTCTCGCAGGTAAATTTTGGCTTAAATCAAGATCCTTAGCTACAAATCCTACTATCAACGTGATACAAGAGCTTAACTTACTTGTTTCACGAAAATACTGGCGACGTAAAAAAAATCCTACTCTTATTACAATTCATTCTAAATTTAATACTATAAATATTGATTCACAACAAGTTTTAGGCATGTTCTCTTTAGATTATTGGATCAACTGGTATGATCTTAGTAATATTATAAAATATAATGTAACCAACATATCTTGTGCTAAGAAAGAGTACGACACAGATTTGCTTCGCCAATACTGTTCTTCCTATCTTACCAGCAACTATACAGATTACTATAAAATATATACCGACGGATCTAAAAAAAGTACCACTAGTATGGGTGGTGCATTTTATGATCCCCAAACTAATCATAACTTTAAATTTAAAGTAACACAAAATATTTGTATAACATCTTTAGAGTTAATATCTATATATAAAGCCTTGGTGTATATGAAATCGATAGAAGTTAATAAATTAATTATTTTAACCGACTCTAAAAGCGCCCTACAACAGGTGGCTAGGTGTACCTCTTACGGAAGAGGAACTCCGGTTGCATATGACATAATTAAAGTCATTGTTGAGTTAATTGGAATGTCTAAAACAGTTATTTTACAATGGATTCCGTCACACATTGGTTTAAATGGTAACGAAGAAGCAGACGTATTGGCGAGGCAAGCCTGTGACGATGGCGTGTCCTTAGATCCTATGCCTTTTTTTAGTGATTGTGTTTTTCTGATAAGAGAACATTGTTATAATCTATGGAAGGTACATTTTGATGAACGATCGCTGGAAAAGGGTATATGGTATAAGACGGTACAGAGCGAGCCTAGGAAGACCCCTTGGTTTAATGAATGTCCTTTGAAAAGAAACACCTTGGTTACTGCATTTAGATTACGTTCCGGACACATTCCTCTTAATAAATTTGCTTATTTAATGAAAAAAGTTGCGTCGCCCCTTTGTTCCGAGTGCGGCATTGTAGAAGATCCATTACACATTATAGTGGAGTGTGTTCGAAACGAAAACATAAGAGTTGAATTTAATGATATTGTGTATGTAAAAGATTCTGTTAACTGTAATGTTGCCTTGGCTTACCCTCTTTCTGAGGCAGCCAACGCAATATATAAGATTGTTGTAATTGGCATGCGTCGACGTTCTTTAAGTGTTTAATTATTTTTTGTTATTTGATGTATGTGTATATATTATGTCATGTTGATCAAATGGAGTGACGTAGTCTGCAAGGACTAAAACTCCTTAAATAAAGAAAAAAAAAAAAAAAAAAAAAAAAAAAGAACGTTGACAACAATGCCAGTGAAAGCCGGGTGCCGCACATTTGTCGCCGCTGTAATGACACTTACGTCGTTTATATCTTCGCACCTAATCCAGATATCTTTCATAGCTACTTTACAAGTATTTTGCAACGTTTATGATTGTAAATTGTCGAAGAGTAGCGACTATAAATGTTTTGTAAAAGGAACTGTACAAAATATTTTGTTAAGTAACTAGGTTACGGAATACCCTAATTTTCATGTTCTATATTTGAAGTTCCATGACTTTAGTCTCTCTGTAAAGACCATTTGTCATGTTTTCCAAACATTACGGTTAAGATTAATTAAATTAAGCAATACAATTAATAAATGTATTCGAAAATAAAAAACAAAACTCCAGGCCCTGTCTCCAGCCCTTATACAATTAAGATTAACTGATAACAGATTCTTGCACTAACAGTTCATACAAATATAGACCCTAAAGCCTTGTCATAAGGTGACTGATTATCTTAATATTTGTCGACGAAAGCTTTAGACAGCAAGCATACAATTTGAGTGACAGCATGAGTGTTCAGTTGTCCAATAGTCACGAAGTGACCCATCAATATTGTTGTGAAATAAATATTATGTAAAATGTACTATTAACTTTAGGTACGATGATCATATCCTCAGAGGTCAGGTCATAGAGGTAATAAAGAAAGGTTGAATGTATGAGCAGTTATGATTCCATATTAATAAACTCTTTGTTAATATATAATTTAGTAACCATTAAAATGATTGAGAAGATACCACTCTCGAAATAATAGAACAACTTGTCTGAATAACACGTTCATTAAAATTGCTAAATCTCTTCATTTGTTAAAACTGTAACGACAAATATCCAAATTGACCCAAATATCAAAAATGTCAAGAGGTATTAAATTGTATTTTCTAAAAATGAAATAGAGAAAATAATATAAACTAGTTTTACACGTTGTTGTCTGAATTCAACAGCGACCTTGAACTATATAGATGATTACAACATTTTGCAAATCGGATTTAATTTATCGCATACGTATTGTAAGTGCCAAGATTTAACATTATAATAACCAACTGTCTTTTGAACTATGAAATCGGTTTCATCTAGTTAACTCTTGGCTACCAATTTTATACCTACATGTAAAATTTTTACGTGTAAAATTTATTGTTAAGAATTTTATTAGCCCCGCTCGGTAGCTCGCTTAGTAATTTATCATTCGTTTTTTTCTTTATCTTCAGAATTCTAAATAGTCAACAGAAAAAGTATAGTCTCTAAGGTTAAAAAAAGAGAATAGCCAAAACCGATTCATCAATTATTAACACATGTGCTTTACCGATTAAACACTAATTGGCACTGACAGATGTTTAGACTAACGATACGTCAACGTTCGAACAAACCGCGATTGTTTTGAGCTCTTAGAAAATGTCATAAGCTTTCTTACTAGTGACATGTAAAGGGTATTGATCATTTATCGGCTAAGCTTACTATCTCTTTATAAGCTGAAGGTGAAAAGAGTTTGAAGACATAATAGATTCGTGTTATAAAAATTATGTAATCGAAAGTTATGTTCATATTATTCGCTGCTTACTTAGATGATATCTTGAAAACAATAATAAATAAAACATAAAAAAACAAATTAGTAGATCGCTATATATTCAGCGACTTTCGTATAAACAAGCGAGCGATATTATCAGCTAGAGATTTAATGAAGTAAGTTGTTTTTCTGTCTCTTAGTTGGTACAAGAATGCATTGCCGATTATCGTTGACAGAACGAATTAAAATATTTTACGCGCCGATCGTATCTGCATCCTATGCTAATTCTTAATCAACTTTTTATGAAGTAAGTATTCGTGAAATCACTTTTATTTAATTAAAGGCTTCTGGTACTTGTTTACACTTTCACATCTACATGATTTAAAATATCAAGTGCATCTTGTGTTATATTACTTAATATTTTTTATTTATCGCCTCACTGATATTTGTTTTATTGGATTTTTATGATGTGGTCTTCTTTTTTGTTAAATTGCGTGTTTACGGTATCGAGTTGTTGAAGAAAACATGGTGCTACCACCCTATCTCAGTATAAGAGTGTCGAAATAGGTTATATAGTATCTCTGGCAAACTAAAAAAGCTTGAAGAAAAACCCGATGTCAACCTCTCCTACCAGCGTGACATCTAAATGCCAAGTTTATCTTCATCTATGGAAACTTCCTAAAGTGGTACATTTATAAGCTGCTATGAGAGATCAAAATTATTAGGATTACTAAGGTTTTTATCTATTTTGAAGATATAAGAGCAGATCTCATAATGACAAGTGACGATCATAGTACCGTAGTAACTATTTATTAATCTGTAATAATACTTAATGTTATTTTTCTGTTCTGTTCTGTTGTTTCAGTGTCACTTTCGTCATAAGTTATTATTTAACATGGTTATAATATTATTTATTAAGCAAAATAACGTGCTTATTTAATAAGTGAAACTTCAATAATCTTCAAAAGTAATTTATTCAAGTAGTTACATTTATCACATGTAGTAATAAATCCCAGTTTTATAGCAATCCTAAGAAATTTAAAGTAATCCACAAATGCCTGATATACAAACCGATTTCAAATTGCTAGAGTTGCCCCGAGAAATATCTCATTAAATACGAGCGAGCAATTCAAATAGGGGCGTAATTGCGGACACGCCGTCGATATATCAAACAAACTCATTATTGAAGAGTCTCTTATATATGATGTGCTCTTTTTAAGGCGTCCCATCCAATACGTGTAAATAGCGCGCCGTCTCTAGTAATTGCCCTTAATGTCGTCCCAAAGGCTATTCAGTCCGTTTTCAATGCAATATTTTATTTTAATTCGCCGACGGTGTTTCCAAGATTTTATCTTGTCACGCCTTTGCTCATTGTGAACTCGAACATTAAACGGCTGTTCGGTTTTGTTCCAGAAAAAGGTATTCCAGTGTATTCGTGCGTCTTGTAATAGGATAATGATGTACCAATGCTGGAAGAAAATTCACATAATTTCTGCTTCTTATAGAAACTTCAAATCAGCGATCAGTAGATTCTGATCGAAGTTATTTTCTTGATGAACAAAATGTTACTAGTTTTGACAAATGTTTTAGCAGTAAGTACAATGGTCTTCGAAAGTAAAACTTCAATGTGAAATGCAAGATCATATCAGAACAAATGGTTAAAAAGTTAAGTTATCAAAATTTTTATCGACACATAAGAAATGTACACAATAGATACTAAAAGTACGGAAGAGCGTACCTGTATTATGATTTCTGAAATACTGTATTCTTACGATAGACAGAAGCATAGTTACACGTAAACTATCGAAGCGCTGTCAAAAGCGAAACGTCTTGCAATTTATGAAGCTGTTCAATATTGCAATAACATAACTTTCGGCCCTTTTGTGCCTGTACCGATCTTTACAGACAAAGGAATATGTTTAAACACAAAAGTACTTGTTTCATATAAACCGATCGACCGATTTAAAGACAAAGTCGTGTAAGTTTAAATATCCCATAATTTTATTAATATCTGAACTGTATCTCATAAATAAGAAATAAGTTTTGAAAATTTAAATAGGTTGGGTATTCTGTTGTCGCCTTTAATGCGAATGTGTTCTTTTTTGTTCCACAATACAATTTAGTAAATGACAATGATTAATTTGGACACATCAAATGTTTTTTATATCACCTACCTGGTACGCTATACGCTTCTACTACAAATTAAACACAATAGTAACACTAATATGTTTTAATTAAAATGATCGCAAATTGACCTCACCCCTAGATTTAGCTACAGCTAAATGATGGAGATTTAACCCATTAAGCCCTTGTGTATTAATATTAGAGTATCATTCCTAGTAACTTTTTCATGTTCTTCCATAGGAATTTTATTTAAAATGGCTAAATCAAGTAAAAGTTTTTTAAAACATCATCAAGGTAAACTTACACATACATTTCAGGATTTCATATTCGCGTACTATTAGGCTAAGTTTTTTTTTTAAAGGTATTTATTTAAAACATAAAAAGTACATTGGTTAAACAGTTTGAGTTACCACAAAAACCGGGCACCAGTGAAGTTATTAAGGTAAGTCATAATATAAAAACGGCGTTCGCAATCTGGACATCGAGTAGCAGTATTATGTATTCGATAATCTATCATTTCGTTGGCTTATACAGAAGTGTTATGTACATACATACTTAAAACAAATAGGCAGCTATTAGTTATGTCTTAATTCGTTAAATAGAAAATTATGCAAATAGCTTGTTATCTACTGAAAGTAAAACTAGTAATGTGTCGGATATAATTAATGAGTATAGTTTTGCTACTTCGTTGGTTCGGTTATGGGCGGGCCGTCAAAACATTTTGACAGCCACTGTATCGCGTAATGCGCCTTCTACACGAACTATTCGGGTGCCATTTATAAAAAATTTAAATCAAGAAGCATCATCATATTATTACGTGTTAATTTTTTTAAGTAGCTAATTACAAGCTTGTCGGAAATACCTGCGGCCTTTATACATAACAGCCCATTAATGTACCACTGCAGGGACGGGCCTCTTCCCGTGACGGAGAGACACTTGGCCTACTAATGCCACGCTGGCCAAACGGATTGGTATAGGGTTTAATTTCAAGTTTTCCTTCTTTTTATTACGTAAAGATAATATTTAAGAATAGTCCCTTAGTCGGTTTTTACGACACCCATAGGATGAGATGGGGTAGTGATACACTGTATTCTTACTCCGTCACCACACGGAGAGCCTTTAAATTTTGTCCATATTAATCCAAAACTTCTAAATATTATATACTTACCTAACAATTATTTTACATCATCCTAGGGCTAACAGGCTATCATTTACACCGGCAACCATAAAACGTGGCGACTAGTGAAATAATAAACATACTTCTTAATCATTTTAAAAAGCTCATGCAAGTCATAATAAAACAATAGTCCCCTTACTCATAAGCGCTTCTGAAATTTAATCACTGTTTAGAGGTAAATTCTTAAATCGTAAGAATTTAAGCTAATCAATTGACTAGAATTTAAAAGGCGTTTATGAGTAAGAGGGTTATTGTTTTATTTTATTTACTTCAATATTTTGTTTCTTCATTTGATATAAAAAAAAACATACGACTCATAAGCATGAAGTTTATTCTAACCTAAAAAACATTTAGTTTAGCACTCAAATAGAATGTCTTAAATGTCCTTAAAATCATAAATAGGCATAAAGATAAAAGTCTTGATACAACTAAATAAGGAAGCAATAAATTATCTATAATTTGTACACTTCACAATTGGTATTTACGTAACTAACCATAAGAAACTCTTTAATACTTTTACATAAATGTGGCAATTTGACAAATGGTGTCTAATATCAATGGAATGTGCTAAGTGTTTGCTAAGAACGTACCAACCAACATTTAGAATAGATAATATCTCATGCAATATGCTAATACCGTCTAATTACCGAAAACTTTATCCGTAAGACATTGATCACGAAATGTGACTTGTTTGTTATATAAGATTAAAAAATAAAACCCCAGTAAAAGTAGTCCGAATGTTGCGAAGGAATAATTTTGACTTATTGAATAACTACTGATTATTTTGTATGTGTGTTTATTCGGTGGACGTTGACTATTTTATTTCGTATTGAATATAAGTTACAAGTTCAACATCTTCGTGGGTTTATTAAATGGTGTGTGGCCTATATAAAAATCTGAAGTAGCTAACTTAACAGGTACGCAGTGGTATAGGCGCCATGTAAGCGCCTGCTATATAAGGTTCGAATGCAACTACGAGTTCAAATCACACGCAATATTTCGCGTTATTCTTAAATAAAAATAAAATAAAATAGTTTTCTTGCGCTAAATGTTGTTTGTGTCCGTGGATTTCATGGTTCAATACGGGAAGTTTTTAAAAAAATAATTTGAATTAGGTGTCTTAATAGAAGTGGCTATATTTCTCGCTTCATCAAGTAGCAAAATGTATGTGTAAATAACTCAAAACCCACGCAAAGTCAGGACTCTGTATTAGTTAATGTGGCTATATTGATATTTGCGCAACTGTAACGGTTTACAAATTAGCCTCTCAGTTTTATCTGTACATTAAATTACAAACTTAAGGCTAAGTTCTCTCATTAAAAATATAATTAGATATTATTTAGAAGAATGGGTGTGATCTTGACACTTAACGTACAGAACAATTTACTGGAGTTAATAAAAAGTATATTGGCCTAGTTTTAACGAAGAAACAGACAGGCCACTTACGACTAGCTTGAGAATATACCTACCTATAAAAATCTCTGAAACTTTGCTTCTGTTTGGTTTTTACTCCAAATTGAAAAAAATAAATTCAAATATACATTATTTACATAATTTAAATTAATGTAATTGATGGTTTAGCTTAGGTATATAGATATAATAATACCTTTTTGGACTAAAGCATTTTAAGAAACTGTATTTTAGAAATAATATTTTTATTGCCCTATTGGATGGTGGATTTAAACCAAAACTGTGGGAGTACTTTATGTCCACAAACATTACGGGTACATATTTCTGTAAAGAAAGCCGCGGCACAAAAACGTAGACTCACATCAGGAGAGGTAAGTATGAGTGGGATCCAATGTTCCATTATTTAGATTTTAACAAGGCACAAACAATCGTTGAGAGACACTTAGGATCATTATATTACCAAGGAGTGTAAATTTTGATTCCTAACACCCGTCGAAATGATTCACATATTGTTTGTAGTCTTCCGCCTACGATCAAAATTATTCAAAGGCATTCCATTAGTTAAAACTAAACATATTCGTGGAAAAATATAAATGATTTAATAAGAGATTCACTTTTGTTCAAACTCTGTCTGTATTGATACAAATTATGAGTACTTAATTAATTTTGAAAACTATTGGAGACTTAAAAATAAATAATTACTTTTTCCTTTTTTACAATGAAACTGTTGGTACGTGCTGAAATTATATATATTATTATAATTTAATTTATACCAGTAGTGCATTTACATGTTCACTAATTACATATTTCATTTGTGAAAGATAACTTGATAAAATATTTTAATTAAGTAAGGAATACCTACTTATGAATCTTTTAAAACAGCCCAAGCCACTGGACAGATCTGGCTGAATTTTGGCATGCAGGTAGATGATATAACGTAGGCATCCGCTAAGAAAGGATTTTGATAAATTCTACCCCTAAAGGGATAAGATAGGGGATGGAAGTTTTATGTAACTTTGTCAATTTCAAACCGATTAGGCTGAGACCAAGCATGCACATGCTGCTATATATTGAAATAAGCCTTATTTTTCATAATATTTATAAACGCGAGCGAAATCGCGGGAAAAAGCTAGTGTGTGCATATAGTCGAAAATACGACTTTTCTGCCCTCTAAAGTCACGATATCTCGAAAGCGCAGCATTTTAAGAGAAAAGTGTTGAGATATTTTTTGTAGACAATTTTACGATCTACAAACTTTGTCTGAACCATTTTTCGATAGCTCTCGTAGTTTCAGAGATATACGCAAAAAACGCAAATTTGTGACCTTTGACCCTCCCTCTCCCCTCCGCCTCACCTCCTAGAGGTGGGGACTTTTAGTATGTTATCTCTCTAAGTATCCTGAATAAGCTTCTGTAGAAATCACTTAGGTTCCCGCTCACGCACTCTATACCCCTCTTTGAGTCATTCGTTGACTGGAGTAATCTATTTTTTCTTTACATGTATTATGTTAAAATGACACATTATTTCATTATCAATAAAAATAAAATAGAAAAAATCGCTGCGCCTTAAGCAGTCACAGAGGCAAGTTGTCACTTTCTCCGTTGAGGTCGCAGACAGTGTTCGTCAGATCTTCTCCTCCGATTATTTCCATTAGTGTCCATTAGCCATTTAACTCGATATGATTAGAACACGTCACGACACTTAGTTTGCCAATGCCATAAATCAAACGATCTGGTTCTAAGATTCTAGAGTCCAATTCGCACGGTTTACGTAACGTTAGTAAGTTATCGTTAGAGTTATGAGTGCGTGAAATTTGTATTACAAAATCATCTATCTTTGTTTTTATGATTATGTTTGCTTCTTATTGGAAAACGTGCGGGATGAAAAATGATGCACGTGCTTTCAATAGTTTGTTTAGTTGTTGGGAATTTACAAGGCTATCAGAATAAAAAGTTTTGCGAACGTTTGTCATGAGCGGTTACTTTACTTTTATATTAGCAAGCAAACGGTACAGTCACGAGCAATAATATGTACACATTTTCGCATTTTGTAAACCAGTTATCTAAAGTTCTGCCAATCCAAAATTGAAAATTCGAAGATTAATTCAAAACTGTACGGAACCTCTTCTAAATTACGAATTCATTTTGATATTGTAATGTCTAGATAAACGTGCAGATAGTTTAGAAAATTTGAAAATGTGTACATATTATTGCTCGTGACTGTACAGCATGCAGTATGTAGGTACTCGTATACAATGTCATTAGGCCGCTAATCACTTAAAGTAGATTTAGATTAAATAAAAACTGTCACTTTTAGACACTAAACAAAATAGCAGCAGCATTGCAAAGTTTCTGTTGAATGATAAGTTTAGAACAACAAAAATCGAAAAGATACAGAAATAAAAAGAAAAATATATTACATCAACTTGTAATACCCAAAACTTAGTTAGTTTGCAAGTTCTTTTTAAGTTACGAAAAATAAATCTTTCCAGCCAAAACTCTCATAGTCTCTGAGATAGTCCAAGAATAAAGCCAATAATTATATCTACAGTACTTAAATAGATTTTCTAAATAAATGCAATTAAGTATTTCTAATGATAATTATCTTTTCGAATGACTTGCCTGTCATCTTTTAATCATAAGGTAACTTGATAAAACTCAACAAACTTGTTTCATTCACAGCATGTTTAATCTATATTTACTTTATCTTTGTTATTATCATTAATCGAAAAGTAAGTCTGTCTGTCTGTTCCTTTCTTTTTCATGTTTAGTATCATGACATATTTTAATCTAGTAATATTATAAAGTAATTACAGATGGCAATATTATTTACAACTCACACATTTACTTCAAGGCTACCCTTTAAACTTTAGCTCTTTATATACTCAGTATTCAGATGCTGGTCCATCTCTACTTCTTAATTTTATTTATATATAATTTTTCTGTTATTTACAAATAGGGCTATGATTAAGATTACGAAAGCAATGAAAGCAACTTTGCTTATTATCTTAAACTGACCAGGAAAAATTTTGTGCTTTTATTGGGTTCAATTTTAGACAGAGCCTCGGACACAAACTAGTTTTGTGCAAATAAAAGGCTCCATGGTAAGCTTTATAATGATTAAACTAAAACATTGTACACATCATTAGCAGAAAGGGCGACGAGATAATTGAAAAGAGTCTTAAGACCTTAGACGCACTGATGGTATAACATAATAGCTTTTACATCAATGAATAAACAATCTTATTACGAAGAAATCGAGTTGCTAAGCTGAGTTTTTTATTGACTTATTAATGTACCTTTTTTAGACAAACTTATAAGAGTGGGTCTCATTAGTGTTACAAAACAAATTTATGTTTAGACTAAAATAGATAAAGAGACACTGTAAGGACGTGTTGTGACAATCTCGATTATTCCATAGTTGATGCAGTAATAAACGACTCCTGAAGTTGTTTTTTGCAGAAACAAATATTGCATTTATGACAACATTTAATATTTCTAGCTTTTCGAAAGATAATAAATGCTCATTTTCTCTTGGTTGGATTTTATGACACCCATGAGAGGGGATTGGGTTGAAGACACCATCCACTGTAAAAAAGTTACTTATTGTGTGTTTTTGGTTTTACCCTATAAAACAAAAAAAAAACATTATAATATTGCTAATTATCAATTAAATGTCACTGCTTTATTATAACAATTTTGGTAACTTAAAAAGTGTATATTTTTACCGACAAATGTTTAATTGCCAGTCATAGGTTTATTTTATGAGTTTTGACAAGCACAACGGCATTTTTTTTTTGTTTTAAGATAAGTAGATTAAGTTAAAATTTTGCATATTAACGGTGTAATGATCTTTTGTACCACCTTTTAGTTGATTTGTTTCTTAATCTTTTTACAGTAAATAACTTTAATGTACCTTACATTGAAGTTATTCTACTGTATCTATAACACGTCACCAGTAATAGTAGCAAAGCTGTAACAATACTCAATGAATTATTATCCGTATTGCGTAGAATACAATAACCTAAGGCAGTTTATGTCATTTGTTCTACAGACTAATCAAGAATTACTAAACAGTTTAGTATAATAATTACAATAGCCATAACAGATAATACCAAGCCGTCTATCTGATAACAAGTACCTAGATAACCAAGCAATGAGGTCATTCTCGCTATTAGATATCATAACTACGTATTATATTGACTAAATTATAAAACAACTAGCTTTTGCCCGCGGCTTTGTTCGCGTTAAATTCGGTGTAGCACCTTCGCACTCTTACCTGGACACAAATGAAAAAAAGTAGCCTATGTTACTCTCCATCCCTTCAACTATTCCCACTTAAAAAATTAAGTCAATTCGTCGCTCCGTTTTGCCGTGAAAGAAAGACAAACACAGACACTTTCCCATTCATAATAAGTACTAGTATGGTTGTATTGTTTCCAAACTTTATCTATATTAGTACTTAATTTTTTTACACAATTTCCATCTACTATTGTGATAGTACTTAAAAACAATGTAAAGTAACTATAAGAATAAACACTCGTGCCTAATCTGTTTCGAATTGAATAATATGTTTTTATGTTAATATGTTTTTGCCATACTATTCGTATTTAATTTAATGGTTGAGCATAGGGAACAAGGTACGTAGTATAAATAACCACTTGTAAGAAAGGTTTCATAAGCTTACATCTAGATTTAAATCCTAGATGGATTCTCATTCTCGGAAATGTTTCTTTTGCAACCACACTTTTCAACCAGCACGAAGAATCCATGGTATGCTAAGTATTAGTAGATCTAATTATATTTAAGGGTGTGTATTTAAATATTATTAAATTGTAAGAAACAAATGGGTCTCAAACTGAACATGGACAAAACCATGGCATACGCCATGTTGCACCAACTCCTATCACGGTTGGAGACTCTACACTGGAAGTTGTTGACATGACCGTTTACCTGAGACAATTAGTCTAGCTAGGTCAGTCCAATTTGAGGCACTCATAGCCAATTGAAATCAACGATTCAAAAACTTTATTGCTCTGTTACTTTTTTATATGCATTATTTAATTTTTGAACAGTTACCTACCACAAACTATACAGCTATAAAAAAAAAAAATAAGTAATTTTACTTTCAGAGTATACGAAAAACAAGCTTAAATTAATAGCATCAATTACATGACGAACTAATTTGACGCCTTAAACAGTAGCAAGTAATGGCATGTGCATCATTATAAATACAACTCTCACTGCCAAAACTAACAGATCCCTATTTACAAATCACATAACATCCGTAATGTCAATGACACCACACGGATCCAGCGCTTACGCAATGCGCACCTTGACAGTTATACAAATAATGTGACGTAACATAATCATAAGAGAATTTACTCGTATTATTCATTCATTGCGTTATTTTTACTTAAAACAGTACTAACTTTGGTAAGCCAGTAATCGATGTACGTCGTTTGCTTTTTAACGTTACTTAAAAACATAGGCCGATAACAGCAGGAGGTTTTCGATGAGTTACAAATCGAGTGATAGTATAAATTGCACAATAAACCAATTGTTCAGTAACCAAACGTAATCGGTATGAATAAACCATCATCACTATTACGATTCTTATCAAAAGCGGTTTGTCTTCTTTACTGATTGAAAATATCGAAAGCAAATATTATCGATTATGTCTTTGTTTTTCTTGGCATTTGCCAAGTATAGCAACTTAAGACGCTTGTTTACTTACCTTTTTACGCATGATTTCATTTTTAGAATGTTGTGTCGGAAATGTTTTAATTTTGTTGAGAATAATATTTGGTTGGCTTAGGTATGTGAGAAAAACACGTAATCGTTTTTCAGTTGTTTGTAAGACTTTTTGAAACGTTAATTGTTTCTTACTCTCTTTACTGTCTCACTGTATGGACAGCTTTTACGGTTCCCATGGAACCATATCGGAAGGACGGTGATATTTTTAATTTCAAGTGTTTTACAAATCGGATACCTCTTTTACTGTTCGAAAAATGGGACAAAAAGTTAGTCTATTTTTGTTATTTAACCTAGTTGTCTTTACATACCCCCATAGGAGCCAGGCGTCAGTTTCTATACGTAAGTAATTAAAAACGCTTTAGCTATAAGTTTGTATACATTATACGTATAGCTATATATATAACATAGACAAGACCAATAGTGATATAAAAATGTTTTTTCACTTATCCTCATAGATTACTGACATGCAAAACAAATTTATCTACATGATACCACATGTGGTCAAAATATGACCGCGATATACTTTTTTGTGACCTAGTATGGCTCTGATTGTCATGCGAGAAGACAGCTCCATTGTCATACTAACCTATTCATATTTAGTTTTTTTATCTAGCGATTGAACTGTTGATTAGAGATTGATCATGCATATGATGTATTAGTACTGACTAACGAGATTGCGAATATTTATTTGTCTGAATAGATTAATAGTAGTATTTATTATAGTTTTCTATGCTCTCATATTTCTATTCATACTGGGGCCATCTTTGTATAATCAGATACTAACATAGGTCATGTTAGTGAAAGTATTACTACAAATATTACTAGTAATAATACTTAGATTTCTTTGATAAAGTGTTATTGATGCGGTTTATCAAATTTAATTATTTTTCTATTGTGGTATTTGGGACGACATCAGTTAGCAGAGAGGTATCAAATATCAACTCAATGTATCTATATTAAGGGATGTTTTAACATTTTATTAATAAAAATCTTCATACTAAGTGCATCAGTGCATTTCCGCACCGCACAATACCCAAAATGTTTTTTTTAACTTTTCTCGAAATGTTTTTCTTTTGATACTGTTAAGTACGTACCTATACTTACTATATTAAGACTTTAATGAAATGCGATGAGAACGCAAATCAGAAGCAAATTAATGCACGCTATATTTCGTAAACACAGATACAAAAACACGGCTTAAGAGTGAAAACACCTGATAAGTTTGCATAATAATCTACGCGCTGTTGGTATAAAATGTGTTCCTATCTACGGATCACATTAGGCTGGCAAATGTGTCTGGCAATAAAGTCTTCAGAACATGACTTTAGTTCATGACGGATAATTTTACTTGCTAATACAATCGCTGTATGTAAATATTACTTTTTAGCGTTCCGCATAGAAGAAAGAATACTGTAACGAAAGTTTTAAGACTCTCCTATTTCTTTAAATTTATTGTATTACGTATTTATTTAAATGTGTTGTGTTTAGTTAAAACTGTATATGCAATCAAGTGAATAAATGAACAGGGAAAGACTGTAGGCATCGTAACATGTCTTTAAAACAGCACTCTCGGTTTCGGCGATCCAAATTAGCAGCATCAGCTTCCTATGTTTCAGAACACCAATTCTTATGAAGAAATGTCTTAAAATAATGCTTGTCTTGAACTTTTTTGAATGCATAGGCTTCTAATCAGCTTCTCCATTACCCACCCTCCATGTTCCAATAGACGAAAGATCTAATTAATTTAAACCTAAGTGTAGTGAAGATTATAAAGAACCTTGAAAGCGATACAAAAACAAAACACAAAACTCCGTTGTACGGAACTCAACACAAATTAATAATTTATATTACGATATTCTTCGAAAGTTGTATAAATAAAATGTCATATCAAAAGCCGGGAATAGTATTCCATAGCTATCTATCTCCATTAAAACTATACTGTGGCTTACACGAAAGCTCTTGTAAGATGTTAATGAAATGATGTAGAGCCAGTGAAGGTAACACAACCTAGTGTGGGCAGGTGGCGCCAATGACTACCAGCGGCGTCTTGAATCGATATAAATCGATATTATCGTATATCGACTATCGATAGTGTTTAAATAAATGTACCTCAATGAAGTGAACAAATTTTGCATGTACGCCTAGTGGCTTAATGTTAGCAGAATATTGAAATACGTGCTGCATATCGATACATAGGAAAGTGTTCTTTATTGCGATGAAAAAATCTTTATTGCTGTTGTGTATGTGCATGGTGTAAACGTTATTTTATTTATGATAGTAATATTAATATCATGGTATAATTTATGTTAGTACCTGTGGTCCCGTAGGTTCTAACATAATTACGGGAGGCTAGATTTTATTTACACTTCTAATTACATTTTTTGGATCTGTTGTATTTATTTGTTTTTTACCCATCCTTTCTCCTTTCCTCCTTTTCCCTTTCTTGATTACTATGTATATGAGGCAGGTAAATTCAGAAGTAGGAACCTCTCATGTGCCTAAGTCACGAGTTAGAGCTCACTAGTCGTAAGTTAGATAAGAGTTCATAATCACATAATATCTAATTTTCCTCTGGACCAGACATTATTTGTAGATCAATATACACAACCACAAGCTACACAGCATTTTTTTAAGTGTCTGCTTTTGGATTACACTGACATTAATAAACATATTATTTGCTTATTAATAAAGCAAATTTTTTGTTTATATAAGTATAAACATAAAAAATTTAGTGTATTTTTATGTTGATTTTATAATCATAAAACACGTGTCCGTGTACGACATCTACACGACACGACATTTTTGTAAACAAAATAGGGTATCCTTTACCGATTTTTTTTTTTTTAAATACATCTCCATCCTAATTTTCGGCAAGTTAAGTACGAAATAGCCCCCTCTCTCGTGTCTAGCCAACTTAACTCGCCAAAAAATAAGATTAAATTATTATTAAAGACAACTCCCGCACTAGGGATTATGCCCTGTGTCGCGGGGACTTTTACAAACATCAATTAACGGACACATAGAACACCCAGACTCAGGACAATAATTTGTGGATCTCACAAATTATTGTCCTGCGTGGGGATCGAACCCACAACCTCATGCGCGGCAGCCGCTGGCTCTACCGGCGCGCCACCGAGGTCGTCAACGTTCGTGCGGTTGTAAGTTTTTCTCATTCTTTTAAGGTTTTTAATAAAAATAATTAAATTTCTTTCTTTTCGAAGAATTCGAAATAGGTTATAGTTGTTACCATTTTTACAGTTATTAAGGATCACTTCACGGTATACCTTAATTATTTCTGGCTATACTCGCGAAGTATGAATGCGTGATAATAATACGTTTCACACCATGTTGGCTGCCAGAGTAAAGTAATTTCGTTGAGGTTATTTTTTTAAAGAAATTGCTTGGGGAATAAATAAATACTACAGTTAGTATTTAACGCCGAAAAGAATGTACTTTTATGTAAACACAATTATTTATTCATAATTTTATTTTCACTCCACATAAGGGTAAAATCCGGCTAAGAGACTGCTTAATAGTGTTTGCTCCTCATTAATAAAAGAAGTCCCTAACAGTGGTAATAATAATAAGTAATGATTACACTTGTCCTCTCCTGTCTATTTGTCCAATGGTGCAATAGTGATGCCCTGTCCTAGGCCAAAATAGGTAAATTACATATATAATTTTTATATGTACCTATAAAACTTAGGTATAACTAAAAAATCCGAATTTCTTATTTTCAAAATAGGTAACTTTTTAATTGAACTGCATTTCAACTAATGGTAACAACACTCCTTACCAAACTCTACTGTTTGACTTGGCAATTAAAAAGACCACCCATATCATGTTGTTTGAAGAAGAATTAATGGTATAATCCCAGAGGCAATTTTTTCCAATAAAATATTGTATCATCAACTTTATCTGTATCATTAAAATCCACTCGTAATAAAAATCCTACGCAAAATGAATCAAAACCGTCAATAACATTTAGCGATACCTATGAATATTACATAAAATATTTTCTCCGACGGTAAAGAAAGTACCTATTGGCATAAAGAATTTTATACCTACAATTGAATCATTTAAATCAACCCACGCTATTATGTTTATGTAACCTCTGTATTATATTTATGCTAAGATTCGGAAGTAGTAGTACTTAAAACCTTTTACATTATGTAAATTGATTGATTGACGGCTTTGAGAGAAAATTGTAATATTATTGAGAAAACGATGCGTCCAAAGAAATTTGGTGGCTTACAATAAATCACACTAACACTCGAGAAGAAAGTTTTCTTTCATTGTTCGATTGGGTGTTTCGTAAGTTTGTTACGGCATTGGAGGTTTCTCACTTTTGTCACCTACTAGTGCATCTTATACATATTACACAAAGACGGGTTTTATGTAGTTTTACTACGTTTTTATATTTACAATGTTGTTTGCTTATGCTTCGAAAGCGTGTTGTACGTTTAATCCACTTGATTAGTGAGTACGTGGAATATACGTATGTGATAACAATATTAATAGGTACTCTATTATTACAGTAATTAGAGAGGTTTAATTAATAGAAAAAAATAATAAATGAATTGAGAAGAAAATATACTTAGGTAAGTACCTACCTCAAATTATCTGTTCTAGGATTAGTAAGTACCGGGCATAAGTTCTTTTCGTCAATTTACGATACCTACCTGGTTAAATGAATGTTGTAGTTCAATATTAGATTTTTTTTTAGCTAAAGCTAAATAAAATCTTTTGAAAAGTTTCAATTAAAGAAATAAAAAATGACTGAGGCTTATCTGTAAATCACAAACAAAATAATGTCCAGTAAAAAGTTAAAACTCACAACTCACGTCGCGCTCAAAAACAACGATAGATTACTTTTAATTGATCCTTGTAATTAATTCACGCCTACTATCTATTTGTTAACAACTCAATGCAAAATTATTCCTTGAATTCATCTGTGTATCAATTTGATTTATACGAATTGCATTGTAAAAGTAATTTTAAATATCACGGTCTCAACTTGACCTTTTATTTGTGAAAGAATTCCCATTTACACGTTTATAGTCCTTTGTTAAGTTCCAACATATATGACGAATCAGGAACAAATCTACAAATCAAGATGTAACAGCAATACAAGTGTACTCTTTACTGAAAATGGCGAGCTATTTACAAGAAATTGTATTCTTTTACATAAGAAAGGTATTTCTGTATTTCATATAAATCTTACTTACAGACGTGCGGGGTTTTATAAATAAGCAATTGGTTCGAGATGAAAAGCTTGTTTAAAAATATACAGTTTCCGTGTTGTCCGGTTAAATTATTTGCATTCTATTTAAATTCATTAGTTAGTTTGTTGAACTAATTGCTAGCAGATAATTGTTCCCACGAACTTCTAGCCTACGTATAATCTAATTGAATTGGTTCTTAGCGCATAAACAACTTCAGGCATTAATAGAAACATTGTTTAGAAGCACTAATTGCCGAGTGGTTTCTAGTTTAGAGCTACGGCAAATATATAGGTATGAAGTTAGGATTTTAACTCCTGAGATAACGTAGTGTTTTAAGTGTGTTATCTTGTTATTATTTAATACACAGAAAGTAATTAATTATTGCGACTGAGCTTTTCAATCTGAAGGTTGTTTTAAATTTAATTAGTTTGTAGTTTATTTTTGGAAAAATACTGACTGTGTGTATTTTTAACAGTCTAGAGGACCTTGACATTCAAATTCCCTGGTCTGAGCGTAGCTGTAAACGTGGTATTTTAGAAAAAACTTATTTGCAAAAATACGACAATGTTATGGGGCAGACTTTTTTATCGAGTTTCTCTTCCTTATCAACCACTGCACATTGCTATGAGAGTCCTCGCCCAGTAATAGTTTGAATTTTGGCATCAATCTTTTCTAGCATTAACGTTATATGTAGTAAAATTTTCTTTGACTTTATCACCACCTACGTGTAGAAACAGTGGTGATAATATTTGCATTCTAAGGCCGTGATCGTTTAACGAAAATTATGATTTTTTTATCCAGTTGTAATGATTTCACCATATTTTCGATAAATCGACGTTTGTTACTTGTAGGGTATGAATTATAGTGGTACCCTTTACATACATTTTTATTTAAGAAAGCTTATATTTAGGTCAATCACCTCGTTCAGTCGCATTAATAATAATAATACAGTGTCAGGGGAAAAAGTAACTGACTAGTTGGTCTTGTCCGACACTTGGGATGGTCATTAATTCTAAAATTATGGAAATATTACATAACAAAGAAAGAAAGTAACCTTCAGAATAATTTGTCAAAAGGGAGCTAGGCAGAACTTTCTACGTGGGCGTCACGTGGGAAGCGGTATCAAGTAGCATATCGTTTAAATCATAGATATGTGTAATCTTGCTCTTTATATGATTTCAAAATAAACTGTTTCGTAATATTGTTATGGAGCAAGTGTTGGACATCGCACTTACATACTATCGACATTTCGGAGAATTATAATCCAAATGGTATAATTACAATTTTTGGGCTTCATGCACGAATGCTTCCATTTGTTTACTTGTCTACTGCTACTTATCTATGCTAATATTATAAAGAGGTAAAGTTTGTGTGTTTGTGACGTTGTAGGGGGTAATCTCTGGCTCCAATGAACCGATTTTAAAAATTCTTTCTGTGTTAAATAGTCCATTTATCGGGGAATGTCGTAGGATATAGTATCACGCTATGACTAATAGGAGTGAAGCAGTAATGAAATATGTTAAAAAAACGGACGCGTTTTTTTTTCTCCGTCTTACAAAGTGGACACGGGTCAGCTAGTGTGTTATATTATGTATCTATTGACAAAACAAAGTATAAAGATATGTTTATTTATCATTGTCCAGTACCCTTATGAGAGCAAGCGCTGCTTAGTTAGCAACTAGATCGCTGTGTGTGAACGCATAAGGTATACCTACTTTTTACAAGCGATTACGACATTTCAATAATATATTTAATATTGATAAATGTGACATGCTAAATAAATCCCCTAATTATTAGAAGCGGCTGGCAGAGACGCTGTGGTTTTATTTTATTCTTTTTTCCGTAAAACAAAAGTAATCCTATAAACTATAAAAAGAAAACATTGATGTAAGGATAATTTTCTAAAGAATATTCTTCGTTCAAAGAAAAATTAAGTCCATTAGATACCTTACTATGAAACTCCATACCCTATTTAAGTGGAAGATGATGAGCATAATTTCCATGTAATTGAAATTGTACGTGTAGACACGCGCACAACGCCTAGGTTGTTAAAAAACCAAGAATATAGGAATAAAATAAACCACAGTTTCTATGGAATGTGTAGAGAATAAATAAAGATATTTTTGTTGTAATGTTGGGTAGGAAGTTACTCCTAATAGATGTTTTGCATGATTTTAAGTAATTGTAATTTTAATTTTACTACTTTCTTTTTACTCCCCATTATTAGATCAACAGATTATTAGTTACCTCTGCTAAAAAGGCCTCTTTCAGGATTGATTAGAATCTTTATAAAATCTTGCGATGTCTCTTTTTTTCTTAGATTAATGGAGACTGCCTATTACACTGTACCATACCTTGACCGTATCAGGTACGTAAAGTAAAACAACGACGGTACTGGCCGGTTACGGAATGGTCTAGTGGGCATAGTCTCATACGTTTTAATACAAAGAATATTTTTTTGTCTGACACGTTCATAGCACGGTCATGGTATGGTACGGTGACTCTTATAACAGTCCCACAAGACATACCTTCAATTGACTGAGTGAAGTTTACCTCTGTGACTCACCAACATTGATTATTTTGTTTTTGTTGTTACAATGATCCAAATAATTTGTATTTCGTAACTATGTTATGGTCAGTGAGTCATTTTAAACGCTTTTACGTTTTGCCCTAGTTCCTTAGGTTGAGGATTATCCACCGGCGCTTCCACGTCTTGTCCTCAATACCAATGCGCGAATATTTGTTCCGTAAACATTTTGATTAGTTACGCACAGGTTTATGACGGATTTGTTAGATAAAATTACGGCAACAACTTGTTATATTGCTGTTTAAAACTAGGTTTATTACGGCTTATGTTGTCTTTCTTTAGATTATTGATGATTTAGAAATACCTAAACGTATTGTAAGTAAAAGATTTGGCAATGATGACTGATTAAAGTAGCCTAGAGACAATTATGCAATAGCTAATTCTCACACGTAGACCTCATGAGAACTCTGAAAAATGAAAAGTTATTTTAAAGATAATAGTAATATTCCCCTCATATAATCACGAAACGCCGTAGTAAACTAAGCAGAGTTTGTACAATGGGTAAAGTTACTGGACACCTAATAAATACTCTTTTATGTTTTGCGTATACATAATATTATGTTTGACTTGTAATTGGACACATCCCGTGATCTCCTATGAGGCTGGTTGCAGCACCTACAGCAAACACTAAGTCATCGGTCATTAATATACTGTCCAATTATAATTATTTAAGGATTTTTTCCTATACATCCTTATCAACCCTAAAACAGACTTTCTTTTACCTTGTTCTTTATCGACCTATTTGTTTCAAAATATCTTCCGCTTTTGGAAGCTAAACAAACTAAACATTAAATAAATTAATCAATTTTATTGAAAGTGTTTACTCACATATAAGAGAGCATAATATTTCATTTCAGTATAATATTATGAGAGAACGCACTCTCGATACCTCTTTATGCTTTTAACAATGTTCAACGTAAGTATAACCATAATACTAACTCAATTCGAATATTTGAAATGGATTATGTTAATACGATTACTATTCGTGTACTAGCTAAATAGAAAAACGACCGCGGATAATCTTAGCTCAATTCTTGTTAAAAAAAAAAGAAATCTTGTCCATAAATGCGTCTTTTTGCATCCATATAATCACTTGTTTGAAAAAAGTAATTAAATGAATGAGGCTGACTGGTAAAGCTTTTATTTCCGTGTTTAGTATTTAGTACATTGATAACAGCCTAGCTGCTAGTGTATACATTTTTCTGAAGAAAGGTTTTAGAATGACGGAGACGACATAAAGTAACAATCATGGAAAAAATCCTGAGGAATCTAACAGTGCGACAAGCAAATAAAGAACGAAAGCCGTACCTACCCCGCCTTTTATACTTTGGCACTAACCAATTGCTCTGACTGACATGTTCATAAGATGATGCAAAATGAGTTTATTTTCTCCAGACAGATCGCAGAACACATCCATTTTAAAAATCCTTAATTTTTTAAATAATCCCCTGGTGCTGAATTGTGAACGTTAAACTTTTCTAATTGTTATGTCCAGCAGTGGACAACGATCGGTTAGTTGATGATAATGAAATATTGTACCTTTGAAAGAGGTTTTACAATATAAATTCACGCCTTCACATCTTCCCTTGACCTAAAACTTTGCAATAAATGCCATGGGAAAGAGATAATAGTAAATTCGTGTCAAATGAATTAAAGTGAAAAAGATATTTATGGTTAGGTTGAAGTGAATTGGTATTTTACAATGCAATACTTATTTCATAGTTAATACACAGACGAAATAAGCTTACTGTGTAGTACGTTAAGCCTGATTTACACATCGACAAGTACAGTAGCGAGTTAAGTAGTAAGTTGTTGATTATGTTGATTTAAATAGATCTTCATCCTATTTTTTGGCGAGTTAAGTTGGCGAGACGCGAGAGAGGGGGCTACTTCGTACTTAACTCGGTTCAACCAGAGGACCATAGCTTCATTTATAAATAGAAAAGAAGACTGGCATTATGAGATCGCTACTCAGGCGGGTAATGGTTGACCTACTATAAAGCTGAAAAGATGGAAAATGGTCTAAAGATCCTAGTCTTTTACGATCCGAACTGGTGTGAAAATGCAGACGAATTGTATTCTCAAGTCTCCTTCCTCACGGCGAAAATGTCTGCCGTCATTTTATGACAGCACAATATCATTATTTAATCCTTTTTTTTAAAGAAAACTCATGTAAAATAATACTAGTTAACGAAAAGTATCCAGATCATTAAAAAAGGTCTTGATTATACCATGTTTGCAGGAATATCATACCACCTTAATTTAAGATAGAGTACAAATAAATCTAGAGCTTATGTATCAATATTATTCATATAGTGACGTAACATCAGTAATATTTATTACGTAACATTGACGTAGACTGCTGACGTATTTTTTTCTTATTAAAAACGAATGAAGATCACATTCCAAGCAGTGAGTCAATACTTTCTCTCAGAGCGATGATTAATCGTAACTTTATTATGATAACGATATTAATTTTAAGTATCTTTGATTAATTTATATTAATCCATTGAGAGTGATGTCATAAAATAAATGCTGTAATATTAAATGGTAATATACGTAACATTACGTTATATTTAAGGTAGCTGATTGATACAGGTAGGACTTGAAATTAACAAATTCACGAATTTGCATGTATTTCTAATATACGAGTAAGTACTGCTTCATTTATAGCAGCCCATAAACGTCCCAGAGACCAGGCATAATATAATATCAAGAATATATATATATCATTATTTATAATATGAAGAACCAAACGGAGAGAAAATTGGCATACCAACCTATCTGCAAGATTTTTACGATGGCGATATAGGCTGGTATCGAGCTATAATACTCGTATATTTACTTTACAATCCTATTACTTGTTATGTTTCTTGACAGAAGTCAAGGAAAACTGTTAGAGAATTTGGCTGATAATTAAATTAGTTGAAATGCTTATGTCCTGACTTATTTGAATATTCATTGGTGGCGATGAAATTAAGGCATTTTATGACTACTAACCGTTGCCTAACTTCCTGGAATGTATCTACGCTTTCTAGCAGGAACAATACTTATGTAGGTCATATTTAGAAAAAAATATGTAATTAACAATTCTAAAATGAGATAATATTAGTAAGTAATTAATTTAAATACTTTAATACTCCAACCGCAACTATGTAAAAGCTTTTTGCATTTGAAAATCGTTATAAAATTGTTAGTTTATAGTCGTCAATTATTGTTGATCGATTCTATTAACCGAGAGTATGTGGCAGCCGTTCAGGACGAGTTGGTAATATCCAGTTGTGGTTATTATCGTAATCGAAGAAATATCTTAGGGCCAGATTCAGAGACCGCACTTTGACTTTACTTTAGCAAAGTCTAGTTATTATCTCTGAATTTGAACAACATTAAAGTAATCTTTTCGCATGAAAAGTTTACTTTGTAGTAATAAATAATGAAAGTAAACTTTTTCATGCGAAAAATTACTTTAATGTTGTTCAAATTCAGAGATAATAACTAGACTTTGCTAAAGTAAAGACAAAGTGCGGTCTCTGAATCTGGCCCTTAGTATCGCATATTGAAAAAAAAAATTATATGGCAAGAACCTATTTATTTTTGTAAGTATAGAGAAATCTAGTCGCATAATAGTATCTCAATAGTGTTACACAGTTTCTAATTTTTTATTTATATAGTTATTATTGTCCGTGTGGTGACAGAGTAATAATACAGTGTGGCATCACCTCATCTCATCAAACCGACTAAAGGACTATCCGTCAATATTATCTTTACGTAATAAAAAGAAGAAAATCTTGAAATTAACCTATACCAATCCGTCTGGTCAGCGTGGTATTAGTAGGCCAAGTATCCCTCCGTCACGGGAGGAGGCCCGTCCCTGCAGTGGGACATTAATGGACTGCTATGAATAGTTATTATAGCCTTTAAGCTATCCTTGAAATATATTATTAGGTAATTGCCGTTTACTCTTACTAAAAAAAGGCTTGAATTGACACTGTCTTCTGATTGAAATATTAAAGATGCAGTCCTAGTAGATTCCTACCTTTTCTGATACAATTTTAATGGTTACCGATTCCCAACAACCAGGCTTACTCTTGAACATAATTTTAATTTCAATCTAATACCAATCCAATTACAATGTCAATTTTGAAGTCACGTGATTTCGTACTCTTGAAAACAATTTCGTCAACATTGAATTGAAATCGGGATTGGTTCACGATTATATTTTAGAGTGTGAAGTTAGCAACACATGACATTGGAGAAGTGATGTTCAACTACATACTAAATTGAGAAAATATTATTACTAAGGTCGATATCTGCTTATTAACAATAGTAATAAATACAAGTTATGGAAAATATTATTGTAATATACGTTTTTTAATTATTTATTATTATTCGGATCGAGCTTAGATCGAGATTAGCATTTCAAAAATTTTGTGTTGCTTGTGGCTGAATGAGACGGGTTAAAGACAAGTCTATTATAAAAATAGTTCCCCTTACTTGTCAAAAAGTAAATATCGCACCCTCAGTATTATAAGGGCACAATCCAAAAAAGTTGATTTTTGGGAAATCACGATTTAAGATTCTGGGTTCCTATAAAATACCTATTTTTTCAAATTACTTGTTTATTATTTAAGTTATAAATGTGAAATTTGGCAGATTTGTTCTTTGGTAAATGCACTATAAATAGCAATAGGAGAAAACAATAAATTTGCATTAATTCTATAAATTACAAGTAATTGAAAAACATGCATTCAAGTTAGGCCTTTATAATACAAAAATATCAAAGAAATACTAGGACTATTTAAAATTGAACCTATATATTATTTAAATCCCTGTCACTGTTTAGTTGTTAACCATAACCTTCTAGCAGTAAGAGCGGGCGCCGGGCTGGGAGAGTGTGAGAGGGACACAAATATATTTACCGAGTCGTTATTGTCCTTTTTCTCGCTCTGTCAGCGCTAACAGGTAAAGAATTCCATTTTATGCCCTTAGCATTTAAAATCTCTGTTTACTAAAATTTTGACTTGGCCCCTTATGTTACTGAGGGTGCGATATATTCTAGAATAATTCTATTAATTCTATATTAGTGTTTCTAGTTTAAAAAACTTTGTGTGGCTTTGTGACCAAGTAAAGCTTGAATATTTATCATTAAATATATAATATAATATATATTTAACAAATAAATTATTTGTGTTGTCAAACAGTGTTCGTTATCATTCGGCGCCATATTTTATTTGGTACATAGATACAACACACAAAGCGCAATATAGGTTTAGTTTGCCTTTCTTTTAAAGCTCAATCTACGTTTTTTTATGTAGACTAAATGATATCTTTACTAATAAGTCATATTAAAGATGTATTAATATTCCCAAGTCGACATAAAACACAAAACAATATGTAAAAAGTTACTTATTTGCTATTGGAATAATACCAATTTACAAGCAATCCGAACACAATTTCAACGCAATACGCAGCTGTCAAAATGAATTCAAGAGTACCATTTTTAATTCAATCACAATTTCATGTAGTTCAACAAATAGACACCTAATTTGAAAACAATTTGGCGCTAGGGTTGATTTCAAGAGTATGAAATAGCGGTAAACGTCATAATTCCAATCCCGATCGATCGGAATTAAATTCAAGAGTAGACCAGCTGATCAATTTATTTTCTCGTATTTATTTTTAAACTACTATAGCAGCACTTTATAAAAAAATAATGTTAGTATGCCTAGTTGCAAGTAATAAAAAAAGTTTTAAAGAAACTGTGCCATTTCTTAATAAGGTCGTTATTTTACAATTAATCAGTATATTGCCAGTGTAGTGAAAAACACTCGTATGCAATTTTACCTACGTTCTCGTGAACAAATAAATGCATGTGTAGATATATACCACGTCAACTACATAACACCGAACAAAAGCAGTATACAAAGCTTAAATAAAACCACTTAAACAACATTTTACTCTTTATCAACATAATACGACAAAGAAGTCAAGATTAATGTTATAAATGTATGCAATTAAGCAATCATATATAACACGAGACATAAATAGCTGCATTTAAAATACCACTACATGAAGTAATACATGGTTATATAAATCGAGATAAACACGGAATTTTGCGAAAGATCTGATTGTTTACGGAACTTCAGCAATCCAGGACAAGAAGCGAACGCACCTCGATAAAAGTCCGTATTATTTGAATACACGCAGGTATCTTTTGTCAAAATAGATCTGGATG
The DNA here is from genome assembly GCA_905475405.1 of Schrankia costaestrigalis. Lineage (NCBI taxonomy): Eukaryota > Metazoa > Arthropoda > Insecta > Lepidoptera > Erebidae > Schrankia > Schrankia costaestrigalis. The sequence continues at coordinate 8,365,329 of FR997830.1, forward strand.
TGAGTTTATAATGTCTTATACAGGATTACTGGAAAAAGATTTGAAATAAAGGATTGTGAACTTGTCATGCTTAATAATAGAGCATATTTCACAAAAGCAAAAAAAGTTTTTGTTCGGGAATTTCAGTGTTGTGAGAAAAGGTATATGTGCGCACATCTTGCCTAAAGGTAGAGCTATGTGGGACCCTATATATCAACTTCTTTACCTACAACAAACTCATCAGTTTGGTATAAGAATTTTCTGTAGGACCGATATAAAAGAAGAAAAAAACTTACAATATTGTTATTGTCGTATATCGGAGTCGGTCCGTCATAGGCTGATATAAAACAGTAATCCTATTAATATTAGGTTAATTTAGGGTCGAAAGTTTGTGATGATTTATGGATGGATGTTTGTTACTCCTTCACGCAAAACTACTAAATGGATTTTGATAAAATTTTGAATATTACCTATATTCAAAAATTTTGTTTAGGGTGTAGAATAACATTTAACTGTCTATACAACGCGGGTGAACCCCCGGGCATCAGCTAGTTAGTTATAAAATATTAGTAATATTTTATAATGTCAATTTGTGAACCAATATTTAAATTTAACATAATATTATGACAGCTTAAACAATGATATAGAATTTAGTGCGTCGTTGTAGCTCGTTAACTCCTACGCATACATTTCTGTTTTAGTTGAATGAAATAGTTGTATTAATAGGAGATGTAAGCAAATTAAGATTTTTTTGTTAATGTTACACGAAAGTGCTGTCCTAGAGATCGTTCTAGTTTTGAAATAGATGACACTTTCGACATTTGCTTTAATGAAATTGTTTTTTATGTGGTATCCGTTTAAGAATTGCTTATGTCATCTATTCCACCACTTCTCTCGAAACGAGTCGGCAAAGAGATACAGTTACTAACTAATGTATAAAACAAAGAATGGTTGAAAGTAAAGTCATCTAACAATTAATTTGCCCACTATACGTAACCATATTATGTTCAAGTTTTCACTTTCTATGAGCTTTTGCAATGCTGTTAGTTGGTCTGGTATACTTAGGGGACTCTAATCGTCTAAGCTCATCAAACGGATTTTCTTCTATAGTTTTCGTAAAAATTATCTGAAATTTCCCTTAGGCCACATTTACCAAACCTACAGGCAAAAAGTTGTGACATAGTGTATACGTACTCAATCACCACACGAAGATCTCTTTTCGGAATTACCAAATAAGTACGAACAGTAATCGATTATGCAAGTATATCAGGTTCAAACTTAGGTTCATCCAAGCAATTAATATTAAACAGCTGCTTAAAACTACCGAAGTAGTTACAACATGTCAGTTATGGATAATTTAATTGAAAAAACAAGGATCATATGTTATTAATGACATAACCTGCAAATTGGCTGTTGACAGCTATGTAAGTTTTTGATGTATTATGTTGAAGTGACCAATGACCTCGGACAAGACGCGTGCTTATCTTATGACGAAAATCATATAATCATATCGCCCTGAATACCAGATTTACACCTACTGTATCTAAATGTTAAATATATAAGGAAGCTTATCTAATACATAAGTGTGGATAGATGTGATTTATTAAATAGATGAGCAAAGCGTACGATTTTGATATATTTGTTCTATGATTGATTCAATTTGTTGCTGTTTTTTTAGGATTACGTGTTTTAGGTATGGTTGGTCAATATTATTTTTGGTGTTTCGCAAAAGAAGTAAGTAGTATCAAAAATTATGTTTTATAATATCTGTATTATGCTGGTACTGACATAAAGATTATACTTTTTTAAATATCGACTTAAATAACTGCCTGTACTAATTTTTATAAGTAAGTATTTTTTATAAGTAAGTATGTTCTTTTAGTTTGTAATTAATATGGAATGTAAAAATTCTGAAATAAAGGATATTTATTTTTATTTATTAGCCGATTAAAGAACATAAATCATTGATTTTTTATTTTCAATTGTTTAGTATTCTGTCTTACCTCTTGCTTGTGGATAACAACGATGAATACTTCTTTCAGAAGATCGTGAATACAATGATAAGGAATAAATAAAAATGAATTAGTAGGTGATTCATTTTAGCGATAGAAGCATAACGAAATATATCAAACTTAACTTGTAGGTATGTTTAAAAAAATCAGAATTTTATTTTTTTCTTTTTATTTATGCTCTATAACGCTTACTCATAAACGCCTCTTAAAAAAATTAAGAGGCGTTTAGGAGGAAGGGGGTAAATGTCTGTGCTATAAATACACAGATTTTTTTACGTCCACATTATTAATGGTAATAATTTTAAGTTTCTATTTAGTGCATTTATTTTAGACAGAAACGATCTTTGGTTACCTATACGATCTTTAGTTGTCTTAAGTGCTACAAGTAAAGACCTTTTAGGTTCATTATTTTTCTAACCTAAGTAATTAAGTTAAGTGCGGTCTTATGTATAGAAACTATTCTTGAAACCTTAAATTTCATTTCGTTATCTTAGAACAATAAAGTACAGCAATATAGTACTTAAGTTACGGTATACTACTTCACGCCTTCACTTATTGTATGCAAATTAATAGTTTTAGATAACACGATAATTTATTTAATTAATTTTAATATCCGATATTTCTACTTCTCTCTTTTTATAAGACGCAGAGCCAATAGTTAATAGGGCAGTTAAGTTCAGGAATGGCGCCTGCAGACTGGAAGGCTCTTTACAGATGAACAGTCTCCTCACACGATGAACCGGCAACCTAGATAAGACCTAATCTTAGCATTCCATGGATTCTCCGTGCGGGTGCCGGGTCCATCGCGTGATAGAGGGCGGAACTAGGGCATGCAATATCGGAAGGTTTTCAATTCCGGAACTGAGTTCCAATACTGGAGGTCTAATTCCGGAATTCCGGAGCTAGTTCCGGAACTGGTAATTTTTGGAATATGTTGAATTAAAAGAAGTGTATAATAATATCAGTTGTTTAATTATATTCACTAAGAATTTGAACATGTTTGGTAATTTTTCTCCTTTATTATTGTCATTCTAAGCCGTTAAATTAAGGCAAGACTTAACTTACTTATTGTTTTGATAATTACATTTTGCCAGCACAGAAAAACACTTCCACTCTCCACACTTGTTAGCAGAACACATAAAAATATATTTGTAAACTTCTGTCAGATAGTCGCCATCGCGTACATTAGAAAATTGGTCGAGAGATCTAATTCTTTAAAGAACTGCTATTGTGAAGTTCTGAAGACGATAAAAGATGCTACTGTGGAAAGTTGTATTGCCACCAACAAATAGTCGGACGGAAAGAGCCGAGCGTGTAGAAAGAGTAGAAATGAGCTCGCTCCTGCCTCGAAAACGGAGCGAAGTAAACACGATTTTAAAAACGCTGTTGATAGAAACAAAAACCTATTTCATTTAAAAAGAGTACGTTCCGCTTTGTCATTTCTCTTTCGCGGTAGAAAACGTTAATGAGAACCGGAACAAACTTGTGTCAGATATCGAAAACATGCTTAGTTTCGAATTGTGGTCGGCTAAATTTAGTCCGATTCAACCCCTCAAAGACACAGGTTTGCGCGTTTACCGCTAAAAAATCTCTATTCTTCGTGGATATTGATTTCGAAGGCGCTCCTCTTGTTGCCAAGTCGTCTATTGAAATCCTGGGTGTCAGCATTTCTAGCGAAGTTCAGTTTCGCGATCATTTGGAGGTAAAGCTAAATTAGCTTCGCAAAAACTGGGTGTGCTCAATAGAGCGGGTCAGTGTTTTACGCCGAACCATCGCCTACAACTCTACAAGCCACATCTGAAGTACTGTTCCCATCTCTGGGCTGGAGCATCCCAGTCAACTCCTTCAATTGACCGCATACAAAGAAGGGCGGCTCGAATTGTTGACGATCAGGTGCTCTCTAGTCGGCTCGATTCTTTGGCTTTGCGGAGAGATGTAGGGTCTCTGTGCTTTCTCTACCGCATTTATCACTGGGATTGTTTTGAGGAGTTGTTCTGGACATTGCCCGCAGCTGAATTTCTCCACAGAACCACTCGCAATCGGCTGTCCTACCATCGTCATCACCTTGATGGTTAGCTGTCATCCACTGTGCAATTTTTGCGAAACTTCCTACCGCGAACAACTGTTTTGTGGAACAAGCTCGTTGCGACGATATTTCCGGACCGTTACGACTTGGGGAGCTTCAAGAAACGAGCGTACTTCCTTTTTAAAGGTCGGCAACGCATCTGTGATTCCTCTGGTGTTGCAGGTGTCCATGGGCGGCGGTGATCACTTACCATTCCCATAGTAGTCGACTTTTAGAGTTCTACACGACTTCGCAAGTTGTCTCAACTCATAGAGCTGTTATGTTCGTCTAGTTTAATTAAATTTAGCTGTAATAGCGTTGCATTATGGCACAGGCAACATTATGACAACTCACTAGCCAAATAATGGTATGTTATGCAGGTATTATTTAATAATATTAAAAAATGATGAATACCGGAATTCCGGTATTACTCCTCTCAATTCCGGAATTAAAAAATCAGTGAAATTGTTACGGAATTCCGGAATTGCATGCAGCAGGCGGAACACTGGCGTAACAGCGTCTGGGACTTACGACCCAGATGTAGGTTTAAGGAGGCCCCCTTACAACGCGTTAGCGGTCACCTTCACTGTCTGCTATGTTCCGTCCTCTACCTATCCAAATTTGGTAGGAACCTAACAATGCCGTTTTGGACATTCGTGATAGTAGAGAGCTTACTGAAGTTCTCGGCAGTCCTAGTTCTTTCAATAGATTGTAGAGGGATTTAGCTGGTGTACCCCTCGCACCTATTTCCACGGCATACAGAGTAACCCTATAGCCATTTCTGGGTATCTCATTTGTCAAGTCAAAGTATTTATTTGTCTTAATTGCGTGGTCTTTAGGGATGTTAGTTTCCCACGGTACCGTGAGCTCAATAAGTACTACACGCTTTTTCAATTTTGAGTAGAGGAATATGTCTGGTCTCAACGGCGACACGCAGATATCCTCCGGGATTTTGTAGTGTGTTTCATACTGACACGTATGAAACACACCAGTAGAGTCCAATCGTCTGCCGGACTCAGGACTAAAAAAGGCTAGTAGGTGGTCTTTTGAGTAGTGCCTTCCTTAACAAATTGGATGTTCTGTCTTTCATTCGTAGTCAGTCCTTTTCTAGCTCTGGCAATCGACAGACTCACTGCCTCGCGTATAATCCCTAGTACTTTGTCGTGACGTTGCGAGTAATGACCCCTATCCAAAAGCACTTTGCAGCCTACCAATAAGTGTCTTGCCGTACCAATTTCTTTGCCACATTCTGTGCATTTTTTGTCCGTGGCTTTTCCCCATCTTACAAGATTGCTTTGATCGTGGAGAGTCAATTGAAAGGCGTTGAGGTAGAATTTAAGTAATGCTGGTGACCAGTCGTAAAGCAAAGTGCGCCACTTCAAGGCTAAAGGTATACAGTAGTCCCCTAGAGTAACCCATTCATTTTGCATTTCTAGGTTCATTGCGTGCACTCTGTAGCTGTTATTCTCATCTTGGTTTCAAAAAGGGCATTTAATTTTACGGTTGTTCATTCAAGACATGTAATATATATATAGAGTGATTCTAAAAGAAGGTTTATATGTATAATACATGAATTATTATCTTAGGGCTAAGCATTGCAACCGAAGCTGTAAGCTTAAAGAATTTAAAAGTAGAAAATACCTGAATATTACAACACCAGCATAAAATGTAGCTAAGCCCTAAGCCGTGCTACTTGTTACTAAAAAGGCTAAGAAATAAAATAAAATGTGCCTTCCAACAAACATACGTGTACAAAGTAAGCCATGTAATTAGCGTAAATCACTATTTGAAATTACGTTTAGACTTTGGCTTAACTACGACGTTGTTGACAATGTTGTTAAATACATTCACCTATGTTAATATTTAGTACCTACAGGCAATGACCATTTATTTTTTGTTTTTGAGTGTATATCATAATTAGATTATGTAATAATGAGTCACTGAAACCAATTCTCAAATGACTTCGATAGTTAAGGTAAAGCGTGGTTTATCAATTCCCCAAGTCAAGTCACTAAGTAGACTTTGTCATCCCAAAAAGAATCGTTTGTTTGGTGCACAAATAATGTGTGGAATTTAAACTGGCAATCCTTAAAATATAGAGTTACTATACGCGACTAGTACACCTACAATTACAATTGCTGTTAAGGCAGTGGGCTCAGTTTAAACTAGATAAAAATAACTTCAAAACATTTTTTTTACGTTTACTTATCAGAATCTTGTTTTTGAAAATATAATTTCACTTTAAATGAGATATATAAATAGATACCCTTATCAGAATTCTCTAAACATTTCTCAGGCATATACGAGACCGGTCATATCTGTAGCATGTTTTATGTATCTAGTAACATAAATTACTTAACAGATATAGATACAAATTTATTAGATACATTGAACAGGAATAAATAGGTAAGACACTTAAACAAAGATCCAATCTAAATATATGTTCACAAAATGCTGTTTCCCACTACGCAGTAAGTAATTGATGCTAAGATAAGATCGATATCTTCCGATGATCGATAGTACAGATCGGAAGAGACCTAGAAAGTAGGATAAATCGTGATTTTACTAATTATTCGAGTTACGTTATTCATTGCGAAAAACGTTTGTCTCTATATTGCAAATGCGAGACGATTTATGGCTATTAATCAGGCTATAACGGTAACCGTATTTGTTTTGTTACGTGATCACATCGATAATAATGTGTTTATCTTAAGAAATTAATTTCGTAATAACCTTTTAAAGTGTTTTTGTATTAGTCAACTCTAATGATATGTTTACCCTGACCGCTCTACTGTGACGCGATTCGCACTCCTATAACATAATAACTATGTATTTGCAAGTCGTATTTTATAATATTTTATTATATAAATGGTCTCCAGAAAAATTACTGAGGCTATAAAATCGTTTTTTACAACCGTACGGAGAAGTGACGGTCGAAACATTAGTTGCTCTGAGTTGCTCAAAGGGACAAGGGAATGAGTTGTAAATTTTCTAACATAAAAAACTTCAACAAGGGACAATAAAGTTCTAAATAAGTTCGACACTAAAGTTTTCAACCCACAAATTAGTCAAGTTGACATGCTTGTGTACAGTCGACATGTTATTTCGCATTAATTTAATAGGTCCGATGTCGAGCGTTGTTTAAAATATTGTGCTCGAAACGTCGTAAATAGTTTTACGGTCTTGAATTCTTTTATTGGGTACATAGCATGCTCAAGATGCAGTTTTTAGCAGAAATAGAAGGTTTTTTTATTTAATTAATAACATAGTTTTGTTTATTTTTTACGAACCCTTTAAATACTAAAATAACCGTACCTATTTAATTACTGTTATCCGTGGTTCCCTAACTGTTGATGAACAGTTACATATTCTGAAAAGCTGAAGTTCCACTATAATTAAATTGTAAAGTCGTGGTATTTTTAATAAAAAAAATATTTTATTTAAACAAGGCATATAAAATCAGCCTTTTGGTCATAGCCTTTCTGCGAGTGCTAGTATTTACTTTCAAACTCGACCTTGTGAGTTCATTCATTCATAACAGCCCAAAAATGTCCCACTGCAAGGACGGGCCTCCTACCGTGACGGAGGGATACTTGGCCTTCCAATACCAGACAGATTGGTATAGGGTTTAATTTCAAGTTTTCCTTTTTATTTTGTAAGGATAATATTTACGGATAGTCCCTTATTCGGTTTTTGGGTCATGGGTGTCGAACCCATGGGATGAGATGGGGTGACATATTGTATTCTTACTCCGTCACCACACGTCATCTTGTGAGTACTGACCAAAAATACGAAATCTCACGACTCATAGCAAAAATCGTTTACAGCACTAATTAGTGTAAAGTTATTATCTAAAAAATGAATATTAGAAAAAAAACTTGTCACAAAAACTAAACCATCTTCTTATTTTAATAGAGTTCTGCTTCTAATAGGTTATAACCATTTAACATGATCAGCCATAAGTGTTTCTAGATACGAACTGGAATCAATCTTGTACACAAATAGAATAAGTTGATTGGCCTTTTCAAGACTAGTTATTTCTATCATGTGAGCCATTAGCTTTAGAAAATGTAATGTAATGTATTTGTACCTTCCTTGTATGTCATGTAGATTCAATATCTATAGAAATTACTCTTACATGTCCTGGAAGCTGCTACTACAGGGTTTTGGCACGGTTTAGAGACGGAAGAATTGGCACATGGGTTCTGTTAGAAACTTTGTATTCTTTAGGTATAAGGTCAGAAACTTAGATCGGCCTAGTAGGTACCTATTGAGTTTTGTGACAATATTTATTTTCATTTTTTTTTTATTATTTGCATAATATGAACCCTTTTTTGGTGGAGGAAATCTTGAGGTAGGTACCATGTTGGCCGTCTGGATTGTTTAGTGCAAAAATAATACGCTTATCTGTATTATTCCATAATATCGTTTTATACTATTTTGACACCCTTCACTGAAGATAACAATAAATTTATTAAATAACACATTATTTTTCAAAATACTACTGTCTTTCAAAATTGTGCTCTTTTCAGCACAATGTTTGTTTGTATTATGTTAACCTGGCAATCGTCTTAGGCTGAGTAATTTATTCACCTTACATGCTCAAGAGCTAAAAGCTACAGCAAGTTTAGATTTAGAAGTTAATGTTGAATTAAAGATTAAACATTTTTTTCCTAGACTGCTGGAATGAATGTTTTAATTTAACAAATACGTGTTATTTTAACAGTATTTTATCAATATTGTTTATCTAATGTAACCTTGTAGCGAGTGTTGCAATGTTTAATGGCACGATGACCGTTTCCTATTTACTGCTAATGTTAACACGTTCTGTATTCATTGATATTTATCAATGAACCATTTAATAAAATTGCAACTACCTATATTATTTCGGTAGATACCTATATTAAAAAACATCATAAATTGTTTAAAATTTTAAGGTTGCTGTACAACGCGTAGCCGTGTTAGGTTGTTTTGTATACAAGCGATTTAGCTTAGAAGTATTAGACACAGTTTAGTAACAATGAATTGTTTCACAATACAATTATTAATAAAATTACTAGCTTGGCTAGAAGATTATATTTCTTAATATCCCTTATACCCATCTATTTTAGATTCATTGCTATCGCGATCACTCTGTGTGTCATTTACCTTTTTGTAAAAAAAAAAACAACTGTTAGCATTTTACTAATGCATCTTAATGAAACTTAAATACCTATCCCACCTTGCTAATTGTGCTGAGAGAGTAGTTATTCTATTTAATTAGTACCTAGTTACCGTAGTACCTATATTACATACACATAATATGGTTAAGTACATTTAAACTAAAAGGAATTTAGCAATAAAAATAAATCGCTATTATTAATGTCGGCCATTCTATTTATAGTGATAGTAAACATTTTTACAAAACAGAGTGGTTGCCGCGTCGGCGCCGGCGCCGCGCCGATGTGACATTTACAAGGGGACCTTGTGCGAAACAATTTGCGAACAATGAGAGAGCCTGTCATATGTTCCCGGAACCCAGTAGGGGTGACCTCAACATCGACCTCCACCGCACATGCGCAAACGTGCCCACTAACACAAAAGATCCATGTATGTACCAAGCAAAATATACGTGAATTTATGAGCTTTGATAGCCAACTAGAGAAATGATTATCCGATTGAATAATTCAGCTTCATAACTTAGAATTGACAACACAGCTTCTAAAATCCTGGACTTACAAATGCAGGAACCATACTTGCAACACAGCTATATCATTTTCATATTTACATAGCTATATAGCTACAGGTGACACTAAATAAAATTAGAAGCTAAGTATTTAAAAATACTATTAGGTCCTTTTTTAATACCTAATATGTTTATTTAGGCACCTCCTCAGCTTACTTAGGTACCAAAGACATATTTAGTGCTTAAGAAAGATATAGAGACAAAAAAGCTTTATGTCCTCCCTTTTTCTTGGAGAATGTGTAAAGTTAGACACAGGAAAATAGCTTAATTTAAACAACAAAAAGTACTTAAATTTCTCCGAAAACCATTACGAGAATAATCATATCATTGAGGTTCTGATACTCTCATACACAGTCAACAACAAATTGCTTCACCCGAAATTCCCACAAGTGCGTCAGCAAACCGATTAGGTAACTATCAGCCGGATCTGCAGGCTCATTAAAAGAAAAAAAAGATCATATCGCAGACAATAGAGCACTCGGCGACTGAAAGTGATAGTTTAATAGATATTATACGTACGCGATGACGATAACGAATGATCGGTAAACTGGACGAGTCATTACTCTTTATAAAATGTTTATGGTTTTTATATTTTTGTTTTATTTTTGAGCGTAAAAGTTATTTGATAGCATCTTCTAGATTTGTGCAGTAAGACCATGTACTTAGCGATTTTATTATCATGGTAATAATCGGTAAAGAGTCACTCGGTAGATATGTATGGTATTTTTTATTGTGTAGGTATATTTATATATTATTTCATTTTTTTTAATAGTTCTGCTGTTTTACTGGCTTTACTTAATTTTTTTTTAAGCTTCTTAAGTGCTAAGTATTTAGTTATAATTACAAGCCTATAAAAATGATTCTGTTCCGACATATTTTCTTTTTGTTCGACATTGTTATTGTACGACATAGAAAGGAGTTTCCTGACTTTTTGGTTCTTGATGAATGGCAATGCTGGTTTACAGCACGTTTAATTCTTATAAAGAAGGGAGAAGATGGGACAAGATCATACAACTCTTCAGACCATCATGATCATGAAATAACCTAAAACATTCAAAAGACACAGCATCTCTGTACTTATAATATAATATTTAAACAAATAAAAAACCTTTATTTGAAGTGAAGCAAGCTAGACACAGTCCATTAAGTAAGTACTCGTATCTCAAAATATAACGCAAAACTTCATTTGCAGGTTTCTAATGTAGGCACAGGAGATTGAACACATTCGTCATGCCTTACAAAATTATAGAGAAACTTGGAATAGTTCGGTGGCTGTTTAAACCATTTTGAATGGTAAACACAACGCGAACTTCAAAATAACCGCCATTTACAATACATCAAGTTGCGCCGGCGGCTTCTTGCATTGCGGTTGTTTGACAAATGAAGTAGTTGTATTATGGGGCGCTACTGTATGACCCGGGCTGTCATGTAGGCATCAGTATGCCATACGCCTTGACAACAACATAAGCACCGCTTTGAACTTCCACAGCTGACCCGCAGAAGAAAGATTGCTTAAGCCGACATTAATGATTGATTGTTCTTTATGAAGTATATGTAGTACTCTGTGGGAATCAAGATATTTAAAGTATAAATGTATCTATATCATCATCTACATCTGACTGGTATTCTTTCGTGTGGTTTATGACTGTAGAGTTTCATCTGAATGTTTACTTTGTATGTAGGTATAGGTTAGTAGGTACACGTGAAATAAAGTTAAGAAGATTGCCCATGGGCATTGGGCAATTTATATGGTTCTTGTGTCCTCGTGAATTCCAGGGTCTTCGTCTGCGGAGAATTATTATTTAGAGTTAGTACCTACCTAGTTTATAATATAAATACTTACAATGTCTTAATAAATTGTAGCCTGTTAAATACAATATCTTAATAAATTGTAGCCTTTTGCATTGTAGCATTTTGATGTATAAGCTACTTTATTGTAAAATTACATTACAATTACAGCGAAAGAATAACAACCATATAACTATACTTACAAACTTTTGTGTTTATAATATTATTAAGATTTAAATACGCTTTTTAAATAACGCTGAAAAGTTAGTATGTCCCTGTGTAATTGGCTATTTTCTGTCTTTTATAACATATCACAAATCAGTTAAAAACAACTAACAGCACGGTAGCAACTTAATGTACGTATAATTGGCGTCACTGACCTACCGTAAACATTTGCATCTCCATTCAAGGTCGATAAACTTGGGGCTTTATCGTTTACAACAAGATGTCAGTAGGTACATGTATTATAACATAAGCTTTGATTTTATAATCGTACTGTATATTATGTTCTCGTACAGTTTGGTAATGAAGTACATAATAATTTACAGTGTCATTACCACATCTCATCCCGTACCTACATAAACCCATTTGAACCCATGAGTGTCGTATAGGTAAACCGAAAAATCAGTGCACCAAATAAAGATCTTTAACCGTAAATAATGTATCTAGAAAAAGGAAGTAAATGTGATATTAGGTATACTAATAGGTTTTGCTTCCTAGTGGCGAGTGGCACACCGTAGTAGAACTTTAAAGGAGCTGCTAAGATATTTAAGTAATGTGTAAACGACTAGATATTATGGATAGTATGTCGGATAGGACATGTGTCGCTACAATGTTCTAGAGACAGGCTTAAGTAAAAATTGTTGTGCTTAAGAAGTCAACATAACTTCTGTTTAACCTATGTAACTTTCTAAAATGAGATACTACTCTAAAGTTTTCAATGCCTTGCAAGTGCTGCTCTTGGACGCTCGGCAATGCTACCAAGCTGCTGCGTACTACCCCAGTACAGAAATAGTTAGCTCTCACATCCCTGTAATTTCACTAGCTACTGTACTGTTAAACTTTATTTTTAATATACAGTACAGTACAGTATATTCCTCACACATTCATAAAACGCCATCTAGTCCTAAACTAAGCAGAGCTTGTACTATGTATACTAGACAAAGTAAAGTATACATAGTAAACACCCAGACCAATGCAAACAATCATGTTCATGCACACAAAGATTTGCATTAATATATTACCATAGTACAATTTTTGTAATACCTACAGCTTAAAGATGAATTAAAATAGGTATAGGTGCGCAGCGGACAGAGCACAGCGGGTCACCGACCCAGACGATCTTTAGCTAAAGAGACTCCTTTTTGATGAAAAAGCTACACACAAATTTTCGAATCAAAGCAAAAGCGTTATTAACAAAGTATTACCTAATTTTAGTACTTATTTATTTTTCTTGTTACACTTAGGCTTAAACTTAAATCATTAATTAAGGCAATCACACAATAAAATAACGCACCGCATAAAATATAATATAATTGAACGTGTAAGACATAATAAATAAATAACTATTCACAAAATTTTATCTACATTCATAAATCACAACCCCTTGTACAGTCACGAGCAATAATATGTACACATTTTCGCATTTTGTAAACCAGTTATCTAAAGTTCTGCCAATCCAAAATTGAAAATTCGAAGATTAATTCAAAACTGTACGGAACCTCTTCTAAATTACGAATTCATTTTGATATTGTAATGTCTAGATAAACGAGCAGATAGTTTAGAAAATTTGAAAATGTGTACATATTATTGCTCGTGAGTGTACTAAGGAATGCACACAGAAACGATGCAATCCGTACAGACAAAGTATGCATTAAACAATAAAATAGGGCAGTCACCTTGCATACAAGTGTAAGGAGGCTATAGCATTAATTAGGTAACTTATAGTTTACTTGTTGCAAGGTAAAGACAACGGGCGACCCCGCACATGCGCACTTACCCTCATTGATTTTTCTTACTTTGACAGTTCGACCCTATGTTTTGGGCTGGCGCTCGCTTACTAACAACAAAGTAAACAAAAAATGGCTTTAGATTTTTCTGCTACGTATAAACTATTAGTTTTAGGTGATTCTAATGTAGGGAAAACGTGTATAGTGCATAGATATTGTGACGAGAGGTATTATGATATATACATATCCACAATAGGTAAGTTACGTATTTATTTTTAGTTTTATGAGCCTTTGTCAGACAGATGCTGTGTTTTAGTAATATTTTGTAACTCCAAGATTATGTTTTAAATTGCGAATGTAGACATGCAAACAATGGAGCTCATAGCGTCAAATAGTCTGTTAATCTTAAACGCCCAGTTTGTACCGTTTTACAGCCAGGTATAAATATGTTATTAACTTGGCTACGCTTGCAAGAACGTAATACGAGTATATGTCTAAATCATTCAAGAAGTTCATATTTATTCAGACTTACGTGTGGTACTTAAGTGGTTTAGATATTATACTATTTTTATATAGGTAGTAGCATAAAATTTATAATTAGGTATGCTTTCTCAATTCAGAAAAATAATCTGTTTTAAAATGCTGTTAATTAATATTTTTAAATGTTTGTTAATTTTTCGTTTGAAATTATCATAAAAAGAAGTGGTAGTTACTACACCTACTTTCCTGTTTATCTCCGTGCGAAAGCTAGATCAATATCACTTAGGTATCGTATTAGGTCACCTATTTCGAGGGTTTATTCCCATCTGCCCCCTTCGAGTTTGCCACCGGGGTGGTGGTTGGCACTAATAGGTGGCGATTGCCACCCCGGTGGGGAATGGAACCTATTTAGTTTCATCTGCCACCTTCGTAGATGTTATACATGAGGTTTATTCTTATTTCGTTTATGACATCAATGGAAATTGAAATAAGACATGCACTGGAGACATGAACTATAAAAAATATGTTAGATATAATAATTAGCAAATAATTACGGGAATCTTTTATAATTATAGAAAAACTAAACTTAAATAGGTAGATACATAAATAATCAAATTAATATTAAAAAAATAAATAAAAAAAAATATCTATTTCTTTACTGGGTGCCTATAATATACAGCAAGACCCCAGACCCATCTTATATTGTTGGAATAGTGCCTACTATTATACCCAATAAAGAAAATTTCAACTCTTCTTTGAATAATTTATGTATCCAAGTAAACTGTTTTTATAATTTACTTATTACGAAATATTTTCAAAATTATTTCCATAAATTGGTAAAGTTTTCTAAACTTTGAAATGTTTATATACTTAGGTTAAGTAGTATTAGATGACTTCAAAAAAACATTTAACAACTACTTTGAATAAAGTAGTAAGTACAATCATATTGTATTTAAAAAAGATATTTGAGTTTGAGTTTAACATAATTTTTATAGTTCATGTTGTCTAGTGTGTCTTATTTCAATTTCCATTGATAATGTCTTAAACGAAATAAGAATAAACCTCCTGTATAACAACAACTCTCCGTGTGGTGACGGAGTAAGAATACAATATGTCACCACCCCATCTCATCCCATGGGTGTCGTAAAAACCGACTAAGGGACTATCCGTAAATATTATCATTACAAAATAAAAAAGAAGGAAAACTTGAAATTAAACCCTATACCAATCCATCTGGCCAGCGTGGTATTAGTAGGCCAAGTATCCCTCCGTCACGGGAGGAGGCCCGTCCCTGCAGTGGGACATTATTGGGCTGTTATGATGATGATGATAACAACTACGAAGGGGGCAGATGAAACTAAATAGGTTGCATTGACCACCGGGGTGGCAATCGCCACCTATTAGTGCCAACCACCACCCCGGTGGCAAACTCGAAGGTGGCAGATGGAAATAAAGGATTTCGAGTACCAGCCTGCAAATACGTGCCGTATATTTGTATATGATACTATCACTTATGTTCACTGGAACTGATGACTAATGGCTGACTCATCCACTTATGATTTCAGTCTGTCTGTATTGATATTTAATTTTATTATTGTTAAGTTATTACCTACTGTAAACTGATTGGTTTAATCTACTTGTAGGATCTCCCTTAGGTTTTGGGTAGTGCTTAGTATTTTTTAGTGCCCTCTGTACGAGAATGGGGTAGTCCGCATCATTTGTGGGCCTTAGTTTAAGGGTGGGGTAAACGTATCGGCAAATGTGCTGAAAGAGAACATGAGAATCATTAATAGACAGATACCTACTGACAAAAAGGTGAATCATTGTGAAACGTGAGTCTAGGGAATAAGAAAGGGAAAGAGCTATGTTCATGTATTGAGACGTATAACATTATTACTATAGAATTTAAACGAAGGTCAACCGACAGTGAGCGCCTGCGTTTAATATTATAGCAAAGTCTATTCAGTGTTAAACGTTACTGATATAGTAGGCGCTTGCGGATGCGTTAAGTCGGAAGGTATGTGCATGCCTTGAAATATTTATTTACCTAGCAGTCTACATGGGACGGAAGTTATTTGAATATTACTACCTTACCTATTAATATTTAGTACTCACTATTTTGTTTCCCGACAAACTTAACATCATTCTTTCCAAATGCGGTATTTTTTAAGCCTTTCGTTTATGTGTTTTATTTTCAGGCATAGACTTCAAACAGAAGATAATAAATTTAGATGGTGTGCCAATCAAACTCCAAATATGGGATACGGCTGGTCAGGAGAGATTTAGAACGTTGACCACCGCATATTACAGAGGCGCTATGGGCATCATACTTATGTATGACATCACTAATTTGGAGTCGTTTAATCACCTCTCTTATTGGCTCAGAAATATTCAAGAGGTAAGACGAAGTTCTGGTTTCCTTTTTATTTTATTTATATTTATGGCCGTGACGCAGACTTTCGAAGGTACCTAAAGAGGACGTATGACTATAGAGAATAGGTATACATATATTATACAATGCAACGGTTTTGAAGACCTTGACAATGTCATCCATTATCTTTACGTTATTTCTTGTTAATTTCTCTTGACCTACCATACTTCTTAATGCTTCAGGTAAGTATAATCTTACTTTTAACCATAACACCTTTATTCCCGGTAGTTAGGTTTTTCTTTTAGTTGTCTTTTACTTAACCCTTATGAGGAAGATATATAAAACAATTTATGGTCTTTGGTTTTACAGTATGCTTCACCAGATGTCATCAAAGTTTTAGTGGGGAACAAGAGCGACGTACACGAAAATCACAGAGCTGTTCCTAAAGAAAGAGGCCAAAAGGTACGTACCTAACGTCTTTTTAAAAACAACCGTGTCTAAAATATTAGTAGATACAATTAATTTATCCCCACATGGGCTACCCTATACATTACAAAGCTAGGGTACATTACAAAACTTGACAAAATCGAGAGATAGACTAGAATTTGGAAAATAGCGGTGAGTATTTTATGCGAAAGGAAGGTTTGAACATGTCGTAGGTGATAGAAGAGTATTTAAACTTGTCGTATAACTCCAATGTTCTACATATTTTATAAAGAAACTAATATAAATTATTATGCATGACAAAAAATCTAGTTCTACAGTAACATTCAAAAATGTATTTTATAAGCGACCAAGGCATGCGGCTGATTTGTTGCTTGCGCACCTACACATTAAAAGGGGCCCCGAAATCACTGAATACAACCGGGTAATTTTTATTTTACAGATAGCTGATGACTTTGACATGCCGTTCTTTGAAGTATCTTGTAAAAGCAACATAAACATAGAAGAAGCTTTTCTTACTCTAGCCAGGAAAATTCGAGAATATAGAGACTCTAAGGTAAGCGTTCACAGTGTGTACCTATTGCAATCAATTTTTCCTAAAGGATTTGTACAGTCACGTCTACCTATATCTAATATTTATTTTAATGAGTGGATTGTTCTTGTTCAGAGATAAAAAGAATCCACTTTTTCTATTTTGAAAAATGCATTAGGTTATTTAATGACACGTTACAAGCAAAATAAGAGAAGCATCAATGAAATGTATATGGGAAAAAAATATGGGGAAACTTCTATCAAGCTCTTGTTAACGCAAATAAAATCAAGGAGAGCTTATAATATTAAATGAATTTATTTGGGGATAGTCCATCTATTAAGAAATATTCGTGACACAGACGAACATCCTCGGGTATTATACACGTTATACCTATTGAAATCTATCATATTAATAACGTAGCGTTATGTTTTTCCAGGCGGATGCCTTCGAGTTAAAGGAAAGGGACAGCGTTATCAAGCCTTCTGAATCAGAGACAGACGTGTCAAAATGTAGCTGTTAGCTGTAACTCATTCATAACATTCTAGCATAATCATATGTGTAGACTGCAATATCCTGTTTGATGTCAAATATATTATCCTGTTATATCTGACATACAGATTCAATTGCTTATTAATCAATATCTTAAGACTAACTACTGCATAGCTCAAAAACATGAAGACATTTTAAATCACGAACACAAGAGTGTGCTTTGAAAAGGACATTATTTATTTATTTAACACTTCATACAATATTGTATACAGGCGGACTTAATGCCTAAGGCATTCTCTACCAGTCAACCTTAGGTGATGCAGAGATAAATGTGGTAGGTGTTAATGTGATTAAAATGAGGAAAATGTAAAATAGTGTGTAATGTAACAAATACATAAACTACAAACATAAATAACCAATTCTTACACATATAAAAAAAAAAAAAACTAATAATTATATACCTAATAAGTATGTATATAATAATATATATAAATAACAATATATACATAGGTACATAAATAATTAACTCGAACATAAATAAAAAGATAAATAGAGCCCAATGATTCAATATGAAGATCAACTAAGGTTTGTTTAACATAAGATGACGTACTTTATATTTAAACATTTGACGACTAGTTGACATCCTGATTTCTAGAGGCAAGGCGTTCCAGAGAAATAAAATTTAGAATTATTCTATGTCTATTCGATTTTGTATGTAAGTGTATCAAATCTTATGGGCATTAAGATGATCTCGATAGGCTAGGTTAAGATGTCAAGATGTCTGAATGTGACAAATAAGGTTTATGAACAGAATATCGTAGAAGTAAATAAGTTAGGCCAATATTATACCGTTTTTTAATACTTTTTATATAGGTACTTCTTTAGTAGATTAGGGACTAATGTAATAAACCAATAAGTAATTATAATCTGTATGTCAGGTATTAATTTTAAATTGGCATGCTCCTAAACCCCGCTTAGGAAATGCGTTTCTTATTGTTCGGTAGTGGACCAAAGAAGGAGATTTCTATGCAGTCTCAAATCCCTCATGCCGTCAGATAATTGATAGCTTTTTCGTATATAAAAGATGATTTTATGTAATAAGAGCGTACATACGACTACACAGCAACACATACAATACTAACACGTTACACCGTAGTAATACGGTCCATTTTCCTGTGTAGATACTTAGGCTTGTTTTGGAGTCGTATGTACAACGGTAGAGGGATATGCTTTAGGCATTGTGTGTGCTATCTTGCGTGTAAGATCTATCGCGATTTCTGATGCACCGTTGTTAGATTTTTTTTATAATATCTTTAATTTAATTAGGAATATTGTGGATCTGTCAAAGGATGCAGTAGCAAAGATTGACAGCACAGGGTTAAAATATATAGGTACTTAATTTAAAAGAAAATCAACGAAATTACGGCAAATTATTTGATTTCATAATAACCAGAAAAACGCAGAATACAATTAAGCTAAATATAATAAATAATTTAAGCCTTCAAGACAAGCATTCGCAGTCCTAACCTCCTTATAGCGTAGTTTTAAAATTGTTATTGGCAATACCACTATGCTCCATAGAGTTCGTAGACACGAAGGATAAAATTAAATCAGTAAATAATATTTTTAAAGAAGGATCGCTGCGGTGAGCCATAGACCCATCCCTACCAGTCTTGATGAACGATAAATAGACCAGCCAGTATTAATAAAATATAAATAAAATCCTTATTATCTTAAGAAGGTCATATAGGTACATATAAGTTTTTATTTGTGAATTATGAGAAGTAGTAATGAATTTAGATTTACCTAGTTCTACATTTCAATAATAAGTAGATAATACTAATCGATTTCGTGTAATAATAATCAGTATGATATTCTCTAGTAACTTTTAGAACTCAAATTTCACAAATAAAGGAAATATTATTTGATTGTCAAACAAAATAATTAAAAGTCTAGAGGATAAAATTCTTAATTATTTTTTTCTATAGCTAGAAAACAAAAAATAGAATTCATTCATTTACCCAAATTAGCGCTTCGCGCATTGCATTCTGCATAATTCTTGACGAACTGTATGATTTTTCTACTATGTGTTCTATACAAGCAGTATTGAAAACATTGCACTACCCTCAAATATTGTATTTCAGCACCTAAGGCCTAAACAATACAAAAAAAAAGCATTTTGCAAAAGCTTCAACTCGCGTTCTTTCTTATTAGTCAGCTAATAAGTAAATGTTAGGTACGTAATACGGTTTCAATGAGACCAAGACCAATAAGTATGATACACCTTACCAATCGAAGTTTTGTGCTGGTGCTATTTGTCTTTTGTTTTTAAGAACACTACGGACATACTAAGAAAGGCCTTTAATGTTGTAGGCTTAATATATTTTAAATAAAGCCAACGCCGGTGTTGCTCAGCAAACAATTAATATCAATTAAAAACTCAAAGCACATTATTGTATATGACGATAAAAAGATGTCGTTTTTGTAATAGATAAACGTGTTGTTTCCATATTATATTGTCTGACAACAACTAATGAGATTTTATTGGAGATATTACACCACGTATTTATTTATATTTTGTAAGCAAACGTTGCAAAGAACAAAAGGTGAGATTATGCCATTAAGCTTTGTAAGCTTTTAACATTTAAATAAATGTAATCACGCTAAACTAATGTCCTAAGATGATAAAATAGAGAATGTGTTTTATATTATTGGTCAGTAACTTTTTTCTTGATTGTTTCATAACAAAATACTACTTGAAGAGGCAACTCATCAACAATGGGCTGGTCCCATAAAATCAACTGCTGGTCATTAGAATTAAGTGAACAGTTTTGTTTAACCCAATTATAGCCACAAGTACCTACTGCATTGTAGGTACTACACGGTTACATTATCTAGAGAACTCGCTAGATTGCGAATTTGCGTCCCATTCTCCTTTCAAACCCCGCGCTCACGGGCGCTTCAGGGATTCGTCCGACGCGACGTGACGTCATCGACGCCAGGTCTCGAGATAATGTGACCGGGTATTAGGTGTAACATAATCATTATTATATCAGCCAATGGACGGAAAATATTTGGAAGAAGCCTATGCCTGTATGTAAGGACATAGGCTTCCTCCAAACACTCACATTGTGGAGCTATGCCTCTCTCGTCCATTGGTTTCCTGCAGCTTTAATCGGAACGGTTGTCCACCTCCCGCTTTCGGTCGCCATTTTAATTTTTTCGGCCGAAAAGGCTGTGTATTGTCTTGTCATGTATGTATCACATTTATAATAATATTGTATTAGGTTTCAGGCTATATCTTAAAAAGAAAATACTTATAAAACTATTTTCTATTTTATTACTTGTGTACCTACTAAATTATTTTTAATTTGTTTATTTGTGTTACTGCTAAACAGCCATCTTTGATCAATTGACCGCCAACCCTACGTCATCACTTCTTAAGTTAGCACGATAACTTTAGAACGATGTCGACCGTTATCAAAACTAGACTTTTTTACCCATGTATCACAATCTATACCTACTTTTAAATTAATAATTGTTATTTTTAATAGTTTAATAAACATAGGTTTTATTTCTCCAATGGATCACATTAGATGTAAATTTTATACACTAGCACAACTACTCTAACATTAGTTTTTAAAAGTTCAATGTATAATAAAGTTTTATTATAAAATTGTGTTGCAATTTTTATTACCATAGGTATAGCCAATTCTGAAAATATAATAAGATCTCCGGTTGCAAAAGCAATGTTTTAATAAAACGGTAAGTGCTAGTCTATCTACGTAGTAGGTACCTTCTTGTTATAAGGACGTTACTAGCAAAACTATCAGACTTTAAAGGTAGCAGGTCTATCTCAGATTATAGTTTGGCCAGATAATCTGTGTAAAATACCAATGCTGTTTCAGACAATCATTCATCCTACCTAGAAAATAAAGGCTCCGGAGCGATACTGCTATTTTAGAATAAGAAATTCTTTTTTTAATGGAAATATATAACTAATGTGTGAATATGATGTTTCTTTACGTTTGTTTATTGAGGTTTTTAACAAGACTCTATGTATAGTTGACGTGGGCGATTGAATATCTGCGATAATACAAAATAGTAAAAAAAAGTTTTAACATTATTGTACTATTTCAGTACTTTAAACTTCAGGTCAATTATGTTTTACCATTTTACCCATATTGGTCCTTAAATGGAAAAGCTTTAAGAACTCTCGACTGATTAACATCCTACAGCTGACAATTTTTTCAACCTTCAATAAGTATTAAAGTTAGTGAAGAATCCAATTACATAGTATCTGTTTTGAAATCATCATAACAGCCCATTAATATACCACTGCAGAGAAGGGCCTCCTCCCGTGACGGAGGGATACTTGGCCTAGTAATACCACGCTGGCCAGACGGATTGGTATAGGGTTTAATGTTAATTTTTCCTTCTTTTTACTTCGTAAAGATAATATTTACGGTTAGTCCCTTGGTTGATTTTTACGACACCCATGGCATGAGATGGGGTGGTGACATATTGTATTCTTACTCCGTCACCACAAGGACAGTTTTGAAATCAAGTACGATTGAAATACTTAGGTAAAAATAACTTACTACAGATCTTAGGTGTGTTAAAAATTTAACTTTTTTAATCTTTTTCTAGGGCTATTCAGATGGTGATTATTGTTGACTTTTTGGGTAGGCGACGATGTGACTATCGAATTAGGAGGTTCCTCTAATAAGGGCGTATGTACTTCTTGCTTGATTGTATTACTTATTGGTTCTTCCTTGATTGCATTACTTATTGGTTCCTGCTTTATACTTGTAGAACTGACTTCAGGTATCCTGAAATTTAAACAATGACTTTGTTAGTATATATCTTTGAAGTAATTTCTTTGCTAAGTAGGTATAATAAGTAGGTAACTATGTCCTTGTTGTATTATTTTTTACACCAGCACAATACAGAGAATATTGTGTTGAATTACGGAAAGTTTTGCTAACAATCCAATCAGTCAATATGCTTCATCATATCAGCCTATAGACTGCTGGACATAGGCCTCCTCCAAACGTTTCCACCCTGCACGGTCTTCGGTGCCTCCCTCATCCATCGGATTCCCGCCGTCCTAACCATAATGGCTAACGCGGACCTGGACGGCATGGCAAAGTATTTTAATTTTTACTAATGGAAATTCAAATTTGCTATGCTTTAAAATGATGCCGCGGCATTGAAAATTTTCAATGCCGCGGCATCATTTTAAAGCATAGCAATTTATGTCGTATTTCTGTAACAGTACGGTTGAATTTCCATTAGTAAAAATTAAAATACTTTGCCATGCTGTCCAGGTATGCGTTAGCCATAATGCTTGTTATGGGAAAAATGTTTCATGCAAAATTTCAAGAATAAAAAAATATTGCTTAGACATCTATGACCGTACAGGTCATAGATGTCTAAGCAATATTTTTATTAAGTATATTATATTGGGACAATATTTTTATTATATTTATTTTTATTATATTGGGACAAATTTTTCGGGCGACATAATAACATAACTGACTAGATAGTTAACAACCAAGTTAATAAATATTCATGGGTGTCTCTTGTTATGTATAAACAGTATGTAAATAAACTTACAGATTTAATTGTGGTACTGAAACAGGTTTTTCAATTAAACTGTCATCTATTTCCGAAGCGCTAAAATGTTGTTCATAAATGTTGTATATCTTCATATGATCTTCATCATTAAATGCTTTTGTCTTGAGGTGTACTGTAAAATAATTTATAATTTATTAAACTCTTCTCACTCTATTGAAATGTAGTAAGTACGAGTATACTATTGTCAATAAGCCATTGATATTACCACAGAACATTAAAATACATTAGAAAGGTTATCAAGCGCAGTTTGCATCGGAACCGCTGTAGCCACTAAGCCCCCACTATTTCTACAACTACGTAAGCAACGAAAGTAAATAGAGTGTCACGCACACACGCACAACGTCAAACGAAGCGCTATGTTTGGTCACACAGCTCACTCACACAGACGTAATCTTACTTACGTATGTGCTGTGCAAAAGCAATTTATTTTACATTTACGCTAGTGATTGACAAACGATAAAATTGCATCGATAATTATATTATAGAAGGTTCATAATTTGCAAAGTTATTTATTTATTGTATCTGAAATGGGTCTAATGCTTATTTCAATGATATTTTTTATTTAATCATAATATACAACTGTATATTAGTTATTTTATTTATAATAAACTTATTATAAATAAAATAACTCCTTAAATAGTAGATCTGAAACTAAATTAATAATAATCTATTTTCGTATGGAAAAGTCAAGACCGTTTTAACCGACTTCAAAAAGTAGGAGGTTACGTCAATTATATACACTCGAACAAAAATAAAGAGTAAGTACTTAGTAATAAAACGAGTGACTGTAAATTACAGTAGTAAAAGTAAAATTTTTAAATGAATATTAAATAAATATTTGAAGAAATACTATTTTAATAGGTAAGAAATTTTGTTCTTGGAATTTAAGGGTAGGTAATTAAATAAAACAATATTCTCCATAAAAATAAATTGATATGCATTTACTCAAATGAAATGAACCAAAAAAAGTCTCCTATGGGGAGACTTTTTTTATTCGAAGCGGAATAGTTGTAATTTTTTTGTCCCCTAAAAAAATATTCAATTTGGCCTGGTAGTTTTTTATATATCTATTTCCGGACTTTTTTTATGTCGTAATCATCTTCGTTAAAATGTTTCGAGCAAATGGTGCTTGTCTTTGTAGGAAACCAATCTTCTCTGCCAGTTATATTAATCCATTTTTCCTTTACATCAGGCGCTTTAGGAAACCTAAAAAACATAACATCAGTACAACATAAAATCTGGCTATTAGCCATAATATAATATACCATAATATTATCCATAAAGAATAATCGAAAACGTAAACAGTTAAATTACCGTAAAAAGCCGCCTCTGTGGCGGGGTGCCGGGTGCCGTGCACGAGGTCGTAAGTGCAATTCCCACGTAGGTCTATCGTACAATGCAGATTAATTTCAAAACGATTTAAGATTTATTTCGTGACATCATTATAAAATGATTACTTTGAAACAATTGAAAATAAAAATAACAATACTAAATGTTGTTTAAACCAACAATAACAATTCATGTCTAAAAATCAGTTCCATAAATAAATTATAATCAGAAAAATCTAATGAATAAAATTTATCGATAAAGAGCGCTGTTGAGGTACATCACTGCGGTCGGATGTATCAGTGGAAAGCGCGCGTGGCGTTATGCATTGCTTTTCGAATAGGCGAAACTAAGGTTGCATAGCAAACAATGCCGGCAATGAATAAAAACAATGCAATATTATGATTTCTGTTGCCAAAATCAGTTTTTCGTAAATATTGTCATAAAATCAAGAAATTTAGACTCACCGGTGGAATGAAATTCCTTCTTTTGTCACACTTGACACTTAGCTTCTTGCTTTGCAAGTAATAATAGCACAACTCGGCATTTTTTGACGCTTTCTAAACTTTTTCACGCTGATACGCACTCCATGAAAGTCCGCGGACGACTACGCGGGGATGCGTCGCTTTCGAAACAAACTATGAGCGTTTGCTCACAGTTGAGGCGCGCTAACCCCGCCTACTTCGCCTTTCTAATGTATTTTAATGTTCTGTGGATATTACAATAACAGTCTGGACTTATCATCAAAATATAAGCCAGGGTGCATTGTATTGACTCCATCCTCCATTTTTTTTATCTCCAAATGTGTTCATCATCATAATAACAGCACATTAATATCCCACTGCAGGGACGGGCCTCCTCCCGTGTCGAAGCGTTACTTGGCCTACTAATGCCACGCTGGCTAGGCGGATTTGATTAAAGTTTAATTTCAAGTTTTCTTTCTTTTTATTTGGTAAAGATAAGAGATTCACGGATAGTCCCTTAGTCGGTTTACGACACCCATGGGATGAGATGGGGTGGTGACATATTGTATTCTTACTCCGTCACCACTTGCCAAATGTATTGCCATTTTGTAATTAACATCTGCTCATCATGCCTGATAGTTATTTATAATCTTTCTCATACTTACCAAAAAGTGTTTCACCACCTTCACATTTATATTCCGCTATTTCTTTATCTTTTTTTATCAATAAATGTCTAAGATCCGATTGACTTGATCGCAGGTCTCTAACTGTCTTTAATAAGCACTTGGTTATCTTCTCAAAATACTGTAATATAAAATGAAAATACATTGTAAGTACAAAAAATTTATAATAATTGTATACACTAAGCAGCCAGCAACAGTACAGCCAAAGGATGTCCACTCTAAGAGATAGGCCTTCTCTAAATATAACAACCTTGTAGGATTATGTACTTTCCTCATTTTTTGGAGTCCTGCCTTTCTAACTTAGATATTGGTCCTGTGAGTTGGGTAAAAAACCATGAATGGACAAACAGGTGATGTGAATGTCAGTCTTAGGGTAAACTACTTCTCATTGTGGAACTAGAAGTCAAAGAGTGTGAATGTGTGAGAAATATTGATATTTATTTATACTTATGTCCGTGTGCTGACGGAGTAAGAATACAATATGTCACTACCTCATCTCATCCCATGGGTGTCGTAAAAACCGACTAAGGGACTAACCGTAAATATTAGCTTTACGAATTTAAAGAAGGAAACTTGAAATTAAACCCTATACCATTTGTCTGGCCAGCGTGGTATTAGTAGGCCAAGTATTCCTCCATCACGGGAGGAGGCCCATCCCTGTAGTGGGACATTAATGGGCAGATATGAATTATACTTACTATTTCCTGGGAGCCTTTTGAAAGTTTGCATTCTAAACTAAAAGGAATTCCTAGCTTTATTTTCATGGAAAGGAGCAAGCTTTTACCATTGTCTTGTTCTTCTATAGTTATTTTTTGTAACTTTTGCAAATTTGACAGTAGATATATTGATTTTTGTATATAATCATTGTCATCCTCTAACTCCAATCTACTATTATTATGCTGAAATTAAAAAAAAAAAAATTTATTAATACTACATAATGATCAATAAGTAACAAATAAATGTCAATGTGTGTTGATGTGTTAATATCACACATGCAGCACACAAAGTTAGCCTTGAAATGAGAAATAAGAGGTTATGACAATCTTTGTAGCGTAGAGGATACATTTCATGGCTGCAGCATGCACAACAAAAATGTTTCATACCCGCTCAATGAAAATCTTTGTTTACATGAATATATTGATATTGATATATTATTATTGTTATGAATATATTGTTCACTTCATTATTGATAGATGGTATAAGGCAATAGATTATTATAATTTTATTATAGAACAAGACATCATATATATAAAAATATAGGTTAACATAGCTACAGTTTAATCCTTACTTTTATTAGGCAAGTGTGTCATGTGTGTAAATGATTCAGAAAATTGTAATCGGAGAATGTGCATGATGCTTTGTTTAGATCTGGATATAAGAGTGTTCTGGACATTCAGAGCTATAGGTGTTTGCTATACTTACGCCTTTGTTTGAATATTATGCTTATAAAGATCAAGAAAGTATTAAATAGTATGTCAATTAAGTATACACATCCTTTTCTTTGTTTGGTGTATGTGAGTTGTGTTTGTTCTTTTTTTAACTATTTAAATAAACTTGTGTCTGTTAGTAAGTTTATCGAAGGTTCAATGAGAACTAAAAACTTTAATGTAAGTCAATATTTACTATAAAAATTAAGCTATAAACTACAATACCTTCAATTGAGCTATAAACGACTTTTTTGTGTAAATTGTATTCCAAACGGCAATGAAATTTGTAATGCTAATTTCATATCCCTGTTCTTGAGTAAATGCTAAGTAATATTCAGTATTTTTTATTTTCTCCCACATTGTAGAACTTGGAATTAATTTAAATTACAAAATGTAAACACAACACACAAATGAAGCTGAATGACATACGAGTACGACGTATTTGACATAACCGACATTTAAGATTTTGACGGTTGGGAATTGAACAATTGGGGTCCATGAGGTAAAAAGTTATGGAATGACGAAGATAAAAACTTAGGCCAATCTTAAAATCAAATCTATTTTTAAGTACTTTGTAGGTTTTGATGATAATACAATGTACACACAGCAACTAATCAACCTAGACACTCATGTACCTTAATACCTTGAAATAAGACACAATTTCAAATGAAAATGTTTAACTTGATGTGTTGCTGTGTGTACATTTACCATTGAGGTAATATGTACTACGTACTAGAGAAGACACCCCAAAGAAAATGTGTGCTCCAATTTTCAAGCTACATTGCACAATACAAGTTTTGCACGACGTTTTAACCCTTAACTGGTATTGGGGTCTAAATTGACCCCAAGAGCTTTTGATTTTATTTATAACTCTATGCAGTTTAAGTACCTACACGCTCGCGCATCAAGCAAGGTAATCCCATGTGGTCGCGGGGTGCGGCGGGTGACGGACGCTCGTAACTTACTTCCTACTAGGTACGTATCATGTTGGGGTCAAAATTGACCCCGATACCAAAAGTGTGTGTATTTTATTTTATGAGTTGTCTTGGTATATTTTATTATATTTACAGGACACAATCATCGCAATGGCGGATTATTTAAGTGATGATTAAATCTCTCTCCTTCTAGCTGATGAAGACAATGAATGGGACTCCGAAATTGTAAATGCTGCCACAACAGCTGCGTGTGACCAAGAATTATCAGTGATTGTAAAGAAGCTGAAGTACTTAGCTGTTCTGTTATAGCCGAGGAAGCTAATTCTTCGAGTACAATCAGTGAAGGGAAAAAGGATGTTAGAATGCTATAAAAAATGTAGAAAGTGTATGAATTACATATATTCAATCATACTGCAAAGTTGGTCAAATGTCAGATTATATGAAATTTTTAAATTTTTATTCATAGGATATGTTTTAAGTTGTCAAATTTTTATTTACATGTGATCTCAGAAGAAGTTTCTTATTTTTATTTTATTATTTAAAGAATACGATTTTAATATAGAACAGAAAGTTATTTTTAGTTTTTATATTAATATCAATACCTAAAGTAGAGTCAAAGAAAAAAAACAGATGTTAGCAAAATTTTATAAGTAAAAACGTGATTTCTTGTTAAAATTAGTTAAAAATTTATCTTATGTTTATAATATAAGTGCTATTTTCCTAAATAAAAGTAAAGTTTAATCTATATAAATGTTTTTTAATATTTATATGCACATAATATGTCACTCACCTCATCGGGGTCACTTCTGACTACTAACGTTGCACTTTCTAACGATACCAGCTAAGGGTTAAACGTCGTGCATTCATTTCATATCATTTTGCACAATATAGACTAACTAAATAGCTGTTAACAGAACGGACACATAAGATTTGTGCCTAATTCAATACGTATAAATTAATAGTTTTTTGTTTTTTTTTTCATTACAAGTGGAAATTCAAGTGGGAATCCAAGTAAATTAAATGTGATTTTGATTCAATTTCTTTAAATTATTCTATATGTATTATAATACAATAATAATATTTCTTATGGAACTTATATAGTTCTATGATATTATATTGACTAACTTTGAAGATGAACGAAAAATATATTCTGACAATATAATAGCATAATGACTTATTATAAATATTTTTAATATACTCAAAGTACAATACAGGTTAGGTACAATAGTAAAAGAACTGTCTGTGGATGTTTATTTTGTTGATCTATGGTAAATATGTCTTCTCGCTACTAGGTTCAAATGTCGACTGAGACAACTGAGGTGCATGCACCTCAATTAATGGAGCAAAAATTTTGTTCGGGATGTCATCTCTAGTACGTAGTACATTTATTACCTCAATGACATTTACACTGCCTACCCAATTCAAAGGGAGACTCATTATAATAAATTCAATTCTGTGTATTGGCACTTGACTCATATGCAGAGATCAGGTGTTCAGTTTTCCGGTCAATGCAAAATAAGACACAATTTCAAATGAAAATGTTTAACTTGATGTGTTGCTGTGTGTACGTTACTTTTACATGTTATACTTTTTCAAGATACCCTAACATGAGAAATAATATTATAAACATGTCAAACTTGTCAAATTGCAAAAGCCCAGGTTTTCAAACATTTTCGTAGCTAGAAAAATTATTTAAGCATTATTTAAGATGATTTAAGATTGTTATGTTTTGTTTTATAAGGGTGGCGTCACTAATTAACTAAACCCTTTTCAAGAAAGATACAAAAAAAAATGGTGAAATGCGCGAACTAAGAATATGAACTTGGTATTCCAAAAAAAAGCATATTTAATATGCTTTTTTACTGTAGGTAATAATATCGGAAATGCACGTCAGTTGAAAATGTATGAATACATCGTACCCTCAGTGGAAAATAGGCATAAGTGATTTTACGTTGAATCATCGATTTTATCACATTCGGAAAGTACGTGTAAAGATACGTATGCTACATTTTTTTCATATTTTTCTTGTTAAATTTGACGAAATTATACAAGAAATTAGTTTTGAGAATTTTTATTCCATCACATTTTTTCTAATGGATTATTAGATTATGTGATATTACGCAAAAAATTAATTGAGAAATATGGTGTATTACTTAATATTACATTTATCCCTTTATTTAAATGTAGAAAATAAATAGTAACAACTATTATGATTTAAATGCGTTTGGTTTTTTTACATCGTTAGTTTTGTATACACGATTACTGCTTTCTTCCACTAAAAACTTTTCTTTACGCAAAAACATAAGACTTACGTACTGTAGTGAGGCTGTAAAATAAGAATGATTACTTTTTTCTTCCACTAGAATATTTTCATTGCTCCGAGACGTAAGATTTGATAAAGCGGCGCGTGAGTAGGCAGAGGGGACATAAGTGTGAATACGTCGATGCGATAATTTATTAGTATTTTTTTTCCTTGATTATTTTAAAACAAAACGTACTGGCAATGAGTAATCAATCAATTAGCCTATCGCAGTTCAGTGATAGACATAGGCCTCTTCCAACCCGCGCCACAGAACACTGTCCTGCATCTTTCGCATCCAGTCTGACCCAGAGACCTATTTGAGGTCGTCGGTCCACCTAGCTGGGGGAAGTCCTACACTACGTTTTCCGAGTCGCGGTCTCCACTCTAAGATACCTTTGTTCTGACGGCCATCGGTCCTTCGACAGATATTATGATCAGCCCATAGCCACTTCAGGTTGCTAATTCTACGAGCTATGTCGGTAACTTTGGTTCTTTGTCGGATAACCTCGTTCCGAACTTTATCCTTTAAGGAGACGCCGAGCATAGCCCGCCCCATAGCTCGCTGCGCGATTTTAAGCTTATGGACTAGTCCTACTTGCAAGTGTCCAGGTCCAACTGGATCCTGCGATCGATTTTTTGTTGAAGTTGTTTCTACCAAGTTGAACAACTTGTAAACATACTCTTGAACAACTTCGAGTATTATCAATCCTTTGACATTAGATTGACCTCGGTGTGTCATGATTGTGTAACATGTTCTTTGTTTTGTTTAGATTTATACCGAGTTCAACCCGTCGCCAGGCTTTAAATTTAGGCTTTGTGGCTTCCCGTCAAGCTGTTCCAGTGACTCTGCCACGATGACGATGTCGTCAGTAAACCGAAGGTGTGAGATGTACTCGCACTTGCCGTTAATATTGATGCCCAGTCTAGTCCACCACAACGTCTTAAAGACGCCTTCGAGCACGTTGGTAAAGAGTTTTGGAGAAATTACATCCCCTTGCCTGAACCTTTAACGTGACGCAACTCACTAAGTGGGGTAGTTTTGTCCTGGAGCTGGACAGTTATAGTGGCAGTTTCATATAAAGATCTACACACATTGATGTATGCCAATCGATGCCACATCATTGCAGAGCATCCAGAACCACCCAGGTTTCAATTGAGTCGAAGGTTTTTACGTAATCCACGAATGCTATGCACAGCGGCTGATTGTACTCTTCAGTATTCTGTACAATCTGCCGAACAAGATAGATGTGGTTCAGGAGTGATATGGGCCTATAGTTCTTCAGCGAGAATTTGTCACCTTTTTTGAAGAACAGGGCAACGGCACTACCGCCTGAGGCGTTAGGCCCTGGTGGATGACGGAGCTTAAAACACCTCACAAGTGTTTTTAGCTCTTTTTGATTATGTGTTCCGCCAGTTTTAATAGCTCTGTGGTTATTCCGTCCTGCCCTGGACACTTATTGTTCTTTAGTTGCTCGAGAGCAACTCTGACCTCGCCCCGGTTGACATCGGGGATGTCCTCCGTGTGAGTGGGGCTATGTGGTCATCTTTCTTAGGTCCTATGTCATCCGTGATGCGTGCAGGTATTTCTAGAAACTCTCTATTTCCTCGAGTATCTCGAACTCGGAGGTCACAGTTCTGCGGTCCGCAGTATTGAGTTTCGTTAGATGGGTTCTACCAAGCTTGCGCGCGAATACTTTGGTGCCTCTATTCTGTTCGATTGCAGTCGCAACGGCGGGGGTGTTGAAATATCTGAGGTCACGTCGCACCAGTATCTGGATCTTCCGGTTAAGGTATCTCCCATTCGTCTAAGAGTAGATTAGTCTGCTTCGAACAAGTCGTTGATCACTCCTAGTATTAAACGTCTTAATTTATTTAGTTATTTGTAATTTATGCACACAAATAAACTGATCTACAATGGTAAGCTTAATGCCTTAAGGTATTATCTTCCAGCTAACCTTTGGCCTAAAGCAGAGAAAAGTAAGTTGGTAGGTGCAATAAAGACAATTATCACAGAAACATCTCTGAACACGTATTTTCTATCGGTCATGATAAAGTTTATCTCGTTCCTCGTCACAGTATTGGGGCTTTGCCATGTCCCCGTTCTATGTGGCTTCTTCTTAAAGAAGGAGTTCATTAAGAAGGGCCCCTGCGTCTCCAGGAAGTTGACCAGCATCTGCCCCCTGTGGTTTCGGCGCCCCACACCGTAGTATTCAATTTTCTTTTTGCCGTTTTCTTGTACTTACACTTTGGTATTGAAGTCTCCCATAACAATGTTGTAGTAAGCCTCGGTAGTGCCATGTAGTGCCTTAGCAATGTCTTCGTACATGGCATCGGCTATTTCATCGCTGTATGTCTAGGTCGGAGTCTCTTGTATCACCGGCAATATGTAAAGTGCCTTTAATTTTAATTTGTTAATTGTAATTTTTGTTTGTTACTTTAGATTTTTATTGAGAGAACGTAATGTTTTATTGTATGGAGCCGAGAAAAACCTTATTCTGTTAATTATTACAAGCCTTTACAAATTATCTACTGATTATTACAAAAAATATAAAAAAATAATTAGTGGTAGTAATCTTTACCGAAATTCCACATTTCTGAATTTTTATTGTGCAATTTCATTGTTAATAGTACGAACTTTAATTGTATCCAAAAATCTAATTAGTATTTTGTCTAAATTAATAAATATTAAATACAAAAAATGCATTTGCTTTTTTTCCCTATAGTCATAAGCAATAACTCAAAGTAATATTTATGTGTTAATATGCAGCAAACATTTCAATAACATATAATGGAATAAGTAATTACTATTGTTTACTTCTGGTTTCTAATCAAGTCCCTAAATTGAAAAAAGGGGTAAGTACAGCTTATACATTTCAAACATAATTTTAATAAAGGAAATAATACAGTAATCTTACTTATACAACCATAAATGTTCATACTTACAAGTTCATAACTGCTTTAATACAACATACTTTTTAAATATATTATACTTTTCTGACAAACCCTGTCATAAATTTTGATACTCAAAATGCATTATTTTTTTACATTCTGAAAAATAGCATAATAATTTATTTTTATAATTCCTAATAAACTATAAACATTAGCACTAACTTAAATACCACACGCAGTACACGATTTTTTTTCCTTTTTTTTGATATTACAATAATTGTTCCACGTTTGAAAATAAAGTAAATAAGCCCATAAATTCAGTTTTTTCGCCCTACTGAAAAATCAGCATTTTCGTCTTATGCCTTTTTTCCACTGAGGGTGCGACATGACTTAGGCACAGCAAGTTTTGTAATGATCGTAGTAAATGACGCTTAGTAGTCTCAGCCCACCCTCATGGGAATAAACCGTGAGTTTAATGAATGTATGCTTGAGTAATGGAATATTTACGTGATAGAGTTTTAATGATTTATAAGAACACAAGAAATTTCGACAGTTTTTTTGGCGATGTATGCTTGGTATTTATAATAATATGTCATACTACTACTACCACCTCTAGACACCTGGAGTGCTATAAATAGTATAAATACATCTTGCTGTAAAGGCCGAACGTTTCAGAATTTTGTGCTTAAAGTACGACCGGTCAACCTTTTTATAGCATCAATTACCGAGTGTTTGTATTTTCCCTATAAATAAGTTTTGGTCATGTGAATTCTTTTAACCAATTAAAATAAAGCAATTGCGATAGTTTGTCCTTTGATTTCGATAGAAATTTCATTCAGAGCGGCAGCCATTTATGCGACGCGTGCTTCCGAGTTTACAACTCAATGGAGGCACTTGGTCAACGAGGTAAGTAAAATTTGATTTTTCTTTGATAATTTTTCTTGTTTTGGTTTAGTTTTTTTATAGAAATGTTGGTTGATAAACATTCTATGGCATTTATTTAATTCTGGGGAGAAATAGAAAATAGTTAAGGAACTATACAGTCGTAAATTATTTAAACCTATATATAGTCGCTTCGGTCGAACTTCATGATTTAGGTACATGGAATTGATCGTATTTATAGCACTGTCAGCGTTAATACTAATAGTAGGTATTCATTATTTTCAGCGTTACAAGTCACCGAAATCGCGGATATTTTAAATAACTCCGACTTTGAAGACTCGGATGACGATGAAGATTTTGTAGGGCGTTAAATAACTTAACTACCAATGATAGGAGTGACGCAGCTCAATCATCGGAAGATAAAGACTCGAGCGATAGCGATGATGATAGCAACTCGCCAGAGGTTCGAGCTGGTTCTAGTGGCGTCGAGGTCAGAGTTAGGAGAGTTGGCTTTGCGGAGAGATGTAGGGTCTCTTTGCATTCTCTACCGCATCTATCACTGTTCTTGTTCCACAACTGTTTTGTGGAACAAGCTCGCTACGACGATATTTCCGGACCGTTACGACTTGGGGAGCTTCAAGAAACGAGCGTACTCCCTTTTAAAAGGTCGCCAACGCATCTGTGATTCCT
This sequence comes from Schrankia costaestrigalis, assembly GCA_905475405.1. Classification (NCBI taxonomy): domain Eukaryota; kingdom Metazoa; phylum Arthropoda; class Insecta; order Lepidoptera; family Erebidae; genus Schrankia; species Schrankia costaestrigalis. The sequence goes on from FR997830.1 coordinate 8,400,401, forward strand.
CTGGTGTTGCAGCAGGCAGCAGTGATCACTTACCATCAGGTGACCTGCTGACTCGTTTGCCTTCTATTACATAAAAAAAAAAGTTTAAAATGGAGTTTTCTGAGTTCTTGATTCTTAAAAAATGTATAAAACTTTGAGACCTTTGTTTTAGTGAAAACTCTGGAAATCCTTAGTTTATATTTTATTTAGCTTGAAAGGTATTTAGCTCGGTCTTTGGAGCAATAATAATTTGATGCTTTATTTAGTACATTCAGCCGTAGTCGCTAGTGATTTTAAAAGAGACTTCGGGGTCTAGAGGTTAAAAACCCTTTTCTAACGGAGAGCAACTTAGGCTACTTATACCTCGCTTACCAGACCACTTTTCTTTTTTTTTATTGTACTAAAAAAAAAATATTATTTTTTTCTTAATACATTCCTTTCCACCGTCTAATCTCAAACTAACTATGTATGGAGCTTGTAATATGAGGTACCTGCGGGTAACAAGAGCCGGTGGGTATCAAGAGCCGTTGCTTGAAAATGACACTTTTAATGATCACAGCACTAAATGATGAAAGCTAAGATCCGAGCTCACGTCGTCGCACGATCATCAATCTTACCAGTAGCCACGAGTCAGTTGAGAGTGATAGACAACGCGGCTCCACTATAATTTTATCATGCCAAAACAATTTTTTTTTTACCTAAAATACAGCCGTTTGTTCAAATCTTGTTAATTAATTGTGAATGTTATACAAATAGTGTAGGCTAGTTGAGATAAGTTATAAATTTTTGTTAGTAAATACAATACTTTTTACCGTTTTCAATTATGCTATTATCAGGGGCTAATACGGGCCACGCTCGAGGCGGGTACATAGGCCGGCCCTTATTATACATATAGAATGTAAATTAATTTTAACAAATTTCAATAGACTTCGTTATATTAATACATACCATAGTTATTATTATTAAGCATGTATTTGTTATTATTTTTGTATCATAAATCATCCATAATATCTTTAATTAACTTAAAAGTGTCCAAGCTGTTGATCTCAATAACAATAGATTTTATAGTAAGGATAAGACGGGCCACGTACGTGGCCTGTCTTATACCGTACTACTTATTTATAAAAAATAATGTTTTAGTTTTGTAATTTCCATAGATAATATTTAAAAAGTTACAAACTCATTGTTTACGTCTGTAATTATTTTGACGATATGTTATAGATAAAGGTTTTTATGACATGTTTTTGCTGTTAGTTTATTAAGAGCCATTGCTAGTTTTTCCTTTGATTAAGTAATGTTAAAAGCGTGATTTAATGCCAAATGATAATTAAAGTCAAATAAAACCGAAAACAATATTTTTTCAATTGATTACTCTTTTAATATTTGAATTAAAATTTGGCCCTTATAAAACTACATACGTTTATTAAGGGCCAAAGAGAGGGTTTTTTAAAATCATGATTACTATGCCTAATTGAGATGAAAATACTTGTAATAGTACTTTCTGATGCAGATATTGAAATAAACATTAACATGATATTAAATATTTTATTATATTCCTTTATTTATAGAAATTATTTAGGTTTAGATTAAGGTGGCCCTAATTTACCGCAAGTACCTTAGATACCAGCCTGCTTACTGTAGTTGTTTTTATTAGATAAAACTGAATACTAGAAAAACTAAGTATTTCACAGTAAAATATAAAAACATAACAAATAAAAAAGCTTTCAGTAGTAAAATTACGAAATTAATGTAAGTAATATTCTTATCATCTTTTTCTTTACTTCATTATATATGTTCCAAAAGTGTCAAAAACGAAAACGACAATATTTTAATATAATACAAAATTGTTTAATAATAGCCCAACTACATAGTTAAAACTTATAGGATTTAGATGAGAGAGTTCTGTTATTTTATAACAATCTGTAGAAACACAGATAGCTCAAAATACGGTTCCTATGTAAATTAACTGTTTCCTTTACTGAATGTACTTACTGTTAATTATTTGAACATTTCCATAGCCATGTTTAGATAATGCATATTTCGATATACGTTTTCGGTGGATGGTATTAATATATCAAGTGTGGACACACGCGAGGTTGGCAACGAACTCGGTGGAAGGGTTGGTACACGATGGAATAAATGATGTCATTTATCAACTTGTATATATGTCGTATCGCAGGCACGAATGACACCGACGACGTATGTATTATTCGTATACGGGAATATAGGGCTTTGTTTGAAAAAAAAAGCTGAAAAAATTGAAACAGGTGGATTTCACGTGTGACAATGAATGAATGCCTCCGTTACTGGCCTCAAACATGCTTGTTATTCTATATACAATTTTAATTTTTAAAAGGACTTAGCCTTTACCTACTCTTTATAATAAATCTGGTTACATTTGAAATTAAATGTACTTATGTTGTTGGACCTTCCTTAGGCACCTCACTTTCATAAAAAGTATGCCTACTTAGTAATTATTATAAATTTTATGAACTAATCTTCGTAGAACATAATAAACCTATCTTATTTCGAGGGCTTTGTAAAAGTGGAGAAAATAGACGTTATGGCAACGCATATTATTACACGGTAGGAGAACAAATTTTAATATATCAATTTAGTAAAAGGAATCACCTATACAATATGTACCATAATTATTGATTTAAATTATCTTCATCATTAGAGCTAAGTATCTAAAGCTAAAAGTAGCTAAGTTAAAAAAAGAATTCTGAAATTTTAGTTAGTCTAGCTAGCTGCTCACCAAAATCTGCATTACATTTAATTTTATACATACATATTAAAATGTACCTAAGTTGTTTAAAAACGTAAGAGTACCTAAATCATTTTTTTAAGACAAAAACCTGTTGTATTTTGATTATGATTTATTTTCTAATCTATACTTCTATACTTATTACTTATTACTTATTAATATTATAAAGAGGTAAAGTTTGTGTGTTTGTTTGATTGTGTGTTTGTGACGTTGTAGGGGGTAATCTCTGGATCTACTGAACCGATTTCAAAAATTCTTTCTGTGTTGAATAGTCCATTTATCGGGGAGTGTCATAGGCTATGTAGCATCACGCTATGACTAATAGGAGTGGAGCAGTAATGAAATATGTTTATAAAAGGGACGCTACAATTTATTTTGCTTCTGCTGCTTAAACGTCTGGAGATATACTGAAATGATGTATTAGAGAATTGTACCTTTAAAAAAGTTTTACAATTAAGTCAGTGATAGCATATCTATCTTCTAAGATTGACTCACTACGACCTTTTTTATAATAATCAAATTTGATTTAAAGAAATGCATTGTTTGTAAAGGTATTTTGTGTATATGGTATTGACCCTTACCAAAATAAATACGTTAATTATTATACTTATTTAATTCTAAACAATATTGTCCTTTACAGCGATGAGATCCGATTATTAGTTTAAAAGATATCTCAGTTTTAAAATAATGCGCGAATAACGTAAAATATCTGTCTAACGCGATGTTAGTAGGTATAGATGAATTTTCTTAGTATCAACATTTTGGTTGGAGTAAGATTTTAATTTTAAATACCTGTACTATAAATTAATTCTACCTTAAAAAGATCGATTGGTCGGACTAAATTCGGAGGGCGGAGGATCCTGTTCTGTAGCGTTTGTTGGGAGGGGCATTTGGTTCAGCAGTGGACTGCGATAGGCTAATTAGTTTATTGATTAATACCATGTACCTATTCTTAATCCATCGTTACATGGATAATCATCATCATAACAGCCCATTAATGTCCCACTGCAGGGATGGGCCTCCTCCCGTGACGGAGGGTTACTTGGCCTACTAATACCACGCTGGCCAGACGGATTGGTTTAGGGTTTAATTTCAAGTTTTCCTTCTTTTTATTTCGTAAAGATAGTAGTTACGGTTATTCCCTTAGTCAGTTTTTACGACACCCATGGGATGAGATGGGGTGGTGACATTATTGTATTCTTACTCCGTCACCACACGGATAGAATGAATGGATATTACTCTATACTAATATTATAAAAAGGTAACGTTTGTGTGTTTGTAAGTTTGTGACGTTGTAGGGGGTAATCTCTGGAACTAAAGAACCAATTTTTAAAATTCTTTTTGTGTTAAATAGGTCATTTATCGGGGAGTGCCATAGGCTATATAGTATCACGCTATGACTAATAAGAGAGGAGCAGTAATGAAATATGTTTAAAAAAAGGAAGCGTTTTTTTTGCTGCTCAACGAAGTGGGCACGGGTCAGCTAGTACTAAATAATTATAGGTTACTTTTACGATTCTTTGGAAGTTTTAATAAAACCTAAGCACATTTACAAAACATTAAAGTGTTTAATGAGTCATCACCCCATACGCATATTATAAAACTCACTTACCTTTACTACCTACATAAGCACCACATTTATTACGTTATAAAATTATTCGGTGCAAAATCTTGCATTTCTGGCACGGTATGGTAAGTAGGTAGTATTCAAGAAGTTTTAGGAGACACGAGAAACGGATCCGTAACTTATAATTAACTCTTACTCTGTACCTTCAAGTGTGAATCCGATGCAAAGCCGTGAAAATGGGATGCCGAACCAACGAATTTAACGCTGCAATGTTTGGATCTCATTACAACTCTGTCATGTCTTGATCATATTTTAAAAATGGAATTCTGAGATTCGTTCAGCGACGGTTCGACGTCATTTATTTTAATGTTAATCTAATAATTTTTGAAGACCCACGGTAATAAAATGGAGCGGAAAGTTAATTTGTAATCCTCGTAATACGAAGTAGCGTAACAAAGATTTTTATTACTTGATGGAATATAAATTTTGGGAAGACGTTTAAATTAAGATCGTGGTTACATTTACTGGCAAAAAGTCATAAAAAGTCTCGAACAATGTGAGCGATTTAATGACAGTCTCATATATTTATCTGCAAATAGCCTTCGTATAATGCGCGATCGAAAAACGCTTAGGTGTTAGAGGGAATTACGTGGGTGAAGCCGTATTGTTCTCCATTTAAATTGATGTTGGCACCGCAACGGGAACAGTTCGAACTACCTGATAACATAGTAATTGCTTTAATGTCCCATATGATCAGATAACTAAGCAAATTGCGCATTAGGAAACATGGAAAACTCGGATGAGCTGTCGGAAATGCTGAGTCTGGCTCGTAATAATTAACAGAAGATTTTATCTGATTATTGGAAAAACCTTACATTTGTGCTATTTTAGCGTAGTAAGACATTGTAGGTAACATCTAGAGTTATTTGCTAATAAACAATTTTTCATATTTTATAACGAAGTTAGGTGAATAGGCAAACTCGATTGCACATTAGTGAGTGATAAGATAAAGTGCTACCTGAAGTACCTATCAGAGGTATTCCAATCGTTATTCCAGATTTTTTTAACGTGGTTGTATACGTATTTGATAGTTAGGCAGAGGTTTTAGGTTAGATTTCCAACGAATGCTTAGTTATGTCTAATTTACATACCTACCTACTTAGTTATCGCTGCATTAGTAAACAAAAATAAATAACTAACAACAAGTACGTATGCAATCACAGTATCTAACAAGTTCACATAAAAACTAAAAAAATGCAATAAATTATAATTGGCCAGCTTTTCTGTGCGAACTAGAAATTGGGCGTACCTACGTTGAGTATGGTTGTTGTTTTCATACCCCTAAATCGGATAAGACTTGAAATTGAACTTTGAGCGTATTGAGAACGATTACAATCTCTGAATTTGGATTATTGGATGTGGTGTAAACCGGTCCGTGTGAAAGGAATTCGAGGTGAGGGAAAATATTGTTTGGAAAGTGTAAGGGTTCTTTTAATTTAGGCGTCTTGTGCCGTACGGCAGCCGTGCATTTTCGGTGTGTCTGTTGAACGGCAAACGTACGTTCGTTTATTTTCATACAAATCATGCCCTACGGCAACCGTGCGGCGAACGCTGTAAGAGCCCTAAGTAAATAGTAAGATTTGTATAGTATAGTGTTGGTTCGCACAGGATTATATATAGTGTTGGTAGCTTGATGGGAGTTTCAATTTATTTCTCCATAGCAAATCCCTAGTCTTTCCCCAAAACCAAACAGAAAACTGCGGGATCACCTTACTTTATTTAAATCAAAAAAGCTTATGTGCTAATATAGACTGTTAGCTACTTCTACATTAAATTACAGCACATAACATACACACACATTCAAAAACTTTCGCTTATAATATTCGTAGGATACACGACGTAGGTAATATCAGCGCAGTGTTGGCGCGGTTAAATTTAAGGTAAGCAAGAGTAACAAGTTATGCGTTGTTAGTTTTCCAGAGACATCGAAGCTGAAAACGTGCCGTATCAAAACTCTAATACAACCGACGAAAGCAAGCATGTTAGAAAATTCATTAAATAAATCTTGGTCTTGATCATAAACAAATGAACGATCGTAAAGTAAGACGGAGCTTTGCCTTTGCCTAACTTGTTAATTTAATGAAGCCTTCATAAATAGCTGAAAATAACTTTGAGCTAAGAAAAAACGTGCGATATTGAGATAATGCGATTAGATTTAAATTTTTTGATGTAACGACGATTAAGTACAAAAAGATTAGTTAACTTATGAACTAGGGCTCATGAAGTACTTCCTAATATTTATTTAATTTCATGAAGAGAAATAAATAGTAGGTAATTATTTGTTTAGATGTAATTTATTATTTACTCACATTTGTGTTCTATAGAAATTGGCGTCAAATATTATTGTACCTTTGTTCCATTCAATGAGTCGTTATGTGCTACTTCTTGAAGCTAAATATTAATGCACAGCAAAGTTCAATGATGCCCAAAGAGCAATGAAGCCTTATTAATTCAACCTTTCTACAGAGACCAGGGCCCTGTTTCTCGAAAATTACAAGTTACGATTCTACATGCTTACCTTTAAGACTAAAATTTTACAAGTGTATTTATTTTTGTTTCTCAAAGGCAATAATATTACAAGTCAAAAATATAGCTTTGTTCAGAATACTGAAAGGAAATGTAAGCTTGTAGAATTGTAACTTGTAATTTTAAGGCATTTGAGTGATAGTATGTCATTAGTACTCCATCCATGACACTTCAATAAAATGGCTGACTTGTATTTGGAAATCTACAAGGGTTCAAAATAAAAAAAAAACAAAATATAAAACGATGCGACTAAACCAATATATTCGTGGTAAATTACTGGTTTTTACTAATGATAATAATTCCCTAGCAATAAGTTGGCTGCCTTTTTCATAAAATCATAAGATCATATATGTACATACTTAATTACTGTTTTTAATGCAGTTCCTACAAGAATATAAAGTTTAAGATGTTATTAATGTATTTACAATATAAATGTTTTATCGCTTTTTAGGAAAAAAAACATTTTAGCAGTCTATAGAGACTCTTAGTTAATTAGTGACAAGTCACAAGCTACAAGTCTAACTCGTAGTTTTTGAGAAACGAAACTACTACGTCATTATATAATAGCTACTTGTATTTGTCACCTAATCGACTTGTAAAATACTTTTACCACCCCGCTCTTGTAACCATTAGATGTACGTAAAACATAAACTTGTAAAAAATATTGTTATATAAGCGTTACCATAGATACACACTTGTATTACAAGGCTTGTGATTTTCGAGAAACGGGGCCCAGTTATAGAGCATCCATTCGTTTTGCTTAAACTGCCAACGTATTCGATTGTGAAATGGGCATTCCCTGCTTGACACATTACGTGTACCTTCTCTGATAGTGTAATTTATCGTTTAGAGGAGAAACTAGGAAGAGAATAATTAATAATAAGGAACTAAGAGTTCGTCGTAGAAACACTTATAGGAACGTAATCAGTAACATCTTTCAGAAAGGTAAAATGTGTATGATGTTTAATCAACCAAAGTTAAACAAAAAGGTAAGGCTTATAGTACTTACGTAGAATTTTGTAGCCTCTGCCTATACCTTGAGAACAAGGCTTAATTATGTAGGTATATCTTTTTATCCGGGTTTCACTATAAAATAATACGAATAATGTACGATTTAGTATTTCGGCCACAGCAAACGCATAGGGCGAATTCCTCATCTACTAGCTTTTGCCCGCGGCTTCGCCCGCGTTAAATTCGGGGTAGCCCTGTTCCCTTCTCCAGGACACAGAGGAAAAGAAAAAAAAAGTAGCCTGTGTTACTCTTCATCCCTTCAACTAGGTATCTCCACTTAAAAAATCACGTCAATTCGTCGCTCCGTTTTACCGTGAAAGAAAGACAAACAGACACACTTTCCCATTTATAATATTAGTATGGATAAATAGTCTAGTATTATAATTAATTTATTAAAAAAGAAAAACAAAGCTTATTAATAAACGTCCTAGATGTTGCTTACTTCCTTAAACCTCTGTAAAGCCGATATAAAAACTTGCGCTCGGCTGGCCTAATTGGCAAGGCATCTAGGGTATACCTATACAAAGAGAAAGGAGCTAGAAATTACTTTTTCTTATTTTTCAATTTCTTTAAATAAGTTACAGCAATCTTAAAACAAAAAAAAAGATAATTGTCTTGTAGAAGTCGTAAAAGTATTAAGGGAGATTTTTATTATGTACTAGAAACTGTCACTATTATGTTGTTATGTTATTACTCAGACAAATGGGGTACACCCATTTGTCTGATGTTTAAGCTACATTACTGTAAATTTCATCAAAATCCGTTTAGTAGTTTTTGAGTGAAAGAGTAATAAACATCCATCCACCCATTTATAATATTATTTAAATAGTTCTGTTATATGCGTCAAATGACGTCTCAAAAAACAAAGGTCTCTTTCAACATCTCCACCTTTCTCATCCATTAGTTGTTGCCCACAACTTTATGCATCTTTCAGTAAACAAAACATTTAGTTCTACCCAAGTTATTGTTAGTACCTATTTATTCCAATCTTTATCAATAATGATAAGCATAATTATGATAAGTCATCAATTAAGGTATTTACTTGTAAAACTAACAGATAGGTAGGTACCTAATAGTAAAACATAATGAAAGAGAAATAATTTTTACTTTCTTTTTATACGTATTTCAGGCAATTTTTTAAACGTTAATAAGGAAACTGGGATGGCTCCCGTGGGTGTAATATTTGATCATTATTTTCACTGAATTATTTTTACGCGCCATAAATTTCGTATGATAGAGGTTCAGGTATGTTCATTCCAGCTCATTTTTGGTATTTGGAACCGAATGAAAATATTATATGTATTTGTTATATCATTTTGGTTATTCTGCGTAGTAAGTATTTGGTTTTTACTTTATTGAAATACAAAGGTTCTAAAGTAAAAGACAAAGTAAGTAATCCAAAAAGGCCAGTTTGATAATAATAGCTGAAATCTACAGATTACGTCAAAATAGGTTTTTAATATTTTACGGTTATAGTCTTTAGCTAACCGATTTCATAGCAATATTATTTGCTAATCGGTCTAAAACGTAAAACTGTTTAAAATCAGTTGAATATAAGCTTACGATCGATCATATTTGAAGTTGAAATCTCCATGGCTTTACTACTTATGTTATACTTAATACACACATGTCTCAAAACCGTAAAACCTTTTAACCCTTTAATCTTGTTTTTAAATGATCATGAATCAGGGACCTATTTTGCGGCATAAATTTTAATAAAATACATGATTAATTTGAACAGTGATCACTTATGTAATTAATTTAAGTTTGTAACAAACAATTATTGGTCACGACCTCTAATTCAGCCAGTCTTAATAATTTTGCTCTTTCTATTAAGTACGTATTATTGAATAAATAATGAAATTAAAGTTCAAGCGTTAAAATCAAATCAGATACACGAAAGCAGACATTTTAGATGAAGAAGAAGCGATAGGAAAGCCGAATCTCTTTTAATTCTTGGTAATTTATCAAAGTCTGAGCAAAAGGCCGGCAGCGTAAACAAAGTGTTTTAATTAAAAGAGCAAACTGATTGCTTAATCGTGTCTAAAATGCTTCTACGGTACTTTTTATTTTGTTGGATTTTACATTAACATTTTATGATTGTACGCAATATCTTTTGTTAAGTAATTCTATGTGAATTTGCAGGAAAATTTACATTACTTTGTGTTCTTATTTTAATCTCTTAAAATTCCTTGTTTTAGCTATTTAAGAAGAGATAGAAGAAAATGAGATTTTTTCTATTTTTAATTTAGTAGGTATAATTTTGAACTAATGGTTTGCTGTACTATTACTATTTTATTAATCATGCAATACTCGTAGCATGAGCATAAGATTATGAGTGCGTTCTGGCATAATAAGTGTGTCATTAAGACATCATTCACATTATTTTACAATTTATTTTAAAAAATTAAGTAAGTTATATATTCAATTACATTTTTATCACATTAGCTTATACTTAGTCCCCTATACTTTATATACATCACTCTACAAAGTGGTAACTGTTAATGATGAATAATCATTACACTAGAGGGCGTGGAACCAAACGAGTTGCATCTCGATATGGTTTCGTTACCGCACGATGTATATATAGTTTGACGTTTCAATAAATGAGCGGGCTTCGATGGGCTTTGATAGTCTTCTACTTTGTCATCGAGAACCTGCAGTTCAGTACTCAGTATTGTTGTTTTATTTCAGTTACCTAGTTCACCAACATACTAGTGTGCACATTATGTGAATACGTATCTCGGTATTTAACATTGGTCCTTCGAGCCGGATCTCGATTGACATTGTTTCAGGTAATTTTCCGTGAAAGTACACGGCCCCCGCTGCATTAGCGATTGTTGCGCCCTCAAGCGGACAATGCAGTAAGCAGCGCATAGTACAACAATTGGCCAAGGAGGGCGCTCCAGAGCCAAAGAACACAAGAGTTCAATTAATGAAAGACGCAGTTCAACTGGTCGCCTAAGGAGGGCGCCACCGAAGCATAAAAAAAAAAGTGTAAGAGTGAAGTGTCAATTGTGAGTACAATTATTTATTAATAGACCAAAAAAGTCAAAGGTTAATTTGAACCTTATTTACAAGAGGAAAATAACTTGGAAATTTCTAGAAGAATCTTGGACTTAGAATAATTTAGTTGTAGAACAGTGTTAGTTTTAAGGACTTAGAATAGTTTCTAAAAAAACGACGGAACGGGGAACCTATGCCCAATTTCTGTCAGATTGTCAAAACACTTGTAATTTTTTTAGGTTTTGTAAAAAACTTAGAAAATTTGCAAATATTTCAGTCAAATTTGACATTTTAAATTTGACATTTTAAATTTTGATTTCAACAATATAATAAATAGTTTCGCTTTAAAATAACATTTTTGCATTATTATTATCAATTTTAACTACTTCATACATTCTTGTAAATTCAAATAACAACAATGGAGGGTTTAATTAATATTTTAAAAGATCAACAAAATGTAATATCTAAAGGGTTAACTAATTTTAAGAAATGTAGTAAGGACAGGTTAACTCTAGAGTTTATAGAAACTAAACAAGAATTATTAGAAAATGATTGGGTATTGTTTAAAGACACAAACACTAAACTTCACGGTCTTTACAAGTTAGGTGAATTAGAACAAAAGATTAGTGATGTTTATGACACAACAGAGGACACATATATTACTTATAAAAGTTTGATAAAATCTACGCACAATAAATTGTGTGTGGTTAAGAATACAGTTCAAGAGAAAGAAAACTCTTCTCCTAGTAGTTCCACATTTGTGAAACTACCAAAGATATCCATTCCAACCTTTTCTGGAAAATATGCGGAATGGACTACCTTTCACGACTTATTTACATCCCTAGTCCATAAGAACAATACGTTAGATAATGTGCAAAGGCTGCATTATTTAAAAAGTCACCTCTCTGGTGAAGCAGAGCAGCTGATACGCCACACTCCAGTAACTGATTCCAATTATATACAGTGTTGGGATCAGTTAGAAAAACGTTACAATAACAAGAAGTATTTATCTAATTGTATTCTTAAAAGATTATTTGGCCAAAAACGTATATACAATGAATCGGCTTCCTCTTTGAAGGATTTGCTGGACACAACATGTGATTGTTTGAATGCACTTGCCAATTTAGACATTAACGTGAGCACATGGGATGTTATTATTATCCACATTGTTACATTCAAGTTAGATAATGAAACGCGCAAACAATGGGAACTTAGCATTGGTACCACTGATTCCAATAATGACTTACCAACATTTTTTCAGTTTAAAGAATTCATTGAAAATCGTTTTCGTGCGTTGGAATGTTTAGAGCCGACGAAGTATGCAGATCATCAGATCAACAAACCTAATATTAGTTCACACCATAATTCCTCAAAGGTAATGTTAGCTACTAGTTCAACGAATATGCCATGTGAATATTGCTCAGAGTCCCATAAGTTATGCTTTTGCAAACAATTTGCAAAGCAATCCATCGATGATAGACGAGCTTTTGTTGCAAAAGGGAACATTTGCTTCAATTGTTTGGGCAGTAACCATAGCGCATATAATTGCAAAAAACGTTCCAGTTGTAGGATTTGCCAGAAGCGTCATCATTCATTGCTGCATTACTATCGAGAGACTGAAAATAAAGCTCAAACCAGTTCATCAGCTAACCCGACTAGTAATAATGTTAGCTTTAATCCTAATACTACGCCAATGGTGTCATGCTTAGCTACTAAAAAAATATCAAAACAAGTTTTATTAGCTACAGCTTTAATTAAAGCCGAGTCCAAAGCTGGACAGCATCAAGTAGTTCGAGCTTTACTTGACCAAGGCTCCCAAGCCTGCTTCATCACTGAGGCCACAGTACAGCTACTAAGATTAAAACGAATTCCTATACGTGCATTAGTCTCAGGTTTAGGTGAGCATAAATCAACCACGACTAAATACATGGTCCAGTTATCTATTAGATCACGAACAAACCCTGACTTCTCATTAAGCTTAAAAGCCTATGTCTTGCAAAAAATCACATCGTACTTACCCGAAAACAGTGTTAATATGAATGTCTGTGATTGGATGGACATAAATAATTTGCAATTAGCAGATCCAAGCTTCCATGTGCCTAGCAAAATAGATATACTATTAGGCGCAGATGTTTATAGTTGTATTATCAAAGAAGGCATAATAAAGAACCCCTCTGGTACTCTAATGGCTCAACACACGGCCTTGGGATGGGTCCTGTCAGGTTCTGTTCACAGTTCAAACAAATTAATACAACAAGATAATAAAGGTTATAGAATTGATTTAAATGTAATGCATGCACAAATAGATGAAGATGATATTTTGAAGAAATTTTGGGAAATTGAAGAACAATGTAATTATAAGAAAATACTTACCCCTGAGGAGAAGAAATGCGAAGAGTTGTATTCTGCGACAACCACTAGAGACGGCAGCGGCAGGTATGTTGTCAAATTACCTTTTAAGGATGAAGGACATTCTTGTCTGTCAGGCGACTCAAGAGCTATTGCGGTTAAAAGGTTCAAAGGTTTAGAAAGAAGGTTTCAAGGCAACAAGGACTTAAAGGAACAGTACAAACAAGTTATAAATGAATATTTACATTTAGGACATATGAGACCTGTAAAAGAAGGTGATACAAACAAAGACATAGCCGTATACTTACCTCATCACGCGGTAGTGCGTAATGACAAAACTACTACGAAGGTGCGTGTCGTCTTCGACGCCTCTGCAAAGAACCAAAACGGTGTGTCATTAAATGATGTACTTATGGTTGGACCTACTTTACAACCAGACTTACGACACAATTCTACGTTGGAGAGTACACCCTATAGCGCTAGTTGCAGATTTAGTTAAAATGTACCGCCAGGTAAAAATATCTGAAAAAGACGCAATTTATCAACGCATCTTATGGCGCGAAAGTCCTGACAAAGACATTAAAGATTATGAGCTCATGACAGTAACTTTTGGTACTGCATCAGCGCCATATCAAGCTGTGCGAACTCTACATCAAATTGCATTTGATGAGGGGGAGAGCTTACCCCTCGCGCGTGAAATAACTCTTAATTCATTTTATGTAGACGATTTATTAACCGGTTTTGATAAAATAGAAACTGGTATAGAAATATATAAGCAATTGAAAGAATTATTAGGTAAAGGAGGTTTTAAGTTTCAGAAATGGAACAGCAACAACAAAGAAATTATAGATCAAATCAATGTAATGGAGGAAGGACAATTAGGACAAACAGAAATACACATGAACAATAAAGAAATATCAACGAGGAACCAAATAAAGCACATAGATCATAAAGAAGAAAAGCAAGTAGAAATTAAATTAGATAGCACGATAAAAATTTTAGGACTTACCTGGAATCGCAATCAAGACACATTTCAGTACACTGTGAACGTTCTACCGTTGTCGACTGGTATAGTAACCAAAAGAAAAATTATATCAGACATAGGCAGACTATATGATCCATTGGGTTGGTTAGCTCCTAGTATAGTGTTGGCAAAAGTGTTTATTCAAAAATTATGGCTTGTTGGTATTAGCTGGGATGAAGAGCTGGGTAATGATTTAATAATGGAATGGAAAACTTACCGTGCAGAACTCTCACAGCTCGCAGACATTCGCATTCCTCGCTGGTTAGGCACCAAACCAAATGACAACCTAGAACTACATGGGTTCAGTGATGCCTCCAAAACAGCGTACTCAGCTGTAGTTTATTTACGAAGCATCAACTCTATTGGAGAAGTATATGTGTCATTATTAGTTGCAAAAACCAGAGTAGCCCCAGTAAAACAAATAAGCATACCACGCCTAGAGTTGTGTGGAGCAGTGCTTTTATCTAAACTCCTAAAAGAAACAGCTGAAGTCTTAAGCATATCTGCTGACAAAATAGTAGCATGGACTGATTCCACGGTGGTCTTAGCCTGGTTACAAAGTCACCCAAGTAAGTGGAAGACTTTTGTGGCTAACAGAACTTCCGAAATATTGACCCACATGAATTCGTCTCAGTGGTTCCATGTTTCAACTAAGGACAATCCAGCAGACTGTGCGTCGAGAGGAATACTACCAAGTTCACTCGTCTCAACAAGTTTGTGGTTTTTAGGGCCAAAATTTCTAAAAAATAAAACCATAAAGTACCAGAAATCTATATACAGTGGAAATTTAGAAGAAAGTGTTAAGGCTCACATCGCTTTAGTTCCAGATTCCACGTTATTCGAGAAATACTCGTCGTTATCTAAACTTGTACGAGTAGTTGCATATTGTCGAAGATTTTTACAGAATAACATAAAATATCGAAGAACACATTTACAAAAAGTAGAGCTGGACGCAGCATTACAGTGTTGCATAAGAAAATCGCAAAAGGATTTATTTACAACAGAATATGAACAACTAGAACAAAAGGGTTATTTACAATCAAAATCAAGTACATTAAAGGCACTATGTCCATACCTGGATGATAAAAATATAATGAGAGTTAAAGGGAGACTTGACAAATCTCCATTAGATGAAAGTACGAAGCATCCAATAATTCTACCACGAACCAGCTATTTAACTCAGCTTATTATAAGGCAAGCTCATCACGAAACATTACATGGAGGACCTCAACTTGTTATGTCTCATTTAAGAACAAGCTACTGGATAATTGGAGTCAGAAACCTAGTCAAACAGCATGTTTACAAATGCGTGACATGTGCTAGGCAAAAGGCTAATAGTAAGAATCAGTTTATGGGGTCACTGCCATCTGTAAGATGCACTCCTGCAAGACCGTTTTTACACAGCGGTGTCGATTATGCGGGTCCCATAAATATAAGGACAACAAAGGGTCGTGGGCATCGTTCGTACAAAGGCTACATATGTCTTTTTGTATGCATGGCCACTCGAGCTATTCACCTAGAAGCAGTCAGTGACATGACAACTCAGGCCTTTCTAGCGGCCTTTAGACGCTTTGTTTCACGAAGAGGTAAGTGTTCCAAAATATGGAGTGACAACGGCACTACCTTTGTAGGCGCATCAAGAGAACTACAACATTTATCATCAATCCAATCATCCGTAGCAGAATATCTAGAAGCAAATGGTACAGAGTGGCACTTCTTGCCTCCTCATAGTCCAAATTTTGGTGGCCTTTGGGAAGCTGGAGTTAAGTCTACCAAATACCACTTAAAAAGAACGATTGGTGAAGCGACTCTTACATTCGAGGAAATAACTACTCTCCTCACTCAAGTCGAAGCATGTTTAAATTCACGGCCATTAAGTGTTATCAATATTAGTGATCCAAGTGAAGCTTTGCCTCTTACTCCTGGTCATTTTTTGATCGGAGAGCCTTTATTAAGTGTTCCAGATAATGAATATAAGAGTTCAGATGTAAATTACCTAACGCGATGGCAATTTATTCAAAAAATGATACAGTCATTTTGGAAGCGCTGGTCCCAGGAGTACATATCTAATTTAATGAATAGGTACAAATGGTCTTCTTTAGTTCCTGAGCCTTCTATTGGAGACATCGTTCTAATCAAGGAGGATGATTTACCACCGAGCCGTTGGCTGTTAGGTCATGTATTAGATAAACATCCTGGGGATGATAATATCACCCGTGTGGTCACCGTTCGTACTAAATCATCCACGATTAAAAGGCCAACCTCTAAATTATGTATTTTACCCGTAGTAGATCATAATTAAATACAATGAATAAAGAGATCAAACTATGTCAAGGAGAATTAAAGAACAAATATTGTATTATTGTTTTTAAAAGCAGGTTAGTTCATATTTTAGTACATGATATACAATACATTTACATTGTTAGATAGAAATAATTTAGTTCAACAAATTGTTTTAATGTTTTTTTTTTATAAGTCATAGAATATTGCGATTTGTTATTTTAGTTCAATAAAATAGGACAAGCTATTGTTTAGCTACATTTTAGTTTTTTAACTATTATATGTTTAAATAAGTTCATTAAGGACATTCTGTAAATAATTGTTTTACTATTTTTAAATACAGATTAGTCCACTTTTCAGTTCAATTTTAGTACACAATGTACACAGGCATTGTTAGGTATAGTATAGTTCAACAATTTGTTTAATGTTTATAAGTTCAAAGAATGTTTTCAATTTGTTTTATAGTGCAATAAAATAGGTCAAGCTATTGTTCAGCTACATAATATATATTTAGTCCTTAATTATTATATATTTTTAAGAAGTTTATGAAGGACATTCCGTCAATAATGTCCTTGGCGGGCGGTATGTTAATGATGAATAATCATTACACTAGAGGGCGTGGAACCAAACGAGTTGCATCTCGATATGGTTTCGTTACCGCACGATGTATATATAGTTTGACGTTTCAATAAATGAGCGGGCTTCGATGGGCTTTGATAGTCTTCTACTTTGTCATCGAGAACCTGCAGTTCAGTACTCAGTATTGTTGTTTTATTTCAGTTACCTAGTTCACCAACATACTAGTGTGCACATTATGTGAATACGTATCTCGGTATTTAACAGTAACCGATCCCTGCTATATTAACGGTACACGGTAATGTATTTTATTTAGCCTGGAACAGCGTTAATATAATTCGCTTAAAGCTCACCCACACGTTAAGTAATATGTTGATATCAGTGTAGGCGAGAGTTATAGCCGCAGCCACCTTAGCGAGATAGATTAATTACATCAGCAATTTCAACCGAGTAGCCTGCGAACGCAACCACAACCACAATATTGCCCTTACAAGCATCATGGGCCGTATTCGAAACAACAATCAATAAATCATCGTTTAACAGAACATAATCATTTTACGAAAACCTTTTCCTTATCGTACCTAAAAATTTACACAAAAATACTTCAACTTTGTTCTGCAACAAAATTTATTTCGAATTAATTCCGTCCCAATTCTTTTAAACTGCCAACCCCGGTTTCGGCGAAATATTATTAACTGGGTTTGCTGGATTATTAGCTATTGGATTTTGATCCCATGAAAACGAGCACCGTTTCAAATATTGGAACGTTCTAAGTGTATTTGAAAAGCGTTGTCGAATATATTTTGCTCAAAATAAAAAAAATATTTATTCATGGATCTGCGTGTTAAAATTGTAGTTGGTTATTTCAGCCTTTGCTAACAAAATATTTGAGTTTTAGTGCACTATCCACATGCAAAATAAATGTTTTCTGAGCAGAATTGATTATGGCTCGCCGCCAGTACATAGTGACACAGTTGGCGAATCCCTGTTTCACAAATTTATAAACTAGACGTAGAGAGTATGGTGTTTTTACGCGCAATCGTGACCGGGTGTGTTGTATGTATATTCCTTATATTTTGTTTCATTTGCAGCTATTCATACTGTCCGATAGAAGTAGTGTTTGTTACTTTATACTTATGGGTTGTTCTTCGAAACATTCAACGATTGATTGGGTAATGATTCATGTAGCCAAAATTAAAAACACATCCGTTCGGTAAAGTTAAATTAAATGATTGATTAAACACCGAAAGCTATTAGATTCAAAGTTAGAAGTAATTATTAAAAGTTATATTACTTTTATGTTAATTAAAGTACCTATTGCCTAATTGAATTTGACCAGAAGTCTAAATTTTGACAAATGGCGTTGTAAAACAAGATTATTATTCTCAGAGATCACTTATAATAAAATATTCTGTTATACATAGCAAAGAAATATTTAACAAGAATATTTATCAGAACACAAGCCATACATATATTGTTGATAAAACAGAATTATTTTTAGCCTGCTTTTCTTGCAGTTACTTTATTTAATTTATTAAATTAACTACGTACAGTACCCGGGGCGGTAAATATTGCAATTTGTAACTAGATGTTATAAATCGAAAAAACGTTTCATTATTATATTTAAAGGTGTTATATGATTTTTAGTCTTATGTTACACATATTAGGTTTTGATTTAATTTCTATTACATTGACGACTGAAAACTTCCAAAGAATTTTCGAAATAAGTATAACATATATTGTGACTTTTTATAGCATCACTAACAAGATGGTCTTGTTAGTGATGCTATAAAAAGTAAAAAGCACTTGCAATATCGGCTATAATAATAAAACTTTGAATTAAAGTTTCTTGAATGGCTGTTCCTTGTTCTGCTTTCGAAATACTAACAATGCTTGAACAGTTACGCAACATACGATGAACCCCTAAAAACATGTAGGTACCCTTTGAGAGAGAAGATGGATGTCTTAAATCTAGGTTTTTTAAAACGGTACTAATTGTAAATACGTGAACCCCACCTTATAAATAATATTATGTTCCTAGAACCTATCACATAATCTAACAATAAAAAAAATTAATTCATTTAAGTAAAAAAAAATAAATAATAAACATAAATTCATTATGTTGATTAACACAATAAAAAGCCTTTTAAATTACATATGATTTTTTTTACCTATAAAGCTAAGGTATAACTAGGAAATCCGAAAAGAAGAAAGACAATGGAAAAAATTGATACTCGAGACGGAACTCGAACCCGTATCTCTGGACTATACGCGTCCAGCGCCATGACCTCTAGGCCACCCGTCTCGACTACCAAATATAACCATTGCTTAATACGGCCGGGCCGCAACTTAGAACTCAACTGTACAACGCCATCTAGGCGCGACGAAAAGCCTTTTGTTTTAAAAGTCATTAAAACATAACGCAGTTAATAATACCTCTACGCCTTCCTAGAAAACCTGTACGTAGGTATGTATTACCCCTAGCTACATATTAATTGCCATTTACTGGAAGGCAAGGGATTGTCTTTTACGGAAATTTTCTATCGGAAAAAACCTAATAGCTCTTTACTTGACCCATTAATCCGTCGTTCACATGGATCATTTTAGGTCGAGGGTCCAAGAACTTTAAAGTAATTAGGACATTCTATACATAGGTCATTCGTGTGGTGACGGAGTAAGAATACAATATGTCACCACTCCATCTCATCCCATGGGTGTCGTAAAAACCGACTAAGGGACTATCCGTGAACGTTATCTGTGCGAAATAAACAGAAACGGAAGGAAAACTTGAAATTAAACCCTATACCAATCCGTCTGGCCAGCGTGGTATTAGTAGGCCAAGTAACCCTCCTTCACGGGAAGAGGCCCGTCCCTTCAGTGGAACATTACCTAATGGGCTGTTATGATACACAGGTCATTTGTTTGTAGAAAAGTCCTGGTGGAAAAGGCTATCATAATCTAATTATTAAACATACACTTGCTAATATCTATTTTTATAAGAGCCAAAACTTCAATTACTTGGTAAAAAAAATTAGTTGAAATTTTTTATTAAAATATACAAGTTACTTATGATGCCTTAATAAGGTATATTAGAGGTTTTATGTATATTTTTTATAATACAAGTAACAATACACTTTCTTCAAAATATTTTCTAACATGTTTTTTTTTAAATTTATAATGATCCCGAACGAAATCTTGTAAATCTACATAATAGAATTATTAGTAATACAATCTAGATACCTTTTAAGCTATAATAAAATTTCTAACAAGCTTACTGTTGTTTATTTTTAGTAAAAGGAGTATTTTTGACTAAGGAGTAGGTATTTTACTAAAGGGTTTTGTGGATAATTTACGATAGTCTAACTGGCTTAATACTTATAAGTAAGGTTTACTTTTTTCGTCGATTTAATATAAAACCAACTTCACTCGTGTGGTGGTGGAGTAACAATACATAGCGCTACCATTTTAAAAATCTGCTTTGCCGTAGTAGTATTAGTTGACCTTAATTGTTCTCAGCATAAAAATTGCAATTGCAAGTCCGCAGAGGTCCCTAGAAACAACACTTGTGCCCAGCTGCATAATATCAATATCTCAAGATTTTCTTCATTAGAAGACTCACGTGATAATGGCAAATCTGTTGCGAGTCACAAAGTAAATAAATAATGTTCATACTACCAACTAACTTTAATTCAGTATTTTCTTAAACTTCTTAGCACCTGCTTAACCCTAGATTCATAAACATTCGTCTCACAGAACGCGCAAAACACTAATTTGTTTCTCCTGTTTTAAGTTAAAAAGACAGAGAGCTGTGCTCATAAGTATTTTTCTAAAACGTTCAACTGCTACTGTCGCGAATGCACTTGCCTCGCAATGACGTCCAATTAGCGTGTTATAGACCTTTGGTCGTCCGACAGACGAATATTTATGAATAGTGTAACTATTGACTACAAGGATTGTTATTTTTTAAAACCGTTTTTTGACGAGTTCTGGTTTTTATAAATTTAAAGTAAGTATGTAATATTATTAGACATTAGTTATTATGTATTATAATATTTTTCAAAGTGTATATTAGGTACTTCAATTCGTCTAATTTTAATTTAGAATGGAAGGTCGACATATTGCGGACGATCTGAATCATTTATCTGATTCTGATGGTGATGCTTTGAGCAGTGAGCAAAGACACGAGGATTTAAGTGATGACGAATATCACATGGAATTACAGACGACTATCCCGATAGTTTTGTAAAAAAATATTTCAGAAAAGTTGACTAAACCGTGGTTACGTAAAAGGACAAAATGCTAACTTTGAAGAGATGCCTAAACAGGAAAATCGCTGAAGTTTTAAGTGAAACGCCTATCATTGATACACCTGATCCAAGTGAGACCCAAAAAATATTTGTAGTCGTTGTGATTATCAAAAACGTCGTATGGCAAGGTTCCAACATAAGTCAATAAAAAAGTTTATGCGCATGGACCATTGCGGCTTCGTATGTGTGGAATGTGCTGATGAACCTTAATTATTATTAATTTATTACTTTTTTATAACCAAAATAAACATATTTAACAGTGCTATAATTAATTTCTTTTGTTTTATTTACAAATACTGATAAATCCCTCATTTAAATATAGTCGTCTGAGAGACGAATGTTTATGAATCCTTTTGTACCCGTGACACCACCGTCTTGCACCACTGGAATAATGTTCGTCTTAGATATGATTATGAATCTAGGGTTAATATCAGTGTCAAAGCTATGTACACTAAAACATAAGATTAAAATTTGAAGAAAAGGACCTTATTTTCAGTAGTTTCAATTTAATTAAATGGTTGAATACATTTCAGACAATATTTTCAGTATGAAAACAATTTCTGAAAAGTGAATAATAAAGGAATGTTTTAACACTACGGCTGTCATTTACATAAATCTGTTATTCTGATTTCAATTGACAATATTCATCGCTTTATTCAGTGCAACCAATATTTTTTGGTACGCTCCCATTCTTTCTTGTTATGAAAACAAGACAGCTAGCCTATCAAATCAATGCTGCATCATTTGCGACCATTCGTTGGAGTTTTTACTGAATATTAATTGCTTTTCAAAGAATTCGTACTACCAGTAACTAAATACTTATGTATAGCTACAGTAATAAAGTGAGAGTTAATTTTAGTCAGGCACTGAAGTCGCACAAGTGACTCTCGGGACGAATTTAATTACAATACCAGGAAAAAGCAATAATTTACTCCCGACGCATTTGACATAATCCCGGGAGAATTAAAGTTTACCTACTAAAAACATATTTTATGTGGACAAACAATCCTACGTAATAAATTACTTTTTAAACTGTTCAAAACTGCAACATTTTCCGAAAACCGCAGTGCATTTTTACATTTAACTATTGGGCAGACATTATGCTCCACTAAAGGAAAGTAATGCCTGCACAAACCACATTAGCCAGACGGATATGTCGTCTATGAGGGGTTTATTTAATCACAAATAAATTACATTATTACATAGGTAATAAGTTTAATCGTATGTGAAGATTTAGTAGGTAGGCATCTAGTTAATTTAAAATAGTACTTATTCACAACTATACTAATTTTTATCTGGTCTCTGATAATTGCACAAAGTAGTGTTCCTATTCGACTGTAAAGACACCCATAATCCATCAATGTATATCCATTCATCATGTTTAATTAACCCATTTAGACCGACAATAATTTTTGTAAATATTTTATAATTTTTCAACAAAAGCTTGCTAAAAGACACCTCAGCAACCTAAAAAAAATATATAAAAAAATATCTAATAAAAGGGGGAGCATAGGGGGGGCGTACCATATACGGTACAGTAGGCTTATACGTATGCAAAATACTTTATTTTTACCAAAGACTTTTATTATCTTTTTTGTGTGATACATAGTAAAATATTCCATGTGAACTCAAATATTGCACTTGACACACCTTGTAGGGCATTGCTTGTGACATTATCTACACCTGGTTCTGTTCTCCTGCTTAGCCTGCTCAGCCATCATATCCTGAATCAGGTATTATTGATTGACGAGGGCAGACTAGGACCAGGTTTTCACGTAGCTTGTTACTGGCGATGATTGTGTTTGCGATACTACGTCGAATGTTTAGCAAGTCCATGTGCCTGCCATCATGTCTATAAAACAACCAACCATTTTGTAAAAATAAATCAATTCAGTGAAGATTTAGAGGCATGTTCCACTTTTTATCACAAACGCTGGTTCGCAATCATCGTCAGCTGGAAGAAGCTTTTGCACAAAATGCATATTTGTTTCAGTTGTTAGCAAGTCACGTTTTCAGGAAAGTACATAGAAGACCATTCTATTGGATTTCTTACAAGAGAAACGTAATTCATTGGTTGCCAAGTCGTAGTCGTTTAGCCCAAAAGTCTTGTTGTCTCCAGTTATACTTCAAGACGCGTTTTTGCAATGGTTCTTGAGACTTACGAAGGTCTTCTGGCTCTTTAGAACGACTAATAGGAGCCACTTCTGCTGGTGTTCGTAGCAAACTTGGTGGTAAATGTCTGGGGTATCCTTTTCACCAGAGGCATGACCAGCCTAAGGCATGATCAAGCATTCCCAGTATCGGGTAGAAATAAAAAAATATCGACATCTTGCCCTCGATAATAAGCATCATCATCTTTCTTAAGATTTGTAGCAATATCATGAAAGATCAACGGTCTAGAACTGTAAAATAGTAAGATCTTTATAAGTATAGTTATGTTACATTTTGCTTACATATAAACCTACTGTACCACATACGGTACACCTAATTGGCGATTGAATAAACCTAACTCCTATAACCTAGGTCAAAGGTTTTTATAGTCATAGCACCTATTGTACTCTAAGCTATATAAAAATACTAATAAACAATCAAATTTTTATAAAAAAAAAATAAAAAATGCCTTCTTGAAGATATTGTAAATAATTTCTTACGTTTAGCAAATGTCGATAAAAACACAACATTACTTGCGTTTAACTTATTTTTATTATAATAAATGTACAACTGTCACTCTGAACTAATTTATATAACTAAATAAAATACGAATATACCCACACGAAAATCACAATAATTTTTCAGTTACTGTACCATATGGGTTAACACTAAACGACTATGTCCAACAATACAACGGAGTTAATTGAGTTGTTAACAAAAATCAGGCAGATTTAATACTAAATCCATTTCATAACCATTTCAAATCCCACCATTTTCAAATGAATTCACGCGTCCAAAACAGAACTCATCATTCTCATTAAAATAATATTATTCAGTTGTCAGCTAACGCGGCTGTTGATGCAAAACGTGGCAATCTGCTCTCGCATAAACAAAACAATGTCATTATACTGGAGTCTGCCGCATTATGGTGACTTTATATGTGATTAATATTATAAATAGCTGGAATAGCTTTTACCGCGGCTTTCTACTATCATATAGGTATGATATGAAACATAACAGAATCCTACGTAACAGCTGAACAAAATTGTGTTTAATTGTAATGTTTTTTTATGAAGGACCAATATTATTATTTTCATGTAATCCTATTACAATGAGTCTTTGTCGAATGAAAGCGCGTCTCTTAGTAGACTCATAAGTTATCAGCAAATTTTAATTTATTCATAGTGATGTGAATAAATTAAATATAAGATGGAACCAGGTTAGTACTGAATGTAATCATCTAAGTTCATTGGTACAAAGTGGAAATAACGTACATAAAATTTTATTTATTTGTACAAAAAAAAAATCATTTGTAGGTAGGTAGGTATCTATTACACGTGAAAGGACTAATAAATAAATTTACGTCTTATAATACAGCCTAGCCTGGATTTACATAAAGACATTTTCTTTTTATTTATTACGGATTTGATAAGAAGGAGACAAATAAATAACTTTATTTTTACAACTAAGAGCCCCATCCATCTACCGATAATCTTAGGAAGTTTATTACCAAACTATTGTTCACAGAATTACTTTCAAACTGAAGTTAAGTAACTGTCAGATTGGCCTACTTGTCTCTAACGACAGCAATAAATGTAACCTTATCACCCTGCTTTGTTCAATTACTCTTCTTCACAGTTTACTTACGTGGATAAACAATGTATCTCATAGGAGATATAAATTTACATGCTATATAAATATCTCTAAGGTCTTTTAATTTTATTCATTTTCTATACATTAATTGTTACACCCATCAGGTGTCAGTTGTGACATATCAGACACCAAAGACCGGTTGTAGTTTTGTTTTGCGTTACATTCGATTAGCGTGTGTGTTGGCTTCAGTCAGGGTATAAGCAATTCGATCCTTAACACCTTTTTTGTATTTATTTAGGTATTTCTCCGTTTTGTTTGGTAATTATTTACTTGTAACTAAGTACTCTAGACTATTCACGTGCTCAACGTACACTCAAAGGCTTATCAAGTCTTGCAACAGTACTTGCATGTACTGATAGTAACAAGTTGGTCGTCCTTATTTCAAAAAGGTATCAATTTACCTATATCAAAATTCTAGATTAATCGGTCTTCTCATAGTCCTGTAGTAGGTAGTTAATGAAAGTTAGTGTATTTTATCAATGCGTCCTCTTAAGTAATTACAATTCTTGAAAAACGTATCACTACAATTGCTAAACCACGCAAAAGAAATAACGTATTTACTACGAACTACAAACTCACATGGCACATTAAATAACACTACGCTCATCAATCTGAATTGTCTTCAATTTTACAGTATGTCGAACGTAATTGTAAATCTGCTCAATTGTCTGAATGTAGGTATTACAGTGGATGGGGATTGATTAGTAACTTGGTTTGAATAGCTTGGTATTTAGGTGCTAAACATTGTTTCCTACGTAGATTGGTAAAGGGATTGAGAATAGGCGTACTCGGTGTTTGATTATATTGTTTTGATTTGGGTGTATAATGTGTTTTATTGAGTGACTGATAATATGGGTTTGATGGTCATTGTGTTATTTTTATTTACTGGAAGTAAATCCAATCAACTGTATGCCTAATTTGTTCCTCATTATCATAACATCCCATTAATGTCCCACAAGAGGGTCGGGCCTCCTCCCATGACGGAAGCCTACTAATACCACGCTGGCCAGACGGATTGGTATAGGGTTTAATTTCAAGTTTTCCCTTTTTTTATTTCGTAAAGATAATATTCACGGATAGTCCCTTAGTCAGTTTTTACGACACCCATGGGATGAGATACATATTGTATTCTTACTCCGTCACCACACGGAGATAATTTGTTAGTAATTATTTTGCGTGTAACCGTAGTGAGGTGGTCATGTCATCATAGTTACAATAATACCTAATAGTTTTGCATAGACTTACATCATGGTTTATTTACAAATATTCCTTTCTTCAATGTCAGGGAGAGGATTTAAACAGCTGTTTCATATAATGGGAGTATTAAGTGTGTTGTACCTAAGCTGGTGCGCATGACTGTGTGTAGGTATGCCATCTGTTCCGCTGCTGGTTCAAACAGATGTACGTATTTACTACTACAATAGTTAGGTAAATCTATACTATTATATAAAGCTGAAGAGTTTGTTTGTTTGTTTGAACGCGCTAATCTCAGGAACTACTTTTTCGAATTGAATTTAGTTTTCAGTTTTGGATAGACCATTGATCGAGGAAGGCTTAGCCTATAGCCTATATATAACATCAAGCTAGGACAAAAAAAATATTTTCATATTTAGGGGTCCTAAGGGCCTACTCAGAAGGCTCATGGTCACTCAGAGGGCAATGGAGAGACCTATGTTGTAGCCTAACCTATGGACTTACTCAGAAGGCTCATGGTCACTCAGAGGGCAATGGAGAGATCTATGTTGTAGCCTGACCTATGGACCTACTCAGAAGGCTCATGGTCACTCAGAGGGCAATGGAGAGAGCTATGTTGTAGCTTGACCTATGGGCATACTTAGAAGGCTTATGGTCTTTCAGATGGCAATGGAGAGAGCTATGTTGTAGCCTGATCTATGAACCTACTCAAAAGGCTCATGGTGTCTCAGAGGGCAATGGAGAGAGCTATGTTGTAGCCTGACCCATGGGCCTACTCAGAAGAATCATGGTCACTCAGAGGGCAATGGAGAGAGCTATGTTGCAGCCTGAACTATGGACCTACTCAGAAAAGTCATGGTCATTCAGGGGCATTGGAGAGCTCTGTTGTAGCCTGACCTATGGACCTACTCAAAAGGCTCATGGTCACTCCAGAGGGCAATGGAGAGAGCTATGTTGTAGCCTGACCTATGGGCCTACTCAGAAGGCTCATGGTCATTCAGGGGCATTAGAGAAAGCTATGTTGGGAGTTTCCCTGCGTGATCGAATCAAAAATGAGGAGATTCGCAAGAGAACCAAAGTAACCGACATAACGGGTTAAAGTAGCGACAAGCAGGGCACATAGCGCGGAGAAGCTCCAATACTTGGAGAAGGCATATGTACAGCAGTTGACGTCGATTGGCTGATATGATGATAATGAATAAACTTTGTTTAAATTATTTATTTCATTTCAAATTTAATCGCGGACATAAGATATATAAGAGTTTTACAGCTAGTATACACATAATTAGGGCGTGTCGTGCTTGGAATGCTGTTTGTGGAATTTTAGAACCTGTTGATAATATTACATGAAGGGTTTAAATGTAAATAGGTATCTTAAATGATAATGTGTGCAATCAGAAGTTGGCGTGTTCAAAATACGTCGGGACCACCACTGTGCGTATCTATTCTTGATATAAATACTGTATAACATGATGCAGTCCTAATATGGGTGAGTAATGATACGAAGCACGTCCGATTATTTGCAAGATTGCTACATTACTAATGTGCAGTAGGAACAATGATTACGTTGGATATTGGTAGGTATGAATTAATGATGCTACTTAAGAAATAATGGCAAACTTTACGCTACCTGTAGCGTGAAGATAAAACCTAGCTTCGATCATGTTATCATTTAGCAGTAAGTAAGTTTAAAAATACAGCCAATAAAATTTGTTTTCTTTTTTTCCTTACAAACCTGATTTATTGCGTAGCCGAACCTTATTAGGTTTAATATTTGAACAGCAATTTAAAAAGCATTTTATTATTTAGTTCTTTTTTAGTGACATCGTTTAATGTAAACACATGCGACAATTTCGTGTTTGATCACAGCATCGACCTATTTCTAGTATACAAAAACGGGATATTAAAATATTTTAGCTATTCAACAGAAATTATGCATTCACTTCAACCGGTAACTGTAAGCTGAATACTGTTGAAAATAGTAAAATAAAAAGATTCGTATAACAAGCTAAACGATTGTGTCGAACAACCCTCAACAAACTTAAAAGCTATGTAATGTACCATTTAATTTATATGGAACATGTAGTTATCTGTAATAGTTGAAGTACGCGTTAACACTTGTGAAATTGGACCGTAATGTTGGCTGTAAACGATAGCATGGACATTGTTGAAACTATGTGATCTGTTATCCATATATTTTGTGGGTGTTGAAACCATTTATCGTAGTGACGGGGAACAAGAGAGTCGTAATTTTGATTGTGGAGGCTTCCACGATTTAACTGTACTTGTGATGCTAGGTTCAGTTTTAGTGGAATGTTAGCTAACTGTTTGGGTCGGAAGACTAATATTAGACACTTGAATAAATATGGCTTTACTGTAAGGCATTCGAAAGGAAATTGGCTCTACACGCTACATCCATGATAATTATGATCCAATAATAGCACGTATGCTATTAAACTATTTTGTCCATTCTAAGTTAAGTTCACAAAGTTCACATTAAGTTCTCTACTCATTACCGGAAACCCGGTACTTAGTAGTATCCAATGCCATTTAAACAGAGTAGTTAAAGGAAAGGTTAGTTACCTTAAATGAAAATCTTAATATTTTTTAATATTTCACCGTGTATTAACGGAGTAAGAGTACTTGTAGGCACTACCCCATTCATCTCATGAGTGTTCTAAAAGCGAAGGAATAGTTCACAAAAATATCTCTAGGAAAACAAAAGAGAGATTTTGACATTTAAAACCCTTTACGAATTCGTCAGTCCAGTATGGAATTAAGGGCTAAGTGTCCCTCTGTAACAAAACTATCTCACTCCGTCCTGCAGTACATGTACTGGACAAAATGCAATCAGCGTGTTTATTACATTTTGTCAACATTCAACACAAAACACACATTACATTACAAAATGTAATGTAGACACATTACATTTTGTCAATATCAAGGCAGAAATAACTATACCTGCCTTGATATTTAATTTATATTATAGAAATCAAAGTTCTTAACTAGTCTGAGAACTGGCAGGAATAAGATTCCTGATTCTACCAAGTCCAGTGGAAGCTATTTAACTTTGAAAAAGAAAAAAAATCATGAAAATTTTCTTATTAACTTTCTGCAATTTCAAATGAAGATTTTCCTGTTTTTTTATCTTTATTCTTATAAGATTGCCAATAAGTGATGGAATATTTATTTCCTAATTAAACGTTGTATAAAGAGAATGAATGTTTTTATTTTCGAAACTTAATTACATTTTGTTTGGGCATGTGCTACTAGAATATATTCTCGTGTTTCTCGTAAAAATAAATCACCCTAAGGACCGTTAGAGATTACACAATGTTACGTAATTATGTAATACTTTGTTCCTTATCACGTTCCATTTTAGATGATAATATAACATAGAGCTTTCAACAACATGTAAAAGCTATAATAGAAATATACTAGTCTTGTTATTTCATACGAATGTTAGAATTGGCATTATGTTTTACTGTTATAGTTACAGGATTTTGTTATTCGAATTTTGTGTTATTTTTTGAGTTATTCAGTAATGTTGAATCTGCTGTAAATAGATGTTATAAGGGTGTTTCATTTCTACATTCCTACATTCTTTAGAATATAATATAATTTTTGATCAAGGAAAGTAAAACTTACTTTTACAGAAAACGATAATATTTTATTCGTACATGACATAAATAAAGCTTATTTATGAAAAATGTTATTTTAAAATGATTATGTGGAAGAAAAGTTTAATCTGTGACTCAGGTCATCGTATTAGCGCATAATTGGGACGGTTGTGAATATGCTAGGTCGTATTAACGAAAAAAACATCATATGAATTTCGGATCCATTTTATTTTTAGCTATCCCTGTAAAACAAAAAAAAATACTCTAAATACCGATACGTAAAATGTATTTTATTCTAATGGAAATAAAACACGAATGCTATGCGTAATCCAAAACAAGAACAAAGATTTAACTCTGCAATGATACCATGCCACATAAAACAAACCGTAATTTCTGTACAAACAAACACTTAGCTATGCATCGTGATATACAACTTTTTAATAATACAAAACACGTGTCGGGTGAACGTAATGAAAGGGAATTAAGGTAAAGGCGGATGTGATGTAAACCCACACGAATAAAGATCTCCCTTTACACCGAACCCAGGTAAGACTTTATGTCGGGTATATATTACACATGCAAGGGAATATCTACCTTCCTATAATGTGAATAATATTAATAACTATACTTTATTCAATGGCTTTTTAGTTTGGGTTTTCTTTGAACGATTTTTTCTGTTAGAATTAGATACTGAACTTCTATTTCCTTGGTATTTTAAAATACATTTTTATATTAGGTATTACGTAGCCTTAATGCTTTCAGTATAATGTTGCAGTTAAGCTTTATCAAGCTGGCAAAAACCGGTCTTGTAGTAAGTAATTCATTGTAAAATTCGAGTTTAAATACAATCACAGCAAAGGTAAATCAATTCTGCATAGGTTATTTCTAAATCCATAGGTTATAATGCACTAACTTTAAGAGGTCAAAATAATATCTCGCTGTTATTTTCAACAAAAAAATAGTTACCGTATAAGAATGAAAGGTGTAGTTTTCTTTTATACACACAAAATAATATTTATGGAATTTCTATTATGAGCTGAATACGCAATGAAGTCAAGGATTGAATATAACTAAGAAGGAAGGAAATGAAGGTAAAGAATGAATGCGTCATACCCATGTTAAAAGCAGGCTTTACCTCTGTATATTGATATTTTTTTTTGCTAAGAAAGGTGATAAAAATACCAACATAAGTTTAGAATAGAAAATTATAAAGGCTACGTTTTGCAACAAACCAGAATTGTGTATAATTTACCTATACTCCATGCAACTTGAAATCGGAAAACAATCTGTGTTGTCTCAAAACTCGTCTGAATTTTCCTAGTTAGATCGAGTACGACCAGTGTTACAAAACATAAGAAAAAGAACTATGTGTCTCGTGCAAAATATTTTACAATAAATGAAATTTGACTTTTATCGATGTTGATTTTGAATTTGCTAATGCTGTAGGTACATCTGATAAGTAAAAGAAATACGTTTTACCAACAGTTAGATAATAAATTGTTTTAATTATTGCAACCACAAATACACATACCACAAAGGTAATGTTTACAAAACTTAATCAAAGAACATTCGTCCCTTATAAAACATGAAATTAAGTCTCTGCGAAGCCCTTTTCGTTGAATAGGGAAAGGCCAATGTGTGTTTTAAGTCAGGAACATACATTCAGTTGGCCTTGAGTTAAACTTTCATCGTCTTGAGGCAATTAACAAATCCTTTAAGTCACCGTTTGTATGTGTTCTATACCTTTGTCCTAACAAGCAGTGAGAGTCTGAGAGTTTTAAGTGAGACCATTCCATTAGGATGTTTTCTTGTTTTCATCAACAATAATGTTAGTGACCCTGTAAATATAACTTTTCTTTAGTTAATAATGTCAATTCGATTTTATATTAATAAGTTAATATCATGTTGTAACTATGTTTTTCTACCTTGAAAAAGTAGCAATTAATGAAAAGTACTCAACGGTTACAAAACATTTTAACATTTAGAAAATTGGTAAATATCTTGCGGTACCGGGTTCTGGCTAAGGGTGTAATAAAAAATATGCATACGTATGAACGCACGTATAATAATATGAAAAAGTTATCTTATCGAAATATGTCAGTCAACTAACGCCAATATTTAAATTTTTGCACACAAATGCTCTTCCGAGCTTCTGTTTTTGTATGTATATCACGGGGAACCTTGATTTCGTGTAGCTACTTATTTTCCAACAGCTATCTGAAACGACTCATGACAGCAAACGTGTCTATCAATCATATACTCCTTTGAGACTATTTATGTAAACAGAATATCTTAGTCGACATTCTGATGTGTTTGACCTCGGAACAAAGAACCTACGTAACTACTTAAATGTGTGCGAAATAGAGCTAAGTTTTTAAGATTGTTATTTCCCAGAAATAACGTGTTATGCTACGTATAATATTACAGAGTTTTGAAATAACTATCTACGTTAAACTACTAAGGGTTCTTACGCTAAAACTAATAAAACTAAATATTGATTTTAGTTTACTGTAAGTAACTGATAAATAATGGAGAAATTTCTCTTTTTTGTTACAATTAAAGTTTATGGCTAATTTTTTTATATTACTAGCAAATGATTCAAGTTTTTTCAAGAAGTAAAAAATATGTTTTGCGGCACTATAATTTTGATTTCGTAGAACTTAATTACTCTTACATAAAATAAGTGAAACGAACAAAGTGTCAAAATTACAATGAACAATCGGGAATGAGAAGAAAGAATAACTACTCCTTTCTCATTACTTGCCAACTAGATAAACTAAGCATTATTTAACTAGCTACACAGGCTCATCTATAATGCCCGATTTACACATCGACAAGTACAGTAGCGAGTTAAGTAGTATTTTAAGATTAAGTTGATTTAAATAGATCTTCATCCTATTTTTTGGCAAGTTAAGTTGGCGAGACGCGAGAGAGGGGGCTACTTCGTACTTAACTCTCAAAAAAATAGGATGGAACTCTATTTAAATCAACTTAATCTTAAAATACTACTTAACTCGCTACTGTACTTGTCGATGTGTAAATCGGGCATAAGTGATAAGAAATCAAAGTTACTGACCCCCAGATTGGATTTACAATTATACTTTTCAACCAAAAGAAAATAAAAACAACAAATTTGCATATTCAAAACCATGTCCCTAATACAAAAAACCATCATAAATAAAAGCGAAACATCATCTTAAATTTATTTTATTATCTATCTGAACGCCTACCTTTTGAAGCAGAAGCCATAGCTCAGCAGTTTTTAGCTACACCTGCGTACGTACAATGTTGTCTTTAGTTCCCATTTTCGGTGCCTTTCTTCCTCATTTTACAAAGAATCATGAATTATTCATTCACTCAGGGACATTAGCGAGTAGACAAATTCTTCGCTGTAGACACGGTGAGAGTTTTATTCAGTACCTATAGTGAGTGACTTTGGGATTTTTAAATAAATTTTACTTGTAACTAATCTTTTTAAAACCGTGTTGTCCTGGAATCTTAT
This sequence comes from Schrankia costaestrigalis, assembly GCA_905475405.1. Classification (NCBI taxonomy): domain Eukaryota; kingdom Metazoa; phylum Arthropoda; class Insecta; order Lepidoptera; family Erebidae; genus Schrankia; species Schrankia costaestrigalis. The sequence goes on from FR997830.1 coordinate 8,433,973, forward strand.
GTTTTTGTGCGAAAATATTGAAAAGGTAATTTTTTTTGATAGGAATACAGATGCAAGCCTTACAATTTTAAGCAACATTTGCGGTTAAGAATGACGGAATAAAATTATTCAAATTACTGTCAAATTATTGTTCTGTTACTCCAGAATTTTGAGACATAAAAATAACAGTGTTTCTTGTCCCGATTTAATCAATATTGAAGGAAATAATAAGCCTAAAGTTGTCTTTTAAATTTGAGTTTGTTACGTAAAATTTATACATTAAAAAAACTTGAAGCACAAAGAGCATCTAGGATCAATACCATAATTTTTGGATTGGACAATCTAGTATAAGATCGATCTTATGGATATTAAATTTTAGGCACTCCTGCAAAATGCATAATATATCATGTCACAACCATTTTCACTAGGATGATGTCGTGAAAATCAACTGAATTAGAACGTTGTGAGTAGCACCGTAGATCGATCCTGCTTAACACAAATTAATGTTTGTGTAATCCACTAATCATTAAATAGGCAGCATAACTAAGCAATTTTCATTTTTAGTCTGTAAATAATTATTTTCCTTCCTTCTACATTCTTATAGATACGAAGTCCGATACAAAACGTAGGGCTTCTTGAAAAATATGGAAATAAATATAATATAACAAAGAAAACATAGAAATTCCCTTACTCATTATTTGATGCTGTAAAATTGTTAATTATAACTGAATTGTTCAGCCTGAGTATCGTGGTATATCTGGTTAACCTCTTCCTTTCCGGAAAATCTTTACGTACCAAGGTTCCATTTCATAGATGTAATTTAACATCGTTTTACTCTAAAATATTATATTAGGTTATACTTTAATTCAAAATGTGTAATGTATTTTTTATATTACGTGTAATAAATATTAATGTATTAAAAAAAATAGTGTATCTTAATAGCCTTATTAGGTACTAGCTGATGCCCGCGGTAGTACCCGCTTAATTGTTATTTTACACCATAAACTTTTTAGTAGTTTTTGCATGAAAGGGTAACAAACATCCATCCATCCTCACAAACTTGCATTTATAATATTAGTAGGATAGGATAAGCAAAGGTGTGTCACTTTAGTGCCTAACAAATAAGGTGAATATTATCTTCACTAAATAAAAAGAAGGAAACCTTGAAATTAAACCCTATACCAATCCGTCTGCAAGCGTGGTATTAGTAGGCCAAGTATCCCTCCGTCAAGGAAGGAGGCCCGTCCCTGTAGTGGGACATTAATGGGCTGTTATGATGAAATAAGTTGACAATTACGAATTTAAGCTCTCTAGATATATCAGACCCACAGCTAAAAAACCGGTCAAGTGCGAGTCTGACTCGCGCACCGAGGGTCCTGTACAAACCTATTTATTTTCCCGCCAAATTGTGATAACGTCAGGATTCAGCTGTTTAAATACTATTTTTCCCGCCAAAATTCAATGACGTCACGACTTAGCTGTCAAAATATATTTTCCTGCCAAAATTCTGTGACGTCACGCCTATCTGTCAAAATTGACAGCTGTCAAAAGTGACAGAGGTATAAAATATTTTCCCGCCAAAATAATATGACGTCACAAATCATCTGTCAAAAATTCTGTGACGTCACGACTCATCTGTCAAAATTCTATGACGTCACGGGTCACGTGACCTATGACGTCACAGGTCACGTGACCTATGACGTCACAGGTCACGTGACACAGCTTTCCCGCCAAAATTCTATGAAATCAAAATATAATATGATTGCTAATAAAAAGTAGCCTATGTTCTTTCTCAGGGTCTAAAGATTGTCTGTACCAAATTTCATCGAAATTCGTTCAGCCGTTTAGGCGTGAAAGAGTAACAGACAGACAGACAGACAGACAGACAGACAGAGTTACTTTCGCATTTATAATATTAAGTATGGATTTAGTAATCACCTATAGTAAAACATATTATTAGTATTAGTATTATATCTTGAGTTATTTTCATAATCATAAATAACTTTGTCACGCCGTCATTGCTATAAAGAGATTAGCTTTCATATTTTTGAATCAACAATTTAGAGTTGATATCATTGATTATTATGCAGCTCTTAATAATTATACAAAACAATTGCACCAAATAATAAAAGTAAACTGAAAAGCATTCGTAAGCAGATTATAAAAGAATAAAAAGTAAGTAGGTATATGCTAATATCTCGACGAACATAAAGATCTATAGAAGATTTTCACGGTAATCGCAATCCTCCCCTCACGAAGGTGGCCGTATTCACATTATAGTTAATAAGGCGACAAGAAGGCGCCTATACGAGGAAATTTTTATGATAAAGTCCCGCCATCAGCGTAACGTCAAAGTTCAGTGGGTCGTGTTGTGTGAATGTGAACGTTGGCATTAATTTTTATAATGCCTGTTTTCTGTTTTCTTATTCAGTTTCATGTTGAGTAACACCTAATGCTTTTTACGACGTTGTAAGTGTTTTATCTCTTTGGTGGTAATATAGACAGTGCTTTGAACAATTTGGGTTAACCAACCAGTGTTAATGATAACTATATTTTTCTTTCGATTTTTAGTGATTGTAAAATAAATGCTAAAATTGTAAAAAAATATAAAATTGATATTTAATTTAAATTAAGAACAAAAGAGATATATAAAATCTAAAAAATAAAATGAATAATTTTTTTCTGCAAATATTCCACGGCCAAAAGTTCTACGAAAAAAATCGGGTTTGTAAGCGTTGTTTGACATGGTTTTTCAGCTCTATTTACAGATGAACCAATCGTAAAATAAAAATATACGTCATACTCGTACTTTTAGTGTATGTTGAACAAAAAACAAAAAGAAAAATTATGCTTTAATATTTAGATCATCATAAATTATGTACAACGAAATAAATTTTTATATCTGTATCATAATATACATACATAAATATGTTACGAACACTAATTAACAACATTATTTACTATTATAAAAGGATGTAGTTGTCGAGGTATATTTGAAAGGAAACTACATTACGCCTGACTAGAGCAAGATAAGGGAAATTTTTCCTTATTAAATGTCATTAAGGTTCATCACAACATTGAGACGGTTATAAGCCAGACAAAGAATGTTCTAGTAAAAGATTATGATAGCATAGTTATTATTATAAATCTTAATATGTTAGTCCACAAAATGTATTTTATTCTTTGAAAAATTTAATGAATTGGATTTCTTATTTCTGAAAAGAAGAAAGACAATGGAAAAAATTGGTACTCGATGCGGGATTCGAACCCGCGTCTCTGGACTATACGCGTCCAGCGCCATGACCATTAGGCCAACCGAGTAACCGGTTACTCGGTTTGTCTTTCTTCTTTTCGGATTTTTCTAGTTATACCTAAGCTTTATAGGTAAAAATATATGTAATTTCTTATTTCTATAAATATTATTTATTTCTTGCCCCAAGACGTAACATGTTAGGGCTAAAGTGAATGAAATAAATTCTGGGGGATATGGTTAAAGGTAAGTGGATATTTCTATATTATATTTTTATATTTATAGGTGACGAAAGAGCAAGTGGCGCACCTACTGGTAACTAGTAATGTAAACATTTTAATGATGGTAGAATAACATCTTAATTGAACAAATTTATCTTCAACCCTTCAATTTATTGACAAACAATTCGATTTTGAACTAAACGTAACGAGACGGAAGCGACGGCTTTGTAACATTCTTAAATTAGAAATTGTGTACCGTTCACAATTCTACGATGTTGTGCAGTGCAATTGTTTTATTTCGACCAAATTCAATAATGAATCAGTACAACGTCGAAGCTTGTTCCAAAAGTTAAGCAATTTGTTCTGAAACATTGTCGGGAAAATGCTTCGAAAACATAAAAACACATTTAGCTCACCGCGTGAATTCCTTTAGATGGCTTAGGGCTGGATTGTGTGTGTTGTTTGTATTTTAAAGCCAGGCATCCCTTTGAAAATAGACTATGAAGTCAGATTTTCGAGCTGGGTGTTGTGTTTTATGATTTTGAATACTACATGCACGAGTAAAATTGAGTAGTTTTAAAAACCATCGACCACCTCACCATAGTTTATTTCCTTTTTGATCACAATGTCTACACCGTGATATGACTTTGAAGGATTACGCATAAAATGCTTATTGACTATGTAGCAAAATAACTTACTTTTAAAATGGCTACGAAGCAAAATGCCTCAAATCAATATCTCTAAAGTATTTTGCCTAATTTGCAATACACCTGCATTGTTTCTTGTCTATACAGCATAATGTCTCAAAAATTAAAACGATTATAAAGGATAATACACAATATGCCATAGGACTAAGAATCATAATTCATCGCTATCAAAAACGACGATAAATCAAATTGCCTCAAATTAATAATCAACGTAGTTTTTTATATATTGTTTGTATACAATTACTTTTATTGTAACTTTAATTATTACTGTTTATTTATTTCCTAAAGCAGACGCGTATCAGGTTTCTTCAAATAATTAAATAATAAACTCCGTTTTTTAAAATAGTTAAGGGCCGGTGTGTCATCATTATCATCATAACAGCCCATTAATGTCTCATTGCAGAGACAGGCCTCCTTCTGTGACAGAGGGATACTTGGCCTACTACGAGTAATACTACGCTGGCCAGACGGATTGGTATAGGGTTTAAATTCAAGTTTTCCTTCTTTTTATTTCGTGAAGATAATATTCACGGATAGTCCCTCAGTCGGTTCTTACGACACCCATGGGATGAGATGGGGTGGTGGGTGACATATTGTATTCTTACTCCATTACCACACGGAATTTACGTCGTCACCACACGGAATGTACTATCCAGAAATTCTTTCCTTCTGTCGTTAGAGAAGGACAAGATTTCTACGCCCTAGATAATATGTCTTCACAATTAAATATAGGTACTAAAACAATAATCCTTTGCTTCCTTTTGCTACCTGAAGAATTATGTTGTAAATAATTGTTAACATTCGTGAATTGGACCATGGCTTGTACTTTTATTTGATGTAATTTGGAGCATTTTAGAGTTCTGGTCATAAAACTACTAAGATGTTTTGCATTTTAGGTATTTTTGATTTCAAGTCATCTTCACATAAAGGTATTTTACTACAAAGACGTTTGCCTTTAAAGTCGCGTTACTTCGTAGCCATTGTGATGTTCAAATATTTTACTACAAAGTCATTTTCATTTAAAGGTGTATTAGTACTAAGTCGTTATGATTTGAGACATTTTGCTTCGTAGCCATTTTAAAAGTGAGTTATTTTGCTACTTAGTCAATATGCATTTTATGCGTAATCCTTCAAAGTCATATTACGGTGTAGACATTGTGATCAAAAAGGGTTTATTTATCTTGTAAATCTTTTTATACTGTGATTACTTTTGTGTATTCTATAATTTTTTGTAGACTTTTTATTTCTTGGCAGGTAGTATTTTGACAACAAATTATTAGGGGTGATAAAAATCTAAAATTAACTAGCATTACCAGAGTGAAATGGCAGAAAGCACCGATCTTGACAGTTTGTAGGTATGTATTAAGGAATACACTTTAACGATTTGCAACTACCTAACCATTATCTCCGAGATAATAATATCATCATGGGAATTATCATACTTGGATATAGTATATTACTGTTTAGCGTCGCCATGCATCGTAACAAAATAAAATTATTACATAAACAAAAGACCTTCACTGAGTAAGAATGAAGATGATGAATGACGACGATGATTTATCGCATAATACAACCCCTATTCTGCTAATTTAATTACCTCTTAAAGTTCATAATTCGGATGCAAATATTTAATTCTTTAAAAATTAAAACATTAATGGAGTCTGCCCACTACACTGTACCATACCATGACCGTGCTATGAACGTGTCAGACCAAAAAATATTCTTTGTATTAAAACGTATGAGACTTTACCCACTAGACCGTTCCGTAACTGGCCAATACCGTCGTTTACGTGCCTGATTCGGTCCTAATACGGTCATTGTAAGATATGGTGTAGGGCAGACTGCTTAAATCAAACTAGTAACGTTGATTTTACAAGAAAACAATTTGTTTTATCTATTCCACAGTTAGATGCAATTTTCCGCTTAGGTAAATCTACACATGCGTCTCATAAAAAATCAAATTATTTTCAGCTGCTTCTTTAAATGGAATATTTTTTTTAATAACTAAGTCTGTTAAAAATGAAATGAAAAAAAAAATCTAAGCTAATATTTTTACTACAATATTAGGTTTCTTGGTGATGGCCCTTTCAGAATTAATATAACACAGTGATTTGCAGTAGTCTATTCAATCTTGCTAGTTCAATCTTTAGTACCTATTTGGACTAACAAGATATAACAACTTAGGCATTAGACAGATTATTGTAATTACTAGCAATACCATAATAGATATCATGAATAGTCGGCCTTGGTAACGCAGCAGCTTCTCGAACAATAATTTATGGATCACATTAATGCTCTACATGATAGTACACATAAAAAACTAAGTGGATACTTTTAAATGTCTGGCATTCTAAACACTCGGTGTAAGTTGTTAACTTAGGGCCAGATTCAGAGACCGCACTTTGTCTTTACTTTAGCAAAGTCTAGTTATTATCTCTGAATTTGAACAACATTAAAGTAATTTTTCGCATGAAAAAGTTTACTTTCATTATTTATTACTACAAAGTAAACTTTTCATGCGAAAAGATTACTTTAATGTGGTTCAAATTCAGAGATAATAACTAGACTTTGCTAAAGTAAAGTCAAAGTGCGGTCTCTGAATCTGGCCCTTAATCAAAGTTTGTAAGGTAAACTTAAAAAAATAAGTTTAATATAACTCTGTATAATCTCTGCCAGTGAAAGGCGTAAAGTTACAAAAGCTTAATGGCCGCTTAAAACGTCCCGTAATATTTTTTTTTTACGCTACATTTAAGCGATATTTTGATGCTGAAATTCAATTTGTTCGTACTTTGTTACCGGAATTTACGACGGATGGGCCTATTTATCATCCATATGAGTTTTAGCGTTTCAAACCCTAAACGTAAAATAAATATTTTAATATTTATGTACGTTAGTGATGTGTGTACTAAATTGTGGGTTAAAATTGTTTTATTTCACGTAAAATTTGATAATCATTAGCAAGCCATGATATGAAAGTGTTATGAAATTATTCGTGGACATTACGTGTTAATACGAAAAAAAAAATTAAATATGTATCTCCTAAAGCAAAAATGTAAGCGGCCTGAATAAAACTAAATGATAACTGAATGTAATAATAAGACACAGACGATTTCGTAACTGACTGCTATTCTTTGTGACTGAAAGCGTTGTTTTAATGTAGTATTTATTATCTTACATTGTCTTGTGAGTATGTATATACAGTTTACTAAGAAAAAACTATACAGGCACTGTAACTAAAGACGGAGTTAGTCTTTTTCTGTTTATGTATTTGCAAGTAGCATTAACCACGTATTTTATGCTCTACAATTCCACATTGCAAAATGTTTGTTATGTTATATAAAAACAAGTATTTAAACATTTGTAAATTAATCAAACTCTGCTGAACATGTACTGTTACTTATTACAACACAATATCTATAATGCGTATCGTATAAAATGTCACGTAGGTACTTAGTAGCTATTGTTTGTATAGGCATCGTAAGAACATGTAATACACGAATCTGTTTGACTAGGAGGATGGTATAATATCATATTAATAACTTAATATAACGAAAATCAGAGGCCGTGTTGATAAATTAATCAATTCAACCATTAGCATTGTAAAAAATTCAATATTTTGAACCCTTATTAGTTAAGAACAACTTTGTTTTATTCAATGATTTTATTTTATTCAAACATTTGTAAGCATTTATTACATATTATGTAATAAATGCTTAAACCAATAACGTAAAATAAATGCTTGAAATTTGGACGGACTTTTCCAGAGTTACGGGAATTGGTTGACGTAGATAAAATATGCTATTCCGCTTACAACTGACATGTAATTGCAACCAACGCCGGCAAGCTTCCTGAATAAAATAGTATGTATGCTCTCCTTATCATTTAATGTACTAGTATATGAGACTGAGTCACCTTAGTATGAACATAGCAACGATCTGTTGACTATTTAATAGGTTTACAAGTCGCCAAGCACTTAAGCCTCTTGATCAAGTTCAAACCCATGTCAAGATTTCAAGCATTAGTATACACATAGATAAATCAAAGATTAAGCTGAAATACAAAGATTCATTAAGTATTCAGTTAGTTATCACTGATTTACGATTGTCAGAAAGGCATTCAGCGAGTATTGTGTGGCTGAACAATAGGTCGTGGCTTAGTGACCTAAGCTCGTTAAGTCATACTTTCGGAGCTATATTACTGTTTTCTGTTTGTGTGTCAGTTATTTGATCTCTCATTTCTTATGTGTGAAGAAACCTTATACTCGAATAAATTTATATTCGGAATCTTTTTCTATTCTATGGATTAACTTTTTTATGTTGGGAATTCCTATAGGGTGGTCGACTAAGAATACACCTTGTCATCGCGCCATTTTCCATCAGAATTGATAGTTAGTAATATATCTTTATTTGTAAAAAAACTAGTCTCAAAATGTGATACCAAGAAGGCTCATCCCTGCACTAGCCCGTACATGGACTGCTGTGATAATGTGAAAAGTAGATTACTAAGTACACTCTAGAAGTACCACCTTTTTTAAGTGAAAAGAAAAGAAAAACTTTTTCCAAACATTACTGTTCACGTATTCTAAAGTAAAACTAACTAAGGGTGGACAAGGGTTCTTTAGCGTTGAATTTACGATGAAATATCTTTGGCTTCCTGGTTTTTGGGATGGATTAAACTGACCGTGGTTGCCCAACAAATTCGATTGGGTTGATTTGACCCGTGCTCTGCATGATGAATTAAACGCGATTGAGACCCATTGTCTATTAATTTTATAATATTTCACTTTGGTAGGTAGTTTGGTAGCTCTTTATTATTGGGTAGGTATCCCCACGGGTCATTGTTCCAAAATTAATGATGTTAACGAAAGGGATTTGTTGATTACAGCACGTTTAAAAAGTTCGGAGATGGAATTGGTGACCATTCCCCGGATAATTCCCGAGTCCCTTTGTATGGTCAGGGAAAAGGATAGTAATAATTTGACCATATTTAATTAGTCGTAGCACATCCAAAGTTGGGAGTTTGCTAATTTTAGTTTTTCTCACATGGGAGATGTCGGCTCGTTTTTATCGCCCTCATTATATTGTATTTCATTTCGTTGCAGTAAGGAGTAACAGCCAAAAAGACTTATGTAGTTAAAACTTGTAAATTATTTTGGTTCTCATGCTGCCCTTTCATAATTCAGCACAGTGCTCATTTGACTACTATGCTGTGCCTGACAGGGTCCATGATTGTTACTTAATATAATATTACCATTACCATCTGTTATACATTATGGAAGCAATAAATGATTGAGTATTGAGTATTGACGACAAATTAGTAATTAGTTGCTTATTTTTTTAAGTGCACGGGATAATTTCAATAAGGGAATATTTTCTTTGGGATCGGAGTACGCACATCACATTATCATGGGTGATTTCAACACCGACTTGTCCCACCCTTCTTTAAGTTCTCATAAGCTTACTCAACTCATTGAGTCTGCTAGTCTCCATGTTCTTCCAACACAAGCCACTCACCACAACACGATTGGTCAGGATACTTTGCTGGACTTGATGCTGACTTCTAACTTATCCCTAGCTCTCTTCTATGGCCAACATCCTGCTTCTGGATTTTCACATCACGACCTTATTTTTCTGTCATATCTGTTAAAACCACCTAAAGTCTCACCTAGGGTCAAGCACATGCGCTGTTTTAAGCAAGTAAATCTGGATAGGCTACGGGTGGAGGCTTCTAACATCGATTGGGAACCTCTCGTTCAAGCACGTACAATTGACACAAAAATAGATTACTTTAATAAAATGCTAGTTACCTTGTATGAACGACATGCACCAATTAAAAAAATCAAACTGAAACGTCCTCCAGCGCCATGGATGACGGAGGGTATCCGAATGGCCATGAGGCGAAGAGACCGTTCATTCCGCAAATTTCGTAGAGATCGAAACGATACGAATTGGGCTAAATTTAAAGTTGACAGGAATCGGTGTAATCAGATGATACGTAACGCAAAACGCCGATATTATCCATGATAATATTGCTAGTAATTCACCAGCTAACATTTGGAAGTTTCTTGGTACGCTTGGTGTAGGCAGAGCTCGTCACATAGATCTTCCCAGAAGTGTTAATTTAGATGACCTAAATAATCACTTTTTGGGAACTACGATACTTAACGCTTCGACGTTAAGTCAAAGTATTAATTATATCTCTGCACTACCTAAGCGTAATAACGTTAACCCTTTCTTTTTTTCTCCAATATCACTAGGTGACATCAAAAAGATTATACTGTCTATTAAGTCTGATGCCGTAGGATTTGATAGCATAAGTCGCCATATGATTGTACCCTTAGTGGACGAGCTACTTCCCACTATACAGCACTTACTAAATTTTTCTTTAACATCTCGTCAATTTCCATCCTTATGGCGTAAAGCTTTTGTACGTCCTCTACCAAAAAAATCAAACCCTTTGCTGCTCTGTGACTTCCGTCCGATTTCTATCCTCCCTTTTCTTTCTAAAGTCATGGAGGCCACTGTGCACCGTCAGTTGTCCAGGTTTGTTAACTGCAATAACTTTCTCTCACCTCTTCAATCAGGATTCAGACCTGGACACAGTACAGTCACTGCTCTACTGAAGGTCACTGGTGACGTCAGGGTGGGTATGGAGGACGGGATGTTAACCGTTCTTGTATTGGTTGACTTTTCAAACGCATTTAACACCATTCACCATGACATTCTTCTTTCCGTACTCTCCCATCTTAAGATGTCATCTGGGGTATTGGATTGGTTTTCCTCATATCTTCGGGGGCGCCAGCAGTCAGTTTGTGTTGACGAAACTAGCTCTAGTTGGGGTAATCTCGACTCAGGCGTCCCTCAAGGCGGTATACTTTCTCCTCTTCTATTTTCATTATTTATTAATTACCTTACACAGAATCTTCAAAGTGAGTATCATCTGTACGCTGATGACCTGCAGCTTTATACGCAGGCGAGGGCTGAGGATCTTTCTGTAGGAGTAAGGAAACTCAATCGGGATCTGGCAGCTGTCCATGCATGGTCTAGCATGTTTGGTCTAGCAGTTAATCCTAGCAAATGTCAAGCCATTGTGATGGGCAGCACAAGAATGATGAACAGAATAGATCTAAACACATTACCTCCCATTATCTATGATGGTTGTACTATTCCCTTATCCAAGTCGGTTAAGGACTTAGGTTTGCATTTAGATTCGACCTTTAGTTGGCAGGCACAAATAAAACACTTAAGTCAAAAAATTACAGGAACTTTGCGAGCTCTGTATCGTTTGAAAACTTTTTTACCAGTTCGAACTAAAACGATGCATGTGCAGACTTTGATTTTCCCTATACTCGACTATTGTGATGTGTGATTAAAAATAATTAAGATTATGACTGTGCATTGCCAGTATATATTTGATAATTTAATGTACGTACACAAAAATATTAACAAATATAAAAAAATGAGTGTTATACATAATGTTAACACTAGAAATAAAAATAAACTTGCTGTTCTCCACACTAGGCTTCATAAAATAAGTAATTCTTTCGCTGGTAATGGTATTCGTTTTTATAATAAGCTCCCTAGGGAAGTTAAAGAATTTTCAGTTAATAAATTTAAATCTTTTATTAAACATAAGTTAATATCGAAATCATATTATAGTGTAAAGGATTACTTAAACGATAAAAATGCTTGGATCTGAATTGTCCTGTTTACTAATATTGTGAAGTGATCACCAAAAGAGCGATAGGAACCCAGCAGAGTTTCTTGTGGGTGTCTTCTCTGACATGGTCGTGTTCCGAACCCTCAGTAAACTTAGCCGTTAAGTTAGACGAGCATATTATGTGATCACTATAAAACGACCTTCACACGCGGTATTTTTATATCTTACGTGAATAAACTAATTTTTCTTTCTTTCTTTCTTTCTGTGTTATCTCGACCTGAATGCAGATCTTCTTGATAAGCTCGACCGTCTTCTGAATAACTGCATTCGATTCGTTTTTAATCTCCGCAAATACGACCATGTATCTTCTTATCGACAAGAACTGGGATGGTTACAAATTCGTCAACGTCGTAATGTCCAAACTTTAACTTTCTTGTTTAATTTTCATAATTCTCCGAATGCTCCTTCTTATTTAACTTCTAACCTTAAACTTCTCTCCGCTAACCATAATAGAGATCTTCGCTCTTCTAATAATCTTCTTCTTTTATGTCCCACTCACAGCTCTACTCTCATACACTCTTCCTTTTATGTAAAATCTATTCTATTGTGGAATGCACTCCCCCTCGAAATCAGGATGTCTACTAGCAGTCTTACTTTTAAAGCCAAAGTTAGGCAGTTGTTTAGTAATGATAATGAGTCAGCAAATAAAATATTACTCTTTTTCCATATTTATATGTGTACTATACTCTAGTATGTATGTTTTTATAAATATTTATACCTTTTTATGATATCTATATTTATGTGTAGGTTTATTTTATTTAAATAAAAAAATTAAAATAATGATTACAAGCTTGGCTTCTACCTGTTTTTGTAATACTCTGTCTCTGCATCATCCTAAGGTTGACTGGTAGAAAATGCTTTTGGCATTAAGTCCGCCTTTGTGCATGATTTTGTACTTAAGTTTTAAAAAAATAAATAAATAAAATTTTTAGGCACTGTTACTTATTTATCTACCAGTATAACTAATACATAATTTACCTAAATTAGTCCAATTCCAACCAAAATACGGCAAAAATATTTGTTGAAAAAGTAACAATAATTTCCAAGGACACTTTGAACAATTCATGGATATAACTTTGTTAGCAATTGTCCTACAATTTTGTAATTCAAATAAGTAAGTATATGAATTATGTAAATCTTCAAGAAAGTTTTGCGAATATCGAAATTGAAAACAAGTTTGATTTATTTTACGTAGAGATCCGGAGTCTATAACAAAAATGTTTTATTTGAAACGTTCTTAGTACCTATCACATAACCCTTGATTTTGCCACTTCGTCGCGCCACACCCGTCGTCTGAAAAGAGTGAAACATATTGTTCAAGCTATACGACGTATGTGCCTACTGAATTTATATTAGAGAAGTCCCCAGAATATAATATAAGTTCAATGAAACATGTAAAATACTGCCTTTATATTTTTTCCGTCAATGCCATTGTTCGCCAGTTTTGATTGTTTGCCGTTTGAATTGTAGGTGTACCAATTTGCTATTTTAATATTTCTGGTGCCATTGTCACATTTGAAAAACATCAATTATTATTTATACTCCCTAAAAAGTTGGTAAAAGTATTATTAGTTCTTTACCTGATTATTTTATAAGAATAAAAGGTGTTTTGCCTGTATTTTAGCCATGTTATATTATGTTTTAAATTCAATTCTTATTTAATTAATATTCCTTTAACAAGTTAGACTATTTTGACCCAAAACAACTACATAAATATGTATAAAAACAAGGTTAACCTTATATATTTATTTATTTATTTTATTGCTTTATTGTACACCAAAATAAAATACAACAGGTAAGTACACAAATTATCTTAAAAACTAGGTGACACAAATGGCGGTCTTATCACTCGAAGTGATTTCTTCCAGACAACCTTTGGATGGAAAATGTGTAATATGATTTTTATGTTGTGTGGTGTACTGAATAGTATAATTATATTAATTATATATTCTTATAATAGTAGAAACGGAAAAGAAAATTATAAAGATAAGGTAATAAAACTAGTAATATTAATACTTACTCATACTGAAAGGAAATAAAATAATAATATATAGAAAGATAAAATAGGATACGGTGTAGTGACGCATTTAACAATAAATAATGATACATAAACATATAGCAAACCAGATACTATAAAAATGTAATAAGCTATCAATTTTGGAAAGAATTAGCTATGTGGGTGAGAAAATGCTCCTTTACACGGTTTTTGAATGTCTGCTGTGTTTGGGATCGTCTTATTGTTTCAGGCAAATTGTTCCAGAGTCGTACAGCTTGCACTGAAAAGGATTTGTCGACAAATCGTGTGGTGTGTGAAGGCATTTTTAATTTTAGATTCTCTGATGACCGCAGGGCCCTCGAATGTGTATTGTGAAGAAATTCAAAACGATTTTTAAGGTAAGAAGGAGTATGAGGATTAAAAAGAATATTATAGAGTAGAGATAGAATATGAGTATCCCGACGAAGACGAATGGGAAGCCACTTGAGTTTTTGACGAAATTCTGAGATATGGTCATATTTACGAAGTCCAAATATGAACCTGATGCAAATATTTTGGAGTCTCTCAAGTTTGTTAAGTTGGTCTTCAGTAAGATCGAGGTAGCTGGCATCAGCATAGTCAAGGATGGGAAGTAGAAGGGACTGAGCCAGTGCAATTTTCGTAGTTGTTGGCAAAAAGTTGCGCAGCCTTCTCAACGAACCTAGACAGGCAAACATTTTGCGGCTGACCTCCTGCAATTGAGGAACCCAAGATAAAGTTTGATCCATATATATTCCTAAGTTTTTGACTTTTTCAGAAAATGGAACTATCTCTCCATCACAATGAATACTTGGAAGTTGGTCCCATTTAATTCTCGATATCATTTTTGAGCTGCCTATTACAATTAGTTGCGTTTTGGAAGGATTGACACTTAGTCCAAATGATTTACTCCAGTCACAAATATTCATAAAATCTTTATTTATCCTGTCTATGGCATCTGATAGGTTTAATGCAGGAGCTTGCGTATAAATTTGTAAATCATCTGCGTAAAGATGGTAGGAAGAGAGTAATTTATTTGTGATAGAGTTAATAAAAACTGCGAAGAGTAATGGAGACAAAACGCCGCCCTGCGGGACGCCAGCAGATGTGTTACACCAAGAGGAACGTAGCTGATCTACGCAAATTTGCTGCTGACGACCAAACAGGTAACTACGAAACCAGTCAATCGCGCTTGGAGATATGTTAAGAGAGTGTAATACACCAAGCAAGATTTCAAAATCAACAGTGTTGAATGCATTGCTGAAGTCTAAGAGAGCCATAATTGTAACGTTACCCTTTTCCATGCCTAATCTAATATCATCTGTAATATGCACTAACGCTGTAGTAGTACTATGACCAGGGCGGAAACCTGATTGTAAAGGGTTAAGGATGTTAGCATTAGAAAGGAAAGTTTTAAGTTGATAGTACACTAAACGTTCAAGGACTTTAGAAAGAAAAGGGAGAATAGATATAGGACGGAAGTCAGAAAAAGAAGAGGGTTTACTGGTTTTGGGTAAAGGAATTACTTGGGCTGCTTTCCAAGAAGTTGGGAAAACGCCACTGGCTATAGAGAAATTTAGGATATGGCAAATTATCGGTGCAATCTCATCAATAATTGGTACGATCATTTTGCGACTTATACCATTACTACCAACTGCATTGGAAGTTATGGTCAATACACTCTTCTTAACATCACAAGCAGAGAATTGACAAAAGACAAGGGGAGAATAGTCAGGCAATGGTAAAGATGAAAGAGAATGTAAAGTAATAGATTTTTTTGTCCTATCAAAGTTGGACGACGATGTTGAGAAGTGATTATTTAAAGAGTTAATGTTAATATCGTTAGGGAGACAATTTTGTTGAGTTTTACCAATTCCTAGTGACTTTAAGAATTTCCAGACTTTAGCTATTGCTAGACTATTCCCAGACTTATATTATTATGCATACATGGCTAAAACTTTTAGCTTTTAACAAATGTCCAAGCTTTCCATTGGAACAATGTTATAAATTTCCACTGCTGCTAAATGGACACGTCAGCAAAATGTTAACCAAGTTTAAAAATATCACACTTTTGCTGAATTTTTGCGTACTTACTAATTGTAGTTACTTATTTTTGTTGGCATTTTAACATCTGATGAACTTAAATCTTAGTATCTTTTGAATGTTGATATTATTCCTCTGTTACTATGCGTTTCAAATAAGAATAGGATCGCACTTGCTGCCAACTTCATGTGGCAACTGTCATTTTAGTACGACCAACAAAAAAATTAGTATTCGTATTTAAATAAAAATTATTTAGCGTTGAAAATTCCGAAAGAAACAGATTGTTTTATTCAACGAAAAAAATGTTTGTTCGTTTTTTACCGTTTTATTTGTTTGTTACATAGAAACAATAACATAAAGACCTTATGAAAAAAACCGGTTTTATTGAAAATTTTGCAGTTTGTTTCACATGGAATCTGATTCGGATGAAGAACGAAGATAAGATGTCATAAGTGGTGTAGAAGAATTGGATTCCAATTAAAATTTAATTTATATTAAAATTTATATAACATATTGAAGTAAAAATTAATAAAATTTTGTGTTTATTTTTTTCCTACCGAATGTCATGTAATTCATTAAGTTCGTTAGAAATGCGAAACAAGATGGCGCTTTGACAGTCCTATTCTTATTTGAAACGCATAGTATTATTCGCTGTTTGAATTTGATCAATTATTATAAAATAGTAGTTAATTTCAGATGAATAAAGCTCAGTCAAAATGTAAAACTTCTTCAAATTAATTTTTTGGGGTACACATTATTAGAATATAAAGAAATTTTGTATTAAGGGTTTATTTGTAAATAAGACTGTTGTAGAATTAAAGTTCTACCTAAGAATATTTATACGGAATATCATGTTAATATTAATGTCCTTTGTTTTGATTTCATCAATTACATGTCCAAAGACTTTTGTAAGCTACCCAGAGCTATGTACCTTTAAAATTGCCATAACAAGTATTAAACAATAACAAGTATAATTTTATATACACGAGATTGTTAATAAATGTCCGTCCTAGGATTCTAGGCCTCTTATCCCTTTGAGGGCTTACCTACAGTTGTCCGCCACTGGAGAGCTTAGGAGAACACTGCTTGATTTAGTTGGATTGAGTCTGACGTGTTCATAACACATACAATGAAGCTACAAAATCATATTTGGTTTAAAGAAAAAAGAAACGACTAAAGTATTTTGTTGTCACATAATAATGATAATAAAGATTGGTTTTCTCTCAAACACTAAAGACACATATTACATGGCAGTATTTTATCCAGGGCAACGGACGCTTGGCTTTACTAAATTGCCTTTATTACCTTAAAGGTTCAGTGGCAATGCGTAGCCTATATTTCATTCTGAGCGCTAGACTAAAAGCACTAAAAGCGTAGCTTGTTGTATTTTTACCGATAATACTATTTGCTACAACCTTATTCTATCTCTTAGGTCCATGATATTTTTTTTTTATTTAACCCAGAGTCAGGAGCGGTGTCTAGAGTGGCGTTGGCGTTTGACGTAGCGTCTGGAGAGAAAGACTCTAATTGCTGCATGAAGAGGCACAATATATCGGGGGTGGATACATTTAGAGGAGCTCTTTGTCTAGCTATGGGGATCTTTAGCTGTTATGCTGGTACCTCACACAACTATAAACATAATAAAAATCTTTAAACACGCGATGGTTTAGCTTTTAAAAATGTATTAACAAGTTACTAGTGCAATGAAAAACAATAAAAATACCTTTTTGTTTTTAAGAGCTTTTTGTTTGTATAAGTAAATGCTGGCACAAAGTTTCTGACCCTTATATTGAACAAGGAAGAAAAACGATACGACGACATGCCTGTTGAATTTATTTAGATCTCTTGGTACTCACACACACCTAAATTGAATAAAACATGCATAATATATGTTTAGATTGTCTTTTATTTTGTTAGTGTGAGAGAACAGTCTGTTGTAAGTTACGTCTTATATACCTAATCTAAATAGTAGTAGAAAGAAAGCATCGTTTTGGTTTATGATAATTCAATAAGTGCCCTCGATTCTGACGTAAGTCCTTGGTGATGTTTTATACAGCATTAGTAGTAAATAGGTACCTATACAGACCACCTTATACAAAATTCGTTCATTATTAAATCTGATTTATTAATTACTTAATCATTTTTAAGAACAAAATTTGCGAATAAGCCCTTTTCTGTCCAATAAAGATTAAAAAAACAAAAAAAAACATACTTACCATTAAGAACCTAATTGAAATTATTGTTAGGCCCTAAAAAATTTAAAAAGAAAAAGTTTTAACAGAATGTCTTTTGAAATTCAATATTGTCTATGTAAACGCTAGTCAAAAGCATTCTTACTTTGCAAGGAATCTAGGTCGTTTGCCGTTTATTGCCTTAATCTCTGCTTAGATTTTATTCCCTGGGAAGATACCGGCTTTGAAATCTAAATATTATGTTTGCAGTATAGGTCGTACCTACTGCTGAATATTGTGGCTGGTTACAGACATCAGTTCCTTTCTACTTTGTATTCTCTATTCTTACTGTTCCTACCATTTATTCATATGATGTCATATTTTGAAGTGGTAATACAAGCTACAATGTCTATGCACAAAATTTTAATACAGGGCTGTTTTCTTAAATTTTTGTATAAGTATAGTATTTAATGTCCTGGAGGATGGCGGAAAGCTGGTGGATGAGGGAGGCACAGGACCACGCAAGATGGAAATGTGAGGAAGGATGATAGTCTTGTGTCATTTCGTAACTTGTTTTGTAGTTCCCTACACATTTTATACAGATACCTCTTAGATTTCTACTTAGTGGATACTTGTAAAAGTTTACGAAACTATGTAAACTTGATTGTAAAGCTGTTTCTTTAAAGTAAAGTTATATTGAGAGATCATCATCATTATAACAGCCCATTAATGTCCCACTGCAGAGACGGGCATCCTCTAGTGACGGAGGGATACTTTCAACTATTTGTATTTGTTTTCGCGATTTCTTTGCTCTAGAGTCAGAATACATTCAATTCCAAGCTTTTGTAAATACCATTAGTCTGATGGCAATTTACAAATTTTCCCATAGTTTAACATTCCTAAATATTCAAAATCTTCTACAAAGCAAACAACATGTATTTACTTTACGTCTCAGCAAATAACAAACTCAATCTCTTGATCACTAATAATAATAAAGTACTACGACTTACTTTAATCAACAAGTTCTTGGAAAAATGTCGTATACATGACAGACAAATTGGAATTTATATGCAACCCTTAAATCGTTTTACTGGCACAACAAAATCGACATCCGAATTTCGACTAAGCACAGAATACATTTTACATAGAGACGGCGTTACGAAATAGTGGTTTATGCGAGATCCGTGTCGAGTTCCATATTCATGGATGGCCCGACCTCCCCTCCGGAAACAATAACGGTGCCGATGCCAATCGTTATTGGTGAACAGGAACTGAGTTGCACCATATGAGTGTGGAACATTTTTATTTTAAGTTACACTGTTTGCAGTTGTTGCAACTGTGTTATCTATGTAAATTACTTCTATTCAATATAGAGCGCCATAAATAAATGGGACTGGAAATAGTGCGACATGAACTGTTTTGTAATATCGTTTTTGTCGCACTTTATTGTATAGTTTAGATATAGTAATTGAATTCTGAGCTTCCAATATATTTACTAGGTTGTATGTCATGTCGTTCACGTCAAATGCTTGTAATTAACAATGATTATTCACTTTTTAATCGTCCTGTAAATTTTGCGAAAATGAATGTATGCTCGTTGACAATGTCATGTCGTTAAGTAATAACGTGTTGCTGTTTGTTTTGTCTATAAATTGAATTTAATCTACGATTCTTCTCCGTGTGGTGACGGAGTAAGAATACAATATGACACCACCCCATCTCATCCCATGGGTGTCGTAAAACCGACTAAGGGACTATCCGTAAATATTATCTTTACGAAGGAAAACTTGAAATTAAACCCTATACCAATCCGTCTGGCCAGCGTGGTATTAGTAGGCCAAGTATCCCTCCGTCACGGGAGGAGGCCCGTCCATGCAGTGGGGCTTTATGGGCTGTTATGATGAATCTACGATTCATTTGTTGATAAACAAACGGTTCTCAACATTTCAAAGGAAAAATAACTAGATGATACTTAAGACAATGGCTATTGATGTAACCTACACATATAATTGAAAGCAAAGAATATAATAAACAGAGGAAAATCGTGAAAGAAATATAAAGTTCCTGTTACGCTTCAGTGGTGTAGCTAGATATAAATAAAATGTGATGAGAACATATTCATTCTACAACCTTTTTTCCCCAAAGGCCGACATTTCTATGTGCTATGCGCCTTGCCTACCACCATATTAATGGAACTTTTCTTTATGATAATATAGTTCATATTATTCAACCTCTTTGCTTAATGGTTGATTACTGTATCAAGCTAGATCTTTAGTGACTTTGTATACATTATTGCGTGTTTATTAGGTCATAGGCTTTCGTGATAAAGCAAATTACTGTTTTACTGAGTGTACTTAACACTCTACACTAATTCTTATGGTAGTTCCAGTCGAGTGCGTCATGTTGGTTTCTTCTCTACAAAAGTTGTTCAATTACCTTTATATCCAGCCGAGAATTGTATTTTAATGTAGAATATCTATAGAATGATAATCATCATCATATTGTTATCAGTCAATGAAGTCCACTTCAAGTCAAGTCCCCTTCAAATATTTCCACCTTACGCTCTTCTGTGCCTCCCTCATTCATAATGATATTATGTATCTTAATGATAACAAACAAACAAACAAAAAATCATTTATTCATCTAAGATACAACGGTATCGCTTATGAATGTCTTTTAATAGTGATCACATACGCACGTCTGACGATAATTTTATACTCTCAGTCTCACGATATTTTTTAATACCTTATCTTAATCTTATCGTAAATCCATAATTAATACGAGGGCCACACCGAAATGATCGGGAATGAAATACTTCTGAATAAATTAGACTTAAAATCTTTTTGGTATTTGAAAATTTGTGCTTTTTTAAACTCAATTCTATTATTGAAATTTAAAAAAATAATAATACAAAAGAGTGGTAGCTATTTCAAATTGACAGGTCGGCGTGAAAATGGAACTTACGCGGGAACATTTTCGAGCGATAATTTTTCACAACTTTCGCCGAGGCTTATTCCAAGAACAATGTCTTACCGAGCTTGTTTCTATTTATGGTCAAAACGTCGATGCTGTACTCCAATCAATACAAGGAGATAGCCATGTGACATACGAGCAGATACGGGCTTCCCTCAACATTGATATGACAACCATTAAAACAATATTGCACAATAAATTGGGTGTTAGAAAGTAAGTTTCCCACTGGGTGCCCTACCGTTTGACAGAAGAACGAAAGTCAGCTCGAGTTAATTGGAATCGCTCTGCTCTGCTACGGTGCCTTAGAGAGAGCTCAAGTGCAGTTTATAATATCGTCTTGAGTGATGAATCGTAGATATACTCATATAAGCCCAAAAGAAAACACCAATCGGCTGTTTGAGTCTACGAAGATGAGGTCAAGCCAACAAAAGTTGAGCGCTCTTGTGGCGTGTCAAAAAGAATGGTGGCTTCGTTTGTCTCGAAAACCAAACATGTGGCTACGATTCTTTTACAGAAACGAAGAACCGTTACTGCTAATTGATACACAACAGTTTGTTTTCCGGAAGTCAGAAGAAAACTTCGTAAAAGTAATCCAAATCGTCGCATAATCCTTCACCACGAAAATGCGAGCTTCCACACCGCTCGGCAAACGATCGTATTTTTAAATCAGGAAAACATAGAGTTGATGGACCATCCTCCATACAGCCTTAGCCTGAGCTCCAATGATTACTTTACATCCACAAGAACTAAAGATTTGTTACGTTGTCAATGATTTTAACGTCTAGAAGAGACAGTCGAAGCTTACAAAACAGCCGTTTTGACTATGTCCACTTCAGACTGGAATACTGTTACAATAAATGCTTTAACCGAATAAAAAGGTGCATCGATTGTCACGGAAAATACTTCGAAAAGCAGTGAAAACAAATTTTATTGTAAAAACTTTCTAGTTTTTTCTATTCCCGATCATTTCGGTGTGGCCTATGTATTTAAATATTATACTGTTTCCATTTTCTTTTAAGTATTCAATTCTAAAAGTTAGGCAACAAAGTGTACCCACACGCGAGCTACATATACGTGCTGATTGCTATATGGAAATGCAGGAAATGCAACCAATAAGGAAGCGGTAACCCAAATAGCTGGGAATGAGAGTGGCTGCTACATTATTCTGAAGGTTTCAGACATCGACTGCAGACGGGGCCGCTCCACTTCTAATATGTTTATCTACATAACATATCTATAGCTATGATATAAGGATATCACATGAGATAGGTTGGGCCACAGATGTAAGTAGAACTCGATAGAAATATTTCTTCATAAGCTGTATTATGTTATATCTACTCGTGTTAGGTTATGACAATATATTTTGTATTCCACCGGAAAGTTAGCCACTAACTCGAATCGTGAACGTTATGTTACTTTTCAATGTATTATTCGAATGTTATCGTGAAAATATCTCGTTTATTACAACCGGCGAATTCCAAGTGCCTACTTTTGGACGACAAGAGAATTTTATTAACGTCATTTTGGTGATATGACGAAGTATAAACAACGGCATTACATTTTATGTTTCGTATAATAAAGACATGATTTTTAAATTAAAAGTCAGTTGAATGGCCAACAGCGGGAGGATTGACATGTCATAAAAGGATTTTTTGAATATTAGGAATAAACTCTTTTTGTTATTTTGGTATTGAGATGAAAAATAACAACAGTTTAGTATTTAATGATTTTACAGTTCTCAGCAGGTTTCTGTGTAATAATGAAGTAACATGGCGTCAGTACCTTATTTTATGGTTATTGTAAAATCTGACAAAACAAAATTTGGAGACATTAATCACAAAATAGGAAGAAAATAAAAATATACCTTAATGCTAATCGTCAGTAAACATACCTCATTTAGCCAGCGTGACTTCTGCCAAACTTCCCTTCATGAAAGACGGTAGCAAGTCTCTGTAATGGAACATTAATAGGCTGATATTATAATAATTATCATGCTCTTTAAACAGTCAATTACTAGCTAAATTACTTATCGTAATGCCTCCTATTAAAAAAAAACATTTACAAACAACATAAATAGTAAGTAAATAAATCTAAATACAACTAAAATTAAGATGAGACTTTCATCTTATTTCTTGTTCTTCAACAAAATAAGAGACACGAATAATACAGAGTCATCTGTTAAAGTAAGAACCCGGTTGCCCGGTTGTATTAAATTGGCCGCAACCCCATTATTCTATTACATTTGTATTCTCTATGTGTTATAGAACACTTACGGTCTTTACGGAATGAAAACAAGTTCGTAACTCACAATTTGGTCTAATGCCAAATGACATTTCGCAATTGAATACAATCGCCTTTGCACTTAAGAGCTTTCCTACCAACTTTTCAGTTCAGAAAACTATTATCGAAATTACTCTGTATTATAGAAGTGTTCCACAAAAGCAAAATTACGTCGACACATACGCGGTACCGTGGTATCGTCTCACTGTAATTTACACATATCGGAGCTCCTAATTAAGATTACAAGTGGAACGACTCGTCTGAATGGTTTTAATGAACCCACATCAGATTCAGTAAACTAACAACCTATGTACACACGAAGCGCACATCTAATTAGTGAGCTTAAGTCGCATTTCAACTCCTTAGTATTATTCGAAATGACAGATAGTTTAGTAAAAGTGACCATTTCAGCAGGACAAGGGGTGTCTGGGGTCGACATAAATTCCAACGTCAGCGTTATTGCGGTATCCTTAGTTTGACGAAGGTACAGCTCGAATTGTTGAGGTTGTCTTAAAACAGATCGAACTAGTTAAACTTTCTTCTGTTTATTGTTTACGTGTAACCCTAACCCTTGACGGTGTGGTGGGATTTATGTCGATGTATTGCTATTTAATAACCATATCGTGAGCACATCCGACAAGGATTACAATGGGATTGTTACAAATTGGATTACTCGTCGTATCTGATTTACTATACGGGTATAGAGGTAAAATGTTTTGGACAACTTCAATAGGTAATATTATGGGTTTGAGTTAAGTTTAACATTGAGGTTGTTTTAAGCTAAACTGGATGAAATGTCAAAAGATTGTACATCGTTATTGCTTTTTCTTATTTAAATGCGAATGTAAGGTTTTCTAGTGAAAAGTACTAAACTGGAACTGAGGACTATGGTAGGTTGGAAAATATTTATACATTTTTTTATTACAAAAGTAAATGCTTTGTTTAAAAATATAAGAAATAGATAGTAGTCGTGATTTACTAACTATTAAAGGAATGTAATAATATGATAGTTTAACCTTTTGTATGTTAACAACCAACTAACTAAGATGTAACGGGATTTAGAAAAATAAAACGTTATTCTTCTGTGTAAGAATGAGTAGCATAGTAACCACTCGGAAATTACAAACGCATTGACATTACAAAGAAGTATTCCATCGAATAGTGTTGGTTCTCTCATCTTCATAATTCAACTCATCTTTATAAAACACAAATATTAGTTTATGACTAGATCGTTGGCGACCCTAAGCCCCTTCACCCGGCACCCTGTAACCCTACTCACCGCAAGTAACGCAACACACGGTTATTTGGTTGCGGTCCTTTGTCGGGTTGAGGCACCTAATAGGGCTACTCTTTGAATACATAATTTTAAGTCATTAATTTACAGATTTTTACCTGAGAATACGTTACCTTGTGAAATATGATTGTACCTTTTGGGGATGTTAGCAAATATGCCGGAAGAATGCTGTAAACAGAGTAGGTTAAACTTTCAGGTCAAATTTTAAGAATATTTGTTACTTTTGGGCAAGGCTTCAAGGTGGTGTGGTGAGTAGGAATTCACTTTATTGTCACTATATTATCTTTTTGAACATTCATAAATCTACTGCTACGTATTACGAGCTTAAAATTGAAACATAAAAAAAATTAGGTGGCAGAAATAAATCAGAGCATTATAAAGTATATTATGATTTAAAAATATAAAAAAGTAAATGAAATAAATTTATAACGAAGCCGTAAAAGCACAGGTACTAAAAACGTATTATGAACCGCAATACATTTTAATCAGAAGAAATTGAAGCAGTTTCAAAATCTACCCTCCTGGCTACATTAGGTGTAAAATATGCATGCGTCAATGACTTCAAGATACCACTAGATCCTTACAGGAGTAGAACACTCGTTCTCTTTAAGCTTTCCATGTTCTTGTTAATAAATATTAGAGACTAGCTGTGCCCGCGACTTCGTTCGCGTGGTGGATGTTACTTACTTCGCAATTCGATTTAATACTGAAAAATCATTTTTTAAACCTTATAACGAACGAATCAAATACTTTTAAAAACAGACCTTTACAAAGACAGATCTATAAAGACTGCGTCAGAACTCATACTGACAGTCATGAGCAAACCTCATTCTTTCAAGGAAAATCTTAACACCGCGATACTGAAAATGACGTCACAGGCACAATGCCATCTGTTGTAAAATTTGTAAGTTAAAATAAATGACATCGCTTATTTCATCATAACAACCCATTAATGTCCCACTGCAAGGACGGGCCTCCTCCTATGACGGAGGGATACTTGGCCTACTAATACCACGCTGGCCAGTCGGATGGGTATACGGTTTAATTTCAAGTTTTCCTTCATTTTTATTTCGTAAAGATAATATTCACCGATAGTCCCTTAGTCGGTTTTACGCCACCCATGGGATGAGATGGGGAGGTGACATATTGTATTCTTACATTCGATTCCCATATGGAGGACAATTGTGATCCACAAACTATTGTCCTTAGTCTGGATGTTCTTTGTGTCCGTTAAATTGATATTTTTAAAGGCCCCCTTATGTACCATATTATAGCAAAAAATATTTGATTAAACTTAGACTGGATTATATTATTATCTATAGATAAACTGCGTGCAGTATTTTTGAATTACTTAATAAAATAATTTACACAAACACATTGAACAATTATTTAATGTTTTGTGATTGTATTTCTATATTTTATTGTCAGTTTTGTATTTTTTCAATGTTGACAAATAGCAATAATGGGTAAAATGATTTTATAAAGAAAAAAAAACGTGTTACTTATTATGTTGTCTGTTACATACCTATATATTATTTATTAAATAATTATATAAGCGTGTTATAATTGCAGTTATAATAAGATTGTGAGAAAAGGAATGTTATTTAAATCTATATATTTATATTTTATTATATAAAACTCAAAGGTGACTGACATAGTGATCTATCAAGGCACAGCCCAAGCCACTGGTGGGATCTAGCTGAAATTTGGCATGCAGGTAGATCCGCTAAGAAAGGAAAATGATGAATTCTACCCCCAAGGGGATAAAATAGGGGTATGAAAGTTTGTATGAAACTTTGTCAATATCAAACCGATAGGCCTGATACTTTGCATGAATATAGCTACTATGACGTTGACACCCCCTTAGGAAGGACTTTGATAAATTTTACCCCCAAGGGGAAAAAATAGGGGATGAAAGTTAGTACGAAACTTTGTCAGTTTCAATACGATCGGGCTGAGACTTCGCATGCATATAGTTACTATGACGTTGGCACCCCCTTAGAAAGGACTTTGATAAATTCTATCCCCAAAGGAATATAATAGGTGATGAAAGTTTGTATTAAACTTTGTCAGTTTCAATCCGATCGAGCTGAGACTTTGCATGCATATAGTTACTATGACGTTGGTACCCCCTTAGAAAGGACTTTGATAAATTCTACAACCAAGGGAAAAAAATAGGGGATTAAAGTTAGTATGAAACTTAGCTTCTCTCATGGACTGCATGTTTTATGTTGCTTGCTCACGAGTAATTTCTCTCAATAGCGTAATAGTTTTAGTGCCTAATGACAGATTAATTATTAAGAATATGTGTACAAAGAAGTTTTGTAGGCCCCTTATTTCTACACACGCTAAACAAAAAAATAAGCCTAATTAATCATAATACTTCTGAACGCGAGCGATGCCACGGGCAACAGCTAGTTCAATTTATAATAATATGATGTAGGTATATAGTTTAACTTTAAAAATTGATGTTTGTACGCCAGTATTGGCAAAACAGGGAAAGACTATTTATTTTTGTAACATGTTTTGTACCTGTGATTAACAAATAAAGGTTATTAGTATTTGTATTTATTTATATTTAAAAATACAGCACGCATTTTAACTCTTGATGTAGTCCAGTCTAAGTTCGAAAGATGGCGCTGTTTAATATTAATTAATTAAATTCAAATATCTTTTAATAGACTGAAGCGATTGCAATGAAACAAAAACTAAATGTAACTTCAAGTTACGCTCAATGGTTGTGTATAAAAATCATCTACGAAATTTTAATTCATTAAACATTGAAACAAATTCCATTTTTCATGACCCCTGATTTGTATTGGACTGTTCTAATAAAGAGATCAAGCGATATCTCGAGTATTACTTATCCGATTTTGATGAAACATACCTCAGTTTAGGCCCAATAAAAAAGGCTACAATACAATGTATTGGTCTTAAGATTATATTAATTCGTTTTAAAGATGTGCGGTAACAAACAGACAGACATTAATTCTAAAAATTGTGGTTTCGTGCTTTATGACTTTTTTCTAGATTTTGTAGATAATTTTTATCTGAATTTTCGAAAAGAACAGACATTTCGACCTCTACAGTTTTATTATAGTATAGATAACTCATCATAACAGCCCATTAGTGTCCCAATGTAGGGACGGGCCTCCTCCAGTGACGGAGGGATACTTGGCCTACTAATACCACGCTGGCCAAACGGATAGGTATAGGGTTTAATTTCAAGTTTTCCTTCTTTTATTACGTAAAGATACAGATAACATGGTAAGTATAGATAACATGGTTAATTTTATTAAAATTTAAAAAGAATATTTTATAATTAGTAGCACTTAATAATAAAATAGTTATAGATTACTTACAAACTCATTTATGAGTATGATTACTACTGGTAACGCCATCTCGTGATCATAAGAAACGAAATTTAAATTCATTCAGCATTGAACAAAAACCATTTTTCATGAGCCCTGATTTATATTGAACTGTTCTAATAAAGAGATCAAGCGACATCTCGAGTAATACTTATCCTATTTTGATAAAACATACCTCAGTTTAAGCCCAATAAAAAAGGCTACAATACAATGTATTGGTCTTTAGATTATATTCATTCGTTTTAAAGATGTGCGGTAACAAACAGACAGACAGACAGACATTAATTCTAAAAATTGTGGATTCGTACTTTTTGACTTTTTTCTAGATTTTGTAGATAATTTTTATCTGAATTTTCGAAAAGAACAGACATTTCGACCTCTACAGTTTATTATAGTATAGATAGTTATGATATTTCAATGACGTTTCATAATCATAATCAATGTGTACAAAAATGTTGCTTAATTCATTTTAGGTTCTCGAGATTAAAAAAAAAGAGTTTTATACATAGTTTTTTTAACTCATGTTTCAATACAATACAAGATTCTTTTATTTATAAAAGTTTGTATATTACTTTACTTTTTATTTAGCTGTAATTACAAGTTAAGAAAAGAAAGAAATAATTTATTTTATTGCACACAAGAAAGGCTTCCAATTAGTAGTAATCTTTTCTTGTGTGCAACAACATAAATATTTTTTTAAATGTTGTTTTAATTTCAATTTAAATTTAATAAATAAAAAGAAAAAAGAATTTCTTCTAAAATAATTGCAGCCAATATTTTTATTTGAATAAATACAATTTTATTGCAATCATTAAACGTTCTCAGGCTACATAAATAATGTCATATAATCCTTTACGAAAAGAGAACAACTTTTTTAATTACGCTAGAAGAGATTCGGGTTTACGACTTCGAGACCATAAAACGCAAAGAAAGTAATTGACATCGGGATGTCTTCTTCGGCGTACGATAGATGCTTACCGAAGACAATTGAATAAAATTTTACTTCATTTAATGACTTAATATACCAGATGAAATAAGTATTGACATTTCAATTCGATGTTAACATAGAATATTCGTGAATATTAACGCAACTTTTCTTTTCGCTTAAATGCATTTCCCGTACTAAGTCATGTGCTGCGGCTGCGACGTCTTTTATAAGTACGAAATAAACGGACACAAAACACATCCAGGCTCAAGGATATAATTTGTCAATCACACAAAATATTTATAAATATTTAATGATATTAATGATTGTAAAGTAAACCCTTACGATTTACAGCCTAAAGAAAAATCTAATGAGTAGGAAGGGTCACCATAGTGATGAAAAGGAACCGCTATATCCTTGCGTATTGGCTTTATTTGATTTTGTCCTGTCCACGTCAATTCATAAGACTTGAGTTGTGACGTTCAAGTGCTTTCACATAAGTCATAAGTATTTGCACAGGTAGTGCTATGGTGTGTTTGTTGAAAAGGGTTCAACAACCCCAGCGTAAAGAATGGGGCATTATTATTACATTACGTATTCTTTTTTTATTTATTTAACACTTTATTACAAATTTGTACAAAGGCGGACTTAATGCCTAAGGCATTCTCTTCCAGTCAACCTTTTTGTATTGTATGCGCTTGTAATCTAAAAGGTAAAATAACTAAATATACTTGTAAGGACGTTTATTCGTTTTAACCTTTTCTTATTAAATGTCGTGTTTACGTCTAGTAAACATGTAAACCGGTATGTTTTATTTCGCTGAATCAATTTTCTCTACTCAAAAAAATCTTATTACTTTTAAAGTTACTTAAAGGAGGTAACTTCAAAAGGTGTTCCAAAACAAAAATCATTAAATTTTCGTTTGTCGAATCTTTCTTACTCTAAGAAAAGAATCCACAAAATCATAAACAGAAAACAAAGTAAATAAACTTGAAACTTCCGCAGATAAGCTCTTAATCCGTCACAGTCAACGAGAAAGATTTTATCCAAAAATATCAAATACGGTCCTTTTTTTGGTAAGCGTCTTTTAGATCGTTGTTTATCCGTTGGCTTCATATTGCAGATGAAAGAAGATGGAAGACGGATCCTTTGCCTCGGATTAAGAATACAATAATTGAAAATATAATTTATAAGAAATTATTATGACCTGACTGTCTCATTACCATTACTCCGTGTGGTGACGGAGTATACAATATGTCACCACCCCATCTCATCCTATGGGTGTCGTAAAAACCGACTAAGGGACTAACCGTCAATATTATCTTTACGACGTGAAATGAATGAATGAATGAAGGAAAACTTGAAATTAAACCCTATACCAATCCGTCTGTCCAGCGTGGTATTAGTAGGCCAAGTATCCTTCCTTCACGGAATGAGGCCCGTCCCTGCAGTGGGACAGTAATGGGTTGTTATAATAAAAAAATGTCTCATTACCCTAGTGGTAAGCCCTAAAACCTCTTTAGTAAGTAAAGAAATACATTGTTTACGAAATCGCCCAGTAATAAGTTGTAGTAACTAAAGGCATTTCACCTACCAACAAAGGTTCCAAGAACACTACGTTCAATAGAGTGTGGGTCCTTTTTATTCCAAGCACGACTGCTCTTTCGGTGAACAATTCATTACTCTTGTTGAACATTAATCAAGGACATTTTAAGAGCTGCCATGTACCTGTAAAGGAAATTTATGGTCCATTATGACTTATTCTTTATTGATAAAAATTATGTTGAGGAATAATCTTTTTAGCTTACAGACTTGAGTGTAATGATTTCGCTTCAATTTATTACACACTTAAAAATGTTTTAGTAATTGTTAAACATGAGTCTGCATATAAATACTTCACAAAGCAACAAACCAAATTTAAAATCAGAGTTTACTTGAAATCAAACTAAGAAATGCCTTCAAGCGGTTGCGTGTTTAATCAAATTACTCAGGATCTAAAATTTAAGAGAGGATTTTGTCTAAACGACACCAATCATTCAGTTTAATGTCGTTTTCTGTGGGAGCAATGGAGGAAGTTTTTTAGTAGATAAAGACTATCAGAGAAAATCAACAAAATTCTCCCTAGGGTGGTTGACTTAATAAATTGTAGCGGTGCCTTTGGTTTTATATCTGCGTGAGGGAGTAAAGCCCAGTGACGTAAAAAGAGCTTTTGCTTAAACTATTATTTATTAATACAAATGGACCATCAATTCTCTAGATCTTTTTTGAGCTTCATTTATTATGCCAATTAAGGATTCACTCTACGCTTGTGTTGAGATACCTAGTATCGATAAATGTTTGCTGGAGAATGGCTACTAAACTAATAAAATACCAAATGTTATTGTATTATATTGTTTGTTTCTACTACTATGGTTGTTTTAGATAACCTTGAATATAAAAATAAAGGAAGCAATGTCAATAATAAAATTATTATAAAACATTTTGCACAATTAAATCAAAAATGTAATAACAAATCAGACAAAACAATGTTAATTAATTCACGCTGTAAATTATCTTTATTGGGTTCATTCTACAATAAATTGAAGTCTCATAATTACGTTGTTTTCATGTCAAGGTCGAAGAATGAGAATACAGGAGGTATTGATAGCTTTCAACCCCGCATCGTTTAACTTCCATCAATAACTTTCCTACTACTATTAAAACTAAAATTTTCTTAACAAAACCACTTATCAGAACAATGTAGTCTCCGAATAAGCTTAAAGAAATCTATGATATTTCATAATTTTAAATAATTATCTGTTTTCTGCTCGAGCAGGTTTCAATTTACGAAAGAGTCTCGGATTAAACTGAAGTTTTCAATTATCGTTCCCATTAAAGGAGGTTAGAGGGTGTTTGTGGAAGCTTCATCAATTTTTATGGCTCCGAGACTGTAGATAAGCCACCTCATTACCAATGTTTTTTAATGTGATCGACTTTTTTTGTCAATTTGCTTGAAATAAAATTTAAGTGACAAGATTTCGTTTAGTTAAATTTGATAAGGTTCTGAGATATTACTTTGTGTTTATACTAGTTTATGAAAGCTTAACAAAGAAATCTGTAACCTACATGAGGTTTGAGAATCTAAGGTATGCCATGCATCGAGTTGTACGAGTCACTGAATTCTAGGCTGGTACCGTCCACACATCAAAATGAAAGAAGAAAAAGAAGTTAATACATACTTTGTTATTTGCAGTCAAGCATCCGCAGCAACCTTTAACCAGTTATCGTTACAGTATTCCAACATGTTTAAATATTGTCTCTCCATTATGGCACGTACCTAATTGTCGTCTTTTACTTCCTAAAATCTTAAATTTTGTTTGGGTACTTTAAAAAAGTTATTGAATCTTTTTAAAAGAATTGAACTGATCGCACTAATGCCTACCAAGGCATTAGTACTTTTAGTTTATTAGGTAATATATTTGTCTAATGCCTTCGAATAGGAGTCATATAAATGAAGGTCATTATACTTATTTTTTGAGTGTGTATAAGCTACTTCTATTGGGGCGTATTTTAAATAATATGTATTTTATTTCATAGAGTTAACGAACAATTCATACAAATGTATTCATGCTGTTTATTTAATAAACAAATAGCAACATTTAAAAATAGCTCGTTTAGCACAACGATAAAGTTTAAAACCGAAACACATCATTAATATTTTCAAAATATAGAATAAGAGAATAAATATTTTCAAAATATTATTTTTCAACAAAACCGGCCTACTTATTTATTATAAAAGAAATATTTTCATTAAGTACTTAACAACCGTCCAAAAAAATATTTTTTTCACTAATGAAAAGGTAAGTAAATTAAAAAACAAAATTAAATTTGAGAGATTTCGCTTAATAAACTTATTTTCCTTTTTAAGGTAAATTAAGAACCTTATAATTAAACCTTATAGGTTTTAATTTATTATTTGTTAATTTTCCTTGTTCATTAATTTAAAATAAATTAACTTAACTGTTTTATACAAGATACATTTTTTTGTTACAATGTTGTTTTTTATTTTTATAATTTATTAGATAACCAATTAATTACGTACTTAAATAACTTAGGCTAAGTATAAACCTAATAATTATGTTAAATAACAAGAACATTATGTAACTGGCATCGACCCATTTGCCTAAACATGTACATAACATTAACACAAGTTTCTTTTAGAACAAGTAGAAGTTAAGGCAGTAAGATAACACAGGTGGAGGTAACTCGTAATAAAATACCATACCAACATATCAATAGTAAGTCAATTTCCATCCATAGTAGAATAATAACAGTGCACTAGAGTCTGAATTTAACGAGCACGGGATTTTTTTTTTTTTTTTTTTTTTTTTTTTTATATTATTTATTTGTGACACAAACAAAAATTAAAAGAAAAATACAATAATATAATTTTAACTTAGCGTCACAAAATGGACTCTGACTCAGCATGGTGTTGGTGTAACCAACGCTGATCTTCCGTCAGAGCCGTTTTATGATGACACGAACGCACATAGAACTTCATACGGAACATACATTATTTAAACCTGAAAATTGTTTGAATAACACACACAAAGAATAAAAATAAAAATGAAAGCAGATAAAATAACAAAACTTCAGAAAACAGCGATCAACACATATTAAAAAACAGACTAAAAATTAAAATCAAAATCTTATAAGACACTTGTGTCGTTTCTGTGGCTCTCTTGTTTCTTTTGGTGATCGAATAAAAAAATTTTTAATTTAATTTTAAATGTACTAAAACTCTAAATGTTCTGATATCCATTTTACTACGATATCTACATCTTTCCAAAAACCGATCGAAGTTTTGTTGGTCGAATCAAATACAAATTGACTTGTGTTTAGTTCAAGAGTATAAAATATCCTGTAGAATTCGAGCTACCTGCAGAATGAGAGTTATATGTAGAGATTTTTTCGGTAAGTTAGAAAATTGAGAAATAACGAAATATCATCGGTACCAGTGTGATGCGTAGGTAATATTATAACTTTTAAGTGTCCAAAAATGAATAGCTTAAATAAATGCAGGGCTTCCTCTGACAAAAAAGTTTATTGTGAATCGGTCTGTTATCTGCAATATGCTTCATAACCCACTAAAGCTGGCACTAGTGATACTCGTAAAAAATACCGATATTTATGAAATCTGTCGGTTCCTACAAACTGACGTAAACGCCGTAGTTAAACGGTCACATGACAATGGTATTGTGCTTAACACATCAAAGACTAAATATCTTATTATACATTCACCTTACCCACTCCCACCTGCTACTGTACCACACATCATCACACATAGTTTTGAATGTTGTACATGTACATCTATTGAAAAATGTGAATATGTTACTTACCTGGGAATGAAAATAGATGAAAACTTCTCTTGGTCCTACCACATAGATTATTTATGTAACAAACTAAGAATATTATTAGGTAAATTTTACCATCTTAGTTATAAAGTACCTACTAGTACACTAAAGTGTTTATATTTTGCATTAGTTGATCCAATACTGAGTTATGGCCTTGATTGCTATGGACTTACCTTTAAAACTTACATTTTAAGATTAGAGACACTCCAAATTAGATTTTTAAAATTACTGGTAAGCAAAAAAATTAAAGATAGTTGTTCCAAAGACTACAATAAATTATTTAAAATAACTAGTATACTTCCAATAAGTTTAAAACATAATTATTTACTACTACTAAACAGTCATGGCAGTCAAGGAAATCACTCACTAGTCACTCATAGCACTCATACAAGGTCAATATCTGCAGGTAGGTACACCGTTCCCAGAGTTACTAATTATTATGGAGACAGAACATTAGAAAAACGCTTACCGTACCTGTTAAACGGTCTACCTGATGATATTAGACACGAACCTAATAAGAATAAATTTGCTAAACTACTAAAAAAATATTTATTAAATACTCTTACCTAATTTAACTGTTAATTTGTAATTTAACTCTTAATTTAGATTTATCCCTAAAGCTACCTCATTGATAATTGTATAATTATGTATTATTTTATTTAAGAGACTCCCTGATCTCACAGATAAACAGCGTCAGCTGTTTTGTGAGACTGATGTATAATTTGATGTAAACTTATTTGTTAATAATAAACAATAAACAATTATGTATAGCTTTGGTATGCGATATTTGATTTGAAACAGCGAACCCTTGACTGTCGACTGTAACGTATTTATAAATCCAGGATTAATTTTTACAACAATCTCGCCGAGTTCTATTAACTTTTAATAGGCTTCCTTTGCTAAAATATGTCCATTATTAGAAATTATTCAAAGTCACGGTCAACTATCTTTATTATTTAGGAAACAATGTAACTCATTAAACAGTTAAGAGGAAATATCTGTCAAACTACCAGAATTTCGCAGATAAATATGGTATAGTAGAGTAAGAACGTAGAAACGTTAGATATTGTACACCTGAATGTCTTCTGAAATTATAATGGATTCATTAACAGAATACATTTCTACATTCCGTTCGCAGATTGTTAATATCCAAATGTCCAATATTCTCTTAAACAAACAGATCTCAAGTGACATGTCTCCTCTACAGCAAGATTGTCAATATAAATAAAGACGAGCTTTTAGTTCAATAGAGGTGTAATACAAAATGACATTAATTTACTATACCTTGATAAGGGTCCAACATTGTTGTAACGTTTCTAGATTTACAAGCAACTATAATTGAACGCTGTCATTTAATAATTAGATTTTTAATTAAAATTATAATTGATTCAATTTAGAGTATGGCTAACGAGCTTGTCTGGAGTATAATAGTGTTTGACAATTTTTTTTTTAAAGTTCATTTTTATTGATAAAATTTTATTAAAGTGAACGATACAGTTTACCTATAAAATCATACACAAAATTAATATCTACGTAGTTTTTATTTTATTCTACAATAACTACACTTAGGTCTGACCATAGATTAAAGCATGGACAATTTTTTTCTTTTTTTCAACAACAAAAGTATACACACTCCAGTTATCAGTATTACAATCGGAAATAAATTAGGTAGGCAAAGTTAAGGTAATATCAAAAATTTCGTACAGAGGAGGACATTTCGAACAAAACTAATTTTCTGTTTCGCTTTGCCCAAAGTCGTCTTTACTCTGTTATGTAAGATATCTTGATATTAGAATAGTTCTAGTCGATCTAATTTCCGATGAGTACCTTTCTATGAGATAATATTGGAAGTTTGTGCAAGGAATACTGTCAGTGAACATTCGAACCGTAATTGTGGAACTTAATATACATAAGAAATTTAATATTTAGCCACAATTTACCTTACTTACATTGGTATATAACATTTATTGTGAAATCCAAGGTGGTGTAATAGGTACTATGTCTTAAGTAGATTTAGGTGTATAGGATTAGGTTCTTGGATAAACATATATTTTTTTTAAACCCTTTTTCTAATTTTAAACATTAGACGTCAGATTAGGGCCAGTAGTTGTTACTTACTTATACCTAGGTAATTAAATTAAATAGAATAACTTAATAGGAAGAGGCGAACAAAGTAATATACTATTAGTGTTGACAGTTTTCTCGAAAGTTTTCAAAATGATTTCCCTTACTTTGTCAACCGAATATATATTACTAAGTACTCAAATAAATATAATAGTAACCATTTTTTAATTGAGTACCTTATAAACCGTTTTCGATCTACGAAGATCCTAAGACAATATCCCCAATTCATCATTCTATGATATTGAACACTCTTATACGTCTACATCTTTTTACAAAGGCCACTTAAACATATCCTTATAAAGATACGTGACCCAGTAACTCAGTTAGGATTAGCGAACTTATCTAGCAATTGAATAAACTTATTGTGTATCAATGTTCGACAGCTGGTAACGTCAATCACTTACAAACTTTACTAAATCAATCACTTTAGTTTTTCTACTTCACTTGGTACATGAATTCTACCCAATTATGTTTATTTCTGTACAGGCAATAAGAAAAAGTTGACTCCGATAAAACTAAGTAGGTATATACCAACTTTTTTATGTAATTGTGTTTGGATATATTTGAATACGTAATAAATACTAAGGATGTTTTGGAAATAGACTTTGGTATTATAGTTGGCTGCTCAGTTTTGTCAAAAGTTAAAGGAGTTGTGTACAACTCCTTTAACTTTTGACTGTAGTCACGAATATACACATTGTCTAATTTTCTAAACTACCTAATCGTCTATCTAGACATTAAATACCAAAATTTTGTTCCGTACAGTTTTTAACTTATCTTCAAATATTTAATTTTGAATAGGCAAAACTTTAGATACCTAACTGTTTTACAAAATGTGAAAATGTGTACATTGCTCGTGAGTGTACGTTATTTAAAATATAATAAAAATACTGACAATAAAATGCTATTCAAATTATAACAATAGTATGATGTTAATGAACCCGACAGTATTTTTATAATAACAAAACGAAGCAATTCTCTTAAAGATACAGACTTTTTTACGTAGGCACACTTTCGAATGGCTGAATCAAATCTTTGTTTTTATCGCAGAAGAAAAAAATACTATTCCATTTTATTTTTTTGGCAAAAACTTTATTAAAAGAAAGTGAATTATTTGCGTAATTATTTATTATGAAAAAAGGTATGATATTTTCGTCAAAAATATGGTGTAAATCTCATTAATTTTCAAAGAGTAAAAGTTTTAACAAAAAAGGTTAATTATGTGTAACTTGATGTTTTTTGCATCTTTTACATGAAAAGGAGAAATTAAACGTGTTAACCTTTTTTTGATAAGGGTATTCCAATATAGATTGAGAGCAGTGTATCGATGTCGGAAATATCAATCACGTTAACACCCGATTATACCAAGAAGGTGATTTAAGGTTTTATTATGAGGTTACGTTATAAATATGTAATATGCATGAGAGTGAGCTGATTTAGGAATATGCCTATAAATTTTGTTATAAAGAAATATTTTCATTAAGTTGTCAATTCGCACGCAGCCTCCTGACGCACGCCTTGTCCTCTGTAAACCTTAAATCTGTTTTATATTAGTAAGAAATGACTGTCATAAGTAAGACCGGTTCTTTAGTAAAATTGATAGGAAAGCAAAAAGGACGGTCATCGATCGAGTGGGTGTACTTAGTACAATTAATTGAAAATTCAAGTTATACAAGTGTACAATTTTGGTTCGGATTTTATTACAAAAGTAAATAAATTGAACTTAGAATTGAGGACTACAGCTCAAAATATAGGTATACTCGTATTTGAATTTAATAAAACTTTAACTTAACCATGCGGATAAATAATGGGATTAGAAAGCGGCTCATAGAGCCGATACCATCAGCATACTACGTAAAAACGCAATAACAATTTTCAAACAAACTTATTGAAATAGTAGTAAGTTATTATTTTTGGCAGTAGATACCCACGAGTGTGACGATAGACACAAATATTGTGTATTTTTAATCCCATTTTTTACCCGCAGGGTAAAAGTAGGTAAAAATTTGAATTTTTTTTTGTAAATATAACTTAAAACGCTTAACGAAAAGCGACAAGATAATGCTGTACATTCTGAAAATGCCAATGGGATGACCTTAGTTAAAGTATGTTTGTCTCTCGAGTTTACAACTACTAATAATTCCGTTGGTTATTTTAGTCCGTTTTCACTGTTTGCTTACTTTTCGTATTGTTTTTGATTATGTTGCTAGTTAAGTGTAGAATTGAGAGAACTTTTATTCAGCACACTATAAGCATTACCAAGGAATGAAAACAAAGTTTCATCGAAAGAGTAGTCAAAAAGTTACGTATTTGTCCAAACATAATCATAGCCATTTATGTAATAAATTAATGAATGACCCATCTTCTTTAAATTGGAAAGGGTCAATCTGACCCTAGACATTAAGAGTTATGTCCGCATTAAAAGCCCATGGGGAGCTTCATAACGTCATTCGGACTTATTTTTACAGAAAATAATATGAGCTCTTCAACCTTTTTAAGAGTTAAAATCATTTATAGCGCCAGCGGTTAAAGCATGATTAAAAGGCTTTGCATTAATATGCGTATATACAGGATTTTAATGCATTCGTAACCAAAAATGGTAAAACACCTGCTCTCGTTCATTTTATAGACCGTCCGGACCACTCAGAGCTTGTGGATTAAGTTCCTTACCAATATTTTACGTGTGGAATTTTGAGCACTATGAACAAATTATGTTTGTAACTTTTTATTAATGGTTTATTGTATTTCTGTGTATGATATTTATGTTACGTAAGATAAAAAGAAACACGTTATTTTCAACTAATTGGGTTTTGATTTATGTCGTTTTAATAACATTGCATGGTTATCTAATTAATGCATTAACCAATTTGACGGGTTAAATACAAGATGGCAGCCTTTTTTGCTGTTTTTACTCATTTAGATGATAGGTGATAAGCGTGAAATGAAAAGATTAAACTGACATCACCCTAATTAATGTGTAATGTAGACATTATGTGAAAGGAAGTGCGTGGCCATTTATTTTTATCATTAACACCGTATAACCTAATGTTCGTCAAATTAGGTTTATTTTCTATATTATTATTATATTTACTTTGTGGTTGTCCTTGTAGCTTATTTGCCAGCATCTGGTGTGTCCTGGTCTTCTGTCGACTACCTAAGACATCCCACCCTTCACTTCCCAGTATGTAGTAGACTTTTATTTCTACAGACTTGATGTTTTAAAAAAAGGTTTATCAAATTAAATGGAAAAATGTCAAAGCTACAGACACAATTTGTACCTGTGCCCTCTAAGTTAATGTCTTAGACGCTTTTGACCGCTATAACAACCGGGACAGATTTTTGAATTATATCGTTATTATGCGAATACAGCAACATGAAGGTTTAGAGGACATTTAAATTAATATTATATATTTTAATAAAAAAGACTTGTAAACAAAACTATTGCTGACAAAAGAGGTAGCGTCAGCATAACGCTGCTATCGTAACATAATTCGCACATAAAACGCTAAGACTACAAGTGCTTACTGCAGCAACAACAAAATTACTAAATATACTGTATCGACATGCAAACTAGAAAAGAAGCGTAAATTTTATTGCTAGAAGGCCATAAAATTCCCCCCTTTTAGTCGACGCCATACAAATACGTAATACAATACTAGTGTAAATCAACGCGTAAACTGATATATACTGTATTGTTTAGTTTATCTTTACGTCCTTTCTTGACTTAGTTTTAGTATCAATAAACAAAATCACCAACAAAGATGTGGTGTGGTTATCTTGGCCTCGATTGATGTTAGCTTACGAAAAAAAAAGAAAATACCTTTTGGCGATATCTTTTAAAAGTGACAGTATCTATGTATTGATTACGAACTGTTCTTAGAATTGCTTATGAAATAAACTCTACCAAAAATTGTTGAGCTAGAATTCTATTCCTGTACTTATAAATATAATACCGTAGGAGTACATGTAGGTAATACTCAATAATATAATATTTATGTTTATCCCAGTCATCACTCGTTTACATAGTAAAAGTTATTTCTATCGTGTAATTATAAGCTCTAAAGTAGTGTCAAAGCTGTCCATACCACTTATTATAACCTGCGACCATTGGTACTGACCTTTTTCGTTGGACATTCACATGAAATTACTTGAGAAATAGAGCTTAGCTATCCTGATATCTTAAGTACGTTGAAAGGGTTGACAGTCCTCTTCAAAATCTATATCTAACTTAATAATTCCGTATTCAGCACGAAAAAAGGAATCATGACATGACAAGAACCATGAAAAGCGAAAAGTTCCGTAAATGTAACCTCTAAATATTTGTTGACTTCATCTAGAGCCATTTACACTCATAAAGCTGTACCTTCATCAACATCAAATAGCTAGCCAAATAGCAAACATGTCAGTCACCTTCCCTCAAATAGCGTTGTGAGATATACTTACGCAATAACATTAGCCTACTTTTGTGAGACGTCCAGAAAAAAGTAGTACTACAAGAAAATAAAATGTCCCCTTTGAACAGTCACTTCCCACCTGTTTATGAGTACCTCTTTGAACATCAGTGTACACATTACGGAAATATTTTCGTTACATTTGAAAAGAGATACAGTCACAACAAATCTGAGTTCGCTTTTTATGTATAAATAGGGTTGGGTCCCGCTCCCCAGAGAATATTCTTGCTTTTACAGCATTATTTTAGGCTTACAGTGAGAACTTTTTCTCCGTGCCTCTTTACAACGTCTTTATTCCGAGTCATGGCTTTGCAGTAGCTAAAATGTTTTTTTAGATGCTTATTTTACTTAGTTGAATACTCATTTATATACAACTGTGTACGTAAATTTGCTTAGTATTTTACTTTGCCGACAACCATGAAAGTTAAGTACCTAGACTTAATTTAAATTATACCATTACAATGTTATTTTTTTTTTTTTTGATAAGATAAGGAACTCTGCTGGGAATGCAGTGTCTTCTGTGATTTGTGTTTGC
Organism: Schrankia costaestrigalis; assembly: GCA_905475405.1. Taxonomy (NCBI): domain Eukaryota; kingdom Metazoa; phylum Arthropoda; class Insecta; order Lepidoptera; family Erebidae; genus Schrankia; species Schrankia costaestrigalis. The sequence continues at coordinate 8,475,423 of FR997830.1, forward strand.
TTTAGGAATCAAGTCTTGTGTTTAATAAATATTTTATTTTTTGTATTATTTATTATACATCTGTGAACGAAAATCGAGTCATAGTTATTTACGAGGAAAAAAAGAAAACCTAAAACAAAGGAACTAACAGTAATGCAGTACGCATTCACCACAAATTATGTTTCCCCATACATCATGAACAATAATTAAACTGATATTAAGTTCGATAACATTGCCAGTAACTTTGACGTTTATTGATCGATTACCTGAAGCTAATCTGTCTAATTGACAAGGCAAATTAAGCTGATGAAATTCAATCAGCATTTTCAGTATGCAAAGCTAATTTCATTGAGTTTCTCATTATTGTTGATATTACCAAGAATTTTTCATTGAACGTAAAAATACAACACAATTGGGCGTGGGTTTATATCGTAATATGTTTATCAAGTGATAAAGTACATCACACATAGAAATATAGTTATACTCATTGCAATTAATTTTAAACGTAACATATTTTGATATATTATATAATATTTACGAGACTCTTAACAGTGATAATAAATTGGTTAATTAGTGGAATAATACATGAACGTAAAAACCATTATACTATTTAACAATAAATAATATTATACAAGCATACATTTGGAACACTGAGCAAATAGTTTACTTAAATAGTTTATAAGCAATATAATTTTGCAAGTTTGGTCAATTATTTTGTTTTAGAAACTTAGCAAGTTATCATTACAACACGACTAAGATAAGAGCTAAGGGGAGAAAATTTGTTTACTGCTTTGCTGATCTCTCGCATTGGTTACGTTGTAGTGATATGAAGTCACTCAACTGTTTTTTTTAGCAAACAACTCTAAGTTTAAAATTACGACTTAGTAATAAAATAAGTTAAAATACTAAAGTTATTAATAAACGAAAGCAAGAACAACAAAACTAAGCATTAAAACAAGCAATAAAAATGTATTAAAACCAAAATGGAACCGTATTTTAAAAGACTGCAATGTGAATCGCGCTGTGCTTATTGCACATAAAACTGAGATAACATACGTACTATCTGCATTTTGGCGCATTGGGAAAACAGTCGCTTTTCCTAAAATCAATGTAAGGCTAGTTCTCGCCTAAGGCCTCTTGTGCATGCCTCGAAATCGTGTACAAGCACGATTTCGTAGAACTACCTACGTAGTAGCGGCGCCAAATGGTGTGCCTACGATGTCGTAGAGCTACGCCGTCGAACAGAAAATGGCGTGTATCTCGTATGTTTGTTTACGTAATATTCCTTAGAAGAAACGTACTTAGATATGCCATAAAAAATAATTTGCAACTATAAGACTAAATTAAAGTATTAATCTAATGTACTTAATATTATAAATTCATGTTTATAAAAGTTTCTACAACTCAAGGCATCATCCTCCTAGTTCGGGCGATGTTTTTTAAAAAATAGGTTGATATAGTCTTTATCAGACAGGAAAGGTACGGTGACATTTGATCTTTTCCATGTTACTTAGTTTAGTTTTGTAGAATTTAAAAATAAAAGCTATCAATTTATGAATCCGAACTGATAAAAAATTCAAAATATTATTTAGACGTTTATATATAATTAAATTATATGAAATATTTGTTTTATATTCCATCTTCAACCCTAATATGTAAAATATAAACATATAAATTTTAAAATCGTATGCGCGACTCGGAACGAATGTCAATAGAGATTGACACAATAAAATTGTTAAAATCGAATGGTTTTTTATAAAATTGATTAAATCGATTAATTTGTTTTTATAATCATAGCAATTAATATAATAATTTCAGTTGTCTTATAACTCAATATTAGTTTTTACGAGGATAGGCCGCAAGTTTTTTTTTTTGGCGGGATTCGTACGTCATAGCGGTAAAATCTTGATGATGTCATTGTTAAAAGAGGCCTGTGACCTGTGACCACGTAACTGCCAATGATTGGAAAAAACAAAAATCTAATACTTCATGACTGTGAGAGGAAGAGACATCAGATTAGACAATTCAGTAGATTTTTACTTATTATGTCATGTAAGTGACGAATCAAGTAATTCATCAAGCTGTTCATCAGATGAATCACGCATTGATTCGGCATAATTAATAAATATTTAAAAAAAGATTAGTTTCTTATTTTGCACCCATAATCGATTTATTCTTGTTTGTAAATTATATCGGTTAGATATAGAATCGGTATTTTTAAAAACGATATTAGTGTTACTACATCTCTAGTAATGACAAATACTAAACGTCACCGTACCCATAAGATCTGAAAAATAGTATAGTGAGCTATTAATGTGCAAAAGCCAACAAAGATCGAGATTTTCAACATTACTTTAGTAAAAAAAAACTTGCTTGACTCAAAGCTTACACTAATCTGCCTTCCAATAAGAATACTAAAGGGGTGTTATGAATAAAGGCGATTCCCGTCAATCTTAGAAGAGATTTAAAATAAGACACTTTCCTTAGTTAAGCCATGGTGAAATGATTTAGCATTATTTTAATTGCTAAATTTATAATCAAAATAATAAGGATAATTATAATCTTTTAATGATTTTCATCATCATTATAATCATCATAACAGCCCATTAATTTCCCCCTGCAGGGACGGGCCTCCTCCATTGATGGAGAGATACTTGGCCTACTAATACCACGCTGGCCAAACGGATTGGTATAGGGTTTAATTTCAAGTTTTCCTTCTTTTTATTACGTAAAGATAATATTCACGGAGAGTGCCTTAGTCGGTTTTTACGACACCTATGGGATAGGATGGGATGGTGAAATATTGTATTCTTACTCCGTCACCACACGGACTTTGTATGCATCTATTTCTTGCCTCATCATGGTTTCTTCAAATTATTCACATATGATTATCCGTTGTATAGTAGCCATAGTACAACTTCAGCTTAGTTTATAACTAGATGTGTGTTGTTTGAAGATGGAGAAATATCTTATTATAATATTAAATTATTAAACTGTAACAAATTGGTATAATATAATTTTATGCGTAGCTATTTTTTAATCGAATCTAATTTATAACAACACAATTTAGACATACAACTCATAATAAATTATAACAAAGAAGTAAAAAACGCCTCAGTAAAATATTATTTTAGTTAAATAATTTATAATTTTCATTCTCCCCGCATCTTAAAACGCCGGGAAACGGTTAAACTGTACCGAGAACCACGAGCGGTTTACATTTATAATCGCCCCGTACATTTGTCTGACACGGAAAGTAATAAAACAAGATCCATTTGGCATAAATAAACCTCTATTATTTCAATTTCCTAGGCCATTCGTAATCCAACGATAAATATTTACACTGGCCATAGCAAATAAATCGTCACATTTTTACGAAAACAAAACCATTGTTATTCACGGTACAACGATATATTGCGTACACGTGCCATGACGTATGCATATAAAACCTTAACCCCCTACTACCGATTTACTGTCGATTGGACGAGTCTCATCCGTCCCACCGTGACAATGATCAACGGTTAGCAATTTTCGGCATGACCAGTTTAAATTATGTGTGACCGTCTAAATGAGGTGGATACTCTTTGATAGGACTGCTATCTTTATAGTAAAGCTACAGAAACTTTCGAGGTTTCGAGGTCGTTTTGTTGAAAGTCTAGAAAAAAATTAAGTGAGCACAGAATACGAAAATAGAGACACTAACAAGACTTTTACGGTAATTTCGTGACATTGTTGTATATTTAGTTCATGACTACACTACATGTTATATTAATTGTTTCTCTATTTCAGGTAACGTCCGATGACATATTCGCATTGTTTTATTATTGTTGCTACGAGTAGCATAGCTTAACTGTTAACATTGCTAACTATCGCATTTCTTGCTTATGTTGCTTAACGTTTTAGTATGGATTAAGCCATGGTCTCGAAATCTTTAAGACCCGCTTAAGGAATTATCTCTAACGGTACATAATTTCTATTTAATCTATTATGTATGTTTTTTTGACTTTTACAATTATTATCATCGTTTAATTTTGTAAGTTATCCACCCCGCATTCTCAAGAAAACTCTAAGATATTCACGAATCCGTGCCAAGCTATTCTAAGCCACCGCTATTTCAAATGTTGATCGATTGACCATTACTTTATCATCCGATCATAAAACATGTCCTTTTGTCTTAAGCATGACGTAAACCTACAGCAATTCGTTTGCGCTGTTAAAATACATGTGGACATCAATACTAACAGCGATTTATTGTTGAACCTCAACTGATGCAGCGAACGAATCGCCGTATATTTGAAAAATTGCAAGTAGCCAGTTAATCAACAACAAATTCAGTTTTATACGTCTGTTACTAAAGTAGATTAAAAGATGATCATAATTTAAAAACAAAGATCTGCTGTGTAAGCCGAGAATACAACCCAGGAGTGCAAACTTGACACCTGGTATAAATATCGAATTTTCGCACGGTACTCCGTTACGCCTACCGCATTCCTCTATCGTCAAGTGTGCAAACCAACTAGAATTTACCTGTACACTTGTTAGAGAAGACTAGCGATGTGATGACAAGAATATACAAATCGGTTGATGTATGAACCAAATGCAATCGGTTAACGCGTTTTACACTCTTTTGAGCATTAGGAACTAGAGCCACGACTCCAGCACAATAGAAGGCAGCTTAATTTTTTCTGGCAAAACGATAATCTTTTACGTGATGACTTCTCCAAGTTATGTATTAATCCTTAAATAGAGATCGTTTCTGAATATACAATACTCATTAACCCCTATTCACCTTGCAACCTCTTTTTCACTTATATTTTCTACCCTACCCCTTTCATTTGAATCATTTAATAAAATAACGATTTTCCCCACACTTTTATCAGTTTAGATAGCGCTCTTGGGCTATGTTTGTATAAATGTTACAAATATTACTAGAAAATAGAATAGCGTGTTAAGGAATCACATAGCTTCAGGTACCCAAAATATCAAGGGATTTCCAATTACATGGGAATTTCATAGAGTTTGGGTATATCCACGCGTCCCAACGAGAACCATTAATACTATAAAGTGACCCGCCTGACGGCAATTAAGCGAACCCTGTCTCGCTATAGCGATCCTTTACCATATTAAACGAATAAAATGAACATATGGCTGAGATTTTCGTAATTTTTATTAGGTTTATATTGTTCATATAAATGCAAATTATATTTGTTTCTTACTTTTTATTTGCGAGGATATACATACATAATTTAATTTTTGTTTTTAAAATGTTGGTTTTAAAATATTGCTGATATGAGTACCTTTACTAAGTTAATTAATTAATTACTTAATATTACATTTAGCATATTGAAGTAAATTTGATGTTCAAATAGGCGACGGTAAATACTAATGAATGAGGTTGAGACGTATGAATTCTTGCTAATTAGGTCAAATGCCGTCGATTTCTGTCCAAATATGCACTAATATCGTCAAATTCACTGCGCGCTTTAGGTTATATACTGTTGAAGCAGATGTGAGCCGTGTTAGATAGCAATTATTGCATTAAACATAATTCCACAAGTAACATTAATGTAAATTAAAACTTTGCAGTCTAAATAATGCAAAGGGATAAGGCTAATAACTATTTTCGTGTGTAATGTTTTGATGATGTAACAAATCTACATCTAAAATAGGTACTCCTTATCACAAATTGTAATTAATATTCGAACGCTTACTGTCATTAGGTAGGTGCTGATTTATATAGAAGTTAATACATTTCTTTGAAGTACGTTACATTGTTTTAAGCAATTAACAATAATCACCAATGACAAATTTGTTATAACGTAGACATCGGCAAAGTCGCTTGGCTTTAAACCGAAACGAAAATAATACAAGGAATCATTGTTGCCGTGAGGCATTGCATCGTGTGTAGGTTTTTATATTATAACCCTAACAGGTAAAGTAATTCTATGTTACATTACTATAACGTTCAATTTACTTCTGTTCCCATTTTCCTAATTAGCTTACGCAAGCATATTCTTAGAATAAAATAAAAGTAGCTGATCTAATCAATTACGACTTATTATGCTACTTTTCTTATGTTTTTTTTTCGAGGAGATAATGATCGGTTTACATTTGCCTATGAAAGTTCTATTTAATTAGCAGTTTTGTTAATATTAATTTGTGTTCTTAGAATTGTTAAGTCTCTTTACTACGTTTAAACAATTTATGAGATAAACAGCTACTCGTAGTTCCCTTTGTTAGCTTAGAAGATTAACAACTTTTGAGTACACACTGAATTGTCCTCACTTTAAGAGACCTCATTCTTTAAGAATTTTTTTCTTGAAATCTTTATTTTCGTGGTAAGATAAATAAGAATGTTTACTTCTACGCATTATTTACTTGGGGTTTCTGTGAAATTGAATATTTAACAAAACAACGATATATTTTTCTCCAAACACGCTTTCTATTCAAATATAGAAAGCTTTGAAGTCATTTTTCTAGGCCGTATATATCAAACATCAATCACGAGTCCTTACCTTAAGAAAAAAGTTAGCGTTATTTCATATAAGTTTCATGTGTGAGCCATGTGCATCTATGTACGTCTATTCGAAGGGCGCCGGCTTGGCCGATTATAGGAAAATTCAATGTAGCGTTTACGTAATTTCGGTTTTCCGGGTTGGCGCGCTGGGTAATAGCCCTTATATTTACGTCGAAGTATCGTACGGTACTGTTGCTACAGTATAGACGCCTGTTCGACAGTTCGTGTTTAAAAATGTTACTTTATTATTGTACACTACATTTTTTCGCTTGTATGCAGAACATATTTTATTTTCTCTTTTATTAACAATAAGGAAAATTCTTGTTTGTTTATGAATATCCAATTATAGGGCAGTGGTCTACTCTTTTTGTGGAGTTTATTGCTTACGTCAACTCTATTTTTTCGTTAGGGATTTGCTGTAGATTCTCGATAGTAGATATAGGAGTGTTCATTCATTTATGAATCGGATGTATGAATTAAATTATTAATTACTAAACATATGATAACATAATAATATCATTTATTTTGTATTTATGTAACTGGTATCACAAAAACACCTATATCTGTCTTACGTGTAATTCACTCCCACGGTTGATGTTATGAATGACAATGTGTTGAACTATTTTATTGTATTTTTTTGTTAGGATTATAATAGAAGATAAATGGAATCTCTAATTGTTTAAGATCAATCTACGCTCGTAACAAGTGAGTTAATACTATAATTAGTTAAATCATTTTTAAATGCTTGAAATACTTGAAATTGCAGTACAATATTATAAGCAATTACAATATAGTACTATTATAACTAGGATGAATTATTGTATTTTAGTTTCAAAAGCTTATTTTTCTGATAAAATAATACTGCTATAAATAAAAGCATTACGTTGTAATTTAACGCTACATTTTTATTATTACTGTATCCGAAGTCGTTAACCACAACTCAGACATTTTATGAAACATTTTTCGGTTAATTAGATAATATCAATGTGGATTAACAAGCGAAACACCTCGATTGTACCCAATTTGCCAACACTTAATAAGATTTTATTACATTTCGATGCTAAGCTAATGGGAAAAGTTTACTGAAAGTGATTTTCTAAAAACGTGTTTCCACAGACATCCGCCTGTCGTCACCCTTAAGGATTTGTGTAATGCAAAGAAAAAGTTTTAATTAGTTTTCGCTTGAAATCAACTTTTAAAAGGCATTGCTTTTACGCTGCTCCCATACATTATGACTTAATTAAAATACAAGGGAGACATGTTCCAGATTCATATGGATACGCTTTGGATTATCCAGTCTAATAAAAATGCTACAATACTGGGTTTATACATAGAACATTTCTGTAAAGGAGGCCTTATTAGGCTTTGCTTTCAACAAATCTTTTGCGTTATAGGCCTTTTGACACATATTTTTGTGTTAGTAAAAGATTTTCTTTTAATTTCATTGTAGTTGACTGTTTAATTTGCATCGCTATGTTATGTCTAAATGTTAACAACTATTATACTTTGTATCTAGTTAACTAATAAATTTATAAACAGAAGCTTACTATAATTAATGTTGTGTGCATTTAAGATGTAACAAGACAACTATTAATCCCTCATTACATTACGCACAAAATAAAATAAAATATCTCATTAATTTAATATTATTTATGTAAATAACGTGGATCCTACGTAAACTTAAAAAACTAAAAATAAAAAGACACACTACAATAAGTGATATGGCTCTTCCAATACTCGTCACTGGTATTTGAGAGTTATACCACACTAATTCGAAAACACAGCAGCTGAAAACTAATAAGCAGGGTAAAGCGAAAGTAACTATTGAATAAAACCTATCTATTTGATAACTCATAGGTATAATAGCAATCCGGGTGTATTTTAACGGCCAAAAGAGCCTTCAAACCCTTTAATTTGTGTACGAAGGATAAAAGGGGATTGGGATTGATTTCCACGCCGCTACGCCCATGTCTAAAATTTCATTTCGAACCCAATGAATAATTGATGCAGCAAGGTATTACATGTACCGATTTTTTTTATGTTAAGCCTAATTCACAATGTAGGTTCAATAAGCCTCAAAAAGTAATGTAAAGAACATCTCAGAAAGCCCATTATAGTTTATGTTTTCGATCTTTAAGAGCGGTGTTACATTATTTAATGTTAAGTAGGCGCCGGCTCAAAAAATTTACAAAAAAAAGTATTTATGTATGTTTATCCGTTGTCTAGTACCCATAGTACAAACTCAGCTTAGTTTGGGACTAGAGGACGTTGTGTGAATGTGTGAGGATTATTTATATTTATTTATTTAAATAAAATAGCCAATTATTTTTCGTCGTTATTAAGCATAATATTACTTATAGGCATAGGCCTCCTTCAAATGTTTCTACTGCATTCTATTCTGTGCTTTTTTATCCATTGAGCTACCGCCACTTTGTCAGGTCATTGATCAAACTCATGAGCTCTTTCTTTCTCCGTGTGATGACGGAGTAAGAATGCAGTGTGTCACCACCTTCTCAACCTATGGGTGTCGTAAAAAGCGGCTAAGGCACTATCCGTGATAAAAATGATTACGTAATAAAAAGGAAAACTTGAAATTAAACCAATCCGTTTGGCCAGCGTGGTGTTAGTAAGCCAAGTATCCCTCCGTCACTGGAGGAGCCCCGTCCCTGCAATGGGACATTAATGGGCTGTGATGATGAGCTCTTTTAACCTTTCGAGAATTGTTTCTTTACCGTAATTTTAATTGTAGAATCTTTCTTGTGCACACAAACAACTCTGGTTCTCTTCCAGATATTCTCACTTTAAATTAAATTAACTACCATCGTATCTGCAGGTATATGTTATATTTGCTAAATTCTAAAAACAACAAAATAGAACACTAGTAAAGCTACATAATTTGAACTTCAAACAATCTAATTTGTAAACTAATTCAATGGTCCTAGCTCTGTTGTCCACACTGAATTACTTGTACATAGTTAGTAAAGATAGCAGCAATGTATGATGTGAACAAGTGAACATCGATGTAGTACTGGAGTAACAATTGCATGTTACAGGCGTTCTGATAATGCTCTGTACTATAAGTGTGCATTGTTTTATATTTATTTTTCTTGTTTTTCATAAAATATTGTTTTCAACTGCAAATTCCGCTAGAGTATAATAAGTATTTTCAGTAAAATAATAATATTATGTAGTTTTTGTCCTCTCTTAAAAATGTTTCTCTATAGTTTTCGTTAGCATAAGCGTTACATACCTTCGTCTAGCGTGTATTTAAGCAGACAGAATTTGCGTACATCGAATTACTAAAAATCTTAAGGTAACGGAAAGATGTTACTTATATTATTAATTGAGAGTCAATAAGATCTTTTTTCCTGTTTATTAATGTAAATTAAATAAATAACTTTTAAAATAAACTGTCTATAAGAAATCCAATATCGCGTTGACTATTAAAACTGATTAAAGTTACAAATAATTTGTAAGACTATTATAGCACAAATCATTATGTTTAGAACAAATTTATTTTAAGACATACATACATTTTAAAAGCCCTTTGAATTTTATTAATCATAATATTCTTTCAAGGAGGTATATCAAGGTAATACCTGATTCATCAATCCTGTAGTACAGATTGATTACGCGATCGATCTCAAGCTTAAGGACTAGACGGTTGCCAAAGTAATCGTTTACCAAGTGAGATTTCATGTAATTATTTAGGATTTTATATTTGTTAGACACAAACATAAACAAATATTTATAAAGTAAAAGAAAACATAGAATCTCTTGCTTATTAAAACAACAGCTAAACAGTGCATAACCTGTTAAAAAGAGAATACGGTCGAAACTCAAATATGTTTACTCAATATAGGTACTTAGTACAATATTATTGTATTTTAATGACGTCAACTAAATAATATTACTTAACTTAAGTTTAAAAACATTTCAAAGTTTGGAAAACTTTACCACCGCTTACAAAGCGCTAGTAGAGAAGAAGCGGCGGCCGCGTATCAAACTCAAACTGCAGCTTTTTCTAGACGTCATTATCAAATCTAAATATGAGAGACAGGACTATTATGCGGAGTTTATTTTGTGTGAGTCGTACTTAATAAAGTAGAGAAAAAAAATTAGACACAACCAAAATACTATTTAGTATAATACTAACGTTATCCGTGTCGTGACGGGCGTAAGAATACAATATGTCACCACCCCATCTCATCCCATGGGTGTCGTAAAAACCGACTAAGGGACTATCCGTCCAAGGAAAGTTCGTCTAAGTTCAAGGAAAACTTGAAATTAAACCCTATACCAGTCCGTCTGCCCAGCGTGGTATCAGTAGGCCAAGTATCCCTCCGCCACGGGAGAAGGCCCGTCCCTGCAGTGGGACATTAATGGGCTGTTATAAGATAAAAATAATACTAACGTGATGTTAACGGTGCGCGGTGTCCGTCCACGACGACCGCACAAATTATCCTACCTACTTATAGTTTGTATTTCTAATCTTGTCTGTTATTGTAGCATAATGTTGTGTTAAAAATTGTTGTTTTACAGGGAATCAAATTTGAGACCACTAACCAGTAAAAATAAAGCGTACCGGAAAGCGCAGGGTGGAGAGACCCCTCACATGGTGGACCGACCACCTAGTTAGGACGACGGGGAACCGATGGATGAGGAAGGGCACAAGACCGCACAAGGGCCAATACTTGGAGGCCTTTGTCCAGCAGTGGACGTCGATTGGCTGATATGATAAAGCAGTAAATATACATTTTAAAAGAACTACATTTGTAGTGATTAAAAAATCTAAGAAAAAGGAAGAAAATAATCCTCATAAGTTTTCTACTTCCTTCCGAGATAGATAATCCTAAATAAAACACTCCTACATCTTGCTCAGCTTGGCCGATTAGTTGTGAATTCACACGGAATCCTAAGTAATGAACACATCGTCCCGGCGCGGCGGAGCCACAAGCTCAAGTGCTAATCATTACTGTATGTAGTTCGTTTAATTAAATATTTAGGAATCTAGGTTAATGTTTGATATATAAAACCTATGACAACAATTTTATACAATGTTTGTGGTATTCAATTAATTTAAAAGTGGATATGTTATATTCAACAGACATCTGTACAACATCTCTTTCTATTCTTTATTTCTTCGTGTTGACGATAATATGTCTATCAAATCGTTGGCTTCATAAAAAAAAACATAGTTCTGGTATTGTGTTGTGTGAAAACAACAGTGATACACACTCAATTTTGTACTGAGTAGCCGTCGTTTATCATGCTAAACCTTTAATGGGGCATCCGCCTTTGGCGCAAGTGGGCAGATGCATCGGAGTCCCTAAACGGTGTAAGTACTTTTTTGTTATTAAAACTCATAATTTCATTCAAGCATTATTCGAGCAGCTCCGAAGGATTAATAATTGAGATGTTTAGAATAGAATATCATTACCTACTCATTTTTTTTATTGGTTATTTTCATATTGGTGAATTGAAGTTTCTAGCTTTGGAGCAGGCTCATGCTATTGAACGCGATATCAATGTTAATACCAGTTTATAACGAGATACTTTATAGTTATATTATGTTTAGCAAAAATGTTTTGTTTATTCTGAAATATTACTAACAAATACCAAACTGAAACCATCAAAAGCCACAATATTTCAAAACAGGAAGAAATTTCATCATCACACTAGCAAGATCAAAGCTTATAATTTTCATACACAACACCAAACTTTGCAATGGTCTTTCTGTATCGGTTATGAAGTTTGGTTACTTTGGTCTGACGCAATTTCTTGCTAAACTTGTTATTAAGCGAGTCGGTCTACCGTAGCGGACATTCACTCAGCTTTGAACTCAAAATGCTTACATAAATTAATCAAAACTTTAAGTGTATTGGTTACTGACAAATTAACAAGCTAGGGATTTTCCCTAAAGTGGTTTGAGAAGATACTTTCGCTGCCTGTAAAACTTCATACCAAAATTTGAAAGACTTAGGCTTACTACTTTATTTTTGGCTTCGTTTTAAGTACTTGTTTTTTTTTAATATCGTCTTATTATATTATACTTTGCTCATTTATGTGTTGTTATGGATTAGTGTAGAAAAACTTGATTGAGAAAGAGGAAATGCCTACCAGCACCTCTTTTTTTGTCGCCCACCGAAGCGTAGGAAAACACGTGACAAATTTCAACTACCAGGCTATTGAAGTTAGATAAAGTTTGCATTCATCACTGGAGAAGGCCAGACTCGCAATGAAACATTTAAGGGCTCATGAGATAATTTACTTCTTTTATTTTGTTGTATGCAAATAAAATATGCGTATATGGAAAAAAATGTAGGAAGCAACCTTACATCTCAAGACAAGATCATGTTTCCTGAATCTTGACATTTATCCCCAGGGAACCACAATATCGTCAAATCATAAATAACAGTCTCAACTCAAAAAGAATATTTTTGTACATTACCTTGAATGTGTAAGTAGAGTAACAACAATGTTACTATGGTAGTAATGTAGAGAGACAGAAGGAGTAGTGGTTTTATGTAATCAATACAAAGGAGTCGCCTTGTTCCGGTCAGGTTACAAGCTCTTACTTAATTTCGACATGGAACATGTTATGTTTGCCTGTTATATGGTTTGTAAGAGTATTCTGTTATTATTTAGGAAAAAAAAATGCTTTTCAAAAAGTATTTTTAAAGGTTTTGTACAGAAACACAGTTTTAGTTAGTTTTTCTAGTTTAAAGTAAGCTCTTCGTAATTTTTTGTTTTATTAGGTGTTTGTTATTTCATTACATATTATATTACCTAAGGACTTACACTTATAACGTAGACTTTCCTTTACTTGTAAATATAATAAAAGTTTTTTTAAATAACTACAACTCGAAATCAACAACAATGAAGGAAAAAAAGGGCTTCCTTCTAAAATATTTTGACCTCCTTAAACACATTAGTGTTACAATTGAGGACAAGGCCAAAGCCCTTTTCTCTCTCAACGTGGGCTTTTCCTTTTTATTTTAGTGTTGTGAATATTGGAGAAACCCGCGGCGATACATCACACGCGGCCCCCGATTGATGTATTTTACTTAAGTATATCTACTTACACATTGATATACTATTATAATAAGTACTTCCAGTTGAAAAGAGAACGTTAGGATATAAGAAAATATATAAGGTTTGATATTAAAAGAGGATGCATACCTAATTCCTAGATTAAGCAAAATGTCAGTTTAATAGAAAAAATTGATACATTTAATACTAACAAAAAATGTAAAAGAATTACTCTTCTGGTTTTAAATCATAGTAACGTTATAAGTAATTTAAACTACAACGCTGCAATTTGGATAGCAAGACACGTGGTAGGTGTTATCAAGCAGTCGTTATAAACATACTTTTTATACAATAAAAAAGAGATATTCATATTGTTTCTACTAATATCGGTCTTTTGGTACTACGTTTATTATTCAAGATCTAGTTTCAATATAAATATTGTATCTACAAAATAAATGATGTTTATTTATTATTATTATTTTTTTATATCTTTATTAAATAAAAAGGGCTTGTTCACTTTGTGAACATTATTATTTGATTATTTATTTAACTTACTGTTTTGTGGAACAAGCTCGCTGCGGTGATATCGCAGGACCGTTACACATTGGGGAGCTTCAAGAAACGAGCGTACTCCCTTTTTAAAGGTCAGCAACGCATCTGTGATTCCTCTGGTGTTGCGGGTGTCTATGGGCGGCGGTGATCATTTACCGATCATTTACCATCAGGTGACCTGCTGGCTTATTTGCCTCCCATTACTTACATAAAAACAAAACATTAGAATCTTGTTATTTTTACTACCACTTATTTTAACAGAAAGGAGAACAGTAACTATTCTACTACGAAGTAAGTAGTAGTTACTTTCAAAGCATTAAGATCTTCAGTGTTTACTTAGCAGCAAATTATAGTAAAATGTAAGTATAACACTTCGTGATACAACTTAACGCCTTCAATGGATGCAGTAACAGGCAGATTCTAACATTTCTGTAGCTAGTACATGCAATACTAGTGCTTGTGTTCAGATAAACCTATTATTTGCTTTTTCTTAGAAGTCTAATTTAATAAGCTTGAACAGGCTTTTCGCTTTATAAGGACAGTTTTTACTACGAAAAATTTCATAGGGTCATCATCACCATAACAGCCCATTAATGTCCCACTGCTGCGACGGGCCTCCTCCCATGTCGGAGGGATAATTGGCCTACTAATACCACGCTGGCCATGCGGATTGGTATGGGGTTTAATTTCAAGTTTTCTTTCTTTTTATTTCGTAAAGATAATATTCACGGATAATCCCATAGTCAGTTTTTACGACACCCTTGGGATGAGACGGGGTGGTGACAGATTGAATTCTTACTCCGTCACCATACGGGGATTAGGATATCATAGGTTTTGTCTTTGTAATCGCAGACTATGCCATTAATTTTTAAAATGTTTTTATGAGTTTTATTTCAACGCTACCAAAAAAGTCAATTATATTCATCATAATACTAACCCTAGTATATCAATCAATATACAAATTGTACAGTTAATTAAAGTCTTCCCTTTCATGGCAGTAATTAATGTAATATTACTCTATAATAGTACGAAGGTAATTGTTATGGTATTGAACTAGCATTATAGTTATTGAGCATTTAGGTATATTAATTTCCCTTTTAGTAATAGTACTATTCGATTTGTTAATTAAACCATCGTTTACTTATACAGCAAAAAATACTTTACATATAACTTTGTTTCTACTCTATTAGACTCCTCTACACTACTAACTATTCAGATAATATCTTTGACCCGAATCATTTGCATTAAATACCTACTCGTAGTTATTTTTTCGAGAAGTTTTGCTTTCCATACAATGCAGCGGTTATTCTTGAACAGCTGATGGTTATGAAAAGTAGCTTCTGTTATTTTTTGTATTACTATTTTTCTTAACCATCAGGCATTAAGGGTTGGACAAGCCTTGCCTTCTCATTTCTAATTATATTATAATTCCATATGACGTATTTATTAAACACGACCTTTATCTTTTTCAAGGTTACGCTGTCAATAAACACACATTTTAGAATAAAAGGACAAAGTATTTATAAATAATGTAACCACAGTGAAAAACTTCATGTGCTTATGTATAAATCGTTCGATACCCCACAAAGGATAGACGGGTGTCTTGTTAGGCGCTGCAATAAAACTCTCGGTAGATTCATAAAATATGTAATTTGATCAGGATCGGCATTGGCGATCGGGTCCCTGGGGTGAAACGATCGGCCATCGAGATACACTGGAAATAGAACTGAATGCTTCTGTTGAGGTAACAATGTCTTGATCTATTCTACCGATACATTCTCATAAGTCTCGGGTTTTATTGAGCGATTTATATTGAAATAGCATCAGAGTATTACAGTTTTAGATACATCAGTAGATGTTCGTTATAAAAGCGGATAATATTTCTCTTTCGTGGAATAAACATATTATTTTCCTTTTTTTTTCGAACAGACATAGTAACTTGTGTTTACCTGTTAAGAGGAAACTTTTTGTAGATTGTATTTAAATTTATTGTGTATTAACTTACACTGGCTTTTTGTAACGTTTTTCAAAGGGAATAGAATAGAATAGAATATTTTATTGGTTTAAATTTACAAATAACTTACAAAAAATATCTTAAAAGTACAATCATTCAAAATAAATCTTAAATTAACATTCGCATCTGCCTGAACTAGGTTATTTAACCTGTGTGTCAGGTCAATAGAATAAACACTGCTTTTGTTTAAATAAAGACAGCTCCTGCGCTTGACCAGCTCAGTGTTTCTGCATTAGGTCCAATGCAATAAATTATAGGCTCGGGGAACTTCAACTTTTTCTATATTCACGAACACAGACTAAAAGTAACTAAGCACTTTTTATCATTATACTTACTTATCGAATTTTGTTTTCGATATTCAAATTAGAAACAGTCCTGATTTTAATATCAAATTTTATTTTAAAACAGCGTAAAATAAAATTGTATAAAAATTGTGTTAATTGAAGCCTAAAATAAGCTGAGCTTGAAAAAGTTTTAGAATAACACTTTCTTTTAGTAAAATATTGTGTTTGAAAACATCAGGGAGAAAAGTTGTGACCTCTTTTCGTTCACAAAAGGTGACAGTGTCCTCTCTAAAGGGATCTTCACGTAAATACCCACCTGCGGCCGTATCTAAAATTTAAATTACTGAATCTTGTTTTTACGGGATAATAAAAGCATTTCTTTTACATTCTAAAAGTTTGAGTGCTTTATTATTTATTTGTTATTTTTGTAAATACTTTGTTACCTAAAAACACTAAGTAAATATTTTATCTCTACTAATATCATTTCCTTATTTTAAGAATACCTACTTATGTCATGTCCTCGTGTCATTCATGAAAGATAGAAAGAAGATAGAAAGAAAAAATGTTTATTTTTCACCTCATTGCACATACATGAATAAATATTAAAATTAAATATAAATATAATAAAAGTCCCATGAGGTGTAAAACTAGGACCAGTTTCAGCATGATGCTGCAACGTTGATAGCTGCAGCGCTGTTATTCTGACTGCCCCCTTTTATGACGCTACAAAAGCGATATCCGAGAAAAAATAATACCTTATAAATCGTAGCAATCCTACACAAGCATGATGGGCTGTACCAGCCAACTTCTTTTTTCAACAGAATAAGTTGCACTCCAGGCATAAAGAAAGGCACATAAGAGCTGGTTAGTAAATAAGAGGTTAATCCAAATATTGTGAAAGACTAGTAACTTAAAATTTTATTATTTATATTCTATCACTACTTCTCCCTAGTATGTAGTAAAATAAAACATTAACCCACTTGGTACCAAAAGCTAACCAACTCATTTGAAGGTCAGTTTTAGCACTAACTTTTATAAAGGCTGTTAATAACGACCCAATTTCATTAGAGTACGGCAACTCCTTGCAACTGTCATTAATTAACTTATTATAATGAACAAAACAGGCTTATGAAGGCATGCCTGATTTTTCAAAGCAATGTCAACATTTCGTAACTTTTGAAGTCAAACAAAGTTTTATGTTTAACTAAAGCGGGGCTACACAGGCCGCAGTATTCAAAGTGGTATGTGCTGACCACTTCAAAGCAAAACTTTCCTTGTAATTTGAGGAGAGTGCACACTAACAACACTACCTGACTGTGCTTGTCAATTAACTAAATGTATATTTCCCTTGATCGGACATCAATACAGTCTGTACTATTCGAAACAATGTAGATACGTATGAATTATTTTATTTATTTTATAATTTATGTACACAATAAAATTCATTTACAAGGGTAAGCTAAAGTCCTTAAGTCATTCTCTTCCAGCTAAACATTGGATGATGCAAAGAAAAGTATATTAACCCATTTGCGGCCAAATGGAAACAAGTAAACATTTTTTTTAATTAATTTAATATTTAGGAATTAACATTTACACAAATAAATGAAAAAATAAAAATATCAAAAATATTTATTTTTCAGGATTTTATAGGGGTGTTCCCAAATTGGTACGGTGACCTCTTATGTATAGTAATTACTGAAACATGTTTTTATTAAAACAAAGTGTTTTTTTACATTTCTCGCAACCCCAACGACCTCCAAGATAGCATACAGTACTTCTTACACGGTTTGAGAGCTTTTCCGGACATGTTCCTTGCCGTCCAACCTAAGCTCTTCAACATTTTGATGATGAAGGACGACCCACTCTTCTATGAGGCGATGGTTGTAGGTAAAATCTGGTGATACTACGGCGAAACAACAATTGGTGCATTGGTTCTTCTTTACAAATTACTTGCAAACGCCCCAGGCATTGGGAATCGCCTTGTCAACCATGTATGTGAACTATACCCACCACCACTTCTTACCGTATATGCCAATTCTATATAAGGAAATGGATTGATCGAGTTCATCTAGTCCACCCATGCCTTTTTTTTAATACCATTTTCGTGTACTGTTCCTGTAGTAGATAGCCTTACTGACGCAAGTCCCAAAGCAAGTTGACAAAGACTTGTGGTTTGAAGGGTTTGTGCGTAATTTGTTGAGTAGATTTTTTACAACTCAAGAATCCAATGGCTAAAGAGCCATTGAGTTCTCGAGTTGTAAAAAAGCAAAGGCTAGATGTTGTACTTTTCCCACAATATACGTCAAAACTATAGCAGTATCCACTAGAGCTTGCTGCAACCCAATTCTTGTATCTAAACCGTACGGGTTTCCCACGAATAAATTGACTTTTGATTGACTTGGCAGATAATGGCTCGTCATTGCTGCTATCTTCATTGTCAGAAAGAACACCTACAGTATGAACAAATACTTGTATATGTTCTGGAACGTCATTCGGAAAAGTAGTTGGATATCTGTGGTGGCACGTCATCATCGCTTTCTTCTTCATCAGTGAGAACCCTGGGATCTAGTGGGATGATGGCCAAATCATACTCCAAGTCATCATCACTTTCATCCAATATTATGTTTACTGCTTCTTGTAAGCCCTTATAGTTATGAGATTTACTATAATAATGTCTACGATGCATATTGAATCCAAAAGAACAGTATTTTTTATTATACCTCCTTGTAGCCAGTGTTCCCGAATTGGTACACTAATGTTTGCATCCCTATATTTTTATATTAGGAGTAAAAAGCTGTGATAAAATGACATGGAGTTGTAGGTTATGTACTTATTTCATGAAAATAATATCAACACTTTCAATTTTCTCGGTCTACATTACACAATAGCACCAAAATTTAGCTATCCTGAACTGTGCTCCAAATGATTAAATTCAACAGCTTCAAAAATAATAATATTTCGACAACTTCTTGTAATTTGAAACTATAACGTAATTAAAACACTGTTAACAGCTACGTAATGTAACAATATGTCAATTTTTGTCAAAAGGTTTTTTAAAAACCCTCATTTAATAAGTGTTCCCAAATTGGCACAGTGGTAATAAATGGGTATTAATATTTTATGAATATAAGAATAGAAAAAAAAATAGTTATTAATAAAATTCAACTGATGGAATGATTTATAACAGAATATTGACCATGTTTTACGTTAGATTGAGTTTTCAATAATTCCACAAAGATATTTCCTAGTAACATGTTCACAGTAAAATTATTTTACAGTGAACACGGCGCGGCGTTTGTAACAGCACCAAAATTCTGATATAAATCAAAATGGTTGGTGTCCAAGTCAGTTCAAAATTCTATTCGTACAATATGGTACGAAGTTATGTATTTTGTACAGAAGATTATTATTTTGTTTTACAGTACTTCATGAGAGAGGATAAAGTAAAGCGATAGTGTTAACCTAAGCTGCCTTATAGAAGAACTAGGGATTATTCTGAGTTCTCTGGAGGATAACCATTAGCTTGACTTGTTTAAGGAATACTCTACATTCTACAAATGCAAGAAAAAAATAGTACAAGACCTAATGTAGCTTAATTCTCACTAATTTCAACTAAACTTCGTAGAAGAAATATCAAAACAGTTTTTTTTTCATCTTAGAACCATAAATATTTATTTATTTGGGACTTTAATAAGAAGTGTTGATAACAGGGTTGTATCTTTTAAAAACACTCGTTGTTTTTTATTCGTTAGCCCAAGTTGTTGTATTTTACTATTAAAATAGATCTAGTAATAAATGAACTATCGGGATATTTACCATGTTTAAGGTTTGTGAGTTTCCGATATTTCGGCGCTGTTACAAGCGCCATGATCACGGAGGAACTGAAGTACTTGCGGTTAATATAATAGTCTTAGGAGTGAAAATATCGTTCTACCCTCTTTCGCACTCGTTTTTTATTACTATTGTCCTCACTGTTCTCACTAGTTACTCGAACTCGATCGCGACACACTACACTCACAGTATCCACTCGCGTTTTTGGTGCACTCACTTTTTTGTTCATACATAGGTTAACCACTGGACGCCAGATACTCGACAGTTGAAACCCATCTTCGCGATTGAAATTTTGGTACTTATTAATTTCAATCGCTTCTCTCACCAGTCTTGGTATATAGTGGCGTTCTGTCGAAAGTATCTGAGGGTTATGTAACTCAATCCAGTGGCCTGTACCCGACTGCAGTAAATGTTGCGCGATTGCAGACTTCTGTGGCTCGTTGTTTTTGACCGCTCTGATGTGCTCTTTGATGCGGCATGCTACTGTTCGTTTGGTTTGTCCTATATACGAACTACCGCAACTGCAGTCAATCTTATAAACACCCGGTTGTTCCAAGGGGAAACTATCCTTCGGTGTGAGATGTTGTGACACTTTTTTCAAGGGAGTGAAGATAGTTTTTATAGACATTTTTCTTAATATGTTGGCGATCTTATCTGTCACTCCTTTGACATACGGTAAAAAGGCTGGTTGCCTCTCCACCTTGAAGTCCGGTTGTCTTTCTTTGTGCCTGGGTGGTTTAATCCGGCCACTATATCCGTTCCTTTGTAGAACGCCGCTTAAGTGTGACAGTTCTTTTGATAAATGTTCCTCGTCACATAGGCTATATGCGCGGTCAGTAAGTGACGTTACAACGGAATTCAACTGGCGCGGATGGTGATGGAGTCGGCATGTAAGTAGCGGTCTGTGTGTGTTGGTTTTCTGTACACTGTGTGGCTAAGCGAGCCGTCCTCCCGTACACTGATGTTTACATCGAGGAATGCAATACTTCTGTCTCTTTCCATTTCGTAGGTAAAGCTCATCTTGCTATGAATGCTGTTTAAATGGGATACGTAACCCTGTGCAGTGCTCTCATTACCCTCCATAATACAAAAGATGTCGTCTACATACCTTTTCCAAAGTTTGACGTTATAGGGGGCAGTGGCAATGGCTATACTCTCAAAGTGCTCCATCCATATGTTGGCCACAACCGGAGCGATTGGACTGCCCATTGCTACTCCGTCAATTTGTAGGTAGTACTCGTTCTTGTATATGAAGTAACTCGTGGACAGGCAATGATGCACAAGGCTGATGTATTCTACAGCGATTCCATTATCAGCAACTTTCCGCTTTACTACCTCCATGCAGTCAGATATTGGAACGTTTGTAAAGAGTGACTCAACGTCGAAACTGACCATCACTTCTGCTTCGTTCACGTTGTTTTGCCGGAGAATGTCCACAAAATGTCTCGAGTCCTTCACGTACGATGTTGTCTTCCCCACTAACACCTGTAGTACCTTAGCTACGTGTTTCGCTAATTCGTACGTAGGTGACCCAATTTGACTTACTATCGGCCGTACTGGTACATTTTCTTTGTGAACCTTTGGTAAACCATATAGTTTAGGAGGTTGTAATGTTCTAGGTCTTAGTAAATACATCGTAGTGTCCTCTCCGATGGCGCATTTGCATTCCTTGACCAACTTTTCCGTGTATCAGTTTGTTCGAGCAGTCGGGTTGTAATTTACCTTTTTATAAGTTTTGTCATCACTTAATAAGTGTCTAATTTTATCATCGTAGTCTGTTGCGTTTATAACTACCGTAGCATTACCTTTATCTGCCTTTAAGACTAACACACTATCGTCGTTCCTTAGTTCACGTAGTGCGTTACGCTCCTCAGTAGAAATATTCGAACACGGAAGCTTAGCCCGACGTAAAGTGAGTGCGACTTCTTGTCTTAGGACATCCGCTTCCTCTATGGGTATTTTGTTACGTCTAACTACCTCCTCAACCGTGCCTATCACCTTTTCATACGGAATACGACGAGGTGTGGGGGCAAAATTCAACCCTTTTTCTAAGGTGCTTAGTGCCGCGTCGGTCAACACTTTCTGAGAAAGATTGATAACTGTCCGTTGATTGCGTGAGTTTTCATAGTAAGGGACAAGCGGCTTCTGCTTACTTAGTAGAGATTCAAACTTACGTTTTTGTTTCAAAGCACTTATTTCTCGCGAACGTTGCGCTTGTAGGTACGTGATTCGATCACAATCATCGAAATCTTTCTTTGACAACGCGGCACTGCACTTCAGGTGTGTTTGGTACAACTCACATTGGATCTTGTCTAGTCGATATCTGGTGTTACTGATCGACTTACGTAGTAACTTAACACTCGCCTTACGTAAAATGTTTGCGGACCCGTAAATGTCATTGCGAGGTTTTATTCGCACATACACTGGAATAACGTCCGCGTCACGACATTTTACTAAAAAAGATAGTGACTCACTCAAACATTCACTCTTTTTCCGCGTCCGTTCAAGTTTT
The DNA here is from genome assembly GCA_905475405.1 of Schrankia costaestrigalis. Classification (NCBI taxonomy): domain Eukaryota; kingdom Metazoa; phylum Arthropoda; class Insecta; order Lepidoptera; family Erebidae; genus Schrankia; species Schrankia costaestrigalis. Next base: position 8,498,144 of record FR997830.1, read on the forward strand.
TTAATCAATTTAACACAATCCGGCCCGTACCGGTGTTCAATATAATTATTTAAACTATCATGGTTACATTCACTAGTAATAAATGAACTATCGGGATATTTACCATGTTTAAGGTTTGTGAGTTTCCGATATTTCGGCGCTGTTACAAGCGCCATGATCACGGAGGAACTGAAGTACTTGCGGTTAATATAATAGTCTTAGGAGTGAAAATATCGTTCTACCCTCTTTCGCACTCGTTTTTTATTACTATTGTCCTCACTGTTCTCACTAGTTACTCGAACTCGATCGCGACACACTACACTCACAGTATCCGAGGAGGGTGATGAGAGCACTGCACAGGGTTACGTATCCCATTTAAACAGCATTCATAGCAAGATGAGCTTTACCTACGAAATGGAAAGAGACAGAAGTATTGCATTCCTCGATGTAAACATCAGTGTACGGGAGGACGGCTCGCTTAGCCACACAGTGTACAGAAAACCAACACACACAGACCGCTACTTACATGCCGACTCCATCACCATCCGCGCCAGTTGAATTCCGTTGTAACGTCACTTACTGACCGCGCATATAGCCTATGTGACGAGGAACATTTATCAAAAGAACTGTCACACTTAAGCGGCGTTCTACAAAGGAACGGATATAGTGGCCGGATTAAACCACCCAGGCACAAAGAAAGACAACCGGACTTCAAGGTGGAGAGGCAACCAGCCTTTTTACCGTATGTCAAAGGAGTGACAGATAAGATCGCCAACATATTAAGAAAAATGTCTATAAAAACTATCTTCACTCCCTTGAAAAAAGTGTCACAACATCTCCGCACACCGAAGGATAGTTTCCCCTTGGAACAACCGGGTGTTTATAAGATTGACTGCAGTTGCGGTAGTTCGTATATAGGACAAACCAAACGAACAGTAGCATGCCGCATCAAAGAGCACATCAGAGCGGTCAAAAACAACGAGCCACAGAAGTCTGCAATCGCGCAACATTTACTGCAGTCGGGTACAGGCCACTGGATTGAGTTACATAACCCTCAGATACTTTCGACAGAACGCCACTATATACCAAGACTGGTGAGAGAAGCGATTGAAATTAATAAGTACCAAAATTTCAATCGCGAAGATGGGTTTCAACTGTCGAGTATCTGGCGTCCAGTGGTTAACCTATGTATGAACAAAAAAGTGAGTGCACCAAAAACGCGAGTGGATACTGTGAGTGTAGTGTGTCGCGATCGAGTTCGAGTAACTAGTGAGAACAGTGAGGACAATAGTAATAAAAAACGAGTGCGAAAGAGGGTAGAACGATATTTTCACTCCTAAGACTATTATATTAACCGCAAGTACTTCAGTTCCTCCGTGATCATGGCGCTTGTAACAGCGCCGAAATATCGGAAACTCACAAACCTTAAACATGGTAAATATCCCGATAGTTCATTTATTACTAGTGAATGTGACCATGATAGTTTAAATAATTATATTAAAACTAGCAAACCCGGCGAACTCCGTTTCGCCATCAGATGGTTTCTTTTTATGTAACGTTTCGTTTGGTCATTAAAAGATGAAGAAATCAGCCAATTGACGTCCACTGCTGGACATAGGCCTCCTCCAAGTATTGCCATCTTGTGCGGTCCTGTCCCTGCCTCATCCATCGGCTTTCCACCATGTCGCATCAACTGGGACTTTTCCATTTCCAACAGTTAACTATTGTTTGGAAAATTGTGCACCACTTTGATCATTTTGAAGTTGAACTCTCATATAAGTGGTCAGCGATGATGTTTTTACGTTATTTCATAAAGTTGATGCCTCCAGGTTCCACGGGCAACGTCTGACTGAAATCGTCTGCTAACAATATCATCAAGCCGCCAAAGATATTGTTATTTCGCCGAAGATCCTTTAGTGTGAAGTTAAGTACTTCAAGTGATTTCTCATGTGCCATTGTGCACTCATCTCAAACAATGAAATTGTTGATGCAATATCAACAATTTTCACATTGCACTGGATCGGGAAATATTGCCTTTTAGAGCATCAATTGTGTTTAAATTAAGTGGCAACTTAAGCGCAGAATGTGCAGTATGACCGACATCTAGAAGAATCGCCGCAATTCCAGATGACGATAATTGCCAAAGCTGTGTCACATCTTGATCGAATAAAACAAATGTTTTCCCTGTTCCTCCAGGTGCGTCCAGGAAGAATAGACCACCAGTATTATTGTCCACCGCTTGCATTAATGTTTCGTATACTTGTTTTTCCTGTTCATTTAGTAACGGCACATTATTTCGAACGTATTCCTGCAATGTATCAATATTGTATTGCAGCTCTCAATTTAATTCTTGGTTTAATGCACCATGCATCGAACGATTTGACGCAATAATTCCCACTTCAATCAGTTGTTTGTTAGTAATAGTAAAACATTGATCCTCAATTAGAATCAATCCTTCATTGTAGATTTCATCGGTTATTTGGATGTCAGGATTATTCGTTTAAATGCGCAAGGGATGCAAGATATCTTCACATATTATGTTGTCTTTGTATTTGTTCCATAACTGAATTAGTTGTGAAAAAGAACATGTGGTGATGATAATTGCGAACAGCGTTCGTATTTGGAACGCATATGATGAAACTACTGAATCAGCAAGTGTTAAATCCCAATGAGAATCGTTCTCCAGCAAACTTAATAGTTTACATGCATATTAAGAAATATGTTTAGCATTGATGGTGATTCATAGTTTTCAAATGCGCAAATGATTTTGGTCCACGTATATTTACCAACAGCAGTCGCAAATAAAAACATTCATCATTTCTAGGAGAACAGTATACATGCGACCTAGTGCATCAGTGGAAAACACCTGTGGCCAATCTGAAACTGGGGTTCCTTGTCACTATTAGATTTTTTTGCGAAATATTACATAAAACGAAGCCATCTGGTGGCGAAACGGAGTTCACCGGTTTTTTTAGTAAGAAATAAATTTTATCCATATTCTTTTAATATTCTCAGGCACCCGCTCATCCCAACTTAATTTTAGTAGCCACAGATATTATTGTAATAATATTTAAGGTATACTTAATTGTACATGCACTCAACATATTTAACGGGTCGAATTAAATAAAAATTTGCACAAATACACGTGATTGATTTTAATTTCAATGTTGATAGTTTCCAATTAAAATGTAAGGAAACGATAAACTTATTTTTTTCTTTTTTTTTTGCAATTCACAGTGAACACAATACCAATAATATGAAATTAACTGAGCAGAGAAAAATGAGTAGCTGTCAAACAATGTATCACGCACCGGCGTTTGTAGTACATGCTATGTATCAGAGATGGCGCTGTATTATGTGTATGTGAAAAAGGTTTTCTTGCTTTTCTTAGAAATTTTTCCAAATTTTTTTTGCTATAAACCTAACGGAGCCCGAGATCTTTCCAACGAATGCAAAACCGTGGAAATCGGTTCGTGCGTTCTGGAGTTATAGCGTCAGGAAGGAAAACCCGACTTATTTTTATATAGTAGATAGATGTACACACAAATAGGCAAATAAAAATAAGGCTGTCATTGATGCCATTAATTGTATTTTTCCTAGGTTAAAAATCCAGATACTTGCAAAAAATATAAATGCAGATGTAAAATAAACATAAAATTACTTTTTGATTTAAATAAAATGATAGAACAAAATATATAACTCCCCTTTATACCTATAAACCGCTGATTCTGAATAATAGCAGCATATTTATTGGTTTCATTATGCCTCTACGGACTGCAAAAAGTTTAACCTAGTCTCGCTGGGCAAAACGTTTTGCCCAAAAATATTGTGCTGGCGAAGTGTGCCCAACATTTGTATCCTGCGTCCGTTATTGCACTTAAAATTGTTTTTATACACAAGTTTTAGTATTATTTTTTACCCAATTTGCATAATGTCTGGTTGGAACACTGAGATAAAATATTTAACAAAGAGTATAAATTTATTTTACACCAAAACGAAACAATGTTTGTATCTCAACTTCAATAAAATAGATTAGCAAATGAAATGGAGCTGGAATATATTTTCAACCGACTTCAAAAAAGAGGAGGTTCTCAATTCGGTTGTATTTTTTTTTTTTTTTTTATTTTTTTTATTTTTTTTTTTTGTGTTTGTTACCTGATTTCTCGAAAACGGCTAGACCGATTTGAAAAATTTTTTTTTTGTTCGATTGGGTATACTTCCCATTTGGTCCCATTGTCACCAGATCTGGATCTGGATGACGGGATCCTAGAGAAATCGAGGGCATCTCTTGAAAATTGTAGGGACGCATTATGTAAAATGTTGTCATATACGTGCATCTCTGACGTCACTACCAAATAGTCAAGAGTCAGAACTGGTCTGATGCTGGAGACCACAGAGAGTCGAGGGAACAACTCAACGGCATATAGCAGCTACCTTGTGTTTGGGCTTATTTTAATTGTATTGATGAAAACTTTACGAAACTTGACACAAACATGATCTGATGATGAAGAAGACTGAGGGTCGAGGGAACTCCTCAACGGTATGTAGCAGCTACCTAGTGTTTAGGCTTATTTTAATTGTATTGATGGAAACTTTACACAACTTTACACAAACATGATCTGATGATGAAGACGACTGAGGGTCGAGGAAACTTCTCAACGGTATATAGCAGCTACCTAGTGTTTGGGCTTATTTTATTCGTATTAATGAAAACTTTACACAAACATGATCTTATGATGAAGACGACTGCAGAAATTTATTTAATACGAATCTTAGAAATTGTTATCAGCATGGTTTTTAACCGACTCCTGTTGAAGTCGGTTTTTTAATTAGAAAATTATTGAATAATTAACTCATACGCCACTCTACTTTAAGGAGTGGGATAATATTTGTTTAGGTTCTTTAATTGCGATACAGATTTAAAAGCATTACTGGGTCTTTGTATTGTAATTTATGAAATGAAATACTTTTCAACCGACTTCAAAAAAGAGGAGGTTCTCAATTCGGTTGTATTTTTTTTTTTTTTTTTTTTATTTTTTTTTTTATTTTTTGTGTTTGTTACCTGATTTCTCGAAAACGGCTAGACCGATTTGAAAAATTTTTTTTTTGTTCGTATGGGTATGCTTCCCATTTGGTCCCATTGTCACCAGATCTGGATCTGGATGACGGGATCCCAGAGAAATCGAGGGCATCTCTTGAAAATTGTAGGGACGCATTGTGTAAAATCTTGTCATACATGTGCATCTCTGACGTCACTACCAAATAGTCAAGAGTAAGAACTGGTCAGATCCTGGAGACCAGAGTGAGTCGAGGGAACACCTCAACGGCATATTGCAGCTACCTTGTGTTTGGGCTTATTTTAATTGTATTGATGAAGACTTTACAAAACTTTACACAAACATGATCTGATGATGAAGAAGATTGAGGGTCGAGGCAACTCCTCAACGGTATATAGCAGTTACCGAGTGTTTGGGCTTATTTTATTCGTATTGATGAAAACTTTACACAACTTTACACAAACATGATCTCATGATAAAGACGACTGAGGGTCGAAGAAACTCCTCAACGGCATACAGCAGCTACCTTGTGTTTGGGCTTATTTTAATTGTATTGATGAAAACTTAAGATTATGAATGTAATCGCAGGTGTGGTTTAAGACTTGAATGAAATTCTTATTTTAAATTAAAATAGGAATTAATAACGGATTATAAATAGACAAAATTGTTGAATTGCATTTAATTTATTTTAAACTTATTCTTTAGATATAACAAATTGATAATAATAATTATTATATTTATTTGATTTATTTTAATTTTAATTAACTTAATTATTATTACCAATTAACCATGCCGAGACGGTGGCTACGCTTTTCGATGTTCTCCCTATTTAAAACTTTTTGCATGTAGGTCCTCCGTTGTTCACTAGTCTCTTTTGAAATGACATTGGAGGTAGATTTCCTACATTAAAAGGCGTTTATCCCTTTCTTCGTTTGTTTCATTCAATCGGCGCTGTCTCATATAAGCAGCGCGTTTCGTAGGTCTACCCATATTCCGACAAAGTAATGTCCCACTGCAGGGACGGGCCTCCTTCTGTGACGGAGAAATACTTGGCCTACTAATACCACGCTGGCCAGGCGGATTGGTATAGGGTTTAATTTTAAGTTTTCCTTCTTTTTATATCTCAAAGTTAATATTCACGGATAGTCCCTTAGTCGGTTTTTACGACACCCATGGGATGAAATGAGGTGGTGACATATTGTGTTTTCACTCCGTCACCACACGGATTTATAGAATTGGAATTCACTAAAAATTTAGAAATAAAATTAATTTTCACAAAAAAAAAGAACCGACTTCAAAGACAAAAATTGCACTAAAAAGTAATAAATAATTACTTGTATTTTGATTTTACAACAATAAATCAGCCATTATTTCTATTTAATTTTAATTTATAGAATAGGTTCTTTTCATTAAGTATTGTAAAAGTATTGTTAAGGATATTTCTTGAAGAGTCTGTAAATATATTTATTTGTAGATTGTTTAAAAGATAATCAAATTATTACAAATAATGTAATATTATTGTTATTTTTGGAGGCGGTGTCAGCCAACGGAATAAGTACGATAATACCTAAGCAAACGGAATGACGGCCATGAATTACAGATTATAAATGACTTCGACATTATATTTGTTGATTGTGTATGGATTAGTTTAAAAATTAAACAAATATTAAACAACTATTCTTATCATATTTAAATAAATATATTATAAAATACCAGTATCACATTTAAACGTTTTAATATTATATTTAATAACTGATTAAAGCTTTCCAGAACTTATAATAGATTAGATTTAAAGAAATAATTCGCGAATAGGATCAATAATGCAAAATGTTGTCTACAAGTTCGTTAGAATAGGCAATAAAGTTTTGTATAACACACTCTCATCACTTTAAATGGTTTCTAATTAGATAAATATTGCATTTAAAACGAAAACGGCCGTTTCATTTTCGAATGTGAATTTTATGTAATTATTAGTCTGTGTATAACACGGCGCCATAACATTTGTTTAAGTTTTCAGTCAGAAATAAAAAATGGTATACTTAATAATAACGATCGTGGCTGACACCGACTCCAAAAATAACAATAATATTACATTATTTGTAATAATTTGATTATCTTTTAAACAATCTACAAATAAATATATTTACAGACTCTTCAAGAAATATCCTTAACAATACTTTTACAATACTTAATGAAAAGAACCTATTCTATAAATTAAAATTAAATAGAAATAATGGCTGATTTATTGTTGTAAAATCAAAATACAAGTAATTATTTATTACTTTTTAGTGCAATTTTTGTCTTTGAAGTCGGTTCTTTTTTTTTGTGAAAATTAATTTTATGTAACTTAAATATACTTCAATAGGAATCGTCGTTGTGCAGTTGTTGAATGAGACAAAGGTTTACATTTAATTAAGTAAATTGGCGTCTTTTGTGATTGTGTTTGTCGTGAAACTAACTTGTTATTTTATAGTGCAGCTTGATTAAATATGAACCCATTTCATTTATTAGTTTCTTTTATTAATTAATTTACTATGAATGCAATTTGTAGTAATTTTATAATTATAAAATAAAGTAACTTTAGACATTCATAAAGAATAAAGAAAACATTAATTTATCTATGAAAAAAGTTATGAGGTGGCATGTTTATATGCAAGTACAGATAAAGTATATAATATTTTTGCTTCTTTAATAATCTTGTTCTCATGGTCATATTTTGTCCTTCATGCATTGCCATGGAAAAATTAGGGGATAGTCTGATGATAATGACAGAGCTATTTAAAACAAATTAGGTTAATAGGTATGTAATTTAATCTTATACCTAATACAAAAAGATTACTCAAATAAGTTCTGAAATATTGTTTTAATTAATCGTTAACAGTAGTACAGCAATTAGGAAAAAATAAATTAATTCTAAGTGCCAGTAACAATTACTGTTATCCAAATGAAGCAATTTAGCCGACTATTTTATTATTAAAAGCAATTACCTTTAAGTATCCGAAATGTAGTAAACAAAGTAAAAACGGATCGGGGAACTTTCTAGAAGATTGAAACAACAAACCCCCGAATAAAAGTTGGAAGCTCACCAAAATAAAATACGGAATAACAAACAGGTGTTTAGCGCCGACGTTTAGAACTTTCCACACCCGATCCCTCTTTTATTAGCTGCCTTGAGCCCATTTAAGACTCTGTGGTACTTAACTGTATCGCGTTCGAATATATTTTCGTCGTAAAATATCAAGTCAAATACACTGAAATGGAAAATTTTAGATAAATATAAAGCACCTTACAAGTTAGAAATCGCTAGTTTCATGACGCAACCTTCACAGTGTACGGATCTGAATGATAAGTAATTATTGCGTAGGGTGGGCATAACCTACAACAGGGTGGTGAATAACATAACAGAGAAAGGTGAATCGTCGAGGTGGTCGTTTGAAGCAGGCCTACGTGCAGCAATGAACGTTTTTTGGCTGACAATGATGATTAGGCGGCATCCTATTATTGTGCTGAAATATACCACAGTTTTCTTGTTCATTATATAAATATTGAAAAGAGGGGGTAAACTGGGTGTTTTCTATTGTATAATATTTATGTATTTACAAAAGAAGTATTTAAGTATGTTTATCCGTTGCCTACCACCCATAGTAGAAGCTTTGCTTAGTTTGGGACTAGATGGCGCTGCGTCTATGTGTGAAAAAAGAAAAAAATAATAAAATAATTATCATTCTTTTAGTAAAACTTGTAGAGTATATTAATGTTTATTGTAAAACAAATACGTAAGAGCAACAATCGTTTCGCAGGAAACGTTAATTACTTAGTTAAGTAAACATCCTCTCCACCTATTTAAGTTCTATTACAAAATTTTGTCTTAGTACCACTTGTGTAGCTTGTTTTTATTGAAACACTTTATACATTAGATTAACAATCAAATTTCTTTTTTTAGCGAATCCCCTAACTAATTAAATATAATACATTGAAATTACTACTTAAAAGGCTTACATATTCTATGTAGCAAAGGTAGATATTTAATGTTAATAAATAGGTCGTATTTTAGTCCTATTTAATTTAAGTGTAACATTTTTCTTTAAGAACATTCTCTTGGAACCTCCAAAAGGAAAATAATTGGCAAATTCCAGCATGTGTCTACCCGTAAATGTTTTCTCTCCCGTCAGAAAATTCTTTGGTGTTTAAGAAATATTTGTAGGGCGTTCCTCAAAGCTGTTCTAAAATGTAATATCTTTTTATCCGAAAAAAGATGCGTTATGTATAAAATGAACAAGAGGTACTTACCTACTGTGAAAATAACAATTTTGATATGCTAAATATATGATAATGTTTTTTTTTTTAACAACTTCATTTCTTTGTCGTAATTAGTAATTTTAAAGTACAAAATGGAAAAAATTCAAACGATATCTGACCGAGCTTTTCGTCTTTAAAGATATAGTAAAATAGAAATAAAACAATTGAATGTTTTACTATACAGACATAAAATATACAGCAACAATTGCTATTTGTATAAGTCTTGATAATTATGTAAATTACTTTAAAAGCAGCGAGAATAAAAATAACTCATTTTTATGAGAACGAGATATGTTTCTGATGAATACAGTCGAGCTTTCACCCATTATTTAAATTATGTAAATTGTAGATACCCTGTTTGTGAATGGAAACAACAAATGACGTACATTTATAAAAGTTTCCTTCGAAATAAAATCATGATAATATTGTTTTGTTTTATAAGATTATTTGTGTAAGATAAATTAGAAATTTAAAAGGTTGTCAATTAATTGTAATTGAAAAAACACCCAAAAAGAACGATAAGAAAAGAAGTAGAACGAAAAGATAAAACTTCGTGATCCAATTATACGTCCACCATTGCAAACCATAGAGTCTTTTAGTTCTTTACAATCCTAGCGCCTTCCTAAAAAGTAATTCTAATTGTATTGATGATTTCTGGCCATAACATATAACACGTTATGTAATTAGGAAACGTGGAAACTACTGGAGATGACAAATATTTTGCTATCAGCGCACTTCATCTAGTAGCGTAAAGTTTCATATTTTTATTACCGATATTTTATATCTTAATATATTTATCTTATGCGTCAAAACATTCGCTTTGGCTATACTCGTAAAAGTGGCTAAATACATCGAACAGTTAAACAATAAGTGCACAAAATTGGAAACCACTTCATATCAGTATTGGCTGCATGTCATTCATACGCTTTTCGTACACTGTTGCAAAATCCAAGCCAAGCTATAAAGTGAGTAGTAACACCCCTACTACCTGATTTCATTGGCTATAGCTTAAATATTTTTATAGCCAATAGACGACCTAGTTTCGTTAAGCGGGAGCTATAATTAAATTACGGTGTTCTCTATTGTGTGAAGGCAACTAGGTATTTAAAAACCATGTCATAGAGAAAGATTTTAATTAATTTACTATTTCATTGATTTTCTATTTTTCACTATTTTAGTTCGTGGCATTTGTTTTATTATTCGGAAGGTTTATTTAATAGTATAATAATTTAATATAATTAAATAGTATAAATTAATTTAATTCAAACCGTTAAAATAGATATGAGATATAAAATATTTATGCAGAATTGTAAAAAAATTATTCAGCATGGGTAATATCAGATCAAATTTTATTTTGCAATTTTTATATGGTGCAAAAGGTAATAAAAATGTATTTATACAGTATTGCAATTTACATAAGCCATAATAATCATTCAGAAATTGTAATAAAGAATATTTATTAAGATCTGTTTCTGAATGAATCTGCTATTGTTGTTTAGATTTAATTCAAAGAATGCTTTACAAACATAACTTCGCGTTGATATAGGGAAGCGAATAATCAGTTCTTTTGAATTTGGGTTTACAATAATGGTCCGATTTACGTTATAGGAAAAGATATTTTTAGGAAAAGATATTGATTTGTATTTAATCTTCTTCGTCTGCCTTTATTCCATTGATTGGGGTTGGAGCATTTGCTTTGCGTTTTTGCTTCCATGGTCTTCCGTCAACCGTCATACAAACTCGCATTACTCTATTTAACACCACGGCGCCGGTGGCAAGCAGGCATACAGTCCACCAAGTGGTAGTGGTTGCCTCACTGACAGGTTATTTTTACTTTAACCTCACTACTACTCGAACAAGCCATTTAGAGGAACTAAATTTGCCTGCAAGTAAAGTAAGCAGCATATTAGTAAAAGCTTGGTTAAGAATTTGTAATCCCATATTGACGCATAAAACAAAATATTTATGTTCTAATGGTTGATAGCAAAGTATTTATCATTTTTAAATGTCATAGCATTTTTTTAGTAGATTAGAAACGTTTAAAGAACCTAATGGTTTTAAACTGATAAAAAAACGATTTGTCAGAAAGCTCTCAACATAAATATCTAACATAAAAAAGCGATCGTTTTCGCAACCAAATTTCAATTGAACCCATTCGTACTATTCAGTAATTTAGGAGAGCACTTCAAACTAGTCTCAAAAAGTAAAATACACTTCCCTGCCCAATGGTAGAAGCCCAGGAGAGTATCGCTAATCCCCGTGTCCTCACTAATGAAAAAAGTTCCGGCCTCTGGCACTGTCAGTTTAACTGGAAATCGTCGGCTACCCACGCCAGAAGTATTACCGCGAATGCCAACATCTGGAATTTTAACAAACAGCCCGCATGAAAAGGCTTTACGTCCAAAATAGCTTTTTTTCGTAGTGAATTTAAAGTTTCGTAATATACCTATATTATATTTTTAACGTATAGCTTTCTTACTAAAAGAAAGATAGTTCTAGTAGTAGTAGTAAGTCTTTATTTTATTATTAAAAATTGTGCAAAGGAATAGTTACTTACTGTACTTAAATAATATATTCGCAAGTTTTTGAGTATTTTTGGTTTATTTGCTTAGCAATCATTTTATAGACCACGTCTACGTTACCTACGTTATCGAAATGAGATATGGTGTATGATGATAAAGCACACAACCACAAATAAAATTATCAGGTTTCTAACTGGTTTGCTTAATAATTCAAAAAAAGAACATAATTTAAATTTATACTTAGGAAAAGTACCTAGGTGTATACATGTGTATGATTTCTATGACCCTTTCTTTTTGATGCCTGTTTGATAATTTAAGGCACGTTTATTGTTTTATTCATTACCAAGTTAAATGTTTTACAATAACTAAGGTTTCGTCAAATTTTGGTCTGTTTTATATAAAGTTATGTTTTAGCGATATCAATGATTATTTACTATTCAACTTCTGTTGTAGATAAATTTCTACTTAACAATCAATGCAAATTTTATAGCCTTCATTGAATACAAGCACTGCCAATTTTTAAATGAGCTCATATTATAATATAGAATAAAGTAATTTCATTTTGAAGTTTCTCTTGAGCCTTGTATAAAATTACCATTAATTCTACAACAAATTGAGGCCTCAATCTGAATGCTTCGTATAAAACTGAAATATATTTAGTGTGGGATACATAAAGCAAAGGAGTTAATATTAAAACGCAGGCTTCGAGTTAAATGGGCCATGTACGCGTGGTCCGATAAAGATAATAGGTCAGAAGCTTGCGTCCCTTAATAACCTGAGAACCGTAAACCTTGTTATCACACGCGTGCAGTGTTTCTTAGAGATTATGACAAATCCCTTTGATGCTATAAATTATAGATGTCATCCATTTTTTTCATAAAAGAAATTGTTTTAGTGAAGCAGGGCTTCAGGATTCGTTGTAGCGTGTAAGCGGAAAGACTCAAAGACGAAGAGTTACGTAGGTATTAAGTAAGCATGGAACATTTTTAGGAATAACGAGCCTTGTTACTTATCTTTTGTAACACGCAAAATGATAAAAAATCTTACATGTTTTAGGTTTTTGAGACTGAGGAAAATCACTTATGCATAATTTAACTACAGACCTTTTTCTTAGAAGAAAATCGACCCTTAAACATCTTAGACAAAACTAATCTTTCGATAAAATTTTACTTTGATTTGATACAACATCCTTTAAATTTTAGTTTTTAAAGTAGATAATGTAACATTTTATTAATCGAGTTACCTCATTTATAAAATCTGATTTATTTTGAATTGAGGAGAAGCCACTAAATCAGCTTTCAGTAATTACTTGGAAATTAAACAGTCTATAGTAATTAATTATAATAAAGATTTATTCGAACAGTTTACTTTTAATAAGTCCTAAAAATAATTATGAATACTTATTAACAAACGGACTGTTAAACCTAATCGAGATTTCAGAGAAAACAAGGGGACTCAATTTCAAACAAGTAATTCTTTTATTTTTTTATAAATGGTTAGTAAAATGTCAGTTATTTAGAACAAATTGAAATAGATTATCCGTCATTTTGGCAATTGTGAAAGAAAACGAGATGGGTACATTTGATTTTATGTTCCCCAATTTCAGCTTTTGCTACGCAAATATATCTTTCTTAAGTGAGATAATTAAAATAACAGAATTTGTCGTAATAGATTCTTAACGTTTATTATGAAAACCTTTCTGTCCTTTTACAAGGAAATTATGCTTGTACAGGGGATGGCTTTTTGTTTTATTACAATTGTAAATTGATAAAGGAAACTAACAATTAAAATACATTATTTCTTTACATAATATTATATTTCCTTGTAAAATTTACTGTGCTTTACCAAGGCTACAAAAACTCGATAAAACTTGATTAATGTGTATTTCTCCACACTTAATAAGGAATAAAAGTTTTCATGACTGCGTGGCATAGCGATAGTGTATGGGCACCAGGTGGCTGAATTGTATCCTGCGCAAGGCAATACACAAACGATTGCCCAGAGCCTGATGTTGCTTGTGTCCGTCAAATGTATATTTATTTAAGTCACCGCAACAAAAGCCCTCACATCACCGGTAAAGACACTTTCAACCATAATTTAAAATTCAAGTACATTAAGCTCCTAGCCTAGATGCCAATAAAAGGTTGCAGCGTGCGCTAGAGTGACGATGGGCGCGAAATGGCTCGTGAACCGATAGCGAACAACGTGTACAGCTTATGAAATTCACTAGCGAACAGCTAAAGTAGGAACTTTAATGCAAAATGAAAAATTGAGTAACAAAGAAGATATCCATTTTATTTATCATAACAGTCCATTAAATGTCACACTCCAGGGACGGGCCTCCTCCCGTGACGGAGGGATACTTGGTCTACTAATATCACGCTGGCTAGACGGATTGGTATAGGGTTTAATTTCAAGTTTTCCTTCTTTCTATGTATAGGTAATATTCACAGATAGTCCCTTAGTCGGTTTCTACGACACCCATGGGACGAAATGGGGTGGTACATATTGTATTCTTACTCCGTCGCCACACGGATACCAGCCACCATAATATCCATTTTATTAATACACTCAATTTATTCTACGTTCATTGAAGGTATTCTTTGAGAACTAATGTTAAAACACGATATTTTATTTAATTTTCGAAGCAAAATAATTATTTAAATCTTATCCTGTCACTTTTTACCCTATAAAAGTACATTTAGCTTATCAGCCATCACATAGTATGATTTTAGAATTTTAGATTTTATTTTTAATATTTTTTTAGTTTGTGAATGGATATAGGGGAAGAGGACCACCAAAGAAACGATGGATGGATTATGTGAAAGACGATATGGCTGCGAAGAGTGTGAATTGTGCTATGACGTCCGATAGGAAAGAATGGAAGAAGAAGACATGCTGCGCCGACCCCAAATAAAAAAATAAAAATTGGGATAAGGGCAGAGGAATGATGATGATAGTATGATAGTATGATTTTAGAATACAATGTTTTATGTGTCTGATGAAACTAATTAACTATTAAATTACATTTACTTATACATTTTACAATATCACCACCAAACCAAGTTAAGCTATAACAAAGACATGCTAATTTTCTGGACTTCGTTAATAAATTAAACCATGTAGTCTTACCTGGCATTATGCAAGCAGCAAGAAAATATGTTTTGGCCAATAACTTAACAACAATCAGATGAAAATTGATTAGTAAAAAATCATAATACGTGGAAGTAAGAAAATGAATAGTGGCTAAATGTATCGATAAATCTATACTTATAATAAAACTGTAGAGAGATCAATTCTGTACATTGAATATATGTTAAAAATTAATATTGGAGGATGAATGGTGATCGATACTAATGCCAAAAATGCAATCAATAAATTTTTTGTCTGTCTGTCTGTCTGTCTGTATGTGCACGCATGGGTCAAAAACTACTGAAGGCATTTTAACCAAACTTGGCACGATTGTAGTCCATACTCCTGGGCAGGTTATAGGCTGTATAACATAACGCTAAGATACATAGGAGCTGAGCAGTGACGAAAAGTTTGAAGCAAGTCGGTTGAAAAAACGCGCGTTCGAGCTCTTATCATCGCATACGTTGATCATACGCCAAAAATATGTATTACAAAAATAATGGACTTCAAAAGATGTACAAAAAAGTCCTGAATAGTATATATCTATCTTTTATATATTAGCCACAATAACCTGTTTAATCGTTAGGGTTTTCTTCAAAGTGTATTAAATACATAAATATATTGTAATTTGCATAGACATATCTTTTTCAAACTCCCATATTTCAAAAGTACACTTTAATATCTTACTCATAAAAAAAAATATAGAAATCGGTTTATAAACACACAAGATATAGATGAAAGAAAATTTCAATATGTCGCCGCGCCAGTATGAGTACGGCTGTACGGTTGATTTTTGTTAAACGTCCGAAACGGCCAACCGGTGCATCTATATAATTTCATTCACATTGACTCTTAATGCGAACGGACGTGGTTCTTATTGACTCTTCTCGGAATAAGCGCGCTTTAGATATTAAAATACATAGATACGTAGTTTTTAGGTATTAAGTTTAAAGTAGGTAATCTATCTATCTATACTACATATAATAAAACTGTAGAGGTCGAAATGTCTGTTCTTTTCGAAAATTCAGATAAAAATTATCTATAAAATCTAGAAAAAAGTCAAAAAGCAACAACACTACACACTTACAATTTTTAGAATTAATGTCTATCTGTCTGTTTGTTACCGCATATCTTTAAAACGAATTAAAATATAATCTTAAGACCAATACATTGTATTGTAGCCATTCTTATTAGGCTTAAACTGAGGTATGTTTCATCAAAATCGGATAAGTATTACTCGAGATATCGCTAGATCTCTTTATAGAACAGTCCAATACAAATAAGGGGTCATGAAAAATGGATTTTGTTTAATGTTGAATGAATTTAAATTTCGTTTCTTTTGTTCACGAGATGGCGTTACCAGTAGTAATCATAAAATAAATGAGTTTTTAAATAAACTATTACTATTTTATTATTAAGTGCTATTAATAAGTTATTCCTTTTAAATGTTAATAAAATTAACCATGAATCGTATGTGTAATATCAATTATAAGTCTTATTAAATTAAATCAATTATAAGTTTACTTGATTGTTATATTTTTGTGTTTTTCGTAATTGAAACGCAATTTAATTAAATATAAATTGTATTAGTAAGCTATTAATCTAAAGTATCAATTATTCTTTTGGTATTCATTTAGTTTAAACTGTAGTAGTTACTTATCAACGTAAAAGTATTCAACAGACTCCACCTGTTTTTATTAATGTAAATAAATACAAATACAAATAACCTTTATTAGTTAATCACAGGTACAAAACATCAGACAAAAATAAATAGTCTTTCCCTGTATTGCTAATATTGGCGTAGGTACAAACTTCATTTTTTAAAGTTAAACTATACGTATACTTAATCATAAATTGCATTAAAATAACATTCCTTTTCTCACAATCTTATTATAACTGCAATTATAACACACTTATATAACTATTTAATAATTAATAATATATGGGTAGGTATAATATAACAGACAACAAATAAGTAACATGTTTTTTCTTTATATAATCATTTTACACATTATTGCTATTTGTCAACATTAAAAAAATACAAAACTGACAATAAAATATAGAAATACAATCACAAAACATTAAATTATTATTCAAAGTGTTTGTGTTTATTTTATTAAGTAGGTAATTCAAAAATACTGCACGCAGTTTATCTAAAGATAATAATAATAACAATGTAGTCGAGTCTAAGTTTAGTCAAATATTTTTTGCTGGATGGTAAAACGGTGTTAGGTACAATAATTTATTTCAGCATTTTTTTTACAAAAGACAAATCCCACACTAGCCTTAAAAAATATCAATTTAACGGATACAAAGAACATCCAGACTAAGGACAATAGTTTGTGTATCACAATTGTGCTCCATGGGAATCAAACCCGCGACCTCATGCACGCAAGCCATGTGTTGCGACCGCCGCGCCACCGAGGCAGGTAATTCTGCCGCACCATAACGTGGCGTGCAAATGTATTCATTCATAATTACTTAGCGATTATCCGTGTGGTGACGGAGTAAGAATACAATATGTCACCGACTAAGGGACTATCGGTGAATATTGTGAACCGACTAAGGGACTATCGGTGAATATTATCTTTACGAAATAAAAATGAAGGAAAACTTGAAATTAAACCCTTTACCAATCCGACTGGCCAGCGTGGTATTAGTAGGCCAAGTATCCCTCCGTCACATGAGGAGGCGCGTCCTTGCAGTGGGACATTAATGGGCTGTTATGATGAAATAAGCGATGTCATTTATTTTAACTTACAAATTTTACAACAGATGGCATTGTGCCTGTGACGTCATTTTCAGTATCGCGGTGTTAAGATTTTCCTTGAAATAATGACGTTCGCTCATGTCTTTCAGTATAAGTTTAGACGCAGTCTTCATAGATCTGTCTTTGTAAAGGTCTGTTTTTGAAAAGGTTTTGGTTCTTTCGTTAATTTTACAATTCGTTTGTAGGTATATCTGTTTGTTATACTGTTTAAAAAACGATTTTTCAGTATTAAATCGAATTGCGAAGTAAGTAACTTCCGCCACGCGAACGAAGTCGCGGGCACAGCAGCTAGTATTTAAATAATTCTCACACATTCTCACATCGCCACCTAGTCCCAAACTAAGCAAAGCTTGTACTATGGGTACTAGACAACGGATAAACATACATTAATACTTTTTTCTTTTGTAAATACCTAAAAATTATACATAGAAAACCCTCAGACCAATGCAAACAATCATGTTCATGCACACAAAGATTTGCATTGAGCGTAATATACCGACTGCGCCACACAGGTCGTCAAATATAATTATTCTCTCCACATTAAATGCTGAACACTAATAATAATTATATACTTTCATGTTATAATCCCATTCCAAAAACGATTCCCGAAAACTCCTACAAAAAGAAAAAAACAAAAAAAGAAATGCAACGTTATACCTTTAGCATTTACCAAAGATGGATCGAGAAAATGCGTAATCCAATTCGAAATAACTGAAGGGAGTTCTCATGGGTGTATTTAGCCATTGTCTTATCAGTAAGTTAGTGATTGATGAATGCGATGAAGCTTGTGCAATTAGCCTTGTTTGTCGATGTCAATGTATGAAGAAATGTTTTGGTCTCCGAATTATTTGTTTTATTGTATGTAATCAATATGATTCGATGGTATGAATGTATGGATCATGGTTAACATTGTAATATTTGTTCAGTTGATGAGAGTAAAGACAATTACGTCAGGTATGATTTTGCACAAATATAAATACGTTTTTTTAAATATCACATCGCTTTATTTTTTTTTACTCCTTGGGTAGATATAAACCTACTAGTACTACGACGATCAGGGAGATTGTTTGTTTCATTAATGTCCCACTGTATCGCCAAGTATCCCTCCCATGAAGGAGGGATACTTGGCCTTCTAATACCACGCTGGCCAGACGGATTGGTATAGAAAATTTCAAGTTTTCCTTCTTTTTATTTCGTAAAGATAATATTCACGGATAGTCCCATAGTTGGTTTTTACGACACCCATGGGATGAGATGGGGTGGTGACATATTGTATTCTTCCTCCGTCACCACACGGAGATCTCTTGGAATAATATAATGCAAACCTCTTTGTGATTTTTTCATTAGATTGGACATACTAGTGGCAATACCATAAATACTCGTAGAAGGAGCAATAACCGCTTATAAAATATTTAATATAAAGTTAATGATCTAACAGATTATGGTACATGCTACAGGACTGTGATAGAATTTGTATGAACAGATGGGAAAATCGGAATTGCTTCCTGTTCAACTTATTACACTGCCTTTGAATAATTTACACATAACAGTAATTACTGTACGTTTCTATCAATGCATGTTGGAATTGCTGTTCGATCATTTCGTTTTGTTTTGAATATGTTTAATACTCGTACTTTGATGGACAGATGACGTAATGTTTATGAAAATGACTATGTATGATTATGGGTCTTTTATGAAAGAAAAAATATGACTCTAAGTATTTAGGTTAGTTAAATAGTACCTATAGTACCATTCCGCTTATGTGCGTGAAGAATTATTACCTATCATTATAAAATTGCAAATCTAATTTATTACAGGTTATAATAATTATTAAAACTCAATAAAAAAGCAAGTAAGATTGTGACAAATCTATCATGAGGCATCCGATGAGTATGTCTCGATAGTTTTTAAGAAAACATACCCAATATAAGGATATAACGTAATATGGGAAATAGTTAACTATACACACCTTTAGTAAGTATTCGTCGATAGAACACGAAGCGACGCTATGCGATACAGTATTGATTGCCACTTGACACCGCTTTGACGGTAGGTACCCCTCGATGGCATTAGCGGACTATACGCTGTAATGCAGGATAGTGTTCTAATGCTGTAAATATGATGGAGTGCGAGTTAGTGCTGTGATCAGTTTTGAAGTGTATAACGGTAAATAACTGCTCTTTTACACTTAAGTTATCGATTTACAAGATATTAAATTTTAAGTATGAGAAACTTAATAGATTTTAAGCTATCGCGATTGATATAAGTACATAATACTATTTTTTACGGGTCTTACTCGCGGTATATACTAATTAGAATAGATACTAGGTCCCTCCGCAACCACGGTCTTTGCAAGTCGGCCGAAACGTCAGTAAAAAACTTAGGTATTTACGTTACTAGTATCTAGGTTAATTAGTATATAGCGCGAGTAAGACCCGTAAAAAATAATATTATGAGAAACTTTTTTGGCATCATTGGTATCATCAGCTTTTTAATTAATATACATTTCTTATCAACAAGTACAGATAATAAAGAAAGCTAATGAGTATAATAAATAAATAATAAATAATCCACACACATTCACACAACGCCATCTAGTCCCAAACTAAGCAGAGCTTGTACTATGGGTACTAGACAACGGATAAACATACTTAAATACTTTTTTTTTGTAAACACATACTTATTATACATAGAAAACACTCAGACCAATGCAAACAATCATGTTCTTGCACACAAAGATTTGCATTGAGCGGGAATCGAACCCGAGACCTCTGCGTAGCAGCCATGTAATATACCGACTGCGCCACAGAGGTCGTCGTATATCAGACTAGTTTATAAAATAGCTACAAATTAATTAAAGTGTAACAGCTACTTTGGTGTATCCATTTTAATACATGGCGCCTCGATCTTCTTAATCAGTCAATTTTCTTAGACTACAGAAAGTCTCAACAGAAGATACAATTGCTGTAAATGGTGACTCATTAATACATACACATTCATTTACATAATAATAAATAACGTACTAGCAAAACATATTACCCTCCTGTATAAGTCTGAAGTGTCTGGGGTTTTGTTCAAGTATTTTTACTTATGTATTATTTTATATTTAAAATAAACACGATACGTCACACTGCAGACATAAAACACAGGTTTTATCTGAAAAAAGGATAAGTTATATTTGAAAAGACAGAACCAAACACAAGTTTTAAATTAAATGCAAACATTGTGTTGAGTCATCACACATCGCACACGATAATTGAAGTCAAACTTTCAAAATTGAATGTCAAATTGAAATAGTCAAATAGAAGACGAAACTGCAAACTCAGCTCTGGCAATATAAGTTTGAATAGGTACTTAAAGAAATTTGTAGCTTCTGCACAAAGTTTTAAAATTATGAGATTATACACGGTTAAGTATACCTAGACGTTAAGTATGATTTTTATTATTCAACTAGTTGACCCGTGCCCATTTCGTTAGGCGGTAAAAAAACGAGTCCCTTTTTTAAACTTATTTAATTACTGCTCCACTTCTATTAGTCATAGCGTGATACTCTATAGCCAATGACATGTTTGTGACAAACACAACAAACACACAAACTTTACCTCTTTATAATATTAGTATAGAAGTATAGATATGGTGGGGAATCAAATAAGCCGTTTGCCTTGTAGTAAGCTTCAGTTTATTCATATCAGATGTAGACGTATATTATTAATAAGTACAAAATTTATGCAACAGGGTTTTGGTTGCGGCATAGAATGATGGTAACTAAGGATTGTGCCCTTTACACACCCGCAACACCTTTTCGGTGTATCACCTTTGTATTGCGGGCACGTTTCCGACTTAGGAGGACCATGGAAAGAGAATAAATTACCTAGAAAGTAAATTACCTATAAACGAAGGGAAACACGGAATTAAGTAACTATCACATTTGATTTTAAGTGAGAGAACAACAGTCACTACTTATATTTAGCTGACCTATTGGTGACGTAAATAAATTATTTTGCACTTTTAAGTTTCTTCTTAAGTTTGCTTAAACTAATTTAAAAACAATAAATTTTACGTAAAGTTAAGGCACTTAATCATCAAAATAATATACAAAGAAAACAATTTATACTGGTTTTCAATTATTAATTAGCAAACGGTATTCCATGTTTTTGAAACTCCAACCAAGGTTTTGCAAGCTGGCAAATAGCGAGGTGAATAACCTGTTCAAGAAATCACGGTAAAAAGTAATAATTTACTCAGATGTGAAAACCTTATTTTAACTATCTAAATATAATCAGTTTTATCTCCGCCATTTACTACAGACAACTCATGTTCAATTAAAGCGAATGACTTTTGCAGACCATAAAAGGTCACCAATATGGAACTATGACTGTTAAAAATGGCTACAAGCAGAGATTTCCTACACTACTAGCAAAATACGTTTTGCTCCTTTATCAAATCACTTATTATGCCAAATTTGAATAATATAATCTCATAATGTAATTTTATTAATTCTAGTTCTTTTTCTGTACAATACAATATATGTTACTCCATTTTTCTAAAAAATCTTTAAAATTATTTGTGCTTTACATGTGGTAATATTCACCGTAGTGTTTAATATAAAGTATTTTACATTCAAAAGCGTCTATTACTTTTTCTTTAGTCGGAGAAAGCTCGTAAATATTTTTCCCGGTAGTGTTAGTTAAATTAAGTACTTAAAAAAAGGTTAAAATGTGTGAGGAAATAGAGTAACCGATCACTGTCAGCTTTGTAAGACTGCTATCTTTAACAATGTCTTGTTTGGTAATACTATAGAAGCGTTTTAAAGATCCTTCATCTACCTGACTCTATAAGTACCTACGAGTATTTTTATTGTTTACTAATAAACTGATGAACAGTTGATAAATGGGTATTACTTAATGGTCCAATTTATTTGGTAAAAGGTACTTAAAGATAGTTAAAATATTGCAAAACAGGATTTAATTTTATTAAATTTCATCAAAGACATTAAGCTATTGTGTAGGTTTCCTATTATATCCAAACAGTATGTATTTTTAATTGTTTGTGTGTTGTTGATTGTTTTTTATGTGTTGCTTACGCTACTATGTAGCTCACAATTTTAGAGCAACGAAATATCTCACGTCATTGCTTCGCCTATATTTATTTACCTATATAAAGTTTCAACATTTATCCGGTTAACTTTTATACAGCAAAACGAACTTAAATTGCATTGCAAAACTATTGGTGTCCATTCAATGGAATGCGGTTGGTATTGAAGCGGTACACTGTGGACTAATATTATGATTGGACCAGGACAAACTGAACATTATATTTTAAAAGTGATAATGAAAATAAAATTAAGCTGATTTATATATTTTTAGAATTTTTTACTCTCAGAATGATTTTATAATAAACTTAGTTAAATAAAAAGTGAACCTAACAAATATTCTGATAATAGACATGTTAATACCACACTTCCTAATTTAATCATGTCAGCTACAGATTTGGTTTTTCCACTACGAGGAGAAATTAATTCGTGGAGTTTAGTAATATAATGAACTACATTAGTGTAAGTATATATATTTTTAAAACAACACCCTCGCTAGAGATGGAGCTCCATGTAGCAGAACTTTAACAGACATTGTCATACATTAAAAGTTCTTAATGTCACCTGATGTGATCACGAGGTTCGAGATAGTCATAAAGTTCCTAATAAGTATTCATAAAGTTAAAGTTTAAATTTTATTCCATTTTATAAATAGCTAGTTTTTCAATAATAGTATAATTAAAAAAAAAACTCAGTTTGTAGGTTTTGAAAACAATAATTAAAAACAGTACCTACAGAAATGATAATTTCATTCTTTTAATTTTTTACAACTTTTCTGTAGCTTCAAATGCATTTTCCATTCCTGAGCTGATACAAGACCACTGTGCGAACTGCGAGTCACAATTTCTTTCATAAATCGTTAAAAGTTTATCAAAAGCAATATCGTATTTATATACCTATAGGTATGTTATGGGACCATGGAGTTTTCGTAAAATATATTTTAATGCCGTATAAAGTTTTCAGATCAACAAGTGATTTGATGTTTGTTAAGTTTCTGTGCAATAATACATTTAAGAAAAATATAGGTTTTCAAAGAGGTATGCTATTATTGTTTTCTAGTGATAAATAAATATAGTACAGTCAAATAAGGCTAAAATAGGGGCAAACCTAGGAATGGAAGCGAATAAGCTGTAAATTTGCATAAACCTTTGTTTTGGTGTACTAATGACTGGTAGAAAAGTCTCATATGATCACGTGTCTGCGTCATAAGTTATTCAAGGTCAAAGGTCACGAAAATCCGTTTTTTTCCAATTATCTCGTTTTCTATGGGAAATACGCCATTTACGTCCTTATAAATATTGTAGATCACAAAATGGTCTACAATTTTTGTTCAAAACATTTATAAGTATCACCTACCGTTTTCGAGATATAGCGCAACGAGTGGCGGGCGCACATTCGTACAAAAATAAAAAAATATAAATTAATAATAATAACTGTATCTTTATCCTAATATCAATTTTTCATAGTTAAATATTATCTCAACTATAGAAACTAGCACCGCATTTCACATGACTTCTTTATGTACACTAATGTACAGGTGCGTGCACTCTACTCTTTGAGCTATATCTCGAAAACGGTTCATGATACAAAATAATACTTGATATAAAAATTGTAGACAATTTTATGATCTACAATATTTATAATGACGTTAAATGCGTATTTCCCATAGAAAACGAGATAATGGGAAAAAAACTGATTTTCGTGACCTTTGACCTTGAATAACTTATGACGCAGACACGTGATCATTATGACACTTTTCTACCAGTCATTAGTACACTAAAACAAAGGTTTGTGCAAATTTACAGCTTATTCGCTTCCATTCCGAGGTTGAATGCTTATTTTACTGGAGTAATAGGATTTAAGTCTTTTATAAAAACAATTACAACGGTATAAAGTTTTCACTATATGAGAATTACGAAGATTGAAAATGAATGTGTAAGCAAAAATATCTAAACCTTATCTATAGGTACCAATACCACAAGTATTAGTAACCCTTGCATATTAGGTAAATGTAGACTACGTCATAATTAAAAGCTATAATACGTTAAAATCATAACCCGTTCGCTATAATTCAATAGCATAGGTCGCACGTAAGGGTTAAAATGAGGGTCACAATAATTAGTTTATTAAAGCGACTTAGTTAGTGATAGAAAATTGGTAACTAATAAAATGAATGTGAGTAACTATTTTACAAGAAAGGCGAAGGTTAAGTGTTAATAAAGTTCATAATACAAATTAATATGACTTAAATGTTTTTGAGTGACAAGGTTTTATTAGAGTAGTCGTACATCTGCATAATGTAATACAAAAGGGGGCTCTAATTTTTTGTGTTCCAAAAATAGTTTTCTTTTTCTAATTTTTTTTAATTTTTTTTTTCCAATCTTTTGGGTTACAACTATACACACTGAGTGACCTGTGCAACATGAAGAAAACGTGAATGTAAATCTGCCTAGATAATAATAGAACTCTAAGTTTAATAGTTCCATTACCGTAACTTGACTAAGGTTTGCAAAAGTTAGCTTATTGTCTATCTAAAATACACATCTTATAGGCAATAAACAAAACTTTATGATTTTTTGGTAAGAAAGGATACTTTAAAATTGGTTATGGGTAAATTAAAATGGTTATTAAGTCATTTAAAGTTATAGATTCATACAGTTATTTAACACAATTGCTATTGTTTCATTACAGCGTCCATTTAAAACACACCGCCGTTTGATTTATATTAAGAAAGAACGGTAAACTTTCAAGGTTAAAGGTTTTTACTCTGTTTTTATTTACATTAGATTCTCTTAGTCTGTGATAAGAAAAAAACAAATCGTGCTCATTCAAATTAATCGCCTTGACTTGAATAGTTCTCTCTGTTGACTTTCAGAAAGGAGTTCAATACACTGCTACAAAATTCAAGAAATTTCAAGCGTTTTTACGTACGTCTGCCATTCAATGCAATTCTATCTAACATTTTCTTTGACAGTGCACATATAGTAAAAATAGAGAACTACGAAATAAGATTTATTTTACTGATACATTTATTTGTGGAATACCTCTAACGTTTCTGTTGCAGTTGTGCAATAATGTTGGACGATCGATCAATGTCTTCAATAGTCATTCCGGAATCGACTCTTTTAAATATCTTGCTGTGATAAATGTTCTTGTCGTGTTTAACATTGTTGATATACTATTATCAATACAAATATTATAAAGAGGTAAAGTTTGTGTGTTTGTGACGTTGTAGGCGGCAATCTCTATATCTACAAAACCGATTATAAAAATTCTTACTGTCTTAAGTAGTCAATTTATCGGGGAGTGTCATAGGCTATATAGTATCACGCTATGACTAATAGGAGTGGAGCAGCCTAACGAAGTGGGCACGGGTCAGCTAGTAAGGTATAAACATAGATTTGTATTCGTTTATAGTAGCCTTATAAATATGTTATTGCTCTCATATCCAAAAATAAATCATTTTTTACCTTCCAAAATATTACAAAATATTATTCTGGTTTATAGGTTTTTACAACATTTTGGATTATCATTCAATCTAAAAATCTTAATTAAAATTGAATATAAAATCGTATTAATTAAGCAATTTGCGGCTTCAAAGTAATATTATGTCAACGTCCTTTCTGACCCTCTTAACCTACCAGTTTGTCCTTGCCTGATCAATTTTAAAATAAGAAAGCTGTTAGCATGATTAATTTATTTTTGATTGATAAAATATCGTTGTAGCAAAGTGTTATAAGAAATGTTTTTAATTACTTTACATTAATCTTTTAATTAAATAATCACGTAGCACACAAAACTGATATTGATAGGGCAGAAAGATTTTGGAATGGCGACCGCGAAACGAAAAACACAAAGTGGCCAAACCCCTGATACATTGAAACGACAACTTAGTCAAGATTGCGGAGGGTCGATGGATGGGCACAAGATCGCACGAGGTAGCGGGTTCCAATCCTACGCGAGACAACTGTTTGTTGTCTTGCGATCTACAAATAACTGCCCTGTGTCCGTGTTGTAAATATATTGCAAATAATGGCATGATTCCTAGTGCGGAAAATGTCCTATTTATTAAAAAAAACTAAGGTTGTAATATTGGATTTAATTATTTTTACTTACAAACCTTACTTTAATCATCATAATGAAACTCATAAATAGTGAAATGCTTCGCGTATAAAAATTACGATCCAGTTTTCATAACGCAATAAAAGAAAATTCATTCGAGATCATTAAAATGGAACATCAACGAAATCCTAATGGATCCCACAAAACACAGGCGTCTCTTAATGAACGTCAGTTCGAATACATCAGGCCTGAAGACTGTCCTATTGTTTCAACGCCCTACCTTGCAGCGATCTATCAAATAACTTGCTAATTACAGCCGTGCGTGCCTGTGTTGATTGATTACTAAAATAGTAAAGCATTTTTTTCCTAAATATCGTTTAATTAAGTATGTGTCATAATTTATTTTATGAAATCTTTTACATCACTCACTGATATACTCATTTCATAAGAGCCCATCAATGTCCCACTGCAGGGACGGGCCTCCTTCCGTAAAGGAGGGATACTTGGCCTACTAATACCACGCTGGCCAACCGTTTGGTATAGGGTTTAATTTCAAGTTTTCCTTCTTATATGTAAAGGTAATATTCACGGATAGACCCTTAGTCGGTTTCTACGACACCCATGCGATGAGATGGGGTGGTGACATATTGTATTCTTACTCCGTCACCACACGGAAATATATACTACACGGTATACTCATTCGATAAGGTTTTATTTGAAATTGATTTTGGAATCCTAAAAAGAGTTTGCTATCAAAAAGTTCAGACTATGGCGCAGCTCTCCAATCTGTGGAAAGCATGGTTAGCGTAGAGCACAGCTTTTTGTAGTCTAAATCAGTTTACGCATAGGATATTGGTTGATTTCTAAGACTGTCGTAACTACATGAAAATATAAGCTCTAGAACAAAAATAATACTTTATTAACCATATACACACCTCAACAAAGTCTAAGGATATTTGGTATTTACTCAATTAACTTCCAAATTATTAAAGATAGCATACAACATGTTTATATTTTTATAAAGACAATTTATCAGGCTACAATCCAGAATTAAATAAAAGTATTTTTTTTGCATAAATAATTTTTTATTTAAATAAATAAAAAAATTGGAAAATTAGTAAAACTAATAATGAATGTGTTTCAGCAAAAGTGAAAATAAGCAAAAATTTATTTGTTTTTAACTGTTATGTGAGTAATCAGTAGTCAGCACATTAAAAAAACCGTAAATAACGGTCCTGCAATGGTTTTTCATGCTTTTATTATGTTATCTAGGTCTTGGTGCGGTATATTGTTCCAGGTCCGACTAGGATGCAAAAAAAGTTGCCCTTCCATCGCAATTATAAGCAGGAAATATTATTAAAACCCTTCTTTTGAACATGTCCTATGCGTATTTTATGGTTTTGAGGCTAGGCGATTGAGTGGCTCAGCACAAAATCAATACGTCGTGCTTCTGCAACCAGCTCGTCATCACTCTCTTCATTCTTCTCATCGCTTTATGCGAACGGGTGTTATCGTCCATGAACTTGAACATTTGGCCCAATTGTAGTCTACGGGGGTAGATTATTAGTACTAGCACCTCATTAAGTTATTTTTCAGCCGTTATGGTGTTTCTAATTTAAACGCGCTCTGTTCTTCGACGGACACGAATTCCCATCCAAACCATAATTGTTGCATCGTGGTATGAATAGATTTCCTGAGGATGTTGTAGACGGCTATCACAACCAGGAACTCGCCAAGCACGTTCTCTACGTGAATCCGAGTGGAAACCGAACCGGGACTCATGCGTAAACACCACTACAGATAACAGCATATCTTTGCAGTGCAAATGTTCACGAGCCCACTCTAGTCGTCGTGCGCGATTCGCTCGGCGTAGTGCTGGAGTACACAGCGGTATGCGAGCATAAAGGTGGGATTCATGCCGACTTCTTCTGACAGTTTGGTCACCCGCAAGAGTCTCCACCAAGAGCTGGAGCCTCTAAACCAGCTGTATGGTAGTAACATTTCGCTGTCTTTTCGCGGGAACTTGCAAAAATCGATCATGTCATTGAGTGATGATAGATTTTTTGCTGTGGTATCTTTCAGCCACTTCACTTGTAGCACGATAACGTGACCGTTTGTATCGTTCTAATCTCTTCAGCAATACTCCGCTTAGTACGCGCAGTTGGGAGCATGCCTACTGCCCTTAACATTTCCTCTGTGATAAAATAGCGCCGCTGCTTAATGCACACAATATCAATTATTCGAAATAAACGCTTAAATTGTTATAAAATTTAAATTTTACACAAAAAAGCAGTCAAAACTTACTGTTGGTAAACTTACTGTTCGAACTTGACTAACGTTAAAGCCGCGTAAATCTCTTATTTTTAATTTTATTTTTTAAATTCAAATTTAGAATGGTTGAAAAAGGTTAACAAAGTAAGTTTTAATCAAAAGAATTAAAAAAAAAACAAAATTACAAACCAAATTTTTTGAGTTTCCCAACTTTATACAAAATATCCCTAGACTTTGTTGAGGTGTGTATGTTTCAGCAATCCATGAAAAATGTTTAATTATATACATACTTATAATCATAATAAAACCCATTTTTTTCTGTAGAAGGTTTTTAAACCTTAATGTTCTTTTCCGATAATGATATTTTAACTTTTTAAATTTTATCTTTACAAAATACTTTTCACTAACAAGAAGCCTTCTATTTAAAGTTTATATAAAAAATGTTTTCTTTCATGAAACGCAGCCCTATAAGATACGCAAGTCATTCTTGAATAATTTATCATACTTCTTTAATCATTAGGGCGTCCTGTTTATAGAAGCGTCTCGTTATAGAATTTATTTTTATTTGCTAGCGCTACACTATTGTTAATATTTTAACATTATTTAATTATCTTCTATTGCTTAGTGTTTCATTCGAAAAAACAGAGCAATTTATTTATGATAAAGTCATTTTATACTCTTCTTTAAGAAGGATAAATAATGAGACATTTAACTGACTCGGCTGTAAAACGGTTGTGTCTGTGGTTGCCGTGCAACGGCATGCGGTTGAGGTCGCAGGATCAAATCCCACACAAGATAATATTTTTATGTAGTCCACCACACCATGTTTCATATTCTTTGTGTCTATAATTTCATATTATCTGTAAAAGTTCTACTGATACAAGGCTCGATTCCTAGTGCGTAAGTTGTAAAACAAAAAAAAGTTACTAATAACTCTATAAGGTGTGGTGTCAGATTAAGAATACAGTGTGTCTCCACCCCATCTAATCCCATGGGTGTCGTAAAAACCGACTAAGGGACAGTTGTGAATATTTTCTTTACGTAATAAAAAGAAGTAAAACTTAAAATTAAACCCTATACCAATCCGTTTGGTCACCCAAGTATCCCTCCGTCACTGGAGGAGGCCCGTTCCTGCAGTGGAACATTAATGGGCTGTTATGATGAATAACTCTATAAATGAACAGAAATCTGACTTAACTAGCTTCTGTTAGTTAACGAACTCCTTGCTAACTATTAGCTAGGTAGCATAGCTAACAGTTATGCTCGCGTGATTTGGTAAACCTATCGTTAACGAAGGAGCTTTGTAGTCAAGTGGAACTGAGAGGTGAATTTATATCTCTGAAATTACTGAACCGATAAGGACGTTCACGATACGGAAATATACGTGATTTAGTGCCTAGAAAGTGCTACCATTTCTATGCTTAATTAATGTAAGATACATTTGAATAACTTTTACTCTCTTAATTTAGTATTGTATTATGTTATTCAGTATTGTAAATAATGTAATGTGTGTAATATGTAACTCGTCCATTATAATTTAGGCCAACGTTACTTGATAGAAAATAATTATAATATTAGTGTATTTTCTTTATATTAGATTTAAATAAAGTAATTTTATCCCTTTTAATACGATGTCCAATTAGCCATTTAATCAAGCATAAAAATAAATAATTGTATACAAAATACTTTTCAGTTTTCTCCAAATAAAATTATTTTTCCATTTCACGGCGAATTAAATGTGTATAGGCCCATCTTAAATTCGTTTAAATAAACACTGTATGGTTCGGCACTGTTCGCCTTTTTTGTGTGAATGTATAAATAGAGTATGTGGGTAAATAAAGGTTTTATTACAAAGAACGTTTACGTCGCTCAACGGACTAACCACGACCCTTGAATGAATTAACTAGCTTAACTCGTGCAATTTTAAAAACACAAAGTCCCAAGTTTGTACTTTGTTTCGGACAAATCGGCTTAAAAACGTAAAATGATTTTTAGAAAACAATTGCCTCTGGTAGGTACAATTTTATAGTACAGACTAGTAAGCACTTGACATGGTCATTGTTGATATATTTCTTTAAAGACCTCTGTCTAAATGCCAAGTCCATGTTTGCCGCACAGAAGTCTTGGCTTCGTTTCCAGATCAATTTTTATCTTTGTGTACAAGAACTTAAACGTTTCTATTGGCCTGGATGTTGCCTATGAATTATAATATGTATTTACAATAAATAACATAAGTTTTAGGGAAACAATAGATAAAATAAAATAATAAAACATAGCGTCAAGATGTCAATTTAAAGCACCTACCATCTATAGTTTTTTTTCTATGAACCTTATCTTATCAAGAATAGTTTATAAAATTACATAGACAGTTTAATTATAATCAAATAACATCCAGCTTCAGTACAAATAAGACGAGCTCTTTACAGACATGAAAGCTCTTTGAAAACATTAAAATGGTATATAATCCATTTCAACCTTTGTTATTTCTGAGCTAAACATGAATAGAGTTTACAAGTATAACTCTACATGTTTTAAAGTACACAATATGACATTCGAATAAATATAATTATGATTTGATGTTTATGTATTTTATTTACATGTTTTTACAAACTTATTGAAATAGAATTTATAAATTCTAAACTATGCCTGTTTCTGTTACGTAAAGTAAACCTACATACTGATTTCGTAAAGCTCGGTAAACTTTACATGAAGTATTCCTTAGCGATATATTTATTCGGTCCAATCCATAGACCTCTGACTCATGTTCTCCTTTAACTTAGAAAAAATATATTCAGGTAGAGCCTTCAAACAAAGTTACCCAAAATATCTTGTCTGTACTCTTTCTTTAAGTTTGTAGGACACTGTGCTGTAGCTGTATGTAGTACCGCGTGGCTTTTATTACATAATAGCATTTAATATTAGATTTTAGTAAATAAATTGGAATGTTAGATGATGTTATAGAATAAATTATGCTTTAATATGGGTGTCGAGTTTATTGCTATCGTTATATTTTAAGTACTTATTTAATAATAATCATAAAATAATATTATTTTTTTCAGCAAAAGTAGATACCTACTCCTTGAATGTTATAAAAATGTTATGTTTTGGTTTTTTGTTGTAAATAATTGTTAGTTTTATTTAATAGTTGGCATATTATGAAAGATTTGCACAGGATAATGTATTACTGAATATGTCTAGTACTAGTGCCGTATATATAATATATGATGCTAAGAAAATCAGTGATCAAATTTTCCTTCATACTTGAACATCTCTTTTTTACATTTTGCAGTAAAATAAAATGAACTTTAACAAGTGAGAGGCAAGACCTGTATTATCAATAATACTATAAAACCACTCAAAAAAGTTAGTAATAGTGGATAGAACACTTTAATAAAATTATTCAGTTAAAAGCGGTTGGTGTTACGATTTATTTATAATACAGGCCTAACAGGCTTAGGACTGTCAACGTATTATAGCACATAACGAGCAAATATCCACTATGAATTACATGTTATTAACTTGCAAATTAGACACAGTAGTTTTAAACGAGCATTTTTGCTGACAAATTTTGCAAACAGCAACCTTGTTCTCCTCTGATTCTACAAAAAAATGTGTCCATACCTCACTGGTTCTTGCACGCTTCATTGTACACTTAATTTTTCAAAATGTCTGTTAATTTAATAGGTACACGCACCGAAAACCACCACTAGACACAAAACTATATACACACAAAGTAATATTGAAATATTCCCTATTATTTGACTAATATCTAGTAATAGGTATGGTATTATAATATGACCTAACTAATATATTCGACATTAGGATTACTTGAAAACGATCCTAATATAACACCGCTAGTAGGACATAAACAACTTACTAAAACTCAATTTATTTAACAAAACTCAATACCAAACTTCTTCATGTTAGAGTAGGTACACTTAAACCGACTTAGGTGATAAGTCACGAATACAATACCTACAACCTACGCATGTGTTTATAGCTTTATATCTATATTATAATAACATCGACGGCACGTATGTGGTTGAATGACAAATGGGACAGCTTTGGCAGATGTCTGTGAAAAGTTTGGAAATTTAATATTGCGGAGGCATCCGACATTGGATTTCATAACTTTTTTGTCAACACAAATCTGTGGAACATTAAAATATTTATTGAAGTTATTTTATCGTTAATTTATGGCATTGATCGTTATTTTATTACTATATAATCGATTATTTCTTTTTGTTAGAAATTCATTTATGTAATGAGTTTTTCAGTAACATTAAACTTACTTTTAGAAATCGGTTAAAGAGTTTGTTCCGATTTAAGAATCCAAAATGGCACAACTCCTATCCAGCTGTGCTTAAAAGTCTTCTTCTTTTGAAGCGATTCCTAAAAGTAGAAAAAGCTCTAATTTATGTTTGGCAACTTGCAAACCTAAGCTCTCTCAAAATAAAATGTATAACTAAGTTTAACAGCTCCAAAAAACTAAATGTTTCTAAGAATATCTCAATGTGCATTTGCTTAAGTGTTATGCTACACGGAATATTAAATTTCAAAATAAGAATATTCTGAGAACTTGGAGAAAAGCCTGACGTTCCTTACGCAAGCTCAGCTAACTTCAAGGCATCGGATTACAAAGGCAGAATAAACAATATGAGTTTAAAGTTAGAATCCATAGAATTACTTGTAAAAGTATTTAATGAAAATAGATTTAAAAATATCGCAAACAGTGATAGTTTATTGCTTTACCTCATTAATATTGCCACGTCACTTACTGTAGTTGGCAACTACGTCATATTATCTGCTATGTGTTGTAACATGTGGTAAGTGACAATATACCTACTGTAATGATTAATCATCCATCGTCAAATCATTCGAAAGCTGCTGCAAATAGACATACACAACTTCTTCAATC
Source organism: Schrankia costaestrigalis (assembly GCA_905475405.1). Taxonomy (NCBI): domain Eukaryota; kingdom Metazoa; phylum Arthropoda; class Insecta; order Lepidoptera; family Erebidae; genus Schrankia; species Schrankia costaestrigalis. Next base: position 8,532,246 of record FR997830.1, read on the forward strand.
GTTTTCAACGTACGCGATCTTATGCTTTCTTTATCTTTCTATGCTTCTCAAAATACAAAATTTTTAACAATGGCAGAAAGTAACAAAATAAAAATCGGGCAAATAACTACCTGCATTTCTAAAACATCACGAAGACATCAATACTCGTAAGTCTAATATAGTATACTAGCTGAACCGTGCCCACTTCGTTGGGCGGCGAAAAACACGCGTCCTTTTTTTAAAAATACTTCATTACTGTTCCACTACTATGACTAGCGTTATACTATATAGCTATTCAAGACAGTTTTTTTTTTTAATTGGTTTAGTAGATCCAGACATTCCCCCCACAACGTCACAAACACACAAACTTTACCTCTTTATAATATTAGTATAGATTATACAAAGCAAATATTTACGTTACTTCAGGAACATAATGAAAACAATATTCAATACACATGTTTGGCTTTAGTCTAGTCCCTCGCCATGTCGTGATTTTACCGTCTAGCAGGTCATTTGAACTGGAAAACAGATAACGCGTTCACTCGCTTTTCAACGATAATGCTAAGTAGCAGCTCAAAATATTTAGATTCTATTATGTAGATTAGATACCCGTTCCTTTTTAAAGTAATAGTATTGCTCGCTGAACTGCATTCAATTTACAATTTTTAAAGTTTTACTCATTGAAAGTCACTCGTAGTTTTAAAAACAATGTTTTGTATTAGGTATTTATTTGTCTGGATCTGCTTCCTAAGACAAGGAGTCTAGTTAGTTATGAAACGTAGACCAGCAGAAGCTCATGATTCAGAAAAAAGATCCTCAGGAAACCCACGGTGAAAATTTCACTAAACCTTGCCCGTAAAATAACAATGAGAGTTAAAGAGATAGGTGACGGACATACAGGTTTTGAAACGGCTACATAGGACACAGAGATATAGAGTGAGCAGAGTCCTCTCTAAATTGAAATTGTTATAGACTATTGTCTGAATAAAACGTATACTGGGATCTTTATCTGCGCAGGTGCAAACAGTTTAAAATTCTAGAACGTCAATAAGTATTTAAAAAGCTATGTCATTGCTTTTTAATTAATGACATTTCTAATAAAACACAGTTATGCACTTGTGCCAAATAATCAATCTAAAAACAATAAGAGCCAGTATTTACTCAGCTTTTTTCTATCTTCAAAATATTCCATTAATCAATCACATAAAAATATCTAACAAACGAACAATAACTAATGATATAACGTAGTGTTACTAATCATTGTTATTAATTAACCACCGACTGACGTGTATAGATAAGAAATGGCAGACATAATCAAGCTAAGGTACAGAATGCTTCCCACTTTATTACATAATTATCGTTGGGAGAATTGTTCGCGATCAACTCTAAAACTTCGTCCTAAGTACTTCGCACAGAAAACTGGTAATAAAATTAGTGTTTCTTGATGCCAAACATTTTACGAGAAGAAAAACCCCTAAATTAATGTCGGCTCTTTTATTTGTAAGGTTGTAAAACTGAATTTACTACTATAGTTACTTATTTGTTGTTTTTTTTTTGTAAAATTACAATAAGGCTTTACTTATGAGTAAGGCTGCTACTTTTCTTAATCATACATATTTGTATGATTAGGAAAAGCTTTCCTTGCCGCTGCTATGGGATCATTTCAGTGGGGACACATTGTCATATTTAAGCCTTCTTGCAATGCACATTTGGTAAAAATCAGTTATTTTTGGTTTGTGTATTTAAATTTCCAATACCTAAGTAAGACGTTGGTCCAACGAAGTATATTTATTATCCTGTCTATCCAGACAAGACAATTAATTTGAATTTTTTTTTTGACGTAACGAAAAGTGACGAGGCGATGACTTGTAAGAAGATTACGAAAGACAGTTTTATGAAATATTAAATTTAAAAATAGTTACTTTGGTCCTTTTTATGATTTAGGGCTAGAGTAATAAATTTTGGACCTAATCTTCATACCTAATATATTATGTTGACAATTCTTTTCTTTTCTTATTATTTTTCTTCATTCAAGTGCTCCAATGATCCTTGCCTTTCCATTTATCATTTTATTAATCTTAACGTAGTCTGTAGACGAACTTCTCTGCACTACTTATGTAACTAACTTAAATTATAATAGACTCATTATTGTTATACCATTCAAGATAACTCTATCTGAAACATTTTAAATTAATTTCTGTCTCTTATCTACTATATAAAAATAAGTCGGGTTTTCCTTCCTGACGCTATAACTCCAGAACGCACGAACCGATTTCCACGGTTCTGCATTCGTTGGAAAGGTCTCGAGCTCCGTGAGGTTTATAGCAAAGAAAATTCGGGAAAAATGTCAACAGAAAAGCGGGAAAATAATACCCGTGTGGAGCCGGATGGGCCGCTAGTTTTTAATAATTATCAGTGTTTTTCTGTTAAACATGTATTTTATACATACGAGTATGTATAAACCCTTCTTTTGAATCAATCTACCAATTTAAAAAACGCTGCAAAATTCGTTGCGTACTTTTAAGATTTAAACATAATTTGGGACGGACAGACACCGACATTGTTTTATACTATGTAGTAATTTAGATAATGTACTATAATACATTTACGTTTTCAGTATCATAGTATAGTAATAGTAAGACAGATTTCCGCGAATCTGACACATGTCTGAGATATCGAAACACGCATTGAATCGTGGCGTAATACACTGCTGTCAGAATTTGACATCAGTATTACGCATGACTTTATAACTATGTTGTTTATATACTATCTACACAACATAGCTGATATAAACTATAGTTTAATATATTTATAACTAAACATAAGTCATTTCGATGCATTCGATAACATGGGAAAAATCGAAAAGGCCACCACACAAAAATACTGTATTGCGTTGAGTTTCACACTTACTTAGTTAACACAAGAAAGTTAATGCTGTAAAGAAAGTCAACAAGGAAGATCACATCGTTTATAGTACATATTATAAATTATTTTACAACTATATTATGAAAAATTGTATTCTTCATTTCAATCTTGATGATACTCGCATTACTCACAAATAAGGCACACATACAATCTTCTTTTATAATAACTACTAGAAAAAGATAACGAGATAATTTATCTCAACGAAATCTTTCATGGATAAGAAAATTCTTAAAGAATCATATTTAACAACTGAAGAAAAATGAATAGGTAAGTATAAATAATTGCTGTAATAAGTATCATAAAAAGCTCTGTTCTTGTGTTATATTCAAAATATTTTTTCGTTCGCGTGGTGAATAGTTCAACTGACCATTATGAAATTGGAAAATGCTTTATACCACTGCTACGCAAGTGTAAAATAATCTGAAAAATAATTTGTACCTAAAAAGGTATAGAGCTGTTTCTCATGTAAAAGATATAAATTAATGTGTAAATGAAACTACTGTTATTAATGAAAATTTTTAATTTGACATTATTACTAAAAATATAAATTATGATGTCGTATCTAAAAGTATTTTTAGCTGATATACAGCTTTATGACACGCTAATATTTACCCTGTAGTATGCGTAAACTATTTATGTCTAAAAGTTTTTACTACTAAAATCTGTGAACACAAAATGAAATACCAACAAAAATAAGGCGTCCTTTGACTATTTGTTATGTTTGGCTCTAAACTGGGATTTACCGAACTTTAAAGTTAACCAAAGTTGCAAAACTCTATCCGTTATTTTCACTCATTACACTCGGAAATTTGCTGCGATAAGTTCTTAAGAAAGAGAACTTAAAGTCTTTCGACTCTGTGATAACCGAAGCGGCGTTCAGCGTTAACTAAGCAGTTTCAAAACTATAAGTTATCGATGACTCATTTGAGGCCAGTACCTGTAATTTTATGTCAGATATTTTATTAATTAAATTTTGTTTATTACAAAATTTTTTTAAATTTTGTTTTTGTCTTTATTCTTCGTGGGGTTATGACATATTGTATTCTTACTCCGTCACCACACGGAGTAAGAATTCAATATGTCACCACCCCATCTCATCTCATGGGTGTCGTAAAAACTGACTAAGGGACTATCCGTCAAAGAAGCAAAACTTAAAATTAAACCCTATACCAACCCGTTTGGCCAGCGTGGTATTAGCAGGCAAATGTATCCCTCCCTCACGGGAGGAGGCCCTTCCCTGCAGTGGGACATTAATGGGCTGTTATGATAACTGTATTATTTCGTAAACAAAAAATATTTTGAATAATATAAACACAAAAATAATCAGACACAGAAATAATTTACTTTAAATGCAGCTCGGGAATTTCTTGACCAATTTAAGCAAATCTATTTTTGGTTTGAAAATGTATTCTTCCAATAAAATTTCAAAATTTTGGTTTGGTAAAATTGTATCTCAATAAATATGTAAATTCTGTAAATCTTACATGTGAACGAAATTGCATTACTTAAAATCGGCATGAACGCGCAACGGTCTGCTTTTGCAGTCACAATTTGAATTAGAAAATTATACATGTCAGCCCATCTACTCACTTTAAATTTTATTAAAGTAAAGCTGAAGTCTAACTTTTCCTATATTAAATAACAAAGTCTTAAAATTATAATAAACCGTTAAGTATACATTACAAACCATTTATGAAGTTCTTCACATGAAAGTCGTTAAAAGTTGTACCAACTTGTATCGTCCTACGCATTTCTCGGTATCAAAAAAAGTAAATTTTCCGATATAATTTATTTATAAAATATTTAAAGCGTCTCTTGTGGACAATTTTATATAATACATTAGCGAATAAAAGTGTAGTATCTACAATAACTACGTTAATATAAATTTAAGACCACTTAATTTACCATTGAAACCTTTTTTTGTTCAATGAAACGATTATTTTTTCAGCCTACCTACACACCATAGAGTTTTGTTTTAGAAGGAAAAGGACGAAAAATATTTTAACTAATCCTGACAAGAGTGCAAACTAAGCAAGTCAAATAAACTAGCGTAATCTACCTCACTACAATCTCCTTTAATCTGCAAGGCAGCAAATATTTAATATTGCCTGAGTATTTGCTCGCACTTCTTCAAGAGCAGTTGGTAAATACGTAAAGAACTTTTGTCTAGACAGTGTAGGTAGGGTGACAGAGCGCACTGTCTGAGAAGTTGTAAACGATTTAACTATTAATTTGACTTTTGCCTGAACGTTTTATTAAAATTTTTAAGCTTCAATAGACACTAGAACATAAATCATAATATTAATATCAATCTACAAAGGACACCCTTTCAACGGAGAACATAACAATTTTTCAACAAAACTAATTCTGAATAAAAGTAATCGATCAACACCTCTAACGCTGAAGTTGTAACTTTGTTTATGTGAGGGTTTGATGCTGAAAGTTTTAAAAGATTCCCGTAAGCATCAAAGCAAAAGTTACAAAGCCTTGAGATAGGTCACCTCACGTTTTTACTTATAGAATTTCGGTTTGTAATACGGAACTCGTGAGAAGAATATGAACTCTTCAAGTGGTCTTAAAGTCCCGTATTCTTTTTTTTTTTGACCGAAGGGCAAAAACTTTCAAAAGTCAAAGCAATCATCGTTTGTAAACTTTTTGTTTTTCAAGTACGATTACGAGTTATAGGAACCGGGCTACCTAAATTTAAAATACAAAATAAATAATCGATTTGGATTTACCATATTTTTGTTTTTTCTTAAAGATTCTTCTTGATCTTTTTAATTTCCTTTGTACACGAATTTATAGTTGACAGCAAGAAAGTACTACTTTTTTAATAAAGGACTGGTACAATTTTATGTCTTAATTTAGGCAGGCATTTCAGATGGGTATTTTTGTTTCGCAATATTAGACTTTGTCGGTTGCTTAAGAAGACAATTTTAGGCAATAAATTATGCTAGTGAACCAAATTAAAATGTTCTTAGTTAGAAGTAACTTCCAGTTTATTTAATGTCGGCTTTTACTATGAAACACTTTTACAAAACAAATTATTAATGCTCCATTTTATTGTCAAAACGGTTTAGTAAATTAGTACTTACAAGAAACAAATTATTCAATATTTATTATTTCTAGTTACATACATATCTCATTTCTTTAAATGATTTTAAATGTAATGTATTCTTGATTAATACTCAAGTATTTATGTTTCTAATAATAGTTTTGCGCCCTAACTTAGTTGGGTCAAGTGTATGTCTCAATGTAGCTTATAATATGATTTTTTTTTATTTGGAACTATGTACGATCATATTAAGCTATCCGTCGCGCCCTCTACGTCTGGTGTATCTCGCCACATAATCCATGTCCAATGCCTTTGGTGGTTGGTAAAACTTCAGCTCTAGGTGTTAATTAACTTTTAATCACATGAATCATTTTGCTAATGAATTCATGCGAATCCTAGGCTGATCGTTGTCACTAACGCTACTTATCTGCAGATAAGGAGTTTATAGAGTATCATAAAAGTGAACCAGTGAAATAATATCACTGAAACAGAAGGAAAAGTCAAAATAAAACACTGTGGAGTATGTACTAACTAGTCTAAATTGCGAGTTATGCGAATAGAAAATCCTTTATTTTTTGTATTAAGTACGTATTTATAAACAAAACAATAATTAATTCACACTAAGCAGATAATGAATGAGAACAAACTACGAAAAAAATGTCAAAAAACATTACAAAGCTAGACAAAAAGTTGTTGCATTATTATAAAGTTTTAATGGATAAGGAAAGTAACCACTCGCACCAGGTGAGGTGCGGGGCTGCGGGTTAATTAGTCTCCAGAGCGCCATAACTCCCCGTATGAGTGCCATTTACTCTGCATCATACGCTTAGGCCGCTGCCTCGCATTCAGCGGGCACCGAGGCGCGGCGGCAGCGGGGTAGCGGCGCGAAAGCCGTAGTATCTTACGCGTACGTAAGATACTCCGTATATGAATCTGTTCTCGTAATCAGCGGCACGGGAGCGGGGCGTTGCGAACAACCAGCGTCCGCCGCCGCTGCCACCCCGCTGCCCGCTAAATTCGAGACAGCGGTCTAACTCTGCATCATACACTCAGAGCTAGCGTCATATACTTAGCTTTAGACGCGTTATGAGCTAATGGAACAAAAACTGCTCTTGGATTTTAGCGTGCTAATGTCACCTCAAAGTGCGATAATAAGAACATGGAATGTGGTTTCCAACAGCGTTGAAAGTTTAAGTGTTTTATAAACTAATTTTACTATATGTAAGGGCAGCGACCTGATATAATATTTATAATGAATTCGACGGGCCCCAAGAACAAAACCGTATCTGCAATATTATCGATTTCGAGTATGAGCGTTTGAAATTCTGTGTACGCATGATCATTTTTTACTAACGCAAATATAAACATATTGCAAAAAATCTTGGCAAAAGCTATTGAAGTGGTTAATATCTTTATTATCATGTTTTTTTAAAAGAGTTTAATTATTATTTCAAATAAAATGAATTCTTATAATACAATAAGATTTTGTTCTCTGTAACGATCTAGCACATATATTAATATACGACTTTGTTTTTCGGAATGATATAGTATATATCTTAACATATGACTTTGTTTTAGGGAATTGATGTCTTGTTTTGCTGTCTTAAAATACATTATCTGTAATGATTTGATTTATAAAAAAATAAATTACAATAAAATAATTTTCTAGATATACAAAACATTTTTATCGAAGGTTTTTTGTTTATAAAGTAACATAACGGGTGCCGTTATGTCCATCGTTATAAGACGGAACCCTTGGATAATAGCGTCTAGGACTTACGACCTAGATATAGGCTTAAGAAGGCCCCCTTACAACGTGTGTTCCGTCTTCTGCCTATTCATTTTTGGTAGGAGTCAAGGAAATGTCGTGTTGGACTTACGACCTAGATGTAGGCTTAAGAAGGCCCCCTTACAACGTGTGTTCCGTCCTCTGCCTATTCACTTTTGGTAGGAGTCTAGGAAATGTCGTTTTGGACATTTGTGAGAGCTGACTGGAGTTCTCGGCTGTCCTAATCTTTTTAGCAAGTTGTTGAGGGATTTAGCGGGAGTACCCCTTGCAGCTACATCAACGGTATATAGAGGAACTATGTCGCCATTTCTGGTTATCTTATTTGTCAAGTCAAAATATTTTTTGTCTTAATTGCGTGATCTTTAAGGATATTTGTTTTCCACGGTACCGTGAGCTTATTAGGCACTACATGCTTTTTGAAATTTGAGTAGAGGAATATGTCTGGTCTCAACGGCGACACGCAGATATCCTCCGGGATGTTGTGTGTCCACCAGTATTGTCCAATCGTCTGCCGAACTCAGGACAAATTAAATATTTTGCCTTTCAGCTCTAGCAATCGATAGACTGACTACCTCACGTATAATTCCTAGAGCTCTGTCAAGACGTTGCAGTAATGACTCCTAACCAAAATCACTTTGCAGCTTACCAATATGTGTCTAGTCGTGCCAATTTCTTAGACACATTCCGTCCATTTTTTCTGTCGCTTTTTCAATCTTACAAGATTACTTTGATCGATCAGAGTCAATTGAAAGGCGTTGAGGTAGAATTTAAGTAATGCTGCTAAACAGTCATAAATTAAAGTGCGCAACTTCAAAGCTAAAAATATACAGCAGTCACCTAGAGTAGCCTATTCATTTGGCATTTCTAGGTTCATTGCGTGCACTCTGTAGCTATCATTCTCATCTTAGTTTATAAAAGATTTTGTAATTTCTTTGTCTGATTATCTTTCCGTGTTTCTAAAACCTGCTCTAATAGTTTGAGCGCCTATAATGAACCTTTTGTGAAATTGTAACCGTAACTCGAGTGCAGATGTATTTTTATTAGTTGGGATGGATTTTAGTGGTCGTATATCTAGACTTTTTTACGTTATTTATCGGTTGTTGATCTACCTTTTCAATGTCATTTATTATATAGAAACTATTGAATACATCTTCTAGTACTACAGAGCGATCTTTATCGTTAATCTTTCTACCAAGCAATTTAAAAGGCACGGTTTCTGATATTATTTAAACGTCTTCTCCGCTTATAATAAGCCCGGGGCCATATGGAGCATATGTCGTATCCACTTTTATTCCATCAGTCTACATACAGAATTTATCATCCTTTCGCAGTAGTTCTTGGCACTGCTTTGGATTTCGAGTAAGTATCGCTAGGTCGCGTCGTCTGCGAATGCTAGAATGGATTCTGTATATTTATTTTAGATCTTCCCACCTTTTTTCATATATTGTTAAGCTATCTATTACTGGATAAAGCCCCTCCAAACATAAAACAACATCAATATTTTCAGCTACAGGTGGTAGAGGAGAAACGTTACTGTAATTTTGACAGCCAGTTTCTAACAGAAAGCAAAAAGGAAGGTAAAGTCAAAGTGGAATTTATAGCTAAATGCTCATTGAAAAACAAGAAAATCATGCTAATTTACTAAAAAATACATTAAATCAAATACTTTTGTATTGAACAAACACGGATGATAAAATACTTTACAGAGAACGAAATCGCATCTTTACCTACGACATATATTTTCCTTAAAAATTTCGTAAAACAAAATCGTATCAGCGCAACCGTTAAGTGATTTAGAATTCAGTTTTGTCGAACATAGACTTAAGGTGAATAAAAAATGAAAATAATTGATTAAAAATCAATATCTTTTTCTAAATGAGGTCTTATTGTATATTAAACTAATTATAAAACTAAAATTATTATGTTTCATGTAAATTTATTATAAATTTAAATATCTTGTCTTTAGATTTTTGTAGAACAATATAGTATATGCACAAACGATAATAAATAACGCACCTGACTTTGACGAGTACAAACACGTAAATGACGTTAAGTCGCTACACACGCGGCATGGGTTCCAAGGAACATGCTCCTACATGTATATACATGTTTGTTTGTGGAAGTATAATTTCTGATACGACAATGTTCGATTGGTTTTTTCAATATGCAAGGGAATATTAAAAAAATAAAAACGGTGTCGTATAGTTTTTAGTGTGTAGAATATGATTATACAATAAAATACATTTCGTCTTATTTTTCCATAAGATTTTGTTCTTGGGGCCCGTCGAATTGTATATCTTAAAATGCATATCTTGATTAAATTTTAATATTTAACATGCATTCGGGTTGAAGAAGAGAAGTGTCATTTAAAAATAATTTATTTTAAGTTGAAATTAAACAATTAAAATGATGAATAAAAAAAGATAGATAAAGTTGTTTATCACACAAGAAATTTTCTATTAACATAATCAAGGGTAATGTACATTTATAAAATAAATTAATTGGAATTAGTTGAATGGTGACATCACATGAAATTCTAAGAACACAACAGACTTCTAATCTATTCTGGTTACTGACTTGATTAATAATTATTGTGCGTTACTTCGTGGAAATTAATAACGTACAAGTATTTTTACTGCAATCAGCATTATATCAAAATGCTATTAACACTCAGATATACATAATAAGTATAGATAATTAAGGTAACTGTATTTTATGTTTTTATTTTTATGATTAATTTCATCATCATCATTATTCTTCTGCGCTTATCCCATATTCACTTAGGGTCGGCGCTACATGTATACTTATTCAATTCATCTCTGTTTCCCGTCATCTCAACATTCACTCCTGCCTCACACAGTACATCCATCTCTTCTTAGGTCTACCCCTCCCCTTGTACCCGTACATTTCCATAGTTAATGCCTTAATATAAAGTATAAATATTTTTTGTCCGTGTAGTAACGGAGTAAGAATACAATATTATGTCACCGCCCCATCTTATCCCGTCGGTGTCGTAAAAACCGACTGAGGAACTATCCGTGAAAATTATCTTTACGAAATAAAAAGAAGGAAAACTTGAAATTAAACCCTGTACCAATCCGCCTGGCCAGCATGGAATTAGTAGGCAAAGTATCCCTAAGTCTAAGTCACAGGAAGAGGCCCGTCCCTGCAGTGGGACATTAATGGGATGGTTTTTTACGATTAATTTTTAAACTGTTAAATAATCAAAGTCCGTTGTCTGCTACCTCTTTATAAATTTACTAAGATAATGAAGATAATGATAGTGATAGTGATAATCAGTAAGGGATTACCCTATTATTTGTCATATATGTATCATGACATAAAAGTATGAAACATTTTAAAACTTTTTCTAAAAAGTATATGTCAGATATTTTATTTAATACTTCTCTCATAATAAAATGCTGAATCTGTTCATAGTGATTTTTTACAACGCTTACTGTATGCGATGAGGTAGTGACACTATGTATTTTTATAAACACTTCGACCACACGGTGATTCTTGCAAATGCTGTACCTACTACAAAAATAACTTTGCTTAATTAATTTATATTAAACAAGACTCCAGGTAACAGGATTATTTTATTTTATTTCATTAGTATTATGTAAAACTAGCTTTGTTGAAATCCATAATAAAGGAGAGTGCATGCTCTCAGCAACGTGTGTAGTTAATGCTTGCGCTCTCTTGAGAAACTATGAGAGTAATATTATAGTAAAAATGAAAACAGTCTAAGAATTTACTGAAATGTAGTATGAAATGGGAATAAAAAAATCTCTATTTTTCTTAAAATAGGTAGATGAATGTTTAAAAAAAATGTTTTAAAGTTGTACCTAATTTATATTAATCTTAATTAATTTTTCTTTAAGTGGGCTCAATAGATAAATTACTAAGAACTAAGCAATGATAAAAATAAGGTAATTAAGATTGTTATGAGTGTGATTCATTAGCAGATCCGTTTCATACCTGACTAGTTATTGTCATGATTTAATGCCAATTAACCTTTTGATATATTAAAAGAAATATGGGAGCTTCTCGATTTCTTAAGCAGAATCTTTTAATTTGAGTATCTGCGTCACTACATCATCCGGTGTTATTTATATGAATCTTAGCTAGAGCTTTTAATAATAAATTATTATTTTTTCCTAAGTATGTAATAAGGTAATGCTATAATTTACTAACATTATACTCTCGCTTAATAGGCACAACGAAGATAATATTTTTATTTTGGCTTAAGTAATTTCGAAGATGCATTATGAGCAATTATTTATGCGGGAAGCCGATGGATGAGGGAGGCCCAGGACCGCAGAAGGTGGCAATGCTTATTTTTTTTTATTTATTTATTATTATTAAAACAGTATCTTAATGCTAGTTTACAATCTGAGTCCCACAAAACCATGTAATTGGTTTAACTGTGGGATCTAGTCTCCGTACAATATTCTGCTGTAAGTAATCTTATTCTATATAATCTAATCTAATACTAAAATTATAACGAATCTAAATAATATTTTTTAAGTTTTTTCTTAAATAAATTTATATTTGTTTCCCGCCGAATGTCCTCCGGCAGACTATTAAATAAGTAAGGTAAGCGTTTTTTAATAGTCCTATCTCCATAATAGTTACGTACCCTTGGTACCGTGAACTTGCCAGAAGACATAGAGCGGGTATTGTAGTCATTAGTGACCACACTCATGTCAATGTCTGGATTGCCATGGTTGTTTTTTAAAAGAAGATATTTATGTTTTAATTTTGCTGGAAGGATATTACATATTTTGTACAATTTTGTGTAATCATTTTTATATTGTTCTTTAATTTTTTTATTAACAAGAAGTTTTAAAAATCTAATTTGAATTGCTTCTATTTTTTCAATATATGTCTTGAATGTAAGTCCATAGCAATCCAGGGCATAATCGATTATAGGGTCTACAAGTGACATATATAAACATCTTAATGTACTAATAGGAACTTTATAACTTAAATAATGGAATTTACTTAATATTATTCTAAGTTTATCACAAATATAGTCTATATGATGGAGCCAGGAAAATTTATCGTCTATTTTTATACCAAGGTATGTTACACAGTTAACTTTTTCAATTTCTTTACAATTACAATTCAATAAGTTGTTATGAATACATATGAACTCATGGGTATACAGAGGTGTAGGATGAACAGAAGGTGGTAAGTAAGGAGAATATACTATTAGTGATTTAGTTTTGTCGGTGTTTAGTACAATACCATTATCGTGTGACCATTTGACAACAGCGTCTATGTCCTGTTGTACTGATCGACAAATGTTGTTCATATCGGTGCCGGCGAGGAGCACACACAGGTCATCTGCGAACTGGTATGCTGAGCAGTGCTGCAGCACATTACATAAGCTGTTGACGTGCATAAGGTAGCTTACAGGTGCACATCCGGAACCTTGAGGCACCCCGTATCTAACCTGGATCTTATCACTGAGTGTGTCACTCACTTTCACACGGTAAGAACGCGCTGTGAGGTAATCACGAAACCATTGGTTTAGTGGTTCTCCCACACCGCATTCCCTCATAGCATTTAGTAAGGTGTCGTAATCTAACGTATCAAATGCTTTTTTGTAATCAAAAAATACAATAACAATAAATTTTTTCTCCTCTAAGTAATTGTTTATTTCATCTGTAAATTTTGACAACAACGTATGAGTACTTCTCCCTCTCAAAAACCCATGTTGACTATTATCTAATATATTATGCATTTGTAGGTACTTACTTAATTGATTTACAATACATTTTTCCATAACTTTATCCACACTTGAAAGTATTGCTATTGGTCTATAATTATTCACATTTTTACGATTTCCTTTTTTATATATTGGACGAATTATAGCTTCTTTCAGTTGACTTGGAAAAGTACAATGTTTTACGGACAGATTAACAAGTTTCGCCAATACTGGACTTATTCTATCTACAATTAACTTTAGGTCGGACATGCGTATGAGATCACACCCGGGTGATATTTTAGAGCTCATATTTTTAATTATATTTTTAATTTCTGTAGTAGTAACCGGTTGCCATCTCATACACATATCCACTGGTTTAACATAGGATTCTCTATCTAATAATTTTTCATTACATATATGTTTTATGTTTGAAATTTCTTTTGTAAAGGAATTAGCAAAACTGTTACATATATCTTTTATACTTTGTTGTCCCTCCATATTAGAGAGTATAACAGAGTCTAAGGGCCGTTTAGTATTTCCCAGCATATCATTAATCTTTTCCCATAACTTTTTTATGTTTTTATTACATTCTAGAATACTTTCTTTATCAAATTTATTTTTACTTTTATTTATTGCTTTCTGACATTTATTTCGGTACTTAGTATAATTAAGTCTCTTTAGCATATTCTTTGGTTCGTTACTCCATACTTCAAATAATCTATCTCTCTCTTTTATCATTTTCTTTAAATTATTGTTTATCCATATCTTATTTCTATTACTATTAGTTAAAATTTTATTTGTATAACATTCAGTATATAACGTATTGAACCGTTGACTTAAATTATTATACAGCTCAATAGGACATTCCAACGAAATTATGTCGTCAAAATCTATATTTATTATTTTTTCTCTAATCTTTTTATTGTTTAAAATACGCATATTATTATTTGCGACTAGCAGCGAGCGCGGCGCACCTGCACGTTGCGAGCTCAGTTCTCGGAATCGCGAGGTGCGTTTCCATTGCACCGCTGCCGATATTAAATAGTGGTCAGATATTTTATATTTTATTACAGCCGAATCTATAGTTACCCCAGTTGATTTTACATAAATATGATCTATACATGACGTCACAACTTCCCCTAGCAGAATTTCTTTTCTTGTTACATCCTTGATACACTGCATAAAACCGTGCTCAGCCAATAAATTTTTGTATGCAATTACATGTTTCTCGTAACTATTTAACAAATTAATATTAATATCACCACATATTACCGCATTTGAATTTGAAGGCAACTTTTCTAGTACATTACGTAATTCTAACAAGAATTGGTTTGTTTTGTTTTGCTTATTAATTTTTGGTGGTTTATATATTGCTAATAGGTAAATTAATTCGCTATTAAAATTTAGTGTAATGGAAACGCACTCCGCCGCTAGCATTCCTGTTACTAGCGTCGATTCGCACACACGCGCACCAAGCTCCTCACGCGTATAAACCAATACACCACCACCGCTTCGACCGGTCCGAGTGTATGTATTCAAATTATACCCGCTTATTTGAAATAATGATAATAATGAGTAACCGATATTAGGTTCTGTTATGACTAACACATCTAAAGGTTTTAAAGTATTGTTGATGACTACTAATAATTCACTAAAATGTTTTTTAATTGATCGTATGTTTATATGTAATATACACAGGGCTTGTTTATATACCAATGGACTTAACCAATTATTTATTTCATCTACACAACTATAGTTTACGAGGTTTTCAGATATTATATCTATACTATTAAAGTCCGCGAATTTTATGTACACATTAGACTGATATGCATAACATAAGGAAGTATATAATATAATGTAGTTACCTATTTTGTTTTGGTTAGTTCACTGAGCTCACTTTCGTTTCTTACCCAAATTGTTTGCTCACCTTCCTTCTTCTTAACCAGAACTTTACCATTTGTAACCCATACATATTCATATATTCCGCGTAATTGATTCTTCGTATTCCAGATCAAGCTTCTTGTGGTCTTTGATAAATCTTCGTTTATGTATATTTTGTTAGTCATAGATCCCCCAGTAATAACATTACTATTTATGTCTGTGAGTGCGCGACGTTTGGATAGCCAAGAGGTCCGGGCTTCGAAGCCTGTTGATTTGAAACCAACGATGATAGCAGGTGGTTTGACAGTCTTCTGTGATGGTTTGTTACGCCTTACCCATTCAATCTCGTTGTTGTTAGCTCCTATTTTGACTGCAAGCTTGTTCACTATCTCTTTTACGTTTTCGTCGGGTAATTGTTCTACACCAATAATCTCGATATTATGTTTACGGGTAGATTGTTCGAACTCATGTATTTTTTGCTCGAGGGAAATATTGCATTTCTCTAAGTAGGTGCACTTGTTATTTATATTCACAACTGTCTTCTCCAGCTTCGTTATTTTATCTTTAGCCTGTACTTGTTCTTGTAATAGTAGATCATACTTATCAGATAGTACACTTAAACTCTGCTGGATCGTGTCCAGATGTTTTCTGATGCCGGGTATGGCACTAACCATTTTTTGTATATCTTTTAAGATTTTATCAAGTTCTTGTGTTTCTTCTTCATGCTCCTCCAGGTCTGAGCTTTCATCCTCGCAATTATTACAGTATATCCTGTTTTTTCCTGCCTTCATATCTGCAGCAAGTCCTCTCACACAGCTCCTATGAAAAGTCCCCTGACATGTTCCTTGGCACATAAAGTGTGATCCCTTTTTGGGTAATGTCTTTTTACACTTTTGACATTCCATAATAACTGACTTAATTAAGCGCGAAATAAAATATTATAATTTTTAACAAAGCGGTACGTGCGCATCGATCGGCGCTGCGCGCGAGACTGACTTGGAGGAGGCCTATGTTCAGCAGTGGACGTCGATTGGCTGAAATGATGATTTAGTCAAAAGGATGTTTGTTTTATCCTTTACATCCTTTAGAGGTTTCAGTAGAGTAACCAGTCTTCTCTGATGATGTCAATCGTCAAATCGTTTACCTCTGAAGAAACTATCTGCGCAGTGCACAGATACACAAAAGCATTTTCAACAAATGACATGTCTTGGAAATGAGGAATAGAATGGAATAAGTACTCTGGAGCTTGTGCTTCGAACGAAATTTAACTTAAAAATACGTTAAGTAAAGTGTATTATACAGTTTACTTCAAATGGAGGTTATTACTAGACAACTCACCTCATTTGTGCTGAAATCAGCGTGACTCGTAAACTAAATTCTGTACGTTTTTGAATATTATTTTTGATATATTATATTGCTCATAGTAAGAAGATACCTAAACCATTAGGTGACCTACGATGTATACTATTTTTAAACTTAGAAAATAATCTAAATGATATTATGCCAAAGTAATTGAAAACGACTTGATGAGGTCTACATAAAAAAATATCTTTTAGTGACCACTAAACTTTCATCTTTATTTTAAAGGAATTTTTCTAAAGCTTTCAATTAAATATTTTGTATTTTAAATAGTCGAGCCATTCTCGTATCTTTGTATGAGAGTCTGTGATCTTTTGATATTCAGGGATAAGAGAAAAAAAATGTTTTTGACTTTTAGAAAATTTCTTTAACAATAGGTAATTTGATTTTATCTTAGCATTTTCAGTATAATAGTTTCTTTGCTAAACTTGTATTATGTTTCTTTAGAAATCAAAATTTAGAATGTTCCAACATAATATTTTTTGTTTATTTCTAATATAAAAGAAAAGATGATATTGAAAATATTTTTGCTTTTTAATCAAACAAAAGTCTTTGCCGTTCTTTTACAGTTCTAATTAGGACCATAATTAATAGTAATTTCGTGTCGGTGAAAACAATACTTTTAACTTTATTTCTATTACTTATTTTTATTGTTAACTAGCTGACCCGCGCCCACTTCGTTGGGCGGCGAAAAAAACGCGTCTCTTTTTTTAAACATATTTCATTACTGCTTCACTCCTATTAGTTATAGCGTGATACTATATAGTCTATGACACTCCCCGATAAATGTACTATTACAACACAAAAAGAATTTTTAAAATCGGTTTAATTGATCCAGAGATTACCCTCTACAACGTCACAAACACACAAACTTTACCTCTTTATAATATTAGTACCTATAGATTAATTTTAAACATATAATAAACAACAGGGATAATGGTTTACTAATCATTCTTCAATACAAACTTTGTTTATTCATGGTTATCACCAAATTCGAAAAAAGGTTTTCCATACAGACATGTCTAAGTTACTTCTGTCGGAAAAAATAAATTATTTTGTTTTCAAAGTCAAACAATATAATTTAAACACCCACTTACATGAGAAATTTACAACATTTCTTAAAACGTCACTAACTTACAACGTAACAGTAATTAATTACAAATTTAAGCAACACTAATCCGTGCCTCGAAACGCAGGAAAATAAAGGTTGATATAACAGATTATGGCGAGGGAGGCTCCTTATAGCCGTGTGCTATCTACCGTGAACGTTATAGCCCTGAGAAGAATTGCTACGAACACACCTGCCGCCACGTAAAAGTAAACTTAACACTTTATGAACGCGTGCATTAACAATCTGAAAGAGCCTGAAAGTCGAGTAAAGCCGCGTCAAATATCTTGTAAATGTGAAATACCCTTTTATCTCAGTACTAAGCCACTCTAATTGGTGATTTTTGAAGTTCATCGTTCTTTTCATGGATTATGTTAGAAGATAACAGATAATGCTTTGTAAAGTTGGTTGTAGGTGTGTGTTTTAATTCATGTCTTTGGTCTTATTAGGTGTTTCATAAAGTGTTTCATTTTAAAGTGTTATTAATTCATCATATTAAAGTGTGTAAAACCTAATTCAATCCTGGAGATTAATATTTGCTTATAATTGGTGGTGGTTAGATCATTAAATATAGTTTTACTATGCAACTATTAAAATTAAATTATGTGTTGTAATGTATATACACGAGTAATAAGTAGGTATTCAAATCAAAATAGTATAACAAATTTAAGTATTTGTATTTTACCGTTTATTCTTCTTCTGTTTCTTTATATTTAAATTGTTATATTATATACGAATATATTGTTATAACTTGCTTATTAAGTTACCTTGAGACTTAATAATCACAATGCTACGTATGTACAATATAAGATAATGTTAGCGAAAAATGAAGAGGAAGGACAGAAATAATAATAAGTATTTTCAATAGTTTACGTACCAATAATTTCTCTTATATCAACAAATATATTTGATATAAATTCAACCGAATCAGCCAATATGCAAACACTCATTATGCAATGAAATGCAACTAAGTTTGACTAGCTAGTTTTGATTTGATTAATAGTAGACAAGTACTAGTATTTATAACTTCATTATGGTTGATTGTGTTGTAATTTAAATCAGTAGGTACGAATAATTTATTCAGCATATGACCGCTTTATTTGAAAACATTGGACTTAATAAATTGCATTATGTATTTCAAAATCTTTATACATTCAGATAAATAGAAAAAGTATTTAATTTATACAACTTCCTTGATATTGTATGGTGTGTTGTCTTTAGAAAAGGCTTACTGATTCATGAAATATTCTGTGTTTAAGTGTTATTTTTTTCTGATTAAGTATGTAATACTAAAACTAATTTCTGATTAATAATGATGATTCGATTCAGTCTATTTGTTTAGTCTTACTTCTAGCATTTTATGCTCTTCATTACCATACAATTCATAAATCTCAAAACGTAGAGGCGAATAAAATAATTATCTATGTAAACTCTTTTAAAGAGTATATCCATCTCAGTTAGGAATGGCCCACTGTTGAACATTATGACTACCCAAGTTCACGCCACTCCTTCTGCTCCCCTGCCTGTCTAATTCAGCCGTTTGAGGCTATATCAAGAAGTACGAGAAACAAAATCCGTGTTTCTAAAAATGTTGAATACTAAAGTGAAATTGTTAAATTTACCCATTATAAGATAGGGTCAGCTAGCCCGTGCCCACTCCGTTGGGCGGCGAAATAAAAGCGTCCGTTTTTTGAACATATTTCATTACTGGTCCACTCCTATTAGTCATAACGTGATACTGTACAGCCTATGACACTCCCCGACAAATAAATGGACTATTTAACTCAGAAATAATTTTTAAAATCGGTTAATTAGATCCAGAGATTACCCCCTATAACGTCACAAACACACAAACTTTACCTCTTTATAATATTTGTATAGATTATCTCTCACAAGTATCATTAACAGGTAACCAATTAAATTAAAGGTATTGTGATTGTATTATTTACTAAGATACATATGCACTTTAATTACTTGGTTTACCTTTGCCAAGACAATGCATAAACAATGTCCTTTGACCCATACAGAGTAACCGGATTTATAGTGGTACGGATTTAATGGGGCTTGCGATATAATAGACAAGCCTTGTGGCTCGGTATAAATCATAGAATATTGTATTGTATTGTTTTAGTTATTACTGGTATTTGGTATAAATGTAAAGGAAAAAGCTTAATTTCAGTTATTATTATTAAACAAAATACGTATGCTTACTTGAACATGATAGTTTTAGAATACATTTGCTAGTAATTATTTACATAATATATATCTGTTCTTTTTGTTAAAACAAATCCTACGTCAAGACATGCACTTAATTGTCAATCAATATAATTATGGTATCTTATCTTGCAATTTGCATTAACAAAATGTTATCGTCAACCATCACCTTTCATCAGTATAATTTATTAATAGAGTACTTATTATTTATTAGTATCATTTCGCAGATCATAGAGTTAATGTTAATGGCACCTCTCCATTTTTGGATTGTAAGGTTTCAATGCTCGTCCGATATACTCGGAAATAGGATCCAGATACGGTGCTAAAATTTCAGGATGAAATCTAAAAAATATTAAGTTTATTTAATATTTTACCTTTGCGTGTTTTGAAACAAAATAATAGCTCTACTGAAATATCTTTCTTTGAATTGTTAGCGATGTCGAGTTAAATATTTGCAAGGCGAGATTCAGTAAATATTACCCGTCTTTGTGTTAATGTGAGCATGGAGCTTATGTAATCAAACGAATACAATCCCAAAACACCTTAATAAAGCATTTGCACTCGATATGGCAAAGTGAGTATTGTGTAATTACTTATGCGTGATTCACTAAGTTCTAAACTGCTGTACAAAGTTTATATTGGCTTTAGTATTTTAGAAAACAACAATAGAGTGAACTACAGTTCATCACTTAAAACAAACGTCAAAGTCTTTTCAAAATACAAATAAATTTATGAAAATTCTCAACATTTTTTTTACCTTTAACCTTAATTCTTGACATCTTTTGCTTTAATAATTTATTCGAATAAAAATATTCTCACTAAAATATATTTTTAAATATGAAATAAAGCTGAATTGGGTAAGCATTACGAAACCTTTTTAGTACTACTTGTTAGAAGATGGAGGAGTGTAGTAATAGGGTTGCTAGCTGTGAATATATGTTCTCAGTAAGTTGACATTGGCCTTTGTACGATGAAAGTATGTAATAACTTCCTTATTTTATTTCTTCCTTGACTCAGCGGAATAAGAACTTAATTTTATTAGAGACCTTTTCAATTTACTTTCCTTAGTAATAAATAACACAAGTATTAATTACATTATAAGTATATTATGTTGGGGAAAGAATATGACTGTGGACGTGAGAAATTATTTGAAGGAGTTATTGTGTTTTTCATGATAAAATGATGCCTAAGAGTCTTCCAGGAACTCTTTAAGTTTTCGTCATAAATTTTTCATCCTTTTTAATTAAAGGAGCCGCTAAATTGTAAATTATGATGTTGACCACATAATGCGATTAATTTATGAGTTATATTTTTTGGACTTAATTAAAATAATTGTAACTATACCTTTTTTAGAAATCTTATCTCATCGAGTATTTGGAAATGAGTGTTTTTATTAAAATAGTTTGAAGCAAAATTATTGTCATTAAATATTCCTTCTTAACATTGATTGTGTTTTGGCTTTTAAATATCTTTGGTATAAGTTTAAATTAGCACGAGCAGAAAGGTAATGATAAATTAATGAAGTTTAGCAATTGATTTTCCAACACAACACATAACACACAGAAAACCAAAACAATATAAAATAAGTAGAAAATTTTAAACATTATTTTACTTCACTTTCCCACGAAACAATTGGTTTAGCTACAAAAGTCATTTACTTTGATTAAAACATGATGCAAGCGAGTTCATAGTTCTAACAATTAATGTTGAATTCTAAACACAAATAAATATTTCATATTATAATCACAACTTTAACAAAGAACCTTTTACAACAAAATTACTTTGCTACTCAACACAGATATGAGATCTTTGCACTTTGAATAATTAAGATTAACTACAATATAAACAAAAGTATACTCTTAATTAAACTATTAAGAACAACACTAGAATTTTACTTAGCTAGGAATTAGTTAGATTTATAATGGATGAGACGTTTATCACAGAGGTTAGTCACGTCGCATAGCCTCATAAATGGGGACTGTGTACCCCATTTGCTGCAAGAACTTGCTTGTACCTAGTTTTCTTATTTAACAGTAGCCAGAGCCATGTAAGTGCATTGAATGGATGGTAATGGCCCCGGTGTCTTGTTTGTCCTGAGATAAATTTTGTTAAAATGCTTCGTAGTACAGTAACAGCAGAATATTCAGATAAAATTGTATCAAGAATTTAAAGAATAAATTGGCTTTCATACTTGTGGTTAGGTATAGACTTGTAGGTAAAAACACGCTAAACAAGTTTCCGTGTAAAAAGATCTAATAACTTCCGCCTTAATAATAACCCGCGCGCCATGAAAATATCTCAAAAATGAATTTTGCTCAGGAAAGTGGTGATATTATTTCATCCTTCTATTTCAAATCTACTTTACTTCTACAAGTTGGCAATGTGCCAAAAATTTATCTAAATTTTCAAGTGTCTAAGAGTTACGATAATCTCTGAATATTAGGTGACTCTTAGGCACGTTTACTGTCATTTGTTATCTTTAAAAAATCACTGTGCTGTTACGCAAAATACTTTATAGCTATTTTTTATAATCTTATGGAATAATATCATTAAAAAACATTTAAGCAATCTCTGTGACAAGAGATTAGAAACTTAAACTAAAAATTCAAATTAACTAAAAACTAACTTTTTGTGTTTAATTGAGGTATATTTTTACTCTGCCGGTTCCTCAGGCCCCTCTAAGTAGCCAATGAAGGAGTGCCGCTGGGGACTTTTAGTGGGTACACTGGGGGGTTGCCTAGCCCCCTGGGAGCCCCACATACCCCTCCCGTCCCCCAACAGAAGATTCGGTTCCCATTTTATTGGGTCACTCAGATGACCAAATAACATTTAAATCCATATTCCGTAAGCAGTCTGTATAGAGACACAGAATCTTATGTAAATTATTATTGTATGAAGGAAAAAAAGGACTGTCCATTTACAAACCCCTTCTTTTTGTACTTACATGTTTACAGGAGACAAACCTAACGATAAACTTTGTTGTGCCTACTCACCGCACGTACTGAATTCAGCGAAAGTGTATTCATGCAAAACCGTACCGTACGCCTTGAATTACGAAACAAAAAACGTAGAATATAAAAAGGTAACCGATGCATGTTTTGAGATGTTTTTTACTGTAGTAAAGTACGAAGTCACTTTAGGGTTGTATGTCTAAAAGACGTTTCTGTCTTATAAAGTACTACGAAAGATATAGGTCAAAGAAAATTCTACAACGTTGTTCAGGAGAATAATTACGAGACACAAGTTTTCAGTATACCATGAATATAAAGTAGCTATATACAAGTCCGGTCCGTCAAAATAAAATCAACAATTGTAGACAGTTTGAGTTAGCAAAACAATTTTCCAAATCTGAGATTAAGTAAACTTTTATTTTTAAGATGTGGATGTAAAGCGCATGACGAACGTAGCGTTAAGGCCCTTTAGGCCTTAACTTCTACTTCTTCTACACATAAATTTCGATATATTGACAAAATAAAATTTATATCATTTTATGTAATTAGTGTGCGTTGAATTAACTGTAACATTATTTAAAGCTTTATTCAATTCAAAGTCTACTTATAATAAAAAGTAGAGCAAAGAATAGTACAAATACATATTCATCTTTTTCTCATTGCAAATATCTTTATACTTAGAAGCTCATCAAACGAACGCCGCATTTCAATAACGGTACAATAAAATATTGATCTTGTTCTCAGTAAATTGATTTGTTCAAACTGTTTCCTCATCTACATATTTATTCACATAAAGCATAACGTACACATAACATTATCGTAATAAAAATCTTTCCAAGAATCTTAAAACTGAATGTTTTTGAATTTAGTCAATGAGTAAGATAAATATTTTTTGTTACCGCACAGGTGACATTATTTAAAGCCACTGCTTGTAACGTAAATTCATCTAAACATTATGAGAGAAGGTAACCTAAGCCAAAAATAAATAAATAAATCTAATGCTTGTTTGGTATTACTTTATAGGTCCAAGTTTCAGTTTGCTATTAATATATTTTTCTTGGCTAAGACTCCACACTTCTATTGTTTTGTCCATATACTAAAAAGTTTACCAGTTCTACAATATTCAACTTTGGTTTTTGATGAGGCTAATTTAAGCACTACTTATAAAAAGGATATTAAACTGTTCACATATTATTACTTTTGAAAAAATGAAGTAAATATTATATCCAGGCTTAATGATAGCCCAAGACGCCTAACATCAGAACACTAAAAGGCTAATTACAGTAATAATTTTTATATTTGAAGAAGTTATACTTATAATCAAAGTAAGTAATAAACTTTTGAGTAAAAAAATGTACCTAATAATATAAAACGTCTACGTGTACGCTTGCCTTAAATGTTACAATAGTTCAATAAGGTATTTCATTTGACAATAAAGACTCAGTAACATCTGCATAACCGCATGAAGTAAATGACTAGTAGACAGTACAATGGTTGTACGTTCGCAAGGATTCAATTACGATGCATGGCACAATTGCAGTGAGACATACGCGAGTGTGAACTCTTAGTTCAGTTTAAATATGGCGCATTCGAATGCGGTTTCAGAACGAATGTAACAGTCTTAAATACTGCTACGAATTTTCATTACTAGCTCGTATGTTTGAACTTGGAACATTATTTTTTTAAATTTATTGTAGTAATGGATGAGGGAGGCGCAGGACCGCACAAGGTGGCAGTATTTGGAGGAGGCCTAGCAGTGGACGTCAATTGGCTGATATGATGATGATGATTGTAGTAATAGTATAAACTAGTATAAAGTCGTACTTCAAAGGTTCATAATATGAAATATTTAAAGTGACTGAAACAATTTATAACTTAATTTTAAAACTACTATTTACATATTTCTTATTCCTATAGGAATTTACCTATTTGCGGTGATGTTAATCTTAAGTAGTAAAATGTACTATTATACTTACTATTTATAACATTTAATAAAGTCTCGTCCACATTTAAGAACTTACGTTTCTCATCAATCACATTGACAGATTAGTAACAGTGTGACATTGGTAAACTAAGTATTAAATGTACATTTATACATTACTTTATTCAATAATTCAGACTAGAATTTACCTTAATTTTGCTTGACATTTTCTACAAGAAGACTCTGTGTTTTTGGTGACGTCAAACGTTTGAAAAAAACAAGTATTAGTTACACTTTATTTATCATATTGTTCAAATTATTTAAACTGGAAATTCATTACGCCTGATGCCGACCAAGATTTTAATATCTTTTTTAATGTATTGTAATGCACCCTCTGACAAACATAAGGACAAATAATAACACAACATTCAAAAGGGGATATGTAATGGAAGACAATGCCCTGTTTTTTGTACAGATGTCGAATTTATGTGTATTGGTCCTTCATGGAGAGAACAAGAGCATCGAAAAACAAAATACAAAGGACCCTTAGGTGTCGTTTCTGAATACATTTTGTTTTTAATCCACTCGATTTACTTCGTCATTGGAGCAAGTGATTTGTTTGGCCCAGTTTCAGTTTCATTATTTACGGCTAACGACTTTTATTAACAACGTTATGAAGATTTACGACGGTATACTCGAACTCGATCGCCTATGTATTCATAAATAATTAGCAGATTGTTACGCAGTGTGGCGAAAAAGATTAGAATTTTGGATGTAAAACACTTCATACGTAAACGGCAAAAAAATACAAATTAAAGGCACTACAGTTTCATAATTATAGGGGTTGCCAAATAACCAGCGTGGTTTAAATGTATCGTGCTTGGAATAAAACCTGACCGCCCCGTTAATTACCTGCAGTCTAAGAGTCTATGACTATCGGTGAGCTTAATGACCTAGTATTTAATTACAGGCCTAGGTGTCTCGCTACCTAAACTAAAGCGGATTTAATTACGACCACGGTAACCGCTAGTGCTATGCTAGCTAACACCTCGTACTCGTTCATTGGCTAGATAATAAACATTGACTGAAACTACAATTCAAAATCGTGTGAAACGTCAAACAGAAACACGGTTATACGATACCATTACATGTAGAAACTACAGATAAAATAAGTAATTGTTCATAGAAAGCACATTTCGCCAAACCATACAATGTTTATATGATTCGGTAAAACGTGATGTCTACGAATAGTGATTTCTATTAGCCGTACTTTCTTTATAGTCATACCCTACAACAGTGTTTCTGTATGACGTCCCAGGCTCAATTCAAAAAGTTACGTTTTAAAGTAATGAAAGTAAAAACTAGTCTAAAATAGTTCCCACTTTTTAATTAGTCATGCATGTGCTAATGTGATATGACTGCGTCATGTTAAAATTAGTTTACAGTTCTATGAATCACTAATTCTGCTAGTACATGGTTAGTTAAATACTTACTTTACTTTGTACTCACTTATATTTTACTTTGTACATACACACACCTTTTTACAGTTAACAACAACTCCAAACAATTTTAGCTGGGTCTTAGAGAAAATGTCTCAACATGTTAATAAGTAATTTTTTGCAAATTATTACTTAATAATTATACATATTCCATGTAAAAGATCAACATTTTTATAATCTAAATTAAATCCTCATTACGCAATACAAAAAGCATGGACGATGATTTTAAAATATAGACTGACATTTCGATTACAAGTGTACCAAACTGTAATAATTAGATGGTTCAACAAAATATCTGTATTGTGTTTGCGGATTAGTTCAGTTTCATTGAACAAGCGGTTTTTGTCCAATATCTGACCCTTGTGGTTCGACTTTGAAACAATCCGCTCTCCTATTTGTTTGAATTCATTCCATTGACCCTTTTGTAGTAAAATGTTATCACAAGTAGGTAAATAGTTATAAATAAAATTAACTATGAATAGAAATATCTACTTGAAATAGTTTTAGGTGATAAAGTTATGCTGTACGTATAGTAGAAGGGAAATTTTCATTAATTAGCATACTTTTGCATTAAAAACAAAATGGATATATTTATATTTTCGCATTGTTTTCTACATCTTTCCAAAGCTTAAATTGAAAACTTGTTTAATATTTGGCTACGACAATGACTGCTTCTTCGTTTTTGAACGCAAGGACAAAGTGTAAGTGTGTAAGTAAGCTGACAAACTAAGAGCCCTTAGTTGAGCATTCACTTAAAAACTGAAGAACTAAACAGTACCTTACACTAAATCATTTGTTGCTAATTTCAACACAAATCTTATAAATTTAACAAATCAACAGATTGGTAAATTTAGAAATACCCATTCCTTAAAAGTAGGTATAATCTGATCGATACTCCCACCGTGAGGTGAATTAACTAATTCATGGAAATTTAACTTTTACGTTACTGTAATGGTATCAAGTTCCTCGTGTTCTACAGAAGTAAGTTATTTAATATTCTAATAATAAACCTCGACGCAATAAATTAAAGGCAAAGGTTAATATTACATCGTAAATTAAGTTTTTAATTATTTCATTAACGTTCTCTGGTAATGTTACGGTCAACTTCTTATTCTATTCAGTACCGAGTCACTTTCTATATTAAAGGAATTATCACTTTCAGCACATAGGCTTTTGCAATCACCCTTAGTCGTCCTTTATGACACCCATGCTATGAGGAGCACTGGTGACGTATTACACTACTTAGTTAAATGATGTCTGGTCAACTTAGTAATTGAATAATTTTCGCGCCTATGTTAGATTTATATTCCTTAAAGAATAAATTTTAAATAGTACAACATTTAAAGTTTGTAGCAGTTGGGTAGGTAGCAGGCTAAAAATAAAGTTATAACTATCAATGTCATTGCGATATTCTCGATAGCTCGAAAACATAATAATATATTAAAACGGTCAAATAATCTACTTGTGTAGCATTATGTAGTAAAAACAATCAAGTTTTTAGAAAATCGATTTTTATATTTGATTGCTAAAAAATAAAAAGAAGACCACTAATAGCAAATAACTGTTGGTTAGTTGGTCACTTCATTATTTTGTTCCACAGAGCCTTTCTCACACAAGAATTCCAAAACTAAATATAAAATACTATTCACTTGATAACTTTGTTTATAAATTCAGGGCTAAACTTAATCATGATACGATTGTACTTAGGTGTGGTTATCACAGATAGTGGTGTTTAATGTAGGAAGTTTACTTTGAGGAAATCACCGGACGATAAAATGTTTTAGTGATTAAACAAGTTTAAATTCCATTAAGGAACATCATAGACTGGAGAGCGGTTATCGTGAGTTTTTATGTCACCTAGAGCAATTTAGCTTGCTTCACTAGAGCCTGTTTCAGTCAAATTCTTGTCCGTTAAGTGGTGAAATTACTATATTATTTTGATGTCCATTGGTTTGGTATGAATAAAAAAGTTTTTTTTTTAGTTTATTACAGAGGTGGAACTCTGAGGAAAATCATGTGTTATCCGTAAATAATAATGATTCCAACTATTGGTTTTACTTTATATGTTTAAGTAATCTTCATTTCAATTTATTTTGCTTAACTTATCTACTTGTCGTATCAATCTAGATAAATTACAAAGTTTTTAGGAACTAGAAGATTTTATTTCCTTATCGTCTTTCAGTGATAAATTCCACAATGTATTAGGGTTAAGACCAACATTCAGGTACTACATTTTTGAATTTAGAATGCAATTAAGATGTTCACATTATTCTAAGTATTCCTTGGATTCTCCGTATAAGTGCCTATAGTAGGTTCATTAAGCTATTGTGGAAGCATCATTTTCTACCATGATAGTTCGAGAATTACAAAACGATGAACATTTAAATTCTCACGTATTCAACGCATTAGCAACCATCGACTCTCTGATATAACATTAATATTGCATAGCATTAATAGTACCTGCCAAAGATTTGATAATCTGAATTTATATAACACATTTAATTTCTCGAAGTCATGTGAATTAAACTGAAGTTGGTTAGCTGCAGTCAAATCATAGCATACTCTAATAGAAACATGATTACTGCATAGAGTTCCTGGCGCTGTTAATTCATCGCAGATCAAATTTATATCCGAGGGAGTACTCAATGAATGTGGTAAATTTGGATTGCATTGAGATTATGATGTAGGTATGTGCACCATTAAGCGCGCTACCGATTAACAGATTCTTGAGTAATTTGTGTCTTTTATTTGTTTTGTTTCATAGCTTTACGACGAACTCTTTGGCGAAGTCGTTATATTAAATAGCTGCTACGCAAAGGTCTCGGGTTCGATTCCCGCTCAATGCAAATCTTTGTGTGCATGATTGTTTGCATTGATATGGGTGCTTCCTATGTAATATGTATTATTTTACAAAAAAAGTATTCAATTATGTTTATCCGTTGTCTAGTACAAGCTCTGCTTAGTTTGGAACTAGACGCCGTTGTGTAGATGTAGCAGAGATTTTATTTAGATCCTTAGGTAAACGGTAGATTCTACTACGATTCAGTAATAAGATAAAAGCTTTCCTATTGAGCTAAATAAATGAGCACGTGAGAACATAACAATAAATACACGATGTAACTTTTTAATTAATTCCCACACAGAGTGTAGAAGTGTAGTCAGAGTAATAGCTTAGAACGACTATAACTATTTACTAAGTACTGCTACTTAAGTGTTAATATAATACCTTGTTCAACTGTCATTTAAAGGGGTATTAAAGTTAGGAGTGTGATAATAAGGCAATTCACACAAACCAAATCCGTGTGGTGACGGTCGAGTAAGAATACAATATGTCACCTCCCCATCTCATCCCATGGGTGTCGTAAAAACCGACTAAGGGACTATCGGTAAATATTATATTTACGAGATAAAAATTAAGAAAAACTTGAAATTAATCCCTATACCAATCCGTCTGGCCAGCGTGTATTATCAAGTATCCCTCCGTTACGGGAGGATGCCCGTCCTTGCAGTGGGACATTAATGAGCTGTTATGTTGACCATGGATCGAGACATGTGAAAGTCAAGCAAAGACGCTTTAGCACAGCAGTGGGATGATATGGGCTAGCAGTAATAGTATAACATAATTATAACCTACATGAAAAATATAAAAATTGAAACAAGATGGTTTGTAATTAAACTATTTGTCCTGTCTTTTTTACAATAATTATCGGTTATTGGACTACGCTATCAATTTCCGCGAGTGACAAACATACTCATGAATAAATGTACGTCATACTTCCTTCCGGATGACTAATTGTAATGAGTAACCTTTCAGCAAATTTTCATTGTTTTATTATGATTAAATTTTATCCTTTATTTTACTTTACTATACCACTCAATTAACTACAAACTGGTTTATAAGATATACATATTTATATTAAAGGTTTGTGAAGTTCAGTTATAAGAGTGTTTTCCAGGAACGGCAACACACTTGAGAGCTTGGTTATCTAGTAACCAATATTTCTTGGAAAGAAAACAATATTAAACATACGAAAAATAATGTTAAATTCAAATATACTAAAGTATAATATCATCATCATCATAATAGCCAAGTAATGTCCCACGGCAGGGACGGGCCTCCTCCCGTGACGGAGGGATACCTTACTTTACTTACTTACTTGTACTCGTATAATATCTAAAGGTTTTCTCAAAACTTTACTATTAAATGACTTACTAACATTATTTTCTAATTGAAAGTAAATTTTCGTACGTGTTTACTTTCAATAGAATAAACTAGTAAAGTCTAAACGAGAGAAACATCCTATTGTGCTTTTTGTTACACATTCGTATGCTGATATCAGGCCCGTAATAAAAATAAATGGGATCTCGGCTGATCTTAATATTAGGATACAAATTCAAGCGAACCAAATAGATCTTTTCACGCACATAAACTATTTGGAAATCGATAAAACGTTCTGTAAGGGTTTTTCCAACAAATATTTGTATTTATTTAGTCACATAAGCAAAAATATCGTACCACAGTGCAAAACTTTGACACAAAAATGGTTTCGTAACCATTTCTATTAAGACCATCTAAATAACATAATATTAAGTATGTTTAAAAACAAAGTAACTTTTTTTTTCTGTTGTATAAAATAGACACCTAACTTCACTTGATATACATGAATCTAAGGTACGTGAATAATGGTAGGGGTTATCTTATACCATTCTTGACTTATTTTTAGTGAAACAATGAGGCGTTTACAAAGATCTTTGATGTGCACAAGTGAATATCATCGATACACGTATAGCGCACGCACGCGCCTCCTGAACTTAGAAGGAAAATATTATTTTCCTACTAAACTGGCTAGATGGTATAGTATTAAGTTTTCTGTGAAGTATTAATGTTTAGATAAAGTCTGATGAGTAGAAATCTCCAAGTTTATTCTTATCATTAATAACTCCAATCATTATAACAGCCCACTAATGTCCCACAGCAGGGACGAGCCTCCTCCCGTGACGGAAGTATACTTGGCCTACTAATTGAAATACTTGGCCACGCTGGCCAGACGGATTGGTACAGGGTTTAATTTCAAGTTTTCCTTCTTTTTATTTCGTAACGTTAATATTTACGAATAGTCCCTTAGCCAGTTTTTACGACACCCATGGGATGAGATATTGTATTCTTACTCCGTCACGGATAAAACTCCAATGACTTTACAAAATTCTCGGCTAAAATGCGTCACGCCAATATGTTCAAATTCGGAAGCATAATAAAATAATAAATACATTCATGATCGAAATAATAAAATTTAATAACATACACTTACACGAACATACATTTTATTAACGATTCATATTTTATACAGAGAAAGAAAATCTTTAAGCGAATCAGCGTAACCGCGATTTTATCATGTATTCGACAGTAAAATAACTCTGCAACTCCGCGAAAAAGTACGCAAGGATACAGATAGCGCACGCATAAACTTTAAAAACTCGCAACTGGAACGATTTCGAAGGTTATTACTGGTTAACGTACGATACGAAATAACATACGCTTTTTTTGTTCAAAGGTTCCAACTACAGTAAATTTATAAGCCTGCCTTTTGGTTATTTGCATTTCGGTGTACAAAATGAGTAGAGTACTTAAACTTTAGCTTTTGACTGTTATTCAAGTATTGTTTTTAGACTTCATATAATTGATGACTAGCTGACCCGTGTCCACTTCGTTGCGAAAACGCTTCCCTTTTTTAACATATTTCATTACTGCTCCACTCCTATAAATCGTAGCATGATATTATTAGCCTATGACACTCTTCGATAAATGGACTATTCAACACCGAAAGAATTTTTTAAATCGGTTCAGTAGATCCAGAGATTTTACCCCCTACAACGTCACAAACACAAAATCATACAAACACACAAACTTTACCTCTTTATAATATTAGTATCATAGATTAACAATATTTTATTTATTTAAAAAATGTTTTTCTATTATTTGAAGATCACCTTTGTATCATACTTATTTTTTGACTCTCAACATTATTTTGTGTTAAGTCGACAATTTTACTTTCATAAAAAATAATTATTAAAGTCGTCATCTGGTACCCATAGTACAAGTTTTGCTTAGTTTGAGACTAGATGGCGTTGTATGAAGAATATTTATTTTATTTATACTTAAATTTATCAGTAAAGTCCTGGGCCTCGTTGTGCGATTTTGTTTAATACTAAATTATTAGTATTTACTCATTTCTATCCTTAATTTATTAAAACTGTTCCAAGCGTAAATAGTTTTTGTTTCAAATAAAATGACATTTACTTACCTAGGTTAAAGTGTTTTGTGACAAAATAATAAATCTGTGATAAACAGCTGTTTAATTTCGGTTAAGTCTGTTTTCCTTAAACAAATTTATTATAAAACATTATAATAAAACCTTGTAGGAACATAAATTAATTTAGCTGTAAGAAAATTATCCACAAAGTCAATGTCACAGGTTTGTAAGCCAATTTATTTTTTAATTATCTAAGAAACGTAAAAAATGACTTCATAGGATTAACAAGTAAAGACTTTGTCATACTTAACTGAATTTCGTAGAATATTAAAATTTATGCTGTAATTGAAATAAATTGTTCTGGGGCAAAAACGTAATACCTTTATATCTGTGATGGTTTGGTGTGTAATACGTCAACGCTTTATTAATGTTGAATTAAATTTAGTGTGTATTTATTATTGCAATAATTATAATATTTATATTAGAATATTACTGACGGATATATGAAACAAAAAGAATGGCGATACTCTAAACCAGCAATATTTTTTTATCATAAATCTTCAAGAATAGTAACGCTGTGAAGTTTTCCAAGAAATAAAATAGAGTTAAAAAGTTTAAGAAATTAAATTGCTTAGAAAAAAAATGTACCTGTGTAAAATATAAAAAAGAAGTTAAAGAAGGTGATAGCATGCGAGAAAAACATGAGATGTTGCCCCATACATAAATTAGGTAATCATGATCAATAATTAATTTAGTTTATCATCATAACAGCCCATTAGTATCCCACTGCAGGAACGGGCCTCCTCTCGTGACGGAGTAATACTTGGCCTACTAATACCACGTTGGCCAGACGGATTGGTATAGGGTTTAATTTCAAGTTTTCCTTCTTTTTACTTCATAAAGATGCTATGACGGATAGTCCCTTAGTCATTTTTACGACACCCATGGGATGTGATGGGGTGGTGACATATTGTATTCTTACTCCGTGACCACACGGACAAATTTTTAATTTAGTTTATAATCAAATTTAATTTATATTCCATACATTAATAAAAAATAAACAACGTAAAGTCTGAAGGTTTTAATAATTAATAAGCTCAATTGAATAGGTACATAATTCGCACTTCATAATCTTACTTTAGATTTATTCATTATATTACTTTCGTACAAAATGAGCTGGAATTCCAACAAATGCTTAACAAATAGTCATTGACTTTCATAAGCTTTGTTTTCATTCAACCTTGATCAAAATCAGGTCGACTCGAACGAAGTGTCGGGGACAACCCTTGCGATTTGAATTGGTTTACTTTTGGAATCAATTCTATTTAAATAGAAGTAGTATGTTTAATTTAGTGTCTAATAGTATTACAAAAAAAGGCCTTTTTTGTTTTTTTATTAAACTCTTTCATATTGGGAGCTATTATAGATAAACGATTGCTTTTTATATGACACTAACAGATATTTTACAGTTCTTTTCGAAATAATGTTCCTGATACCTAATGAAACTGAAGATAAATATTGTCGATGATAATATTTATTCAATAGCACTGAGTTTTCTATTCTCATACATTTATCACACATAACAATAATGTTATTTTTCTAAATTCTACAATAGGTTTTTAAATCAATCAATCTAGATCTATCGCTGACCTATTCTTGTAAGTTTATGTGAAAATATCCTAGCTACTTACTTTTATAGCTACTTAACATGAAAAAGGAAACAACGAGGGGTTAGTGCACCATGAAATTCTCACCTAATGCAGCATTAAGTTATAAAATGAAAATAGAACGAGCAAACGGAACTCAAGTTTACATCAGACAAAAGACGTCGTCTTCTCATCTTTGACTTTCTTTAAAAGTGTAACCTTTATTTTTCCTATGCCTTCATTATCAACCATTAGGTCTACCTCGTAAGAGGCAAGCCTATATTGTGCGCTGTTGCCGTTACAAAACCATTATCCATAACGGATTTTAGTTCGGCCTGCTTGATTCTTACTTCTACTTAAGAGAGGCAATCTTATTTTCCATGCTTTTTCCCTCCGTATCGAAAGGTCCTAAAAGCTAAATGACCTAATATGAGAATTACCTATTCTCAAAACTACCTACTGAAAAAAGTATACTATTGTACTTAATATGCTTCCCATTTATTATTATTAATAGAACACTATTCAAAAGGGAACCACATCGAAGAAACCAAATGATATTTGAAAGAATATAATATAACAGGGAGATTTAACTTTTAGGACCTTTCGATACGGAGGGGTTATGTTATGTTATATGGCTGAAACAATTGAAAAAACACGTTATACTTAAAATAAATGTACTCACTGATATTTTTACTTTAAAAAATGTAAGACATACCAAAATGCTCGTCTGTCACTGTACACCTTACGTTTTGTCTATTAAGGTAACATCAGTCAGAAATGAAAGTAACAATACTAACATTTTACATGATTCAATATGCTACATATTTGTGAAGCAACGTATTCGTAGTAATAAAATGTGTTATTTCTTGACAAATTGAATGCGGAAGAAAATGTTCAAATAGTGCTGTCACGATCACTTACATACCTCCTTACTTTTAATGTTTGTTGCTTTATATATTCTGAAGATGAAATGAATATTCTTCATATTATTATTAAGGTAAAGGCACCTAACTGCGAGGGGTTCTAAAAATGGCAGCAACTTCCGAGGTATTTAGAAAAAGGGTTTTTTTAAGTAATTTACTAGTTATTTTGGTCTGCATGATAAAATAATAAATTAATAATTTATCTGTTCTTAATTATATCAACATACGAGAGTTAAGTGTGTTCACACTGTAGAATAATCGGTCATTTTGTCGCGGGAAGCGGTCTCGAAAGCACACGTCATACATTTGGGACCTTATGCACGTGAGTATTACGATTTGCCAAATAGTGTTTCAC
This sequence comes from Schrankia costaestrigalis, assembly GCA_905475405.1. Taxonomy (NCBI): domain Eukaryota; kingdom Metazoa; phylum Arthropoda; class Insecta; order Lepidoptera; family Erebidae; genus Schrankia; species Schrankia costaestrigalis. The sequence continues at coordinate 8,567,818 of FR997830.1, forward strand.
GTGATAATTTTATACAATGCGAGTTTTTGTTAAGGTTGAATTATTGAAAGGACAATATTTTTTATCGAAAACACTTAAGATTTGAGTATTTTATTTGCAAGTTAGTAAGAAAATATTTGTTTAAAATACCACGGCATTAGATGCCAAATATTTTAGTGTGTTCCTAACAGCCGATGTATACCACGGAAAAACAAATTTAAAGACATTTCCTTTTTTTTTAATTTTCGGTGTGTGTTTTATGATTACAAAGTTCAATGTGTTAGTTCTGACTTAATGAATAACTCATACATTTAATAATGTAATTCCGAGGTACACCATGGCGTCAGATTTACTAATTATAGCAGGCCAAAAATGACTTGTATAGGTACTTTCTTAATACGTTGTACGGAAGAAATTAGTGAGAACATTTGGTTTTTTAATCTGTTCTGTTATTATATTATGTATGTGATTTATATTTTTTTCCCTTTCACATTGCAACTATCCACTATTTAATTTGCATAATATTAAAAAATCTTTTACTTTTTATTACTCGGAATTAGAAACTTTGATTTAGCATCCTAAAACGCTATTCCGATGGTTGCGATGTATTTACATCGGAATAAGCTGACATGAGTACCTAATTCCGATGTTTTGACCCAGTCATAGAGAGTATTGACCCTGTTTAAATACAGAGTGTTCTTTTTTAATGTGCTTAGTACGCGCTTAGTAACTGAAAGAATACTAATCATCTATAGTACAAATACAATAATAATAATTGGAGTGTGCGTTTGTATTAATATTTTTTTTACCTAATTATGAAACTAGAGCAATTAAACTAATTTTTGTCTGTCAGACTGCTTGTTTGAAGACTACATTTACAGCGTGTGTGTTTATGTAATTTTCTTTGATGTTTTATGTCTTTATTTCTATATTGATTTTTAAGATTAAAGGAATAAGATTTTAAAAAAAGATCTGATTTAACATAAAAAATAAACACCTTTGATTTTTAAACATCATGTATGATTCTCCCTACATAGGTAGTTCCCTTTCTATTTTCACACTCGAAATTAGGATCCAAATGCCAAAAGAACGATACGCCTAATTCCATTAGGCGCATCGTTCTTTTTCATATTTTTATTTAATTTATCATTTTTAATAACCTTTTACTGACAAACTGGATATATTTTTCAAAAATTAGATAGTTAACGCTTCTGATAAAAATATAAAATTGTATACAAAGGTACGATAATTTCTTAATTTTTAATGTTCTTTCATGTTTTGTTAAAAACACCACGGAATAAGGTGCCTTTACCTTATTTGCATACTTAATAAAATACATGAAAATTGTCAGTACATGAAGTAGACATTAGAAAAGTTTAATAAACTCAGTTGACGCTTAGCCTTTGCCTCTCGTAGTTAGTTATTAAACTGTCTGCACTATCAATCAGGTTGTTTCATCATAACAGCCCATTAATGTCCCACTGCAGGGACGGGCCTCTTTCCGTGACGGAGGGATATTTGGCCTACTAATATCACGCTGGCCAGACGGATTGGTATAGGGTTTAATTTCAAGTTTTCCTTCTTTTTTTTTCGTAAAGAGAATATTTACGGATAGTCCCTTAGTCGGTTTTTACTACACCCGTGGGAAAGGATGGGGTGGTGACACATTGTATTCTTACTCCGTCACCACACGGACGAATCAATCAGGTTGTTTATCATGGTATAATTTTAGTATAGCTCACACTAATCAAGACATTATGAGTAAATGAACATATAAGATTACTGAGGCTGGTTATTCTAAAACTTCATATTAGCAACGAAAGTGAACCTAGATTTCAGCTGATATTTAATTTTGACCTAATGATACCTATTCACTTACACATAGGTAAATGGTTTGATAGTTACGTTATGTTGATAGTAACTTCATATCAGTTGAAAGACGTTTGCTGCTTGACAAAACCCTGTTTCTAACATTTTCATTGTTTGTGGTTTAGTAGACTTCCTCCATGTCATCTTTGGCAGGTACTCAATGTATCGCGGGACGTCTTTACATTGTGCCTCTATGTCTAACGTAGCACTTACGAAACAAATTTTGGATTCTATAACAAAGTCGTCTCCCAAAACTTTAAAATTAACTTTATTAATGTATCAACCAGTTCATCTCCATGTGAGAAGAATATTATGTCTATGCAGAAATTTCACGCATGCTCCTGCTAGGAGTATATAGAAAAGAATCTAAATCAAAAAGTCTGTGAAACTATCTAAGTATTTATATAACCGTTTACGGAGTACTATAGTACTCCCGAAGTTCGCGTTACGGTGAATGAATGAAACAATAAAACGAATAAATTCTGTCCTATCGAAAAAGTGGTGTTACTTAATATAAATTTGCCAGAAATACTTTGATAAAAATAGAGTTTTGTTTTAAATGATAATGATACCGAGGACGAATCATAACAAGATTAGATTACACAAAAATCCGTTTAAGATAAGATTAAAAATGATTCATTTTGGTTAATATAATTCAATGTCTAATATTTATTGTATCAGTATTGGTATTTTTTTATTTGTATGATCACGAGTTTTTAATTGATTACGTCATCATGGGAAAGGAATTAATACTTTTAGCTCTTCTAATTTGCGGTAAGTTCCATGCAAAGTCAGATTTTTTTTTCAAATTCTATAGTTTTGTGTAAAATAATACTTTTAATTTTTATAAATGTATTACGCAATAAATACCCCACAGAGAATTTGAGTTAATCTATCTAGTTTTGTGCAAAATTATATTTAAAGTTTGTTTCAATTTAAATAAAATGTATTAAACAACACAATAAATACACCACAGGGATTTTAAGCAAATAATATTTTAGTCTTTTTATTTTATATCAGTATTTATTTTTCTCTTTTAATAACAATGGTAGTTTTTTTTATATAAAATATAAATAATACCCGTAGTCTAGACTATGCCTTAAACAGGGAGAAACATCAATAACAACTCAAGTTCTTTGTCAGAATAATTTGTAGAATGCGCTGCCTGAAATTCGAACCTGCGACATTACTCCACTATCTAGCGCTAAAAGATAGTGAAATAAACTTTAAATTTATCTTAACTGGAATATTCTAGTAAAAGGTATTTTCCAATTAAATAGTTCAAGTTAAGAGAATAGTCCAGACATCCTTGAACTTGAAACCAAAACGTTTTTAACAGTAGGTAAGAAGAAAGGAAATTAATCCGGATCATTTTTCGATTTACTTTTTAATTCGTTTGGTGACGGAGTAACTCCGTGTGGTGACGGAGTAACTCCGTGTGGTGACGGAGTAAGAATACAAATGTCACCACCCCATCTCATCCCATGGGTCTCGTAAACACCGAGTAAGGGACTATCCGTGAATATTATCTTTACGAAATAAAAAGAAGGAAAACTTGAAACAGAACCCTGTACCAATCCGTCTGGCCAGTGAGGTATTAGTAGGCCAAGTATTCCTTCTTAATAGGCTGTCATGATGATTTTTCGATTTTGTTATTTATGTATAGAAAATTGAAGTACAGAAGAGATGCAGTTATGTATCACCAGTTTATAGTGAGATGTTCAATATGTCTACAATATAAGACCTTGGTGAATTTTTGATGGCCTTCAGGCTACCTTGTTGTCTTATCCCCCCCCCCTCGGTTGCATTTGATATTGTAAGACGTGTTTCACAATAGCTCCATGTAATAATTATATTAACGCTGCTTAGCTAAATATTGAGTTTATTGAAGTGTGTGACAGTGACGTTAACATTTAGCGCTTTCTTTTGAGACGTTTGCTCAGTGAAATAGTGACTTGTGTTAGCAGTTATCAAAACAAACATTTTATCTTCATTGTGAACTTTTTATTTTTATACCCTCATACAATTTTGAATTCTACTTTACGGTATAACTGCAATATACAATGAAATAAATTGCTCCAAAATTTTTGACAGGCGCTATAGATCCAAGTAATATGTGCTAATAAGATCAACATTTTAGTTCTGTTGTTGCTGTTACGCGTCTTATTGGTCTGTGCCCCACTGCCGGACCTCCTCTTGTTTAACTGCGCACTACAGTCGTCGAGACCAGGACCTGAGGTTCGCCTAGCCCTTCGGAGGCGCACAGACGTAAAGAGCAGCAGACTACTACTAACTGCAAGGGCAAATCCAATACCTATAACAAGTGGTTCTCACTATAAACCACAGAGGGCGCTTAAACAAAAAACGTAATTTGTTAGTTTAATTATGATTGGACATTCGCCTCCGCAGTCTGCCTACACGCAGCCTGCTCACCACGGTTCTTCTCCAGAATTGTCAACTTTTCTGAAAGACGACCAGAATATAACCCAAAGGCCAAAAAGAAAGCACGATGACGAAATTGTCAGGATGGAAACTATGATGGCCGAAATGAGAGGTATGTTTTCCAACTTAGTAAGCCACCAGGAGTCTCAGAACAAGAAATTCGACTTACTGTCCGCCGCAGTCCAGGATGTTAAAATGCAAAACTCTGAAATAAAAGATTCCCTGGAATTCTTATCAAGCAAATACGATGAGGTGGTAACAAAATTAACAAAAGTTGAGGCAGAAAATAAAATGTATGCTGCTCGACTCCACTCCCTTGAGCAAAAGATAGAGAGTCTGGAGCAAGTTTCGACGCGCTCCAAAATAGAAATACGAAACCTTCCTCCCAACGATATGGAAACTAAAGTTTCACTAAGTAGCACAGTGCAGGAACTAGGAAAAACTATAAACCAGCCAGTCTCGGAAACTCAGATAAAAAATATCTATCGCCTACAGCCAAAAAACTCTTACCCTGGCACAGTTGTTGTCGAGTTCGCAGATGCCCCAATCAGGGATAATTTCCTGAAATCCACGAGGCTATTCAATAAAAATAATCCAAAAAATCGCCTGAATACTTCTCACTTATCATTCACAACAAAAATACAACCCCTGTACATCTCTGCTGCACTGGCTAAATCAATTAAGAAGCTTCACTATGATGCGAAATGTTTCGCCAAACAACGCGGATATGAACAATGCTGGATATCAAAGGGAATAGTGAACCTTAGGAAGAATACCGACTCGCCCTGTATCCCTATTACATCAGAAGAAGACTTAAAAAAACTTACTCTCCAGGCATGACTATATTTTATTCTACTTTGTTTGATTGTTTTTATATACTTTAGCTTAAGTAATGCATGCTTTATAAACCTTATTGTATTTTTAAGAACACACACTCATACATATTACAAGCCAGACACACATCATACACCCATCTGCAACAAACACTTTTATAATCATACCTACCTATTTAAACATTATATACCTTTGTATTATATGGGTTATACACATTCATTCTTACATAAAAACAACATTTATTTTTTACGCCTGTTCAACTTTACAACAACTAAAATTCGATTCTGTTGCTAATTTAATACATAATGTGGATTCACTTACAGTCTCCAATGCCTTTTCCTGTGACCTAGAAGAATGTACTCTCTATGATCAGTATCCTAACAACTCTCTAAAAATTGCCACCCAAAACATCCGAAGTATTAATAAAAATAAAACTGAGCTTGATATCATGTTACTTAGAACCAAAATTGACTGGGATATCATAGTCCTGACAGAGTGTTGGCTACAAAATATCTCGTCTATCCCGCCACTTTGTGGATACAAAACCTATCACACGACTAAAAATCTGAATCAATGTGAAGGTGTAATTATTTATTGTAAAAATAACATTGATTGCTCGGTGGAGGAACCGAGTTTTTTGGATGCAAATTGTCTCCTGTTAAAAACTAATAATGATGTTATGATCATTGCAATCTATCGTTCACCCTCTCATACAGATTTAACCAATTTTCAAACTAGCCTTGACAAAATTCTTTTACAAACTTCATCATTTTCTAATTGTATCTTGATTGGTGATATAAATATTAATATACGAGACGAATACACGCACCTTAACAAAACTAACTACCTAAACTTATTAGCTTCTCATGGCATGCTACCAGCCCACTCTTTCCCCACCCGTAATAATAGTTGTATTGACCATGTAATTCTCAAGTCTGTCTACAGCTCTAACACGTTAGTGGCAAATACGACCTTAACAGATCATAAAGCAGTATTTCTTCTTTTGAATAAAAATATAAATAAATCTCGTAACAACAAAACTATTTACATAACTAACTACAATAAAGTGTCAGAAATCATAAATTCAACTGATCTCAACTACATTTTTCAGTGCGCGGACCCAAATTCAGCTGTTAATCAGTTTCTTTCATTCTTACAAGACACCATAAAAACATGTTCTTTCACTAAAAAGGTCCCAAATAGGAAAAAAACTATCAAACCCTGGATTTCCACGGGTATTCTTCGTTGCTTAAGACATAGGGACAACCTTGGCAAGAAATGTAATATTAACCCTAACGACACCATTTTAAAGCTATCCTATACACGATATAGAAATTTTTGCAGTAAGCTTCTCAAGCGTTTAAAAAATGAATATGAGACCAACGAAATTAAACGTGCAGGAAAAGATAACAGGTTATTATGGGAAACAATAAACAGCATAACCCATAGAAAAAAACCGAGAGAACATGCGTCGGAACTTTTAACATTGCAAAATTCACCAAACAGCTCTGTAGAAAATATTAATACCTACTTTGTAGGCGTCGGAGAGTCTTTAGCAGAAAGTTTCGATACCCATCATATAATTCCTCACTCACAACCACTTTCATCCACTCCGCTCTCCTCAATGGTATTTCTCCCTACTGACGAACAAGAAGTAACAAATATAATCATTTCTCTGAAAGAAAATTGTGCGGTGGGCTGGGACGGAATATCCACTCGTGTTTTAAAAGATAATTACAAAGTTCTGGTCCCTATCATTACCTACATCTGCAATTTGGCCATATCATCAGGCAAGTTTCCAGATGCTTTTAAAAAATCCATTGTCCACCCTATCTACAAAAGTGGGAAAAGGGACCGTGTCGAAAATTATCGTCCAATCTCAATTTTACCATCACTGTCCAAGGTACTGGAAAAAGTTATGAATACCCGTTTGACTAAGTTCCTAGAAACCAATAATCTTCTGTCACCTGCTCAGTACGGTTTTCGATCTGGAAAAGCGACATCTGATGCTGTTGATGAACTTGTGGATTATGTGGTCACCCACTTAGACAAAAGGGATAAAGTCCTGGGTATTTTTCTTGATCTAGCGAAAGCTTTTGACACGGTCTCTGCTCCACTGTTGATTTCAAAGCTAGAGCGGTTAGGGATACGTGGTATTCAGCTTGACTTGTTTGAAAGTTATTTGGCAGACCGGAAGCAGTGTGTCACCGTAATGGGACATACTAGTACTGAGCTTCCTGTAAAATATGGTGTCCCGCAGGGGAGTATTCTCGGACCTACCCTCTTTCTGGCTTATATAAATGAGCTTTGCAATACGAGCCTACATAATGGCAAGATCCTAACTTTTGCCGATGATACGGTCTTACTTTTCTCGGCTAAAACGAAGTCCCAAGTCCATGCGTCAGCCCAACTTGGTTTAAGCATTGTTACTGGATGGCTCAAAAAAAATTTGTTAACCCTAAATGGCAACAAAACCAAATGCATGGAATTCTCCATCATACGACCAAAAACCTCCATTTTTCATGCCTTTCCTCTAGTAGCTCATAACTGTAGTAACTCTGTAGTCCCATTACCAAATTGCTGCTGTGACCCCCTAAAATATACAAATAGTGTCAAATATTTAGGTATCCAAATTGATAGTACACTCAGTTTCAAAATGCAAATAGAATTACTTTCTGGCAGAGTCAGAAAACTAATTTATGTCTTCAAATCACTTAGAAATGTTTTAAAATTCAATGTCCTTAAAACGCTATATTATGCCCTCTGCCAGTCAATTTTAACCTATTGTATATCATCTTGGGGGGGTACCTCTAAAACTACCATTCTTCAGCTCGAGCGCTCTCAAAGAGCGATTCTCAAAGTTATGGCCTCTCTCCCTTTCCGCTTTCCCACAAAAGAATTATACCAGCTAACAAACATTCTTACAGTTCGCCAACTATTTATATTGTACACTGTCATGAAACAGCACCGCCTTCTTCATTATATCCCAAGAAGTAACATTGAATCTACTAGGCGCTTTAATCCTGCTCCCCGACATATACCCTTATTGACCACCAGCTTTTCCCACAGATTTTACTGTTTCCTAGGTTATTTCCTCTATAACCACCTCAATAAAGACCTTGACTTCTATGCGCTACCCAAATTTAAAGTCAAGAAGAAATTATCTGAGTTCCTTCTTACTCTTAACTATGATAAAACAGAAAGTCTTCTCAAACCCCTCACATAAAACTTTACACACAAACACTCATTTAGGAACATCTATAAACACGTACTGTACAAACCACAAACATATCAAGTCACACACTCATCAAGTCACATCACACACGCACACACATACACGCAACACACACACACACACCCACACACACATACACACACACATACACACACACACCAACACACACACGCTCAAAATATCTTTTACTTTCACTATGTAGTATACATGCTTGCATAACATAATAGTCCGTAGGGGAGGCCTGATGACCTGAAATACAGGTTCACGCCCCGCTTAGGCATCAGTCTCCTGCAATTTGTATTTTTTAACTTATGCTAAGCCGCGCTGTATAACAAATTGTGAGAGAGAAATAAATATATATTATTATTATTATTATATTATTATTATCTCCATTGTACGCGTGCTTATCAAATTCTCCTGGATGACGTTGCAAAGTGCAGAATCAACTTTACTTCTAAGTTCTAAATTATTTGGGGGTCAGTTTCCGCACTTAATGCCTGAGGTGGATTATTGTACGTGATTCATCATTCCAGCCAGTCCACCTCTCTCCAGAAGCGTATTAGGTTTCTGATTTTGTTCAGGCATTCCGTGATTGATTTCGGGGCTCCTAGTGTGTTTCTTCGTGTGTCAGTGACACCAGCTGTGTCGACTTTACTTATAATGCTTTTGTTTTATATCTAATAATGATTTTACTTAATACATTTTAATAAAATAGCTTAATAATAAAATTATTTGAGCTAATAGCTTAACAATAAATTTTACTTGACATTGGCACATTAGATAAGATAAAACTTATTTTATTAAAGGTAATAAAATACAGTGCATTTCAATACTAGAGCGTCACTCAATTGTTTTAATTATTTTAATAAAATTAAACTAATGGTGATGGGGCCGAGACCGAACCGATATTACTCACTTGCAGAGTATATTGAATCAAAAGATTCAGTACTTGTACGTTTACTCTGCTAGTTTTTTGACTTTCTCTTTATTTCTCTAGCTATTATTATATTCTCTAATAGACACCATTATTCGTATTCTAATTGTAAAGTTACACTACGTGTACGATATAACTGTAAGGTTAAATAAATATGCTGCAAAAACCACGTACATTTATCAGATACATTACTTTTATGATCATGATACTTGTTAGAAGTTATCGAATCTACAAGGTTCAATAATTATGATTACCTATTGATAATTGGTTTTATCTGAAAAATCCCCTGCAGTAAAAAAATAAAAATAATAGTCTTATTTATTAAACAGCACACATAGTAAAAGTACACTTGCATTTTTTTGGTCACTGTCACTTGATGTAGTAGGGTGAGGCCGTAGAATTATTTATAAAAATACGAAAACTTTAGTGATCAAGTTTTAGTTTAAAATTTATTTATTTACATTATTAATTTTTAGTTACGAAATCTGTTTGTTTATGTTTTTAAACTCATATTTTATTCAACAGGAGGGAATGCATTCACTGGTGATTTAGATAGCAGAATAACCAATGGCAATGAAGCAGTATTCAATGACTTCCCCTATTCGGTAAATAGCTTTGTATTATAAAAGGAATATGAATGATTTAAATCATCGTGAAAGAGTCCTACTGTCGTAATGCTAGAGCAAACCTTATGACAATGGTCTATGGGAACCTTACCTTACTGGCTATAATAATATTATAACAGCCAGTGTGGTATTATATTATAATACTACACTGGCTGTAATTAAAGTTTTTTGTCAAAGTTTCCTTTTTTTTGCTTTTGTAAAATTAATTATTTGCTAACTTACTTTTAGACACTCAGACACAATATACGCTGGACAGAATGCAGTGGTGATGTTTATTCTTATGTACGATTTCCATCGAGCGGAACGCCTCGGAGACACTTTCACGTTGACCTAAGAAAATTGACCTCCGTTCGATGGAAAACATACAGTACTCCGTCCCCGTACAAGGGAATATAAACTAAAACTTTATTGACCTACTTATAACTTTAATGCTTCGAAATTCAATTTCAGGTTTCCATTCAAAGGGCAGCTCAAGTGCAACAAGTTGGACGAGGACATAAATGCGGAGGTGCATTGATTACTTTGCAACATGTATTGACAACGGCTTCGTGTCTACATGATATCGTTAACGGGTGAATACATTTATTAATCTATAAGTATGGGGTAGAATGGATTTAAAGAATACAATATTGACCAAGTTCCTAATTATTAATTTATTTAAACGACCTCTGTGGCGCAGTCGGTATATTACATGGCTGCTACGCAGAGGTCTCGGGTTCGATTCCCGCTCAATGCAAATCTTTGTGTGCATGAACATGAATGTTAGCATTGGTCTGGGTGTTTTCTATGTATAATATTAATGTATGTATTTACAAAAAAAAAGTATTTAAGTATGTCTATCCGCTTTCTAGTACCAAAACCCAGTGCCAAAACCAAATCACTTGACACGGCTGTGGTTTAAATCATCTTTCGTAGATGTTAAAGGCCACTGATGATAAGTACCCATAGTACAAGCTTTGCTTAGTTTGGCACTAGATGGCGTTGTGTGAATGTGGGAAGAATATTTATTTATTTATTTTATTATTTAGTCATCTTCAGATCAGTCAACTGACGTCTAATTCTTGATCTCCCCTGGGCTCCACTGTACGAGTATATTTCCATTTTACTTTTGTGGTATGCTACACATAATTCTAACATAGAATTTCCCAGTATTTTACTCTACTTAAAAAGGTACCTAGGTACATAATTTTAACACACTTGTTTCGGAACAATCGCTAAAAGATTACGATAAGATACAATTAACTACCAGTATCAATCTAAATTGCATTTATACACAAAACACATTTAGATACAATCGTTTCAATAATGTCATGAATTTGTTAGGGAAAATTAAATGTACCTATTTCATAACAGCCCATTAACCCTTAACCACCTAGCATAGGTCTGACAGACACCACCAAATATAAAAACTTGAATATTATTACACCCGAGTTTCGTATAAACCTGTTCGTTCCGGTACCTTTTCCTAGGCCCTCTCAGAGCTACACAAGCTCTTTCCACGGTTGTATGTCCGTAAGTTTTGCTCTGGTTAGTAAAAAACCTACGCCCGGGGTCTGAGAGACCTCTGCTAGGTGGTTACGTGACTATTTTACAACTGAGTATTTTTTTCTATTTTATTTAAAAATGACTTTCAATGTAAAAAAGATTGAAGGGGGGTTGGAAAAAGATATTCATTAATAAGTTAGGACAACGAAACAGTACCAAATGATGAATGGGGTGATTTTTATGTAGATTTATGATTAGAGGAAGCATTAGAACGCAGTTGCGAGTCAGACTCACAATGTGAAAAGACAACTAAAATGAAAAACAACATAAATGTACTGCCCAAAACTGATTTATCTTCGACAGTTCTTGATCAGTTTGTTTCTGAAGATAATGATATGTAAAGGTATCTAAAGTGGAATCGAAAACTCGAAAAAGGATTTTTTTCTGTAAAAGGCGCAATAGCTTGTCCTCTGAGCCCTTCTTCCTTTCCATCAACACCGCTATAGTATAATATAGTGCAGGAGAGAAGAAGAGTGAAACTAGTATGTTGAAATAAACTAAACACTAGATCAAATATGGAGCATCATGCAAAGAACTTGAAATTGTAACGTGATATCAGAATGACTATTCGCCGCGTTCTCGACAGCAACAAAGGAACCACTCCAAGAGTAACTCCTTCAAGAAATAGTGCTAAATAAAGGTTAACAGTATGTTAGAACTGTTCTCCTTATTACTACAAAAACAAAAAGTAAAAAACAATACATGTGTTTTGAATGCAGAGCACCTATTTGCTTGAAATGCTCACATAAACCTTGTATTAATTGTCCTGAAAAACTGCATGTTTAGGTCTTGCAATTTTGCTTAAGTTTTATTTTATTTGAGATAATTTGATGTTTTTTATGTTTATAGATTCCTAATAATCTCAAAAAAAAGTACAAAGATGTACCCACTTGTGGGATTACTGTAATAAGTCTTATTTTCCAAATATGTTACTTTGTAATCAAAAATTGTGATTGTTTATCATTCAATTAAGATTTTTTTTAAACTATTGATATTATATTGTGCCATTCTTTCCTAATCAATAGTTTAATATGTTCCTAATAAACTTTTAACTCAATATTCATAATAATCTTTCACAGTTTAAAAAACGAGAATAATTTTGTTCCGGTGTCTCACAGACCTGTGCTAGGTGGTTGTGTGACAAAAACAGGTGCTAGGTTGTTAAGGGTTAATGTCCCACTGCAGGGACGAGCCTCCTCCCATGACGGAGGGGTACTTGGCCTACTAATACCACGCTGCCTGGCCCAAGTTTTCGTTCTTTATTTCGTAAAGATAATATTCACGGATAGTCCCTTAGTCGGTTTTTACGACACCGATGGGATGAGATGGGGTGGTGACATATTGTATTCTTACTCCGTCACCACACGGAGAATGTACCTATTTGTGTACATGAAATGAATGTATGAAAACTCAATCAATTAGTATTGAAATGTATTTAAAGAAAATTATTTTTTAAATTTAACTTTTGTTAGACTTATTAAGTAATATTATTTAAATAGCTAAATACTGAACATATTTTTGTAGGGCCTACGTAATCACAACTGCACCAGAATATAGAATTTTCGCCGGGGCTGCCTTACTGACAGGTGACAACGATGTCAGTCGTGTTAGAACTGTAGCCAACTTTACTATACATCCAGAGTTTACCCCACCACCTGCAAATCTAAACAACATTGCTATAATGACTGTAAGTATTATACTTTTAACACTAATTTTAAAAAAAACGACCTCTGTGGCGTAGTGGTTATACAACATGACTGCTACGCATAGGTCTCGGGTTCGATTCCCGCTCAATGCAAACCTTTGTGTGCATGAATATGATTATAACTATTACTATGTATAAGATGTATGCATTTACAAAAAAAAAACTATATAAGTATGTTTTTCCGTTGTCTAGTACCCATAGTAAAAAGCTTTGCTTACTTTGGGACTAGATGGCGTTGTGTGAATGTGTGAGGAATATTTATTATTATATTTATTATATAAAAACATTTAAGAAATCCTATAAAGTTAGTCATTTATTGCAGTTTAGTTATATAATTTTTTTTTCAGCTTACCACCCCGTTCCTCAATAGTACTGTGGTTCCCCTAAGTCTTCCAACAGCCAGCTTCAATCCACCAGATTTCACTCTTTGCCGAATTGCAAGCTGGGGAAGTCAAAACATGACTTCTACTGTACGTATACAAATATTTTCTTTCCTAATAGTTTAATAACAAAATATAGAATAAATACTGGCAATTTTATATATGTTACAGCCAAAGTAATAAATATGAATATTATACATAATAACTAGCCATTATGTATAAGGGCTACTCAATTTTGATAAAGTGATTAACTCATTAAATTTTACCTTTTAACTGGCAAAAGTCAGAAACAGTTGGTTAGGTTAGGCTAGCATGGTGACTAGAATATAGTAATATGTACTATATTCTAGTTTTACATAAAAAAAATGCTTCTTGCACTCGCCGGCCGCTGCCACGGCACTTTTGACTGAAAAAATCAGTCAAAAGTGGTTTTGACTGGTTATGAGTTTTGACTATAACATAAAATATATAATGGCTAGTTAATGTGATTAATACTGCGACATTTATCACTATATTAAAATTAAGTAGCCCTTATACATAATGGCTAGTTATTATGTATAATTTCATATTTATATCGTTGGCTGTAACATATATACCACGAATATAATAATTATTTGTGTACCAATAATTTTATTCATCATAAATTATATTATTAAATAATTAAAAAATAACGGTTGAATGATACAATTATTTACAGTTTACAAAATTGTAAACATAATTAAATATTTAAATTTAAACTTTGATTCAAATGAGAAGACCCTCTTGTAATGCCTTACAACTGTGTACGCTTCTAAAAAAACAAAAGTTAATGATTATGATGATGAATAATGATAATTATTTAATAATAAATGTTTTAGTCCTATATTTGGATGGTTTTTAACTTTTGAACTTTATTACAGGAAAGCTACAGTCTACGTTCGACTAGCAAATATATTTACAACCAGCCTTTATGTCAAAGTCTATACAGTACCTTTCCTGGATATCCCAATATATTCACTACAATGATATGCGCAGCTTCTTATGATATAGTTTCTGCTGGTTGTAACGTAAGTATCAGTTAACACATCATCATCATACATACATACATAAACTCACGCCTTATCCCGTCCAGGGTAGGCAGAGACGACAGAACGCCACTTATCACGATCCTGGCAAACATCATCATCATATCAGCCAATTAACGTTCACTAGACTTGTGCCTCCCGCAGCCTCCCTCATCCATTAAACACACAATGTATTTTAATTTGTAACAAAAACCTTGTCACTTTAAGGCCCAGCAAAGTTTTGTTTAAATATTTATAACCCTGTCATTTAAATTATAATCATCATAACAGCCCTTTAATGTCCCACTGCAGGGACGGGCCTCCTCCCGTGATGGAGGGATACTTGGCCTACTAATACCACGCTGGCCAGACGGATTGGTATAGGATTAAATTTTAAGTTTTCCTTCTTTTTATGTCGTAAAGATAATACTCACGGATAGTCCCTTAATTTGTTTTTACGACACCCATGGGATGAGATGGAGTGGACTATATAATAAAAGAGAAATATTCCAATGTTAGATAAGGCTTAGAGGAGGCCTATATCCAGAAGCGAATGTGTCTTTTCTGATATCATATAAATTTCAACTTCATGTTTAAAATATAACTTAAATATAATTCATCTTCATAACGATATTTTAATAACTTAATATCATACATACATAAACTCACGCCTTATCCCGTCCGGGGTAGGCAGAAACGACAGAACGCCACTTGTCACGATCCTGGCAAACAGATTGGGCCTTGCCCCTTAGCCTTACTTAATATCCTTTCTCATAACATTGTTTTTTCTTTTAAATTTATAGGGTGACGAAGGAATTGCTTTAGTATGTACCGGAGGTCTCACAGGCATCTTGTTCCACACAAATGGCTGTGCTCCGACTTCGTTCCCAGAAGTTTACACCCGTGTCTCCAACTATACAACATGGATTCGTAGCGTAACTGGGGGTTCTTCAAACATCAGACCTGAACTTACGTTCTTCGCGATGTTAGCTATTATCACTGCTGCTTTCATAAACAAAGCGTAATTTTATGTCATAAATATATTATAATTATTTATTTATTAAAAAAAAACAAGTAGGTAAAGATATACATTAGTAACTACACAGTAGGTACTTACATAATATCCATGACTACAAAATGTATAAATGTTTAAAACACTTTTCAGTATATATTAATATAGGTAAGTAATTGAATAGTTTATTTAACTTTGTAAATTTTCATTGTGGTTTTAATGTAAACTGTTGCTTTAAATTCAATGACTTCGCGCCTATTGTTCGTCAAAGCTATCATACAAATATATTTATGTACTTAATTACATTTAAGTAGTAAAGTAACGCTACTAATTACCATCAAACGTAAGAATTCAATGTTGTAAATAAGTTAGTATGTAAGCTTTTCTAATTAAAAATAATAATGTAATACATATTTTATTGTTTTATTTTTTATTCTTACAGATCTAAAACTTCTTCGCTTTATCTTACGAAGAACAGATAACGGGGAACACAAAGGTTCTTAAATACCTATTACCACATATTGAGAGCAAATTTACGAAACAGAAATTACGTATACTTTAGTAATTTAACATTGAAATGTATGATACATAGAAAAGTTATTGCCCATTATGGTAAGCGCGTTTGAGGTCCAATTTGCTTCCTGCAAAGTAACTAAAAGGTTAAAGGCGTTATAAATTTTGAGCACGTTCATTAGGCCCACGGAACCCCGCCCCAGCTTTTAGCCGGCGACACACGTCGGAATTTCGTAATAAGATTTCCTTAATTTAAGACCTCCAACACACCTACGAGTATGTAGATGTTCATTGACGAAATTCACAAATCAACACTCCTGCTGAAACAGGCTACGTAAATTTAAACTTGCTGTTAATTTGGAAAGTTGAACAAGATGAACTGGTTCAAGGTGATTGATTTAACCTTATACCTTGAGTAACTTTTATTTTAAACATCATTTCTTTTTCTTCTTAAGGTCCCTCTCCAACTAGTGAAGGTCAGCTACCAGCTTGGCAAAGTCCTCTCTATTCTTAGCTCTGCGGAATAGTTCAGCTGGGCTAGCTTCTTAAAAAAAAATTATATATTTATTTTATTAACATCATTTATGAAAATAAATATATTTTTCAGTTAAATATTTTTTTTTGTATAAGCATGCTGCAGGAAGCAATGGAGCCTCTGCTGGGTTGTCCAAAAAAAATATTATAAAAAAGAGAATAGCAACAATTTCCCCTGTGGAAAAGCTGACGTATGTTGTTATTTTGATATTCAAAGAAAAGTGGCACTTTTGTTAGATTAATGGTCAAATGTTTATATCATTATAAAGAGTAAGGTATGCAGTTAGTAATGGAAAACAATATTAGCCAAATGGTTACCAGGACCACGCATAAAGAGGCATAAACTTTTCACGAAAAATTTTTATACTGAAATTCAAAGTGGCTGCCATATGTCGTCAATTGCCACACGTATTTCATCTTTGAGGTCCTGAATCGATGCTGGACTGTTTCACGAATTTTAATTCCACGCAAGATAAACAATAATTTATGTAATTCCTAGTAGTTCATAAAAAATATTGTCTTATATCTGAATGTATGAACCTATACAATATGTTTTGTGTCATAATTTAAAAGGAAAAGTAGACACAATAAGTTCTCTTCCCAAAAACTCTTTATAGAACATAAATATCCATTCAGATCGAATCCGCGCACAGTATCTACGGCGCAGTGTGGATATGCTACGATTCGTAGTAATACCCCAAAGGAACATGTTTTATGAAGCAGAAACATAAAAGTAACGAGGCTATTAAGTCCGAACCGTTGCACCCGGTCAGACTACGTTGTGTTTGAACGCATTTAACTTTTTAGGCTTATAATGAAGTTAATTGTAGTATAACTTAAGGAATCCGTGTGGTGACGGAGTCAGAATACAATATGTCACCTCGCATCTCATCCCATGGGTGTAGTAAAAACCGACTAAGGGACTATCCGTAAATATTATCTTTACAAAATAAAAAGAAGGAAAACTTGAAATTAAACTCTATACCAATCCGTCTGGCCAGCATGGTATTAGTAGGCCATGTATCCCTTCGTCACGAGAGGAGGACCGTCCCTGCAGTAGGATATTAATGGGCTGTTATGATGATAACTTAAGGAAAAGTAAGGCACTTATTGGATTTATGATGAAATGATTTTAATTTAAAAACTGCTTTTCTATAATTTTATTTTTTATTTTATTTATTGGACAAACAGTAGTTGTTACATTATTTCTTACATCTATATTATATCTAAGGTAACATATTTAAATGTACAACATTTTAAGTTGTCACAGCATGCATGAAAGTGAATAATCGTTTTCCATTAAGAAATATGTATTTAAATGTCATACGGAGTAAAGTTTCATGGAAGCTTTTTATCTATTAACGCATGAATAGTTAGAAAATAAAATTTTAACTAAAGTAAACATTTATATAATTTACCGTTAACTAAAACACCAAAAAATAAACAATAAAAATACCACCTGCTAAATAACAAAGTAAATTCGAGCTTTTAGTATCGACCGCTACAATATTTCATTGTGCCTTATAAATTACACAAATTAATTAGAATACAGATACAGTCAGCTACAGGTGCTGACGACACAATTATTAATACTATGGTTACGTTATCTGGACCAGACAACGCTTTAACTACTCCACCGGAAGATGACAAAGGATTTCGTAATCAGTGGTTGTGTAAGATAAGTGTATTTATTATTAGAAGTAATACATCCTCGGTAAATGATCTCTTACATTGTTGAACGAAAATAGATAGTTGTAAATAGTGCAGAGTTCTTCTAACTCTTATGAATTACCTTTTTTTCCACTTGGAACCATGCAACCCCTAAGTTTGTATTAGGAAAGGAAGGCAGAAACTCTTTATTTGTATTTGGCCAAAGCCCTATGCCTATAGCGGGTGATGTCATGACTCTTATTGACTATTGTTAAGACGCTACTTTGAAAATTTTCGAGTTGAATTCGGCCGTGGCCAGAGGGGCGCGCCCCTCGGCGCGCGAATGAGACGGATATTCTCGCTCACGCGCCGCCGCGCCGTGTGCGCCGTCGTCGTCCCGCCGACCCTCAAGGACACGTTATCGCTCTGTGCCATAGTACAAATATATACAGTATTTCAACTGCATAGAAACGGACGAAACGTGAGTTTATACCTACACGCTCACGATCGCGGAGGGAACAGTCGCTACTGTGCCGCAGTAACGAGCGGACTGTGTGTTATAATTTGAAACTAATTATATTATTCATATGTCAATTTAAACAAACATGGCTGATATAAACACCTACCTTACTAAATGACTTAGGTATTTAATATTATAATATAGTATTTTGTGTATATCACGAAAACGGTTTGTTGTACTTAGGTCAATAATAATGAATATTAGCCCCCCTTTATGTAATCCCCCATGCGTGTCTTTCACTTTGATCTAGGTAAATTTAAGCAATGACATCGATGTCTTTTTTTGAATGGATTGGTCACCCATCCATAAAGTGACCTCGATGCCTTTATTTTGACATTAAATAGATCTAATAGACCTGTTTAAAGTTTGGTTTTGGTTATCGATAAATTCAATAACAAACAAACATGGCCAATATAATAAATACAGCACCCGGCCGTAAATATTACACATCGACTTTTTCTCTGACTCTCTACGAAGCCGAAATTGACCGATTGTATTTTTCTATAGGTTGATATGCAATATAAACGGCCCGGTACTGTACCTACTTTACTGAATGACTTGTTAAGTACCTTCTTAATATTATAATTTAGTATTTTATTTATATCACAAACATGGTGGATATAAATACAAACATATATATGTTTCTTTAAATTAAATGTATCAATCATAAAACAACACGTTTTTTACAGAACACTTCCTATTTATTTAAATATAAAATAGAAAAATAAAAAGTATTAATTTACAATTACAAAACTAAATGGAAACACAAAGTAGATCGCATGTTTACTATTGTTTACGTACCGCGCACCCGTAGGCATTTATAATAAATAATCGGCCCAGTTTGACTACTGGTTATACTGTGACGTCAGTCCGCGGTAGGTAACAGAAAATTCTGTTACAAAAAAACCTACTATCTACCGGTCTATTATGTTTATACATGTAGCCCCTATTTTTTTTAAAATTTACCCCCGCGCAAGTTGTTATGAAGGCACAAAGCACATCCAGATTTAGAACAATAATTTGGGGATCACAAAAATAATTTGACCGCCTCGGGGTATCGGTCGCAGTGCACGAGGTCGCGGGTTTGAATCTCACGCAAAATAATAGAACTTTAAAAAAAATACAATAGCCCCACTATGTATTGTCCTGTGTCGCGGGGTATTTACAAACATTTACTTAGCTGACACAAAGAACATCCAGACTCAGGACAATAATTTGTGGATCGCACAAATAAAATTGTATTACGTGAGATTTGAACTCTAGGTGATTTTCCACCAGAGGGGCGAGACGAGGCAAAATTTGAAATCTTTATGTAAGATGAACCGTATTGCTTAAGAAATAGAGTATATATTTACTTTGTAACAAAAACACTCGCTTCTCGCGATAGGCCTATTGTTGTTTGTTGCTACTTTTTGTTTGTGTAAAAATGAACCGTATTATTTCTCACATAGAGTTCAAAATACATTAACAAGAAACACGCATGTCGCGATGTCAATTTTTGGTGGAAAGAGTTCGGTGCGATTTCAATTCTCGTCTCGTCTCGCCCAAGGTTCTGGTGGACTCTTCATGCTGACTTACGATTACCGATTACTGCGCCCGCCACTGCCTAAGGCAGACAGTTTTTTTGTGTGATCCACAAACAACAGTCCTGAGTCTGGACGTACTTTGTGTTCGTTTGTTTCATGTTTGTAAACGTTCCCGCGGTGGAGTGCATGAGAGTTCAAATCTCACGTAAGACAATTTTTTTGTGTGATCCACAAACAACTGTCCTGAGTCTGGCTTGTATTCGAGCCCGCGACCTCGTGCACGCAAGCCACTACCGCGACCGCGCCGCACTGCCCGCGCCACTGAGGCCGTTTCAATTACGTGATCTTGACGAAAACGGTTATAAAACTTATAACACTTGAGCATATAGTCTAAAATCGCTTATATAAACAAACGCTTGCATTACCAAAGGGTCAACAGTAACTAGGTACTTAGTTGAGTTAAAATAAAGTAACTATATAAAGTTAAATTTTACGATACAATGTTATCGAAATAACTATTATAAAATAATACTATTATTTACTTATAAAAGAGAACAAAGTATTAATAAAAACTTAGGTATAAATATTTTAAACCTAACCTATATATTTTACCTACGATATAAAATTACGCGATAAAATTTAGTACGAACGGTGAGTCGACATGCACAGGTCCGGCGTCGAAGAGGGCCATCGCCCGACTGATTCGTCGACCGTATTCATTCTGTATCGATCGTTAACTAATCGGTATAAGGTCTAAAATTACGATGCGCCCGCAACGATGCAGAGCGCTTTGATATAGCTAAAATCTTATTTTCTTAATTAAACATTATAGGTTGTAGTTATGTAAATGATATTCTACAGTAAGACTAATATTGATGTTACGAATGTATTTGAGTAATTCCTAAGCATAATGATAGTGTACTTTCCGTGATATATGTAAAAAGCTGTTTTTTTAGCCCTCTACTGCATGAATTATTAAGGAGATGAAAAAAAAATTCTTTCTTCGTGGATATTGCTTTATTTAAATAATATTAAGACAAAAAAATCGAAAAATAATAAATAAGTAGTTTCATGTAGAAAAAAAACTAAGATTCCATATATGGGCTCGTATGCACTTAGACAAAATCTCGATCGGACATATATGGTATCGTATGCAGTCAATAACTAAGTAGAAAAGGAACATTACCTACATAATATCTAAGGAGGTTATAATATATTTTATTGTTAGTCGTGGAATGTAACGAGACAGTTTCTTTTATCATTGTAGCATAGAAAAACTTGCATTTTGTACATTTAGTGTATGTCTTCATAGAACATACTATGCAATGTTGACGTTTTTTCTGCCACATAGGCCAATGTCCAATGTTATCTGTTCTGACACAACGCAAAGGGATGTCTTAGAATCGCTCTGGTATTTTTTGTCATCCTTTTAGAAGATACGGGTGTACCAGGTTTGGACAGCGAACCACCACTAAAAGTAAAACTAAAAGTTCAGCTGGTGTATTCACCTCTGTAATGCATGAAGGCAGCTCAATATCGGTGAAGTTGCCAGGATTGTATGGATCCAGATGTTTGGAGTCCCATTCCGTCAGAAGCTGACGTTTAGCGAGGCTTCTTAGTCACTTTTTTGCTAGAGGAATATTTTCTTCATCCAAACTTTTATCATCAATTTCAGGTATAATAATGGATTTTCTTTATGAAACAGGTATTGTAGATACTTTGCTATCGGAATCCAACTCACGGTCGTCACTAAGATGACCGTAACCCGCAATAGGATTAGCATATTTGTTTTTTTTTTCCATAAAAATAAGCAGGGCCTATTCTACCAAACAAAAGCAAAAAGAAAACAGGACAAGGCAATAGAAAAAAAGCTAAAAAAATATTAGCACTTGAATTGTTAATTCGTTATGAATATAAGTCAGAATGCATACGATACCATATATGTTCAAACGTATTTACGTCGTGCTGCATATGAGCCCATATATGGTATTGACATAAAAGTGGATGAAAAGCATAGTAAATACGTAAAAAGTAAGAAAATCATTGTTTATAGGTAAAGAAGAAAGTATTGACTTTAGGAATATAATTTTACCTTTCCTGAATACTTACGTTTCGTTTTTGTTTTTGATACTCAAAAATGTATGTCAGGCAGTCGTATTTTGTTTCGCTGACTACCCGCGCAAAAGTAAATTTTTTCCTAAATGTCATCAAAATATAGACAAACTGAGTGTGTTTTCTTTAAGTTACTTAACCATTATATGGATTTAACAATGTGGAATGACTTAATTGTTATTTGTTTGGAAATAAAACAACAATAAAATCGGCATACCATATATGGGCCCATATGAAGTAGAGGGTTAGAGGTGTTTTCAAAATTAAATATGATCGAGCCAAAATCAAGCTATCGCGTTTTCGTAATTACAAAAAGCTAGTAAAATGTATCAATTTACCTATATCAAAATTCTAGCTTTATTGGTCTTTTCATATTCCTGTAGTAGTTGATGAAAGATAGTGCATTTTGTCAATGTATCCCCTTAATTTCAGTTTTGTATCTGTTAATAAAATAGCAGTTACATGGGTTGACAATATATCTATTGTTTTTCGACACTATCTAATCACGAAAGCATAATGTCTAGTTTTCAAAATGTATATGAATGCATCCTGAATCATTAATTTATATATTACCCAATTTGTGAAGTTAGAACTAAAAAAAAATGTTACAATTGGCAGTTTCAAATCATTAGTTATGTTTATAAAACAGAATGTTATACCTAATTGGAGCGGGTTAATCTTATAATAACCGAAGTTTGTACAGGTTGATGCTACCTTGGATTTACATCTCATTTACGAGGGGTTAAAATACATAAAACACGGCAAACAAGAGCTGGGGTTCGTTGAAGATAGAATTTGTTAGAAGTTTATGGCAAGGTTAGCGAATCCGTAGACGCCGGCAAGCCACGCGCAGTTACCTTTAGAAAAGGGTCCAAGACTTCCTCCTGATTGGTAATAACCGTTGGAACTATCACCGCTAAGGTAAAAAAACGTTTACCTATTGGACTTTAAACATTTTAAGACCTATCGTGTGATAAGCTTATAAAAAGAAAACGTACTTAAGAATTTTTTTGGAGAATAAATCGTAGACGTCATACTATTTACCTACTTAAGAATGATCATTATAAATTTAGTGTGCAGCAATGAAAATCGGTAAGGAATCAATTTACAAAATAAAAATAAACTAAAATGGATTATCTGAGTGATGAGTTAATCTGTTACTAAAAAGACTTAATCAATATTCCCTAAAAACCCTGGAAAATGAAAATGTAGGTAATAGACACACATAGAAATAATGATGTTGGTGAAATATCGACATCGGTGCTATGTAATCACATGTCATTCATCATGATTGTATAGACATAACCGAGCATATCGAGCTTTATTTATTGCTGCTATTAGTTCGGTGTTCTATTGTATTTATGTGATGTTAAAACATTTATCCAAGTTTCGTTTGCAGCTTTAATAGAAATAACTTTTTTTTTGTTATTTAAAAAATAAAATGTGACTTTATTGAACGTACTCTATTCGTAGATATTCCATGAAATAAAAAATAAACCATACATTTATATTTTGTTTTCTTTAAAAAAGACAGTTAACCTCTTTAATTTGATAATCAATAAAACATTCTATAAACTTTATATTTAAATTTATATCCATTTATCTCTTGCAGTAGGTACGATTAGTTCAGTGCACAAATATTTACAGTTTTGTATTAACCGGTATTATGTGGTGATAAGGAGCATTTGAATCGCATCTGGCGTGCTGGTTTGTTTTTTCAAGACCAAAACAAACTGACTGTTATGACTTATATGTGTGTTATGAATTACATGAAAAATTTATTCTTCTATTTTACTACATTTATTTGTCATTCAGTCATATTCCCAACTACTACGAACTACGTACTATTCAATTTCGAGAATTGGTTGTACTGATTGGTTCCTCGATTGCTTTTGAGCTTCTTACATAAATAAATATAACGTAATTATATTGTATTATTTTCCGAAATAATAAAATGTGCATGATTTCTACCACAGATTTCTATTATAGGTTTCGATCAGCCACGAATTTTCACCATAGATTTCTTACAAAATAGCGATAATATCGGAAAGTCTATAAAAAGGCTGAAAAACATAGATATATACTTACGCTATTTGCTTGAAGTTAGAATTTAGAGCAAACATTATACATGGATATTGTCCTATATTTCCTTATTACCATAATTTTCATGAAAAATCACCTTCTCAATGGCAGTGCCATAAATTCTATGATTCTACCTTATGTTACCAGACATGATAACATGACTTCAGAAGCAATCAAAACTTTTATCTCTGTATAATGTAGAGGCATTAACGTGGCATATGTCAAACCAAACTATCTCAAAGTTCCATATCACTAGGTCCCCACTTAAGGAGGATGGGAGAAATAATAGCGTCGTAAATTCATAAATGACACTTTTGGAGTGTGCTAGCAAACTTTTTTCCCAACTTTAAGGTCACAATAAAAGTGTCACATAGAAGCCCCTGTGTAGTAATTTATTGTTCGTACAATAAACATTATGATAGTGAGTATAGAATGTTTTCTAAATCATTATTTGCGTAGTACGTATATAGACTTCATTTTATATATTTTATGTACGTATATCAATATGGAAAAATTTCATAAGCAAATCTGTAAGATGTATTTGGTTACGGAAAATCACCTTTTAGAGATCTAATGTATATGTTGAGAACAATTGCATTAAAATAGTAATGGTGCGTGCAAATAAAACATAATGAGTAGTTTAGATAATTTAACAGAAAGGCAAAGGTAAGAATTAACGTACTCAAGCGTTAATTAAATAAAAATATTATTAGTGGTTACCATTTCCATTTAATCAATGAATACCAAATGCTGATCAAAACAAATAAGGCATATAAGTTTTATAATTTGTTTTAATATCAATAAAGGAAATTAGTTCCAATTTGAAATGACGTATGCATGATAAATTTCGATGTTTGGTCATACACTATAAAAGCCTTTCTCGCTACAATATTTACTTGAAACAAAATGCGACACACAACTATCAAGTACATTACAGCAGGAGTATCAAGCCACCCATGGGAAATACGCCACAATCCAGCGTTTCACAAACTTGTTTGACTTACGACCCCCTTCTCAAAAAATAATATATTCCTAAGAGTTCTCAAGGGAAATCTATTTTATACAACAAATGGATTGTGTGGGCGTTACATATTGCTTCTATGCGTGATTGCTCATTTCCTAGATTTTTATGAAGCCCTATTTACTAAATTGACTGACATTCATTTTATCCCTATTAGCAGAAATGAATTAAAACCGTATTTTTTTTACACGGATCTTGAACTAATAATAATACTACGCTGACCAGAGATTTATATAAGATCCTTCCATCGGACATCACAACGCTTTTTATTTCGGTGGATGTCGACTGTCACGACGCTCGTTTCGGGAGGCATCCATAGATAAGAATATGTAGTAACGCAGGTAAGAGTCGCAGTGCCCTCTCCGTCGAACGTCGCTCATCACGGTAGACGTCGCGACGGTCATACCGATTGGCGTTGTGGCGCTCTTTTTGATAGACTTTACGTCGCTTATCCCGGTATGAGCATACATTTTTTTTTCACGGCTCATTATGTCGAGTTGCTGAGCCGGGTAAGCAATGCTCATACCTAACGGCGTCGCGACACTTGCTTCAGCGTACATCACAACAGTCATACCAGTTGGCGTTGCGACGCTCTTCCTGGTACCAACCTCAATATGATATGTCCCAACCTAAATATGATGCGATAACCAAAGGTTGTATTCTATTCATTTTTAAGTCCTTTTATAAGTTGCTTTATTGATCCCTTCCAAAAACAAGAACGCAACAGTTTACCGACCCAACTACTGGTTTTCTTTCCTGTTGGTTGAGCAATACAGTCGTGTAATTTACGTTATATACACACATCAAAAGTGTCTAGGGATCAACATATATTTTTGCAATAACTTTTCTCCTGATTGATATTAATTAAAATTTTCTTTAAGGATTTATCAAATAAAGTGTTTTCGTTTGTCTACAGTAACGATAAACCAAGTCACCTTTGCATTAATAAAGAAATTTGCCATTTTCCTAATAAAGGGATTTTTGACATTTGAACCACTAACATTAAAGTTCGAAAAAAAGACTAAAATAACAGTTTCCTTAAGGATTTTATTGGGTAACCTTAACAATTAATAATCCGTGTTTCTACCGCGAACACTAACAACACAATAGCATCGGTTTGGCATACTCAAAATGAGTTCATCCAAATCACGCTGTGGAATGGCCGCCCATGTTCGTTGCCTTTCGGAATATGTCATCCTAATGTCAAAACACCCGTTCCCAAAACATCCGTTCCCATTACAACCGTTTCCTAAATTATTTGTTTTCCAAATTGCAATTTTCCCAAAAGTAGCATTTGGTTTGATATCAGTTTCTCCAAAAGAACTAATCACAAAACATCCGTTCCCGTCACCACCTTTTCCTTAGTTATTCGTTTCAAAAACAGACAATACGAGCCAGAGAACGGCAAAGAATTGATGCATTCGAGATGTGGCGCTGGAGACGCATGCTGAGGATATCCTGGACCGCCAAGCGCACCAATGCATCGATACTTTTGCAGCTACGTATCCAAACACGCCTTTCCACCATCTGCCAGCAGCGCATTTTGACCTACTTTGGCCACATAATGAGGAGGGGTGAAGAGAGCCTCGAAAAACTTATCGTTGTTGGGAACACGGAGGGCAAACGAGCACGTGGACGTTCCCCAACCAGATGAAGCGATCAAGTGAGAGGCCCATCATCAACCACGTTTTGCTCTGTTGCCCGAGACGCGATGAACAGACACCGGTGGAGGCAGATCATCGAAAGCCAAATCATCCACATCCGCTGATGACCACAATCCTCAGTCATGAGGGACCGACTACAGAGAGAGAGTATAAACAAAATGTCAAACGGGTCAATTTAAACAGCATTATAATATTAGTTAATCTAAATTGAATTGATATATTAATACTATAATTTAGTTATAGTAACACACATTTGCTTAAGCCTGTGATTAAGCTTTTCTTATGTGTGTAGTGATAAACGGATGTACTAAGAATTAGCCTATTAGTTATAAAAGGGTGTCATTATAAACTGATGTTTTGGGGCATGTATGCAATGAGAAATGAGTATTTTTGCATACTGTCATTTTATGAAACTGTTATTTTGAAATGGATGTTTTGGGAACGGGTGTTTTGACATTCGGATGACATGTTCCGAAAGGGTTCGTTGCAACAACAAAAAAAGGTCTTCTTGCGGCTGGATAACCTCCATATTCGGCAGAGCTCTTCTCTGTAGCATATCCCATGCATGCTCAATCGGGTTCAAGTCTGGCGACTGAGCAGGCCAGGGCAGGACATTGATGTTAGCTGCGGCGAGAGTCTGTCTTACAACTCTTGCGGTGTGCGGTCGTGCATTATCATGCATTAACTGAAATAAGGGACCGATTTGCACTTGTAGAGGAACGATGACGTCTGATACAATCGTCTCAGCATAAATTTGAGCGTTGAGGTTGCCTCTGATTCAAATCAACTCAGTTTTTCCGCCGATCCAAATACCCGCCTATACCATGATTCCACCACTATAAGGATGGACTTCCTGGCAGGATTTTAATCGCTGTTCGCGCTCAGGGGTTCTCCAGTGTCGTATACGTCTTGTATCCGGTCTCATACCAAAACGAGACTCATCAGAAAAGCACACGAAACGCCATTGTTCTTCTGCCCAATTTCTGTGTTCAAGAGCCCATTGATATCGAATCCTACGATTGTGCATTGCTATAGGTGGTACCCGTAGCGGTCTTCGGGAATGAAGGTTTACTTCATGCAAGCGGTTTCTGACTGTTTGGTCGCTAATTAAGTTCCCTGAAGAGCGATGAAGCCTCACGGCTAACATTATGGCGGTTATTGTTGGAGCTCTTCGAGCTGTGATTTGAATGTATCGGTCTTGTCTCCGTGTGGTGCAGCGATACCGTCCTCCATGGCGCTCAGCCACTGTACCAGTGCTTCGGTAACGTGTCCAAAGTCGACTGATAACACTCTGACTTGTATTCAGAGCTAAAGCCACAATACGTTGCTGGGAACCTGCTTCTATCATTCCCACGGCTCTGAGCATTTCTTCCCTGCTTAAATGACGTCGCCGCTCCATAATAACGTTGGTTTTAATCAGTAGTAGGGAAACAGTAGCACTAATAATGTCTTCAATGCGTTGTATGTTTTTATAGGGAAAATATTGACAGCTGATTTTCATCTTTTACTCGAATTTGATTCACAGTTCCTGTTTCAAATTATGAAATGCACCAAAAAGGATCCATATAAATTTATAAAATCATAAATTTATTACAAAGCCACATCTCAATCTCAAGAAATCCGCATAAAAATGCTTGATCCCTAGACACTTTTGATGTGTGTATGTAACTCGCTTCTAGGTATAGTGTATCACCGCGCTCGATCATTGCCCAAATTAAATTTACAGCCGCAAGCCCACCAGATCGTCGTAACGATACAGCGACCTACATTTATTGCCAATAAATATTTTTTACTATCGGCTTTTACAGGACCCTGTATCGTTTTTCAAGAGGATCTTACACCCTGTATTATTTCATAACCGGTGGTTTTATTGAGGTTATGTCAGTTCTGCGATATTAATTTGTTCGTATTATTTCAGTGGGTTACGACAGATTTTATTTGAACGTGGACATCTTTTACTTGAAGAATTTTATGGTTATCCCTACTATATAACATTTTTCGGGGTACGCCAATGTTTTATAGTACAGTGTTAGTAGTTACTTTATTGATTAATTGGTTTAAAAAAAAAGCAGTAAATGAAGATACATAAAATCACGCCTTTTTCTCATGAGGGGTAGGCAGAACCACTGAGCGCCTAGATCCTTACAAACCGGCATTATAAAAACCGCTTTTTGCCTCGGGAACCTTTGGCGTGGTGTATGGCGACCATTGCGAGATTCTTTGCCATACTCATAATACAGGTCCCACGATTTTTTAGAAATATACATTGTCTACCAATAAAGATTATGTATTTGGATTTTTGTATCTTTTCAAATACCTGCGCTTAAAAGTGTCAGATTTTAAATGAATTACATTATTGTTGTAGAGCATGACTATAACACCCAGGTTTTTATTATGAATTTTTATCAGAGCTTACAGTACTACATAAAAATACCTAACAGCTAGAATGTATTGTTTCGAAAAGAAATTAAAAATACTAGAATATAATGTGAAAGACAAACAAAACATAAGATAGCGAAGAATGAATGGAATGAACTGAGAATTTAATTTTACAGTTGGCCGCCCATTGAAAGACAAGGGTAGGTATGTAAGGATGTGTCGCTTTAATATTAGGAAATCGCGTTTTCTATAATGTTAAGATTTTGTTAGTTTTTTTATTAATATGTCAATGATTGTAACAAAACTATTTGTCAAGCTATGTAGCCAGCAAATAGCTATAAGTATATTTTTTGCCCAAGAGCCAGTTTCAAGTCTTGTTATTGTTGTTTTAAATTATATTTTACTATATTTAGATAAAGCCAGACGACATTGTCTTGGTACAGAAAATTTTATGTAAATATGTCTCATGGTTGCCTCTAGTTGTACTCTAGGGGTAAGAAAAGGATATGTCTTACATTTCGGAACCTTTGGCGTGGTGTATGGCGACCATTGCGAGATTCTTTGCCATACTCATACAGGTCTCACGATCTTTTAGGAATATACCTTGACTACCAATAAAGATATGTTTGTATTTGGATTTCTGTATCTTTTTAAATACCTGCGCTTGAGTGTCAGGTTTTAAATGAATTACATTATTGTTGTAGAGCATGACTATAACACCCAGGTTTTTATTATGACTTTTTACCAGAGCTTACAATACTACATAAAAATACGTAACAGCTAGAATGTATTGTTTGGAAAAGAAATTAAAAATACTAGAATATAATGTGAAAGACAAACAAAACATAAGATAGCGAAGAATGAATGGAATGAACTGAGAATTTAATTTTACAGTTGGCCGCCCATTGAAAGACAAGGGTAGGTATGTAAGGATGTGTCGCTTTAATATTAAGAAATCGCCTTTTCTATAATGTTAAGATTTTGATATTTTTTATCAATATGTCAATGATTGTAAGAAAACTATTTGTCAAGCTATGTAGCCAGCAATAGCTACAGGTATATTTTTTAGCCGAAGAGTCAGTTCCAAGTATTGTTATAGTTGTTTCAAATTATATTTTACTATATTTAGATAAGGCCAGACGACATGGCTTGGTACAGAAAATTTTATTCAAATCTCACAGTTGCCTCTAGTTGCACTCTAGGGGAAAGAAAAGGATGTGTCTTACATTTTTCAAAGAAATAAATGTTGTTAGACTGGTTGGGTTAACAATAATGGTGCTATACTTGATTTTTGTTCCGTGGGGATAAACAATAATTTTAATGAAATTAAGAGGTTGTCATTTCAGTAGTAATTCTATAATTTGGTGACTGTGACAAAAAGGAAAAGTTAAATATTTTACTTAATTTTACTTTTATTGGACAAAAATAAAGAGAACTCTATAGTTACATGTACCGCATGGCCTACGTAATATTGCTAAAATTTCCTCCACAATTAGATGATGCCTTTTCCGGCAGCGAAAGCTTGAAGGGAAAATGTTAATTGATTATACTGCTTGACATTTATTTACGAAAAGTGAAATAAAATACTGTTTTTGTTTTATGTTTAATTAATGAGGTCTAAAAAAATACACGTTACTATTAAGCCTACTTCATTAATTATACATTTTAAATGAGTTGATAATTAACTGAAAATAATAATCGTTCTTAATAATTACTTATAAATAGTTCGTTTTATTTCCTCTCTACAGTTTTTCAGAGATGTATCGTGTATTGCGATAGCTTTGTAGTTATATAAAATTATTCACATTACACTATTTCTTTTTTATAGTTAAGCGCATAATCGTTCACTTTTACGAAGATACTCATAGTAGAGTTATGGATTAAGTTTGTATCAGATTTACAGTCGTTCAATGTTATTTTATAGCTTTAGTTTATTATCTGTTAATTTCTTATACTTTCTCAGATGATTAAACGTAAAGGGTTAAAACCTAAACTTTTATCTTATATTTGAACAACCCTGTTTTGATTTATAACTTTTTGTTACTTTTATTGATACTTAATAATATATAATTATTTTTAATAAGTATGTTTGTATAATTGTTGTACAAGATCGCGCAGTTTGGAAACGTTTGGAGGAGGCCTATGTCCAGCAGTGGGCGTCTATATGCTGATATGATGATGATGATGAATTGTTGTACAATTTACATGCATGACAAACATAAAAATAAGTTTGTTTTCAAATTGAAACCGCATTCTCTGGTCTGAATTTTAAATTTATTTCCACTTTTAAAGTTAGTTTGAAAACTGATAATGTCGATTGAATGAAGTGACAGTTTGGTTGCACTTTTGTGTAAATCAGATTTTACGACGAAAACTGCAACTCGCTCTAATTATTTAGTTTTTAATGTTAGATCTACTCGAGCTCACTGTACTATTGTTTGGGGAGGTACGAAGCTCAGATCATTCCACTTTTAGCAATAGTGGGTGACCAATCCTGCCTTTATAAATACTCATAAACTAAGTCTTACGTGGCTAGCATGGTAAACGTGAGCTACGTTTTCCTCTCTCTCTTTGGAAAAGGCGTGTCCATGCATTAGGACATTAATGGATTGTTAAGATAAGTCAGTTATTGCAACACTCTTTTGGGTTTCTTTATTTAAGTACTAATTTTAATTTATTACTCCCTTAAGTATACTCAATAACAAAGCTCCTATTATTTCCTCATAAAACTCATTAAAAACCCAACACGAGAACAAGTACCTAAGTCAAATAAGTTGTCCGGTCTTCGGCAAATAACGTTGTACCGTACGGCTTGAACGTTGAAGTTTGTAGTGTATCGAAACACGGCTCTGTGTACCGTTTACTATAGCTCTAGAGACAAGAGGTAACAACTTTTCAATTCTCGACATGAATTCGCCAGAACTGCACTTGTCCAAGCCCGAAGTACTTTCTGATAGGCGCTAGTAAAACTTGACTATCGTATTTTGTATCTACTCCATTTATTTTTTAAAGTTTTTGTTTTATAAATGGATGTTTTTTATTTCAAATAATAGAAATGTTTTGTGCCATTTTGTTGTAGAAATAAACGTGAAGCAATGCTTCATTGCGGCAGTTTTGAGAATAACAATTTATTTTATAATTTTAGTTATTGTATTCATTGCACATTCTCACAATTGCTTTTATTTACAAGCTAAGAAAAGATTGCAACATGAGCACATGACAAAGGTTAAAAATACTTAATATTTATGTTAAATATTTATTATTATTTGTGTATGTAAAAATTAAAACAATAGATATAAACATTTTTGATATTGTTGAAAAAGTCAATCTATACCATATTTAAACCAAACACTGTGTTTTTTTTAAACTAAGAAAGTATAAAACATCTGCTGACCAACATTCCCAAGTCATTTTTACAATTCTTCCTTGCATCAGGTATCAGTAACATCAGGAGTGTCGTAAATGTAGACGTGACGTCATTGTCTCCTTTATTCAAAACGTGCTCAACACCTTATTCGACCACCCTTGATGCGGACAAAGAAATAACCTCTTACTTCGCATATGAGACGCGTAGCACGTTTTGTTAGCTTTGAAAACTATGACATTTTTACTCGATGGTACTTTGCTGCTGAAAGAAAAAGTAGGGAAGCATTTTATACGCTAGAAATAAGATCTAATATATATATTTTTTTAAACATCTTTTTTGAAATAGACTTCGTGGCGTGTATGGTGCTGAAAAGGTTTCTTAATATCGTAATTCGGCCGGCCAATTATACTGTGCATCTTGCGACCGAATTTTCAAAACCAAATTCGGGTTCGCCAGCCAAATTAGAGCCTGCCAGCGTAATTTATAGGAATGGCCCTCGGATACGGTGTGGACGACATGTTGATAATATTTGGCGTACAGTTGTCATTACCTACATACATTGAAACAAGCCGTAATTTTTAGGTATGTATGTTAATTTGATTAAGATTATTTACAAACAACCTTCTTAACCCAAGTAAATATGATAATAAGCTTGCCTTTAACACAAACCAGTAAAAAAGGACTTAGTCAATATTAATTTTATTTCAAACCGCATCAATAATCACTAATACTTTATGTATAAAGTTTCTATCTTCTATTTTATAGGAATCTATGCCGTGGGCGACAAAAAGAGACATTTCAAGTTTGGAGTCAAGTTTTCCTATAGGATTCCGTGTGGTAACGTCTCCTTGTGGTGACGGAGTTAGAATACAATATGTCACTACCCCATCTCATCCCCGTGGGTGTCGTAAAAGACCGATTAAGGATAGTCCGTGAATATTATCTTTACGAAATAAAAAGAAGGAAAACTTGAAATAATTAAACCTTACACCAATCCGCCTGGCCAGCGTGGTATTAGTAGGCCAAGTATGCCCCGTCACGGGAGGAGGCTCGTCTCTGCAGTGGGACATTCTAGGGCTATTATGAGTCCATTTGATCAAGTATTAGTATAGTAAGTTTTCTTTCTAAAAGTAAAATAGTTAAATATTAAAAGGATGATACTTTTGATACGTGCACTTTATAAAATCAACTATTTTATGTTTAATTTACCAATTGTGAATAGATAGCGGCATATTTAGTTCACGATTAAAAAAAATTGCTCAATGTAAAAAGCTTGTATAAAAGTATCAAATGCAAATTCATTTACCTACTAGCGAACTAAGATTTCTTTTTACTCAATTAACTAATAGTTATTTTTCAAAAGCTTCAACTGCTCGCAATGAAAATTTTAAATCTAATTATACAATAAAAATGAATACCGCACTGGAGCCAACAATAAAAATAAAACTGAATCTTAAGTATACAGATAAGACATTGCGTTGCTTTATAAGAATGTCTTTCTGTTCAGCTCCGATGATAAGGGCTCAGTTAAATGGCTAATTAGGATTATGAACAAACGAGATCCTAATCTATCTTTTCCTCACTGGGGTTCTTAGAGAAAATCAGACTATTTTTATTCAGAGATAATTGCTTTTTCATATTATTATACCATTGAGTTTGGTTTGTGCTTAGAAATATAATCTTAATTAGAATTTATGTCGCACTTGTCAAGATGCTTTAAAACTATGACATCCAAAAGTTTTAATGTAGTTCAGTTTTTATCACTTAAGGTTTGGAAATGATTTTGAAATTTTAAGAAAAGTCGATTTTGTTATAATTTTTTGTTAATAATAATATTATATAACCACCAGTGGCTTGGTCCTTGTACCCGATGCTGGTGGGTCTACCTTTTTTATATTTTTAAATGTTTTTATATTTATATTTAAAAATGTATTATAATGCGATAAATGTAAATAAAGAGATATTACATAATATATTTTGACAATAATATTTTTACCTACATATATTTTTTCGTTTTTTAATAAATATTGAGATAGTGTCTTCTGCTTCCTTAGTTTTAGTTACTTCATTATTTTACAGTACATAGGGCGTTTATTGTAACGGTGTGTTACTTTAAAATAATTGCGCAATCATTCTCACAATTATGGTTTTAGCGTAATTTGAAGAAATAATTAATTTGTAAAAGTATAGACGATAAAATAAAATAGAATTAGTTCTATTAGCATTTAAAAGGATTCTAAAGGTCATGCAAGATTACGGGTTCATTTGGTAGACGCTTGCTATTAAGCGGGAAACGATACTCATAAAATTAAGGATAATGGCATGAAATGTACGAATATTTTTTCTTTAGCTGTTTATTTATATTATGATTTTATTTCATTTTCTTTTTAGTGGTAAACTTAAAAAAGCTACATAAATAAACAATAGGTCATTACTGAAACACATGAAATTAGTTTACTTATACTTATGTGCATAATGTGAATCGAAAAATATGTCTAATCAATGGCGATCATACGTATTTTTTTAAGTGCTACCGGCCAGCCTTCACGTGCTCCAGCGATCGTCTTCTATGCAATGCCCTTAAAAGTGGCAAAAACGTGAAAACCTAAATTGTTCTTAGGCAATATCTTCACAAGCGATAAAATCGCGGCGATATTATCGTCGTGGCACGTATTTCTATATACTCTGTTTGAAGGTGTCTCTGTTACGGGCAACGTGATTAACTGGGCATTATTAATAAGGACCGGCCTTTATTAATAATGCCCAATAACGATGGTCAAAGTGATAAAATTATCACTTTGACCGGCCATTATTAATAATGGTCGACGGCCCGTGGTCCATGTAATTAGTTAGTGTTTGAGATAGCTTAAAAAAAGCTAAAATCCTAAAATTAACCCACAAGTCAGAAACATTTGGTTAGGTTAGGTTAGTATGGCGACCACAACGCGCCAGAAACATTTATGTAAAATGTTTATTTTTTAACTACTATGTCCAATAGTTCATTTTTTGTTAACTTTTCATGAAAATTTTGTAAGTTTAATTTAATTTAATAAACAAAAACACTACAGTTCACCTATTTTATTACTTTGATTTTTGTTCAAACTCGTAGCGATTCTATCGCTCGTGGAGACAGCGCCTTGGGCAATCAAATTAGTTAAGTATGCCCACTTAGCACAACAATAAAGTAATCATACTTACTAATAAAAACTGAACATTTAAAAAAAACCTCGTAATGGCCCTTTTAAAACCTTATGTCAATGATTACGTAAAATTATAACCACGACAAATAGGTTAAGGGAACTATATCAACGGAACTATTTTTAAAATTGAGTATAGTCTGTGAACGCAAGAATCTGAAGATATGTAGTTAGATTCTAAAGAAATTTGTAGACATATATCCAAAGCTCCAGTAGCGGTCACAAAAAGAATACGCCGTAATGTTACTCCACCAAGACGGAAGAAAGTTCTTTAACTATTTATGAACCTTAAAAGTCTGCCGATAACGATGAAATCCGAGCAAAGTGCCTTTTATCTAGCTCACCCTTTGTCGCGTTTATACGCTGTGCACCTAATATTGTTATGCCATAGTGGCACATAAACTTGGCCACATTTTATGCGGTTCCGAATCAATTATTTATTTTATTTATTTATTTATTTATTATCTATGGAAGACTTACAGCTATTAGTACAGTATAATTAACAATTTAGTTCAACATTAAGCCAATTACAAGTCACTCACGTATAGGATTATTGTTACTAAGTAGAATCCTGTTATTATTAGAATTAATTATTACTCGCAGGCAAAATTGAAAAAAATCGAACGAATTTATTCCAATGAAAGGTTATTCAAAGGAATTAAAAATTTACTCCAAGGAAATTAAAAAATGTTCAGTTTTTACCTAAAAAATAATGTCAAAGTATGTTTTTTTTAAATAGACAGACAAATTTATATTTTAAAAGCAGCTTTTTCTCATTTGATTGGTAGGTGATATAATTTAACTTTTGATTAAACTACGTAAAACAATATTGCCACCCGCTCTTAGAATTATAATGGTTAACTTATAGACATAATATACATAGCTTTAGGCACTAAATGCTGCTATCAACCATGAAGCCGAGAATGAAAAAAAAAGCAACAACGTCACGTTGTTGGTGTTAGTCACTATAAAAAGTATGATTACTTCCATAAATTACGCGTTTCTTATTAAAATAAACCAAACTTTCTTAAAGTTTCATCTTTATACAAGACTCGTAAAACTTCTTAACAGCAGATGAGCAAATAATTCTCACCAGCGAGCTAAGATTTCAAAATTAAGTAGTAGTTGGGATGCTTGGAGAAGAAATTGCTATTTGGAGAGTGCAGTTTAATATTTAGAATGTAACAAGCTGTCGACCTCACAAAGCTCTGTGGTGTGCTAGCGAGCCGGCCAAGAAGATTAAACTATTATTACCGAGACAAATACAACAATATTTATAAATAGACGATGCTGTGAAAATACTACCAGCTTACAGCTATTGTACTACAGCGAAAGAGGAGCTTATACAAAGGGTTTAAACGAAATTTCTCTGGTTTAATAAGTTCCTTAATATTATGCATTCATTTCTATTTAGCAGAGTCATTGAGCGTAAGCATGCAGGATTTATCCTGCATGCTTCGGAATTAAAACGTAGCAAAGGTGTATATTATAATTAAATCCATCATAATATATTATAATTAAAATTACGATTGTAATAATTAAACAAATTATTATTAAGAATAAAAATATTTTCTTTTTTGTATTTTTGTTTGAAACGCTTTAATATGGCTTCAACGAGCCACCATAAGGTTTCTGTCTTGTAGGTATGCTCTTGTTATATCGTCGCACACTCAAGGATAAGTCGCGGTTATATATTTTAGTCAGCATATATCTACCACGTGCTGTGAACTGACAGCCTTTTTGTTTTGTTCCTTATTGTATTATTGATATCTAAGTTACTATACTTCTTTCAAGCACAGATTTTGATAGACATTATGACAAAATTGAACTTACTGGGTTGTTGAGAATTTTTTTAATGGTACAGTAAAGGCATAAAGTCACATACTAAGCAAAATACCTACCAAAGTCACGCTAAAAATCTTTGGCTTCATTAATAGGGCAGGAAAATGTGATATCAAAATCTAACATAGGATGTAAAACATCGTAGTAAGTCAGCAAGCTTAATAATTTTAAACATTACCTGCCGCTTAGGTACGAGTAAGCCAAAGTTAATAAAAGAAATTCCGAAAATGAAATAACAACAAACTGCAGACGTAACAAACATTATTTATAGTACAATTGTATATAACACCGGGATCCCTATAAGCGGTAACCCAACTCTAATCTGGACATCGTAAAGTACAATTTTCCTCATGACGAAAGAAGTTGTCTTAGAAAATAATTTACGGGTCAAAATTAATGAATAAACAGTGATATTTATGCGACCTTACATGGAAGAATAAGTTTAGAAATATAACTTGATCCAATAAATATTGATCTGCTAAATGTGAACTTTTCTTGTAATTGAAATTAAGTTAGCCATTGTAACTATATCATTATTTAATTATTTACTTAAATATATTATTTAATTATTTAGTATACAAATGTAGTTATAGTTATGAAGTTTTCTTATATTATGGTTATTCATTTTTCGTTTGCATTTTTATGTTTTCTACGACAATATGGCTGGCTTGACATGGGTTCGGATATCTTGTGTAAGCTTGTAATAAATTTTCGTAAGAAAATATTTAATGTTCACCTGTTCATATTTTTAATCAATTTTTAAAACATTTACTCAGATAAATGTTTATGTTTTTTGGAAACATACATTTCTTACTACTTACTTTAGGACGTAGCTTTGATGTACCTATTATAAATTGTGCCCACTGTGCGTTTAATGTAATATTTAAAAACGCATATGTGGTTTCAAATCATCGTTAACTATTTAATGTTTTTAGTGCTCTCATTACTGCTTAGAAAATCTGTCGATGTTAAATGACGTAAATATCCTAGATTTTTGAATGCCATTTTTATTTTAATAATAATAGTTTGTGCCATGTTACGGGTTGCTATATTTATATTTTAACCGTAAAATTTCTGAGAACCATCAATTCATTTGTAAACGAAATATTTAAATGTATAAAGCCTACATGCC
Source organism: Schrankia costaestrigalis (assembly GCA_905475405.1). Taxonomy (NCBI): domain Eukaryota; kingdom Metazoa; phylum Arthropoda; class Insecta; order Lepidoptera; family Erebidae; genus Schrankia; species Schrankia costaestrigalis. Next base: position 8,606,961 of record FR997830.1, read on the forward strand.
GTTACATTCTACTTACAGTAAATAATATGTACAGAGCAATGAAACTGGGCTTTTCAAAAGAGGATATTACAGTCACCACGTTTACCAAAACCACACGAGTACAAAGCAGGTAGTGGTTTAATACATTATATTATTTATGTTGCACAGTTTTGAGAACAATATGAAAACCTCCCTTTTAAGCTTATTTAGTTTAAAGAAAGTCGTCGCTTGGTTTTTGACAGTGTAAATTGTAATTAAGTAGTTTTGAATACTATAATGTTTTTTTAATACCTGCGTAAGTTATATTTCTTTTTTGAATATATAGAATTAATAAATAATAATAGTTTTTTTATTTATTGCAAAAAAAAAGTAGTATACAAATCTTTTTTTAATTTATTTTTATATGCTTTGTCGCTTAGCGAACACATCGCCTTGCAAGTAGGTACGGTCGGGGTATTTGCCGCTCGACCACCCTTAGGCGAGAATCGCTTGGCACGCGGCGCATGCGATACGTGGCACGCCCACGTATCGCATGCGCCGCGTGCCAAGCGATTCTCGCCTAAGGGTGGTCGAGCGGCAAATACCCCGACTGTACATAAAGAGTATAGTATATACTGGCAGTGGTTCACTGGGATATTAAATACAAGTCGATGCTTATGGTATTATTTCTTGTTAAACTAATGGCAAATGTTTCTAAAATGATAGTAGCATTAAGAGTTGTATGTTTTCAATAACTAAAATAATTATATTTTTACATTGTCGCCTTTTTATTCAGTGCATTTAGACAGAATTGAAAGGATTCAAAGGAAATGTCTGAGAATTGTTTGTCATAGATATGGACTTTCTCATGACTTGAACTCTTATACAGAAAGACTTAATAGGTTTAGGTTATTGTCTTTAGAATCACGCCGCAAATGTGCTGACCTCTTGTGCCTCCACAAAATTGTTCACGCTACAGTAGACTGCCCAGACTTGTTGTCCCTTGTTAACTTTAATACTAGGTTCAGATCGCGCCATCCCCACCTTAAAAGTTTTGTTTTGAATGTACATGTTAACAATACTTCCTATTACAACCCAATCGTAAGGATGTGTCGATTGTATAACGAAATTCTAGGGTCTCATAGTGACCTAGATGTATTTAATAGTGTTTTTATATCGTTTAAAAATAATGTCATCAAAATTATGTTAGAGTTACAGTGAGGCTGTGAGTTGGGTGGTCTCGTGGTTGTTACTTATTAGTAGTGGCCACGGGTGCTCTCACCATGTATTTTGCTTACGTCTGCTTGTTATATGTGTTATGTTTTCCTTCTTGTGTAAAAAATGTGTTATGTTTATAATACTTAGTGTAATAGATGTCCCTAATTTTTTTTTATTTTTTTTTTGAAACATGCTGTGGACACATAGTTTAGGAGCATAGTTTAAAACTAACCTATAACTTGTATTTATACTAACCCCTAGTGTACTGTGTTCTGTTTTGTGTTCCTAATAAAATAAATAAATAAATAAATAAAATTAACGATATTAAAACAACTAATAACACCAATGAATGGAGAAGCAGTGGTCATAGAAACAGCTAAGCAACGATATTTGAATGTAACTTTTAATTAATTCTAAATTAACCGCCAGCTAATTAATTTGAAATCTGACTAGATGAAGTAACTCAATAAGAAATCTCATTATTCAGTAAATAAGGAAGACATAAGACTTGTTTTACGATCCCAAGATGAAAGAAGTTTAAAAAAAAAACAAAATATTAACGTATAATATTCTTTACTAATCTCTTACTAAGTAGTTAAACTCAATACATGACGTAAAATCTAAACTAGGTTTTTATTATCTCCAGCTTAGAAAATTAAAATATTTTGAGAAAATCAACACTTCAATTTGAAATGAACATAAAGTTTTACTTATTAATTTAAATCTGACGAAAACTATTCACACTTAGATGTTAACTAAGTTTATAACCGAGTGTGACATAGTCAAGTTTAAAACATTTCACACACAAAATTTGGGAGAAATTCTACACGTAGAATCTTTGAAACCACGGCTGGCATATGGTTCCTAGGGGACGATAGAGAATTTAAGTTTCACACGACTGAATCGTTCGGTGAGCTAGTACATTTTGTTCTCCCTTGTGGGGACAAAAGGGCTCTAAGCTTTCAACTCGAAATTCAGTTTACAACTATGCTGAGGTTCGCAGGTTGCATTTTGTACGTGATAGGTATTATTACACCGAGGAAAGTATATTATGAAATTGCGATAAAAATGATTTGGATTTTAAAATATTTTATTTAAAGTAAAACAATATTGATAAATATCATACACGAAAAAAAAGCGATTATAATAAGTATTATTATTATTACTTTTTTAAAATTTTAAATTAATTTATAAAATAAAAGACTCCTAATACCTAGGTACTATGGTATGGTATGGCTGTTTTTCGCAACTCCACGTCAAGGCGCGGGTTTTGTGTTAGGGTGGTTAATTTATTCGATCCACCCCAGCTCGTCGAAAAACTCGGGCTCTGCAGAGAGGGCTGTCTGTAATACCTAGAACTGAAAGGTGTTTGTTAAAGGAACCACGCCCTGTGATGTCGGCTGTAGCCATTCGTAGTTGCCGCTTGGCCAGTTGTAGTAGGCTCCTTGTAAGTTTTTGGTCGGGCACCTAGGTACAAAATTACAACGTGTTCTTATAATGTTTTCTTTCTTTGATTTCCTCACTCATTATTTTTTAACTACAACTAAAAGGGCCAGGCCACACGGCGCGGCACCGCACCGCACCGCATTACTCCTGCGGTATGGCGCCGGAGCGGTGCCGGACGTACCGTATGGCATACCATACATTTTTATATGTAGGAAACCGTTGCGACACGGCTCAGGTGCGCCGCGTCGGGGCCGCACCGCACCGTGTGGCCTGGCCCTAACGTAACACGACGTTTGGTAAAAAAATAAAATATTTTGTATTAATTAATTATAATTAATCACACTTTACAGTTAACTATTTTAATTCTAATTATTCATATCCGATTTAGTTTATTGACATGAATATGATGAGTTATGTAATTTAAAACTCATGTTTTAGTTACTAGCTTTTAGAATTAAACTTCACATTGGATTAATTAACAGCTGTGCGTAGTTTCATGTCAATATCCTATCAAAGCCTAACTGCAAGCTAAATCCCGATAGGTTAGAATTTGATACCTATACATTCAGCACATACTAATATACATAATATAGGCATACATCCACAGCTGCTCATGTACAGCATGCGAGTAACATAGACAATATTGGATATAATACAATATTATGTGAATGGTATAAGGTAACAATTTCATTAGACTGTAAGTATGCACTGATTTGAATCAAAAATAGTTAACATTTTTAAGTGTAATATCGTCAGCTTTTGTTTCACATGTGGTAACTTTTAAACTTAAATTTACTTCATTGAAAACATAAAGTTATGATTAATCTAATTAGTCCCGAAATATAATTGTTTGAAGTTTTCACCAAAGTTAGAGGAAGGACACTATGGCAAAAACTTCACACAGTTCTTTTTATACAAAATTTATACCGGTACTTTTTCCCTTTCTGACTACCAGTAACTCAATTCCTTTGCAGTCATATTTAACATAAACAAACAGATAGTTTGTGACAAATTATTAGCTTTAGAAATGTTATTCCTTCTGTCTGACCTACTTACGAGTCCGTGTTTATTTAGACAGCAACATGACGTTGCATTCTTATTTGAGAGGATGTGACAGCAATAATAAAATGCCCTTTTCTTTTTCACGACAGACCAAAGCTGGGATAATAATTTTATCAGCATAAATTGCTAGGATATGGAGTTATTTCTTATTTTGTTTATATTACAATGCATATATTTACACGCACAGTTTTATTTCTTAAATTATGTAACTATAATACTATATATAATAAAAAAACTATAGGATGATTAAAACCATGCTAACATTAAAAACAGGAATTTAACTATAGTTATTGTAATAGCAGGTATACTTTTCTACGGTACTTAAAAAATATAGAAAATCTTGAAAAATAATACCTTATTAAGTACATTAATTTCTTATGAACTGCACTGTGTGACAATGTGTAATTCTAGTAGAAAAACAAGATTGAAGAAGAATAATAATTTATACTTATTTTAAGAAATAAAGACTGTTGTAATTAAATCTTTTACAATAAAGTTTCCTTTTTTATTAAATTACTCTATTTATCTTTTGTATAGAGAATTGCAAAGGTCTTTTTTTCCTAAATATGTTGTAGATATTTACTCGATGGACAATTACAGTACTGTAACGATTACACAGTAGAATCGTAAAAGTTCCTTAGACAGACTTTATGAGTACAGGGTATGGCATCTGCTCCTTATGGCGACTTTTTATTGAATATCTATAATGTTTATGTAGGTCCAAGATTCACAGTCAACATAAAAAGAAAATATTTTAATGGCTAAATTGAAATTTCGCTTGGTCTGCATTGAAAGATTGTATACAAAAAATAACTAACTAGGTTTTTCTACTACAGTACACAAAAAGACTGGTTTTTTTTAAATTACACTGTAATATGCTCATGGAATGTCATGGAGTCTCTCTTTAAACAACCATTTAATAAGACAATTTACAACTTTATGATTTTTTTACTTTTTTCTTAACTTTTTTATAGCCCTTTTCTGGCTAATAAAGATTTTAAAAAAACTTTATGTTTTATGGGTTCAATTTTAAGGTACCATATTAGTTGGTTGTTTTATAAACTTTGATAAGCAGTTTTCACAGCAGCATCTTTATATTGGTAATGAGAAGATCTATACCGAAGTATAAAGTAATGCCATGTTCTCAATTATAGAGAGACCTTTGTAAAGGGCGAATAGAAAGGTCAGATAAATACTAAAATAGTAAAATATATTCCTACAAAGGTCAAGGATCTAATAAGATCTTCGATCCAGTATTGTTAATGAATATTCGACGGACAATATCAGCAAGTGGCTTTGATCCTTTGAGACTATAGTATTGAAACTTTGTAATTAATTTATTGATATATCTATTAATAATACAATTAAGAAGATTTGATAAGGGATATTCTAGTTTCGATATCCAGTGCTAAGTTAGATAAGTTTTAAAGCTTACGAAAGGTCAGTTTGGCAATATTATACTACGAACTTAATTTATTTTATATTCTGTTTTTTAAGGCTCTCCACAGAACTACCTCATTGTTATAAGTAGAATTAAGATTTAGGTACCTACTGATGTTATTATCTAAAGCAAGGGATAAGAAGTAAAAAAAATTCCGCTTTTAATGAAACTAAGCAGATTTACCTGTATTAAGCCAGTGCTGTGTACGAAATGTGAAGAAAGCGGTTCCAGAGCTAAACAGCGCTTGACTTTTGGTTAAATAGGTACTAGACAAATAATAAAAACAAAAAAATAATGCCAGAATCAAACAGAGTTCTATTCAGCCATTATAATGTAGGTATGTATAAAATACTCAAAAAAATCTACTCATCATAAGATTAAAAAGGCATACATAATATTATGGTTCACATAACTTAGGTCAAAATCTAGCTATTCAAGTAACTTATACATTTTAATTACCTACATGTGCGAGAATTCAAAAACGCAACCTCAATCATGACATACGCCAAATAATAGTCATAGCAAGTGCCGCAAACTTGTGCACAATATTAATTTCAAAATTTACGAGCAATGAAACAATAACCTGAAAATGTAAAGAAAACGATTTTTTAAGTATTCCAAGCTTATTACAGAGACCAATAATGAAAAAGAACTTTAACATAAATAAACTACCAAAAGATATTAAAATAATGACAGTTCTTTTGTAAAAACAATATTTGACTCTTTCGGCTGTATAAAACTAGAATGAGCTCAATAAACGGCAGCAGGTGTGCCACTTACATCACAGTATAAAATTGCTATCTCCAAGAGAAGCTTCAAAAAAATATACGAAAAACATCGTTGACATTTAGGTAATTATGGTTAATAGAGTTAAAATATTTAATTAAATTATTAGATAAGTTAATTTTGTATTAAATGTTGTTATGGTAAGTTAACAACTACAGCAAAACCTTGCGCTACGGACCTAATAAAGGTGGCAGAACTTCAAAGGATAAGAAAAGCATAAATTCGAAAAGTTTTAATGTATAACATATTATTATAACATAATCTACATTGTAATAAATTAATACAGGTATAATGCATTTCATCACATTGTTCCCATGTCTACAAATATCAACTACATTATTTAACATTTGTGAGAACAAAACACCTGACAAAGCCTTGCCAAATGTTAATAAACATTTTAAACAACCAGGCATTACCTTTTTGACAACATAATTTATTCTTTTGTGTGTACATAATTTATCTCGTTGATTGTTTTCATAGCATAACACAATGCGCATTGAATGATTATATCTATTTTACTTCGTTGCTGATTGTTGGACAACATTTTACTTTATATTCCCTGGCAAACAATAATTTATGGTATCCTACAAATTGGTCAATTTCTAGGCTCCAGTTTCCCCCTCGCATTGATTTGCAATAATAATAATTATATAAAATTATAATATATCGACGCTTGAAAGGCAAAAATGACCAAGCGACATTTTGGGTAGTATTGAGTTATATATATCACTGGAATCGGAAAAAAAATCTGCATCGATTGATCCTGCTCTCATCCCGCTAGGATGACTTTTTTTGTCGCTTGGTAATTTTAAAATAGTCACATTTTTACTGATTTCGGTGACTAACCGACAAAAATATAACCAATTTCTGAATAACTTTCAATTGGTAGGTATTGAATTTAAGTTTTTACACTTAGTAATGTCTGCTTTGACTCAAATCAACACGTTTACACATTTAGTAATTTTTACCTAATACTGTCTACGGAATGAATAATACTTAGGAAATTTTACCTGGATATTTTTTTTATTTATTCAATATTAAAGACTTTTTACCTTATCGTAATTATGTACTTATTTTCATTTAGTATTTTTTTCGTAAACGCAATGCACTTATAAATATTAAATAGTAGTATTTTCCTGCCTAAAATAAATATAATTTTGTCGTTTGGTTATTCTTTACCTGCCGTTTTTTTACTATTTTTGTCATTTGGTTAACAATTATAGTTATGAAATTTGTATTAAAACAAGTTTAGTCAGGTTGCATTTATTTTATATTGTCGTTTAGACGCGTTGTAACTAGTTTTTTTAGTGGCGGTTGGTCAGTAAAATATCGATTAGTGTTCATCGAACTGTTGTATGGATGACCCGCGTGCACTCGCGCTCTGCACTTAGTAGGAACCTAGTGCGTCACGAAGGCAGTCAGTCACCTAATTTGCTTGAGATGAGTAATCGGTATAAAAAAGTACAAAGTAATAATATTTTCTATGTGCCATTATGTTATGTCTTACTCGTATTACAAAGTTATTGATAAGTTTACCTAAAGTGCCAAATATATCTAAACTTTAAATGTGGGAACTTGATACTAATAATTATTATTGTTTTATTTAAGTATAGTTTATTGAAATATTTCCTCCTGTTTTGTGTTTCATTTGAGAAACGTTTTTGTTATTTTTAAAACTTGTAGCCAATATTTTTTATGTTTTTATAAGTACATAATTACGTGAATTATAGTTATAATGTTACTTGAAAAAAAAACTATTATTCGTTTGTAGTTCTATTTTAGGTTTGTTATGACAATATTTTATGATTCCTAAAAAAGACTGATCTCAACATTTTTTTAAATAAATAATTATCTTTAATAATTACAATGCATTTTTATTTTAGTTAATTTTTACACTCTACTAATTAAACTCATACTTAATTAAATAAATTTATCTATAATAAATATGACTTGAAAGATCACGACAAGATCTTTGATTTTGTGTACTAAAACCTATATTCATTGTTACTTGATCAATAAAAACCTAAACGAACTGTATTTAATATGTAATATAACTAAAATTGCCTGGCAGGAAAGGGTTTCTGTTTTCTGTTTATATAATTTTACCTAATCGTGAAACGTGCATTACTTCTGGATGTCTCGTTTTACTTTGAACACAATCTTAAAGTAATGGGATTTAGATAATTTTACTTATTTGTTTATGAAATTTCTTCGCCGGTTGGTAACTATTACCTGTTTGTGATTTTGACAAAATTTATTACTAACCGACACTATTTCATAAACTACTGAAAATTTTTATTTTTGTTAAATACCAATTCATGAAGTCTTTAAAGTACAACTCAAATTCGTTGGAATTATATCATTATGATTAATAGGCGATTTTTAACGATTTTTTTTGTGAAAAAAAAAACTTTAAACTGCTCTGGTATGAAGTTACCAATATGTCGCTTGGTAAATTTTTCCTTTCAAGCGTCGATATGAACTATAAATTTAAACAATTATTGTTAGAATTGTAAATTAACGCGCACTGTACGTGTTCAAGCAGTTTATTTGTTCAATGAATTCATAATATGAATTCATTTGAGATTTGAGATGAAATGGAGTACATGATATTATCATGTACTCCATTTCATCTCAAAGTTTTCATGAAATTTACTAAAAGAGAAACAACAATTTTATCTGTACTAAAGAAAATAAATAAATATATATTTGCTCCACATCATCACTGACCTGCAATCATTTACTTAACGTTATATTTTTTTTTCTACAAATTTTTTTTTTTTTTTTTTTTTTAAAGTTTATTTAATAAAATAGGTTACAATATTTTAACATTTATAACTCGCCAAACATAACTGTTTAACGGCGAGAAGCGCTCTTGATTTTAATACATAACCTACATACCATATACCTACTTAGATTCTATGTTTATAATGGTCTAATGTTCCTACTTACATCAATATCATGGCAACTACAATAGTAATAATACTGGAAAAAGTTTTATGTTACAAAAGTATGTAATGCCATTGGTATTTAGTTGTATTTTAACAGAAACCTACTCTCAACACAACATTATCGTTTTCTTCAAAAATGAACGGGTGTACCTCACACGAAAAGCTGTTTATGTCAACTTATTATTCCACAGTCGCAGTTTTCCTAAGTACTGTTCTATCACCATAAATACAACTAAATGACAATGAACCTCATACAATTGACTCCTTTTCACTAAATTTAACATTTAGTAACCTAAATAAACTCAAAGCAAGAGTCAATAACATCCAAATCTCATTCTCTTCGTGCTGAGTTCCAACTACGGCAATTATCTGTTTGCACAACTGTGATTACGTAAATTGAGATGAAATAAACAGGAGGTCGCTTCATGAACTCATGCATACCTACAAAACTTCCCTGTTGTTTTCCTTTTGTAGGAAAATGAATATGGTTTCCATTCTTAATTAACGCCTTAAATAGGATGATAAGGAAAGGAAATATGTTTAGAATGCTTGGCTATTTATAAACTGTGTTACGAATACAATACACAATTTAGGTTTTTTAGAAGATTGGTTGGAAAAACAATATTATTTTGTGAAATGTTTATTTACTGGCTGTGTAACATGGAGTCAATATAATAAATACACTAACATACACCATATTTTTTTTTTTGAAGTTAATTTTTACGGAGGCATTTTTTTAATATTGAACATTTTAAATTGTTTTGAAAGTAATTTTACACACTCCATTTTTCTTTCTCAACATATTTTTGACAACATTTTGTATAATTATATGTATGAAATATAATTATTATTTTGGGAATAAATATTTTTGTTATTATTTTCGACATTTCCTCATTGAACACTTTAACTTTTCTTATAATTAAAACATTTAAATATTTATCATTGCAATTAAAAGAATTTCTCCGTGGAACATCGGGTATCCTATAATTTTCCCCTTTTTTCGAACCCCATTGCTTTATCAATAAGGAAAATCTTCTTCGTTTTATTAAAAAAAGCTGAAAAGAGTTTTAAGCCTTTCCTAGTTTTTTTAACAATAACGTTAATGAAATTATTTTAATTCGTGATAATACTGTAATGGTTTTAAAAAGGTTTTCTTCATTTTTTCAATGTTTGTTTATTTAAGGGCTTTTATTATGTAATTTATGTTACGCCTATGGTAAGTACTTAGGTACGATCCTATAGTTTTTATATACTAGTGATTACTTTAAAATAGTTTACTAAGAAAGGACATTTTTTGAACGAAAATATAACACAATTCGAGAAGATTGGTACCGATAACGAAGCCTAGAATTTATTAATTCCATGCGAATTCTTAAAATGAAACATTCATTTTAGTATTTTTTACTGTATACTAAAATAACGATGAGATTTTTATTCAAATTTAAAAAAATGATGACAGAACATGTCTATATAATACCAAACTTATCTAGTAAATTTACTTACTACCTTCCCAGCAAATTTGATCAGGCAAAGCACTCAACGCGATCCATAGTAACCCTCGTTAGAAGTGTCGTGCTAAAGATTTGGGACTCCATTTGACATGACGTCACCCGTCCTTACATTTGTATTACCCATCCGTTGAGTTGCGTCTACAATATTCTTGATTAACTTATCGAGCACATCTCTCACACAATAGACAAAAGTACATACTATTCTAGAGATACTCAATTGTTTGGATAAAGTAGAACGAAATTCTTGAATGTTATCTGCTTAAGAAAGTTTTGGCCTTGTTTCAGCAATAGACATAGTAATGTAATGAAGTATGCGTCCCTTGATGTGAGACAGCAAGGGGTACATTTATTTCAGTTAAAGTACGCTATGCAGTTATATACGACTAACAACATTACAAGACATGTACGAGATGAGTTAGTTGGTGGGTACTGTACATTGTATTCTTTCGCCGTGTGGTGACGAAGTAAGAATACAATATGTCACTACCTCATCTCATCCCATGGAGTGTCGTAAAAACCGACTAAGGGACTAAACGCGTATATTTGTATTTTTACCTACACTACCTCAGTCGCGCGTGAGCTGTTAGACAATTAACACGTATAGTTGTTTACGTTGCGATAATTTATATTCTTTTTGTATATATATTATATTTTTTCGTTATTGTGTTTATGTAATGGAAGAAAGTAAGAGTGAGGACGATTCAAGTGACAGTGAAGGTTTAAAGAATGCTGAAGAAGATGAAACGGAGATTATTGTTAATGAAACATCTGCTTCAAGCAGAATGCCGAATTTAGAAAAGTACGCGGTGAAAAGAAAAGAAAGGGATGACAGTAGTGGAAACGGTTTGAATAGTGATGAAGAAGGATTTATAAGGTTTACTCGAGGAAAAAGAAAAGCAAAAAGGTTGATCAAAAGCGATTCTTTAGATAAAGAAAAAAATATGAGGGTATATGTAGAAAAAAATGATAAGGATTTGGAGTATGTCGAGAATCATGAAGTATGTATTACCGCCTTGGAATCTTTACCTAAACAGATTGCCATGGCTAAGTTGTTAAAATCTGAAAACATCACAGGTATTGATCGAATTAAATACAAAAATGTAAACAAAACAATAATTACATTTTTTTAAAAAGAAGACGCTTTAAACTTACTGCAGAGTGAAAAGCTCAAAGAAATGGGATTCCGATGCCAACTTACCAATGAATTAAACATAGTTCACGGCGTTGTGAAAGGAGTTGACCTTGATTTAAGTGAGGAGGAGCTCATGAAAATTATGGAATGTGATGTAACAATATTAACTTTGAAAAGATTGATGAGGATAAGCTCCAATGGTTTATGGACACCGAGTGAAGCCGTTAAAATTTGTTTCAAAGGTAATATTTTGCCACAATACATACATGCGTATGACTGCCGTTTTAAAGTAGACTCATACAAATTTCCCGTAACGCAATGCACAGGGTGTTGGAAATTTGGACATATCAAAAAATTCTGCCCTATTAAAAAACTTCTATGCCCCAAATGTGGAAATGCAGACCATGATAACTGCGATATTAGAATGTTTACATGTTTAAATTGTAAAGGTGGCCATTTTGTATTGGACAAAAGTTGTCCTTTTTACCTTAAAGAAAAAGAAATAAGGAATATCATGAGTAAAGAACAGATTACTTATAGAAAAGCCTTACAACTATACTACGAAAGGAAGAAGTACACAAAAGAACAACAGAATACACAAACACCGATTAATATTTCTACAAATAATATTACACAAGCAAGAGATAGCTATAGTAGTGTAGTCAAAAATAATAATTCACTGCAATTACAGCAATCGACAGTGGTTGAATCACAAGATTTAATTTCTAAAGAAAATACAGGAAGAAAGACTTTTAGAGACAGACAAAATACAGTTAAGAAGACCAACAAATCGTCGAACGTATCTCAGGAGTCAGATGATTTAGAAAACATGGAATTTCAATGTCAAGAAATAGACAAGACGAAAAACAACGTGAAACGAGACGAGCATTTAAAAGATAAGTTTGAATTGAAGCAATTTTGGTTAAAAATAAACATATTGTGATGTCTGAGGGTAACTTTGAAGAGAAAATATTGTCAGTTTTTAAAATTTTATGGGGCGAACTAAAAAGTTTTTTTGTAAATAAGTTATTGAAAGGGGATAAAAATATATTAAAACAAGTTTTTGATCTTTGTAATGGATAATACAGCGAATCATATCAAACTTAACATAGTACAGTGGAATGCTCAAAGCCTGCTTCCGAAGTTAGTAACTTTTACAGACTTATTAGCACGAGAAACTATTCACATAGCTCTTATTAGTGAAACATGGCTGGATATTGGTTCCTCTGTAAACATAAGTGGTTATAATATTTATAGGAAAGACAGGATCGATTCATATGGAGGTGTTGCTATTATTGTCCACAAGTCGATTCAATCTTATTTGGAGACAGTTAGAATAAATAACATAGGTATAGAGACTGTATGTGTAAGGTTGATTAACTGCAGGGACTTAGAACACGTTGTGTCCGTATACTGCCCTTCTAGTGTTCATACACAGGGATCTGACTGGGATGACATTTTTTCACAATTTCATAAGAAAACATTAGTGGCTGGTGATTAACAATGGCGAATACACTAGAGTGAAATTAGTAAGCGGGGCTATTCAACAAACCTCACCTGACATCTCATTTGTCTCTTCTGATATAGCTATCAACTTTCATTGGCAAGTGTATAATGAAAATTTAAATAGCGATCACCTAGTAATTAAGTTATCCTTAAATATTACAAATGACTACAGTCATATACGAAAACGTAACTATAAATACGCAAATTGGAACGAGTATGCACAAACACTTTCCAAAGACTTGTATAATTTTAATTGTTCTTACAATAATGTTCAAGAAATGTATGATAAACTAATATTGTTAATTAACAATGCTGCGGACAAGCATATACCTTTTACTAAAATTTATAACAGGCCTGATACAAAATTTAAACCAAAGAATTATTGGAGCCCAGAGCTGTCCAAAGTGGTAGCACAAAGGCGGTTGGCCTTGTCTAATTTCAGACGTAACCCCACTCCTGCGAACCTTACAATATTAGAGAATATAACCAAACAATCCCAAAAATTAATAAGAAAAGCAAAAACTGATAGTTGGCACCAATTTTGTGATTCTTTTAGTGAAAAGATTTCACCTTCTTATGTCTGGCAGCGTTTAAAGTGGGTTAAAGGGTTTAATCAATCGAAAGTATACCCTTCTTTTGAAATATCGCGAGACTTGTTGTATTCACTCACTCCAGATTATGTCCATAACCCGGAACCGAATTTTACATCTAAAAATAAAATGTTGGAATCCGACTTTTCAATTAATGAGTTACAAAACGTCTTAAAAAAAAAAGATTCTTCTCCAGGCGAAGACGGCATTTCCTACACAATGTTGTACTTTTTGCCGGACACGACTAAACAGTTTTTACTTAAATTATACAATAATATATACAAATATGGCGCCCCTTATCAATGGCGAAATATACAAATAGTTCCAATTCCTAAAAACAATAATTGTAGCGGTGAAACTAAATTTAGACCTATATCCTTGATGTCGTGCATATGTAAAACTTTTCATTTGATGATTTTTAAGAGATTAGAATGGTATACCGAAAGAGAAAAGCTGCTTTCGCCTTTTACAGTAGGATTTAGGAAATCGCAGTCCTGTTTAGATTGTCTTACACGTTTAATTACATATACACAAATTGGTTTCTCTAAAAATGCCCCAACCCTAGCTTGTTTCTTGGATATCGAAAATGCGTATAACAATGTAGTTATTGACGTAGCTTCAGGTATGCTCGATGAATTGAAAATTGGTTCCAAATTGTGTAAATACCTTTGGACGTTTTTAGGGGAGAGACAATTAAGAATAAGATTGTTTAACGGTACAACTTTAAGTAGATATACGAATAAAGGCCTAGCACAAGGCGACCCTCTCTCTCCACTACTATTTAACTTGATTACATACAAAATATGCCATAGTCTCGAAAATGTTTTGGTTTTACAATATGCGGATGATTTTGTAGTTTGTGCTTCTAATAAAGATATTAAAATATGTGAGAGGTATGTGCAAAATGCTTTGTATGAGACAGTGGAGTTATTAAATGATCTAGGATTGGAATTATCGGCCACTAAAACGCAATATTGTCTATTTAGTCGGGGACGAAGAAGGAATCTACCGGTACTAAAGTTAGATGTACCTTTGACATATTCGGAAAATATAAAATATTTGGGTATGTGGTTGGACAGAAGCTTAACCTGGGGACGACATATTAATGAAGTAGTTAATAAATGCTCAAAGTTCTTAAATATTTTAAAGTTGTTGGCGGGAAGCTCTTGGGGGGTTCATACGACACACTTACGCAGACTCTACATATCTTTAATCAGAAGCCGCATAGACTATGCATCGTTTTTATATGATAGTAGCGTCAAGACTCATACGTCCAAGCTAGATAAAATTCAAAATCAATCTTTGAGAATTGTAGGGGGATTTATCAAAAGCTCTCCTATACATGTGATGGAGAGTGAACTACATATTCCACCGTTGTTTGTGAGGAGACAATATCTAGCTTATAAATATTCATTAAAAATTTGTTCCTGGTCCATGAATTGTACAACTGATTTAATTTCTGAAATGAGTAATCTGTGTCAGTTACGATACTGGACTAACAAGAAAAAACCACTACTAACACAGACATTGTACGAGGTTAAACAACTTAATTGTGTCTCTGGAGACATCCTGAAATTATTCTCTTTAGAGATATGGTTATCTGCTATAGATTTTCAAAATTGTTTAAATTTTAACTTAGAATCTGTGTCACTAGCTAAATCCAGTTACGAGCCAAATATTTTAATAAATAATGTTATTAGAGAACTAAGTATTAATTACAGCGGATGGAATAAATTGTATACTGATGGGTCCAAGGGCAACCATGGACTAGGAGTGGGCTTTTATGACGACAGCAGTGGCTTTGAAGCAGGTTTTAAAGTTAATTCCAATGTTACCATAATGACGCTGGAACTTATAGCAATATTTCAGGCCTTATCCTATGCAAGTAAAAAAGATTACAAGCAAGTAGTTATCTTTACAGATAGCAAAAGTGCATTGCAACACGTGGCTCGATGCGCCTCTGGTATCAGAGGTATATCGATAGCTTACGACATTTTAGAAATTATTTATTCATTTATTAATATGAACAAAGGTCTGAAGTTGCAGTGGGTGCCAGCACACGTTGGTTTAAGGGGAAATGAGGAAGCGGATCGCTTATCAAAATTGGCAGCAAATGGAGGAGTTGAGTTAAATTACCTACCGGATTATGTAGAATTTATTTCTATGTTCAAAATTAAAACCTTAAATATTTGGAAAGATCATTTTAAAAACATATCTAAAGATAAAGGAATTTGGTATAGTACAATACAAAGAGAACTTACTCATTTCCCTTGGTTTGAGAATAATAGCACATTAAGTCGAAATTATGTAAAGTTAGCTTTTAGAATCAGATCCGGACATTATCCTTCGGCAAAATTTGCCTTTTTGATGAAAAAATCAAACTCACCTAATTGTAGTACCTGCAATACAGTCGAAGATGTGCAACACATGCTGATGGATTGTGTCAGGAATCAATGTGAGAGGCAGAATGTAATCGATGAATTTCAGCTGAACATTATGGATGTAGGACTAGCTCAAACTATTTTAGCAGAGCCAATATCGAACCTTGCAAGAAGATTTTGCCAACTAGTATATTTCATCGATTAGATTTTGCCCTCTCAAAAAGACTGAGATTGTGTAAGATACGATGGGGTTGACGTATCCTCATGGATAAAAACCCCAAATTAAATTTAGATTAAAAAAAAAAAAAAAACCTACACTACTTTAGATATAAATTTTAAAACGTGTGTATTTTGTTTTATATTGGTATTTACTACTTTTTAAATTGTAAGCTTTTTAAAGCTCTCAGCGATCGTAACTAAATTTTTACAAAATATTTAAAAATTTTGCTACGTTTGAAATGTATGGTGTTTTTGTGTTGATGGTTATTCAATCATCAACACAAAAACACCATACATTTTTTCAAACTGTGCAGTAAATAAAAATCAAATACATATTGTTATACAGGTTTGTATGTAAATCACTAGATTATTTAGATATTATTGATTTTATTTAACACATTTCTCCAAAATACTTATAAGTATCTGGTACCTCTAACATAAGTATTTTAAAGTTAGATTTGAATATTTAGCAAGGTGATAAGCTTTTCATTTAAAACTCCATGAAACCCTCAAAAAGAGCTCTCACAAGACTGTCGAAAAAAAAAACTGTTACATTTAAAATGTTTGCCAAGTCCATAAATATATTTCATTTCACAGAAATTGTTTTTAATGGTACTTCTGTTTGTTTGGATGGAACTTATGAAAAGAATATAACTTTATAAATAAATTACTTCCACAAAATAAAACTAACAAAAGTTTAGAAGATTAACACAGTTTTATTCAGTTATCATTGTATAAAGACGTTAATTACAATTTAATTATGCAGAAAGTACCGGGTGAAGTTAAGTGCTATAAATCCATAGACACCGTCACTAACATCGAGGACGCAGTACACTATCCCCAGGAATTTTTAAATTCTCTGAACCCCGCTGGGCTACCACCTCATGAACTGTCGTTAAAAGTAGGCACGCCGATAATGCTTCTCAGAAATTTAAACCCCCCTAACATGTGTAATGGCACGAGACTTCTTATAAAGGAGCTAAAAGATAATTTAATAGTAGCGAAGATTATCACCGGCCCTGCAGCTGGTGAATTAGCTCATATACCAAGAATACCCATGATTCCTACTGATTTGCCTATACCCTTCAAAAGGCTCCAATTTCCAGTAAAAATTTCTTTCGCACTAACGATAAACAAATCCCAGGGCCAAACATTCAAATTAGTAGGAATTGATTTACGAAAAGAATGTTTTACGCATGGGCAACTTTACGTTGCCCTATCACGGGTCGGGGCTCCCGACCATCAGTATATTTTGTTACCAGAAAATAATTTAACGTCTAATGTTGTTTATAGAGAAGCTCTACAATAATCGCTTTATTTATCTATCCTAAAACAACCGGGTTACACTTCGAGACTCCCGGCAGAAGTGAAAACTTAGTATTAATTACATTTAAATATTTTCATCATTAACAACTTTAACATCCTCATAAAGACAATCTATGCAGCCTGTGGATAATGATGATGTCGTTTGTCCATCTTTCGCGGCAAAACGGAGTGATGAATTGATGTTTTTTTTTAAAGTGGAGATAGTTAAATAAAAGGATGGACAGTGACATGGGCTATTTACCACCCAACGAAGTGGGTGCGGGTCAGCTAGTCATTGTATAAAGACGTTAATTATATTTTATTGTGTTGACGTTACATACCTGCCTATGTTAAGAATTGTTTAAGTTTTTGATTTCTATAAAATTTTTAGACTGTTATGTAGGATTTAAAATGAAAATTTTGGGTAATAATTTTCAAACCCTCATTCAAACATGGATCAACTTTTAATGCTGAAACATTTAAAGGTATATAGTTATTTAGGATCATATTATGAGGGATGGTGGAGAGACCCCTCACACGGTGGACCAACGACCTGGTCAGGACGGCGAGAAACCGATGGATGAGGGAGGCGCAGGACCGCACAAGGTGGCAATATTTGAAGGAGGCCTACGTCCAGACGTCAATTGGCTGATATGATGATGATGATAAACAATTTCGCTACAAGATTTACCGAGATTCCTTTGTATAAAATATTTTTTTGTAAAAGTTTTCACAATATATGAAATACCTACCTCTTTTTATATTTGAGTGATATTTTGTACAATAATTTTTGTTGTTAACCTATAATCGGACATGTACTTACCAGTTATTATTTGATTGTATTATCATTTGGTATTAACGTATTTGAAATCAGCTTACCAGATTATTATATGAAAATACCTTCAGTTTTTAAATAAACACATAGTCTGTAAGCATATTCGAAAGTTTTTTCATTACTAGCTCACTGTAAGCGTGAAGCTGTGGTTCCGTAAATGTTCGCAATGTAACCGAAACCACTCAGAATTTAGGCTCACCAAAATAACATTTGCATTTTTCCTACATTACCTAAAGGGTCGACTACTTATAGAGGCTGACTCACACCCATAACAGTACACATTAAAAATTATTTTTATTTGATCCTACTTGATTTTTACAGACGGCTTTCTTGCAAAGCCAACTAAACACTTTTTTAATGCTGTAGATTTAAATTTTAGGTCCATTTAAATTAAGCAGACTATTTAATTTGACGATTTTTGATACTTGGTTAGTTTATTACAAAAGGGACAATAAAGACATGAAAGCACTCGATAATAACAATATATTATTATGTGTTTATTTAAACATACCTGGATAGTAGAATAGTCTGAAATAAACAAATAGTTAAATGTTTTTTTATGTAAAATTATGAAGGTAAAACTTTTGTAATACGTGTACGTAAAAAAAGGCGTAGGTCCAATAAAACTAATTGCAATGCTGTTAAATATAAGTTCAAAATAATGTGTTCTTCTTTTAAGTTAGAAGCTTTCCCCCTTACTAATAAACGGCTCTTAAATTTAGTCACTGGTTAGCGAGATTTTTTTTAGCAAAACCATGCACCTTATGCCAAAAAAAACCTTAACCCCCTTACTCATAAACGCCACTTAAATTTTAGTCAATTGATTAGCTTAAATTCTTACGGTTTTGTTTGCCATAAGGTTGGTTTTGCTACTAAAAATCTCGCTAAACAGTGATTAAATTAAGGGTAAGAATTTAAGCTAATCAATTGACTAAAATTCAAGAGGCGTTTATAAGTAAGGGGGTTTATGTTTATCTCAAAGTCAACTTAAACAGCTAGTTGCTTATCAGAATCTGTACATGCAGTTATACCAAGACAAGCATATTCTGCTTAAAAATGTTAATTCACTCAAATGAATGATCTCATCAATGGAAAAGTTTTGACATGTAATAAATCTAACAAACATGGATTTATCAACTATCTTTTCATTTTTAGATTATTTTTTTATATCATGTTAGTGGGAAATAGGCATACGGCCCACCTGATGATATTATGTAGTTACAGTAGCATGCAACACCAAAGGAGTCACCTGCGCGTTGCCGACCCTTAAAATGTTGTGATATAATATTTGCGTTATATGTGCCTATGTTAGGTAATAGCACCTCTCGTCTCTGTATAATAAAGCGTCTCAATTTATGTGCAAACGCACTTATAACTAAATTGATTTTATGATCTGCACGTGAAGGATCCAAAACTTTTTTGTTATAAGATACATTTAGCTAAAGAGCTACAACGTTGAAAGCGTTGTAAGTTATTATTATACAGGAATTTAAGTATGTAACTTATTATTATGATTATTTATAAATAAATAAATAAATAAATATTCCTTACACATTCACACAACGCTATCTAGTCCCAAACTAAGCAGAGCTTGTACTGTGGATACTAAGACAACCGATAAACATACTTAAGTATATTTTTTTGTAAATACATACATACATATTATACAAAGAAAACACCCAGACCAATGCAAACAATCATGTTCATGCACACAAAGATTTGCATTGAGCGGGAATCGAACCCGAGACCTCTGCGTAGCAGTCATGTTGTGTAACCACTACGCCACAGAGGTCGTTATAAAAAACATACTAAAGGTTTTGAAATATAAATCTTGTTTACGGTCGTATGATCTATGTCTTGTCAATAATTAAAACTAGTTTTACCCTAGCGTACGTCTTACTATGAATACCTACCAGACTCTGGTAGGTATTCGTATTCCAAAGGCCGTTTGTGATGGTACTACTAACCTTTTAATTTACAACACTGTAAAATTTATGGAAAAATTTAGTCTCCACATGCAAATAAGGCTCAATTCTTTAGTAAAAATACTACATGTTCACTTAAGCCACTAAATCCATCGTGATTTTTCTGTCTATTGGATAAATCTACCGCTGTCAATGTCTGTCTTTTACTACACTAAATACTGTTATAAAATACTATAAGTATAATATGAGATTTCAAGTCATAGGTATTTTTTATACCTTAAAACACGAATAATCTGTAATTAAAACTCATAGCGCAATATTGAAAAACGTTAAATTAAAAACCGTTGAATATTTACTCAGTGAATGTTGAATGTGAAACGACAACAAACATTTCAAACATGTAAATATTTGAACTGTCGAGTCGGCACGAATCAACTTTTCACCGTATTTCATAATAATATATTTGAGAAGTTTTCCATTTCATTTGTCGTTAACGCTGAGAAGTTGTTTACTTCCCAAATTTCTTCTCTAAAATAACAATATCACTGTCACGCAATTTGTCGTCTAGCCTTTTTGATTAATGGACGAATAAAATACAACTTAGCTACAATATTTTTAGAGTCACACTCAGTTGACAACATTGTAACTCAATCAAAAGAAAATAAATCAGATAACAAAAATAATGTTTCTTAGTTTACTTATTTCTTAATGTTGGTAATAGATGTTTTAGTCGAGACGAAGGAAGTTTACGTTTATTTCTCGAGCATTAGCTGGGAAAGTTATCACAATACTTACCGATCCCCTTTGAGCCGTAAACCTGACGATGACATAAACCAATTCAATCAAAACCATATTCCCAAATCTCACGAGTGAAATATGAATTTGTTCCGTGAACCATTCAATTTATTGAATGAGAATAGATAACATTTATAAGAAAATTTCTATAATTTTAATAATACTGATAAAATCATGTTGTAAAGTTATTTATTATGACTTGAACTAATACGATGTTGCTCCCAAGTTCCCGCAGAAACACATAACATTTTGGGATCAAAGCAATCAATTTTGAATCGCACAACTAGTTGTCCTGCATGGTATTTAGTCCGGGATCTCGTGCATGTCAGCTGCACACAGTTGTAGTTACGGCTACGACATCAAAGCAGTAATTTCTAAGCTTTGTAATCATAGCTTTTAAACTATCGCGTTTCATTATTATAAATATTATATAAACGGGATATTACCTTTATTTTACTGAACGTTCCGGCAAAGGTTGCACTGGCCAATATTTATAAGCTTTGTAAGTAGACATTTTCGTAAATTAAAGGTTGATATTTTTTAGTTGCAGATGTAGTATAACTAACTAAAATATGCAATTCTGCTGCTGCTGCTAAAGTAACATTAATAGGATATTGCATTTCACGTAATGTAAATCATAACAGTACAAGTTTATGTTTTGTAGCGTTGTCGCTGAGCTGAATTTCGTATACAATACATAATCGTATAAAATTCTTGACTCTGTTTTGCCGCAAGCTTTGTATAACATCAACGAGGACTTTCAGAAAGGTCCTTTCGGGCTTGGACATAGGTAAAAACAAAATATTATAAAGTTTACTCCTGCATTCATAACACAACAACCGGCATTTTCTTTGTGAAACAAAGTCATTTCAATAGAGCTTTATGTTAATATGCTCCGACTTCGTGTGGAAAGTTAAAGTTTCTGATTTACGACATTTACTTACTTCTTAAGTACTTTTCTTTTTCTTTGGATGTAAGTGATAAAAGGATATTTGAGATGTACGTTATATTTGATTATGAGCGAAGGTAAATCCTTCTAGTTAGGTTATAGGATTGCACTTATTTAAACATTATAGCATTTTATACGTGTGTGTGTTGGTTTTCAATATACGGTTTGTAAGAATCGCAGTACTCGGCGGTTGGTAGTCTTTGCCTACCCCTCATGGGAAAAAGACATAAGTTTATTATTGTGTCTTTTTATTATAATTTTCTTAAAATCCCTCGTAGTTCATAATTTAAGCAGGTCAGTGACGGCAGTGAAACAAATCTGTTAATATACGTCCACTTCTGGACATAGAAAAATGTATTAGACAAATTAATTATTTCAAGTTAAATATAGTTTAAAATTAAATTTTAAAGCTTAAATTTTAGCTAAACTCTACCTAACCTATGTTTGTTACACTAGTCGTGATCTTTAAACTCAAAACATTACAGTTGCACGTGACTGTACCACTCTGTGCTCTGCGCATTGCAGCTATTGTCGACATCACTTGAAATTCTGAGCCTAGCCCAGGGTAACAAGCGTAAAAACAGTAATTTGGTATAGGAACTGATATTGTACAGTATTTAGTATTATTGTTGTTAGTATGTTTAGCTGTGGACTGAATATTCAATAAAATGTGTCCCGCTCACAGGTTCATCCTCGCGGATTTGGGTACCTCTGATATTTCTGAAAAAAGTGAAGATTTGTTTTTATAAAAAAATTGATCGGGGATGTTTGGAGGTTAGACTGTGGAGATTAAATGGTTTATAAACCAATTTATTGTATTACTAGCGACCTGCCCCGGCTCCGCACGGGCACCTACTACAGAATATCCTTCAACAACCTTTAGGTACAGCTTTATTATACGATTACATAAGAAATCTCTAAATTTAGGGTTTCGTTTCTTTAATATGCACGTGTGATACTAAGAAACCTTCCTCTTCATACACTCTATCTTTTAAAAAAGTATCAAAATCCGTTGCGTAGTTTTAAAAATTTAAGAATACAGCGGGACATAGGGACAGAAAAAGCGACTTTATTTTATACTATGTATAGAAATCATTATGTCTACTAATTTCGGAAAGCCTTTAAGCCGACTAATTATTAAATTAATAATTTGTAATCAGATTCAATTTTACAATATTTTCTAGTTACGATTAGATAAGACACAACATTTGCTAGGTCAGGTTCTTTAATATACCTTTCGTGAATGAAAACATCAGACCACATAATAGTTGCAAATGTTCACAAGTAATCTGTAATCATAAAAACATTGAGTGATGACCATATAACGTACTTTATTCCAACAATATTTGGTCCTTTATTACACAAACAGATCGAGACCTATGATATCGCTCTGCGGTTGACAATACAACACACGTTGTATGTCAATCTAACTGTCATTCTGAGGAAACAACTCATTGATCTCGAACAGCTTAATGCCAATAAAGGATGCTTGTAGTTGGTAGGCACTAAAACTTGTAATAATGACAATACTCTATTAATAGATTGAAGATTGATAAAGAAAAGGACATTGGGCAAATTTCATACAAAAAAAACCCAGGACCAACAGAACTAATATATATCCTTCATTATTATACATGTTAAACTTATATAATTTTCATTATTTGTTTATTGAATATGTATGGGGTATGAGAGATATAAGACTCATAACAGCTACGAATGAAAACTACGTTATGTGTTTTAATGTTTAATAATACATAATTTTTGTCCCGCTGCAGGGGCGGGCCTCCTCCCGGGACGGAGGGATACTTTTAACAACACGCTGGCCAGATGGATTGGTACAGGGTTTAATTTCAAGTTTTCCTTCTATGATGACCGTATAACGTACACGATCATATACGATGACCATATAACGTACTTTATTCCAACAATATTTGGTCCTTTATTACACAAACAGATCGAGACCTATGATATCGCTCTGCGGTTGACAATACAACACACGTTGTATGTCAATCTAACTGTCATTCTGAGGAAACAACTCATTGATCTCGAACAGCTTAATGCCAATAAAGGATGCTTGTAGTTGGTAGGCACTAAAACTTGTAATAATGACAATATTGTATTAATAGATTGAAGATTGATAAAGAAAATTTACAGTGAAAAGTAGTAGGTAGTTGCGGGTATGTAATCAGTGTCATTAGGAAAGAATAGGACCACTTGAAACCGGCAGACGTGTAGGTAGATAAAATAAAAATAAAGACAAAGCAAGGCACGTTTGCATAAATCAATATGAAAAAGTGAAAATTGAAATGGTCATATCTCCTAAACGGATGGGCATTTTCGATGATTTTTTTTTCGTTTCTGCCTAGTAAAATTATATCGTACCTCGTGTTAAAATTTAAGCGCCAATTCTAATGTACACCCAATAAGATAATCAAAACACTCTACCAAAGTTTCATTACTTTAGTTGTTATTAACCACTGTAGTTTAAATCTAGGTCTTTCACTTTGACGTCTGGGTGTACTAAAGTATGTTTCATAACTAGACCGCAGTGTAAAGTGCTCGACAGTGGCTCAAAGCTGCGAGCACAAACAACTGGAACTAGTTGAAAAAGGTATTAAGTTCGAGCTGCTATTGTCTCTACAAACAACTTAGGCTAAATAACTTACAATGCTTTGTTCTGTGTCTACTTTACTACTACTTCTTCTTTTTTTTTAAATTATAATTTAGTTAAAATAATTAGCTTTGTTGTGTTGTGAAAGTGTGCTTCTGTCATGATGGGGTTTAAATTATTTAATTTTTATTGTGAGATATAATTATGTATTTTTTATTTATTTTATTGTAAGTCAAAGATTTTAAGTAATGTTATGACTCCCTTACTGATCTTACTGTCTTTTTATTAGGTAATCTTATTACATAAGCAATCATCCATAAATACATTTAATTTCATAGATATTTCAACAAAATAACATACGGGATTTGTTTTAAATATTTTATATTATTCTATTAAATTCACTACACTGTACTAACTTATTATTCATCTGCGTTGGAAATTATTGGTTTATATTACAAGAATTAGTAAATTACTGCCAATGGACATTTAAATAGTATTTAAAGTAAACCATAAATTAAAAAAAAAATTACAGATATTTTAAAAAAGCATAGGAGGTCCTTAATTTATTTCAGTAGCAGCATGTATAAATTTTTTTAAATAAATTGTATAGAAAAAATTTTTTAGCAATTTTTAACAATGTAATGTATTTCACCCGTAATATTTTGCTCAAGGCTGGATCATAAAGTAACGGAAACCAGTAGAATACGTGGAATCATTAAAAAATAAAATTTTGTTATAATAACTGTACAATTTATTTTTAAAACTTACTCTTGAAACTACCATCCATTGTTCATTAAAATTGAGTATATTGTTGTATTATATTTTTCAATAGCATTAATATTTTCCCTATAATTTATTATTGTGTATCAAAAATGTTTGTATTCTCTCTTTTCTAGGCTGTAATTAAAAGTATTTGTATTAAATTCTAGAATTCCCAGGCTAATAAATAAAGTCGTACATAACTTATAATTTGATATAGAAGGCCTAACTAAAACAGTAACAAATAACTTACAACGCTTACATTTATAAAATAGATCAAAGAAAACATTATTCTATGGACAATAAGTAAACACAATATCAATATGTATTATAAAAATGTTTTTATCTTTCAAATAGATGTCCATTAATATCATATTTTTTATCCACTACTGTGCAAACATAAAAAGGGATTACTCTCAAGATTTCATTCACCGTAGAATAACCTATTATCCCACTGAAAGTAGGGAGTAGAGAACGTCATAACAACGTTTTGTACCACAGTAGCAGGGTCCTGAGAGAAATTATTAGATTAATACTTAAGTAGCCGAGCGTGTATGTAATAATTCGTGGTTTCACAGCCACTGCTATCGAACTAAATTATTTTTTACGCAATGTAACAGATTTTGTCTTAAAATTTTTTTTTTTTGATATTTTACTTGTTTTATTTTATTATTTTTAATTAACTACTTCAGTTTCATAGATATTATATACAGTTGAATCTATTGCTTAGAAGCCAGATCCTCCAAACACCACAAACTAACTGCTACTTCTGTAGTGGACATTTTGGAAACAACGACTTGTTTCGGAAGTTGAGAATCTTGCTGGTGGTCATTATTGCTTTAAGTTACAATCAATTGCAAAGTGCAATCTAGATAGCGTAGTAATGAACTGTTAATTTTGCAATTGAAATGTATTACTATCACTAAATTATGAAAAATTGTGTCTTGAAAATAACGTTTACACCAATTAAGCTTTTGCGTGAATACGACATAAATTATCAAAAATAACGATAATTATAAAACTGAAATTAAGTTAAAACTTAATTGTAATATTCGTTGTCATGTATAAAATAACATACCATATTTTGTCGAAAGAAAAACGAAGAAACCCTTACTCAAAAGACGCAGACTCAAATCACGAGCTTCAAATTCTTTCCATTATATTTTAGATAGAATAAAATGGGTAAACCAAAAAGGTAGAAGGTCAAATATTTCGCTCAGTACTCATCTTAGAAATACAAACAGAGGTCTTAGAATAATGTCAGCGTTAACCATAATTATATTATTAAACCAGCTTATTTAATATGTCAAAAACACAATTCAAAACTGCCAAATAATTTTAATGTTGATTATCATTCCGAGGCTAATACTCTATACTCAATGTTTAAAACTGTTGGCAAAATTAATTACACGAAATGTTTTCAGAACAATTTAAATTTATATTATACACTTTTTGCCTTTCAGGAGTTTAGAAAGTAATGGCTTAATACTGAGCTATGTTTTTCCGTCATCACGTAACAGCTTATTTTATTTAACAACACTTGTTTGGCAAATTAATTTTAATGTATCGCTTTTACGAATACTGAAAATGTTAAAATTTAGTGGTAGATGATTTATTCAGTAAATTCTTATTTCCTTTACTTGTTTCTTCTGCAGCAGTGAATGCAATTGTAATAACTATACGACTGATTAATTTGTACCAATCCCATCCGTTCTTCCGTAAAGTTTATTCCTTCATACTTCCTTGTGAAGCGTCCTAAATAATTAAAACGATACATAGATAGAAGGAACTTATATTAAATTTTACAACGATATTAACGAGATAAAAGTAACACTTAAAGCCAGTAAAATCAGCGGCTGTTACTGTGATCGAAAATTTAACAAAGACACGTACCTGTTTTTGTATAATTAAGAGGAATCTTAATTAGGAAAGAACATTATCGTTCTTTGTCATTAATGTCTCTGGGAAATTGGCACATTGAAGATCACTTATCTAAAACGACTTTCTCACCACCGTTTGCCGCGTCTAAAATTAGTAACAAAGAATTTGTAAAGCAACTCCGGAATTACAGTTAATCGTTTACTTGAGCCTACTTATAACAAAGCCTCGAAAATCAGTCTAAGTAAATCAACTTAGAAACAAACACAATAGCTTTTTAATCTAATTTTGAATGAATAAGAATGACAACATTACCTCTTGGTTGGAAGTTCAATTTAAATTTTGAACTTCTTTTTGTTTTACTTAACTTACATGAACTGTTTTTGTCTTTTAAACATTTTGTTTTTGTTCCAGTGAGTTTTTTCGTCATTCACTGTCAATTTATCTTGTTGTATCAACCACGTAAGACAGAATTGTCGGTTTATAAAATTTTGTCTCTTTGGGTGGTAAGAGAGTAAGAGTACAAGGTATCATCAATCCGTTTAGACACAGTGGAGAACGACAAAATGGGCTCTAATAATGAATCTTCTCACCCCGGTTGCGGGCAATATTAACAATAAAGCTTTATACATAAAGCATTTCAGATTTAGATGGCGGTTCATACAAGTACGCAACTATTTTCTTGTTATTCCAACCATCTATGTAGTGAGGAGGAGCAGTAGATTTTCTTGTTAATTATCGATCCCCTTCCATCTTCATCAGGTCATCGCATGAGTCGGGGTCTGCCGGTCTGCTTTATCGGATCCGTGCTTGCCATTTTATCTCTGCCCCATCAGATCGGCGTGCAATGTTCCCTGCCCCAATGGGCAACCCAAAGCCAAGCCCTGCTTTAGCAAACCAAAGCAGGGCTTTATTTGATTCTTTAATCTTGTATTATTTAGATTTTTCTACGTTATCTAATATTAATTACTAAAACTTATAATGATCCTTCAAAATAATTGCACACATTTTATGTCTAACAATTATAAAAGAGAGAGTTGGACTCTAACTTGGTTTTACATTTGAGACCGTCTTTAATAAATTGAACGGTACTTTACGTTTCCTGTGATGCCACTCAGTAAAGGCTGGAGGCAATGACAATCTTGTGAAACAAATTTGTACAGTGAATTAAATTCTAAAAGAAATCTTTGATATTTATTTTGATGTTAGGAATACAGTAAAAGCTTTATTATAAGAGGCAGCTATTGGAAAATTATAAAAATGTGAAATTGATATCTTTTATGTTGTTTACCAGAACAAAAATAATTTTAGTAATAGCTTTGTATTTATGATGTCCTTCCTTTTAATTTTGTTTTAAGACAGTGATTGTGTGAATTTTTGCAACCCCTTTACAGACACAAAACGTCTAGACTCGTTTGTGGCATAAATAATAATTATTAACTGTTGTTTAAAAAGATAAGTCCCGTTGTTGAGATTGAAAAATTGCTAACTTTCCCTTAGTTGCCTTTTCAGACACTTTTGCGGTTATATTATAGCATTTGTGAAACCAGGTTCTGATTCCATTTCAAAACAATTAACATAATAAAGAGGAAAATTCATACTTCAAAGATAAGGATAGGAGAGGGGAAATATCAAAAGAACATCGGTGAACAGCCCACAGAATTTAAAACTTTTTACTTGAAAATTTTCTCGATATTTAAAAAATTCCACTTTACAATGAAGTAGGTTTAATTCCACGTATTTTAACGAGCTTTAACTAAGTAGGTTATATCGTTGAATTATGTAAACAATTTCCGTTAAAAGCAAGAGGGTTTTTGGTTCGCCCACAGGGTTCCCAAGAAAGTTTAATAATAAAATAGCTCAACTTTGAACTGGCAGCTTTAAACCAGCCTTTGACATTTTTGTGCTTAAAATGAAAATTTTCTTCCGAGGTAAACCAGTCTAGTGCAGGTAGATACTTAAAAGGTTTTTTGTTTTACCGCGAGCCTACCGTAATATGATTGCTTCGTTTCCTCGAGATTAACTTTTCAAATATTGCTTAAAATTGTTTTATCATTATAGCTTTGAAGCAACACATTCAAAAGAAATGTAAAACTCGACTATGAAACTAGAAAATAAACGTAAAAGACAATTAAGTAAATCTTTAATTATAATTTATGTTGCATAAGAATGCAAATCACATAAACAGATTATAACTTTTAAAAGCTACTAACTACTCGTATTTATTTCGGTCACATACGTTTTCGTTTACAGAGGCTTGTAATCTTAGTGTATGGTAACTAATGAGCACCCTACAATATAGCATACTTTATATATTTAATACTACATTACTTTTTGGAGGTATTATTGTCAGTATATTTAAAAGCTTTTGTCATAAAATAGACCGGCATGCATCCCAGTAGACGGGAGTTGACTTTTGACTGGAGTCTTCGTAAGGAAAAATCTTTGAAATTTACTTGCTTATTTGCTTAAGCTACAAATTCTGCATATTTAAAAATACATTAAAACACTCATGCAACGTAACACTTACTTACATTCAGAAAATAAAATAGAGAGTTGAAAATTGTATTTCAATTTATTTTTATTCAGCTCCCGTCTTTTTGTCCTGTTATTTAGAAAAGCAAGGAAGCGACAGTGATGGCGATAACGTCACTGCAACGCCCATTGTTCCCGATGCGCTTTCATACAATCAAGAGGGTTCTTTACAAAAAAAAATACTTTTGGAATGTTGTATGTAATCTGATTATAAATTTTTGACATTTACTTTCATAGATGACCTGACCTTTTCTCGGATTTAGAGTACAGGTTGACCTTTTAATAATATTGAAGGTAAGCTTGGAAGGATTTAATGTTGTCTTGTTTTCTACGGTATTTTATATTTAATGTGTATCCTCCTTGCGGCATTCTTTATTTAATTTTTCAGAATTTAGTAATGATTTTGGTATGAGATTAAAATAAGCTGTTTAAAAGCATTATTACTTGGGTGTTATCAATATGGAAATTGAATGTCGATGTCTTTTTTATAACATTATTTAACATAAATCGTGGTAGTGCAGTATAAAAAAAGAAGAATAAGCTTACTATATATAAAGTTTAAAACATAAAAATAAAGCTGTGACAATCTCGTGCAGCCATTTTACATAATCTTGATAATAGTATGACATACTCGGATAAACTGTGTCGCGATAAACTGATGACGTAATACTGTTGTGACTTCTGTTTCTCTACATTTGTAAAATATTGCAGTGACGTAATCTTAACAAAGAAGTTGGATTTTGTTCATACATTTTAATTGTTTTTAAACTTGTGTATAATGAAGTATTTTTTTTTAGTCTTTGTTGTGGTGCCAAAAATGTTTTATGTAAGTAATTACGATTTTTTGTGTTTCGCAAACACCTTTACTACCTATTATAGTTAGTAAGCTAACTAAATATAATTGATAGGCAGACTAAGTATAAATAGTACCTAAGCTATTTATACTTAGTCTGCCTATAAATTTTTTGAAGCATATCAAAGACTGAAAAATATTAGCTTAAAACTTTTCTGCGTTGGCTTGCTAGCGTAGCTTTATGACCTGGCAGTAAATATAGAAGTAGTTCTGGATTGCCTACTTAGGTATATTGCAACATAAAATTTCGAATAGGAGCAGAATTCTTTTAGTAACGTCTTAGACCAATCCTACAAAGGGAGTATTTTCTCTGAACCTATATATGATAGGTGGTTAAAAATAAATAATTCAACAGCAGCCTAGATACCTAGGTTAAGTAATAATTGAAAACTCTTTTAGATAGAGAACTGTTTCCTTGACATTGCATACTATTGATAAGATTCTTCTAATTTATGACTTGATGATTTTTTTTATATGATGGGAGGCAAACGAGCCAGCAGGTCACCTGATTTTAAGTGATCACCGCCGCCCATGAACACCCGCAACACCAGAGGAGGCTAATACTCTATACTCAATGTTCAAAACTGTTGGCGAAATTAATTACACGAAATGTTTTCAGAACAATTTAAATTTATATTATACACTTTTTGCCTTTCTGGAGTTTAGAAAGTAATGGCTTAATACTGAATGCTTACTTGTTATGTAGCTATGTTTTTCCGTCATCACGTAACAGCTTATTTTATTTAACAACACTTGTTTGGGAAATTAATTTTAATGTATCGCTTTTACGAATACTGTAAATGTTAAAATTTAATGGTAGATGATTTATTCAGAAAATTCCCATTTCCTTTACTTGTTTCTTCTGCAGCAGTGAATGCAATTGTAATAACTGTACGATACGTACAGATTAATTTGTACCAATCCCATCTGTTCTGATGAAATTCTTTGGTAAAGTTTATTCCTTCTTACTTACTTGTGAAGCGTCCTACAGAATTATAACGTGAAGCGTCCTATACATAGATAGAAGGAACTTATATTAAATTTTACAACGATATTAACAAGATAAAAGTAACACTTAAAGCCAGTAAAATCAGCGGCTGTTACTGTGATCGAAAATTTAACAAAGACACGTACCTGTTTTTGTATAATTAAGAGGAATCTTAATTAGGAAAGAACATTACCGTTCTTTGTCGTTAATGTCTCTGGGAAATTGGCACATTGAAGATCACTTATCTAAAACGACTTTCTCACCACCGTTTGCCGCGTCTAAAATTAGTAACAAAGAATTTGTAAAGCAACTCCGGAATTACAGTTAATCGTTTACTTGAGCCTACTTAAAACAAAGCCTCGAAAATCACTCTTAAGTAAATCAACTTAGAAACAAACACAATAGCTTTTTAATCTAATTTTGAATGAATAAGAATGACAATATTACCTCTTGGTTCGAAGTTAAATTTAAATTTTGAACTTCTTTTTGTTTTTCTTAACTTACATGAACTGTTTTTGTCTTTTAAGCATTTTGTTTTTATTCCAGTGAGTTTGTCATGTCTTTCACTGTCAATTTATCTTGTTATATAAACCACGTAAGAAACATTTGACGGTTTTTTATAAGTTGTCTCTGAGTCAGGCGCTATTGATGGTTCGTAAAAATGTGTAAAAATGATATAAAAAGTATGTTTTCTTACCGTAAAGTTAAATTATCGATCTCCTATGATCATCATGAGATCAGTGAGACCTTCTCATGAAGGGTCTGCTGTATGTGGCAACGGACCCGTGTTTGCCATTATACCTCTGCCCCATTGGCTATCACTTCAGCCTCCTATGTTCCCTGCCTGTTTCTAAGGCAGAGCTCTCTTTTTAATCTAGTAAGAATTTAAAAAAATTCTACGGTATCTAATGTTAATTACTAAAACCTATAATGATCCTTCAAAATAATTGCACACATTTTATGTCTAACAATTATAAAAGGGAGAGTTGGGCTGTAACTTGGTTTTACATTTGAGACCGTCTTTAATAAATTGAACGGTACTTTACGTTTCCTGTGATGCCACTCAGTAAAGGCTGGAGGCAATGACAATCTTGTGAAACAAATTTGTACAGTGAATTAAATTCTAAAAGAAATCTTTGATATTTATTTTGATGTTTCGAATACAGTAAAAGCTTTATTATAAGAGGCAGCTATTGGAAAATTATAAAAATGTGAAATTGATATCTTTTATGTTGTTTACCAGAACAAAAATAATTTTAGTAATAGCTTTGTATTTATGATGTCCTTCCTTTTAATTTTGTTTTAAGACAGTGAATGTGTGAATTTTTGCAACCCCTTTACAGATACAAAACGTCTAGACTCGTTTGTGGCATAAATAATAATTATTAACTGTTGTTTAAAAAGATAAGTCCCGTTGTTGAGATTGAAAAATTGCTAACTTTCCCTTAGTTGCCTTTTCAGACACTTTTGCGGTTATATTATAGCATTTGTGAAACCAGGTTCTGATTCCATTTCAAAACAATTAACATAATAAAGAGGAAAATTCATACTTCAAAGATAAGGATAGGAGAGGGGAAATATCAAAAGAACATCGGTGAACAGCCCACAGAATTTAAAACTTTTTACTTGAAAATTTTCTCGATTTTTTAAAATTTCCACTTTACAATGAAGTAGGTATAATTCTACGTATTTTAACGAGCTTTAACTAAGTAGGTTATATCGTTGAATTATGTAAACAATTTCCGTTAAAAGCAAGAGGGTTTTTGGTTCGCCCACAGGGTTCCCAAGAAAGTTTAATAATAAAATAGCTCAACTTTGAACTGGCAGCTTTAAACCAGCCTTTGACATTTTTGTGCTTAAAATGAGAATTTTCTTCCGAGGTAAACCAGTCTAGTGCAGGTAGATACTTAAAAGGTTTCTTGTTTTACCGCGAGCCTACCGTAATATGATTGCTTCGTTTCCTCGAGATTAACTTTTCAAATATTGCTTAAAATTGTTTTATCATTATAGCTTTGAAGCTACACTTTCAAAGGAAATGTAAAACTCGACTATGAAACTAGAAAATAAATGTAAAAGACAATTAAGTGAATCTTTAATTATAATAGTTATGTTGCATGAGGAAAGACATGCACATGACATCAACAGATTATAACTTTTAATAAAAAAACTACTAACTACTCATATGTATTTTGGTCACATACGAGTACGTATTCGTTTACAGAGACTTGTAATCTTAATGTATGCTAACTCATGAGCACCCACAATATAGCACACTTTATATTAAACACTACATTACTGTATGGTGGTATTATTGTTTGTATATTTAAAAGCTTTTGTCATAAAATAGGCCTTAAATTTTTGGTGCTTAAGCTACGAGTACAAATTCTGCATTTTAAAATACATTAAAACACTCATGCAACGTAACACTTACTTACATTCAGAAAATAAAATAGAGAGTTGAAAATTGTATTTCAATTTATTTTTATTCAGCTTCCGTCTCTTTGTCCTGTTATTTAGAAAAGCAAGGAAGCGACTGTGATGACGATAACGTCACTGCAACGCCCATTGTTCCCAATGCGCTTTCATACAATCTAGAGGGTTCTTTACAAAAAAAAACTTTTGGAATGCTGTATGTAATCTGATTATAAATTTTTGACATTTACTTTCATAGATGACCTGACCTTTTCTCGGATTTAGAGTACAGGTTGACCTTTTAATAATATTGAAGGTAAGCTTGGAGGGATTTAATGTTGTCTTGTTTTCTACGGTATTTTATATTTAATGTGTATCCTCCTTGCGGCATTCTTTATTTAATTTTTCAGAATTTAGTAATGATTTTGGTATGAGATTAAAATAAGCTGTTTAAAAGCATTATTACTTGGGTGTTATCAATATGAAAATTGAATGTCGATGTCTTTTTTATAACATTATTTAACATAAATCGTGGTAGTGCAGTATAAAAAAAGAAGAATAAGCTTACTATATACAAAGTTTAAAACATAAAAATAAAGCTGTGACAATCTCGTGCAGCCATTTTACATAATCTTGATAATAGTATGACATACTCGGATAAACTGTGTCGCGATAAACTGATGACGTAATACTGTTGTGACTTCTGTTTCTCTACATTTGTAAAATATTGCAGTGACGTAATCTTAACAAAGAAGTTGGATTTTGTTCATACATTTTAATTGTTTTTAAACTTGTGTATAATGAAGTATTTTTTTTTAGTCTTTGTTGTGGTGCCAAAAATGTTCTATGTAAGTAATTACGATTTTTTGTGTTTCGCAAACACCTTGGCTACCTATTATAGTTAGTAAGCTAACTAAGTATAATTGATAGGCAGACTAAGTATAAATAGTACCTAAGCTATTTATACTTAGTCTGCCTATAAATTTTTTGAAGCATATCAAAGACTGAAAAATATTAGCTTAAAACTTTTCTGCGTTGGCTTGCTAGCGTAGCTTTATGACCTGGCAGTAAATATAGAAGTAGTTCTGGATTGCCTACTTAGGTATATTGCAACATAAAATTTCGAATAGGAGCAGAATTCTTTTAGTAACGTCTTAGACCAATCCTACAAAGGGAGTATTTTCTCTGAACCTATATATGATAGGTGGTTAAAAATAAATAATTCAACAGCAGCCTAGATACCTAGGTTAAGTAATAATTTAAAACTCTTTTAGATAGAGAACTGTTTCCTTGACATTGCATAATTTTGATAAGATTCTTCTAATTTATGACTTGATGATTTTTTTTATATGATGGGAGGCAAACGAGCCAGCAGGTCACCTGATTTTGAGTGATCACCGCCGCCCATGAACACCCGCAACACCAGAGGAATTACAGACTGATACGTTGCCGACCTTTAAAAAGGGAGTAAGCTCGTTTCTTGAAGTTAATTTTTTTATAATTAGATTCATTTCTGTTTTTTTTATTTAGAAACGTTATGGTATCCTTCCTAGATGAAAAAAATCTCCTTAAAACCAGTCAGTGAAAAAGATTTTGAAGCTGAGAATACACTACATCAAAAGTTCTGGTGGCTATACAACCTATTGCTTTATTAAATACAATGTGATAAACGCGGAAGCTTAAAGATCGAGTCACCAAACAAACGCCATTCTAAAGCGAAATTTTGTGGGAAGTCATATTAATAGGTCACCTACATTTTATTTACAGTTATATTGGATTCATAATCGTTTCGGTGAAGGAATAAAGCAACAATAATTTTCATTACGAATATTATCTATATCTTTTTTGAATCAGAATTTGAAAAAAATATTTCATTTAATTTAATTATCAGTTCCTATTAAATTAATTTAAATGTATAAACTTTTATTATATTATTCGTAATTATACACTTTAATAAATATTATGTTTCTGCAAACCGAAATAAATCTACTGAAACAGAAACCTCAACAGGCTTACGTCATCAGTGTATTGTGAACATTTTATCCCACTATGTCATACTATTATCCGGATTACATTAAATGACTGAACGAGCCAAAATTTTAATGGAAACAAGTCTATTAAAATGGAATGAGCTATAAGTTTTTATGTATGTGTGGACTGAGGGCCCATTTTTTTTTCTGCGGCTTTTTGTAGATTAATCAACAAAAGTGCATAGTTAAAGTTGTTAAAGAGTTTGTTAAACGATTATCAGAGTTTGTTAAGACTTCATTCAAAAGATATATCGCTTTAAGTGGGTCCCTCAGTTCAAACACAAAATCTCCCATAATTAGATAGGTAATGAATTAAACAACAATTTTTTGGTAAAAATCCTTAGTTAAACATGTATAAAAGTATAAAAAGCATTGAAAAGCCTAATATGAGTAGCTAATAAAAAATAACAAACGTTTTAAAAGGTCCCCGAGGGCCCACTTGAATTTATCTCATAATTAATCAATTATAGCATTAACATTAAATATTCCTAAGCCAAACATTTGTTAAAAGGGCAAGGATAAATTTAAAATTAAAGAAAGATCACAAACAGTGATAATTATTGTTATTTTTAAGTTTTTAAGTGGTCCCTCAGTCCACACACTATGCAAATGCTAATTGTTAAATATATAATTAAATACAACAATTACGAAAATGGGGAGCCTTTCAGTGCATAGTTAATTTTGTATTTTATCGATCTGTATTTATCTTATCACTGGTTTTATAATTCTTTTACGAAAAATTTACAAAATATGTTTTTCGTACAAGTAGAGTGTCCATGCAGTCAAGAGATAATCAAGAGCCATTACATACATTAATGATGTTACATTACGTTTTAAAGTTTCTGCATAGTCATAAAGTGTGAGATAAAAGTAAATAGTTGTAATTGTGTTGGGCCGTATGCGGACCGAATTGAGTGCTATTTGATGCAAACGTAAACAAACAATAAAAAAATACATGTTCCTGTTAAATTAATGATTTAAAAAAATATATATTACGAAGTACCTAATCTTTAAATTTTCCAAAATTATGACATAGAATTCTTATGGTCCCGTATTGCAGTTAATAATAAATTGATAAAAATGTTAAAAAACATAATAATTTAGTCTACATAACTTTTGAAATATTTTTTTTGTTTTACTTTCACTCTGACCTCTTATAACGTACCCTCAGTGGAAAATAGGCATAAGTGATTTTACGTTGAATCATCGATTTTATAATATTCGGAAAGTACGTCTAAAGATACGTATGCTACATTTTTTTCATATTTTTCTTGTTAAATTTGACGAATTTAAACAAGAAATTAGTTTTGAGAATTTTTATTCCATCACATTTTTTCTTATGGATTATTAGCTTTTATGTGATATTACGCAAAGAATAAATTGAGAAATATGGCGTATTACTTAATATTAAAGAACAATGCTCAAAAATGTATGGACACCGTCCCCACTTTGTAGCACTTTAAGATATATGTTAATCGAAAGGTATTAGTCATCTCTCCATTTTATTGTATAACAGCAAAGCTCAAATGTGTATCCGAAAAAAGTTATATCGACATAAAGAAACCGAAATCAGTCACAATGATAATTATATTTATTGTTCATAATGTTCCATTTATTTTAATTAATACTGTGGAATAAACTTATTCTGAGTTTTGAAATGACTCCCGCTTTTTGTAAAGTGGCCATGGACGGTTTTTAGAAGTTTTCAAATAAAAATATCTTCATAATCGCAACTTTTTATTATAACATTAATCAGTATTTTCAGTGTCTATTACAAATATTGTTCCAGACTCTAGCTGGCACATTGAAATTGTCTAAATCCCTTCCAATACCAAAGTACCACACGATACTGACGACATGCGCGCAAGCACCAGCTGTTCTTATAGCAGTTAAGCATGAACAATAATATGCCTGAATGGCGTCTATATCCTGTGCGTTATTTCAATCCAAATAAATACCTGTAATAGGTCGCATTTGACCTACGTTTGGATAAAATTCGACCCTTCAAAAGAGTGCAATCTGCCGTGTTTATACCGTATTGGTTCATAATTGGACTTGGAGTAGCACAAACTTCTATGTTGCAGACGCCGCCACGTAAATGTTCGCTAAATGAAGCTGCTAGTTTTAAGTGTGATATGTCCCCAAAATAAACAAAATAATATCCTCGTTTGACAATTCAGGGAATGATATATTTATGGACTCATCAGTCAATGTTCTGTAACGTAGTTACCCAAGTCATTGTTAATGTGAATTCTGCAATGAATTCGTTTAACGAAGTCTGTGCAATAGATACTGTCATGAAAAGGCTCCCTGAATCTATTGAGAAGCGCTCCAGCAATTTGGAAGTCCGTGAAGAGATGTCTTCATCTCATGTTCAGGAATGTAGTATTCAATAATACACTTCTTAGTGTATTATTGAATACTACATTCCTGAACATTTTAAAATCACCTTTTAATGTCCCGTTTATGGCCTCAATAACCCAACGGACAAATTGTTACTAGACGGGATTTATTTGGTTATTCATTCATAAATCTGCGTCCAACACCCTCAGCGAGTGGTTCTAGAAATTGAGGATAACAGTCAACCCCGAAAAGAGCCAAGCGTTGATGTTTCACAAGAAAAGGAGCCACAAAACTCTCTCGGCAGAGACACTGTTCTCACCTCTGGGATGGCTCTGCACAGTACCTTCTAGATGCTCTTGATCGGTTACAGCGGCGAGCTGTGCGTATCATTGGGTGCCCAGAAGTATCCAAATCCCTTGAGCCTTTACAGCTGCGTAGGGACATTGCCGGATTGGCGGCCTTCTATCGCCTGTACCACGGCGAGTGTTCTGATGAACTTGTCCAACTGATTCCACCCTCTTCTTTCTTATCCAGAACAACACGTGCCGGACTTAAGTGCCACCGCTACACTGTAGAAAGCATACAAGTCCGAACAAAGCGGTTCAGCACTTCGTACATGTGCAATACAACCAAACAGTGGAACTCTTTGCCAGACCACGTGTTTCCTTCAAACTACGATCCTGGTTGCTTCAAGCGTGGCGTGAAAAAGCATCTTCTGAAGCCGCCATAGTAGAGACATTCATGCCTCTACAAATATTGTAGCTGGCATGGTGCTCGAGATTCTTGGACTCTAATGGATGCTTAACATCAGGCACCATAGAGTCATTCTGGTAGGCCAATTAAAAAAAAAAAACAAAAGTCAAGATGTTCAGCTCCCCGATCCCTTGGGCGAGGGAAGCCAAATACCTTGGAGTTATACTCGACGATAAGCTCTCGCTCCGTCCCCACCTAAACATTCGCAAGCGGGGCTCTTTTGTGATGGGACGGCTGCACTTACTCCTCAGCAACACATGAAACTCTGTTCCCGTCGCTACTTTGAAACGGATGCCACTCACCCCAACCAACTAGTGGTTGAGGCATCCGGGTACATCCCCTCTAGAATATCCAAAATTAGAAGACCTAGACATGCTC
Source organism: Schrankia costaestrigalis (assembly GCA_905475405.1). Classification (NCBI taxonomy): domain Eukaryota; kingdom Metazoa; phylum Arthropoda; class Insecta; order Lepidoptera; family Erebidae; genus Schrankia; species Schrankia costaestrigalis. Next base: position 8,646,511 of record FR997830.1, read on the forward strand.
TCGAAGAGCCGGGTGATAGGATCGCGATCGCTCAACGTAGACCTCATACGGCTCGCGAAGCCACCACAACACGTCCGCGGTTTCGTCCTCGCCGACGAGGCAGTAATACGCGGCGCGTTTGCTACTAGAGGGCGTGCCTTCCACAGATCCTGTTAGCCGGTGACAGTCCAGGCCGAGGTTCGTGCCCTTAGGGGGTGCCCCTGAGGCATGACACTTAAATGTCGTAGGTTGAGGGCCATCCGCCTCACAGCCAGCGTGAAGTAGTAAATGTCCCAGGAGACAAACTACTCGTGCTCACAAAAAAGAAAAAATCGGGTCATTGGGCATATATACGGCGCGTAATAATTGTAGCGTCATCTACCGACAACTCAAGCGAACACCTACACTACATCCTGAATCGCGATATCAACATTCGCACAGCGATTACGCATTTATACAACGTCCAACGAACAACTGTTGGGCAGTTGGCCCGCCAGGCGCGATCACCTTCGCCTGGTCGGAGGATCCTCCCTTTTCGTTGGAGGCGTGGTGCTGTTACGTCACCGCGACTTCCACAGTGGTGACCCCGACGTGATGAAACCAACCTTCTCGGAGCGCACCAGCACCTTCGGTCTGAACAGGACTACTCCATATGCTCGCCGTCATGACAAGCCTGGGGAAGCCTGCGACCTCATCACCCATCATCCGACTCACTGGACACACCCCGACTCACTGGGGAAAATGGGGAAGGTGGACACCGCAGTCCGACTCACTGGACCGGCATTTCAGTTCCGACTCACTGGGACTCTGGCATCAGCTCCACAAGAAGTCACATCAGCAAGTTCGACCTCCGGTCTTCCGGGGGGAGTGGTGTAGCGTCATCTACCGACAACTCAAGCGAACACCTACACTACATCCTGAATCGCAACGGTGGGGGTGTTGGAATATCTGAGGTCACGTCGCACCAGTTTCTGGATCTTCCGGTTAAGGTATCTCCCATTCGTCTAAGAGTAGATTAGTCTGCTTCGAACAAGTCGTTGATCACTCCTAGTATTAAACGTCTTAATTTATTTAGTTATTTGTACTTTATGCACACAAATAAACTGATCTACAATGGTAAGCTTAATGCCTTAAGGCATTATCTTCCAGCTAACTTTAGGGTGAAGCAGAGAAAAGTAAGTTGGTAGGTGCAATAAGGACAATTAATTATCACAGAAACATCTCTGAACACGTATCTTCTATCGGTCATGATAAAGTCTATCTCGTTCCTCGTCACAGTATTGGGGCTTTGCCATGTCCCCTTTATATGTGGCTTCTTCTTAAAGAAGGAGTTGATTAAGAAGAGCCCCTGCGTCTCCAGGAAGTTGACCAGCATCTGCCCCCTGTAGTTTCGGCGCCCCACACCGTAGTATTCAATTTTCTTTTTGCCGTTTTCTTGTACTTCCACTTTGGTATTGAAGTTTCCCATAACAATGTTGTAGTAAGCCTCGGTAGTGCCATGTAGTGCCTTAGCGATGTCTTCGTACATGGCATCGGCTATTTCATCGCTGTATGTCGAGGTCGGAGTCTCTTGTATCACCGGCAATATGTAAAGTGCCTTTAATTTTAATTTGTTAATTGTAATTTTTGTTTGTTACTTTAGATTTTTATTGAGAGAACGTAATGTTTTGTTGTATGGAGCCGAGAAAAACCTTATTCTGTTAATTGTTACAAGCCTTTACAAATTATCTACTGATTATTAAAAAAAAATATAAAAAATTAATTAGTGGTAGTAATCTTTACCGAAATTACACATTTCTGAATTTTTATTGTGCAATTTCATTGTTAATAGTACGAACTTTAATTGTATCCAAAAATCTAATTAGTATTTTGTCTAAATTAATAAATATTAAATACAAAAAATGCATTTGCTTTTTTTCCCTATAGTCATAAGCAATAACTCAAAGTAATATGTGTTAATATGCAGCAAACGTTTCTATAACATATAATGGAATAAGTAATTACTATTGTTTACTTCTGGTTTCTTATCAAGTCCCTAAATTGAAAAAAGGGGTAAGTACAGCTTATACATTTCAAACATAATTTTAATAAAGGAAATAATGCAGTAATCGTACTTATACAACTATAAATGTTCATACTTACAAGTTCATAACTGCTTTAATACAACATACTTTTTAAATATATTTTACTTTTCTGACAAAGCCTGTCATAAATTTTGATACTCAAAATGCATAATATTTTTACATTCTGAAAAATAGCATAATAATTTATTTTTACAATTCCTAATAAACTATAAACATTAGCACTAACTTAAATACAACACGCAGTACACGATTTTTTTTCCTTTTTTTTGATATAACAATAATTGTTCTACGTTTGAAAATAAAGTAAATATGCCCATAAATATAGTTTTTTCGCCCTACTGAAAAATCAGAATTTTCGTCTTATGCCTTTTTTCCACTGAGGGTGCGATAATAGCAGTAGATATTGACAGTTTTATTCTAAATTATTTATTTATATAGTAACTCTCAAATCCATAAAAACAAGAACCATATAAAAGAAAGTAGAACTCTCAAATCTGTGGTAAACTGTCAGCTTGTTGATTATCGTGAATTCGTTCAGTTACGAGTATTAATTTTAAATTAAAATAAAATAAAATTGTATCGCTTCAATTCAATTCATAATATCAATTTCGCGCCAGAATGCGATGACTTCACGACTCATCTTTTAAAAATTTTACGACGTGACTTAGCTGTCAAAAATTATTTTTCCAATATAAAATAAATAACCCTTAAATATTTATTTTATTTTGTTTTTAGTATTTGTTGCTATAACGGCAACTAAAATACATAATCTGTGAAAGTTTCAACTTTCTAACTGCCATGGTTCAGGAGATACAGCCTCGTGACATACAGATGGACGGACGGACAGCGGAGCTTTAGTAATTGGGGTTCCGTTTTTACCCTTTGAGTACGGAACCTTAAAAACTGTGGATTTCGTGTTACAAACAGACACTCCAATTTTATTTATATGTATAGACATACAGATATGTATTACGATTGTAGCTAATTAATAATATAACCTGTCACTTGTCTAAAACTTAAAATTTTATTACATTTTAATTTTACTGTATTGCAAATTTTATTGTTTTATTTTTTACATTTAAAAAATGATTGCAATTTAGATTTAATTGATTAATATTAATATTGTGTAATGTTTTGCTTGCCGTGGCAACTTGTAATGGAATCAGCACTGTTGCTTGAGCTACTTAAATATTGTATTATTTCTGATTGACTTTGTGTATGTTTCGTGGGTTATCCTAATTATAAATAAATAAATATCTAAATTAATAATAAATGACATTAAAAACAAATATACAGCCGTTTTCTTAAAACGTGGACACCCCACACCAGACTTAGTATGAAAATTAATAAAACAGTTAAAATGACAAAAAATATAAATAAACCAGACACAAGATAAATACAGATCGATAAAATACAAAATTAACTATGCACTGAAAGGCTCCCCATTTTCGTAATTGTTGTATTTAATTATATATTTAACAATTAGCATTTGCATAGTGTGTGGACTGAGGGACCACTTAAAAACTTAAAAATAACAATAATTATCACTTTTTGTGATCTTTCTTTAATTTTAAATTTATCCTTGCCCTTTTAACAAATGTTTGGCTTAGGAATATTTAATGTTCATGCTATAATTGATTAATTATGAGATAAATTCAAGTGGGCCCTCGGGGACCTTTTAAAACGTTTGTTATTTTTTATTAGCTACTCATATTAGGCTTTTCAATGCTTTTTATACTTTTATACATGTTTAACTAAGGATTTTTACCAAAAAATTGTTGTTTAATTCATTACCTATCTAATTATGGGAGATTTTGTGTTTGAACTGAGGGACCCACTTAAAGCGATATATCTTTTGAATGAAGTCTTAACAAACTCTGATAATCGTTTAACAAACTCTTTAACAACTTTAACTATGCACTTTTGATGATTAATCTGCAAAAAACCGCAAAAAAAAAATGGGCCCTCAGTCCACACATACATAAGTTTTTAAGTAGGCATTTTATTTATTTATTGTATGTAGTAAGGCGACCTCTGTGGCGCAGTCGGTATATTACATGGCTGCTACGCAGAGGTATCGGGTTCGATTCCCGCTCAATGCAAATCTTTGTGTGCATGAACATGATTGCTTGCATTAATATTATGTATGACTGTATTGACAAAAAAAAACTATTTAAGTATGTTTATCCGTTGTGCTAGTACCCATAGTACAAGCTTTGCTTAGTTTGGGACTAGGTATCGATGTGTGAATGTGTGAGGATTATTTATTTTATTTATCGCTACAAATAAAAATATCGGATACAAATATAATCCAGAATCCGGGTAATAATTCGTGAATCTCACAGATAATATTCCTGCATGGAGTTCGAACCCATTATCGCAATAGACGAAACACTGACGCATTGGAAAGTATTGGAAAAAGTAGCCAATGTCTACTTAACTTTGATTCCCCTCCCCAATTACAAAATAACCTAATGGATAAAGAGCACAACCCGGATTGAATAAATTATACGAAACTTAATGAAATGATGAAATCGATACTTTTAATTGTATCCTAACAAGGGAGGGTTTTGTTAATGTTCATTTTAAGAATAATTAAAATTGTTTGTTAATTTGCCCCTTATTGCCGTCTTGGAAAAGTTTAAGATTATAAATTTTAATGTACTTTTATGTTTTCCGTGGTCTCTTGTTCCAAATTGATTCGAGGTACCTTCTTTTTAATTTAAAATTTAGAAGCCATTTACAGGAAATCGAACCCGAGACCTTTGCGTAGCAGCTATGTAATATACCGGCTGCGCCACAGAGGTCGATAGACAACGGTCAACGACAATTAGGATTATGAGCAGGTTTGAACCCGTTAGGCGACCTGACTCTAAAAATGTGAAGCTTACTAAGCTAACAACCTGTACATTTACAGCATTAAAATTTTCTCACTGACCTTCATTTCTTATTGCATAACATCAGGAGAAAATACGATAACACGATGAGTGATGTTCTATCAATAAGTATACATTTATTTTTGTCCCGTATTCTTCCATCTATGCCGACGGACGAGGGACGAATATTGATGTTACAATATTATATAGGCCAGCTTTGTATACAATAATTCAACATACCAACATGGATAAGCTATGTGATTTATGTAATTGCTACTTCTGCTATTGTAAGCTCAATGTCAAAGCACAAAGGCATCGAGGTTAAACCAGTACATTATGCTCCAAGGCATCGATTTCTTCAAAAATACTATAATAATGGTGCCAGTTTGTTTTTCAATTTGTTTCGATCCTGTATCTTCCAAGTGCTGTAAAAGTGAGTCGAGTTTTATGAAAACAAAAGAGAAAAACTTAATACAAAAATCAAAATATGTTCACTTATACAATAATTGTTACGGTTTGCACATGTGTATCTTGTTTGGAGATCAGTCGGTGTAGGTACATTGTACATTTAGTCAACACGGTCGTGTGATCCAACAAACAAAATGTTGGCGACACGGAATGAAGCCATTTCATAACAACCATACGCTGCTGCTTTTATTTCTGGATTGTATATTAATATGTAGATACTTTCCATCAGCTTCGATAAAGTCTTTTTGCCTTGTGTTATATTTAAAAAAAAACAACTTACATTTCCTTAAACGTAAAACTCCTATTTTATAAAATTACTATACTACTACTCTAACTTTAACGGCATATTGTGACAACCGTAAAATATTTATTGTTATAAAGATAACTTTATGAAATAACATAACAAATAACAATAAACATCATAAATGTTGATTCTATCAATACGCCTGACGACCCTAAAGATTCTCGACAAGATCATTGAACTGGAGGATTAAATGAACTAGCTCATACTCAGATAATAACAAGCCTATTATCACGAGTTCATAGGTAACAGTAACAGCAGATATCAAAAGACATAGGTAATTCCAATAGTCAATAACTTGCTGTTTCAAATATGATATTTATTTATGACTTGATTCGTGGCAGTGTCTTTATTTAGTACTGAATGGAATATGATTCACTTTTCATGTTACTAAAATTATATATATAGTAAAAATTACATGTATAGATGGTTAAGCTGTCTTAGTGGGCTTGCAAAGCAATTTCCAAATGTCTGTCTAGCTTTTCCAAGTTGGTTCTTGCGTTCATATACTTAATCATGGAGTTTAAGTTAAGGTGATTGAGGCCTCATTCAATAATTATTTTATTTTGTATCAATAAAAAAAAACAAATAACTAATTTTTCAATATCATATATATTCAGTTTCATTTTTACCGTACAATGATAGTACTAGAGTTAATTTAATATCACAGTTCAAAAAGATTACGTGTAACAACTTACTTTTGAAGATCTTATTTCTAACAAATTTACAATGGTTACAATATGGGTGACTTAGAAAAAACATATAAAAACTATTTACATCGTTCTATCAATGCTTTGAGCAGCTCTCATTCGCTACGGTTTAATTAAAATGTTTTGGATTAACAATACTTTTGTTTTGTTAGTTTATATTTCAAATCACGATGTTTATTTTAAAGAAATTATCAAAATGCATAATGCGTTTGCCATATATACGGAATTAATTTATATCCAAATAATTAAATGTATTTTCAAAGTACTAAACACAAAAAAATAACTTAGTATTGAACAATAAAACATCATTATATAATTACAATCGTAGAAATTTTCCAAATACTTTTGATAAAGTTGTTTAATCCGCGAATATTATCATTATAATGTTTCATGCGCTTGTGCAATTAAAGCTTAAAATACAGGTTTATTAAAATCATATTTTGATTTGACACAATAAAAAATCATTATAAACTGCAACCTACTAACATAATAAATTTGATAGAACATATTTCAATTGATAAATGGATAACTCTTAACGATAAAACTTTTACAGTAAGTCGTATACGGGTACGTGCGAATGAGATCCTTTTCTTAAAGTTACACAGTTATAGCTAGTGAAAACATTGACATGCTATGAGAGCCGCTTAAAGTTAAGCCCGATTTACACATCGACAAGTACAGTAGCGAGTTATGTAGTTGGATTTGATTGGATGGAGATCTATTTAAATCAACTTAATCAACAACTTACTACCTAACTCGCTACTGACTTGTCGATGTGTAAATCGGGTTTTAGGTATTATCAATGGGTTGACAAATAGGAATGCCACGGTCACATTTATTATGAAATTGATATTTTTTATTGTTTAACATACACAGTTATAAATTTTTCACTAGCTACTGTTCAGTTCTTATTGAATGGACATTTTCAACTGCTGTCATCTGCTACCTGTGAACAAAAAAAAACAAAACAATTAGTCATACACGCAATAGTTTTCCAAATCAATTTTGCTCGCAAACTATTACATGAATTGACAGCTGAATTTAAAATTGAAAACACTATTTTAGTTTTCTGCTGTAACGTCATATTTGTAGACGCAGGTGACAAAAGATATAATTTATTTTGGAATTATTTTGTGCGATGTGGTAAGTCTCATATTAAATTTCATATAGCGTACATTAAAAGGTAAGGAAAACGTGTTTTATTGTAAAGATATATATATTAAAATAAGCCGTATCACCATATCCATACATCAATCATTATCCTAAATGGCGTTGACTTTACGAAATATAAAACGATACTTGTAAGATGACTTGACACAAATTAGTGTGTGCTTACATTTACTCATGAAATGTGTTTTATTACGTAAAATTATTTCTCATAAAGACTGTTTAAATAAGAAAATATAAAAGGAATATTTATAGGTATCGTGCATAATGAAAAAAACATTTTCTTTTACAAAATTCGTTAATCTGTTAAAGTTTTTGTTAAATAGAATTAAGGTTTTATAATCTTAACAGATCGTATTGTTTAACTATATTGTGTCTCTCCTGCTAAAAGACACAATAGTACAACTATGCCTATGTATTATATACAAAAGAAGGAATCACAAAAAAAACAACTAAAACAACACCTCGCACTGCGTAAAATACTATGTAGTAAAATTAATACACGAACCACCCATATTAATCGGTTAATTAACCGCCACCAAAAATTTTTAATACGTTTTATCTTGTCTGTAACCTCAAAACTCGGTTTTTTATGGAATAATTTAAATAAAACTATCTTATTTAAAAATGTATATTTTAAAACATAAAAAAATATCTGAATTGGTTTAGTAATTAGATTTTATAACAAAAAATAGTGAAAATTTATGAAACCAAATTAAATATTTTAATCCGTATGAACCATATTTCTGTGGTATGAACACTCTCTTTGGAGTCGGTTTTTTAAGTAGAAAGTTATTTTCATAATTATAATATGTATTTTGGGATAAGCTCCGTATTACCCCTGGTTTATACCACCAGTGGTAGGACGGGTAAAATAGGTTTGTAAAAACATAAAAAATATACAAAATTTAATGATTTAAAGTACTTATTTCATATTCCTGTTTTGTATTATCTTTCATACAGATATCATGTTAGTCAAATGTCGAAGGCGATTGCCTTCAGGGGATTGTCTAAATTAATGGGCACAATGCTCTAACTAAACGGGTCGTGAGTTATAGCCTGGCGACAGATGGAGGGATGGATCGTTGCCTAAATAATAATCTCGTTTGAATGGTCTACATTAAACAAACATAGAGATATTAGAATACCCTCGAGATTTTCGAACATTAATCTAAATTATAATGTCCTTCGAATTTTATAGTTAGGTAATAATTTATTAGGAGACTGTAATAATAATATTTGTGGTAAAAGTAAGCTATTTTAAGCCCATCAGGCTAAATACTAATATAGATTATAGACAGATTGATTTTCATTTAAATTAGTTACCTTTTTTCCCATTCGGTTTTTACGACGCCTAAGTATGGGATGAGATGGGGTGGTGACACACTGTATTCTTACTCCTTCACCACACGGAGAATCCGTGAATATTATCTTTACGTAATAAAAAGAAGTAAAACTTGAAATGAAACCCTATACCAATCCGTCTGGCCAGCTTGGTAGTAGGCCAAGTATCCCTCCGTCACCAGAGGAGGCCCGTCCCTGCAGTGGGACATTAATAGGCTGTTATGATGATGATGAAAATTATATTCCACTAACGTGGTTGGTCGATAAATGTTTACTGAACATTTCTTAATATCTACTTCTTTAAGGTTTTCCTGTGTCTATAATTATTTACAAAAGCGATTAGGTATCGCTTTTTTTCCTGCATTAAATACCCCTTTCTATTAAATAGTTAATTAATAACACACTCATGAACAAATGAAAAATTCTAAGCTACCAAAGAAGTGAAGCCATAAAATATAAAAACAATTAAAATAGATGTTACAATTAAAAAATAATATTTTAGCTTGAAAATACCGGACGTCTCATCTTCTTTGCCGAGGTATTTTCCGCTTACCATGCAGAAAACTGTCCGACATAAAATTCTCTTTTAAATTATTACTGAATAATTTTCTGTAAAATTTCTAACGGATACAGTCTTTAGTTACAAAAGAGAAGAAAGTTTTGCTAGAGGCAAATCTTTACTCAAAGAGATCATAGTTGAAGTAGCTTATCCTATTAATTAATTTTCGCACTTGGTTTACCCCGCGTGAAAATGTTTACTGAACGCTCAGCTCTGTTTGTTCGCAAACTATGATTTTATTTACAAATCCTTATTAGCTTATTCTGGGGCAAAACTTGAACAATGTATAGTATTAATTTTCATAATGATATATATGTTATCTCATCTTATGACTATCTAAATGTCTCACTACAGGGACGGGCCTGCTTCAGGGACGGAGTGAAACTTGACGTATTAATACTACGATGTAATGGTAAAGAACATTAAGAAAAAGCATTGTACACAAAAACGCTGAATAACCATAATTTAGTTTTTAGGTTTAGGTTTTAATTTAATTTAGGTTTAGGTTTTATTTAGTTAGTAACCATATTTTCTTTACTTAGGATCTTTAAGGAGCTATATATGGTATTAGGTATACATGCCAAAAATTTTATAATAAAAACGTAACATAATATTTTCTTAGGACTTGGGTATAAGTATTTTGTTTACTCGAAAAAGTATTGTCCTATTACAAAGTACCATTTCTATACGATTATAAGAATGGAATTTTCCCTCATAATTGTTACTCATATAAGATTTATTACATTTTTCTGTACTTATAAAGGATTCTTAGGGATAGTTATGGAATGTTTTATCAAAATATTTATTTGACTTATTGAAACAACGAGAATAGTTTCGTCCAAAAATGTAGAGACTAAATTAGAAGAGATATCATTATGTTCGGTCCTTTAATCTGTATCGTATTTAATACCCCACGCTCATAATATATAAGATAGTCGATCACGGCATGGAATTTGTCCTCGCCCACTCTACGTATTACGGTGTTCATCATTTTAGAAGTTTTTTGACCCAAGGGCAGAATAATTTTTTCTTGTTATAAAATATTTAATGGGCGCTATGTTGTTCAACAATCTTTTAATTTTCCTTTACGCTCATTCACATTTTCCTTATTTTAATATTTAACATAACATTTAATATATTATAATAAGTAACTAATGATAGTACCGAATATGTAAACCAAACAGCATGCACCAAATCTTTGTGTGCATGAACATGATTGTTTGCATTGGTCTGGGTGTTTTCTATGTATCATATGTATGTATTTATAAAAAAAAGTATTTAAGTATGTTTATCCGTTGTCTAGTACCCATAGTACAAGCTCTGCTTAGTTTGGGGATAGATGGCGTTGTGTGAAAGTGTGAGGAATATTTATTTATTTATTTTATTGCAAGCGACGTATTTTAACACAATACCCAATACAACCAAAATAGCAACCAAAAGCCATGAATGTTTTTCCGAGAATATATAAAAGAATTACAATCGATGATAATATATCAAGTTAAATGTTTAGTAGGTACATAGAGAAGCATGGAGTTTAGCAGTTTACTCACACAAGTTAATTTCCGTTAGGGTGGACAGCAGTTACGTGTGACGGTTCCATAAGATATTAGATAGTTTTTATGTACGTTATACCTTACCGCAAGGTTACTTAATGTGTCATATATCTCGCTTTAGATTAGACAAATAATTATATCTTTGGGGTTCAAGGAAAACGTAGCTTTATTAGCTTTTTTTTTAGTACCTTAAATGTTTTGCTGCTGGATGATTTTACCTACTCTGTCAATAGCTGGAGATCAGTAATACAGGCCCCTGCCTAGTACAGACTCCAGCTCTCAAAAGGAACATATATATTTTACATTTAAGAAAATATTTGTACCTTAAAAGAGAAATAAAGAAATATAATAATTCAGGACCAAATTATAACCACCCGCAATTTTAAAAAATTCATTATCAAAGATCCTAATCAAACTTCTGACTTATGCAGACATTGCCACACAGCCTCAGAAACAATACAACATATAACTGGAGCATGCAAATTCCTTGTTCAGTCTGATTATAAGCATCGCCATGATCAAGTAGCCGCAATAGTTCATCAACATCTAGCACACCAAAATAATTTCATTGATAAAAAAACGCCATACTATAAATATAAACCGGATACTATACTTGACAATAGAACCTGCAAAATATATTGGGATCGCACCATAATTACAGATAAGACTATACACTACAATAGACCTGACATAACTGTACATGATAAAACTAACAATATTGTTTATATTATTGACATAGCGATTCCTAATACTCATAATATCCAGTCAACAATAGCTGAAAAACTTACTAAATATCAAGATTTAGCCATCGAATTAAAAACGCAATGGAGAGCTCGTACTGTCCATATTGTACCCATAGTCCTGTCTTCAACTGGTGTAATACCCAAAACGCTCAGTCACAGTTTGAACATCTTACACGTTCAATCAGAAAATCAATCTATGGGCAATCTGAAACCTTCACGACCTTTTCAAGAAACCTTACCTACTTACACAACTTGTATACGTGTTTACATCTTCAAATAGCCTTAAATACGCTGTGTAATCATAAAGAGTACTTTTATTGCCAATCACCGTTTTTAACTTAAGTATTGCTATTATTAATATGTAAGATTGTATATTTTCAACTCCCTTTTGGAGGGGTAAATTCATGTCATGCGGGCCGGAGCCAAGCGTGACACGTTAAATAGTGTAAGCAGATGAGACTGATGATGATGTCAAAAATTTGCGAGTGATGCGGCATGTGTTGAGTATAGTGGCTTTTTGTAGTAAGTGTAATGAGTGTGGGGCGGCCCCACTATTTAACGTGTCACGCTTGGCTCCGGCCCGCATGACATGAATTTACCCCTCCAAAAGGGAGTTGAAAATATACAATCTTACATATTAATAATAGCAATACTTAAGTTAAAAACGGTGATTGGCAATAAAAGTACTCTTTATGATTACACAGCGTATTTAAGGCTATTTGAAGATGTAAACACGTATACAAGTTGTGTAAGTAGGTAAGGTTTCTTGAAAAGGTCGTGAAGGTTTCAGATTGCCCATAGATTGATTTTCTGATTGAACGTGTAAGATGTTCAAACTGTGACTGAGCGTTTTGGGTATTACACCAGTTGAAGACAGGACTATGGGTACAATATGGACAGTACGAGCTCTCCATTGCGTTTTTAATTCGATGGCTAAATCTTGATATTTAGTAAGTTTTTCAGCTATTGTTGACTGGATATTATGAGTATTAGGAATCGCTATGTCAATAATATAAACAATATTGTTAGTTTTATCATGTACAGTTATGTCAGGTCTATTGTAGTGTATAGTCTTATCTGTAATTATGGTGCGATCCCAATATATTTTGCAGGTTCTATTGTCAAGTATAGTATCCGGTTTATATTTATAGTATGGCGTTTTTTTATCAATGAAATTATTTTGGTGTGCTAGATGTTGATGAACTATTGCGGCTACTTGATCATGGCGATGCTTATAATCAGACTGAACAAGGAATTTGCATGCTCCAGTTATATGTTGTATTGTTTCTGAGGCTGTGTGGCAATGTCTGCATAAGTCAGAAGTTTGATTAGGATCTTTGATAATGAATTTTTTAAAATTGCGGGTGGTTATAATTTGGTCCTGAATTATTATATTTCTTTATTTCTCTTTTAAGGTACAAATATTTTCTTAAATGTAAAATATATATGTTCCTTTTGAGAGCTGGAGTCTGTACTAGGCAGGGGCCTGTATTACTGATCTCCAGCTATTGACAGAGTAGGTAAAATCATCCAGCAGCAAAACATTTAAGGTACTAAAAAAAAAGCTAATAAAGCTACGTTTTCCTTGAACCCCAAAGATATAATTATTTGTCTAATCTAAAGCGAGATATATGACACATTAAGTAACCTTGCGGTAAGGTATAACGTACATAAAAACTATCTAATATCTTATGGAACCGTCACACGTAACTGCTGTCCACCCTAACGGAAATTAACTTGTGTGAGTAAACTGCTAAACTCCATGCTTCTCTATGTACCTACTAAACATTTAACTTGATATATTATCATCGATTGTAATTCTTTTATATATTCTCGGAAAAACATTCATGGCTTTTGGTTGCTATTTTGGTTGTATTGGGTATTGTGTTAAAATACGTCGCTTGCAATAAAATAAATAAATAAATATTCCTCACACTTTCACACAACGCCATCTATCCCCAAACTAAGCAGAGCTTGTACTATGGGTACTAGACAACGGATAAACATACTTAAATACTTTTTTTTATAAATACATACATATGATACATAGAAAACACCCAGACCAATGCAAACAATCATGTTCATGCACACAAAGATTTGGTGCATGCTGTTTGGTTTACATATTCGGTACTATCATTAGTTACTTATTATAATATATTAAATGTTATGTTAAATATTAAAATAAGGAAAATGTGAATGAGCGTAAAGGAAAATTAAAAGATTGTTGAACAACATAGCGCCCATTAAATATTTTATAACAAGAAAAAATTATTCTGCCCTTGGGTCAAAAAACTTCTAAAATGATGAACACCGTAATACGTAGAGTGGGCGAGGACAAATTCCATGCCGTGATCGACTATCTTATATATTATGAGCGTGGGGTATTAAATACGATACAGATTAAAGGACCGAACATAATGATATCTCTTCTAATTTAGTCTCTACATTTTTGGACGAAACTATTCTCGTTGTTTCAATAAGTCAAATAAATATTATGATAAAACATTCCATAACTATCCCTAAGAATCCTTTATAAGTACAGAAAAATGTAATAAATCTTATATGAGTAACAATTATGAGGGAAAATTCCATTCTTATAATCGTATAGAAATGGTACTTTGTAATAGGACAATACTTTTTCGAGTAAACAAAATACTTATACCCAAGTCCTAAGAAAATATTATGTTACGTTTTTATTATAAAATTTTTGGCATGTATACCTAATACCATATATAGCTCCTTAAAGATCCTAAGTAAAGAAAATATGGTTACTAACTAAATAAAACCTAAACCTAAATTAAATTAAAACCTAAACCTAAAAATACCTAAAAATATACACACATAAACCTGAAAATATACAATCTTACATATTAATAATAGCAATACTTAAGTTAAAAACGGTGATTGGCAATAAAAGTACTCTTTATGATTACACAGCGTATTTAAGGCTATTTGAAGATGTAAACACGTATACAAGTTGTGTAAGTAGGTAAGGTTTCTTGAAAAGGTCGTGAAGGTTTCAGATTGCCCATAGATTGATTTTCTGATTGAACGTGTAAGATGTTCAAACTGTGACTGAGCGTTTTGGGTATTACACCAGTTGAAGACAGGACTATGGGTACAATATGGACAGTACGAGCTCTCCATTGCGTTTTTAATTCGATGGCTAAATCTTGATATTTAGTAAGTTTTTCAGCTATTGTTGACTGGATATTATGAGTATTAGGAATCGCTATGTCAATAATATAAACAATATTGTTAGTTTTATCATGTACAGTTATGTCAGGTCTATTGTAGTGTATAGTCTTATCTGTAATTATGGTGCGATCCCAATATATTTTGCAGGTTCTATTGTCAAGTATAGTATCCGGTTTATATTTATAGTATGGCGTTTTTTTATCAATGAAATTATTTTGGTGTGCTAGATGTTGATGAACTATTGCGGCTACTTGATCATGGCGATGCTTATAATCAGACTGAACAAGGAATTTGCATGCTCCAGTTATATGTTGTATTGTTTCTGAGGCTGTGTGGCAATGTCTGCATAAGTCAGAAGTTTGATTAGGATCTTTGATAATGAATTTTTTAAAATTGCGGGTGGTTATAATTTGGTCCTGAATTATTATATTTCTTTATTTCTCTTTTAAGGTACAAATATTTTCTTAAATGTAAAATATATATGTTCCTTTTGAGAGCTGGAGTCTGTACTAGGCAGGGGCCTGTATTACTGATCTCCAGCTATTGACAGAGTAGGTAAAATCATCCAGCAGCAAAACATTTAAGGTACTAAAAAAAAAGCTAATAAAGCTACGTTTTCCTTGAACCCCAAAGATATAATTATTTGTCTAATCTAAAGCGAGATATATGACACATTAAGTAACCTTGCGGTAAGGTATAACGTACATAAAAACTATCTAATATCTTATGGAACCGTCACACGTAACTGCTGTCCACCCTAACGGAAATTAACTTGTGTGAGTAAACTGCTAAACTCCATGCTTCTCTATGTACCTACTAAACATTTAACTTGATATATTATCATCGATTGTAATTCTTTTATATATTCTCGGAAAAACATTCATGGCTTTTGGTTGCTATTTTGGTTGTATTGGGTATTGTGTTAAAATACGTCGCTTGCAATAAAATAAATAAATAAATATTCCTCACACTTTCACACAACGCCATCTATCCCCAAACTAAGCAGAGCTTGTACTATGGGTACTAGACAACGGATAAACATACTTAAATACTTTTTTTTATAAATACATACATATGATACATAGAAAACACCCAGACCAATGCAAACAATCATGTTCATGCACACAAAGATTTGGTGCATGCTGTTTGGTTTACATATTCGGTACTATCATTAGTTACTTATTATAATATATTAAATGTTATGTTAAATATTAAAATAAGGAAAATGTGAATGAGCGTAAAGGAAAATTAAAAGATTGTTGAACAACATAGCGCCCATTAAATATTTTATAACAAGAAAAAATTATTCTGCCCTTGGGTCAAAAAACTTCTAAAATGATGAACACCGTAATACGTAGAGTGGGCGAGGACAAATTCCATGCCGTGATCGACTATCTTATATATTATGAGCGTGGGGTATTAAATACGATACAGATTAAAGGACCGAACATAATGATATCTCTTCTAATTTAGTCTCTACATTTTTGGACGAAACTATTCTCGTTGTTTCAATAAGTCAAATAAATATTTTGATAAAACATTCCATAACTATCCCTAAGAATCCTTTATAAGTACAGAAAAATGTAATAAATCTTATATGAGTAACAATTATGAGGGAAAATTCCATTCTTATAATCGTATAGAAATGGTACTTTGTAATAGGACAATACTTTTTCGAGTAAACAAAATACTTATACCCAAGTCCTAAGAAAATATTATGTTACGTTTTTATTATAAAATTTTTGGCATGTATACCTAATACCATATATAGCTCCTTAAAGATCCTAAGTAAAGAAAATATGGTTACTAACTAAATAAAACCTAAACCTAAATTAAATTAAAACCTAAACCTAAAAACTAAATTATGGTTATTCAGCGTTTTTGTGTACAATGCTTTTTCTTAATGTTCTTTACCATTACATCGTAGTATTAATACGTCAAGTTTCCCTTTTTGTAGTAAGTGTAATGAGTTTGGGGGCCCCACACTCATTACACTTACTACAAAAAGCCACTATACTCAACACATGCCGCATCACTCGCAAATTTTTGACATCATCATCAGTCTCATCTGCTTACACTATTTAACGTGTCACGCTTGGCTCCGGCCCGCATGACATGAATTTACCCCTCCAAAAGGGAGTTGAAAATATACAATCTTACATATTAATAATAGCAATACTTAAGTTAAAAACGGTGATTGGCAATAAAAGTACTCTTTATGATTACACAGCGTATTTAAGGCTATTTGAAGATGTAAACACGTATACAAGTTGTGTAAGTAGGTAAGGTTTCTTGAAAAGGTCGTGAAGGTTTCAGATTGCCCATAGATTGATTTTCTGATTGAACGTGTCAAGTGACCAGTATGTTCTCCTTCGCCAGTTACTTTTTTTCTCCGTAAAAAGGCACAAATACAAAATTATACTTTTAAATACAACTAAGCTCAAGAGTAGTTGATTTGTTACTAATAACAAAATTATTAATCCTAACACTTTCACACAACGCACTAGTCCCAAAAAAGACAGAGCTTTTACAATTGCTCATAAGTGATTTAAGAAAATAAGAACAAAAATGAGTTCATAATATAAAATAGGCACATAAAACATGTTCACGACGAAAATGTAGTAGCTAATGAAGACCAATTTCCTGGAAAACTGGAGTCAAGCCAACAATTCTAATGTCTATAGTGGAATACTGAAAATTTGAAATGCAATGCACACTGCTACTAATGGTTATGTAAACGAAATTTTCAACCTATGATGATATTTTCCGCCATCGCTTTGGAACAATGTCGAATAATGTGAAACATTTTAGATCGTTTATAACCGACGCCGGTGAGAAGTGAAAGTTATCAATAGAGTTGGATTTTTCTAGTTTTTTCAAAATTTCTGTGAATACTTCAGCTTTCAAGGTAACTTAATATGAAATATTTGACATAGAGAACACCAAGACCAGACCGACAATTTATATTCATGCACATTCCAGGTATCGAGGCCGTCTTAATACTTTTCATTGTA
This sequence comes from Schrankia costaestrigalis, assembly GCA_905475405.1. Classification (NCBI taxonomy): domain Eukaryota; kingdom Metazoa; phylum Arthropoda; class Insecta; order Lepidoptera; family Erebidae; genus Schrankia; species Schrankia costaestrigalis. Next base: position 8,664,507 of record FR997830.1, read on the forward strand.
AATAACCCTCCGTGTGGTGACGGAGTAAGAATACAATATGTCACCACCCCATCTCATCCCATGGGTGTCGTAAGAACCGACTAAGGGATTATCCGTGAATGTTATCTTTACGAATTAAAAATAAGAAAAACATGAAATCAAGCCCTAGGTATACCAATCCGTCTGGCCAGCGTGATATTAGTAGGCCAAGTAACTCTCCGTCACGGGAGGAGGCCCGTCCCTGCAGTGGGACATTAATTGGCTGTTATGATGATGTTAAATAGCCAGTTCTTTTTATAACTTTAAGGTTGCAAACGAGGTTTCATAGTCAAGTAATTTACTAGCTACTGTTATACCCTTTCACCTAAATACAGTAACTTTACATACAGAAAATGTAACAAAGAACGTCGAAAGACTACATTCTCAATAATAAAAATTCGATATCATAAAATTAAAAAGTAAACACACACCTATTGCCATTTTAAAAATAAGTTTAAGAAAATGCTTTCTGCATTCGTACCCTCGGGGACTAGAATACGTGTTTATTTTCAACCGATACTGTCTCCGTGGCAGTTTATGCTGTTTCTGTAAATACAAAAGCGGACACTTTAGAATTCAAATCTATTTCCCATTCTATTTCACCTTTTCAATGATATGAAAATTCAGAAATGTGCAAATGGTACTAGATGTGTTTTTAAATAAATACTTTAATACTGAATTTATTGTTAAACCAACTATGTATTAGGCCAAAATGTACTTTAAATGATACAAAACATCTCCGCAATTTAAAAAAAGTAAAGTTTTGCCTGTATACCTAATAATTTTACGAATTTTTCGTAAAGATATTGGATTAATTTGTCTAAGAAAAAATATTTAAACAACGATTAATTAAAAAAACATCATTAGTAATTTGATAATATTACTAAAAAAAAGAGTATACAATTTTTAAAGAAAATAATTATTAATAATTAGGCCTAGAGTTTTTAAAATCTTATATAAAAGGAAGCATAATTATTAATTTTCAAAAACACGTTAGAATATTTAGACCGTAAGAAAGAAACAAAATCTGTTTGAATAACAGTTCGTCTATATTTGACTGGTACTGATTTCCCAGGTCGACTGATATTGATACATAGATATTCATGAGTTCTGACCTTGTATGCGAGGAACCATACAGGGTCCATAGAGCCAGAAAGGGGTATACTGTTTTAAAGAATAAATGTGTTTACATTATGAATCCACTTTCTTATATTTAATTAAACAAAATATAACCGCGTCTGTTGTTAATTTAGTTAGAAGTTTGTACTCCGTTAATGAACTACTTGCAGTTATAATGAACTATAAAAGCACAATGATGTTTTTATGAGATAATAAAACATTGACAGCTGTATTTTTGTAACTTTATTAAGCACAACTACTGTAACTGTCGCTCGCAGTAGTGGTTAAAAAAGAAGGATTTTGTTGAAAATCACAGCTTATTTCCATCAGTATTAAAGTGCTAAATAAAACTTTTCGTGGCTTTATCTTTACAAATGCAGGTATGATTATAAACTTGTTGATTTCTTAATTGGACTTTGATAAAGAATTTATTGACATAAGGTTAAAAGATTCAGGTATTTGTTTTACTTTAATTTTTTTTTTTATAAAATCTATTGTTATAATTTTAAGAAATAAAAGTCAATTCGTACAGTCTTTAAACTAAGCACCTACAAGTCAGATTTTATTAGAATTCGTTCTTAGAAGTGACTTAGAAAACACTCTTTTGTTTTCGTATTCCTATAGCAGCGGCTTTAATTTATTAATGTATCGTTCTTACCCCCGAACGGTGAGACTAATCAAGTATCATCATCAAGAGTCAAAACTACCATTTTCAGGAACTAAAATGACAGTTTTGACACATGATTAGTTGATTTTTACTTAATTTGTCATTCAGAAACCGGGGGTTAGCCTTTAACGTTAAATTGATATAGTAAACTAAGCCAAGCTTTAAAACAATAACCATTTTTAATTAAAGATCGTCACTTTGATATTTCAGCGTAGTTTTTAATTTAAAAATCATAACATACCTCCTTCATAACAAGAAATTCTCATAACACATTCTCAGCCAATAAACATTCAAAATCCTTCAGAGAATTTTAATCTCGAATACTAATTAATGTTTGTAATTAGGATGGTAAGGTCGTAGAACCGTATTAGAAATCATTATCATGCAAATTAACTAGTATGTAATATTCTGAGCCATGTTTAGGAGATAACAGTGACGTGTATTCAATGTTTTGGTGTACGTAATATCAGATAGCTCGACGCTTATAACCTTGCATCATTATAGGATAGAACGGGTATAATATAATATTGAATACTAACAATAGAATCAATCAGTGTAATCTGTTGAAGCTTGTGTTAAGTAAAATGAGCATTTGATTTATCCGTATAAATATATTGACAGTAACTTGTGTCCATCACTAGATTAACTATCTCTTAAAGGGCCACTGCATCTTGGTTTCAGCCCGATTCATGCCTTCCAAAGAGCCGGGGCTCGAATAGACCTGAGTATTATAAAAATGACACAAAGTTAATGACGTCATTATAAACCTTTAATTTAAGTAACAAGCCGTCTTTTTCATTGCTGTAGGAAAAACCAGATATGCAGCAACCAGTACCCACGACGCAACGAATTAAAAGTTTTAACCTTTTGAATTTTAAAATGATAATTTCTATATTTCCACGAGTCTCGTTGCATGATATTTCATACGCCCGAGTACAAACCCAATGCAGTCATTACACCGCAAACATAATTTGTTTTCTGCTTTTAGCTTACAATGTACTCTTTATGTAATTGTATTTCTACGAATTGCTACTTTGTGGTTACAAAATATATGTTTTACAGCAGCTCAGATATAATGAAAAAGTTCAAAGAACGTATTAAATTGTGTAAAATAAATTCTTATCTCTTAAATCAGAATTAGCGTCTTTCATGAAGTTAAAATACTAAACCAAAAACTAGATTTTCACTAAGTCTAAAATTAATTTAATTAAAAGTACTAAAAGATAAACTAAAGGCTAAAGTTAATTGTTTTAATCAACTTGTCGTAACTTTGATGTTTAAAACTGATAGTCTAAGATACTTAGTAGACGTTACAAAGAAATTATCATTTAAAATGTACTTTTCATTTAAAAGCTGATTGAATTGCTTCCTCTTGCTTTTTCCTGTTACCATCTGCGTAATGGTTATGTTATTTCGACTTAAATGCAGAGTTTCGTTTTCATTTCCCGGTTTGCTTAAATGATAATAATAACATTAAAACAAAAGTTACGATATTATACGTAGCTCGAAAAATAGGCTTACTTTAGTAGAGGAGCGATCGCTATGGTTGGTTCTTGATTGAGGATATTTAGAAAAGTATAACCTCGGAAATCAGAACAATTGTAAAATATAGGATAGAGATAAGCATTTAACACGACCAATGTGACATAGTAGGTGAATTAGAAGTAATTTCGATAAATCAATATAAAAACGCAGCAAATAGGCAAATAGGGGCTACATGTTCACAAAGTGATCAAGCCATTTTCTGCCTAATAAAGATTAAAAAAAAATCAAATGCATACAAAAAAAGAAGCCGGCGTCGCCGTAAAAAAATAGGTTGAAAACCTTATACATCCCCGTTTAATTTACTATTATTAAAAGGCTTGATTTTTCTCTACTGGATTGTAAACTAGACGGTACGATTATAATTAATAACAATTATTGTAGTAAAACAAGGCCAGAAGGATGTTACTTATTTTAATATGTATGAAGAATTCTTTTTATTCTTACGTTACATAATATACAAACCTACCTTCCGATTATGTTATAATGTAATAGGAGAGCTTGGGACGGTATTACAGAGTTTATGTCTCTAAATACCTCATTTACATATTACAGGGTACTTAAACTGATTTAAGTAACAATTTGATATGTTTGATAACGGTTAGTTAAATGGTAGTGTGTACTCTGTTTTGCCTTCTTACAATAAAAATATAGGTTAAAATTTAGGAAACCTTATACATTTTGTAGAGCTATTGAGGGTATTTCGAAATAACGGATTTATTATGTGTACAAAAAAAGTAATTTGTGGCCCCCACAAACAACTGTCTTGGTTGGGTTTTTAAACCCCGAATTGGCAAATAGCTGCCACTAATCACGGTCACTTTGAGCCAAGAAAGTATTTTTATTGATATCATTTATATCTCTTTTCAGGTATAAGTCTAAAGGTTGTGGCAAGAAATAAAGCGTAATCTGAGGAACAATAATCGTCTCTAATAATAAACAACTAAAATATCACAATTTGTGAAGCATTGCTGAAAAAAATACTGTATATTTTTTGAACACCTAAAACAATTTTGTTTGGATAACGATTCCTGACCCCGTAATCCCAAAATATTAAAAACACCAAACCGTGATATTTAAATTGAGAAAAAAACCGTTCAAAGTAATCTGACTGATTACACAGACCGTAGATTAATTCATAATATTACTGAATTACGTTCCATTTTATAACGCTATGCGTATAATTTCTTAATATTTCATCAACGTTTTGTAATTAACAAAAGGGTACACATGTGATGAAGATTTAAAGCGGCTTATTTCACGTACTCTCAAAATATTTCGTTACAAATTATAATATCGGTTTTACTTTATAATTGTTATCTTATTCATGTTATATCATAATTTATTAGTAAATTTGTCCTTTTTCAGAAGATCAAAGCAATAAAGCAATGTATATTTTTTAATAATAAATTAAAGAATACACTTAAAAAATGACAGGATAATTATATTACCTAATATTACTGACGCCCAAGTGGCTCTCTTTTTCTCTGATCTGATGATCAGCTATGTAGTAATCGCCAATTATGGACGCCAGCAATGCCAAGTTCGTAAGGAAGCACCGCAAGTTGACGGTTAAAGGCCGATTCACACACTTCAGTGAAGTCACAGTTCCGTTCCGTGTTCGCAGGTCAGTTCAGTATCAGTGCTACAGTACAAAAAACGTGTTCGCCGGCACTGACACTGAGAGCACTGTGTCGTCACTGACACTGACAAGTAAGGATGCGCTCATAGAAACTGAATACTATGTCGGAACTGTGACTTAACTGATGTGTGTGAATTGGCCTTAATTCTAGAGCTTGATCATATTATGTAGCAAAAAAATAATGCTGGCAACAATTGATAAGGCGGTAAGGACTCTACTAAGAGTGCGAATTGTGTACACTGCCCCGATCATTCTAAGTCTTGCCATGAGATAACAATCTTGGCTCTATAAAAGACACCCGATATTCGGCTTGCCTATTTTATCACATAACATCAAAACTACACTTTCCTTGAAATATCAACGCAAAAAAACCTAAGTAAAACAGATAGTGATAGAGCTGAAGTAAGTTCTGTACACCCCATTTGAAAACTTGCCTTCGAATTTTAGACATGTCTTAATGACAAGCAATATTAATGACCCTAATCAGTGTGTTTAATACAAAATATTTGTATTAAACAAAGATTATTGTAACAGGTGTGGATAGTGTATACAATCATGAAGTTAGTGTTGTCATATGTATTAAATAAATACGGCTTAATAAATAAATAATAAATTGATCAAAATAATAACTGCCTTTTTAAAATAATAATTGACGACCTCTGTGGCTTAGTGGTTACATAACATGACTGGTACGCAACGTTCTCGGAATCGATTCCCGCTCAATGCAAACATTTGTGTGCAAAAACATGATTATTTGGATTGGTCTGAGTCTTTCAATGCATTATGTATTTACCAAAAAAATGTATATAAGTATTAATATCCGTTGTTCTGTTACCCATAACACAAGCAGCTTAAGCCTAGCTTACTTTGAGAACAGATGGCGATGTGTAGAGATGTCCGTAAATATTTATTTATTATTTATATTTACCTTGGGTACAGAGTATGTAGATCAGGATGTACTGGAACATGTCTAGCATGAGGTGACATGGCTGCCGCCGCATTGATAGCTCTTATGCGCGCTCGCAACCGTTCATATTGTTCTGGTTGATACTGGGCAGCTATTGTCACTGCGGTGCCGGAATATTGCTATAGAAAAAAAAAAAAAATTATAGTATGAAACAGGGTGAAAACGTTTAGAGGCGGCCTATGTCCAGCAGTGGACGTCCACAGGCTGATATGAATGGATGGATATGGATCGTCATTACAGCCCATTAATGTCTTACTGAAGGGACGGGCCTCCTCCCGTGATGGATATGGATAGTATGGCTAAAATTATACAGGCCAATGAATGTTTATCCAGTATACGAACGAGAAAATATTGTAAAGGATAGCTTTGACTTTAAATTTAAAAAAAAACTAAATATTACGTTGTATTGCGTGAAAAAATTTCTATGCTATTCAAAATTTCTTCTAAATTCGCGTTTTTTACAATACGGCTATATTATTTAAAAACAATGTAGTTAAAAATTCTCCCTCATTAACATAATTATTATTAATTGTCAAAATATTTATTGTGTTGAACTCATTTAATTAAAATTGCAGCAGTTAATTCCCCATTGGGTCATTGCCAAAAATATTATTCCGCTTAACTTTCCTAAAGTCTTAATTAAAATTAATGTTGGTAACATTATGCGCAGAAGTTATGTATCATTTATTTATTCTATTGTGTCTGGTTGGTCAGTCTTAATAATGTATTCTTTTTTATTTAATGTATTCTATTTTCTATTCGAGTGGTGACGGAGTAAGAATACAATATGTCGCCACCCCATCTTATCCCAAGAGTGACCTTTACATAGAAAAAAGGAAAAATTGCAATTAAATCCTATACAAATCCGTCTGTCCAGCGTGGTATTAGTAGGCCAAGTATCCCTCTATCACAGGAGGCGGTACGTCCCTACAGTGGGACATTAATGGGCTGTTTTGATGAAACACATGTTACCTAAGCAAAAAAGTATCAAAAATATATTAAATATGAATACGAATAAGGTAGTTTCAGCCTACCTTGAGTGCTGCAGCAGCCTGTTCATGTGTTGCTCTTGTAAGATCGCGACCATCGACACTTAAGATTCTGTCTCCTCTATGAAGCATGCCATAAGCTGAACCGCCAACTGTCACTCCTGATACAAAAACGCCGCATGCATCCTCTTCCGTGGTTCCTTCTGCTTCACCACCTAAGCCTCCGACGATATCCATGCCGAGCCGGGACCCTGACCGTACTAGTCGTACCATTCGCACGCATCTGGGTAAAACAAGTAATATTTAAACATTTCCTGCTTAGAAAAACACTCAAGTTAAATTTTGCATTCGAAAAAATGGCCGTTTTTGTTTGTAATGCAATATTTATTTAATTGAAAAACATTTAAAGTGTTGAGAGTGTGTTATTCAAATACTTAATTGCCTTTTCTCAAGACTTTGTTACCAACATTTTGTGAATTAGGTTTTTTTTTCTATTGGCGGCGCTAGTGAGCCCTACAAACGCTCTTAAGTAATTTAGCATTTACACACAAGATTACCTTCTTTTAACTGCAGTATTTTTTTTTTTTCATAACAGCGTATTTAGTTTTTTACTCAATCTGTTGTATATTATTACTCTCTTTAGTAGTCTTGGTTTGTCTTAATATTTTTTTTAAACTGTATCTTAAAAAAATAATACCTTGATTGTATCTATTTTGCAGGAATGTCAGAGCATTTTTAAAAATTTTTTTTTTAAAAATGGTCTAGTAATGAGCACGAGAATTTCGCCAAAACTTTACTTATTAGCAAAATCAATTTACTTAACCATCTCTACACTTTTATAAATTCCATTTAGTCTTGCTATATTTACATCTTTTTTCAATTCAGACAGTTAATAAGTAAGCGTTTTTAGTTTTACAAAGAGGATTCGATTTCCAAAGAAAAACAATTTTGAAGTGTTCTCAACATTTTTTGCCAGCAGTATACTTCAATATTACTCTCGGACTGAGAAATCACCAGCTTAGTTACAAAAGTTAAGGAATTATGAGTTGCAAAGACGCGTTTAGCGGTTTTGCAGTTACGTCGGAGAAGGCAAAGTTTTGAACGTCCCCAACTTATTGTCTTATTCCTTTGCAATGAAATAATGCAGATAGGTATTATAACACTGGCAGGTTTTATTATTCAAATTTTTTTTTTTTTTTTTACATTTTTTAAATACCAAGACAGGTCCCTTAAACGAGCACTTGACTTGCTATCATAATGTATTGTGAAAATTGCTTTAAAAGACATAACTAAAGTAAACATATACAACATAAAGTTCCCATTTTATATTAAAACAACTTGCAATTTTGAACACGCGTATTACATACAATGTAAATAACTTTACTAGTTACACTGTTCTGACCTAAATTTGAAGTACAATTAGATAAATTTACTAATTCAAAAGTTATACACGTACATAAGTTATAGAAACGTGAGCAAAACTGTTGCCAAAAATGTAAACCAATGAAAATCCGACTTAAAATTCTGTCTTTGTGCCAAAATTAACCCGTTAAACCTCTAAGTGGTAAGTAAACAAATTATAAAGTTACCTCGGTATATCACTTGGTTCTTCTTCTAAGAGTTCGTGGAGTGTCGAACAGGATGTCGCCTGTGTTTTAGCTGTTAAATCAAATTATATTGTTTATTTTTAAAATTACAATAATTACATAAATTATTTGTTTTAATCAATGGAAAATTATACAATTAAATACATCAAAGGATATCAGGAATAAGTATTCTATTACGTTAGTGTATCTAATGTCGTTAAGTAGGGCCTAATTACTGATTATATTCGATGATACCAATTTATACGTAAACGCGTAAATACGTACGCTAAAACTTAGTTAGTTATGTATTACTATACAATTATATATAATATAATATAGAAAAAAAGTACTATACAATTTCAGTCAATTTCACACACAGCAGGATACAGTATCGTACTTAATTATTCGGAATGCAAAGTCTTTTTGAATAAAATGCCAAAGGAAGTATAGTTTTAAGATTAAGTTATTCATAGTGAGAACGACTTAATGCAAATAACCCTATGCAAATACCTAATACTATTTAATATTATCATTTTAAGTGGTTTGACAATGTGATGTTAAAGTTATAATATTTCCTTTTCTGAAACCTATCCGGTAGTTATAATATAATGCTTACTGGAGTAAAGAGGTGCGGTCTTTGCGACGGTTGGTACTGAACCAGCAGGCAGGACCACAAGCGTCACTTGGTCTCCGGTACTTCTTAAAGCCGTAACTGCTTGAGCATGTGTTGCTCCTACTAATGATGTTTCTATACCCTGTACAAACAAAAATTCATTTAGATTCACAATAATAGAAAGCAAATGCGACTTGTTCCTAGAATAAAGAGAACAGATTCTACTCGATAATGTTATTCTATGCCTCAAAATAAATCCAGCTTAAATCAACTAACTACTTATTATTGTAAGTACAAAAGCAACTTGCTTTTAGTATTCAATATTAAGTCAGTTTACAAAATCATACGTACTTTGTTGGTCGTTTACTTTATGCTATAATATTATTTAGAGTTTCAGTATTTGACCGACTTTCGAACTTAGCTATTAACTAATAATAGTTTAGAATAATATACTTAATATGTAAACGGGAGTTAAACGTGGCATTCTATTTACTAAATAAACAAGATAAATAAATATTGACTGTCTTGTTCGGTTAAAAGCTAACCTCTCATTAAGAAGACCAGTGTAACTTGTGCCCAAACGTCAAGCAAAATAAAAGGTAAATTCGATGACTTCTGTAGCATAGTGGTTATATAACATGACTGCTACGCAGAGGTCTCGGGTTCGATTCCCGGACAATGCAAATCTTTGTGCATGAACATGATAATTTGCATTAGTCTGAGTGTTTTTATGTATAATATATGTATTTAATAATATAATATTTATTTCCTCACACATTGTTACAAAAACAAAATTACAATGTAACATATTATTATATCTTAATTAACCAACAATTGTGACAGGACTAGTGTCTGAAGTAGGTGTAACCCTGAATCACAGATCACCAGGCACTCACTCGACAGAGACATCATTTTGCAAAGAAATAAAAAAAAGAAGAAAACTATGCCATACACATATGCCATATTTATGCCATATACCATCTCCTATGGACCACTCCAACGACACTCGAAAATGACCATGAATCGTGTGTCGTTGGCGTATCAACAAAAATATGGTAAAATAAGGAAAACAAAAACCTATAACAGGAGGCAAAAAATTCACACTAATATACAATATGTAGTCGTGCCAGCAAGATGTATGTATTTACAAAAAAAAAAGTAACTAAGTACAGTTGTTCTGTTACCCATAACACAAGCAGGTTATGTGACATAACTTATGTCTAACTTGCTTTGGGAGCAGATGGCGACGTGTAAAGATGTCCGTGAATATTTTATTTATTATTAATGGGAGGTGGAGAAGAATATAACAATCATTTACTTTTATAAATTTCCTTATAATAAAAGATAAGCGGGAACGTTTAATGGACTGTCAATCGTTGTATCCACGTTGCCCCAATAGTTTGGTGTCCGATTTGACACATGATGTGGGTAACAAGTATATAACATAACCTTAGGGCAAGGATTTAGTGTTACATCAAAGGTTAATTTAAATGAAATAATACGGTGTAGTTTTGAATATTTTAGAATCGAATACTTGACATGGATGGATTACAGAGGGTTAACCATTTTTAGGGATGTAACTTAATAGCTGTCCTTTTATGGTTCAAGATATCTGTTACGTCATTTCAATAATTGATATCATTTAATTTACGAATTTTATACATACCACCCCATCTCATCCCATGGGTGTCATAAAAACCGACTAAGGGACTAACCCTAAATATTATCTTTACGAAGTAAAAAGAAGGAAAACTTGAATTAAACCCTATACCAATCCGTCTGGCCAGCGTGGTGTTAGTAGGCCAAGTATCCCTCCGTCACGGAAGGAGGCCCGTCCCTGCAGTGGCACATTGATGGGCTGCTATGATTATCGTCGGATTATTATTCATTAGGATTAAGTTAGTATTAAACTAATTAATACTGATTCAGTATAGTTTTTACTCTACAGAGCCTTTGCTCTGTCGGGGTAAAGAACTGGCGCGGGGTCTTATACAAACATAAATTCCATTTGATATTGACTTGAATTTTAATGATGACGTTCTAGGATAGTATAAGTGATATTATGTACATCTAACACCAAAAAAAGTTAATGTGGGAATAATAAATAACTTACATCTTTATCTCTCACAGCCAAAATTTTATCTCCTAATCTTAGTCTTCCATCGTGATGTGCTGCCCCACCGACAGCTATGTGTGAAACAAAAATGCCTCCGCCTCCCGCGGCGTCGTCGGCTCCTCCTGCTATTCCGAGTCCTAAGCCACGGGCTCCTCGCCATAGAGACACCACTCTAGGTCGACGAGCTCGACGGACACGCTGATGACAAACAAATATCTATTAGTACCTACCTAAAAAGAGCAAATTGATTTAGAACTGGACAAGGGCGATGCTACTACCACTTCCACCGATGGGGCCTCAAAGACTCGCCGGGGTGTGATTGTGGAGCTCCAAAACAAACGATGATGCACATCGTCGAGGAATGTCCCCGACGTCGTTTCTCTGCGGGAATGCGTGAGCTCCACAATGAGCATCTATGTATAATATGTATGTATTTACAAAAAAAAGTATTTATGTATGAATATCCGTTGTTTAGTACCCATAGTACAAGCTCTGCTTAGTTTGTGACTGGATGGCGTTGTGTGAAAGTGTGAGGAATATGTGACTTGTAATATTTATCACACGGCATAATATATTCCTAAACTAAGCAAACATTGTACAACGGGTACTAAACACTGAGTGAACATCCTTTAAAACTTTTTATACAATGCATAACTTATCATAGACATAGACCAACATTTATGTTCATGCACATAAAATTTGCATTGAGTGGGAATCGAACCCGAGACCTCCTCGTAGTAAAACTCTACCAGGTTCTGGTAGACAACACCTCAGAGGTCATCAAATAATAATGATCAATATTGCAGTGAACAGATTGTCGTTTAAATATAAAGTTTGTGATCCAAAGTCGTTTTCTGAAAGTCCTGAATGATTTTATTACATTCGTTATAGTGTGACCACAGGAGCTGTGCACCCCCTGAGGTATGCGCGGCGAGGTGGGGGACGAAGAAAAAATAGGTGTCCGTTATGGTAGCGTACACGTGATAGTTCTGATAGAAAGGGAACTTTTCTTTTGATAAATTCTTTATGTAAAAATAATGCGTGAAATTCTGACTAAATTAGTGTATGCATGTATATGTTATGCGAATTCACAGGGGAATATTATGTCAAAAATCCATCTTAATTTATGTTCATAGTACTGGTACAGATAATATGCTCACAAGTGATTTAAATATCTCGAGAACTACAAAACATAGGTACAGTAATTCTGTTAATACAGTAGAAACGTAACCCTGAAATAACGCCTGTGTAACACTTTATTTCAATACAAAATTCAATATTATCGGAGATATTAACGGTTCTTAGGGGCCGGCCTGGAGTTATTTCATTACGCTATAATATCAAAACTACAACAACTATTTTTTTTTAATGTAGGTACAGTCAGTCTATAAAGTCCTGACAATAAATTAGGGCGCCACTATGCTACAGGTAGCAACCCTATTTAGTCTAACGAAATAGTTTTCAAAACAATTATGTTCAAATAACACTACACTATTAGAGCACTTATAATACTAGGGCATTTCTTGTAGGTAAGCCTATTGCATTTAAAGTTTTGCGTAGAACTTCAAGACTACAATTAAAATCCATCTCAGTTCTAGCTATCATCTGCAATTTTCTGAGGGTTGGAACTCGAAATTTTACAAAAGTTATGTACCTAAATTGAACATTTGATTATACCTACAATAAATTTAGGCATAACTAGAAACAAAATACAGGTAAAAGAAGAAAAATGTTATATACCTCTTTTTTACTGTAGAACATAATTGTATTTTGTGGGGGAGAGCAGAAATATAGAAACATACATTTCTTTCTTTGACCGGCCTTGCCTGTGTTTACCAGGAGTTTCAAGCTTTTCATTATTTTTAAATCTGTTATTTTTAAATTTAATAATTCTAATGGAATGGAAAGAATAACTACAATACCTAACTATAATTTATTCAGTGTTAAATATTAACCAACAAGATATTATTTAACATGGATTTACTAAGAGCTAAATGATATAAAATTTAATAAAATATTGTAATTAATTATTTTTTGTAGACAGACCAGTCGATGCGAAAGTGACATAGTTTAGTTATCAATATCAACCGTAATATAGACATAATGCAAATAATTCAAATTCAAATTAGGATAAATCTTGACTGAACTATACTAATGCAACTGATAATGTATCAACAGAAATGTTCGTACTACGATTTTTCTTACTTACATTACAATGAATATCTAACCTAAAAATGTGCTATGTACACAATGCCTGTTTTGGGTCTCTAGATCTCAAATGAAGTGAATTTATTACTTGAGACAGATTACGAAAAACAGTAACACGATTACATACCCATCAAAGTTGCAGTTCACCCATAAAAATCATCCAAATCGCATAAAAGTTGACCAGAATCGTGCTCCGCTAAACATCGCCTTATAACTTTAAAAACCACTTCCCGCGTCCCACTTTGATTTACTCTACTCATTGTTTACGTTGTTCTTCGTAAGTCAGTATTAGTTTATTGTAGATTAATGAACTAATAAAAATCACAAATTTGACGACTTTATAACTTTATAGACATATCTGTAATATATTACACTTACCTAATTGATCACAATGTAACCCAAATATACTCATATTTTATTAAAAATATGCAGATGATAAATAAGAACTCACCCCTTACTCATAAACGCCTCTTAAACTTAATCACTGTCCCCCTTACTTATAAAAAAATTCTCAAATTTAAGTCAATTGATTAATTAGCCTAAGCTCTTACGTTGTTTGGTATAAGGTTGGTTTTCGTAATAACAAATCTCGCTAAACAGTAATTAAATTTAAGAGGCGTTTATAAGTAAGGGGGTGTGTAGCGAGATTATTATTTGTAAAATCAAACTTATACCAAACAAAACCGTAAGAATTTAAGGTAATCAATTAACTAAAATTTAAGAGGCGTTTATGAGTAAGGGGGTAATCTGTATAAAGTAATTCTAAGGAATACTGTAGTGTTAACAAGTTCTAATTCCTCATCATTAATCTTAACAATTGTTTTTTTTTTTTTTATTTATGCTGAGTTTTTTGGCATAGTAAACAACTCGATATAGCTCTTTTGTATGCTACCATAACGGACACCTACCTGCCGTCACGAGTTTTGACGGCAATGTCATAACAATTCGAACATTATATTTTTCTTTAAGAACTTCATGTTCTTAGAGTATTTGATACATACCGCTAGATGTCATTTTTCTCAAATTTACATTATAAAAACACAAATAATGTTCCTATTTACGCTTAAAACTGTACAATAATGTAAATACTTTCTTGGAGTTTTTAAAAATGACTGTCTTTTAATAGAAAACTGCTACAGCCGCTCGTGTAGCGACCCGTACCAGCCAAATAACTTAACTATATTGCGTCAGATGTCGCTAGTAGCTGCATCATAGACTGTTTATTCTATACCAGTATATAACATGTACTCTAAATGTCCACCCCCCTCTCGCCGCGCGCATACCTCAGGAGGTGCACAGCTCCTGTGGTCACACTATAATGAATTGAATTTATAGAAATATTATATACCTTCCTTATATTTATGTCACCTTCTTCATTCTGAGAAGTAAATTTTATTAAATAAAGCTTTCAAACTTCTCAGAACTAAAATACATTCATAAAAATCTGAGTATGGCTTGTTAGTTTTTATTATGCAATACCTAAATAACAGATGTAAAAGGTAGGTATCTATTTTAACCACTATAAAGAAATCCAAGCAGTTTTATAAACTTTCGTAAATTTATAAAATTCTACATTTTTCTGCACATTTTTCCGTAAACAAGTCAGCGCACCAATCGGGTAGAATGACAGGACCATTAGTGAGAATGCCACTAAAGCAGTCTCGTTTAAAGCGACCAATTAAGCATGAGCACAATTTAAGAGAGAATGTTTCTATAGTGGGGAACTTACTAATCTAACGATGTTGCCAGCTTTCTGAAGAGCATCCACCGCCACTGAATGCGGTGCACCTTCTACAGAGATGTCGTTAACCTGTACAAAATAAATGAAGTCAGTAAATATTGTAACATAAATACAAACAGTGGAAAATGTAACTTCAAGTGAAAATAATTAATATGATAGAATCATTTTTGAAGCCGAAATCCGTGTGGTGACGGAATAAGAATACAATGTGTCACCACCCCATCTCATCCCGATTATGGGACTAACCGTAAATTTTATCTTTACGAAGTAAAAAGAAGGAATTGAAATTAAACCCTATACCAATCCGTCTGGTCAGCGTGGTATTAGTACGCCAAGTATCCCTCCGTCACGGGAGGAGGCCCGTCCCTGCAGTGGGACATTAATGGGCTGTTATGATGAATTATTTGAAGCTATACTTATTTATTGACCTACTGCAATGATAAGCTAAGTGATAGATGCCCATTAATAATATACTTGCCGTAGGGTATATTGGCATATGGTTTTGGATCAAGATTTACTAGTACTGGAAGAAGATAACTATCTGAGTAGTTATTGATTTAGTCTGTTTTTACGACACCCACAGCATAAAAAATTGCGTATATAACCCCTCCCGGAATTTTGATTATTATTATAATACTCGTAGCTACTAGAATCCCTATCATCAAAGTAGCCTGATCAAAGAATAATAGGTTTTGTTCATATTTTCCTTATTTTATGGCGATGGTGTTCTTATAACTACTTTGTTAGTGCAATATTTATACACAAGAAGATAGGAGATATAGTTATATTCATTCGGGAAAATGTAATTATGAACGTTAATTAAATTGCTCTTTCTTCAGGGTATAATCTAAACAGAGGAACTATACAATCATCATCATCATCATCATAACAGCCCATTAATGTCCCACTGCAGGGACGACCCTCCTCTCGTGACAAAGGGATACTTGGCCTACTAATACTACGTTGGCCAAACGGAACGGTATAGGGTTTAATTTCAAGTTTTCCTTCTTTTTATTTCGTAAAGATAATATTTACGGATAGTCCCTTAGTCGGTTTTTACGACACCCATGGGATTGAATGGGGTGGTGGCACACTGTATTCTTACTCCGTCACCACACGGATATAACTACTACTAACTAACTATACAATACAGAGAAGAAATTTATAAAGCTCTTAAGTAAGAACACAATCCACTTATCTTCATAATAAAATGTCTGTAAAGTAAACAATAGTATATGTATATAACAATACAATACGCACGTATGTATACCTCATAGTTAAACAGCAGTAACATTACGTTACAATTTAATCTACAATAGTTTAAACTCAGTAATAACAGTATTGAGGCGGATCTTATCACCCAAACTAATTTATTATCTAGCTAATTGTAGGGGAAATTGCTGGTATTGCCAATGCAATTATTTGTTTACAAGAGTAACAAGGATTTATAGCTGTGCAAGAAAGTTTGCGATTAAATTTAAAATTAACGCGTTTTAATATTGCCGTGAAATTTGACTAGAGGCAATTGAGCAACTATCATAACATTTGGGCAGAAAGGAAATTCGAAACAAACTCTTTACCAATCAGCTTTTCCTTTAAACTATACAAGGCTATTTATCTTATAAGCATAACAAAGGTCCCTGCAGAGACGTAATAAAATTTTAAATGTGGCAATCACAATAATAATAGTGAAATATGAATACAAATACAAAGTAATTTTAATTAAACAGATGCTAAACGACTATTAATACCGAAATACTATTAGAGAAATGAAGCCTAACCTTGTAACGACGTCTACCAATTTTTATTGCTAGCTCCTTAAATTCTACCGTAATAAAATTTTATTTATCGTCGTTCCAAAATTGAATAATTAAATTATTTACCAAGAATTGGATTTACTTTGAAACTGTTAATCAACCTTAACGAAGTTTAGGTTGGCTGTTGATTCTCATATTGGAGCTTAGAAACGTGGGCATAAAGTAAAGCAATTCACCATAATCTGTTGCTGTTAATCTGCCCCTTTATTGCTTCTAGTTTCATCTCATAACTCACGTCGGCGTACCAGGACAGTTTTATCATTTATTTATGACTGAGAGCAATTTACAATATCACGGGGAACCTAACAAGAAATGTCTCCATTTACTTGTATCAATTTATAAAATTAACCTGACATTTTAAATACTAGCAACATTAAACAGATCTCCACCCCAAAATAAAGTTAATTATGTTGGTAGTAATATTTTTAAAGCAATAATGTTTTTTTAAATTGCTTTTTTCGTTTGTCATACCAAAAATATGTATGGACATCTCGGAAAATTGGTAACGGAAATGACATAATTTATTGGTGCTTTATCATTTTTACGTAATGCTTTTCCTGTTCTGCTCCTTATTTTCTTTCGGAAATAACCGGCACCGAGTGTTTTTCTTGGGACAATTGATCTCGACAATTGTATTATTTATTACGATCCCCTTGTATTTGAGTTGGAAAGAATACTGTTTATATAAAATTTAACTGGGACATTTAATTTGAGTGTTCTATTTGCGTAGCTGTAATTTATTAAAAAAGCTCTTTGTTCAATATTAAGAAACGCAAAGATAATTTTGAATAATATTATTATACAAGTGTTACATTATTTATTAATATGCTTCTGTACTTACTTGTATAATAATACTACATATTATTATGTCTTTGCATTATTATGTCTTTGCATTGTTTCTTCAAAATATTATTATGTAAACTATTTACGTACAGTTTGAAAAAGTTTAACATTTTCGGAAATCACGTGTATTTCAAACTTTAAAAAAGTAACTTTGCATAATATATTATCTGCTAAAATTTGATAAAACACCTAACTAATTTTCTCCAACCAATTGAATTTCATGCCACATATACCACAATTTTACACCTGTATTTTCCAACGGATAGTAGCATGTATCTGTTGGAAAATACGGGTGTAAGCTAGTAATAATCGCCAATATGTGGATGAATTTGCAATAAAGGTGGTAAAAACATGAAATTTTAAGGCTCGGTAAACATTTTTGAGTTAAAATATCACAGTTGAAGTTATCTTAAACAAAACTAACATTAACATGTGTTTAAAAG
Organism: Schrankia costaestrigalis; assembly: GCA_905475405.1. Classification (NCBI taxonomy): domain Eukaryota; kingdom Metazoa; phylum Arthropoda; class Insecta; order Lepidoptera; family Erebidae; genus Schrankia; species Schrankia costaestrigalis. The sequence continues at coordinate 8,682,818 of FR997830.1, forward strand.
CATATCATACCATACGCATAATTATAACGTTTCCATAAACTGACTATTTACTCACCTGTAACAAAATATCTCCTATTTGCAATCTCCCATTTTTTTGCGCGGCGCCTCCCACAGCTAATCGAGTTATGCTGACGTCACCACCAGTTTCCCCTCCTGCTATGCTTAGTCCGAGGCCACTCGCACCCCGCTCCAATGTCACATCAGCTGTCTCCCACACAGATTCGTTGTCTGTATCTGAAGGGTACTGTAAAAGAGGATATATATTATAGCTTCTGGGATATCGAGTTTATTTTATGCATGAAAGGAAAGTTAAATTGAACAGGAAAATGGGTATTTGTAATAGTTAATGTTGTATGTGATACTAGTTGCGGTCGGATTTTGTTTACATTTATGTGGGTTCCGAAATGGTTCCGAAAAGGAAAATTTAATAAAACACTTTATTCCTAATGCAGTGTTTTAAATAGTTTGAAAAAGGAAAACTAATTTTGAATAGTTAGCGTTTGTTTTACATCTTAATGTCTGGTTAGCTTATAATTTCTCTATAAAGAAAACTACTTGTCATATCAGCCCTTTTTATATTAAAACCTAAACGTACCTAACTCTCCAGAGCCACAAATTGTGAACTCAATATATTATAATATCGGTTTATTAACGTTCCGCTGAGTTATGAAAGGCGGAAAAGGTTTACCCTTTGCCATAAATAATTACATTGAAGATAGATTGTATGAACAACCAAATTTCACAGAGAGAATATTCAATAGTATTAAACTATAAAGGAAGTTTATTAGCTTTATGTAGAAAATACGCATGTTTTGAATTAGGCATATAATTTTAAAGTTATTTTATTGCGTTGAATTTATAACTTTCAAGATCTATACTGTTCATTTTTATAATTTTAAGTTATTAAACGAAAATATAATTGTATAAACAGAACTAAGACATTACAAAGCGTAACGAAAACTGTTCAATAACTGTATTGTTTATCAAAATAGTCACCCCTTACAAAAGCAATCCATGCTGAGGTATACACTAAATAGATGAATTGCTATATACTCTCAAAATGTATACTTTTTTACACGAATAGATAGCAATCAAGCGCATTAAAAATGTTTACCATTTCTCTAAATGTAGCAAGAGAAAAATTAGGAAATATGATACAAGTGCTCTTAATTTGTATAAAACTAAGAACCTCAAACTGAAACAATTACTCTTTTTGTAGTAAATAAATTATTGAAATTGATACCTTCTATATTTTGTAACAAAATATTCTTTTAAACATAAAAATTGTGGAGTTCCGCAATGTTCCATTTCGCTTAATTTCATTATCTTTCCATGATTGAGCAGTTAAAAGCGTATCGCCTTACTACTTTATATTTATGAACAGAGTAACTTTTCATCCTGGAAAAAGAGCTTTATATCGCTATAATTTTATATAAGTTAAGTAATAGTTTGTTTATGATACATTCCACTTAAATGTGGACTTCTGTTGACTCTTTCTTGACGTTTGGTCCTTATTTGGATCTCAGAGAGTCTAGACATTTAACTTGTTGGTTAGAAGCTAATTAAGAAACTTAGTAACAAACATGTTAAGTATTTAAAAAAAAAGAAACTCAACAGTACATTTTTTTTAACTAAGTAAATCGTTAGCTTCGTTTGCTACTCAGTATTCTGTGTCTTTGCGGTTTAAATCACATTGTTCTTCTACATAGCAAGTACAAGTAGAAGTGAATCCAGCATTGATTAATTAAGATTACGAAACTGAAAATACGTAAAGAGCGTACCACAAAATATATAAATTATTCTCTTGGGCGCGCGTGTTTATTATTTCCTTATCCCAAATATACGAATAAAATAAACACTGGTATACTAAACAAACGAAGTTGATTAACCTCTCACAAGTACCCTTATTATATAAATACAATGTACTGCATAGTAAGTTTTTCAGATTCTTCTGTTAAATTTTGCTTTAGGAGATAATAATATAAGATTGTGAAGTACTGTACCATCATACTACCGTATATTTTTCTTAACTAATTTCGTAACATAGCACTCAGTAGTAATAGTATACCTACATGGTGAGACAATAATAATGATTCAATGTTGTATTTTATTTCGTGAATAACCTTTTATGTTTTATGTTCAATAATGATTTTTGATTGCCGATGTTTGAGGCCGTGTGGTGACGGAGTAAGAATACAGTGTGTCACCACCCCATCTCATCCCATGGATGTCGTAAAACCCGACTAAGGGAAAACTTGAAATTAAACCCTATAATAATCCGTTTGGCCAACGTCGTATTAGTAGGCCAAGCATCCCTCCGTCACTGGAGGAGGCCCGTCCCTGCAGTGGAACATTAATGGGCTGTTATGATGAATGATGTTTGATTAAGTTTAATATTCAGAGTTAAATCGTCAGATTTAACTCTGAATATAAATATTATTACTTTCTGGAATAGAAGTAAATATTATTACTTTCTGGAATATAAGCAAATATTATTACTTTCTGGAATTATCTAGTTCAAGAGAGTGAATAAAATAGTAGTCAGTAAACACTTACTAACTACTATTTTATTCACTCTTAGAATAACACTATTCTTTTAGTATTGTAAGTATCTTCGTAGTCAACAAAAACATGTGACACTTATTCTGTTCAGTGTCCAATTAAACGTTCCTTAAAAGCCGTTGCTGACAGAATTATGTTAACTAGAATTATAATTACTGTTCTTTTTCAGAGGTATTTTAATATCCGAAAGAAAATATTCTGCCTCTACCCTCTACATCTCACACTCATAATTTTGAGTAGTGCTATGTAGTAGGTATGTCACTTGTGTATATAGGTACATAATAGCAGCAAAATCATATTTTATAAAAATTATAACCGTTCATGTTTTACAAAAACATTAACTCTGAGTTTGTTCTAAATACGCAATTAATTCCATGACAGGTTAATTATTCACAATGCAGATAAAATGTTTTAAAATTAAATTCATGCGTTTAAATATTTATGTTATGTATGCACGGCGTCAAAATTAGTTATTATTATTTAAATAATTAATGAGTCATCGTATTGTTACATTAAAATTGATAAAAGCTCTCATTTCGATATTTTGTTCAATTTATAAATTTGTTGTACGTAACGTATGTGTGTTTGTGACGTTGTAGGGGGTAATCTCTGGATCTACTGACCCGATTTTAAAAATTCTTTCTGTGTTGAATAGTTCATTTATCGGAGAGTGTCATAGGGTATATAGTATCACGCTAGGACTAATAGGAGTGGAGCAGTAATGAAATATTTTGAAAAAAAGTGACGCGTTGTTTTCGCCGCCCAACGAAGTGGGCACGGGGCAGCTAGTAATAAATATAAGGGTCAGTAGTTTCAACTAGTGAGTCTAAAAATGCAATATCATTAATACACCTCTATGTCTAGAGGTAATAGTTCAGGAAGATTCGTCGCATAAAGTTCTTATATTTCTAGAATTCCTTATTTACACCAGTTTTTTGGTTGATACGATATTTGATATATTAAAGGCTATCGGTACACGTTACCAACTTACCTACTCAGGTCTAGTACAATCATAAAACAAATTGTCGATGAATTAAAGATCACAGTTTTTTAATAAGAACAAAATGAATTTTCTTACACTTAACGATAAACTGTTGAACCAAACAGAAATCAAACAATATTACGTACAATTTAATAAATATTCTAAACAATTAATAAAACGTGATTGTCTATTACGTATTTTGTTCAGAAATACATTGGCTTTAATTTGACGATGAAAAGCTCGATAAAACAAACGCTTGCGTTGGAAGCTGTTGTTTCTGTCTAAATATTTTGTCGACAGGAAAAAGGCAATAAAAGAAGCCCTTTTGACGTAAACCACGGCTCGGTTTTCGAGATTAAAATATTTTTACGTAGCTATAACTACTATTTTTTCACCGAAAAGCTTTAAAGGAGGTTGAAGTTGGAGCTCTCAATAAAACCAATTTTTTATTTTTATTTTCTTTTAGCTACCTAATATTGTAAAATGAAAAAAATATAAATGTTCGGGGAGTGGCGCCAAAAGCTGAAATACAGGTTTCCGCCTAGTTCGGCAACGGATGCTGTTTTTCAATTGTTTAGATCATGTTCTCTAGCCTATTTATAAAAACACCTTGTACACAAATGTACTGAAATAAATAAATAAATAAAATTAAAAATTAAATAGTTGTAATATTGTTTGCTACTTTTAAGTATTTTATTTACGAAATACGATATAAGGTGTACAGTCTGTTTTCAGTTTATATTTGTACATAATAATACAAATGTAAACAGGGTAAGGTTTTTTTCCATTTAATTCACAAAAGGATATAAACAAATACTAAGTAAGGGAACGCCGAGGTCTGCCCACAGAACTGTTACGTTACGTGAGTAGGTAAATGGATATAGCCTTAGGGTACATTGATTCTCGTTCTTTCTACGGGTATACATTTACACCCTATTCCTAAAGTATTAAAACTGTAGCAATGATGTGTCGAAGGAGAATTTTAAAGCAAACTTGTAGAAATTACAAGTAGAAATGAGAAAGTATTAACACAATAATACATTTTGCAAGTTATTTCATTTCTTAAGATAAAGTAAGTATTTTGTAATCCATCTCATTACTTGATAAAGGTATAGCGTTAGCAATTAAAAATAACTCTACTTGGTAGATAAATTATGAAGTAAACAGAATCGTGAGTGCTTGGTATCGTTTTAAATTTTAGGGTATTAGGTATATTCCTGGTAGTAAATTATTATTTTATACTCATATATGAGAGCTTAATAAGCTAACTAATTATTCTTGTTCATAAATATCTAGTTACTTTTCAATTTTATTTAATTTCATTTGTTTGGATTAGAAGCAAAATCTTTTCGTATATAAATATTTGTTTTAAGGTACATAAACATAAAAATAATTATTAGTTCATAGTAGTTACACATGCGAACTTATTATTATTATACATGAAAAGATAAATAGTACTAGATTTATTTGAAAATTCTTTGATAAATCGTTATTATCTTATATTTACTAATTTAAACCATTTTATAAATAAGTATATCAATTAAGTTTCACATTATTACTTAATTAATCGCACTTACATTGTTCCACAAGCAATAAATAAACAACAGGATACACCAAGCTAAGTAAAACACAACGTATTTTGTATTAGGAAGAAGTAACTCAAAAGCAGGATGGTAAAATAAAATATAGAGCACATTCAAGTAACAGGATTTAGTTCCATTAGCAAAGAATTGTACGTTGTCGGTAACCTTCTTTTTTAAAGTGAAACCCATTTTCTAATTTAGCGAAAGTAGTACAAGGTTTTCAAGGAATGATCTATTTGTGTTCTTGTCGATTTTACAAACGGCGTCCGATTTTATTTTATACTATTTAACTTTAAAACTTTCGTGTTTCATTATAATATTAACTTATTTTTCATAACTATACGGGTATTATCACGATTACTTGTGGTAAATATTGAAACTATCTACCTTTGACGCACTCGACGTTTCGGCCAGGTTACACCAGCCATGGTCACGAGATGACAAACTCAAAGGACTCAAAGGTAGATAGTTTCAATATTTACCACAATTAATCGTGTTAATACCCGTATAGTTATTAATAATAAGTTTATTTTATACTATTGAGATATGGAACTTGATTCCGGGTCGTGTGCTTCCCACTTTTTGATCCTGTGTCTTTTAAGGGATTATTTTCTGAATATGAGAATAACGCCCTTAACTATGGGACCTCTCTAGCCTCTTTTTATCAGGTGCCATAGGGTTAATTAGATTGAAATTAAAAAAAAAACCCTGTTAAATTGATACGTATTATTAAGTTTGAAAAAATGTAAGTAATATTGATTTAAAGTAAATGTGTCAATATCGCTACGGTCGATTTCAAGCATACCACTACTATTTCATTTCAATATGGCGGCGATACTCCAACGGTTTTACAGATATAGTTTTAAAAATATTTTATGCTTGAATTCTTAGCTGAACTGGAAGCTTCTGCATTATTTATGAAACCCAAATTTAAATATTAGTATGCAAGGTTTTGAGTGCACTTTTGGTTCGTTAAGAAAGAAGTTATTTTGGTTCAAGAGCGTAATTATGCTAATTTATTATAAGAAATTTTAGTATGGTCAGAATGTTACCAAGATTTAAAACTGTAATTTATCTAAAATATTATCAAAATTATAAGTAGGTACTTTTTAAAAATGAGCATAAGGATTTAAAGCTGAATTTAACGTTAATACTTTTGTTGACACCTAGAATTATGCTGCAAATTCATTACTATCGCCATTCTTTTCTAGTTGTATATTATATCTAATGTAACATACAATGTAATATACTTTTAGTAATGAACTAGGTATTAAACAATTGTGACAACTACTTCCAAATTTTACCTAGTTCCTAACCTATTCAGTCACCATTTCTGCTACGGTCATCATCATCATCAACCTATTCAAGTCTACCGCTAAACATAAGCCTCTCCCAAAACGCGCTATTAACACGTTCACTGCGGGAGCTCAAAAACCGTCTCGAATTTGAGTGCGTTACGAGATATAATGAGCCCCGTGAAGTGTTACCTTCATAGTGCGTTACGGGTATAAAAGTGCCCCGTACACCTTTATTGCTTTTTTAATCTTTAACTTACTGAAAATTTATGTTTGGTTTTGTTTTATTTTATAGTCTGATAGATTATGAAATGGGTTACGTTATAGTCTTTTCGCCAATAGATTTGACAAAAAATGACGAAAATACAAAGAAAACCAATTGTTCGGGGTCTGGGAAACCCCGTACCGCACCTGATATAATAAAATACGGGATTCTACAGCCCCGTAACGCACAGAACTCAATTATGTCGATAAAAGTATAGTGTTGGGAAATAAGACAAACGATAATCTTTAATTAAAAATATTTATTTCAGCTTAGGAACTATATTTTTTAGGGAGGAGAGGATCGATGACCTAAAATTACTTTTTGAGCATGTTGGTTGTAAAACATTTTCATCCGACCTCAACGGCTATTTGGAACTTTGACAGAGATCAATTGACTTAAAATTTAAATCCGCTTGTTTAGTAGTAGTGTAATAGTAACATTGTCCAAAATTGTGATCTTTGGTTTTTTCTTGTTTGAACAACTAAAAAAATTCACATCAACATTACGTAGCTAGTGATAGGTATGACTAGTACTAGGACTAGTGATAATATCAAACTCATCTGTTGCGTGTTGCTGATGCCGCTGAAAAACCTTGTGGTAAATTGTTAAGGATGCAGACTGCCGTTGGGATGAACTTGGAGACGACGGAATTTCATAATCCTTTTTCATATTTGACAGTTCTAACATATGTCGCGATCGCTTCATTATCGATAGTTAAACACTACGTCTTACGCTAATAACAACACTAATGGTAATAAGCTCACTACCCCGTACGGGAGCACAATAATTAATACGGGATTTTTGAACCCCGTATCGCACTGGAAAGTAATTTTTGTTCTCTGGTCGTAACGGGGTTTGTAAGACCCCGTATAATTTTATAATTTTAACTGTTTCATTAATAAGCGTACATGAAAAATATATATTTATCTTTCTCGTACAGTAAATAACTCCATAGATACAGCTCCCGCACCAGCGAGTATACTCTAGTTTTTTTCGTCCGCACTGAATGACGGCACTGCACGAGGTTCAAAAAACCCCGTAACGCAGTGAACGTGTTAAACAACAATACATAATTTCTATTTCTGCTAAGCGTAACCTTAAAATATACCTTATAAATTACCATTTTATCTTAATAAAGTATAAAAAATGCAGTAATTTTAATAACATATCGTACCATTGTAGAATGTAAGAACATTTACAATATAAAATACATAGTATAAAGTATAAATATACCATAGTACAAGCTTTGCTTAGTTTGGGACTAGGTGGCGCTGTGTAAATGTGTATTTTCTTTTCTTTTCTCAGCGCTATTTAATCGAGTTAAACTAAAATTAAATTTCCTGTCGTTCTCACAGTGCATGTTAAAAGCATCAGTCTGGAAACCTAAGAGCATTGCAACAAAGCCTTTAAACAGATAGTTCAGACATAAACCATAGGCAGTTAGTTTATCTATCCTTCTCGTTATAGCTAGATAGATAGGCTTTTGTTTCAAATCAGAGAGAATTCTGACGTAGGTAAACAAGGTTATCACTATCAATTACAATTTGTACTTGGAATTTCTGTGAAGATTTCTGACAGATATTTAAGATCCTTCGTTTTTATTTTATTAACCTTACCCCCATATCAACTAATCAAGTGTCAAAACTATCATTTCAGTTCATGAAAATGATAGTTTTGATACATGATTAGTTGATTTTTACTTGATCAGTCATTCGGAACTGGAGGTTAGTCTCCTGATTCTTTTTTTTTATTTTTTGCTTTTTCTAATGTAGTAATTTCTACACTAAACTTTAAGTATCATTTAACAAATTCTATGAAAGGGTAATTTTTTTAAGTCGATGCCTATCTTAATAACTAGTACAAATATCATTTTATTACAGAACTTAAGACACTGAACAGTAAAAATAGTTAAACGATCCTCTCAGTAAATTAAACTCTTGGAAAACCGAACAAAACAAAGCGAGAAAACTATTTCATTCCGATACAGCAATGTTGATTTGGAGTGTATTATTGTCTTAGTAAAGTCGATCAACTTAGAACATGAATCCTATCATCTGTAAGTTTCCTTTGTTAAAAAGATAAAGTAAGTGTGCTTTTTTTATGAGACATGAATGGATAAGGTAACCTCTAAGTAATGTATGAAATCTTTTATGAAAACTCTGAATTAAAACGTTAACGTGAAATTCCTAAGAAAGTTATCCATTAACATTATGTTTAATATAATGATGTTCATAATACTACAAATTACAAATCAAAACACTTTCATACGACTCAAAAGGAGGAAGAGTTTGTGAATACGATTGTAATTTTTACAAATGGTTTACTTCAAAATTCAGTTATTTATTGGAATGTTTCTCTTTTTTGGCACAGAATTACTGGGCTTCTTTGGCCATGGACCAAAACATGTGCAAATCAGGGGGATAAGCTTTATCCCAGCAGTGGGTTTATAGAGAATACTACTACCACTAACTAATTATGATTCAGCGAATCATTTAAGTAAATGAAATTGCGTAATTGTTATAGTTAATCGGTATTAACATTTTGGTTCGGTTCAGATTTTTAATTAGAAAATTATTCAGAATGAGTATTTGGTAAACTATTGTTTAAATTGGATGTCAATTGCACAATTAGGTGCGGTTTTGAAACTTAATTTTGTGTTTGATATTGAAAACACGTTCACACGTTGGTGTATTAATGTAGGTTTGCTGTTGTTTTGATAAAAATATAATAATATTTTGATAAAGTTTGGTACGATTTATATTCTTTTAAGTAAAATAAAAGAAATAATATAAGGTTGCCTACTTTTCATGTGTAGGTACGTGTGTAGTATTAATATTGTCTTCTTTTAGTATACTACTACTATAATAAACTGTTCTGATTTCCTACTATTTTATAATTTTTTTAAACAGAAAACATAGCCTACATACGCTTAACGAAAATAAAACAAAAAACTTTTACACACAAGAGATGTTTTTTTTATAGAGCTTATATAATATAATTAACATAATATTATTGTTCAAGAGTAAAGATTTAATGGCAATGCATGTTATAGTTGAAATACAAAGATAGTATAGAAATTAGTTCAACAATGTAAAGTAGCAAATAAAAACAAGAACGTATTTCAATAAAATAGCACCTTCAGGCACTTAAAAGCCCTTTTAAATACAGAGTAAATAAAATAAAAGAAAAACCTAATCATTGCAAGAGTGCCCGCCTCTTACTGCTAGCAATAGGAAGCTCGGAGGTGTAATAAATGTCGTGATAATATCACAGAACGAACCTGAAAGTTTCCTGTGCCCCGGCGTCCACTTCCCGGACTGAGGCTTGCCTGCTCCCTCCCACATTCGTAGTTACCGACGTTTGCTGTGAACAAAACAGTCCATTATAAAACAGGTTTTATGTATTGTAGACTACCTTTATAGCATACTTATAGGTACTATAGTTACATTGCTACAGTATTATGTAAGTGTTTCGCGGTATGCTTGTGTCGTTTATAAGAATCGATAGTTTTTCACTGAGTTATTTTTAGGATTGTCCGTATGGTGCCGGAGTAAAAATGGGACATTAATGGACTGTTATGATGATTAGGATTTGGTCGATCTAACCGAAACAAAGACAATGATTATAATATTGAACTGCTTTTTAGGGGTGGCGATTACGATACACGGTTAGCATGTTTTTAGTGTGGTAATCGTTAATGCAGTTTAAACTTAAGTCAAAATAATACTTTGAGTCATTTAGATTGATGTTTTTTAAAGTAACCCTGATACAAAGCATTCCGCATAGTGCAGGAATTTCAACAAACTAAATATAACACATTGTCTGACATTTCACAACGATTTTAATCTAGAATATTTTGAGCCAATATTTTACATTTTAGAATAAAAAATGCGAATTCAAACATTTTTCATTTGACTTCACGTCTGGTAAAAAAATCCGTTGTTATTTGTTATAATTTTAAAAGTATCATTGTTTTTTCAACGTATTAAACGAACCTTTAAAATATGCTTATTATGTACCATTTTCGATGTCTACTCGTATTATACCATCAATGAAATGAATAATACTGTACGAATATAAGTTGAGAAAACTATAAAACATTCCATCTGCATTGGCATAGCGCAACCAAAAATTCGTGCGGAATAAACTGTGTCCGTGACGGTAGCGTACACAAGAGCTGTATCGAGTTGGTTACTATGCCAAAAAACTCGGTGTAAATACTGCCTAATTAGTGTAAAAATAAAAAAAACTCTTCCTCTTTAGTTTAGGAAATAAACACCATTTTCAATGGGTACGCCAGCGTCACGATCAAGCTAGCGTACCCATGGCCGTACTCGAAAACGGCTAATTGTAAAGCAACAGCAGTTACACACAAAAACTCGGTACTAACTCTGCCCCCGCTATGCAAAATTTCATAACAATTGCTCTTGTAGAAACAGAGATATTGAACAAGACTTTTAAATGACAGCGTTATGGTAGCGTACACATAATAGTTCTGATTACTTCTGATAGATAGGGAACTTTTCTTTTGATAAATGGTATATGAAAAAATTCGGCGTGAAATTCTGACTCTATTAGTGTAAATACTTTATGCGAATTCGCAGTGGAATATGTCAAAAATCCATGTTATTTTATGTTCATAGTACTGGTACAGATATGCTCACAAGTGATTTAACAAGTTTTTTTAAAATACAGAATTAAAACTGATGAAACGTGATGAAATACTAAACTAGGAGTATATACACTTTATTAATTTCTAGATATAGCCCTGATCGAAAATGAAATAATTGGGAAAATTCAAATAAGTAGCTTTATCAGAAAAATAACGTTTGTTTTGCCAAAAACAACAATTTTTGTCACAGTATAATTATATTAGGTTCTGTTTTGTTATATTAATGACAATTTACATTAAAACAGGTTATGATTTAAACATATTTATTTGTAAGAATCAGTCTTAGAAAATATTTACAAATAATAACAATTGTACAATTATTAATTATATATTAAAAATCACAGTATAATCACATTTGGTATTGTTACAATAATCACAGTTTGGATTAAAACAGCATTTGTTGTATAAAATGTAATACAGGTTATGATTTATTTATGTTTTGTAGTAAGAATCAGTCTTAGAAAATATTTACAAATAATAATAATTTTTATTTTATAAATTCACTGCCACAAAAAAAAACAACAACACATCACAAGAGGGTCCGACTAGTCACATCACAACGGAAATTATGTGAGCGGGTTTTTTCGCGCATCCTTACCCCGCTCACCCCTTATCCTCACCCCCGATCATGTTAGCTGCCATAAGACGTGCAAGCGCGAAGGAGAAAGTATTAAGTATAGTCTATTTCTAAATTTGTTAAATCGTTAAAATAATGATTAATCGAGAAGACATTTTACTCCGTAACAGAATTTTTAAATTGTAAAAAAACTTGACATTTCTTCCTTTTTTGTATAACAATTAGTAATTATTATTGACATTGACTTACCTTTGTAATCTGACATCACATTTAATTATTTTTAATTCTGACACACAATTCTATTTTATAAATAAATAATAATATGTAATGTATGTGTGTAGATGTAAAAAATTATAGTTAATTGATATTATGTATTAGCTAGATGTTAAGTATTTGCATGCCCAAGTTGGACGAAACATGTAGATCAACCACTTTTGTACTACACCTTGTAATACCATGTTTTTGCAAATAAAGAAATTATGAATTATTATGAATTATGAATTTCACATTAGCATTTGAAAATGTTTCATTCCAGACAAACCAACTTTTTACAGTCAAGTACATAAATAGGTAGGTAATCATTTTAATATTTATGTCAGAACAAATCAAGCTAGCTTATATTAGCAAATTACGCTGTATCTCTGTTTATAATTTCACGAATACATTTTGTTCGCTACTGTACGTCAATACATTTGTTCCTAGAACTTTACATAGATTTTTTGACATATTCCACTGCAAATTCGCTTAAAGTATTTACACTAATAGAGTCAGAATTTCACGCCGAATTTTTTCATATAGCATTTATCAAAAGAAAAGTTCCCTATCTATCAGAAGTAATCAGAACTATTATGTGTACGCTACCATAACGCTGTCATTTAAAAGTCTTGTTCAATATCTCTGTTTCTACAAGAGCAATTGTTATGAAATTTTGCATAGCGGGGGCAGAGTTAGTACCGAGTTTTTGTGTGTAACTGCTGTTGCTTTACAATTAGCCGTTTTCGAGTACGGCCATGGGTACGCTAGCTTGATCGTGACGCTGGCGTACCCATTGAAAATGGTGTTTATTTCCTAAACTAAAGAGGAAGAGTTTTTTTTATTTTTACACTAATTAGGCAGTATTTACACCGAGTTTTTTGGCATAGTAACCAACTCGATACAGCTCTTGTGTACGCTACCGTCACGGACACGAATAAACTTTACAAAAAATATTCAGTACCTCTCTAGAATGAATGCCGCTTTTCTCGACTTAGGGCTTGATGCATAGTGCAGCAGCGCAATTTAAAAGGCAAATCAGGATTACGCTCTTAACCGTAAAAAGCATTGTAACCTAACTAACTTACTTTACGAGCTACTAAAGATATCGCAATGGAGGCACGTATGTAAAGTTATTTTACGACTGCGGTAATTTAGGAACCAGATAAAGAAATGGTTACTTTATAGTATTAGTAATTTTATTAGCTAACTAGAGCGATAAGAGTAGAATATTAACTGTAGAAGATTTTGCTATAGATGTCATCATCATTATCATCATAACAGCCCATTAATGTCCCACTGCAGGGACAGGACTCCTCCCGTGACAGAGGGATACTTGACCTACTAATACCACGCTGGTCAGACGGAAATGATTGAGTATTGAGTATTGGCATAGGGTTTAATTTCAAGTTTTCCTTCTTTCTATGTAAAGGTAATATTCACATATAGTTCCTTAGTCGGTTTCTACGACACCCATGGGATGAGATGGGGTGGTGACATACTGTATTCTTACTCCGTCACCACACGGAAATATATTCTTCTATACTTAGATGTATCGATTTTAAAACCTTAAAATAATTTATTATTTAAATTGCTTGTAGATTTCATCAATCATAAAATGTGAATATGTGTCCACAAAATCGAAAAATTACGCGTATGTAATTAATTGTTCATTTTCATTGTTTCCATCAGGTTGAAAATGCGGTCATGAACCCTATCACTATAAAGTAAAGCAAATTTGAAAATGAAATTCTTAATCTTTTACATTAGTAGTAAATAGCAATTACGACCTTAGACTATCACTTCATACTAAAAAACTATGCAAATTATCTGTCCTATTGAATATCCTAGAAGAAATAATATTGATCTCGAGTAAATATTTACTGAGCCATAAGATCTAATTCAATATTTCACCCATTCCTAATAGAGCTATTCATTTTTCAATTCTCAATAGGTACCTATCCCAATTCGTCAAAAATATAGTCGTAGTAGTAGAACTAAAAACGTTTCTTTTTTTGTAAGGAATAGTGATATGATATTTGAAACGTTGAGTAATTTGATTCACAGAGCGTAACAAAACTTATTTTAACGAGTAATGACATGGAAATGATGCGTGGCTTTCACACAATGTGATCTCATTATTTTACTGTATAATATATAATGTTAAAGCATGGAAAAATATGAATTTGTAAAAAATAATGTATGTGTAAAAATATAATAATACCCAAAGGACCCATTTTTTATATAAATGACGACCTTCGCAAGTACATAGATTATCTCTACCCTTTTCCTTTCCTGTGTATCATATATCATACATACCTAATAACTGCATCTACTGGCAGAAAAGGTAACCGGTTGAGACTTGTAGTAGAAGTTTTGTACTTTGAGTTTTATTTAAGGTGTCCTCAATACTATTTTCAGTATATTTAAGTAAATAGGACTAAATTTTAACTGTTGAGTACAGGCGGCAAAAAGCTCTAAACACGACAGTTGACGATGTGCGAGTAGGCGTTGCTGTGCTAAAAACGAAAGTAGGTTAAATAAGCCTACATAGTCCTACCTACGTAGAAACAAGTAATTGACTAAATATACCAAAAACTCGCTGTTGAACGAGTATTTGGTATATTAAGTGACGTTAAATAAAATAGAAAGAAAGGGAATGTTACTGAACAAAACGCAGCAGAAATATAACCCATCTGTGCTGAAGACAGCATGGCCCTATCATTTCTAAAGTTTCCCAATAATTTCTAATATAAAAGATCTAAATAAATCTGTTTATGTTTGCCAAAACGGGAACCCAAGATAGAAATTCATATTCATTTCATAAAATCGACGAATATCGTAAACGTTTATTGTATTATCGGTTTCCTAAATGCGCTCTCCTAGCTAAACCTGTAAAATGAAGGAGCGTAACGGAGAAAATTCTTATATTGGGCCCGATATATTCAAAGTTCCTTATAAATATGTTAAAATAAAAGATGGGAATTTCGTAGAATTTTGCTCTCAGTTCTTATAATTTTAGATTTAGATTTATAAATGTCGTCGCTCAAGTTTTATTGGAAGAGGTTTCATTCAACGCAATATTAAACCTCAAGATGAAACGGATTTCAACAAGATATTTAATTATATAGCACTAATTTTAATTGTCTATTAATCGTTATGAATCCAGGAATTTTTTTTTGGCATTTATATAGATAATAAGAAAGTTTAGTATTATTAAATTACGCACGAGTAAGAATAATCCTAACAAACCTCTCTATTAATTGTCTTCAGGAAAACATGGCCTACCAGGGTAGCCAAACTGTTTGGTTAGGGGTCTTATAAGTTTAGTATTAAGTTACGGATTAGTAAGACGTTGTCAAGCTTTTTATTATTCCGTTTTATTAGAAATTATAATATAATATTTGAGAAATATTCCTTAATTTGTAGTTGTAAAGGAACACACAGCTACAAAATGATTTTGTGATGGTGACACCGTGTATTCTTATGTGCGTCGTTACTTCAGCATTTGATGCAATCACCTCTTTGTAGTTAGAACTTATCATTACACAACATGCTACTATTGCTATAATATTATCCCCTTTGTCATAAGACACCCCAATATACTACACAATAATCAATGTAATCAGTTGTCTAATGTAAGCTGCATTTATCATGTTGATAAAGACGTAATGATTTTCTAAGCATGCAGACTAGATGTCAAGCTAAGTGACTACGGCAAACGATTGATGTTACCCAATATCTCACAGTAACTCCCAGGAAAACTTCGTTTGTACGGTTCAGATTCAGTGATTAATGATATAGCTATTTTTTTTCACGTGAACCTTTGTTGAAATGGGAATATACAGTTTATACATAATGGAACAAAATTTACATAATAGGAAGTGTAGTGACAAGGTAGGAATACATAATATCACTCTCACAATCTCATTCTATGGGTATCGTAAAGTTTGGCTTAAAGGGTGATGAAAGGAAAATAATAAGAGATACCGTAGGCGTAGAGCACAAGTATCTATTCTGTAGTTACCTGTAGATTCTAATAGAGACTTGACAGAGATAATTTACCATCGCAAGCAATAGTAAATTTGAAACAACGGTTTCTGCAGCTAACGTAGGAGACCATATTATAACGTAAGAAGACTCTTCATTTGTTTCAGGTGTCTTTAACAAGGCACTTGCAATATCAGAATTGCATTTTGATAAGCTTCTGAATAATCTTAATTCTTTTGAGGGTTTTTTCATTTTACCTAAATATCCTTGCCCAAAATGGTTTTTTTAGAAATATATTTTTACTAACAAATTTTTTAACCTTTTAACCGGCCTCAAAATTAGATTTCATTCCATTTGCTATGTTATATAAATATATAACATAGCAAATGGAATGAAATCTAATTTTGAGGCCGGTTAAAAGGTTTGTTAGCCTTATCATTAAAGTTTAATATTCATTAAAAATCATAACAAAATAAGATTAGCTAAAGTACTATTTACATATTCCTACAGTGCCTTAATTTAATACCCGTTATAAGGATTATTACGCGTTGTTAAAGTGTATTTGGTAAGTTTTGTTCACAGCTCCTTACATCAAACAAAAAAAAACATAATCTCAATAAATACTAAATGTATAAATACCACTGTGAACTAAAAACAGCCTAAGGTATTTTGAGCAATATAAAACAGCCTAGTTTTCTAAAAATACTAATAAAAAAATACTACTCAAAAACCACTCGAATGAAATTATAAGCTACAATAAATAAATACTTAGAACGTATGGATGTTATTTCGAAACGAATATGATTGTATAGAAGAAAATTCTCATTCCGTTTCAGCAAGGTTTATGTCGTATTACACCAGATGTAAGGAGGATAAGAGAGCCAAATGGAAATAGCCGCAAGTACATGAACATACATAAAATCGTAAAGGTAATACAATTTCCCGTTTCATTCATTGCGCTCCTTATTACTTGCATATGACTTGTGATTGTATGGAATGAATATTTCCGAGATTGGTATCCCGTGGTTTGATAATTTTAATTTATCTCTTGAACATAATTCTAAATCTATTTCAGTAACATTTTATTGTTATAATATTCTTTTGGTTTTAGTAAATTATGTTATTTAATGATTGTGTCTGGTTACATTATTGGCAATATGGCATTAGTTTTGACCATTCTAGATATTGAAAAGAGGCGGCGGCGCGTCGACAAGTCCCAAACTTCTAGACAGGCGTCGATACTGGTATCGGGACTGTCGTCGTGAGAGGCATCAGGACGGGTATCGGGACGATAGCCTGGACGGTAGTTGTAATGGGCGTCGAGACGGGCCATGTTGCGAACATCGGTACCGGAGTTGGAACGGGCGTCCGGACCTGCACATGCACACGGCTGTCCATAAAGGCGTCGTTACTGGGATCGGAAAAGCCGTCGTCGTGACCAGCATCGGGAGGGACGCTTTATATTTGATGTCATCGGGATGGGTACAGACTTGCCATAGTTGTGTTGTTTGTAAACTTCTATCGATAGACAACCTTCAGGAGAAAATAGTGGATATAATATCAAAAACAATAGTATTTTCATCATGTCTTATAAAATATTTTCCCTACTACGAGTACGTGTTCAAAACAAATATAAAATAACTACTACTTAGAGATACGAGCTTTTCTACTAATACATTTTTATTGGCAATTTTATAGGTTTTGTGAAGAGAAAATATTCTATTGCTGACTGACGATTTCTATGAAACAATTATTGGAAAATAATCAATAAAACGTCTATGTTTATATGTTACGTAGGACATTAAAAGAGAATGAGCGCTATCTAGGTCATAGAAATACACAAAACTGATATGTCTGTGATATTTATTCTATTGGAATTATATGGAAAAGGTTTTATTTTATTGTAAGTTATTTTATAACATTTATTTACTTCAAATGCTATTTCCACATAAGACAAAATTATAAAATAATTTTATAAGTTGCGTTATGACACTACACCCTGGAGTGTAGTGTTTGTTAGTTGTGTCCTTTTAAATTATCGAAAATTTTTGACGTATACCTGACACTGACTGCGTTATTCCTAGCCGTCATTAGTTCTTATGCTGTACTATACTTTGTTACTTAGTTAGTGTTGGAAATTCTTCGAGAACATTGCCTAATCGTCCATTTTCGTCTACAACTTAAAACTAACTCAAGCCTACGATTTAAGTATTCTGGCACTCCAGTCTTAATAACCCGAAAAAGATGCCAGATGCAACTTCTGCCAAGATTTCATTTGTATATCTTTGCTTTTGTATACGACTATCTGTGCGATAAAGTAAACAAGAAACATATACAGTTTCAGCGTAGGTATTTCAGCAATTAGGTTTCGATAAAACAAGCTTTTCGTGTGGTGATGGAGTAAGAATACAATATGTCACCAACCCATCTCATCCCACGGGTGTCGTAAAAGCCGACTAAGGGGCTAACCGTAAATAATATCTTTACGAAGTAAAAAGAAGGTAAACTTAAAATTAAACCCTACACCAATCCGTCTGGCCAGCGTGGTATATATTAGTAGGCCAAGTATCCCTCCGTTACGGGAGGAGGCCCGTCCCTGCAGTGGGACATTAATGGGCTGTTATGAAAACAAGCTACTTTGAAACATTTTAAGGAACCTTGTATTATGACTTTCAACAGTTTCTAACCACATTTTCTATGTAAGACTTGTAGCTAAACCTGAATTTTTGTATTAACATGTTACTCGTATATGTATAGTATATGTTCTTCATTAAATTTAGTTTACATTGATGGGTAGAATTTAAAATAAAAACCACCCTATTTTTTGTGCTGTAAGGATACAGAATTCAAACAAATAAATATACTAAAGCGCAGATCAATATACTAAAGCATGTGGATGATATATTATTTTCCTACAAATGGTCTCTCGGTTGCTTTCTAACAATTATTTTAACAGTTTTCATAAGAATAATGATGATGAAGCAATGATCGCTTACCGTATACCTAGATCTTAGGTTTATGAGTTTTATAATTAACTTTAAACAAAGACAAGATTAACTTTTATAAATATATCAAAAATCTAATCTTAAAAACTTTAAACATTTCTTATTTTAAGTGTCTGGACTTGTCACGTAAATGATTCAGCATTTTGACAGACTTTTATTACTTCGTTGTGAATAAATTGCAAACGTCATCTTTAATTTAACACTTTGTATGTTAACTAAGGATAGAATATAATTTGAAACTTTTCTTAAATTGGAGCCAACAGCTTGACAGAAGAAGTAGCTATAATATGATTACGTCAATGAAAAATGGGCATTTACTGTTTTGTATTTGGATACAAACTAGTACATGCCGACAGACTTTGGAGTCTGTTAGTCGGCATCTATTTAATAGAATCGGAATACATTAATTGAGTAGAAATACAAAAAATAAAAAAAAATCATTTTATTCTATTTTTTTAATACTTCAAGGACACAGTATGTTGGTAAATCTGATAATAATAAAACTTCTATCCTGTCTCTTTTATAGTATTTATAAAGATTTTATAAACAAAGAGCTTTTATAACTAATACAGTTTGTAAAGTTTCAGATTGTGTTCCAAAACTTATTAATAAATTTGTTCTAAAGATACTGCACTTATACTTAAACTAAAATAAACAGGTACGCTATTGGTACATATTAGGAACTAAAAATAAAGTAAGAAAAGAAGACGCATTTAAGAAAAAGATATAAAACCTTTCTGTTAGGGCATGTAGCCTTAATATTCATCAATCGGCTACTAACTACCTGGTCCCTGGTAGAAATAAATGTCAACTATGCAAAAAGAACTTGTGCTGGTAAGTTTTAACTCTTAGCGTAAAAATAAAACTACCTTCTCTAATGTGTTGCTAAAATCCCTTATGAGAGAAAACTATCAATACGTGTAGTATAACTGAAAGAAGAAAAACTTATAAGAGTTTACGCCGAAGTCTAGTGTCAGAGTGAAATCAGCAAAAAAAATCCGCTACAACACTAGAGAATGCCCATTTCTGTACGACATGAAAGAGCTAAAAGTACATGCATGACCAACATTAATCACATTTTAACACGTACCCAATGCAGTGTACCATATGTGGTACACGTGCATTGTTGTACTATTCTGTCTGCTGGCGGCACTGTGAAAGGGTTAATAACCGACCCCTAAAAGGGGGGGAGATTTTCAAATCCATAGTAACGTTTTTGATGAGTGTTAGATATCAGTGATTTCATGACCATTTTAAAAAGACTTTTTATGTTTGAAAGAATAATACTTCTAGTTGGTATAGTAGAAATTTTATTTAGATATCGGTTTAGTGATTTAGTTTAGGTATATCTCTAAAATAATGGTATTACTGAGCCAAAGCTATAAAAACTCTGAAGTATTGGAGTTTTATTAAACAATCATAAAATACTCACATTCTTCAGAAATCTGTAGCTCGATTTTATCGAGATCTTCGACTTCCTCATCATCAAAGTCAGTCTGTACGGTGACGTCACGAGTGTAGTTCTCCAGTGTGATGACGTCAAATGGTGCTCTTTCTTCAGGGCTGGGTGAGCGCGGGCTGGGAACACACGGAGCCTCGTTCTCGTGGCGTGCGCGCTTGCAAGCCGCGCAGCCGCAAAGCGAGCCGCGGACACGCAGCAGCCACACTAGCCCGAATAGCGCCATCCACGTGGTCATACTGTGACCACTAGCATCACACACTTCATAGATTTGCTATCACCGATATCGCACATAACATTTTTAATTTTTTTAGTCACTTCACTTACACTTTGTTTGCATTAGTCATCAAATTTTTTAGTACTTATTGTATGTAATTTTTGCATTAGGCTCCTGTATACATTCTTAATTTCTTTAAAAGAAATAAGTTGGAAATATAAATATTAACAAAAACAAAAGTTATTCAGAACTTCTACAATTTAACTAGTTTGTATTATGTATCTCAATGTTGAAACTTAATTCGGTAAACTTTAGTTTTAGACTGTAAAACTCCTTTACTGCGGATATACTGCGGAAAACTATAAAGAATTAAGGTCGAAAGTAATGTCCTGTGGGAATAAAGTTCCTTCTTCTAGTAAAGTGAATAATTAACACATGGTGTACCAAAATTGTAGTTTAAAAAGATACAGTATTTACAAACTATTTCAGCCATGTGCAAGTATTCTTGGACATAGGCCTTCGCAAGTAAGCACCACTCATTCAATTCCGACACTTGTTTGATAAAAATAGACATATTTTTTTATAAATACTATCACTTGGGACTCCAGCCCTGTGTCGCGACAACTTTTACAAACATTAAAAGTTAAAGTCATCTCGTGACCATGGCTGGTGTAGCCTGGTCAAAAAGTCGAGTGCCTCAAAGATATAGTTTCATATTTACCACAATTAATCGTGTTATTACCCGTATAGTAATTAATAGTAAGAAAAAAAACTATTTTGTAGATCGCATTAAAATAATTCTTGCATGGGATTCGAAACCGCAACCTCGCATACGATCCCCCACATAAAGAGTCGCTTTGCCACCGAGGCAGTTATAATTATTGTTGTAAATAATATGATAATTCTTCAAGTACAATACTTACTTACTATAATTAGCTCAAAATAAGTTTCGGTAAATGAATGAGGCCGATACAATAGATTCTCATAACGATATGTCAGGACGAACGAACTCGATGAAATGATAAATGGTCGTAATAAATTACGCAGCCATGATATAAACGGGAGTTCTTATAAAAAGTATCAATACGTCACAACCTATCACTTAAATAATTAAGTTTCAAAGTAAATTAATGATAAAATATATTATGAAGCAAAATCTTACAGTCATGACGCTTAAGAATACCAAGGGCTGAGTTAACTGTCAAAACCAATATTTTTGACTACCTTATGGATTTGAATATTTGGTGAACAGAAATTAAATTAGGAAAGTTCTCTAATTTAAGAAAAAGCTTTGTTTTTACTTTTATATTAATAAATAAGAGACAACCTATACAACAAAACAATCTTCAATTTAATGAAAATAAATAGGGAGCAATGTAGACAATTATTTGCTGAAATAATTTTTTTACACTCATTTGTGTTGCCAGGCCTTGCTTATCTCCTCAGTCCTTTTCATCGCCCTTTCATTGAAAATGTGAATCATAATGTAAATCATTTTCAAAGAAAATTCTACGGTGTAGGCAGCTTCTACAAATAATGACATCAGCAATTAACTAAAAAAATGAGGTTTATTAAGAGTTTATAATAAGTGTAGTAAAATATTTAATAAATGCTAAATATTAAAAAAAATCTAGATGTCTAAAGCTTAGTAAGTAATAAAAACTCTATTAAAAAAATCAGTATAACAGTGTTGTCATTCTATGATGAATAGTGTTATATTATGTTACTTTGTAGTCTATAAAACAATGTATTCGTACAAAATGTACAAAACATGTTACTATTTCAAATAAAAACAAAACGATGGAATAGAAGAGAAACTTCCTCCTAGAAACGAAACTGGAAACCTCATACTAGTTTTTCAGTTGTTTTTGTATACCTACTGTAGAAAAATAGTATTAGTTAGGGTACCTTAACAAAGATCATTTGGTTTCAGGACTAGTACAAAACTAGAACAAATTAATAATAATGATTGTGTTGTGTACTTAACGATGCAGAAATACCGTATTGTAGGAGTACGAGTACAGATGTACCCGACCCGGTTCTCGAAAATAGTAGTAGTTGCTATTGCTATTGCTACTGTGTATATTCACACTATTTCCAAACTTAGTACTTGAATTTGTTACCATTTTTACCGGCACGAAGATAAGTCTGTATAGATCTAACCCCATGGGAATAAGGCGAGATTTTATGTATGTACGTATAATTTGCTCTGACACAACATTCGTCGCGTTTCATCGGATTTCGCTTTGTTTTAATGATGGTTTTCTATCTTAATTAACAACGTGAAATAATGAACTTTTCACTAATTTAAATTGAGCGAGCAACTTCTAATTGACTCTGTAGGCAACCGCCTACAATGTAAATGTGCGAAGTGTATTAGTTAACTAAAAAATATTATTAATAGTAATACTAATAGTAACATTAATTTAAACATAACATTTTCTTACGAACCTTGATACTAGACTAATATTTACATATAGTTTAGTTCTACTTTCGTTCTATACTTCTATTATTAAAAAAAATAAATCAACCTATTTTTAAGCTTTATGTCGCGACTTTACAAGTATTGGAAAGAAAAGTCTCCTGGTAAAAAGCTTTTTTTGTTGCTACAGTAAATAATTGATTGACAATTTGTCATGCTTATTTGAATCATAAAAATGCTGATCAGTCGATTTAAAAATCTATTAAATTTTAAAGCCTACATAATATTTGCATATATTATTTTATTCTATTTTCTTTGGGAAGCTTACAGCTATGATACAAATAGTACTTCAAATTAGTTGAATATATGCCAATAACAAGCATCCACATATTAAAAATATTGCAGCTTGTTAGTTATTTAAGCATAATAAAAACTTCATGATAATTATATTTTTTAAATGTATAATGTTTCAGCAAACCTGAAATACAGTTCATTAAAAAACTTACTAAAATATTCCTACTTATTAATCAAATTAATTTTAACGCTGTTAAATTTTAATTGAAATTTTATTATGGGCGTCAGTAATAACGTTATCGTGCCTCGAAATTGATTTATACGCTGAAATTTTGCATAGACATTAATTTTTAAATCACTGTAAACTATGCTATCTCACCCTCATAATTTTGTTGTCATAAAATGTTTATTTTACGGTAAATTTCGTTTGTAGCCTTCCTCGATAAATAGAGGGGTTTTCTTTTGAATTAATACGTTAATAACAAGTTTTATAATTAGGTACATACGTATTTAAAAGGCTTAAATTGAATAAAACGTAATTAAAGTATTATTCCACCGTTTATGGACTATATCATAATTAACTAATACGTGACCCTAGTAACATAAATGCTCGTATGATGTTTTGAAAACTTTATAAGAATAATGACAAACTGAAAATCACAGTTCTTAGTTGGACTGATAGACATGTATTTCGCGATCGTGTTTATACTTCTATTCATTATCAGCAAGTGAATTTAAAATATTCATGCTTACCAAAAATTGTACGTTAAACAAAAATGTGACTAGGGTTAAAAATATATAGGCATATTTTTGAGCTTTTATATAGCTTAAATAAAGCTACTAAAACCGCACTAAAGTAAAATAGTGAAGCTGTGAATAAAATAAACATCATCAATACATTTATATTTCTCCGAATTTTGTTCGATTGAAATATAAAATTTACTGGTATTTGTTAACAGCTATTAAAACATCTGATTTAATATTTAAATTTTGGCTTTCCTATTAACTATAATTTGTATAGAATTGTGTCATGTGTATTTTGTCCGTATACAGTAAACCTAGTTCTAACGATAACTGCTACAGCAAGCTGCAGAGATGCAACGAGTCTTGAATGTTTCAAAGTCTCCATTCAAACTTAATGTTCTATTAAACTCCGTAGAATACAGTTGGTTGTTGCGATCGCTTATAAAGCTGTTTTCTGTTTGAGTACCGATGAAGCTAGTTACGCCAGCACCTAAGGTGTTTGAATGACGATAATAACAAGGAAAATGGTATTTGAAACTTTAAAAGATTCTGTAATGTTGATATTGTTGTTTTAAATATTCTGATTCAAATCAGGAGATAGTAAACAAGTTTCTTAACGACACAACCGTGTTAACTGAAATGATTGGTTAAAATTCAACAAATATTACTTCTTTGAACTGAATAGTTGTTTTTAAATTGTTATAAATTTCTGAGTAGCAGTAGTAATAGTGATATTTGCTACATTTTAAAACATTTGATTTAAATTTTACCTGTCCTATTATTAAAGCCTTTTGTCCGTATACTAAGACATAGTCTTAACGATAACTGCTACAGCAAGCTGCAGAGATGCAACGAGTCTTGAATGTTTCAAAGTGACTCCATTCAAACTTAATGTTCTATTAAACTCCGTAGAATACAGTTGGTTGTTGCGATCGCTTATAAAGCTGTTTTCTGTTTGAGTACCAATGAAGCTAGTTACGCCAGCACCTAAGTTGTTTGAATGACGATAATTACATGGAAAATGGTGTTTGAAACTTTAAAAGATTCTATAATGTTGATATTGTGGTTTTAAATGTTTTAAATCAGATCAGTATTAGCAAGTTTTTTCAGCGACACAAATTATATTTAACCTGTAATGATAGATATAAATACGGCAAACATCAGTGCTTTGGCCTGGCAATTTAGTTCTCAGCTTACTTTGATTAATCTAAGGAGCTAATTAAAGTAGTCATAGTAATCTGAACCACAATATAATAATCGGTATATTAAGGATTTTACAATCTTTAACACATTATTCAGTCGAGTTGTACGCAAAAACCAAGCCCTAGAATCCTTATAAGCCATTAACATTTTACAGTTAGAAAACAGTTAAAAATAATCCTTCACTTCCAGGCAAAGTATCTCACCCAAAGCGGATTTGTGTTGAATTAGGAGTGAAATATTAAATTTACGTGCCACGCCTTTCTATGCCACACCTACATACGGTCGAACAATTGGTTCAACAATTTCAAGCATTAAAAAAGTAATTCACAAAGTTAAAACGCGCTGTGATATCTCCTAGCGTATTGTATGGGTGGCATTGTTGACTGGATTTAGTTGTTTGTGCAAAGGTTTTTTATTTATTCAATGCTAAACTAACAAAACAACGTTTGTTGTATTGTACTTTAGTAAAAGGTTTTGCAATTATTAGTGAAAAGAAAACATGACTATTGTTCTATCCTATCATCAGTAGTCTTATCTATGAATCTCATTATGAACTATGTATGAACTATCAGAAGACCTGCCCTGACTTTTTAGGAACGCCCTTGTAATAGGAAAAGCATAGAACTGGAAGAATAAGTACAACTTTTTTTGTGGGCGCTGTCACATGCCTAGCGAAACCCAAAATAAAACTTCGTTACGCCGATCTCTGTAGTAAGTATAGTCTGTAGTGATCCAATCAAATCGTTCGTTTGTGCCGAAGAACATTTGGAACCTCATCTCAATAATCAACTTTTATTGCCATGCGTTATTAAGGTCAACCAACCTTACGGGACTGAAAAGAAGCAGTTTTATACAGACATAGATGAAAACGTTATTGTCAAAATGGAACAAACAACGTATTTAGAAGCAGCTATAGCATTGGTTGACAATTATTTGGACATATCTTTACAACAGGATCTTCTTTCAGTTATCGGTCAGTTTTAGTCTACTATTTGCACCAAAGCAGAAATTTTGGAAATTCTCCTTCTAAGGTTAAATAAATTAGGATGGTCAGATGTATAAAAATAATAACAACCTTTTAAGTTGTTAAAATAGGTTTTGCATAGGAACTACTACTATTACGTTTTTGAGTGAGTTTGTTTGATATTTAGACACTTATATAGATTGGAGTCGAACTCATATTTTACATTACAAATGCTTTTGAGTTGCTCAACGTTAATTACTTAAAAGAAGCAGTTGTATTTCATGTTTATTTTTGTCCAAATTATCCATTGTTGTGTTTTTATTTTTAAAACTTTTAAAATATTTGTCATTCTGTACATTCTCTTTGACTACAGCAAGCTCTTAATTCAGCCGAGCGTCATTTTTAATTCCTGCCATACTTTGTTTTATATCAAAATGCAATTTTTAATGGAAAACCGCTGCGAATAATTATAGTGTCGCGATAAATTAACAATATTTTAAAATTTATAAGCTACAAAAAATGAAAATCGAGGGAAATAATAGTCATCTGGCTTGGTATACTAATCTAGGAAGCAACATTTAATTAAAGTATTTGACATTTTTTCTTTTTAAAGTGGCCGGTGTAGCCCGAAGGATCTGACCTGCATTACGAGTACTTTTGTAGATTTAAAAGTAACAGGCACAGAGTACATTCAGTTACAAGAGAATCATTTACGTAGATCTCAAAAATGATAATCTTGTATGGAATTTGACCCTTCTACTTAACCAACAGCATACATAACTGTATTACTACCGAGCAATGTATATTATTATTACCAATCTAAGATGACCGTATTAAGCAGAAATGTTTCGGAAACGTTTCCAGAAAATATGTTTTTAAAACGTGTGCAAGAATAAGCAGAACCTGACCGCCCCCTAACCAATTACATTACACAAAATGTAAAAAGTATAAACGACAAAACAAAACCAAGAGCAAGTTTTGGCAACGAGCCGAGAAAATGTTAGAGAGGGGTATAAAGGGGTAAGCAAACATTATTCCTCTACAATTTAGAGCGTCACTCAAATACGGGCACCAAACTTATAAGTTAAAGTAAAGTAAGCCACTCCCCGCCATTTGTAAATAGAAAATGAAGATAAATATAAACAGTAGCTTAAAATCCATAAAATATAACATAAAACATTATATTGCTAATAATCATAAATTAGCTTCATAAAGAAGTTTAATGTAAACATAGACTAGACGATCTCATTCCCAAACTATCGTTTAAATAAGACATGGATATTATAATAGGATATATTAAAATCTATGTCATGATGAACTGAAAATGCCTACAAAGTCTTGCTACACTATCTTGTCTGAAGGTATCATTAAAGGCAATAAATTTAAATGACGATACTTAAAAAACAGAATCACTAGCAATCAAGGAAAGCTTGACACAAAACCCGTTACTAATCAGTCTGGCTGGGTTGGTATCTGCAGGATTAGTTTTTCTCAATGTTAAGAGGAGATGTATCCTTCCAGAAGCGTGTTCATGGACTATAATGATAATATGCATAACGGCAACCTAACTGCCTAACATAGTGATAGCAGATTTAGCTATGCTTCATTAATAAGTAATACATTCCCTTGTTTCAATGCATTATCTTAATGTACATCACAGATCTAAAACACATTCATGTTGTGACAGAGTAAAAATTCACAGTGACACCCGGAATTCATTAGTGGATGACTAAGAGAAATTTCACTAATATTATCTGTACGAAAACAGAAAAAGACGTAAAACATTTCTGTCTAAGTTTCCCTACGAATTGAAGGGGATACGTCCCTGCAGTGGGACGTTGAAGGCGGATAGTGTAACACATTAATAGGTTTCTGTAGCTACTATTCCGAAGTAACTGTGGCCATAATAGGCCAAATATGATACAACAGATTGGATTTAGAAAAACGAAAAATAAATCCAAAGTAGTTATTTTGATTTTTTTTTCTGAAATCCAGTTTCATTAAAAGTATATCATGTTATAATAATTTAATAAATGATTACCCAATTTTTTATTTTAAAACATAGGTACCATATTGAAATTGTGCCACATATTTATTTTTCTAGGATAATAATTATCCTCAGTCGAGAGATTAATAAAACCTCCAAAGTAATATTTTTTATAGAAATATTTACCTTATGTTTTTAATTTATTTTAGTACCTTTTTTATCGAGAATAGTATTTTTTTTTCTATTCTATAAATCGTGTTTTAGTTCAAATAATTTGTCATTGACAGAAACAAGGGTCACTTAAAGTACATGAAAATAATTGCACGTACAGGGTAGCAGTACCAAAACCAACAGAGTCCTAATGATATAACATCTGTACGCTAAGGTACATAAAGTGTATAATATATCACCTACATAGACATTTAACTAAATACAGCAGGTTATTGTATTCGTTAAAACTTAATACAATACATACATTGATCCTCGTATAAACTTCAAACCTTTTTAAAACATTTTTATCTCAGCAAATGAAAATTATTTTATCAGAAGAACATTTTCACGTATTTTTTTTTCTTTCTAAAAAGACACGAGTTTTCGTAATTTACGATCACTATAATCACTTTCACATTTATTTTTTAATTCACTAACAGTTTTATCGTTACCGAGTTCCATCGAAATCGCGTAATATCTACCGACGGAGAGATCCAGAATAGGGACGTGTTCCCGCTTCGGTGTCTCTTAGCCACTGAATGTTCTGATACGGTAGCAAGGTTTACGCATGCGAATCATAGATGCCTTTAACCCTGATGAGCGAGCTCTCGTTGAGTGTCTGATAATGAAATCCAAATGTTAAACGATTTCAGAGACGGAAAGTTTCGCGATTGCGAATAAATAATATCGATGTGTATGATATCCTAATAATAAAAGTTGATTATAAATTTTGATATTTCTGTATTCTGGTGCATTTAAAAGTCACAAACTTCTTTGCTAAGTGCATTATTGGAGTATAATTTCAACATGATTTCAAATCATCAACAATGTTTACTGTCACGCGTGCGCGATAAAATGTGCCTAGTTCGAATAATCAAATAATACAATTATTAGGTTTCTGCGAAATAGAGTTTGATCCCCAGTGACCAGTAGGCTTTTATGAAAAACAAATTCCCGTGGGGTGCTTTATAGACACGCACAAAGCTCGAAATAATAATTTATGGATCACAAAAATATGTTTTTGTCATTGGTTTGAAACCGCGACCTCGTATATGCGACCACTTCGCTGTAGGCAGTTAAGAATAATTACAATGAAATAATAGACAAAATAACTTGAATCTTTATGCATGCTTACATTAACGTTTTATTATAATAAATCAAAGTGGTCCACTATACACAAACTATAGAACGGTACTACTTTAAATATCGAAGTAAAAATATTTCTCAATAACTCTTGTAGCTTTTTTGTACTTGCATTCGTACATTATTCTTGCAAGTTATGAACTGGCCATAAATTTGTCATCGAAATAAAACTTAAAACAAAATATTATTTCAAAAATTCAATATATTTGTAGTCACATTTATCAAAGCTTACATCAATATTGTTGGTTGCGAGGTTCAATAAATCTTGACTGAGTTTTCGCTAACGTAGAGCTGTGTTGTCCTGGCAAGTTTATTTCCGCTCGAAGAGTGATGGGTTAGCATCGATACAAATCTGCAACTATGTCTTTTTGTTTATATTGAACCTATTCCAAATAACAGAGAAACTGATCGTCGAAAGAAAATACTTTATCAAGCTTTAATATTTATCGTCTATTTTTGTCTACTATTAATAAACATCAGAATATTTGACCGTTGGCGTATTTATGAACGCTAAAATCCCAAAGGATTTCTGTTAAATAATTCCTTTGATCGACGAGTACAAAACCAACGAATATAATTCGTCGAATACTATGCAAATTAATTCATCCATTGCACTAAAAGCAAAGAGATTCTATTTCCCTAAGGAGTTAAGGCTCAAAATATCCAATCTCCCAATAAAATTGAAAAGCTTACCAGCTCGAGCCTGTAACTTATAGCCAGATTACCATAACTTAGTTTTGCAACCGATGCAAATCGGTGAAAATTCCAGGGCCATCTGCATGTCTACCATTGGACTAAAGTGCAAGATTGGAATTTAAAATGTTCTCATCTTGGAAACATTTGTGAAAATTTATTTCCTTTTCAATTTAATCCATACTTTTCCATTTCATAACTACGGTTTTATTTAACACTTTATTTAAATGAACTAGGTAGTAATAGATAAAACCAATCTATTTTAGCATATAGATAGTTTATAAACTCAAAGTATAATTATAATATTACTTGGTACTATTTACAGATTAGAATCTACAGTGAAATTAAGCAACTTCGGATGCCATGGAAAGTTATGTAATTTAAAATGTTAACTCTAAACACAAAAACATATTCAGCTGACTCTCAACAAAGAAAATATGATTGCATAAACCAATTTTCATATAGTTTTCAAGTAGGTAGGTATATGTGAAATGGTTCTTAACTTGCCTTTTAAATTTTAAAAAGTTCGGCTTTACCTATCCTCTTGAGATCTGCGGAACTATTTCAAATGCCGCGCGACGTCTAGAAGCAAGTCACCGAAAACTTGCCATAAATAGTTTTGGATGACTTCCAAGACGATTCGAGTAGTTGACGGCGGCGGAGGCTCTGACGAGACTATTTTGAACATAAAAGGCTTTTATTCAGGAAGAAAAAAATTCCTTGGCTTCCATCTTTATGCAAGTTTTATGACATTGTTAGTGAATTTTTCAAATTAATTTTCGGTTTACGGTTCAAATTTTTTTATTTGTTTTTTAACTATTATTATTAAAAGAAGAAGAAATACTCTCCTTTCTTAACTTAATAATAAATTAAAGCAAACTGTAGCCAATTTTAATGTGTATGCATTTTTTTCCGAGTAAATAATCATAATTTTAAACAGTGAAATAGCACCGATACTATTGTATAAGGGGTTGTATTCTCAGCATTATGCCACAGTAGTAACATGTTACAGCGATAATTTGCAGCATACTACCAAGTAAAGTGATGCCCAGTAAAAAGAAAAAGACTATATGCCTTGAAACTAATTAATATACGAAGGAGCTTTATCTTACGAGATAAATAAAATCAAAGCAAGTAAATAAAAACGTTTAAAAATGCTCACAATAAGATTATTATTAATTTTGTGTTTAAGTGAAAAATAAACAAACAAATAAACAATTCAAGTTAAATAAAAAAAGACTCCAACAAGTACATAAAAGATTGTTTAGTTATTCCGAACACGACGGAAACTTGGTAACGCCTCCTATCACAATGAATGAAACATTCTGCTTAGTTATATTGTGAAACCTTTACCCAACAATGGGACCCTACTTAATAGTTTTATTTTCCGTATGTATATACTACAGTGAGGTGATGAAATGACGGCAGTATTGAAGGGAGGACAAGTAGCTTTTTGAAAGGGCGCGAGCCGGAAGATTAAGCGTGGGTAGTGTATTTAACTAATGGGCAGAAAAGTTAAGATAAATACGACAGTATCATGGTTATTATGCGGGCTTTTAATAGTTAGATTCGAGATCACTGTGTTAAATTAAATTATCCTAGTAACATTATACACCAGGGAACTTTTTTTACAAAATGCTAGAAACATAATATACCTACATGCCTATACTACTGATAGTCACAATATAATGGTAAGCATTTGTTTATCATCCAATAGAATACTCTTACTAAGTAACTTTATAGATATTTCCTTTGTTTTCCAGTAACGAAATCAAAATACGAATTAAGCAAATAATATCCCTTTCAAACCACCAATTTTATTCGCTTACAAACAAATATTTGGACTAAACATGTAAATAATTACCTTTAACGCCTTTTCCTGATTTATTTATGTAACTCGTGACCTGATGTCGAGAACATCCGCCCAACGCGTCCTCCTCTTATTTATAACCTTATTTTCCTGCACGAATATAACACCAAACCAGTTAATGGTTCTTTATGGACATTCATATGGTAGGCTATTTTATTTTCACATTAACAATTACGGTAATGACTTTTTGCTGAATAAAAACATTGTACCTACACGCAAGGGACAGTATTTTATTGTATACATAAAGCATAAAAATATATTGCGTCATCTCATTAGCTTTTAAATTTTAGGTATATCCTACCTTTCATTGTCAGAGGTTAATTTGACGCTCGTGGCGAAGGCCTGGTTATATGGAGTAGGTACAAAATAGACGACTTTTATTTGTTTCTACTTAAAAGTAGGCTCAAATATAATTTTGAAGAAATATTATTTGATCATGGTGGCGGGTAAGCTCAACTTTGTCCTTGGTAAACAAAAATACCAAACTACGTGGCCTCCTACTAAACATACATAAAACTTATATTATTATGCGACACCAAATTTTAATCTTTTAAGGAACACCTTAAAATTTCATTAATAATTAACTATGGGACAAGAACCTTTAAGTCGCTTTTATTACTCCCAAACCACCATAGACATAGTAGGTAAAAACCGCTGGTACCTTTGTGTTACTTATCGCAAGTTTCAGAGTAACCATACTCATGGGTCCAATAACTGTTTGCAGAAAGTTTATGTTCTTTTAAATCAAAAAAGGACATTTTGTTTATACTGTTGCCGCAGTATTATTAAGGTAACGTTTAGATCTTAGCTGAAAAGTTAATACCCTGCAAATAGGGTAACTAGATTAGAAAACTCATGTTACAAAATTTCAAACTCAAACCCAAATATTTATTGCTCTCCATATTATGTTTACAAAGGTGGTAACAATGTTGTTATTGCGTAGTAATGTTATTTACCATCTTTGACTAAGACCGGGCAAAAATGTTGCGTAAAGTTTACTTTTACTATATTTGAAATTAAAAAGCTGCTTAGCATAAAAACCTCATTTAACATTGAATGAAAGCTATAAATCAAAAACATAAGGGTCAAGTCTCGTATCAAGTAATTTAAGTATGCAAAGAACTTTTAGATTTAGAACAATGTTTTGTGATAGACGTAAACAACAATACTGTATAGGAAACAAGTAACCTTGTGTTTAACAATTTTAAAATACTATATCAATAATTAATCAATTACCCTATTCCAGTCCACTGCCAGACATAGGTAACACGCGTCTCAAATCACAGTCCTCCGCATCCAGTCAGACCCAGTGACCTTTTTGAGGTCGTCTT
Source organism: Schrankia costaestrigalis (assembly GCA_905475405.1). NCBI lineage: Eukaryota > Metazoa > Arthropoda > Insecta > Lepidoptera > Erebidae > Schrankia > Schrankia costaestrigalis. The sequence continues at coordinate 8,716,538 of FR997830.1, forward strand.
TTCACCCAGCTGAGAGTCGTCCTACACTACGTTTACCGAGTCGCCACAATAAATCTGTTAGCCGTGTAAATTCCAGAGTAGCGTAGTTATTATGAATAAATAAATATTTCTCACACATTCACACATCACTAGGCAAAGCTTGTACTATGGGTACTAGATAACGGATAAACATATTTAAATCCTTTTTTTTTTGTAAATACATATTATACATAGAAAATACCCAGACCAATGCAAACAATCTTGTTCATGCACACAAAGTTTTGCATTGAGCGGGAATCGAACCCGAGACCTCTGCGTAGCAGTCATGTTATATAACCACTACGCCACAGAGGTCATTATCTGTTAGAGGTTCAAAGTAATTAAGGCTTTGAACCTCTAACAGAAATACTCTTACGTAATATTTTTGTCGGTTTTTCTTCGTTACGTTTAGCAGTTTTTCACTACCTCAATAATAAAAATGTAACATAATGCAAACGCGTTTTCATATAAAACGAATGTTTTTATTGTTGGTAGCCCAAAGATGATATCAAGAATTCAGTATGAACAACTATGCCCTTCGGCAACCCTATATAAAATTCAAGCATAAACGTAAAAAGGTCTTGTTTGTCCTAGCAAGTAAGTATTCTAAGAAGCGATTTTTTACATGATATGACGACGAGACCAACAAATCGTTCGCTTTGTGGTAAACTGAACGTGAATACCATGCCTGTAATCTTATTTTTTTAAGACTACTTTTACATTTGGAATTAATATATACATAATATATTCCTCACACATTCACACAACGCCGTCTGGCCCCGAACTAAGTGGAGCTTGTACTAACTAGAAAACGGATAAACATACTTAGATACCTTTTTTTTGTAAATACATACATATAAAACACCCAGACCAATGTTCATTAACACAAAGATTTGCATTGAGCGGGAATCGAACCCGAAACCTCTGCGTAGCAGTCACATTATATAACCACTACACCACAGAGATCGTCAATTAAGTCCTACGTCACAAGGATTTCATCAAGTTCAAGATAGTATTCGAAAACATTTTTTTTGTTGACAAACTCGGATTAAAAAGACTGCAGGTGCAGAATAACCCAGTGTTATACACAGTATTAAGCTCATCATCAACCACAATTGCTAGTTTTAGAAGTTTTCCATATCATAATGCTGATAAGGAAGGAGGCCCGTCCTTGTAGTGGGACATTAATGGACTGTTATGATGATGCTGATATGGGCATAGGCCTCCACCAGAAATTTCTATTTCCACCCTGCGTGGTCTCGTGCCCTTCTCATCCATGCATAGTATTTTACATTCACAAAAAATGACAGATTTATTTATCTTTTTATCATTACGTGATGTGACCTTAATAACAAGTATTTCGAAAGGATTTCGTGTTCAAAATTAGATAACAAGTAATGATATCACCTGTTTATACCAAACATTACAACAAAGTCAATGATCTTACCTTGACATGTTAGAAATGTACTTGAAATCAGACATTTAATAACATAATATAAAGCATTTTTGATATACCTACTTACATAACGAGATCTCTGGTATTGTTTTATATTTAGTTTACAACGTAGACTGAAATTAGATTTTTTATCATTTGGGTTTTCTTCATTTGTATCTTTTAGGGAAACTATCTGAAAACTTAAAGGAATTGATTTGTGCATTTTCTAAATAACTATATTTGTTCATGTTTTTCTCATTATCAGTATTACGTGTGAGATGTTAAGTGAAGATTGAATGAATGTACAATAAACTGATGTTAAACCAAAGGGTGGAAAACCCCCCTGATAGTAAGTTGTGATCACCGTTCATGGACGGTAGCAGTACCGGAGCATAGCCAAGTCAGGCGAATTGTACTACATACTTGACTTTAGTATAGATAGGCACCTATACTAAGCAATAATTGTTAAGGCTCATAGCTCTTTTTTTCAATTGCAATTTATTTTATTTCTCTCAAAAGGTTACATTTTTAAAGATATATTAAGCTAATGGAGAGGTGGCCTAGACGACTTAAGGCATAACTGGTTATGTAATAAACAAAGGTAATCATAAGTAAGTAACATTTTAAACATAAAACTAAAATGATTAAGTAGAACATCGATTGATTTATAATAACAAAGTATTATTCTATCCTACAAAAGATACATCCTTTATGCACCGTGTATTTTTAATCGAGTTAGAGCGGCAAATTGTGTATCAAATTCTAGGACAATTTAAGAAACATTTAAACGTGTCGAACAACTTTCATTTAAAATAAGAACTAAATAAAAATGTAAAATATTAATTTTGTTAACTGTTTATTAACAAATGAGACGAATATTTATTTGTTATAAATTAATATTCATTAGAAAATTAGAAGGTAGACATTAAATCTAGAAATTTTGCTGTAAACTAGATACATAAACATTTAAGATAATTCTAAGTTAATTATAAACTTTCTGTAGTACAAAATTAGGATAGACTAGTCTACCTATTGACTGGGTCGTCGATGTAATACAAATAAAACACATGGTGCAAATAGGCATATTAAAAATATAGGAAGAGTTTAAATAGATCAATTAAAAATACCGAACATTCAACAAAGCGTGAGTAGACAGCGCTTTAGTAAATTCGTACTACTTCAATCTGATTTGCAAAGTTTAATGTCGTTGCTAGTTTTAATGGCAAATTTACTTCATAGAAGCATTTACAAGCGTCGAGGAAACGTAATAAACCTGTGTGCAGTTGTTAGGAAGTGCTCAAATATGTTTTTGTTTACTGTTTGATGTAATATTTTGTTTTTAACAGAGCTTGCTGTGTATTTATTTATACATTTTAATATAATCATAAATTACGCAGTACATTTATATTAAAGGTAGTTTATTATCTTATTTCTAATACTAGAATTATTTACTTAATACTTCAAATATTCTTAATTTAAAATACTAAAATAATACAGCTCTAAATAATTAAATAAAAATGTTCTTTTTTCAACACTAGCTTTTTTTGTCAACACCAGCCGAGAATTCAGTGACTCACATGTTTATATAGGGAATACCACATATCACAAACCTACTACCGTACCTAACTACAACTTATTTTATGAACTGAAAGTTGAAGAATAAAGAATAACTATACCGATAATACGCTTACTTTTTGAAATGATATTTTCTGCACTATTATCGTAACCTGTGTAACAAGGACTTTTACAAAACTCTGTTTAACAGAAACAATAATCACCCAGTTTCTGATCAATCATTTGTAAATGGCACCAACAATTAACCTACGTGGGATGGGAACCTCAGGCTTTGAGCAAGGCAGCCAACACTACGTACGACGTACAAAACCACTTTAGCCGAGTTAGTTTATTCAATTTTAACAATATCAACTAGGTGTTTATTTTATTGCAAAATCGTCAAATAAATGCAACCTGAACTAATTCACCTTGTTAGCACCAACCTACTCTATTCGACAGTTTCGACTGGTTGCATTGACATAAATACAACAACATTTTCTTTAGCCGTCTTGTGCGGTATTAGAATTTGCATTAACATTTAATTCGAACTATTTATTGTTATACCAGCAACAATGACAAATTGTAAAGCGCTAGTTATCTGTTAACAACTTGTCATTAGTAAGCAGGTATTATTACAACAATTCGTAACTGCAATAAATAATTATGATCGTATAGATATAATATGTAATTATTATTGTAAGTTTTTAATTACTTTTTGCTATCAAACGTAATCATGAGTAAATCATTTTAAAACGAATTGTTTCTATTAAAATATTATAAACTTTGCAATAAAATCACGGAAGTAAACGGATATTTTTTAAAGGACGATATTTGAATGGCATTGCAACTGGTTCTTTCCAGGGAAACCTCTGAAGGTTATTTAGTTAAGGCTATGATTAAAACTGTCGCATAGGTGTGCACCTGTGCCATATTTTAGTTATCACAATGCGGAGCTTGAGTCGAGTCGCCACCGGAGCACTACTGGTGACTTTTAGGTGAGAAAGTGATTCAATTAATATGTTACGAAAAGTGTTTTAAAATATTTTTTTTATTTAACTTATCGTGTTTGTGTTAAATTGAAGTGTTATTGTTTTGTGTTTGGTTAAATTTGTGAAAGTGTTTTTTTTTATTACTTACTTAGTTTTAGCGTACAGATAAGAGAATTACTTTGTTTCAAAAATTGACTAAACAGTTAATGAAAGTAATCAATTGTGTTGCAAATTATTTATTGGTATTGTGAACCCATTTTATATTTATCTTTGAATTTCAATGAGCGAGTATGGCAAGTTTATGTAATTTATAACAAAGTTTATGATAAATAGTTTAGTTTCGTCCGGGTTGCGGTTTTACAAAACACAATTTATACGTTATGAATGAACAATGAAAAATATTTTATGTCATTGGTTTTATATTTTGTAGTTGTTTTATAGGAATAAGACAGTGATTTACGCAAGAATTTAACATTGTTTTGTAGTTTAAAATTGATATACCTACGGCAATTACACAATTGAAAAGATATGTTGATCACAGAAAGTCCATATTAATACACATTATAAATGGGAAAGTGTGTCTGTTTGTCTATCTTTCACGGCAAAACGGAGCAACGAATTGGCGTGATTTTTCAAGTGGAGATAATTGAAGGGATGGAGAGTAACATTATGCTACTTTTTTTTATAATAATGGCAAGGCTATTGTTTAAGTGCGAGATCGGGGGTTTGAACCACACGCAAGGTAATTATTTGAGTGATCCACAAATTGAGCCTGGATGATCTTTGTGTTAAATGATTTCATGCATGTATAGGTCTCTAGGACTTATACATCGATCTCTATTGCAGGAATTGTCTGTAAAAATAGTATTTTTTGTGATACTACTTGTGTAAATATTTTGTCAGATTAAATTGTTGATTTAATTAACACTTCTAACTTTGTTCAGCTGCAAATTTTATATAATTTTACAAAAAATTTACTGTAGTCAACAAAATAATTATACATTTCGATAGTATTTTTGCAACAAAGTATAATATTAGATCAGCTGAAACAGTAAATACGTACACATATTATTCATATATCATTTTTATATTGTAATCAAACGATTAACAACTTTTTTTGTATTTGAAAATAATAAATAAGCATAGTTGTCTCTCTGAGGTTAATAACGCTTTAAATGGTACCTGAATTACAGCTTGCTCCATATAACAAGATGCAGTATATTCCCAATTGCAAAAGGAGGTCTGGAGCCAAGGCCTATCAATTACTCCTTTCCCGACGATTTCATATTCGGAGTATCGACAGCTGCTTTTCAAATTGAAGGAGCTTGGAATGAGGATGGTAAGCTATTTTGAGGTAAATAGTCATGATCTTAAGCTTCGTAGTATGAACACTGTACGTACTATTTTCGATTAAAGTAATGTAACTATTTTTTTAACCACTTGTTCGTCTTGACTCATTAGGTCACCGAGTATGCAAAGTCGCTAGAGCTTTACTATTCTAAGGGAGTTACTATATATTTGATCGTATTCTTATCTTTCCACACTTCTACAGGCCTTTGACGAAATAGTCATACAGTACATCCCATTTCGTATCACATTTAATTTTGTAATTTCTTTCACACTATTTATCATCACATATTTTTCCGACTTCCAGTCGGTTCGGAGTCGTTCAAACGTTGTGTGAAATACATTTTGAGATGGTGATAAGGTGAAGCAGTTTAGATCTTGGACTGTATGCAGTCTTTTCATCAGGTTCGATAAAGTCATAATGACATATTTCTACAAAGAATGTAAATAAAAAGTAAAGGTATTTACTGGGTAATTTTGACGACCGGGTTTTCTGATTACCTCTCACTTTGGTGACGTGTTAAAAACTTTACCTATTTTAGTATTTTACTATGTGTACAATTTATTACATGTGTATTTATATTATTATTCTTAGAAATTATTCTATAAGTTATAGCTATGTCTATAACTATACCTACCTAATCAATCATTAGTTAACTCCTTATAAAAACTACTTAGTACCTAGTAGTAGCCTTTATCGCTACATTTGAACGTTCCACTGCAGGATTGGGTCTCTGTAATTATCCTTAATCTTTCAATCCTGCAGTATTAGGTACGACTAGAAAATGACTGCAATATAAAATTACCTTTATCTGTTTATATATATTTTTAAGTCTAGCTTTTTACATTAATATTACATAACTGTAAAATGTTTACAGAGAGAGCAGTGATGTCACACTTTTGATAGTTATCATTCTCTTTGGGTCACTGCATATCTCAGCGATGTCATAGGGGCATCGAAATTTCCAAAATAATCATGTTTGGATATAAATAGATTTTTTATAACATTATTTACATTTGATTCATAAAGAAATTAATTAACAATCATTTATTTCAATAAATTTAGTTCATTGTTTTTGGACCGTACAAGGTGTCAATATTTAGAGGTATATGATATGATGATAATGATCATAATTGTTTTTGTATACTTTATTACATAATATTTATTATACAACAATTGGTTGACTGCATAATATCGTTGTCTTATGATGCAAAGCTGCCCAAACAAACCATGAGGTATTAGCACATGTTTGTCAAATTTCACTAAGAAATGAAAAAAAATTAAATAAATTGTTTACTCGTAACACAAAACAGTGTGTTACGAGTAAACAATTGACACTTGATTGGTGTGAATTAAATGCAAACCTTGACATTCCATAAAAGTAGATCAAATTAAACATCACCTTACGCTATTTACTTTATCAATTTGCTGCTGAATATGCAAATTTTTCCCTTACACGGTGGAGCGACGACCTAGTTTGGGCGCCGGGAAACCGATGGATGAGGGAGATACAGGCCCGTACAAGATGGCAATATGAGGAGGAGGCCAATTTTCAGAAGTAAACATTAATTGGCTAATATAATGATGATGTGATTTTTTTGATTTTAGGTAAAGGAGAAAGTATTTGGGACACTTACATTCACAATCATCCGGATTATGCCCTGGACGGATCAAACGGAGATATAGCAACAGATTCCTATCATAAATATAAGGAAGATATTAAAATGATCCAAGACCTTGGAGTTAATTACTACCGGATGTCGATTTCTTGGCCAAGGTAAGTTTTGTTTTTGACAATGATTTTTTGTCTAATTTACATTCGCAGATTAAAAGAATGACCTGCAAATTATGTAAATATTTTTTTCAATTAGTTATTCAAAGCGTCGCGTCGTTGTCAGCCGTTAATAATTTAATTCACAAGTGAAACGATTTTTGTTAAGGATAATATTATGTGTTAAAGATGAGTGAATTGACAAAAGGAAATACCCTGACATATCCATTCACGTGAAGTCAAAAAACAACTTTACTTCGCTGTCATCTGCCAATGCTTTAATACAGTCATTAGCATAAAAAATATTCTGAAGTGATATTTATGTGCGTACTTGGTTATACCCAGTCAGATTCCTCACTAGATATTTTACTTTGGCAGCGAGTAGCATATAGATAAAACTTTATCAGCATTCTATATTTTTTAATCGTCTTTACCGGTGTGAAGACTATTATCGAAGAGGTATTTTTCTTTATTAGGCATACCTAGATTGGAAGGTATTTTTTTAATAAACTCGACACACGCACATATGTTCTATGTGATTTCTGTATCGTGCAGAATTTATAAACAACCATATAACGAACATACCGTTAAATAGAGACGTGACAATTTACTTGCTGTTCACACAAATAATCTTATACAGGACCCCAATGTTTGACCTTGTAAACATATCTACTTAAAAACATATTTTGTGATATTTGTTTTCGCTTATCTATACTAAAATTTTAAAGAGCTAAAGTTTGTGGGTTTGTTTGTCTGTGTGTTTGTGGCGTTGTAGGGGGTAATCTCTGGATCTAATGAACCGATTTTAAAAACTCTTTCTGTGTTGAATAGTCCATTTACCGGGGAGTGTCATAGGCTATATAGTATCACGCTATGACTTATAGGAGTGGAGCAGTAATAAAATATATTTAAAAAAGGGACGCGTTTTTTTCGTCGCCCAACGAAGTGGGCACGGGTCAGCTAGTATTTTATACTTTTGTTCGAAAACGATAAAACTGCCACTTGTACTGTCTGTATATTTTTCTTAAGCCTCTGCAATATTTGAAATGGTATATTATAAAATATGGGTAATATAATAGTGTAAAAGTTGATTTATACAGTACAGATAAACATACTAACATAACACTCATGGCAAAAATCTCGATACAAGTTTTATTTGCTCCTAACAAGTTCTCATGTTTTACAAGGTCAACTTCCGCTTCGGTATTAGAACAAATCTCTAGAACGCAGGAGGACTTTTGTGTACTTAAATGGGTCCGTTTAACCCCTTAACCCTCCCCTAAATTTATCACGAAAGTTGTATTACTGCGTACCAAATTACAAATCACGACTACATTTTAGGATTCTTCCAAACGGGACCGACAATAACATCAACCATGCAGGTGTAATGTATTACCGAACATTATTCGAAGAACTATTAAAGGTTAACATCACACCTATAGTAACGTTGTTCCACTGGGATATGCCTACGCAGTTGATGGACCTTGGAGGCTGGGCTAACTCAAAAATTGTAGATTATTACGAAGACTATGCACGAGTTGCCTTCAATCTGTATGGCGATATTATCAAAACATGGACTACAATGAACGAGCCCCATCAACATTGCAATCAAGTAAATATTAACTATCTAATTCGATTTTCTTTGTAAAAGTTATAATACTTAGTTTTAGTGTAATGAAAATTTAAATTTCCCATACATAATTCATTTACCTGCATAATTTATGTATAGCTTTTAATTGGACACACATAAAAACATATCAAAACAATTTACTACTATTAATAATTGCTTCCGTGACATTTTTTGCTCACAAGCAATTATAAGCTTAAATGAATTTGTTAAAGTTAATTTTAGTTAATAATCCGTCTAATAATCAGTGTGGTGACGGAGTAAGAAAACAATATGTCACCACCCCATCTCATCCCATGGGTGTCGTAAAAACCGACTAAGGGACTATCCGTGAATATTATCTTTACGAAATAAAAAGAAGGAAAACTTGAAACTAAACCCTATACCAATCCGTCTGGCCAACGTGGTATTAGTAGGCCAAGTATCCCTCCGTCATGGGAGGAGGCCCGTCCCTGCAGTGGGACATTAATGGGCTTGTTATGATAGTAGTAGATTATAATCTAAAAAAATAAAATTTGCTTCAGGGTTACGGCAACAAATATTTTGTACCAGCAATAGCGTCACATGGAATCGGAGACTATTTATGTGCTCATTACATGTTGCTCTCTCATGCACGTGTTTATAGAATGTATGAAAAGGAATTTAAACCTTATCAAAAGGGTAAGTTGTTGCATTTTGTATAAATATTTTTTTAAATTGTATTAGGTTGTTACATGAGGGAATCACAAGATCTCGCGCGTTGCAAACAGTTGAAAAATGTTCATTAGTACCTACGTCTTTTGACGACCTCTGTGGCGCAGTCGGTATATTACATGGCTGCTACGCAGAGGTCTCGGGTTCGATTCCCATTCAATGCAAATCTTTGTGTGCATGAACATGATTGTTTGCTTTGGTATGAATGTTTTCTATGTATAATAATGTACCTATGTATTTACAAAAACAAAAGTATTTATGTATGTTTATCCGTTGTCTAGTACTCGTAGTAAAAGCTTTGCTTAGTTTGGGACTAGGTGGCGATGTGTGAATGTGTGAGGATTATTTATTTATTTATTATTTATTTTGGGTGATACATTGGTTATAGCTTTTTTTCACGCTGCTGGCAAATAGGCATATATAAATGATGGTAAACGGTTACTGTAGCCCATGGACGCCATTTTTCTCAGAAAAAAAATGATAATACAACAAATAAACACTAACAATGTAACTTAATTTTTACTGTAAGAAAACAAAATCAAAAATTAACGTTATAACTTCAAATGTTTTCATCTTGACAGGGAAAGTCGGTATAACTCTAGATGCCTTTTGGAGTGATCCAAAAGACCCTAACAACCCTGACGATGTTGATGCGGCGGAATGGTATTTGCAAATGCACGTAAGTCTGCTAATTAATTTATCCTTATTTAAATTTGACAAGCCTAAAAATGTTTATAAATATTGAATGTAGGTACTATACGTTTCAAATAAGAAAGTCCTTGACCGTGCGCCATATTGTGACGTTATCCTAAGAAATTCGTAAGGAGTCTGTACTTTTTAATCGAACTTTGACAGATAGAGGTCATTGACGCGTCCATTCTTATTTGAAACGCATAATAAATGGGAGATTAACGCGTCATGCTTGACGTTTCGGCACAGATTACACAGGCCATAGTCTAAAACTGGCCAGCACAGTTAAAAAGCACGCAGCAAAATAAAGGTAAATATCACGCCGCGTTTATCCCCCGTTTACATTATTAACTTACTTACTCATAAACGCCTATTAAATTTTAGTCAATTGATTAGTTTAAATTCTTACGGTTTTGTTTGGTATAAGGTTGGTTTTACTAATAAAAATCTCACTAAACAGTGATTAAATGTAAGATGCGTTCATGAGTAAGGGGGTTAATATTTATAAATAATCTTGCAACGCGATACTTTTTAAAACTAAATGGCTTATAATACACTTAGGGCGCCTTCAAATTTGCCGCTAAGTGTCGCGGAGGCAGCGCGACTGCAGCGCTGCGGTCGCGCTGCCGTCGCTAGGTTTGAGAATGGTAGTGTTGTGTTTTAGTTTTACGATGGACTCAGACGAAAATACACTGCTCTTAGTGTTACTATTAAAAAGAAAAAGTATTCTAAACAACACTAGTCGATCGATGAACGAATGCGGGGACGCAGCGCGGGCGTAGCGCTGCAGTCGCGCGTTTTTTATCTCTATGAATTTACAAAACAGCGCGACCGCAGCGCTGCAGTCGCGCTGCCTCCGCGCGACACTTAGCGGCAAATTTGAAGGCGCCCTTATTCTTTACATGTTCTTGTGCGATACTATGTTTTTATTAAAGATAAAAGCCTTTCTAATCCTATAATGTATCGTACAAAGTTCCAATAGTTCGACAGGAGAATATTGATGAGTGTATCTCAATTTATTATTTTTGTTTTGTTTATCAGTTTGATCTGTATGCTCACCCAATATTTTCGGATGTTGGCGACTATCCGCCGTTTGTTCGTGAAAGGGTTAACAACATGAGTCATCTACAAGGCTTCTCTCGTTCAAGGCTGCCATATTTTACAGCTGAAGAGGTCAGTATTTATTGTTTAAGATTTAAGATTACAATTGCATAGCTAAAACAAGACAATTTGACAACTAAAAGTTAACTTAACCAATTTTTTTACGATTTTAAGGAACAAGAATTGACTTGCTATATTAAAATGTCTCATAATTTTTTTTTATTTTTTAGGTCAAAGCTCTACAAGGTAGTTCGGACTTTTTCGGTCTCAATCACTACACAACGTTTTTGATGTCTCAGTCAGAATGGGAGGAAGATTGGAAAGTGCCCTCTTTAGAACAGGATACCGGTGTCAAAATAGACCAGAACTTATCTTGGCCCTTGCCTGGACCGGAATGGCTGACGGTATTTATAACTTTTTTTAAAAACACTCTCTCTCATGATAGTATCGGGGGTTTTTGCGGTAGTTTTTATACTAAATTCTAAGGTATTGTTGTCTCTGTTTACTGCAATTATTTAAATAACAATAATAATTATGTATAAGGCATATCATATTTTATATACTACTATAATATGGCAATTACTTTTACAAAACAAATTTATTACGAGTAATGATTAGTTTTAATTTGTATGTTGACAAACTAAAACAATGTGTATTCCACCTTTATCAATCTTGGCTATCGTACAAGTACTTACTGGTAAAAAAATTGTTAAGAACTTAGTGTAAAACACATTAATTGCCTTGGTGGCCGTAGTACGCTGCTGTTGTGCACTCTGTTCGAATCCCATCAGGACCGATGTCCGACACAGGACATTTTCCACAGGGCGACAATTGTCTTTATAAACAAAACAATTAATACAATATGCTATGCCAACATGCATATCACTGTTTATCATTCTAAGATTAATCCGACGTGTTTGCAAGCAAAATTTATGTCACGTAATCTGATAACTATTTGTCTTTACTTTATTAATAATATTATAAGCTAATGTTATCGAAGTCATTAAAGTGGTAAACAAATTAAATAATAGTTAATTATAGTTTAATACGAATATGACACAGTTACAATTATGTGTAGGTACAACTATGATTCATTACTCATTATGAATGCCGGATGGTAAAGTATCGAGAAACCGGAATTGCATTACATATTATTTTATCTTTCCTGTGATAAATTACTTAGTAGGTACTTCCTATTTTGTTGTTTTTATAAAGATCTATATAAGTCTTAAATTTATATTCCCATAATCGGTTTTTACGACATGAGATGAGATGGGGTGGTGACATATTGTATTCTTAGTCCGTCACCACACGGATAAACGTAGCACTAACAGAAGGCTAAATGTCATAACTATCGTACTTGTTAGGATTAGTAGTTCTGGTTCTAGTACTATTAAGAATGACAACTGAGACAATTGGATGAATTAGCGGTAATTTTAAGATAACATCATAACCACTAACACTTCAGAAACGGCATCCTTAATTGAAAATGGGAAACTTGATCTAGGAATACAACACTAACCAGACTGATTAGTAAAGACCTTGTCTTTTATATGTCTAATTTGTAGTATTTTCATTGCGTTACTGTTTCATCGAAGTACAAGAACGGTTACTTTTTACCCACTTTTAATACTATTTACAACGAAATTTGTTGATTATAATAATAAAATATTTTCAGGTAAATCCTCCAGGACTGAGAAATCTTCTAAATTATGTAAAAAATAACTATAAAATTACTGAGAAAATACCAATTATAATTACTGAAAATGGTATGGGGGACAAGGGGCAGACGGATGACTACGAAAGAATCTCATATTTCAACGAATATCTTTACCAAGTGCTCCTGGCCATATATCAAGACAATTGCAATGTCAAAGGCTACTTTGCTTGGACATTAATGGATGATTTCGAGTGGTCAGATGGATACGTGTAAGTTAAAATTTGTATAAATAGTTTTTGAATTAGGTTTGTAGTTTTTTAGGCCTCGTTAGTTATTTTACAGCAATAATTATTTTTATCATACTACAAGTATTCTTTTTCTGATTGCTCGTAAAATTTGATTACATAAAAATATTAATATAACCAAAGTGACTAACATAGCATTCAGGATTACTTTATTAAAGTGGGGCACATAGCCCAAGGAACCGATAGCCGATGGGGCAGGAAGGTTCTGGAACGGCGACCGGAAAACGCAGGGTGGGGAGACTATGGGTAAAATATGTTCAACATAGGTCGTCAATTAATTGGCTGCTGATGATGATAAATAATAAATACACATTAAAATAATATCTACAAGTAAGTTGCCTTCTTTAACATTCTGTTTTCAAAACAAATAAACATAACTAACTAAATTATCTTGCTTTGTCTTCATTAAAAGGTAGCTTTGTTTATTCACACCGGTTGTAATAGATTTATCTCACTGCAATTGACTTAAGAACAAGCTAATTAATTATTTCTACCTTAACACGGTTTTATAAATTTGAATAATTTGACATTGTTGATTGAAAGTATCTTGTCAGGTCGTCAAACAAGATGCAGTATTTATTTAAATGTTACTCTTATTCTGGATTGGATAGATACAGAAAAAAATACATTTAAAAAAAAAGTAAAACATTTACAAGTACATTTTCATAAGTATACAATAGATATGGTGAACTCTATGATCTGATGTAATCAAAGAGCACAATAATCATTTAAATTTCTATAAAATAATAAAGGTTATCGATCAACATGCAATTATTTCGAGCTAGACATTACAATACACAAATAATAATATGTTAATTTACATTAAAAGATTATAAATAAACATTACTAATTTACTTTTTCTTTTCAGAACTAAATTTGGACTGTATAAAGTGGACTTCGACAGTCCGAACAGAACTCGCACTCCCAAATTGTCTGCATACAATTACAGAGATATTGTAACAAACCGAAGGATTGACTTTAATTTTCTAAAGCCACCTTTAAATAAATTGTATGGATCTAATCAAATTCTATAATCTAAGACTTTACTTTAAACAGAGAGTACAAAATAAGTTTACTATTATTTATATTTATTATAATAATTTAAAATAATTTTTTAGTGTTTTATTTCTTCACCTATTAATTTTGACTAAGCATTGATGCTTTATAATAAAATAAAATAATTAATTAAAAAAATCGAATAAGCATGTCCCAAAAACCATTAAACGTCTCACTTCAGAGGCGTACCTCCTCCAGTGAATTTTTTTTTTTATTTTCTTGAGAACGAGTAGTTGGTCTCTGACGACCGCTACTGTGGGGCGGATGGCCCTCAACCAAATCCAGTGATGAAGAGAAACTCAGTCTTCTAATACCACGATATGGTCAAGCAATGATGCAGAGTTTGTTTTAAGTTTTCCTGCATCTTATCAAACAAGCATCTGAATAACCTTGTCTTTTGGTTGGCCTTTACGATACTCACATAAAAATAACTAAATCTCAGCATGCCATCTCATCCTTGGTGTTATATTGTATTCACCTCGTGATCATACGAATACATAAATGCAAGCACACAGGACAATGTAAAAATTACATAAAATTCATAACAAAGTGCCGATATTAAGAAGGTACTACATTTTGCTGTTTATGAAAAATTCACTGTAGTAACTAACACTGTAGGAACGAGTAGTAACGAACAATCGTTAAAAAATTGTTTAAGTTAACTTTTAGTTGTCAACCCTCTTAACCGAATTTTTAACGATTTAAAGGCACGAGAATTGACATGCTGATTATGAGACCAATAGATGTAAACTTGATCTACTAATCCATTTAATAAAATAAATTATAATATACTCTAAACACTACTACAGTTGAGAGTAAGGACATACAGTGGTAGGATTACAGATCATCATTTCAGAACTGCTAGAGTTTTGAATAGTGGTAGAGTTTGCATAGATGTGGTTGTCGCCACGCGCCAACACTAGCCAGTGATTTATGATCGCTCCTGTCATTTAGTATTATGAATATTATTTTAAGTTTATTATTTTACAAACAAACGAGCATTATAATAATAATATTACCAGTTAGAACATAAAACGTTTATTTGAATTATCTTTTATGCGAGATCTAAACTAATCGCAGCATTGTTTATACAGACTAATTACTATGCATTGAAATACAAATAAGTACAGTATGAGGACATTGATAATATGATTGGTTTTTAAGAAAGACAGACAACAATGAGGAAGCGAGAAAGTGAGATTATAATTTATTGATGATTTTGAAATTGAATATTATGACGTTAACAATAAGTGCTATATTTTGTTGCACTGCAATGACTTTTTATCGAAGTGCAATGTTTCCGTCACCTGTGTCACTTAGTAAGACATAATGAAACATACAATGTCAAATAGAAGTAAGTAGGGATTCAATCTTTTATAATTTCAACCTTATGCCGAACGCCGTAAGATACATTTTAATGTGATAATTTTCAAAACTTATGCTAAAATTATTCAGCTATTTTCGGTAATCGGATGTACTTTTCTTACTCATTGATTTGCTGTCTTTCTTTAAAAGCCAATCACATTATCAATGTCCCCATACTGTAGTAGACATGAAAATACTCCAATTGATTGTAGGATTACAATATTGAATAGTTAGGTTTGAAGCTAATATTAAAAGTACAATATTAAAACTATCGAATAAAAGATTATATTTTTTTTTTTATATAAATATGATTAAAAAAAGTTATATCTTTTATTCGATAGTTATACCAACAAGAGTTAGATAAAAGATGACACCCTTTTTAAAATTGATACTATTACAAGATCTTAGTAATTTATTTCAATCTCTTTTTATATGCACTTCTTCACTTTGAATAAAGAATCCCTATACTTTATTTTTAATGATTATGAATTAAGAGCCTTCAGATACCTCGCTGATCGGAATAACTATTTCTATAGATGCTGACTATTAAGGCGATATCATTTTGTCGTATTTTACGAAACTCTCGTGATTAGATATTTTGGTGACGTCACTTACTCTTAGTCTGAGAGCTTACGGATGATGGTACAGGATGAACTTATGCTTTATCTGAAGATATGTGATCATCATCATATCAGCCGATGGGCGGAAATAGTTATATTATTATGTCACATTTACATGTCATATCGAAAACATATCTATCTATTGTAATTGTAATAAGTACTCGTAGTAGCTTTAATTAAAGCACGCGTGTTCTAAAAGTTTAAACCCTGCTGTTAATCTTTAAAGCATCTGTTTAATATTTAACAACAATTCATTTTAACGACATTATAACAATTGAATCCGTAAAATAAACACCTTAACGACATTAAATATTAACTACCTATTGAATCCCTAAAATAAACACCAACAAGTAAGTCCCTATCTTATTAACGCTATCATATTTTGTACTGCATATTGCATTACATTTCATTCATTGTGTGACCTTTGTTTTAGGTATTAAACTAGTTACACCGCCTACATTAGATTAAATATTATTGCTGCAGTAAATCTTGTTTATCGAAAAGCAAGCAAGCTATTACACAATTTTCTAGTAAGGTTATTTTACTAAGATATTTTAGGTTTTAATTCAATCCATTCCTAAAATGGTCACCGTTTACTGGACGTGAAGTGGACAACCATTATAAGGTAACAGGCAGTTGATAGATAAGAAAAGTGTGTCTTTTCGTTTTAAACGCAGAGCACGAGGCCTATGTATAGCAGAAAACCGGTCATGACTGAAATTGATATAGGTCGATAGAAAATAATCGAACAGTGAAAGCCATTAGGAAAACCACTGGGACGAGGCCTTTGTCTAAGACATCTTTTGCCTGATATAATAATGATAATACGTTTAATTATGACTCTAATTACCAGGTAGTAATACAAAAATTTAAATAAATTATTTTATGTTTATAGGACACAGATTTTACAGAATTTGAACCTATTCATTATCTAAATTGTTGATGTCATCTGCTTAGTTAACCAGCTTCATAGAATTGCAATATCGGTAGTCATCAAGGTAATTATTTGCACAAACATGATCGCTCTACTTGGTTCGAAGATAGGCTACAGATATCAAAGAGTAATTAATGAACAGTGGTTTGACAACGGTTGCTGCCGATGCATAGAAATCCTTTTTGGAAGATACCGTCATTATAGTGTTAGTAAGTAATATTGTTCAGGTTAAGAATACCTAAACAATATTACCTTAATTTCTTTTCTAACTTAACTTAGCAATATCTTTTTTTAAATGCACTGTAGCGAATTTTATTTTATATTTTCTGATATTTTCGATTATGTACTAATTTTTAATTAAACTTTAAATTCTAGTTGAGTAAGAATATTAGATTATAGTAAGTTATGCCTTATTGAAAATTGCTAGTAAACCTGCTAGTACCTTCTTGTAGCTACTTTAATTCTTATCTTTACTTAATACATTACATTAATACAGCCTGTTATGATGATGATTTTATAATCATCATCATAAGAGGCTATTAAAGTCCGACAATAGATACGATTCCCTTCAACTTAAACAGTAAATTAGTCTTTATGTCAAATTTTCCTTGGAGATAAAATCTACGAACATTAATAAAAACAAGTAGTGTATAAATATGATCATGGACATGGTATTTTTTATACAAAGTAACATAGTCATTATAAAATTAATACACAATGTAACGATCAAGAAATAATTACAAGAATATATTTTTATTACAAATGCCTATAAATCATAATATTAATAACATAACTAACAAACAGTTGCAACATTGTTTACAATCATTAGTCCTCTTTGTACACAGTTTTATTAAAGCTAAGGCGAATAAGTCATTTTATTATTACATGCCTTATACAATTAATTAGACGTCGACCCAGTTGTTACAGAATTAAATATTATGGAATAAGTATTTTGTTTTAATCAGATGAGATAAATATTTTGTATTATAGGTTGTAAACACAAAGTAATTTTAATATGAAATAACTTGTAACATTTAGGCGTATTCAATTAAGCATTTATACTTATTTAGTTCATCATAACAGCCCATTAATGTCCCACTGCAGGGACGGGCCTCCTCCCGTGGAGAGATACTTGGCCTACTAATACCACGCTAGCCAGACCTTAGTCGGTTTTTACGACTCCCATGGGATGAGATGGGGGGGATTGTTGACACACTGTATTCTTACTCCGTCATCACACGGAGTTATTAGTTATAAACATCAAAATAATATAAATAACATGTGGTTCAATAAGACACATTTATATTAATATAGCTAATAATATATTATTAGAAAATCGTTTGAGGAGAAAATCGTGAGTAGGAAACAAGAGACTGCATATTTTTTTAACATTACTAATGAGGACTTTATTGCTAAGTGTACATTAGAGTATATTTCCCACATTGTTTTAAATGTCCTTTTTTCTCATAATGTTAGAATAACAGTTTTAACCCTTTTAGAATAATTGGTACCTACATGATAGTTCTGCTAGAATAAACACTTAAAAAAAGAAAACTTATTTAAAGAAAAACAGGATCAATGGATGCCTACTGCGTTTCAAAGTATTACCACGAAAAATAAAACATAAACATTTTTGTAACAATTTCTCTTCACTTTTTTCCTCCAACCATCTTGTCAGGGCACCGCGAAGGGAAAAAGCTTAACTGACAGTTACGTGACTTAACACCATAATTTAATAAATGACAGATTGATGTCACTTTTTGGTTTTTGTATTATTTTGTAACTTAATTTTTTCCAGTTATACTTTATGCATGTAAAACATTCGTCTTAAAATATTTACTTTGTTTTATATACTTATTACTTAATTTCGTTTGTTTGGAATTATTACCGACAGATGAACAAATGTAACCATCTAAAAGCTCGTACAACATAAAAGTATAAAAGAAGCTGACGATATTTCATATTATCGCCGTAATGATCAAACGTTTAATTTTCATGCTATTCATATAAGTAGCTTATATTAAGCACAAAAGCTATTTTAGCACTAATACTTATAAATAAATACCAATTAGATCTTAATAGTAAAGGGGAAACATGATCCACGCCTTCAATTCTAAGAAAATTAATGAATTGGATAATTTATGAACATAAAGGGGTATGTGGGATTTTAATCTAAAAGGCGACGACCTTCTTGCCGCAAGCTATTGAGCTAAACATTTTTTAATCGCTGAAAATTACATTGTCTAAATTTTTTCTCACCAATCACGTTTTATAAAAGCTTTTATTAAAGTTGAAATTGACTAAAGTTGGATAAACTAATCTCAATTTATAACAACCTAACAATGATTCAGACTTTATAGTTCGATGTCGATCACTAGAAAAATGTCTTTAACTTACTCCATCTGGGTCACAAAGACAAAAATAATTCCATCAGACGAACGCCCCAATACTTTGTTCTACATTGCGATCTATTTCAATTTACAAAGCGCCAGTCTCTGTCTGGTTGGTGGAATAGAAAATGTGAACTTTAGAATAGCTGACCTAACTAAAACCAACTTCAGTAGTATTGTGTTTATTCCGACACACCCGTATCTTCGGTTTCAGAGAACAAAACAAAAGACTTTAAGTATGGAATTCAATATGATTTTCAAATACTTTAGGTGTCTTACAAAAAAAAACATTGTGAAATACATTGTAATTTGTAACACGGTTATGGTTTTCCTAAGATTTACAAAATCTTAAATCAATCATGCGAATAAATTTTAAATGTTTAATTTTAAACACAGTAAATCTTAGGGCCACAGCACAACTACTGTTTTGAATAATTTATTTTCAAAATAGATATGGTAATAATCTTATGGCTAAAGTTATAGACGATAAAGTTTATTTGACCGCCTGACTGTGACACCGAATACCTGTAGGTACACACAGGACCACTACAAGAAGATGGACAAATTAAAACTTTGTAGCACTTACTTTTGTAAAGAATTCGGTAGAACACCCTTTGGGGCAGCAGTAGTATGTCCGTAAACCATACAAGACAATATTTATTCGATTCACAAGAGATTATCCAAAGTTTTTGGTATTCGTAGCATCGATTTTTCATAACCCCGTGACGCATAATTTTCAGTGCAAGAATTTTCATTTTTATGGTAATAAAAATAAAACTAACTACAAAGCTAAGATTATACGCATTATTAAAAAAAAATTAAAATGTCTTTTATTTTTTATAAAAGTGCCATGAATAAACAAAAAGCAGCTTAAATTTTGGCACAAATCCCGCTTTATATAATAAGCTTGACAAAACCAAAAATGCTTTTATCCTTCATCTTTTACCCCTTAAAGTAAAAATTGAGTTTACCCTTATTTCTTGAAAAATAATCCATGGCCTAGTGAAAGTCGGATCACGTTTTCTAATGCAATAGAGAGAAAACATCCTCGTTGGAAATATAAATATTACGTATCCTTTTTTACATGTTCCCTGTTTAAGCTGCTGTTTAAGGTGCGTAAACCGGAATTATTTTATATGAGGTGAAAAAATAATAAAGCTAATAAAAAAATACATACATCAGATATGACTCTTTACATTCGTTGTATTATCCGTGCAAGTACTGGGTTCATCGTGTGATTAAAATGTGTCTTAACAACACTCAGATTATACTTATATTATTTCTACCAATATTCTGAAATTCATCAAAATCCGTTCAGTAGTTTTTGCGTGGAAGAGTAACAAACATCCATTCATCCAACCATCCATACGTAGGATATTACAAAATCCGTTTCAAAAATTTGACAAAGAGAATATTTTTAGGCCCTATTTATTAAAAAAACATTAATTTTCAATATAAAGGTCAAATCATAATATAAAAATATATTACAAACCCTGTTACTTTGATAAAGAGCAGGAATTTAATCAGTTTGTTAAACAAATAATATTGAATCCAATCAGCTTTGATCATTATATTTTTGCTCATCGGTGTTAATAAATTCCTGTTACTTTGAAACGTAAGCTTAATATATTCAAAGTAAATAAGCCTAGGGATATTACAGTGAATCTAACGAGACATAGGTACAATATTACCTTAACATTAAAAAGGTTTAAAATATTAAATTGCGTCTGAAATTTTAAATGAGACACATTGGGCATGTAAAGGTTAATTTATATTATGTATGGCATCCAATACTCCATAGAAACAAATCTAAACTTTATATAATAAGCTGAAGAGGCTCATTTGATATCATTATTATATAGTAAAATGTAAAATGCCGTTAATTAAAAAAAATGTAAAAATTTGTAATTAAAATATCCTTGAAACTGATATAATCTGATAATAATTAACTTCCCAATTTCAACGTCCTAATTAGCTACACGTACTTAGTGAACCTAAAGAACATAAATCACAGAAAGTAAAAATTAAATTTAAAACCGACTCTTACATTTTTCATTCAATTAACCACTCGACGCTTCTTAAATTTTACTTGATAACCACTTTACCCTTTTAATAAAAACTTAATCACTGTCCGCTAAAATTATTTAGGGCGAAAAATCCGGTCATCCTTGTAATCCCTTTGAATGTTTTCAAAATTTATGATTTCTATAGAACTCTACAGGAAATTATGTTAAATATTTTATTTTATAAGATCTTATCACTAAGTAGAGCGATCTTTGTGATGACAACGAGTAACTTGGTTATACACTCTCACACTTTTATGTTCATGAACACAAAGATATTCAATGCGAAAACTTAACCCACTGTGGACTATACCATCCACCACAACGTTCATAGTTCACGTTCAAACACGGTTCATAGTTGCGTTTACTTTTTCTTTAACATTATTTTTTTTCTCATCTGTTGCTGTATAATATTGGTAACAGTTTTTTCATCAGTCATAAAATATTATATCAAACATGCAGCAACGCTTTATACCAAACATTAGTTAGTGATGATACTCAGTCGTGAAACTTTTCCTCAACATTTAAAACTATTTGTCTTTCGTAGTGAGAAATGTTTTACTTCTCGTTTCCCTCTTAATTAGTAGGTATTAGTGGCCGAGTGCGCTAATTAAACCAAGCATGTAATGGTCACAATTAAAAGGGAGCTACTGTGAAGGGCTCTAAGTCGTTTATTGTCAGAAGGGTGAAAGTTTGCGGGCGGTAGCGTTCGGTTAATATTGTCAGGCTAAAGGAAAAGTATAATCCTTCATTGTATACTATCTAATTCATGTAAAACAGGATATATGCATGTTGTATAGTTACTTATACTAAGAAATGTAAACATTCCCTAAATTTCAATAGGATATCTTTACCATATACCGTACCGTGTAATTTTAACAAACTGGCATGTTGACAGATAATTTTCTAATCTGTCAAATATTACAATTTTGTAAATTTTATCTTATTATGCTTCTATTCTATGCAAAAAAATGATAATTTCTTTCGATACCCAACCTTCGGTGCATGCGCTTCATTCATTCCTATATCATTAATCCTTACAAAATAGGATATTACTTATTTATCACAATAAAACAAAAATTTAAACCAAGTATTACATCAGATATCAAGGGCACACACAGTTTATTAGCGTATACTATTAATGTATAATCATTTAATATTAAGTGAGTTTGAGTAACGACTTTAACATCTCAATGTAGTTAAGGTAATTATATAATGCTGTAGTGTATAAATACTAGATCTAAATTAAGGGATTAGCCATCAATCATTGCCTACGCATTTGCTGTATAAATCTAATCAAAGTAATGGAACTGGTTATGCTCTCATTTAATAAATAATATCCTATGTACTGATTTAAATTTTGCTTGATAAAGTTTTAATAAAATATTATAAACTGCCAAGTGGCTTGTAAACAATTACCGGAGACTGTCTTCTCGAAACCCTTGTCTCGAGAAGACGTTGCGATGTTCTTAACAGCCACAAGAACGAAGCACCAAAGCATGGCGGTTAAGCTTAGTCTTCGGCATAACATTGTTTTTTATTTAAACGGAACTAGTTTTAAGTTATATGTTTGTGTACTTAATGTCCTTCAAAAGTTATTACAATAATTATTGTCTATTAAAATCGTGCCTTAGATTATTGGCGGATGTTAAATAAACATGACCTTATATTGCTTAGCAATCAATCGGTCACGAATGAATAAATAACCATAACTATATAGTTATTAATTATAAACAATGTAATCAATAAAGTCGTTTAATTATCTTTAATTTTTATCATTGGATTAATGTATAAAGTTTAATGTCGAACTTATGTCGATATTATGTCAAACATGAACTACGTATAACTCATGACACAAGTAAAACCTGCGAATATTGATACAAAACTCACTTACTTAATTGTTTCTTAAAATTTAAAAGTAATGTGAATATTTATTTATTTATTTTTTATTTTATTTTATTTATTTAGCACACCAACAGTATAACTGTCAAGAAATATAACATAAAATTACATAGGTCCTTACATATTAACAACAATCATACAGATTACAGGCATGCATGGCTTTTACATTGTACTATTTGCTAAAATATATTGGTAGACAATGAACAATAAAAAAAGAGAGATTAATAAACAAATCAAAGAAAATAACTTAAAGCAAGACAAGGATCTTTGCATTTATGCAGTCGGGATTGCATGTTTGCTGTCAGCCAAGAAAAGTTAATATGACCAAAATGTCATTGAAAAAATTTCAATCTGGTTACCTGATGCAACCGATACCATGTTATACAACCTTGCCATCCGCGTTACTGGACTATTGTGTGAAATGTTTAAGGTTGATGTCGGGATGTCAAATATACGATGATGTCGATATACATAATATACAATTGAAAAAATCCGTAACCACAGAAAATGTAAATAAACTTCAACTATTCTTCCATTAAAAACCATCTGTATCGATATAATTAAAGAATCAAAATTTATCACAATACAATAAAATAAATAAATTAGCTATCACAGCCATATATTACGAGAACACTATAAAAATGCCAAAAGAAAAAATATTAAAAATCTAAAGCTCAGAGTACCCCCGCAAAGCGCACGTTACCCAGGGTCAAGCTGTTAAAGCACATAGCCTTATCATTTAACTAGCTACTGTACCCTTCCATCTAAACATAGTAACATTTACAGCCGCTTTTAAGTCGTATACAACGCCCTTGTTATTAAAAGACTTTATGACATAACATATTCTTAATCTTACATCATATTGACAATATCATTATTATAGAAGCATGTAATAGGTTTCGTTACCAAGAAACACCAACTTCTAAATTGAAATAATTAATAAAAGTTATTTATTAAATGTTTATAATTTTGAGTTACGAGCGATGGCGATGTAAATTTCTTAATAAACAGGAAAAAATACACTAAGTATAACACGACATCAATTTAAAGCTTATTTCAACTCTATGACGGAAGTATTAGTGTTAGGAATGCGCCGTAAATCTGTATTGTGTCTGTGTCTTGCATTGGGAACAACCTTATACATTACTTACATAGTTTCTTTTCTTACCAACTTACTAGCTTACGTCCTAAGAGATCTGTTCTATATTATTTCTGGAAGACCAACCACCTCGATAAAGTAAATATCATTCACCTTAAACGAAAACACACACGACAACAATAAGAGCCTAAGGCAATCCGTCCTCTCTTAGGTACATTATTTATCAAATCCTGTATATAATAAGTATACCAACAAGTTATAAGGTACGTTACTCTCGTATCCGCAAGTTTTTCAATGGATATCCGAAACAGTTAAAGTAACAAAAAGTCCCAGTTTCACGGTACATTTAACGAAAGTTACTGAAAAGCAACAATAATGCGGAACCATTGGTGCGAACTGCAAACTTGTGAACGGATTTTAACTTGATACTTTTAACCGCAGTTCCTGTTTCCTGATTATGTTGTTTATATTATAACTATACGCGTTACTTGTTTACGCTTATGTGAAAAGTATAAAGTCTTATTGAGTACTTAAATCCATAGCTGCAGTTGATTTACTTTTTATAATACATTTCCTGCAATCTGTAGTGTTTATAGTCTGCTTTTTAGTTCAAACGCATAAAAGCATGTGAAAAAACTGTTACTTATAATAAGAGCACTACAGTATTTTTGATGACGTAACAACGAGCATTCAAACAATATAGATTTTAACATCGCTAGAGTCTGGTAAGTCGGGCATTGTGGTGCTAGTGCAAATTGGGCGATAAGATTTAACAATTCAAGCAGATGAGCTTACCTCGCCTTCACGTTTTGCTATCTTCGTAGGAAAGATGATCTCGTTAGATTGCGGATTTGTTCATACGGATAGAGATTTTTATACAAAGAATAATATAATTGCTTGTTTAGGTAACGATTGACTTTTAGTTTTACCTATTATAGCCTTTGATGTTAGTGCCGCTTACTAGGAAAATACACCAGCTTAAATTTACGAGCTCAAACATGTATTTTGAAAGACATTGTATCAAGAAATAATAACAATACTGATCGATCACTATAGTACCATACCATTGCCTTACTTGTTACTTTACAATTATACTTTTAAACTATTGAAACACAATACATGTTACTATAATGTAAATAAATAAAATACACTAAAACTATCCGCAGCTATATAAATGCAATATAGATGATTTAATTTATTTTGAACGGAATAACCGTAAACATAGAATAATTTATAACTGAACATCTAACACAATGAAAATATGATTTAACAAAAGGATAGTTGAAAAAAATGAATTTAATCAGTTCTCGATGTGGTAATACCAAATGGTATTGAGAGCAAAAGGGTCCCTATAAATCAGTATTTTCCGGTTAATAAATCACCCAAAAATTCGTGGATTTATTCCGTTTAACGTAGTTATTTGCTGGCTTGAAATGGTATGGCCGGGCAGACCGCGTATACACAAACATGGCGCGCCCATATGGAATGCTATTCAGTTTAGCCGTTCTTTTATATGTATTTATACGAGTAGTTTGCCTAAAATATTTCCTAAAGCTGTTTGTTCAATAAAGATTAGTTATTAGAATAAAACCATTCTGCATTTTCACTATACACTTCAATAAGTTTCATACTATGTAGAAACTGTTTAAAATACTAATTTCCGGCATACTATATCGTAATGCTCGCAATTATTACAATTGGCATGGTGCCACCATCATGCAAAATAGACTAAATCTGGTAGGCTAATTTAAAATAAAATAAAATCATTACTCGGGGCAAAATGTGCTAGTGTTATTTCTGATTATTAGGTGTATTTATCAGAATTTAGAAATCTAATGGATAAAATACTTTTGAATGACGTTACAAACTCCCTGCAGTGCTACACATCACTGTTTTATATTTTCGTGGCTTTTTGCAATTAACAGTTCTTTGCAAAAGTAACGCTCCCTTTTCGTAGTACGTTTTACGTGGTATGTTCACTGTTCAAGTGTAGATCCTACTTTATTTATTAAAATTGTGATATTAAATGATAATTTTGTCCTGAGTGAATAAGTACTCTCCCATAATATTGAACCACAAATCTAATTAGCTGAGTGCTTTTGAATGAAATAATGTAAACAAGAATCTTGCTCTGTATTATAAACTACCATTTTGAATTAAAACTACATTTAAATTAAAATTAGCAGAAATATTGTAATTACTTATTTTCACGAGAAGGAGAAGCTACGTATGTGTCACTAGTATTAGAAGGTACAACATCCGTAAGTAATAGCATACCTCATTGTCACTATGACAGAATTAATCAAGGATAAAGTTCTGATTCATCAATCTCTTTAAGCGTGTTTATTATGTACAAGAGATTTCCTCTATGTATTATGATTATGACGTAAGTTTAACTGATACATTAAGCGTTCGTCGTGTTAATTAAGCTGTGTGTGCTAACAATGATCGATGGGGTGTTGTCTTTGTCAGTTCCGACCTGTCGACTCTACTCATCCACTTATGAAAATGTAAATATTTTGTAATAAGTAACTTTCTTATTGGTGTTACGATGGTGCTTGAATTTTTTCGGAAGTGATCTTACTTAATACTTACACATTTTTTAAATTTTCTTATTATATACTTTCTATTAATAAGGTTGTTTGTAAAAGCTTGTTTCTTTTACTTAATTTAGTTTAATCTTTCTTGGAACGCCTTGAGTAATATTTGTTTAGTTAAGTTACAACAAGCTTATTTATTCTTTTACGTTTAGTTATATATAATATTTCTTACACAATCATAGGATGAAGACGGCACCCACACAGATAATAATTAAAATGCCATGAATGAACTCTATATTTCAACTTCTGAAGCATACTTTTCTCCATTTAAAATTTAATTAATCTTCTTATGAAAGTATAATTAGAGACTGATGAGTTATTAATAACTGTTCATAATATATTTTGGTATCCTTAATAACTTTGAATTCTCTGATGTTATTTCTGGTTTGCTATATTTATTTGCCTTTGATGCGGAACAAAATGTTTTAGATATCGGAAAACCATATGAATACATTTTCGTGCCTTTAGATTGACTGTGCGTTTAAAATATCATTAGGAAGCATTAGGACGT
Source organism: Schrankia costaestrigalis (assembly GCA_905475405.1). Classification (NCBI taxonomy): domain Eukaryota; kingdom Metazoa; phylum Arthropoda; class Insecta; order Lepidoptera; family Erebidae; genus Schrankia; species Schrankia costaestrigalis. The sequence continues at coordinate 8,744,269 of FR997830.1, forward strand.
CCTTTCGAATCATACCTGCAAAGGTCGCTTTTAGATATTGAAATTCAAAACTTTTCGGTTCCTATATAATATGCTCATTTTACTCAAATGTTTGTATTTGTGTCTCAATTTTCTCGAACCTTTGAAATGTTCTGTGGTATTTTATGACTAATAAAACAGATAAATTGCCAAATTAACTTTGATATAATTTATTGAATTAATAAAATATAGGGAATTCGAATCTTATTATTATCTAAAATAAAACGAATAAGTTAAAGTTATTTTTCTTAAACTGTAACTTTTTCATAAAATAATGAAAAAAACTTAATAACTTAAATATCTAAGTAGGCTTTATAGTAGATAACACTCGATTTATGAAATTTCATAATGTGTATGTATCGACGTATATATTGGTGAAAACCTATCGGTGTAATTCTAAATTGTGTAGATTTATAATTATTAAAATTATTACAAAACCAATTTACCAGACCAAGCATTGAATAAAACAACTCCTGTATAAACCCGCTTAAAATATGGTACCTATGCATGCACAAACTACATAAACTGCTACAATTTACCGAGCTAAGTTACAAGTCTGACACTAGTATCCCGTAAGCTTCCGATGGCCAAATCGGTGAAAAGGCCAACAGCTTGTTCAGGAAAACGCTATTTGTTAACCGAACTCGGTTCAGGCGACTGTCGATTGTAAATACACTTTAAATATTTTAACAGGGTTAATATCAACGGTAAACCTTAGAAATACTAGTAGAATAAACCTTATTGTTGTTTTAAACTACACATCGTTCGTTCTTGGCACTACGTCGTGTTTCGAGTAAGTATCGCAAGTTCATTTGCGATTTCCCGAATGTTAAAATACAAATAATAAGTAAATTAAAATACACATTTCGCAACTGCAGCGTTTATTGAACTAATAGCGTCAATAGTTTGTAGAAAATACGCTTTGATTTTTAAAAACTTTTATTTTAAGTTAAATGTTCGTAAAAGGTATGTGAGTTACTCGTTTTTTATATTTTTCCTTTATAATTTTGTATAAATACTTATTTAATATTATGTCGATGTACATATAAAAATATATACTTAGCAATGAAGTTTTTAAGATGTGATAATTATGGAAGTTATCGTTCCTACTATAATAAGGAAAACCCTGTACCAATTCACCTAGCCAACGTGGTATAAGTAGGTCACGTTTGCTTCCGTCACTGGGAGTGACTCGTCTCTACAATGGGACATATTTACAGGCTCTTAGAAGTAAATAGTATGTATGTATGATATGTATGTACTTACATAACACTTATACATTTTATTATGATGAACTCTTGATAAGTTGTACAAAGTGCTTTATTTCCCTCAGGAAATAAACGGTCTAATGGAACACAAGAATCACGTAAAATACTTAAGAGTTTAGTAGAACTATTACCTCAGAGGGGCAAGTTTTGGAATGTTCATTAATCACACTAAGTTACATTCGCGACATTAACTCGGTGGTTGATTCTGTAGAACATTCTGGTTGTGCGATAATTTGCGTTTTGTTGCATATTTGAATAGTTTACTGTTTACATTGCATATTCGTGTTTTGTTTTGTTTGTTTAATTAGGTATTATTTGTGATTGAAGTGTCTGTTAGATTGACAAATATTGGATTAGGTACCTACTAGTATAACGAACTACTACTGAATTTTGTATTTAAAAGATTTTGTAGCATTTTTATTACAGGGGCACAATGTCGCATAATACATGGAAGTATTGAAAATTCGTCAAAGGTTTCGGAAAAGGCCTACGCAAGAATTCGTGTCGTTTCTACGCACGACCTGTGTACACAGCGCCGGCGATGCATAAGAAAATTTTCTTGTCTGCGCAAGACAAGACACGGCGAACGTTGTTGCGGAGGGGCGGGGAGCGGTGTAGTAGGGTATCATACTTGTTTGCTTTCTAGTTAACATTTTTACTAAAGGAAACTCACACTGATTATCACACTTGTTATTACTTGCGCGCCCTACGCCCGTCTGACGACTGTACGAAAAAAATCCTGGCGTGTACACGTTCCGAATTGTCTTGTCTGCGGAAGACAAGAAAAGTTTTCGTGTACGAAAAAGACAAAATTCTTGACGTCTACACGAATATTTGTCTTGTCTGGCGTAAACACGGCAAATTTTCTTAGCGTGTACAAGCGCCGTAGCCGTACGAGCCGAGCGAGCGAAGCGAGCGTGCAATGGCGTATTTCCCATAGAAAACGAGATAATTGGAAAAAACTGATTTTCGTGACCTTTGACCTTGAATAACTTGTGACGCAGACACGTGATTATATGAGACTTTTCTACCAGTCATTAGTACACCAAAACAAAGGTTTATGCAAATTTACAGCTTATTCGCTTCGATTCTGAGGTTTGCCCCTTTTTCAGTCTTATTTGACTGTACTGTATCGATCTTAACTGATTCAAATATAGAATATTTGAATCAGTTAAAATCGAAGTCATTTTTATACGTTCTTACAATAATTATTCTAGTAGTTTTAATTACAATATCATTTATTGAAATTGTAATGTCAGAATTTAATATTGTTTTTAATTTATATTAAAATCGGAGACGTTTAAATATCAGCCTTTCCACAGAGGTTTTAAATATGAAAGAACTGCAAAAGTAAAAAAATAAAAAGTAACTCAATACCTTATACCAAAACATATCGTCAGCATTGAATTAATACGCCACGTTTCCCTTTATTGCTGTACTAAATCTCATACTTTTTAACTATTGCATACTCGTATTTTTTAAATTTATTGCAGCGTGTATATTTTTTTATCTACTTCACACTACCTGAGCCGGATTTGGAGTAATGAGAAACGAAATGAGTTCCAACGTTCGCTTGACGAGAAATTGTGCGAAGGATTTTATTTCTTATTAGGTAGTTTAAATGGCTTATTAGGCACGTGCTAACTCCGGAAAATGCCCGACAGACATTTACAATTTATTTTGAAAAACTTATGAATATTTTTGTATTTTTATATCTTGTTGCTTATGACTTAGGTACTAAGGGACTTTTAGCAACAATAAAGTTAGTCTATTTTTACACGTATATATACACAGCAGTGTTGTTTTATGCTATGCATTAGGGTCGTCTACTACATTACCAAGCTATCCTTAATTAACAAAAAGATCCTTGTCCTGTTTGCCAAGTCAAATTACATACTTTATAAAAACCTATAGGTATATGCATCTGATGGCAAACAAAATGTGTTTAAAAAGTAAATAAAAAATGTATACTCAAAACAAGAAATGAATTGTTCAGTAGTTTAACAATCCCAAAACCTAATAAATCATCTCGGCAATCAGTTCATTTGTTAAGCCGTTAATCAAAAACTACAAAATATTTCTACAAAATTAGTTTAACAACAGAACATTTGAGACATTCAGCTCGTTAGGAAGCACTGCATTCATAAACAGTTGGCTATGTTCCAGTTCTGTGCACTGTAGAGTGCTCACAAGTCGATGACGGGACAAAAACGTGACTAAGAAGAGATGCATCAGCACTGCTACTGTTTGAGATTCCAAGCAACCTAATTAAAATTTATAGGCAATAGACTTGTTTGGTTTGTGTTGCTTTGAATCATTTAATAACACAATGATTTTTGCAGCTATTACAGTAAAGACACGGTATTTTTTTGCTTAGTCAATCTAAACTTAGGTATGCATAACAGCTTTATTTGGAATGCAATTTATTTTTTATCTGAAATGTATCAATACCATAATTATAATCTATTTATTTTAGCTGTACATCATGCTTTTTAAACTGAACTTCCTTAATACTAGTACATAGTACGCAGATACACAATTGTATCTCGTAATCTTTTGAGATATAAAATACAAAAAAAAAAAAAACATAAGCTGACATAATAAATTATTCGATAAATGTGTCGGATTAAAATTCAAGATCGTGTGACTGGCGTTATATACCTACGACAAAGGCAGGTATAAAAATTGTAAAAACAAACATAGTGCACGTCAAAATAAGTAGATAAACAATATACATAACAATCACCTAGAGGTTTCTTTTCCAAAAACATAAATACAACGATTGAAACCAAATAATTGTCATGAAAATAGAAAACCAATATGAAAAGACCGAACGTTCTATAATTCCAATGTGTTCGAATTCGAATGCGAGACACGTAGGCCGAGCTCAGTGCAGCGTTCAACATACAGTTTTTATTTCCGGACCAATTCCACCTACAAACAAACTTCGGTACCTCTATTCTTATGTATATTACAAATACGTGTTAGAGTGAAGGCTTTAATAAAAGTATTTTTGTTTATTTTTATTTTTCAATCAGTAATAAAAGGGTTTTGTTGTGATTTTTTACGTGAATTTGTGGTTTAGGTGCGTGAAAAATATGTCAAAACTAAAGGAGACGGTTTTTTTTGTTCGGCGTATAGGCCCAGTCACAAATTGTGCGAGTTTAGGAATGAAATGCATACAGTTTATTCCTTATAATCTCTAGATAGACAGTCTGCATATATCAAAACTCCCTCAAGAGGGAAAACTCTAAAATAGGACAAGCAAAACATGACTCTAGTGACAACCTAAAATCTCACAACAGCGATTGTCTAATGAATATACACTAATAAGGCAACCAAGAAATACCACAGTTTTTGCTGGCTATTGCTTGTAGATCTAAAATAATAAGGTAGTTAAAGAGAAACAATACACTATATATATGACACAAGAAATATTTATTACTGTTCACAATTATAATTAACACAGTCATCTCTTAAAGCAGTATTTCATCTTAAATAGGCGCAGGTGGCTCAAGCTCACCTAAAATCAGAGCCCAAGATAAAAACCACACTTTACACATCACAATGCACAGCAGCTAACAGTGACTGTGCCTGTGCTCAATAAGCAATAACAACAGTATCCAGCAAGAGCAGCTTTAGTGTGTGTTATGCACTCTATCTAAAGATGCCATTTTTATAAAATATAAAAGTACAAATAAATCATGCATTTATCTAATAAAATCTGAAACAATAACAACGTTGTCGAGACAACGTTGGGAGAATTTCACTGGACGCCATGACGAGAGGTTGAGCTGTCATTTATATATTTTTTACAAATTGATTTTTCGAAGATTTTGTGATGCAGAAGAGATGCAGTTTTGTTTTGCAAGTTCGTCGTCAGTAAATTAATATGAATAAATATGCAAGTGATTGGTGAATAGCTGGTGGCATTGTGGTCCGGGTGTTCCTGTCTCCGTTGTACGCGTTCCCGTGAAGTTCTCAAGAAAGACAATGAAAAGTGAAGCATCGACTTTTTAATGTTGTTTTTTATATGTTACTTCTAAACATACTTACTTTTACTTATACCTACTGAATGTAATATCTCTCACTTGACACTGGCAATATATGTAACTATGTTCATGAGGCCATTAATAAAGAAATACAATACAACAACGTTGTCATGACAATGTCAAACTAATTGAAACTGTACTACGGAATATCTGCTATTGGCTATTATTTACGTATCGTTCTACGATTATTTTTAAAGTACGTTACTTGATAATTTGTATTAACCATTAAAATAAACCTAAGAACGTTCCAAAACAAGCATTTTTAGGTGTAATCCTTTTTTATTATTATTTCATTATTCCCTCATCGTTTAAGTATATTTTGTGTTCGGTTAACTATATTAAAATAATAACTATTTTTGTGAGTAATATGAATAATAAACATTACTGTTTAGGGTGGTGCGAAAAAAAACCGTCTCCTTTTACGTATTGTTTTTGCTTTGCTGACAGAATTTGTGTCAAAGAGGAATATATAACATACATTCACCCCTTATTTTAATAGGGTTAGGCTGAGATTACTGAGTGCTAAATAGGTTAGTTACTAAATAGGTTTTTTCGTCATGCAAATGTGTATTTCTGAGATATAGGGGTAATTAGTATTAAGTACGATCTTCATTTCGCTCCTAAAACTTACTTCAATAAGTTTAAGTAACAGGTTTCAATAACAACATTATTTCTTGTAATAGTATGGTAATGATGACTAACAAATAAATCATCATTACCATGCTATTACTCGCTTTTATCCGTAACTATAATGCATCATGCTTTTAGCTGAGCAGGCAGCACCTACTCTTAGAGTATCGTAGTTTTAATATCAACAATTAAACTAATAACACGAAAATAAGGACTCAGATTTATATTGTTTTTTATAATTTTCTCAGAGAATACAGATCAAACTTTTCCTCATATTCCTAGATAAAATTAAATTTCATATTCTTAAACGCCTGATAAAAATGTTATTGCAATTAACATGTTAATAGTGGTTACTAAATTAAACTTAAGGCGTTTAATGCTTATGTAACCCTTTAACTACTAGTGAACGTTTTGACTTAGCTATTTTTTATTAGTAAGCTGTTATTAGTAAGGTCGTAATTACATGAGATGGTATTCTCTTAACTGCTATGACCTGCACTAAGTTCCATTAAAGCCTGATCAAAACCTATAAATATGAATCTAAGAATCTTAAACGTCTTAATAGTCGGGTATAGTATTTTGCACTCTACTTTATCCCTGATCCGTGAATAAATTATAATTTCAAGCCCAGCAGGGTAAAGATTCATTTAGAGCCTTATTGTTATTTTAAAACTTTTAAATCAAGCTAAATAACTATAAATATGTTTTTGTTTTATGATACGTAGCTGCTTCCTGTCTTTATATCTTATTTTAAAATAAAATAAAAATATCAAAGTAAATCCTATTTTTAATTTAAAATGGTTTATAACTTTTATATAAACTTTATACCCACATTTTACCGCAGGCTCGAGCCTTCTTTATATTTTTCTCTCATTCAGCTAAGAAAGTTGCACAAAGTAAAATGTAAAAAAAAACGGAAAGGATAATTGAAATTCTTTAAAGAAAAATGTGGGTGTTTGTGGTCTTCTTAAAGTAAAGAAAGTATCGAAAACTTTGTTTAAGACGGAAAAGTAGCAATAAATTTCAAAACCATGAAGATTTTATAAAGATTGAGCAAAGAATTGATAAGGAATTTATTGCTTATAATAGCTTCTCATATTTCTTGATTATTATAATTTATTATCATTCATTAAAAAAGAAAACAAACGAGCATGACTGTGACTAAGTTTTCGTATTTGTTTTTGTTTTTTTAAAAGACAACTCCCGCACTAGGGATCATGCCCTGTGTCGCGGGGACTTTTACAAACATCAATTAACGGACACATAGAACACCCAGACTCAGGACAATAATTTGTGGATCTCACAAATTATTGTCCTGCGTGGGGATCGAACCCACAACCTCATGCGCGGCAGCCGCTGGCTCTACCGGCGCGCCACCGAGGTCGTCATATTAAAAAAAGTATAATTTTAAGTCAAAGAAAATTACGCATGCAATTGTCAGTAACTTAGGTAAGTTTGTCATTTACCTTTTTTAATGCATTTATAACTCTTAAGCCCTTTATAGGACGGTTTAAGATCGTGAGACCAAAATGATATTCATTACTTTATCGTGTATTTTGTTGGTTACACATGTACGACAATAAATAAAATTATCAGTAAAAAAGAATTTACTTACTTGGTTCATGAATGTAAAATATTTTGAATCATAATAATTTTGTTTTCCTATCATTATAACAGCCCTATGTACTACCTACTGCAAGGACGCGCTTCCTCCCGTAACGGAGGAATACTTAGCCTACTAATACCACGCTGGCCAGACAAATTGGTAGGTATCCCTATATTTACCAATCCGTACCAAACTTGAAATTAAACCCTTTTAATTTCAAGCTTTCCTTCTTTTTTTTTTCTTAAAGGTACTGTCACGGATGAGTATCCGTGAACATTACCATAGTCGGTTTTATGACACCCATGGGGGTGAGGTGGAGTGGTGACATATTGTATCCTTAAATTTATGATTTCGATAAATGATGCAACATGCATGATATTACAACCGTACGAAATACAACGTTATAATTAAAATAAATGGTAAAATAAATTAATATAAATGGTAAATTTGTAATATCATGCATGTTGCTTATCATTTATCGAAATCATAAATTTACTACGAATATAAGGGATGGAATAAAATCATCCAACACTAGTAAAGTGATGGTTACAAGCTACTAAAATTCCAACGTTTGTTGACGTCAGGTTGTCAGTCGATCGTAAAAACCCCATGAAATCCAAATATATTTTTCTCTCTATAAGTTTGTTATAACTAAAATATTTTATTGATAGGAAAACTATTCGTGTGGTGACGGTATCCGTGTGGTGATGAAGTAGGGATTTCTGTTTCTTAGCGTTCTTCTTTAACTTGGGATCATTCGGATTGGAACACTTCTGTGGTCTCTTAAGTTTTTCTCATTCTTCTAACTCCAGTATGCATAACGGGGTACCCCATCGTACCCCGCAACCATGTCCCCGTTATGCCCCGATTCTCACATTATTTAAAATAACAAACTGAATAAAATTACTGACGTTTAGAGTATTTTTATCCAAAACATATCAATAAGTAATGTATCTATAAAAACAAAATAAATAAATCATAGTACTCACTTAAAAACTTAACTTTTTACGTGTGTATTCGTAGTCACTCAAAATTACATAGAATGATGTTAAAAATAATTTTCTGTTATAAAAAATAAATGCGCGCAGTCTTGTCGCCTGTTTAGTATTTTTCTTAGTACAAAGAAATAAAGCCGTTCGTATTTCTTTGTACTAAGAAAAATACTAAACTTTCTAGATGTTAAAATTGATATACAATGTTAACGACGTAGGGGAAGGGGGGGCATAACGGGGTCGCGAGGCACGACGGGGCCACCCTCAAATACAAAAACTTACACACTTTACATGTGTTTTGTTTTCGCTAATAGGTAGCCGTTTGATAACTCTCTTATGTCTTACAATGACAGGCGACAAGACTGCGCGCATTTATTTTTTATAACCGAAAATTATTTTTAACATCATTCTATGTAATTTTGAGTGACTACGAATACACACGTAAAAAGTTAAGTTTTTAAGTGAGTACTATGATTTATTTATTTTGTTTTTATAGATACATTACTTATTGATATGTTTTGGATAAAAATACTCTAAACGTCAGTAATTTTATTCAGTTTGTTATTTTAAATAATGTGAGAATCGGGGCATAACGGGGACATGGTTGCGGGGTACGATGGGGTACCCCGTTATGCATACTGGAGTTAGAAGAATGAGAAAAACTTAAGAGACCAAAGAAGTGTTCCAATCCGAATGATCCCAAGTTAAAGAAGAACGCTAAGAAACAGAAATCCCAAAATGCTGCCTCTGATGTAGAAATACCAACGAGGATACCATGTGCCTGTATTGTCTTGACATGAATCATACTTATTTAAAGTCTTTGGAAGGTTGGGTGGCTTTCCAACTATGTGGACGGGGGGTTCATACAGCTTGTGCTGATGTAGACGACAACAATGCAAAGGAAATCCACATTTGCTTGTACTGTGACACAAACTAAATACGTACCCCGTACTGCCCCTACCCTGGGGCACGATGGGGTTTTCCTTAAAGTTTAGGAAAACTAAAATTATGACGTTGTATGATTATTTACATTACCAAATTTTATACCAAATGATAGGTTAATAAGTATCCAAAGTGTTGTGATTAGTTTTAATTAATAAATACATTGCGTTGATTATGTTTTAGTGTGATTTCCTTAACGTCCCCGTTATGCCCCCCTCTCCCCTATAGTGACTGTGACTATAGTGTGTGAGTGACGGACTGAAAGTGAAAGACCTAAAAAGACTGTGAATCAGTAATATAGTGATTGAGAGACCTAAGATATATAGTAGCCCGTCCACATGGCGCGTTGCGTCGACGCAACGCAAGTATTTTGACGCATAGCCGGCCACACGGGCGTTGCGTCACCACAGCGTGGCTGTTCCGTCGTCACAATGTGTACACCCCCGCCCGCTTCGTCTCGGGGCTGCACTTCCGTCGTGTGTCCGTTGCGTCGACGCAGCGCACCGTGTGTACACTATAATTATTAGTATGTAAAATAACGCCATTTGATCTGTTTGCCAGGATCGTGACAAGTGGCGTTCTGTCGTCTCTGCCTACCCCGGGCCGAGATAAGGCGTGAGTTTATGTATGTATGTATGTATGTAAAATAACGCAACGGCAGCGCTGCGTCGACGCAACGGAGACGCAACGCGCCGTGTGGACAGACAAATTGTTAATTTATATAGTTTATTTTTGTTGTATATTGTTAATTTAACGGTAGAGATAAATAATAAACAACATTTGAATATAACTTTCAATTTAATAAAGAATTATAAACGAATAACTGTTAGAGATCGACGATATTTTGTGTATTTTTTGTGTTTATACTGTCATTACTTTTTGTACGATTGAAATATAGAGAAAACCATTTTTAATTATTGAAACTGACATTGATACGAATCTAATCGTGTATAATAATGTATATTTTATGTCCTGAATAAATAAATATGAACAGAAAACGAGGTTACTCAAAGTGAAAATTAGCTTGAGATTAAGCGCTAAATCGCGGTGCCCACGGTACGGTAATGCTCCGGGGTACTTAAGCGATTGCGTTTTCTTTGAAAATTGTAGTTGGATCCTGAAGAAAAGTAAAACATCAAGCTTTGAGTACCTCGGAAACTGGAAGAAATTGAAAAAGTGTTTCATTTATACTCCCTCGAAGAACCTGCGCATACACAGTACCTACAAGAAGATCTTCCAACGTTGAAGGAATCGACGGGCATACCGGCGTGGGCTAGAGCTATAGTATTGCTCTCCCGAAACAAACCCCGTCACCTGAATAGGGAGGTATCCCTCACGTGTGTGTCCTGTGTGTGTTTCTATATTCACACACACCAACGCACACCCGCGCACGCTTACGTACGTCTACGTACGAGAGGGCGCGGCCAATACAGTTGGTCCTTCGAGCCGGATCTTATTCCTTAACGGGTTTAAGAGCTTGCTTGTAGGCCGATAGCTGTGTGCGCTGAAGAAATTACGCGATAGCTGTGAGGACACAGTCGACGTCGTGTTATAAGAAGAAAGAAGATATAACGGTTCAAGATGCCGGTCACCAGGTCACAAAAGGGCGCGCCGACGCGACGCTCAGGCGAAGAATCGACGGAGTCATCTTCAGAGAACACAGAGACGACAACCGGGACTGGGACTACGGCCACTGAAACAACCGAAAACACTGAAACAACCGAGAATACTGCAACTACCGAGAATACTGAAACGAACGAGAATGCGACGGCAACTGAAGAACGTCGTGCCGAGGTACCTGGGTCGACGAATACAGTCGTTCCCAAGTCGACTAAAGCAAGAACATTGAAATCCTCGAGTTCAAGAATAAAACGAAGAAAAGAACTAAAGGCTGAAGAAGAGTTGGCGCTGCTTGAGTTAAAGCGGGCGGAAGCTGCAGCGGTGTTAGCACGCGTCAAGCTCGACAGGCTTCGATTGAACAGCGATGCAGAGGAAAATGACGACTCTGTGGAAGATCATGAAGATAGGACTGCAAAGGTGTGTGATTGGATGGACAGTACCGAGAAGAAAAAGGCAGATAATGTGACTCAGAGTGGGCATGCACGTATGGTGTCCGTGTAGCACAACGCCGTGAAACCTGAAGATACAACACCAGTGAGCAGCCAGTCCATAGAAGTCAAGGTCCTTGCCGAAGCCCTGAGAGATGTTGTGAAGGGAACAAACACTTCACAACCGAAGTATGTGTACGAATTACCTACGTTCGATGGGAATATTAGTGAATGGATAGCTTTCAAGACATGTTACGAAGATACATCGCCCATGTTTAATAACGTACAAAACATGGCACGATTAAGAAAAGCAATCAAAGGAACTGCAAGAGATGAAGTGAAGAGCTTGTTATACTCTGAAGCAGTACCAGATGCAGTATTGGTGGCATTGAAAAGAAGATTTGGCAGACCGAATGCTCTAGCACTAGCCGAACTGGAGAAGCTGAGAACATTGCCTAGGATTAGTGACAACCCTCAGGATATCTGCGTGTTCGCTAGTCAAATAAATAACAGTGTAGCAGCCATCAAAGGATTGAAGAAATCTCAATATCTACATTCGCCAGAGATGATGAAGACAATTATAGCGAAGATACCACCTATTATGAAGTTTAGGTGGTATGACTTCACATCAGAAAATGAAGAAGAAGAATTTTGTAACTTAACTCTGGTAGCGAAGTTCTTTGATAAAGGAGCTGATAAGTGTGGGGCTCATACTACATATGAAGACGGGAACAAGATGAAAGAAACGAACACATACAATAAACCGTTCCAACGTCATGTGACTCACACAGCAAGTGAAAGTGAAGTGAATACAGTGAAGTGTCCACAGTGTAAAAACAATCATAGACTATATGAGTGTAATAGTTTTAAGACATTGAACATTGACGATAAGTGGACATTAGTGAAACGTGAAAAATTGTGTTTAAATAGTGATCATAGACATGAACAGTGTAAACGATGGCCGTGTAAAGTGTGTAAAGGTTCGCATCATTTCCTACTGCACAATACGAAGAATAAGAATACTTCTGTAGAGCCACAACCAGAAGAGAAAGCTGAGAAGTCAACGAACATAGCGTTGAAGATGTCCAGTGCTGGGAAATCACGTGCCTATTTGAAGATTATTCCTGTGGAGCTGATATCAGACACAGGAAAAGAAAAAATATTGGCTCTATTAGATGAAGGGTCAACAGTGTCTTTGTTAGATAGCAAGGTAGCTCGTGACTTAGGAGCTACTGGAATCAGTGAAGATCTAAGAATTGAAACTGTCGGTGGACAACGATTGAAGACTAAGGACTCCATGAGGATAAATTTGAAAATAAGAGGAGTTCATGAAGACAAGATCCGGCAGTTACGTCAAGTCAGAACTATCGATGACATGAAACTCACACCGCAGTTTATTGACAAGGGCAGATTAGAAGAATGTTCACACCTGAGAAACCTTAGCGACGTATTACATCACGAAGCAGAAGAGCCTAAGCTGATAATAGGCCAAGACAACTGGAACTTAATAGTGTCAAGATACACAAGAAAAGGAAAACCTGGACAACCAGTTGCGTCGTTAACTGAACTAGGATGGGTACTGCATGGTCTAGATACAAACATAGCGAAGACAGTGAAATACGTAAACTATTGTTCTCACACTAAAACAATAGAAGAAGAGATGCATGAACAAATAAAAGACCACTTCGCCATCGAAGCGTTAGGAGTGATGCCACGCAGACCATCAACTGACTTCGAGGGATAGGCTCTCAAGATATTAGAAGACACCTGTAGAAGACGACCCGGAAGCCGATTTGAAGCAGGAATGCTGTGGAGAGACCCCGAAGAGGAAATGCCCGAGAGTTATATAGCGGCTGAGAGAAGATTACGCACCATAAAAAAGAAGACGATAGAAGATCGAGAAACCGAATCAACCATGATCATGAAAGAGATATGCACGCTTGAGCCAGAATGATTTTCGTCATGGAATAAACTATTAAGAACCACGACGAGAGTTCTGCAATTTATAGAACTGTGCCGAAAAAGAACGAACCAAAAGATGAATCTTGTAAAGGAAGAGGACTGGAAAAGGAAAAATAGAAAACGCCAACCTGCAGTTAAAATGAATTTAGAAAATATCAAAAGAAAATGGTTACCAATAAACGAGAAACTCATAGCTAGAGCAGAAGACATATTGATCAGAAGATGTCAGACAGACAGTTTTCAAGAAGAATTAAGGAGATTGCAGAAACAAGAACCCTTAGAAAGAAGCAGCAAATTGAAGAAGCTCGATGTGATAATAGAAGACAACCTTCTCAGACTGAGGGGGAGAATCGATGCGGTAGCTGGATTATCAAGAAACTATACAAGACCTGTGATATTGGATAGTAAGCACCACATCACTCGTCTCATCATCTATGACTATCACAAACGATTTAATCATGGCAACCACGCTACGGTAATGAACGAGCTCAGACAACGATTTTACATATCGCACGTCACAAACAAAAGGGTATTATTTCGAAAACGTTGTTTTGAGATATCGCGTATTGAAGTTTTAAAAAATCATAGATTCGGAACTACTTACTCAAATATTTAAAATTATCTCTAGATTTAAAAGTACACTATTCTTCTTTATGCTGGTTAAGTTTAGTTTGTGTATCTATAACAGTTTTTTTTATATTAATAGTTTTATGGGAACAGAAAAAGATGATACCCTTTAAGCAGTTCAAATAGCTCTTAAGTTTAACTTGCTACTCTCTAGCTTAACCAAAATTTACCAAATTATTTCGATAACCAGTTGTAATTAATATTGATACTATATTAAGCAGCACAGAAATTATCTTTTGCCTACATGGCTAAGGGATTATAATTCTTCTTCTTTTTCGTTTCGACGGCAATAAGTCTAATTTCAAATATATTTTAGATGTGTTTTGCCCAAAAACCAGCGACAGCAACAGCATTATCGTTGGCACTCTTTAGGTCTTCTGGTGTGCAGGTGGCAGGGCACATTGGGCATGATAGGAAGTGTTCCATGTCCTGGACGAGAGAACCGCACCCAAATCCACCATAGGAGGGGTTCAGATAACCCCATTTAGTCCGGTTAGAGTTACAGCGGCCTACTTGGGTACGTAGCCTATTGAGCGACCTCCAGATCGGCCACTGCTCCTCGAAACCAGGTGGAAGATGTTCGGCGGGTGGAATGAAGTCCGCCGGTGGTGCAAAGTTTGAGGCCCACCCGTCCAGTCTAGCCTTACTGGGGTCACCGCACAGTGCACGTGTGTGTCGCAAAAAACTCTTACGACTTTTGAGGCGTGCCCTGGGTATATTGTGCGAGTAAAGTGGATGACGAGGGTCGGTCTCTTGTTTTTCCTTTCACTTTCGCAAATGACCTGACGGCGAACACCAGGTCGAGCAATGGCGGCCAATGAGTATAATTTGACCAATGGGGTAGGTTTCAAGCAGCCAGGTATGCATATACGGCATGTTTCATTCAGGGCAGAGTCGACCATACCTGCGTGAGCCGAACGGTGCCATACCGCGGACGCATACTCTCCTGCCGTGTAGGACAATGCCAGACCCGTAGTCCTGACAACATGTGGGGCTGCCCCCCAAGACGCAGAAGTTAGGCGTTTGACCAAGTTGTTTCTGGTTGATATTTTTTGCTTGGTATTATAATAAATTAAATACTGAAAATCTAGAAATTCTATTTGTTTTAGTATCATAATTAGTTATAATAAAAAAGAAACTCATTATGAAAGAAACATAATTTAACAACATTATGTAGTTACCTACAGTAACAAAACTATCAAATTAAATCAAATGTGATACTTTAGGGACATACGTTAGATCCCTGTTGTCACTGTCAGCAAATGGGTCTTCGTAAAAGTATTGAAGTGGGCCATGAAAGAGAAAGTTGTACCTGGGAAGTATGTGAAGTTAATTCGTGCTATGTAAAGACAAACCAGTTATACGTCCGATCGTCTTGCAACTCCAACCAGTTCAGTGTGGCGGTAGGCTTGCACCAAGGGTCGGCTTTAAGTCCTTACCTCTTACTGATTATGGACGCCTTGACGGCGGGCATACAGGAAATGGCACCCTGGTGCAGTGTTTGCCGATTACATTGTTCTGGTTGGGGAGGATGGACCTAAGATCCTGAGCAGATTAGAGCGTTGGCAGTCCTGAAGCCATAGCGCTTAACGGCATGCGCCTTCTAGTCTTCTCTGTCTTCCGGTATCTCGGTTCTTTCATTCAAAGCGATGGCGAAGTAGATCGGGCGGTCAAGAACCGAGTTAACATAGGATGGATGAAATGGCAGCAGGTCATTGCTTCACGGAAACCATCTGTGACCCCCACAGTCCCCTTAATTTAAGGGGAAGATCTATAAAACTATGATTACAACTGCCGTTCTGTATGGATCAGAGAGTTGGCCAGAAAAGGGATGAATGAAAGACAATCTGTGTGGTGTTACGAGAGTAGATAGAGTAAGAAATGAGTATGTAAGAAGATTTGAAAGTGGCACCGGTGGCAGAAAAATTACGTGGCAGCCGGCTGTCATGGTATGGGCATGTTATGCGGAGGAATGAGAGTCATGTAGTGAGGAAGGTGCTGAACATGTGTGTGGATGGATATAGGGGAAGAGGACGACCAAAGAAACGATGGATGGATTGTGTGAAAAGCTATATGGCTGCGAAGAGTGTTACTAGTGAGATGACGTCCGATAGGACAGTATGGAAGAAAAAAACATGCTGCGCCGACCCCAAATAAAATTGGAATAAGGGCAGGGAAATGATGATGATGAGCAAATGGGTCTTTGTTTTCTTCATTTTAAGAACTGTCCGGTGTACTTAGGCGATTGCTGATTGCTTTCATTATTAAACCAGCCTTCCTACTTCGCTTCATTGTTTTGATTATAACTAAAATTTAAAAAAGAAAAAATATAATAACAACTTAAAAGGTAGTATTTTACTTGAAACTTGCAACCATAAAATACAATTGACAAGATGTACAGAATTATCTCAAGCAAATCGGGGGCTATAAAGTATTATTTTAATATTATTTCGTTAAAATTACCAAATTATATTATATTGAACAGGCAAGACAGTATTATTTAAAATAAAACATGAAACTAGTATCAATTTTAACAAGCAATAAGGTATTAACTTTACATAATACTGTTTAGAATACTTACAATTTTATAGATTGATTCGATATTGACGACTGGACGGGTTGTAACTCAGAAAGATACGTGCGACGACCACGAACGATGCCCGGCTACTGAATCAACTAAGATGCGACTGTCTTACCTATCTCGAAAATAGGGTGCATAAATAGTCAAGAAAGAATTGTATCGTTATATTTCAAAAAGTATTTGGAATTTAAATACTATTTTCTTACCAATTTATAGAGAAAAAAATTAGGTTTCCGAATTCAAAATAAAAAAAAAACGGTTTTTCAGACTTAATACCCTTTTATTTATAGCGTGCGATATTGGGTCTGAGAGCAGCAGTCAGAGCAACTCAGCATGGTTGTCAATGGTGCCGCGTCAGAAAAGGAAGACCGCAACAGACAGCCTTTGGAGACCTACCGATCGAGCGACTGAAGCATGGTGAACATCCGTTCACATACACCGCCGTCGACTATTTTGGACCGATGACCATCACGGTGGGAAGAAGACACGAGAAGCGGTGGGGCGCCTTATTTACTTGCCTGACCACACGAGCAGTTCATCTGGAGTTAGCTGCCTCTCTATCATCTGACTCTATGATACTGGCACTCAGACTAGCTGCGCGTCGCGGTATGCCATCCGTGATGTTCAGTGATAATGGCACGAACTTCGTCGGGGCCAACAAAGAATTACAGCAAGCTGCAGAAGCATTGAAGAGCGAAACTCTAGCTACTGACGCCGAGAAGTATGGTGTTAGGTGGAAATTTATACCACCTGGCGCTCCAAACATGGGAGAAGCCTGGGAACGACTGGTGCGATCTGTGAAAACCGCGCTAGCCGCCACACTCCGAGAACGACATCCGAGAGAAGAAGTTCTACACACTCTTCTACTAGAAGCCGAGCATATTGTTAACTCTAGACCCTTAACAGAGTTAAACGAAAATGAAAACGAAGAAGCACTCACGCCCAACCACTTCTTCATTAAGCGATCGTGCGGTGCTGGACGACTGGGCGCATTTAGTGACCACGATTTGGTTGGTCGCGAGACGTGGAAGACGACGCAGCAGCTCAGCGACCATTTCTGGCGACGATGGGTACGGGAATACCTACCTACTCTCCTATCCAGACGTACGCCAGGAAGCAACGTCGGAGAGAACCTGAAAGTTGGTGACATCGTGTTCATCGTGGACCACACACTGCCACGCTGTACGTGGCCGAGAGGACGCATCATCCGCACGTATCCAGGGCCCGATGGACGGGTTCAGATTGTGGACGTGCAGACAAGAGGAGGAGAGCTGCGGCGACCCTGCTCCAAGGTGGTGCTACTGGTGCCTTCCCAGACGTCGTTGCCACAGGATGGTGCGACGCACGAGGGGGAGAATGTTAACGACGTATAGTGACTGTGACTATAGTGTGTGAGTGACGGACTGAAAGTGAAAGACCTAAAAAGACTGTGAATCAGTGATATAGTGATTGAGAGACCTAAGATTATATATCTTTAAGTATATGTTTAAGTGTAAAAGTATTAAAATAGAACGATTAGAAAGACTTTTATTAAAGAAAAGGTATGAAAATGTGTCGAATTATAATAGAGACTTTGAAACGCTAAATACTTAGCCAAATTGTTAATTTATATAGTTTATTTTTGTTGTATATTGTTAATTTAACGGTAGAGATAAATAATAAACAACATTTGAATGTAACTTTCAATTTAATAAAGAATTATAAACGAATAACTGTTAGAGATCGACGATATTTTGTGTATTTTTTGTGTTTATACTGTCATAACTTTTTGTACGATTGAAATATAGAGAAAACCATTTTTAATTATTGTAACTGACATTGATACGAATCTAATCGTGTATAATAATGTATATTTTATGTCCTGAATAAATAAATATGAACAGAAAACGAGGTTACTCAAAGTGAAAATTAGCTTGAGATTAAGCGCTAAATCGCGGTGCCCACGGTACGGTAATGCTCCGGGGTACTTAAGCGATTGCGTTTTCTTTGAAAATTGTAGTTGGATCCTGAAGAAAAGTAAAACATCAAGCTTTGAGTACCTCGGAAACTGGAAGAAATTGAAAAAGTGTATCATTTATACTCCCTTGAAGAACCACACACAGTACCTACAAGAAGATCTTCCAACGTTGAAGGAATCGACGGGCATACCGGCGCGGGCTAGAGCTATAGTATTGCTCTCCCGAAACAAACCCCGTCACCTGAATAGGGAGGTATCCCTCACGTGTGTGTCCTGTGTGTGTTTCTATATTCACACACACCAACGCACACCCGCGCACGCTTACGTACGTCTACGTACGAGAGGGCGCGGCCAATACATACAATAATAATCTTCATACATTTATTTTACCCCATCTAGTCTCAAAGTAAGCAGAGCTACTCGTAGTACTATGAGTATTAGACATCGAATTAACATAAACATGACATAAAACACAATACATTTTTTTGAAAATACACTTATATTATTAGACAATATAAATTAAATACCTATTGACGTCACCAAGACCAATGCTGTTTGCATTGGTCTGGTCATACACACAAAGATTTGTATAGAGCGGGAATTGAACCCGAGGCATTTGGGTAGCAGCCAAAAACTACAACCCCTTCGCCACAAAAGTAATTTTAATTACTCTTAACATAGTTCAGTCAGAGTATTTCCTTTTTCATATCTTGTAAAAAAAAACAGTTACTAACGATACTCTAGATAGAACAGAGTAGTTTCAAACGGGCACAGGACGTGGTTGTGACGTTTGCGTGAGTACACAATACAGCCTCCGCCGTGAAACAACTACAAGCGGCACAATAGCGTCACATCTTTATACTGACTATTCAAAGTGTCACGCGACGCACTTGTATGTGTACTAGCTTTTCCCCGCGGCTTCGCTCGCGTTAAAAAGTATTATTATAAATTATGTTTAAACAAAACCGGAACCCTTATGATATCACTTTGTTGTCCATCTGTCTGCCTGTATGCCAAAACCATTTTTCTAAGGAATGCGTAGAGTAGCTAAGTCGTAATGTCACAGAATTTTGGAAAGATGATTTTAACGTCACAGAATTTTTGACAGTTGAGTCGTGACGTCATAGGAATTCTGACAGATAAGACGTGACGTCATAGAATTTTGGCAGGATTTTTTTGGACTGTCATATAATTTTGGCAGGAATTTTTTTTTGACAGCTCTGTACCTACGTCGTGACGTAATAAAGTTTAGGTGGGATTTTTTTTACAGCTAAGTCGTGACGTCATAGAATTTTTGACAGCTGAGACGTGACGTCTTTGACAGTTAATTCCTGACGACATAGAAGTTTTGACAGATAAGACGTGACCTCATAAAATTTTAGCGGGTTTTTTGTTTGACAACTTTGTCGTTACGTCATAGAATTTTAACTGCTGAGTCGTTACTTCATTGAATTTTTGGCAGCTGAGACGTGACGTCCCAATATGAATTGATCAAAATCCTATATTAGCGGTCGTCTTCATCATAGTAGCTCCAATCTTTAATTTCAGTTCAATCATTCGAAAATGTAAGATCATTTAAACAAACTTTCATCCTATTTTACTCTTTTAGGGGTAGAATTGATCAAAATTCATAGTAACTATGTGCATGCAAAGTTTCAATCCGATCGGTTTAAAATTGACAAAGTTTCATACAAACTTTCGTTCCCTATTTTATCCCTATAGGGGTTGAATTTAATAAAGTCCTTTCTAAAGGGATGCCTACGTCATAGTAACTATTTGCATACAAATATTCAATCCGATCGGGTTTAAAATTGAGAAAGTTTCACACAATCTTTCGTTCCCTATTTTATCCCTATAGAGGGTGCATTTAATAAAGTCCTTTCTAAAGGGATGCCTACGTCATAGTAACTATTTGCATGCAAAGTCTCAATCCGATCGGTTTAAAATTGAGAAAGTTTCACACAATCTTTCGTTCCCTATTTTATCCCTATAGAGGGTGAATTTAATAAAGTCCTTTCTAAAGGGATGCCTACGTCATAGTAACTATTTGCATGCAAATATTCAATCCGATCGGGTTTAAAATTGAGAAAGTTTCACACAAACTTTCGTTCCCTATTTTATTCCTATAGGGGGTGAATTTAATAAAGTCCTTTCTAAGGGGATGCCTACGTCATAGTAACTATTTGCATGCAAAGTTTCAATCCGATCGGGTTTAAAATTGAGAAAGTTTCACACAAACTTTCTTTCCTTATTTTATTCCTATAGGGGGTGAATTTAATAAAGTCCTTTTTAAGGGGATGCCTACGTCATAGTAACTATGTGCATGCAAAGTTTCAATCCGATCGGTTTAAAATTGAGAAAGTTTCACACAATCTTTCGTTCCCTATTTTATCCCTATAGAGGGTGCATTTAATAAAGTCCTTTCTAAAGGGATGCCTACGTCATAGTAACTATTTGCATGCAAATATTCAATCCGATCGGGTTTAAAATTGAGAAAGTTTCACACAAACTTTCGTTCCCTATTTTATCCCTATAGGGGGTGAATTTAATAAAGTCCTTTCTAAGGGGATGCCTACGTCATAGTAACTATGTGCATGCAAAGTTGCAATCCGATCGGTTTAAGATTGAGAAAGTTTCACACAATCTTTCGTTCCCCATTTTGTCCCTATAGGGGGTGAATTTAATAAAGTCCTTTCTAAAGGGATGCCTACGTCATAGTAACTATTTGCATGCAAATATTCAATCCGAT
This sequence comes from Schrankia costaestrigalis, assembly GCA_905475405.1. Lineage (NCBI taxonomy): Eukaryota > Metazoa > Arthropoda > Insecta > Lepidoptera > Erebidae > Schrankia > Schrankia costaestrigalis. The sequence goes on from FR997830.1 coordinate 8,765,701, forward strand.
CGGGTTTAAAATTGAGAAAGTTTCACACAAACTTTCGTTCCCTATTTTATTCCTATAGGGGGTGAATTTAATAAAGTCCTTTCTAAGGGGATGCCTACGTCATAGTAACTATTTGCATGCAAAGTTTCAATCCGATCGGGTTTAAAATTTAGAAAGTTTCACACAAACTTTCTTTCCATATTTTATTCCTATAGGGGGTGAATTTAATAAAGTCCTTTTTAAGGGGATGCCTACGTCATAGTAACTATGTGCTTGCAAAGTTTCAATCCAATCGGTTTAAAATTGAGAAAGTTTCACACAATCTTTCGTTCCCTATTTTATCCCTATAGAGGGTGCATTTAATAAAGTCCTTTCTAAAGGGATGCCTACGTCATAGTAACTATTTGCATGCAAAGTTTCAATCCGATCGGTTTAAAATTGAGAAAGTTTCACACAATCTTTCGTTCCCTATTTTATCCCTATAGAGGGTGCATTTAATAAAGTCCTTTCTAAGGGGATGCCTACGTCATAGTAACTATGTGCATGCAAAGTTTCAATGCGATCGGTTTAAAATTGAGAAAGTTTCACACAAACTTTCGTTCCCTATTTTATCCCTATAGGGGGTGAATTTAATAAAGTCCTTTCTAAGGGGATGCCTACGTCATAGTTACTATGTGCATGCAAAGTTTCAATCCGATCGGTTTAAAATTGAGAAAGTTTCACACAATCTTTCGTTCCCTATTTTATCCCTATAGAGGGTGCATTTAATAAAGTCCTTTCTAAAGGGATGCCTACGTCATAGTAACTATTTGCATGCAAAGTCTCAATCCGATCGGTTTAAAATTGAGAAAGTTTCACACAATCTTTCGTTCCCTATTTTATCCCTACAGAGGGTGAATTTAATAAAGTCCTTTCTAAAGGGATGCCTACGTCATAGTAACTATTTGCATGCAAATATTCAATCCGATCGGGTTTAAAATTGAGAAAGTTTCACACAAACTTTCGTTCCCTATTTTATTCCTATAGGGGGTGAATTTAATAAAGTCCTTTCTAAGGGGATGCCTACGTCATAGTAACTATTTGCATGCAAAGTTTCAATCCGATCGGGTTTAAAATTGAGAAAGTTTCACACAAACTTTCTTTCCTTATTTTATTCCTATAGGGGGTGAATTTAATAAAGTCCTTTTTAAGGGGATGCCTACGTCATAGTCACTATGTGCATGCAAAGTTTCAATCCGATCGGTTTAAAATTGAGAAAGTTTCACACAATCTTTCGTTCCCTATTTTATCCCTATAGAGGGTGCATTTAATAAAGTCCTTTCTAAAGGGATGCCTACGTCATAGTAACTATTTGCATGCAAATATTCAATCCGATCGGGTTTAAAATTGAGAAAGTTTCACACAAACTTTCGTTTCCTATTTTATCCCTATAGGGGGTGAATTTAATAAAGTCCTTTCTAAGGGGATGCCTACGTCATAGTAACTATGTGCATGCAAAGTTGCAATCCGATCGGTTTAAGATTGAGAAAGTTTCACACAATCTTTCGTTCCCCATTTTGTCCCTATAGGGGGTGAATTTAATAAAGTCCTTTCTAAAGGGATGCCTACGTCATAGTAACTATTTGCATGCAAATATTCAATCCGATCGGGTTTAAAATTGAGAAAGTTTCACACAAACTTTCGTTCCCTATTTTATTCCTATAGGGGGTGAATTTAATAAAGTCCTTTCTAAGGGGATGCCTACGTCATAGTAACTATTTGCATGCAAAGTTTCAATCCGATCGGGTTTAAAATTTAGAAAGTTTCACACAAACTTTCTTTCCTTATTTTATTCCTATAGGGGGTGAATTTAATAAAGTCCTTTTTAAGGGGATGCCTACGTCATAGTTACTATGTGCATGCAAAGTTTCAATCCGATCGGTTTAAAATTGAGAAAGTTTCACACAATCTTTCGTTCCCTATTTTATCCCTATAGAGGGTGCATTTAATAAAGTCCTTTCTAAAGGGATGCCTACGTCATAGTAACTATGTGCATGCAAAGTTTCAATCCGACCGGTTTAAAATTGACAAAGTTTCATACAAACTTTCATCCCCTATTTTATCCCCTTGGGGGTAGAATTAACAAAATCCTTTCTTAGCGGATGCCTACATCATAATATCTACCTGCATGCCAAATTTCAGCTAGATCCCTCCAGTGGTTTGGGCTGTGCGTTGATAGATCACTATGTCAGTCACCTTTGAGTTTTATATATATAGAAGACTAGCTGTAGCCCGCGGCTTCGCTCGCGTTCAGAAGTATTATGATTAATTAGGCTTATTTTTTGTTTAGCGTGTGTAAAAATAAGGGGCCTACAAAACTTCTTTGTACACATATTCTTAATGAAAATAAATAAAATGATAAAATAACTTGTTTAATCCATACAAAGTTATCATCATCATCATATCAGCCAATCGACGTCAACTGCTGGACATAGGACTTCTCTAAGTATTGCCCCTTATGGGGTCCTGTGCCTCCCTCATCCATAGGCTTCCAGCCATCCACAACAGCGCTGTCGCCGGCCGCCATTCCGGAATTTTCTGCCCAGACAGCTGTCGGTTCTCCGCGCTATGTGCCCTGCTTGTAGTACTTTAACCGGTTATGTCGGTTACTTTGGTTCTCTTGCGGATCTTCTCATTTTTGGTTCGATCACACAGGAAAACTTCCAACATAGCTCTCTCCAATGTCCCTGAGTGACCATGAGCTTTCTGAGTAGACCCTTATGTCAGGCTACAACATAGCTCTCTCCATTGCCCTTGAGTGACCATGAGCCTTCTGAGTGATCATGAGCCTTCTGAGTAGGCCCATAGGTCAGGCTACAACATAGGTCTCTCCATTGCCCTCTGAGTGATCATGATTCTTCTGAGTAGGCTTATAGGTCAGGCTACAACATAGCTCTCTCCATTGCCCTCTGAGTAACCATGAAGCTTCTGAGTAGGTCCATAGATCAGGCTACAACGTAGCTCTTTCCATTGCCCTCTGAGACACCATAAGCCTTCTGAGTAGGTCCATAGATCAGCCTACAACATAGCTCTCTCCATTGCCCTCTGAGAGACCATGAGCCTTCTGAGCAGGCCCATAGGTCAGGCTACAACATAGCCCTCACCATTGCCCTCTGAGTGACCATGATTCTACTGAGTATACCAATTTTTTTTTTTATCATATCTTGATGTTATATGTATATAGCCTATAGCCTTCCTCGATAAACGGTATATCCAAAACTGAAAACTAAATTCAATTCGAAGAAGTAGTTCCTGAGATTAGCGCATTCAAACAAACAAACAAACTCTTCAGCTTTATATAATAGTATAGATATATAGATATAGATAATTAATCTGTCATTTGGCGCTAAAACTATTAAGCTATTGAGAGAAATTACTCGTGAGCAAGCAACATAAAACATGCAGTTCATGAGAGAAGCTAAGTTTCATACTAACTGTAATCCCCTATTTTATTCCCTTGGGGGTAGAATTTATCAAAGTCCATTCTAAGGGGGTACCAATGTCATAGTAACTATATGCATGCAAAGTCTCAGCCCGATCGAATTGAAACTGTCAAAGTTTCATACAAACTTTCATCACTTATTTTATCCCCTTGGGGGTAGAATTTATCAAAGTCCTTTCTAAGGGGGTACCAATGTCATAGTAACTATATGCATGCAAAGTCTCAGCCCGATCGAATTGAAACTGACAAAGTTTCATACAAACTTTCATCCCCTATTTTATCCCCTTGGGGGTAGAATTTATTAAAGTCCTTTCTAAGGGTGTACCAACGTCATAGTAACTATATGCATGCAAAGTCTCAGCCCGATCGTATTGAAACTGACAAAGTTTCATACAAACTTTCATCACCTATTTTATCCCCTTGGGGGTAGAATTTATCAAAGTCCTTCCTAAGGGGGTGCCAACGTCATAATATCTATATGCATGCAAAGTCTCAGCCCGATCGGTTTGGAACTGACAGAGTTTCATACTAACTTTCATCCCCTATTTTATCCCCTTGGGGGTAGAATTTATCAAAGTCCTTTCTAAGGGAGTGCCGACGTCATAATATCTATATGCATGCAAAGTCTCAGCCCGATCGGATTGAAACTGACAAAGTTTCGTGCTAACAGTAATCCCCTATTTTATCCCCTTGGTGGTGGAATTCATCAAAATCCTTTCTTAGCGGATGCCTACGTCATTACATCTACCTGCATGCTAAATTTCAGCCATATCTCTCCAGCGGTTTGGGCTGTGCGTTGATAGATCACTATGTCAGTCACCTTTGAGTTTTATATATATAGATTGTGATCTAACGTATTGCGCTCTCATGCTGAGTTTTCAAGAGGAAACTACTGAACTAACTGAGAATAGATAGCCTTGATTTTATATAATATTTGATTTTATTACGGTATTTTTGAAAAAACATTCCCAAATACCTAATAACCTCACGCCTAATTTAAATGAGTATTACGTTCATTACATTTGAAAACTTTTAACAAAGTGTATAGCAAACTTCACTACCACCTGCGAGATAAATTTTATTTCTGATTTTTTATATTATATCATATTTATTTTTAGTAGTTTTTTGTCATTTACTTCCTTATGTACGTGCTTTTATACTTATGGCAAATGGTTACACGTGCAAGGATAATACTTAACACTGTGTTAAGTTTCAATAACCATTATATGCCGGATGCCAAAAGTACCTAAGTTATGAGTTTTATTCGCTCCTGGAATGAGTTTATTAGGTTAAAAATCAATGAAATCGATGTATTTGTATTACGGTGTCTTTGTGTTTGGAAGTCGAGTATCAAAACTTAAGTATCTTTCACGATTAGTAGTAATAAGTTTGCTTTTCAATTTTATTTGAATATTTACCTCAAAATGAAATAAAACCTAAGTAAAAATAATTAACCAATGAACATACCGCCCTCACAACATAATATCATGGATATGTGGGCTCACTACTGAGGTATGGGATTATCTTATGGGGCAACTCGACAGACATAAACAAGGTGTTTGTGACACAAAAGAAATGTGTGAGAGTAATCTGTGGTGCTGAGCCGCTCGATTCATGTAGACCTTTGTTTAGGAGGCTAGGTTTACTTACTGTCACATCGCTTTACATATTCGAAATAGTCGGTCGAGAAAGAGTCGGTGAAAATACTCAATCAAACTATAAACCTAGAGACGAAACGAAATTGTCAAATATGGAAGCAAGTTGCGCTCTTTATAAGAAAAATTGCCATTGTATGTGTATACAAGTATTTAATAACATTCCTAGAGACATAAGAGAACTACCGCTCTCAAAATATCCAGTAGCACTTAAAAAGTGGCTTATTAACAAATGTTTTTACACAATGCAAGAATACATGAACTGGAAAATAAATAGTAAATTTGAAATGTAAGTGATTGTTTGTAATTTTGTAAAGTGTATTTTCAAATCTTGTAAGTTGTGCCTAAATGTTATTATTGTTATGTTATTATTGTATTATTATTTGTAAATTTTATTTTATTTCAATGATTTTAATATGAACACTTGGCTATTGGTTAACCTGTATTAAATAAATAAATTCTAATTTAATTTATATTAATGATGTACTTGTAATTAATGTATTTGTCTCTTTCTTTGTTTTTATTATTATTTTTAACATTGACATTGTTGTATTCTTGACTTATATTTGTACACTTAATTGATTTTTTCTTTTTTTGTATTAATTATTTTGTTTGAAATTATAAAATTGAATTTGCACGCCGAGACTGGCGGAACATGCAGTACTGTACTACTTACCTATTAATATCTTGTAACCATGTTTCTGGCAAATAAAATATTCTTATTCTTATAATATCTACATTATAAACGAAGTCTTTACGTACAGAACAAAATACTCTTTTAATATATCACAGTAATGGCACTTCTTAAAGCAGTATTTGGCCAAGAAACCTAGCTGTTTGAAACTTTGCATTCGAAATGCACAGAAATCGAATAATGTAAACTTCGCAAACTTATAAGTTGGCTTGACTTCAATCTACGATGCATTAGAATAGTGATAGAATTGGCAAAACAAGACCACATTGTTTCAAATAATCTATTTAATGGAAATTTACTGTCAATTTAAGCATTTAAAATGTTCGACAATGTATTTATAACCATTTAATACTTGTAAAGTATAGTTATAACATTTCAATTATTATACCTACGACGAGTCTAAACCGTGTTAACCTCAAATACGACAAAGTTAATGACTTATAGTTTAACCAACTCATATAAAAATGCTGATAAGTGATTTTCAGTAAAAAAAAAGTAAAGCTGCGCATTTCATTACACACAAGGGGCCTTGTTTGGTTCATATTCCGAAACCTATCCATGCATGAGCCAGCATTGCTTCATTTCCATCGCATATCAATTAAAATTCAAATGAGATTTTTCATTGCTCAGTTTACCTATCTACCTTTAAATGAATTTATTGAACAACGATGAGAGAACGAATTTGATTTAATCTGTTTCGATTTTTTATTGTTTTGCAATTATTAAGTTGATGGTAGATTTTATTTTGACTGTTCATTCATCTGGTTGCACCATAACCTCAATTTATATTTATAAAAGCATGATTGCTTGATTAAATGTAACAATTTAATTAGAAAGTAATGTAGAAAATAGTAAGTAAGTAAATGAACTGTGGTAAACAATTAGGTATGAAAGAAATTCAGTATGTTCGGCTACATCTCGATAATAAACTAGGAATGGATAACCCAGGGTACGTTCACACAGCTTTTGATTTAATGTTGTTTTGTTCTTATAAGGAATCATCAAAGTTTCCTAATTTATGACATAACTTGTGAACTTACCTACGGGGCTTAATTATTATTGTTATATAGATATTAAGTTGTGTACGTTCTATTAACATTAAGGCCCAGCAGTATGTTTTTGTTAGTACTATTAGTGTTGTTAGAAGTTGGTGGGACAGATATATACGGGTGTTACTGTTCTACCTTCAAATTAGTCGATATATTATGTTTTTCTGGCAAGGACCAACGTCTTCCTGCGATGATCCTGAGGTAACAAGACTAACTAAAACAAAGGTAGAAGAGATGGTTTGATTTTAATACAGAAGTATAAAATGCTAAATTAGACTACCTCAGTAATTTTGAGTACTCAATCGAGATTCGATTGGTTTAGGATTATTATAATATTATATATATATAGCATAAATTATAGAGGATGAGATGCAGTACGTGGGCAGTCTGTGCCGATGAAGTTGTAACACACATTTCCAGCGACCTACTCGCAAAGGTGGAGTGACGTCACAAAGCAGGGCATTTTTAAGGGGTGCAAGTCCTACACTATGCCACTGTCATTTCCGGGTCAATTGCTCGAAGATGACAGTGGTTATAATAGTGGTTATTTTTCATTAGTTCCAACTTAATTGTCCGAAGATGATTAGGTACTACAGTAAAATTTAAGTTTATATTGTCTCTTTGTTTTACGCATTATCTAGTGTTTCCAAATGAAAAAAGTATATTTAAACACGTTAATGAACTAAAGCTTTGTACGTGCTTCTAAAATAATTTCATAAGAGAAATTGGAGGAGTTTCACAGATTGGCCTGTCTCTTAGTTTAAATTTTGAATATTTAATATACTTTAATTCTGCTACTATTTATCCGTGCAATGAACAAGTTTTTACACAATGATGACTGGGGGAATAAAATTACAAGCCGTTTTTAGATAGATGGCTTAAAAGATTGTTAAGGGAGATTAAAGATGCGTAATATTGGTTGTCGCAAAACCTGTCCTGCTAACGTTATACTAGTTGGCAAAGTTTTTGTTCATCACTTGGTGATGAAGAAAAACACATAAGAGATTGCCGTCCCAGGCCCCTTATGGGGACTGGAGGCTCCCTCCTTTGACGCCGTTGGCTACAGTTGAATAAGGAGGTAAGCGACTGTGTTAATGGTTTAAAATAATGCCAGTATGTTAGCATGTTTAGTAACCTATAGCAAAATACCAATATTAGTTCTAGAATCATAGAAGAGTCAATTTCAGAGTGTACTAAATAATGTGCCGTGCAGTGCATTGAGATCGTAATCGACACCAGCCTTTCATTTCCGTGTGTCTGACAAGTGGAAATTGAAAGTCCATGCGTCGTCGGTAGATGCAACGGTACGATTTTTGACTGACCTCCTTTTGTATTGTTCTTATTGTATTACCTGCTATTGCCAATACCTAGGTGGGGTAGCATTGACGTAATTCTGTAGGTATTCTAATAGGTACCATAATAAATAAAAACTATCATACCATAACCTATGATCTTGAGTCTATTCTAGATCACCGGCTCACCATAACTGGTAAGCCGCCTCAGAGATCGGCTTCATCAACTTTCGATACCAGGTTGGGTACAAAAAAAAAATATAGACTACAAAAAGGTTACTGTAGTAGTATGCATACAATAAAAGTATTTATTTTTTTAGTAATAATTTTTGGTAAAGAAACTTTATTTAAACATATTCAATAGTACATAAATAAAAGAAGGCAGCATTAATTGTAGCTATAGCACAAGTTGCTGAAATGTTGGCAAATACCCAAAGAATGACGTACATCAAACGAAACCGTAAGATGACGACCTGCGTATTATTTGGGTCACATCTCCGCGTAAAACATTTTTCTACGCTAACTATACGAGTAAAGCTTCGAAGGCAACTGAAACAGCTTAAGAATGTGCAATGTGGCAGCTCAATATAAGAAAATTAACAAAAATTATATGATAGTATTTATGGTGACGGAGTAAGAATACAATATGTCACCACCCCATCTCATCCCATGGGTGTCGTAAAAACCGACTAATGGACTGTCCGCGAATATTAACTTTACGAAATAAAAAAGAAGGAAAACTTGAAATTAAACCCTATACCAATCCGTCTGGCCAACGTGGTATTAGTAGGCCAAGTACCCCTCTGTCATGGAAGGAGGCCCGTCCCTGCAGTGGGACATTAATGGGCTGTTATGATATGATAGTGTATTTTTTATAAAGATGTAAATTTCTTTAAGTACTTTCAAAATAAATACATATAATTAGTATTCAATACTATATATACATACGATATATATATATGTTACAGCCAAAGTAATTAAATAGATACTATACATAAGGACTGGTCATTATAAATAATATCCAAATTGACTAGACAATGTGATAAATTAATCACATCATCTAGATATTATTTATAAGTTAGTCAAAGTAATAAATACGGTATAACCAACTAATTATTACCTTATTTATTATGAGTATTACTATATTCTAGCACTCGCCGGCCGCTGCCGCGGCACGCTCGCTTCGCTCGCACGGCTCGTGCGTCCTTTTAGTCACCATACTAACCTAACCTAACCAACTGTTTCTGACTTTTGACTTAATATTTTATTTTAGGACATATTACTTTATAGCAAGGAAAATATGGATATTTAAACAATTAATTATAGTACCCTATTTTATGACACACAAGTATTATAGGTAAAGACGATTAGGTAATATACGATTTCGTATATTATAGTAAATATATCCTTATATAAATAGTAACCACAGATAAATCAACCGCTCCGTATCATATAAATATAATCTAGTAATCTTTACCTACTTGTTTTATGACATTATCTGAGTCTTTGAAGATATTATTTATAATGGCTAGTTAATGTGATTAATTCTGCGACATTTATCACTTTATCTAAATTGAGTAGCTATTATACATAACGGCTAGTTATTATGTATAATATTCATATTTATTACTTTGGCTGTGACATATACATTCAATACTAATGTAATAACTTTTGGTAGCCCTAACTTAGTTGATTGAAAAATAAACAAGTTTTTTTTATAATGAATTTTTGAAATAAGTACTAATGTCTAAAGGTATTAAATACTCAATTATTTGTTCAACTTGATTGATAGAACAAAATATTTTCAATAGTACCAAAAGCTGGCATAAATTAATTTCAGAATGTACACAGATAATAATTATTCGCTGTAGAACAGCGTAAAAATAAATATTATTTTTACAAAGTAAATTTTACTGCTTTTATTAACAGAATCGATCAGAGGTAATTGCCATTTGTGTTAAATGAAACAGAATATGAACATCAAAATTCCCGATCAACATAACACGATAGAGATCAAAACCCAATATATCTTTCAACATTTCCTGTCTGATACATCCACTTTTCCTTACAGAAAATTCGCCTTATTTGAATGTGGAGTTCAAATCATATTAATGACAAAATGCAAGTGAAGCGTGGGATTTCCATTTCTCGATCGAAGTGAATTTTCACAATGTCTGCACTCTGGCAGATATTCCACGTTTAATATTCATGTCTAGTGCTACGGCAGCTTTGCTTCCTTAGCCAGAAATTAGATATTCGTTTCTCAGCAGAAACTTTGACATTAGCCGCTGAATAATAACGTTTGTCTTGAGCATAACGTAATATTTATTGTTCCAGTAATTTGTTCTCTGTCTCCACGTATCAAATTATTGTCTGGCATCTATGTAGGTCTGGAATTATACATTAATGAAGTAGTCACGAAAGATGTTTATAATATCCTACAAAATTTTGTAGAACATTTTATTCAAAAGAGCACCATTCGTATATTTTCAACCGACTTCAAAAAAGAGGAGGTTCTCAATTCGGTTGTATTTTTTTTTTTTTTATTTTTTGTGTTTGTTACCTGATTTCTCGAAAACGGCTAGACCGATTTGAAAAATTTTTTTTTTGTTCGATTGGGTATACTTCCCATTTGGTCCCATTGTCACCAGATCTGGATCTGGATGACGGGATCCTAGAGAAATCGAGGGCATCTCTTGAAAATTGTAGGGACGCATTATGTAAAATGTTGTCATATACGTGCATCTCTGACGTCACTACCAAATAGTCAAGAGTCAGAACTGGTCTGATGCTGGAGACCACAGAGAGTCGAGGGAACAACTCAACGGCATATAGCAGCTACCTTGTGTTTGGGCTTATTTTAATTGTATTGATGAAAACTTTACGAAACTTGACACAAACATGATCTGATGATGAAGAAGACTGAGGGTCGAGGGAACTCCTCAACGGTATGTAGCAGCTACCTAGTGTTTAGGCTTATTTTAATTGTATTGATGGAAACTTTACACAACTTTACACAAACATGATCTGATGATGAAGACGACTGAGGGTCGAGGAAACTTCTCAACGGTATATAGCAGCTACCTAGTGTTTGGGCTTATTTTATTCGTATTAATGAAAACTTTACACAAACATGATCTTATGATGAAGACGACTGCAGAAATTTATTTAATACGAATCTTAGAAATTGTTATCAGCATGGTTTTTAACCGACTCCTGTTGAAGTCGGTTTTTTAATTAGAAAATTATCAGTAAAGCTCTTCCAAGTTAAATTTTGTGAGTCTTGCGGAACATGATGTTAAAAAGATTTGGTACAGCTTACCTTTACTTGAAAAGGTCAGATCGGCACGTCCGGCATATAAGCACTAAGAACTGGAAAGGAATAAAAATCTTTCTACTATGTAGGTTGAAACTCAATATAATATTGAGCTTTTCGTTACGCTATTACTTAAAGGTGAAGTACATTAAGTTCTTTTTTCATTTGGTTTACAAAACATCGATAAATTATTCGGTATTATCCGTGTGGTGACGGAGTAAGAATACAATATGTCACCACCCCATCTCATCCCATGGGTGTCGTAAAAACCGACTAAGGGACTATCCGTGGATATTAACTTCACGCAATAAAAAGGTTAACTTGAAATTAAACCCTATACCAATCCGTCTGGCCAGCGTGGTATTAGTAGGCCACGTATTCCTCCGTCACGGGAGGAGACCCGTCCCTACAGTGGGGCATTAATGGGCTGTTATGATGATTCAAATGTAGCACTTTCATGTATTCTAAATAAGTTCATAATACAAGCTAAGGAAGTTTGTGAAAAATACTTGATATTTGTTGTACTTTTTAACCCTTTCACCGGCCTTTATATGTTTAATTAAGTATGTGGAATGTGCGTTAAAAGTGTAAACATTTCAAACCCTTAATTAATTAGCCATTTAATATTCATTGGTTCAGTTCAAGGAAACCTTTACGTTGTATTTTGTTATTCTCTAATTATGTATTTTATATTTATCTAAATACAAACAGTACAAAGCTCATTTCTGTTAATAAGTTCCAAGAATTAAATACCAAAAGCCTAATTTATCAGGAAGCTTTAACTTATTAATATGTCATATTAATAAGTTAAAGCTTCCTTAGAGAGAGAATTAATATGTCATATTAATAAGTTAAAGCTTCCTGATAAATTAGGCTTTTGGTATTTAATTCTTGGAACTTATTAACAGAAATGAGCTTTGTACTGTTCCCGGGCAATAAAGCTGTAATCGACTATTACGCCCTTTTTAATGTTATTTCGTTTTTGAGTTCCTTGTCCTTCAATCTATGCCTCATTTTTTTTTTAGATTTTTTTGCCAATATTTAAATGTTTTTAATGACATTGACAGCTTTATTGTACGGAAAATTATTAAACGATTAAGTTATGTAATATTGTCTTACTTCCTGAAAAATAAAATAAAAAATCGGCAAACAACCTTACACTACTTTCTTTAAAAAAAAAACAATAAAACAGTTAACGGCTTTTCTCAAAATAAATATTTATAAACTTGGATATGTAAGCACCTAATACAAAGTAATCATTCTACCATTTATTTTGCAAAAGCTATTACGCCTTTTTTCTCGTAAATTTGTTGTAGCTCTAGCGACGTAAGCCACCATTACGCTGAACACCATCTCTTTCACTCCTACGCATAAGTTAATACCCCTTTCTTTTTATCATGATGTTTATGTAAACAATTCATACAAGTATTGACATGATTCAGCGGCCGGTATCAGAGCAGCGCGTGACGTCTTACGCACATTACTTGCATAATGTAATAGTAATGTTATTATGTTGTTATTTATTAAGTTGGGCTCTAGAAGTGGAAAGGAGTGGAGAGTGGGGCTCTTTGGATATGGACAAAGAAATCCACGGGGCCAAATGCTTGAGGACTTCATGGAGAAGGAGGGACTCTTTATGATGTACTCCTTCTTCAAGAAGCGTAGCTGCCGCAAGTGGGCCTGGCTTAGTCCTGATGGTGTCACAAAGAACGAGATTGACTTCATCATGTCGACAAAACGCCATATATTTAACGATGTCTCAGTGATCAATTCGGTGAAAACCGGAAGCGATCACCGGATGGTGAGAGGCACATTAAATATCAATCCTAGGCTGGAAAGAAGTCGGCTGATGAGGTCTACGCTCCGGCCTACACCAGTCCAAATCCCCGAGAACTTCCAACTCCAACTGCAGAACCGCTTCGAGGGCCTCAACCAATGTGTTGATGTGGACGAATATCACGAAAGGTTTGTGGAAACTGTCCGTACAGTCGGTTCCGGTGCTTTTAAGACCCATCACCGGAGAAGATCAAAAAAGATCTCCGACCACACTCTCTCGCTCATGGAGCAAAGGCGTACGATGGCACTTCAGTCTCCAGACGACGCTGAAAAGTATAGGAGGCTCAATAGGCAGATCTCAAAGTCACTGACTCGCGACCTTCGGCACTTTAATACAGCTTGTATTAAAGAAGCCATTGAGCGAAACAAGGGCTCTAAAGTGTTCGCATGAGATCTGTCTCTAGGTCAGAGCCAACTTTCTAGGCTCAAGACTGGGGATGGTAGAATAGTGACGTCCAAGCCTGAGCTTCTAGAGGAGATTGAGAAGTTTTACGGACAGTTATATACCACAACACAGCCACCTAGTGATCTAGCCGCCGATCCTAGAGCTAGACTTACGCGACACCATACCGAAGAAATCCCGGACGTCAGTCTGTGTGAGATTAGTGATGCTCTCCGACAACTTAAGAACAACAAGGCACCGGGGTATGACGGAATCACAAACGAGCTACTGAAGGCCGGTGGAAAACCTATTCTCAAGGCTCTTCAGAGGCTATTCAATTCCGTTATACTCAAGGGAAAAACGCCACAGGCATGGCACTGAGGTGTGGTGGTACTGTTCTTCAAGAAAGGCGATAGAACGCTTCTTCAAAATTACAGACCCATCACTCTTCTGAGCCACGTCTACAAACTGTTCTCGAGAGTCATCACGAACGCAGACTGGACGACTTCCAGCCTCCCGAACAAGCCGGTTTCCGAAAAGGTTATAGTACCATAGACCACATTCATACGCTGCGGCAGGTTATACAAAAATCCAACGAGTATAACTGGCCCCTATGCTTAGCGTTTGTGGACTATGAGAAAGCCTTTGATTCGATCGAGACATGGGCAGTGTTCCAGTCTCTCCCACGGTGCCAAATTGACCAACGGTATATCGAAGTGCTGCGGTGCTTATACGAAAACGCCACCATGTCGGTTCGTCTCCAGGGTGGATTATCTGGCCCTATCCAGTTGCAGCGAGGAGTAAGACAAGGTGATGTCATATCCCCGAAATTGTTTACCGCTGCACTAGAAGATGCTTTTAGGCTTTTGGACGGGACGGACTCGGCATCAACATAAATGGCGAGTATATCACGCACCTTCGATTTTCTGACGATATTGTGGTCATGGCTGAGACCATGGACGACCTCAACACAATGCTCGATGGCTTCATTAGAGTCTCTCAACAAGTGGGTCTTAAAATGAACATGGACAAGACCAAGATCATGGCAAATGTCCATGTTGCACCCACTCCAATCATGGTTGGAGGCTCTACACTCGAAGTTGTCGACGAGTATATTTACCTGGGACAGTTAGTCCGGCTAGGTAAGTCCAACTTTGAGAAGGAGGTCACTCGTCGAATCCAACTCGGTTGGGCAGCGTTCGGGAAGCTAAAACGTATCTTCTCGTCCACATTACCGCAGTGTCTGAAGACAAAGGTCTTCGACCAGTGCGTGTTGCCAGTGACGACGTATGGCACAGAGACGTGGTCGCTAACTATGGGCCTTCTCAGAAGGCTCATGGTCACTCAGAGGGCAATGGAGAGAGCTATGTTGGGAGTTTCCCGTGATCGAATCAGAAATGAGGAGATCCGCAGGAGAACCAAAGTAACCGACATAGCGCTCAGAATTACCCGGTTAAAGTGGCGGTGGGCAGGGCACATAGCGCGGCGAACCGACAGCCGTTGGGGCAGAAAGGTTTTGGAATGGCGACCGCGTACCGGAAAGCGCAGGGTGGGGAGACCCCTCACACGGTGGACTGACGACCTAGTTAGGACGGCGGGTAGCCGATGGATGAGGGAGGCACAGGACCGCGCAAGGTGGCAATACTTGGAGGAGGCCTATGTCCAGCAGTGGACGTCGATTGGCTGATATGATGATGATGATGACATACCTAGTATATAACAACTCAACTATGAAGTGCGACTTCTCCCAGTTCAAGGGAATTTTACCAACTAACCAACATGATTTTAACCAAATCATGCTTCCTCAACTAGTACCTAACCATAAAAGTATGTATTAGTGGTAATATTATATTAGAAATAATAATTATTATGAAATACAGCCTTAAATAAGAAAAAAATATAGTATATTTAATATTGTAATCAGTTTGTAATGATAGTTACATAAAAATATAAATCATTAATAGGATTTTAAAATAGCGTTTAGCGGATAATACTTCTAGAACAGTATTAAAAAAAATCCCTGAAAAAGGTGGTAACCGGCTGATACGCTCATGATTAAAAGTGAAAATGGCGTTGTATTATTTACTTACATCCCGGGCCATTATTGGAAGATCGATTTGTAAAGCAGTTAATGGTGTTACAGTTAGAACGGTAACGTAAATAGTTTGTATTATACATTTTTATAATTATCTCAGCCATTATTTATGAAATACACATATTTAAAAAAAAAAATAACAGATAAAAAAATTACCGTCCAATTGAGATATTAAACGCTTTATTTGAATGATTGTACACTAAAATATAGTCAAATTAGCTTTAATTATTTCTCCTGTAAAATTCGTTTTTTTATATTACCGCTTTATTGCCCGGGGCCAGCGATGTATTGTTTTGTCTGTGGAGTTGTAGAAAATTGTATCTGACAAACCCATAACGGACGAACAGAAACTGACAATGTGGAAACAATATTTAAAATATTACACAAAGTTATTCATAAATATTATTCAATAATAATTTACACGTATAACACTTGTTGAATGTTTAACTGAACTAAATAAAAAAATAGAATCTTTTAAAAAAACCAGGCTGCAAAAAAAGTTAGGAAATTTAACCCCTATAAACATTAATTTGATTAGGAGACTGTATGGATACACTGTAAGAATATTTATGTAATGGCTACTTCTTCAGAAGTATCTTAAGAAGGTACTTCTGCTTCTGCAAATCATTCCACCAGAGAGCAAGCTGTTTACTGCAGTTACTAACTAAAAGTTCCTATAACCTCTTCCCTGGCTCCACTACTGTACACATCAAAGCCGGCTAACAGAATGTGGTGAAAGAAAAACACGCTTTCTCGCTTCAGAACATGGCATAATTCATTGAAATATTTGTTAGGATTTTCATTTTAAAACTATGACCTAAAATGTAATCTATATTGTAAAACCAAAACATTTTAATACATTTCTAATTAGGCAAAAAGTTTACAGCTTTACGGCCCTGTGGGGAATAAACGGGTCGCGGACAGTTTTAATTTACAAAGGTTTTATTAAACAAAACTGGTTGTAAAGAGACATTATCATAACTTGTTACTCTAACTTAGGTTAATGAGTTTGTTAAATAAAAATGTAGTACTTAAGTATCTTCTTATCGTTATGAAATCAATCAGTAAAATCTAGTAATAAACTATATTTTTTTTGTAACCATACCCAGACCTGCTTGGGACAAATAAAAATATTATTATTACAGTAAAATACATTATAACAATAGTCCTGAGGATGTTGTGTTTGTGTATATTTTTGAAGTCTTTACTTTAAAAACATAAATATTGGTATCAATTTACATTATCACAGCGGGAAAATTCAGAACCTTTGTTTTTATATTTAAAACTGTACGTATGAAAAACTTTAAAGCGAGGTCTATAATAAAGCGCGTTTTTACAATAAAGCTTACTAATATTTGAGCTGATTTTAATACTTTTGCAGAAACGATTTTTAATATTTATATTCATGTTTTTTCGTTTTCGATGATAATTACGGTTGTTGGTTTCATTTGACTTGTTTTTAGCAAACAGTATCTGATTAACTGCATATTATTCTACAAATGACACCAATGCCAATTATCACATTTAGCATTTTGATATTGTTGATATTCAAAATATCTAACTTAATAATGAACACTTAATATGACGAATAATTTTTAGAACATTCACCAGTCTGAATGTTCTAAAAAATATTATTTTAAAGGCATAGGGGTCTAAATCTAATTTAGAATGTTATTTTTGTATAATTTCATAGAACTAAGTTGTTATTTGTGTTTGGTGTATGTTTACATAATGCATTATCTCTCTATACAGAAAAAAATCTAAGTGGAATGAACACTTTAAAAAAAAAACAAAAATTTTATTTGGTATATTACTCCATTTAAAAAAAACGACTAAGTCTAAGCATTATTTTTGATAACATCTGCTTTATTAATCAAGTACATTGTTTTATTATGATATTCTTAAATAAACTTCACATTAATCTTAAGCCTTGTATTCACAGCATAAAAATGACCTTTCACGTTTTTATGAATTTCATAACAAGAATAACGGCAAAAGGAGTTACAGAATTGCGTAAATTAAAACTTGAGCAATTTAACTTTTTGTGGTTCCTCGATTGCTCTTTTAAGATATTCTGAGCTTAATACTTAATAAGTTTGTTACAAGTATTTGTTTAAAAAAATTACGCAAGCAAATCAATGGTGGTAGAAACATTTATGACTGTTTCTAGAGTAGCCTTAACTCTAGATTAATAACCACTTATATAGTTATTTAATGGTCAGGTATTCCAATTGAACTGTGCATTAACTAATTAAGAGCAAAAATTTTAACTATTATAATGCCTTTTTGTCTAGTGCACTCTAGTCAGTACATAAGATAATAATAACAGAAAGTCAATAAACATAATTATATAGAACACTCTCAATATCATCATAACAGCCCATTAATGTCCCACTGCAGTGACGGGCCCCCTCCCGTGACGGAGGAATACTTGGCCTACTAATACCACGCTGTCCAGACGGATTGGTATAGAGTTTTATTTCAAGTTTTCGTTCTTTTTACTTCGTAAAGATAATATATACGGTTAGTCCCTTAGTCGGTTTTTACGATACCTATGGGATGAGATGGGGTGGTGACATATTGTATTCTTACTCCGTCACCACACTGTCAATATAAATAATGATAAATATTTTAAAACGTTTTACATCTAAAATATCAATTTAAAAAAAATGTCACAATATAATGGTTGCCAATAAATTAAAGTGGAAAAGAGGTAAAACATAAAATTGATTTTTACAAAAAAAAAAAACCGACTTCAAAAACACAAATTGCACTAAAAAGTAAAAAATAATTAGTTGTATTTCGGTTTTACAACATTAAATCAGCCATTCCTTCTACTGAATTTTAATCTAAAGAATAGGTTCTTTTAATTATTGTAAAAAGTATTGTTTAAGATATTTCTTGAAGAGTCTGTAAATATATTGATTTGTAGATTCTTTAAAAGATAATCAAATTATTACAAATAATGTAATATTATTGTTATTTTTGGAGTCGGTGTCAGCCACGATAGTTTATATACCTACCATTTTTTATTTCTGACTTAATATTTAAACAAACATTATGGCGTCATGTTACACACAGGCTAAAGACTAACAATTACTTAAAATTCGCATTAGAAAATGAAACGGCCGTTTTTGTTTTAAATGCAATATTTATCTAATTAAAAACCATTTAAAGTGATTCGAGTGTGTTAGAAAAGGCCATAAAGTTTTGTATAACTATATCATACTTATTGCGTTGGCTGACACCGACTCCAAAAATAACAATAATATTACATTATTTGTAATAATTTGATTATCTTTTAAAGAATCTACAAATCAATATATTTACAGACTCTTCAAGAAATATCTTAAACAATACTTTTTACAATAATTAAAAGAACCTATTCTTTAGATTAAAATTCAGTAGAAGGAATGGCTGATTTAATGTTGTAAAACCGAAATACAACTAATTATTTTTTACTTTTTAGTGCAATTTGTGTTTTTGAAGTCGGTTTTTTTTTTTGTAAAAATCAATTTTATTTTCAAATTTTTAGTGAATACCAATTCTATAAATCCGTGTGGTGACGGAGTGAGAATGCATGTCACCACCTTATCTCAACCCATGGGTGTCGTAAAAACCAACTTAGGGACTATCCGTGAATATTATCTTTGAGAAATAAAAAGAAGGAAATCTTGAAATTAAACCCTATACCAATCCGTCTGGCCAGTGTGGTATTAGTAGGCTAAATATCCCTCCGTCAGTGGAGGAGGCCCGTCCCTGCAGTGGGACATTATTTTGTCTAAATATGGGTAGACCTACGAAACGCGCTGCTCATGAGACAGCGCTGATTGTATGAGACTGTAGAGGTGATAAAGAAAACGTGACGGTTATTTACAAGACTATTTACTTAATGACACAGAATGAAAGAGAATACAGAGTTATTAAGTTAGTTAAGTTCACAGCACTGAAGTTAAGTTAAGTTATACAAGAATAAAAAACAAGATGTAGATTAGCTAGACGTAGCTTAGACTACGAGTATATAGGAGTAGAAAACAAGATGTAAATTAGAATCTAGAGATCGAGTTAATTGCGTACGCATGAAGTGCGGGCGAACGTGCATTCGCCGTCGGTCTACGTCTCGCACTGTCGCTCGCTTGCGACTGAGCGGTAGCGGGCGGACCGGTCACCGTCGTCGGGTCGCGGGGAGTGCAGCGCGGGCGCCGCCGCGGTATGTTCATTGGTGCGCGTCACAGGTCACAAGACTTGACGCGCCCGCCACGGGTTCGATTCGATGACAACCGATGAAAGGAAGAAACGCCATTCTCGAAGTAGGAAATCTACCTCCAATGCCATTTCAAAAGAGACTAGTGAACCAGCTTTCACAAAAAAGGACCTACATGAAAAACGTTTTAAATAGGGAGAACATCGAAAAGCGTAGCCACACCGTCTCTGCGTGGTTAATTAGTAATAAAAATTATTAATTTATTGTGCGACATGCACACTAAATTGATAATTTAAATAAATTGACATAAAAATAAATCAAATAAATACTTAGAATAGTTATTATTATCAATTTGTTGTACCTAAAGAATAAGTTTAAAATAAATGAAATGCAATTCAAAAATTTGTTTATAGTCTATTTATAATCCGGTATTAATTCCTATTTTAAATTCAAATAAGAACTTTATTATTAAGTCTTAAACCATACCTTCAATTACAGTCATAATGTTAGTGTAAAGTTTTCATCAATACGAATAAAATAAGCCCAAACACTAGGTAGCTGCTATTTACTATTAAAAAGTTCCCTTGACCCTCAATCTTCTTCATCATTAGATTATGTTTGTGAACAGTTGTGTAAAGCTTTTATCAATGCGAATAAAATAAGCCCAAACACTAGGTAGCTGCTATATACCGTTAAAAAGTTTCCTCGACCCTCAGTCTTCTTCATCATCAGATGATGTTTGTGTCAAGTTTTGTAAAGTTTTCATCAATACGAATAAAATAAGCCCAAACACTAGGTAGCTGCTATATACCGTTGAGGAGTTGCCTCGACCCTCAATCTTCTTCATCATCAGATCATGTTTGTGTAAAGTTTTGTAAAGTATTCATCAATACAATTAAAATAAGCCCAAACACAAGGTAGCTGCTATATGCCGTTAAGGTGTTCCCTCGACTCTCTCTGGTCTCCAAGATCTGACCAGTTCTAATTCTTGACTATTTGGTAGTGACGTCAAAGATGCACATGTATGACAAGATTTTACACAATGCGTCTGTACAATTTTAAAGAGATGCCCTCGATTTCTCTGGGATCCCCTCATCCAGATCCAGATCTGGTGACAATGGGACCAAATGGGAAGCATACCAATACGAACAAAAAAAAAATTTTTCAAATCGGTCTAGCCGTTTTCGAGAAATCAGGTAACAAACACAAAAAAAAAAAAAAAAATAAAAAAAAAAAAAAAATACAACCGAATTGAGAACCTCCTCCTTTTTGAAGTCGGTTGAAAACTCGCTGCGAACGTTGTTTGCCTTTTTACACAATGATAGGTAGAAAAGATTAGTACCCATCACGAAAAATTAATCCTTATTCAATAAAAAA
This sequence comes from Schrankia costaestrigalis, assembly GCA_905475405.1. Lineage (NCBI taxonomy): Eukaryota > Metazoa > Arthropoda > Insecta > Lepidoptera > Erebidae > Schrankia > Schrankia costaestrigalis. The sequence goes on from FR997830.1 coordinate 8,787,061, forward strand.
GATGGCCAGCAGATGTTTGGAATAACTTATTTGCTTTTAAATTGAAGAATTTGCTCAACTGAGATTTATCGTTATGAAAGGGATCGAATTGAAAAATAGAGTAATCAGTTATGCAACGTCAGATCTTTTTCTCTTTTCGCTTTTATTAAAGTAATTCTTTATGTTTTTTACATTAGAATTTTATCTTATAAATGGGTTAAATTAAAATCACTAAATCTCATGAATAAAATATTCCTCATACATATTTGAAAACGTACTCAGATATAACTTTTTGTATGCTCTACATACGAAAACAACCAAACCAATTTAAACACTCATGCTCAAGCCTACAAATATTTTCCTTAGCACTTGATTACTATAATCACTATACATTAAAGATTCGAAAAGAAGAAAGACAATGGAAAAAATTGGTACTCGAGGCGGGAGTCGAACCCGCGTCTCTGGACTATATGCGTCCAGCGCTATAACCACTAGGCCACCCAAGTATCCGTCTCGACTACCAAATTTAACCATTGCTTTATACGGCACCAGAGCCGCAACTTAAAACTCCACTGTACAACGCCATCTAGCTAGGGGCGACTTCCGGATTTTTCTAGTTATACATAATTTATATTTATGTTATACCATAGAGATCGTCAAACATATGTTTAAGAAGTGCATTAATAAATGTAGAAAAATTACTAAGGAGTTTCATCAGCATAATTTTTTACCTACCCCGTGTGTACAAACTAAAAAGTTTTATGCAGTGAAACGTATGTTAAAAGCTTATGTGTAGTGTACTTGCGTGCTGTTACTATGCTAATTATTTATTTATTTATTTATTTATTACACTAATTATTTCCTAATTACATATTATTACCGGATTGTTCAAAACTTTGACTGTCCTAAGTATCTACTTATAATATGTATTATATCCAATATTGAGGTCGAGTGGCCACAACCAATTTTTGATACTCTATGTGGTTATTAGACTGGTTGTGTGCGATAAATCTGTAAGTGGATATAATAAAATAAATGAAATGTGTACTTTTCAAAATTAAATAATGGAATTCTTTTACAACAAAAGTTTAACTTCATTAAACATCCTATTGATCACCAACTCGAAACCAACTTTAGTAGTAGTCCCTAAGTTGGCCCGCAGCATCACTGCGTCAGAAGAAAAAAAATAATAGTCACTGCAACGGCAGGTGAAGAATAGTCAAGTGAAGAAAGTCTATGCTAAACCCCGTACTAATGCATCTCTCCGGTTTAGGGTCGTAGCACATATCGAAACGTAAAGGGATCGGTACCGCATCAACCCGAGCCGTTCAGTATTATTAGTATAAAACTCCTTACTGCAAAACACACCTATCCGTATCGTAACGTATTCGGATTTTAGACGTTTGACACCAAGGAAAAAGGCGAGGTGGTGCATGCCGATCCCTTTACGTTTTGTTATTATGTGCTATGACCTTTTAGAAGTATTTGTAGAATAAATTGGCATTTATTACTACAGAGGTCGCGATTAACAAGCCAACATGTGGGCTTTTTCATTAAAATTTATTTAAAGCAAGCTAAAGAAGAATAGAAGCACAATTTGAGGTTTGATTACCGTTTACTCATATTATTCATAAGTGAAGTGTTGCTTGAATTGTGTATCGCTCTAGACCGACATCCTTTCCATTAGAACAGTAGAATAAATTGGGGTTTTCATTCAATCTCGTTCCATAGCCGGTGGAAAGGCGATTTGCAAAGCTTTTCGAAAACGAACGACAACGCCCGTGTAAAAAGCCACTTTATCAATACTCCATCGCTCCTAAAATGAACGATTTTAAAGCGCACAAAAGATTTTTTTTTGAATATACTTTTATTGCTCTGTAATTTACTTTTCTGAGATATTTCGTACCCCAAAAAACATTTTTCTATTAAAAGTTCTTAACATTGTCAAGGAAAAACATCACAAAGAAAAGTCTAGGCTAACTCTTTGAGTCAGCGAGTGTTATTTAAAACAAATAAACATTCGCTTTGTTTAGCTTCGTTAGAATGATTGCCCTCCAATCCTTGAATCGAGTTATTTTTCTATTTTGACGTAAATTTTTTACAGACTCTGAGCATACTTTTTTCGTGTATTTATGCATGAATATTTGATTTTTCACGCACTCGAGATAAGTGAATTATTTGGAGCTCGGTTTGTGCTATTAAGGTTTAAGGTTTTGTGGGGCGGAACTGTGACATATACATACCTCCAATATTATAACCGACATCGTTTACCATTGTGTGGAATGATGTTTACAATCGCGTTCAGAAATTTAACCACTTACATTTACTTTTATTTGTTGTGTGAGGTATGGCTTATTGTCATTGAGGTGAAATGTTAAACGTATTCAAACAGAACAAAAAATGTAGGAAAATAAAATAAAGAGAATAGGGAAGTGAATAAATAATGCATTGTTTAATCACACGAATGGATGGTAAAAAAGGATCGCTTGTAACAAGTAAAATGAAAGTAAAAACTTATATTAGCAATACAGTCATTATAGTCGTAATCGTAATAGTACAACTATATCCCACTACAGGGACGAATCTTCTCTAGTCATAAAAGGAAATTTTGCATATTGTTCTAGAACTAATTAGCTTAGGTGTAAAGATAAGCCCATTAAAATTTTGCATACTCTTTTGTGCTGCTAACTCTGAAATGTTCTATGGTTCGTGGTTAGCAACAGAAAACAGTATTTCGTACAACATCGTCCTACAAAAAGTATATTGTTCAAAATGCACTACGTTACAAAACTAATGTTTTGCAACATGTTGCAGACCTAGCATAACATTTCTCTGCTTCATACATATTTCAAGTGCATGGACAATTTTCTGTAGCAAATACTAGGCACGAACGTAACGTGCCGCAAGTGTAACACGTTTGTTAGTGACGGGGACAAACATGGGCGGGTCACAGCCCCTGTTCTCGCCACCTCGAATAATGAATACCAAACAACTTCTACTCCATTGTAATGCCCATGACATATTCACACAAACCACCCCATTTTACAACGAAACATTAAAAATATATTCTAATAAAATCACGAGAATTATGCCTTGAGATGAAAGATTGTCGTACACATCATTAAATGAGAAAAGAAAATAAAAGATTTGTTACTACTCAAGTTTCCAACACAAAGCTCCTCTTGCATGAAGTGTTCCAGTGGTCTTTATAAGACAACCAGTTATCGTAGAACTACAACCTTTTAGTAAATTGCTCTCTCGATATGGTATTTTTCCTCATATACGAGAGGGGATGAAGGTCATTGTGATTGGTTTCTTTACTATAAAACGACAGGGCTTGTTATCACTAGAAGATATTATTGCCTTACCGCAGAGTTTATGCGCCGTAAACCCTCATTCGTTAGGCGATGAAATAAAGAGTAAGTAATATGCGAAATTGTTATTCGACTCACATTATTTGTCTACGTGATTTATACTGGACTATAAATTCAACTAGCTAAGTTACGTTTACAAATTGTTTGTCTAAAGTGAAAATATGTATTTAGTACAGCTGTAGGTAGTAAATCTAAACTAGAACAACAGATGTCCTTTGTTGTTACAGTTAGATGTTTCTGTTTTTGCGATTTATACATTTACAAGAATATTACAGATGGTATTAATCCATTGCAGAAAATATATTGTTTTATATAAGTTTCGAACACGCTTAGCAATCTGTACAGCTGTTATAGCTCAAATAAGAGATAACTTTAGCTATATTTTAGGACTACTAAAAATGATATGAATCATTAGTCTTCATAAAGCCTTTTTAATAATAATAATAAAAAAGCTATGAAGATAATTATTTGCGAAAATAAAATAAAAATATAGAGAGAGATTTTGTTTTGGTTTTACATGTAATTCAAAACTCAGTGTACCATTTTAAATACTTACTTAATTTTTTTTTATTACAATAATAATTGGACTGTTTTTTGAGCTGTAAAATAAAGAAACAAATTCAAACCTACAGTTCATTTACGTATATTTTAATAGCTCCGTAGCGTTTTTGTAGAGCTTTCCTAAGATCCAAATATTGATTCAACCAACCTATGAATGATTTATTTGGGTTTGGGTGGTTGGGTCCTCTCGCTAAACAAAAAACTGCCATGATTACCTTACCCGAGTTTTCCGTTCATGTATTTCTCTTTGATTTACAGTTTATTCCTAATATTTAATATCTTTACACAACAAAAAGTTCCGTATACTTATGCCTGAAAGTATAACATCTGTGCTTAAGTTAAGTTTTTAGAGATACGATATTTTTTTTTGCATATTTATCTTCTTTTTTGTACTATTGGAATAACATGGTGCCCCTAGACATTTGCTAATGATGGAGTAAAACTTTAGACCACTGGTAATGTTTTCTTATAACTTTTATAACTTCAAGATTCTTATAGACGAGTAAGGTAACAAGCTTTGTAAAGTTTTTGCAAAGATAATTATTCCAGATATTATTGATGTTTTCTATCAACTTTACATCGAAAAAAAATGGCATCACTGAAGTATGTACTTTTATTGTAACCGAATTATTATGTATGGAATTAAAATAAATAAGTAAGGGACCGTAGAGTAAGGATATATATTTAGTGCTAGTATGAGCTAAACATTATTCTTGGTATGGATCGGGCCTTTGACAAAATATATTTAAACCTCTACTAGATGTATGATGAAACTCAAGTATTATTAAACTACTTAGTTTTTACATTATACAGTAAAAAGCTTTTGTCAAAAATGTAACTGAAAGTACCTACTATAAATTTAATGTTGAGCCTCCAAAAGCTTTTAGTAGAAGTAAATTAATTTTACTCACATAGCTCTTCAATAGTTGGTATTATATTCGAGAGTTAATTATAAATGTAAACTTTGATTAAACGACATTACTTACAAAGGTTTCACTCAAACTTTATTACTATAGAGTACACTCTTCCTTCCTTTTTTTTAATTTATACTGCCAATTATTTTTTTATATAAAGAACCTTGCCAGCCATCCAACTGGGAAGGTCCTTAATTTAAAAAATAATTTACAGTATAAACTATAGAAAACTTACATGGACTAAAGGGCGGTCTCTTTTAGCATTCATAAATAAAATTTCATTACTGCTTTTTGTCGCAGTAAGGTATTTGAAAAGTGTGGTTAAGTGTGATAGTTGGTTAGATAGTGCTTGTTGAATCTACACAACTTCTTACCAGCCAGCAGGATGAGATTATAAAACTTTTTGAACAATAACCTATTCTACAATTTTAGTGACCTCCATGTCGTTGTTGTTTTAGTATATAATTATATTATAACTTATGTAGGTATTATACCTTCTGACTAAAAATTAAATGGTTTACACAAATATTTAATATACAGTTAAATTAAAGAATAAAATTAAGTATAAATACATATTAATGTTACTTCTGAGTGGAATAATGTGCACAATTATGAAACACAACCCCAAGCGGAGAAGAATGAACGTTAAAATGCAGAGTAATTAGCTGTTTAATTAAACATTTTTTTTAATAACTTCTTGCATTTCTCGTAATTAATATAAAATGTCGACGTTAGCCTAAGGTGGCACGTTCTACGATAGATCGGTCAACTCGAAGTAACACTTTTACTACACTGAACACTTTTACTACATTCGAAATAAAACTCACATGTCCCATTTGCATCCTACGTAAGCAAAAGTACTAAGCTCGCGTAGTTTCCCGAAACCAATCTCACTCTATGTCTATCGCTACTCATTAATGACATCTTTATCTTCTATTTTCAAGTAAACAAGGTATTGAAAACATAATTAACAGAGAATTAACAGAGTTGTTAATCTCTTTAATTTGTACAACTTCATGTGCTTATTATAAAACTTATATAAACATTTCGCTGAATCAGATCCAGTATTAGCTAATGTACTGTTAAATAATGGATTACAATAATCATAATTATTTTATACAAGAATTCTAGTAACTACTTACTGACAATTTTACAAACATGTCATTGTACTATAGTTCTATCCTATCCTCCTGTTGTTAAAAAGTTAATGAGGGAAACAACTCACTAGAAAATATTACAAAAACAGAAAAAAACTAAATTCAATTTATCTGAATACCTACATAAGATCAATGACACAAAACTTTGAATATAGTGAAAAACAAACCCGATACCTCTGCATATCAGCTACTAGCTGACCCGTGCCCACTTCGTTAGGCCGCGAAAAAAACGCGTCTCTATTTAACGTTACTCCGACTTAGCAGCATGCAAAAAGCTTTCATGCCGCGTAAAAATTTTACATGTAGGTACTTACAGTTATTTCTCGTGCAGTTAAAATAAAGTCGAATATTATGTGAACCTCGGTTCTCTGTACAAAATTACAGAGACTAACATATATTATTACTGGTCGTCTGCCTTTTTTAGGTCTGTCAAAATAGCTAACGAACTGTAAAATGAATTACAGCGCAAACGTTCCTTTGCCGCATAATTTATGCTACACAAAAGTTCATATAAACCGTAACGAAGCACGCGTTGAAATTACACACAATTGAATATACAAATGCACAACATAGGGAGACTATGACGGAGCGACATAGTCAAATTGTGACAAAGCTCCTTAAATAAAGAAAAAAAAAATCCATTATTTTATTCAACTAAACAGTACCTATTTTATAAAATATAGAAATGCAGAGAACATTTAAATAATAATACGCAATGTTAGAGTTATGCAATCTATGGGACTGCATAGTTCTTGGTTGCGGTTTATTGAAATTAATTATTAAAAATTGTCTTGTAAAAATAAACGATGATGTTATAACACAGTAGTTAGCTTAATATCTTAATACACATATAAAGATAAAGTGGCCATTTTGGTAACAAATTCGTTGTAGAATATTTATTTAGAAAGAATATTAACTTCTAAACAAAATACATTAAGCAATTACATGCACGCTTTATGTATCAATGGAGCGTAAATATACATAAGTAACGATCTTGTCGAGCCTTAACTGTTTTCATAAATAAACATTAACAGTTATTTGTTATTGCTAACTGAGATTTATTCTCAAAGACTTGTATGGTACACATACAACAATATTGGTACGCTCTCATTGACTTACAAAACAAGTGTTGATAGTCTCAAATCCCGTTTTCGTATCACGTACAAAGTTTACTTTTTTCTATCTTCTTTGTTGAATTCAATTACGAGTTACAGACATTGGCGGGGTAAACGCTTTCGGCCGAAATGGATGACTTAGTTTCCTTTCTTATTTCAAGTTCATAAAAGCTTCAACGAAAGATCCGTTTATCGAGATTTACGGAGTAATAATTTTTTGGGATTACGACTTTGTAACGTAGTTTTATTTGATTAGGTATATGGACCGTAGAGTGCAGTTTTATCCTCTTTGATAATGACCTTAGTAGTTTAGGTTGGCAAACAAAATATGTTTATGTATTAAGAGATGTAACATTAAAGTAGGTTTTTTTCTTTCAAGCGCCTGTGTTTTAAAAATGTTTTATTCTACATTTATAAATTGAAAAAGAAAGGTTTATTAACAATTATATTAACAGTATTTATACCATATTATAACAATGATTCACATAATAACACAAACACCAATTCTAAAGTAAACTAAAACAAAAATGTAATAATAGCAGTTTATTTAACACTAGATATGTTAGCTAGACAAAGTCATGCTTCATAATTTGGTCATCAACCTCAACAAAAGATATAACACTGTACCTGACTGAAGCCTCTGTAGAAAGTTGTAATGAAATAGTTCACTCATCACGAGAAACAGGGATCCATGATTACTTTACCTCAAAGGTAAATAAAAAATCTTATAGTTTAACAGTTTAAATGACCAACTGTTCATTTAAAAATTGTCTCTATTTAACGTTACTCCGACTTAGCAGCATGCAAAAAGCTTTCATGCCGGGTAAAAATTTTACATGTACAGTTATTTCTCGTGCAGTTAAAATGAAGTCGAATATTATGGGAACCTCGGTTCTCTGTACAAAATTACTGAGACTAACATATATTATTACTGGTCGTCTGCCTTTTTTAGGTCTGTCAAAATAGCTAACGAACTGTAAAATGAATTACAGCGCAAACGTTCCTTTGCCGCATAATTTATGCCATACGAAAGTTCATATAAACCGTAACGAAGCACGCGTTGAAATTACACACAATTGAATATACAAATGCACATATTGTGATCATGTCGTACATTTTCAGAGATAAAGTAATAAGTTATTTTGGTTTAGTAAATAAGAAGTATTTTACCAAACATTCTTTATACAGTTCTTTATTATTTAACTACAACCTCAAAAAGGTATCTGGGTCCAGTAGACTGCGATATGCTACTGAATTTATTTGATTGACTGATTATATTTAAAGCTCTTAACATCCGAAATTCAGCGAATAAGATAAAAAATATGAGTTAATTCCTACAAAATGATGCGTGTGTCGTGTACCGACAAAACAAGACTATTAAAGCGTATCTCATTGTGTTAAAACTCTTTATTTATTTTGCAACAAAGTAAAAGTAATCGATAAATATAATATTTTTATCATAAGTAATTTACAAAATTTATACACATCATAATCATCATACTTATCAGCCAATCGACGTCCATTGCTGGACAATGGACATACGCGTCCTACAAGTATTGCCACCTTGTGCGGTCCTGTGCCTCTCTCATCCATCGGCCGTCCTAACCAGGTCGTCGTCAGACCAAATCTGTTCATAATACAACTTTATTGCTTATAATTACCTACTATTTAAAGTTAAAAAAAAACATAAAATATGCATACTTTCTTTTCCAATTATAGTTTATGGCAATAGTGGTATTTATATGCAATGAGTTACGAAATTTAGTGCATATTATTTATGTTTTGAAATATTTTTTGTTATAAAACAAAAGACCCTGAATAGCAAGCACTTGGCGTTTGGTTTGAAATATGACTTAATATTATCTTACCTGATTTTTACAAAATTTTGTATAGATAATATTAAATTTTTAAAAGTTGAATGGAATGACAATTAAATATATATTCAAAATGAGAAAAATACAACTGAAAATATTTAATTTCTAGATACAATACAATTACTTAGATAACATTGTTCTCAGTTTCTTGTGGCAGACATTTTTCTTTTGTGGGTTTTAGCCTATTAATACTATTTTCAGTCGCGTAAATTATGTTACCATTGCCTTCTATAGCAACTCCATAAATGTTACCGAATGAAGCCAGCTTTTGAATTTCATTTCTTTTGTCATCTATAGAGTAGAGTTCCGTTGGTGTGGAGAAATAAATGTTACCATTAATGTCAGCTGTTAAACCATTTGCCACATAATCGCCTTCGTATTTAGCTTTACCGATAACTTTGCTGAAAGTAAACAACCCTGAAGAATTTGAATAAACGTAAGTTCCATCATTTTTTACAGCTAAAAGCATCGTCCTGTCATTTAATCCGGGAACTGGTATGACTTCTTCATTCTTATATAAAAACGATTTCTCTCCCGGATAAGTAGTAAAATATAAACCATCTTTGTAAAACATTTGCCAAATATTTGACGAAGATAATTTGATGTTCAGATTCGTTGCTGTTTTAGTTGCGTAGTTGAATGTGTAGAGACCATCATCGCCACCCATGTATACGATATGAGATCTGCTATCAATTGCATTTGCAAATCCTCCATTGATTCCAGCAACTAATCCGTAATCACTAGTTTTCAAACTAAGATAAGCAATCTTAAATGTTTCAGAAGTTCTTGCAGTGTAGCTAAAGAATAATGTGTTTGTATCGTAATCGATAGCCAATTGATACGGATTGTGAATATTAGTTTTTAACAATTCCTCTTCGTACGGAGTGTTACCAATTGTGACACATTTTTTTCTCTCTTTGATTACTGCAGTTTCAATAATACCAATTAAAATGGCAAGTATGAAATACTTCATCTGAAAAAATAAACCAAATATTTTTCGTTAAACTAAAGTTCCTGTATTAATAAACCTTTATGTTGTATAATTTACATGCTTAAATTTTTTTTTCGAGATGAGGAGAATGATTTTAAACTATAGGATATAAGTGTTACTAAAAGTTAAAAAAATACTTAAACTATGTCTTTTTATAAAGATTCTGCATGTTACTCTATTTTCAGCTAGTAAATGTTAGTGAGGGAGGCACAAGACCCTGCAGGGTGGGAACGTTTGGAGTAGGCCTATGTCCAGCAGTGGGCGTCTATAGGCTGATATGGAAAATGTTAGGGATTTTGAGACTAAGGTATTCTTTATTTTTATGCAAATGCCTACAAGTTTTAAAAAATACTTTTAAATACATAATAAATAGCGCAGTTTCTTTTTATTATTATGATAAATCAAGAATCTTATTATAATAATATACCGTTATCATTATTACACTTTAATAATATTAAATGTGTGTAAAATGTGTCATACAACCAACATACATTATATGACATAACATTCGATATTTACCTCAAACATTAACCCCCTTACTCATAAACGCCTCTTAAATTTATTTAATCACTGTTTAGCGAGATTTTCATTAGTAAAATCAACCTTATAGTAAACAAAACCGTAAGAATTTAAGCTAATCAATTGACTAACATTTAAGAGGCATTTATGAGCAGGGGGGTAAATGAACATATTAAAAAATATATAACAAAAAAAATACATACCTTGTGAAAACAAAGATAAATAATGTAATATAATAATATTATTATTTACAAACAGACTTGTTTCCAATCACTTCAAAGTAATACTGATGTTATTGTGAAGAACAAGCTCATTAGTCATTATAAAGGTTAATACCAAGTTATCAATCTGTACTTCCCGACCACTAAAGAAGTAAACAAAGTTATACAAGTTCCATTTTTTTCTCTTTATTCATTGAAGTAAAGACAAGGAAAATCCTGCATTTAACGGTACTATAGAAAGAACTACAGTAGGTATAGTTTTCAAGACTTGTAACTACGTCAGAAGATACGTCTAAATGAACTCAATTCGCATCATGTACGAAAAACATTGTAAGCTTTTTACGTTTCTTAAAAAAGACAACTCCCACACTAGGGATCATGCCCTGTGTCGCGGGGACCTTTTACAAACATCAATTAACGGACACAAAGAACTACCAAACCAGGACAATAATTTGTGGATGTCACAAATTATTGTCCTGCGTGGGGATCGAACCCACAACCTCTTGCATGGCAGCTGCTTGCGCTACCGTCGCGCCACCGAGGTCGTCAAACGGTTAGGACACCGTTCAGTACCCTAGTGCTCAATGTCCCCACATAGTTTCTATCCTATACGTTTTGATCCCATCTATACAAAATACCTAAACTTCTACATTGTTGTAATACTCAATTAAAACTGCTTTTACGTAGATTTGACCGTAGAGCTCAGAACTTACCTAGGGCGTTATGATTTCTTCACGGACCACTTTACATGTAGACTTCATAAAAAGGTAGATAATTTAAATTAACTAAGTAGGTTTTAAACAATTTGTTATTGATATATTTGTTATTATTTTTGTTGTGTATTATCCTTGGTCAATCATAAAAGAACATAACACACACCCTAACCATCTTGCTGTATTTAAATAATCAAGAAAAACTTTGGATTATGAAGGTTATAATAAAACGAATTAAAAGTTTAAAAGTTTTATTAAGTACATAGCACTTTTAATACAGGAACAAAATATTCGATGTTCTGGTCTGTTCTTTATTTTATATGTATGTCTCCTTAAGTCCTGGTATCAATAAGTCCTAACCCGTTTTAATCTTATAATATCTTTATCGTTAGAATATACCATTGTGCCATCCTCCCCAATTGTAAATCCATAAAGATTATGAATTTTAGCTATATCTGTTATAGTTTTTAGCCTGTGATCCACTAAATAAATATTATTTGATGTTGAAAAGTAAATGTTACCATTTGCATCAGAAGTAAAACCATTAATTGTAGAATTGCCCTTTTTATAACAAGTTTTATGATAAATATAATACACATAAACTCCAGTTGCGTTTGAAAACATGTAATTATGTTTTTCAGTAACAGCCAAGGCTTCAACTTCACCCATATCGTTTAGAGCCGTTAGTTCAGACAATCTTCCATATTTATAGAAATATGCTTTTTTCATTTCAGTAGTAAAATACAATCCATTTTTGTAGAACATATGAGTAATGCTGGCGTTTAATATGTTTAAATACCTGGCGGTATTAGTGTAAAAATCATATTTATAAATACCATCTTCTCCTCCCATGTATACAACATGGGCTCCGTTGTTAACAGCAATAGCATAGCCTTCGTTAATACCGGTCACTGTATCAGATTGGAACGTATTTAAGTTTAAATATGCTATCTCAAATTTTGACATGACGTCTTTCATACTTCCATCTGAACGAACAGTGTAACTGTAAAACAGTGTATTGGTTACATATTCTATACACAGGTGTGATGGACCTCCAGCATTTGTGTTTTTTATGATTTCATTTTCATATGTATTGTTTTGAAACGTTGCTATATCCCTTTTTACAGTTATTTCTTTTGACGTAGCCGTAGAAGCCAACAAGATTAAAGATTCCACAGTGAGGATAAATATCTAAAACCAAATAATTACAATGATTAGATATTGATTATCTTGTTTTTGTGGTAACTAAACTGAGAACCGAGTCAAATATGATACATAATATAAAATGCGCATTCCTTTAACTTAAAAAAGGACGATAACTTGTTAAAAAATTATATAATATAATATATTATAGAAAACATAATTTTCCTTCATTACTACACACACAAGGCTCGGCTATTGCAGAGTAACATTACTACAAATGTGTATAATTGATACAATTATTTTATTACATTAATAGTATATTAAACTGTCTTAAAGACAAATTATTAAACAAGCGAAAATTTAATGCAGATACAACTTGTTGTTAGAAAAAAGAGCCTTGATATTTGTCACATAAAATTTTAAACTTGAACTCTCAAAAGTTCACACTAATATGAAGTTTAATCGATCATCCAATACATTTTTCAATAAATTTTAAACCCGTATACAACCGTACCATACCGTGGATACCGAGTCACGTGTTTCCTTCCTCTTTTGATCCTGGGTCTTTTACGCGAGGCGGGAATCTTATTTTTCAACGCCATTATGCTATAATGTTTATTATTCCACTAGCCGCTTTACATCAGGCGGCATGGGGTCAAAAGTAAATATATAAACCCTTACACCATTGAGAAATAACATAAAAAATAAATAAAAATAATAAAATATATATCACTGCGTCCGTTTATTTTTTTTCACTGCTACATCCTGTACACTTAAATATTTCCTAAAAACTAATAATACTTTTTACAGTTAAGTATAATGTAAGTAAAACCACAATACTAACATAATTTATCACTTGCATGGTAATCAGCAACGTACAAAGGTATAAGCCGTTTATTACTGTTAACATTCACCACATACTAGGTAGGCGTTATTTCATGCATCGTAAAGCACGCAGTATGTTATGGGTTAAACGAATGTTGAGGACTGAATTTACAATGCAAACGTCTGTTAGTTATGTAGCTTTCATATTTGTTTGATGAGTTCATTTTATTGTATCACGTAGACAAAGGATACCTTGTTACATGTGCTATTATACTAATTATACCATTTTTTTCATCACTATACCTGCAAGTAGGTACTTGATATATCAAAACATACAAGAATGTTTTTTCTTAGTTTAAAGATTTTCGTATACCATTCATTTTCATACTTTATGCTTCGTAATTCAAATAAGAGTAGTTTGCATAACTAGCTTTTGTTTTTTAAACACATTCTGTTAGTTCTTTTCCATTTTAGGTAATAATAGTTTTTTTTTTCAATTTAAACATAACATTATTATCATTATTTATACAAAAATAAATAAAGATAATGCTAAAACAGACATTTTTGTAGATAATGAAGTATCCAAGAACGGTGGCATAAAATAGAGTGTGCGCGATAATATAGTAATTTATCGCACCATATTTCACCCAGCGTGGTCTCCCGGGACCCTCGTGATGACCACCACAGAGCGAATCTCAATTGTACGAAGAACACGACTATGTTGTGCAACTACAATGTATGCTGTTTATTACTTCATAAAAGATTTTATCGATAATAATGAGAATGTTTTTATTATATTGAAATGTATTATGAAAAACAAAAATAATAATATGGCAATGTATATAATATATGAATATTTTAAATGCAATAAAGAAATTATCCATCATCAAGAAGTCATTTTACGGTGTAGACCTGGGGTGTAGACATTGTGATCAAAAAGAGATTTTTACGTAGTTCAAGTGTTTTTGTAGTTATAGTAGTTTTAAAATACAAATTAGCCTGTAACAAATTTATTTTAAGAAATATATATTAATGAAACCGAAAAAACAAACACAACTGTCTAGTGACGCACAAGAAAAACACCTGTCGTATATAAATATTCTCTAAAAACACCTGTAGTCTATATTATATAATATCTCTGTAAATATTCAGCACACACGGAACCACTTCACAAAGACATCTGATCAACCACACGCTAATTTAGGCTAAAAATATGGTCAGAGATTACATAAGAATTACTTCGTAACCGAATTATGTGACTTAGAACTAAATTGTTAACATTTACGGTTATAGTAGCCTATTCTTTCGAGTCCGCAATGCATGCTGCATGCTAAAATGTGCAAACCTAGAATTGTGATTGCCTCTCACCGCGCGATCACACATCAATTGAAGAGCTCGCTCATGAAGCGCATAGCATAGCCTTATGCGGTTTTAAAAAAACCACTTACCAGATTCCGATACAATGATAAAAATAAATGAGTTTCAGTTTTAATGTATGCATGTATGTAAGGCCCAAATTTTTTTTTGTTGTTTTGTATGTACAGAATAAATCTAATATCAGCTTATAGTTTGGGAAAAAACTGTCCGTGACATACGGACGGACATACAGACAGACATGACGAATCTACAAGGGTTTTTTTGCCATTTGGCTACGGAACCCTAAAAATAAGTATATCAATACTTGGCATTAATAATAAGTAAATTTAGGTAAAATTAATTGCTTATAATTTCCTGGGCACCTGGACAATGAGTTTATGTTTCTATTGTAGTTACTTACGTACGATATCATATAACTTTTTAAACAATAGTAGAAGAATTCTATTAGAAACTATAGTACCTACTTAAGTATGCAATTATTATGTTTATAGGAACTCAAATCTATTACATCATGGACTATCTTAGTACCTACCTCGAACAAGATAATATATTATCTGAAACGTAAAACAAATCACACGAAGATTTCCTTGATAGACAAATACGTGTTCCGTGTTTCCTCATCCATCATTCGTTGACAACTTATGGGTGCACTATCGCTTGAGCTGTGGAGTAACAAATTGTCTGCAAACCATTTCCCGTTGTAGGTACATAGTGACAGTTTAGCTTGACATGTTTATATTGTGATATTGATTAAGTATCGTGGGGTGAAAGACTATCTCTGTGAAAGTAAGCTAAGACTTGTTCTATATTATTAAGATAAGTGTATTTATTCCTATCTTACAGCGAATGGTAAATTCATCATAACAGCCCATGAATGCCCCACTGCATGGACTGGCCTCCTCCCGTGACGAAGGAATACTTGGCCTACTAATACCACGCTGGCCAGACGGATTGGTATAGGGTTTAATTTCAAGTTTTCCTTCTTTTTTTTCGTATAGATAATATTCACGGATAGTCCCTTACTCGGTTTTTACGACACCTATGGGATAAGATGGGGTGGTGACATATTGTATTCTTACACGGATAGGTAAATTGCGGTAATTAGTAGGTAAATTGCGTAGGTACATCTAAATGCTAGACAAAAAAAATGAACAGACTGTTTAGTAGGTCCCCTGAATGTAAAGGAAGGATCGGTAAAAAATAAGCTCTATTGATTTTAGTTGAAACAACAAACTTCTGACGAAGACCGAGTTTTTAGCTGAACAGCAACTGGAAATAAACTGGAATTAAAACCCTTTCAAACACGGAATGTTTTAGTCACTTTTTACTTACACGAAAATCACAATAATTTTTCAAAGTTACTGTACCATATAGGGTACAGTCACGAGCAATAATATGTACACATTTTCACATTTTGTAAAACATTTATCTAAAGTTCTGCTAATCCAAAATTGAATATTCGAAGATTAGTTCAAAACTGTACGAAACCTCTTCGAAATTATGAAATAATTTTATTATTCTAATGTCTAGATAAACGTGCAGATGGTTTAGAAAATTTGACAATGTGTACATATTATTGCTCGTGACTGTACAGTAGGTCTATATGGGTTAAATGTTTCACTGCGTATAGGGGCTAATGATAGACACTTGCGTATTAACACCTGATACGCAAATGTCTATCTTTAGAGTAAGCACTTAAATAAATAATATTAACAAGATATTTATTCCGTCGGCGACTTCTACCAATAAACGTAGGACGGTAGTACGGGTCCATATTGGCTCACCTAAAGTTCTTCTTCCGAAAATGTTCTTCCTAACGATTTGTAATCCGAATGATCACTCTTCCTAAAATTTTAAATCCTAAAGTTTTCATTCATACTATTTGTATTGCTACCGGCGATGTTCATAACACTCATGTTTCCGAAAATCGTTATTAATAATATCGTTATGTAAATATATTTAAACTCCTAATGTTTTTTGTCATAACGCTTTTACCCCTAAACATTTTCACCATAATATTTTCTCTCATACTCAGAAAGAAATATTTACCAAGTAAAAGTAATAAAAAGGTTTGTTTTGGGTCCATATTGGCTCACCTAAAGTTCTTCTTCCGAAAATGTTTTTCCTAACGATTTGTAATCCGAATGATCACTCTTCCTAAAATTTTAAATCCTGAAGTTTTCATTCATACTATTTGTATTGCTACCGGCGATGTTCATAACACTAATGTTTCCGAAAATCGTTATTAATAATATCGTTATGTAAATATATTTAAACTCCTAATGTTTTTTGTCATAACGCTTTTATCTCTAAACATTTTCACCCTAATATTTTCTCTCATACTCAGAAAGAAATATTTACCAAGTGAAAGTAATAAAAGGGTTTGTTTTTATACTATTTCATGTGATTTTACTTAACAACTTTTTGCATTTTTACATTAAACCATTTTTTTTAAATTATTGTTTATTAAAATTATTAGAATATTTTTGTCTTAAATGAATGAAATCCATAAAACATGACTCGTTCACGGTTATGCTTATGGCCTGAGAGTTTACCGTAACCGTAACTAAACCAATGGGTAAAGGACCAATTCGGTTCTGGCACTTCGCCGGCCGCTGCCGCGGCACGCTCGCTGCGCTCGCTCGGCTCGTGCGTTGGGGTCACAGTTCTACCATAACCTAAACCAATAATTATGAATAGGACCCATTTCGTTTCTGAATCTTGACTGAATGATTGGAGCGGGACTCTGGTTTTGCTCTGGTCTTTGGTATATTATGTTATACCTCCATGTTGTCAACAAAGTTACGCAAAATTAATGTATAATAATATTAATTATTATGAATAAAAATAAATCTAAACAAAAGAGATATGACTTTAAATTTTAGTATAAAAGATGGTTATGTTGAGAAAATATAGGAAAACAAATAATAGTATAATAGATGTTTATTGCTACTGAAATTATGAAGATGAATGCTTCGGATTATTAACATTAGAGACAAAAAAATTAGGAATTGCGATTGTTAGGATGAAAAATGTTAGGAAGAACATTTTCGGACTTCCAATTATAGGAGTTGAAATTTTAGGTGAACTTTGGCGCACCCCGGTAGTACATTGTAATTTGTAATCCTAACCACTTAATGACTACAAACTCTGTTTTATTAAGGAAAAATTATAACATTCGGCATTGTCATTATTACTTAGCGATGTTATTGTTTGAGATTTTCATTTATGATGCTTTAATTAGCGCGATGTAACTTTCCGTAATTTATATCTGACCCACTCGAGAAACATGAGTGTTATCTTAATGTTTTGATGATATGCATATTAAAATAAACACAGTAATTAAACAACAAGCGTCATTTTAGTTTCCATAATTTACTGATCATACATTTACCGTATCAATCTTAAGGAGTTTACTGCTGGACATAGGCCTCCTTAAAAGATTGGATACTTTTTTGTCATTACCAGTCACTTTTATAAGATCAAAAACCGTTCTCTGCACATATCTTCTTATGGTATTTAATTCCAATTTCAAACCTAGATGGCGGTGTCTTGTAAATGAAACATTGAATTTTATTTCAAGAGCTCGGGTGGCAGCCCCGTCGCTTTAAGGTAAAGATTCACTAGGGTACAAATGTTCCACAACATGTATCGGCGACATGTCAAGCGAAGCCGACCGATTTCGTCTGACATATCTGGCTACATCGCGCGACGCGACGTTGTCCTGTCAAAAAAATAGCCAGACCTGTCGAGCAAAGTCCGGCAACGTCGCGCTACTTTACCCTACATCGCTGGCGACACGTGTCGTGAGACATTTGTCCCCTAGTGTATCTTTGCCCTTATGTGGGACGGGTATGGCGCTTGATGATAACCGAAAATTATTAACCAAATTTTGCTAAATAAGTATAAATAATACTAGTTACGTCGCCTTTATTTATCTGGTCAGTCAAACCATATTACGGGTACCAGTTGGTAATAAAAACATAATATTCATACTACGGAATAAAGCCGTTAAATTTTACGAAACGGACAGTCTGTCATTTTATTGCAGCTAATAAAAGTTACTCCGTAGTAATATAAATAATTTAGGAGTCATCAGATCTGTCCGGCACTTCCATGTACCATGTAGTCTTAATTATCGGTGCATTTTACCTAATTGTATTATCGTATTTATTTTACAGATTATATCAACAAACTATAATATTATGAACAATTTTCATAATATTATATTTTAAAAAGGAATATTATAAGTAAGTTCCGTCCAGCCGCCATCTCTCGGTCACCTGAGGCAGGGGCTAATATTTGTAATGTAATTAAGTAGATGCAAAAGCATCCTTCAAAGTACACTATCATTGAGTAAGCATTTGATTAGATGCCTTTCCTCTTCCTTGCAGGCCTTTAATTTTCCATTGAAACTACGCGGTTATAAATTAGTATGAACTCCGTGTGGTGACGGAGTAAGAATACAGTGTGCCATCACCCCATCTCATCCCATGGGTGTCGTAAAAACCGACTAAGGGACTATCCGTGAATATTACCTTTACGTAATTAAAAGAATGAAAACTTGAAACAAAACCCTGTACCAATCCGTTTGGCCAGGCAGCGTGGTATTAGTAGGCCAAGTATCCCTCCGTCACGGGAGGAGGCCCGTCCCTGCAGTGGGACATTAATGGGCTGTTTTGATTAAATTAGTATGAACAATTTGTAAAATATATCTAAATTAATATATACTAACACTTTATTATATTTTCCTCAAGAAATATTAAATACTTTAATCAATTAACAATCGAGAATAATAACTTATAAATAAAATTAATGGCTATTTAGCTACTTCAAATTCATGTCACGATATTCAGAAGAGAATTCCTTTTGGGCGATACTGAAAATAAATATATGAACATTCAGTTTTATTTTCCTAATAACGTAATCAATTATTTAAATTCATTGTATGGTGGCATGGTGATTTAAAAGGTGCAATGTTTTCATCAGTTTTAATGATTTTGTGATTTTTGATTAAGGAAATGTGAATAATATTAACTGCTTGAGGACCCCCCGCATCATTTATTTTGTAAAGGGAATTCTTTTTATAATGGAAGTAGCAGAAAGGCAGGTCATCGCTCTCGGCTTGCAGATCTAAGCGCCCGCGGTCGTAAGACGAAACAACCTCCAGCTGTTACGGCGATCCGTGGTGTCAAGCTGTCTGGTGAAGCTAGGTCACAGCTTCTTGTTTGTGATAAATAAAATCTAATCCACCCTGTGGTAATCTAATCTACCATGTTTTGTGTGTACCTTTACCTAAAATCGTATTCATTTACTTTTTATCTGAATAAACAACAGAATATTAAATGCATAGTTTGAAAACGGAGGCTCTGAAATAGAACAAATCCATTCACACAATCGCGAGTCCAACACCACATCAGAAATATGTTTATACAATGGGGACAAACTGGAGCGGGATGAAAATCGATGTTTCCAGCAAATCGAGAACACATCGACTGTACCGAGTACCTAGGAATTGCAGTCTACTTGCTGAATTTAAACATAGATTCTGAATAAAAATCTTGAAATCATTTTCGAGTTTCATTCTCAATGCATCGATCTTTTATTTAAGGAACATGACATAACATTAATATTCCAAATTGAGACGAATAAAATCCCTTATAAAATAAATTGTAGTGAATATAAATTTATTAAAATCTTTGTTTTACTTATTTTTTTTCTGTTATATTCATACATTTTAGAGACTTAACCCCGGTTTCTGAATGACTGATCAAGTAAAAATCAACTAATCATGTATCACAACTGTCATTTTAGTTCCTGAAAATAGTAGTTTTGACACTTTATTAGTTGATTTTTATTTGATCAGTCATTCGGAAACCGGGGGTAAGCCTAAAAAACGATGCTAGTGATCTACGAAAATTTTTGGAACAGATTTGTTTGAACTGAAATCCGTAAATATGAGTAGATTAGTTTACACTCTACTCCAGGCAGTAAACCAGTCAAGCAAATATTTCTACTTTGTGTCCTGTAACTGCCTCATTCATCAATACAATACTATACTTAGCAAACACCACTTCAATGCAAAACGTTCATGTTCATCCAAATGAAAAGGCGTATTAAGTAGGTATCGAATCAAAGCGCATTGCGTAGCCCTCAATATAATATCTAATATACGAGTTTTGTATGAAACATTTACATATTTTCAATTTGCTATTTTATACTTATTCCCATTGAAATTATATCATAGCAGTATGCATTATCCATTATGTAACATGGTAACGTGACAG
This sequence comes from Schrankia costaestrigalis, assembly GCA_905475405.1. Classification (NCBI taxonomy): domain Eukaryota; kingdom Metazoa; phylum Arthropoda; class Insecta; order Lepidoptera; family Erebidae; genus Schrankia; species Schrankia costaestrigalis. The sequence goes on from FR997830.1 coordinate 8,808,111, forward strand.
AATACTGAGCATATCGCACCCCATCGTTTTACGTTTGTGATGCTAATTCTCAGTTCTTCATAGCTTTATGAATTTAAAATTAGACCCCCAAGAAAAAGTATTACAATAAAAAGAAGAACGTGATGCGGTGGAGGAGAGAAGTTCCTTTTATAAGTTGAAAACCTTTTCATCACAGTAGCATTCAAAGTTGAGACTCGAATAATTATTACGTGACGCGACTACACTCTTCAATAATTAGCGGGCGACACTAATGAGCAACAGAAGCGTGGCAACCGAAAATGTCTAATGGCAACATAATTATTCAATTTATTTTAACTTATCTCAATTGCGAAGGAGATAGATAAGTTCGCGTTTGAAATAAAAGCTAATTGACTGAGTAATGTTGAACAGTATGATGAAAGAAATTCTTGAATCATTTGTAAAGCTCCGACGTCTTGCGGTAATATCCTTAGGCTAAGTTATTTATAAATTAAGCTAGACATTATGGAAAATAGTTAAAAATTTCTAAAGTCACCTTCTGAAGTACGTAGGATGAAATAGCATGACCTAATTGGCAACAAGAAAATGTAAAAAAATCACAACTAATGTGATTGCTTTAGTCCACTTCCGATGACGACAAAACATATTACGATATTTATTTATAACTTTAGTAGTAGTATAAACCCAAAACATGCCACCTTTAAACAATGGAAAAGGTTAACGTCTGCAGTGTGATGTTTATTCCATTATATCGCAATTTTATATAAAAATAATATTGCTTATATTTTAAGAAACATTCTTGTAAAACTTTGAACGAGGTAAACATAAATACAGAAATATTCAAAGAGAAAATTCAGCGGAAGTATCAAACTAAGGAGCGTCTAGCATTCAGCAATCACGTCAAAAGAAACCCAATGCTCGGTAAAACTCTGGCAGCTTGTCCTTTGAATTAAACCGCAGTGACAAATGGCTCTAGTTTTTACTATGAGTAAAAACTTGTTCATATAATATTGAATGATAAAACCATGCTAGCAAATCAAATATGCTCCAATTGGTTTACAGTTATAAACTAACTAGTAAATTTATACTACTTTATTGTCGGGTCTCACTCGCGGGTGATAAATACCTAGAGTTTTTCCGCCGCCTAGGCCGCCGCCGCCGTGGCGCTTTTCCGAGATCAGGGCCTTTGCACTTCAGCCGAAATATCGGAGAAAACCCTAGGTATTTATATCATTGGTATCTAGGTTATTAACTACTAGCTGACCCGTGCTCACTTTGTTGGACGGCGAAAAAAACGCGTCCGTTTTGTAAACATATTTCATTACTGCTCCACTCCCATTCGTCATAGCGTCATACTATATAGCCTATGACACTCCCCGATGAATGGACTATTCAACACAGGAAGAATTTTTAAAATCGGTTCAGTAGATCCAGAGATTACATCCTACAACGACACAAACACACAAACAAACAAACACACAAACTTTACCTCTTTATAATATTAGTATAGATATACCGCAAATTTAACCCGACTATAAAGTACTTAGTGTAATTGATACAAATTATGAAAGTTAAAAATCGAAGAACCAGTAATCTTTACTTACAACCACGTGTTAAATTCTGGTGTGGAAAATTCCCTTACCGCAGTTTTCACGAGGTCGACTTGTGACGTACATTTTCTCTTTTACTATTCCATTAACGCCAACAGCTATACGACTTACATCCTAATGAATGTCGTCTGTGATTGCCAAAGTAATAGCATCTGGGGTAATTGGTTTCATTATGCAAACTAAGTTAAATATACTGATTAATAGAAAGTTCACGTTTGTCTTAACTTTTACGATTTATCTAATGTTTTATATGCTTAGATTTTTAAGTAAAATAGAATTTTCTTTTACTTATAGTATATAAATATGTGGCTTTATAAAACAAGTTTAATATTTCAATGCGTAATTAGTTTTTATTCTAAAAAACTTCATAGTTCTTTGGATTGAGTAGTACTTTTTTCTTTGACCAGAAGCCTATGTAGAACAATCGGCTATGGAAAACAGAGTAAAAATGCAATCAACCAATTAATTAAACGTTCATCTTAACAACTGAACTTTGACTAGTTTGATTTATTTATGTTGATTGCTTTTACTATCTAAGCTAATCCGGAAACTATTCAGCAGAGAATATACGTAATATGTTAATCAAACATCTCCGAATATTCCATCAGATAAATATGTACTTCTCTTACTTAATTTGAGTATTGTATTGAGGTTTCTTTGCGGTAATAATAACACTTTTAATCAACTCTTATAACAAGTTCTGGTATTGAAATATAAAATCATGATAATATAAATAATATATTATAAGGTTCCAGTTAACTGTGCATAAATCTAAATAAAATCACAAGTTAATCGCTTTTGATAATATTTCAAGAACTGAAATATAAAATAATAATATAGGTACATTGTAATAGAAATCAGGCTAGTCAACCATTTTATTTGTTCAAAGCAAACACTCGACCTAAGAAAACAAGATTACTTTGAGAATACTGGCACTATCACTGTATAAAGAGTGCAAACAAAACTTAGAAAACAGGTTGCATGTGTCCAAAAAGTAAATTTAATAACAACATGAGAAATGTTTTAAGTAAACTACTGATGCATGTAGCTGTAAATTTCAAAGCAGCTACATGTTTACCCAAAATAAAATATGCATTGTAAGCGAAGGTGTACATCTCAAGAAAATAACCGTGCGTGTTGGACAAAAGCTTTTAGAAAGGTGCATTGCATACATATTTGTGGAATAAGGAAACTGACACACGAGCGTCAGTATACCGCGAAGTTTATGCAAATGATATATCCTTGTTTCCGTCACTTGCTGTTCTTAGTGACGTTATATAAGAAAATTGTTCTAACGTATTTTGAGCTTTAAGTTTAAAATTTAAATCAAAAGTCATATTTTAGTGAGATTAGTTTATCTTACGATTTATGTATTTTATGATGCATGTATGTATTATCTACGCAAATGGCTATAAGAAGTCGTAATTGAATGACGATTGAAATGCATTCCATACGAAAGCTGCTACGCTCACGACACTCTTCTTCTTCTACTCATAATTAACTCAAATACAACTATATTAACCAATACATAGTAATAAAATGAGTGAAACACGTATAAGTAATAAGTGCTAAAACGATTAAATTTTATAGCCCGTTTATAAGTATTAAAACCAAGATTGTTTAAAAGGAACGTTCGTTAAGCGTGAGTTTCCTCCTTAGCGGTTTAAGAGTGTGGAAACTCTCTAAGAGTTAGGTACGCGACGAACGAGTACATTTTCATGAATCACATTTAAATGACACTCTCAGACGATGAATGCCTTACACTTCGCCCCGACTTCGTGTTGAAATATTTATTTGTCTGCCGGCGTATTCAAATGTTTATAATGTACCGCTTCAAAGAGCCTTCAGCTCACCGAACGATATCACTCTTTTCACATGTTTTAAACACAAATACTTTACATTTTAAAATCATGTCTTAGTACACACATCAAAAAAGTCTAAGCAACATGCATGATATTACAAATTTACCATTTATATTAATTAATTTCTAAGTATTTACTCACTCAAAGTGTATAGGTAAGTAAACTTCGTGTATGGGTAAAAAAAATTTCGATTATGTTTTGTTTTTTTTTCATAAAATTCAAATGACTGCGAATTTGTTTGAATTTGAGTGCATGTTGCTACGTTTTAGTCTTGATTTTATAATTTTACCAACCATTTAAATACAGTTGGCGACAAAATTGAATTGTTAGATATTCTTTACGTCATGGAGCGACGTCATTTGACGGCAGATGAAATGCAAAGAGCTGTAGGGATGTTGCAAGCGGGAAGTAATCAATCTCAGGTATCTCGACATTTTGGTATTCATAGAAGTGTTATTTGTCGTCTTTGGCAGCGCTACAATAATACAGGGGAACCCGCTGAACAGCATCCAGGCCGTAAAAGGAGTACAACCACTCGGCAAGACCGGTACATACAACTGACTGCAAGACGCCAGCCGATGTTAACCGCTCGAGAGATAAGTTTAAGGCTACAAAATTCAAGTGGTGTTGATGTAAGTCCCCAAACTGTGCGAAATCGACTGCATGAGTACGGCCTACGAGCTCGACGCTCTATCAGGTGCCCACCGATACGTCACGGGAATCGCGCTCGTCGAAATGAATGGTGTAGAGAACGCATAACATGGACCCAGGAACAATGGGATAAAATTATGTTTTCCGATGAGTCGCGATTCGGGTTTAGGCCTGATACAAGAAGGGTGCGAGTGTACCGTCGACCCGGAAATACTGAAAGACTCAGGTGCGTTCAGGAAGTTCATCCATACAGCGGCTCAACAGTTATGGTATGGGCGGGTATTATGAAGAACAGGCGAACTGAGCTCGTTTTTGTAAATGGAAACATGAACGCTGAAAATTACGTTGAGGATATTCTCAGACCTTATGTCCATCCATTTGCACAAACCTTTGGCTCCGATTTTACGTTAATGCATGACAATGCGCGTTCACATACAGCTCGGCGAACCAGTGAATACTTGGCAACGGAGAACATCCAGGTATTGCCCTGGCCTGCACAATCGCCAGACCTCAACCCCATCGAGCACGCATGGGACATGCTCCAGAGACGTGTTTTGAAGGACTTGGACGGAGTGACAACAACCCAACAGCTGAAGGATTTGCTACAATTCCATTGGGAGCGAATACCGCAAGATGACATAAACAGTCTCATTAATTCAATGAATAATCGTTGCCGACAAGTTCTGAATAGCAGAGGAGGCCATACTTTGTATTAAATTGTCCTATTCTTTCACAATAAATTCATTTTCTTAAGAAATTTCAATTTGTAAAAAAAAAGTTTAGTTTCTTTTGTACCTGTATATTCTAATATTGTTAATTTCTGTTATTAAAAGAACTTATAAAGAAAACAGCTGTTATTTTTACATCATAGAACCCTAAAAATATTATTTTAAAAATAAAATACAACGTTATAATTAAAATAAATGGTAAAATAAATTAATATAAATGGTAAATTTGTAATATCATGCATGTTGCTTAGACTTTTTTGATGTGTGTATTATATGAAACAACATACAAAGTTATTACAGTATTTCATAGGAAGCAAAGTTTATATAATCCACTTTGCCAGCACAAATTTTCAATCTTTTGAACGTTAAGATTAAATTAAAAACTGTAAAAGATTTTCTTAGAAAAAATATTGTGTAGATCCTTCACACTCCATAGGGTAGAGTAGCACTCGGTTCTATAAAAAGTTCTTTGAAGTCGAAGACATAAAGAACGTATTCCTTGAAGGGTTTCTTTTTTGTCGCAGAGGAAATGTCCCGACAAGGATTGTAGGAAATGAAGACAATTTCCTACTCAGTGCGGTCGTAACTGTTTTAGTTCCATTCAACACCGTCTCTTACGAACTCTTGAAAACACTCCGTTGTTTGCACATAGTTGTTATAAAACCCGGTGATCATGTACGTTGTACAAAATGTGTTTACTTGTATCATTCATGAAGTTTCACTCGTAAAATGTTATAGGTAAGTTTTTGAACAATATTTTAAAGGTATTGTTTATTCGTAAATGTCAATCTTAGTTTTAGTTATAACAAAATGCGTAACAAAACACCGCAAGAGATTTGTTTAAGTAAAATCAAAGGTAATAGGTACGTAGATACTAGTGGAGAATGATAATTCAATACACAGGAAACTGATTTGCATGTGGGTGTGTGCGGCCCATTTACGGATTATTGGTCTATGTACTTCACACGGCATAATGGAAACAGAGGAGACACTAGGCAAAGTGCTCACTGCTAGATTTTATGGAAATTCTTTTATGCTAACAATCTTGAATACTAACTTGGTTAGCTTCAAATAAAATAAATCTGTATAAATCAAAATAATAGTATAATACACGAACAACTTAAACACAATTATGATAAAACTTAAAAAACGTTCTAATTTATCCAAAGTGTACATTGTTACTTTTAAGGAGAGCGTTTTAAAGTAAGGTTAACTTTCTCTGTAATGATTAGATCTTCATTAAAACTTGGGTTTCATGATATGGAGATGTTGGGATAACAAACTATAACAATCTGTCGAAGATCAATAATTATGTATAGTTTTCGAGATAATTGAGTAACAATAGACAGCATATACGAAGTAATTGGATTACTTTTTAGATTTAAATGGTGACTTACGATTATTTACAAAGTAATTTTACAAAACCATATAAAACCTACAAATTTTTATGCTTATCGTTGATTTAGGTCAGAAATTTATTATAATAAGGGACAAGTTTGATTAGTTTCTTGGCTTATAGCAGTGGACGTCAATTGGCTGATATAATGAGTATAAAAAAGTATATACAAATGTAATTGACGACCTCGGTGGCGCGGCGGTAGCGCAAGCGGCTGCCGAGCAAGAGGTTGTGGGTTCGATCCCCACGCAGGACAATTATTTGTGAGATCCACAAATTATTGTCCTGGTTCTGGGTGTTCTTTGTGTACGTGATTGATACGTGTATTGATGTTTGTAAAAGTCCTCGCGACACAGGGCATGATCCCTAGTGCGGGAGTTGTCTTTAAAAAAAAAAAAAAAAATTCATCAAAACTATATTACGAGTATAAGGGCCATTGGTTAATATGAGCCCACTTGTCAGTTTTTCTTTAACAAAATAAGTTAAGTTCAAAATTACAAGAAATAAATAACTGAACATATTTATTTAAAACTAATTTTAATATTGAAATGAGTTTACTTATACGAGTAGTTTTTCGAAAGTAACGAGTTTGCACCAATAAATTCTAGTCACAGGCACAGAATTCCAATATCAAGACTTTATATTACAAGTATTTACATGCATAGCGTGGAATACTTGTAAAATTTATGAAATATATTTTGCAAACAAATGATTGGAAAAGAAAACTAGGGTCTAAAATATTCTTTAAATTTACGGTGATTATATTCAATATTCTCCGTGTGGTGACGGAGTAAGAATACAATATGTCACCACCCCATATCATCCCATGGGTGTCGTAAAAACCGACTAAGGGACTATCCCCCTATCAAATATTATCTTTACGAGATAAAAAGAAGGAAAACTTGAAATTAAACCCTTTACCAATCCGTCTGGCCAGCGTGGTATTAGTAGGCCAAGTATCCCTCCGTCATGGGAGGCGGCCCGTCCCTAAAGTGGGACATTAATGGGTTTTTATGATGATTACATTCAATGCAATTTTAGCCTCTTTACTCCTGAGTACCTAAATTCACTAGCAAATTGTTTTACTAACTAAAATGATAGTTTCGGAAGGCATTGAAACCCATTCTGGTTATAGCTTATCGAGCTAACTTCATGCTAGCCTCAATCGGACTGCTTAGCTAAACATCAGGCAAGAACCAAATTAAACTAAAATTCTTAACTATTTTAGTATTAGCAAAAAAATATAGCCAGCACATTTTCTAAACAAAGTGCAAGATACTGTATTGCTATTCGTGATAGGATAAATGTTTGATCACTAAAGTAAACATCTATTTTTAGATAACAATAAACTTCTGAGAACATTTCATAGTGAGTAAGTGCAGTCTCTACTTTTCATTAACTCACGCAGTGAAAGAAACTGAGTGCTGAAATAAATCTAGTGTAGACGCAATCAAAGCGTACTCCGCCGGCAGTGAACGATGCCTCCCACGCGTGCACTTCTGTCAGATTTACAACATTATTTTGAAAATAATAGCCCTGGACTTCATTAAGCGGTAAATAGCCCTTAAATACTTTTATGGGGCTTATAGCATTCGAATGAATAAGACCTGAGAGACCAATTTATAAACGTATTTTATAGAAAAATTACTTGTTTTTTGTTTATTTAAGATGAGTATATAAAAATAAAGAAAGATTCTTGTACATATCGCCATTAAATTCTACATATTATTATGAAAGGTTACGTAAAGATTTTTTTATCAAAAACCTTTTATTAAGACATTACTTTGAGATTTTTATTTTGCGACTTTGTCTGCGAATTATATTCTTTATCCAAAATAGGCAGATAGTAATTCACAAAATCGAAAGTTAAAATAAAAAAAACTCGTCATGTGCCACTTATGAACCTCCAGTTTAATCTGTACATTATTATTTCATAGTAGCAGATATTGATTTGATTTGACTTATATACATAAAGAATCTATAAAAGATTTGAAAAATAATCATATTGAAAGGATAAACTGAAAGTATATAACGCTTCCTTGACAGTTAAAAAGGAAACGCCTAAATTTAAACGCGATTGATTATGATTAAATGCAGAGCCTAACGGAAATTAAGCTTTTTCCAATTTTCTTTTTATAAGTACTTGTTTATTTTGGATTATTTATTGTACTGTTCATACAATTTAAAGCCGATGTTTTTTCTACTTCTGTTGTCCTTTATTATTATGATTCTCTTAGTGTCACACATACCATCCAACATCTTACAAGCACATGTGCCTATCTACAAAACAAACTTCTTCCAACTTATCAAAGGGAACTTCGGCGTTATTAATACCATATTGGCTTGAGATTTATACTTTTTATAGCTGTGTTTAGTGTGAATCAGCCATAGCAAGTCTCATGCTTTTGTTTTTTTTTAAAGAAACGAATTTCACGCTTTGGAGAGCTCGTTAGCCGCTAGTACCTGATTGTGGTCGTTCAATGTGTAGGTAGGTACTTTATGTATTCTATTTTACTTGATTTCTCTTGTTAACTTTCTCCTTTTTTATATTATAAAAATACTTTGCCTACAGAAAAAAGAGAATAGAGAGTGCTAATAAAAAGTAAAAAAAGTACACTAAGGCATTTACTCAAAATTGTGTTATGGGGCTGATTCCAGTTATTTAAGTACTACTTCCACCATTTGTAACATTACATAGAAATGAAAACAAAAAATAGCAATTACAGAACTTGAAGCTATTACAACTACCTCAAACCTTATTTCTCAGTAATGTAATATATTAGACTGTACCAAAAATAAGTACCTTTTTATTTTCCAAAACGTTTCTGCTATGTTTAGGCACGTATTTGCTTCGTCCAAATATTGTACGGTCTGCAAATAAAATTTATTATCCCGAAGTGGTTACAAGTTTCTCTACCTAGAAAGAATTACTATATTTATATCGATTTGTCTAACATTCATTTTGGTATTTCAAGTACCATCGAAATAAGTTGTTAACAAAACTATGAACAATCCTGTATAACATTTTTTTAAATATAGGTAATATGTCAGGTAATAGTTAGTAAAGCTTCTAAAGGAAGTGACAGCGAAGACGACCCAAAAGAAGATGGCGGGATGACCTTGATGCCTTAAAAATAATTAGCAGACAGAAACCACGTATAGCTGATGATGAAGGGGACGCTTTTGCCTTGCAGTGGGTCAGTACAGGCTTTAAATATTTAATAAAAAGCTTATATAACGATGTTAAATGCAATACGACGATTTTTTCCCAACTAGAACACAATACAGTCATAATTATTAATCACACCAAAGCTCGCTTGGCCTAGTTTCCTTCTGTCACTATAGGAAGCTAGTCTAGCGATAGAAGTAAACTTGGCAAGGCGAGTTACATCTCTTTATCAGATCTTTACATTCGAATATATTAAACACTAGCTAGTGACAGTAACTTTGTCTGCGAAGAAGAATTAGTATTTCGAGTTACTTTTATTATAAATACAATCTAATATTATAAATGCGAAAGTTTGTGAGAATGGATGGATGGATGTTTGTTACTCTTTCACGCAAAAGCTACTGAACGGATTTTGATGAAACTTTACAGTAATATAGCTTAAACATCAGAATAACATATAGACTACAAATAATAACGACTTTTTATCAAAACACCACGCGGGCGAATCCGCGGGCGGAAACTTGTATGTTTATAAATTGTAGCTTTATGTTATTCTGATGTACCTGTGGTAGCCACCACATACCTATATACCTAAGCTATAATATTGTAAAGTGTTATTACAATCCATTCTGTAGTTTTTACATGAAAAAGTTAGAAACATGCATCAATACTTACAAACTTTGGGGTTTATAATTTCAATAGGATCCAGCTATCTCTCCATGTATTGTCGTAGACCAAATAAAATTAAGATAAATTAGATACACAGCTATCAATTCAATGCCGGGGCATTGGGTAGACACCCTTATACGACAGAAACGTTTTGTTAGTCTACCCGCATCCATTCATTAAAGTTTTACAAATAGTCCCTATAGTTTTAAAGGCGTTTATTTGAAAGTCGTAAACTGTAAACGCTATTACAGTGGTAATACATTTTCGCAATTAAATTTACTAAGAATAAAACAAAATAGGTACCTATGGATATTTTTATGGGAACACATCTAAGCTTCCATTCTTTTATGTCAGTAAAGTTTCCGCGATACAGGGTTCTCTTAACCATAGTGCGGGATTAGTCTTTATAAAGAAAGAAAGAAAAAAAAACATGTACATTATTATTATTTGAATGGTAAGTTACTGTCATATCCACGGCCTAGAATCAAGTCGTATCTTAGCTTGTTTGACACCATAATATTATCAAAATCTTTAAATATAAGTTTTTTGAAAGGCTAATAAGCAAAACCATTTCCAAAACAAGAACAAAATAGTGGTAATTACTTCAAATAGTTCAGGTGCTAAAATACAATTAAAACAAGAGTTCACTGATCCCCGACTAACAGTACATACGCAATATAAATAAGAGCTTACACTAGCACAGACACTAACGTTCACTTTATCTTAGTATTATTACATAGCTTAGTGTGATTCAGTGCTTTGATGTTTCATTTAGTTGGACACATGGAGTAGTATATACTTTACAAAATAGCTGGTTGAACAAGAAAATGTGATACAAATGTATTGAGTTTAATTAATTAACATAACTATTAATGAAACTCACTACTATTGTCCGTGTGGTGACGGAGTCAGAATACATTGTGTCCCCACCCCATTTCATCCTATGGGTGTCGTAAAAACCGACTAATTGACTATCCGTGAATATTATATAAGAAGGGAAACTTGAAATTAAATCCTATACCAATCCGTCTGGCCAGTGTGGTATTAGTAGGTCGATTATCCCTCCGTCATGGCCCGTCCCTGAAGTGGGGCATTAACGGGCTGTTATGATGAATATTACTATGCTACCTCTTCCTTCAAACCCACCTTTTGTTAATGAACGGTATCTTTACAAACACAACACAATTTATAAACAGAAAGAGTTTTTAATGTATACAACTGCACAAATGTTTAATTAACAATGTATTCATTTGTATTAATTATCGCATTGTTGATTATATTTATTACATTAATTTGTTAATGGAACTATTTAATTAATTACACAAAATACTGTGGAACGTGCAATCGTGAAGTATCGATTCGTGTTTAACCGAACTTAACTTTTTGGTTTGCTGAATTCTCGAATGCTTCTGGCTTTTTTATTTTCTATGAATCAAATTATAGCTGACATGGGTCTCGCGACAATGTTTTAAAAATTGTGTGCCTTTCCATTTTGTATAGCTGTATATTATTTGCATTCAAGTTTTTGTTCTACTGGATACCAGGAAGTATTGTCAATGAGTAGAGCTCACTGAGTAATGTGCATGGTTCTCTTGCAAGGAAGATCCTGCCTTACATAAGTAAAAGCTAAGATAAAATGAGCGGAGAAATTACAACAGAAAATTAAATTATAGTTAAAATAATTATATTTTAAGTGTAAGAGTAACAAACTTTCTTCATAGTTCACATTCCTTTCTGCTCAGCTTTCTAACTTAAAAATTAGCTAAATACAAATAAGAAGAACTAATTTCATTTATGGTTGTGATATTTCACTCTTAATTAGAGTCTGGCTTGTGATGAAGATGTTCCTACAGATTTAATGATCCGGAACGCCAACTAGAACGTTGGCTTAGTGTTTACATTCAAAGGAATTTATATTCCAGCCATTTCTGCTAAAACTGAAGTCTAATTCAAGAAATATTCAAAATATTAGAGACATATTTGACGATATTGAAGAAATTAATTAAGGGCTACGTAGATATCTAATGAAACTTTTACTTTCTCTGTGATTTTAGATTTTTTAATAATAAAATAAAATAACTACTATTAATAATATTTTCTGCTCCTGTTTCATTTTCATCACTGTTTTAAAAACGAAAAAAAGTTTTGTAGTTACTTAGTTATATTATTTTTGTAAGAGTACCGTATTAATGTTTCGCTGACCGTACTAAGTTCTCTTTATCCCATGCCCGGGATTAGCAAAACACTGCTCATCTTATCAAGTACTGGAAATATTGCGTCTCAACGAGTGGTTTTGTAATCTTTTGCATTCCTTTCATTATACTTTAAGAAACAGATCATCATACTATCATATCAGCCAATCGACGTCCACTGCTGGACATTGGCCTCCTCCAAGTATTGCCACCTTGTGCGGTCCTGCGCCTCCCTCATCCATCCTCATACTATACTTGCACGAAATTTTAAAATAAGATTTCTGTTTCTTCAATATAATGAATACATAATGGGTAAATAAAAAAATATTGGCAATTTCAAGGGATGCAGTTGTAACATTGTTATTCAGAACTAAAATGTTGTATTTTGTTGATTCTAAAACTTTTATGAACCGACATATCACGTAAAAGCACATAGTTTCGTATAAACTTTATTGTTTTTGAAATGCGGATGTAAAATATACCGCAATGTCGTTTCAGCCTTTATAACAGTGTTACGTTTGAGAAATTAGTAGGTACTTAAGTATAGTTTATTTTAATATTATATTGCTTAAAAATTCAAAGCTTGCTTTATTAAACAAATTAGTATCGAACATTAATCTTACAACGCAATATCAAAATTCATTTTAAAAAATACATAAAGTTACGTATGATTTAACAAATAAATGGACATACTTGCAAGTAATTTTCAAACAGGTTTTATCCTAACTAAGTATCTAGTACCTACATTTACTCATCCAATACCTGAGGGTCAACCTTAACCGCAGTTTTTAATTGACCAATAACGAGATCGATGGAGGATGTCATTCTAAAATTAGCTTTGAATTTCTGACAATTTTTCAAAAAGATTGGATATAAATGACTCAAGTAACAATGATCTAAAGTAGGAAACAGATGGTGCATTGCATGGTCACCGAAGAAAGTAAGTACTTTGAAATAGTTATCGTTTATGTCTGTACGATCCATTACTGCTTCCAGTTCATGCATGCCCCAGTCCACGGTTGTGTTTCTATAAAAGAAAATAAATTACACTTGTTTATTAATATAGTACATTTATACAACTCACACCTAATTGCCACGAGAGACTACTCATTGCCATGTACTTGACAAGCCAGCTTTCCTTCGTCTAAATTCATACATAAAATATTCATAGTAAAATATCAAAATAGTACAAGAAATATATATTCTTACTGCAATATCATTTGTTATCATTGTGCTGTCTTCAATGACCTTTTTATCTATCATGCAGAGCTATGTGGTATTCTGTAGGCATATAATAGTCATATCGCTAGGTTGCGAGAATACGTCTGTACGATAAAATATCAAAGTTTTATCGTTGTCGTTTACCTAGCATCCAGTATTCAATTTGACAGAATTTTGAAATACGTCGATATTCCCGTAAAACAAGGCATATCATTTAAGCACTACGTTAATTACTTACTAAATAAATTAGTAGGTATTCATAGTATATAATTAACTTACTTCATTTCATCTCCATCTTTAAAGATTTGTGGATGATGATGGGCAGCATTGAACCCTATGCTAAAGAATATAAAGCTTGCTGTGCAAAGAATCCAAAGCCACATGGTGATGACATCGTAAAATGAGGAACCGCTTACGACGTACATCCACAATGGTAGCAGAAAGCCAAAGCCATCGTGCCATTTGAAGTGATTTGTGAAAAACCCTTTTTTTGTGAATATTAAACTGAATCTGGAACAAATATGTAGCAAATATTTAATATTATGTAACAAAATATTAGTATTTTATAAATCGATGGATTCATTTTACGCAACAAACTATTATCTAGAAATGATAATTGAATTAAAATTTAGGATTAGAAATTAGAATCCACCATAGATTAGAAATTCACTACATAAAATTTGTGCATGACAATTGCATTTCCAACTACTTGTCTGGTTTTTAATAATTTGATGCATTGAATATGGTGAAAATATTGAGAGGAGACCTATCTCCATCAGTAAAGACGGCTTATATGATCATCATATCAGATAATAGATAAATGATAGAATACTTACGGAGAACTTTACATTAATTACCTTTTCAAGAAAGTCACTATGAAGAAAGTTGGAAAGAGAAACAGTTCTATAAGTAAAGTAAGTTTCACATAGAAAGGTTTTTTTCTAGGATTCCACAGCAGCATCGGTTCCATGCCGCTAACTTCTAAATCCATAAGTGTATTTGGAAACAGATGGTGAGATAGAGCATGGGAAACCCTGAAATCCCTGGAAAATAATGTGCTAATTAATTTAACTGTAAAACCTGATGCCTAGGATATGGGGTTTACCTTATTATAGATATTAAAAAGTAATTTTACTAAAATAACGTGAGTGACATTTTTTTTTAATTTAGAATTGACAAATTACATCTAGTCTGCCTGTAAACATGACGACTGTTAGATCTTCAGAATATTAGTTTAATGGCAAGTGGAAGTAAACATGAGCATGTCCAATTTGATAAGATATTTTGTTGCTTTAATACAAGATGCTGTAATAAAAGTCATCGTGCTGACAGTTCTTAACAGTATTCATAAAGATCCCTAGAATGATATAATAAGCACATGAAGTTGTAATACATAGGGAGACTATGACGGAGCGACATAGTCAAATAGTGACAAAGCTCCTTAAATAAAAAAAAATAAAAAAATTCCTAGAATGAAAATATGCTATCTGATGTTAGTTCTAACATTTTAAAGATTATTAGAATATTATTATTTACTTACCTATACGACCACAGCGTCAAATTAAACAAATACATCCTCCAATTAGATCTTCTGTGTATGTAATTATGAGAAGCAACTGCAGTCCATGCTAAAGAAACTGAGGCGATAAGGTAAGAAGTCATAACCGCCCAATAATTAGTGAACCACAATGACAAAACTGAGGTTAACAGAAGCGTTCCCAGAAGACCATTTACAATAACATCGGATTTATTTATAGTATCTTTAGGTATGTTCGGAAGCTCTTCAATAACTTCACGTTTTAATGTTTTATAAAAACCATCCTCTTCAAAGGTAAAAGGAGAATTTCTAGGTGTTTTAGCATCACTGACGTAAAATTTTTGTAGCATTTTTGTAACAACGGGATTGAAGTGGTGAGTCTCAAACGCTTCCGTAATGTCGGTACCCTGAAAGTACAATTTTTATTATTTAAGTGTATTCCATCGGTTAGTTAAATCGGTTGAATAATATTATGTCAATCTCGTTTCTTTTTCTAAAAATCTCATTAAATGAGAATGTTTGTCAAAGCAATCATCATCATTATAACAGCCCATTCATGTCCCACTGTAGGGACGGGCTCCTATTATAACATCCCATTTTATGTCCATCATTGTAACACATGGAATTTCTGTCAATCATACATGTAAACAAATTTAATATTAATAAATTAATAGTAATTAGTAATAATTAGGTATGTAATTAAATAATCTTAGTTTCTTTTTGTGTTATGATTAATTTTGATATCACTATAATGTTTACATAAAAAACTGTTTTTAAGGCAATTATCATTGTTGATGATAAGTGAATCTAAAATATCATAGTCATTCACTCGTCAAGTATTTCAAACTAAAAGTTTAAAAAAAGAACAAACTGTATGCAATAAGAAAGCTTCCACTAAAACCTACCTTAGAGAGTTCCAACCACTCAGCTCCTCCAGGATGCCTATTGACAAATTGCGTAAGGTCGTATATACCATCATGCACTCTCCACAACCCTTCTGCTCCGTCATCCATAGCTTTTCCTTCCAACCATTGTACCGGGTGTCTTAACCCTTCATCTCTAAGCGAAGGATACTTCAGTTGAGGAAAACTAACATGAGTTTTCTTTTCCGCGGCCCGTTTATGGGCTAGCTCAATATATTCCGCGCCTTTCGGAGCCATTGTCTTTAAAACATAGCACAGGTTCAAAAGAGGTGCACACTACTTGAACAGCTTGTAACAAGTTCTTATCAGACAGAATGGTCGAACATTTATAAACTTATTTAAGCATTGTACATAGATTAGTTTTGGTACTTATTGGAGATATTTTGTACGTTGTCTTGTTGTTAACGTAAATTATATTTGTCTGTTTGTTGTTGAAACGATAAATGTTATATGCATTTGGACACGTGTTTAGTTATAATTGTTTACTTTGAAACTGATAACGCGGTCATGGGTCTTAGTTTTCATAAATATTATATCAAAGATAACATTTTCTTTTAATTTTTGTTTTTCTTTTCTTAAGTCTATTTTCAGTATTAATTTGTTAAACAATATAATATACCTAGTTATATATTATGTACTTATCTATTTTTTTGTGTTAAGAATTCATCTGTGAATACATTAAGTACTTACTCATTATAACATCAAATAAATACGTCAGGTCTTCGGTTTTAATGTAATCACTAAATTAAAACTAATTTTCGAACTAAAATGATGCTAAACTAAACATACATTACATTAAAAGTACTTACCTAGCAATTAAGCCTATTAAACAAGTATTTACATATTTGAATAAAAATGTTTAATAATTGAGTTAAAATTAATCTTGAGTTTATTTGTTTTGGACTTAATTGACTAGAAAAAACACTAATGGGAAACAATATTAGAACAAAAAACGTTTTGTTTAAATATTGCCTTTGGAACTCTTTAGGAGCATTTCGACGGGCCCCAAGAACAAAACCGTATCTGCAATATTATCGATTTCGAGTATGAGCGTTTGAAATTCTGTGTACGCATGATCATTTTTTACTAACGCAAATATAAACTTATTGCAAAAAATCTTGACAAAAGCTATTGAAGTGGTTAATATCTTTATTATCATGTTTTTTTAAAAGAGTTTAATTATTATTTCGAATAAAATGAATTCTTATAATACAATAAGGTTTTGTTCCCTGTAACGATCTAGCACATATATTAATATATGACTTTGTTTTTCGGAATGATCTAGTATATATCTTAACATACGACTTTGTTTTAGGGAATCGATGTCTTGTTTTGCTGTCCTAAAATACATTATCTGTAATGATTTGATTCATAAAAAAATAAATTACTATAAAATAATTTTGTAGATATACAAAACATTTTTATCGAAGGTTTTTTTGTATAAAAAGTAACATAACGGGAGCCGTTATGTCCACCGTTATAGGACGGAACCCTAGGATAATAGCGTCTAGGAATTACGACCTAGATGTAGGCTTAAGAAGGCCCCCTTACAACGTGTGTTCCGTCCTCTGCCTATTCACTTTTGGTAGGAGTCTAAAAATGTCGTTTTGGACATTTGTGATAGTAGAGAGCTTACTGGAGTTCTCAGCTGTCCTAATCCTTTTAACAAGTTGTAGAGGGATTTAGCGGGAGTACCCCTTGCAGCTATATCAACGGTATATAGAGGAACTATGTAGCCATTTCTGGTTATCTCATTTGTCAAGTCAAAATATTTTTTGTCTTAATTGCGTGATCTTTAAGTATGTTTGTTTTCCACCGTACCGTGAGCTTATTAGGCACTACAGGCTTTTTGAAATTTGAGTAGAGGAATATGTCTGGTTTCAACGGCGACACGCAGATATCCTCCAGGATGTTGTGTGTGTCCCAGTATTGTCCAATCGTCTGCCAAACTCAGGACAAATTAAATATTTTGCCTTTCAGCTCTAGCAATCGATAGACTGACTGCCTCACGTATAATTCTTAGAGCTCTGTCAAGACGTTGCAGAAATGACTCCTAACCAAAATCACTTTGCAGCCTACCAATATGTGTCTAGTCGTGTCAATTTCTTTGCCACATTCCGTGCATTTTTTCCGTCGCTTTTTCAATCTTCCAAGATTACTTTGATCGTTCAGAGTCAATTGAAAGGCGTAGAGGTAGAATTTAAGTAATGCTGCTACACAGTCATGAATTAAAGTGCGCAACTTCAAAGCTAAAAGTATACAGCAGTCACCTAGAGTAGCCCATTCATTTTGCATTTCTAGGTTCATTGCGTGCACTCTGTAGCTATCATTCTCATCTTAGTTTATGAAAGATTTTGTAATTTCTTTGTCTGATTATCTTTCCGTGTTTCTAAAACCTGCTCTAATAGTTTGAGCGCCTATCATGAACCTTTTGTAAAATTGTAACCGTAACTCGAGTGCAGATGTATTTTTATCAGTTGGGATGGATTTTAGTGGTCGTATATCTAGACTTTTTTACGTTATTTATCGGTTGTTGATCTACCTTTTCAATGTCATTTATGAAACTGTTGACATCTTCTAGTACTAGAGAGCGATCTTTATCCTTTATCTTTCTACCAAGCAATTTAAAAGGCACGTTTTCTGATATTATTTAAACGTCTTCTCCGCTTATAATAAGCCCGGGGCCATATGAAGCATATGTCGTATCCACTTTCATTCCATCAGTCTACATACAGAATTAATCATCCTTTCGCAGTAGTTCTTGGCACTGCTTTGAATTTCGAGTAAGTATCGCTAGGTCGCGTCGTCTGCGAATGCTAGAATGGATTCTGTATATTTATATTAGATATCCCCACCTTTTTTAATCTATTGTTAAGCTATCTATTAGTGGATAAAGCCTCCAAACATAAAACAACATCAATATTTTCAGCTACAGGTGGTAGCGGAGAAACGTTACTGTAATTTTGACAGCCAGTTTCTAACAGAAAGCAAAAAGGAAGGTAATGTCAAAGTGGAATTTATAGCTAAACGCTCATTGAAAAACAAGAAAATCATGCTAATTTACTAAAAAATACATTAAATCGAACACTTTTGTATTGAACAAACACGGATGATAAAATACTTTACAGAGAACGAAATCGCATCTTTACCTACGACATATTTTTTCCTTAAAAATTTCGTAAAACAAAATCGTATCGGCGCAACCGTTAAGTGACTTAGAATTCAGTTTTGTCGAACATAGACTTAAGGTGAATAAAAAATGAAAATAATTGATTAAAAATCAATATATTTTTCTAAATAAAGTCTTATTGTATATTAAACTAATTATAAAATAAAATTATTTATGTTTCATGTAAATTAATTATAAATTTAAATATCTTGTCTTTAGATTTTTGTAGAACAATATAGTATATGCACAAACGATAATAAATAACGCACCTGACTTTGACGAGTACAAACACGTAAATGACGTTAAGTCGCCACACACGCGGCATGGGTTCCAAGGAACATGCTCCTACATGTATATACGTGTTTGTTTGTGGAAGTATAATTTCTGATACGACAATGTTCGATTGGTTATTTCAATATGCAAGGGAATATTAAAAAAATAAAAACGGTGTCGTATAGTTTTTAGTGTGTAGAATACGATTATACAATAAAATACATTTCGTCTTATTTTTCCATAAGATTTTGTTCTTGGGGCCCGTCGATTTGTAGATATGTAAGACACACCTGCAGCGCTCTGAAATTTTGTTTGCAGAGTATGCGACAGAATCTGCCTCTCTAGAATTGGCTTGCACTGCACAGCCATCAGAAAAAATGCATGGCATCCACGAGGCAATAAATGAATTGTCTGAAATAGATGCAAAGGCCCATGATGATGAAGTATAAAGAGTTTTCGACGTAGACGTCAAAGATTTTTGTTTTGTTAAACAAAAATCTTCTATATTATGACTACCCCGCAAACAAAACTGCGCGCAAATACTTGTATTAACAAAGTTAATGTTAAAAACAATCATTTAATGGTCTTAGGCTAAAAGGTTACACAAAATCACTCTGTGTCAATGTTCAATTTATCAAAAGCGCAAAATGTTATTTTATTTTATGATTTTAATGAAGTGGTTACTCCATTTTTTCAATTGTTCTAGTTAATGTATGTAATAGATAAAGCGCCGATTACACTAGAATACATGTAGTCTCCTGCATAAGGAGAACGTCCTAACTTTTTAGTGTTAAGACGTTCTTTTTACACTGTCCTACATGTGATTACACTAGACTACAATGTAGTCTCGTACATGATGTAGTTGACTACATGTAGTCTAGTGTAATCAGCGCTTGTTACCCGGCGCAGTTCTACGGGTGGCAGGATGTGAGCACGCGGCAGATCGACACCTACCACGAGGTCTCTTAGCAATTGCGTCCTCGCGGTGTTATGTTCTTCTCTCTGTTTTCAGCCGTTGTGAGGCCACACAATATATTTTTATAAAAAACTTTTTACATTAATTAAAATTTACCATAAGTTATGTAATAAATTATAGTTATAAATTATATTTTATGAATATCAAGTTTATGTTTATTTTTTACGACAATGTTCAACATTGCATAATCAAGCAGGGAAATAGTAATCCAGGTGTTTTAGGCATTTATATATTTCACTATAAGATGATTAAGATATCAAATATAATTTATAATATCATGATAAACACATTAAAGGCATAACCTTTATTTTAAGTAAACATCTAGAAAAACCATTAAATAAAATCTACTTAAAAAGACACCTTAAGACACGTAGCATAGCTGTTGATATCGAAAAATGGACCTAATAAAAGTCACCATATTTACACAGATTATGGCATAAAAGGAAAAAACACTATATACAGATAATCACATTGCAAGCAAAGGTAATGAAGTAAAGAGAAATTCTAAGGTTTTCTTTATAGGGTTAAAAGGGTATCTGCATAAGTTAGCTTAAGCAATATTCTAATGCATACGAACACTACTTAGAATAGACATGATAACAGAGATAAGAATTCACTTGTTAATCTGGTCACGATAATGTAGTACGTAACGACATTGATGTTTATTCATAGCATTATCAGTCATCATTTAAATTAACTAGAAACATCAACAAAGAATAGATATCGAGCTTTAATGAGTGTTACTTATTCTGCATTTACGAATAGGCGTGTAATAGTTAGACGCGGCAATTATTTTAAAAATGGTGGTCCAAAATTGGGAAGATGTTGCCCAGAAAAGATTTGAAGAAAAAAATACCCACGTAAGTTTCCCGCAGCTAAAATATCCGTCGTTAAGAGATGAAGGACTAAAAGATCCTATACAGTGGCTCACAGGAAAAGCAATAGATGATGGCGCCGAAGGATTGTGGCGAGTTCATGACAAATTATATGATTTGACAAAGTTTATAAAACGTCATCCTGGTGGCGAAGAATGGTTGGAACTCACAAAAGTAAGTACTAACTTAATAAATCAATTATAAGTAACTTTTGATTGATTGATTTGTCAAAAAGTAATTAAGACATTTTTAAAATTTATATTTGATATAAAATGTTGTAGTTTAGAGTATATTTTTTTTTTTAAATACTTAAACATTTAAAAATTTCCAACTTCTAATTGCAGGGTACTGACATAACAGAGGCATTTGAAAGCCATCACTTGAACCCATCCACAGAGAAAATTCTTACACAATATTATATTAGAGATGCGAAAATTCCACGTAATTCACCGTTCACATTCAAAGAGGATGGTTTTTATAAAACACTAAAGCGAGCGGCTTTTGAAGAGCTCAAGAAAATTCCAAAAGATGCTTCTAAAACTGTAGATAGAATTACAGATGGTTTATTTATATCGTTGCTTATAAGTTGTCTTCTAACTTGTTGGAGTGATAATAAATTAGCTGTGAATTTTTGGTTCTTCTACGCATCTGTGAATCTTGCATTATTAACAGTTGCTTGCCATAATTTTATCCATCGGAAAACAAACTGGAGGATGTATTTGTTTAACATGAGTATGTGGTCGTACAGGTAAGTCGAAATGATATAGTTTTAAATTAAAATATGTTCGAAGGTAGGTATATTTTTAAGAGGAAATACGTGAAGGCTCGTTTGCCTCCTGTCCAAAAAAAAATACTTTACCTTAATATTACGTTTATTTAAATCCAGTTAGAAATCATCAAAGCCTTAACTACTAATTAATCGCGCACTGGCATTTTCTTTGATGATGTCGCTCGCTAACTTCTCCAGCCGTTTTCTAATTTTACCAACGCTAGCAATTCTTTTTATGTAAAGCTATAGAATAATAAATATTTTCATTCATCCTGTATTATTTTTATCGACTTTCACTAGACTATAAATTACTACATAGATTTCTCATAATTCCATCTCATATTAATTTCATTACAACACTAGATAATCGTATAATACTTCAATGCAACAATCAGCTTTAATAATGTCTTGCAAAACAAATAAACAAACTTACTCTATTTTCTTTCAGAGATTTTAGGATATCCCACGTTTTATCTCACCATCTTTATACTAATACTCTCATGGATTTAGAAATAAGCTCAATGGAACCTCTTTTGTTCTTTAATCCAAGAAAAGACAAGCCACTACATGCAAAGTTGGGATTTATTACAGAAATTTTCTTTTTTCCCTTTGTCTTCTTAATAAGTTTTACTAAAAGGTGAGCACAAACTTACATTTAATTATTCTTTTCAGAACGTCTTTTTAATTTATTTTACAACTGCTTTTAAACTATTTTTTTATGTTATTTTATTTTCTTAGGTAAATTTATTCGTTGTTCTTATATTTTCACCAAATAATTCTTACTGCGTAAGCGTTTAGTTAAATAGGTATTACAATTAACACAGTGTTTAAAAGTTTTCCTTCGTAATTTAACATTTAAAAGTGTAAGTAATAGCGCTTCCACTAAAATTATGATGAATACTCACAAACCGTTTTTACAAAGTGTACTTTGCACTTAGTAAATTTAAAACGATTAATGCACTGTCAATGTTATGTATTGTATTCTTCATTTTAGATTCCTTTCGACATTTCTTCACCAAGGATGTTTTAAGAGCAACTTGTCCTGGCACGACGGTGTTGGTCTAATTCTGCCGCTTTGGATGTGGTTGATGTCTGGTTCATCATTACTACACGTAATCAGCACATGGCTTTCAATCAATTGTACTGGCAGTTTAATATTTTTCACGATAGCTGTAAACGCTGCACATCATCATCCAGATGCGATTAAAGATGGTGATCAACCCAGGTAAAAAATATTTTTATTCATCATCATCATCATATCAGCCAATAAATGTCTACTGCTGGACATAGGCCTCCTGCAAGTATTTATATTACTTTAATATATTTTTTTAGTAGGGTAACTTGAACCTGTGCACAATAGTATTACACTTCAGATTACCTAGATAAAATTGCAATATTCACCGATAAGCCGATAGCTTTTTTAAATAATGACTTACATACCTATTGAAGGGCAGTGAATGTAGCCTTCTATGTCGTGTACTGAAATATAAATTATTAAGGTAGATTTTTGTCAGTGCCTGAATTGCAGTGGGACATATAAAGGCATTTTAGTATCATATATACTACTATCTTTTCCCGACAGAGTTGTACAAAAAAACAGCGTTTTTATTGTTGCTGGCAACTAAATTTTAACTTCCTTGTTTTTTTTTAAATCTGCAACAAAGTTGATTTTACGGGCACATAGATACAGTAAATTATAGGAACAAAGTAATTGTCACCATCTTCTTTTTTTTTCATTAAAGAGCCCGCACTAGGGATCATGCCCTGTGTCGCGGGGACTTTTTACAACTTTTTTTTTTTTCTTTTTATCAATTAACGGACACAAAGAACACCCAGACTCAGGACAATAATTTGTGGATCTCACAAATCATTGTCCTGTGTGGGGAGCGAACCCACAACCTCGTGCACGGCAGCCGCTTGCACTACCGTCGCCCCACCGAGGTCGTCACCATCCTTAACCACTGATCCAAGAATCTATCTAATACTGTCTTATTTAATATTTTTTTCAGAAATGAAACACCAGACTGGGGTATGCACCAAGTAGAAGCACTACTTGATCGTAAAGACGTTAACGGAAATGTATTCGCAGTAATAACTCTCTTTGGCGACCACGCTCTTCATCACATGTTCCCAACATTAGACCACGGCCTGTTGAAGCATCTGCATCCTTTGTTTATCAAAACCTGCGAGCAATATCAAGCTAATTATAGAGTCTCGACACAGTTTGAAATGGTTGTAGGGCACCTGAAAGAAATTATGCGGTCTGAATATAAGAGTGTACAATAAATATTTATAAAAATAATATTCATCATCATATGCAGCTTATAGACGCCCACTGCTGGACATAAACCTCCTCCAAACGTTTCCACCCTGCGCGGTCTTGTGCCTCCCTCATCCATCGGAAATAAAAAGATAATAATAAATAATTTAATAATAATTTATTTTCAAAGATAATATTATTATAAAGTTTTACAAATAAATGCTTTCAAAACTACCTAATAAATGTATTTTTCCAGAGGTATTTTTCGTTTTATCCAGAAATATAATTTACAAAAATAAACTAAAAGAATAAATAAATATAGACTCGATGTACTTACATTTAGATACAATTATTTTATCATACGTATTATCTCGGGGTCATTGGCTGATTGCAAATGTTTTTTGTAAGGTCAGACACATTAAAAAATTATATCACCCCTAGTCTAATAACCCTCTTGGTACCTAATCATTCTAAAACAGCAAATGGGGTCAAAACTAATGTTTTGCTGACATTCATGACATGCATAATTTTTGTGCTTATGATAAGCCAGTAACAGACTTTTTTAAGTGACTTTTATCTAAGACTTTTCGTTTTTACGTGCACAAAAATAGCAAGACGATAAAGAACGAAAATCATATTCAATATGCCATAAAATGTGATCATAAGCCATTTATTGATATTGCAAAACATTAACATTTTCCGGCATACAAGACCCCCTCTTGTACGCCAATATGTTGATTTATAGTATTTATCCTTACGTAAAGTTATCTTACTTTGCTTACCATTAAGGTAAAATCATACAAAAGTGCTTATTTTCTAAAAACAAATTTAAAATACCATGAAATAAAATGCATAACATGCACACGAACAATTTATTACTTAAAATAATATAATATAACTATAAGACTCTCGTTTGCTTTTACCCTGCTACTCAAAAAAATCTACCTAATTTTTAAATATGTATTATACCTACAAAGGTTATGTGTAAAACTCTAAATTCATAGTAGTCATTTAATTAGATTTGAATACTGAATAAGGAGGACATAATTATTTTGCAGCATTTATAAAAATGTATAAACTTGTACATTTCAAGTAATTGTAATTTTTATTAAAGCTTTTTGAATTCATTTATTATCTTTGTTAAAAACGTCTTGAACCACAAACAACTATTGTATTCTCTGTGTCCGATACAAAATAACATCTTTTACAAAAGTTGACATGCAAAACACGCAAAATCCAAATAATAACTATTGACGTAAAACAAAGTTTATTACTATGGTGTTCATTTATTTTTATTAGCGAATGGGACACATAAATTGTACTGAATGGATACATCTTTCTTCATAGAAAGGACAATGTATGTAATGTCACTGATATTTACTGACGATGTAATGTCAAGAAAACAGGTACATTTATCATACTACTATGTTGTGGTACAATAAGGCCTATAAATGTTATAAATGGGTAGGTTATGCTGTTTGTGTTTTTGTTCAAATACAGATAGATGAACCTGACAATGGGATTTCATAACGATAAGTAAATAGGTACCTACCTGCCTAATAAAAAGATTTTTACATAATATATTTTGTCTTTTAGCTGCAGAACTTTTAAGCCCAGTGTCTGACAAAACTTAATACAAAAACACAAGTTTTAAAGATTAGACCAGAAAGAATGACTCATTCAGGACAGGACAGGCTTCCATTCTGCCAAAGATAATAAAAACTTACAGTGTCGTTGCCAGATGCAGTAAGCGTACAGGATAGCTGTGTTTACACGTTGTTTAATAAGGTATCCTTCGCTTTGTTGTCGCATGCCATTCCTCGAAGAACTGCCGTACTAACCTATCGCTGGGTAATACGGATCTATAGACCGGTTTATACCTATTCATTACAGTAAAAACAAAACTATCGAATGTTTTTTATGATCATAAGTCTATAATTCGACGAACAATAAACGGTTTCACTGAAAAAGAAGAAAACATTTTATAAGCCAATTTAAAAGAGATTAAGGAAGAAAAGTGTTCAGAAGAAGGGAGAAAAACAATAAAACAACAACAAAATTACTGTAGCAGCAAATTATAGGAGTAACTAGAATATACACAAAAACTCTTTAGAAATAAACGCACAAGTCGTTTTTATTTACAATTTTAATTAAGTACTGTAATAATTAGATCCAATATTTAATCTACATGTCAATTCTCGTACCTTAAAATAGTTAAAAATTCGGTTAAGTTAACTTTTAGTTACAATTTGACAACTATAAGTTAACTAAACCCAATTTTAACGATTTTAAGATACGAAAATTGACATGCTAAGTACTTATTTAAAATACTTTTTTGTCAAACTGGCAGGTAAAGGCAGGGAAGTGTAAATTTTCCAGCTTAGCTTAAAACCGATAACGGTTAATTATAGCTAGCTTTAGCATAATTGAACCAACTATAATCAAACTGGCCTTACACTTCTCTTAACCAAGACAACTTTAAGACAGAAAGGTAATAACCATAAAAAATATGAATTATTCGCTCAATAATTTGAATAACAGTACACAATACTGACGAAGAAGTTGGCGCACTGAAGTAAATAATATAACAAAAGAAGGAAAACAGGTTCCGAATTTAAATTCCATTTGAATGAATATCATTCGTTTTGTTAAAAGTCTGAAAGATAGTTTAATACAATTTTATATCTTCGTAATGTAAGGGACCAATAGATTTTCGTTTTCGTTTAATCATTCAGGTTTTTATCTTTATACATTGCATTACCAATTGCCTTATGTGGGGTTTGAGCGCGCTTTGGCACATACATTGAGACGAGTGGAACTCAGAAGAAGTATTTTCCCACCATAGGAATAATGCATGCTAGCACTTACTAACAATTGCTAAAATGACAGGACTTTGGCTGTCATAAATATTGCCTCTTTTCCAAAGAAACTTCTTTCTACGCACAATAACTTTGGCCAGTGAATATAAGTAAAGAAACCGGTATATTTTGAGTAAAGAAAAATAAAATAATGGAAGCAACAAACAGTGCAAGTGAAGCCCGGTGGCAAAAAAAGAACAAAGGCTTGCCGACTGCTCTTTATTGTTTGCCTCACAATATAAAACCTCATTCCACGTCAAACGACATAAAAGAAAAAACTTGTAAAAGCGAATTATTTTCATTTCACCATGAAATAAATCCTTGGTGATGACAACTGAGTTTAAGCTAAAATTGTTGTTTCTTATTTCTTAATGTATTTGTTCATCAAGATTAAACAAATTTTCATGAAGTAAAGCGTTTATGATACTTACTTGTTGATGATCATTAGCCTCTTCTACAAAACTTTGTGAGTGCAAGGTTTTTTATTCAAAATACCACCTTTTGTGAACTCTGACGCACCTGAACGTTTTAGCTGAAAGACAAAAGAGGACTAATCTAAAATAAATTCTCGGTACGTTAAGTGCACACGAATCAAAACAAGGTGAAAAAATGCGGTGCTTAAGACCACATTATTTAAAGCTCAAGCTACGAATCGTAAGAATAAAAATAAAAAAAATTATTTACACTTATATTATTACCCCCCTTTCAATTAAGCATCACATTAAGTAAATTTTCTCTAATATGACATGCATAACACGACTCGTTGATAAACGTCCGTAAAAACATACCCAAAAATTGAGCAGCAGCATTATCTTTTGTTTATATCAGCAATAAAAATAACGAGGATATTCATATACGTCTAGTGTCCGACAGATTGAAGTCCATTACTGGCTAAACGGGCTTTTTAGTTTCATAATACACAAAACATAAGATAGATACTGGTAGCCTAATTTTATTCAGAGCATAATGGCCTACGAGCTCTGTTTTCCTCTGTGAAAAATGATGTTCTTCGCAAAGAACCTTAAGGAAACTATTCAGCATTTTAATGCAATTAATATTACATGAAAACAAGTTGCGTTGCATCCGTAGTTAGTACTTAGTAAAGACAAAACTTAGTTAATTTACTACTGAAGTTACATTTTAAACCGAAAACTCTAGATTTTAATGAAAGTTATTAAAACAGGAATGAAATGTAATGATATAAAGATGAAAAAAATATTAACGAGCAATCAACTGAGGCGAATGCAGCTGGTCATTACTCGGAATAAGCTTGGAGATTCCCACTTTTCTTAATGAGTAGACGTCTTATGGCTAACGCAGAGTAGGACGGCATGGCAAAGTATTTTAATTTTTACTAATGGAAATTCAACCGTACTGTTACAGAAATACGACATAAATTGCTATGCTTTAAAATGATGCCGCGGCATTGAAAAATCCCTTTCGATACTTTGCCATGCCGTCCTACTCTGCGTTAGCCATTAAGCGGGCTTGAGCGACGGCTTTAGCCGATTATATTAATATTACGAAATGAGATACTATTGAATTTCCTGATAAAATGTGACTTAGTGACTTGTGGTTAATTAAAACATGCTCCTGTACTCTATTCTATATTCATGTTATTTTTGGTAATAAAAATGTGCATGTTTTTGTATTGAAGCATATTTATATACAGACCAGGGCTATCTTTAACATTAAACTACAGATAGCGCGCGAGTTAAATGCAGAGCTTAGGAATGCGGTAGTGCTGTGACCTAATTATAATTATTGATTGACATTCATGTCGATAAATTTAAACAATGTTATAAGTTTAATTTTATTTAGTACACTAGGTTAACATGATGAAAAAAAAAACAATATCATAATTATCTCATGTTTTTAATAATCATTTCACAAAACGGAATAAAAAAATAACACGGGAACTTCAGTATTACTATTAACTCAATAACACGACAAACGTACGATAGTTGACAAGGATGGCACAGCACTACACTGCAGGCGCGTGAGGTGGGGCGTGCGGATAGCGGGGGGAGATGCTCCCGCTCTTTACCTCAGACCCCGACTGCATTCAACTCGCGCGCTATCTGTAGCTTCGGTAGTTTTCGAAATTTAATTGTTAGCCAGTTTTAGAACCAAAAATAGCATTTTGTTCAGACGTCCACATGAACATCAATTAACTCTACACGAGGACGTCCTGAATACACTTAATGACCGTGGTAATTCACTTACTCAGTTGTGCTCTCAAAAAGTTACCCAAGACCTGACAGAATCAATCTCCATTTCAATTACATCGTTCTCTCTCTATCTCTCTGTAAAAGGATAACAAGGTTACCGGTTGGCACCAATTTTAGAGCAAATCGAATATTAGGTTATATTATAGAACATTGCTAATGGATGGTACCAACTTTGAAATCACGACATAGTATAAAACAAAGTAGCTGTCGATGTCTGTCCGTCTCTATGCTTAAACCCTTAAAACTACTTAACGAATTTCAAGAACAAGGTTTATAATAATGTATAACTAGCTAACCCGTACCCACTACGTTGGGTGGCGAAAAAAACGCGTCTCTATTTTAAACATATTTCATTACTGCTCCACTCCTGTTAGTCATAGCGTAATACTATATAGCCTATGACACTCCCCAATAAATAACAAATTGAACACAGAAATAATTTTTAAAATCGGTTTAGTAGATCCAGAGATTACCCCCTACAACGTCATAAACACACAAACTTTACCTTTTTATAACATTATAAGTAAAGATACATGCATAATATTGTAGAGAATAAGCACTGCATCCGTGTAAAGCCGAAGTGGATCGCTAGTATTCCATATTAACGAATTCTGCTTAGTAGCTACGTCACGTTGCTTAAAAGCGTAAGTTAAGAGGAGTTCTCTTATCAACTACATAATGGGATGCGACGGTAGAAAGCAAAACTTTATGTCTTAAAATATTAGTTTGTGACATAGGTTTGTAGTTTAATCGCTTTTAGTTAATAGCAATTTATTTGGTAAAGAAACTTCGATCCTGTAACCTCGGTTCATCATAACAGCCCATTAATGTCCCACTGCAGGGACGCCAACAGTTTTCAACAGTGCGTCTAAATTGTCGAGTATTTTCAAGAGTAAAAACGAGAAGTCTTAGGTAAACGACTCAATCGCTAAAGTCGTCGTTTCTTGAGTCCTCATTTTCTTACCTTACGTTCAAAGCAAGTAAAGGCGTTTAGTTGCCCACCTCATTTAACAAACTTTCTTTAAAACAATCATTTACGCTTCGTTTGGTTTTAATATTTTTTAGTAACGTTGTTGCATTTAGACAATGTATGTAACCTTTTTTTTTTAACATGTGGAAATCTGAACGAACTCTCGTATGGGTGAGGGCTGTCAGATGCATCGGTGTTCTTCCCAATTGTAATGTAAATGATCCGGGTAAGTCCTCTATGGGGTGATCCTATAACTTTATTTAATGTAAAATTTATTTAATATCATAATAAGTAGACGAAACATCTTAAACGGATGTTTTAATGAAAATTATTTGTCTGCAAATAATATAAAAGGAACTCATTGCCATATTTCACTACACTGACTTTTGCCTAATATATTACCTCCTATGATTTCTCCATCTGTATAAGCTTAAAGTCTTACGTTGTTCTTAGGTATCTTCGTTATTTATGATAGCGATTGAGAAAATTTCGTACATTACTAGGCATCATTTGTAAATTGATGTCTATTGTACGCACTACTTTGTCAATATAATATTAAATGGAATATAAAAATATACAAATAAAATGGAATTTAAGAGGCGTATCAAAATATACTAGTTTAAATGAATAAATATTTAACATTGTCTTACATAGGACACGAAGATATAAACTCAGCCATTTCTAAAGCAATTTTTAAAAATCTTTCTTTGTTACTTGGATTTAAAACCTTTTAGATAGGTATACACTTACAAGCACAGAAATATAAATTCGGATCTCTATGCTTACAAGTTTGTCCCATCAAATTATTTGAGTTGTATGGTTTTATCTTAAAAAAATGTCGCATTACATCATCCAAGATTTAATTGATAAATAGTTGTAAATATGTATGTATTTACAAAAAAAAGTATTTAAGTATGTTTATCCGTTGTCGAGTACCCATAGTACTAGCTATGCTTAGTTTGGGACTAGATGGAGTTGTGTGAATGTGTGAGGAATATTTTTTATTTATTTATTTATACTTTAATTAGGGTAAGGTTGCGACTATTGGACCACTTAATTTTAAACAGATCTGGTATCTAAAATTGAGCGTGAAAAGAAACAAAATTTGTGTAAACGATTAGTCTGTATATTCAATTATTGGTAACTAACATAATTAAGTTAATTTTATTATGTATATAGTCACAAAAGAAGAAAATAAAACTTTGTGATGGTTTCCTTGTTTGAACCACCGTCTCTTTCATTGGACCACTTAGTTGCTATAATTGGACTAAGGGCATTATAGGTGGCTGGTCCATTCAAAGTGCATGTAAAAACATTAAAAAAGTAAAATAGTTTTTTTTATCAAATTTCTTTTATTTTCGAAAATAAATAGATAGTTACATCAATTAGTCGACTCTTATTATATTTCTTTATTTGGCATGCAAAATCATAAAAATATTTTAGGTACGTCAAATCTTCTTTTAAACGTCGCTTTTGGCACTCGAAACATTCTGATTACCTCATTCAATCCAACTTCTTTTTTCCCTAAGCTAGTGTCATACTCGCCTTTCTCTCCTCCTCTTTTTGAGATGCTAAAATAACAAAAATGATTTTTTTAAATAACACACATTATAGAAGTTGCCATGATTGGACCGGTTTAATGAAAGGGCATCGTGCCAGTCCATTGATAGAAACTCACTAACATACATTGAAATATTTATTTTAAAAAAAAGTAGCACGTTACTCAACAAAAATAACCGATAGTACACTCTGTCTATAAAGTCCTGAAAATAAATGAGGCCGCCACTGCGCTACACGTAGCAACCCTATCTAAACTGACAAAATAGTTTTCATACTAGTAAATTATTGAAATAAAATAAGTAATTTTAAAACACATTATATTTAATACTCAAGTAAGAAATTCACATAAGTCATAATAAGATAATTAATTTCATTGGTGAAACCATGAGTGATTAAGAAATTTTATTAATTGTTATACATTACCTTTAAAAAAGTAGTGTTAGCCGTTTAAACATTTTAGATGACGATGTTTTATTTCTGTTTAATATGCACTATAGTCAAGCCATTTTAAATTTTGACAGTTGTTTTAAGCCATAGAAAGTAACATAATTTAGTATAAGAAATATGAGCCTTAACGTAATTTTTGACTTCTGCAAAACAATTGTGTTCTATGGTTTTAATTTTAATGCTGATACTATATGGCCGCTGCTACATGTATACCAATCTTAAAAAACTAAACTATAAATAAAAATCGATTATCGATTAATCGCTTGTTATCTAAATCGATAAATCTCCTAATCGATTTCATACACCAACCCTAAACTACATGGGTCAAAATTTACCTATTAGAATGGTTTGGGTATTAGAATAAATGAACGGATTGAATCAGAGTAATAAAAACGCATGTATCATACAGTTAACAAAGAGATTTATTCATCGCTTTCATCATAGGATTTTTTAAATATTCGATGTTGAGATAACTTTCGTTGCCACCTTCATCGTCATCACTAAAGCTTTCTTTGCTGCTGCTATTATCCTCAGTATTTGCCCACAGGTGACGTCCTCACTTGTAGTATTCTGATTCGAGCTTCTCAACGCGATGGCAACAGTTTTTCCAAGTTTCAGCTGTGATGCTGCTGAGTGCATTTTTTAGAGATTGCCAACATTTTGTGACCTGCGGGAACATAAATAGTTACTTGTTAGTGATAATTTTATAAAATATTCTGTTATTTTATATATCAATTAAATCTATACTAATCATAATAACAGCCCATTAATGCCCCACTGCAGGGACGGGCCTCCTCCCGTGACGGAGGGATACTTGGCCTACTAATACCACGCTGGTCAGACGTATTGGTATAGGGTTTTATTTCAAGTTTTCCTTCTTTTTATTACGTAAAGATAATATTCACGAATAGTCCCTTAGTCGGTTTTTACGACACCCATGGGATGAGATGGGGTGGTGACATATTGTATTCTTACTCCGTCACTACACGGAAACTACTGATTTACTAACTATACTAATATTATTCTTAAAAAAGATTTGATTATTGGTTTATTTGGAAGGGCGTATAGGGAGTAAAGAGGAGTAGAATGGGAAAATAGGCTATAAATTATTATTTTAACTATTTTATACAGTTAATAATGAGAAAACTTACTATACAAAAGAAAATGCTTTATTATACAGGTTACCTTGTATGTATGAATGATAAATAATGTCTTTCCTTAGTTCTTCAGGCAAATCTCGATTTTTATATTACTAGGGCATTTCTTGTAGGTAAAGCTTATTGCATTTAAAATTTTGCGTAGAACTTCAAGACTACGATTAAAATCCATCACAGTTCTAGCTATCACCTGCAACTATCTGAGGGTTGGTTGGAGCCTGAAATTTTACAAAAGTTATGTTGATTAAACATTTGATTATACTTTTACAATAAATTTAGACATACCTAGACACAAAATACAGGCAAAGAATGGGATGGAAAGAATAACTGCAATACCTAACTAAAATGTATTCAGTGTTAAATACCAACAAGATATCATTTAAAATGGAATTACTAAGAACTAAAGAATAAAATATTGCAATTAATTATTTATTGTCGACAGACCAGTTGATGCGAAAGTGACATACTTAGTTTATCCGTAATATAGACATAAAGCAATTAATTCAACTTCAAAATTGGGATAAATCTTGAATGAATTATACTAATGCAACTGATAATGTATCAACAGAAAAGGTCGTACTACAATATTTCTTACTTTCAAGGACAATCTTACCTAAAAATATGCTATGTACGAAATGCCTGTTTTTGGTCTCTAAATCTCAAATGGAGTGAATTTATTACTTGAGACAGATTACAAAACACAGTAACACGATTACATACCCATCAAAGTTGCAGTTCGCCCGTAAACATCATCCAAATCACTTATATATTGACTAGCTTCGTGCTCCGCCAAACAACGCCTTCTAACTTTAAAAATCACTTCCCACGTCCCACTTTGATTTACTCTACTCATTGTTTATGTTGTTCTTCGTATGTCAGTATTAGTTTATTGTAGATTAATGAACTTATAAAAATCACAAAATGAAAACCGTTCCGCAACTTCTACTCGATGACAGCTCATCAACTTCTACTCGATGACAGCTCAGTACAAGTCTATTTTGAATTTCAGTGTTGCCAGACACATGAACAATTTAGTTCCTCAAACTTTAATTTCTTGACTTTATAGACAACCTATATGTATTCTTAATTAATGTACTATACTAGTAAAAAAAATCACAATAAAATAATTAATATAACAGTACTTACATGCTATTCTTTGCCGCGTAAAAAATATATTCAAGGTCCGAGAAACAAAGCGAAGTACATCCATCCCTCATGCTAGCTGCTGCGGTACTGGCGGTTGGAGGGCGGTGTGGGGGCTTGTAAAGCTACCGTTTCGGTGCAAATATCGGGTTCAAATATGAATAGATCGCGAAATATTAAAGTGGTCCAAACAAAGCGCTAGTCCAATGATCGCAACCTTACCCTATAATCCGTATGAAAGTTTGATTTACGGAGTCATTTTTTAATTTAAAAAATACAAATTTTGAAATAATATTGTCATCAATTCTCTTAAGTGTTCGAAAGGTCACCAGATGAATATCCTCTTCTAATCATTACCAATTCATTTTTTTTAATGACTGATAAAATAGATTTACCTACCTAATGTTTTTTTAGTAATTACGTAGTTTTTATTTTATATTTGATATGTAGAAACCTGACCTTAGATACTCAAGACTTATTTGATTATTATTATCGTATTACGAAACTTGTATTGTTTATATTTTAATTAGACTCGTGGTCAATAATTTAGTGTATTGTAAATACTGATTATTCTTAAAGACTTTGACCAACGTTCAGGGACACTCAATTGTCCAGAACGGGGCATAAATTGCATTATTATTACCTGGCAATTGAGATGATAACCCCATCGTATCAGCTTATGGACGTTTATGACTGAATGCAGGATGTACTTTTAGCATAAAAATGGGGATTTTTTAAAAACAAGAAAATTAAAATTAAATAAAGTTAAAAAACAGAGTCAAAAACAGTATTTTTTTAATCGGATTAATATTTTTTCTTTCTGATACTGATGAAAAAGTTGCTACAGTTACTGTAGACAAGAAGATTTCACACGTTTTATAAAATATCACAGAAAAACATAAAACTACAGTAGTAATATTTTTACAGTATGAATAATGCACGCCGTAAATATTATTACTTCAGACATGAAACTCTAAGGCCTGGTCTTACTTTTTAACGCACTGCGGAACTTTTAGCTTTTTCCAATAACAACTTCGCAATTTTATAATCCGTTTTACTATGCAGTAAGCATAAAATGAACCTAAAGCATTATGACTATGACAGACCAAAGTTTATTCCTATTTATTTTAATGCATCTATGTAATTTAATTTCAATCCAGCAAACGATTTAATCCGTGTGGTGACGGAGTAAGAATAGAATATGGCACCACCCCATCTCACCCCATGAGTGTCGTAACAACCGACTAAGGGACTACCGTGAATATTATTTTTACGAAATTAAAAAAAGGGAAACTTGAAATTAAACCCTATACCAATCCGTCTGGCCAACGTGGTTTTAGTAGGCCAAGTATCTGTCCGTCACGGCAGGAGCCCGGCTTTGGGACATTAATGGGCTGTTATGATTTTAATGCATAATTACAAGACCAACAGCTTTTTTTCCTAACTTTTGTACTTTACTGAGTGATCTCCTCGATTCGAATTGATAAAATATTAATAGGTATATTCATCAATTAAGTAACCACGAGAATAAGTCTATTAATAGGAAATTTATCTTCGTCGCTGGAGGTATCTGTACTGCATCAACTGGTACAAGTGACAGTTTATTTTTATGAGAACCATAAAATAAATTAAATACAACATTTAAATGTATTAGAATTGATACTTTAATATATTTTAATTTTTTAAGTAAAAATAATTCTCCAAACTCATCGAAGTTCCTTCATTTGCAATTCTAGGAGCTATAGTGAGAAATCTAGGTTCGAATTGTCAGGTCAAGATTTCATTATTGAGTTAGTCTGTAACTTTTTAAACTATCGCGTTTCATTATTATAAATATTATATAAACGGGATATTAACGCGCATTTAATTTACCTTTATTTTACCTGACGTTTCGAGTTAGTCTGGCTCGAAGAACTAATAATGTTTGAATGCCACAATAACTGTCATTCATATACAATGGCTACTTTGCTTACAAACTATGATGACTCGTAAAAATAATTGACGTGGGTCACTATGGTCTCTTAATAACAACAGAGTTACGATGTGACTTTTCTAGATTGATCCAATTAACAAAGGACCATTAAAATCCGATCCATATTCTTATAAAGACTTCCATTACTACAGATTAAATAGTAGCTTTCAAATTGTATTCAACCAATTAATCAACCAACTAGCCTATTGCAGTCCACTGCTGCACATAGGCCTCTCCCAACACGCTCTACAGAACTCGGTCCTGCGCCTTCTGCATCCAGTCCGACCCAGAGACCTTTATGAGGTCGTCGGTCCACCTAGCTGGCGGGCGTCCTACAGTACGTTTGCCGAGTCGCGCTCTCCACTCTATAACACGTTCAATCTACTGCCAACAACAAAATGTTCTGTGCGGAATTTAATAGGTACTTCTATTTCATACTTGCATTGAAGACCTTTGTCTAGGTTATAAAACAGTTAAATCTAAAATATTAGTTACCTAACAATTATGTACTACGGAATCTAAAGTAAATTGATCCAATGAATCTAATATTAGGTCAATTTAAGCTTATTAACAACAAATATCAACAAACACTAACACATTATAGCATCATCATCATCATCATAACAGCCCATTAATGTCCCACTGCAGGGACGGGCCTCCTCCGGGCTACATTATAGCATGTTTTATGATAATTTTATACGAAATCACTACAGTATAATTTCCTTTCATGACCGTTACCAGATTTTACCAGGAACATTGACTTTTATTGTAATCTTTATTAACTCCGTCCTAATTGCGATTCAGTTCTTTAAACATAATATAAATGTAGGTAATAATGAACATGTACCTAATAAAATGAATTTTGAACCAGAATTGAGAATGTTCTCGCGTTTCTGCTTGTGAAATCCGTACCTAGAAGTGCGAGTTTTCATCTATAGGATTTACTTAAGTTTAAACTTTTATAACTGTTTAAGTGTATACTTATTATACAGCTATTAAAAATATGACACTTCTAATATTTCATTTTTTACTCTAATATTTGTAAACCTACAATAATTTGTGGTTTTGGCTTATGGTTTAGTAAAACATGCTAGATAGATACTATAATTTTGTCTTGTAGTTCTAAATTTTACTCTCTTTAAAAATAAAGAATTTCATTTACAATACGACATTAAATTAACCACGCCCTAACACATGTCTAAAGCTAAATAGAATTTCCATTTTTTAGTCATACAGTAACAACATCTGAATCTTTTTTGTGACAGTAAAATAATATTTACACTGCAAACACTACGTAACAAATTGTAGCTGGATGGATAATGGATGGAGATACCAATAAACCGATATCACTGAAGCTCGACTGTCGGTTCGTTTCAGGTGTATCAAATACTCGAACTTTTTCCGTTGCGTGTTGTGTAACTAGATCCGATAACAAAGAGGTGAAACTGTTGCTGTTTTTTGTGGACAATATCTAGGTACAGAGCAGTGTTACAAATTTTATTTTTCTATAAAGGACTGTAACCAACCAAAGATTAAGATACTGTGATTAAGCATAGACATCAGGTAAATATTATTTATTTAACAAATAATACACAAACTTCTTCTTAATCGTTAACTAGAGGGCTGTTCGTCGTCATCGTCACCGTTCGTCTTCAACAGGGATAGTAGGTATATTATTATCAACCGTGTATTTTAACTCCATCATGAAAAAGATATCAAACTGCCTCAGTGACTGCTGTCCACAAGGTCGCAATGGCTCGGTTCAAAGCTCACGTAACGCAATTGTTTGAGTAGTTAACAAACAAATTGTTGATATAAGCCTAAATATCACGTGAGTCCGTTAAATGTAGGTAAGTATATTTATAAAAGTCAATCAAGTTATAAGGTAAGGTTTAATTTTTAGTGCAGACGTTGCCTTTCTTACATTGAAAAGAGATTTCATAATTTCAGATACTTGAATACCGCTTACTAAAATACGCACATTTAAATACAACCAGTATACTAAACGCCAATGAGATTCAACAAGGTATTCGCAATATTGTAAATCAAAATTAATAAATTAATGAAAGTTATGAATATTAAACTTTATTTATAATCAAAATAGACATCAAAAGAAAATTTACAAGTGGACTTGCAAATTCACACTCGGGAACCCTTTTACGCGATAGTCAGTTTCTAAGGGTAAATACCACACTAATAATTCAACAAAGGTAGGTAGGTGAACATCGGCCGTTCGTCAACGTCGGCCGGCTAATCCACTTATCCAACACGGAGTCCTGTAGTTTGGCCACTGACGACGAAAATTTGGCCAACACCCGAACGGTTGTATATAAATTTTGGTCACGTCCCTTTTACAACGATGCAATGCAATCTTCCTTGAATAAGTCGCTATAGTTGTCAACTCGCAGATTAATAGCACGCTTTTTTTTTATAAAACAAATCAAGTATTGATACAGTTTTTATAGGTTTTTTATGGTTTCTAGTCAAAACGATACCAAGTCGTGCTTTAATAGACATAAATCATCGACATTGAAATAAATATTTGTAAAATGGAAAAGCACACAATGTAATTGTACAAGACGATTTCTACTCTTCAGTTACGATATTATACAAATATCATAAAATTTTAGTATACTTAAGATTAACACTAGTTAACCTAGTTTAACAACAAAGTGTAGCATTTTTATTTTTTTCTAAAAATTATATGTGTAAAAGTGCATTTAGAACTAAGTTGTCTGCCCATGTATGAGCCTCATACCATGAGGTATACAATCATTTGTTTTTGACTAAAACAAGTTTGAACACATCAACAATGATAAAGATTTTGCGATTTCGAAGACTTGAAATTGACAATCCTAAGAGTATGTGTAAAATCAGCAATCGAAGATAAGAATAACAAGGTTATAAAGCTCAAGGAAATCATAATTTTCTGCACGTAAACTACGAGTATTTCCCAAGATAGATATTTTTCAATCGAATTTATGTCAATATTAACAATGCACATAAAACTTTAGATTGATTAACACAATAAGTGATCCCTGATAGATAAACGATTAGTCAGGGCAAGCATCTTCTTCGAGGTTATTCTGTTTATGAGTTGCCATCTCAGTGTTACTTTATTCTTCGGTTACATCAAGCGTTTAACTGCATTTTGCATAATTCTTCAGTTTATTTTGAGTTGCTCCCTCACCGGAAGCATTCACGTGTAATGTTACAGAGTCGAGCATTACATCAATGAGAGAGGAGAACTGAGCGTTACAGTGCACAAACATTTAAATTTCTTTTAAAGCAGTCAATCAGTTTTCAACTGCTAAATGTAATTTAATAATAAGATTTTGTTAAATTTATGACATTCAAAGAGAATTAAAACTGATTTATTTCATTTGCTAGACATAAAACGGTTGAGAAATTAGCAGACGTAACATAATAGATATGTATTTGCTTTATCAGATTCTTTGGCAGATTAAAATGTTGTTTGCGTTTAAACTAATAAAAAGCAGATTGAGTTCCTTATACGAAGCTTAAATGTAAAATTTTAAAAGATTAAAATAAAAAAATGTTAGATAAGAAGTATGATATCTTTCAATCTTCACCAATTCATTATAAGATACATCGTAGTACTACTCGTTTCAAATAAGAATGTGCATTAGCCTGCGCCATATTGTGACGTCATCCAAAGAAATTCGTAAAGCTTCCGTACTTTTTCATGGAACTTTAACAGATAAAGGTCATTGACGCGTCTATTCTTATTTGAAACACATAGTACATTGCTGTCATACTTCTCGTAATAGCACTCATGAAAAATATCAAATACAAATTCTAATATTGAAAGTACTAATGTACATACAAAAAGGGAGAGTTAGAATGTTTTATTATCAACACGGTAGTATGCGAAATCTCAAAATATAAGTCTTTCGAAAATACTCAGTTCTGTGATATTCTTTTAATAAATATCGCTTTGAGAGGCAGAGAAGTTCGAATTATACTGGTATCGTATCGTTCGAATTATATCGAACTTTGTTTTTAGGTACAGTCACGAGCAATAATATGTACACATTTTCAAATTTTCTAAACTATCTGCACGTTTATCTAGACATTACAATATCAAAATGAATTCGTAATTTAGAAGAGGTTCCGTACAGTTTTGAATTAATCTTCGAACTTTCAATTTTGGATTGGCAGAACTTTAGATAACTGGTTTACAAAATGCGAAAATGTGTACATATTATTGCTCGTGACTGTACAATACTATTATAATAACATAAACTTATGTTTATTATTAACAGTGACCTATCGCAACACAATCATTTTTTTAAATATTATTGCTTATAGAGCTTAATTTAAATAACTAGATAATATACACGCAGACCAGTGTTGACCCTTGCATGAAATTGATTTCGTCCACGGAGAAAATCAAATTACTGCTCTCTTTTGCCCTATAGCCTTTTAAGTAATTACTTTCTGAGCTCGGTGCAATGCTTGTCATAGGTAACTATAGTTACAAAAAGGTTTTTACTCTAGTTTTTGCCAAACTATTCATGGAAATATTGTTTTCACTCCCTTGGGATTAAACTTTTCGAGATCTACAAAAGAAGGTAAAATTTATCATAGTCATTTGTAACTCTCATGTCTCATCTATAATGAGAGTCACAAAGGACTATCAAAGATTAGAAAACTGGGTGTTTTAGCCAAAAATAAAACACCAAGTTTCACTGCCTGAAATCGGGAATCTTAAATGTAAGAGTAAGTATTTCTAAGTTTTATTTCTAAAAATAGACCTGAGAGCCTAAATATGTATGTTTAGTAAGTATTTTTAAGAAACGAGCGTACTCCCTTCTTAACCCATTAAAGGTCACCGTACTCAATTGAGTACAGATATACTTAATTTTTTTTCTTTTCACGTAAATGATATTTTAAATGACAATACTTTTTATAAAGATGAGTTTTAGTGAGAGTGATTCTTTATGAGTAAAAAAAGCCATTGACGGTACATAAGAAAAAGTTAGTATTTTGAGTTGTCAAAGTTACGTGTTTAAAAAATCGCTACAGGTAAGTTTTTACATAGTTATTTTTATTATATTTAGAATATTTTTTTCGTGTTTAGCTTTTAATTGTAAGTATATACATACTAATTGTCTATATGAGTACTAAATAATTTACCTATTGTAATTAGCTAATCATTTATTTCAATATTTACGTCGCTGTACTCAGTTGAGTACAACGACAACATCCATGTTAGAAAAGTACTACTTCAGTAAATTACTTTTTTATTTTCTATAATGAGTCGTGGTCAGTTTAGAGCTGCTAATCGTTTTAATGCCCTTGAAGAAGCCATGCTAGCTATATTAGAAGAGACTGATGATGAAGCGCAGTACGATTTATCAATAATTCCATCAGATACCAATGTAATAACTGACGAAGACGACCCTGATGATGATAAAACTGGGTGGCAGCCGGTTCAATGGGTTATTGCTGTACTTTTGACTTTGACTGTGGGAAATCGACCAATTCCTAAGATGAACCTTTGGGAACTAGAGAGGAAAAGACAGTTCTAGAAAACTGAATACGAACCCAGTCAATTGCACCGTTTTCATTGTAAATTTTTTTACAAGTCATAGTCTTTTGATAGATCTGCGAGAGCTTGAATATCGCGCGATAAGAACTCTGAGAGAAAATCGAACGAAGAAGTTCCCCCATTGTAAGCACGAAAGATAAAGAAAAAAGAAAGAGCTGCTTATGACTACAAGTTTGACAAAAGTAATTAATTGCTGATGGTAAGGTGGAAAGATAATAATGTTTGTATGATGGCAACCAATTATGATACAATAGAACCAACTGGCACTGTGAAGCGATGGTCTCCAGTAAAGCGCGAAAAAACAAATGTAGTCATACCAAACTTATTCCAAACGTACAATAGGTGCATGGGAGGAGTCGATGAACTGGACCAATCTATATCATTGTACAGAATTGACATACATGGCAAGAAGTGGTAGTGGGTGCTATTCACATACATGATAGTATGACAATAGCAAATGCATGGCGTTCATTGTGCAATGAAAACCGAATGGATCAACTTTTCTTTCGACGCTCAAACATATTTACGCCAGGGATCCCAAATAAAGAGCCACACAACCACATCTATAGTACCAGGAATGGCTCAAGATGGAGTGGGGCATTTCTCGAAGAAATTCGAAAAGCAGTTAAGGTGTGTAGTATGCAATTTCAGTCAGATCGGAGTGTAAGAAGTGCTGTAAAACACTTTGCGTGGAAAAGTCATGCTATGAAAAATTTCACCTTTAAGAGGTCAGTGTACTCGTTTGAGTACACCCCTGTAAAACCCTGATTTTTTATTAATAATTTTTTTTTGGATTTTATATGTTTGTATACCTTCTAATTAAACTAATAATAAAGTAAAACCCAAAAAGAAACCGGTAGTTTTTGTTTGACCCTTAATGGGTTAAAGATCGGCAACGCATCTGTGATTCCTCTGGTGTTCACTTACCGTCAGGTGACCTACTGATTTTAAATTTGATGTACTCCATCTCAAACTTACAGTACATAATATAAATTCAAGTATACTTCAATAATAAATGGGAAACCTGAACAATCAGATCCGTCTGAACAATCAGAAGCTTGTTTTACCAGTTGCACCAAGAATGAACTAGACTTCATTATAAATCAGTTTATAAACATAAGTAAGTATGGCCATAAGATAATAACTACTTGACCTGTCCCCGACATGATAGTAATAATGTAAGTAGATAGGATGTAGATAAGAACAGCAATACATTTATTTTAGATTGATCTATGAATTATAAATATTATAATAGTAGGTATAAACGGGATATTAACGCGCATTTTATTTACCCTTATTATACTTGACGTTTCGGCACAGGTTGCACTGGACGTGGTCGGATGCTGACTGGTGACGCTAGGTCACAGCTTCATCTTCGTGATAGATATATATGTATATTATTATCAGCTACCCTCGTATCTTGAGATGTTACTATAATGTCCCTACACACATTTCTATCTATGAATCTCTTAATTTACAGTTTCGATGAAAATGTATCTACCTCATCTATAAGCAATTTGCTGATAAATATAGGTATCTTCAATTTTACGTCACTTATTCAGCATTCCTTTTCTCATGTAATTATAACCTAACCTATTCCTACCTATTCCTAATAGTTTGCTAATCGTGCTCCGGTGCGGTCTTAATGATTTAGGTAAATATTAAAGGTTAAATATTTATACATGTCTTATTACATATTTAATTTTCGTCTCAGTTTCTTTATTATTAATAGCTATTGGATCGAA
Source organism: Schrankia costaestrigalis (assembly GCA_905475405.1). Taxonomy (NCBI): domain Eukaryota; kingdom Metazoa; phylum Arthropoda; class Insecta; order Lepidoptera; family Erebidae; genus Schrankia; species Schrankia costaestrigalis. Next base: position 8,852,028 of record FR997830.1, read on the forward strand.
AACCCTTAACTAAACAGACGATAAATGAAAGAAGGAAAACTTGAAATTAAATCCAATACCAATCCGTCTGACCAGCGTGGTATTAGTAGGTTAATTATCCCTCCGTCATGGGAGCAGGCCCGTCCCTGAAGTGGAACATTAATGTGCTGTTATAATGATGAAAAGACGATGTCAGATAATTTGAAATTACAAGACAATTCTCTATTTTTCATAACCTATTCAAGTCCCACTGAAGGGCAAAGGCAAGCTTAGGCAACTAATTTCAATCCGACTAGCCAGCGTTGATGATAAATTGTTAATTATAGAGTTTTATGTATTTTTTTTTCTTTTCTTTGTATAAAAAGAAAACACTAACGTAGTTTCTTATGTCGACTTTTCTAAATGTTTCATAAATAATGAAAAAATTAACACTACATTCATCAGATATCTTGTATCAAAAATATTGTTAATTTTTATAAAGCTATCCTACCAGTTTCAAAGCACCAGTATCATTGCAATACCACAAATCTTACATTGCAATACTAGGAGTCTTATTGAATCTTAAATTACTATTGACATTGATTAAAATCAATCACGGGTCACAAGAATGTGTAGCAATAATGATTAAGTTCTTATTGTTTATCATACAGCTAGCGTATGTACAGATTTTTGAATTTGAATCGATATTTAAACCTGCAGCGATTATTTTATCTTGTCAGAGAGGTGGTCAATCTTTAGCCACTGAAAATTTTATAACAATTGGTTTGTTGTCCTAAACCATAATTATGCAAACGAAAATGGTTGCTACAACACTTGTCACTACTTCGTTATAATAATACTTAGTTAATAACTGACATGTACAAGCGTCACATGGAATAAAGAATACTATTGTAATTCATTCGTAACAGTGAGCACTTGATACTGAAGTACACACCTGAAAACTATTTTATTTTTTTATTAAATAAATTGTTGAATTTGTGGAGAAATATTTTTCTGTTATTGCATGGATTACGTGTAACGAATGATGTTGTTATTTAACTTTAGGGAAAAGTGTTCTTATAGTATCTAAATGTAATCTCCATGTGGTGACGGAGTAAGAATACAATATATCACCACCCCATCTCATCCCATGGGTGTCGTAAAAACCGACTAAGAGACTATCCGTGAATATTATCTTTACGAAATAAAAAGAAGGAAAACTTGAAATTAAACCCCATACCAATCCGTCTGGCCAGCGTGGTATTAGTAGGCCAAGTATCCTTCCGTCACGGTAGGAGGCCCGTTCCTGCAGTGGGACATTAATGGGGTGTTATGATGAATCTAGAGTCAATACCCAACTTATAATTTGTAGCAGACGTGTCGGTTTGAACCTACACTGAATGAGGATATTTTTATAGCTGCGGGCACAAAGTCTTAGATGTATTAGTACCGTCTACCTCTATCATTCATAAAAACTTAGGATAGGCTTAAGCTTGGGAAACTAGATAATGCTCTTAGTCTTTATACTTATCATTCTATATAATTATCCACTTTTTCCCAAATTACTAAGACAACGTACCCAAAGCCATTACCACGCTTGTCATTTATCTAATCATTTTCATTACAAACTAATTAATTTAATTAAACTTAATATAATTTATCAAAGAAGTCGTACTAAACTTTAATTAGAGTCTCAAACGTTAAAGTTGAAAAGTCAGACTAACGCTTGGTTAGCTCCAATTAAGTACTTTTAAGTTTTTTAGGCTTCTCTTTCAAGTGGTCAAATAAATGAACCTCATTTAATTAATGGGAAGGCCTCTTCTGCCCACACTTTTTATTAAATTATTATATAAATCAGGATCGCTCCTGTAATGAGGGACTTATAAATTCTTACTAACTTATAAATTAATTTCCCAGTTACAACAATATTACTACCTAGGTAGATAACTAGCTATATCTATAATTTGAACTCAGAAATAAGCCTACGATATTTTTTATCCTTTATACACTCGTCAATATTATTATACTAAAGTAATTTGAGGTAGGAACGACCAAGTTCCCTGTAATCCCTATTTTAGTCAAATATTTAATGTTTTAGGAAAAAAATAAAATAAGCAGGTTGATAATATTCACTTTATTCTTTTTACTTCCAGTTACAGTTTAAGCAATTTATTAAGGAAACATACCTTAGTCATAAATAATATTCATAATCACACTTATCCCAGCAGCAGGTAATACTGTAAAGGTCTGTATAAAACAATTCATCATACCTTGTAACAATTTGCAGCATCCCTTACTTTAAGATAAAGACAAATAGCCTTCCCATCACACGGTCCTTTAACTTCGTGGATTTCGGTTTGAAACCGTACGATTTACAGCCAAACTGAAAGTCAATAAATGCCCCGTTCTTGGTCCTTTAAGGTTCAATTAACCTGTCTCATGAAGCGTGGAATGAAATATAAAAATGAAACCATCGCAGCCAGTCGTAAAATCCAATACATAAGTGTTTTACTATGCCACTTCCATTAGTCTTTACGAAGGTGAGATTAAGTAAGCTGTTTATTAAATTTTAATGCAGTTTTAAATCTAGAAAATACATACATACACACATAAATTCACGGCTTATTCCATACGGGGTAGGCAGAGACGACAAAACGCCACTGGTCACGATCCTGGCAAACAGATTGGCCCTCGTCCACATTCATTAAGCGAGTCATACATGAGTCATCTAGAAAATAATGTTTACTTAGTCTTGAACCTTGGTTGATGATATAGATTACCGATTGAAATAGGATGATTGTGCTTGTAAAGCAAAAAACAAACTGTATGACTGCCAGAAGAACCCTTTCATGGTATTAACGTTTTAATTAAGTATTAAGATTTATCTTAGAAAAATAATAACAATAAAAAATTTAGACTTACGATATCTTAAATGTCGTTGATTGAACTCATGCAGTTAACCAATGACATGAATATGATTGAGTTATCTGCATATTATTTTGACCACTACATCTATACTAATATTATTAAGGGGTAAAGTTTGTGTGTTTATGTAATTGTGTGTTTGTGACGTTGTTGGGGGTAATCTCTGGATCTAATGAACCGATTTTAAAAATTCTTTCTGTGTTGAATAGTCCATTTATTGGGGAGTGTCATAGGCTACATAGTATCACGCTATGACTAATAGGAGTGAAGCAGTAATGAAATATGTTTAAAAAACGGACGCGTTTTTTCGCCGCCCAACGAAGTGGGCACGGATCAGCTAGTACCTAATATAGTAGTCGGTATGCAACTTTTAAATCCATCGCCTTGCAAAGCAAGATACAGATGTAAGTATTAGGTACGTTTAAGAGACGAAATTAAACTTTTCTTCCAACAAAGACGAGGAGGCTCCTGTCATTTACAGAAAACTTTGCAAGTTTCAGTCAGACAGCAATTCCTTGAACGCCTGATACAAAATTAACATCAAAAGTCTTTTAAACAATTAAGCCGACGTTGTATTATCATAACCTTAGCAGGCGTTTTGTAATTTTCAATCAAGGTTTTTGCTAACTATAATATTTAAGGTGCTATTATTATTTTATCTTCCTATTAAGGAAGCATTTAACCTAATTTTCATTTGTTGTTTTTACAATAACAGTCTTCAAACCACTTTCGTCTCATTGATTTCATATAGGAGAGGCAGCTAATGGAGATTAAAAAATGTAGTATTTTTTATTGAAAAAAAAGAATTAAAATGAAACAAACGCAGCAACATCCTTTGCTTCTATTACGAAACACTTATTTGTATTATAGTATACCATAACGCAATTAATAATATCCTGTATAACTAAAAAGTAATCCAATAGTTAACAAGCAAAACTTTACGGTACCACTGAAAAACATTACCTTTATGAGGTCTAACAAACAGTAGTTCAAAGTAAGACTACTTGCTAAGTAAGCTCTGCTTGTTACGGGTTAAAACCACTATTAAAACTTTTCGTCTATTTAATCACTGTTTTAAAGACCTTACGTAAGCCGCTTTAAAACTACTATTGAATTTCATATCTAGGTTCTTCGTGTGGAGTCCGATACGAATAAGTAAACGCCATGTTGTATACTACGTCGTAAATGCTGACTAAGTGAAATTAGAGTACACAGTTATTATCATTATCATATTATCAGTTATCTCGTCAGGAGTTTGGTCACTGTGCGTTTACGCGGAAGGTAGAAAAAGGTTAAAAAATGATTACCGCGAACCGCCATCGGTTCCGCGTTTTCGTTTTGTTCTGCTACTTAAAATTAACAACAAAATGTTATGATAAAGCTAATAAATCCTACAAAATACAGATTTTTTTCTCTTTCAATACCTATTTAAAAAGACAAACTTATTCATGACTCTATTCAAAGAATTATTAGCATATTTTTTACGGAATTAAAGCAAAATTTGAAAGTATACGACTATACGCGTGTAAGAAGCTCCTTTCGTTACAAGTAAAACCTGATTACTAAGTAGGTACATAAAATATTCATAAGGATTACAGAATGTCTTTACGATATTCTATCTTCATGTTTTGTCCATTTATACGGGATTTATTAAAAGGCATACTTTTATCAACCTCTTATTCGAGATACCCTTCCAGCTTAACGATAACTTCCATTAAAATTGTCTGACAAAAACCTTCAAAAATGTTTACATATGAAAATTATGAAACACTCAGTCGAAAACCTTAAGTAACGAGTAATGTAAATTTATCAACATGCCGCTACTTCCAGTTTAATTTGAATTGTAGATTGGTACAAATAAGTTTATAAAATAGGCACCCGGAGTTCCGTTAATGGAGTTGGATGAATCAAATATCCGTCTTACCTTTAGGGTTCCGAACTTTAGGGTCAAAGATTTAAGTTGCTTTATTTTCTTATAAGTGTTTCTAATTTTTTTTTAAACTAAGGTGTTGTTTTTTTTGCATGTATAGTTAAGTTCAATATGCTAGAGCTACATGTTTCTTCAGTAGTGTTTTTCCAATTACAATTTCTTTTCTTCTGATTTAAGGCAGTGGCATTCCACTGAAAAGACTGTTTTTATAAACTGATTGTGAATGTAATGAAATAAGTGTGTATAAAAACTAATTGATATCATATAAAAGTAGCAATTTAATTTAAATTAATTGCACTTCCTATCTTGTGACAAACTTTCAAAACAAGCACTACACCTAACAAGAAAAATCAACAGAAAAAAAATATGAAAACAAATAAGTAATACATGTACAAACAAAAAGAGTGATAATAAGTTTTAAAATTTATCATTAAAACTTCTAACTAATCTAATCATGAAAACCTTCTTCACATTTTCACAGTGAAACTGTGATGAGAGTAACAAAAGTGCACTTAATTCCGTACAAGTCTTCCGGATTTACAACCACGCCGCTTAACTGAAAAATTGCTTTCTTTTATGATATTTTTAGTCTTTACATTAAAGCCATTCGAATTGAACTCTATTTTATTCATTACATTATTTTGTTATAAGAATGAAAACATTGTTTTGTTTTGCGTTGTCTTTTTTTATGTAATAGGAGGCAAACGAACCAGCAGGTCATCTGATGGTAAGTGATCACCGCCGCCCATGGACACCCGTAACACCAGAGGAATCACAGATTGCCGACCAGGAGTAGGGAGGGTGCTCGTTTCTTGTGTCTGGCTTTCTGAACAATGTTTATTTGACAATCTCTGTGTGGGGGAGTAAGCATCCATGGTGTCACCATCTATATTATTAGTTCATATTGGTAAAATGTACAAAGAACGTGTTTGTGTTAACTCTACGAAAACAAAAACTCTCTCTACTCTGCGGCTTTCGATATGGCTGTCACCATCTGAAATCTTTTTTGCCGCATGGTAACCGGTTTTGAATACTATATTTTATATTGCTTGAAAATATTTATGAAGTATATTAAATAGTTAGGTTAGTACATTTATTTCAATTTGTTGTAAACTTGCATAATTTACATGACAATGACATTGTTGTTACACATGTTATTTTAATTTTATTTGTTTTGTGAATTATTTTGTAAGGTGAATGTGGATTAATATGTATGACCTATTAACCCTTTAACTGTATCGCCAGCATATTATAGTAGTTATAGTTACACTGGATAAAACAATACAAATGATTCATACATAATACGTACGAAAGTGTTAAATGCGCGATAATCCTAATATTTTGTAATGTATATTCCAATATTAAGTATCCCTAGTGAAGGAGTTGTTTTTAAATTAGAAATTACACGTATTTTTATTATGTATACATACTTACTATTATTTCATTTCAAGACCTAATACAAATCAAGGTGCCTAACGTGGTTGGTCAAAATTCCTAACATAATATGAAGACACGTTCAAGGATTCAATGTAATGATTTAAAAAATTCCTATATGCCTGTGAGTCTGTCAGTAGCACCATTGCTCCTTACCGAATAAAAAAGTTATGATAGTATTTTCAGACTCACAAATAGACAAGACAAGACAATATGTCAAACGTAGAACACCCCTCTTTTCCCATCAGGGGTAAAAATATAAATAGTTAAAGCTACTCTTAAAATTTGACGTTGACACAGAAAAATAAAGTGAAAAGGAAAATTCTAAGACGCAAGGAAGCGTACAAAAATTTTTCCTTAGCTTTGCTCATCTTAAGAAAGTTTGAGAGAAATGAAATATTTAGGGCTTCTTTTATTTTTTGTTTTATTAGAAACTTTTTGAATAAAACCTTAAGAAATAGTTTAAAAATATATTTCTCATGAAATATATAAATAATAGTTTATCAAGAAATTTGGGAGACCTATTTCCAGCCGTAGGAGGCTAAAAGAGAGAAGAAAAGAAAATACAAAATAAAATATATATAAATAAGTAGTGGTGCCACCCGAGGGCCAGTCCAGAGACGCGGGTTCGATTCCCGCCTCGAGTATAAATTTTTCCCATTGTCTTTCTTCTTTTCGGATTTTTCTAGTTATGCCTAAGCTTTATAGATAAAAAAAATTATATGTAATTTTAATGTGTAGAGGTGTAAGTAAAATTATTATATTTCTTAAACATGTGATTTAATCTAAAAGAAGATGTAGTCGATCGCTCATAATCAGACAATACACTATTCACCAAAGTAATCTGAACAGCTTGGATTAATAAGACTTCGCTATAATTAATCAGTAAGACAAAGTGTTTTGAACCTTTGTACTAGTAATTACTATCAAAAGAGCTTTACCTGTGACTTCAAAGTAACTTTATATACGAAATGATATTGGTAGTTATTTAACTATTTCCATTAAAACAACATATTCTCCGTGTGGTGACGGAGTAAGAACAGAATATGTCACTACCCCATCTCATTCCATGGGTGTCGTAAATACCAACTAAGGGACTGCCCGTGAATATTATCTTTACATAATAAAAAGAAGGAAAACTTGAAATTAAACCTTATAACAATCCGTTTGGCCAGCGTGGTATTAGTAGGCCAAGTATCCCTCTGTCACTGGAGGAGGTCCGTCCCTGCAATGAGATAATAAACAACATAATCAACAGAAATAATATAGTTACCACGTACTAAGTATATAAAATTTGTCTGCCTGGGTCCTGGGTTGCAAAGCGGTCGTGTATACGACCTGCGGCTGCCGTCCGCAAAGTCCTGGACACAAATTATTGTCTTTATTTATTTATACTTATGAACTCCAACAAAGGAAACACTGTACATGCAAAATTCTAAATTATTTAAAATATTGTAATGTGCTCCTTCAATTAAAGGAGAACATATCATGAGCACATCATCATTTTAAAATGTTTCTAAAGTTACATAATTTAAGGCTTTGATCTCTCTTTTTTCGATATCTCTAAAATAAATTAAGATTTTTTTTTCTTTTATTTTTTCATAACTAGTCATAAGTAGGCCTAACTTCTGGTGCCAGCTTATCGCTGAATTTTTCCATACGTTGTATAAGCCCACGCTTAGTTCTAGAGCAACGTCGAATCTATTTATGCTTTCTTCTTTGACTATTTTATTGTCATATTTACAACTGTATACCGTACTACCTTTTATTGAACCACGAGTGAATATTCTCAAAAGTTTTCACATGTCAATGATAATGTTATATAGGTGGGTTTTATACGAGTAAAGGACTTTAGTAATGGAGTACGATATTGATACAAGGCAAAAATTAAAAATTTAATGCTTCCGTTAGACTTCGTAAAATATTATTATGAAGATTGGTATCGATTCTTAAGACCAAAAGGGTTAGTCTAAGAGTTAAACCGACAATTCATAATTCATAAACGGAATAAAGTTAAACTCTTGCCTAGAAATTCAAATTTATTTTACGTCTTTGACGAACTTGAAGTTATGGTATTTAAAATACTTGCTTTTATTTGACTTATTCTTAGTTTTAATTCATATGGACATGTTGTTACAGTTGCAATTAACTGCATTTTTTACTGCTCCAACTAGGTTCTCCATTCACCAGGTGAGGTTCTTCATGCTGCTTCTTTCGGTACGAGAGATAGAAAGTTTCCCTCCCAACGTTACTGGGGGGCTACTTCGTACTTAACTCGCCAAAAAATAGGATGGAGATCTATTTAAATCAACTTAATCTTAAAATACTACTTAACTCGCTACTGTACTTGTCGATGTGTAAATCGGGCATAACAAAATCATAAAAACCAGCACATTATATTCTCTGCCTATAAATTGAGAATCGCATACGCAATTTATTGCATAGTTTAAAAGATTACACTAGAACAGAAAATGTGCGTGTGGTGTAGCGGAGGGGATTTCATTTTATACTATGTAGGTAAAGATAATGATAGATTACTTGCGCTACGCATGTGCAATTTTGCATGTAATAAACTTCAATAATATCTTGAAAATGAATTTATTTAATGAAATGTCACTCAACATGTATGCTATTCAACAAATAAATTAATTAAGTAATTATTAAAAACTAATTAATTATTAATTGTATTATTTATTATTAATTAATTAATTATTCAAGAAAATGATGATTAGGAATAAATAAGAACCTAATGATTGAAATACCTCTTCCGGTAATAATTGCATTTATATACTACTAATAATACCAGTTAGATTTATTAATATTAACATTTCCTATTCTTTTATTATTAGTTATACTAAGAAGTATTAAATTCTAATTTTGACGACTTCTGTGGCGTAGTGGTTGACATGACTGCTACGTAGAGGTCTAGGGTTCGATTCCCGCTCAATATAAATCTTTGTGTGCATGAACATGATTGTTTGCATTGGTCTGGGTGTTTTCTATGTAATGTATGTATTTACAAAAAAAAAGTATTTATGTATTTACAACCGTTGTCTAGTACCCATAGTACAAACCCTGCTTAGTTTGGGACTAGATGGCATTGTGTGAAAGTGTGAGAAATATAATTATGTGAGGAATAACAATATTATTATTTTTAGCGTACCTACTGTTATATTTTGTACCATGGCGGGTCAAATCAGTGTGGTGTCGACCAAGTTTTGAATAATATACCGTAATTAATGCATAACAGTAATGCACCGAGTACATAAATAAGAGATTTGAATACAATATTTTTATGGTCAGCAATTACAGACGTATCAGAAAACACGAAGCATTGAACTCAACAACAATGATTTAATATTTCCTTGACGACCTCCGTGGCGCAGTCGATATGGCTGCTACGCAGAGGTCTCGGGTTCGATTCCCGCTCAATGCAAATATTTGTGTGTATGAACATGATTGTTTGCGTTGATCTGAGTGTTTTCTATGTATAATAAATTATGTACGTACCTATTTACAAATAAAAAGTATTTAAGTATGTTTATCCGTTGTCTAGTACCCATAGTACAAGCTTTGCTTAGTTTGGGACTAGGTGGCGATGTGTGAATGTGTGGGGATTATTTATTTATTTAACTTCTATGTTGGCAGATCAATAGGTCTCGTTTTTAGCTGCAGGTGATCATCTTCATTGTTTCTCTATCAATCAATCAAGTAGGCTATAGCAGTCTAATGCTGGACATAGGGCGCTCCCAACACACGCCACAAAACATGTTTTTCTATCATAACAGCCCATTAGTGTCCCACTGCAGGGACGGACTTCCTCCCGTGACGGAGGGATACTTGGCCTACTAGTACCTACCACGCTGGCCAGACGGATTGTGTTTAATATCAAGTTTTCCTTCTTTTTATATCGTAAAGGTAATGTTCACGGATAGTCCCATAATCGGTTTTTACGACACCCATGGGATGAGATGGGGTGGTGACGTATTGTATTGGAGATGGAGATGTTTTTCTATGATCACAGTTAGTTTAGTTTTACATCAACTAAGGGAGTCAGAAGAGAATAAAAAATGTCCACTTTTAACTGATTAGATTTACGTAACTATATTCATACAGTTTTCTGTTTTATTTATATTGATTGCTCGTATTATTTGGTCATTTTATTTTTCTTTAACGATATTTAATAATTTATCAAAAGAAAAGTATGTCTCGTTTTAATACATTATCTTAAATAAATTAATTGTTTTAAAAACTACAAGATTCGTATGCACCCAAATGTTTTGTTGCTAGTTTATTTTTGTCATCGAATCAGAAAGTTAAAATCCGTAGCGGAACTAATGTGACCTACATAGTGCTTGCGATTGTCCGATTAAAGTGGCAAGATGCAGAACATAATATAACAGGCAGATACCGCGCTTGTAGGGACAAGAGAGTTGCATTTATGACATGGACTTACGACCTTTTATAGCGCTAAGGAGTCTCTTGGCGCAGGACGGAGCAGGAACGGACGTTCTTTGATTGAATGATAAAGATAAAATCAAGCAAACAAGATATTGTACTATTTTATTATTTTTTAATAGTTTTTGTCTCATTCTCAATCTCAATTAGCTTAAATTAATTTCCTATCATGTTATATAATATTTAATTGCCTTTTATCGAACTCCACTGCTGGACTTATGCATTCTGGATCCCGTCTGATCCAACAACCTTTTTGAGGTCGTCGCAACATCTAGTCGATTTTTGTCCCAATTTATCTTTGATATTTAATTGTATTTAAAAAGTAATTAATATAAAACGGTTCAATGATATAAAAATATTAGAACAAACAAATATTTTAATAGCCGATCTTGTTATCAAATGGTGTGTATCAGCTATCAACAACGGAATCGCTCGCGCATTCAGTCAGGGCCAATCAACGGCCGGCATCGGTTGTGGTACATACGGAGTGTTTTCGCTAAGCGTGTTACTGTGTTTACATCTTTTTCAAATTATATAAAAGGTTCGTTTTGTTTTTTGGTATTATAACTTATTTTTATTTATATTTTAGTTATTTATTTTTAAGAACTAGAATGTGAATAAAAACTTGAAATTTGAATTAGAGCAATATTGTATGTACTAGATAAGGGACAAAATCATAACAAATAATAATTACTTAGTTCAAATTGAAACTTACAATTATTAGTTTATTTGCAATAATATAATTCATACAAATAGGAGTCAATAATTATTATTATTTGTATAATAATCACCTACAGTTCATTTGATGCTAATACATAATTAATAATCCATTTAGCTCATACATATTTAAAAGTGTTTTGTTTCATTTGTATACTCTTTCACTTCTACACGCATTGTATTAAATACATAACTATATAAAATAAAAATCATAAGGACAAAACTACTTATTTATGTTGTCGATTAAGTAGGTCGCGGGTTTGATTTCAGTGCAATTCAATAAGTGCATGTATATGTCGCAGGGAAATGAGGAAACCAGGGATTTCACGAAATCCCTAGGGATATGTCGGAACTGCCAGTCACAGTACTAACCTAACCTAACGTGCAGAAGTTGAAATCCTTGTGTTTTTTAACCTACAAACATTAGGTTAATATAACAAGGTAAATAATACAAGCATTTCCTTTCTGATCGAAACGGGATTTCCTCATATTCCTAGGGATTTCGTGAAATCCCTGGTTTCCTCATTTCCCTGCGACATATATACATGCAAAGCCTTAGAGTGTTACTAAGTATACATTTACCAAAAAGTTCAATTATGCATCTAGGATGTTTCTCACTTGTGCATTATCCATTGTACTATCGTCGGTTGACTGCCTCGGCGACAAAAAGTTGTGCGTGATGTCCAGGTCTTAAATCAATCCCACGGATAAAAAGTATTTGTGGGACCAATTAATAATTGATTTGAGCCAGGGTGAACCTTAATTTGATGCTTGTAAAAGTTCCCTGGTACTGGACACGATCACTAAAGCAGGAGTTGTTATTATGCAATATTTTTTTTTATTTGATAGTCACCTAGTTTCCCACAACCAAGATTCCCGTAAGTCAAGTATTATTTCGCAAAAAGTAGTGAATTATAACACTCGGTGAATTTTGGAAAAACATCAATTGTTTTTCTTTTTCTTTTTTTAAATAGACCTACCAGAATGACTCTATGGTGCCTAATGTTAATTGTTGTTTATTTAGAATATAATAATAATAGAAATGTTTATTTCGGAAAAAGTAAAAGAGATTTTTTAGATTTTTTGCAAGACCGCGCAAGGTGTAAATGTTTAAAGGAGGACTATGTCTGATATATTGAAACGCTGATGAAAAGAGATGGGTTCGTTAATTACTGCAATAGTTAAAAAGATATGTAGGCTTTGCAAGTACAAGTACAAGCTCTGCTTAGTTTGGGACTAGATGACGTTGTGTGAATGTGTGAAGAATATTATATTATATATTTGCTTACTTTGGGACTAAACTATATTGTATCAAAGTAAAGAGGGATATTATTTAGGTTTTAAGTAATTACAGTAAGTAATAATAAAAATTACCTATTATGAACGTTATGCTCAAAGAATATAAATAATTGCACTTAAAGAACACTCAACTTCAAAAATAAAAAGATTAATATTTTGGTTCTAATAAAAGGTACTTAATTCACATCAGTTCATTTAACTCTCACACCAGTGACATTGTCTTTTGCTAGCCACCATCAGTGTACAGTCATGGTATTTAAAGGTCCGCCACCATAAGGCCTATTTTCGTGTGCTTATGCAGTATGAGCGATACTCTGCTTTACCAATTGAATATGACATAATATTGCAGTCAATGGTCGCCTGTCACTAGTAGGAATGACAATACAATATCGGTTACCTAGGATACAAAATTAGTCCTTCGTGACAGCTCGTGAATCGGAAATAATATTTATTATTATTTAATATTACTTATTTAATATTCAAGTTTTATATACTGTGGCTATAGGTATATTAAATTATTATTTAAACAGTAATAAATAAACAGTACGTCGCACGAATACTTAAGTGTCCAACCTCCATTTGGAACATTTTACACCAGAGACGTTTTATTGATTAGTTTAAGCAAATAATATGATTTTATAAAAGTTTTATATTAAAAAAATAGTTAACGTGTTTATGAAGTGATATATTACAAATAATCATTAAAAAGTCAAACAGTTATGTTTATTTTCACAATTTTTTATGGAGGTTGAGCAAATAAACACAAAACAAATTATGCAATTGGAGATAGACCACTACTGGAGTGGAGGTTGAGCATTTTGCATTCGAATATATTTAGTACTTAAGTGCCCTATAACCAAATACAGTGTGTTTGGGTATCGTGGTAAAAAAAATAACTAGTTAACTGGCTATTTATTATTAAAAAAAACACAGAATTAAAAAAAAACACTGTTTCATAATATATGTTACGGTAAATGAGATTAATTGAAAATTATTAATAATTACCGTTTATTATTGATAATAACCACATGTTTTGGTAAATGTGATTAATCGATCGAAATTTATTACTTTTAGTAGTAATTATTAATAATTCACGACACATATTGGTAAAAGTGATAAAATAAATAAAAACCCAACGTTTTTTGACCAGCAGATTTTTTTTTCATAAATACCTAGTGTAACAACCAACCACATTCATTCTTAATTTATGAAAAAAAAATATCTGCTGGTCAAAAAACGTTGGGTTTTATTTATTTTATGGAACTATGGTATTACCGTGACTCCACTTCTTCATTTCAATATGTACAATAAAAACGACATAAATTGAAAATAAAACGGTGATAAGATCATACCTATACGTATAAAAAATAATTAATATACTGAGACTATTTAAACAATTAAGAATGCATTTTTTTAAGAAAATTAACCCTTTTTTGACGATTCTTTATGTTTTCATAAGTAATTCTTTAGTTTATGAGCTATTCATCCCTCAACTGCGTAATTAGTTCTGAATTTCTCATCCAAAATAGGGAAGAAAATGCAAAGCAACGGACATAATAAAAATAGATGTACAATGTGAGCAATGGATCTGTGGCGAGTAAAACATAGTATGAATCTTCTTATCTAGCATCTCACATCATTGCGAACACAAAGCGTAGGTATACGTAAACACAAAACTACCCATTTAATGCTAAGAAATTTGCCCATTTAACAATTAGCAAACATGCAAGTAGCAGGTATATTTTGACAGTCACCGCACAAAAGCAATATTTTTTATTATTATATTAGTTATATTTTACAACCTTACGAAATGTTCGAAACAATCTGTTCATTTATAGATACGTCACAATTTCATTTAAAGATTTAATTAAATCTGAAATTATAAGAATTAAATTTAAACATCCTGTACTATAAGTTAACAATACGCAGTGATAATCTGCAAAGAAATGTTAACAAAAATACAAGTTACCGATTCTTTTCTATAGTTGTGACTATATTTTCCGATTTATATTTCGTCACGGACATTTCGGGTACTGTTTTCTATTAAAATTAATACTTTTTTTCTATATTTCGCGTTAGTTTTTACTCAAATACGTGCGAGCACCAGCTTCGTCACAAAATAAATTAATAATGGCGGCGTATTGCGTCATCAAAATGCGATGTCGTGATTGGTTACCTGTGAGGAGATTGAATACTTAAGCACGCAATCGATGCTCGGATGCACGTTTGGTGTTTCTCTACGGACTTTGAGCAATTAAGCATGAAGTTTTGATTCTCTTGTGTTAGTTTTCAAAAACTTAAAATCCTTATAAATAACGTATTATAAGTCCAAACAGCAAGTATTATATACCAATCGAACCGCTATCCACTTGAACGTTAACTCGCGAATCGCTTTTCGCGAGTCCAATGTTCAAGTGGCAACGCTCGCAATTTTTTATGTGTTTATAAAAAACGGCGAGTTTTCCGTCTTGATAAAAACGGCTAACACGAGAAAATTACTGCATCAATTTGAAAATGAAAAACATCGTCGTGTTCGTAAAAGTATAGGGAATAAACTTAAATTAAAATACATTAACCTTATGAATATCTAAATACAATGAATAGTTGATAAACCTGAGAAATTGCGAAAAATTGTTGACATTTTCCGCGATTTTCCGGGAATTATATTATTTGTGAATAAAAATTAGCAACCCAAATTGATGATTTTATTTTTAAAATATAATTAACTATATTTCTTTTAAAATAAAATAAATATATTAGTAATTCTGAAGGTTAAAGTATTTTAAATTATTTTTGAAATAAATACCTTTTTTAGCTGACTCGGCCATCTCGGCGTTTTGTAGTGCATACCATATTTTTGTTTAGACAATAAGAACATAAAAATAAGAACGTAGTAGGTTTGTTTTCTAAATTTAATTATTGTTTATTAGTTTATCTTCTAGAATTAAACGATTTCAATAAACTTTAAACGATTTCAATAAACTTTTATTGAGGAAAGCGTAATTAAACCGCCATTATTGTTAAACTCAAGGCCAAGTTTTAGTCTTTGACTTTTCTTTTATTAAATTTTAAAAGTTACTCAACTTTTATAACATAATATTACGACCATTAGAAAGCACACATTTTCTAGAAAATTGTAATATATTACACTTCCAACAATATTTAATTAATCAAATGAATGTATTTAACACATAAATAAACAGTAAAAACATACAAGGACATACGAAATGAAGCAAACTTCTGTTTGACATTGCGAGCACAGATTATTTTTTACAGCTGTTTATTTTGGTGTAATCCGTTCTAAAACTATCGACAATTGTCCCACAGACTTTTTTAAACGCAGATTT
Source organism: Schrankia costaestrigalis (assembly GCA_905475405.1). Lineage (NCBI taxonomy): Eukaryota > Metazoa > Arthropoda > Insecta > Lepidoptera > Erebidae > Schrankia > Schrankia costaestrigalis. Next base: position 8,868,096 of record FR997830.1, read on the forward strand.
TAAGCGGTAGAATCATGTTTTTATAAAATATTGCGCGTTGCAGAACGAATTTTTTTTTTGTACTTTTATACCATATGACGTAAGTCCCGCCATTTTGTCAGTGGATAAATCATACCAATTGTCGTTCAAGTGGCTATTTGATCCTTAATAAAATTGCATTAAAAAGTGAAATTTGTCAAAATGGTCGGTTGAGCAAATAAGCATTCAGGCGACGAGTAATAGACATTGACAATGAAACAGAGGATAACACAGCAAATTAAAAGTTTGTAATGACTAAACAGGCCTGTTGGCAGAATTATCGATTAACTTAGGAGCCATTATAAAAAAATAGAACAGAACAGACTAAATAGTTTATTAAAAAGGTTTGATGTTGACATGTAACTAGACGTAGACCAAAGGTGAAAATGAACTTGACCCTTATTATCATACTGTGTGAGTATAGTTTTATGTGTTTTGTCTATACAATGCTTTAGTTTCAAAAGGTACTAAGAGTTTTAGGCTTCACAAACTAATGAAAAAGAAAACTGGCGGACGTTTTCGGTCGCCCACTGTACATTAGTCATCATAATCATTTCAGCCAAAAGACGTCCTCTCATGTTCATCTTTAACTAAAAAAAGGCATACCTCAATTTTCTTCTGCCCTAAAAAAAAGAAAAAGTTATGTATTACATATTAGTATGTATAAAGGATTAATCGATTGTTTTGTTTATAAGCACAATAGTCAGTTAAAAGTTCACATTCTTGTGGTCGCATGCCACGTTAAACAATATTATAACAAACATAAACAGTTTGCTCAATGTAACACACCAGTTTAAGGTATACATAAAAACTTAAGATTTACTCTACATGTCAATTCTCGTACCTTAAAATTGTTAAAAATTCGGTTAAGTTAACTTTTAGTTGTCAAATTGTCTTACCAATTGTGTGACAATTTGACAACTAAAAGTTAAACCTAACCGAATTTTTAACGATTTTATGGTACGAGAATTGACATGCTGAATAACCAGTTGTTGTGAATATCAGTGAAAAATTACATTTTATGCATTAAAGGTAGATAAAATAACAACCTTTCATACCTTGAAAAGTCACATAAAGGACGTTTACCAAAAACATCTTGCAATAAATTACCAGTTTACTATAATTCAAAAACTTAAAAAATACAAAAATATTAAGTATGGTAATTAAAAAACCGACTCCAACTGCTGACACCAATTACACTACACTATTTCGTTTACCTGCATTTTTTTATTGACATAAGATCCATAATTTTAGCAATAACGATTTAATTATTCAACCTATTTTCATAAACAAATAAAGGACAAAAATTATACCCTTTTAAACAGAGGCTTTTTTGTAATAATTTCTGAGATTTTTTTTTTAAAAGATCACGAAATGTTTAAACACTTAGGTGAACAAAAAAAACATACAGCACGACGCAATTTAAAACCTACTTGTTTTTTGGATTCGATCAAAAAAGAGAGAAAGATTTTTTTAAGTACCTACTGTATTTCTTATATTGTGTGTACTTAAGAATACTACAACCTACACCTGACACATACCCAATACATACGGAAATGCAAGTCATACTTTAAAAACAAATAGAAACTTGAAAAATAATCTGTGCTTATAACCATATTTTTAAAATCTGTTTTTCTATAGTTTTTACGTACAGAGTATTTCTGCAGTACGTCAAGGACCCAAATAAACATGCGTGATGTTCGATTGTACTGAAACTCGATCGTTCGTATCAGAGTGACACACCTGACATCGCAACTTGACTCTTGTTTTCGTATACAGCTGTTTACGTGCCTCCAATCAAATGTTTGTTCCTAGTTTCCATACTGTTTCTGTACATTAACGTGATATGGCTTGAAATACCTAAATTTGAAAATTCACCAAAACTTTAGTTCCTAAATAAGCTTTGAAATTCCAAAATTTATATTTGAATTATCTCTAAATTAGAGATAGTAATTTGTTATTAGAATGATTGTAACGCAGACATTTCTAAAGATCTTGATTTAATTGTATTTTCTTACTTGAATACTAATTTGATGAGAATCTATGAGAAATACATAATGAGTTTTAATATCAAGGTGTGGGTTTTGCCACTCAAATTAAGCAACTAACGATAACGTAATTTATCCAAGTTTTTTGTTCATTATGGTCCATTTCTAACTGGTTTGCCAATAACGATAGTAGGTATTAGTTACATAAAAAAATAAAAATATTGAAACTGCTCTACAGGTTGAAATTTCCGATGAAATTTCTGAATGACAGTCACAACAATCAATAAGCCTAAATTAAAATTTATACACGATACAAACTCCAAAAACAGCCGTTTTATAATAGTAAACCGGCAATGTGAATGTAACGTACCTGATTACGTGGTAAGCAATGGTGAAGTTCTTCCAATGGCGTTTAGCGTTAAGGCGTGTTAAGAATTAAAATATTAAAGAGCAAATAAAAAGCGACAATTTCATCTCTAATGTTGCAAAATGAATGATATCCTAGGTATAGTAACCGCTCACTACCGACAAGTGTTATTGCGGTAGTAATATAAAAAAAAAATTATAATCTTTATTCATGTGAAAAGATTATGATCCTAACACTATCATAATAATAAATTGTCCCAAGTAATACTTCTTAAAAAATATTTTAAGTATTTATTTCTTAAAAGCGATTAGTTACATAATATTAAGCGGTAATTACTAATAAATATAAGTATTAAAGATTACTTCTGTGCGTAATAAGGTACCTACTTAGGGAATCCTTTTAAAGCTTTTATATATAATGTGTAATGAACACGATGAAGATCGTTAGTCTGCTTTTCATATTGGATACTAAAGGTAGGTAAATCTATTATAAAATATTAGATAAACTTGATTCTAGTAAAAAATATTTTTAACAGTTTTATGCAATCGATACAAGTGACTAAAATATTATTATTTTAGTCACTTGAAAAGTGAAATCATAACAGCCCATTGAATGTCCCACTGCAGGGACGGGCCTCCTCCAGTGACGGAGAGATACTTAGCCTACTAATACCACGCTGTCCAAACGTATCGGTATAGGGTTTAATTTAAAGTTTTCCTTCTTTTTATTACGTCAAGATAGTATTCACAGATAGTCCCTTAGTCGGTTTTTACGACACCCATGGGATGAGATGGGGTGGTGACATATTGTATTCTTACTCCGTCACCACACGGAGTGAAATGTGAAATAATACACTAAAATAATATACTTAAATAACGTGAACTATCACGTTATTTACGTTTAATATTGAGCCTATTATTAAAGCTGAAGACTTATTTCGGCAACATAATATTTTTGTTGCATAGTGCGTTCATCGTGTAAGGATGCAAGCTATAATCATTGCGAAGTATTACAAAAACAATGAAAAGAAATGAAAAAAAAAATACAAAATGTAACGTCGTTGTAATATTATTATGAAACGTTTTGTTTTTCCTTCCAATTTATAATCCAGCACAGTGTTTTGTTTTAACGCGCATAAAGACCCTATGCTATGATTACGTTCGAAATTTAAAAATAGCGTCAAAGATGTTTTGCTCCGTGTGCAGTCAGAAACCTGCTCTGCTATTTATACCTTGCTTTATTCGCATGGCTATTCCAATGTGATTAAATCTACATAGATTTAATTCATGTGTGACATGATGTAGGTGTAACATCTGTTAAGCGATATTTCTGAAAATAATGTTTGCAACAAGACTAAAGTCTTGTAACGCAACCATTATTTTCATAAGCGAGAAAGGTCTTGTAAAAAAAAGTTGTGACTCCAAATTTTATGACAACAAGATTCTGACTTCTCTTTCTATTGTTAAATAGACAATCCAGGAACTAAAATAGATTTTATTTGTTGCAAAAAAATATCTAGAAACCTAGAAAACAAGTTGTCTGTAATCTAAAAAGTAATTGTAAAAAGAACGTGTCTATAAAAAACAGTTTTACAGTAAAAACGTGTGATTATTTGCGAACAATATCGGTCATAGATCACAATCGTAAAATGCCCTTTGATTTTGCTGTTATCAATCAGCTGTTTCCATAATTACTACGTTGTATCATAGGACTTTCGCCCCCGCATTCATAAAAGTGAATTTTAGCACGTTAACTGATGTAGGTTTCCGTTGTATAAAAAAAAATATACATAAAATTTTAACTAAATACTTAACTTATTAAATTGAATACCGTAAAACCTTTTTAGATTTACTAATGAATCTATGATTCATATTAGTATTCTACTGTAACGTAGCTAAGACATTACCTTCTACCATGATAATTGAGATCTCAATTCATATGTCCATACTAAACTTTCACTTCATAAAATTTCTTACACTAGGTCAACTAGGACAATACACGCACATTGAAGAGAATTTCCTGAGAATTTCAATTTCATTTTGGTATGACTCATTATACAAACACTGTTTGTGTGATACATTCGAAAATTTAACTTCTTTACAATTGCAGTGACAGTTATAAGTGAGGTTAATGACCGTAACTTTCAAATAGACCGCAATCCTATACAATACGTAAGTACTCGTATATAGTAATTTTGCAATATTTGTATAACCGATTATATAACTTTGTTTGTCCCTACACTGTGACATTAAATTCAAAAACAATGTGAAACATGCTATTTCTTGGTTCGTTACAAAAACATGTTTAAGGCTTTCTTTTTTAAATGAGGAATTTTAAGTGTATTAATGCTTAGGTTACTTACTGTCTATTTAGTACCTATAATATTTCTCCGTGTGGTGACGGAGTAAGAATACAGTGTGTCACCACTCACCACCCCATCTCATCCCCTGGGTGTCGTAAGAACCGACTAAAGGACTATCCGTGAATATTATCTTTACGTAATAAAAAGAATGAAAAATTGAAATTAAACCCTAAACCAATCCGTTTGGCCAGCGTGGTATTAGTAGGCCAAGTATCCCTCCGTCACTGGAGAAGGCTCGTCCCTGTAGTGGGACATTAATAGGCTGTTATGATGAATCTGTTATTATTAACACAATAGTGTGTGATAGTGAGCATGCGTCTGCGTCTTGGTACAATATGTCATGTGTCAGAAGTAAAAGGTTAAGGCAAGGGTCAAGCCGACCGTTGCCTGGTCTAAAACTTAACTTCACTAAAACTGCGCTGTCCGATAGCAAAGCAAAAGGAAAATTTTTTTTTTCTCTTTTAGTAATTATAATAATATCATCCTTGTATGTAGGTTAACAATTCCTCCGTCGCTGTATATCATATCTCAAAAGACCTTTTTTAGTTGAGATTTTTAGTTTGCCTACGTCTTGTAACAGTTTATCCACGGAACAAAAATCAAGAGTTTATCAGTACTGTAAATCTAAACTACGAGACAAACAGTCACGAAACTACCTAATTCACTGTGTTCATATATTTATGTACATAACAAGTATAAAACGTGCACGTTGTAATATAATTATAATGACTATAATTGCATCGACCTATGCACTTATTATACTACCAACAAGTAGGTACAATAAATAAAATAAAAAGTCGGCAAAGGGTATAGAAGTACTTCGTATGTGTATGCTAACCAGTCATAGGCAACTCATATTCTTTACCAGAACAGTGACGGACAAAAATCCCATAGAAGAAGTGTAAAATGGGACAAAATAACTGCTTTGCGTGGGATTCGATCTTCGCGCACGTTACCTACATAAATATGGCATGTTTTTTCTCACACATTCACACATCGCTACCTAGTCCCAAACTAATCAAAGCTTGTACTATGGGTACTAGACAACGGATAAACATACTTAAATACTTTTTTTTTGTAAATACATACACATTATTATAAAGAAAACACTCAGACCTATGCAAACAATCATGTTTATGTACACAAAAATTTGCATTGAGCGAGAATCGAATCCGAGACCTCTGCGTAGCAGCCATAATATCGACTGCGCCACAGAGGTCGTCAAATTTTCGCATTACTACCTATGAAGAAGAGTTATTTATAAGTACTAAGTAAACTAAAAACCCATCATTAATGAACTACAAAACTGCGATTTATTATGAATCACAGTTAAAATGACCTCAATCTTTCGTTATAAGTACACTGTAAGGCTTGAATGGGCAGGTTAAGGTCGGTAGCAATTTCCAAATAAGAAAACTAGTTGGTTTTTTAAATACAAGTGCTACTTATTTGGACATTTTTTATGTTTTATTAATTATAAAAGCAATATTTATGCATAAGAAGACCTCGTTTCTTGAACTTGACAAAAAATCATTTATAGGAAGTTAAACTAATATCGTTCATCATCATGGTCAGCCGTAAAGAAGTACCAAATTTCTCAATTTAAAGAGTTGTCACTTTTAAACGCTTTGGTAATTTAAAGTCAAATTAGGATATATTACATAGACATAACGTCGTTGTGGGGCAAAATATTTAAAACAAATCTCCTTTCGCTGAAGGAGCCCTTTCCTACAGAGGAAATTTAGTGCGTGTAAGAAGCCACATTTAAGTGCATAGTATTTAATTGCAGCGCATAGTACATTCTGCGTGTAGATTGCATGCAATTGCATGCAATCAATTCATAATCAAATTCTCCATAGATAACGATCCACTTAAAAAAACACAAAATCTTATTGAACAAACTGTTTTGGTTATATAAATTGAATTTGACTTTTACAAGGTTAACTTGAATTTCGCTTAACTTTAATCAGATTACAGCCTAATTTAATCTGACAAAAGGAAGATTAAAATAAGCTCAAGTCTAACGAAACTTTGTAAACTTCAAAGCATTGATAAATTACATGTAAGAAAATTATGCGTGTACTTAAAGGTTTATTAGCACATCATTAGGTGTCTTTCATGCCAACATCACACCCGAACGCCTTAATAACATTCTGCTTATTACAGCCTACGTAATACGATTATGTGTTAATTATGATATACTTTTTATTCATACTGAGCTTCTTTGTATCACCTAAATGAACCTAGGTGTCATCGATACATTAGTATTCTTCTTTTTTCTATTGTTTTTTGTGTGTTACCCTTTGATTTAATTAATACCTATTTGGTTTTGTCAAACAATGTTGTTCAATGTAATATTGCGTAAATATCTATAACTTTTTATGTTATACGGTTCAGTAAGTACTGCAAGTATATTATTATAGTCAATTGAAAGTCAGTGACAAAAGTTTGAGTTTGTCACTTTAAATAATTTAATGATTTCAAAACCAGACCCTTGATATTTGGCCGAGTATTTTACCTATTTGTCATTCCTATCAGGGAATAATTTAAGTTGGAGATGATAATAATATCACCCTGTTAGATATTTCTTACATTATTCACAGCAATTATCTAAATCAATAGATTAATGAAACACTGAAGCCAAATGTTTAGGTACAGACAAACTAGATACTTTATCAATCAGCCGAATACAATTAAGTACACGATCTTAATTGACCCATTCATATAAAATATGTATCATTTTATTACTAAGAGGAAAAACTGGTCGAATAGAGATCGTTGCAGAATGCAAAATAAATAATGAAATATAATGATATTATTCGACAGCAATTAGTAATCAATGTTGTCATAAATGGCCATCGTTTCTGTACAATGAAATAAAGTTTTTGTAATTTAAACTTATCACCTCCTTTTGAAATAAAACTCGTGCTTGTTCCTGATGTCATATTCAAAAATGGTCTGTACGATTTCGTCCTGCACAAAAAGTTTTGTATATTCGTTTTTATGCTGAACCATAATGCAGTAGAATGACCTTTCGTCTAGCATTCGTTTCCTTAATTCTAGTCTGTATACGTGCTCCCATTAGATTCGATACAGTACATGTCCGGAAAAAAAATTCATTATTCGTGCATGTTATCACAATATTTTATCAGAATCGTAATGTCTACTATACGTAGGTATTATTATTAATAATCATAATACTTAATAGTTTACGCAATAAGATGAAGGAACTTTTTAGGTAATAGAGATCTTTTGTGAAAGTTAGTTATTATTGTGGAATATATTGACATACTGTGCAATTCCCGGCAGTTACTTCCTTTATCGAAATACAGGAGATAAAATTCTCAAAATACTTAGGATAAGTTTATAAAATTTTATGAATTCAATCTCATCACGGAAAGAATATAATAATAATATAGTTATGACTGAATACGTCTAGATGCCCGCGGCAATTTCATACAAACTTTTATATATCAGTATAAAAATTTATTTTACGCAAATATTAAAACAAATGAATATTTTTCTTGTAGCTCTACTCTGTATCTATCTATAGTTCATAGTTCATTTATTTTCTATACTCTATACTTTAGAGACAGCCGGTTTTGTTTATTTTTTTATTGTAGTTTTAGCATAACATACCTATTTTTATTGCTCATGGTGTTTTAGCTATACTTCGATATTTCGTAAATCTTAAACGACAGCTTGAACCCCGATTTCATCGATCAACGCACAGCCCAAACCACTGGACAGATCTAGCTGAATTTTGGCATGCAGGTAGATGATATAGGCACCCGCTAAGAAAGGATTTTGATAAATTCTACCCCTAAAGGGATAAGATAGGGGATGAAAGTTTGTATGTAACTTTGTCAATTTCAAACCGATTAGGCTGAGACCAAGCATGCATATGCTACAATATATTGAAATAAGCCTTATTTTTCATAATATTTATAAACGCGAGCGAAATCGCGGGAAAAAGCTAGTGTGTGCATATAGTCAAAAATACGACTTTTCTGCCCTCTAAAGTCACGATATCTCGAAAGCGATGCTTTTTAGGAGAAAAATTTTGAGATATTTTTTGTAGACAATTTTACGATCTACAAACTTTGTCTGAACCATTTTTGATAGCTCTCGTAGTTTCAGAGATATACGCAAAAAACGCAAAATTGAGACCTTTGACCCTCCCTCTCCCCTCCGCCTCACCTCCTAGAGGTGGGGACTTTTAGTATGTTATCTCTCTAAGTATCCAGAATAAGTTTCTGTAGAAATCACTTAGGTTCCCGCTCACGCACTCTATAACTACTTTATTGATTGGACTATAAGCAAATATTAGACGAGAGGACTAGAGCCTGTATAAAAATAACCTTCTATGGCCCAAAATGTTGTATGTTGGTATCTAAACCTTGATTTTTAGGTTCAACCTCGTTACTAGGAACAACTAAAAAGGACATTAAATTCGACAGAATATTCAAGGTAACCCTGAGTTTATTTTTAATACTCTTGTACTTATTGCGAACTACTTCTTTGGAAGAAAGTCAAGTTTATCAAGGTTTTTTAACCTTACTTAAACATAAGTGAAAGTTTTTGTCCTGCCGTAATTTTTTTATGACATAAAATAAATGTTGTCCGTGGCATGGTCAAAATTTGTTTTTTAAAGTAGTTTTTTTTATAAATTATTTTATAAGCTTTTACCATATTTTTTTTAAAAGGCCCTCGCGAATTTGAATATGTTGTACCTAGGGATCTCAAATAGAAAAACAATGAGAGAGAAAGCCTGAATATCGAAACTCGAGTGACTTAGTACTTAGTTAGTATTTTTCAATGATTGGAATTAACGTTAGTGTTTTTTGTCATTATAATACATTTTTTAACTAACTTCACTTTATTTCTTATTGAGTTTATTAGTACCGGTAACAATAAATATTAATAACTGCATGATATAAAACTCTAAATATTGCGTGTTAACAAAATATTATTGTGGTCTATTATTTAGTGATTATCATGTTCGCTTCTAAGTATTAAGCTGTGTCGTTACTAAAAACAACGACAAAGTTGTTGTTCTTATTACTTTTAAAGGACTACCAGACTATTCACCATAGAGTCTGGTAGAAATCGCGAGTACTCTAAAAATTGAGGGATCTCTAATAGTTTAAAAACCAAATATCTGTTTACAAATTTCCAGATTTCTTCTACAATTGTTATAAGTATTTTACTAATTTCCATTAGTTTTTTACGAAATATCTATCGGAGTGATCGTCATTTTACGCAAGTTTTCCATACTTAATTTTATAATATTTGCTACTTTATATAACTGTATAGCATGTAAATACATTGAAATCGTGGAAAAGTTATACATTTACGTACAACACTCTTGACTGGCTGTACTTTTTAATGCGACATAAAGGTCAGTGCCTATAAATATAAATTTTAATACTACAAAGTTGATTGGTGACTTTATATAGGGCTCTTGCATTTTGATTACGTGGAGTATTTAATCCGTAAGTTGAAGTTAATAAGATTATGTTGTAGTTTTTTTATTAATCAAGGAAAAATATTGAATAAATAGAAATATATAGCCTCAGGAATAATAATAGGTAGTTCAATCAATTATACTGATAAATCAAACGGTTATAGTCTTTTTTTTTAAGTGGATCTGTTATAGTTAATTTAGAACCGAGTCCTGTTTAAGATTTAATAGGGAGAATTAACTGCATTGTATTATGATTGCGGAAATGGAACAGTGTAAAACCATAATTTTAATTTGTTGAAATAAGTACTTAAAAAAAAACATAAAACTGCGACTAGAATCCAATTATACGTGTTTTGTTTAGAATCTTTGTAAGTTTTGGATATTCGTAAATTTTTGGAATAATATTTTAGTTTGTTAGTTCATATAATTTTGCTGACAGAGTCAAATAAGATGTATTTATCAATAAAACTTATTCGTATGTTTACTACTACGTGTATAGGTACTAAGTCGTAAATTAAAACCGGAAGACCAGATTTCCAAAAATTTTAATGCAATTTTGGGTAATAACCTGAAATAGAACTCTCTCAATTTAGAGGTTTTGTCGCGACGCCGCGCCGCGCCGTTACTAACGTTTACTAATATACTTACTGGTATTGGTACGACATCAAATAGCTAATTTGAAACCGTTTCGATCTAATTGCGATCGTTTATTAGATTATAAGCTTTATTACTCATTTGGTCCAGTCATTGACTCCGAAACACATTACAAAAAACATTACAATTTAACTACGCAAAGTACTTAAAAAACAGATCGCCAATGTTTTTGTTAACATTAATTTAAGGTTAACACTTATAACAAGGCTAAATAAGATCTAAACAGTTTTCTCAATTATCTAAATGTTCTGTGAATACATAAAAATTGACGAATATAATTTTTCAATTGAGTTAGTTAAATATAGTTTTTCAATTAAGACTGCATCAATTTTTTTTTTTTTTTAATATTATAGCTACAAATCCCTAGGTTTTAAGGATTGTGCCACTAAACTTTTATAAACATACCTACATTCAACGAACAAGCAACAACCAACATTAGTCTCAAGACTATAAAATTGTAAATTGCACAAATGTTTGTCATAAAAGTGTCAACAAGGCTACATGTACTTAACTAAATATGACACCGACATGCATTAGCCTGATAATTTGCTAAATCACACTTTAAAAAGGGGGTAATTTGCAAACGAATGATGTTTTTATTGTTTAAACAATTTTTATTCACTCGACGGAAGTCTAAGGAAAAAAATACAAGTAAATAAGCATTAGTAAGATGGTTATTTACCTTAATTACTTACTTTGCCTTGCGGTTAGTTACCGCCTTGGTCATTTATTTATGATTAGACCGTTTTCGTTTTTGTATAATACTAGGGACATGCCCATCTCTCGGGTGCAGTGCTTATAATGTAGAGACATTATTGTGCCATGTATGATACGTATTATCCGTGCGGTAACGGAGTATGAATACATTATATCACCATCCCATTTCATCCCATGGGTGTCGTAAAAACCGACTAAGGGACTATCCGTGAATAATATCTCTACGAAATAAAAGGAAGGAAAAGTTGAAATTAAACCCTATACCAATCCGTCTGCCCAGCGTGGTATTAGTAGGCCAAGTATCCCTCCCCCTAACATGATGTCCAAACATGAATGGGCTGTTATGATGATGATGATGATTATACGTACATAAACCTTCCTCTCGAATCGCCCTATCTATTACTACTAAACTTACCATTAAAAAGAACACGATTTAAGATCGGTTGTGTAGTTTTAAAGATTTATGCTTATATATATCTATCCGTTGTGTAGTACCCATAGTACAAGCTTTGCTTAGTTTGGGACTAGATAGCGTTGTGTATGTGTGAGGATTATTTATTTCTAAGGACGGACCGACAGCAACTATATTTTATACTATGTAGTGGTCGTTATTTCTCTCAACTAAGTAAACAGATCATCCGACCGTAAGTTATTAAAGCTACCTTCGCACATCCTTTGCACTAAAAGAAGATATAAATTAAATATAAGGTTGTAGCGTTTCAATTAGCGATGATAAAAATAACCTTTTTGATCACAATGTCTACACTGTAAAATGACTTTAAAGGATTACGCATAAAGTGCATATTGACTAAGTAGCAAAATGCCTCAAATCATAACGACTTAGTACTAATACACTTTTAAATTAAAATGACTTTGTAGTAAAATGACTACGAAGTAACGCGACTTTAAAGACAAACGTCTTAAGTGAAGATGACTTGAAATCCAAAATACCTAAAATGCAAAACATCTTAGTAGGTAGTTTTATGACCAGAACATGAAAATGCACCCCCTGTGGGCCACGAACCTCGCCCTGGACTGTCACTGACTAACAGGACGTGCGGAAGGCACACCCTCTAGGAGCAAACGCGGCACGTGTTCCGGCGAGGACGTATTGTCCGATGGTTAGTTGTATCGACATCTTAGACTCCTTCCGGAGGAGCATGTGCAGCAGTCCCATCACAAACGAGGCCCGCTTGCGAACTATGTTTATGTGGGGATGGAAGGAGAGTTTATCGTCGAGTATGAGTCCAAGATATTTGGCTTCCCTCGCTCAAGGGATCAGGGAGCCGAACATCTTGACTTTTGGTGTCTCTGCCGAGAGGGTCTTGCAGATATCTGTGGTCTTGTGGCTTTGTTTCTTGTGAAACATTACCGCTTGACTCTTTTCGGGGTTGACTGTTATCCTCCATTTCTGGAACCAATCGCTAAGGGCGTTGGACGCAGATTGGAGTCCCCTAAATATCGAGGGGGAGAGGGAGGTGCCAGAGGCTTAAATAGCTTTGTCGTCTGCAAAAAGGGCTGTTTGAAAACGGAGTTTATCTACTATTTCATTTATTTGAAGAAACCTGTTACTCGTCTACTTTAGGAAATAAATAAGCAGTAATAATTAAAGTAACATTTTATTTCATTTATTAATTCACAAATAAAAATAATGATTATTTGATTTATCGTCGTTTTGATTCTTAGTCCTAATGGCATATTGTGTATTATCCTTTAAAGTCGTTTTCAATTTTGAGACATTATGCTGCATATGCAAGAAACAATACAGATGTATTGCAAATTAGTCAAAACACTTTAGAGATATTGATTTGAGGCATTTTGCTTCAAAGTAATTTTACAATGTAGACATTGTGATCATAAAGGAAAAATAACTCAAGAATATTGCAAATTATTTCAGGAATTGAATGGAATAAAGTAATGTAAAAGAAGGTAAACTTGAAATTAAACCCTATACCAATCCGTCTGGCCAGCGAGGTATTAGTAGACCAAGTATCCCTCCATCATGGGAGGAGGCCCGTCCCTGCAGTGGGACATTAATCGGCTGTGTAAGTTATCTTATTTCCAACATAATGACAATACAAAACCGGGCATGGTCTTATGCCACAGGTATTTTCTTGTTTGACCCTTATGGTCTGTGTCTTTATAGTTCGTAGGTTTTAGGGTTTGTTTTCCGTACGTAGTTCCTGAGGTGGACTACAAGCGAGGGCGGTGCCTTATAGTTGTATAGACTAATACAGGGTTCTGTATCAAAACTCCTTTATCTTTTTTAGGATGACTCTTTCCTCTTTTTTCAGTTTTGGAAGAAGTTCAGGCTTTTATTTAATCTTTGATGTAAACTTGAATGTATAACAAGATATTCAAATCCTTTACTAAACGAAATCGTAAAGTTAAAAACGTTTATCGTTTTTTAATAATTGTACAATGGCTTTATTCTATTTCAACCTACAGATTGCAGATTACGTTGTAATAACGTGTAGTTATAAATCATTTGATTTATCCTCAAGTTTTTTCAGTTTTATTATAGTTTTTCAATAATTTAGCAAGGTAAAAAATAACATCGCCATTACAACATTTAATCTGTGGTCCGACTGGGGAAATAAGAATATAAAATTACACTCGTTCTCATTTTCTAAGTATAGAGGTCAGACTTTCGTAATAAACGACTAAACATAAGGAACCGCAAACAGACCAACAGGCAACATAGCATAATTATTAAAAGAGAGGAACGGAAAACCGTATAGGACCTTATAGGTCAAAAGCGCAAAATAGCAAACGAAGTAGCTGATCCTTTACGGCAGTTACTTAACTTTTTTTATTGGTGGAAGATTTATCTTCGCTGATTAGTTAGTAACGCAGTAAAATTAACCCACCCCTCTTAATATCTACTGTCAACTTGCCTTGCAATTGGCGGTGTCGCCATATAGCAGCTTACTGATAAAATCTACTCACAGTATTTTTATTTTCTTTCTAGATTTTTCTCAAAATGGCCCCTAACGCTGACAGGCGTCAAATCAGTTACCCTCAGTTGCCATATCCTGAATTTCGAGATGAAGTTCCGAAATCTGCTGGTACCTGGCTTAAGGGGAAACGTATGCAAGATGGCGCCGAAGGTCTTTGGAGGATTCACAACAATCTCTATGATTTAACTGATTTTATAACTACGCATCCCGGCGGGCAACAATGGCTGACCCTAACGAAGGTACGTAATTGGTTTAGTTTAACTAGATGAATAAAACTATAATGTGGAATTCTACACACATGAAAGTAGCAATATAATATTTATTTTTTTAAGTTGTGGAAGTGGAATAGTATAATGACCTAAGGACTTATTTCAAACTAGCTTCTATAGATTTATTAACTACTCAGAATTGTAGAGTATTAAACTTTCAAAGTAATCACCACCGAAACAGGCTACTCGGCACGGCACTAAGTAGTTAAAGCTAGATTATTTCATGCAGATATATCATACGAAGAATCATTACAGGGATAAAATATTACGAGACTACACAAAGAGTCACGCATAATAAAATTTAAAAAAATTAGTTTATCTTTTCAGACAAATCTTAATCAGCTGAAATCATAACTGGAAATAAAAAGGAATAATTTGATTTTAACAATAAATCAACATCGAATTTCAAACTGTTTGCAATTCTATTCAGATGTAAGCGCATGACTTTGTACTCAAAGATTAATTATTATTTTCTACAAAGCCATCTGTGACGTGCCTTTATTTTTGTGTAACGTACTTACACGTGTAATTCAAGAACATTGCACTTTACTAGAATCATTGTCAAAAACTCTGACTTTAATTCTTTTGCAAACTTTGATAAAAGATATACTTACCTAAGTACGTATTTATCAAATAGACTTTGTTATACGCATACTGCTAAAAAATATAATTTATCATACTTGAATAAATGTTATAATCCCTAATTACATATTATTGTTAGTAATAGAATTTCTAACGTATAAGACTGCGTAAAAGATAATAATTAATTCATTTTAAATAATTAAATCATGTTCAAGTTTTCTTGTCGAAATAATAAGTGCCCAGGTAGCTTCTATACATAGTATAAAATAAAGTCGCTTTTCTGTCCCTTTGTATGCTTAAATCTTTAAAAGTACGCAACGGATTTCGATGCGGTTTTTTTTAATAGATAGAGTGATTTAAGAGGAAGGTTTATATGTTTAACACATGCATAAAATAGTAAAGAAACCAATATAAATTTAGAGATTTCTAATGATACTATACTTAAACGTTGTTTAAGGACATTCTGTAGTAGGTGCCCGTGCAGAGCCAGGCCAGGTCACTTGTAAGTAATAAGGCATTAAAACACAAATTAAAAAGTAAGATTTGTACTCTTGCTGAACTTGTTTCTATTTTGTTTTGTTTATATAGATAAGACAGATAAATTATTATTTACCAGTTGATAATATTATGTTGATTGCTTTTATATTAGATATAAAAAAATATTATCATTATTATTTCATTAAAATGCCACCAATCTAGTTTCATGAATGTCACGTAATTATGCAAAAGAGGAGTTATTTGTCAAACATGTCGACGTAATGCTATACGAACTGCATAAATTTCTTCTTTGTATACCATGTAAAAAAAATATTTTTCCTTAATGTATGATGGAGAATGACACAAATATGAAATCATAATCATCATCATAACAGCCCCTTAATGTCCCACTGCACGGACGGGCCTCCTCCCGTGACGGAGGGATACTTGGCCTACTAATACCACGCTGGCCAGGCGGATTGGTATAGGGTTTAATTTCAAGTTATCCTACATTTTATTTCGTAAAGATAACATTCATATTCGTAACATGAAATTATATGAAATAATATTTTTCAAAACAGGCAAAAATATTTGCATTATAATTAGATCTTAAAATGTACGTATGGTACTATATCAGTAGTAAAGTTTATAATATTATTGTTTAATTGTTATGTAAAAAATAAGATGTTGATTCCGAAAAAAAGTATTTTTGTAACAAACTATCATATCATTTAATATTATTGCCATCGTATCTTAGCTTAATTAGGTCCTTTTTTATGCATATTCAATATTCGATATAATTTTATACATTACTTATGATGACCATAATCATTTATGTATGAATGGTTCATTCACCGACCTTGATATTAAATCACATGCGCTAGATTTTTGTTGTAAATTAGTTTAGTTGGTAATGTTTTTGTTGACGTTTTTTTAGAGTTTACAAACAACAACAATATGTAACAAATAATTATTGTAAATAAATGTTATAATATCGTTTCTAACTTTGATTTTTCTAGTTCATATGCATACTGCCCATCATAAACATTTAAAATACTGGTATGAAATGCATATTCAAAAGTTAAATGAATATGAAAGGGGAAAGTGTGAACGAGCTGAAATAATACGCTTTAAATTCATAAACTTGTGTTCAGATTTTAAAATAAAATCTAAATTAAATGTATGACGTTTACAATTATTTGCCATAACTGTGTACATACTATGATAATATGATTCAATGTCATTTTAATTCTATTGTAATAATGTAAACTAAGTTCGAAAGAGCAATTAATGTTTATGTATATGGTTGTTTTACTAATAAAGCAAAAAAAGTAGTAGCATTTTTTTTAGTATGACATATTTCAGAGACTCACATTGCTTTATGACCTAAACGGACCAAAAGTGTATAAAAATTCTGCCGTTGCAGAAAAGACTAGGAGTATGGTTTAGTAATTATAACTCAAAGGAATCCAATCTCAACCGTAAAGGGACACGATGGCGAGAACCGAGACTTTAGTCGACCCTCCCGTTTCAAATTTCGAAACAACAAGACTATACAAGATTGTCCTTGACATAAAAGCTATTTTTTCTTTATCTTTCAGGGTACAGACATAACTGAAGCATTTGAGACACATCACCTCAAAGGTATCGCAGAAACGATACTACCAAAATACTTTGTAAAAGAAACGACTGCTCAAAGAAATCATCCATTTACATTCAAAGAAGATGGATTCTACAAAACTTTAAAACTAAAAGTGACATCTAAATTAGATGATATACCAAAGAATTTAAGAAAGAAGAGTGATATAATTACTGATTCTTTACTCGTAGTAGTATTTTGTTTAAGCTCAGTATCCTGTTGGGTATTTAAAGAAAATGTTGCATTCGCTGCTGGTTTAATAGTATTGAATAGTTTATTGTTGAGCTCTGTTGTCATTTGTGCACATAATTACTTTCATCGAGCTGATAGCTGGAGGATGTATATTTTCAATCTAAGCGGAATGTCTTACAGGTAAAGTTCATGTTTTTTATATTAGATAATTGTAATAATTGGGTCGATCTCCAAATCGGGCGTATTCGTGTGATCGCTCTGGTGCTTTTCAGATCTTGATATTTTTTGGTAATTATGTATCTCATTGAAAATAATGATATTAAAATACTACATTTTTACTATTGGCCTTCATTTTTGACAAACAGTTATGGAAATATTTAAGTTCAAACATTTTCGCGTCCAGAGCAATCATGATAGGCGCTAGAGCGATCATAAATGGTGAAACAAAAATAATAAAATTGTTAATATATTATTTATTTAGTCATTTTTAGTTTTGCATGTTACAAGATTATATGATTTTATGTTTAGGGGATATATCTAGAGCTTTTTGAGAGCTCATCAGTTGGAAACTTGTTCATTTTTAGGGCAGCGTACCGATTTTAATAAAACAGAACCCTTATAGGATCACTTCGTTGTCCGTCTGTCCGTCTGTCTGTCTGTCTGTCTGTCAAGACCATTTATCACAGAAACGCGTGGAGGTATCAAGCTAAAATTTTCAACAAATATTATTAGTGATGAGACGTGACGTCATAGAATTTTTGACAGATAAGTAAGTCGTGACGTCTCATAATTTTGGCAGGAAAATATTATTTGACAGCTGAGTCGTGACGTCATTGAATTTTTGACAGATGTGTCGTGACATTACAGAATCTTCGACAGATGAGTCGTGACGTCATTGAATTTTTGACAGATGTGTCGTGACATCACATAATTTTTGACAGATGAGTCGTGACGTCATAGAATTTTGGCAGGAAAAATAATATTTAGACAGCTAAGTCCTGACGTCATCACAATTTAATGTTGTTATTGTTATTGTTACTTTGTTGTCCGTCTGAGGTATCGCTGATATACCTAGTCGGGTCGTAAGTTCTGTCACATCCATATTTTTTTTATCTTCGAATACTGGCCACATATGCTTCGACTAATTTTAAAAATAGAACATTCGCCCTTTTCAAATATAAAGAAAGTAATCATTTTTATTCATTTTCAAATATGGAGTGGTCGCAAAAGGAAGATAGAGTCGCGGTTATCGCGTTGCACCGCTGTGGTTACGCGCCAACAGAGATTTTCAACTTTCTGAAAAAATTGAAAATAACACTACGGTTTGTTTATCGCACTATCAAACGGTACACTGAAGATTCAAGCTTCGAAGATCGTAAGAGGAGCGGCCGACCTCGCACAGTTAGGACACCAGCGGTCATCAAAGCCGTGAAGGCGCGAATTCAACGAAATCCCGTCCGGAAGCAAAAAATCTTAGCTCTTCAGATGGGCCTAAGCAGAACCACGATTAAAAGAGTGTTAAATGAAGACCTAGGACTACGAGCTTATCGTAAAAAGACCGGACATTTTTTGAATGAGCGTTTGAAAAAAATTAGGCTGGAAAGATCCCGAGCTTTGTTAAGGCGGTACGCGGGAAAAAAATACCGCGAAATTTTGTTTTCCGACGAAAAAATTTTTAACATCGAAGAAAGCTACAACAAACAAAATGACAAAGTGTATGCCCATAGCAGTGAAGAAGCAAGCGCGCGTATTCCAAGGGTGCAGCGTGGGCATTATCCTTCGTCAATCATGGTTTGGCTTGGAGTCTCCTATACAGGATTAACTGAGGTGTTTTTTTGTGAAAAAGGTGTAAAAACCAGTGCCGTTGTATACCAAAATACCGTCCTAACGAACATAGTGGAACCTCTTTCCCAAACAATGTTCGAAAACAGACACTGGATATTCCAGCAGGATTCTGCGCCAGCTCATAGGGCACGAAGCACGCAAGACTGGCTGACCGCCCGAGGAATTAACTTCATTGGTCATGAAGACTGGCCCTCTTCTAGTCCAGATCTAAATCCACTGGACTACAAGATATGGCAACATTTGGAGGAGATTGTCTGTGCTAAACCTCATCAGAATTTGGAGTCTCTCCGAGCATCTCTGGTTAAAGCAGCGGCAGAAATAGACATGAATGTGGTGCGTGCTGCGATCGACGACTGGCCGCGTCGATTACGGGCATGTATTCAAAATGGGGGAGGGCATTTTGAATAATGTAAATAAATTTGGATTGTGCATTTAATTACCTTTCATTTCATATATAATTTTTAAACAATTATCAAAAACTGTATCATTAATCACATTAAAAGTTTTTGACAGAACTTACGACCCGACTAGGTATATAGAGCTGAAATTTTTACCAAATACTAAGGTCTGTTGCCTTTTAGTGCTGTAAAAAAATCAAACTTCTAATCTAACGAAATCAAGACATATCGCCGTTTATGTCGCAAATTTTCGATGAGCAAAGGGTAAAAAGCTACAGGGTACTTCCAGTCTACATACAAACTTGAAATTTGGCATGAAGCAAGGTCTTACAGTGCATGTACAGGAAAACTTCCGAAAACCTGAAATTTTGACTTCCATCATATTATATTTTGATAATTTCATCATAGTCATAATAACTTTGACAGCTGAGTCACGTGACTAGTGACGCCATAGAATTTGACAGATGAGTCGTGACGTCATAGAATATTGGCGGGAAAATATTTTTGCAGGGGAGTCGTGACGTCATAGAATTTTTGACAGATGAGTCGTCAGCGTGACGTCACAGAATTTTTGACAGCTGAGTCGTGACATTTGTCGTTGTAACCATCTGGTATTATTACTTAAAGTAGTTTTATAACGTACAATTATTGCAAAATATCATCGCTCTGGTCTTTTTAGACAGAGCAATCATAGCCATAGCGATCAAAAAAAGTCATAAAAGCATTAATATAGCCCAAAATAAAAACAGTAGAAAGTTGTGTTTACGTCTCATAAAGAACATCATTACTATCACTTAATTCACTTAATAAGCACATTTACAGCCTTACTACTTAATTTAAAAAACATGCCATATCAATCATCAAATTCGAGAACCAAACCCAGATAAATCATAAACTTACCTTCGCAATGTGGGAGCGCGGCAACGTTGCACACACGTATCATCCTCTGAGGTTAGACCACTACTGCCACTACCCCGGGGGAGGGGAATAGAGTTTCTATTTCGTAAAACAAGGGATGAGCGCGATGTTTTACTCCAGCGCAGAGCGATGAGATAAAATGCCAGGTCATGACGATAAATTTAAATTGTGCCAAAACTATTGTTAATATAATTTTTTTTTAAATATTACAATGAAGATTAACTATTTGGCATGTAATATAAAATAACATCGGACATATGAACATTCTCAATAAAAAGTTACACAATGTTTTTTCATTCAATCGGGAGTTAGGTCAACCCAGAGCAATCAGGATTTTAGGGTTTATGATTTTTTTTTAAATATTTATAACAAACTAATTCATAATTTCAGCCCTGCACCACATAGATTAGACACCAAACTGTACATAAAAAAATGTAATGAAAACGTTTATCGATTTCAAAATGGGTTTCTCCAGTCCGACACGATAAAAAATGCCTCTGGAGATCTACCCAATTATTACCGGACTATTTACGATTCGATTGACGTATTTAGGAGAAATAAATATTGAATATTTTTGTAACCTTATAATGAACATTATTAGGAAATAATAACTTATTGTTATCTCTTTGAGCATTTTGTGTTTACTACTTGGTATTGTGCACTAGGATAAAAATATGAACTATTTTACTTTCACAATGTATAAGTGTAACAATTGTTTGTAAACCATAAATAAATAAATTAAACCAATTCTTGGGACGACTACACCTAAATTTGTGTAATGATATAGCACTTCTTTTATCGCCATGGCCGTTAGTCACAATGAAATATCTTAATTTACTTAGGTAAGAAACTATTGCCACAATTGCAGATGAGTATATTTAGTAGAGCTCTTAAAGAATGTAACCAAGAAACTAAGGCAACTCTTTCCAATTAAGTTTGTTCTTATAAAGCAAAACTTTGGACATATGAACATGCTATTAATGTCAGTGGCTGGACGGTGCTATGGCACAAAAACTAAAAAATCGTTCATGTTCGCAATAAAAAAGTAGCTCTTTTATTTATCCACCCACTAATTTACGGATTACGGAAATCAATCAATTTCCTTTTTAATGGCTTTTAAATTATTTTTACATATTAAAGGAAAACATTTTGTAGCCTTGGACTTGAGGATTCAAAACCTTATTAATATAGTTTGTTGTTCCGTTAATTAGTAAACTTATTATAAAATACTTAATTTAATATCCAATTAGCGTACAAAGAGATGAATGAATTCCGGCCAAGAAGGAAATATGAATAAAAATATATTGTAAAGGATCTGAATAAATTCTATTTTAGGCGTTGATATTATACAACCTGGTCGTCCGGTGACATTTTAAAAATAATTAGCTTCGCGCTGTCTTATAACAAGTACCTAATCAGTGTTTTACAACAAAAAATCATCACAGCCCATGAATGTCCCACTGCAGGGACGGGCCTCCTCCCGTGACGCAGAGATATTTGGCCTACTAATACCAGACGGATTGGTACAGGGTTTAATTTCAAGTTTTCCTTCTTTTTTTTTCGTTAGATAGCCCTTAGTCTGTTTTTACGACACCCATGGGATGAGATGGGGTGGTGACATATTGTATTCTTACTCCGTCACCACAAGGAGACAACAAAAAATAATTCATAATAATCACAGATGGAACAAACCTTACCAATAACTCTGGCCCGCAAAATATAGTAGTGCTTAAAACATAAACTAATTAATTAATTTGGTTTAATATGTCAACAACAACGCACGTGAAAGCTACCATCAAATGGAGTTTATTTTTGCAATTTATTTTTATATTAAATTAATCTTGTATTTAGGTTTGTCTTGTTGAACTATGTGTAAACAATTGCATGCTTTTTTCGCGTGTTCAATATTTTTGATCGTATTGAAGAATTTTAGTAATTTTCATTTAAGTACATAACTTCTTAGTATTGTTTACGTTAACAGACATAGTTGTTACTTTCTTATTATTTTAATTACTTACTTACTAATTTTAATTTAACCGTTGAATAAGATATCGAGGCTCTGTTTAGAGAACAGTGTAGAGAAATAAAACAACTTTATAACAGCAATAAAACACATGGGCGTGTAACTATTTTTTTACGATTGGTTAGCCAACTATTACGTTACGATAGAGTACGTATAAGAAAAGTTGTTAATAATATCATCACTTTTTTATCAGATATAAAAGAGGCCAACTTAGGTATTCGCAATGGAGTAGATCCTTATAGAACAAAAAGTTCGATTTAATTTAGATAGATTTAATTAATATTAAGTCATTTTTATTGGTTCCTATCACGAAGTATCCATAACTATACGTTTACGAGTACTTGCGATAGTAGATTTTACTTACAATTTTACAAAAAATTGCTGTTTTTTTAATTCTTAAAATTAATCATCATAACAGCCCACTGCAGGGACGGGCCTCCTCCCGTGACGGAGGGATACTTGACCTACTAATACCACGCTGGCCAGACGGATTGGTATAGGGTTTAATTTCAAGTTTTCCTTTTTTTTTATTTCGTAAAGGTAATATTTACGGATAGTCCCTTAGTCGGTTTTTACGACACCCGTGAGATGACATGGGGTGGTGACATATTGTATCTTACTCCGTCACCACACGGATACAACATGAATAAAATCAACTGAATAAAAACAAAAACCAGTCTCAAATTGTATTGTTACTTATTACAATCTTTTTATAATTTTTCAGTGATTGGAGAGTAACCCATGCGATGTCCCATCATCTGCATACTAACACCGCACAAGACATAGAACTGACGATGCTAGAACCGTTTCTTACATTTCTGCCATACAAGAATAAACCAATTTGGGCTCAAATGGCCGCTTTTTACTACCCTATTATTTATGCAGTAACTTTAATTGCACTACTGGTGCAGGAGTAAGTATTGCTTTTTCATAAAAATATAACTTGATATTGTATTAAAAGAGTTCAAAGTTACAACACTAGTCGGGAGTAAAGGTGGATTTTTTTATATACAATGTTTGCATAACCAAAGCTGTTGAGAGGTTCTGAAACTCTTTAAATTCTCATCAAATTCTATGACGTCTTCTACTTACACTTCAAATTATAATTCTAATAAAGTAATCGGATCCACGACACTGTTGTTAAGACTTATGTTAAGACCACTTGACCAACAACGTAATAATTTAAACTTAGTGCAAAGTATTATTTATTACTTTAAGCATGACTATGATAATTATCATACGACATTATTATAATTTCAAAAGGCGATATTAATGAAAATATTTCATAATTTTCAGAATAGTTCTTTGCGCAATTAATCACGAAGGAAAATCATTGAGTTGGAAGAATTTGATTCCGTTCACGATACCAACATGGATGTATGTAACAGGAGGACTTACGTTGCCGTGGACAATTGCTCTTTGGCTTTTAATGTTGGTTCCCGCAAGTTTATTCTTCGTCGTATTTGGACTAACTGCTGGACACCATAGTCATAGGAATTTCTTCGAAGGTGACGTAGCAAGGTAAATTCCATTTTAATTGTGTCGTAATTTTTAAAAGATAATTCTTATTGTAATATATGAAACTATGTTCAGTAAATCCCCTCTTGGCGGTACCTTTGTATAAGAGGATCCTATAGCAGCGGATGATTTTTATTTCATTGATAATATATTTGCTAATGACTGGACATATGAGTGGACAATCATTAATTGCAAACAAAAAGTTTATTGACTGAATAGTCACTGGATTTAAAAGTAAACACGTGCTTAATCAAATCAAGTAAAGAAGTTTTACAGTCATCAAGGAAAAAATCTACGAACCTCATACCTCATTAATGCCTTGTTCAATATAGTTTTTTGTAATGCGAATTGTACAAAAGGTCATATTTTTATTGTCCTAATCAAATTGCGGATACGGTTCCTAAAGATTTATGTTCATAAAAAATATTACTGTATACAAATAAAAAGGTGTCAAAAGACGTCAAAATAATACCTATGTGTTTACAGTCATAATAAACATAAGTAAAAAAGTATCAAGATAATGAAGATGCCCTACACAAGTCATATTTAAAGTTTGTCATTTAAAAATATCAGTCAAAAGATTTTTTATTGAAATAAATAATATTACGTGGTGATAAGAATTTTGCTAAATCCTATCAAGACGTTCAGAGAAGAACTCTTGCACGTAGCGTTTAATGTCACACACCTGCTATGTCCAGCAGTGGACATAGCAGGTGTGTATATTCCTTATATTGTGTCTCCTACAATATAAGGAAAATACTGCGCAAAAGTACCTAGTTTTGGTAGAGTTGGTAAAGACAAACCAGAGAGCATTTAGAAACTATTTTTCGCAGAATAGGACTTATTTTGCTAAACAATTTAATAATACGATACGTAGTCAATTAGTCCTAAAGGTAATATTTTAGCCCATAGTCAATGTAAATGTCAAACCTAACTGACTTTTATGTTCATTTTGTTCTCCTTCAAAACTCTTAAGCGACACCTAAAACTTGATCTAGATGATTCGAGCCGGATGCAATGTAAATAAATGAGAAATTATTAAGCATCAATATACAAGTAATTTACCTAATGCGTCGTTAAATGCATTTACAATAAGGAAATTAAAAACAAGTTCTAATTGGGATTGTATAATGGGATAAATAAATACTCATGTAATTTTATGTTTAATTACTTTAACACTCAGCAAATTGATTAACATGTAATTACGCATAATATAATCTTGATGTTCATGTATGTATAATCTATCTCAGCTATGACTAGCTTACTGCAGCTGGACTAATAAATAGTAGGTATATACACACATCAAAAAAGTCTAAGCAACATGCATGATATTACAAATTTACCATTTATATTAATTAATTTCTAAGTATTTACTCACTCAAAGTGTATAGGTAAAAGTAGGTAGGTAGGTAGGTAGGTATAGGTAGTGTGTGTGTAAAAAAAATTTCGATTATGTTTTGTTTTTTTTCATAAAATTCAAATGACTGCGAATTTGTTTGAATTTGAGTGCATGTTAATTGCTACGTTTTAGTCTTGATTTTATAATTTTACCAACCATTTAAATACAGTTGGCGACAAAATTGAATTGTTAGATATTCTTTACGTCATGGAGCGACGTCATTTGACGGCAGATGAAATGCAAAGAGCTGTAGGGATGTTGCAAGCGGGAAGTAATCAATCTCAGGTATCTCGACATTTTGGTATTCATAGAAGTGTTATTTGTCGTCTTTGGCAGCGCTACAATAATACAGGGGAACCCGCTGAACAGCATCCAGGCCGTAAAAGGAGTACAACCACTCGGCAAGACCGGTACATACAACTGACTGCAAGACACCAGCCGATGTTAACCGCTCGAGAGATAAGTTTGAGGCTACAAAATTCAAGTGGTGTTGATGTAAGTCCCCAAACTGTGCGAAATCGACTGCATGAGTACGGCCTACGAGCTCGACGCCCTATCAGGTGCCCACCGATACGTCACGGGAATCGCGCTCGTCGAAATGAATGGTGTAGAGAACGCATAACATGGACCCAGGAACAATGGGATAAAATTATGTTTTCCGATGAGTCGCGATTCGGGTTTAGGCCTGATACAAGAAGGGTGCGAGTGTACCGTCGACCCGGAAATACTGAAAGACTCAGGTGCGTTCAGGAAGTTCATCCATACAGCGGCTCAACAGTTATGGTATGGGCGGGTATTATGAAGAACAGGCGAACTGAGCTCGTTTTTGTAAATGGAAACATGAACGCTGAAAATTACGTTGAGGATATTCTCAGACCTTATGTCCATCCATTTGCACAAACCTTTGGCTCCGATTTTACGTTAATGCATGACAATGCGCGTTCACATACAGCTCGGCGAACCAGTGAATACTTGGCAACGGAGAACATCCAGGTATTGCCCTGGCCTGCACAATCGCCAGACCTCAACCCCATCGAGCACGCATGGGACATGCTCCAGAGACGTGTTTTGAAGGACTTGGACGGAGTGACAACAACCCAACAGCTGAAGGATTTGCTACAATTCCATTGGGAGCGAATACCGCAAGATGACATAAACAGTCTCATTAATTCAATGAATAATCGTTGCCGACAAGTTCTGAATAGCAGAGGAGGCCATACTTTGTATTAAATTGTCCTATTCTTTCACAATAAATTCATTTTCTTAAGAAATTTCAATTTGTAAAAAAAAAGTTTAGTTTCTTATGTACCTGTATATTCTAATATTGTTAATTTCTGTTATTAAAAGAACTTATAAAGAAAACAGCTGTTATTTTTACATCATAGAACCCTAAAAATATTATTTTAAAAATAAAATACAACGTTATAATTAAAATAAATGGTAAAATAAATTAATATAAATGGTAAATTTGTAATATCATGCATGTTGCTTAGACTTTTTTGATGTGTGTATAATTTTTACGGAAAAGTAAAATAATATAATGTCGAAATGATGTAGATACTTTATTTTTTAAATGGTTGTCTAAATCTTTTGTGTTTACTTTCGCCATGCCAATCGTCACAAGGGACTTTTTTAGAAACTGGTATTAAATGTTTAATAAGGTTTAAGTCTATGTTGTATTATTTTAACTAAGCAGATGCTTGGCAACAAAACATTCAAAAACCTATTAGCATGGCCAAAGTTTCTACTAACTTAAAAAAACAACTTTATTAGTCATTGCTTTCTAAAATGATTTGCCATATTTTTGAGGTACAATTCACATTTTATTGAACAAAACAATGCCAAGAGCATTCGCTTGTCGTGTCATTTACCTGTCTCCTCACGTATCTGTTGCATTATCCTTATTGCTTAGAAAAAACAATACTTCCTTCGTAACTATTATCTTAGTCATACAAACTTCAGGTCGAGCAAACTGCCACGTAAACTTCTGTGGAGCGATTCGACCATAAGTTATAAAAGTATAATATTCCGTGAAAATAAAACTTTTCTTTGACAAACTAAAGTAATGGAAATGCCCTTTTTAACTCGTAGTATTGCAATTCAGACTAATACTACAGTAGTCATCATAACAGCCCATTAATGTCCCACTGCAGGGATGGGCCTCCTCCCGTAAAGGAGGGATACTTGGCCTACTAATACCACGCTGGCCAGACGGATTGGCATAGGGTTTAATTTCTTTTTTATTTCGTACAGGTAACATTCACGGATAGTACCTTACTCGGTTTTTACGACACCCATGGGATGAGATGGGGTGGTGACATATTGTATTCTTACTCCGTCACCACACGGATAACAGTAGTAACTCTTAAGTAATCTGTGCTATTACATAAACGATATTAACGAAATGCGTATATTTTTACAATTTACTATAACTTACGTACTTATTACATTTTGATTAATTTAAACGTAACTGTTGCTTTATTGACGAACTATGTGACTTAGTGGTTATTTTCTGTGCGTGTGTCTAAAAAAAGTACAACATTCAAAATAATACGACTCAACTATACGCGGACTCCAACGTACTTACTGTGAGACAACTGTTTGCTCTTCAAGCCACCCTTAGAAAACACAAGTACGTTCCGACACCAGACCACACCAAACGCAAAGTTAGAATTATGTGTCCTACAGAAACACACAAAACTGCATTCGCCAAACGTCAGTTTTACGTCCAGAGTTCTAATTTATAGAAATCTATGTAAAATCACTCAAATAGCTGGACTAAACCATCATCAAGTTAAAAGAAAAATACACAAGATACTACTAGACCTAGACTACGCTCGTACAGAAGAACTACTTCACCTTCCACAGTAAGAGACAATTTAATTCTCATACTTCATATCCCACTTTTAATTTTGGCGTAATAACTAATTCTCGCAATTTCACTAACATACATCCCCTGATTCCACTCACCACATACATTCACAAACACGCACACACACATACACACACGCGCTGACACACAAGAAGCACGAATTTGACATTTACTTTATTTACTATAGCAAAAATGTTATAACGAAAAGAGATTTTGTATCATAGGGACGGCAGAACACTGACCCCCAAGTCACAGGAACACCTAGTTTGGGGGTTAGGGTTTAACTTACTTGTTCAACCTTAGTTTATATTCTTTGTAATGTAAATGTCATAAGGATCTTGTATCAATAAACTGATTTTTATTATTATTTTTTTTAATATATCCATTGACTTGTATCTACAGTACAAACATAGCTTTGTTTAGGACATGATGACGTTGTGTGGATGTATGAGGAATATTATTATTAGTGTACTCTAAGTATTAAAAATTGGAATTCATTTAAATGGCATAAAAGTATTGATCATAAGAAGCTATGAAATACTACAAAACTGATTTTCCCGAACGACAAGGTAGCTTGTAAAATATATTTATTAATACGCTAAAGATTCTCATCTACTAAATTATACACAATGCTCTGAAACAAAAGAATCTCCATAGAGCAAGTGTACCATTATCGCTAATTACACAGGACCAATAGTAGCCGAGTCATTGCACAACAAATTACATTATACACTTCATCAAAACTACTTCAGTTACTATAAAGGTACGAAACACAGTTGTAATTAAACACAATGCACGTATCATAAATATACAAAGTGGCAGTTGATGTATACAGTGTAAAACCCTCTTAAAACAATTTAGTTAATAGACGTTAAGGAAGTTTTAACGGTAGCACCTTTACCTTTCAATGGAAGTCTGAATAACTTTCGTACTGAGTTTGGGAACTTGCACAATCTACAAATTATAATGAAGCTTAACACTCACAGTTTGGTGTAGTGGACTCGCCTGAATTTTCAATCAGTCTAATGCAAAATAGTAAAGCTTGTGTTAGTGTTAGAAAGTTTCTCAACTGTGTTTGTCTATTGTGAAACGTTATACTCGTAGAAAGCTTATATTTTTCTAGAACTTCGCGTAATTAAATCTATTAACAAATTATTAATTTCTAAATATATTTCGTTTGTAATTTATGAAATGTAAAAAAACGAAATTAAGAAGGTATGTTAAGCAAATAGTAAAGTCTTAACTGTGCATGTGTTAAATTCTTTAAATATACAAAATTAGTGAGTTCAAAGAACTAACAAGTAAACAAGCAATAACGGGTTTATAACGTTTATCGATTACTTGTTAAAAACCATAAAAGTTTCGTTTTCATTTCCCCAAGGTACGTTACTTTTGTAGTTACGGGTGAACAATGATATGAAAAGAAATAGGTTTTACTTTAGTATGTAAAGTAATATTGCTTGTCACTTGTAGTGATACTAGATGTACTACCAACTCTCTCTTACGTACAGATCTCGAGCGGACATCATTTACTCGTAATAAGGGATGGCATGGTCGAACTCTAACTGACTATTAATATTGAACTATATTGTTAATCATCCTTTTAGAGAAATTGAAAGTGAGTCTTCGATAATCCAATAGTCTTTCGACGGACATCGATTACCTTGACGCCTGTTTTACTAATTTTCCTTAAAATAAATGAAGATCTACCTAAAAGATAATAAATTATTTAAAAAAAAATATTTTATTGTTTACAGGGACGAGAGCTTAGATTGGGGTCTACACCAACTGGATACTATTGTTGAAAGAATCGACTATGCCGGAGACCATTTTAAATCGATAACCCGATTTGGAGATCACGCTCTTCATCACCTCTTCCCTACACTGGATCACGCAGAACTGAAATATTTGTATCCTATTCTATTCGAACATTGCGAGAAGTTCGAATCACAGCTAAAAACAAACACGTTTTACGAAGCTTTGCTCAGCATGAGTAAACAATTAGTCAGGAAAAGACCCAATAATTTTAGGGATAAGAAAATTATTAAGTAACATATTAAAATATTTTTTATTACTTTCAATGTTACATAGGAAAAAAAACGTTTATTAAAAAGTCGAGGCTGAAATGTTGTGCTTTGTTAATATAAATTCAACAGAAATAAAAAAACGAAATTGAAAAGATATATTAATATTTACTGAGCTTCCTGTAATTAAAACTTTTATAAATGTTTAATAAATAAAACGCCATATGGCTGTGATTTTGTAAAAATTAAGAATCTGATTTATTCGACGATAAAATTATTTAAAGTATGTTTACTTTCTTTCTGCATATTGTCTACCTTAAGGCCTATTATATTATGTCTTTATCCTTATTTTATCTTAACAAACAAAACAATTTGATACAATTAAGAATTTTTGTAAACAGATTTAGTAGAAATGTTAACAGCGAATCTAATTGTCGTTTTATTGTTTAAAATTTTGGTGAAAATGTTGTTAAGAAAATAAACATTTAGGTAAACGGCCTAAAGCTACGATTTAACTTTAATTGTACATAGCACTAAAATGTATTATAAAATGAACAAAACAATCTTAGAATTGTGAAATCATTATATTTTGATACAAGGTTAAGGAAATAATTAAGTTAGAAATTAGAAAGCCATTTAGGTGCCAACTATTTGACCAGTTATGTAATAACTTTCTATATTTTTATGAATAAGACTCATGCCTCTAGAATAAATCACAGATTAGATGTAGACTCAGATTCGTAAGACGATTCAAGACTTGCCTTAGAAATTGTTAAAACTTCTGGGACAAGCAGAGACTAAAATAATGGTCCTCATGTCATCAGCATTCAGTCGTTAGGAACGCATGTGTCGTATGATAAGTCTAAATTAAACACTTTGTGACTTGCTTGACGAATATTGACCATTCAAATCTACGATCGAGGATTCAGTAACGGTACTAAATATGTAACGACTAAGTGAACTATAGTTATCTGTGGTGATCGATCGATGCACCCATATGAAAAAAAATCGCTGCATCAATTAATATATTTTACGTAATAGCAGATTTCAACGGTAAAAGTTTTACTTTACCAATCTATTTTAATACTCATATTGAATTTTTGCAATCATCTGATAAAAATATAGATTTACATTTTCACGTTGATATTTTTCTGTGTTATATCTTTTACTCATTGTTTCATCCTTGTTAGTTTAAATTACGACCTAAAAATACGTGGCTGTGGATTTTAATAAAAATATTTTTTATACAAACTTGTTGTTATGTTTTACTGTGTATATCTGCATTCATCATTATCCCTCGATCTCTCCTAGTAAATTTCATCTCTCATCATGCAAACTTCAGCAATTTTGGCACGTCGAAGACTCTGAGAAAAAAAAGTTCTTCCAAAGTTATTAAAAATGTACAGTATAATAGTTATTAAAAATTTATTAAAAATATAATAATAAAGTTATTAAAAATGTACAGTATAATAATTTATCTTACAAACAAGTAAATTTTGACTTCCGAAATTCGTTAAATCCAGTTACAAACAATATTAAGATAAGCATGCTACAATCAGAAGATGCGATGTTTCCTTAAGCCTATAATTTCTTCGCAAACATTTCGAAACATATCCAAATAAACATTTTCTAATAAACGTCGACCTTAGAGACAATAAGTTGTGACAGTCGCTTCCTACCGCACACGCACTTGTAAAACAACAACTTCCAATTACATGGAACCCCTCGTGAAGTTTGTCGAACTTATGAAACTGTTGCGTGTATGTGGTACGGGATTTTCTCAATGTGATTTATTATAAAGCTTTTCCTATATAAGTAGCTACCTCTTATCAGTCACGTACCTATTGTTATACGTGTTGTAATGGTCTAAGAATACGTAATTTTGGTGAAATGTTTCATTCCGTGAGTTAAAAGTCGGCTAAACAAACTTCAGTATGCATAATCTCTTTGCAAAAGAAGAAAAACTCAAAACTCAACCATTAATCAATTCACTGAACTTCTTCACAAATAATATAATATTATGAATATTAGCATTGATAGTTTCACTATCGGCCAATGCAGCAAGATCACGTTTGAGTCAGGCTTCAACTGGCGATGTTGGCTACATGAACATGTATAACTGAATGTGGTTCAAGCAATTATCAAAAAGTAGTTCTAAATCTAAGAAAACCATCGTTAGTTAAATATCATCGTCATTAGTACCAGAAAAACTTTTTAGAAAATTATTACATACTTATGAATAATAAAATTATGATTCCTTATAATATATTGTTCTACATTCGAGTTTTATTATCTTCGTAACATCATTAAACAGTAGGTAATTTAAGTCCAATAAATACAGAAGGAGTGCGGCAGATGGTTGCGGTGCTGCGGTCCCGAGCTGGGACTTGGCGAGACACTTGTAACGTAAGCCGCAAGGCACTCACACCACATACGTCCTACTTAAGAGGTAATACGTATTGTTCAGATGTTTATTATTGATTATACTAGTAAGCATTGATTGTATTTAATTGAGAACGTATAGTGACAAATATCAATGTAGTTAAGCGACAATTTTGGAAGCAGTGGATGGTCTTATAACGTCCAGCAAAGATACTATATTACTGAGGGCGTAATAATTACTTATTTGTGTTATTCCTTTAATTTTACATTATTTTTAATATGATAATTAATTAAGCATTTTGCTTCTATTAATTATATTATATTATTATGTATAAAGCATTTTGAAAGAATGAGATTTCTTCACTAATTCATAAAAGTGATTTGGCAAAGTAACAAAATGTTGTACCGCTTCAGTTCATAAGCTTTCCAAATTTCAAATTAAACCTAAGAGCTTAAATATCTTATATATTTAGTGGTTGATAGGTCTCTTGGCAGATTGAACAAAGATCTAAAGTAACTTTCGTTAGAACAAGGTTCACATTCTGACTATCAAATTCTACAATAGAAATTTTCGTCACGTTCCGATTGGTTCTGTGAAAATTGTAAGAATTTTTATTCAATAAATTGGATCATTGTAACGAGTAAATTGTTTTCTTTCAATAAGAAATATTTTAGCAAGTTGAATAGGTAATATCTACCCATATTTAGATGTGTTGGAAAATTCAAAGTGAATTTCTTTTCATAACAATACAGTAGAGCAAAAGTTGAAGATAGCTGTTGCTTATGACTTTTTGTATTAAGTTTTATTATATTTTACACCAAATTTTATATTGAATTGAATAATAATTTCTAGTTTATTTCTCTTAGCAAAAGAGAAAATACAACATACTTACCTATATTTAAATTTTAGAGTTTAGGTAAGCATTAATGCTGTGATAATAGATACGAGTAGAATATAATTTATATATGACTGTATGAAAACATTAATTATATTATTTATTAACACCGACGCGCATGTATGACTCGCTTAATGAATGTGGACGAGGGCCAATCTGTTTGCCAGGATCGTGACAAGTGGCGTTCTGTCGTCTCTGCCTACCCCGGATGGTATAAGGCGTGAGTTTATGTATGTATGTATAATGTATATCTCATATACCAATCCTAAATAACCCCGTTGTGCTTTGTCATTCTATATGGCTGTAGCGTACGCTTTTTGCACTCAAATTTTATAAGAAAGTTTCTCCGACACATTTATTTTTATAATTATTGAATTTGTTGCGAATTTCAAGACGTTTCACGCTGTTTCCACACGATGATATTCTTTTATTTAGAACAACTATTTTATGATTGCTTGAAACTGTCTTCTTCTCTATCGTTAAGTTAATAGCCAACCCTGATTTATAACCTTGCACAAAGCCACCCGGCCTCTGACATACCTAACAAATATGTATTAAGACGACAATGTACCTATTTAGCGTTGGATATCTTTATAAAAAATATTATAAAAAGTAATAGATAAAGTTATCTACATAATATTATCTTTACGAAATAAAAAAAGAAGGAAAACTTGAAATTAAACTCTATACCAATCCGTCTGGCCAGCGTGGTGTTAGTAGGTCAAGTATCCCTCCGTCACGGGAGGAGGCCCGTCCTTGCAGTGGGACATTAATGGGCTGTTATGATGATGATGACGACAATGTACCTATTTAGCATTAGATATCTTTATAATTTCTTTTATAAAAAGTAATAGATAAAGTAGAAATTAACTAAACATCTGATACCTAAAAAGTATGCATTTATTTCAATGTTCAGAATTAATGTGACATTATAGTACAGTTGCCACGTTGTGGATAAAACAGGCACTCTATAAAGTTGTAAAGAAACATCCGTCTAATTTGTAGTTGAAAAGGAAATAAATAGAGTACAATGCTTTCCTTTTAGGAGTTTGTTTGAAGACAAACACTGAATGAAACTTCGACGCAAGTCGAAATACAAATTTGTTACGGTTGTACAGTTTTAGAATCCAAAACAAAAGTTTAATGGAATTTAATTCATTAAATTATTATACTTAACAGAAATTATATTTTATGAATACAAAATCTGTTCTGAATTGTAGAAGTTTCTATAATCAACTAATTTGTCTGCCACAACACAACAGCCTCGGGTATTTAGTCTGAACGGCCCAAAGTGAATGGCCCGCGGGCCATTCGACCGTAAACAAAAATCGTCTACGTTCCAATGGACCGGTGATAAAAAAACTAACAAATTTATCCAAACGGACAGTCGCATACAGCATTCATTAACATCGAGGATGTTAATTTATTTGATTAAAATATACTGATGAGACTGATTTGAAGGTATTGTAAGATTTTTTTTAGTTTAAAAGTTAATAACTTCTATTTTTTAATATAAGGCTTTATTAAAATAAAGGCTGATTTTTCAAATTGTTTGATTCATTTTTTATGTTTACTTTTTTCAAAATAAAGACTTTTATTCAAAATTATATATTAGCCAAATGAATCTTTTGCAAACATTCTAAAGTACCTGTTGTTGATTGTTTTTTTTAAAGAATTTCATATAAATCTGAAACATTTAAAATCTTTTAATTTAACTTTTGAACCCGAATGTATATGACAATTTTTATGACACTGAATTTATTTACAAAATTTTATCACCGGTCCATTGGAACGTAGACGATTTGTGTTTACGGTCGAATGGCCCGCGGGCCATTCACTTTGGGCCGTTCAGACTAAATACCCCAGCCTCAGCGGCAAAGTCAGGTTTGAATTTCCTGCGTGACAAATTATGAATATGTGCGATACCTACTTACATAAAAAGACCTCAAGATTGTCTTGCCTGGAACTACTTTGTCTCCTTTAATTTTATATATGTAAAAGTCCCTGCACTGGAACACACGAATCGGACACACTAGTGTGGAAGTTAGTTTAAACAAAATAAAAATCAAATTAAAAAATATATTTTAGTCGGTCGGTTTAGTGTAAGATTTAACTAGAGGAAATAAGACACCACACCACCTTAAGCAAGATTAGCACTAAACCATAGTAATTAATCTACTTTACAATAATTAAAGGAAATGGTTAAAACTTTTATGGGACCAAAGATGAGTTAGGGACACTAACTGAAGTGCCAAACGTACATTTACGTAGGTACAGAAAAAACATAGTCCAAACATCAAAAAAGAACTTATAGCTCTACTTAGAACGTAACTCCTAATTTATGTAGGCACTTTATTATTGAGCTTTTCACGTCTGCTTTACTAATACGTATAAAAAAGGTAGTCATTAGGGAAATTCTCTTTTACGTAATCTCTCTGAGCTAGTGTCAACAACGGGCTTATTTTATATTCATTCATATATCTTAAAATCTCAAGCACGTAGCGTTAAGTCTCTGGAACAGAAAATGTTAATAGGTACCTTATTAAAAACGATAAGTTGTGAGGACGCAATTTGTTCCTATGCTTTACTTTTATATATTTTTAATGTTAAAAGTGTGAAAACCGCTAATGAACGTGTAGCCTGTCGTCGGTCAGCTCAATAAGAGATAAATGGAGTAATCACCGCACGCCGCGCTGTGGCTAATTACAAGTCGAATGCAGAAGCCAAACACGGTGCCAGACCGTTACCACTGACGGTTATTAGCACAATCAATTTTACACGTCCTAGCTTAACATTAATTGGTGTTCATTACTTAAAAAATTTTGGTTTATAGAACAATAAATTACTACCTGAAGGTTATGATATAATTATTAAACATGGTCTTTTATAAGAATGGGAGAGAGGGCAATGGAGAGAGTTATTTTTGGAGTGTCTGTGCGCAATCGAATCAAAAATTAGGATATCCGCAAGAGAACTAAATGAACCGACTTACCGTTGAGGACTGCCCTTTTAAAAAGTGTAGGGTGAGCAGAGCCTTCATACAATGAGCCGACCTTCTGATAAGAACGCGGGTTACATCCTCATCCAACGACTGATGAGGATGTAAGAGTATCACGCACAGTGGAAACGCAAGTATGTACCACAGTAAATAAGAGAACAAAGAAGTAACAATGAGTTAAATAACTAATTTAATGGTTTTTAAAACTAAATACCAGTAATCGTCAAGACAATAACTTTATAAAACAGAAGAAGTACTTATTGTAACACAAGTTGAGCAGGTTAAAAGGTTTTAAAAATACTTCTTACGGCGACACTAAAGCACAGTAACATTTATTTTAATTTATGTCTCATTGTTCAGTAAAAAGGAATTTCAAGTACATTTCATTGCGCCACTTAGAGGGACAATTAAAAGCGGGATGTAGTCGAGAATATTTTATATAAAAACGCCTGTAAAATAGCTGCGAGCAATAAACTAAAGGACATCCTTGCTATAAGTTATTTTTAAATACGAACACACATTTCAACTTTCATTTAGACACTAAAACCCTTTTACATAAAATGTGGAATGGAATCTCCTCACACATAAAATTAAAGTATTACTTGGTAAAGTTGAAACGGGTTCCTGTGCCCTCATTACACTGTCTCGTAATTTTCACTCGCTAATACAGCATAACCCTGACAAATCACCTGTTATGGCGCACAAAAGGAATTTATTTAGAGAACTATAAATTGTCCTAAACAGAGACAAGATATAGTAGATTTATAAGGTGAGACAGGGGACTCCCCACTTTTAATAGAATAGTCATATTGAATCACATGAGTATTAAGATGGTGTAGTGGTAGGTACTAGTATCTAGTTTAAACGTTGAATGCCCCGTTTTTTAAACAAGTCAAACATTTGTGATGACATGAACGTAGTTATTTGATTTGGTCTTCATGTTTTTGTGTGTTTGTATGTACAAAATAATATAAGCACAGGTATTATATTTATCAGTTATTTAGTATCCTTGGTATAAAACTTGTGTTTAGATTGACAAGATTGTATTGTTTAAAGGTACATAAGGCAGAATATTAGGTCCTCAACTTTACACGGTCTTCATCTTGGCCAAAAACAATAATTCAAATTATATTAAAAAAAACTGTTTAATCTTGAATTACACAAATAAAAAATTACTTTTGTTTTGCAGTTGCTTATTATCATAATGTCGAAATAAAGTTGCAGCATAATACATTGCTGTGTAAAGATAGATAGGCGTCTAATGAAAAATCATACCATTTATTTTTACTTTTTTGTTTCAGTTACATTTACCACTTTGCCCCTTCATTGTACCTAATCATAAATAATAATATGATGTGTGAAGTTTGTTTTTCTGAACCTAACACATGACTAATTTTCAAAGTTCCCCTTGTATAGTAGCACGTTATTAAATTTTTAATCCCCTATAAAAGTCTAGCTCATAATTAAAATCTCAGCAAAGTGGACAATTACCATACTGTTACGAAAATTCATATCAAAGGTAACCTACTATCCACGCTCTGAACAAACATTATGACTAATAACACCCGGTTGCCTTACCTCCCCGATCTAATATTACAAAATGGACTATCAAAACTTTATGTTACACGTTGCCTTCGCGGTACCACACTCCTAAATATACTTTATCTGGTATAAATATTCATAGTTTTGAGTTCTGGACTCCCTAACTTAAGTTGAAATAACATAATGGAATTGAATTGTACAGACCATAATATATTTCCTACCGTTTTTGCTTGTGTAAAAACAACAACAAAGAGTTAAATATATGTTTTTCAGATTCCCCCAGATAAGACAAATGCAGAAATAAAACGCAATTTCTTTTCTCAACTACTAAACTAGATTTAAACCTAAATGGATCCAAACGGTTGCGGCAAACAAAGAATAGCAAAGAAAACTTAGCAGTAACTAACAGATGTAGGTATCCTTATTGTCTGTAAGAAAACAAATACAGATATAAATAAACCACCTCGATGCAACTGCTGGACTTGTTGATTATTTTACTTCTAATGTTTTGTGGCTTCAGTTTCAGTATGGTACTTTACAAAGGAAATTTACTTTATTTTTATGTATGCCTCTACCCAAGGCTGCGAAAAAATGTGTAACAAATATTTAAAAAAGGGTACCATGCATTATATACAGATTTACTCTAAGAAAGGTAATGAACCAACTTTAAATTAAAAATGACTTTCCTTCTCAACTAAAACTTCCATGTCGAGTAAGTCTAGAGAAACATTACACAGGATAGTGGATTTTTACGTACTTGTACTTAATATTATGATAATGGGCACAGACGGGATGCAACATATACTTTGTGTCAAATTATCAATATTTGTTTTGTAAATTAATTACCAGACGAGTCTCGTAAAATCTGTGAGACCATGTATCAATAATAATTAATATGCACAAACGTAGGTATGTATTTCTAAGACCGAATAATGAAGGCCGTAAAATAATCAAACTTTACGAATACAGTAAAAATATTTTGAGAAACCCAAACAGAGGAATAAAATTAAACACAAATACGAGTATTCTCCTAATTTCGAATGTACGATAAATACGTTCCATTTCAGTTTTTACACAGGTCTTAAAATAATAACTTTATTATGGTTTGCCATATTGCGTAACGAAATAAAATATACATGCGACTTACATAAATTATCTGTTTAGTCAAGTATGCTATCATAATATAGACAAAGAACTAAAAAGAGAATCCTATATTGGCCATTAAAGTGGTTACTATAATATTTATTGATACTATGTTAAAACTAGATTCATTAAAAATTACATTTCGTTAATCTCGTTTATTCTCTGATTGTCTTTGCGGTACAACTTTTTCACCATTGTTTTTGGTCTTAGGATACCAATCTCTTTCTCTTCTGTACCCGAAATGGTCGTAAGAGACGATAGAGGTTCTAAAGATCATTTTTTTCGTATTCGAGCTTGCTTGTAGGTCAATTATTGGTCATCTAGGTAACGCCAATAATACACTCGAGCGAAAAGCTCGCTAAACAGTTTGAACTTGCAAAATTAAATGGTGTTCGAGGATCAGCTGTTGAACATTCAGCGTAAACGTGTGTTGTGGCCCCTCCGGCAAACTGATACTAACGGAGTAAAATGCATTGTACCCTCGTTTTTCATAAAAAAACCTATGCCTAACTTGCCAACCAATGCTACCAAGATTGAACTTGAAAAAATGTGAGCTATTTGTGACATATCTGCTTACTTTATTATTTCAGTTGTTCTAATTTTACAAAGCAAAAACTTTCAACAACATATACCTAAAGCCATAAAAACTGGCTCAAACTAAAGTTATAATATAAACTTTACCTACTTCTTGTTTCAAAAAACGTTTTAATGTATTCATCTCTACAGTGTAGTAAAGTTTCTTAAACTCACTTAGTAAGGCAACCTTAAGTCTTGTATCAAGGGACCACTTTCTTAAATTCTCCCTTGTTGATGATTTATAATGGTCTGTTACAATAATTATGCAAGTATATCATTTTTATTGACTGCAGAGGTCTCGGGTTCGATTCCCGCTCAATGAAAATCTTTGTTTGCTTGCATTACTCCGATAACACAATAAAAGTGTGTTTTTCGATGTAGTATTTATTGTACAAACTTTACTCAGTTTGGGTCTAGATGGCGTAGTTTGAATCTCCAACGATATTATATTATAATTTAAGTTGCTATTCTAACTAAAATATAATATTAGGCAAATGTACATATTATTTAGCTACACCGTCGTATTTAATAGCCGTTGTGATAATTCTTGGCATGTAAACTTTGGCACAAGGCTACGCGGCGTGTGCCAATCTCACTGTACCAAGTTATTTACAATTATCGCCTTACACTGAATTATTAATACATGCTTATATAGAAACAAAAGCTTTAAGATAATAAAGTAATATGGTAATAATATGGTATTATCCGCGTGGTGACGGAGTAAGAATACAATATGTCACCACCCCATCTCATCCCATAGGTGTCGTAAAAACCGACTAAGGGACTATCCGTAAATATTATCTTTACGAATTAAAAAGAAGGAAAACTTGAATTTACACCCTATACTAATCCGTCTGGCCAGCGTGGTATTAGTAGGCCAAGTATCCCTCCGTCCCGGGAGAAGGCCCGTCCCTGCGGTGGGACATTATTGCGATGTTATTATGATGAAATATGAGAAGATGTATTTACATCTATGTTAAATGTTTAGTAGCAGCAGTATACTGTTATAAACATAAAAGACATAATATATAGTTAGTACAAGGGCGGTCATATCGCTCTCGGCGACCTTTGGATGGATTTCATGAAATGTAGTGAAGAAATGTGAGATGTACTTAAACTTATAAAATATGTGAACGATGAAAAATTATATAAACAGAATAGAGAAAATGTAATATAACGAATATGTTAAAATAAATAATACATCATACAAAGTGTATAGAATAACCTAAAAATCTAGTGACATTTTGAAAGCTTCAAATTATCTTCATTTAAATATAAATACAAAAAGAAACAACATTTTTAAAGCAAACTCTGTCAGCGTGCAGTAAACGTTGAAAATAGTCGTCCATATAGAACTCATTGCTTGCACGATTCCAACAAAGAGCAGATAGTATCAGACCAGAAAAGAAAATAACAAACATTTTGTGAATCGTCGCAGTATTCTCTAAAACGTGTGTTCAGTTACAATTAGCTAAGTAAAGTTGGATACATGATTTCATGGGATGGCAGATCGCAATCACAGTTTAAAATATTCTAGCAACG
This sequence comes from Schrankia costaestrigalis, assembly GCA_905475405.1. Lineage (NCBI taxonomy): Eukaryota > Metazoa > Arthropoda > Insecta > Lepidoptera > Erebidae > Schrankia > Schrankia costaestrigalis. The sequence continues at coordinate 8,909,864 of FR997830.1, forward strand.
TACATTTAATACCTCTATAAAAGACAAGCTCTGTAGAGTCATAGGGATTTAATTTTATTTTTAATTCAGCCCGGCTCGATGATACCAGTCAAGAGGTTTGTGGTTCATATCATTTTGGAAGACATAGAGTTTCGGAAATCTAATTCTCAACACTTTTCTTAAATGTTTTTTTTTGTTAGTGATCTGAAAATAGAGAGTCTTATTCGGAAAGCTTAGGTTTTAGTTTGATTATCTTGTTAGTTTTATAATTTAGAGGCAAAGGACACGTACCCAAAATTCACGATAAACTACTTCAGACGAGCGAATTCACGGCTAAAAACGAGTTTCAAATAACCAAACTCGCGGTAATATTAATCAGAAAATACTTCAAACATAAAATTTTTGATATATTAAACAAAGTAAACTCAAAGACTCGTTGATAATAAGGAACGAGTTTTCAGAACGCAATTTAGCTAGATAAACGACCCGCAAAGTGAAATGAGAAAAAATAATGGCGAGGTAGGTATATGCAATTATCCCTTTTCATCGCGAGTCGCGAGGACGTGTTTAGGCGTAATAACAGCTCGAGTTCTCGAGGTATATAAATCTCTAACAGCACAAGAGTTTCATCACATTACGCTTATGAGAGTACTTTGTCAAGTAAGCACTTTGAAAAAGGCATTTTTCAATTTTGACTCTCTTTCTAATTTATCTTTATGTTACGAGTATGTGCGTTAGGTAGATGTTTACTTTTGTTAAGCGGCTCTAATAAGAGAATCAGGTCCCTAATTTGATGGTTTTGCATTAGTTTGAACGGGTTTACTTACCATAGAATTGTTGATCATCATCTAAGCAAACGAAATTTAAGTATTATAAACCATTAAGAATATAAACCATAGTAAACTTTGTGGAACCATTGATTTACAAATTTGGCGGCTAGACAATAGTCTTGAGTTCGATTCCCGCTAAGTACAGGTCATTGTGCACGTGACTTTAATTATTTTGTATTGTTCAGAGTCTATTATTTATATCATAATTACGTATACGGGAGCCGTTCAGAAGGGGTGCGTGCGCGATGGTAGTAGGAGAAGAAGGGGTGATCACGGCACAGCACTATCAAAAAAGTTTTTTTTATTTATCATAATAATATACTTAGAGAAAGCTATGTGTGATGTTATTAAGTCTGACAATAATAAAGATTTTCAATATTCAGGAACAACTTTTTGAAAAGACTTTCGTCCGATGTTCAAAATACATCAACATAAAACCTTATATCTCGAAACATACAGTAGGTTCAAACTTCTTCACGTAATATTTTACACGGAACAGCAGTACTTATTCCTTTTATGCCCTAGAGGAATCTAAACTTTTTTAATTTGAGTAAAACGCGTTGAAGGTGTTCTCAAGCAATGTGTTGTTAGTAACGAGAGAATTTAGGAGAAAATCAAATTCAACTTTGTAAATGAAACGCTCATATCGCTGTAGGTACACTTAGTCAAAAGTTTCAAAGGCTGGTTCATTCAGCCCTGGAAAAGGTCATTCCTCGATTAACCCAAACAGAGTTAGTAACTTTCACTTTTGTTTGATTTGGCAATTAATACATAAATAACTTAAAACAGAATTTACGTTTAGAGTTTGTTAGTATGTGTGCTGGTCGATAAGTAGGTATACAGACATGACGTCATACTTAAAAGTTGTCGTAATAATTGACTAATCTAAGATGGAAAACTATACCAACCCATCTATCAAGAATTATTGCAATAAGTATTATTATAGCAAGGTTGTAATGATGACAAATATGTATCGATTGATTCGTGACGCTACATATCTAACTTACAATCCGAAGATAATCGAATGAAATAATCAAAATAACAATTAACTACTTTCTTTTTTTCATGTCGCATAAGATCAGCACTATAATTAATCATGTACTGTTTTGAAAGTGGCATTGTGCTTCACCGACAACATAATATTAAACATAAGATTGTTGGCCAATCTTCGGTAGGTATATAATAAAAGCCGATGAGATAGGTACATTACATTCAGTAAGAGTATAAGTAAGTTTACACATACAAAAAAATCCACATTAAAAAGTCAATGCTCCACTTTTCATTGTCGTCCAGAAGAACTTCACTGGAACGCGTATGATGGAGACAGGAACAGGGTGATCTCGACGCCACCAGCTATTCAGCAATCACTTGCATATTACCTAAATCATATTTATTTACTGGCGATGAACTTGCAAAACAAAACCGCATCTTTTCTGCATCACAAAATCTTCGGAAAAACAATTTGTAAAATACATATATAAATGACAGCTCAACCTCTCGTCATAGCGTCCAGTCAAATTCTCTACCATAGTATTAGCACACTTTTTAACAGCAACATACCTCGCTCTTTTAACGTCATCTGCATATCAGCGACAACATAACGTTTATTTGTTTCAAAACTTTACATCACACACAGATATATTTTGGTACCTTTTGTTTCGCCCGCAGCATCCTCATCTCTTTGTTTTTGTAGATTGATGTCACTATTCCAGTTTGTATATAAATAAATATAGTTTACGTTATACAAATAACAGTATCAATCATACATGATTGAGTTTTAGAATTTACATTGGTATATATTGAAATGCATGAGCAATTTAATGTAATACTGTTTTAGAATACCGATACTAAATTTTACTCTTGTATCAAGTAATTACTATCCGTGTGGTGGTGGAGTAGGAATACAATGTGTCACCACCCCATCTCATCTCATGGGTGTCGTAAAAACCGACTAAGAGACTATCCGTGAATATTATCTTTACGTAATAAAAAGAAGGAAAACTTTATTAAACCTTATACCTACCAATCCGTTTGGCCAGCGTGGTATTAGTAGGCCAAGTATCTCTCTGTCACTGGAGGAGGCCCGTCCCTGCAGTGGGACCTTAATGGGCTGTTATGATGATAAAGTAATTATTAATATAAGCTACTAATAATTATAATAAATTTTGTAATAAATTATTACATAGCGCTTAGGATAACCCATCCGAAATGAGCCGAAATGACTCCATAATCCAACGTTTACCCGCCTCTTTTATCAGATCGGCGGGCTATCGTGTCATCGGTCTGCCCATCCTGGGTTTTCTAGCTCGTTGCCATTCCAGAACCTTTTTTTTTTTTTAATTTAATTTTATAGGCTTTGTCGCTTAGCGACCACATCGCCTATAAAATTATTATATTATTATTTATATATTATTCCCTATTTTCCAGAACCTATTGGTTATGCGTGTCGTGACTGCCCATTGAAAAACTATAGTCAGTCATTAATGCAAGCCGTAAAATGTTTACCCAATCAGAAAATTTTACAAAATAATTATCCACCCTAGATTGTATTTACGATGGTTGTGGTGTGATGGCTGTATAAAATCTGATTGCTAACCTATTTACGTTAATAATCAGATTTTATCCGACCAAATATCGTCCACAAACCGCAACACCCAATTATTCGATGTCGAGAACTTGTACAGTAACTAACTTCCGCACAAACTTACAATACTGTTTGTCATCCAGGGAATCTTGTATTGTTCTGGACATGTGAACAATGTTTTGTACATTTAAGAGTTATCTCATGAATAGAGTAATAATTTTCTTAAAACACGAAACAATCTAGACCCAAACAAGCCGGAGCTTGTACTATGAATACTAGATAACTGATTATGAGAATGTTTTTATAATTATACGTTTATTGTTTTAAGAAAGAGGCATATTGTTTCTTGAGGACATTTAATTTTAGTTTATTTAAAGGCTGAATAATATTTCAAATCCGTTTAGTAGTTTAGGCGTAAAAGCACAAAACCATAGTCGTTTTTAAAATAAAAAATATGTTTTGCTCTTAAATAAATAAAATGTAAATGCGATATCATGTTAACTCGACGTCAAATGTCTCATTAACGTCTATAATTACAATACTAATCAGCTAATTCTATAATACCTACTAAGCGGCATTCTAGTTTTAATAGGTACAAACTTATAAACACCTTACATAACGATAGTATTAAACTGCATTATCATATCCAAAGTGTAGCGACGGACGCCTTAATGTCTGGTAAACTCAACGAATACCCAGTTTAACTACTTTCTAAATCTCAATAGCTTTATGTCACAAAGGTAGCACGCATCGGACGATTACTTTTTTCATTCGACATTTTCTTTTTAAGAAATTTATTCTGCATACGATCTCAATTGTCACCTATTAGCCACTTTTAGCTTAATCTTATTTAGAGACAGTTAATAAATAAAAAAATGTCTTATATTACTTTGGTAAATGAGTTCGATAGATATAAAAAAGATCTCTGGGTCGGACTGGATGCGGAAGGCGCAGGACCGAGTTCTGTGGCGCGTGTTGGGAGAGGCCTATGTCCAGCAGTGGACTGCAATAGGCTAGTTGATTCATTGATTGAAGTTCGATAAATTATGGCAATGAGGTATTGTCTATTTTATCATTTTATGTACAGTCACGAGCAATAATATGTACACATTGTCAAATTTTCTAAACCATCTGCACGTTTATCTAGACATTAGAATAATAAAATTATTTCATAATTTCGAAGAGGTTTCGTACAGTTTTGAACTAATCTTCGAATATTCAATTTTGGATTAGCAGAACTTTAGATAAATGTTTTACAAAATGTGAAAATGTGTACATATTATTGCTCGTGACTGTACCAATGCAGGGTAGAATCTTGTTTAGTGACTGTGGAAAACTGGACCTACTATTACCATGCTGGTTAGACGGAATGATATAGGTATGGCGATCCCCTCGCGATGATTTTTCCTCCGTCACTGCTTTGAAATATTTTTTTAACTCGATATTTTTTGATAAACATTTTCGACGATAATTAACAGCGATAGATAGAAATTTGTGAGCTTTAGTTTGTATGATTATAATAAATCTTTAATATAAATAATAGTCTTATTAATAAATACGAGTAATATTAGCACGCAGATAAACAAGTAAAGGCTTCACTTAGTTTTTCAAACTATTGTACAATTCATAGATATTTCTCCTTTAAGTTTCTTTACAGCTGTTCTTAAATGAACAATAGGCTTTGTTGTTTTAAACGACCTTTTCCACGTGCTCCAACCTTTGACCATTCACAGGTCTGTAAAAGCAGTAATGACAAGTAAAATGTCTTTTGTCATGTGAAGTAAAAACAGAGAATTGAGATGTTGAAAAGTTCATACTTCTATTATTTTATTATAAAACGTTCTTTGTTGCTCGTAATATTATGGCACATTTCTTGTAACATTTTTTTTATGGGAGGCAAACGAGCCAGCAGGTCACCTGATGGTAAGTGATCATCGCCGTCCATGGACACCCGCAACATCAGAGGATACACAGATGGGTTGCCGACCTTTAAAGAGCTCGTTTCTTGAAGCTCCCCAAGGCGTAACGGTCCGGAAATGTATCTAGAAGTCAATATTCAAATTTGATCCAAATATTACAGAATGGGCGTAATCATTTACCTACTTAATAATATAATATCTCTTGTGGGCTAAACTGCTTGATTGTTTTCGAATTGTTTGAGATGTCAATAGATTCTTATTCTTCCTCGAAGTGTTGAGTTGAGTTTTGATGTGGCAGAAGACATACAAACAAGTGCCTCACAAAAAAGTAATGCCAAAGATAGCTCTGGCTCGTAGCATAGGCTCTGTCTAAATGCCAAACTTCTTTCTACAATCATTTACACATAATAAGCTGTTAAGTTTTAAAACACTTAATTTTACTAGCTACTACCCTGCCATCAAAATACGAAAAATTATGTTAAGTACCTTAAGGTACCTTACCTGTGAGATATTCAGAAAACAACAGAGGAAAAGACTAATCCTAAAGTTCATGACATACCATAATAAAGTAGCTAATTACCAGTTGACATAAATAGAGGTCATGCGATATAAATAAGGGTCAATGTACTATGTTAGGAACATTTGTAAAAGAAAAACTCTTAATCCACCAGCTCGTTTGCCGTGTTAGCCTAAAAACGTGTAATTAAGATCTCTCTCCTGAGACCTCGGTCCCTCATGAATAAACCGATAATGGTTAGCCGGCTATTGCCTGTATGTTTTTAAATGTTTGTTCAGTGAATAAACATATGAAATTATCATTAAACTTTCATATTATGTATATAATATATATATATTATCTGTGGAAACTTTTAATTGGCCTTCATTTTTATGTTCTATCCTGTATATTGTATCTACTAGCTGTAAGTTTTCCTAAAATTGTAAAATAAAATAAAATAAAATAATTTATTTATTTTAAGCTGAATTGACCTTTGTAATACAATACTATAAAAGATACGACATTAAATATAATAAACGCTTCCATTTTCACAATCTGATTGACCGTTCGATGGGTATCTTTCCGCGATACCTTATTTTTTACATAATATGACGATATCTTTTAACTCATTGGGCCTCGAATCATAAAGACCTTACAAGAGCTGCACCATGATAACAGTTTTATTGAATCACGAACCAGCTTATACTTTTATTACCCTAAATTCATATCATAATTTTTCCTGGGATAACAAAACACAAAATAAAACTAACTTTACACAAATTCTAAGGATTTGAGTCTTCAAGCCTAATAGAAAAAAAAATTGTAAGAACAATTAAACAAATGAGGTCAATTCCTATAATAAACTATACATAAAAAGGTGTGATCGAAACAGACGATTAAGGAAATATGAAACACGTTGTAACAATAGTCGTCCACATAACATTTCCTGTTAATACTATTATAGTATGGTCTCAGTGCTCACTATTTTCATACATTTAACAATCTAAGAGACAAAGCGTTTATAGAATATCAAGGTTTTTGTAACAATTTCGCATAAGTAATTAAAATAGAATGGTACAGGATTCACAATTTATTTTCTTAACAAATTATTATTAAAAATGCAATAGAAGTTTGGTAGTTTGGCACTCTTACGCTATTAAGGCACAAGATCAATTTTAAGTGATAAACTTTGCTTCCGACGTAAATACAAGAAATGCCGCGTGCAAAACTAATCATTATCCTTGAAATGTAGCTTTTGATTCAATCAATTAAATATTATGTAATATTAAACCTTTAAAAAGTAAACAAAATAAAAAAGTAAATTAAAACAGATTACTTACTTATTAGTTTTCTAGCCACAATTTATTTGTAAAATTAATGTTTCCTATATAAAAGTTACCTATAATTAAAAAGCGAGATGATCGTTCATGAAATAGTGTTATTAATTGGTATTGCGTTCAATTATATGTAATATTATTGTTAGTATATAATTGTTCCTAGTAAATTGTAGGTATAAGTACTCTTTAGTTAACGTCATATAAAAGCTATCAAAATTGGTTAAATAATTTAATAATAATATTTGTCAAAGATATGAAATTCCATCGTAAATCTTGGTCTGTTGTACTAGTTGGAATAGATTTTTACACTGAAAAAATATTAACGATGAATTTAATTTCAAAACTGTTTTGGCTTCCGAGTAAGAGTTGCTACGACTGCTTTAGTGATCCATTAGCTAAGCTTTTAACCATCGAGTTATGATGTGTCAGATTCGCTATTGGGATTAAAATTTTCCTCTGCAATGGCTTTTACATTTATAGGAATTTACTGGATTTTTCAAAATTGGTACCTAATGGTTATTAAAAGATCAACGTTATGTTGTGTATGAAAAGTGCATGTACAAAATATTTGCTGTTTTGTGATTTTACGTTCTATAAATTGTTTTTTTAAGCTTATCTGCAACTAATGGCCGGCAAGGTAGCGACCACTTGAATAACGTATTCAGAGATGCGTCAATATTACATACGCCGAAAATAAGGCCGACAAAACGACGGCGACTGACTAAAAGCCATTTTGATAACTACCATGAGTTGCTTTTATTCCTGGATTGTAATCTCTTCAGATAATTTACAAGGTGTTTAAGTAACGACGTAAATTGTATCAAAGACTTATACATCTTTACTTTTAAAAGATCGCATCAGATACAAAATGTATTTATGTATCCAAATTCTTCTCTTGCTCTTGATCACATCAATTAAATTATTATTGAATTGTTGGCCTATACAATCTGTCCGTGTGGTGCAGGAGTAAGATCTTTACTGAAACTAGTTGGAAAGGGTTTCGCAGAAATATTGCTTGTGTGTATATGAATAGGAATATCCGTGTGGTGACGGAGTAAGAATACAACATGTCACCACTCCATCTCATCCCATGGGTGTCATAAAAACCGACTAAGGGAATAACCGTAACTACCTTTACGAAATAAAAAGAAATAAAAAGAAGGAAACCTTGAAATTAAACCCTATACCAATCCGTCTGGCCAGCGTGGTATTAGTAGGCCAAGTAACCCTCCGTCACGGGAGGAGGCCCGTCCCTACAGTGGGACATTAATGGGCTGTAATGATGATGATGATTGCTTGTGTACGAGTATATTCTCTTCCTTAGCCACTTTTATAAAACATAATTTCGATATCAGTGGGAATACAATATGTCACCACCCCATCTCATCCCATGGGTGTTGTAAAAACCGACTTAGGGACTAACCGTAAATATTATCTTTACGAAGGAAAACTTAAAATTAAACCCTATACCAATCCGTCTGGCCAGCGTGGTATTAGTAGGCCAAGTATCCCTCCGTCACTGGAGGAGGTCCGTCCATGCAGTGGGACATTAATGGGCTGTTATGATGATATAATCTTATAATAAGAAAAGAAGCGTGAACATTTTTGAAGAAATGTCATTAACCATTACTAGAACCTTGGTTTGACAATATCATGTGTAGGATGCCATGTTTCGCAATGCAACGTAACCATTAAAACTTGTTGGTTGATGAGTAGGCGATGAAACTTGTAGTATTTTGCAATACAATGATCACTAGTGCGGTGCACACTATAGTGACAATACCTATTATCATATTTACGGCCTATTGTAAAGTCCTTTTTGCAAAATTGTCATATTTTACTTAGGTAAATTTCATCTTTACTGAAACTAATTGGAAAGGGTTTCGCAGAAATATTGCTTGTGTGTATATGAATAGGAATATCCGTGTGGTGACGGAGTAAGAATACAACATGTCACCACTCCATCTCATCCCATGGGTGTCATAAAAACCGACTAAGGGAATAACCGTAACTACTATCTTTACGAAATAAAAAGAAGGAAACCTTGAAATTAAACCCTATACCAATCCGTCTGGCCAGCGTGGTATTAGTAGGCCAAGTAACCCTCCGTCACGGGAGGAGGCCCGTCCCTGCAGTGGGACATTAATGGGCTGTAATGATGATGATGATTGCTTGTCTACGAGTATATTCTCTTCCTTAGCCACTTTTATAAAACATAATTTCGATATCAGTGGGAATACAATGTGTTACCACCCAATCTCATCTCATGGGTGTCGTAAAAACCGACTAAGGGACTATCTGTTAATATTATCTTTACGTACCTAATAAAAAGGAGGAAAACATGAAATTAAACCTTATACCAATCCGTTTGGCCAGCGTGGTATTAGTAGGCCAAGTATCCCTCCGTCACTGGAGGGGGCCCATCTCTACAGTGTGACGTTAATGGGCTGTTATGATGACCAACTAATACAGACAAATAATTATTAAATTCCAATACTTGAAATGCCGATATTAACAAAAAATAATACAGATTTCAGCCACCATTTAATATAATGGATTAAAGCAAATTGAAGCATTAGCTTCAAATTGAAGCATTAGCTTCAAATTGAAAAGCTAATTTTCTGTGTAAGTACTAAGTTATATTACGTAGTTTTCTATGACATGTTTTTCTATTGTTTTTCTATGCAGCTGTTAAAATAGACTAAATTATTAACATATTGACCTAAATATTGACAAAAATTAAATAATTATGAATGGTAGTTAATGCATGCAGTACATTTATGAATGTAATGTTACAGTTGAAGAAGTTACTTACCTCATACTATTCCAATACAAATTATATATTTACTCGTACTACTCATTTAACTAATACGTGTATTTTATAAAATCTATAGCAATGGAAAAGCATCAATGTGTGATTATTAAGTTTCCACTGACATTTAAAAAAAAACCAATTAAAATGTCTGAAATGACAAAATGAAATCCTCTATACATTATAACACAGAACCCAACATATTGTTACTCGCTAACACTTACACCACGCCATTATTCATCAACACTATCCCACGAAATTAAAAGACAATTGTTATGGGTTTTGCAAGTGCCACTTCTCTTATAACCGCTCCTTAAAAACATACGGAATTACAAGCATACACCGCCATAATAAGCAAACGTAACAACCTTTTCAAATTTAACTAAAATTATACACTTTCTAAGCACACATACTCGCTGTCGTGATTTATAATTTAGACATACTTTTGGACTGATGATGGCCTCAACGAGTCTAATACGCATAATAAAAAGATTAATATTTAATAGACAATAAATTACATGAAAGTATTGATAAATTACAATTTTGAATTCTTTATTAATTCGTTGATAGAACTTTGACATCCAATGTCATTGACTTTATTTGTAGATTAGTAATCGAAATTATTAATGAGTATGATCAAGATTATCATATTAATTATTATGTAAAATTACAGATTCAAATTTAATAATAAAGATTTTAAATTAATTACAAGATGTTATTTTTACTATAATGTGATTTAATTAGTCTTATGAAAGTTTATTTAATATTTTAATTATACGCGGCTTTCCTTGTTTTGAAAGCTAGAAATACTGTCTAATAGTCTTTAATTCTGATGTAATATAATACTCTTCCCAGGAGAATCACACCTGAGCAGCAGTCATGTCCTCTACACCTTGACATCGATTTGATTCCAAAAATTTAATGCTATGATACTGAACAAGTAAGACTTGATATTAGCATTCCTTAGATTCTCAGTGCGGGGGCCGGGTCCCCCCGTGATTGAGGACGGAGCACTTGCATAACAGCGTCTAGGACTTACGACCTAGATGTAGGCTTAAGAATGCCCCCTTACAACGCTTTAGCGGTTACCATTAACTTGGACTTAGGTTAATACAAGATTAACATAGAATCTATACGGAACATTTACCTGAAATGTAAACGGGAGGTACACAGGTCGTGATTTCAAGCTGACTGACCACGGTCAGTAAAACCTCTGCCTAAACGTCAAGCACATGTAAATAACATGCCTTGATAATCTTTTATTTACATTAAATTCTTTATAAATAGTTTATTTTTACGTTTATCTCAATATAGTGTAAACATCATATAAAAACATGTGTATTTCAGTCATTATTTCGTTTTTAAAACCTATAAGTAAGTTATTATTTCTAGGCTTTTATGATTCCAGGTAAAAAGAAAGAACTATTATTAAAAACTAACCTGTTCTATTATAAAAACTAAACCACAACAGCCTTTGCCCATGGGAAATTAAAATATTGCAAGCGAACTTCAAAATAAACTACATGCCTAACCTTTGCAGCTTATCTTTTCATACTTGAGTATGTATAATAATGATTTATGAGCTTGGATTAGATTTTGAGTACCTATTTATATTCTAAATCTGAGTCGATGTTTAAGCAGTAGTGTATTCGGTTGCCGTGCACGAGAGCGCGGGTTCCGACCCCATCATCATCATAACAGCCCATTAACGTCCCACTGCAGGGATTGGCCTCCTTCCATGACGGAGGGATATTTGGCCTACTAATACCAGGCTGGGCAGACGGATTGGTATAGGGTTTAATTTCATGTTTTCTTGCTTTTTATTTCGTAAACATAATATTTACGGTTAGTTCCTTACTCGGTTACGACACCTATGAGATGAGATGGGGTGGTGACATATTGTATTCTTACTCCGTCACCACACGGAAATATGAACATAACAACGCTACTCTATATTGAGTTTCCAACAAAGTCTCGAAAAGTTATGAACTACTTAGTACTTTACATTGAAAAAACACCGCACTTACTACAGCTTTTCTTTTATCTTAGGCTTAGAAAAAATAAATGATGTTACAAAAATAAACCCACACGCAAATTCACATGATATCCCGATAAGCTATACACATAAAGTTTGTATACTCGGGACTCATCCTCGTCGGATCCACGTTTTAAGAAGATAGATTACACTGAATAAAACCAGGATTATAAAGAACCTTCAACAATGTCTAGGTTTTGTACAGTTTAAAAAGAGCAATAAATTGTTGCTTTTATTTCTGTTTTTATACTGAATTATAATGAATCGTTAGGTTGGGTATTTTGTATAATATGTTGTAACAAATGTCGCAGAATTGGTACACCTGTCACGCGGTAGACAGATGACCTAGTTATAGCGGCGGGAATCGATCAGGATCTTCTTATTCGTGTCGATTGGCAAAAACTCAGACAGTGCCGGCCCAGAATTCGGCCACAGCTACTGCATTGTTTGTAGCGGGGCATCGAGGGCAGTTCAAGAAGTGCGACATTGTCTGGGGGTCGAAGCCACGCTCGCACTAAGTAGCTGAATCCTCAATGTAGCCCCATTTACTCAAATTAAGTTTACAACGGCCCACTTGGGTACGTAGGCGATTGAGTGACGTCCAGGTGGATCGTGAGAGGTTTTGTCCTGCAGTGAGTGCGTCGGTTGGTTTAATGTACACAGCAGGAAAGATCATGATGAGACAACAAGTCTCTTTTAAATTGGCACTCAAGGCTTTATGACTCTAGGTCAACAGCATGTAAATAGGTATATTTATTTTCTTATATTAGAAAGATAACTACCGCACGAGGGATCGAGCCATGTGTTTATGGACACATAGAACTTTCAAGCATAATACATATAGATCATTCAAATCCATACTAATATAATAAATGGAAAAGTGTGTCTGTCTGTTTGTCTTTCTTTCACGGCAAAACGGATGCGATTTTTAAGTGGACATAGTTGAAGGGATGGAGAGTAACATGGGCTACTTTTTTTTTCTTCTTTGTCCAGGAAAGGGAAACAGTGCTTCCCCGAATTTAAAGCGAGCGAAGCCGCGGGCAAAAGTAATAATAAATATTTCGTCGGATGGCAACCCACAGCTTTGACCACGACAGCAGCGAACTCCACAACGGCTTTACCACCGAGGCAGTTTAAATAATGAAAGGCAATTCTGTACTACAATATCAATCGTTAACACTACAGGTAATCAAGACAATAAAATTAACTAATTTCATAGTTCTGAAACACAACGGGTGTTCTGACGTAATTAGCCAACTTAATCAGATAGTAAAAGTGGTTTTGGGACAATCAAGAACTTGTTAATTAACAAATTGGGTCGGCTAACATCTATTTTCACACTTACGAGACCTGTTTATATGTACGTTTTGAGAACAGGAAGTCCCTTAAGACATGATCTGAAACTACCATTTAATTTTAAGTCGTTTAGGAACACAGCCCGGGTACCGGCTTTTCTCATCTCATCTTTATACGGGTGAGAATATAGAATATAATATGTTGTACCACAAGAGGTTTCAAAGACTTATTTCCTGTTTACTTCCGTACCCTAAGGTTCAGATTACCTCAATAATGGTACGGTTTAAATCCTCTGAATAACAAATACCTACTTATATAATGCTATATTATTTATGTATTCGTTTCTTAATGGATCAGCTATTTTTGACTCAGTAAAGATAATGGAAACTAAGTCGTTTGAGATTAAAAGCGTAAAATAATAAATGTACTGAAAACGAGTGACTGCTAATAAAATGCGGTATTCAAATTAAACTTTTATGTTACATTCAATAAACAAAAATATGTTCTGAGAGATAAAGTTTACTTGTAATGCTTGATATTTTAATTACGATATCGCGTAAAGACTATACCTACTTGAATATGTTCATTGTACATTTGTTTTTACTCTAAAACACGTAACATTCAGCACCTAATTTTGGTTAATAAAAGTATGGTCTATGTTTCAGTGAGGACGATGATCCAATTTCTAAAGACCGCACGACCCATGGTTTGTCCTTACAAACCGGGAAGCTGTGTTAATAATACGTTACTCCGACACCCAAATAATTATGAAAGGGGTACCCCAAATGAATGGGATGATATTACAGAGGCGGTTCGAAAACATTGTGAGGTATTTAAGAATACATCGGTCTTCACAGTATAACATGGTAATCAAATATTGAGAATATTAGCTGCAGATACTTTGATTGAATTTAACCCTACGTACTCGTATAAATATGCTGAAAAGTTGTGTATAATACTTATGTAGATCCTTTATCTAGACTGCAAGCTACCAAACAAGAGCTATTTAATATAAAAATCTGGACTATTTCTAAGACGTCTGACTATCGAGCTAGGAAAGCGAATTGATAAAATTCACGTAAGTAATACAGGGTCCGGCAGAAAAACCTCCCCTATAAGGGAAGCTAATAAAAACAAAACCAAATAAGGTACGACATTTTTATTTAACCAACTATAAGTATATATTATGCCATTTTAGAAAAAGCCACTTCATAGCCCTAAAGTAACAGTATGGTGTGCTGTTTACAATTCCGGAATGATGGACCCTTACTTTTTCGAAGAAAATGACAGGAATGTAACCGTCGACAGTGAACGCTATTGTGCCATGCTCCGCGACTTTTTCCAACCGAAACTAAGCGAGCTTTTGGGTGAAAGAGAGAACGTGTGGTTCCAGCAAGATGGTGCTACAGCCCACACAGCGCGGCAGTCATTGGCATTGCTGAAGGAAATGTTTCCTGGAGATGTGATCTCGTTGCGTGGTGACATTGGCAGGCCCCCACGATCGCCGGACTTAACGCCCTGTGTTTTTTTTCTTTGGGGCTATTTAAAATCAAAAGTTTATGAACAACATCCTCAATCTTTACGAGCCCTGAATGAAGCAATTACACAAGAGGTTGAAGCTATTCCACCTGAAATGACTCAAAGAGTAATGGATAACTTCACAGAAAGTCTCAACCAGTGTATCGACAGTGAACGAAGCCATTTAAGGGATGTTTTATTTAAAAAGTAACATTTTATAAAATGGCATAATATGTACTTTTAGTTGGTTTAAATAAAAATGTCGTACCTTATTTGGTTTTGTTTTTATTAGCTTCCCTTATAGGGGAGGTTTTTCGGCCGGGCCCTGTATGTACCTGCCTTATACTCGTACCTTCGTATTAAAATATTTGTACTAGATACTTATCTACAAACAAATACTCCGTCATACAAACCAAGTCGCTGACATCAACAAGAAGACAGTAATTGTCTGCCATCAAAGAAACAAACAAGTTAGTGAAACTTTGATTACAGTTGATATCCTAACCTTATCTAAATTGCATGTGATCAGTGACAGGTAGATTATCTTTTTTATGTACGGCAAACATGCATGTGGCTTGATGAAATGTAATTAACAGTAAGTCTGAAGAAATCTATGGTAACATCGGAGTCATCGGCGAACTTCAATGGAATTACTTATTACCTCCTTTCATATTGTTACTTGTATAAATTATTTGTGTGGACATAGATCACCATTCTATCGCATTGAATGGGTATCATGGAAGCTGACTAAGAGAAAGTTTGCAAATTCTAACTTGATGAAAATAAAAGAAGCAAGGCTCAAGATTAAAACAATGTCTCAGCTTATCTAATCACGGTGTTAGTAGTATGTCCAAAACCAAAGAAGATTCGCCCCTGCAAACAGATGTTAGTTAACTATTATCATGTAAACATGATCATTTAATATGACATAATAACAGTTAGTCATTGCAGGTTTAACTACGGTTTATAAAATACAACGTCGTTATAGAAAATCAAGGAAAACCTATATCAGTAGGTATATACATTATTCTTAATGTTTTTTTGAGCTTAACTATACAACTATGATGATACTGTACATGATAATTATTTAATAACTATCAATTACATCATAGAGTAAAGGTTATATCAACTTGTTAAAACGATGACTAACTATGGTCTTACAAACTTAATTACATATTTTAAATATAGGTACTTTAACATGACCTGCTTATTACTTAATACGGACCTTAACCATATCTTTATAAAACACATTATTCTTTAATGACAGCGGCACCTAAAAAAATATATCTAAGTAAAGCTGGTTCAAATATTTTGGCCAGACATTATCCGGGCTAAGTGGAAGGGTCCGATTTACACACGGATGTGACATTCCCGTGAGTTATGGTGATCGGCTCCCGGCTGACGTCATTCTGTACCTTTTTAGATACCAACGACCGCAGGTTTTATACAAAATAAGTTTTTGTCGGTTTGTTGGTAATTTAATGGGTTTATCTTATCAGTGTTTTAGATTTAGCTTTCTATTTCAGTGTTGAGATACGTAAAATAATCTAAATGGTTGTTACTTTTGACTAACTAAATAATAGTAAGTATTAGGTACAGATGTATTGATAATAAAAAGTGTAAAGGGTTTTCACGTTTTGTGGCTGTTTGAGTGAGAGAATGAAAACTTTTAAGTGTAAAGTTTATTCGGAGCCTGGATGTTCTTTGTTACCATCAAATACGTGCGTCTAAAAATGTTCTTTGGAAAGGGCTTAAACCTCACTGTAACACTGAATATCGAAGTTTAAAATACCGATAAAAGGTAGCCCTAAAGTACTGAAAAGCGACTCACTTTTGTACGTCACTTGTACCGACGCTACATTGATACACAGAATTGTCAATGCTTTTCAACTCCGTGCAAACATACCTTAGTATTCCTTATCAATTCTAAAGATATTATTATAATTATCATGACTATAAAAACCAAGTGTGAAGTATTTTTTTACTGTTAAATAAAATTGTATTCAACAAACTACTCATCAATACAACAGCCAGTGACATAAAAGCAATACTTTTCTATTTACACTTTCATTGTGTAAAGCGTTGAGAAGGAAATGAGTACTCGTTTTTTATTCTAAATGGATGTAATGAACAAGTTTACATGTAAATTTTAGTGTTCTGTAAACGTTGTTAGACGGAGCTCTGTTCAAGAAAATTGGAAATAACCGTCATACACTCTTTTGGGAATTACCTTTAAGGATTACATCTCCTTATCCACAGACATAATCCGCAGTACTATGCTACTTGTGTATATATTAATTTCCTTTGTAAGGATAAAAGGAGTATACCCTTCAGGGAATGGAATGTGACTTTAAGTTTCACTTTTTGTAACAAATAAAATTGAATGAATTTTGCCTACAAAAGAAGTCATGCCTTACCTACTTATATTTTTTGTTGTATTGATAAACGTACACTTTTCGATAGGTAATGTTTAGTGTTATGTTTGATTTGATTTAACGTGATTTTTTTTCATTCAGTTTTCTTCTTTTCTTTCTTTCTTAACAAAAACAAATCCTGCATTAGGGCTTATGCACTGTATCGCGACAGACAGTCTTTAGACATGCTTTTAACATACGACTTGGGAAGTACGTCCTTATAATAGGAATGTTCACAAGTTTTAAAATATTGTATTCTTATTCCACCGGGCCTCCTCCCATGACGAAAGGATAATTGGCCTAATAATACCACGCTGGCCAGACGGATTGGTATAGGGTATAATTTCAATTTTTCCTTTCTTCTTATTTTGTAAAGATAATATTCACGGATAGTCCCTTAGCCGGGTTTTACGACACCCATTGGGATGAGATGGGGTGGTGACATATTGTATTCTTACTCCACGGAGACACACAACTAAGTAGACAGCACGAAACCGCGGCCAGTAATCTCTACCGAAAATAAAGAAAAACATACAAATCAATCCCACGTCAATTTCCCTTTACGTTTCATATTAACAAGCTTGCAACGCGGTAACTTAAACGTTGATTTTTCTTAATGGGTACTTAATATTCATAAACAAACACGGAACCAATTGGAGGTGCACTCCACTTATTCGGTTGTCGTTTAGCTAAAACACTTTCACACGAATATTTGACCTCACTCACCTTGAGCAAGCAATAAGATATTACGCAAACAAAATAGTAAGTACTACATAGTTTTGTTATTGCATAAGTTTTAAATTAATCTTAACTATAATTTTAACAATAGTTATCTACCTATTATATTTTGATTACAATTGCCATGTATTTTATTAAGACTATTAAGTAAAGGAATGGGAATTGGATGTTTCAAATTATATTTAGGTAGGCACTTATTTATTAGACAATTTATCGTCTGATCTCGAAAACAATCGTTCAATCGAAAAGTTTCAATCTTTTTTTCGCTTCCTGGTGCCTGCTACCGCTATGCCCACTTAATCCACCTTTAAGAAATAGCATGATAATGTTTGTGTCTTCATGTGGCACGTACAAAACAATACAAATGAAATTACATGCTAATAAGACTGATATTTTATTAATTACTAGCTGACCCGTGCCCACTTCGTAGGGCGGCGAAAAAAACGTGTCACTTTTAAAAAAAAAATTCATTACTGCTCTATTTCTGTTAGCCATAGCGTGATACTATATAGCCTATGACACTCCACGATAAATAGACTATTCAACACTAAAATAATTTTTAAAATCGGTTCAGTAGATCCAGAGATTACCCCCTACAACGTCACAAACACACATACTTTACCTCTTTATAATATTAAGTATAGAAGTATATGTTTTAAAGGAATATAATCTTAAGTCTGGGCAGAAAACAATGTCTACTAAGTGCAGAACATTTGTCTCTCTTTACGACACCCCTCTATCATTTTACGCCACCCTCCATCATTTTACGACAACCTCCATCGCTTTACGACACCCTAGCTGTTTTACGACACCCTCCATCATTTTACGACACCCTTGCAGTTTGACAACACGCTCCATGCATTTTACGACACCCTAGCAGTTTTACGACACCCTCCATCATTTTTCGATACCCTCCATGCATTTTACGACACCCTCCATCATTTTACGACATCCTTGCATTTTTACGACACCCTTCCATCTTTTACAACACCCTTCATCATTTTACGACACCCTAGCATTTTCACGACAATCTTAAGTCTCTTAATTGTAAAACTTTTTTAAAGGTACAATTCTCTAATACATTATTTCAATATATCTCCAGACGTTTAAGCAGTAGAAGCAAAATAAACGTTTTTAAGCGTCCCTTTTATAAACATATTTCATTACTGCTCTACTCCTATTAGGCATAGCGTGATACTTTATAGCCTATGACACTCCCCGATAAATGGACTATCAAACACAGAAAGAATTTTTAAAATCGGTTCAGTAGATCCAGAGATTACCCCCTACAACGTCACAAACACACAAACAAACAAACACACAAACTTTACCTCTTTATAATATTAGTATAGAAGTATAGATAAACGAAACGTTTGTTTTTAGGATACTGCCCGATTCCAGATGGGGTTAGGGTAAATAGGCTACCACTTTGTCACTTAGACATCAGCCATAATCAAGTATAACTACACGTTTTTGTATTCAATAAATCAACTTATACTCTCTGACGCAATATTATCTACTTCCGATTTATTAACGTCAGCCTTTGTAGTAAATTATGTCATTTTAGGTACCTACATGATACGTTCAAGTTATTATACAAATACCAATGAAATATTCTCACGTTTTTAATACAACGGTTGTATCTTTACATGATTGCCTATGATTCATTGATTTTATTAAATGTCTCACTGCAGCGACGATTCCGACAGCCTTAAAAAAAAGTTTTTTGTTTGATTTTTCTCCAATACTTGGTATTTATTTTGAATTTTTCGAGTCATATCCCAAGATTAAGTCTAGTCTCCCTCAAATGAAAAGTTTAAGAGCACACTTCTTTAATAGATTTTCTGAAGCACTTTTTCAAAAAGACGTTTTGATGATATTTTCCAGCGTCATCAGAGCAAAAGAGGAAGACCAAGAAATTCAAAACGGTAACCATGACAGCCGCTTGGCAACCACCACAATATAAATGAACATAAAAAATAAAAAGGAAACTACACGACACTATACGTATCTCGACCGATTCCCAAGAGACCAATAAACGGGTTAACTTGAAGCAAGAGATAACTACTATTAGCATTTTTTTACTTAATTTTTAGTTAAAACTTTTGCATACATTAGGATATTCAAAGACTGTCCAATGAAACATTTAAGTGTGCATTTTAATTTTAGCAGTAGAAACAGAATCGACATGGCAAATATTAAAATACACCTATTTATTTTCACTGTTTATAATTTTATTCATTTAATTAAAACGTTGCTAATTTAATTAATTAAAAAGTCCAAAATTATTTTTCGCGCGTAAATTAAACCGTTATGGCACGTTGAAATTTTATTTATAACTTGTATGTTGTAAAAAGTTTCGCTCGAGTAAAAATGATATTTTTTTCTTAATTCAACGTGCTCATAAAATATAAACAATTTTATAACTGTAACTTTAAATAAGAATTACATCACTTTGTACTTTCATAAATATACTCTACATCAGTTACAGTAGCTTATGTACGAATCATCATAACAGCCCATCAATGTCCCACTGCAGGGACTCCTCACGTGACGGAGGGATACTTGGCCTACTAACTCCACGCTGGCCAGACGGATTGGTGTAGGGTTTAATTTCAAATTTTCCTTCTTTTTTGTACGAATATGTACATATTATTCCAGTTTAATAATTTTACGTAAATTCAAATTATGAAAATGTTACCATCGTATCTTTTAGATCTTTTTGTCAGCATTAGAACCACAAAGCATAAGATATCGATGAAAAATTTTACAAATTCAAAATTCGCCCCTGTAAGAACAACAAAAGCAACTGTAATAAATGTCTAAAGCCCGATTTTTACGAAGAGCCCCCTCACTCGCTTCTCGCCAACTTAACTCGCCAAAAAATAGGATGGAGATCTATATAAATCAACTTAAGTACTACTTAACTCGCTACTGTACTTGTCGATGTGTAAATCGGGCTTTAGAAACATAATAGTTTATTAAGCAATGTGTTTTTCTATAACCCTTGATCTTGCAACTAGTTAGCTTAGATCGATGTCATGCATGACATACGTATATGCTGGGGGAAAGTACCTAGATTCTTAACCTATTGTCACTAACATGTTCTACATTATAACTTTCCTACCTTGAACTTTGCTTCTCATACGATAATTGCTACAAGAGTTGTCTATACTACTTAATATGATAAAGAGGAAAGGTTTGATTTTTTGTTTGTTTGAACTGAATAGGCTCCGTAACTACTGAACAGATTTGAATAATTCTTTCACTGTTGGAAAGCTGTATTTTTTAAAAATGGGAATCCTTCCGAAAATTACGATAAAGTGAGTTATGAATGTGTTAAAACTAACAAAAGTAAATGTAATGTTTAATGCCAGTGCAAGGACGGGATGGGCCGCTCTAGTATAAAATATCATATTAAGTTATAATTTATAAATTAATAGTAAAGGATGCATATCAATTACTTAACTACTTACTAGTAAATTAATTTTAAAACGTCTAAAAATTAAATGATTGTCACATTTAATAATTTAAGTAGGTATTAATGAGATATTAATGATAAAACGCCTATTAAAGAAGTAGGTCGGCACCGTTAATTATTCACCTCGTTAAAGTACCAATAGCAAAGTACATGCGGCTACCGTGCACAAGGTCCCGGGTTTGAATCCCACGCAAGGAAAATATTGTAATGTGTGATTTACAAATTTTTATCTTCATACTTACTCTACTGAATTAAACCAACTTTTAATCTAGGTATACATATTAATAAAATTGAAGTATCTGTTTGTAACAATTTTAGCAATTTTTTAAATTTAAATCATATCTTACTTAAGGTTGTATGAGACTAAATTCTAATTAAGTCTTTTGTCATGTTGACCACGAGAAATTCGGAGTTAACTTTAGTGGCCATAGTTGCGGTAAGCTTGGTTAGAAGTTGAACAAGCTTTAGCTAAGATAAACTAATGTGTGTTTGGGTAACATTACAAATTTATAGTTTCCTTTGATTACAACAACATGAATTTATATAAGTTTTAGATCTTAGGGTGACATAACTTCCCGTTGCTACATTGAGCAAGCAAGGTACTATTCATGGTTTCAACTTGGTAGTATAGTAATATATATTATATTATATTTCTCACACTTTCATACAACGCCATCTAGTCCCAAACTAAGCAGAGCTTGTACGATGGGTACTAGACAACGGATAAACATAATTAAATACTTTTTTCTTTGTAAATACATACATTTTAGTATACATTAAAAAAATACCCATAGACATAGATAGTTTAAACGGTCTTGTGTACTTTATTTTTTGTCCCATGTGGTAAAGGTTGGCAAACGATGGGTTAGAAAGGCAAGAGGAAGAAGGTGGAGACATTTGAAGGGCTTATGTCCGCCAGTGGACGTCTTTTGACTGATAGGATGATTATATTTTTTTTCAGTTGTAGGTCATACTTAATATATTAAATAAATAAATCCTCACACATTCACACAACGTCATCTTGTCCCAAACTAAGCAGAGCTTGTACTATGGGTACTAGACAATGGATAAACATACATAAATACGTTTTTTTTGTAAATACATACATAGAAACACTCGACCAATGCAAACAATCATATTCATGCACACAGGATTTGCATTGAGCGGGAATCGAACCCGAGACCTCTGCCTAGCAGTCATGTTATATAACCACTACGCCACAGAGCTTGTCAATATTAATTTTACATTGCATATAACTACAGTCTAGTTTGCCATAATTTCTACCAAAAAAGTAAATTGAAAGCATTTGTAGAGTTTTAGTAAATAGGATATATATCTGTGGTCCGAGAAATACTAATCCTACGCAGACAAATTCGCGGGCTCCAGCTAGTTTAAATTAAAGCTAAATACAGCTAATACATTTAATAATTTGATAAATTCATAACATAAGTATTAGGTATTTCAATCAAATAGAAAATATGTGTAGTTAAAATATTCAAAATTCTAGTCAATAAAATATTCACTACTCGCTTCGTAGTGTGAGTGTGTAAGTGTGTTCCGTTGTCTTTTGCGTTAACTTGAATATTAAATACGGACTGCTTATGTTTGTGTGTGTGTGTGTTTGTATGTAGCTAAGCGTGCGTATACGTATAGTGTATTTCTGTGGTTTGGAGCATCGTTGTCGCTCATAGATGTATTTTTATTATTTACATGTTAGTGTAGCGTTATGTTGGAAAAAAAACTTATGAATTAATGATTTAAAATATTATTATGTTGATACAAGCCGGTAAGGAATAAAATATGTTTCGTTAAGTTTACTTTTCTACAACTAGAATCATTAATCGGCGTAAAACGTTTTAATAATTAACAATAATGTAATTATGCATACAAAAGTAGGTACTTAAAGCATGAACGTAATCAAGCCGTTACAATTGAGGAACGGGTGATACAATCCTTAACAATGTCAAATTTACTAATGCTAAATATGACAATTAAATAATTGTGTAAATGAGACAATTTAACTTAAGACTCGATTAGTAAATTATTGAATAGTATATCGCTGAGCTACGTCGATACCCGGCCACAACGCACACAGACGCTCACAAGCGCACACCTGTATTACCAGTGTGTAAGTAATAACCATAGTCTCATTCTTGCGCACGCGTCTGTCGTCTCAAAGAAAGGCTCAGTGTTGACTTGGCGGCCGTCGCGACCGCACCGGCCTGCCGACCATGTGGCAGACTTTGTGACTCAAGTGAAGTGAATTGTGTACAAGCACAGTGCCCGTGCGTTAACCCCAACCCCTGATAGTGCCTAACCGGATTTTTAGTTGGAACGCCCCGCGGCGTGCAAAAGGTGGGTTTTGTTTTATAATCTAGAATTTATAGAGTTTGTGTTAATTTAAGGTAATGTGAAAGTTGTGACGATCGATCGTCGAGTTCGAGGAGTCAGCGATGTTGACACACTTTTGGCTCAGGTGTGGTAGCCGGCAGGTGGGCGCGCCCGCTCTATGTCAGTAATACGTGTCTGACCAAAATTCCAATCTCGAGATCCGAGACCGCTTTCGGACGGAGCAACTTTCTTCCGCGTGAGGTTTTTGACTCGACCAATCAATAGGCCTATTATGACGTGTAATAATACCAATCTCTTATTAATCTTGTTACCGAAATATGTAATGGTAGTAATAAAAGCTCGAGATTATGGCATCAAACGGAAGACATCAACGCGCACTGTTAACCTCTATCTTTCATCTCTGCCATTTACATTGTTGAAGTTGTTCCTTATCTTGAATATAATGTTGTGTTAGATAGTGAGCTTTAGAATTTGGATTATTTCTTCCTGGATTTCGTATTTTATAAATTATTTTTAAATAACACGCTTGATAAAAAAATGTTTTTACTATATGTTTGAATATATTATCCGTCCTTTCTAAAATTACTAGATATATTTGTTAATTATCATGATACTCTCAAGTTTTTTTGATCTCCGTGATATTTTATTTTTTGGTGGTTAAATAACACAACTTAGAAAATTCGCAACTAACTCATACTGTCCAAGTATTTATTTTATTAAACATTCATTTCTTGCCATAATTATAAAGCTTTGCAAAGTTTTCTATTTTAAATATTTAACGGAAAATCTTTACTACTACAGTATAAACAAGAAGGTAAACGGGGACAACCGTGTATAGTCAGTGACGAGGTAGAACCGGTCCCCGTTCCCCCCTTTGTACCCCCCCCCCCCCACCCCCTCTCACTCCGTAAGCTCATCGCGACGCGCCTGAGCGCATCCCTCGCATCTCATAAATTACGATTGACCTCTTAAGAAAAAGTATAATTACAATAAGTTATTTTTTATGAAGATGAAATATTATCTTGTTTTGAATGAAAAAATTGTTTTACGTACTTATACCTTAAAGGCTCTACTTAAACGCTCTACTACATGGAGTATGTTAATACAAAAGTAAATAGAAAACTTTATGCTACTATATGCTAAAACGAAAAAAGTATCCATGAAATGTGAACCTTAATTTATATGGAAGAAGGTTAAATATCTACATCACGGTGTTGCAATCCAATATACAGAAACTGTTGTCATAGTCACTGCAGAAATTAATTATTTGTGCGTTTCAAAAGTTATTGTCTTGAGCCAAAAAAATCTTTCGATCCTGTCAAATTCACATTTCTAAAAGTAATATTTGGCTCAGTTTACATAGTATAAGCAGTCACCTATTTCGCGTCACAAAAAAAAACATCTTGGTAAAATATAACAAGCAATCAATCATAATGAAAACGTAACAGTTCGTAATGCTGTTATCTACATACAAACAAATGACATAATACTTAAAACAAAACTATTATTATTATAAATAGTTGTCTAACTCACAAAACAATATCGAAACAATGGTCTTCAATCAATATTTAACAAGAATACAATAACTATCTGAATTAGTTTTAACGCTTAAAGATCTGTCTCACCCAGCAGACACAATAGCAAAACAATCATGACAATGAATCATATTCATATGATATAAAGTTCCATAGAAACGGTAAAATTTCTAAAGACATTATTTAATACGTTTATTATTATGTCACCATAACGGCCCATTAATGTCCCACTGCAGGGCCGGGCCTCCTCCCGTGACGGAGGGATACTTGGCCTACTAATACCACGCTAGCCAGACGGCTTGGTAAAGGGGTTTATTTCAAGTTTTCCTTCTTATTACATCGTAAAGATAATATTCACGGATAGTCCTTTAGTCGGTTTTTACTACACCCATGGGATGAGATGGGATGGTGACATATTGTGTTCTTACTCTGTCACCACACGGAGATATTATTATGTATTAATATTAAATGCCTTTATTGTTTCAATACTAAAGAAAAGGCTACCGTTCTAAATTCCATTTCTTGCAATCTGTTGCTATTAATAAGTCATCCCTCTTTCTGAGTTGTACCATTCTATGGTTGAATCACCCACAACTCAATAGCTATATGCCAATCGTATAATATTTTGTAAAGAAACTAAAAGCATAATACATATTTTGTTTCTAGTAACATGCATAAAGAAATGAAAAGAAAAAGCATGTCAAATATTCCACTCTAATAAATTGCTTCAATTCCATTCTTCGTTTAGTATAGTATGCACGTACAAACATATAATAAGTATTATTTTTATTCACAACAATAATTTTGCATGATACAAAATAATAGTCATAATTGTCAAAAAGTGTGTCGCCAAGAAAAGTGGCTAAGAAAGAGATTGTTTAATAAATGAAAACCTATACTAAATTATTATTCAAAAGCATAATCTAGTAATTAGTAGAAGACATTAAATACCTTTCCGGCTACAATTTTGGAATTTATACTTTACCAATTGACCTTTCATGGTTTAGAATTTTTAAATCGATACATTCACACCATTACTGAATGCACAATTCTACTCATAACAAACAAGCTCATTCTTATTCTAAAGGAGACATTTTATCGCACGAACGAAATTAATTATGATAAAAATATTCAATTCAGTATCAATCTTACTACTAAATTAAATTTGTGGTATTGATAGGGTGTTAATATGCTCTGTTGAATAAATCATTTTATGAACGGGATATATTTGTCGACTCGCCAGACCCAAAGGCTATATTCCCAAATACGAATATCCATTCTTCCCCTCGTCATAACATGGAAATTGTTATTGCATATACGAACCGATTCTGTTTGATATAAGAACATGAAAGGCAAGTAAAAATAAAATGAGCTGTGAAAAACCTAGAATAGCTCTTTAATACATTTATTTATACTTATATTAAAATACATATATTTCTTGACTTAACATTTTACGTTTGAAAGATAAAAAAACATTTATGTTATAAAAGGTTATAGTTGCTTAACAATGAATAAAACCTCTACCTAAAAAGATACAATAAACCCTACTACAAAATACTCTGCCTATTACTTCCTACGTTTAACAAGAAACCTAACAATGATCAGGAACACAACGAAACTAGAAAGACTTCTAATAACATACTATAACGTTGTAAGAGCTGAATCCCACGTAGGCAAAAACCTGATAATTTCATCTTACGATTATATACAAAGAGAGCATAAAAATGAAGGTAAAAAAGGGCAGGAGGAGGTCATTGAGGGCAAAATACGTTTGATCATCGTTCAAAGAGCTAAAGATTTGAGACGTGCATTGAAGATTACGTGAGTGGTTTCAAGAGTCAACCATTTGTGTCTTTATGTTTATTTTTTTAAGTAAAATAAGTAGATTTCTTAAGAAATAAGGGTGTATTATTACTTGGAATTTTAGTAAAGTAGTTTTGATCTGAATTTTTAGGTAACAAGACTGATGTAAGCTTGAAGTAGTATACTTAATTATTTGTGTAAAGTAAAATGCAATTCCTTTTTTTTTGTTCACAATATACCTAATTATTTTTATTTAATTAAAAACAAAGGTTTCATTAGTTTATAAAGTATTTGATTAAACTTTGTACACATCCATGCCGTATATCATTCACGCTTTCTCCAATATGCATAAGCTATAAAAGTACAGCTGTCGATAATTCCGTGGAGATATAGTTTTCATTCAAAGGTAGTCAGTTATTCGATTCACATATCGTTCGATGCTCCCATTGACTAAACATCCATACGTATAATTACGCTACCAGATTCGTGTTCGGTGAAAGTGTTATACGCCCAAAGATAGCTCAATTTTCACTATCCACGCGTCAATGTTGCCCGCATGGAAAGTAGGTTTGTGTTTTGCACAAACATGTAGATAATAATGCTGCTGTTGTAAAGAATGTGTGTAGAATGTTGTATGTAAATCTGAGTTCTTTGGACCACGCCCGGTGTAACCTGGGTCAGAACGTCAAGCACAATTAAAAGGGAATAGCATGCATCGTTTTAGGGGTCAATCTCTTTCTTATATGTATATAATATTTACAATAATTCAACGCTATAGTTTAAAAGATATAAATGAGGAAACCAAATGAAATAACGTTAAAGTAAATGAGAATAATAAAACTTGGTTATGAGTCTTAACAAAAATTTCCCATGACAACGATTTTAACTTTTCCACGACAGGTTTTATTTAGGTTATATTTCAACTTATTTAAGCAAGAATGCTGTAATATTTACAACAACCGGTTCACATACAGAATCTTTTCTAATTTTAGGTCCGACTACCTGCTTCAGATGAAAATAATAAGTATTACAAAACTGTTTCGTATCTACTGGCGAGCTCTGTGGTGCAGTCGGTATATTACATGACTGCTACGCAGAGGTCTCGGGTTCGATTCCCGCCAATCTTTGTGTGCATGAACATGATTGTTTGAATTGGTCTGAGTGTTTTCTATGTATATATTGTATGTTTTTACAAAAAAAGTATTTAAGAATGTTTATCCGTTGTCTAGTACCCATAGTAAAAGCTTTGCTTAGTTTGGGACTAGGTGGCGATGTGTGAATGTGTGAGGATTATTTATTTATTTTCTTTTTACTGGTCGATTTAGATTTAGCTTTTAAGCTCGTCTGTTTAGAGAATACTCCAACTTGATTAATATCAGCTGACTATAAAATTGTCATGCTATTCTTATTAAACCCCTTAGTTTGTTTTTTAATATTATTTTTACTAACAACACCTGTTTAAATGTACCTATCATAACTCGATATAGGCAAGCATAGCCTCTCAGACCCTGTTCTCCGCTAATCAAAACAGCTTAGCAACAAACAGCTTTATTACTTTTCGTACTAAATCTTTATTACCTTGCCCCACCTGTATTAACCTTAATGATAATCAAACAAGTGATTATTGACCAATGACAAGACAAATAATTCATAAGGTAACTTCTCTCTCACGGACCCTCGAATTACCTAATACTTACATAACTTAGGCTCACAGGCATCTGAAGTTGTTATAGATATCGCATTATCAGTCTTAAAGCCATATCATTTCTCACATACGGGTCTTCTATTCTTATATAATATCTTCTATCTAACGAAGAGATATATAGACGACCTCTATGGCGCGTAGTGGTAATATAACATGACTGCTACGCAGAGGTCTCGGGTTTGATTCCCGCTCAATGCAAATCTTTGTGTGCATGAACATGATTGTTTGCATTGGTCTTGGTATTTTCTATGTGTATGTAATACAAAAAAAAGTATTTAAGTATGTTTATCTATTCACTAGTGTCCATAGTACAAGCTCTGCTTAGTTTGGGACTAAATGGCGTAGTATGAATGTGTGAGAAATATTTATTTATCTCTTTTTGGAGTACTCAGATGGTAACACCCGTACTATAGTCGATCAATGCGCGCAACGGTTACTTGTCCGTTAGTGCTAAGGGGGTCATGCGCGTGCGCACACTTTCAACGCAGCATTAGTTAGTAAGTCGACCTGAAATATTTTACTATGAAAAGGAGACTTACTGTATAGTCTTACACTATTACAATTAGTCAAAGTCTAGATGCATTTTTAAAAACGTTAGAATCTTAAAGAGAAATTCGTGGTCAAGGTAATTACGTTCAATACGTCGACATAAAAATCATTTTTAACAGAAATGAACGATAAAGAATGAAACGTGAAAAGATTTTTTTGGGAAAATTATAATTTGTTTAAGTGAAAGTATGTAGTAAGTACATTATGGAAAATTAATAACCACTAAACTAAGCTTTGTCAATGCTTTCGGCCATTTGAAAACACATTAAGCATAGATTTAACTGTACACACAGCAACACATCAAGTTAAACATTTTCATTTGAAATTGTGTCTTATTTCAAGGTATTAAGGTAGGTACATGAGTGTCTAGCTTGATTAGATGCTGTGTGTACCTAGTATTAAATTCTTAAATGAATTCATTATTGCAGTATCAAATTAAAGTCTATTACTTTTTCAATTCTCCATGTGGTGACGGAGTAAGAATACATTATGTCACCACCCCATCTCATCCCATGGGTGTCGTAAAAACCGATTTAGGGACTATCCGTGAATATTATCTTTACGATATAAATAGAAGGAAAACTTGAAATAAAACCCTATACCAATCCGTTTGGCCAGCGTGGTATTAGAAGGCCAAGTATCCCTCCGTTTTGGGAAGAGGCCCGTCTCTGCAGTGGAACATTACCTAATGGGCTGTTATGATGACTTTGTTCAATAGTGTTCTAATTATAATAATACTAATTACCGGCCCGACTACAAGATAATCGCTTTACGTCTGCTATCAATCTTTCAAAAACTTTCTCATGCCTTTATGGATCCCGGCACAGAGTAATTAACTTCAATATTTAGGTATTATCTGCCCTATATACATTCAAACATAAATTGATGGTGCCTTACACTTTTACATTTTATTTATTTTATTACCTACTGTTAATAATACTGAGAAATTTCACAAACGTAAAAAAATAAGTCAGTCATAATTATCAATATTTTTATAGTGTACTTAAATACCACTTACGTATATACGTTATGATGGAATTAATTAAATACATAACAAGCTCAATCGCTAAACTCCTTATATAGAAAACTTGTCTCATAAAATTTTAAAGCAAGTATCCGCGTTCAGACGAAACGACAGAAAAAGTTTACCTACACTAACCGCAATAAGGGAACCGCATTGCCTGATACACAGTATAGAAACTTCCAATCACATGAACTTTTAGTCGTAAACATAGCCAAAAAATCAAATATATTACAAGTTTCAATGTTATGTAACTGAAAGATAATTTCGATAGGAAGTCGTAAGGTCCTGTGGCGCAACGGATAACGCGTCTGACTACGGATCAGAAGATTCCAGGTTCGAATCCTGGCAGGATCGCAATCTCTTTTTGGTGTTATTTTTTCTTTTTGAAACTTTTTGTTGTTTGTTATTTATTTTTACACAATTTTAATATCATTTCTATAAATAATTTGGTACTATAAATAAAACATTTTTTAAAGAAGCTCCTTATAATCTATAAGATCATCTACATGTTTATATTTTATATTGTTCTTTAAACTTATTTGAACCAAGCGAAAATGTACTTTTAGTTAGAATATTATATATTTTTTCTTCTTTGCTAACTTTCATAAAATATTAGGCACAACAAAGGTCTGGAGCGAATTGCGACGAAGTTATACAGTTAAAGGAATTTTACAAAGGAGTTTTCGAGACTTAAAATCCGCTTCAACGCCATTTGTAATTTTAAAGCCTTTACAGAATAAAATTGCTATCTGATATTATGAATCTCATGTACGTGTATTAATTTATACCTCATTCTTGAACTAAAGATAATTATGCAAAATAAAAGATAAGCGCGCGAGCGTGTTAATCTTATACTCGTATTATTTTAAATATTGATAGTAATTAATCATGTAGATCTATTATTATTAATTACTCATCAATCGTGAAATATAATATGTATAAAATAATATAATCATAAATATGTTGCTATAAAAGTCTTACCGATTTGTACAACCATTGATTGCGTCTAGTAATACTGAGTAAGTTGGTAAAGGAGAATGAAACCTTCACTGAGAGTTTTGGGCCAAGATTAAACAGAAATGAGAGTATTATCAATTTATAGCTTCACACTTATTAGTCTCGTGCTAAATCTTTTATAAGTTTTGGCAATCTGAAATCCAAGATAATTTTTTTTTGGAGGAGATGGAAACTTCTGGGCTAAAGCCTGTACATTACTGTACAGAGTAAGGATATGCCCTAAAAATCTTTTCTATTTTTTTCAAGTTCGAATCTTAATAAAATTGAGTAATTTTATTATTATTTTATTAAAAAATAGAAAAAGATTTTTAGGGCATATCCTTACTCTGTACAGTAATGTACAGGCTTTAGCCCAAAAGTTTCCATCTCCTTTGTGTTCTTAGTAACCATCGATCCATTACTACTTTACTAAAATTAATTTTCCAATAGCTTCTAAGTGTACTGGCCCATTCTAATGAGCTTAATTCTTGAAAGTTCTTGAAAGCCATTTCAGACGCTAGTAAGTAAATGTTAATATTACATTTATTTGCTCTTATCAATGGCTTAGTAACTCCATACAGAGATGAAGTGTCTAGTAATATGTTCATCATACATATTGCTTTATACGCTAAATTTTATTTATCAACTGATTTCTTACTAAAACAAGGTTGTCCTTCATTATTAAAATTTGTTTTACGGGGTATCTTTTAGATTTCCAGCTTTATAATTCCGAACAGTCTTTGTGTCATATATGTAACACAAAATACCAAGTTTGCGTAATCCTATGAATATAAAATCAGTTCTGACATGAATGGCAAGTATTCAGCATTCTTCCACGCAAGTATTTTTATCCCTGGCGACACAAATTCAAGTGTATTCACCTTTAGATACGTCGACATGTCCACGAATGCTATTGGTCCACATACAAACTTGTTAATTTGCATTCGTGCCATCTCGTATTCAAGTGGCATTATTTAGGAAAGGCCGAGGAATCTCAGTGTAACGGTCAGTCGACCTGTCGTTGGTCACTAGTCGTGCAAGTCTTGGTTAGATATTTAGATGTTTTCGATGACATTGGATAACTGGCTTGCTAATTAGTTGTCATTGTATTTGCAATGCTGAGTGAAAACCACTTCTTGAGGATTTCATTATTTGACGTTCTTGTTTATTTATACAAAAATAAGTATACCTACGCTAATGTTTCCAAACTGGTTTTTCGACCAGACCATTATATCTAAAGGTAATTTTAAACTATACTTATTTCGTGTTCCCTCCCTAATCTGTCAGTCTCCTGCCAAGTTTATCAGCTTTGCCCCTTTAGGGGTGTACGTCTTCCTGTACGTAAATGCCTTTACCGAATGTTTCTGTCCAATTTTAAGCGTTGATTCGCAAACGAATTTCCCTATTTCTGATTTCATTGATGTAGCTAACTCCCGACAAACCTAAACTTTGTTGTCGCAGATTGATTTAAGTCTTCTGTTAAGTAATAATAGTTGCCATACACGCTAGTAAAACTCATTACATCTTATAGCAGGTTTTTTACACCTAGTTACAGTTTATACAACCAACTTATGCCATGTTATAATAATCGTCTTACAAATACTACTTAATGAACACTCAATCGTTAAAGCAAAACCAATAGTTCTGTTAGTAGGAGGAATAATTGTTGATGTAAACCCCGTTGCTTTGCTTCCATTTGTAATATTTATGAAGGAAAACGGAACCTAATCGGGCAAATACAGCACGGACGTGCACTAAGGAATGGCACGGAGATTAGTAGGTTATTTAAACGGTAGTTTAAGATACTTAAATCTTAGTCGAATGCAGTTTTAAATTCACTTTATTTTAGATTATCCATTGACTAAAACATTGATAAGCTTATAATGTTGATGGCCCATAGTTTGATAACAAATACATACATTCTAAAATAAAGCTTAACAAGTAAAAATGCAAGTGCAAAAGTTTTAGTTAATTTGCTTATATCGTTCTGGAAATACCCAATTATTATAAATACACAATAACTTAACGATGAGATAAATATTCCTGTTCCTCCCCCCACTGGTAAAAACCTGTCAGATACCTACCTGCATAAAAATTTAAGGAAGTAAAGCGTCTTTGTATTTACAATCGTGTAGGGTTGACAAGTAAGTATTGTTAATTTACCATACCCCAATTTTATTGTCAAATAGTTTCCGTTGTGTTCTTGTTTTGTACTAATATTATAAGAAACGACTCTTTTTTATTATGCTTCTTACTAAAATCAATATTTTTTGGACATTCCTATTTTAAAGAAACTAAACAAAATATGATTTGAAAAATCAAAAAGGCAGTTTGTAATAGCGGCTTCGAAGATTCTAAATTAATCATATACCTAAATATAAATGGAATCGGCCCTAATTTCAGGTCTCCCTTCACAAATGACCTTGAATGCTCCCAAGGTCTATTGTCGCTCGCCTCGCAGGAATGCGAACATAAACTTGTAGAGTTGACGAGGTTTATGACAATTCCTTATATGCTTGATTTTACATACTGGTAGAAAATAGATAAAGATTAGTAATACGATTGTAAGAAAGAACACTAATATCTGAAAGAATTAAAAAAAACTGTAGTACACACACATACATTTATTGAGACTTCTCTATTCCTATACCAACAGACTGTAAGTTTTGTAAAAGGACCTTCACTTAATGGGTAACTAAAAATTAACCTCAAAAATTGCCTGTTTTTGTTTGTATAAAAACTTTGGTCTGACCTCTACATCAATCAGTATCATAAAAGGAGATTCTACGCCACCTACTCAATACACAACTTAGCCTATTATTACTTTGTTAAAAACAATGCTTTGAACACGGAAACCGGAATTCATTTGATCTGAATTTTAATTTAATGTAAGTATTAACGCCTTTAAGTACTAGAAGCGAGGTATCCTTTATGTGGGTTTAAATATCATTCTGTATGTATTTCGTTTAGTAACCGGCCTTCGCTAGTAAATCTAAACGTTACAAAATAACCGGTCTAGTAGGAGTCGTAATAATGCCTACCTGCCTCCTTATTGTGAACAGCAAATTGCAAATAGTACAGCTTTAAATCAATTTAAACTAAATATATCTAAGTAACTATAATTTAAATAAAGCGTTTATTAATAACTAGTTTTGGTTCTAATTTTACGCAAACCACTAACTTTTGCGATCAGAGATTGTCTTAAGCCTGGCTGTATTTTGTATAAAAAAAATATAAAACTTACGATAAATTTTGATACTTTTTGTCATAAAGAATCGATAAAACTACCACGGTTTTTTCCACAAAAGAATTCTCAAAACTATTTCAAAGGTTGACCAGGAACACAGGTGTCGATGACTAATGCAACTAAATATCGTCTACCTGAGTATTACTAAATCACCGACCCTTATTATAGCGGTATGGTGTTTTGTTTACTGCAGTTTTAGTTTGTAGATTTTGACTTTAAACAAATAGTGTTACTTAGTGCTATTTTAATTGTTTGTGGTATTTTATCGAATAGTTGGTTATAAATATATATAGAATTTCTATTAACTATCTCTATAAACGTAACTGCATAGGTTTTGTAATCGGTGACAGAGTCTGCCTGTCGTCGGTTTTTCAATTAAAAATGTATTTATAAAGCTATTCTCAAAGTTAAATAAGTACATACCGGTACTATTAATTCTGGTATGCATATAATACTTGATGTGATTGTCGAAGTATAGATCTTACGACTCAAGGTGATATTGCATAAAGTTATTCTGCAGCTAGTCCCTACATCAAACAACTTGAATTCACAACGTCTGAACGCCGATATTAACAATAATGTATTGCTTTGACGCTTTTGGCAACGATTGCCTGTCTCGCGATTTCATATTAGTTGTCGTTTTAATGTGAATATATCGAAGATTGGTATGATATTTTGCCACTATTTTTCATAATACAGACACATTCTTTATAGATGTCAATATAACGTTACATTTATTACCCTATCATGTCGTAGTTATGTTACTTAATACATCCGAAAGTTATGTGCCACTTTTGTCTATACTAATTGAGA
The DNA here is from genome assembly GCA_905475405.1 of Schrankia costaestrigalis. Classification (NCBI taxonomy): domain Eukaryota; kingdom Metazoa; phylum Arthropoda; class Insecta; order Lepidoptera; family Erebidae; genus Schrankia; species Schrankia costaestrigalis. The sequence goes on from FR997830.1 coordinate 8,945,327, forward strand.
TGAAAATTAAATTGTGACGTTTTCAATCGCACATTGTGGTCCTTGATTTAACCTTTTTAGCTACTAAGTCTAAGTCATTATTTTAATAAAGTCAGTGCAATAAACTACCTGGTCTCTTATCTAGTTATACCTACTTAATAAGAGGGAAGACTTCTATACTATTCAAAAGTACCGAGGAAGCACGGCCGCCCGGCTTAATTTAATTTTGCAATTTTGGCTCCAGTTGTACTATAGTAGTCTGACAGGGGTTGAAGTTAATTAATACAATTTTCATTTTCTTTGAACTTTCATTTTTGCATTTCCCTTTTTTAATAAAGAAAAAAATAATAATTTTTGTTTTCTTGAACTAAATAAGCCCGTAAATGTTTTTACACAAAATTATATCGTAGAAATAGAATATCGTAGAAGCCAACTTTAATCAGAAAGCCTACTTTGATAATTCGACGATATGACAAAAATAATAATATGTACGTATTATTACAACACATACATAGAGGGTTTCAATAGGTATTATGTTATTTTTATATTTAAATAAAATAGTGCGAGATTTAATAGTTCTTATATTATTCATAACTACAATATTTCTAGACCTTACATACCACGAGAAACCTAATTCCATGCCACAAGAATTAATGTCAAGACATAACTTAACGCAGTATCTTATCAAAATGCATTAGACGCAAATATTTGGGTCAATTTAGTACCTTGTACACACAGCAACACATCAAGTTAAACATTGTCATTTGAAAATGTGTCTTATTTCAAGGTATTAAGGTACATGAGTGTCTAGCTTGATTAGTTGCTGTGTGTACAATACAGTACAGAGAATCGTGTGTCCAATATATTGAATAATATTATATCACGGCAACTCACGTAATATTTCATGCTACTGATTTTTGTTTTACGGAAATAGAAATACGCATAGTAAATGTTTATTAAAACACGCACTTCTTTTGAGGAACATCTAGACCGAAAAATATTTTTATACGAAATACGACAGCAAGTTACGGAAGTTAGAGGTTAAATTTGTATAGCAGAAAGACGGCGTATAGGACCTTTTTGATTTTTGCATTGTCAACTGTGTTCATAGATAACGTACTTATTACAGTGACAGTAGGCTACTTTTTGTAGAGATAATTTGCAAGGAGTAGCTTTACTACTCCTTGCAAATTATCTCTAGAACAAAATTAAACTTAAAGACTGGTAGTTCTTTTATTTAGTCACAAATCAGGTAAAATAATTCTAAGCAAATATACAGAACAATTCTTAATAACGAGGGTAACGTTACGTTAACTAGGCTAGGCAAAGAGTAGGCCTAGTTAAAAGAAAATTATTGCTTTAGAAAGCAGTGGTTGTTGGTTTACCATAAGTAAATAATTCTTTTCTTTCTAAATACCTTGAATTAAACTGTATTTACTAGCTTGAATCTTTTAAACGTAGCAATAGTTAAGACTTACAACATAATATTGTTAAACATAGGCATAACCATTTACATACATGGTTAATACTAAGTATTTTTTAACATATTTATATATAGAAAACAGTGTTAAGCAAAGTAAATATTCTCACGTAAAACAGTCAATAACCATCCGCGTTCTCTATATAGAATACGTGACTATCAAGACCGATATGAACGTGTTATTCTAAAGAAATATTCTCATACATATCATCTATAAAATCTCAATTGGCACTTTTTCAATGTTTTATTTACTATTACATGATAAAACAAACGTTTTGTTATTTTATATAAAATATATTTTTAAATTACAAAGCGTATTGTGTTTATAGAAGGTACTGTGTAGATAAAATTCTTGTACTGTAGTATTAATAACTGCTAGGATACAAAAACTGAAGGAACAATATCTAAATCCCGATTTACACATCGACAAGTAAAGTAGCGAGTTAAGTAGTATGTTGATTTAAATAGATCTCCATCCTATTTTTTGGCGAGTTAAGTTGGCGAGGCGCGAGAGAGGGGCTACTTCGTACTTAACTCGCCAAAAAATAGGATGGAGATCTATTCAAATCAACTAAATCAACAACTTACTACTTAACTCGCTACTGTACTTGTCGATGTGTAAATCGGGCTTAAGTATTTTTGGAAAAACCTCCGGTTTAAATAATATCATGTTTGAAACAATAGAAAACATATAACACAAATTAATAATAACTCAGAGTATTGATTTAAGGTTTCTTTATTCAATAGTACAGCTAAAATTTAGGTTTCTAGTAACCCAATTCACGTGCCTGTTTCTAAAAGTAAATATTAGAAAAACCTGAATACAATAGATCGCACTGTCTGTGTTTCTAGATAGAGACACAGACAGTGCATATTATATGTGTGAGAGAGATAAAACACACAATTAATGCCTATATCTACTATTGTACATTATAGTGCTACAATCTAATTCGGGAAATTTAAAAGTGCCTACCCAAAATTTATGCATTCGAATCTTTGCTTTCGTTCAAATTCAAGATTAAAGTCATAAAAGATACCTATTATTATTCCTCAGCCGTCTTTCGTCCACTTCCAGAATAATAAATGTTAACACTACATAGCCATTCGCCAAAGAAGCGATATCACCGAGGCAGTTTCGATACACCATTGGAATATAAAAGTCTTTAGTACAAGTAATAGTCACAGCTAGATAGCCTAAAAGCGTGTAATTTCATATTTATACCAACATTAACATCTAAAAACATTCTCCTGTTCGAATAACAATATTTTCATCGAGTATTATCCTGTCTGCCTTAAATTTATGACTATATTTACTATAAGGAAAAATACTATGATACTTACTGAAACAAAATTACAAATGCATTAAATTTTAATTAATTTTCTAAAGGGAAATGCCGGGCGAAAACTACGATCAGCATTTAGCCATTCAAGTACGTTAGCCACTAAAAACATTGTAATCAATTTGTTAATTACACATATCGTGTCAAACTACTAATATGCAATAACGCAATACGACACTAATCTCTTTTAGTTAACATTAACGATTAACCTCACGTGCGTGCATACATTGCATGTTTCCGTGCAAACATCGATAAATTCCATGTGACTATGCCAGAAATAATTATCTTGGGAACTAAAGAAAAAAAATTAAAGCAGAATAGTTTCAAACCAATTTGCTGACGGTGGCGTACGGTGGTTGGAGAAGTTTATCAAGCCACACCGGCCACCCAATCAAGGTTGGCACAAAAGTCTCTTTACGGTTTTTACGATCGTAAATATAAAAATAACTGTTCACGTTTTCAGTCTGTTATTGCTTGTAGGCAATAACAATACGTCATTAAATATTACTGTGCTATTTATTATGAAATCTCTCGTGCGATAGATAAAATTTATTTATTGTTGTTTATTTCTTTTTAAAGTCATAAATAATAGAGTAAATTTTAACAGTACATAAATGTCAACCTAATTTACTGCATAATGTCTAAAAATAATAATGAAAGTCATTAATCAGTGACGAGTATTATGCACGGCTAGACAGTAAGAAGCTTAACACTATCTTCGTTGTCGCTAAATAAGCAAAATCTTAGATCTAAAGTTAGGCATCTATTTTTAGATAACATTCGACAAACTTTGGAAGACAACATCTTAAATTCGATCAAGTCAAGTGTCAATCTGTGTAACTAAATAAACAGATTACAATTTCTGGAGAAGTTTCATCGCAAAAGAATATTAAATATTTTTGAATATTATATTAGATAAGGTAGCAAAGTAGCAACCCTGTTGCTACTGGCACCGGTAAGCACAGTCCGCCCGCACCTCGAATGCGTCTCCAGTGACATCTTTAAACTCTTCTACTCCCATCAAAGGCTTTGTGCTTTTACAATACGGAACTAGCGCTAACTTTTCCTTCGCCAGCTTGGCAGTCCTTGCATTTCAGTTGAAATATATTTTTCAGTTAGCTCGACAGAAAATTTGGTCTAATTTATAAAGAAGTCAAACAATCTTATGAAACATTTTAAAAGAAAATTGGTGTTCAAAGAGTGGTTATCATTAAAATCTAATCCCCTCACTCATAAACGCCTTTTAAATTTTAATCAATTGATTAGTTTAAATTCTTACGATTTTGTTTGGCATAAGGCTGGTTTTAGTAATGAAAATCTCGCTAAACAGTGATTAAATTTAAGAGGCGTTTATGAGTAAGGGAGTAAATGTTTTATGGCTTTAAATCTGTTTACGATAAAATATGTCCTTTTCCATTACAATGAAAACCTGACATTTATTTTATAAAACAATAATAATGTGTTTCTATTTTAATGTGTCCAGCGAGTAAGCAGAACGTGTCAAACGACCTTTGTACGAGAACAAAACAGTTATTGTATTTGTTTTTACGGAGAGAGCTAACGACAGCGGAAGAACTGAGTGCAAGGTCGATGTGCAACTTGTCAGCAAATATGTTTGACAGTACATGTTTTATACTTATATTTAGATATACAAACATCATGTTTATTATTTTAGTAAACATGGCCAAGATAGTTATATCTCATTAAATTTAATTGGTACAATATATTTTAATTCCTAAGTAGGTATTGTTACATGTAAGGCATCAAGTGGTAAGGATAAGAACTATTAAGTAGGTAATCTCTTTAGCAAAAAAGAGGCAGTTGTGATTCCATGGCTTTGCTTAAGATCTATATTTCCCATAAAGATACATACGTATCTTTCCGTATATTTCCCATAAAGATACATACGGAGACATCGTATATCAAGTCTATTTAATTATAGATTATATTATTAAACTCCCGCTATCGCTTCCACTATGCTTGAGGCCACAGCCAACACCTAAGCTTCATTAAATCCAGAGTTCAAAATTTACTTGGAAACATTTACTTATTTTAAAGGATTTTTAGAGACGACGACGTTGTACTAATTTAACTTAACTCTATTTAGCAGCTACTTAAAGACTTTTCAAGTAATTTTAGTTGAATTTACCTATCTTAGTAAGCAAGGTTTTAGTTGTAATTGGAGCTTAGAAAGAAACTATGATATACACTATTAAACAATTCTATTTTGTTTGGAGATTTTGCCTATTAGTATTATCTGTGAATTTCGAAGTTATTACTATTATTATCTCATTTATATCCCAATACAAGAACTACCTTTTTTAGTGACAAAAGGGAAACTTGTCTTATTAATACTATGCTGACCAGACGAATAGGAATAATTAGGGTTTTAGGTAATCCTTATTTGGCTGTTACAACAATCATGGTTTGAGTTGAGGTGGCGACACCACGTATTCTTACTGCAAAACCACACGAAGAAATATTGTTACCTCATGTTCTTGACTACCACAAAGTTAACAAAACCTTAGCACCAATCATTGAAATCTATCATTTAAACTGGTTTAAAAAAATACGTTGTATTGACTAATATTATATTCAATACACAGTTGTTAAATGACGTAAGAGCTTAAAATTGCAAAGATCAGCACACCACAAAGCCTTGAACTTTTCGCCTTACAATCCCAAACCGGTTAAATCATTTTGAAACTTCAACAATACGTTCAATGTAGTATATTGAATAATGTAATTTATATAATTGTTGATATTTACGTACTCTTCGTGTGGAGTCAACCCATGGAGAAGGAATACTAATTGCTGTCACAGCCTCATCTCATCAAGTCGTAGATATTATCTGCAACCTTATAGACAAAAGAAAAGATTTAATAACAAAAGGAAGAAAAATAGTTACAATAAATAACATTCCTATTTTTTATAAAAAATATTTGTATCTCCCTTAACAATGGAAAAAAACATCTATTTACAAGTAAATAAAGTTACTTCTTCTTATTTTATTTCCGAATCCTCACATTGTATTTGTAGTCGACTTCTGCATATGAGTTTCCCCTAGTCTGTCATAAGCAGTTCGCTTTGAACACGCTTGATGGATGATTTGGTGAACAATACTTCTTTCTCTCCACTGAACAATAGAGCGAAAAAGGTCTCCTTGATAACAAAATAGTTCCTATGTTATAAAGTATTAAGGTATATAATACTGATTATCCCAAATTATTAATTATTAGAAAAACAATACTATATAGCAGTTGAATAGGAGTTAGTTAAAAATAAAATTTAATACTATGTTCATAAAAACATAGTGTAAATAATTGTAAAAAGTCTTAGTGGAAAGACCCTTCATGTGATGAACCAATAATTTGATGAAAGAAGCGAGATGCAAATGGAGGAAAGACCACGCAAAGTAAAAACTTTTAAAGAAGAATGAAGAAATAAAGTAAATAGATACATTAATTTTCCGTCTCTCAAAGAAATAACTCTAAAGTCATTTCAAAATAAAGTACTCAATGCAAGAAAACCTGGTTTAATGTTCTGCAAAAAGCCATTATATTCGGTCAATGAGCTTTTCGTCCACGTTGGCTTACCCTAAAACTGTGCTCACAAAGTGTTACAAAAGCTCTTTTAGTGCAGGACAAAACCTCGACATCATCACACTTTCTCGTTAGCTCCATTCAACAGTCAATAGCCCCTCTTCGTTTCCGACTTCGGAAAATATCTTTTCGTGTTGTTCATTGGACTGTAGGCATTTTATATGGCATTTCGGTACATAAAAGACCTATTTTAAAGACTGTATCTTTGGACATTGATGAAATTCGTCATAGCAGCATTTAACTACTCACAGTTTTTTCTAGGTCAAACTAAATTTTATTTCTAGGCCATACTATTTTTTATTTCATTCTCATAATTATACCCATAATTATTTAATCACGATACGTAGTGCTTTCGACTTTTTTTTGTTTTTATTTAAACTACTTATATTCCAACACTTGCAAAAAAAGTTAAGTCTGGTCTGCGAATAAAATATATATCGTTGCATGTTTTAATAATGATGCATTGGAAAACCCATAAGTGATAATACGCATACCTCTATGAATCATTGATTTAAAAGGATAGAGCCATAATGTTAAAATCATTTCAAAAGAAGAAATCCTAAGAAACACGGTTTTAAGTAATAAACATTTCGCATTCTCGGACTAAACTAACCGGTTGTATTTCAAAAGCGGTATTTTTATAATTCACCGTTTAAAACAAACTAAAATTTTGCTTAGCATTCCTATATTCCAAAATTCTTTCAATAACAAACATTATATTTGACTTAAGTATTACTGTTATTTAAGGTATAAATCATCGTAACGTCATCGTGGTAATACTTTTATGAGCATTATTTAATATCATAATCTAAAAAAATAAAAAAATGTATTCATTTAATTAAAAATACGACTAAACCTCATAATTCTCAGGCAGATTAGTTGGTTGCCTTTCCCACATAAATTAAAATTAAACGCGTAGGTAAGTAATGCCCAAAGAATTCAAAGAAACAAGTACATAAAACGACCTTCTCAGAATATAATATGATCTACCTGCGTAAGGCCAAGCCCAAAACATCAAAATATATCTCCTAAATGTCTTCCACGTCCGGAACCAAAGATCACAAAAGCTTTCTTTAATTCCACTGCTCAGGTAAAATGGTTTCACAAAAGAATCGCATGTCCATAGACATTGTAATACACGGTAATTATATCGAATAGTGTGTTATTATCGTTTTCGGTGAAACTCGGAGTTTTGTTAACCGCTCCATAAATCGAGTAAAGTACAAAAATACGAGTTTTTTTTTCTAAATGACACTGATAAAGACAGGTTTTTCTGAGTCACCCAACATTTCTTTATTCATCTTTTTGGCACGAGTATATTATTGATTTCTTAGGTAATATATTATTTCCTATTAAATAGTCCTTAGATATGACAGGTTTGTCTTTGAGTCACCATTAAAAATCCTTATGAAGTTCCGGAATCAGTTCATCTTGTTTTAACCCAAACCAGTCACTTTTCGAAAGTCGAATTAGTCATATCAGTTTCTTTCATGTTGTATTCGCTCTCGAAGCGGTTCATAACTTCATAATAATATATCACATTTCAAACTTTATGGTTTTGTTATTTATATACAATTTAAAGCAAAAGCTATTAGCTGACAGGTAATTTAGTATGTTTATGGGAAAAAACATATTTAATAGCCCTTCTTCACGACAGGCCGTAAAATAAACATTGTTGACCGAAGAATAAATCAAATATTGATTCGAGCGTCGCGGTGGAGATTCCATACCATTGATTAAGTAAATAAGCATAGAGTAAATAAAGAGAGTGGTTGATGTGACATATGCATTGGGGTTGAAACTAAAAGCAATAGTGGTTTATTGCTTGATTAAAATTTTAACGTACCATTTAACAAATTTTAAATCATGTATACCATAAGTTAAGCCAACTTGGTACATAGCAAGTTTAATTAACACCGTGTTATATAATAACTAACATTTAATGCAGTTTAACTAATTATGCGATTTATCGCGTACATAATAACGGGGTACATAAGAGAAGTATATTTAAATCATTACATAAACCAGTTTCACAGTTATATTCGTATAAAAAACGTTTCTTTTGCATGTCCACCGGTAGTCTGTTACTAGTACTACACACAGATATCTTGGTTCATCCAACATGCTTGTTTAGCCAGGGAGAAGCTCTTTTATTTATAAGCTCTTTTATTTATAGGAAAACGATGTTGTACCGATCAAAATACCTCTTATTGAACTTGTGTGTTCCTATTAAGTTACTTACCAATTTCATTACCAATCATCAGGTGCTAAGATTGCATTTGGATTCATTAATTTAATATAATATTTTGTCTAATATTTTTATGACCATTTGTCACCTAAGAGTGTAGATAAATGAAAAATAATTTTAAATAACACGTCTAAACATCCTATTCTTTCGAACGTTTGCTGAACTTGGTATCAATCTGTTCGGCTATCTGTTCGCCCATTTGAGGACATGACCCTTAGTAGACCAACTGACGCGGAAGAGAGGGGTTGAAACCCATTAAATACAACATGTGCTTTTCTATTTCAGATATTTAGTTACCACATATCCTAACACTGTCTAAAAAACTGCCGAACTTACAGGTGGCGAAATAAGATAGGCAGTTTCAATGACAAACGCAAAACAAGAATCACTATTCCAGTCAAACCTGTTAATGTCGAAACGAGTATAAAAAATCTTCCTTTCTAGTTTTAGTAAGAAAGCGAACTGTGTTTAAACGATCAGTGTTAGTAACATTAGACACCAATTGTCAGCAATTAGAAACGTTTTCACAATATTAACTAAACACACATTCAACCAACATAATTAAGCCTTTCGAAATAAAATTATCTTCTTCTTTAAATTATGACTACGTATGTAAATTGACATGATTGGGCTAATTTGATAGTGATACTTTAATTCTTACTATTAGTCTGTCTGATTATTACCTGTATCCGTCTGTTGGCAACGAAGGCTATGGTTAATAAGCTCTTTTACCTCTTACTCAGTTTTTTTTTGAGTTTATGTATTCTTCTAGCTGATGTTTCTTTTGATACCTGACATAGTATCCAGATTGATTGAACTTGAACATATTGTACAGGCTATCCCAATTTTGAATTTATAAGACTTTTGACTTTGTTTCGACGCAGTCTTGAAAGATCATTTTTATTCCATGTATTTCTTCTCTTGCAATCTTTGTGTGTGTAACTTCATTTCTAAATATAAGCTGTGCTGGCGACACCAAGATGTATTAGTTAGTTACCGCACTAAACAAGATTAAGTGAGCAATTAACTTCCTTATTTCTGATTTATGAAACAGATTTATGAACAATTCATTTGAAACTGTCTTCACAATATAAGAATGCGTAAATATAGAGAAAGTTTCTTTTAAACGTTTTCTAGTAACCGCACCCATAGGCATAACAGGCAAAGATTGTTCTTTGGTTTACACTTTGAGGTTGTGTCATTCAACCATCTCTTACTTCGTGATCACAATTTCACTTTTACCATAAAACGACTGCTTCATATAGTGTTTCTACCTGCGTACAGGAACACAAAATGGCGTCGCAAAAAAGCGCGAAACCACAAGCGGTTATAACTGTCTAGTTTAAATAACTATGCGGTATAACCATTTTATATTTCTTCTAAACTCAATTGCCGTTTTTGTACTACGTTCTTATTAATAGTTATTAGCACCGATTCGATCATACGAGTTGTACATACTACACCTGTTTATTGAGTACAGGTGGTAGAACAACTATTTCGAATACGCTCTTTGTCATCTTATAAGCTGTAGTAACCAATTGGCCAATTGTTATTTGTGTCATGTCGTATGGCAGCGGCGAGAGCTAAATGCGTAAAGCGACTAACGGTGTCGGTTCAATGAACGGAAAGTGGTACTAATAATAATAACCACCTGCTACGTAAGGGAAGTTTGCCATTTTTAGGGTATCCTTGTTAATACGAGGAAGTGTGACTTGTATGGGGAAAAATGTAGCAAATATGAATAGGCTAATGTTCGTTGCGTTATTCTTTTGGCTTCTTTGCTTTTTGGATACAACCTATAAACATGGTACTCGTAAGAACTCTTAGGCATGAAATTAAGTTTGACAAATACAAATACTTCCGATAACATCTTTAAACTTTTGTTATTGGAGGTTTATTATTATGTTATTTTAATGATTATTTTGATATCATTTACATTATAAACAAACTAAAACTATCTCTTAAAAATACACACATCAAAAAAGTCTAAGCAACATGCATGATATTACAAATTTACCATTTATATTAATTTATTTTACCATTTATTTTAATTATAACGTTGTATTTTATTTTTAAAATAATATTTTTAGGGTTCTATGATGTAAAAATAACAGCTGTTTTCTTTATAAGTTCTTTTAATAACAGAAATTAACAATATTAGAATATACAGGTACATAAGAAACTAAACTTTTTTTTTACAAATTGAAATTTCTTAAGAAAATGAATTTATTGTGAAAGAATAGGACAATTTAATACAAAGTATGGCCTCCTCTGCTATTCAGAACTTGTCGGCAACGATTATTCATTGAATTAATGAGACTGTTTATGTCATCTTGCGGTATTCGCTCCCAATGGAATTGTAGCAAATCCTTCAGCTGTTGGGTTGTTGTCACTCCGTCCAAGTCCTTCAAAACACGTCTCTGGAGCATGTCCCATGCGTGCTCGATGGGGTTGAGGTCTGGCGATTGTGCAGGCCAGGGCAATACCTGGATGTTCTCCGTTGCCAAGTATTCACTGGTTCGCCGAGCTGTATGTGAACGCGCATTGTCATGCATTAACGTAAAATCGGAGCCAAAGGTTTGTGCAAATGGATGGACATAAGGTCTGAGAATATCCTCAACGTAATTTTCAGCGTTCATGTTTCCATTTACAAAAACGAGCTCAGTTCGCCTGTTCTTCATAATACCCGCCCATACCATAACTGTTGAGCCGCTGTATGGATGAACTTCCTGAACGCACCTGAGTCTTTCAGTATTTCCGGGTCGACGGTACACTCGCACCCTTCTTGTATCAGGCCTAAACCCGAATCGCGACTCATCGGAAAACATAATTTTATCCCATTGTTCCTGGGTCCATGTTATGCGTTCTCTACACCATTTATTTCGACGAGCGCGATTCCCGTGACGTATCGGTGGGCACCTGATAGGGCGTCGAGCTCGTAGGCCGTACTCATGCAGTCGATTTCGCACAGTTTGGGGACTTACATCAACACCACTTGAATTTTGTAGCCTCAAACTTATCTCTCGAGCGGTTAACATCGGCTGGCGTCTTGCAGTCAGTTGTATGTACCGGTCTTGCCGAGTGGTTGTACTCGTTTTACGGCCTGGATGCTGTTCAGCGGGTTCCCCTGTATTATTGTAGCGCTGCCAAAGACGACAAATAACACTTCTATGAATACCAAAATGTCGAGATACCTGAGATTGATTACTTCCCGCTTGCAACATCCCTACAGCTCTTTGCATTTCATCTGCCGTCAAATGACGTCGCTCCATGACGTAAAGAATATCTAACAATTCAATTTTGTCGCCAACTGTATTTAAATGGTTGGTAAAATTATAAAATCAAGACTAAAACGTAGCAATTAACATGCACTCAAATTCAAACAAATTCGCAGTCATTTGAATTTTATGAAAAAAAACAAAACATAATCGAAATTTTTTTTTTACAACCAGCCAGTATGTCATCAATAACAAAAAAGTTTACTTACCTATACACTTTGAGTGAGTAAATACTTAGAAATTAATTAATATAAATGGTAAATTTGTAATATCATGCATGTTGCTTAGACTTTTTTGATGTGTGTAGTACATTTCTATAATGAATTTATACCGTTAAAATTAGTAAGTATTTTATTTTTAAAATACTTTTTAAAGTAAATTCCTACATATAACTAAAACACTACTCTAAGATTGCATTTAATCCGCACAAAAGATAAAAGTAGATTTATATACCGCTTTCATTATAAAATCAACATAAAACATTAACTTTCAAAAGTCAACCAACAAAAGTAAAATTTTGTTGGTACATTACGGGCCTGTCAGACCACAAATTTCGCTTTATGCGACAACCCTGCATTTCTGTACCGACTACTTGTATGTCCAAAATACATGAAGTTGTTTGGCATGTAACCTTTAAGATTACTATGTGTACTTTCGTTAGTAAACCACTAACTATTACAGTTGCCACTTTTACTTTTTGGGGTCGTGTGAAACGTGAGTAAATAGCCGCAAAACCTACTATTTTCATTTTACGTGTTCCTAGATCCGTGTTATCTGAATCATACGATCACGATCATCATAACAACCCATTAATGTCCCACTGCAGGGACAGGCATACTTGGCCTACTAATACCACGCTGACCAGACGGATTGGTATAGAGTTTAATTTCAAGTTTTCCTTCTTTTTATTTCGTAAAGTAATATTCACGGATAGTTCCTTAGTCGGTTTTTACGACACCCATGGGATGAGATGGGGTGGTGACATATATTCTGTATTCTTACTCCGTCACCACACAGAGACTTACTATTCTCATTTTACGTGTTCCTAGATCCGTGTTATCTGAATCATACGATGAGTAACTTAAAATAGTTATACTTGTAAGACTAGTTTCCAACTGTTAACTTCCCATTTTCTAACGAGATTTTTTTCCCTCGATGTAAGCGCTAGTCGATCGAGACTCAAGCTTCTTCCGCATCAATGCACACTGCAGGGAGAGGAAAAAGCCACTAACGTTATGGTCGAACTACTTAAGTTCCTTGCCGTGTTTACATTTTTGCACAATCTGTACTATGTAGTTCTTATTGAGGTACGAGTATGTTCAGGATCACGTTGAATTTATTTGTGCTCGAATCTTTCAAATGTTTTGTGGGACAAATAGCACAAATAAGAATATTTAGAATGTCTACATAATATTACCTATTAGTATTTATTAACTACGAAATAGGTTAAAAATATCACTACATACTTCTTACTTTCTCACATGTGGACAAAAATACTTTCATGGCGGCGACTTTTTCAACAAAACAAATCAATCATTAGTATTTTCAACAGAAAACGTCTGACTAGAAGAACAATTGCAATTCTTCACGTCAATAACTTTCCCGCGGCTCACTAATTACCTTTGTCGCGGTAACGGAGTACACATTTCATGAAACTAATAAGAAAAGACAAGCTAATTGCCATACACTTAACTAATAGCAGGAAGTTTGTCCATGTTAACATGACATCCTGACCGACAAAACCCTTGAAACCTAACTTACAACTGCAGGCATTCCTCGACTGTATTCGATGTTCGCTTTCTCCAGGTTAATTGCTCTAGGGACAGTAAACGATCTTACCTTACAGCCTAACATGATATAGCCTTACACTCCAACATGACACAAATAAACTTGATGATTCATGCTTCGATCTGGGCTAAAATGGTTCTTACTACATGTGAGATAATAAACTTATTATCCGTAAAGATGTCAATGCTATTAGCACAGATATCGATATAAAAATAAAACCATTTTAAGATTATGAAATTATATTATTGACGACTTTCTTGGCCTCATACGTTCGTTCTTTCTCTTCAACTTATGAATATTAAAGACGCGTCCACCACCTTATTAGTAAAGGCGGTATAGATGGTTGTAACTGTAAAACAGTCAATGGACGAATGACACTAGCAAAGAGGAGTACTTACGTTCCATTTTAGGCAGCCATCACGTATGTGACGTCCGTAGAACGTTGGCGACAAAACCATTTGACTCACGTACGACTTTCCACCGCATTACAAACAAATGCATCGTGAAAAAGTTTTACTGTGTTTTAAAGATTCAATAGGCCTCCTTTGTCGTCACGGAATAGTCTACGTGGACCACAATGAACCGTTCTATTGGAAACTTGATTTCTCAGAACTCATAGCTATTCTATAGTAACATGTTATGTAAAATTAAATCAATTTACTGTACGCCATAAATAAGTAAATCACTAACAAAATTAAGTTCACCATTAAAAATGTATATCAGGCATATTAACTATAAGCGGTGTAATGATATTGCAACTTACTTCCGCCATCTTGTGGTTCGCGATCCACGGCGATTGCATTCCGTTACACGAAGCAAGGCCCCTACTTACATCGTGAGCTTGATCAACGAAGCGACAACTTGCCGATAACTTGGAGTCATTTACAGACTATTTTTAAATCTTACCTTGTTTTCAAACTCTTAACGAAACAGATTAGGCAAAAAAATCGCGTGACTAAACTCAATCAAAACCGATCAGTTATTGAAGCTGTATTCATAAACATTCGATTTTTTTTATCGGAACATAGCCAATGCTTTTTTGACGGCTAGTTGATTACTCAATTTGATAGGATATATTTCATGGCGTTTCGTGTGAAATATATATTTTGGATATTTACATTATAATCTTCGGCAGGATTTATCTCCAGTTAATTTCCTTTAAAGCAATATCAAATTCAACGAAAATTTTGGATACTTTCCCTCTCCTTTTTCGATCAGTTCTTTCCGATAAATAAAAAAGTACCGTGTTGGTTTAAGCAAAGTTTGTGCATTTCCCTGTCAACCACAATACATAGGTAATCAGTTCCCCGCATACAATATGTGTAGTTTTATCTAAAACATTGCAGTTGGATACTGTTACGCGAACTAGGTCACAGACACTGTTTCGCCTACCGTAAAACGATAACATCTTCGCACAATAACGATGCTATGCGTTTTACGTTGCAGCACTCTCGGCTCTACAATCTCCTATGTTTTTACTAAACTATTTGCGTAGATACAATATGCTTTCTTTTTAAATAATTGTGGTTCTAAAAAGATCATAGTTCTCCTTCATGTTGAACAATGAGCATTTATCAAAAATTCAAAACCTATTCCTTGGTATTCCTTTATCAAAATCCAGCAGCGTATTTACAAACCTGATTATTAAGAAATGCACTATCTGAATTTACTTTTTCAAACGAGTAAGTACCTAAATGAAAATACAATTAGAAAACTGCCATAAAATGTCGCCTAAAATTCATTGACAGATCCGTTGGCAAACGCGTGGTACTTTAGAAGCGAAATTACGTTTCGTTTGCCAACTTATCTATCAAACCTACCATTAACAGCGCCATTTATGTTCAAAATTGTTCGCAATATTTATATTTTTTTTGTTTTCTTTGCAGGTAAAAGCCATTTCAATAGTATTGAAGCAATCGTTGGAGAACGTAAAACAGGTATCATAGTAGCATATTAGTTATATTATAATTTATCTATAGAAACGATATAAAATTTACTGAATTTCCCTTCAATTTATAAATGAATCAAGAATCTATTGAAAGTTAGATACGATAGATAGGATACGGAAAATCGAAGGATATAAGTGACATAGGACCACACAAGGTGGTAATACTTGAAGAGATCTCTGTCCACCAGTGGATGTACGTAGAACTTAGTATAGTTAAAGTTGCATACCAACACATCAACTGTATGTTAATGATTTTTGAACACAAGTCATATCAAGTCTAGAAGCACTCTCTCATCTACGTCATGTAAAAACCAATACTCCAACTTGTCCACTCCCAGATCACGTAACAAAATAAAACAAATAAAGATTTCCCATTCATAAATATTGGCTCGTTATGTACTTACCATTAACCGGACACCGTTTCAAGTGCAAATAGCATAAGCAAAGAAAAAGTTACCTCTCACTTTCTTCGAATTATAAGTCAAAAAGGTCCACGTGTGTTCGTGAAAGTGAATATTTGCCAGACGTATCTCTCCTATCATTTATTAAGGTAAAGGCACCTAATTCCGTGGTGTTTTTGACAAAACACGAAAGAACATTAAAAAATAAGTAATTATCGTACCTTTGTATACAATTTTATATTTTTATCAGAAGCGTCACTATCTAATTTTTGAAAAATATATGCAGTTTGTCAGTAAAAGGTTATTAAAAATGATAAAATAAATAAAAATATGAAAAAGAACGATGCGCCTAATTCCGATGTAAAAATCGTAATTCCGATGCATTTGGTTCCTAATTCCGAGTATCAAAATAGAAAGGGAACTACCTATGTAGGGTTCTCATACATGATGTTCAAAAATAAAAGGAGTTTATTTTTTATGTTAAATCAGTTCTTTTTTTAATCATAATCCTTAATCTTATAAAAATCAACATAAAAATCAACGTAAAAATCAACATATAAATCTACTTGTATCATGATTACAGAAATAATATAATCTAAACGTCATGTACTTAAATAAAAAAACTAAAAAGTAATAAATAAGTGAAACTTAAATGCAAGTTTAAGACTTTGAAATAATTTATTAGGCGCGGTTATGCTAAGCTTTGAAGCACTATAAATCATGAATGATTATTATGCAATAAAAAAAATGACTTAGGAAACCTAATAATGATGTATGTAAAACTATCCAGGTCCAGTCACTAAGTGTGTAGGAGGATACAAAGAAAATTACATAAACACACACGCTGAAAATAGTCTTCAAATAGGCAGACTGACAGACAAAAAATCATTTAATTGCTGTAGTTTCATAATTGGGTTAAAGAAATATGAATACACGCAAACTCCAATTTTATGTGATTGTACTATAGATGATTAGTATTCTTTCATTTACTACGTACTAAGCACATAAAAAAAGAAACACTCTGTATTTAAACAGGGTCAATACTCTCTATGACCGGGTCAAAACATCGGAATTAGGAACTCATGTAAGCTTATTCCGATGTAAATACATCGCAATTAGGTGCTCATATAACCTTATTCCGACGTATATACATCGGAATAGCGTTTTATGATGCTAAATCAATGTTTCTAATTCCGAGTAATAAAAATTAAAAGATTTTTTGATATTATGCAAATTAAATAGTGGATAGTTGCAATATGAAAGGGAAACAAATATAGGACACATAGATATAATAACAGAAAAGATCAAAAACCGAACGTCTTCATAAATTTTTTCCCGTACAACGTATTAAGAAAGTACCTAAATTAGTCATTTTTAACCTGCTATAATTAGTGAATCCGACGCTAAGGTGTACCTCGGAATTACATTATTAAATGCATGAGTTATTCAATAAGTCAGAACTAACACATTAAACTTTGTAATCATAAAACACACACCGAAAATTTAAAAAAAGTAAATGTCTTAAAATTTGTTTTTCCGTGGTATACATCGCTTTTAGGAACACACTAAAATATTTTGCACCTAATGCCGTGGTGTTTTCAACACGTATTTTCTTGCTAATTTGCAAATAAAATACTCAAATCTTAAGTGTTTTCGGTAAAATATATTGTCCTTTCAATAATTCAACCTAAACGAAAACTCGCATTGTATAAAATTATCACGTAAAACACTATTTGGCAAATCGTAATACTCACGTGCATGAGGTCCTAAACGTATGAAGTGTGCTTTAAAGGCGGCTTCCCGTGGGAAAATGACCGATTATTCTACAGTGTGAACACACTTAACTCTCTTTTGTTTATATAAATATGAACAGATAAATTATTAATTGATTATTTTATCATGCAGACCAAAATAACTAGTGAATTACTTTAAAAACCCGTTTTACTAAATACCTCGGATTTTACTGCCATTTTTAGAACCCCTCGTAGTTAGGTGCTTTTACCTTACCTACAAGTTATATATCAAGCAAGTGTCGAACATCTTTTTACTTTCCTTTATATTTTTGATACAGTTTAGGAACTTCGAATTAACGGACTTTGAAATATTAAGGAAGTTATTACCTATATTCTCAGCTAGTCGAAAATCTTTTGTTAATTTGATTAACTTTTCTATTACATTGATATGGGGCATAATATTTTAACGAAGGAATTATTTTGAATGTTTCGTGGAATTTATTACTTAAGTGTGTAAACATACAACATGAAATCCAAGCCCTAACTTAGTAGGCTACAAACCTATTCTTGACTAGATTAATCATCATACCAGCCTATTAATGTGTTACTGCAGGGACGGGCCTTCTCCAGTGACGGAGGGATACTTGGCCTACTAATACCACGGTGGCTAAACGGATTGGTATAGGGTTTATTCCAAGTTTTCCTTCTTTTTATTACGTACAGATAATATTCACGGATAGTGAACTAGACTAATGCTAGCTTCTTATCTCCTACGCTATGAAACAGGTTACTAAACTAAAACCTGGCAGGTTTTAGTAGTAAGGCGGGGTAGAACTTGTTTTTGAAAGATAAACCCCTTTTTCTTGTGGTTAAATATACTTTTACAGTTATGAGTTATATTTAAACTAAATAGAATTTACAACTCCCTGCTAAACTTCACTGATAGGGATAACTTTATTATTAAAAAAATTAACTGTTCCCCACTTAGATTACTATCCCCCTTACTCATAAACGCCTCTTAAATTTTAGTTGATTGATTAGTATAAATTCTTACGATTTTGTTAGGTATAAGGTTGATTTTATTAATAAAAATCTCGCTAAATAATATTTTTTCTTTCTTTCTAAACAGTGATTAAATTTAAGAGGCGTTTATAAGTAAGGGGGTGTAAGATATCTAAGTAGCCAAGCTTATTAACAAAACAAGCCTAAAAGCCTTAAGACTATTATATTTAAGTACAGAAGTATTAAATGATTGATAGTATTTTAAACATGGACAGATAATCAAGTCATACCTATGCCGTGTAAATTGTACGTGAAACGTAATAATTTCCTCTCGCTACCTATAAATTAATTCATAGAGTATTAGTTAGCATGACATAATCAGTCTCCGCCGGTCATTGCCGCTGATATAATGAGACCAGTAACAGTTATTACAAATACTGGGTATTAACAACTGTTATTATTGTGATGGCAAATAGATGCACATGCAACAACACTAATCACAATTTCGTGTGTGAGCTAACTATTGGTTTGTTTTGATTGAGTTAGTTTGAATGAATCAACGGCGATTATTGATGTCATTTAAGTTATTAATACTTTAGTATTGTACATTAAATATATTAAAATATAGTTTACGTTTCAATTCAATATGATATCATAGTCTTTTATAAGTCTTATCGTTAAAAGAAGAAAATAATGCTTAGAAGTTCAATATTAATTTGAAAGTTAATTATGAATTCTTAAAAGTTTTCAAAAATAAATACAATTACATTGTTCAAATAAATAAGTACATGGAAATCAAAGAATGAATCAATGTTTTACAATCAACAAATACAGACATAACTTATTCAAAGAACCACAACATACCAAACAAGCAAACAAAATAAAACCATCCAATTAAACCTCACCTGTTAATATAAATTGGATATTGGATAATGATTGAAATAATTAATTGAAATCTGAATTCATTCTGACTTGCTTTCTAGAAACTGTAACCGTTATAGTAAACTATAATAATGTTATCGATTAAATTTAAACAATCGATTAAATATTCAGGACATCTTTGGCCACTGTCCCGTTGCAACATTCCTTTTACACACATAACGGACAATTTGACCCCCATACTCTTGTTAGTCATAAGGACGATACAAAATATTATTTTGGAGCATGGAACGGAAAAAAGGCCAGCGCGTTTATATGACTTTCGCTTCTGACCGATGAAGAAAGCGGCCTTCTTATAACTTAACATGGAGTGATTAAGTCATCCAATGGCAAATACTCAACTAATAAGTTTTACAAGTTAATCAAAACTGACTTAAAAATTAATGTCATAAAATGAAATGAAAGAAATATAAATATGATTCATGTCTAAAATATGAGCTTAGAATTTCCTTTACAAAATATAATACGTGCTAAGTGTAGGTAATTAAAATAATACCAGAAAATTTAGCATAAATTGCCTTAGTTACGCTTTCGCTAATATGTTGTTACATAGAAACCTTGATTTTTTTAAAATGCCAAGTTCATTATGGAAATTGTTTGAAAACTAGTTTCCATAATGATAAAGAATTTATAAATTGCTACCAAGTGGATGATATAATAAAAATTCCGATTGTCGGTGACCTTGGCAGGATCAGAATAGCAAGTTAAATGCTTACGTATAGTCATATATATTATGTGACTTATTTTAGTGGTAGAAAAACAATTACTACTACGTTCACAAATTAAATCAAAAATAGAACAAAAGTGAGTTTATAATTATTGTTTCTCTAAATAGTTTTGTTTTCAAAAAATTCAAATTGTTCTACAAATAATTCTACAAATGGTTTAGAATAAAATATTAGATATATTTTTTTAATATCACACTATTAATACTTTTCATTTCAATCGTTTCTTTGATTAGTGGCATATTGTAATTAAGATTTAACCTAATGAATAAGTATGTCATATTCATAAATCTCTTTCCATCTTAGTAACGAGTATACTTATATACAAAAACATAGGCAAATAACTTTTTTGCAATTATATATTTTCTAATTGCCTTTATATTATAGGGAAGTAGTATAATTAACATTCATTATAACTTTCTTGAAGTCAAAGTCACCGTTATCAAAAGGAGGTCTTTAAAAACTTAAAATAACTTTTTGCTTATTGAGACGAATGACCTAATGAGTATTTCAATTATAGAGTCTATAAGACCCTTAAAATTATTACGTTAAATAAGTAAATCTTTGTAATTTTTGCATATCGCCGGTATTTCGAAGTTGTTTACACCGTTAGACTAAATCAATGCATTTCACACTAAGAAAATCATTCCTCTTAGCGTTCTGCTTACATTTTCTACTGTTGAGGATTGCCTTCTTCATTACCTAAAGATGGGCAGGGGAGAGTAGGTCAGACAGTATTTTCGAATTCTTAGTATGTCATGACACTGATATTCCGTAGGGAGTATAGGTACAAGATCTGTATACGATTCATTTCATCTAACATTAAAAAATAAATCATATTGAAACTGCCAACAGTCACACACTAACCAACTAATTATATTATTATAACTGCTGTAACCATTTAAATAACTCAATATAAAGCAAAGCTCAATCAAAGTTAACAAAGCCTTCTCAACTATTAATGTTTATTTGCATAACCACGTCGCATAGCATAGAAGCGTGAGAGGTTATTTCGAAAAACACCTGTGATTATCAAGTAATAAGTCGGTCAAACGACGCAAGATTCCCACTATCACAATGGTCAATAAGTAGATCATCGTCGACCTGTGTGAGAACACCAAATTCCATATTATAATAAAAGATTTTTATCTATGTTCACACTAGAACGAGTTACTCATTTTTTTTTTGTACCCAAATATTGTTATTTTTGTGTCAATGACTGGTGAAGCTTGTTACTGTTCATTCTACTTATAGTAAAAGTTAAAAGTACTAAAACTACGGTTATAGTTGATTAAAAAATTAAACGTGTATAAAGTGTAGTGTAGAGGTTTCATTTTCACTTATCTTTTTTCCTATTTTAAATATTAAAAAAGAACTCTAGAGCTTTTAAGCAAGTAGGTCTCATAACTCATACCAGCTTTATATAGGTACTCTAACAATTTTCTTTTATACCCTCCGCCTTCGATAAAACAAAAATTCAAAAGCTCTTTCGCTATCGCGTGAATTAATTAAAGATTAATTTTAAAATTTCCCTATTTTAATTTTATCTCCAGGTGAATAAGTTTGGATAAGCATATCTTCGTAGTACAGTCGAATCTAAAATTCTTCACTGAACATGAAGTTAGAATTAAAGCATTTTAAGACATTTTATAGTTCTACGTGACGAGACGAAGGAGTTATAGCTATTGCACAAAGGCTCTATATTATTAACGTTGCGAAGCTCCACGTACTACTGCAATGAGTTCATCACCCTCAAGATGTTACTTTTTAAGTTCCTCACCTAGACATTTCCCTAGCTACTGTGCTACTGTTTTATGCAAGTGTTAGTATAAACTAAACTAGACACTCCGTAAAATAGCAACTTACCTACCTAACTCTAGATAAATTTTCGATTAAGTCCAAGAAAGTCGCTTGAAGAAACCGCTAGGCTACCGAGACATTTTACTTGAAATTTTTAGATATTAGTACGATAAAAATCTTACTTACATCAATCTATGGTCATGTAATTTAGAAAGTGAGTCAACCCATTACGTTTCATAAAATTAACCCAACTCAACAGATCAGGAATCTCTGAGTTGAACCCAAATGACAAAACTTTACGTAATTTTCAAGGCTACAATGACATTCAAAAATATCTTCTTAAATAATTTGACAGTAAAATGTATGAAGTAAACATATGTAATTAAACTGCGTGCTTTTGTTACGCTACAATGGTACCCAATACATCGGAATCCTAATTAAAATCAGCAATCGTAGCAGAACAATAGGTATACCCGCATTGGGCAATCCGTATGTTTTATCGCTACTAAATTGCCGTGCACTCGGTATGAAACAATACATGTGACAAGCTAATTCACCCTTATCTGAATAATTGCTTGAGAAAAAAAAACGAAGTTTAAATCTTTCTTACACCATGTTTTTAAAATAATAACTAAAAGTTTTTATTTATAAGATAACAAAAGCTATGATATCATTATTTTTAAGAAGATGTACTTTTAATAAAAGAGTGACATCACTAACTACTAACAGTCATCTTTAGTAAAGAACTCCGGGTGATGACGAAGAAGAAGTATGTAATCTTGTACTGATTAGTCAGTGGTGCTTTAAATTTTTGTGACAACATTGACATCAATAATAGGTAAATTTAAACCAATAACAAACCGTACACGCGTTAGGTAAAGTGACCGCTTTCTCAAATCCTTGGCTTAAGGCCAGTACACTTTGTCCTCCAACCTGAGTACATAATAAACACAACTTCTATCGATATCGTATAAAACAGATTCCTAGACATAACGTAGGAATTGTATGCAGGCCTACTTTCATATTTCCCTAGTTGACAAGCGACCTGAATAAACCCACTACGTATTGAAAGCATACGATAACTAGCTTGATTTGCGATTCCTGTATAATATACATTTGTATTCATGTTAAGGGTAATATGTTTTCCGATAAAATATCATAATACAAATCAATTAAATATTAGTGAATAACTTTTTTTTACTAACTGAATTTTAAACAGATCAAAATAATGTAATATGTAATATGGATCAAATATGTATTATGGAGTAGGTACTGAGTGCTTTGAATATATTTAGAATTCGCGAAACCCACATGATGAGCCAAAGGCGAACTCTATTAGCTTTCCTCATTTACCAAGATGAGTACAGGCTACGTATGATTAACGCCTATGATGACAAACCTTTATATTGTAAAGTAAAGCCGAGCTTGCAGCTCAAAGTAAAGAATTGTGATGTATTCAATAAGCAGGAACCTTTTACAGTTTATAGGTTATAGATGTTGTTTATGGGTAAAACATCTTTTAGTTATAGTAATAAATATTTATTGGAGAGCGGCAAACGCCTCGTTATCAAGTAAAATATTGACTATGAATATATTCAAATGTTTTTAAGTAGTACTATAATAAATAACTATCACATAAAGGTTTGAGTTTTTAATAACTCAGCATACATTTTACTAAAGAAACTTTTCAAAGTATTACCAAAGTAAAAGTTCTTAATTACTTAATTAACCTTATCTCGTACCCACTAAGGTCCAGGATGTCTCAATATTTGATCAAAGAATAACTCTTACGTGTTCGCTACATTGATTCACAAAAGTTCGCTATTAAAACATCTTTTTAATAAATAGAATTTGAATTGTGAACATTATCATCTCTAAAAAATAACTGTCTATAAAACTTTAATAACTCAGTACATTAATGGTACTAAAAACTTATGTTTACATTCAAAAATTCTGTAATAACTGTAAATAGTTGAACCTCCCTAATGATACAACAGTATAGCCCACTTTCGCTTAAATAATAAAACTAATTAGAACGGAACAAAATTGTCTTATCTGTTCATAGATAGTGCCATCAAATCTAATCTCACGGTTAGGTCGAGCTGGGGCAGACGCAACGATTCAACTGAAACAATAGAGGTGGAAGTTAGTGGGGAGGTAAGGCGCGTGAGAAAAGGCCACCGGGGCACGATACATCACAATTTATGAGGAAGTTCTTCCTATAGATCTCGTGTTATGTTGTACTTACTTGTTAGCCTCTTGCTAAAACAATTCGGCAAATTACAGTTACTTTTGTACAATGGTATTACATTATTGAATTTATTGTCAACCTTTTAAATACCTTCTTAAGGATTTTGCTTATTTCAAGTCACACCTTCTCATTTTATGACATAAATTCAGTTTTACCCATTTTAAATATTTTTGTCTAAAGAAAACAATTACAAAATCTCAGCTTCAAGCTATAAAGGAAACAAATGAGATTACACACATTATCGTGTACTTGATTTCTTTGTACCCGTTACACGATCCCTTGTCAGTGACTCGTTTATTTCCAACGAAGATGTCCTTACTCTATTCGTATGCAGGGTAACGTGTTTGTGGTCCAAAACGAGGGCCGCACTATAAACGTCAGCATCCATTTCACATTTTGTTGCCCCATCTTACGATTATGGACGTACAATCTTTCGAAAAGTTTTCTTAGTTTTTGTAGAAGGATGGAAAACGGAATGTATGCTTGGCTAATCTTTCCACCCTAGTGGGTAAAGACGACTGGGAAAATTTATTTGATGCTTGCAGGCGACGAACTGGCAACTTGTCGCTTAATGCATTTTTGCCTTGATTTATTAAATCAGATGTCTTTCTTCTGAATTACTCGCTGAGAAACGGACTAGGAGGAACATATCTTGAAGTTAATGATGAATTATTATTCGTAAACTTTATGTAGGTAATCGCAGATGAAACCTTTCTATTTGTACTCTATTATACGTAACCGGAGGTTAGCAATATCTCTAACAAAAGGTCGCTAGAATCGTGTGGTCACAGACACATTATTAAGTTTTACTAACATGAGGAGTGCTCTGACGTGATTTCCTCAAACGTATCCCGTCTTCCAATTTTGGTAACATGAACATTACATGAACAATTCATTCATTTCCTTCACCAAACATTAATAATTATTGTTCCAATTAATTTGATTTCTTTTACAACAGCTTTGCAATATCCCCGCGGTAATAATAGCTAGTATAATACCGTTTTCCTCTATTTCACAACGAATGTTAATTAAATATTCATAATAATACTTTGGAAACCTTTTTAAAAGAAAAATATCAGTTATATTTATTATTCTTATCATTCGTAAACGACGAGTTTTTCTATAAAACCGTTGTGTCTTTCACATCTCTACTTAGGAATGAGGTCGATATTTACGATAATGGCCCACCTCTATGAATTCAAATCAACGGACGCGATTACGTAGTATTTCATAGTGATACTTAGTTTTTTCAGATTTATTTAGATTATTGTTTAAAGATACGGATGAAGTATAAACTCGTTCGGCCTTATTACAAAATACGGTCTAACTGTAAACCACGATTTATGACGTCACAAAACCACTGTTTTTGAAATTTGTTATTGCAAAATCAGTCTTAACGCTAAAGTGTTAAAACTGATTTTGTATTAAGAAATACAAAATCATCGATTTGATAATACAAAATCAGTTTTAACACTTTAGCGTTAAGACTGATTTTGCAATAACAAATTTCAAAAACAGTGGTTTTGTGACGTAATAAATCGTGGTTTATAGTTAGACCGTATTTTGTAATAAGGCTGGTTTTGTTTGTACATTAGCACTTAGATAAATTGTATAATCCATTTTATTTTTCATATTGTCCTGTGCAGCATTTCTATTGTATCAAATGGAATATATACCTACCCTTATAAACATCACTGCCACATGGGTTCCATTTTGTGTTTTTCTCTCTTATTTGTCATTGTAGTCATTGTCTCTAGTTGTCAAGGAAAACTAAACCTTATGCTTTATCGACATAAAGGACATATGATAGGATGATTAAATTATTATTCATACACATTTTACTTTTTAAATATATGGACATGACATAATCTTTTGAATACAAATTGCTATGTTTTCTTGTCTTACTCATACTGTATTATAATTATTAGCGAATCAATTTGAACAACACAAAGTACAATCAAAACCGGTCACGATTTGTGACGTCATATAATGTCTGTGAGGTTCTGACCTTTAAGCAGGTAACGTTGCTATATTGAAAATATTTCTTTTTTACTTTATTTCTTTAACCGACAAAATAAGGATTCTAAAATAAAAAATAACGGTCTTCATATTTTTTATATCGAAAACCAGTATTTGTCAGTTAATACTACTACTAGATCGTCCTTCCACGATATCTATCAGGAAGTATTGAATACACTTTAGCTCACTAGTTATCATAAAATGCGATTAAGAAAATACAATTTAGTTACTTAACAACGTGCTTAACAGATCAAGAAGGAAAATTCTATACTATAAAGTATCAAAACTAAACCATCCATGTGTATATACATAATATACGTTCCCTCAAGTCCTCCTTCGAGGCTCAATATTTTTATATCAGTTAACTTTCAGCATAAGGATTTCCACTACAACTCCTCCTTGGCACAGGAAGCCGTTATACCAACATTGCAAAATAATATAGAACAACATTTTGCGCCACATGCCAATTAACATTGATTAGTGTCAGCATCCGGTCGTTCGCAATATTATTATGAAATAGTTTCTCCACGCAGATATCTGTAATCAAACGTAAGACGTGATTAAAAGCGTGTTTAGAAATGAATAGGTATAACAACAAATTGCAACAAGTAAACTGTATCTTATTGTTGACATCACAACAATTGTCAATATTCTATACCTTCAAGCTAAAGTTAAATACAGTTATTCGCATTCAACGCTGTCTATGAACATAACACCACAATATTTCAATATATCTCAGTCGGTACATAGTCATGATCCCATTGTGGTAGGCACTACTGTACTTTCAGCTATACTGAAGCTTAAACCAAATCTATCGATGCATGAAAAATTGAAATCATACAAGCCAGTATAGTATGTTTCATTTCTAAACCGTTTTAGTGGAATAAACATACATTCATACTTGTATATTTGCGACGCTCGATCGAATTCTTCGAATAGGTGTGCAGCATTCATGTTACACATGAGTACTCTTTATAAAATAATTTTATTTACATCGTATTCATATTCTAATAATATTTTTTAGCATATCATGCATGAATAACTTGGCTTTATTTTCTTTATATTTTTTTTTTAAAGTAAACCTAATACTAATAATAAGTATTTGCTGCAATAAGAATCGCAAAGTCTCACGTTATTCAATGAACCACAACCAATTAATTAGACACGTGTAACTTTAATGACATTTATAAGATAAAGATGCGATGGACTATAACGTGGGCAAAAGACACCTAAGAAACAGGAGAGATCGTATTTACATATTTTGAACAAGCATTATAGTCCTACCTAATTCTGTCCGCTGGCGCAAGATAATCATTGTTAATCTTAAGCTAAGTCAACTCACTAATGCGATGCCATTAGTAAGTTTAAGAAGAGATCCTCCTACTACATAAAATATACTACATTTACATACTAATATAACAAATAATCAATAGCAAATTGAACATAGAGCGATATCTTAAAAGTCTAATACTCAAATGAACTGTAAAACCATTTCATGCTTGCCCTTGCTCCACTTTATCTATGCCTCATTCGTTCATTTAGAATAATAGTGGTAACATTCGTATTTGTTACTTGATTGTGATGAAATACAAAGCAACTCATTGTGTATTTGACAAAGCTTAGATTATGTTATCTTGGAACTTAATTGTGACTAAGAATTCTCACATGATTTCGAGTAACATTGCATGAGTGGTTGAACTATTTTGACTTATAATACGATGTCATTTCGAAAACTCATCTTGTACCATGCTGGCTTGATTGATATAGGATATTATTTTAAATTTTCCTTCTTTTTTTGTAGAGTAGTAGTAATAGGAAAAGGTTACATAGGTAAAATATTCGGACACAATTTAAAACCAAGTATTTTTAATTGATTTATTTATTACTCTTCGCTATAACTGTAATACACTTTACGTACGCTCTTTTATCTTTTCCATTGTATATTTAGCTTCTAAATACATAAATCTTGGCTCATTCTGACTCCATTAGATACTTTTTAATCTTAAATCTTAATACATAAATTGGCAATATCAAAATGAAAATCACGAAAATTCAGTCGACTTTAAATTACGTTATCCAATTCGACTAGATATCTTATAAAGAAACTTCGGGCAGCTAAGGCATCATTTGATAACTTTGGTGAAACATTTAGGGATTAACCAGTTCAGTTTCTCGTCCCCCTTTTGCTGTCAATCATTTTATATAACTTCTTATGATAAAATAATTGTTCTAAAGATAATGGAGACTAAATTATATAAAGAGTAATAATGTAATTAACTGCTAAAGGCGATTACACTAAAAATAGACAAGTAAAAGAGAGTGTATTTAAGCCCTCTTCTAGGTAAAAGATATTTCTTTAGACATGTAGGTATATATGCATAATTTATATTACAAAAAAGTCTGCGTTATACCGCAGTGATAATTATAACCGTGGTTATACTTATTAAGCAAATTAAATAAACCTAAATGTGTTTTGCAGCTGTAAAATTGAATTAATGTTTGCATTTGTCGAACAAACTTAATTAATACCAATCACCAATTACCTACTATGAATATCAGATGATATAGTAACAAAGGATTGCTTCCTCTACGTTTTCATTCGATTTTCAATCAAATCCGTCAATTAGCGAATGTCACCACTGCCATTATAGAGTCGCGTATTGACAGACTTTATCAGAATCCTTTCATGTTATTCATGTCGGCCATATTGACAATGGTATTAAATAAGTAAGGTAATTGTCCGTGTGGTGACGGAGTAAGAATACAATGGGTGTCGTAAAAACCGACTAAGGGACTTTTCGTGAATATTATCTAAACGAAATAAAAAGAAGGAAAATTTGAAATTAAACCCTATACCAATCCGTTTGGCCAGCGTGATATTAGAGGGGAAAGTATCCCTCCGTCACGGGAGGAGGCCCGTCCCTGCAGTGGGACATTAACGGGCTGTTATGATGATGCCGGCCATGTGGACAGGACCGAGCAGGGTGGAAATGTTTGTAAGAGGCCTATTTCTATCAGTGGACGTTCATAGGCTGATATGAATGAATGAATGATATAATGGACAAGCTTACTATGTTTTTGATCAACCAAATTACATGTTTATATTGAAAACTAGTAATTTACGTAGTCAAGGTAAAAATAGAATAATGGCGTTTTAATTGAGTTTGTCTCATTGTTGCACAGATCAGTGTCTAACCTAAGAAAAGGTTTGTGTCCTAATATGACGTATGTCACTACACAGTATTCAGTATGTTCCTTGCTTGTTAAAGCGCTATTAATAAAATTTATTTAATCCATTCCGAGGATGCTGATGATTTTTATTCCGATATGATATTGTTGTGTACCTTGTGTACATGTGTGTGTTGTTCAGGTAATTATTAATTAAGCCTTCTTCATTGAATGTCATAAAGAATGTATGGTAATTAAATGAGAACTTATTCAAGTATCGCATTCAGATGAAAATTTCAATTGAAAAATTTAACAAGAGTCGCCCCGTTTATGTACTTATTAATTGAAATTAACGTTTCCATATTTACAGAACCTTCTCGATATTGAAATGTAAAATATTCATGATTTCTTGCAGATACCATTTATGCTTTATTTTGGGTACAAAGATGGATAGGATAGAATTAATTTTTTGTATGTTTGTAAGATTAAACTAGAAAACGATAAGCTAGAAATAACATAAGGCATAGTGTTGTAAAGAGCAGTGTGTGTGTAGTGCTGTTATTTGATAAGAAACATATGATGTTATGTAATGAATGAGGGTGCCTAGGACCGCGCAGGATGGAAATGTTTGGAGGAGGCCTATGTTCAGCAGTGGACATTCTATGTAATATTCACAGATAGTCCCTTAGTCGGTTTCTACGACACCCATGGGATAGGATGGTGGAGGATGAACACCCATGGGATGGGGTGGTGACATATCGTGTTCTTACTCCGTCACCACACGGATATTGCACATCGTCCATTATTGATAATATTACAACACGTTTTATGAGCCTGCAAAGAAGAAGCATAATACAGCTGTAGTTCTTAAGTGTATGACTCTAACTTCACAAAACGCTACAACCATAACATAAGAAATAAAAGATATCGGTTAACTTTACAGTGTTACAGCTAGGCTAGTAAAATAAACCTCTATAATGTTTGTGTAACTAAGAGTTATGTTTTGTCCACAGATTTACGATGTTGATAAGGTGTCCGGCGGTACTTTGTGCCGTCGTATTCGCACTGGCAGCGGCGCAAGCCAGCACAGAGGTAAAATTGCACTATTATTCATACATGATATACTCCCGAATATTTTATGCAGCATGTTGTTTACATTTGTTTTAGTTTATATCTAATATGTTTTATTATTTTAATCGCTAAATGTCTGTTCAATGGATAGTTTGTTTGTAATAATATATACGCCTTAATATAGACAAATGATTGAAGAATATGAAACTGACAGAATTTTCATGTTGCTTGCTTTAATCAAACTCGAACACAAGCTAGGTATCTTATGTAAGTACGTATAGATGTGATTGAGCCACTCTATTTACAACAGGAGTGCAGTATACCAAATAATACAAAATTTAAAAAAGCTCTGCGAGAATAAAATTTAATGTGTGCTTCGATCATTTGTATAACTGTTTTTGTAACACATAACGGTATCCATGTACCGAATATTAACCGTACTTTAAATATTTGGTCAACAATAATCTCGTAAATAGTTTTTACTGAATTTTATTTCATTATAATTATTAAATTTCATTTATTTTATGTCATTAAAGTCACACTACAGGGATACAAGTATTCTATATTGCTAAAATCCTATTCTATACAATATAGTTGTTCTTATACACTGTTCAGGAATAAATTCTAATGTAGGTATAAATATTAATATTTTATAACATAAACCTTCGTAGTAATTATCGGAAAATTATTTCATCGATAAACAGCTAATAAGCCATGATATTAAAAGGCTATTTAACTAATCAATTTATTTTAAGTTAATTGCCCTCGACATTTCATACGCTGTTTTGATCTAAAATAAAACATTTTGAATAGTTCAACTGTATATTAAAAAATAGTCGATTCATATTCCCTCGCTATAGCTATAATTAATTATGTTAAATGAACTTTTATGTATAAATTAAAAACTGTTCTTATTGTTTTTCGATTGGTACAAGCGGATGTTGATTCATCCGATTCAATCATTACATTACCGAAGCATCTCATTGTATGGTAAACAAACATACTACGTGTTATTATACTATTGTGAAGTTCTTTTGCAATATTGTTGCATACGTATTAACTTTTGCCGAATTAAAATTAATAATTCATTTACCAACACAATCCGATATAATACAGTTGAAATTAACTTAACGGCTGTGGTCCACGATTGATTATTCTGCGTTTGGGTTCCAAGAAACCAAGTTAATCCCCCAGTGAAGTATTTCAAACCATCTTTTTTCTAAAAACGTCTTAATCTCAATGGTTTCGTATAACTAAATAGCAAGATAAAACAAATGTCTAAAAACAATTATATTATCTATTCAGACCTATTCGGACTTTTCAAAACATACCAGTCAGTAAATTAAACAGTAATATAATATTAATACACATAAATTAGATGCTATTTCTCAATTGTGGTATCCCAAATAATTGCATCATTACCGTCACTAAAGCCGTGATTAAAATAATTAATTCTCATAATGTGTCAATTTTGCAAAACATTTAAGCAGAATTTGGTTTATGGTAGAACTTTTAAATGCGTTCTATAAAAATAATAATGATTTTACATTTATCTATGGGTTGAAAGTTTGACGTCGGCTTGCGATGTTCTTTTAGCAGCTTTGTAATTTGATTATGCGTAAACTTTTAATTCATGTAATGTGAGACTTGAACAATTAATTGCTTAGGTACATAACTTCTTAGCAGCCGCCGCCGACGCGATGTAAATGACACCATAAAATTTACACGCAGTCACGAGTCGATCATACACGGAAAGTTTAAAATAACCGACCAAATATAAATAACTTTACTATCTACATGTGGCTCAACAAATTAGTGTCTCTTTGATTTTATAAAATGTTAGGTAAACATTGCGGCCTGTCCGAGTTTGCACTTTCCACGCTGTTTGATTTGTTAAAAGCAGTGAGGTATAATTCTGTCAAAATATTAGTTTTGCGTCGTTGAAATTATTTTAACTTAATTAATTTTAAAATCTTCTCTCAATAATAATATAATATGTTTGTATATATCTCTTCTCAGTGATAATGCCTATTATCTACACAGCAACAAATAAAATGTACAAATATTGTTTTACATAGAAACCATAGTGAAATTAACCTTTCAAAACAAGTTATTAGTAAACGTCGATATTAAAACATAAAATAACGTATTTCACACATAGACGTAATGAAATCTGAGTCGTAAATCTGACGATCCCTGTTTTCCCTATCGTAAATAAGAGTTACGCAGATAACATACAAATGATGTAAAACTACAAAGTTAGCTTTATACTAATAGAATACAAAGCGAAATTAACTGACACATCTGTTTACGAAGTAGTACTAATATGTATGTAAAACTATTTGTACTTTCTATGTGCCAGTACTTGCGAAATTCAACTTTCTGTTCTTTTCATCAAACCGTGTTACGTAACAGTAAAATCAAATCTCGGCGCGCTGGCGTTTCAATTATTGTTTTATCCTATGAAGCTATTTGTTTTTTTATAACATTTTACTCGGTCACGGGTAGCGAGTGTCCTAGCTAACTCACTTTCCATTATTTGGCAACCCATCGAAAATGTTTCACTCTGTCGTGACCGCTCCGTTATATCCATTTCCGAATGGAAAACGTGAAACTAACCACATTTTGAATTTGTTCAGTTGTGTGTGGTCTGCAAATATCGATATGTTAAATTGACAGCAATCCTCTTTATACAGAATGAAATTTAATAAAAAATACTATCGAGGTTGAAACGAAAAACCTATAAACATAAGTGCAGCTTGTTTATTCATAAATATTATGTACTACAATACCTATATACTTTTTACTCTACTCTACTCTTTTACTATTTACTTCCCACTTTTCTTTTTACTTCGGAAGAGAATCAAGTAGGTTTATTTTAACTGTTATCCATTGTCAAAGAGGATAACCGCTGATCTTTTAAATAGATGTATCTCTAAGAAACACTATATTCTTTGTCCAAACATTAGCTGCTAAGATCAAAGTGATACAAAAACATGAGAGCGATTAAGATATGAAAATGGAAGTTATATCCCAAGCTAGATCCAGTCACGTCCTTGACGTGTATGAATAGAAATCCCACAGCGTGACAAAGACGTACCGTCTTAACACTGCAGTGACAATGTCACGTCCTAAACACGCCCCGAGTTTGTGAAGACTGGTTAAAGACATGAAGTATTCCCAAACATAATAACCGTTAGTCAAGTTATATATTATTCGCCTTATATGCGACGTACAAAGTATCTTAGGTATTTGTTATACCTAATTATTCTATCTAGTAATAAATTTACCTTGCTGGTCTTTAGAATCATGTAATTTGACAAAAATAAGTCTACCCGTGGGCAAAATGTAGTAACTGGAAATCGGTTTTTTACTGACTTTAAAGTTATCTACAACCCTCGCATTCTCTTTCTATCTGGCTTCTAGTCAGTCAGCCAGTCTTATGTCAGTCAGACAGCAAAATGTCTCTTTCACTTAAAGATTGACACCGATCCATAATAAAAACATGACCACAGAAATAAATGAGCTTCAAGTTTGTTAAATAATGAAAAAAACAATAGTAGAAAATTATTTCTGACAGTTTCATTTTCTTAGAGATTATCTTTAGCTGAGTCTAACATTTTTCTAGATAAAAATATTTAATGAGAAATACTCAAAATTACCTGTACGTCAAAAAGCAGCTTATTTACGTAAGTCGCTTTATTCCGAACTCACCTTAATATATTTAATGAAAAGGAAAACCATATTAAAGAACAGCTTAACGTAATAATCTCTACGCAACCTCAAGCAGGTAGCAAATTGGTTGAAACGAAATTCAATGTTTACAATAAAGTTAACTTAATGTTGAGCAATAGTTTATCAATCACTGTTTAGTGTTTAGGGTAAAGTTTCACATCACAGCACAGATTTAAACTCTTACTTACATTGTTATAGATATTACAGCTATTTACGTGTTTGACCCATCTCATAGATGTTATATTTTACACTATCGGCGTGTTAAAAGTTTTAAGGAGTGTAATAGATTCAATCTACTGTTTATTAAATAAGGTTAAAATTTGTACTTTAATCTTAATTTCCAGAGATTAATTCACGCCATCCATTAACAGACATTTAGAAAATTATAAATATAAAACATTTTAACTCTTCACAAAGCTTTAAACTGTCCAAACATTTTAATAAAGTTATACTAATTATTTTATTTTGTTCCACAGGGCAACCTCTTCACGTGTCCGAACGGTGAGTAAAACCTCTTTGTTTTAATATTTACTTTAGATAACTTTTGCCAATACTTCAAATAACTTCATCCTGGCCTTTCAACATTCTATTTAATTAAAACCTGACTCAGAACCTTTGGTTTACCTTTGGGAAATATAAAAGTTCGTTATACTGTTGTTTTAATGGTTTAGTGTTAACAGGATTAGGATTTTATTGATTATTAAATTTTAGTGTTGAAAGTACTAAAAATTTCATAAATAGGTTAGTGTGATATTTTTAAAACTTTGAATCAAGGATTAAATAGATTTGGGTACTAGGTTAATGTACGAAACTTAATCCAAAATAAACATTGCTAGATAGAATGGGTCCTTCATACGAAGTGAAGTACAGGATCTCGTAAAGTGAAAATATTTCAAGGAGTTAATAAAGTAACCTTACTCCGGCCACAAAAGATTGGCTCTTTCATCTGGATATAGATGTATAGGGTTCAAAGCAGAAGCCATACTCAATTATGATGATTTAAAGGAGTCCTATGTCCAGCACAGGACATCTGTTGGTTGATATGATGATGATTCTGTACATTATATTATTGGCTGATACAGTAAATTACTCATTATTCCGCATTAATGCTTTATTTGCGAAATCCATTGAACAGTTCATGTTTATCTTTATTATATCCATGTTAGCGAATAATGTGTTAATTACATATGAGCATTCTATCTAAATTAGACAAACAAACAAGCAATTAATATTCGGACTTGCTCTAATATATAGTAAATTGCTGAAGTACTAACAGTATTATGATTAATGACCTCTATTATAGTATTATTACATTCGCTTGTGAAGGAGCTACTTACGAATAATTAGTAATGTAATTTTTAACTACCCACAAGTTGTAGAACAATGATATTATGAAATTAGTGATGCAATAAAAGTCTTGAATACAATTGTGAGCTTTGAATATTAATAGAGCTTATGCGGTTTATTTTATTGTAATTGCATTTATTATTACAACACATTTAAGAGTAAAGCGCCTATTACACTAGACTAAATGTAGTCAACTACATCATGTAGGAGACTACATGTAGTCTAGTGTAATCACATGTAGGCTGTTAGGATACTACATATCGGCGATTAGCGAGTCCCGACCGTCCTACATCATATAGTCTCCTACATGATGTAGGAGACTACATGTAGTCTAGTGTAATCACATGTCGGACAGTGTAAACAGAATGTCCTTACACTAAAAAGTTAGGACGTCCTTAAGTAGGAGACTACATGTAGTCTAGTGTAATCGGCGCTTTAAATACTATTTAAATCGTTAGCCTTGTCTTGTTGCTGTATGCGATCACTGCACATTTAATAGTGGGCTTGATTCCCACACAAAACTGTAACTTTTGCATTACACATGATTATAGCTGGGCGTAAACTCAAATAGGTTAACCTACAGAAGTTTTTTTTTTAATTATATCACTTCACAAAATTCACACGCTTTTTGTGTGTATTTATTTCTATTTAAATAAGTATCAAGGCACACACAAAAATAAATCAATGCACATAATATTATAAAACAGCATGAAGTGTCACACATTTATCTTTTGGCCATTTAGACTTTTTTTTGTCTCTTTCTTCTTTTATTTTTTTTTTTATCTTTGTTAGTGCCTTTATGATCAATAAACAATTTTTCTTTCTTTCTAATTTTTTTAAAACAGTAGGGTCAACAAACGGACCGTCTATTTTTAAATACTAACGTCTAATTAAACGATTACCTGTAGACCGAGAGTGAACATTAGATTACTTCATCAAACTCAAGTTTACCGGAGTCAAGTGCTGTGTATGTCAGAAAGCAATTTCCTTCGTTAATTATGTGGCTGATGAAAATCGTACCGAGTGACTAACTCAATTCATTAACCCTTAGGACATGTACAGTCACGAGCAATAATATGTACACATTTTCAAATTTTCTAAACTATCTGCACGTTTATCTAGACATTACAATATCAAAATGAATTCGTAATTTAGAAGAGGTTCCGTACAGTTTTGAATTAATCTTCGAATTTTCAATTTTGGATTGGCAGAACTTTAGATAACTGGTTTACAAAATGCGAAAATGTGTACATATTATTGCTCGTGACTGTACTAGGAGATTGGCGATAAAATTCTAAGGTAAATAGTTTAGATTAGACATCAGGAATAAATCTACAAGGACATTTTACGATGTTGATGATTCTAATGAAGGAAGAATTTCAGTTTCATATAAACTAAAGCTTACTTATACCATTAGCAGAAAAATCTGACGCTTTTTCCTCTAAGATTTACTTAAATTATTAAATTCAATTGAATGGCAATGGTAAAATAAATTTCCGATTTTCACATACGTTCGAATTTAATCCAGGAAATGAATAGGAAAACTATTTGATATTCAATAATGGCTTTCATAAGTTTTTAGAATAAGAAAGCGTGCACTCTCATCTGGGGGGATAAACGAATATGCAGAGCACTAATAAAAAAAAATACAACCGAATTGAGAACCTCCTCCTTTTTTTGAAGTCGGTTAAAAAACTGATTAATAAGATGTAAAAAGTTTCTTGAAAAAGTTACTGTTCACTGAATAGCGATATGCAAAATTCGAATAAAAGTCTACTAAGTCTATAAAAGTCAGCAGTTGTTTAAGAGTTCAAAAGTAATGTACTTAAATAAAGTCTATAAAGAATTACAATTAATACAATTCATGAGGTTTTTTTAAAATAATGCTGCATTTTGTGCTAGATATTTGTTAATGATGCTAGATTCTTTGTGTAGTAGTCACCAACTATGAAGGTATTTAGCTTATACAGGCGGATGTATGAGCACAAGGTCGCGGTCGTGCCAAACCGTTGGATCATCACATATTATAAACGTTGTTAGTCACGAATTTATTTTTAATAATTTTATACATAATGTATTAAATCAATAGATAATTATAGCCGTATGTGTCATCGCAATGTTCGAAGGATCTAAAAATATAATATAATGAGATTTTCTATAAAGAAAATCTCCTACGTCTAATGAAGTAGGTACCTAATGCAAGCTCTGTAGCCCGATACCTATATAAGGGAATTAAAGATTGCAATGGATAAATACATTAGGTTAACAAAGTTAAATATGCGTCTAATACAATGATACTTAGATCAAACTTTAATGCATTAACTAACGAAGAATGTTTATGTGCGTCAAAAAATTCCAATAAAATACCTTAAACCTATCAAAAAATACCTAATCTTAATCCAATTTAAAATATGCAATTAAAAGTTAATTATGGACAAGATTCAGGTTATCTTGTTACCAAAGTTATTTTTCTGATCGGATTTGCTATTAAAAGAAAATTAAATCTAAATATTAAATCATTACACAAATTATTAAAATCATCAAACCATGTTACACAACTTTAGATTAGGGTTTCTCAGTATGCTTTTATAAACGTCATAATTATTTAATACAGGTTAACGTTATGTCAAATATTTTGGATAAAATAAGTTATCAATAAAATTTAAAAGAGGATTTTTCAGTGATTTAAAATAATAAGAAAAGTTAAGAATGTCATGAATAATCCAGCATTATCACATAGTATTAATCATATATTCTATTCTTATACATAATCATATACCTAAGTCTAGACTTTTTAAGGTAAAGTTCAACATTTTTAATATACAGACACCAGCAAGAATAAATAAAGAAATAGCAATGTATATTTGGAATTTCATGAAAGAACTAAAATACGATATGTTTAAATAAGTTTGTTCAGAGAATACAAACGTGTAGAGTCTAATTAATACAGAAAGAAAGCTTGACACAAAACTCTGTACCTTTAGTATACCTGGCAACCGTCCAATATCCTCTCCACAACTGCTAGTGACCCGTAGTCGAAAACGGAATGTTTATGAGCTAAATCTTAGAGCATAACTAAGGACTCCATATTGGCAAATTATCAACCTCTCACTCAGGTTAAATACTACTAGCCATGCTTGATTTTAGAGAAAATCTGTTATTGCACTTGAATTTCAATTTTGGTAATGATTGTTTTAATGATTAGGATCGTGTTCTGTGACGCATTTTTAGATAGGGCTATGTTCAGCTATGGACAATAAAAGTTGTAATATAATGTCTTAAAAAACTTTTAAATAACTAAAACACATATTATAATAATATCTATCAACCTTCATTAGTGCCTTCATTTTCCATTGTCCATTATTAAAAATCTAATAGTAGTGACAAAGTTAGATAATGCAATAGACACCCAAGACGAAATGGAATAACGTAATAGAGAGCTAGTTAGTTCTACCAGCAGTAGCATAACAGACAGGATATTAAAGACACATCTCAAGATGTGGCTTGCAGACATATTGCGTTGTGATTCGGTCGCATCAAGAGACCGACTGGGAATTAACGCCAGTCTCCTGATTACGTGTAATTCGAATTACTCTAGCGGACGAGTTAATTTCTACGCTGTTGTTGTTTACGCTGATAGATATGTGTGGCATATTGGGAAGGTTTCAATCAGATAATCTAATTTATCTTGAATTAAAACTGGCTACGGTAAAATATAATTTAAACCTATAAGAGTAAGATTTATTAAAGCATACAGTAATTAAAAATGCCATAATACTGACATAACAAGTATTTTTACGTTATACATCTCTTATTATTTCCGTTGTTTTTATGGTGTATTGGTATATAACCCTATGTTTTCCTCCGTTCATTGTCTACGCATAGACATTGATGTGTGGAACTAAAAAGCTGCTTCGTTATTGTTATAGAGACGATTGAATAAAAACGTGAGTATTCGTTGATTAATTGTTTCGAGCCTAATAGATCTTTTTTATTAATTTAAAACCTTATTGCAATTGAATTTAAGTTCATTAGTTAAGCTCCATTTTTCTTATATAGATTTCAAGTTAGAATTGCTTGTTTAGCTTCTGCCCTTAGCAATTTTATGTAACAAAAAAGCATAGCTGTTTCGTTGTTAGAGAGATTACAACAAGCATAAGGATTAACAAAATTACCCATCTATACACAGAAAAGCTTAGAAACATGAATAACAAGCCTTTGTAGTATAGAATTCTTGTTTCATATGAATGGGAAGCCAGTTATCAATCCAATTATTGGGCTTTTCACCTCGTGTTTACCATCTGTGTATAGGACCTACGTAATTGGACGTAAACGTTACTACGTGCTGAAATTGCATTTCAACTATGCACAAGCCCAGTCAGATTCTTTTTCTCTTATCGGTTTTGTCTATCTATTTGATTATCACGTATGTATAGTTTAAATAATAATTCATTCGTATTTCGCATGTGTAGTTAAACGAACCTATAATAACCTTTTATACAATTTTCAAGGCAACCGTTTTCTTAAAACAATAATGACAGAGGGAAAATATCTGTTCATTTATTAAATAACAGGCCCGAAAGAATAATACGTTCTACCAACAAAAGAAACAAAAATTTAATTAAAAAATAAATCGAATTTCAAAATTGACGTAACGAAAACAATGGGATGACGTCATCGAAATCCACCATCAGTTTGTTTTTAGCTGTGAAAGTAAAAGTTCCAATTAGAACCTAAGTTCTAGCCGGGTCAGTAAGGTCATAGTACAACAGTGTTAACCGCGGAATATAATTACAACTACACATAGTTACGTAACGTCATTCACGGCCTTTTCTGCGTTCGTATTCTCAGAACTTCTTGTCAAGCTTAATGGTATCATTTTCAATATTTGGGAAAACAGTAATTTAATTTGAAACTACTGTTGAATATTCTCGCATACAAATAATACATTGAACATCAGTAAAAACAGTTGTTATACAAACTTGAAATAGAACTATCTATTTTTTTGTAGTAAAATTCACAATTGCAAGTATAAAAAGTGAAAGGAAATGTAACAAAAGTTAAAACTAAATTACAAT
Source organism: Schrankia costaestrigalis (assembly GCA_905475405.1). Classification (NCBI taxonomy): domain Eukaryota; kingdom Metazoa; phylum Arthropoda; class Insecta; order Lepidoptera; family Erebidae; genus Schrankia; species Schrankia costaestrigalis. Next base: position 8,986,259 of record FR997830.1, read on the forward strand.
GATTGTCTTGTTCATCAAAAAGTAAAAAAGTATGCATACTATTAAGACTCTTTTGTGCTTTAAAATTAAAAAAATAAACACGCCTTTTATTTAATAAATTATTAAAGGTTGCGATGATTTGGCGACATTATTTATGTAACATAATAATATTCTAGATTATATTAGTGACGTATGTCGTCTGAAATTATTCATTGATATCTCTATCTGTATATAAGTATAATTAAGCCATGTACAAAATCCACCGTCGCTATACCAAATAAAATAATTAAATTAGCTTTACTTTCATCAAACAGTAAAATATATTGTTCTCAGTAAATGCATTTTACCGATATTGCTAATTATAATAAAAGCTGTCTCCGCAATCAAATACTTTTTAAGAATAAACAATAAAGCCTGATTTACACATCGACAAGTATTGTAGGACGAAGTAACCCCCTCTCTCGCGTCTCGCCAACTTAACACGCCAAAAAATGGGATGGAGATCTATTTAAATCAACTTAATGAACAACTTACTACTTAACTCGCTAAGTGTACTTGTCGATGTGTAAATCGGTCTTAAGTTTTATTTTCGTAAGTCTCAATGCTACGTAGAGTGTTGACAAAATTACAGTTGGATGGCCTTGCCACAGAGAAGTTAATTTGTCATACGTTGATTACATGCTTCACACTTTGATGTTTTCAGTTAAGGCTTACACGCAACGCTGGTTGTTAAATCCTGAGAATAGATATCTATTATGAATGTCTAGATTTAGCCGGCGATGTCGTAAATGTATAGTGTATGTCCTTTTCCAAACTCTAATTCTCTAAAGCAAGATTTTCGTTGGCGCAAAGACGTAAAAAACAGCAATAAACTCTAAGTTTATAATATTAATAGTAGAGACAAAGAGCTCGCAGGCAAAGAAAAGTAGCATAAAATTCTACAAAAACATGAGCTATAGCTAACCGATTTACCATATATGATTCACCATAGCTAATATAGGTATTGTCGAGTGTCGGTATATACCGTTACCGTACATTTTGTTTCACAAAAACAAAAGTGGCAAATTGCCTTTCAGAGTTCATTCCCAACATGAAATGGCGAATAATCCGATAAAACCATATAACAGGTACGATGGTTAATATGCAATCTCAATTAGAAGATAACCTTGTTTGGTTTGCTTTGTTAATAATACCATCTGTTTTGCATTTAATAGAGCCTTTGGCGTTAATATTTCCCACATCCCTGGATGGGAACACTAGACATACAATTTTGTTTGTAGCAGTATAAGTAAATTGGTTAATAAAACCGATATATACCTGAGTGTATTTAGAGTAGTGTTAGGAGATTCGAAGGAACACATACTGGGAATGTTACGTTCACTTGTGTGCCAAGTCTATTTACTGTTCCTATGTTTACTGTATTAGCGACAAAGATATACAAACAGAGATGTATTAGCGAGTATAGAATAATTCAATTTACTGTCTAAGCTCGTGAATTCACACATGCTCGTGATGAACTGCCTTATTGCAACGTGCCGCGCGTTGTCAAGTTTTCACTTAAAGCTTATGATGAGCAGCTTAGGCAGCTAGTCTCTGCCTGAACTACTATACTATGCTTAATTTTCCAACATACGAATAATACATGACAATAAGCTGTCATTTATAATAACTCTCACTTATAATAAAGTTTAAACTATTAACACGAATAACGATTCATTTAACAAGTTCCAAAATATTGTCTGACCTTTCGTTACGTGAACACATAAATAAAATGTTATATGTTATAATATGATTAAAAGCAATAACACAATATGCAATTTAATGTCGACACACGTATACTTTAAGATAAGTTGCTACGATCATACGATTGAGTAATAACGCCTCGAGCACGCGAACACTCAGGAACTTGCACCGTTTGGCCCTAAACATACAGCCAGCTGTACTTTATTGCTAAGAAATTAAACGCAGCTGATCTTCTAGTGTTCTTTTAACGATTTGATTTGAAGAGAACTCGTTTGAGACTGATGGTTGACATTTATATGCCACAGTTCGTAATATAAAATTATCTAAGTAGTATCTAAACAATCACATCAAGAAGTCTGACATGTATTTTACTATACAAGAAGTCTGGGATTGTATCCCAGACTTCTATGGATTATTGTGCAATGAAAATCATGAAAAAAATATTTTTAGAAGTCGTATAATTATGGTTTAATGATTCTTAGTTTTTAATCACTATTTATTACATAGTATTCAGAAGTTATAAAAACTTAAACTACAATAATTCGTCAAGAGAATAAAAAGAAAACAATAAAAATTGTAACAGTTATTACAGAAATGACAAAGCAAATATCGACGTAAATAAACGAAGAAAATGAACTCGAAATGTTAAGCAAACAGACCTGGCTATTGTCCAATAAGAGGCTGGAATTCTATTGCTTTCACCGACTGAGGCAAGTTATGAAGCTCAAAGATAAATGCAACGGACAGGGGAGCTCTTGTGCACTCTATAAAGATTTACACGTCACGATGGGCTTGCGATTTTATTTACGGAGACTGTATTCTACAGTCTTTTAATTATAATAAAAATAACTATGAATATAAAATGTGGTCAAGGACCATAGCAGTCGTAATATTACGATAAGCAAAATAAAACAAGCCATGAAAACTCTGTTCGTACTCTTTTCTAAAAAATAGTTCATCAAAATCTCAATTGCGGCTACTCGTATACGTAGCCGTAGGTTGGCTAGAAATATTAATCTGTATTGATGTTCTCACGGACAAATAATCCTCACAATATACAGATAACCTTTTGATTGACTTAGGCAATAATGCGATGACTCTGGCATGTTGTTGCATGCAACTTTCAAATAATGATTATCATTCTTTAGTGTCCCTTTATTCTCGAAACTATTTTATTACGTCTTAAGAACAATTAATTGCAATAGCAATTTTATGATTAAATACTAAAGCAATTGTTTTAAAATGTGCAAACAATTTAATTGCGATTGCAAAAAAATTCTACCTTACTACATTTAACTCTAACTATGAGAAAAAGATGAAGATTGTCGAAATTACTATCTTGTAATATGTCAATGTTTTAAAGCAGAACGTGAATCTCATATTTCGCAATCGCATTCTAAAATCTTTATTTCCCAGGCTAATAAATAGTATTTAAGACAGACTTAATACATATTGTATTTCCCTGATGTAAAGAATTTAATATATTGTGCTAAATCGCAACCAAAACACCGCAATCGTAAATTATAAATCGCATATCTGGAATGAATGCTGCGTTATCGATTTGTACTAATTGCAGTCCATAGTTTTCTGCACTAGGTGTATCAAGGCATACAGTTAGTCCTGGCCTACAACTGGGCTAAGCAAGACCGCACCTAGTTTAATAACTAATCTTGCACGAGATTAACTACCGGTACGCGGCCTGATTGCGTGTAATTCATACTTGTTGATGTCCGCAATTTAAGTTATCTTCATTTAGACATTGCAGATAAATCATTTAAAAACTCTATTACCTACCAATGTTCCAGTTTAAAAAAAAATTACTTAGTTAAGTTATAAATAGCTTAATTTATCATTAATTACGTGTTACCATATTCACCACTTACAGCGTCCTTCCTTGCTTAGGTACATCATTTAGGAAGAAAGAAAATGCACCACTTCTTTTAGTGGCACAATAGCAATTCATTCCTAATATCGATTTTTCATAACAAAAATTCAGTTCATTTATATTTCAAGAGTTAGGAAGTGACGTCACACTGTCAAAAACTCATCACATTTTAAAGTGTGAATACATAATATTTATAAGTAATGAAAATTGTTATGAGTCCTTAATGCTGCCAATTCTTTTGTTTATTCCGTAGTTTATGCTGTTATGTCATGATTGCTTCAATGGCCTTACAACCTTCCGCGTGTTATTTATAAAATTATATAGATATTATATTTTGTTTCTATAAAAACAAAATTAAGTATTAATTTTTGTTTTTGTTTTTATAAAATAATTATAAAATTGCCATTATAAAGCTTAGGATTTCGTAATTATGCCGTGAGTTATTAACAAAAACATATATGATTTTAAAATATAGAATGACTACAAAATATATAACAAAATACACTCTTTCTAAAATACATACATACGTGTTCAACTAGTCGATTGACAATGTGAAATTTATTCATTTAACAACTTGTATTCATGGCATGCCAGAACTAAAAATTCAGAAAGGTGAACAAATGTACCTAAAAAGTTTACGTTCTTTATTCAACAATACATCGAGATTTATTATGAATGGATTCAACAAATTGGTTTACTGTACCCAGCCTGGACGTATGCCAATTCCGCGCAATTTCTAAAATAATAGTCACCGGATTTGATTTGTTAAAATTGTATAACATTCTTACTTACTTTTGACTCACTTCAGATGTATTGCTACACAGCCGAACTTGCATTTTAACCTCCTGAATTTAAAATTTTTATTAAAATTAATTACAAAATTGCGAAAAAGTGACTATTATTTACTACTAATTACAACAGCATTTCCCTGTCTAATGCCCGATTTACACATCGACAAGTACAGTAGCAAGTTAAGTAGTATTTTAAGATTAAGTTTATTTAAATAGATCTCCATCCTATTTTTTGGCGAGTTAAGTACGAAGTAGCCCCCTCTCTCACGTCTCGCCAACTTAACTTGCCAAAAAATAGGATGTAGATCTATTTAAATCAAGTTAATCAACAGCTTACTACTTTACTCGCTACTGTACTTGTCGATGTGTAAATCGGGCATTACTTGTCATTTGTTATTGCGTAAAATACAGTTCATACGGTTATTAAGTTTATTGTAAACTTGGCACGCATCTACACGACATTTGGAGCATCACAATCTGGGTCAGTTGTTTAGTAAGGCGGACTTGATGCTTGCCTGCATCGTCGTACTGACAATGCTGCTTGATTGTCCAATTACAAACTACATGAATTACTTAACTATGAGGAGTTAGTCTCTGGAAGTAATATTGTGTTTGTTAGTTTAAGTACTTATTTTAAGTCAGTTAACTAAATATCTTTATCTACGTCGTTTTTTAGTAAATTCTAGTTAATTTAACATCGATGATAAACAATTTAAAGGAAAAATAAACAATTTAAAATAGTAATAATTAAAAATGATAGTTTGCATTGTATTTCATAGAATAAATGAAAGCATTTTTTTTTTAATTTAAATAATATGTAAAATCAAAGAATAAGTTTATATACTCGCCACAAACTTATCACTTACTTATCAAAATAGAAGCCATTTATAAGTTTGTGTCCAAACATTTTTTTTTGTTGTTTTATAGCATAATCTGACAACAGATACGTTCTGTCACGTAAAAGTTCTGATAAACTATATAGAGTGACATTTCTATGTACCTGGCTTTAGTGCTTACTTAGATAAACATGGAATGGATAATCCGCATATTAAGTACTTTTGTTTGTTTAAGTTAAGTGGTATACTTAACTTAAATACACAAAATTAATGTTGTCAACAAAAGTAATACCTATATAGGCAGGCATATTAATTTTATAACGTACAGTTATTGTGACATAATATTACCTCCTGCCTCCCAACCTCAGATGAGATGGGGTATTGACATTTTCTTTTCTTGATTCATCGCTACATGATGTTCTTGTCTAAGTTCCTTTGCTTTTATATTGTACTATGACATCTATTAAGTCGTAGAATAAAGCAAGAAAAATCTGTATTCAACACTCGCTTACCTATTTAAAAGAACATAAAGATAGAAAAAATAGTAAAACACACACTTCTCACCAAAAAATAAACCTTTTGTTCAAATAATCTTTGAGTAAAAATATGAGTTCTCTAACCTTTAGATTCCTTCGTTGATATATTCTGATATTAAATCAATGAGTCACCTTTATGTTATGTATGATCGAGGTGGCGCCTTTCACTCATTACAAACGTGAGCCTTCAAGGCTGCCCGTTTGCCGCTCAATTGACTCTAACAGCACAAAGCCTGCATTGTCTCGTTAGATAAAAAAAAGTCAATGATATTTTGTCGCAACGCAACAGTTTCTAATACATATGTAAATTTTAATAGTTACATTATTCTTATCTTAAGAGTTTGGCCTATTAATTTTTGTTGTTATGATTCTGGTCTTCTTATAACTCTTATTGTCATTATACATGTTCTTGTTTGATGGCTTCTTCAGTAATGGAGATAAAATCATACTGCATAATAGCATAGACATTATACTTGTTGACATTTAAGTCATACATATGTTACAGCCAAAGTAATAAATATGAATATTGTACATAATAACTAGCCATTATGTATAATGGCTACTCAATTTAGATAAAGTGATAAATGTCGCAGAATTAATCACATTAACCAGATGTTATAGTACTGGCAAAAATACAATATTTAGGCAAAAGTTGGTTAGGTTAGGTTAGTATAGTGACCAAAGGACGAAACATTTTTTTTATGTAAAACTAGAATATAGTATTACCATATTCTAGCCTAGTCCTACTACCTAGTCCTTTGGTCACCATACTAACCTAACCTAACCAACTGTTTCTGACTTTTGCCAGTTAAAAGGTAAAATTTTATGAGTTAAGTAATCACTTTATCTAAATTGAGTAGCCCTTATACATAATGGCTAGTTATTATGTATAATATTCATATTTATTACTTTGGCTGTAACACATACACAGAAAAAGATTGATGGCCACGTTTATTTTCTTGGTGCATCATCTCACGGATCGATCAGGCGATGTAAAATTTTCAATTACCTTTACAAAGTGACCACTAACATCACACACTCTATCCCTTAAAATATAAAATAAAACTAAGGTAAATGGTGCATGAAGTAGAAGATTACCTAATATCGAAACCTTATGCCCGCCATGTTATATAATGCCAGGCATACTAAGGTAATTTCCCGCGTTTAACAGTAAAGTATTTATAGTCTAATATGATCGGCGATGAAGGAACCTCCAGAAAAGTGCTTTTAAAATCGAAACAGCGATCTCAGCTATCATAAACTTTTACCTTATACAATCCATGTAGCTGCCGTCTCTTCGAAATTCTAATTCCCTCTTAAGCGCTATAAACAAAATTTATGTACCAAATAAGCGCTAACATGTCGTACGTTATTTTAATATGTTATTTATATTCTTTGTTTTAGAGTATGTGAACAAAATAATTGACTACTTAAAATCCTTTTTATTATTTTAGAAGGAAAAGATATTTCAAAGTAAAGTACCTTCCTAAGAGTTATCCGCGTTATAACGATTTATAACACGGTTAAATAGATTTAGTGCACTTAGTTTAAACTGACTTATTACTTCAGCTGCAATGTTTCACGAAATTGAACGGTTTTAAAATTGATAGAGCGAAATCTAGAAGACAGAACTGATTTTAAAAGTTCCACGATTAAGTACCTAAGAGTCTTCTCATAGTAAAAAGTAATTTAGCTAATTGTACCAAGACAGATTCGTTAAAACCATATTTAAATATTATTCTCTTGCGTTAAATTGTTTTCCCTAGTTGACTTTTACAACAACATACATGTAATGGCGAAGTGACATTATGAATATAAAACCCGAAAAACTACGATACTTATTAACTAACAGATCTTATCTATAGGTCAACGCCTTCTTATTCGGAACTTAAATACTTAGTATAAATGTGCATTTTATTTTAAGTCGTCTCGCACTGTTGGTTTTCCCACAACAAAACCAATTAGATTTGCTTGTAGAACAACTATAGTAAATGAACTTTTCAAAACTATATAGAGATTATATTGTAGGAATTGATGAAATAATAATCAAGATACATTGTAACTTGTAACCAAGAAGGGTTAAACACCAGGCGTGGTGTTACCCCTTTAATTATTGATATGAACCCGATCTTTAGACAAGTAAGTAATTATTATTCGACGATCACAATTAATTTACTCTGTATTATATCATTGTGTTTCATGTAAGTCAACTAAAGTTACACTGAAGATGTAATACGTGACAGTGATAATTATGATTGCTATTGCCTTCAAACGTTTAGGTTTCACTGCTTCATGCAAACCATGGTAAATTAAACCTAGAGATTAATGGCATATGGTTTGTTTTAAATTTAGCTTGTGTTGCAATTTGTAATATGCTTTTTTAATAGTTCAAGAAACATTTATGATGGTGATACCTAATAATTATTGTTTACAAATAATAAATTATAATATTAGTATAGGCCATTGTTCCAATTTAGTATAGTTATAAAAACAATATGTACCTAACTAGAAAAACAATGTCAAATAAAGTATATCGCAAAGCCTACTAATCTAAAACAGACACTACTTGTAAAGTAAAACCGCTTAGTATTAAATTGTCATTAGTGACATCTATTTCCAACGATATAATGTTGATACGTACTTACACTATGATGCCTGGGAGAAGTCTTACGATGCTTTAGGTATTTTCTGTGACTTGTCCAAGGCTTTCGACTGTGTCGATCATGATACACTTTTACGGAAACTACATCACTATGGCTTAGGTAAACTTGGATTAGATCTTTTCACGTCTTACTTAAATAATAGAATACAAAGAGTTAATATTAATGGAAAATTATCTCCAGGATCTGTCGTAAAAATGGGCGTTCCGCAAGGTTCCATACTTGGACCCCTTTTGTTTCTCATCTATATAAATGATTTACCACATCTAGTTAAAGATCAACATGAGATAGTTTTGTTTGCCGATGACACTTCGCTTTTATTTAAAGTGAAACGACAGCAGACTAGCACTGACGAAGTAAACTTGGCTATCTCTAAAGTTGTTCGTTGGTTTGACATTAATAACTTGCTCCTTAATAGCCGCAAAACCAAATGTGTTAGATTTATAACGCCGAATGTACAAGAAGTGAAAACCACAATAAGAGTTAAGGAGGATCAGGTAGACCTTGTGGACACTACAAAATTTCTTGGTATAACACTAGACTCTAAGCTTCAGTGGGGCCCACATATTATGACATTGGTAAAGCGACTAAGTTCTGCAGCTTATGCCGTTAGGAAAATTCGAGAACTGACAGACATAGAAACTGCCAGATTAGTATATTTTAGTTATTTTCACAGCATAATGTCATACGGTATTTTACTATGGGGACATGCTGCCGATATTCATTCTATCTTTGTGCTGCAAAAGAGAGCTATTCGTGCAATTTATAATTTAGGAAGGAGACAATCACTTCAAGAAAAATTTAAAGAAATCAATATATTAACTGTAGCAAGTCAATACATTTATGAAAACATAATTTATGTTCATAAAAATAAAGACCAATTTGTCAAAAGAAGTGATGTCCATAGTATAAATACTAGAAATAAAGATAGACTTATTCATCCGTATTCTAGGCTCCAAAAAATACATAGTTCATTTCAGGGTCAATGTGTGCGATTTTATAATAAAATTCCGAAAGATATTCAAGATCTAAGTTTTAATAAATTTAAGAATGTAGTCAAACAAAAACTTATCGTAAAGGGATATTATACTATCCTAGACTACACGAAAGACAAAAAGGCTTGGGATTAACTGCTTCTGTTCCATAGGCTGTTTCAAATAATGCAAGTTTATGCACTTTTTTTATATATGCGTGCTACTGTATTGTTTTATCTCTAAGTTCTAATTGTATTATTGTATCCTTTCTATCTTTTTTTTTTCTGTCTTCCTTGTTCTCATGCTTGTCTTCTACTTTTCTTTTCTTTGATTATTATTTTTTATGATGTATAAATGGTGTATTATCCTGTCTGGTACTGTCAAATATTTTGATAGGGTATATGATTAATGTAAAAAAAAAATTGTAAACACAACTGAATTTTAAAAGAGTTGCCATGAGTTTCTTTGCCAGGTTTCTTCTCATTGGCCCTACCATTTGGAAACTGGAATTTATAGATCAACACAGACAGACAAGTAGATTCGAGTAGTAGATTGGTTTTATTTTTCTCCTTTAATTTACATTTGACAATACAACGCGGCTTTTCTTAGTGCTGTAGCGTTTGTCTGTGTCGATCTATAATTTTAAATGTAGCTTCAATTTTAAGTAAACGACGATTTCAAACAATTTGTAATAAATTTTATGAAATAAAGTAAAAAAAAAAAAAAAAAAAAAAAAAAAAAAAACTAAATACACTTTAAGTGGTGACAGGTAAATGGAAAGTGATAATACTATTTGAAAGCCATACTATATGGGTTTAAAGCCTAATCAAGGCATTTATGTATGTACTTAAATGTGTCAATCACGTCAACAATCCTTTGGCAATGAGTAAATAATAATAATAAAGTCCGTAATAAAACTGTGAGTTAATGTATTATGATGAATAATATTTCTCTACAGACAATAAAGTAACATCTTACAATACCTCTCTCTACCGCACTTCACAAAAGCTGTAGTCTATGACAAATTCACTTCGACCTCTAGATGTAGTAAGTCAATCTCCGGAGTAGTAGCATATCCGTATATCCTTCAAAGGTTTCATGTTCGCCTTGCTAAGAGGCACTCGACACAATTGATCGGCAGACACCGTGTCGGCAACCAGTCGACATTGCCACTGTCGAGTTTTATTCACGATTTATTGACGCCTCTGTTATATTTAAACGTGTAGGTGTAAGTATTGGCAATTTGTTACGCCTTCTCGTTCGACATTATAGTTTGATGATTTAATAATATACGATGTTGAAATTAGGCGCTTCTGTATAATCTATCGTAATTTGTGCAATTAACAACATCTGGAATATTTTTTAGAGTGTGTAGGCAAATTTATGTTTTTAGTGTTATTTCATCGGATAGCTTCGCTACATTCAATCGTTCCTAGTGGTAATATTTTGTCATTTACTGCAAACATTATCAAATATTTTCTAATGATTATAATTTTCTAACACAAAACGAAGTAATACTTTCTAGGGTCCGGAATCGAAGTCTCCAAGGCCCTCTCGATCTTTCAACGAGGCACACATTTTTCTTTTTATATTTAGCGAGTAATTACTTTTTTTGCAACGTACACGAATATTCTTTTGTAACGGCATTTTATAATGGATGAACGTAATCAATTGAATACGTAACTTTCTCCGTTAAAATTATCGTCAATGACGGAATAGAAAAATGGAGATGCACCCGACTATGCTAGTCGGTTTCATGTACGTTGATATTGAACCGTTACAAAGCTAGTCATCCGATTCAGTCGACATGGGAACTCAATGCGGTTCTCGTATATATCTATTACATCTGAACTGCTTACGTTCTCTGTTATGTCAATATCAAATACACGAGTTGTCTGATAAATATATGTAGTGTGTACGAAAGAATCTTCAAACCTAGAATTGTAAAGGTTATGTTTTAGCATCAAAATTTGTATATTTGAATAGCATAGATAGAACATAATTTAAGTTTTTGTTACTATATTCTTTAGCTAAAAATGAGGCACCTTTTTCGTAAGACCTTTAAATTGATTGGAATCATCATCATTGTTTATGTTATTAAGACGATAATTAAATTTTCGAATCTTTAGGTTAACCATAAGCCTGGCATTTTCGGCAACACTTTGTTTAAATAACTACAATCGCTTTGAAAAACGACACGAAACAAATATTTTACATTTAACTCGCAAAACAATTCTTTATACAGTACAAAGAGAAATAGACACCGCTAAAAATGCAGTCATTCAATGTTGAACGTTAACATTTAGATGCAAAATACTGTAAACGTCAATATCGATGATAGTGTAAAAAACTGCGTCGAATTCAGGACTGTAGCGTTACTAATATCAATATATTTTGCTTACTCTATTCTGTTTATTTACTGAAAATCAAGTCTTTTATATGACTTATCTTTATTTCTTAAACACAACTTTCCTCTACGATGCCTTTAGTTTTAAGGTCTTTAATAAACAATAATGTAATGGATACAAAAATCATCCAGGATTCGGACAATCACTTCCGAGTCGTTGCTTGGAGACTTAGTAATCACGACACATTTCCTCTGTAATTTCGAATTGTATACCTTAACTGCTACATTATTAATGCGTACTAAAGACCGAAAACATACTCTTTACTAAGCGATTGTTATATACCTGAAAACCCTTTTAATTTAGCCACCTAAGATCATTGACAACTATGCAAACCAGAACAGTAAAGAAGACTGTGAAATGAGTGTTTCATTTATTTGACTCTGACGAATGAACCCAACTTTTCAAGCTAGTGTTTAATGTGAAATAATTCTATAGTACAATAGAATACTTAGTCTTCAACAACTAAACTCCACATAACACCACCTTTATTTATAGCAATACCTTACATTTAGTAAAGCTCAGTACTTAACGAAATGCCAAGAGGGTTTAAAATAATCGTTCGAAATACCGTACGAAAGGATCTGGTGCAGTAATTTGTGAAATGTGCAACTTTGCAGAGTGTGTAACTTTTGTTAGATTTTAATGTGAACAGCAAGTGCTTTGGAAACATTCTCACTGCATCACATTATGGTCTCATTAATTGTTCCTGTTTTTACTCTATAGAAGTACTTACACACAACTGAATTATAAATATTTTTAGCTTCAAACCAATTTAATCCCAATATATTACTACAATGTATGTTACTCCTATCTGAATGATCAAATCACGTTGAAGCATTAGGAACCGTTATTCAAATAGATACAATTAAAAAGAAAATAATTAAAACCTAATATTGATACTAAAGACTCACATTATAATACAGTTGCATTTCTGCGGTAATATAACGTATAAAGTAGGTCAAATACGTTGCATCGTGTTGCCGAGTCGGTGAAGCGTACCGAGTCTTCACGATCAGTCGTCAATGCACGCTCTATTTATGCCTATTTACTTTTTTATCCTATACGTTAATGAAAACTAACTTTTCATAAATATTTCCTTTATTACTATTACTGAAATAACTAGCCAATGAACCTATATTTACTACTACTGTCTGAGTTCATTGACTTAAGGACTCAATAATAGTTTAGTTAGTTAAAATTTTGTGATGCTATAGTGGCTAACAAAGAACTATTTAGGTTTCTTACTTATACTTTGACAATATCATAAAGTTGGGTTGAAATTATTAAATGGTTTAATAGTCAACCATTTTGATTAACAAAGAAACTAAACTAAACTAAACTACTAAACTTTATCGTAATCCGGTAAACATGTTACTTTTTCTCCTCTTCGAAAAACAAAATTTAAAGTAATGGTGTATTATTGTAGAACTATTAAAAAATAACATACTACATTTTATCAAATACACGTTAACCAAATGAATAACTGTAAATTGAAAGCAAATATTATAAAAGGATCTGTTATGACTTCAGTGAAGGTTCAACGACTTCAACCTATAAGCTTAAAAAGCAATTTTTATTTCGATTACACTTCTATAAACTCATAAAAGGTTCAAGAAGTACCCATTATTATTAAAATATTAGTCGTTTTTATTAAAACAAGCTCTACGGGCGGCGTTTACAAAACCGAGACCAAGATAACAGGCAAAAGGAATTGTTTAAAGCTAAACCTTCACCCTCAGATTTAACCCCTCAAAGCATTCAAGGCATGTCAACAATCTGACAATTATTACACAAACAAAATACATGAAAGAAAATGTAATGTAACTTCTTAAGGTTAACAATAGTTTTAAGAAATGTATTATGTTAAATTATACAAACTTTATGCCCGAAAGATTATATTTAACGATTTTTCCGTTTTCTAGTACTCGGGATATTGTCTGCCAAGATTATCCTTATCTCTTTAATATTTTTTTTTTATATAAGTAAGTATGACAGATTAAAAAATTAGTATTACGTACATAAATTTATTCGCCAGTTCTAATTTATAACAATAAATAGATATTCAAAATAACAATGTAAAACAATTCAAAATAATTTAAACGATTAAAATTGGTAACATAATATTTACATAAACAATCGAAACAGCAGCGTAAGGCAAGACGTAAAATAAATCTCATGAAATTAATAAGACTAAATCCGCTTACCTCGAATACAAAGACTTCGTTATAAATTGGGGAAATTCATAGGCTAGTTAAACACACCTGTTGAGTCACTAATTTTGAATTAGTAATCACTTTAGACCGCTTCGAATTTACAATAGGGACGTACTTTTACTCGACAAAACGACTAAAGCCCATCCAAAATAATTTGATGTTTACGATCCACAGCCCTAACAAGTACTATAAAATGTTTACTATAATGGTTTATTACTATTTTCTGTTAAGTTTATACACAGGGAACCATTTATACACAGTTTAAAATAACAAACAGTGGCATTTTGAGGTGAATCTAAATATACGTAGTATACTTTCTCCAAAACCTTTTGAATGGTAAAAGCCCTGGTTTGTCCTATATTTCCTTGTTTGTTATAAGGTACCAGTCGTTGGGCCGCAATTTAGTTACACAAAGCTTTTCTCTTAGGTTTCTAGAGATTTTTCTTTTACGTGTCTTTAATTTTATTTTATTCTTGTTACAGGTTGGGAGTTAAAAGGCTTACACTGTTATAAATTCTTTAACATCAGGCATTCATGGGAAAAGTCAGCTGAATTATGTCGAAGGTAATAATAATTTTTTAGTCACAGACAAGATTTAGCGTTTTTTATTCATTTCAGTTTAACGATATTTATCAAAAATATGTTTTTTCAGATATGGCAGCGAACTTATGGTTGTAGATACTTATACGGAAAATAACATGACGGCTAGCATGGTACCAGCTTCTCCAAGTAATAACCACTATTGGCTTGGTCTTGCGACGGTTGATGATCTTAGAACTAATACATTGGAATCAGCCGCCGGAGCTTTAGTGTCACAGTACGCTGGTTTCTGGGATCTAAGGCAGCCAAACCCCAAAGACGGTGAATGTGTAGACGTACATGTGTCCGCAGACAGCCAATCTTGGGAACTTACCACCTGTGAAACACTTTTACCGTTCATGTGTCGCACTTCCGCCTGCCCAGCTGGTACGTAAATATAAATAACTTTATAACGATAAACATGTTCATTCACAAAGAAAAACCTTGTTAAGTTTAAATAGTTTAACAATAGTCATAATCAATTAATTTTTGTTTTAGGAACCTTCCATTGTTCTAATGGAAAATGTATAAACGCAGCCTTCAAGTGTGACAAGCAAAACGATTGTGGTGATGCTTCCGACGAGATGGACTGTGCTTCCGAATGCCATTTCTACATGGCTAGTAGCGGAGATGTAGTCGAGAGTCCTAACTATCCTCACAAGTATCCTCCCTTCAGCGAATGCAAATGGACTCTCGAAGGACCACAAGGTCAAAATATCGTTCTACAGTTCCAAGATTTTGAAACTGAAAAGTCTTTTGACACTGTTCAAATATTGGTTGGCGGCAGGACCGAAGATAAATCTGTAAATTTAGCTACGTTATCTGGAAAACAAGATTTGTCTAATAAACTTTACGTATCCGCTTCGAACTTTATGATAATTAAATTTAGTACAGATGGTTCAGTTGAAAGAAAAGGTTTCCGTGCTGCATGGAAAACTGAGTCTTCTAACTGCGGTGGTTTACTTAGAGCAACACCTCAGGGACAAGTTTTGACCTCTCCTGGCTATCCACATGGCTACCCTGGTGGATTAGAATGTGTGTATGTTATTGAGGCGCAACCAGGTAGAATAGTTTCATTAGAAATTGAGGATTTGGAATTAGGCATGAACAGAGACTATATAGTCATCAAAGATGGTAACACACCATCTAGTCCTGTTCTAGCCAGGCTTACCGGCCCAGGCGAGGAAAACCAAAAAGTTGTAATATCGACAACGAACCATCTTTACATGTACTTCCGAACGAGCCTTGGCGATTCCAAGAAAGGATTTAATATGAGGTATTCCCAAGGTTGCCGAGCAACAATTATTACTTCTAATGGTACTGTTACTTCACCGGCTTACGCTCTTGCTAATTATCCAAATAATCAAGAGTGTTTATATAGAATTAAGAATCCCAACGGAGGACCACTTTCATTGAAATTTGATGAATTTAATATACACTCTACCGACGTAGTACAAGTTTTTGATGGAACGAGCACAAATGGATTAAGATTACACTCAGAGAATGGATTCACTGTGAAACCTAGAATAACACTAACCGCTTCCAGTGGAGAAATGCTAATTCGATTTGTATCCGATGCTCTCCATAACGGAATTGGTTGGAAGGCGACTTTCTCAGCAGGTAAAATTATTTGTTTCTATCAATTATTTACTTAACTCGATAAAACTGTCATAATTCTTACAATAAACTATAAACATGTTTTTTTATATTCCAGATTGTCCACCCTTACAATCCGGTATTGGCGCTTTAGCATCAAATAGAGATACCGCATTTGGCACAGTTATAACATTCTCATGTCCAATCGGTCAAGAATTCGCTACTGGTAAATCGCGCATTACAACAAAATGTTTAGATGGAGGAAAGTGGTCCACAACATACGTCCCCAGCTGTCAAGGTAAGGCAAAACACCAGGATTAAATAAATGATTTACAAAACAAAATATATAAACAAAATAATAAAACCTTTCTGAGTTTGTATAAACTGTTAGTACACGTACCCACGTAGACTAATACAATTTAATTTGCTAACTTTGCAGAAGTCTACTGCGGTCCAGTTCCACAAATAGATAATGGCTTTTCAATCGGTTCTACAAACGTGACTTACCGTGGGGTCGCTACTTATCAATGTTATGCTGGTTTTGCGTTCCCAACTGGCCAACCTATCGAAAGGATATCTTGTTTATCTGATGGCCGATGGGAGAGAACGCCAACATGTTTAGGTAAGTGATTTATAGTTATAATATAAAAAAAATTGGCGTGAAACAATATGTTTTCTTCAAAAAAAGGTTTTAAGAAATAAATAACTAAGTAACATATCCTTTTTTTCACAGCATCACAATGTGTTGCCCTACCGGACGTCCCTCACGCAAATGTGACAATACTAAACGGAGGTGGCCGAAGTTACGGTACAATTGTACGTTACGAATGTGAACCTGGTTATGTACGATCTGGCCAGCCTGTCCTACTTTGTATGAGCAATGGAACGTGGTCGGGAGACGTGCCTACTTGTTCTAAAGCGTTATGCCCGAAGTTCCCGGAAATCAAGAACGGGTTTATTGTTGATCAAACCAGAATTTACATGTTTGGAGATGAAGCTCGTGTGCAATGTTTCAAAGGTAAACGATTTAAGCAGTTAGCACGTTGAAAACCATTACAATGAATTTCCAATTTTTTTTTTCTATTACTAGTATTAGTTTTAAAACAATATTCCTTATTTTGCAGGATACAAGCTAAACGGACCAAGCGTATTGAAATGTGGAACAAACCAATTATTCGACAACCCACCTACTTGCGAAGATATCAATGAATGCGCTAGTAGTCAATGTGACAGCGCTTCAACAGAATGCAAAAACACACAAGGTGGTTTCTATTGTCCGTGCAGACCTGGTTTTTCACCAAGCTTAGACTGCAGACCAGTAGGAGATTTAGGTTTAATTAATGGCGCTGTCCCTGATGAATCTATCACCACATCGACACCTGAAACTGGATATTCTAAAGGAGTAAGTATGACTGTCAATTAATATAATTTTTAATATTCTAGTAACTAAGTTAGTTTCTTTTCAATATCGACGTTGTATTATTAATTAACGAGGTTTTAATAAGCATGTATTGTTACTTAAAGTAATTTTTATTTTACAGATGGTGCGTCTTAACAATGGAGGAGGCTGGTGTGGTAATAATTTAGAGGCTGGAGCCAACTGGATACTTATTGACTTGAGAGCCCCAACTATAATCAGAGGCTTTAGAACCATGAGCGTAATGCGCGCCGACGGTAACATAGCTTTTACTTCTGCTATTAGGATTCAGTATACAAACGACTTAACTGACATATTTAAGGACTACACAAATCCTGATGGCACAGCAGTAGAATTCAGGATTTTAGAACCCACTCTATCAGTATTAAATCTACCAATGCCTATTGAAGCTCAATATGTTAAATTCAAAATCCAAGATTATGTGGGTGCCCCTTGTCTTAAATTAGAAGTTATGGGATGTGCAAGATTAGATTGTACTGACATTAATGAGTGCAGTGAGAACAATGGAGGATGTGAACAAAAATGTATCAATACGTAAGTTACTGCTCTTTGTATTAACATTAATTATATTTTCCTATAAGTATAACTTTGCATGTAAACTAAAATGTTACTGACTTTTCTCAGGCCTGGAAACTTCTCGTGTGCGTGCAATCTTGGTTATGAGCTTTACTATGCCAATGGAACAGCTGGTTTTGCCATAGAATTATCTGAAACAGGTGAAAGAGACGGTGATACATACCAAAGAAATAAATCTTGCGTACCGCTTATGTGCCAACCATTAGCGCCACCTGAAAATGGCAAACTATTATCGACAAAGAATAATTACCATTTCGGAGATATTGTACAATTCCAATGTGATTTTGGTTTTGTTATGTCTGGATTCTCATCACTACTTTGTACCTCAAGTGGAAACTGGAATGGAACAGCTCCTGAATGCCAATGTAAGTTTTTCAAAACAAAATAACCACAACATGATTCGTAACTTAAAATCAATTTAATCTAACCTATAATTTCTCTTTTTTTTTAGTTGCTCGTTGTGTTACTCTTTCTGATGATAAAAATGATGGTTTGAAAGTAATAAGAGATGATCCAGAAAGTGTTTTAGTTCCCTACCGAGACAATGTTACTATTACTTGCACTTCGCCTGGTAGACAGTTGAGAAACACTTTATCATCATCATTCAGGCAATGCGTTTATGATCCTAAGCCAGTAAGTATTTTAATCAATATCATAAACATACCATGTGAGATTTACCATATTCAAATAATTAAACAATGACTATGAGAAAATTAAATAACTAATCACTTAATTATTGCAGGGTCTACCTGATTACTGGTTGTCTGGAGCTCAACCTCAATGTCCACGAAAAGACTGCGGTTTACCGATGCCAACACCAGGTGCTGAATACGGCCAATACCTTGATACAAAATACCAAAGCTCTTTCTTCTTCGGATGTCAGAATACCTTTAAACTCGCTGGACAAACTAGCAAACATGACAATGTAGTCAGATGCCAAGGCAATGGAATCTGGGACTTTGGAGACTTGAGATGTGAAGGACCAGTTTGCGAAGATCCTGGCAGACCAGCCGATGGTTATCAAATTGCTAGAAGCTATGAACAAGGATCAGAAGTATTATTCGGTTGTTCTAGGCCTGGGTATATTTTAATCAATCCTAGACCAATTACCTGTATACGCGAACCCGAATGCAAAGTAATTAGACCTCTCGGACTTGCCTCTGGAAGAATACCTGATTCTGCTATCAATGCTACTTCTGAAAGGCCAAACTATGAAGCTAGAAATATCAGGCTTAATTCAGTCACCGGTTGGTGTGGCAAACAAGAAGCTTTCACTTATGTTAGTGTAGATTTAGGCAAAGTTTATAGAGTAAAAGCTATTCTCGTGAAGGGTGTTGTTACATCGGACATTGTTGGCAGACCCACCGAGATAAGATTTTTCTACAAGCAAGCAGAGAATGAGAATTACGTCGTTTATTTCCCTAATTTCAACCTAACAATGCGGGACCCTGGAAATTATGGTGAACTTGCAATGATCACCTTGCCAAAATATGTACAGGCTAGATTTGTTATTCTCGGTATTGTGAGCTTCATGGATAATGCCTGTCTTAAGTTCGAACTTATGGGTTGTGATGAACCAGCAGCTGAACCACTATTGGGTTACGATTATGGATATTCCCCATGTGTTGGTTAGTATTCTTATTGATTTGTATATTTTTTGATACTAGTCCTTTATTTAAAACTATTCTTAGTCTGTTGAGGGTACTTATACATTTATTTTTTGCAGATAACGAGCCTCCGGTATTCCAAAATTGCCCACAACAACCGATTATCGTACAAACTGATGTCAATGGTGGTTTATTACCTGTTAACTTTACTGAACCTACGGCAACTGATAATTCTGGAGCAATTGCTAGATTAGAAGTAACACCGCAACATTTCAAAACACCAATTCAAGTGTTCCACAACATGGTAGTGCGATATGTTGCTTTTGATTTTGATGGAAACGTTGCTATTTGTGAAGTTAATATTACCGTTCCTGATTATACTCCACCAAAGCTCAGTTGCCCTCAAAGCTATGTCATAGAATTAGTAGATAAACAAGATAGTTACGCTGTTAACTTTAATGAAACAAGAAGAAGGATTAATGCCACAGACGCTTCAGGAGAAGTTTTCCTTAAATTTATTCCTGAAAGAGCAGTTATTCCCATACGTGGCTACGAAAACGTCACAGTTATCGCTTCTGATAAATATGGAAACCGAGCTCAATGTAATTTCCAAGTAAGTATCTTACAATAGTTTTGACAGTCAAAGTAATGAAACTTATAATAGTGTAAACATCTACTAACTACTATTATTTTGTTATTAGGTATCGGTACAAGCAACACCTTGTGTTGATTGGGAGCTCCAGCCTCCAGCACATGGAGCAATGAACTGTTTACCTGGAGACAGAGGAATTCAATGCATAGCCACTTGCAGCCCAGGCTTTAGATTTACTGATGGTGAACCTGTGAAAACATTTGTTTGTGAAACTAAACGTCAATGGGTGCCATCAGCAGTAGTACCTGATTGTGTTTCAGAAAGTAAGTAAAACAAATTCCTATCATTTTAAACAAAATATTCAAATTAAACCATTTTGTTGTTTTTGCGAGATTTATTAATTTTTATTTATTCAATTCGTAATACCATTATTGTTAATCAAAATTTGACGTTTTCTTTCAGATACACAACAAGCTGCTTACCACGTTGTATCTACCGTACAATACCGCGCTCTCGGAGCAGTTTCAAATGCTTGCTTACCAAAGTACAAAGACTTAGTTGCCCAATATGACAACGTACTAAATGAAAGGCTATCTCAACGTTGTTCTGCTGTTAATGTTAACATAAACGTTACCTTCATCAATGTTATCCCGACCCTCTTGGATGAAAATGTAGTAAAAATGGACTTCGTTTTGGCCATTGCACCGGCTGTGCGACAAACACAAATCTATGATCTGTGTGGATCCACCTTAAATCTAATATTTGACTTATCTGTGCCATATGCTAGTGCTTTGATCGAGCCAGTACTGAATGTGTCCTCTATCGGAAATCAATGTCCACCACTGAGAGCAATCAGAAGTTCTATCACTAAAGGATTTACATGCAGCGTCGGCGAGGTTTTAAATATGGATACAAATGACGTTCCAAGATGCTGTAAGTATTTATATTATTATTATTTTTTAAATGCCATTTGTAGTTAGTAGCTAGAAGTCGTTAACTTATAATAACTTTGTAACCCCACACAATATCATCATAATATTTAAATGAAATAAAATAAGATAGTTATTTTATTCTCGAATGAATCTTTTCCCTTTAATCTATTACATTTTTTTTGTATTACAATATATTTTTTTATTACAGTACACTGTCCGGCTGGTACGTCTGCTGGTGAAAAACAGAAGTCTTGCACAATGTGCCCTCGTGGTTTCTTCCAGAATCAAGCACGTCAAGGCTCTTGTTTGAAATGTCCTCAGGGTACTTTCACTCGCGAAGAAGGATCAAAGGACATTAATGATTGTATACCAGTCTGCGGATATGGTACATATTCACCAACCGGATTAGTACCATGTCTCGAATGTCCAAGAAATAGTTACACTAGCGAACCACCCTTAGGAGGCTTTAAAGATTGTCAAGCTTGTCCTGTTAATACCTTTACATACCAACCGGCTGCTCCTGGTAGAGACAGATGCAGAGCTAAATGTGCACCAGGAACATATTCTCCTACTGGATTGGCGCCCTGCTCACAGTGTCCAAGAAACTTCTACCAGAACTTAGTAGGACAAACGAACTGCATGGAATGTCCAACAAACATGAAAACAGTAGGAACAGGTGCAACGGGATTAGAAGAATGTTTGCCAGTTGAATGCTCGAACAGTGCTTGTCAACATGGAGGTCTCTGCGTGCCTAAAGGACACGGAGTACAATGTTACTGCCCTGCTGGATTCTCCGGACGCAGATGTGAAATTGACATTGACGAATGTGCAAGTCAGCCTTGTTATAACGGCGGCACATGTACTGATCTACCTCAAGGATACCGCTGCTCTTGTCCAACTGGATATGGAGGAATAAACTGTCAAGAAGAAAGATCTGACTGCAGAAACGATACTTGTCCTGAACGAGCTATGTGTAAAGATGAACCTGGATTCGACAATTATACCTGCCTTTGTAGGTCTGGTTACACAGGAGTTGATTGCGATGTTACAGTATGTATAGTTTTACCTACGTAAATATTATATTTGTCATATTTATTAAATGTGTAACACAAATTTTCTTTTTTTACAGATTGATCCTTGTTCAGCTAACGGAAACCCATGCACCAACGGAGCTTCTTGCATTGCGTTACAACAAGGAAGATTCAAATGTGAATGTCTGCCTGGATGGGAAGGTCAACTTTGTGAAACAAATACTGACGACTGTATTGAAAAACCATGTCTTCTCGGTGCACCATGCACTGACTTAGTAAACGACTTTAGCTGTGCCTGTCCACCTGGCTTTACTGGAAAACGATGCCATGAGAAAATAGATCTCTGCGCAAATGAACCTTGCAAACACGGCGTTTGTGTTGATAGACTCTTCATTCATCAATGTATCTGCGATCCTGGTTGGAGTGGTCCGTCTTGTGACATCAACATTAATGAATGTGTAATTTCACCATGTGAAAATGGTGGGCAATGTATAGATCGAATAGATGATTTCAATTGTATTTGTGAAGCTGGTTATACTGGCAAGAGATGTCAACACACTATCGATGATTGTTCATCTGCTCCTTGTCAAAACGGAGCATCGTGTGTTGATCAAATAGACGGTTTTACCTGCAAATGCCGCCCAGGTTTCATAGGTCTACAGTGTGAAACTGCAGTTGATGAATGTTTAACTGAACCTTGCAATCCTGCTGGAACTGAGAAATGTGTGGACCTTGACAACAAATTCCAATGCGTGTGTCGCGAAGGCTTCACAGGAGAAATGTGTGAAACTAATATTGATGACTGTGCCTCAGACCCATGCTTTAATGGAGGATCTTGCAAGGATGAAATCGGAGATTACAAATGTGGCTGCCAACCGGGTTGGACTGGTAAACGTTGTGAAATAGATATCGGCAACTGCATGAACCGGCCGTGTCAAAACAATGCCAAGTGTATTGATCTTTTCCAAGATTACTTCTGCGTGTAAGTATTTTTCACTCCTTTTTTATTTGGTTTTAATTATTCTCCATAAATTTAAATATGATAACCTGAAGATAAACTTACCTTGTCGCTGGAAGTTATTTGATAGGTTTAAAAATATTCCAATCCTTTTATTTTCATAAAGCTATAGTTAATTTCAAAACTTAATCCTTACAGATGCCCAAGTGGAACTGATGGTAAACAATGTGAAACAGCACCTGAAAGATGCATAGGCAGCCCTTGCATGCACGGCGGCAAATGTCAAGACTTTGGTTCTGGTCTCAACTGCACTTGCTCTATTGATTACACTGGTATTGGATGTCAATATGAATTCGATGCGTGCGAAGCTGGTCTCTGCCAGAACGGAGCTACATGCTTGGATGAAGGAGAGGACTATACATGTGTTTGTGCACCTGGTTTCCAAGGAAAGAATTGTGATGAAGACATCGTTGACTGCAAGGAAAATTCATGTCCCCCGTCTGCCACGTGTATTGACTTACCCGGAAGATTCTATTGTCAGTGTCCGTTTAACTTAACAGGCGACGACTGTCGAAAATGTAAGATATTAAATCATATTTTCTGATAATAATTTCATACATTTTTTTTATGTTAATAATTTATGTGGTTAAATACTAATATCCGTCTTTCCTATTTCAGCAATAAGTGTAGATTACGATCTCTACTTCAGTGACCCAATGCGATCAAGTGCCGCTCAAGTAATACCATTCAACACAGAATCTGCCGATAGTTTGACCATTGCTATGTGGGTTCAATATACACAACAAGATGAAGGCGGAGTTTTCTTTACGGCATATAGTGTTAGGTATGTAACTGCAGTTATATTGAGTTGCGTTGTATTTTAGGTATGATATTTTGATAATTAGGAATTTTTGTACCTCAACTCGTATAAGTAATTCTACATTTCTGTAGTAGTGAGAAAATATTTTAGTATTTAAAGTGATTTAAACTATATATTTACTATATTTACTATACTATCGCGTATAAAAATTTATTCGTAATAAAAATATGGGAGAGATTTATTTTATTATTAACTTACGTTTTTAATTATGTTTCAGCAACTCTCACATTGCACTTAATAGAAAACAAATTATCCAAGCTCATTCAAATGGCGTTCAAGTTTCTCTATTCCCGGAACTCCAAGACGTATATTTAAGTTTTGGCGAGTTCGCAACGGTAAATGACGGACAATGGCACCACGTTGCCTTAGTTTGGGATGGCAATAACGGCGGAGAATTAACTCTAATCACTGAAGGTTTGATTGCTAGCAAGATTGAAGGTTATGGAAGCGGACGAACATTACCTCAGTAGTAAGTTTTATTTATCATTACTTAACAACATTAATTTATATAAATTATTGATTAAAATAAATAATGTAGGTACTGACTATGAAAATTGATTTTATAAATATTTATTTTTCATTGCAGTGTTTGGGTAACACTTGGTAAGCCTCAATCTGATAACCCTAAGGCTTACACTGAATCCGGCTTCCAAGGACATTTGACTAAAGTACAAATTTGGAACCGTGCTCTGGACGTTACAAATGACATTCAAAAACAAGTTCGTGACTGCAGAACTGAACCTGTTCTATACAATGCATTGGCACTAACTTGGGCTGGTTACGACGATTTGATTGGAGGAGTAGAAAGGATGGTACCATCTCATTGTGGCCAAAGAGTTTGTCCCAATGGTTATTCAGGACCAAAATGCCAACAATTACAAGTCGACAAAGAACCTCCAAGAGTTGATCGCTGCCCTGGTGACCTTTGGGTTATTGCAAAGAATGGATCTTCAATTGTAAGCTGGGATAAACCTGTGTTCAGTGACAACGTCGGTGTTGTCAGAGAAGTAGAAAAGTCTGGCCATAAGCCTGGTCAAAACCTAGCATGGGGTGCATATGATATTGCCTACATTGCATATGATGCCGCTGGTAATGCAGCCACGTGTACTTTCAAGGTTACAGTATTAGGTAAGTTTTAAAAACTAAATTGGATTTAAACAACAATTTAAAACGCCTGTTGGATAAAAATAACTTAATTATATTTATTTTTAGCCGAATTCTGTCCTCCATTGCCTGATCCACTCGGCGGTTACCAATCTTGCCGCGATTGGGGTGCAGGAGGTCAATTCAAGGTCTGTGAGATTGCTTGCCGCGATGGCCTACGATTCTCACAGTCTGTTCCTCCATTCTACACTTGTGGAGCCGAAGGATTCTGGAGACCAACTGTTGATCCTGCACTACCTCTAGTGTATCCTGCTTGTTCACGTAAGAATTATTTACTACTTTTGACAACTTCTACTGTTTCATTGTTTTGACAGTTTTATTAAATGATTTTTAATTCAACAGCTTCTTCACCTGCGCAGCGAGTCTTCAAAATATCGATGTTGTTCCCAAGCTCAGTACTTTGCAATGATGCCGGTCAGGGAGTGCTTCGACAGAAAGTACGCACGGCTATCAACCAACTTAACAGAGACTGGAACTTCTGTTCATACGCCGTGGACGGTAAGAATCATAACGATTAATATTATATACCAAAATAAGATCAAGACAAATATTTTAAAGATTATCTGCTAATTTACTAGAATTTTTAACAAATATGAATATTATTTTAGGTACCCGCGAATGTAAGGAACTGGATATCAACGTGAAATGCGACCACCGTGCTAATGTTAGACAAACAAGACAAGTATCCACCCCTCCCGCTGTAGCCGCTGAAGATACATACGTACTGGATGCTATTATTCCTGTTGAAGAGTAAGCATTTCTTCTATACTACATTATTCCTCAAAGCCCTCACAATCTTATTATATAGCAATAAATTTAAAATTGGTGTTGGCGTAGACACAAGCTATTTAATTTTAGAGATGAACTGTAAACAAATAATCGATTCTGTAGTGCACAATTAAAAAGCATGTGTTCTTGTAACACAATCAGTACCTACACAATAAGCATTATTCTAGCACAGTTTCGTTTAAATCAAATTTGATACACTTAGATTTCTTTTACAAATAAAGCATGTATGTATTATCTTCTATCACAATTGCATGTATTTTATCTGGCACTTAGGACACGAAGCAGTAGGGAGGGTCGTCAAGTGGGCGATACGTACAGCGTTGAGATCTCTTTCCCGTCTGTCAAGTAAGTTGTTTGCATGCTCTCAAGTAGGATTTAAGCACTTGTAACGTAAATGCGAATCTTCCTTATGTAATTTAACACATGGTTGACTTCTGTAAAAATCAATATTGAATTATTTTTGCTTGTATTTTATCCGTTACGATAAATTATTTACATTTTTATTATGTTTATAGCGATCCAGTCATTCATAATGGCAATAATGAACGAGCCACTGTACAAAGATTATTGGAGAAACTGATTCTCGAAGATGAACAATTCGACGTAAGGAATATTCTTCCAAACACAGTACCTGATCCAGCCAGTTTGGACTTAAAGTCCGATTATGCTTGCCCGATAGGACAAGTAGTAATGGCTCCTGACTGTGGTAAGTAAAAATTAAAATAAGAACATAAAATATTCGAAGACTTTAAAGAAAATTTTGCTATAACTTTCATTATTATTTGCAGTGGCTTGTGCTGTTGGAACTTTCCTCGATGCTGCCAGTGATCAATGCAAACCATGCCCACAAGGAACTTATCAATCAGAAGCAGGTCAAGTACAATGTACTGCTTGTCCGGCTATTGCAGGCCAATCTGGAGTCACGCAAGCTACTGGAGCCCGAAGTGCAGCTGACTGCAAGGGTAAAATTTTAATTACTTACTTTACCGTGAGCAAATGTACCGTAAGATTTCGTTCTAAAGTTCTCTGTTTTAATATTTTTCAACAATTTATTATTATAGAGAGATGCGCAGCAGGCAAGTACTACGATGCAGAAGCTGATCTTTGCCGCCCATGTGGTCACGGATCATACCAGCCACGCGAAGGTGCATTCTCGTGCATCGCTTGTCCTAGAGGCCAAACTACACGTGCTACTGAAGCTGTATCATCAGCTGAATGCAGAGATGATTGCCCATCAGGTAACACTTGAAACTTTAAACTAATATTGCTAAACATCCTGTAGGGTCTAGCCAGCTAAATCTAGTAATCCCAATTCCCATTTTAAAATTTCATATGCTTTACGTCTATCTTATCTCTTCAGGGGAACAACTCAGTAGCGATGGTGGATGCGAACCTTGTCCACGTGGAACATGGCGTGCTAATGGTGCAGGAGCGGCCTGTGCTCCTTGTCCTCCAGGTACAACGACACCTCAAAATGGAGCTTCATCCGCCGATCAATGTTCTCTACCTGTCTGCAGACCTGGTAAGTAAAACTTTCTAATAAAAATATTAAAAAGTTACGTTTTTAAGTACAAAATTTAACATTTCGGTCAGAATTACTATATAGTATGATGTGGGCAACACTGTTTTACACCATATAGACTTCTTTAAAAACAACGTACTTAAAAAAGCATTCTTACGTTTACGTACAAAACTTGTAATTTGTAGTACTTAATTTATATTTTGTTCATGTAAATTGTTAATACTTACCCAAAATTGTAAATGCTTAAAAATATTATTATTGTTTTTTTTTTCAGGTTCATATCTCAATGTCACCCTGAACACATGTGTCCAATGTAGAAAAGGAACATATCAATCAGAAGCCCAACAGACAGTGTGTATACCTTGTCCAATCAACACAAGTACCAGAGGGCCCGGAGCTGTAAGTAAAACCTTTTTTATTGAGTATAACATTCCAAAGTACTAAACTATAATCGTAAGTGTCTTTTTTATCGTCGTCAAAATGTATGGTCTAGCAATAAAAAATAAAGACGCCATTCCCAGATATAAGCCATATTGTTCAACCTAAGGGTTAAATTGTGTAAATGTTAGTTTGAAAAAAGCGTTTTGTTATCTTTAGAGTCACTGTCTATCTATGTATAGTAGATAATGTAAACCTTATTTTCTTTCAGGCATCTGAATCTGAATGTACAAATCCTTGTGAGATGAGTGGCCCGGAGATGCATTGCGATGTAAACGCTTATTGCCTTTTGATACCCGAGACAAGCGAATTTAAATGTCAATGCAAGCCGGGCTTTAACGGAACAGGAAAAGTTTGCACAGGTAAGAGAGTTATTCCGAGAACTTGAGCAATCAGACTACAAGATTTCCCTTAGAAAATATTCAAACGAAATCCGTTTAAGATTCTTCAAAGAACTCTGACCTTAAAATGAAGATGCCTTTTGCCGAGACTTTTCGGTGTCTAATGACTGGTACTTCAGAGAACTGCGAACTGCTTATTTATATTCATCATGAGCGTAACTATACCGAATCACGAGTAGTTCTATCAAATCACTTCAAAAGGAATATTGATGCTTCCGACTCGTTAAAGTAAATTTACACGTATATGATATCTCAAAGAAAACTTGCTCTGTATTTTTGATTTCGAGCTCTATAGAGGTAAACCCAAATAAATTGAACAAACACACTTTAACGATTTCATAGAAAGGTTTCACTTATTCTCACTTATGGATCTTTACATGAATACAAAACTTTCTTTTGTAAATATTTGTAGGGAAATTGAAGTTCTTATTTCATTATTTACTTTTAGATGTATGTACGGATTACTGCGACAATGGCGGTGAATGTGTCAAGGATGCTAGAGGAGAACCTTCATGCCGCTGTACGGGATCATTCACAGGCCGACATTGTAGGGAGAAGAGCGAGTTTGCTTACATAGCCAGTGGAGTTGCAGGAGGAGTGATATTTATTATATTCTTGGTGCTATTAGTATGGATGATTTGTGCGAGGTATGTTATTTTTTTATACATTGTTATTTTGATTGAGTTTTTAACTTACTTAGTTATTTGTCTTTATACTAAAAGAATGCAGAAACACACCTGCAATGTATCTGCACCATTCGATATATCGATGGTACCTATATCATAGTATACACCGTTTGTATAATAAACTTGTAGAGATCTTTCCTGACAGTTAACTAATTCAATAAATTTATATTAACAGATCAACAAAGAAGAAGGAACCAAAGAAGACACTAACCCCAGCTATTGACCAAAATGGATCCCAAGTTAACTTCTACTACGGAGCTCACACACCTTACGCGGAATCAATAGCTCCATCACACCATTCAACATACGCACATTATTATGATGACGAAGAGGATGGTTGGGAAATGCCCAACTTTTACAACGAGACGTACATGAAAGAAAGTTTACACAACGGAATGAATGGAAAAATGAACAGTTTAGCAAGATCAAATGCCAGTATATATGGAACTAAAGAAGATTTGTATGACAGATTAAAGAGACACGCGTACCCTGGTAAGAAAGGTCAGTAAGTTAAAGCACTTAGATTAGTGCGCACTTTTATAATTATTAACGCTGCTTGTGCACGTCACTCTAATAAATTAAGCGCTTGTATATAGCTTAGAACATTTAAATACTATCTTTGTCTTCAAATTTTTCGCAGAAAGTCAAAGGTGTTTGAACCTTTGACTTATCAGTAGAATAATACATATTTTTATTTGTATTTATATTTTGAACCACCTTCAAAATACTTCAATACGTAATACCTTTTCACCATTAGTAAAATAAACAAATCTTGCATTATTTAACAAAAGTAAAAGAAAACTATATTTTTTGTATCATTTCGCAGTTATGTTTTTAAATACGTCAGACAGTCTATTAATAACTTTAAAACCTAAAAAAGAGGACAGATGTGTCCAAATAATACAAAATAACTAACAGATTTACCGCATGACGCAAAAAACAAATAAAAAAAGCATATTGCAATATTTATCTGTTTTACCGTCTGCTCCATGTAACAAATAGTGGACGTTAATCGTAAACAACAATGATGAAATTGTAATTAAAACAAAATATATTTGTTTACAGATAAGAGTGACAGCGACAGTGAAGGTCAGTAAGTGTAACAGTGAATTGCGTTTTGTCGTATTCTGGTCAATCTTACATAATACTTCGTACTAGATTCTAGTTTCATCTCGGTGACAATAATAGTCAACTATTATTGCTTAAGTACTACATCAATAAACCCTAGTGGCTAACCGAGAGTTTAAGTATGTCTTCGTACTAGAATTTTGTATTCTATTTTAGCTTTATTAAGATTTTAGTTATTACGTGTATTAACACAATCACTGTTTAAATTACAGCCCCCACCAAATATACTTATTTAAAATATACCGTCACAAAGTAATAATTTTTAATAAAGGCTTCTCATATTATTCAAAACAGTGAATGTGTTGATTAATCGACATCGAACAAAATGCTCAAGTATGTTAAGGCGAACACTGCCATATCCGATGCAGGGCTAACAAATTAAAAATTTTAAAATTATTAAATTTGTAAATTCATTCAATATACATTCCATTTTGTAACATGTAAATAGTATGTTTAAATTTTATTTTTTGTATATTTTGTAGAACTTCTATGTTGGTAATAATTACTTGTTATTAATTATTATTAATATAGATATTAGATAGGAAATGGACGGTTTATGTTTTGTATTATAAACTGGACTGCATTAGGTAGTTTATATTTTTTTAATGAGAATGATGTATGAATGTGCTGTATTGTATGTGGATGGGTAATGTATAGATTTGTATTTTTATATATAACGTGAATTTATGAAATGATGAATAACATGTATTATATTATATACATTTTGTATTAAAGTATGATTAAGCTGACATTATTTATAGTACTTAAATACATATCTTCCTAACAATATTGAGACAGTACTTGGAATAACAAATAAGTTTAAGAGAGTATTAGACTAGGTATATGTCATGTATCAGTTATGTACCTACGTACCTCCGTTAAGGATATATTTTTATATTAAAATACTCAAAGAATCTTCAAGGTGGTTAATATGTCCATCACAATATACCACATTAGTGAATTAATTTTATAAAGATATTTTTTTTACAAAAATGTTAACGAAATAAATTTAATACGTATATTTAATATGTTTTTTATTGATATGTTACAAAGTAACTTACTAACTAAATACTTAACCCATTTGGACGATTTCATTAAAACTGGCGAAACTATAACCAAGCATGCAGTATTGTTAGGGGAATCTTAAGATTCATCTATCAATTACAAAGTACTTGACCTCGTATATACCTTCACGCCAGAGAGACTTTGGTACTTACCAGAAAACAGAGTTTATACCCCATCCTTGAAAAGAAGGTAAAACTTAGCACAAAACGCTATACCAATCTACCTGGCACATATCGTATTAAGAGGCTCAATTCCTCCTAAATTTCCTTGAAGGACGCTCATCCGTGCAGTAGAATATGACATATCTGTTTTACTTGGTTTGTGAGTTTTCCAGATCCATTTTTTTGTACATGTTTCTTTTCAGCTTTGTAACCGAGTTCGAAAATGAGAACGATTTTGAAATAGCTCTTATGACTGCCCTATAAATGTTTATAAGTATGTGCTAATTAAGCAGCTGCTAGAACTTTTGCCAATGGAGACGAAAGGTACTGATAGCGGCTACCTGTCGGTAAATAAATCAGTTATCCGTCGAGCGGATAAAGAGAGGAATGGTAAATAAGTGCGACACAAGACTAAACAAAGTACACATGAGCTGTTTGGAGGAGTCCCATGTTCATCAATAGACGTCGTTTAATAGGATAACAAGGATGACTAGACTAGAGACTAGAGAAACGTAGCATACGTTTACTTAGCATCAGGTGATCCACACTTATTATGTTTTTAACAGTTCTTTGTCATAAATAAAGTAGATAGTAACAACTATTTTTAGTATAAATAATATTTCCCTAATAGATAAAAAATATTTGATGTTTGATAACAATACTTAATTATCATCTGCCACTAAATTATCTACAAAAAACCCTTTATATCTGTCAACTATTTGTATTGTGTTTGTTATCTGTAAAATTAATAATATCGCGATAAGACATGATAATTGATGTGGAATGAATTAAATAATTGTTTTTCACCCTTCTGACATTTGGCCCTTCAAACCTAGTAATATGAATACTGCCAACCGTTCTCTTTATTTTTGGCTTAGAGCTCGATTAAGTAATTTTGCGGTTTAATTCGTAAAAATATTTGTTTTATATACATCTACCTATTTTCGAGAGGCACTCACTTAGTAGTTCTTTCAAAGTAGGTACATGGTCAATGGTCATGGTCTTCAGGTTTGATTTCTAGACGATAAAGGCTGCATTCGACGTGTTTTGGCATTATTTTACCCTTTTTATTAGGTATTAGATATAAATAAAGCAACCAAAGATTATATAAAATATAAATTTATTAGAATACACATGGTGTGCACAGCCGGTATATAAACTTAAATTAACGTTAATACTTAGGCAACCTTGAACATCTTAACACTCTTTACTTGGAATGTTTATTTTGGAACTCCTTCATGTATTTTGCTAAGGTTTCCACTTCTTCCACTGTGACAGCGTTGTATATCGAAGCACGGATACCACCGACAGATCTGTAACAAAATTGTATTTTTAAAATGAATATAGTCTTTTAAACCGAAGGTTTTAAAAAAAGGTAAAATACATGCCAGATTCGCAAATGAGTTTGACCAATGGCAAGAAACTTACAGCCGCTGTTTTCAAGATATTCATTTACTTTTCAAAAGCATAATATGACATATTTTTAGGTAGATATGCTTAAGGGGTGCTTCCCTGTCGTCTACATTTAAAAAATCATGAGATCCGAAGAAGAATCAGTGATCAGTGACTTTATTAGGTAGCAGGAGGCCAAGAAATAAGAGGAAACATTATGATCCCGTGCAGTGGATTTTTTTATAGTATCTCTCTATTCAGCTACGTTCTTTGGCAGATGAGATGCATATGATGAGTTAAAAGTAAAATTACATGCAAAACTCAGCAATAATCGATGTTATCAACATTACAAAAAATATTACCTGTGTCCTTTTAATTGAATAAGTCCCAACGCTTCAGCACCTTTCAGGAACTCCTTCTCCAAGGCATCGTTACCAGGATTTCCAATTCTAAATGGTACATTCATTTTACTTCTCGCGCTTTTCTCAACAGGTGCGTAGTAAAATCCGTTTGAATTTTGAACTATGTCGTATATTAGGGATGCCTTTTTGGAAGCATTATTAGCCATGCCTTCGACGCCCCCATTCTTTTCAACCCATTCTAAAACTTTGCCCATAACGTAAATACTGAAACAAAAAATATTAAAATAACTACTTATTTTTCGTTCTATGGTTATCTTAGAGTAGTAAGAACAGCTGTACTTTGTTTTTTGTTTCACGACGCCACTATTATACAATTTATTAATCTTATAATCAACAAGGCCTATAGGTCAGTATGAACGACAAGGATGACTATTAGAGTCTAAAAACTTCTTTCTCTTCGCGCGCCGTTATTAAAGTCGACAACGGTTCTTCTATCCTTGATTACGAATTCTTAACATGCTTGCATTTGTCCTTATTTCTTACGATATTACGTGTATTCTCACACGACATTGATCATGACATTTAGATTACTGCACTCTGCGAGCCAAGGAGTGAATGACCGCTATATTGATAACAGGAATTATGTTTTGTTGTTTAGTGTGATAACGATTTTATTTGCAAAGGAAACTAATAATAAATAGTAAATTATAATATTTTGTATGAAAATGTTTAATATAAGCATTTTGAAATACTGACTTCGGGCATCAGTTATATCAGTCGTCACAAAATTAAATCAAACAGGGCAAAGGTTTCCCACTTATGGCGTATATCAGCATCTACTTGATAAATTACCCTTTGTCTCTTGATAAGATCTTATCACTATAAATGACACGATTGTAAATATTACTTCACACAAGACACATTCCTTAATCGTAATAGAACATTACTTACGCAAACATAGGAGGTGTGTTCAGAATAGAGTCAGCCTTAGAATTGGCTGCCCAGTCCAAGACTGAAGGACATATTGGTAGCGCATGTCCGAGCAAGTCTTCTCTGATGATGGCTAATGCTACTCCTGCTGTACCTATATTTTTCTGTGCCCCAGCGTATATTACGCCAAACTGAAAATTGAATAAGTAGATTTATTTTTCTCAATATATAAAACTTCTCTCAATGTATAAAACTCATATACCTAGAAAACAAAGCGTCACGACTCACGACTCACGACCCCCTTCTCTGTTTCTTTCTTTAAATGTTTTATTACCTACACCATTTTTAGCGAACCAAGTCGTCAATCAATCTGGTAGCACAGCGTATTATTAGAAGACTAATGGCCTGCGCAGACCCGGACGGCATGGCAAGGGATTTTAATTTTTACTAATGGACATTCAACCGTACTGTTACAGAAATACGACATAAATTGCTTTGCTTTAAAATGAAAAATGCCGTGCGATAAAATCCCTTTCAATGCCGCGGCATCATTTTAAAGCATAGCAATTTATGTCATATTTCTGTAACAGTACGGTTGAATTTCCATTAGTAAAAATTAAAATCCCTTGCCATGCCGTCCGGGTCTGCGTAGGCCATAAGTTTCCCTCCGAGGTTCTTTTACAGAACGCATTGGGGAAAACATTAACTTCATTAGTCCTGGTGTTGACCAAATGAAAAGATTTGTATTGAGCGGAAATCAAACTCGTGATCTCAGACTAGCAACCGTGGACTAAGTAGGTATAGGTAACCACTTCTACACAGAGATAGCATTAAATTACAGTATCGATAACAAACATTTGTATGTTGATTAATTACATTATCAATTCTAGGGTCATTAAGCCATGTGTCATCGGAATAGTTTAATACTACATAATAATATTACAGAAAATGTAATTCCCAAACAACGCAGGGTAAAGTTCAAGCTTATCTTACGTCATAATGACAATAGCAATATAAAACGATATTAAATAATCAACTGTCAATGTCCAAGACCTAATGAAAACAAATAATATTGTGTAACGTGATTTCGAACCTTTGCCAGGCATCAATTTGTGCAATCCACATACGACTCGATAGCCTTTGAAAACGTTAAATATAAAAGCGGGAACTTTTATAAAAGATATTATAATACAAACAATGGGAGAGACAAGGTACAATGTACTGTATAGTCTTGTCATAGAAAACAATCGTTAACGCAACTAGGTACGTTTAGGGTCCATGTGCCTTGGACCATCACCTTACATGGACCCATGTAAGGTGATGGTAAAAGCATAGAAGTTTAAACAATAAATTAGTAATACCTTAGAAACATCTACTTTTTTAGACATAATGTTTGATGACATATCCGCAACTAAAGGTACTCCTTTTGTGTCAGGAACGAAGTCAAATTCCACACCTGAAAGTGCCAAAAAATATAATATTTATTCATTCAGTATCTCACCTACGAGTAAAATGTTTCAGTTAACAGTAATAATTAAATGTTGTTCCATTTCTCATTGTTATGTTTGCTCATTGAGTTTTATTGCCTTAATTGTTTTCCAACATAAATAGGAACTAGGGTACTACGTAGAATAGAATAGAATAGAATATTTATTTATTTTGCAAATATAGGTAGGTATAAAATACATTTAAAGATATTAAAAATAAACATATAGTTCAGCTATATTTTACCTTTTGTAGGCATGCAAAAGGAGAATGGGCGGTTTCGTCCCATGTGTTGTAACACTTTGTGACCTATATCATTTGAAAGATCTCAGCGAGTGCTATGTTTTGTTGTATGGGCATAACTCCGTATCTCGTGCAGGGAAACTGTTATAGGGTTTTAAAAAAATAAAAAAAATAATTAAAAATGTTTAACTAATTGGTCTTTTAATAACTACTACTAAAGAGATTTAAAGGTAGAGCCTACTTTGACCCAACGCCCTCTCTGCCACCATTGTAAGCGCAGCGTTTAGAAGATTGCAGACATGTAAAATGTAATTTACGGCGGTAGTACCTTCTGGGTAGAAGAGTTCTCAAGCTTTCAGAAACCTTTGCGCAATTACATGGACAAAGAAAAAACAGCTCCCTATGCTCCCTGCCATTTTATTCCAAATATGACATCTGCTCAGTCAGTTGCAAAAACTTCAGGTCGATCAAAAAAGGGGGCGCAGTGTAGATGCCATTATTAACTTACTGGTGTAGTGTTTCAGTCTCTCCAACGATACCAAGTACACCAACGATATTTCATAATACTGCAGTGCTTAAGTATACGGAAACGCCATTATGTTGACTTGTCTCGAGGATGGATTATAAAGAACTATGAATTTGCAGCGAGGTATAACGAAAATGGTGTCATGTCATAGACCAAGGAGGACCTCAATATAATGCTCGATGACCCTAATATTATGTCTCAATAAGTAGGTCTTAAAATGAACACGGACAAGACCAATATCATGGCAAATGTTCATGTTGCACCCACTTCAATCACGGTTGGAGGCGCTACACTCAAAGTTGTCCACGAATGTATTTACCTGGGACAATCAGGCCAGATAAGTCCAACTTCGAGAAGGGGGTCACTCGTCAAATCACAAGGCTTTTGGTCGTCTACAGGGGAATGAAGAGAGCTTTATTGGGAGTTGACCTGCGTAATTGAATCAGAAGTGAGATAATCCGCAGGAGAACTAAAGTGACCGATAGAGCACTCAGGATTGCCCGTTAAAGGGGCGACATAGCACGAAGAACTTACAAATGACGATGAGGCAGAAAAGTTTTAGAAAAGCGACCGCGTATATCGCGTGATATCGGGGTGGCGCCAAGTGATAAGGTAGTCACAGGATCAGCAAAGTAAAGATATTTGTAGGAGGTCATCTCCAGCAATGGACGTCTATTGGCTGAGGGCTGGAAGCATGGTGTAGTGTTGTTGCTGAGCTGTACTTTCGTGTTTTCAATATATTTTAAAAGATATGTGAATAAAACAAGTCTTTTTAAAGGAGTTGTATATTTATATTGTCATTATAATTATTATGACAACCTTATCAACATCAACAGCTATGTAGAGAAAAATGCGATGAGGATTTTTATTTTCTCAACCTCAACTCTATAACGTATCTATACATTTACATCATCATCATCATCATCATTCCCCTGCCCTTATCCCAATTTTTTTTATTTTTTTATTTGGGGTCGGCGCAGCATATACATTTACGTAAGAGATTTATTTAGCGATAACTTTACCATTTTCACTTATGTATTTTTAACTGTGTACTTATTAATAACGGTCTAAACTAACGATTACTGTCTGTAAATTGTCTACAGTTATTATAAGTGAAATAAGTATAATGTGTTTCCGTTTCACAAAATGTAAAAAAATACGATTAAAGCCTTATTTGATACAAAAATTATTTTATCATTAACAGCTCAGTACTTTTGACCTGCACACAATTTTAATGAAAAAATATATATTTATAGAAAAAAAATCTAGGTAAACATGTTTATGCTAGTCGCAACATGTTACAAAGGTTGAGACACAGAGAGCATATGTCATATTTGGAACAAAATGGCGGGGAGCATAGGGAGCTGTTTTTTCTTTGTCCATGTAATTGCGCAAAGGTTTCTGAAAGCTTGAGAACTCTTCTACCCAGAAGGACCGCCGTAAATCACATTTTACATGTCTGCAATCTTCTCAACGCTGCGCTTACAATGGTGGCAGAGAGGGCGTTGGGTCAAAGTAGGTTCTACCTTTAAATCTCTTTAGTAGTAGTTATTAAAAGACCAATTAGTTAAGACATTTTTATTTTATTTTTTTATTTTTTTAAAACCCTATAACAGTTTCCCTGCACGAGATACGGAGTTATGCCCATACAATAAAACATAGCACTCGCTGAGATCTTTCAAATGATATAGGTCACAAAGTGTTACAACACATGGGACGCACCCCATATAAAACTGCCCATTCTTCTTTAACATAGTTAGGAAAATAAATTAAAAAGTTACTTTGCTAAAGTTTTTTTAAAATGTACAGAACCAAAGTCAATTAAGAAGTAAAATAAATTAATTAATAAAATAAAATCTAATAATGGAAACTAATACTAATAGGTTTACTAAACTAATACATTCTTTATTGTAAAAACTTTTTGTCAGTAAGGAATTCGGTGACATTATAATATGCCTTACTTATTAATTCATTCTTTATTACCTTTCTAAAAGATGGCATTGGTAATTCCCTTACACTCTTTGGTAAATTATTATACATAATTGGGGCCATGCAGTATATACTTTTACGGAGTAGGGCAGTTTTAGCAGCCTTCAAACAAAGACGCATGTTGTCTCGTCTTTGGCGTTGCACAACTTCGTCCAAACGTGTAAATCGATTAGGATTTAATTTTACAAATAAAGCAACTTCTAATATGTATAAACAAGGTAGTGTTAAAATTCTATGTTTTTTAAAATATGGCAGGCAACTATCAATCGGTTCGAGTTTGAACATAGCCATATTATACAGCTTTTTTGCGCTTTAAAAGCTGTTTCTCTTTCAGTAGAATTTCCCCAGAAAATAATTCCATACCGGAGGTGGGTTTCTGCTATACCGTAGTAAGCAGTAAGGAGCGCCCCTATATCTACTGTTGCTGACAATTTATATAATGCATATGCAGATTTATTAATTTTTTTACAAAGAGTATTACCTAGTTCTCGCTTATGTAATATTAGGTACTTTTGACTGACTTTGCTGATAATAATTACTCAAAAGAAGCAACTAAAATATCTTAAAAATAGTATGTATTAAGAGATGTATCATTTATTATCATTTTGTTGTTACTTACGGGCATTGTACAGTTTTTACAAGCTTATCAATTGATAATACAAATACACAAACAGTATAAAAGTTTCCATTGTCAGATAAAATTGGAAATAAGTAGTACTAGTTGCTAAGTAGTCATTTATTTGTTAGGTCTTCCCTTTTTGGAGACATTTCTTTTTTTATCTCATCCCGTGGGTATCGTTAAAGTACAAACGATAACTCGAAACAAAGCATGTCAAATCTCCCTAGCCAGCATGGTTTGGTTGAAAATAGTTTTAAAATCAAAGCAACCTCAACACTGGAGGTAACCCTTGCGTGCGTCGCCGTCGGTGCAGCGGGATTAGTAAAGGGAAAGTGGTAAAAAATCGTAAAAATGCCAAATCCTATATTTTGGTGTGCTTACTTACTAACATCATGTGTTTTGAATTCTATTCAAAATATTATAAAATACAGGTATATACGTGAGTATTCAATTTCAATTGTTCTTACCGTGAATTGTTTCATTTGTGCATAAGTACACATATGAAGCATTTGGATCCAAATTCCACTGTGATTGATCAGGAATTCCTGTGTAGCCTTCCGTTGCCGGCAACACCAAGTTTACCTTGCCGTATTTCTTTGCTTCTTTTGCAGCTTTGGCTGACCAGTCACCTTGTTTAAAAAATAATCATGAAATATTTTCTAGTCGCAATAATACTTAGTGCCAAAACCTATAAAATTTAGATTTCGATTATTAGGATAAGCACAACGAAAGAGATAAGGTTAACGTAAATTTAAACAAACCCTTGTTTTATTCTTATGGATTAAGTATTATTTTGTCATTTTTTTTGTATTTCTTTACGAAGATTAGAGACGATTCGAGAGATTTTAGACGATTTTTGAACAATTTTTCACTGATATTCCAATTACTACTACTCAATCTTTGAACTCTTCACCTATAACTGCAGAATTAATTTTGAAGGATAACGTACCGATTTTCGCGAATAATTTTGAATTTGAACATGTTACTCCTTTTGATATAATTAAAGCTTTTAATACCATTAATGTAAAAAAGACAGCAGATTTATGGGATAATTCTGTAGTTATTACTAAGCATA
Organism: Schrankia costaestrigalis; assembly: GCA_905475405.1. Taxonomy (NCBI): domain Eukaryota; kingdom Metazoa; phylum Arthropoda; class Insecta; order Lepidoptera; family Erebidae; genus Schrankia; species Schrankia costaestrigalis. Next base: position 9,026,448 of record FR997830.1, read on the forward strand.
TTATTTACTCAGTTGCAACGCATTTAGCTCTTATATTTAATTATTCGATAGATAGTGGTGTGTTTCCTGATTTAATGAAATACAGCAAAATAATACCATTGTATAAATCTGGCTGTACCTCAGATCCAACTAATTTTAGACCAATTTCAGTACTGCCAACTTTCAGTAAAATTTTTGAAAAACTTATTGCAGACCAACTGCAAACATATTTAAATAGATATAAAGTTTTACATATTAAACAATTTGGTTTTACAAGGGGTCGCTCCACAACCGATGCTGGTGTGGAGCTTGTAAAACATATATATGACGCCTGGGAGAAGTCTTATGATGCTTTAGGTATTTTCTGTGACTTGTCTAAGGCTTTCGACTGTGTCGATCATAATACACTTTTACGGAAATTACATCACTATGGCTTAGGTAAACTAGGATTAGATCTTTTCACATCTTACTTAAATAATAGAATACAAAGAGTTAATATTAATGGAAAATTGTCTACAGGATCTGTCGTAAAAATGGGCGTTCCGCAAGGTTCTATACTTGGACCCCTTTTGTTTCTCATCTACATAAATGATTTACCACACCTAGTTAAAGATCAACATGAGATAGTTTTGTTTGCCGATGACACTTCGCTTTTATTTAAAGTGAAACGACAACAGACTAGTACTGACGAAGTAAACATGGCTATCTCTAAAGTGGTCCGTTGGTTTGATATTAATAACTTGCTCCTTAATAGCCGCAAAACCAAATGTGTTAGATTTATAACCCCGAATGTAAAGGAATGAAAAACCACGATAAGAGTTAAGGAGGATCAGGTAGACCTTGTGGACACTACAAAATTTCTTGGTATAACACTAGATTCTAAGCTTCAGTGGGGCCCACATATTATTACATTGGTAAAGAGACTAAGTTCTGCAGCTTATGCCGTTAGGAAAATTCGAGAACTGACAGATATAGAAACTGCCAGATTAGTATATTTTAGTTATTTTCACAGCATAATGTCATACGGTATTTTACTATGGGGACATGCTGCCGACATTCATACTATCTTTGTGCTGCAGAAAAGAGCTATTCGTGCAATTTATAATTTAGGTAGAAGACAATCACTTCAAGAAAAATTTAAAGAAATCAATATATTAACTGTAGCAAGTCAATACATTTATGAAAACATAATTTATGTTCATAAAAATAAAGACCAATTTGTCAAAAGAAGTGATGTCCATAGTATAAATACTAGAAATAAAGATAAACTTGTTCATCCGTATTCTAGGCTCCAAAAAATACACAATTCATTTCTGGGTCAATGTGTGCGATTCTATAATAAAATCCCGAATCATATTCAAGATCTAAGTCTTAATAAATTTAAGAATGTAGTAAAACAAAAACTTATCCTAAAGGGATATTATACTATTGTAGATTACACGAATGATAAAAAGGCTTGGGATTAACTGCTTCTATTCTCAGGCTGTTTCAAATAATGCTAGTTTATGCACTTTTTATAATTATATGTGCTACTGTATTATTTTATTTCTAAGTTCTAATTGTATTATTGTATACTTTCTATCTTTTTTTTTGTCTCTTTCTTTTCTTCTCCTGTCTTGCTTGTTCTCATGCTTGTCTTCTACTTTTCTTTTCTTTGATTATTATTTTTTATAATGTATAAATGGTGTATTATCCTGTCTGGTACTGTCAAATATTTTAATTGTGTATATGATTTATGTTAAAAGAAATATTGTAAACAACCGAATTTTAAAAGAGTTGCCATGAGTTTCTTTGCCAGGTTTCTTCTCATTGGCCCAACCATTTGGAAACTGGAATTTATGGATCAACACAGACAGACAAGTAGATTTGAGTAGTAGATTGGTTTTATTTTTCTTCTCTAATTTACATTGGACAATACAACGCGGTTTTTTTAGTGCTGTGGCGTTTGTCTGTGTCGATCTATAATTTTAACTATAGCTTCAATTTCAAGTAAATTCTAAAAGACGATTTCAAACAATTTGTGATAAATTTTATGAAATAAAGCATTTTGAAAATTGAAATTTGAATTTTGAAGATGTTTAAGTGAATTACTTACTTAAACATTTACCCCTTTACTCATAAACGCCTCTTAAATTTTAGTCAATTGATTAATTAGCTTAAACTATACGTTGTTTGGTATAAGGTTGGTTTTCGTAATAAAAATCTCGCTAAACAGTGATTAAATTTAAGAGGCGTTTATGAGTAAGGGGGTGCATTACTTAGTACGATTTAAAAACTATTTTTTTTCTTATTTTTAAGCATACGAAAGCAACAGAATTAGGTAATTTATTTACCTGTAACAATGTAGTCTGCCGTGCCAGTTTTTGATATCAAATTCAAAGGAACTGCAGCAAACTGTCCTGTACCGCCCGCGGACAAGAATAAGATCTTGTAGTTATCTGGGACATTTCTGCAAAATAAATCAAAGATAAGGTAAATCTGTAAGTAGGTATATCTTCTGTTGTTCTTATGGTCAACGGATTAAAAACACTTGGTGTACTGCCTAAAGGAAAGTTCGCATTATGTACCTTTTTTATGTAATAGGAGGCAAACGAGCCAGCAGGTCACCTGATGGTAAGTGATCACTGCCGCCCATGGACACCCATCTCTTAAAACGGAATGCAGGGCTGCCTGAGCTAAATTGCTCAGGAGGGAATTCTCCAACACCATGGGTGCCGGTACCCCCTGGGGTAAATCCTTTTTTTGAGCTGCTGCTATAGTAAAGGGAGGGGGGATGGGCTACCGGACTCTTACTCACAGGACGAAACACAGCAGTGACAAGCACTACTATTTTACGCCGATTTTCTGTGAGATATTTCACTGGACGAGCCTGCCCATGCGTGTCGCAGCTAAAGACTGACGGCATGGCTCTACCACTCAAAAAAACCTAATTGTTATGCCTAGGAAAAGCAAAGAAATAAGGCCGTCTTGGTTCGTACCACCGCTGTGGAAGCCGAATTCACCTCTAAACAGTTGGTAAGTAGTGTGCAAATGTTACCGAGTATAACCTTTTACCTACCTAATAAGTGTCTAGTGATATTACAGGGCTAAGGGCATTTATACCGCTGTGTGCCTGGCTTAGCAAAGATCTGCTATTGCTGATGTTCATGGGAGGCGGATACTGCTTACCATCAGGTGGGCCATAAAATTAAAAACGTTTATGTACCTACCTACTTATTTGTTGTACAAAATAATATCATTAACAACCAAAGGGATAAATACCTACTAACTGAAGCTAAGTGCCATTTATTCACTAGCGAGTGTAAATAAGGAAATTATTATTATTAGTTTGTCCTACAAACTATTATTATATAGAACCTATAGTAGTACACATACTTCCTAGTTTAATTGTAGGTAATGATAATCACACTAGCACACTATCATATTTTTCTGACACCGATATTACGCAGGTAGTTTGAAGTTAAACATTCCATAACAATATGCCACAAAAGGTCATTATTTTATAAAAAGTATTAAAAGTTTCACTTACAGTAATCGCCTCACTACATTTTGCACTTCTGTATTTAATTTCAAATAAGTTTGTGAGCGATGGCTTGTCTCCAATAAGCTGATTTGTGTCCCTTGGAAGTTCGTTAGTTCATTTCTTATGATTTCGTATACCTAATTAAACATACAACACACTTCTTTTAACAATTTGTTACACAAAATGTAGTATAAATAATAAAATAAATACTACTACTTACATCTTCAGGTAATTTTGCTGGACCAGCACCGAAATTATGCACTTTTGCCGGCATTTTATTTATTTAATACGTAACACCGACACGAACACTTCCCAAGACTGTCTCGATTGTACTAAATGTATTGTACACTCTGATAGGACTCAACAACTTGCGCGTCGAACATACTAAGTCATTGGGTTATCGCCCTGCTAATATATGTCATGGTGACCGGTTTGTCGAGTACGCTGGATAGTGCCGAACGAAATCCCGCGCATGAATCGCGTGCAAAAACTATAAAACATCACAATATTTAGATGAAACGTACGAAAAAATGCACGCCGCACGTTATTGTTTACGTAATTCAGTGTAAGTACGTAATATTCTGTGTGCAACAATAAGCGAAATTGTAGTTATTTCTTGTAAAAAGAAGCCCTACATTAGTTGAAGGATATCAGGTCCAGCGATGTCTCGTTGCATGCAGGTGCCGTGTACAGATACAAGGTCACACAAGGGACAAAATAAATTGCGCGATTCATGGGTTACTTTCCTGTGCTGATTTTTTATGAGTTTCATTTTTATTATTATAAGAGTCGTGTTTTGCTAAATGTCAATCATCTGATGTTTTCGAAATAGTAGCAACATTTTCTACAGCACTACCTAAAGTTAAAAACTTGGTAACTCTCTCTGCCCTTCTTGATACAGCTGTATGGAATACATAAGTATATAAATGCGCGACTTGATACCCTAATGCCCGATTTACACATCGACAAGTACAGTAGCGAGTTAAGTAGTATTTTAAGATTAAGTTCATTTAAATAGATCTCCATCCTATTTTTTGGCAAGTTAAGTTGGCGAGACGCGAGAGAGGGGGCTAAAAATAGGATGGAACTCTATTTAAATCAACTTAATCTTAAAATACTACTTAACTCGCTACTGTACTTGTCGATGTGTAAATCGGGCATAACAGAGGCAGAAGCTACGGAACTAAATTTACTACGATCCTTACAAACCTGCTTTTCTTTATGAGTTGCATATGTACATAATGAGTAAGCACCTGCCTTCTCTAAAAAAAATCATCGATTAAGTAGCTAAAAACCATCCAAAGAGAGTCCATTACAAACTACTTACTTTTGCATTATAAAGTCCTTTTAATAATCTCCTGTCAACCAAACCACTCTCCATTTTCTTTGTGAGCTGGTTGTACAACCTGGATACGTTTAGATACCAGAATAAATATATGCTGGAACCGTCGCCATAATCTTTGTTAGAAAGTCACCGAAAAATGAAAAAGTGTGAAAAATACTTTTTGTCGTTTTCAGTACCTACCTAACTTAATAGGGTCAAAAAGATAAAATTGGTAAAGCTTATTTTTTGAAGAGTCTTATTTGGGTTTTACTACGACAACCTGAAGGGTTAGAAAGTCACTACAAGACTCAACGAAGAGAAAAGGACAGAGGAAGTACATAAATCATGGCTGATATGTTGATGATGAACCTTCAGTTTAGTGTACGAATAATACTTACTAAGTAGACACAGCATAACAAAAAACACTGTGAATACATACGACATAAGACATTATCCCGTAAAAGCCTAATTAAGCTAATAATTAGCGTCATCTTACGGTCTAATTTACGAGCGCCTACGTTTTGTTACCTATCATTAGCTTCCTGGATTCCCCGTTTCCCCACAGTGAAAAAAGAGCAGGTAACTGGTATTAATAAAATTGTTGTTATCTGTCACACGCACAGTCATCGTGTTTACAATGTTAATGACTCCTTATCGAATTTGGTAGATACCTACTCTCTATAAATATTACTTGATAAATCTTTTTATCTTTGATGTAATGAATCTACATAGACTGGATACCAAATTCAAATCAGATCGTTTACCTAGAAACAACACGCATTAAAAGTAAAAAGTACAAAGGCTATCTATTTTAATTTATAAAAATATCTAATTTATTTACATATTAAATAAATTAACCTGGAAAACTTATAAAATATAACTATAAAATTTTAAAACGAACAAAGAAAGACAATGGAAAAATTTGATACTCGAGACAGGGCTCGAATCCGCTATATCCGAAGAGTTTAATGCTTTGCGCCTAGATGGCGTTATTAGAGTTGAGTAAAAAATTACTAATTTTCCCGTTTTTGCTAATTTATTCAAGCTCTACCGGTAAATAGCCAATAAAATGAAAAAAATCTATAAAAACACTATCATGAAACACATTTACACAGCACGTTATACATATTGTGAAAAATTGTAGGTTATCTATTTAAATTCAATGTTCATAAGTCAACAACATTTTTATTGTTTTAATTTATTTATTGCCATTATTTTAGATTCTAGTTTTATTAACTTAAATTAACTTTGAGTTTAGAGAATAATAAAAGCCAGGTGTAATGTGTCTTATTTGTAGCGTTGCAAACTTGCCTTTATCATTCAGTTTCAAATGAGTCTATGGTTTTCATAGACAACTACATTCAGTTACTCACTCGGTCTAAGTTTCTCTTCGTTCGCACTTCTCGTTCTCGGTGATTTCATTCAATGTCTTCGATTTTCACTTGAACTGGTGGAGCATCTCTTTGTTTTTAAATTTTATTTCATTTTTACATTACTATTTAACCAAAAATTCATAATTGTGCAGTTGTATTGTTGTAGTATGCCTCCAGTAAAAGACGAGTCTATAAGAGAAACAAATTGTATTGAAATAATAAATATTGTCGAAAAGAGTCCTGCTAAGAGTACTTTAGTCGATGTAAGAGCGTGCAACAAACCTGCCGCAAAGGTAAGACCTTATTGTTATAATTATTGGTAGAATAAACTCAATTGTTTGTAGTATCAGGCAGTATTCATTTAACTTATTGATTATCTATTAAATTTGACTGCTTTTGAAACGCCGCAAAGGACCTTATGGTATTTTATACAAATATTACCGCTCACTAAAAACTTAGTTTTTTTTTTTTTTCATATTCTAAAGTATTTTCATAGATATTTACCTGTCAATACTACGCTCTAAAACACAATTTACACAAGTATATTACATGAGCACGTTATGTAGATTTTTTTACAACACTTTCTCGTTCTAGGTACTTACACACTATTGAATTATTTATTCATGCACAGCTGATTTTTTTATGAACTTATTATTTAAAGAATTACTCATGGCCCCATTATTCCCATATCGATGACAAATCGCAGAAATGTAGGCCATACCCATGTCTCTAAACATGTCTTTTGTTAATTGTTGCGACGGTTAAGCTTTTTAAAAGTTAACTAAATGCATGAAAGTTGTATGAGTCATCATCATCATAACAGCCCAATAATGTCCCACTGCAGGGACGGACCTCCTCCCATGACGGAGGGAAACTTGGCCTACTAATACCACACTGGCCAAACGGATTGGTACAGGGTTTAATTTCAAGTTTCCCTTCTTTTTATTTCGTAAAGATAATATTGACAGATGAGATGGGGTAGTGACATATTGTATTCTTACTCCATCACCACAGGGAGTATGGTACAATAGAGTACACGGATGTGTGCTATGATTCAATAACTCATTTACATATAACAAGGTGAACTGTATCTATTGAAACTTGGAATTTCTTCAATCCTATGTTGAAATACTTAGATCGCATATTTATAAATTTAAAAAAATTCTATTGTCCTTGGTCAACAAGGGGATGACATAAACATCATTATCATTTATAAATTTACTGTCTTAAGGTAACAACTTAGTCTTCAATCTTATAAAGAAAATGTTGTTTATTTATTCAAGCAACCATTTACACCATAACTTTCACCTTGTTGGATGATTGATCATGAACAATGTTACTAGTACTTCAATTAGATGATGCGCATTGTACTTAGTAATTGCAAGATAGTATTTTATACTATAAAAGATAGATATGGTACTTCTTCTTCTCTCGTGTCAATGGTCATGAACTCAAACAGTTTATACTAATAATTAATTATATCAAAGTCTTATTATAATAATTTGTATGATGTTATTGTTCCTTTTGTACACTCAAGCTTTTTAATTTATTGGCTCTATCATTTATTCAAAACAAAATTTTACGTGTTGTTTTGAAACCTTGACATTGCCAATATATTTATAAACTCGACTGTATGTAACAGTCTACAATCTCTAGATAATGCTGAAAATGTTGCAAATTTTGGAGGCTCAAAAGACAGATAATATTAACACTTACAGAGGATGATCTTGTTCTTTAAATTTACCTACTCCCGCTTAAGTTGTTTCTTAGAGTTCTTATAATACACACATCAAAAAAGTCTAAGCAACATGCATGATATTACAAATTTACCATTTATATTAATTTATTTTACCATTTATTTTAATTATAATGTTGTATTTTATTTTTAAAATAATATTTTTAGGGTTCTATGATGTAAAAATAACAGCTGTTTTCTTTATAAGTTCTTTTAATAACAGAAATTAACAATATTAGAATATACAGGTACATAAGAAACTAAACTTTTTTTTACAAATTGAAATTTCTTAAGAAAATGAATTTATTGTGAAAGAATAGGACAATTTAATACAAAGTATGGCCTCCTCTGCTATTCAGAACTTGTCGGCAACGATTATTCATTGAATTAATGAGACTGTTTATGTCATCTTGCGGTATTCGCTCCCAATGGAATTGTAGCAAATCCTTCAGCTGTTGGGTTGTTGTCACTCCGTCCAAGTCCTTCAAAACACGTCTCTGGAGCATGTCCCATGCGTGCTCGATGGGGTTGAGGTCTGGCGATTGTGCAGGCCAGGGCAATACCTGGATGTTCTCCGTTGCCAAGTATTCACTGGTTCGCCGAGCTGTATGTGAACGCGCATTGTCATGCATTAACGTAAAATCGGAGCCAAAGGTTTGTGCAAATGGATGGACATAAGGTCTGAGAATATCCTCAACGTAATTTTCAGCGTTCATGTTTCCATTTACAAAAACGAGCTCAGTTCGCCTGTTCTTCATAATACCCGCCCATACCATAACTGTTGAGCCGCTGTATGGATGAACTTCCTGAACGCACCTGAGTCTTTCAGTATTTCCGGGTCGACGGTACACTCGCACCCTTCTTGTATCAGGCCTAAACCCGAATCGCGACTCATCGGAAAACATAATTTTATCCCATTGTTCCTGGGTCCATGTTATGCGTTCTCTACACCATTCATTTCGACGAGCGCGATTCCCGTGACGTATCGGTGGGCACCTGATAGGGCGTCGAGCTCGTAGGCCGTACTCATGCAGTCGATTTCGCACAGTTTGGGGACTTACATCAACACCACTTGAATTTTGTAGCCTCAAACTTATCTCTCGAGCGGTTAACATCGGCTGGCGTCTTGCAGTCAGTTGTATGTACCGGTCTTGCCGAGTGGTTGTACTCCTTTTACGGCCTGGATGCTGTTCAGCGGGTTCCCCTGTATTATTGTAGCGCTGCCAAAGACGACAAATAACACTTCTATGAATACCAAAATGTCGAGATACCTGAGATTGATTACTTCCCGCTTGCAACATCCCTACAGCTCTTTGCATTTCATCTGCCGTCAAATGACGTCGCTCCATGACGTAAAGAATATCTAACAATTCAATTTTGTCGCCAACTGTATTTAAATGGTTGGTAAAATTATAAAATCAAGACTAAAACGTAGCAATTAACATGCACTCAAATTCAAACAAATTCGCAGTCATTTGAATTTAAAAAAAAAAAAACAAAACAATCGAAATTTTTTTTTACAACCAGCCAGTATGTCATCAATAACAAAAAACTTTACTTACCTATACACTTTGAGTGAGTAAATACTTAGAAATTAATTAATATAAATGGTAAATTTGTAATATCATGCATGTTGCTTAGACTTTTTTGATGTGTGTATTACCCATCTCAAAGTTATACAAGCAGGGCCAGATTCAGAGACCGCACTTTGTCTTTACTTTAGCAAAGTCTAGTTATTATCTCTGAATTCGAACAACATTAAAGTAATTTTTCGCATGAAAAAGTTTACTTTCATTATTTATTACTACAAAGTAAACTTTTCATGCGAAAAGATTACTTTAATGTTGTTCAAATTCAGAGATAATAACTAGACTTTGCTAAAGTAAAGTCAAAGTGCGGTCTCTGAATCTGGCCCTCAGTCTTTACACAGACTTATGAAATGACACTAAAATAAATTTTTGCTGTAAATCTTCCTCTTACATAATGCTTTTATATTGCCATCTTTACATAGTAAACTGTTTAATTCTCTAAGTTTGATACTCTTCCTGTCTTCTCTTCTTATTATATCCTTCGTAATTGTCCTAGTTTATTATCAATACTGGAATGATGATATTTTGTGAGATATTAAAAATATGTATCAATTTATTGGACGATGGCATATATTTCAGAAGAAACTTCTGTAAAAGCAAATACTCCCTGCTCCAAGATATATTTTAAAATCATAATGGGCATAGTAGAACCCTCATTATCTTCGATGATATATCTCATATTTCTCGTTGGTCTGCTATATAAACACCTTGAGAGTGTGGCATTCAAAACAGTAAATAATAATGCTTCCAATTTTTTGGGCATTCTTATGGGTTAGGTCATCTATGTATCAATCTATAAAATTTAATTCTTTTTTACTATTTTTATTTAGACCACATAGTACTTAGGTTTTTTTGAGAAGGCAAGTACATTTAAACTCGTTTAAGATAATGTAATGCTCAAAGTTAATTAAGAATCGTAAAAATCAACAAGGTGTAGATTTTGAGATCTTTGCTTTTATGGTAACAAATTATACAGAGCATAGCTTAAAACCTCTTTTGTTTCGTCTATTATTCAGTTTGTATAGTCGAAAACTAAATGGCCTTATCACCTCTAGAGTTAATGTTAGTTGCATGTCATAAAACTATTAGGTTCAATATCGCACAACAAAACATCAGCTAAATCATGACGCTACTTTGACATATCAGTTCTCTTGTATTAGCAAATAGTCGTTAGGTATTTATAAAAACAAATAGTAAAGTCAACGTTATTGACTGTTACTAGAGCATATTTTCGGTAAAACGTTTTATTCTAATGAATTTCTCTCTTTTTTACTTCTATGTCCATCCCTATCATTTCTTGCATGACGTCATTGACGCATATTTCAATTTAAAGTTTTCGTAATTTTATAATATAAAACAAATTAGGGTAAACCACCTAGTCGTTAGAATTCTTACAATTATTGGCACTTAAGAGTTAAAAGTGAGTAAAAAGAAAGAAAACTATAGATTATTCAAGTTCAGTATGATTATTCAAGTTCAAATATTATTTATTTAATATTTTTATTATATTTTATTTATTTCATGTGTCAACATAGCAACAATAAATAAATCAGAATCTTTTTATTGGCATTAGTGCCAATAATATTTATTTAATACTATTCAATAACATAATAATGATTAAGTATAAGCAAAGATTAAAGTATTTTATCATTTTATGATATTTTATATTTTAGTCTGACACGAAGTCCACTCTTAAGGTGCCAACAATTGGGTGGCTTACCAGCCAATATTTAAATTCTACATTTTCAGTTTTTCTGAAATATGACAAGCTTGTAATGTCACAAGTAACAAGTGACTTTAGTTTTAAATTATTTAATGGTTTTTCATAGTTTTTCATATACAAACTCTACGGTTTAATATAGTGACATTTGTATTGTGTTAGTGGATATTATTATTTATTACGTTGAAGTGAAAGTTTAAAATAGATTGCACTTATAATCTAAGCATAGTTTTGATTACGGTCAACCAATGACGTCAAGCTCACGCATAAATATTAAATAACGATCTTAATGAATTTGAATTATGATAGAATTTTTTGTCAAAACTGATAAAGCCATTTCGTTTTCGGGTATACTTTGTAATTTATACCAAATATTTCATTATTCACTGTTGTGCAACATGGACCAACTACAATAATATTCTTTATGCCTATGTACATTCTTATGCTGTCTAGTAGAAAGCTATTTTTTTAGAAATAGTTTTTATTTTAGGTAGAATATAATTAGTGATCCAAGTTATAACTGGATTTACAAACTCCTGGCTAAGTGTAGAGTTCTAGACGTAATTCCTAGAGATACAATAAGATTCACAGAATACTCATGATTATTTACTTTACATACCATTTAGTGTCATAAAATATGCAAATACCAATCGGGCATTAGGACTAGAAAGCACTTTCTATGTAACTATGGATTTTGAATGTTATTGTTTTGAGTGTAGAGTGGCCTTTATTAAGTCTTAAAAACACCCTTTGTGTCTTGTGATAGTACTCAAATTAATTACTTTCCCCCTAACTCATAAACGCCTCTTAAATTTTAGTCAATTGATTAGCTTAAATTCTCACGTTTTTGTCTGGTATCAGGTTGATTTTGCTAATAAAAATTTCGCTAAACAGTGATTAAATTTAAGAGGCTTTTATGAGAAAGGGGGTTTATGTTTAGTAGTTATACACTGCAACCATTAGCATGGAGACCGAATAGTGCGTCGTAATCAAACACGGTGGCCCGCCATATACAGTTTCAACTATGAGTGTACACGTCAAATATCTAACTACATATTTTATAAGGATCTCCTCTATCAGTTCAACATTCCCAGCATCTGTGCTCATAGCGCGCGACAATTATTTTTAATATAATATCGTTCAATAATTTATCAATAGCCATCTCAGTCATTGATTTATTTACTCACAATGAACAATGATGTCATAGTACTCAAACAATCACAATACTTTAATCAAACTATGACATAAGTGTAAGGTAGTAGCCTACTTCTAACCCACTACTGTACTTACTACACACATACGCTCATTCTTTTGCTACACCTAGTTGGATATCATGTAACATCCTTATCTCTCATATGAAAGTGTTACATTATTGCAAAATACTTTAAATTAAGTTAACCGTTTTGTCTTAAAGAAGGTTAAGTTATTATACCGAGTATAAATTTCATTAACTTGATTTTCACATTTTAGACTGTTATGTAAAGACGTAATGTGTTAATTTATAGAGGCAAAACAGCAACTGGTTATATTATTAGAAATATTTGCGAATGTGTTTTCTACAGACCAATGACATAAAATTATAGTGTGTAAAAGTTTAGAATCTCATTAGCTGTGTGATGTCGAGCAGTCAATTATTTGAAAGTGTGCAGGTGACTTGTACTTAATTTAAATATTATATAACGGTTACGTAACAGTTGGTATTATTTAATTGATATTCTATCTACTAATGAATTTCTCTCATAATCGACGGCGACAACGACTTTGCTACTAGTCTATTTTCACTTTTTTTTCTCGCCATTCTAGACACGCGCTTCTGCGCTTAAACATAACGTGCTCATTGATATCATTTCGTTGCGACCCCGCACAAGTATACACGACTCCCTAGTCACCATCGGAGCATTATACTTTAATCTATACTTGCGCACATTTTTTAGTTTATTTTATTTTTATTTTAATGCATCCTTTTTGTTTTCTTTGCAACTTTCAGTGTTAAGTTACAAGTGCATCATGTTGTGGGCAGCTGATTTTTATGTTATTTGTGTATCAAATTATGTTATGTAAAATGCACAGAACTGTTTAGTATTGGAGTGTGCCTCTATGTAGTGCATGTGTTGGTATTGCACCTGAGTAGCGCGGAGACATCATGACTAATTCACAGGTATACTTTTGTTGCACTTTGTTAGTTAAGTTACGCGTAGATACTTTGTACTTAGTATGTAAGCCTTGAATATTTATATGTGCTTAGATTGTAAATAGTGTTAGTCCTGTTTTAATATGGATTGGTAAACCAACATTTTATTTAATAGTCATATTAAAATCGAAATGATTTCATTATAAGTGTATTTCCTACTCCTACATATTTTATAATTCATTGACTTAGAAATTTCATCTCATATCGAATGATCAGTTGATCACTTAGCGATAAATCATAGGTGGTATATATCGATTAAGTATTGGTCTACTTATAAAGTGGAGCGTGTGTAAGAAGACTGTTCATACCTATTAATAATCCGTTTCGTAATTATAGTAATTGATCTTAATTTCTCGACCACTTCACTCGACGCATCATGACATGAATGATAAAAAACATTAGCCTCCTTAAATTAATAGCCTAATAAAGACTCCTTGCTCAAGCGTAAGCTATTTTACTTAATTAACGGATTATTTATATTTCTTCGTTTTAATAAATAGTATTAATTGAAGTAATAATTAAGATAATTGACTATATTTCTCTATTTGAAACATAAAATTCTTTATTTTTTTGCCGCGGCTTTTTTTTACCTAATTGTGATATAATAATAAATGTTCAAGAATCAGCAAACAATTGGCAATAAAACTTTTCTTGGTAAAGGTGTAAAGTTAAAGTTACACAAGGAAATTGAAGTGTATAACAACCACACTTTAATTAAAGCATATCAAAAAACTATGCATAACATCACAGGGAAAGCCATAATTATAATGTTGCAGACAATAGCAAATTATAATATCAAACTAAGATATGCCCGCAGTTTTATCCGCATGAGCGGTACTTTTGATTTTAGTTCGGATTCTACCTACCCTGTACGGTCTTGGACAAATTTATTCCGCTTGCACGATAAGGGTCGTCGATTTTTGCTATATTTTTATCACTTTTGGGGTCTTGTAGCATGACATTTTATTATAAAAAAGACGTAAAAATTTTGCAGATTACGTAAACACGCTATTCTTATACATATTTAGGTAGGTATACTTAAAATAACTAAAAAGAAAGATGGTTTTAAGAGATTTTATTTTATAACCATCAAAGAGCATTTGTAAGATAAAACTAGCCTTTTTATAGGTCGGCAACGCATCTGTGATTCCTCTGGTGTTGCGGATGTCCAATTATGTCGCTAATATTCTCTTACTAAAACGATACCACATATCGTAATTGAATATTTTATCTGCAGATGTTAGATTTCGGTTATGTGTCCTATGATATCGAAGGTTCGAATCAACCATCGCAATGTAGAAATGGTCTCGTTGCAGTTACAGAGAGTTTATCCTGTGGTTAATTATTATACAACTCATATACATCCATCAAGATAACTAAGCTTAAATGGACTTCATCTGCTCTAGTGCAAGATAATTAAACCGTTATTCAACCAGCTGGAGTGTTTATTAACCAGGATATATACATCTTTGCTTTCTGATGTCTGCTTAGTCATACTTACGGAGATCTTATTAAAGTCTTAATGATTTATTACATGCACATCTGTGTAGGTAATTAGCAAATGATGTTTTTGCATTCATTGCCATGTTATAAAAATGTTAATGAAAACATGTACGAATAATTTAGTAAACCACAGCCCGATAAACTGTAGAAACATGTCTCAACACTGAATTTAGGCACTCTAGCTTGTGGTGCTGGAGTTCACAAAGGTTTCCCTCTTTTCCTGATGCAAGAAGGCATGTGTCTTAAAGGCTTTGTTTATGGGCCTCCTTAAAAGCATTTACGATTAAATTTGCAAATAGATTCCAAACTTGCTCAGAAATATATTCTTGTTTTTCGATGTCATTGCTTGTCAAGGAAAAAGCGTTCGACATCAAATGAGTCTAAATTGCTCTTTGTCTGTCGCTTCTCTTATCACTTGATTACTTCTATGTTGTGTGCGAGTGCGGTGCAGATAAGCAAACGAAGTCGTACAAATGACTGCCACCAATAACAGAATATATTCTGGCTGGCTGGCTTAACGTATTGGATTAGGGTGGTCCTCTTTTGTTTTTGTAGAGGTTATCCACGAAACCTTATATGTAGTAGGGTAAGGTTGCGATTATTGGACTAGCGCTTTGTTTGGACCACTTCAATATTTCTAGATCTATTCATATTTGAACCCAATTTTTGCATCGAAACGATAGCTTTACAACCCCCCACACCGCCCTCCAACTGCCAGTACCGCAGCAGGCAGCATGAGGGATGGACGTCCTTCGCTTTGTTTCTCGTACCTCGAATTTAATTTTTACGCGCCAAATAATAGCATGTAAGTACTGTTATATTAATTATTTTAATGTGATTTTTTTTACTAGTATAGTACAGTAATTAAGAATACATACTATCGTATATTTTTGTAGAGTAACGTGCTGCTTTTTTTAAAATAAATATTTCAGTGGATGTTAGTGAGTTTCTATCAATGGACTGGCACGATGCTCTTTCATTGAATCGGTCCAATCATGGCAACTTCTATAATGTGTGTTATTTAAAAAAACTAATCTTTTTATTGCATCGCAAAAAGAGGAGGAGTGAGTGGAAACTAGCTTAGGGAAAAAAGAAATCGGATTGAATGAGGTAATCAGAATGTTTCGAGTGCCAGAACCGACGAAAATAGAAGATTTGACGTACCTGAATTATTTTTTTGATTTTGCATGCCAAATAAAGAAATTTAATAAGAGTCGACTAATTGATGTAACTATCTATTTATTTTCGAAAATAAAAGAAATTTGGTAAAACAAATATTTTACTTTATTAATTTTTTTACATGCTCCTTAAATGGACCAGCCACCTATAATGGCCTAAGTCCAATTATAGCAACTAAGTGGTCCGATGAAAGAGACGGTGGTTCAAACAAGGAAACCATCACAACGTTTTATTTTCTTCTTTTGTGACTATATACATAATAAAATTATCTTAATTATGTTAGTTACCAATAATTGAATATACAGACTACTCGTTTACACAGATTTTGTTTTGTATCACGCTCTATTTTAAACACCAGGACTGTTTAAAATTAAGTGGTCCAATAGTCGCAACCTTACCCTATGTATAGGCTAGTATGGCAGCCATAGGATGAGACATGGTACCTAGGAACACCTTTAATTTTTCATTTACCATAAAACTAAGTATTCATTTTAATGGTCAGTAAGTTAACGGACTCGTTTATAGCCCTGTCTTGTGGATTATAACCTACTACAATTATGTCGTTAGACCCGTTCTTGCGTATTTTAATCAGTTGTAAGTATGAACAGTAATTTCTATTATTGCGTGTAAGTTTATGAGTGGGTGTTAAAACAGTAAAAATACTATTTGTATATTCATGTGTCAAGTAAAATACTCTTACTTTTGCTTTAAGTGCCTTGTCAAAAATATTGTGTTAGTTCCTGCTATATTTCTTATATTTATTTATGATGCTCTTTGCATCATTTGCGTCCCGCCATCTTTTTTTTTTAAACGTTTACTAAAATCTCTATAAGGTACCAGCTTGATACCAAAATTTTAGAAACCACTCTATAATATTTATGCTCTTGTTGTTTTGAACCCAACGTAAAATTTGGGCAATTTAGATAACCTTGAATGTTAGCAATCACATTTGTTACAACAACTAGTACAATATTAATGGCAACAAATCGTAACCGATGATAATATATAAATAGACCATTACGAGAGAGGCGTAAATAATAAGCATATAATTATATCTTTGTTGCTCTCCAATGACTGAATAATTTCTATCGTTATTTCATTCGTTCATTTATTTTTACTGGTAAACAATGTATTAAAGTATACTTTGTATGAAACATGATTCTAGGTGACTTCAATATTCGTCGTTTTCGTATAGAGTCACTAATGTAAAAATGTTCTATTAAACTAAAATAATATCAGATAAGTTAATAATCAAAGGATACATCGATAAAATAACCGTAATTTGATTATTCATTAGCATTATTAGGTAATAGGTATTTGTAAATAATTGATCATATAAATCTCAATAGGTAGGTATTTTAAAACCTATTACTTACTAGATTACATCAGCCCATGAGATAAATTTTAAGGGCATGATTTAATAATCAACATTTAAAATTATTTTATCGTTTAACTATACATATCTTTAACCGACTCAAAAAAGAGGAGTAAGTTTGATAACTTGGTACTTCTCTTTTTTGAGTCAATTTGGTTTTTATTTTTTCTTTCTTACTTTATTTCTTGAACAATAGTTGATCAATTTAATCGAGCCGTCTATGCGGGTGCTAATGGTTTTACTATTTACCTGTGACATTCGTGCGTTTTGTATTTAAATAATTACTATAATTATTATAATAATCTATGTAGATAATATTTTACTAATCTCTACAATATCGAATTGCGATTGCAAGACTGACATCATGTATAAACTTTCAGGTATGGTTCCGTGGCGTGAGAAGCTCCAAATTCCGCCATGTGTACGGAGTTCCGTTCAAACGCGAGCGTTGCTATGACAACATTAAAATCACTCGGAATGCGCACGATTCTAACTTCTGCGCTGTTAACCCGAAATTCGTTGCCATAGTGACGGAGGTAGCTGGCGGGGGAGCGTTCCTTGTTCTTCCTTTGGACCATGTAAGTACAATCCATTTTTAAAGAGTTTTTATTTCAGTTAAGTTAAAAGACTCGTGTGTCGCGAGGCTATTTACAAACCTGAATTTCACGGACACGAAGAACATCCAAAAACAGAACATCGAAGAACATCCAGTTAAAAAATAATGTGCTTGCACAAAATAAAACCCAACCTTAAAAACTACATTGCAAACACTAAAAACAATAATGTATGAATTAAAATCGAATATGTTATGACTTAGTTTAAGACGTGAACATGATCACCTGTCGGCTTATTGACAGCAGTATTTAACTTCGGAATACTAATTCCAATACTACGAGTTTCATTAGACATATTGTAAAAACGATACATCTAAATATAACTGGCTATCTAAAGTCCTTGTTAGAATCCTTTTTTTCTAACTTTTCATGTAAGGACAAACAATACTAAAGGGTATGATCAGGTTCTCCTCTACGTAAAAGGCAAACAGCTGTCAAGTTTTTGTTTTTTTGTTAATCCTGTTGCGAAGCGTTTGGATTACCGATTTTAGTTTGAGTGAAAACTTTAACACTTTACTATTTTCTTACACTACGGTAACTTTTTTCTCACTTTCTCTATATCTATGTATTAACTATTTGTATGAAGAAAGTGAACAAATAAAAACTAGAACTAAGAAACTTTTGCAGAGCTTTCCCGTAATGTAGTTACTAGACCTGTCAAGACAAGGCAGTCGTGGCAACATTTTTCGTGATGAAAATTAAGTATCAGAACTTACGATTATCATAGACAAAAAAATATTCAATTACAACAGCAAGTCAAGATTCCCAGACAAATAAATCCCACGGATTTTGCAATTCATTTGTTTCTAACTTGGAGGTTGAAATTTGCAACCGAGTTCAATATCGTGGTAATAGCATCCTAAAAATAGTATTTAAACAGCTTATGAAAACGGATCACGAAAATACGATTACAGAACTCATTGGAAGTGCAATACTCCCTTGTTTTGAATTTCTGATGAGTGCTTTGTTTGATTAGCTGTTGATTTTCTGGTGATTTCAGCGGTTGCTTAGGATTGTTTGCATAAACATGTTTATGTTTAATAACTGCGTCTTTTGCCAGCTGTTGAATATAAATTTCCATGAAATATGGTAGTATGTTCATACGTCCCAAACCACGTCACGACACCTTTCTTAACGTTACAGTCTGGCAAAAGTAATCATTGTCATTTTGTTAACTTAAACTTTTTGTTTAGTCTAGTGTTTAGCCGTAAGGTGACGGCTTCACAATACAACTCTCTTCCCGATCATACATTTGATCGTAAAGCTCTAAAAAAGTTTGCACAATCAATGTAGTTTCGAGGAACTTTTCGTAGAACAATCAATGTGGTTAAAGGTGTGTTCACATCGGCAAAGAGATGGCGAATATCAGAAAGTGAAGACATTCAGAGAACTCTCTTTATATGTCTTTAAGGAAATCATTCAAAGATGAAATATGATAGAATTAATAGAACAAAAAGGTAGAACAAGAAATAAGATGTTTAAATAACTGTTTTATCAATCTTAAAATAATAAATAATATGTAAAACAATTACCAGCAATGCGATGTGCTCCATACGGGGGTATTTATATGTATTCCGATTATAAACATAAAGCCCCTTTTTGCACAGCATAAAAGTGTGTGTTGTTTATAAGTTATATTTCAACATACTTTCAACTTGAAGTTTAAACAAAACAGATGCAAATAAATTACTAATTTCTTTATATAATATTAATATATTGTCGAATTTAAAATACTTACCAAAGTTTTGATTTATTGAACCGAAATAAATCTCTAATCATTGCGAAAGCGACGATTTAATTGCCTTTTTGGTATTAGATTAGCAAAGAAAAATATAATAATTATGCAAATATTATAAGGTTAATGACATTGTATCAATATATTATTATATTATAAAGGAAAGTTATCCTGTAGTCTATGTTATGTTTGGTTTGCTCTGAATCGAAAATCGTTTAAAAGTATTTTCAAAGCATTGTTAAAAGTATAATGTGAGTACGGTGTGATTAAGACAGTTTTGTATCACTGCACTTTTAATAGATTTATTACAAGAGGCTATACCCTTTCCAGCGTAAGTTTTTTGACAGTTCACGTCCATGAAGTTTCGTAATATATCCGCTTATTTTTCAAACAAATAATATTGTATTTCATGGATGTACCCATGTTTTTTTCGGTTACCATGGTTACTTAGTGATGGACACTAATAACGATTACAACCATTATGAAACAAATGACAATAAATCGGTAGAAATAAATGCTATGAATAAACCTGAACTCTTCATAATACGTTTATAAAATGTAATATGATATTTACATTAGCTATAACGCGCGAATGTGTCAGGATAAATTATGTATTTTAAATAATACCGCTAACTATAATCATTTAATTTTAAGCTAGAGGCTAATTCGAAAAAATAATAATAATAAAGAAAAAAAAACAATAATATTATGTAAAAGATGATATAAGTTGATGTAGGGATCCAAATGTGTAAAATAAAGCAATTTGGAAAATCGAAAAATCGCTTACAATCGAATGGCATTACATTCGAAATACTGCTGAACGTCACCAACGACAATCTGTCAAATGTTGTTAAATATAATGGAAGGGGTATAGTTACCAAAATTTTCTTTATTACAAACCTTCGCTACTTATTTATGTTGTCTATGGGCTTCACTGATTACCGTACCTACTATTAGTAGAACTAAAAAAAGTAATAAAACATGTGTTTGTAAAAAAGTTTTGAACATGAGCACCCAAGCGGCTCATTTAAGTTTGACATCTCTGAAATCGTGGCATCCTTCTAGCTACCGACTTAATACGTTACCTTTCTTTTTTTCAAATGCAAAATCTAGCGTTTAATATATGCTAACTATTATGGCTCTTTCAATTTATGCCTTACGTATCGCATAAATTAAAAGAGCCCTTACGTAGTGTTGTAAAATTATGAAATTTTGTCTTGTCAAACTACTCTTCTTTTTTGACACTAAAGGAGATGGAAACTTTTGGGCTAAAGCCTTGTACATTACTGTACAGAGTAAGGAAATGCCTTAAAATTCTTTCCTATTTTTTAATAAAACAATAATAAAATTACTCAATTGTATTAGGTTTCGAACTTGAATAAAATAGAAAAGATTTTTAGGGTATATCCTTACTCTGTACAGTAATGTACAAGCTTTAGCCCAGAAGTTTCCATCTCCTTCAAAAAAAAATTATCTTGGATTTCAGATTGCCAAAACTAACAAAAGATTTAGCACGAGACTAATAAGTGTAAAGCTATAAATTGATAAGACTCTCATTTCTGTTTCATTTTGGCCCAAAACTCTTAGTGAAGGTTTCATTCTCCTTTGTATATTTTTTCTTTCAGACTGGGCGGTTGGATTTTAATGCTAGTCGTGTGACAGGCCACAAAGGCCCCGTGCTAGACATTAAATGGAATCCGTTTAACGACAACATCATAGCGTCGTGTTCCGATGACTGCACGGTAATTTGTTTGCTCTTATTATTTTCACACTCTTGCATTTGTACGTATAATAATTGTTGTGTCTTACACGGAAAGTTATATGTCCGTTTGACCAATTTCTCTCGTTTTGTGAACCATAAGAAAGTATACGCTGGTTAGTTTTATTACAAATGGTACATACTGTAAAAAAACGAAATGATTTTAAAGAATCGGCAACATACTTTGTACATAAGTAGACCGGTGTTTCAAAGCTATATAACCTTATGTTTGAATTACTTTAAAATTGCATAAACTTCAAATCCACTGCGATTTGAAAACTCTTTCGAGAACGTAACTTTAAAAAGGCCTTAACGAGAGTTATCGTCACTGGTATTAGATATTTGTAGGTTTATCTGTTCATTTGCTATCGCAAAATTTACGCATTTCTACATTATTTTAACGATGAATTTCATGAAGAAATAAATAAAGAAACCATCGAATCCGCTGCGCTACACTTACTGCGCTGTTCGCTCATTTCTATATTATCTGACCCGTTTTATAAGCAATGTGTTGGTATATTATGTAGTATACATTCATTTACGATGTGCGTAACATCTTCGTAATAATGCCTTGTGCTTTACGTGTGTATTGTCTACACATACCTCGCGTCAAAAATGACAGAACAATTAGTTCACACACCGAACATTTTCTTAGTTAAATACCCTGTTACGTTGTTAACTTTACATTATTTTGTCGTTACGAAATATCACGTTTTTAGTTAACTCGTTATTAAACAGATTGTTTTTAATTTCACTACAACATCTATTATCTTTGGACTACATTATTGAATGGGAAAATTCCCACAAGATTTGTAGAGATTAGAACGTAAAATGATGAATGGGTTCGCATCACACCGGGAACTGCGAGGCGTTTTGTGTTGCAACTTTTGTTAGTCGCTTTTATTAAAAGTGACAGTAATTGTTGTAATGACTTGGATGAACACGCATTACATCATGCTTAGCTCACAAATGTTCTACTACAGAGGCAGGGGAATTTGGAATTTAGTAACGGGTGTGTTAGGTGTTTGAATGTGGATCGAGTTTACTTTGTGTCCATAAAGCTCACTTTAGCTTTTCGTAAATTGTTATTTTGCTATATCTTTAATGTATGGATTAAAAAATAATTCAAATTAAATAAAACTTCTGTACTTCTATATAAAACCGTGGATTACTCTTCATCGTGAAATTGGTTACGTATTCCTCGAGAGTGTTTCCTTAAAATATAACATTAGTTTAGCTAATTACCAACAACAAAACCAATTACATTATTATAAAAACAACTCTAGTACATTTTGGTATCATAAAAAGGATTTTAGCTACTGACAAGTGACATAATCAAGCACTCAGCTTCCCGGAACTTTTTTACATTATGGCTTACCATTATCTTATCAATTTATAAACATTTACTGTATCATAAGCTTCTATCTATCAGCTTTGGGGAGATAACATACATTAAAGTTAACAAAAGGGAGATCGTGCTTTTAAGCTCTATTTCGCTCCTAACTATACGAATTAATGTAGAATACGAGAAGTTTGTCTCGCTCGTTGAGGCCCTCACTGCCTGTCTATTTTGGATCCTACAAAGGATTCCATAAAATATAAAAACAGATATTTTGTGCAATTCAAATTGCAATCTTATCGATTTAAATTTCGTCACTCAAGCCGTCAGGCCAAGCTTACACTCCTCAAATCTTTTCATAATTTTCTTCCCAACATATTATGTCTGTACCGTTGCATAGACGTATAAATCTTACAGATCGTTACGAATAGCGCAAGTAATGAAGCGCCCACTTTATTTGGGGCTCGACCCTAACGGGATAAATATTTGCGTGGCCTACTTTTTAGGCATGCGTCTCGCTCTATGTTGATTTACAGTGTACACATTTATACGGTGCAAGTTTTATCGATCTATAACATCGATTAGAAACTCGATTTAACGGCCAGTCACAAATATTCTGAATGTTTATTATCCACTAAGTAGTTTTTAGGTAAAGAAAATCAGAATGAATTATACATCGATACGAAAACCAATACGGTCATACTGAGAGACAGTGCAATGTATTCTTAGAGAATATTGTTTGACTTTATTGTATAGAGAACAAATTGTAGATGTGAAATAGCGACAATAAATACTTTGAATTTTTATTTTATTTATTATACTAGGAATGATGTCTTAACGTTCCAGTTCAAACATTTATAAATAAACACAGTGCAACTTATGTTGTGAACAGTATCACAAAAAATCTTTTCCCCCTCTTGTTACAAATAAACAGTTCAATGAGATTTTCTAGGTGACACCCACATACCCTATTTCGTTACAACATGATTCCTATTACACTATTAGATCATTAAATGAAACCGGCCTATTTATGAAGTTCTCTCATTATTTATTGAAAAATATACAAGCAATTTATGTTCTCTTATAATGGACTTTTCTAAGTCGTATTATTCGTCGTCTCCGTCATAAACTGTCCCATATTCCTAATAGCTGATTATATTTGACATTGTAAGGAGCCAACACAAAAATAACTATAAAATCGATTTTAGCTTATGTAGGTTAAGGAATCATGTCATAGGATTCGTAACCTACATAAAGTATAAGTGTATGTCACTACTTACATAGTTAATTACAAATTTAGGAATCATGTCTTGACACATTTATTACAACTGTTATAATTTGTAACTTATATACTATTCACTATACACAAAACCGTAAGTTTAGTCTGCTTTATTTCGTCTTTGATACTCGAGATTAAATTTTCAATCGTCCAAAAAAGTTAATATATTTCCTTCTTCGACATTTATGACGTGTTTTTACAATTATTGCGTGACTTTCTTATGAATTAAAGTTGTAACATACATTATTGTCACACAATAATGCTTCTTCTAACTTACTGAAAAATATAACTTATTATTTTTGGGTTCTAGGTGAAACTATGGCACATACCAGACGGCGGGTTATCTATGCACTTGATGGACTGGCTGGTGGAATTGCACGGGCACAAGAGAAGAGTAGCATACATAGAATGGCACCCTACTGCCGAGAACATACTCCTAAGTGCTGGATTCGACTATTTGGTAATTACTATTATAAATTAATTATTTGTTCTTTCCCTTTTTGTTGCAAGAAATACCACTTGACGTACTTTCGAAATATAGTGTTCAGCTACTTTTGGAATAACCGTGTTCAGCGTGTTATGGTCGTTTTGTATGCAAAACTTATTCTGTACTTTTGTTGCGACACTGACTTGTGACGCTTTAGTGTTGAGCAGTTTTGGAATTTAAAATGTGTTCAGCGACTTTTGGGGCCGACTGTACAAAATTTTATACTGTCTTGAAATTCTATAATTATAGTTCGGTCTATCTTTATAACTTATGATGAGGTAAGCAGCGGATTGGTTGTGTCCATAAGTGGCAATTACCATTTAAAAGTAATAAAAGAACATTTAAACAATTTATCAAAATATATACTTATAGCTGACAGGCATTTTTGAGTACATCCTTGAGGCACATTGAAAATATTATTGTTGATTAGTTGCGAATGTGTGGATGATGAAATGGCCGATCTGGCTGGGAGGTTGCGGGGCGTTAATGAGCTATGAATTTTTTAATTCGCAATTTTTCTCATGCAGAAAATGTTCTTGAGGCACTTTGAATCTTACAGCATTTTAAAGTCTGATGTTTAATTATACGATATATCATAATGCCAGGCGATTTGGTTGGGATTTAAATGGTGACAGGCGATTTAAAGTTATTTTTTTTTTGCGCAAAAAATGTACTTGAGGCAAGCTGGGATCTATACACAATAATTGTTGTGTTGATAAGATGCCATATATCAAATGACAGGCCGTTCTGGCGGTTATTTAATCTTGCCAGGTGATAATAATAGTAACCTGTGAGTGCGAGTGAGCGGCATAGCGGGTTATTATGAGCGTGATGCCCGATTTACACATCGACAAGTACAGTAGCGAGTTAAGTAGTATTTTAAGATTAAGTTGATTTAAATAGACCTCCATCCTATTTTTTGGCAAGTTAAGTTTGCGAGACGCGAGAGAGGGGGCTACTTCGTACTTAACTCGCCAAAAAATAGGATGGAACTCTATTTAAATCAACTTAATCTTAAAATACTACTTAACTCGCTACTGTACTTGTCGATGTGTAAATCGGGCATGAGAGAGCGTATATCTGCAGTCGACTGAGTGGAGCGTGCCGTGACGTGATTGGCTGGGAGCAGTCACGTGGCTCAATAGCCGTTAACGTACATCTGTTGCTAGTATTATTAGAGTAAGTTTACATTCATAGCATAGCAACGACGTTGATTTGAATTTGTGTATAAAAAAATTAATTATTAATTATTTTTATTATAAAAAAAAAAATTCCAAAAAAAATAATGTACTTTTTATGTATTTTTTTTTATTCATCGATATCTGATGGAATCTCCTCGTCGCTTGTGAACTCGTCCATAGAGTTGAGTTCTATGAACTCTTCTTCATCGTCTGAAAATAAATATTTTTTTTTAACAAATGTAAAATACAATCAATAGTGCGAGTATTTAACAAATTATTATTACATACCTGTAGCATTTTCATCAGAGTGTTCAAATGTCCCAGGATCAATTGCATCGATAACTAATTGCGGCATGCAATCCCCATCAAACCAATAAAAATCCAATTTATCCTCCTTTAGCTGCCATCCATGTTCAGTGGGTTGTAGGTTACTTGGAAAACGTAAATGTGCATTTCTCCAGATACTTGTAACAAATTTGATTTTTACCTGCCATAATTATACTACGTAACAATTATTAATTATTATTAGGTAAAATGCAAAATAATAGAAAACAAATTCAAATCACACGTCGTTGCTATGCTATGAATGTAAACTTACTCTAATAATACTAGCAACAGATGTAAAATTATTTATTTTCAGACGATGAAGAAGAGTTCATAGAACTCAACTCTATGGACGAGTTCACAAGCGACGAGGAGATTCCATCAGATATCGATGAATAAAAAAATTACATAAAAAGTATATTAATTTTTTTTTGTAATTTTTTTTTTTTATAATAAAAATAATTAATAATTTATTTTTTTATAATTTATTTTTTTATACACAAATTCAAATCACACGTCGTTGCTATGCTATGAATGTAAACTTACTCTAATAATACTAGCAACAGATGTACGTTAACGGCTATTGAGCCACGTGACTGCTCCCAGCCAATCACGTCACGGCACGCTCCACTCAGTCGACTGCAGATATACGCTCTCTCACGCTCATAATAACCCGCTATGCCGCTCACTCGCACTCACAGGTTACTATTATTATCACCTGGCAAGATTAAATAACTGCCAGAACGGCCTGTCATTTGATATATGGCATCTTATCAACACAACAATTATTGTGTATAGATCCCAGCTTGCCTCAAGTACATTTTTTGCGCAAAAAAAAATATAACTTTAAATCGCCTGTCACCATTTAAATCCCAACCAAATCGCCTGGCATTATGATATATCGTATAATTAAACATCAGACTTTAAAATGCTGTAAGATTCAAAGTGCCTCAAGAACATTTTCTGCATGAGAAATTTGCGAATTAAAAAATTCATAGCTCATTAACGCCCCGCAACCTCCCAGCCAGATCGGCCATTTCTTCATCCACACATTCGCAACTAATCAACAATAATATTTTCAATGTGCCTCAAGGATGTACTCAAAAATGCCTGTCAGCTCTCCGGCTATTATAAATTCAGTGAAAGTTAGCCAGGAGCCAATTTGTGAAGTTTACACTCAAGTTTATGTCTATAAATTAGTTTATTTTATTTATCGTAGACTAACACGACAGGCAATTAGGTATCATCAAATGTGACAATCATGTCATTCAGCTGTATTTAAGTTGACTTGAAGTAAACATTTCACACGTATATATACCTATGACTAATTCATCGGCTTTCATTCCTATGGGTACAAGTTCCCATCAATGATAACTTCCAATAATCACGCAACCGATTTAAATTATGTTTGTTTAGATATTGCGTGTTTGTACCCTATTTATTAAGAGGTACGGTTGAAATGATGAAAAACAATCCCTTTGAAAATACCGTTTGAAAAAATCTAATTAAAGACGATTCACTTCTTCTAGATACTGAGTATAATACCTTGTTCACGGTATGCAACTGCCGGGAACAAAATTTATACCTACAGAACTTTTGTTTGGCCGATTCAGATGTAATTTTCTTGTGTTTGAAAAGTCTTGGAAAAAGGAAATCTTATTTTAAAACCCTATTTTAATCCAAATAAATAATATACTTTAATTAAAAAAGTAATTAATAATAAGTAGTATCGGTTTAAAACATGGTTATATGCGTTTCTTATATGCATTGCGTTTCGCATTTATTCAATTAACTTGACCTTATCTTTACCTTGATCTTGAATTCGTTCTGTATTACTTTTACCGTTAATACAAACAAGATTTTGTTATGCAACCTGCTTTGTATTTTGATTGATTCTTCTTATTAATTACATCCCCATACATGGTAATAGTTATTTTGTCAATAACGTAATATGTATAGTCGAAAACTAAATGGCTTTATCACCTCTAGAGTTAATGTTATTTGCATGTCATAAAACTATTGGGTTCAATATCGCACAACAAAACATCAGCTAAATCATGACGCTACTATGACATAATATCAGTTCTCTTGTATTAGCAAATAGTCGTTAGATATGTATAAAAACAAATAGTAAAGTCAACGTTATTGACTGTTACTAGAGCATATTTTCGGTAAAACGTTTTATTCTAATGAATTTCTCTCTTTTTTCCTTCTATGCCCATCCCTATCATTTCTTGCATGACGTCATTGGCGCATATTTCAATTTAAAGTTTTCGTAATTTTTTTATATAAAACAAATTAGGGTAAACCACCTAATCGTAAGAAGTCCTACAATAATTGGCACTTATGAGTTAAAAGTGAGTAAAAAGAAAGAAAACACTATGGATTATTCAAGTTCAGTATGATTATTCAAGTTGAAATATTATTTATTTAATATTTTTATCATATTTTATTTATTTCATGTGTCAACATAGCAACAATAAATTTATCAGAATCCTTTTACTGGCATTAGTGCCAATAATATTTATTTAATACTATTCAATCACATAATTATGATTAAGTATAAGCAAAGATTAAAGTATTTTATCATTTTATGATATTTTATATTTTAGTAGACACGAAGTCCACTCTTAAGGTGCTAACAATTAGGTGGGTTACCAGCCAATATTTAAATTCTACATTTTCAGTTTTTCTGAAATGACAAGCTTGTATTAAATAGTAAATTATTTAATGGTTTTTCAAATACAAACTCTACAGTTTAATATAGTGACATTTGTATTGTGTTAATAGATATTATTATTTATTATGTTGAATTGAAAGTTTAAAATAGATTGCACTTTTAATCTAAGCATAGTTTTGATTACGGTCAACCAATGACGTCAAGCTCACGCATAAACATTAAATAACGATCTTAATGAATTTGAATTACGATAGAATTTTTTGTCAAAACTAATAAAGCCATTTGGTTTTTGGGTATACCATTTTTTTTTCGTTTACTTTGTTATTTGTATAGCTATGGTAAATGTCTTTCCTAAACATTGGCCCGCGTGTTATTTTGAACCAAAATAGACTTTTTTTGGTTAAACGTGTATATTAAATTTATATTAGGAACTGGTTCTTTCAAAAAATTTTTAGCTACTAGTATCGAGATTGTAGGCTTTATAAACATCACTACTACTAATAAAATGTAAAAATATTTAAGAGCGTTTAACGGGCTCACTAGCGCCGCCAATAGAAAAAAAATCATAATTCACAAATAGGATAAATAATGTAAAATGTTGATAACAAAGTCTTGAGAAAAGGTAATAAAGTATTTGTATAACACACTCTCAACACTTTAAACGTTTTTCAAATAAATAAATATTACAAAAACGGCCGTTTTTTTTTTCGAATGCGATATTTACCTAATTAAAAAACTTTTAAAGTGTTGAGAGTGTGTTATACAAATACTTTATTGCCTTTTCTCAAGACTTTGTTATCAACATTTTACATTATTAATCTTATTTTCGAATTATGTATTTTTTTCTATTGGCGGCGCTAGGGAGCCGCGTAAAGGCCCATAAGGATTGGCAATAATTTAAAAGAGAATGCCTTAAGCCTTTAAAGGAATCCATTGTACAAAACTTTAATAAAGAGTATCATAATTAAACTGAAAAATATTACCCTGTGCCCTTAGTGTAGAGTCTGAACTGAACAGAACTAACAGAGCAATGGCTTGCTAAGCTTAATAAGTTTACTCACTGCACTCTAATCATCATAACATAACAGCCCATTAATATCCCACTGCAGGGACGGGCCTTCTCCCGTGACGGAGCGATACTTGGCCTACTAATACCACGCTGGCCAGACGGATTGGTATAGGGTTTAAATTCAAGTTTTCCTTCTTTTTTATTACGTAAAGATAATATTGACGAATAGTCCCTTAGTCGGTTTTTACGACACCCATGGGATGAGATAGGGTGGTGACATATTGTATTCTTACTCTGTCACTACACGGAAACTTATCAGTTACTTGATATAAATGTACTTTTTTACAGATATTCGTATGGGATGTAGGTAAAGGCGAGGCAGTTAAAGTAATAGATTGTCATAGCGACGTGATCTACTGCATGTCATTCAACCGTGATGGCTCCCTACTGGCCACCACTTGTAAGGATAAGAAGCTAAGAGTCATCGAGCCTAGGAGAGGAATTGTACTGTCGGTATGTATTGGCCTTTATATTCCTTTAGAAAGTGTCTGGATAAGTGACATTAAAAACATTTCAGAAAACGTAGGCTTTTTGACGGACACAAACGTTTCGAGGAAGGTATTCTGAGCGATCGTTTTATTTATTCAGGGACTAGATAACGTTATGATAACGTTTTAAATATATAATTATATTATACATATTCTCATTACACAATACCAAACCTTTGTCTACAAGCCAAACATCCACCACTCGAGAAAATTAGAACATAATAATATGTGTTACCGCTGAGTGTTGGTTTTACTTCTCTGAGTGATTCAATTTCATTCGCGTTATGTGCTTTCTAAAACAAATATCTAATCTAAAGCGCTAAAAGTTAACCCTTTCCTATAATTATTAATTAATTAAAGTATTTTATGGGTCTTGACTTATACAGAAACAATACATGTTTATCACCCTATTTATAGCAATAAAGGGTTATAAAGATTGATAATTTCTGTGTGAAGTGTTATAAAGCAATCATGTTATAAACAGTTAATCTTTGTAATATAGCAAACTAGCTGACCCGTGCCCACATCCTTGGGTGGCGAAAAAAACGTATCCGTTTTTTAAACATATTTCATTACTGCTCCACTCCTATTAGTCATAGCGAGATACTATTTAGCCTATGACACTCCCCGATAAATGGACTATTCAACACAGAATGAACCGATTTTGACCCTACAACGTCACAAGCGCACAAACTTTACCTCTTTATAATATTAGTATAGATGTAATTAAATTTATTTTCCAGGAAGGAACCTGTCACACGGGAACTAAAGCATCTAAATGCACATTCCTCGGCAGTCAAGGGAAAGTTCTGACGACCGGTTTCTCAAGGTACAGCGATCGTCAATACGCGGTGTGGGACCAACATGATCTATCCAATCCATTGGTCTGTGAGACTATTGACAGCTCTTCGGGTGTCGTGTTCCCTTACTATGACTATGATACTAACATGGTGAGTTATAACTTTATAGTGGGTTGAATTTTATAGGTCACATTTGACATTTGTAGGTTTTAGCTTTGTTGTGAGGTGACCGGTAGGGTCTATAATAGAGGCGTCGTGAGACTTTACGTTATGCGACGCTATAAGCGAGGCGTCTCTACGCTTTACGTGAGGGGCGTTTTGCGACGCTTTAAGCGAAGCGTCACGACGGACTACAAGAGTGGTATCTCGACGCTCTACGTAAGAGACGTTTTGCGACGCTATAAGCGAGGCGTCTCGACGCTTTACGTGAGGGACGTTTTACGACGCTATAAGCGAGGCGTCTCAACGCTTTACGTAAGGGGCGTTTTGCGACGCTATAAGCGAGGCGTCTCGACGCTTTACGTAAGGGGCGTCGCGACGCTCTATAAGAGCCCTCTTTTGTCAAGTTACACTAGTTCCTACATAAATATTTATTGGGGTTTCGCATAATGGCACAGAATATAAACCTAAATATCTTAAAAGTTCTGAACTACAAATAATAGCACATTATAAAGCTTAGTGTGATTTATTTCCAGGTGTATCTAGCTGGAAAGGGCGATGGAAATATCCGGTACTACGAAGTGGTTGATGAGGCGCCATATGTTTATTTCCTTAATCAGTTCCTATCGGGCAATCCACAAGTGAGTTTTATCATTACTTTATAATGTTAGATAGTATATATACCCTTTTATTTTCATGATGTACAATGAATAAGATATATTTTTGAAATATACAAATAAACGTAGAAGCTATTGGTCTTAGCATTAAACCAAGTAGTATTTTGCTGAAACAAGCTACGTTTGGTTCAGGTTTTGTACTGATGAAATCAATCAGTTTAATAGGAGTGTATTTTCTAACCACACTGAAGTTCGGTTAACCGTACTGGTTGTTGTACAGTCACCATCATATATACTATTTTCAAACATGTTGACATCATTTTGAATACTTTGGCTGCGTAAATATATTTCTACATCGGATGCGATGAACTAATTGAACAACTAAATGCTTAAATGAATTTGCAGTGTCTGCTGAGTTACTTTTATTTATTTATAATAGTACAACCACATCATACATATTGCATATACATATATTACTTTTGACGCTTTAGCTGATTCAATAAAAATGACAAATTGTTTGCTGAAATAAATTTAAATTCTTACTGTTGAGATTTTTTTGAGGATTAAAGCTGCAATCTATATGATTCTGACTGTACTTAGCATAATCCCGTATAGCTAAACTATTCGACCAACAGTAACCATAGTATATTTATTTATCCATTAAACTATAGGTTATACTAAAGTAAAAATACTTTACTAATTAACAATGTTTGTGTTACAGCGAGGGCTGGGCTTCATGCCCAAGCGTGGCGTTAGTACGAGCGCGTGCGAAGTGTTCCGTTTCTACAAGCTGCACACGTCACGTGGACTGTGCGAGCCGATATCTATGATAGTACCGCGCAAGTCTGATTGTTTCCAGGTAAGTCCTTTTATTTTTTACTACTATTATAATTCTACTTCTCGGTAAAGGCTTGGCAGGCTCTCCCCTTGACTTCATCATGTCTCGGTGCATGACTAATTTTATTTGCCAGACATTTTATTTAAGAATAAGATTGAGGCTTTTAAAATATTGACAAATTCGGTTATGACATATTAAATGAGGTTATGACGACCTCTGTGGCGCAGTCAGTATATTACATGGCTGCTACGCAGAGGTCTCGGGTTCGATTCCCTCACAATACAAATCTTTGTGTGCATGAACATGATTGTTTGCATTGGTCTGGGTGATTTATATATACAATATGTATGTATTTACAAAAAAAAAAGTTTATAAGTATGTTAATCCGTTGTCTAGTACCCAAAGTACAAGCTTTGCTTAGTTTGGGACTAGATGGCGTAAAAAAAATGATTTCAACACACTAGTCGAAGACCTACCTCTTCAGACTCCACGGCAATGTGGATTAGAAGATATGTTTTATCTTCCTAAACGCTGTCCAAGTTGGAATAGTTTTAATGCTGCATAGTTTTCTGCAATGATCACCCATTATTGTTAAATATAATGAGCCGTTATTTTTGCATATTTAATGAATTCTTTCTATTTTTGCCAAGGTTGTGTGGCCACAAATCAATTATATTTAATTAAAAGAAAAGGAAGTCAATCTTATTTATCGATGTTATTTCGTTTCATGCTAATTATGAACGTGAAGAGAGATATAGGCTTCGGAAAAGTGTGTCATGTAAGAAAACTTATGTAGACACAGAACGCTAACATATAAATATGACATTGTTGTTATACACTTGTACTCTTTCAACTAGTTGTTCCTGCAACAAACCACTTTACCCACTTATGTGTGACGTATTCTGCTTATGCACTCTATATTTGATACATTAATTAAGAACATAATGGCTATATAACTCTTATAAGACCAAATACATATCTTTGATGTAATAATAGAGTTTAAGAGAAGAATGGATTTGAATAAAAAAGCGATGATGAAAAATGCTTAAATACCACAAGTAATTAAACAGATGTCTTCAGCTAGCAAACTAATATTTAATTGACTTCATTGCTAGTTTTCCAGTCCCACTTTTAGGTTACATGTTACCCACCTACTAACTAACAGAAGTCAGTGTATCTAAGTCAAAATCGCGTGTTACCGTTAGAGCTGTGACTGCATCTCACAAAGCAAAAAGTCAAACATCATTAATAAAGTCACCATTAAAATTTCGAAGCGTACAAGGTGATCAAATATTTCTGACCAATTTAAAATGTCGAAAAAGTTCTCTACGCTATTAGTGATCATTAATACCTGAATATTGAACAAATTGACTGTTTTCTCATTTAAACAATGTTCTGTTATGTTCAATGTAAATAAGTGTTATGGTAACTTGTAGTATATAATAGATTTTAAAATGACGAATTGTAGTATATAGAACTTATTGACATTTCCAAATGTTCAGAAATATTTGGTACGA
Source organism: Schrankia costaestrigalis (assembly GCA_905475405.1). NCBI lineage: Eukaryota > Metazoa > Arthropoda > Insecta > Lepidoptera > Erebidae > Schrankia > Schrankia costaestrigalis. Next base: position 9,060,825 of record FR997830.1, read on the forward strand.
AATATTTGTTGGTAACTGGAAATATTTGTTGGTAACTGTACCAGTTACCACCATATTCACTGTTAACCTTTTGCACGCCAGAGCCTATTAGCGTTACTTCACCACGGACGCCAAGCCTAGTAAAAACACTTTCGTAGTAATTTCAAAGATATTTTAAAAGAAATCTAAGTAAACGAGACAAAGAAATTAAGATAAAAACATTTAAAAATGCACACGTGCATTTTAAAATGTTTTTACCCTTATTTCTACATCACTAGATGACAACTTTAGTTGCCCATGGCGTACCGGTAGGTCATCCTTTTAGCTAAAGTAGAGTATGGACACTATAATATCGATTCTTTATTTTATTTTTTTAATTAGTACAGTCAGCTCCTTATGTAAAGTGACATCTAACATATTCAAATTTCCCAAAGTGATCAGTATTAAAAATACAACCAAAGTCCTCTAAATGTGAAGCACCCATCATGCTCAAATATCCTCATTGGCGTCTAAGGGAAGGATGAAATTGATAGAATTTTATGCTGATTTCAGACAATAATTGTTTTACTATAATAATTAATTACACAAGATATTTTCTAGAAGATATCTTGATCTACTAAAAACATTTAAAAGTCTATTAACACTAAGTACAGGGTGTTTATAACGACAAAAATAGTGTTTCAAAAATACCTAAATGGCGTCTGAGGCACGAGATCGTGGGCCACTATTTTGTCGTTGGCGTGCAAAAGGTTAAGCAAACTCATACCTCCCTTCATTTTCGAGAAGACATGTGTCTTGAATGTTATCCTGTTCCCAGAAACACTTGCATTTGTCTCTTTGAAGTTGTTTAAGTGCACGGTTCAATAATAGTTCAGCGACTACTTTGAGTCGTTTAATTGTCCGTTGTCAGTAAAAGTTATGTGTAGTTGTTTCTTGCTGTGCTAGTGTTTATTTTATGTGACCTAAACAAAGAGTTCTTCAAAGCTAGTTTCAGCAATAATTCATTGAATTATTTACGGCTATGCTGCGGATTGCTGCAACACATATAATATTGTAATTTTATATACTACTTGCAGTAACAGTAACCAAAACTTATTAAGCCATGGTTCTATGGTAGACTTGGGTACACTTACGAAATTAATTTCATCAAATGTATGCAATGACATCCATAATTGAGTTTAATTGAGAATTTAATTGTATGAGAATGAAAACTTATGTAATGAAAATAATTATACTTTAAAAACTAGTCTGCACTAAAAAGTGCACAATGAAGGGTTTTATGAAATAGCTAAATATTTTTTATGTAATTACAGGAAGACTTATATCCGGATACTGCGGCTCCTTTGCCTGCCCTCACCGCCAAAGACTGGATGAGTGGCATGAACACTCCACCGCTGCTTATCAGCATGAAAACTGGTATGACAATATTTTGATTATAAAATAATGTATAGTGTGTGCACTGTTTGCAGATTAATTAACTTTTTTAAATATAGGTGCAACCATAACATAATTATCATTACTATTTTATTTTGTGTCTTAACAAAAGTTGTACACTTGAATATTCCCCACAAACTTTTTTCTTATTACTCAAAAGTAGAACTAATTTACAACCGACTTCAAAAAAGGAGGAGGATCTCAATTCGGTTGTTTTTTTTTTTGAGTTTACTGAACTCAAAAATGAGTTTTGTTTATCTTACGTTTTTCTTTGTATTTTTTTTATGTAAGCTATGTATTTAATTTTTTAAATAAATAATTGTTTTTTATTGGAAATTGCGAGTTTTTCACCTCTTATATAGTAGGCAGTTTCGTGACCATTTTTCAAACCAATGACTAAATTTGAATGATAAAATTTACTTGTAATGTTGTTTTAGGTGTAACAATAACAACGCACAAGCCTCGCACTAACAACAAGGACGCCCCCGCGATGCAACCACAAGATGCAAACAATCGCAAAAAGTTTGCCTTCTTATCTCGCGAGACCACGCCCGACTACAGACCGCTAGGAACATGGCAACCTGAAAACCACAACAGTGATAATGAACAGGTATACTATAATACCACTACTACTACTATATGTTGTTTTCTTGTAGGTACAGTCGGCCTCAAACTTCCAAAACATCTGAACAAAAAATGTCATAAGCCAGTGAACGCAACAAAAATCCATACTTACCTAATATTATAAATGCGAAAGTAACTCTGTCTGTCTGTCTGTCTGTTACTCTTTCACACCTAAACGGCTGAACGGATTTCGATGAAATTTGGTACAGACAATCTTTAGACCCTGAGAAAGAACATAGGCTACTTTTTATCAGCAATCATATTATATTTTGATTTCATAGAATTTTGGCGGGAAAGCTGTGTCACGTGACCTGTGACGTCACAGAATTTTGGTCACGTGACCTGTAGAATTACCTGATAGAATTTTGACAGATGAGTCGTGACGTCACAGAATTTTGGCGGGAAAATATTTTTTGACTGTTGAGTCGTGACGTCATTGTCTTTTTGAACTTTTTGACGCTTTCTGAACGTGACGTCACAGAATTAAATTTTGACAGCTGAGCCGTGACGTTTTTGAATTTTTGACTGATGAGTCGTGACGTCACAGAATTTTTGACAGATGATTCGTGACGTCACAGAAGTTTGGCGGGTAAATATATTTTGACAGCTGAGCCGTGACGTCACAGAATTTTTGACAGATGGTTTGTGACGTCATATTATTTTGGCGGGAAAATATTTGATACCTCTGTCACTTTTGACAGCTGTCAATTTTGACAGATAGGCGTGATGTCATAGCATTTTTGACAGATGAGTCGTGACGTCACAGAATTTTGGCAGGAAAATATATTTTGACAGCTAAGTCGGGACGTCATTGAATTTTGGCGGGAAAAATAGTATTTAAACAGCTGAATCCTGACGTTATCACAATTTGGCGGGAAAATATATAGGTTTGTACAGGACCCTCGGTGCGCGAGTCAGACTCGCACTTGACCGGTTTTTTAAGCTGTGGGTCTGATATATCTAGAGAGCTTAAATTCGTAATTGTCAACTTATTTCATCATAACAGCCCATTAATGTCCCACTACAGGGACGGGCCTCTTTCCTTGACGGAGGGATACTTGGCCTACTAATACCACGCTTGCAGACGGATTGGTATAGGGTTTAATTTCAAGTTTTCCTTCTTTTTATTTAGTGAAGATAATATTCACCTTATTTGTTAGGCACTAAAGTGACACACCTTTGCTTATCCTATCCTACTAATATTATAAATGCAAAAGTTTGTGAGGATGGATGGATGTTTGTTACCCTTTCATGCAAAAACTACTAAATGGATTTTGATGAAATTTGGAATAATAGGTAGTTTATGGTGTAAAATAACAATTAAGCGGGTAATACCGCGGGCATCAGCTAGTACAAAATAAACTTAAGATACAATACGTCCATTAAACGTTAAACGCTAATATTCCAAAAAAATGTTGTACACTATCCCATAAGTAGCTGAACAGCCAATATTCCAAAAATAGCTGAACACTACGTTTTCCTTTTCTTAATTTAACAATATTTGTTTTAAAAGTATTTTTACCATAAAACATTTGTTATAATAAACATCAAGTCCCTGGATAACACAAATAATTACCATTTTTAATATTTGAATCAACAACCACGTGCACAGATACAGGTCGCTGCGCTACCGCAATAATGTATCAATACAATTTTAGGCAGGGCTCCTGTAATCAGTGTTGGCAAAAAGTTAATCCGATTAACAATTAAAAGTTACGATTAAAAACTTAATCGCGACTTTTCGATTAAAGTTAATTTAATTTTAATCGAAATTTTGTCGATTATGATCGTAATTGTTTCGTAGATTTTTTTATTTCAGCAATTAAAAAAAAATTAATGAATTACGATTCATAGGTACAGAAATTCAAAATTTCAAACTTTAATTGAAAATTATTTCGATAAATAATTTAAATTACATTTCATAATCACTCTTTTTTCAAATAATTCGTCGGATATTTTGTGAGACCTATGTAAATTTAGCATGGTTGCAAACGAAAACATTCTTTCAACAGAACCGGAGGATGGCATTAAATTGGTGTATTATATTTATTAAATATTTCTTTTAAAATGAGGTAACGTTCTAAATGATCTATTTCTCGGCTGTTTTCGGCGAAGAAATTTGAAATAACTAGATCCGCTCTTTTTCTTATATCAATTGTTTCTGCTTTGGCCGACAATGGTCGAAAATAGCCGACACCTTTAAAATGGGTGCACAGTGCCATCTACCGAATTTGTTACAATCCAAAACCATTATCGTCTACTTTTGTTTAAAATATATCGGATAAGCATATATTTTGCTTTAATATCCTTGTGCGTAAAATATTTTAATCTGCTTAATTCAATTACCAATTAACGATTCATCTTTTTAATCGGGATTACGAATAATATTTTAATTGCAATTATTTAATCGCGATTAAGTTTAATTCGATTAAATTTAATCTAATTAACTAATCGATTAAAAAATTAATCGATTAATGCCAACACTGCCTGTAATAAATTAGAGAAAATTAACTCTATTATAACACTCATATAAATATAAAATAACTTTTCATTCAGCAGGTTCAAGTAAACGAAAAATCTCAGAAGACAAACGCTAACCAGAACACAAAGTTCCATCAGCTGCAGCGTATGTTCGGCAAGCAGACCGGGGACGCGGAACCTGTGCCGCTTTACAAGCAGATCAATCAGGGCGATGTGTTCAGTACTGAACATGAGGTTAGTTCTATTTATGTACAAATGTTTTAATTTAGACGAATTAGTTAGTATATGGCTGTTATGACGAAATATATTCCCTCAAAAGTCCACGTAAAAACGAGCTGTTTTTTTATCGTTTAGCTTTCATTTAGTAACGGCATCACCAGAATAAAATAAGTAATACGGCACCCTTTAATTCTTTAACTCCACTCGTTCTGATAGGTTATATGACGAAACGAGGTTAAAAAATTAGAAATTGAAATAGCCAAATCTTTTTCCTGCTTAGAAGTTATGCCTTACCTTTGTCTCTTTATGTTATGTTAATACTTACGTTATATTTCTTGGTTTACAGTTACGCCTTGCATTTAACCGCCAAGGTGAAGAGTTGAGGATAGTGAAGCGACAGCTACAAAACAGTCAGCAGAGAGTTCGTGAACTGGAACAACTGGTCGCGGCTCTACAAGCTAGATTACAATGTGATGGATCATAAATGTTAACCAGCCTATTCTACTGTGCCTAATATTACTTTGTTTTAACGTATAACTTGATTGTACAGTTACCATCAGATATTTCGTACCAAGCAAAGTGGTCAAATACTTCTGAACAATTACTAAATGTCATTTAATTTTATATGCTAGGAGAAGCCATTAATATCTGAAAAATCATTGATCAAATGAGTAAACAGTTAATTTTTTTAATGTTCAGATATTAATGGTCACTTGTAGCGTATAGAACTTATTGACATTTTAAATTGTTCAGAAATATTTGGTCATCTTATCTAATGGTGACTGTATTGTATTAGGTACGCTATGCTAACTTGAGCTACTGCAATGAGCGCTTGCAGATCTCGAAGCACCTTAAACTACGTACACACTCTTGCTCATATAATATCGTTGTCTAGTGCCTAATTTACTACTAACTAAATTAATAGTCTGGGAAATTCTTGTATGTTTAGTCATAGCTAGTTCAAATAATTAGCTAGACTTGGGAATCATTCCATGATATAGATTACTGTAAATAACATTATTCTAATGAATTTCATGACAAGACACATTACGTTGGTACCTGTACTAGTAAAATTTTAACTCCAGACACAGGAAGTGTCATCGTCTATAAAATAACAATGGAACATGTTGTTACTTAAAAATTGTGGTGGTTGTTAGAAAGAAAAGGCAATGATTACATGTGAGACAAAAGATATGGTGAAGTAGTGAAACACATATTTCTGAACAAAAGTTATGCATGCTCGTTGACATTTGGCTAGTGATTCGTCGTTTACCAAAATGCGAATAAAAATATTGATCAAGCTTTTAATAGACACTTGATCTATTGTCTCAGCTTTTAACTTATTATATTTTTTTTTTACTAATTTCCTAGTCTAAACGTCTCAAACTTTTAGTAGTTGTTTTTAAGATGTAAGGCTAGAATATATATGTATGGTAAAGAGGACTATAACGTAAAATCGTATGTGAAATACATAAAAAAATAGCGGAACAATGGAATTTTTAACACTTTATTTGAAAATTGTTTTACGGCAATAATCTAAGAAAAAATTGAGAATGTGTTTTTACACATTAAAATACGGTTTTATATTTGTTACATTGAATTAGCCTTTGAGCTATATCCTTTTATTATTTTTAAAATTGACATTGCAAAATGCAGGAATCTTTTTGTGTAATTTAGAAATGCTACAAATGCATGTAAGAAAAATGGTATTGAATACCCAAACCGCTTGGCAAATGTAGGCCTCGGCTTATGTCTATGAATTATGTTGCATTTGACAAATCCTTTCTGTGATTATGTTAAAATAAATCGGTATGTATTATATATTGCTCAAAATCATATGAACTAGTATAACATTTTTGGATCATTATTTTTATATGGGATCAAAATTATCATTCCAATAAATAAATATACTTGCTATAAAATTGTGGCAGCTTGGCTTAGCTTTTCGTGTTTGGAAACATTGTTCGCTAGGCTTCTCCTTATGGCCTATGAATTGCCATAAACAAATGGCCTTGATTTTTAATTTATTTTACTAAATGTGATAAAACCATGACATTCTGTTCATGTCACAAATCAATTTTATTGTTTATTGAATAAGTACTTTGTGTATGTGATGTTTATTTCGATTATTTTATACAATATAATGTATAATCGATATATTATTATGTAATCAGAATCAATGTTAGGTGTTTTTAATTATTGCCGAATGTTTATTTGCCTAAAAATTACAAAATGAAATAGTTTTATAAAAATCAGAATTTGTATTTATACTATTTTTTGACATATCACTTACATTATTTTTATTTCTTTGTTTCCCGTGGTCTTACCGCGTGGATCGCCAAGTAAATCTCAAAGACCACCGAAGAAACATTCTTACAATAATAGAACGGAACAAAAACCTCTGAAGTCACATTATGATTTAATATTAGGCTGCTGATCTCGACGATAGGCACTTTTTTATTAAGCACATTAAGGGTGTAACTACATTAATCGACGCGGAATCGGCTTAAGCCGAGTGCGTATCACCACACTACTCGGCTTATCGCCGATTAGCTGTTGCGACGGCTGTTGACATGCAATCGGCAGTCGATTTCTCCGAACGGTCGTCACGACGTCTATTCACTTACGTTCGGCAGTCTACTCCTCCGAATGGCTGTCACGGCCTCTGTTCAATTACGTTCGGCAGTCGACACCTCCGAACAGCCGTCGCGACGGATGTTCGCATGCGTTCGGCAGTCGACAGTCGTGATCGTGTCATGATCCCGAAAATATCCACAAATGCTTTCATCGCAGATTTAACGTGCGCTCTGAGCTGTACGGACGTTCTGGCCTTTCATTTTTAGTTTTTCAACTTGAGTTTACGAAATAAGTGTCGATACAAGGTGTGATATGGATATACTATCCAGACAAGCAAGACTCACGAACGTAATTATTGTAGCGTGCCTACTGGAAGAGCAAGAAAAGAAGCGAAAGCGGCGTCGAGCTTGGGTCGATCCACTATGGCAACACAGATTGACGGAAGGAGAATTTCATTTACGATATCCTCGTTTAAGACAAAACCCAAATAAGTTTTACGATTACTATGGCATGAATATTACCCAGTTTGACCATTTGTTGGGAATGGTAAGACCAGTACTTCAGAAACAAAATACTAAGTTCCGGTTGTCCATATCTGTGGAAGAAAGATTGACAGTGTGCTTGAGGTAATAAAGTAACTTCTTTTTTGTTTCATAATTGTTATAATATATTCTTTTTATTTAACTTTTTTTTAATTTTCTTTAATTGTTATATATATTTTTAACATAAATTAAACTTTGTGACAGAATCAATAAATTTTTGCTTATTTCTAATCTTTAACAAGCTTTCTTAAGTTTTTGTAAAGTTACATTATTTTATGATTAACTTATAGGAACATTGTAATAAAAAGTTTAGAAATGCTATGTAATGTTTAAGTAGTAGAATCTGTATCTTCGGGGTTGGATCTGTTCGTTGAATCATAGCTGTTATACATTTGTGTAGAATAACCCTGCTGTGAAATTGGTGAGTATCCAGAAGTCGAAGTGTATCCAGCGTTATTCATGATTGGAGTAAACGTAGAAGTCGAACATCCTGTTTCTCCTTGTGAAATGAATGTATTTTCAGCATTCTCTACTACATCAAAAATTTGCCTCCTTACTTGAAGTTGCAGTGAGCGGGGGAAACTTTTAACGGTGTCAGCCATAGATAAGAAAAATGATGTGATTGGATCTGACTTTCCCACAATTTCTTGATGTTTTAAATATTGCTCTAGAACTTCCCCAGTTGTAGGTGGACGAGAATGTTTCCTCGCCGAAGTAATATTATCCGGAGTACTAATGTTTGAATCGGTTTCCACGGTGTGTGCATATGACTCATTGTCGCTGATGTTTGAAACGCGGTTTTTATCTCCAAGAAATGGTTTTAAGAATTCCAATTCTTTTTCATATTTGATTGATCTTTTTGGCATGGCTGCATCTCCACTCTTAGATATACGTGATTTTATTGTTTTTCTATAATTGTCTCTTATTCGTGTCCATTTTTTTTTACATTCAGCAACTGTAAAAATATATAAAAATAATGTTGTATAAAAATTAAGTTTACTGTATTTTTTTTTTCAGATTTCTAACAAGTAGTCTCAGTTGTAGGAAGTTGGCACATAATTTTCTAATGGGTTATGAAACAGTACGTATTATTATCAATGAAACAACAGAAGCTTTTTGGAAAATATTATTACCAATTGTTATGCCGGCTCCCACGAAAGATATGTGGAAAAAAATTGAACAGGATTTTGCAGAAAAATGGAATTACCCTAACTGTGTTGGCGCTATTGATGGAAAGCACGTTGTTGTGCAAGCACCACGAAAAAGTGGAAGTCTCTATTTCAACTACAAAAAAACCTTTAGCGTTGTTTTATTAGCAATTGCTGACGCCAACTACAAATTTGTCGTAGTAGATGTGGGTAGTTATGGAAGAAATAGCGATGGAGGTATATTGTCGAGTTCAACATTTGGAAAGAATTTATTACGACAGCAACTAGATCTACCTGATGAAAAGGTAATCCCAGGTATATTTAATCCGATGCCACATGTTTTTGTTGGCGATGAAGCATTTCCTATTTTAAAAAATTTAATGCGGCCTTATCCCAAAGATCAAGTGCAAGGTGACCAGTCTAAGAAAGTCTATAACTATAGACATAGTCGTGCAAGACGTGTAGTTGAGCAATCTTTTGGCATACTAGCTCAAAAATTTGGAATTTATCAGAAAAGAATACAATTTCAGCCTAATCAGCTTGAAAATTTGGTTCTAGCAACTGTCTGTCTTCATAATTACATTTTGGATGATGAGGTTCATGTACTAAGTACACGAAATGAAAGACCAAGAAACTTGCGAGTTTTAGAGCACACACATCATGACCAAGGTCAATTGGAACCTATAACCGTGAGAGACAATTTTAAGCAATACTTCAATAGTAATGGCGCTCTAAGCTGGCAGTTAAATTTAGTTAACAGACATTAAACTTGGCAACTACTTCTGTTACCATCCACTAAAAACCTTAGACACTATAGAATTCAAAACACCCCGCCACTACCCACAAATAATAGTAACTTACATTAATATTAGTAACTGATGGTTGATAATAATTATGTAATTCTGATAAATAAAAACTGTAGTAGTTCATGTATAGGCTGTATTTTAAATAAACATTTCATATCACTTACCACTGTTTGAAATGAGATTTGCTATTTCTTCCCAAGCATTTTCTTTACATACTTGATCACTGTATTTAGCGTCAGATATATCAAACAAACAAGGATATTTGCTAACTAATATTATCAATTTTTCATCTGACATTTTCGTATTAGGGTAGTTCTCTCGTTTGATAAATATATCGTCACTGCACGACAACTAAACTGATACTGCCTGCAATCGCGAGCGCATGACATGTCACCACCATCGGTACTCGGCCGTCTCCGGCTCCGTTCGGCTGACGTCGGAGATGAAGGCATGCGAGCGGATCATTCGACTGCTACCCAACGCCGATCGGCCGTCTTCGGCGCCGTTCGGCTGTCTTCTGCGATATTCGGCTACCGTCGTAGATGAAGGCATGCGAGCGGATGATTCAACTGCCGATCAACGCCGTTCGACCGTCTCCAGCGCCGTACGGATGCGATCAGCTAATCGACAAACGGCTCGTTTCGCCGTCGGCAGGTGTCGCGTCGCGTCGGCCGAGCCGAGCCGATGCGAAAGCTATTAGTAACACTCTTATTCCGTCGGCATAAAGACTTTTTTGACCGGCTTTAGCCGATTCCGCGTCGAATAATGTGGTTACACCCTAAATGTTATTCCCATTTTTTTATTATTAAGTTGACGTATTGTTTGTTAGTGATTGTTTTAATAGTCTGATTTATGTAATAGTGTTACCTGTTATTTGTATAATTGTGTTGTGTATTTACTATTTTGTTGGTCTTAAAAGAATTAACACATGTGATGTAACTAAAATGGAGTCGTTTATTGTATTGTGAGCAAATTAATTTTGATACCTACATAATTTCGGTTTTACATGACAATTAAGCATTACTTAAAAATATTTATATCAACGCTACACTATTTTTGAAATCTGTTTTGCAAATAAAATGTACAAAAAAGTTACCTGAACTTTTTCTGTACATATTGTAGATGTAAAGCTAGATTCTATTCTGGCGTCATATAAATATTAGGTGCTAAATATTCTCAAAAGTATTAATTTTGAACAATTTGAATGCTTAAACTAGTAAGTAGTTTGCATTTTGTAAAACACAGTTTTCATAAAGACCTTTTAAAGAGCTATGAAGCTTAAATATTTAACAGTCAAGCCTAAATTGTAGTATTAAAAAAATTAGGAAACACTTGGACATTTTATGGTAATTGTTACATTCCATTTTCAAAATAAAATATGCATAATGTTAGTGTGGTAAGTGAAAATGAAAGTATTATTGTGCTGGTTTAATAATTACTTGGCTAAGTCGGTGTTAATATTTATTATTATGTATTTTTATATCATGCTTATGTAGCACAAATTTTCAATAAATGTTTGGATAGTATTCCTTCTTGTTATTTACTCCATACAATATGTCACCACCCCATCTCATCCCATAGGTGTCGTAAAATCCGACTAAGGGACTATCCGTCAATATTATCTTTACGTTTTATCTATAAATAAATTTGATTTAAAATAAATTTAATAATTCGGGCGAAATATTTGACGGAAAATTCGATTGTCGTCGTGACATGAGTCGTGCCAGACGGGCGCGTGCACGTGCCGCGGCGGCCGGCGCACAAAGTTGTAGCTACGGTAGCGATCGACGATCGATGCAAAATACCATTTTTCAGCAAATAAAACATAAAAATATTAATTAAGTCAATTTTGAATAAATCCGATTTTATTAAATTTTACCTGAACTATACTATTCCAGTATTATTCAGAAGTTTTGCAACTATAATCCCTCCGTCACGGGAGGAGGCCCGTCCCTGCAGTGGGACATTAATGGGCAGTTATTATTATTTACTCCATAACCCATAAATAAAAAGGCAATGTTGGTTTTGTTAGGTAAAGAAAAACTGATAATTAAAAATGCGATTCCATTTTATTAAATGTACAAATACAGTCTTGTAGTACATAATTAAAGCAGTCAACATAAACTATGGTAAAATGTGGTATAAAAAAATAGAGATTGTTATAAAAGTAAAATTTATATTATATTATACTTATAGAAATTTCCTGATTATTTCATTTGTCTTGAAAGGTATAAATTATCCATATTTAACTTATACATACAAAATTATTGCTTACATTACATTTTTCCAAAGATTCCTTTTTATAGAGGGTACAGTCAGCCCCAAAAGTCGCTGAACACATTTTAAATTCATAGTTAATAATATGCTATTGGTTGGATACCATATAAGACATCACTAACTGTCAGCTTAATATTCCATGTTACTACATAAAATATTTGAAAACAAAAATTAACAGAATACTCATGATAGAAGTTTTAACACTAGAGGCACCATTACATCCATCTGCATTACATGTGTATATGCAAGTTCTATATTCTAGTTTATCTCCAGGCTGCTGTACATAATTGCAGTAGTTACCTAAATCTAGTGAAGAACAAAATCTCTTTGTACTGATGCCACCTGAAAAAACAATAAATGTGGTCAATTTTTTAAATAGAATATTAAAAACTAAAAATGTTTTTTTTAAGTAGATTATCTATACTATATAATAATATAAATAGAGGAAGTTTGTGACGTTGTAGGGGGTAATCTCTGGATCTACTGAACCAATTTAAAAAAATATTTCTGTGTTGAGTAGTCCATTTATCGGGAAGTGTCATAGGCTATTGTCACGCTATGACTAATAGGAGTGGAGCAGTAACGAAATATGTTTAAAAAGGGACGCTTAATAACGTATTTTTCGCCGGCCTACGAAGTGGGCATGGGTTAGTAGTTTGCTATAAACTGAATATTTTGCAGATTTTTGCCTTTTCTGGCATTCACAACATCATGTTGCTAAGTTGTCTTACAGAGCAGATCAATTAGACACTTAGATGAATTTGTAGAAGTTTATTACAAAATATATAAAATTGACTTTTTAAAATAAAGGGGCAATTAACAAATAAGCTGTCATGCTGGTCTTAATTAACCTGCACTAATTGATTTTCCCTTGTCTAGTGGGGTTCAAAATTGTTGACTATCACTGGATTGGTGGGAAATAGAATAAAACAAACTGTTGATTCTTCCTGAATATAACTGGACTATTTATTCTTCCTTGTTCCTTATTACTATTACACTTGTTGTTCCCTTGACTGTTGCTTGCCGACTGAGGTACCGTGAACAAACGGCTACCCCTTTTATACAAATTTCTTACATTATTTTGGCGCTGTCTCATTAGTCGGCCAATTAAGGTAACTACTTTTTAACCAATAGGAATTCAGCAAGCAATCTGTTTACTGTAGCTTAGGTAGCGCGCAGCATTACCGGAACGTGGGACCTTATTTTTGCTTGTTGAAATCCTACTGCAAGTTTATACATTTTTATTTAAAAACCTATTATTTTTCTTTATTAATATAAAAACATGATATAATTTGAATATTTAACAACTTTGTAACTTAATCTAACATTTTAAAATATTCTAAAAGTGCCGTCAGGCGTAAACTGTGAGAAATCTTTATTTAAATGCTAATAAACCACTAAAAACTTATGTTAAAGTAGTATTTACACAGTATTATTGCTATATAATTGTAATTAATTATTTAATTACTATAAAAACTATAAAATAACTATAAAAACACTATTTTAAAGACTATTTAACGAAAATCCACTAATTAAAAACTGTCCCGCTCTATATAAAGACATTATTTACAAAAACTAATTATAACAGATATATTCACTTATTATGTACACAAATTCACTGTAAAAGTCTATCTCGCACATTTCTCCCGCCGTGCAGACTATGTTGCATCTTCTCTCGGTGCGAGCTCGACGTCTGTAGTCACGGGCATGATCACCAGCTTCCTCACAGGTCTCCGCAGCACTCCTCCTTTGGTCTGGATGTCCACTGTTCGCACGATGTCATCTGGGCCTGGATACGTCGCTATCACTCGACCTCTGATCCAGACATTGCGGGGTAGGTTGGCATCGACTACTTGCACGAGGTCGTTGATCTTCACAGCTGGTCCTTTTCCATGAGGCTCCCGCCGGTATTGAAGCTCTGGGAGATACTCCTTTACCCAGCGGTTCCAAAAGATGTCTGCTAGGCGTTGCGCAGATCGCCAGCTACCTCGGGAAATAGTGTCCTTTTCATCGAATGTTCCCGGTTGTGGTACTCTTCCATTTCCTCCCAATAAGAAGTGATTAGGAGTTAAAGCTTCAGGGTCTTCCGCACTGACAGAGACATGTGTTAGTGGTCGGCTGTTCACTGTGTACTCCACTTCGGCTAACAGAGTTGAGAGTACTTCTTCTGTAGGATATCGTTCGTGTAGAGTCGCTGATAATGCTGTCTTAACTGAGCGAACCATGCGTTCCCATGCACCTCCCATAAATGGTGCTCCAGGTGGAATGTAGCGCCAAGAGATTGTTCTCTTAACTGCTTCTTCTGTTGTCGCCTCGTCGATGGCTTGTCGAAGTTCTTTGTCCGCTGCCTTCAGGTTGGTGCCGTTGTCAGACCAGATTTCAGTTGGGCACCCGCGTCGTGCTATCATTCTTCTTAGTGCCATCACTGCAGAGTCCGCGGTGAGTGAACCGGCGATCTCGAGGTGAATAGCTCGAGTGGTGAGACATGTAAATATTGCAACATATTTCTGTCGAGCGCGTCCCACTGTCACAGTCAAAGGTCCGAAGTAGTCGACCCCTGTATAGGTGAAGGGTCGTCTATGGTGAGCTAGACGGCATGCAGGTAAGTCCCCTGTCCTGGGAAGTGGAGGTGTCTGTGTCTTCATTCGGCAGAAAAGACATGCACGAAGTAATGTACGCGTGATGGGTCGTAGGCGTAATACCCAATACTGTTGTCTGCACTCGTTGACTGTAGCCTCGACACCAGCGTGATGTAGTTCGCGATGTATTGCTTGAATCCACATTTTCACCACTTTATGTTCACCGTCAAGTATCATAGGGCTTTTAATGCTATTTGTCACTTCTTGTACTGCTTGGATTCTACTTCTAAGTCTGATGACTCCGTTGATGTGCTCGATGCTCAGCTGACGTAGTCGACTTTCTTTGTTAATTGGCTTCTGTCTTTTCAGTAATTCTATTTCTTCTGTAAAGGAGTCTTCTTGAGTCGATTGCATCAGAAGCCTTTCTGCCTGTTTGAGCTGCTCCGCGGATACTGGGATGAACTTCTTCCCCTGTGACGGTGAGGTTTTCTTGACAGCTGATTGTGGCTTCTTCTCTGTTGGTTTAGTCACTCTGTTCCAGTTAGGATCCTTTTCTGTATTCTTCTTGGTTTTTCTATAGTTGACACTTTGTTTTAGTGTTCTGCACAACTCTATAAACTGTAGAACCCTTGCTGTCGTATGTCGTAGTCTTGTCCAGTTGGAAAATCGTGACGCGTCTGGTAATCCTTCTGACAGATTTGGTCTCGATCTGTTTGTCACGTTATTTATTCTTTCTTCACCAGAAGGTTCTTCTGTAACTATTGTTGATGTTTCTGTAGGCCAGAGCTCTTCTGCTTGACATAAGAAGTCAGGTCCTTTATACCAACGGTGATCCTTGTTGAAGTTCAATGGGACATCTCGTGTTGCGTCATCTGCTATGTTCATTTTTGTGGGAATCCATCTCCACTCGTTCACTTTTGTGCTGTCTTCTATGGCTGCTAGACGATGCGCTACATATGGTTTATATGAGCGTGAACCAGTACGTATCCATGTGAGAACTGTCTTACTGTCGGTCCAAAACACTTTGCTGTCAGGTTTCCTCTCGTGTTCTTCAACTATTGTTTCTGCAAGTCTGGTTCCCATAACAGCGGCTTGAAGTTCCAGTCTTGGTATGGAGGTCAACTTCAACGGTGCAACTTTCGCTTTCGCCATAATGAGTGATAAATTGATCTCGCCGCTTGGTGTCACTGTTCTCCAATACAACACTGCAGAATAGGCTGATTCGCTTGCGTCGGTGAAAATATGTAGTTGTATATTGTCGGCATTGCTGTAGTTGATATATCTTCGTAGGATCGTCGTGTTGCGAAGATTTTCCAGATGATTCATCCAGATCTTCCATTGTTCTGCCAGGTCTTCGTCGATCATGTCGTCCCATGGGGTGCCTCTGCGCCATACTTCTTGTAAAAGTTGTTTCGCCTTTATGGTGACTGGTGATGCCAAGCCAAGTGGGTCAAATAATGACATCACGATGCGCAGCGCTTCCCTCTTCGTTGGTGTGTTTCCTTCTTTAAGTGTCTGCGGGATACGAGCCAAATTCAGGTTGAAGGTAAGCTCGTCACTGTTGATACTCCAGACAACACCAAGGACTCGTTCTGTCTTCTCTTCTGGCTTGTATAGATCCACGTAGTCATTTTGAACATCTTCTCCAAGAGCTTCTAATAGTAGCGGAGAGTTTGATTTCCATTGCTTCAATTCAAATTTGGCCTTAGCGTGCACTTCACGCACACTCTTCGTGATGCGTATGGCGTCTTCAATGTTTTCAAAGCTGTCTAAGTAGTCGTCAACATAGTGTTTCTGTATGATCGCTGCCACGGCTTCAGGATGAGTATCTTCATGCTGCTTGGCGTTCAGGTTCTTGACGTATATTGCTGTAGACGGGGAACTCGATGCACCAAATATCAACGAGGTCATTCTGTATTCTTCTGGAGGTTGGTCATCTCGTCGGTTTCCTCGCCAGAGATATCGAAGGGAGTCTCGGTCTTCTTCTCGTAATTTGACTTGCATAAACATTTCCTTTATGTCTGCAGTCACTGCTATTTCATGTTGCCGGAAGCGCATGATCACTCCGGGTAATGATTGAAGAAGATCGGGTCCTTTCAGCAACATGTCGTTGAGTGCGATTCCTCTTGTCTTGGCTGCAGCGTCATGGACTACTCTGATTTTGTCAGGCTTCATCGGGTTGATTACAGCGAAGTGTGGTAGATACCAAATCCTTTCTGGTGTCTTCTGTTTAGGTGCAGGTTCGCTGTATCCCTTTGTTATAAGAGCTTCCATCTGTTCTGTATATTTTTTCTTCAATTCAGAGTCACGATCTATCTTCTTTTCTATGTTCAGGAGTCTGTTCAGCGTATTCCCGTAGTTATCTGGGAAGCTAATGTCTTCTTTGCGCCAGAGAAGTCCTGTCTCATATCTTCCTTCTTCTGTCTTCTTAGTTGTCTTTTCCAATATGCGTAGTGCTTGTTCTTCTGGATCTGACTTCGGTCTTCTGTTATTCAAGCATAGCGAATCCATTTCGAAGTACTGCTTCACGAGGGCTTCTAAGTCATCTGTGGTTTCTTCTGTGACGTGTGACACATAGTCGACGGTGTGTCCGATGGTCCTTGTTTGACTGCCATGTAGTACCCAACCGAGAGGCGTAAGGGAAGCCACTGGTTGGTTTTTGTCTCCTTTTCTTACTTCAGTTGTCAGCAGAAGATGCCAGTTGTCTTGTCCTATCAGCACTTGTGGTTTCACGCTGGCGTATGTGAGATGATGCTGAATATCTTCTAAATGTTTGCAGCCTTCAATCACTTCTTTTGGCACTTGTTGCGATGAGACTTGCAAGTTCTTCACTGTGCGCGCTTGTATCCGTTTCTCTTGATTGTTCGCTCCTTTAATTTCAATGGTGACTCTTCTTGATGTTAACTCTGACGTCTTCATGGCGTTGATGCTTTCTATCTTCAGTGGATCGATAGGTCCTGTGGCTCCGACACGCTTGGCCATGTCGTTGTCTATAAGTGTGACTGTTGACCCATCATCCAGTAGCGCGAAAGTGTTGGCTCTTCCTGCTGGCCCCTTTATTTGAATTGGAATGATCTTCAAATATGACTGTTTCTTCTTCAGGGTCCAGGCAGAGTTAATTGCTTCTGTTGCCATCGTTTCTTCTTTCGCCTGTGTCTTCTCTGTTGCCTTATTGTGGTGCAGCATTCTGTTGTGGAAGTATTTGCAGTTGTCCATGCCGCATGTCCTCGCTTTACATGTGTGTGTCTTGTTTCTATAGCGGAGACACCGGAAGCAGAGACGTTTTGACTTGGCCATGTCCCATCTTGCATTCACTTCCATGTTCTTGAACTGTTCACAGGCTGTTGTGGTATGTCCTGTCTCTTCACATACAGGACACTTGGCGACGTAAGTTTTCTCTGTTACGTTGTGTATCTTCTGTGGTCTTCTTTGTGCTGTACTCGTGTGTGACGCCATTTGTTCTGGTAGAGCATAAGGTCCGCATAATTCAGCTTCTCTTCTGAGGAATTTTTCGAGCTTCAGTAGGTCAGCATCTTCTCTGGGTTGTACTGCAGCGAAGTCGTAGTATCTGTAGCGCAGGGTTGGTGTGAGCTTGTCTACCAGCGCCTTTGAAACTTCTGGATTGTACATATAGTTTATGCAGCTTAGTGTCTTCAGAGTTGCGACGACATTGGAGATCTTCGTTGAGAATATACAGATGTCCCGTGGAGATTCTGTGAGGCGAGGTAGTCCACGAAGCGTTTCCATTTCCATCATAGCAATGGATTCTGGTCTTCCAAATCTTGATTCCAACGTCTTCATGATTTCTGCGGGCTGTGCACTTGTGATGAGTAGACCTTCGACTGCCTCCTTTGCTTTCCCTTTGAGATTTCTTCTAAGTCTGTTGATGTTTTCTACTGAAGAGAACGTTTTTTCTGTTTCGAAGTATGCGGCACGGAAAGGCAGCCACTCTTGATGAGATCCATTGAAGATAGGCAGCTCTATAAACTTCGGTCGCTGAGCAGCTTTGATGGCTTGTGTGATAGCTGCGGCCAGTTCTGTAATGTCATTTTTCACTCCCGCCGGTGATGAATGAAGGCGCTGTGGCTGTTGATGAAGCTCTTCTGTTGTATTGGCAGCTGGTTGTTCTGTACGTCGTAGCGGCGCGGTGACTACTTCTGTTGTAGGTCCATCGGCTTGCTCTTCCAACCAGTTGACAACACGTTCATTGACTTCTGTCTTCGATACTATTGAAACTTCATCATTTTCTTCGTCTTCATCTTCGACTTCCAGCGAGGCGAGGCGCGCAGCTGCTAACTCGACTTGTAACTTCAATAATTCTTCTTTAGCCTTCGCTAATTTGTAGGCCTTAGACTTGCTATGTGTTGACCCCCCCCTTCCCCCCTTCTTGCTGTGGGGATGGGAGAGCGTCGGTCCTGGTGGCACTGGTGGGGTCTTCTTCTTTATTGTCGAAGTTTCTGTTTCTTGATATTTTTCGACGGCGGCGTTGCCCCCCTTGCCCCCCTGTGTTGGCGGCTTCATGGGTAGCGTAGGTGCGGCGGCCTGGCCCTCGGACGGCGTGATGACGGTGGAGACGACGGGTGAAGGCTCTGTCGTCGCGGAAGTGGCTGTAGTTTCGGTACACTCCGTGGCGGTGGTTCCCGTCTCTTCACTCGTACCAGTTGCCGAGGTTGTGCCGGTTGCCGACGTCGTGGCTGTGGCTTCGGAGGACGTCGGCGTGGGTTCCGTCGGTCGCTTGCGCCCTTTACCCTCTGAACGGGTGACCGGCATCGTAGGTCAAGCTTCTATATATATCAGGAACAATTCTTCAATATTCAGGAACAATTCTTCAATATTCAGGAACAATTCTTCAATATTCAGGAACAATTCTTCACTATTTCCCACGTAGGATCCGGCTCGAAGGACCATAAATGTTGACTATCACTGGATTGGTGGGAAATAGAATAAAACAAACTGTTGATTCTTCCTGAATATAACTGGACTATTTATTCTTCCTTGTTCCTTATTACTATTACACTTGTTGTTCCCTTGACTGTTGCTTGCCGACTGAGGTACCGTGACATGGGTCTTCACTTCGTCCCGAGGGCCTGAAGGGCCCGAGGGGCGAGTGGAACATGATCGGGGCTGTGCCCCCTGCATGTGGGATCTACCGCGCAGCCGTTATGTAGGCTGCGGTCGTGGGGTGCGCATATATATAATATATTGCATTGTGGTATCTACCTGTGTGCACTTCTTGCCGCCGGCGAGTCAGCCCGCCGGGTGGGACCCCGTTGGGGGAGGCCCAGCGAGCGACTACAAGCACGGCGGCGTGGGTCAATCCGGTGGTGCGGGTCGCCAGCGAGGTCAGCCCTTGCGGGCCTCCGTCGAGCTGGCGGCCGTGTCTTCTTTGTTGATTTGCGCGACGAGGGGGGCCATGCTCTCCAGCCCTCGGCGCGCGATTTCTGCGGCGTCCGCGCCGCTATCCAGAGCCCGGAGTACCTCAGTGAGGACCTCCAGGCAATGTTTCACGACGCGGAGAGTAGGTTGGTCACTCTCCCTCTGCTTCGCCATCTTCCCCTGTGAGGGGGCGGCGACCGCCTGGGCTGACGGTGCTGTGGTGGTAGGGGCAGCTGCAGGCTGCGGCTTCCTGTTGCGGCGACGGCGTCGGCGTTTGCCCGCTCCGGGCTCGTTTGCGGCCGCCATGAGCGAGCTGGGTGCATTTACTTCGCCTGTGACGGCGGGAGTCTTGGCGGGGCGCGCGGCGAACGTGCGCGCCACCGTGCCGGCCTTCTTGTTCCGCACCTCCCTGCGGAACGTGGGGCAGCTGGTATTATTCGAGGTGTGCCCCCCCCCGCAGTTCGCGCAGGTAGGTGGGTCCTCGATGGGTCTCGGGCAGTCCGCGGCGTGATGTTCCTCGCCGCACCTCACACACGCAAGTTTGCGGTGGCACTGGTGCGACGAGTGCCGGAACTGTTGGCAGCGGTGGCACTGCGCGGGTCCGCGCTTGCCCCGCCAGGCTTCAATTTTGATACCGGGCATGCACAGCAACTCCGTAATGTTGTACACACCCGGCAGCAGGCTCGGCGTTCTCCTTAGTTGGGCGAAGTAAATGCACCCAGGTCGTCCTGAGCGGGCGCGAATGCGTCGCACGAAGTCCGCTTCATGGCCGTACTCCTCCTTAAGGGCTTCGGCGATTTCCTCGGCTGGTGTATTCACGGGTAGGCCTCTTATGGCCACCCGGAAGGCCATCTCCTGGGGGAGGGTGTAGGAGAACCACTCCACCTTTTCGTCGCCCTCCAGCCCGGCGAGGTACCGCTGTGAGGTACCGTGAACAAACGGCTACCCCTTTTATACAAATTTCTTACATTATTTTGGCGCTGTCTCATTAGTCGGCCAATTAAGGTAACTACTTTTTAACCAATAGGAATTCAGCAAGCAATCTGTTTACTGTAGCTTAGGTAGCGCGCAGCATTACCGGAACGTGGGACCTTATTTTTGCTTGTTGAAATCCTACTGCAAGTTTATACATTTTTATTTAAAAACCTATTATTTTTCTTTATTAATATAAAAACATGATATAATTTGAATATTTAACAACTTTGTAACTTAATCTAACATTTTAAAATATTCTAAAAGTGCCGTCAGGCGTAAACTGTGAGAAATCTTTATTTAAATGCTAATAAACCACTAAAAACTTATGTTAAAGTAGTATTTACACAGTATTATTGCTATATAATTGTAATTAATTATTTAATTACTATAAAAACTATAAAATAACTATAAAAACACTATTTTAAAGACTATTTAACAAAAATCCACTAATTAAAAACTGTCCCGCTCTATATAAAGACATTATTTACAAAAACTAATTATAACAGATATATTCACTTATTATGTACACAAATTCACTGTAAAAGTCTATCTCGCACAAAAATGTTAATTGTAAGATTTTCTACAACTGCTTTGAAGCTGAGTAGATACCAAAAGTAAATATAATATTACTTACCCAATTAATCTACTAAAGCATTGAATTGTTAGTGACCGACCACAGTGCCTTGTGCTGTAAACCTCAAGATAACACCAGTGCATAAAATTTGTGACATTATAGCTATATATAGACAAAGAAAATAAAATGAAAAAATATATACATTGCATATCATAATACCATTTTGTGGGAATAAATAATATTATTATTTATATTGATAAACACTACTTTTCTTTCTTACTGCAATATTGCATTCCAGATTATCTTCATCATAAAAGCATTTAGGAAATAAATATACCCTACATATTTATATTTTATCTTTTTGTGCCGATTACACTAGACTACATGTAGTCTCCTACATGATGTAGTTGACTACATGTAGTCTAGTGTAATCGGCGCTTTACACTTGCTTAATGAATAACAACTAATATCACATATTCTACAATGCTATTAAATATATATTTATAAAATACATAATTATATCAAATTAAGTCAAAGTCAAAACTTAATAAAGCAAATGTTCAAACAACCACATTAGTAGACACCTGTTTGTTTAATGCAGTACATAGCATTAAATACATGTTCACACGAAGTTGGCTTCAGTATACCACCGTCTAATTTCATGAGCCCATCACCACATTCCATATTTGACGAAGAATTGCACTGATAGCATTCTATTGTTACACCTAGATTATTATTTAAGAAAATAATGAATATTGCTAGTTATTGATGCTTCATGCAGGTTCTTAACATCAGTTTGGGATTACAAATACTCAAGGAGTTATATCCTATTCAAGATAGCATGAGAAAAAGTATAAACATGTCAAATCTGTCAAACTGCAAAAATGCCGCGGTTTTCAAACAATTTTAACTAAAAACATAACTAAACAATAAATAACTCTGTGTAAATACAAATAAGTGTATTCTACCTGGATAAGAGAATGTGAATTTAGTAAATAATGCTTGAATTAAGACAATAAAAGTTTATTGAGAAGCAGAATATATAAATAAAACTTACAAATTAGTAAATTGCTTTTTAAAAACGCTTTTTTCAATTTCTATTAATCGGAAACTTCTAATTTAGATTCACAAAAACTGTTCCCAGCTTGTATTATAAATTATTTAACAAATTCTTCAATAATCCCATTAATTTGTAATATTGTTCTTACATATTAATGCGATACATGACAATTCAGACATTGACAATTGTAGGCCCTTCATCATTGTCGTTTACTTCGTATGTAATGTTTAAAAAGGAAAAAAGAATTAATTGATTACTTGGTGATCTAATTAAAATATTTAAATTATTTAAACATATTATGTAATGAAATTTCTATTTTATTGTAAAGTCGTTAACATATTCATATTTTTTTTATAATTTTCGAGTCTTCATCGTGACCATAGATTATAATTATCTATAAATGAGTAATCGTGACATTAAAAAGACCCATTTTTTTGTTTGTTTACCAAATTTCTCAAGCCCAAATGAATATGGTATAGTATTCTACATATTTAGGTTGGATCATACTGTTGTCAATTGTAGAAAAAATGCTTAGCAGAAGACAATTCCTGCTACAGATTACTTTATTAATAATTGGAGTTTCAGAATAAATATTAATCTTCATTATTTGAAGTTCTTCATTAGTTAAGAAACTGTCTTTTTTTTTATATATAGTGGGAGGCAAATATTTTATATTTTTTGCCAAACATCTTTTAAATTAGGACCAAACAAATTCCAGACATTTACAGGAGCTAGCGAACTAATTATCCGATAAACAAAAATGACTAATTTCAACAACATTTTGCTGGGGTAACGTGCAAGAGCACGCAATGTAACATAGTAAATAAAATATGAATATTAAAACAATAAAAATATAGCTTACATTATTTCATGATTTAAGTATTATATCATGGTCAGAAACTGCAACAAAAGTGGTTTAAAAGAAATAGTCTTGTTTATCTGCCTGTGTTTATAGAATCTTGTATCCTTAATCCAGAAAAGTCAGATACTACCAGTTCCTTTATAAATCATGTTAGTATCTATCACCAAAGTTATTAAGCTTGTTTGAGTATTTAGTAGGGAAGCTTATTAAATAATTAAAAAGTTATTCCTTTCTTTTATATAAAAATTATAAAAAAGTTTTAAGTGCAGCCACCTGTGCTCTTGCACTAAGCATTGTACATTCGAAGGACATTCAGAAATTAGTAGCTAACCATTCTCCCTACATAAAACTTTACCTTCAAATCTCCCGACGTGCTTTATACAATACTGAGCGTCATGAATTGTTGCACAGTCAGTCGGTACCAAGTCTACATCGTTTTCTAAGAACTCATTGCACTGAAATGGATTATTTGAGTCCGTGCCTGAGCACTGGTAACAGTTTATTGAATAAACTAAAAATGAAAACAAAATAAAATTGAAAATAACAAACAAAAACAATACCGTAAAGAAACAACGCCCAAAAATGCATACCTGATTTAAAAGTTGTTAGTGATATACACAGGCATAGAACAACTTTTTCTAGTAAGCTAGTCATATTTGAATACAATCTAATTAATCAAATAATGAATGACGACTTATTTTAATTAATAAAGGTATAAAATCAATAAAAAGCCAAGCTAACTTTATGTTGCCGATAATTGCTAACTGTCAACAATGTCAAACAAAACATTAAACAATTTTTATAAAAGTCAACGTCAAGTTACTTGACGACGACGCAACGTTCTGAAACAATAAAGGTGTTATAATTTTATACTTAGTCAGTCTCATTAATAAACATAGACTAACGCAAGTATAACTTTACTCCATGGTTTAAGTGTCAAATTATTAATGTTTGTATTAATAAACGCGAAGTAAAGAAGGAGTAAGCTAATACCATAGTTAGGAATATGTACTAACGTAATACCGCAAATACCGCTTGGCTAATACTGCCCTCGTTATTGCAAACGCAGTACTTGCAAAATAGCGGTTTCGAGATAAGCGCGAAAAACATATTTCGTCATATCTAAGGAAGAAATATCGGTGCTATAACTTTTAAAATGTA
Source organism: Schrankia costaestrigalis (assembly GCA_905475405.1). Lineage (NCBI taxonomy): Eukaryota > Metazoa > Arthropoda > Insecta > Lepidoptera > Erebidae > Schrankia > Schrankia costaestrigalis. The sequence goes on from FR997830.1 coordinate 9,085,499, forward strand.
ACTTAAAAATAGTAAAAAAATCGATCTTTCTATTGATATATTTTTTTCCTTATTTTATTATCTTATTTAGATAAAATGCTTAGTACTGCGTTTTCATTAACTTTCTGGGCTTGCGAGCATTACAGTATCACTAAGATAATAATTGCAGTAATAGTGCTTATTACTGCAAACTTACCTAGCACGTGCTTAGTACTGCGTTTGTAATTATTAATCATTGAATATATTAGCTTATACTGTTGCTATAATAGTTATGTAAGTTAACATAAGAAACAAAGTGTAACTTTCTTTTGGACAAATAGACTTATACTATTGTTTTGTCAGATTACATGAGAGCTACAGTAACTTAAATTAAGTGCTTTATTCAAGAACAAACCGCTATAGAGTCCTTATTTCTACTAGAAAATTGTGGCTCAACCAATATAAAAATTTCATCTCTAAAACACCAGACTATGATCAATATTTGGTAATTTATGAAATAAGGTCACATGCACCTGCATAATTAAAGATGAAAAATGTTTTTATTTATTTATTGTGTCATTCCTAATTGTTATATTTTGTCCATAACCCTTTTTATACTATGTGCTAATTATTATTAAAGATGAAAAATGTTTTTATTTATTTATTGTTGTATTCCTAATTGTTATATCTTGTCCATAACCTGTTAAGTAGGTACCTTACATCCAGCCATGAATATGCCTTTGCACTGTCAAAGGTAAAGGTTATAAGTTTAGAAAAGGTAAATAAGGTTTATTGGTAAAAGGTACATTTTAAGTTATAGAAGTTCACCCGCTCCAACCAGGTAAAGTAATCTATAGTGTCAAAGGTATGAGACAGTAAAACATGTTCAGGGTAGGCTCAAGGCACACCGTCAGACTACAGCAGTGATTTACATCACGCAACATTTTGGTATAACATTGGTGTTAAGGCATTTTTAACCCGTTCCCCACCAGCACCAATCAACAACAAATTCCATGTTTTTAGACTGTTTATCATATATTGCATTTGCTTCATTCCTGGACATAGGTTCAATAGTCATTTTGCTGTGTTAAATATATATTGTACAAAATAACAAATAGTTTGAAATAAATAAGTATGAAAAAATACTTTTTTAAAGGGTCCCCCTTTAATAAAATTATTTTTTAGTCATCGATGACCAAATAAACAGCGCAATATACACATTATACACACATAGCTCCCTCTCACTCTCGCTTCTCGTAAACGCAGGATTGTTGAATACTACGTTTGGCTAAGTAAACATTCGTTTCAGAAAAAAATATGCTACAAGCTTACGCAGTAATCGTAGCAAGTAGTGCATAAACTTATAGCATATTTATGCTTAATGCTTCAAATTTTTGTAGCACAAGTTACATTTAGGTGCAAGTACCTACTGCGTTTCATAGTATCTAAAAAACATGTTTGTAATAGAAAAAAAGTAATAAGTAGATATATTTTTTACGTATAGATTATGTCCTTAGGATGCCATTTCTGCAAAAAAGTGAAATTCTCAAAAATGTCGATTACTGCAAGTGCAATTATCAGGGCAGAATACCGCTTTACTCTAGGCGTAAAAGTTATTCCGTACCAAGACCTAGTTTATCGGTGGATTAGTGCAGACTTATCAGTATTACTTTGACGTGTTATTTATTTTTATCCTTCAAAAATATAATCCTGTGATTGAATAAGATGAATAGAGACTATTTTGTTCAAGATTTACGGATATTATATTTATGACATAGACGAGATTGAAGATGTGGTTCCATTGATTAGACAAGTGAAATTTTATAAAAATCGAAAGAATCTGTTGGAAGAACTACAAGAAGCCGAGTTTAAATCTAAATACAGATTTTTCCGATCTACTGCTCTTTTCATCATTGACATGTTGATCATGTCTCATTAGCAAATCATTTAGCTGGTGATACAAGCGGCATATACAGCTTACAAGCTCACATTAGGACACGTAATACTGTTAAACGGTGCCTTGGAGTATGGAAGCAAAGGTTTCAGTGTTTATTAAGAGGCTTTCGTACAAAATTAGAAAACACAAAGCTTTACATAGTTGCACCGGCTATATTGCATAATATGGCAATACAACAGCAAGATTTGATTGAGCATGTAGAAGATGATGATGTTCCAGTAACACATACATTAAGTAACTCTCTTGGAGGAAATTCAGCCCGGGCGGCATTTATTAATGATTTTTTTTAAATAAAGACTTTTGAATTCAAATTATGAGTTTATTGATACTTTACCAGCACCCCTCAGTATAAAATAAATTACTTAATATGATTATTACTTATAGTACTAATTATTAAGACAAATATTTTAATATAATAATGGTTTATTCTAAAGAATAATTACATAATTTAACATTTCAGCTTTCTTTAGCTCAAGAATTTCCCGTTCCAATGTAACACATTTTCAGTTTTTCCTTGTGAATTGCCATTTTAATTCAATGGTCTTCCTCAGCCATTTCCATCTGTCTCAAATGATCCTCATCTTTTAACATTTTGCTGTATTAACTATTATTATTGTATTATTTTATTAACTGGAATAAATTGCAATATGACGACAAATAAAATACACAATAATAAATCAAACAATTCTAATTTGACATTAGCTCACTCTTTTTACCTTTTCACGTATCAGGGTTGCCATAGCTACGCGTTAATTCTGGTGTAAATGTGGTATTGTTAATCCGCCGTTACTCCAAGTTTATTAATAACATAGTTAGTCCGAAGATAATACTTCGTTACACCGGTATTAACTAGTCCAAGTATAAGTCTGGACTATGCTAGGAATAAGCGATTTTTATTAATAAGGGTGAGTATGTACGTACTAAGTATATCTTCATTAAACGCCACTTATTTGTTAATTTCTAAAATTGCTCCTATAGATAAAGATAATAGCTGCATATAATAATGAAACACGCCCTGCCATTTAGTTCTATCTAACCTTCTTCCATGACCGGTGAGTATCTAAGTCAATCTGAAGGTGACCCTTCCTTTATTTTCTTTCAAGCCACGCTCCAAAAGTGGAGAGAATGGGGCTTACGACTCGTTGTCGTACACAACGTGGTACTAATCTTAAACGCCAATCTGCCAATGCCTGCATAGAAGCGATTCCCAGTATACCTACACACGAAAGCGGAAATAATGACATTACTGGCACCCTGTAGGTATACTACACAGACAAGACTACAAGAGTGTTATTAAAACAATAATTTAGTACTTACCTGTAGTTTTGTCTAGTATAAAATTTATCATAGGTGATAAATTTTATCAAAAATCTTTTCAATGATTTTTTTGTATATTAATTAAGCTTCATCGACATCGGAGCTGATGATCGGGATGAGATCCTGCCGTTTGGCAAAAAACGTTTCGTCAAATTTCACTTCCCAAAAAACTTTGTTTTGCTATCTGTAAAATTGCGAAAAAATGGTTTTGCCAAATGTTTTTTTGGGAAATGATAATTTGGGAAACATACTTTGGTAAGTGTCACTTTGGGAAACGTTTTTTGCCAAACGCCAGTAATCCGATGATCGGACCGCTATCTATTAGGGAAAAACTAATGTCTCTAACTATTCTAACTTGGTAGGATTTTCAGCCTGTATAATATGAGTTGCTTAGCTATAGACCTACTTATTATAAGTCTTTAAATCAGTATCTATGTCAAAGATTTTTCAAAAGGCTACGGACAGCCAGCATGACTCAGGCTTCTCCCCCTCCCTTTTAAATTTAAGTTAGCTTGTATGTTTTTCTCTGTTCAAGTAGTAGGTACTACGGACGTCAAATCAGAATGTGCTCACGACACCACTCACGGCATGGTGGCTGATGTACATAATGACACTATAATGTATAATCAAAAGATATATTTTGGATTTTATGAACATACCTACACTGCAGGACCATCTTTGTGTAGAGTAGCTGTTCATTTCTGACGTACGTCAGAAATAAACAGTCCTCTAGTCCTGATTGCCACTACTAGCAATCAGGTTCTCTAGTCATGATTGCCACTATAACAATAGTAGGCGTTCAAGAATATGTTTTATAAATATCTATGAAACCCTTTGTCTTACCTGATTCTACTTTTGGTACGTTTGAAAAAATTGCCGGTACTGGGCTATGGTAATGCTCTGATACTTAGATAGTAAGTAGTTTCGCCAGATTGAAAATACACCCGTCAATCTGTACACAGGTTGACGGCTCACTAACTTTTTGAAATAATTCAAGATTTGTAAAAGCACAATACTTTAAATTTTACACACATTCCTCACACTACTAATAGCACTGTACTTTCATGTGTATGGAAGCACGGGTTTTTGCGGTACACCCGTCATTATGATATACACGAACAAACTACCAACATCTTCAAATGGTCAATCACCTAATTGGTATTTCTTTCATGGCATTTTAGAGATTGAAATTTTTGTTTTCCCTCTATAATGAGGTACCAAATTAACCAAACATTTTATGTCAGGTATTAAATAGGTGTTATATCTTGGTATTGCTAACTTCCAAAATTTCTCATGGTCCAGCCATCCTGACATTCACATGCCAACAATGCATGTAAAGGTTTTTTTGTATTATGTAAAGTATCAAATGAATTTGAAGATTTAAAGAAAACAGCTATAATTTACTCAGCATATTTATTTCTGAATTGCTTCAAATTCACAATACGTTTATATAAAAAAATATTTTAGGTTTAAAATTATTATATAATAATAATAAACAAGATAATTTTCCTGATTGTTGTTATATCTAATATAATATTTATACAAACTAAGGACGTCTTAGAAATTCGTTAAGAAATATTATTACTAGCATTCCAATTTTATAATACACACTTTTACTCATTCATGTTCATGCATCATTTTTATTAAAAAAAAATCTAGACTTTACAATCACAATATGCATGAGCTGTACCTTAACCCATGTAAACTTAATTTGTACATTTATAATTCTATTTTAAATGCATAACTTATTTAATATTAAAGGCAGTTTGCAATTTGAAATGTTTATTGTCATTATATACTTAAAACTATTATATTTAATATAATTATATTTATCGTGGAATGTATGTTTTATATATAAAAATAATGATATATTTCGTTCAACACTTAGGTACATTTTATTATAGTAGAATGTTAAAGTATATTTTATGAGTAATCGTTTATTGGCACTTATACCACAGAAGTATACTTAATTTATAGTAAGTACACATTAAGTATATTTATCAATATTGAACATTATTAGAAGAAATTTTTTATTAAATTTAATTCTTTATATTCTTCTATATGTAAATGAAAATATTGTATTAAATATCCAATAAATAGGCCATGAATTGATACAAATTTGTAGGTACATTAAAAATAAAGACAGTGGAATTTTCTTTATTAAAATTTAGCTCAAAGGTAAAAAAAACTGCTTTTTTCAAATTAGTTATCGATAGAGGATAATTCAGTCATCACAGTGGCCTAATTATATTTTACGATATGCAGTAGTAATTTCAAAGGGTACTATGATTTTAACTCTTTAATATATCAGAATAATCTTAAGTATGGTCCTGTTTTACTATAAAAAAGGTTAGTTATTGAGCTGAGGCCTTAGAGGGAAGGAACCTTCAACCCAGAAGTTTGGTCGTTGCATCATCATCTGCCATAAAGAGACTTCCTTGCCGACGCTGTCCATCCAGTTTACGCTCGCGCCCATGTATGTGCCTGAGAAAAGAAAATATGTAATTAGAATGAGTACGTAAGTAATTTTGAAGGAATTTGTCATTTCGAAATCGAAGTAGTAAACAATAATTAAAACACATCATCATCATAACAGCCCATTAATGTCCCACTGCAGGGACGAGCCTCCTCCCGCGACGGAGGGATACTTGGCCTCCTAACACCACGTTGGCCAGATGGATTGGTATAGGGTTTAATTTCAAGTTTTGCTTCTTTTTACTTTGTAAAGCAAATATTTACGTTTGGTCCCTTAGTCAGTTTTTACGACACCCATGGGATGAGGTGGAGTGGTGACTTGTATTCTTACTCCGTCACCACACGGAATTCAAACACATAACGATAATAGGCCGTTGGTAGCAAGTTTCATTCTCGCTATGTCAAACTTTAGTGTGCATGAACATACTTGTTTGACATAATCGTATGGCATAAAATTATTTACAACAAAAATTAATAAGTTACTTTTGTAAGTTTTCTGGACTAGAAATCCTGTGAGTTTCATTAGTTTTTGGAATACAAGTTCAAGTTTTTCTGGGACTAAATTTTATAAGGCGTTTTTTTAAATTATTTATCTTCAAAATTATAAATAAATGTATAATTTAACTCACCGGTACCCAGAGAAAGTCTGATAGCTCCCATAAAGTCATTAGAGGCGAGTCTATCTCTGTCCCACAGACTGAGCTCTAAGGCTCTAGCGCTAAGTTCTTGTAACGAGAGTCCTCTGTACGTGAAGGTATGTTCCCACTTAGGGTTGAGTGTGCGACGACATACCGCGCTCTTCTGTTTGGCGAGACGACCGCGCTCTGGTAGCAGGTAACTGGAAAATTGAAATAGGGTGTTAAAAAATTTGGTGATCTCTGTCACGCTGTGGTTTTAGTTCATGGCAATTAAGCAGTTGTTTGACTTTTAATTTTCACTAAACAAAAACATTTGACGACCTCTGTGGCGCAGTTGGTATATTGCATGGCTGCTACGCAGAGGTCTCTGGTGCGATTTCCGCTCAGTGCAAATCTTTGTGTGTATGAACATGATTGTTTGCATTGGTCTGAGTGTTTTCTATGTACTCGTATAATATGTATGTATTTACAAAAAAAAAATGTTTTTAAGTATGTTTCTCCGTTGTCTAGTACCCATAGTACAAGCTTTGCTTAGTTTGGGACTAGGTGGCGATGTGTGAATGTGTAAGGATTATTATTTATGAGCTTGAGTTGTTTAGTTTAGCAATAGTGGCGTTGTATGAAGAATGTATAATACATATAACAAATGGTATTTATTTTATGAGATTAAATCAACAGATTGACAATATGTTCAAGTTCTGATATCAAAGTCTTGGTTTTTTTTTAAATTTTCTTCTTAGCTTTTTCTAATTAGGTGGAGCTTTTATTTTGACAAAGACATTCGTTTTAGGTCTACAACTATTTTTAATGAAAGTTTTAATTGTCACACATCAATCTATTAACCTCAAAAACTAAAGTAATACGAAAAAAGTTATTTAAACAAATTATTAGGAAATTTTCTTACCTTTTACAAAATACATCAGCTAATCCATTAGGCTTGGTAGCCACAAGGTTCTTCGCCTCCTTAACTAGTACGTGTAACGTCCCCTTGCCACGAGAACCTTCATGTAGGTCCAACTTTAGAGCTACGATGAGATCTCCGCGACTTCCTTGTTGCTCGTCGAATTGTTCCGTCTGGAGGTAAACAGTCTTTACATATAAGTGAGATATGCTCAAGCATTGGGCAAGTAAGAGTAAAAAAAGCAGTATTTAAAGGTTTTCTTATAGAGCTTACGTTTAGAGTTAAGGTAAAGATACACTAGGGGACAAATGTCTCACGACACGTGTCGCCAGCGATGTAGAGTGAAGTAGCGCGACGTTGCCGGACTTTGCTTGACATGTCTTGCTATAGACAGGACAACGTCGCGTCGCGCGATGGCGCCAGATATGTCAGGCGAAACGGCCGGCTTCGCTTGACATGTCGCCGATACATGTTGTGGAACATTTGTACCCTAGTGTATCTTTGCCTTTAAAGAGTAATTGGGTCTGTGCCTTAGATGTCTTTTTATGGGGCGTCTCCCTTCGTATATAAGTGGTCTAGTATTTGCTCATAGCACAAATTTAACTATATTCGATCGGGAAGGGTTTTCACAATTTTTTACAAGCAAGTAATTGGCTTCCTTGTTGGTAAATGATCTACCATGATAGGTTTGATACAATGTCAAACGAAGCCACCAATTACTAAATCGGTCGAGCCTCACAAATTGTACAGAAGATAGCTCAGCCCTAATACAAGAATTCCTTCAGTGTAGAGTGTAGAGCCTAGAGCGGCGTTTTCTGTGAAGCCTATGGATCGCTGCGCTACGCGGCACAACTGCGTTGTATTAATTTACCCTTGACTAAGGACGCGACGCCTGAGGATGCACTTGTCGAACGTCTACGCCGGACAAACATTATGTATAACACACTCTCAACACTTTAACCCCCTTACTCATAAACGCCTCTTCATTTTAGTCAATCGATTAGCTTAAATTCTTATGGTTTTGTTTGGCATAAGGTTGGTTTTGCTAATAAAAATCTCGCTGAACAGTGACTAAATTAAAGTGGCGTTTATGAGTAACGGGGTATTTGTTTTTCAATTAGATAAATTTCGCATTCGAAGAAAAACGGCCGTTTTTTTTATAATGCAATATTTATCTATTGGCGGCGAAGTTAAGGTTACGTGAAGGCCTTTAAAAGTAAGCAAAGAAACTCACTCTCTCGTGCAACTTGTACCACATGGGCGCGAGGTCGTCGAACACGACGTCGGCCAGCGGCAGAGTGACCTCGCCCAGGAAGTCGTTACGTCCGAACATGTCCGCGTGCCACACGCTAAGCCACAGTGTCCGCGTGGACAGCGAGGCTAACGGCTGCACGAAGCTTAGTGTCTCCTCGAACACCGGCTTCAGAGTATTCTTCTTCACTTTTGTTTTCCTCTTGCCAGCTTTCGACTTGTCCGGTAACAAGTATACCTGGAATTATGATAATAAACATTGTATTAGGATTATAAGTATGTAATTTAACCCCCTTACTCATAAACGGGTCTTAAATTTTAGTCAGCTTAAATTCTTACGATTTTTTTTTTATATAAGGTTGATTTTACTAATAAAAATCTCGCTAAACAGGGATTAAATTTAAGACGCGTTTATGAGTAAGGGGGTAAGAAATTAACAATAATATTTAAAATATCTCTATAGAGAATTGAGTAATGACAGTCTACATTTTAAAGTATTGGACATTAGTTGAAAATAACATCAAGTTTTTACATTATTATTTATTTACTAGCTGATGCCCGCGGTATTACCCGCTTAATTGTTATTTTACACCATAAACTACCTATATTCCAAATTTCATCAAAATCCATTTAGTAGTTTTTGCATGAAAGGGTAACAAACATCCATCCATCCTCACAAACTTGCATTTATAATATTAGTAGGATAGGATAAGCAAAGGTGTGTCACTTTAGTGCCTAACAAATAAGGTGAATATTATTAGGCGTGGTATTAGTAGGCCAAGTATCCCTGCGTCAAGGAAGGAGGCCCGTCCCTGTAGTGGGACATTAATGGGCTGTTATGATAAAATAAGTTGACAATTACGAATTTAAGCTCTCTAGATATATCAGACCCACAGCTAAAAAACCGGTCAAGTGCGAGTCTGACTCGCGCACCGAGGGTCCTGTACAAACCTATTTATTTTCCCGCCAAATTGTGATAACGTCAGGATTCACCTGTTTAAATACTATTTTTCCCGCCAAAATTCAATGACGTCACGACTTAGCTGTCAAAATATATTTTACTGCCAAAATTCTGTGACGTCACGACTCATCTGTCAAAAATTCTATGACGTCACGCCTATCTGTCAAAATTGACAGCTGTCAAAAGTGACAGAGGTATAAAATATTTTCCCGCCAAAATAATATGACGTCACAAACCATCTGTCAAAAATTCTGTGACGTCACGACTCATCTGTCAAAATTCAATGACGTCACGACTCAACTGTCAAAAAATATTTTCCCGCCAAAATTCTGTGACGTCACGACTCATCTGTCAAAATTCTATGACGTCACGGGTCACGTGACCTATGACATCACGGGTCACGTGACCTATGACGTCACAGGTCACGTGACCTATGACGTCACAGGTCACGTGACACAGCTTTCCCGCCAAAATTCTATGAAATCAAAATATAATATGATTGCTAATAAAAAGTAGCCTATGTTCTTTCTCAGGGTCTAAAGATTATCTGTACCAAATTTCATCGAAATCCGTTCAGCCGTTTAGGCGTGAAAGAGTAACAGACAGACAGACAGACAGACAGACAGAGTTACTTTCGCATTTATAATATTAAGTATGGATTTATTTCTGTACACAAACATAACACAATAATTATACAATGACAGAAACATGTACAAAGACTTGCTTAACTCACAATGAGTTGACTCTGACTCTTATTATTGAGTCGATAGATTGCAACAAGTCGATTTAATATTTTTTTTTAGTAATTTCATCATGTAAGTGTATCAAATTTATCTGGAAAAGATCATAATGTAATGTTTTAAATAAAATTTAGCAGTAAAACCTTGCTTGGATTACTACCTAACTATATATTAGTATTTTATCAAAGTTTTCAATGTTACACCCGCATCAATGAATTAGGTAATCAGGTTTTGTTTCGAGGTAATTGCTGAAAAACTTTATAGTTACAACCTTAACCTTTCCCAACAACAAATAAATCTTCCTTAAACGTTTGATATATTATGGTTGAAAGGCTAATAGGTCTATTTAAGTGTTTTTTTTTATTCATTACTATTTTATGCATATAAGTTAATTATTATAGGAATCTATATAAAATAATTTACATTATCATCATCATAACAGCCCATTAATGTTCCACTGCAGGGACGGGCCTTCTCCCGTGACGGAAGGATACTTGGCCTACTTATACCACTCCTCGTAAAAACCGACTTAGGGACTATCCGTCTATCCGTGAAAATTATCTTAACGAAAAAAAAAGATGGAAAACTTGAAATTAAACCTTATACTAATCCTAGTATAAGGTTTAATTTCAAGTTTTCCATCTTTTTATTTCGTTAAGATAATTTTCACGGATAGACGGATAGTCCCTAAGTCGGTTTTTACGACACCCATGGGATGAGATGGGGTGGTGACATATTGTATTAATACTCCGTCGCCACTCGGATATACCTATAACATGTTGGTTATAATTTCAAAGTAAATAGACAGGCTAATTTATAAATGTAAATTAGAAGAAAACTTGTAGGACGGATGCGAAGACGGATGCGGATACATAGGTTTAAAAATATATGTTAAATTGTCGACATTAATTGAACTGCGACCAGTTCGTGCTAAAATTGCAGGCAGTGATAATACATATCCCTTATTTTCTCTTTCTAGATATGTTTATTAGGTTTACCACTTCCTATAAATAAATAACAAACTATATGCTTAAGTTCACAATTAATTTACCACACATTTAAATTAATTGCTGTATCATTGTGGTTCATAATATGTATAGAAATAATTAAGTTTATCCGTGTTGGTTGGCCTTTCATTTGTCGGCTATGTTTATTGCGAAACTTGTCCGTTTCACTGTCCGTGCATGTTGAATGTTTAAGCAGCTGGTGGTGATAATAACTGTTTTGTTTGTCACCTGTTTGCTTTTATTAGGGTTATAAAAGTAACGGGTAATAATACAATATGTTTGGAATTTGGATATTTACTAATAATTTCGAGGTATGATAGAATTTATTTTAATTATTGAAGATATAATCAAGAAGTTAGATTAAAAAGGAATTTTTAAATTTCAGAGGACTCATTCTGTGTTAATTTTTATGTATTTACACAAAAACCAACATTAAATGGGCTTAGTCTGTAACAGGAAGGCGTGTTAATTTACGAAGAACAAATTATTTTATATTATTCGCCATTTATATTTAAACCTGCTTGCAGTACTCTTATTTTAATGAATGTTAAAATGTTTTATAATTTTACCTTAACATAAGGATCGGATCTATTCCTCTTAACATCGACAGGAGCTAAATCTCGACACCGTTTAACTCCGACCTCCAGGGCCCCGAGTCTGTAGTTGTATAACAATGAGATCTGAACCTCCCCTCGGACGGTCACGCTACCGCGAGTGCCTTCTCCCGCACCCGAGTATACCGATGCCATGGATTCCGAGCGTGCCTGAAAAATAAGACACAAAAATTAATTAAATAAAAATATAATATTTTTGCGATGGATGAGAAAGGCACAGGATTGAAATGTCTGGAGGAGGCCTATGTCCACCAGTGAACGGTTACAGGCGACGACGACGTTCCATTTTCAACCGACTTCAAAAAGGAGGAGGTTCTCAATTCGGTTGATTTTTTTTTTTTTGTGTTCATTAAACTCTTTTGAATAGGTTTTCTTTAATTTGCTTATAAGTATAAAATCTATAAGACTTGACAAATATTTTTTTTATATTATTCGTAAATAAAAGAGGCTTGCTTGATTCATAGCGAGGTGTGGAGTTAAATAAAAAAACCCTGTCAATCTATAAAAATATATATGTATAGTAATTGGTGGTTGTTACATGATATATCTGTATTTATAGTTCGTTAATTAAGTGTCGTTTAAAGTTCAGTGTCAACTAAAACAGGTTTTGGTCGATCCAGTAAGTATATATCCTCCTCAGTAATAATCTTTATTAATCAACTAGCTTATTACAGTCCACTGCTGGACATAATAATATTATCTTCATGCTTTACTTTTAACAATAAACCTAAAAAGGGTTAAATTAGAAGAAGTAGGGCGCAATATATATGTATTACAGCATGCACGACAAAACATTGTACATAGGAATATAGTTATGAACGAAATGACCTTGTAATCAATATAATACTATGACATACCTAACACCACGGAGTCGAATAATAAAATTCCAAATACCATGACACTTCCATGACAGAGAAATAAGAGAAAATAATTAGTGTTTTAAATTATTCTTAGTACAAAACTTGTGAACATTTAGCTCCACTATCGGTGTAAAACTGATGCCTAATGAGAGTAACGAACCGTTCCTCATGTTGTTTTTGTTGGCTTGCATTATCTGCTACACGATACCTCACTACTAGAGCGAATATTGTGTGAAACGTACTATATTTTATGCAATATAATCTATTAATTACTTGTAAGGTACTTAGAATAAGCTAACTTTATTTATTTTAAATCGTAAATGGCACTTTAAGTAGTGAATTACGTGTTTTATAGATGACCTGATAAAATGATTATCTTTCTCCATGTCTTCTGTTTAAACTATATAAACATCACGTTTCCTAAGTAAAAAAGGCAGCGTCACTACCAATTGATTGAAATCTTCTAGCTGTTTGAGATTAATCATGAACCCCCTTACTCATACACGCCTCTTAAATTTTAGTCAATTAATTAGCTTTAATTCATACGATTTTACTTCTCTCTCTAAATCTCGCATAACAGTGATTTTTGAGAGGCGTTTATGAGTAAGTGGGACAGTGTCTATTCAGTAAACCTACGTAACTGGCTCAAACTTGGTCTAGTATACCTACATTCTGTTGAACTATTTTAGAATTCTACCATTACATAAAACCTGATGTATCAACCCTCTTATCAATATAAGAGGGTGCAGGACTACTGGACATTCTACTAAGAAACTGACTAAAGCCCTGTGTTTTCTTTGTAAAGACTTGTTCAACGACCAAGCTTACTTATATTATCATTGTGTTTGTTAGTAATCAGATATGTTCGTTCCCACGACCGCTTTGTTATTATTACAAAGTGAAGTCTAGTTCCCTTAATTGTCAAACAAAAAATATAATATACCTCTATTGGCCTACGCAAGATTGTTGTGCTCGACTTAACTTTTAGTAGGCGTCGTCCATTTTTATTCCCAATACGGCGAAGCATTCATACCAAGTTACCTTAAAAGAGTTCAGGAAATCGATTGTTGGTTCAGATTTAATTGAATTAACGTCATATATAACATATTTAGTATCATAAATTAAATGTTCTGTAATGAACAGAATTCAACAGTTTACAAAATTGTATTATTACGTTAATTAAATTAGTGTGTGTTGTTTTGATAAGTATTTTTCATATACCTAGCTGATAACCGCTTCGTTGGTAAACGATCATGGCTAGTGACTAACTATACCCCTTCCAGCGTAAGTTTAGCTTTTTGACAGTTCACGACCATGAAGTTTCGTAATACTTCCGCTTATTTTTCGAACAAATTATATTGTATTTCATGGACGTACCCATGTTTTTTTCAGTTACCATGGTTACTTAGTGATGGACACTCAACGATTACCACCGAAACAAATTACAAATAATCAGTAGAAATAAATGCTATGAATACTAAACTCTTCATAATATGTTTATAAAATGTACTATGATATTTTAGATTAGCTATAACCCGCAAATGTGTCACGATAATGGCTAACGCAGACCTGGACGGCATGGCAAAGTATTTTAATTTTTACTAATGGAAATTCAACCGTACTGTTACAGAAATACGACATAAATTGCTATGCTTTAAAATGATGCCGCGGCATTCAAAAATCCCTTTCAATGCCGCGGCATCATTTTAAAGCATAGCAATTTATGTCGTATTTCTGTAACAGTACGGTTGAATTTCCATTAGTAAAAATTAAAATACTTTGCCATGCCGTCCAGGTCTGCGTTACCCATAAATTATGTATTTTAAATAATACCTAAGCTAACTATATTTTAATCATTTTAAGCTATAGACTAATTCTCTTAACATAGAAGAAAGAAACAATAATAAAATGATAATGTAAGTTGATGTAAGGATCCAAATGTGTAAAAGAAAGTAATTTGAAAAATCGCGAAATCGCTTACAATCGAGTGGCATTACATTCGAGATACTGCTGAACGTCACTAACGTCAATCTGTCAAATGTTGTTAAATATAATGGAAGGGGTATAATTTGTAATTCCCTTTGGGTACCTACTCGTTTTCTTTAAAGATGTTAAAGGACGGATCCCTCTAGTTAGGGGAAGGAAACTAGGGGGACTATAACCATGGTAACGACCGGTTGTTATAATTATGATCCTTGAAAAATTTTGCCAGGTTTTTATTTGATCACCTAATGTCTAATTTTCCTCACTCTTGCAAACAATTTGCGTAGGAATACTATATAATTATAATTGGCCTGCGTGGAATTTGACCCTCCGCCCTCGTGGACGACAGATGCTTATCTTGACTGTTAGGTCACAAAGATAGTCTTTATAGCAATTAGAAGTCCTCTAAAAAGGACCACACACTGGTAATCATCCAAGGTAAGTCGAATTGCGTGTTCAGAGTGCGTTTCCGACTTCATAATATAAACGTAATGATAATAATGATTATGTTTGTGTAGATCGCCCATACTGGCCGCGTATGGCATTGAACAATAACGTTTAATCGTATCTACCCACACTACAGGACTGTATATGGGATTAATATTACAACATTTTAGACTAAGGCAATGAAATGTGCATGTTAAAGTAAGACATGAATGTTCTTTTAATTCTATTATGGAGTGGAATCGTAACGAATTGAGGCATTTTCTACCTTATATATAAGCGCTATCTGATTTTCGATAGGTTCACTAATTAGAGACTTAGCATCGATATTGACATAACGATAAAATATATCTATTTTTGACCCTGACTTGACCTGAGCTGACTTTAGGAAAAAGAGGAACAAAAAGTAATTGTAATATAAATACCTGTAGTCCACTCCTGTTGAGAGAGAAGCGATCCCTGTCAAGCAGGTCCCTTTCATGTGGCAGCGGGGAATTAGATCGTCTCGGTAACGTCGCATGGTTGGGTGATGCCGCCTCTGACAAATACACCTCATCTGAAAACAGAACAACAACAATAAGGAAAAATTTGAATAAAATCCTAGTTACAAATGCATACAAATATAACAGTTATATTAAATTTGACCATCTGAATCAGAAGCTTAACGTTAACATAGATAATTTTAATATGTAACACATAATATAATTTCAAAATGCATAACATGTTTTGCGGTAATCATTTAAGTGGTATATTTTTAAACGAAGAGGTTTTTTAAATTTGAGCAAGAAGTAAAAAAGTGATTAGTTAGAAAAGACAATGTGCAATAAAGTGGCGTTGATAGATCAATTCGGATTTTTTAGTTGTCCACCCAATACGTTAAAAACAAGAAATAATCAATTATTTTCTCGTGCAACATTGATTGCTTGTAGCAGTGCAATAGTTATTTGTGTCAACAGAATAAGGCGTGCCTCTAAGGAACGGGTCTAAATTTGGTACCGTCGTTCTTCAATTCAAGCCATTCGTCAGGTTTGACAAAAAGACACCTTTTCCCCCGCGTCAAAGAATTATCGCACCACTCCAAAGACTTCAAGAAAGAATCGCGACACAACAAAATCTCTCGAATGAATGAAGCTTTCTCACCAGATCTTATGCTACTGACGAGACTGTTATTATCAGAATCTCGCGAGGAGTTACCGCGAGACCTTGCTTCAGATCCTGATGTTGATACCTTTTTAAAAGAGTAACTTGGTGAACTCAAATTTACACTGGCAGCTCTTTCAGTAGCCAGTAACAGTTTTGTTGTTGAAGTAGAAAATTCATCATCTAGTGGCCTACTAACTATTAGCGTAGGTATTGCTGAATCTACTTGTATAGCTGTATTACTTTTTAAAGAATCATGATTAATATTGTAACTTCTTCCCGGAGGTCTAACAAGAGCTGAAGATGGGGTATCTACAATGGAATCACTTTCATCTTCAGTAGATTTTTTACAGCAGCAACATTTTTTCAAAAACTCCGTGAAACACATCTTATTGTTACTGTTTTTATCAATACTGTAAATATCAACTGGGTGATATTTTGCGCCTTCTACAGTTTTTGAGCTTCTACGTTCTATAGATAAATAGTCAGAATCTTGAGTGTAACTAATTGATTGAACCATTATTTCACTATTGCACAACACGAAACGCGACTACATGTCACTGAACAAAATCACTGATTCAATACTAAATAAAATCCGAGTTTTATCGTATCCTCCATGTCATGGTCGTTTCCTGTTGTTTTAGTATACATAAACTGTTAATATACACTGGTAGAGCGATACCATCAAAGATAGAACAGAGTGTAAAAATGTTGTATTCACAATGAGTATTTTGATCAAATGGGAGCGAGTCATGTTCGGAGGACACAAGTTGTGTGCGACGAGCGGATATACTGACTGACGCTTTACTAAGCCCAATCACAGAGTGTATTATTTTCCTCAAATCTATATTTAAAACGGTTAATAAGCAATATTTACGTTATTACTACAACACAATGAACATAAATGAACCGCTTTGATAAAATATCGGTACTATAATTTTACAATTAAAAAGATGTCCATACCATAAGCAGAATTAGACGTAAAGGGTATGTCAAATGTACTCCAACGCAAAGATTTCACTAGTTTCATATCCGAATCATTCTTAACACCAGCTAGTGACTTGGTAGATTTTAAAATATTCTTTCTTCGCATTTCATTAAGCGCAGGCAAAGAACTTCGGAATTCATGCTGAAGGGAAGAATCAATTGTTATTGATGATGCATTACTGCTTAGATTTTCTATTCCTGAGTTGTTGTTAGGAGGCAATGAACCTTTTCCATGATTAGACAATAAAGAGTTACAATAAGGAATGTCAACAACAATAGCATCCGCTGTTTCTTCAAGTTCTGTAAGTGCTTGGACTGCTACGTCTACTTTCTCAAATGAACTATGCCTTTTGACATCAATCCGATGATGATGACAGTCACAATTGTCACATTTTCTACCTTTGTGAGTTTTGGACGTAGATGCCTCTCCGTCAGTTCCATTTCTTGGAAAATTGACAATTTTGTCTTTATTTGAATGACGACCTTTGCGAGTATCTAAGCTCTCTTCCGGAAATTGGTAATTTTTATCATTTAACGATTTAAAATGTTCGTGTTTGATAGCATTTTCCACTATTTTGCTTTCTATTCTCTTTCCAGCAATATAATTCTCCTTTACTTTTTGTTTTACTGAAACTGTTTTAGGACGTGTTATTTCTGAAGCTATCAGAGTATATATTTTGAAGTTTTTCTTGTTATTTATTCTGACCTGAGATACAGTAATTTCTTTATCGTTGTCTTTGTCATCTTCAGCACTAAAGCAATTCCAACACGATGTCATGTTAATCTTCATTTTGTTTATATATTCACTTGTATTGCTATTTACCATAGTGGTTTGGTAGACTGCTCTTTCACATTATCAAACAATTACTAATACCGCTAGAAGTCATCCAATGTTTAAATGAAACCTATTTCGGTCAGTATCTACATAATGCATTTTAAATTACATGTATGTTTAAGATTTAAATTATTATGCAATAGCTTGTTTAAATGATCGTAATATTACGCAACTTTTTGAACTTATCTATAAAAAGCTACACTGTATAGACAGAACAAAATGAAAACTAAAAGATGTTATTCCAGTTTGTGGCACACGTGCAAGACAAGTAATTATAATGAACTTTAAGGTCAGCAGTTCGTACAAATTAGTCTTCATCTTCATTTGTGCACGGCGGCGTAGGTAGTACGTTTATGATAAATTCGCAATAAGACCTTTAATTTAACAAATAGGTATAATTATTTTTAAATTAACTATTTATATTTGTTTTACTTTAATTTAATTATTGTATCGGTTCTATTTAAACCGATTTCTTTGCTTTCATTCAAGTTTCTGTTTTGATCAACACAATTTGTTTGTATTTAAATATTGTAAAGTTTAAATTCTAAATGTTTCTTATTTACGTAGTTAATAAGGTTCATATTCCAATGTAGTTTAGAATTAAACTGTGTCACGAGTGTGTGGACATGGCTATTGTTCGTAATGTCCACATTGTGGTGTAGCAGGTCGAAAACGATGTCATTGTCACTCCACAAATGCGGCTCTCACTGAACGGTACCTTTCTAATCATGAATTACAAATCATCTATCAATATCTCATTATTGCCTGGTTATATGCAACAATAGAATGAATTGCTCTATAATTTTATAAATGACTAATACTTTTTGTATTCAGAGTACTTTTCTTGTATGATTATAATATTATTATTATGAGTACTTTATTTCTTTTGCTTTATAATCTATTTTCGTAAGTGTTAGGTATATAAAAAACAGTATTAATGCCAAATCTCATCCTCACAGGATGATAAAAACATAAATATATTAAGGGAGGTAGCTAAAGCAAGTTAACGTTGTTTATTAACGTCATGGAATATTATTGATTGGACTAACGTAATTTCATATTAGGTAATGGAAAATTTATATTTAGCGCCGCGTTTGCCGAAGAAAATATATTGCTTTTATTACTTTTTCTAGTATTACTACTTCTGTCATCCTATAAAAATTGTTTAAAATTCCGTTATAAGGAATTCGTACTATAGACGGAATTTCAAACGATCTTAAATACTTTAGAGGCTTATCATAGTAGAGCAGTTATAAGTTTTTCTGATGATGATGATAATAAATTTAAGAAGGACCAATCTCTGTAGTGGGCCATTACGTCTTGTTATCTTTCTTTGTCTGCCCTTATCCCATTTACTTGGGGTCGGCGCAAATGGTTTTCTCCTTGCTGTCAGCGTCATATCATTATTCACTCCCTTTTCTTTCATATCCTCTCTAACATAGTTCATCCATATTTTCTTTGGCCTTCCTCTTCCTTTCCATCCATCAACATTTATAGTCGTTACTCTCCTAGTTACATGCCTTTTACATTACGTCTTGTTATGATAACGACAATAATTCCTACAATACACTACAAACAAAGGAGTAAGAATTTGCAAATTTACGTGTGAAATCTAAGTCTCCTTTACTGTTGGCGTAATGCATGTGTTTGTTTCTCGTGAGAAGGTAACATAGTGTTATTCGCTTTCCATTATTCGATTACAACAGTAGAACTACAAGTAAAGCTAGAAATGAGGTACCGTGCGATTGTTAGTGTGCGATATGCAAAATTATTGCATTTATGCAATACGTGCAATACTATTTCTAGCGATAAGAGAAATATATTGGCTATTATTTTTCGTTACAAAATATTAAGGTATTTTATTAAGTACCTTAATTAGAATACTTTTCTATATAATACCGCACTTTGCGCTTCCATCACTTCCATGTTATAATATTATATATTAGTGTTTGTAAAAAAGCAGGAAAATATTGAAGTCCTTACAATTTGTACAGTATTTGACCATTGTTTTTACGAGCTTGGGCTAGTACAGGATTAAATTGATTTAATATTGAAATGGACTAAATACGAAATAATGAAAATAAGTAAGTATCAGCGTTATTTAGCAAATATGGGTAGTTTAAATACTAATAGGAAACACGTAGAGATATAAACGCCTTTACACTGGTCACAGTATCCAGAGACCCAATTGAGTTAATTTATGTTGGTAGCTAGTAAAATTTTAACAGGCGTTATAGGGAATATATTACTTACTTTAATTCTATCTCTCTATTAAAGTGACCCATTGGACATAACCAACACAAAATACACATTATATAGATATCTATTACAAGTTTAAGGTTAACTTATACTGAGTTAACTACGTTAGAAGTCTATTAGATTTGAGACGGTGTTTCTTATGGACATTGCTCTACTTTATAAGTCGTACATACGTAAGAGACTTCATCGCTATGTGTACACACAGTAAATAATCAAGCTAGACACTCATGTACATACCTTAATAATTGAAATAAGACACAATTTCAAATGAAATTTTTTAACTTGATGTGTTGCTGTGTGTACAGTGGAAACATTAAAATCTTACTATAAACCGTGACGTCCGCCACACGATAATGATTGCCACCGTAATGAGGGAAGCGCATCATTAAGCTTGTTTCTTTTATAATCCTGATTTCCGTTTTGGTTGTACTACTAATATTAATGTCAAAAAAAAATTTGAGCGAAGAGGAAGGAAACTTAAATTGGAATATTGTCACTATTTAATTGCACACATAGATGTCTACTCAACGAATAGGATAGGTATACGTCTGTCACTTTTTATCGATACGTAGGTATATCGGGATTGTAAAATAACTTTTTTTTTACATTTGTTATAGCTTGATATTTTTGTAACCGTGATAATAAATTACAAAGGCTTTGATTTCATTGTATGCTTTTCTATTTAGTTACGAAATTGTTCCTAAAATATATATCCTAGGTATAAGTATTACGTTATAGTCTAGCCAAGTATGAAGAATGAAAGTGTTAAAATCTTGAGTAAATAAAAAGTCTGTTATGGCGATACTCGCGACTCTTATTATGAATTTATGATAGCTATGTAAAATTATTATAATATCCTGTCACTGGCAAATGGTAATACTTAAGTTAAAAACCAGTGAGTTGCCCCTGGCCTAAAATACAAATCGAGCATTAGGTATGTATGACTATTTTTTCGAGATCTATAAAGTTGATATTAAGTGTAACATGATGAGACAATATTATATGAAATTACGCCATGTAAAATAGCATAGTAATGAAGAATATGATTGTAGATAAGAAACAATCTTGCCTATGTTCTTACCGAACCGTGCTATAACGTTACACTGAGAAGTGCTTTTATGAGAATATGTAACATATTGAAGTACAAGGAAATTACATTGTAAGAGCATTTGCTGGCGAGCACGTAGTGTTATGATTAACAGTAAAATTTCTAATATTACTTTCAAAGTATCCGGATTACTTAACTTTATTTTAGATTTGAATTTTTGTTAATTACCAGCCACACTTTTTAATTGTTTTCTAAAACGTTTGCTCACTAAACTAAACCTAACATGTCTTGCATCTAGAAAATATATGTTTGTTATCAGTGTTCTAACCAAAAGTGTTTATAAAAAAATATCAAGTATCTTATTTATCAAAATAAATCAAGTGTCCACAGTATAAAAATTGCCTGAAATAAAGATATTTTATTTATTATTATTTTATAAAAACCATTTTCACAGTTTCTAATTGAATAACACGAGGCAAATAAGTAAAGTACGTAAAGAGAAGTAAGCACGTAAAACTACCTTGACCCTGAACAAGCATGACGAATTTCGGTTTAACTTGTAGTACGAAGTACAGCTATAAAAATTTAGTACATAACCATTGCCGAGCAGTAAAAGAAACATTCACGTATTAATGAATACTACACAATCAATATTTGTTTGGAAAAAGTAATCACACCTACTAGAAATCGCAGAAAAATAAGGCTGTTTGACTGTATCGAACTTAGAACTAGCGCAAAGACTGTTCTGGAATGAAGGCAACGGATCCAAATCAACGATTTATCGAACCTTTTTATGCGGTAGGAATTACTAGCACACAAAATGTACATCCAGTAATACTTCATTTAAGATAAAAACTGCAGATAGAAATTAGTCAATTACTGCAAATTACACACATAAACTGCATTTTGTGCCGATAAAAAATGTACCTATATGTTATAACATATACATTTTTTCTATACAATGCCTAAAACGATCAGGCAATGTGTATAATACGATTAATTTCATACCTAACGTTAAATACTGAAATACACGTTTGCAAAACATTTTATAATATTACAAGTATCTAAAGACATATTTTATTTAATCAACATTTTAGATATCAATGTAATTATATTGATATCTATAATGTTAACGATGATGTTCTACTTGGGTGTCATTCATTTTCTCTGACATTAATAGCAATCATCTTAGATATGCGACCACGTGTATTAGTTTCAGAATATCACTAGAAACGCTTCTAACCGAAATCCGTGTATGACTTAATTATAAACATTGAGACTCCGTGTGTCCATGTGAAATATTTTTAAAATGTATTATAAAACGGGATATTAATGAGAATTTTATTTACCATTATTTTACTTGACGTTTCGGCACAGGTTGCTCTGGCCGTGTGGTCACAAAACGTCAAGTAAAATAATGTTAAATAAAATGTGCGTTAAAATCCCGTTTATATAATATTTATAATATTGAAACGCGATAGTTTAAAAGTTATAATTAGGTTTTTGTTATATTTACAAATGATTTATTTTTTTGTGTAAGTAGGTATACAATATGTAACGTAAAAACCATGGGTGTCGTAAAAACCGACTATGGGAATCCGTGAATATTTTTTTAAAGAAATAAAAAGAAGGAAAACTTGAAATTAAAACTTTACCAATCCGTCTGGCCAGCGTAGTAATAGAAAGCCAGATATCATACCGTCACGGGAGGCGGCCCGTCCCTGCTGTGGGACATTAATGGGCTGTTATGATGATTGATTAAGAAACATAGTGTTATATTTTTGCATAAGATAACGTTTATAACGTATGCAAGTTGGAGAGGGTGAGTAATTACGGTTTCTCTTTTGTTAGTGCGAATGTTTGTAAACAACACAATGCATCAGCGAAACAATAGGGGCATGTGAGCAAGATTCATTGGAGAACTGGAGTTATAGGTGCAGTTAAGACGATTTTATTTATATGTATTAAAGAAAGAAGTTCGAGACGCAAATTAATTAAAAGGACCTTAAGTGTGCTATTTATAAATGAAGGAATATTATTGAGAAAATTCTATATAAACTTTTGCACTACTCTTCGGTTTAGCATAAGTGAACTTTGTACAAATGCAATTATTAGACAAAAAGAAGATAATATTTCGTTTATTTTCGGAATGATTATTTATTGTACAGCATACAAATAATGACAAGTGTTCAGAAGTCCCATCAAGTAACCAATCGAGATAAGATAAGTCAAATAGCTATTTTGTTATATTATTATTAAGAATGTTTGAAGTTCATTGATTTTCTTGATTATTTTCCGAATCGGAAGTGTGCATATATATTGGTCTAAAATTATAAAAGCAACCATGGATTAAGACATGAGCTACTTTTTAAGCTGAAAAATACTGCAGCTTGTAGCTATAATCGACAATCCCCTTTACTTTACCACGGTCATTTGAAGGTGTGTAATATTTTGATGAAAAAAAAAACCCCAGAGTTATAACTAATCTAATCTGATGGACTAATTACAATTAAGTAGCGGGGGCGTATATAAACTCGTATTATCACGGTGCATAATGCTTGATAAATAATAGATAAACTATTCAACCGGTGTCAACTATACAATCATTGTAATATAATAATATTTTAATACAATTTTATTAGATTTGGAAGTACCAATTTACTTAGTACTGTACCTATCTGTTCGACTGTTATCATTCTACTAGCTTTCTTCTGTGTGTCTTAAAAATATTTAATTTGATTTAGAAGTCATAAAAGTTAAGTCATTGGATTGTTACTATTCCTCCTGGAAACTATGTCGGGCTTACGCAAATGAGTCTACGTCATTCACTCTTAAATTGGAAAAGTTACATCACTAATAATAATCTCTTAGTAAAAAAAAACAAGAAAAATATTCAAATAGTTGAAAAATAACCTTCTAAAATTACAACACCATTAAATATTGCAAGGATTCACTTAAAAACGTTTCTTAAAAACAAAAATTTGCATTTAATAACCAGATATATATCTTTGTTACGATGTTATTATTAAGCAAGTACTATTAAGTATATTGTGAAAAAACAAGGAAGGGAATGAACTCAAAACAGCAGCACAAATTGTTCGCAACTATACAGTTATCAAACATCAAACCGAAACAGAGTACAGTTTGTAACCCACCAACCATGGCGAGACAAAAATATATTTAAGTATATTAAAGTTGTAGGTACTAAATATAATTATTTTGTTAGTATATTTAATAATGAAATATTTTTAAAATGTATTATAAAACGGGATATTAATGCGAATTTTATTTACCTTTATTTTACTTGACGTTTGGGCACAGGTTGCACTGGCCGTGGTCGCAAAACGTCAAGTAAAATAAAGGTAAATAAAATGCGCGTTAATATCCCGTTTATATAATATGTATAATAATAAAACGCGATAGTTTAAAAGTTATAATTAGGTTTTTGTTTGTATGTACAAATGTTTTAATTTTATTGTGTATACAATATGTAATCGGTAAGAAGGTAGATATGTACTTGTCAACTTAGCAGAGTAATAGGTAATAGCCAATTACCATCACTGACTCCACCTCTAATTATAGAGTACATCAACTGAGTTTGGATATTTATGTAGGTATATGATATACGTAATCAGAGGCCATTAAAAAACGTGATGTATTTTGCTCCTCATATTTATGTAAGTATTACATAATCGTATCTACTTAGGAGGATATTATAAATACCCTTATACTTGGGATAGATACTTGAGTTTTATTGGAAATTAAATCGAAAAAATGGTAATATTACTGAGATATGATGAAAAATATTTAACAGATGTAATGAATCTAGTGAAAAAAAAAGAATAATGTCAAATATTTATCGGTTTATGAAATCATACTATTTTTACTTAGCAGATACATATGACAACCTATTGTAGGTTACGCATTTAATAATATTTAAAAATACTTCTCATTATAGTTTTAAAACAATGGGTAGGTGCTTGATAATTATCACGACTTTATCAAATTATCTTGATAATTTCAAACCTTGACAGTAAGTTTCTCAACACTCAACAGTGACAATCAACTTCAGAAATTCGGCCATGGCAATTAAAAACATTACCATTGGTATTAGATTAGTTAACAGAAGATAGTTTAAAATTCCAAATATATTTGAGACGAGTATTTATCCTTACGTAAAAATATAACTTCTTTTAAAAGGAACTAATATTTCTATAAAGATTAATAACTATTATACAACGATTATTAGCTTTAGTGATTGACGATAACATACCACGAATTATATCTATATTATCTCATAAATCTTCCTGTCATCTTCAAGGTAACACCTAATATTAAAAAAAGTTACTTAATTTTTAAGAACTTGTCGCTTGTGTTGCTTTTTTTTCATTGGACACGAAAATATAGTTCTACAAAAGATTTTTACACTTTTTTTTAGAAGACTTTTACACATGAATCGAATGTTAATGTTTACTTTTAAAATAAGTTCGTCAATTATTTACATTTATAAGACTAATAAGACTACATGATTGATTGAGATTGAACAAACAAAGAGGTGATTGTAATAATAATTATAATTTCTTGCACAATAGACATACTTTTACAAGGAAAGATACACTAAGAGACAGAAAGTTTTCAAGGGTCAAAACAATAATTTGTGGATTACACAAATAAATGGAGCTGCGCTTTTATGACAACTTACATGAATTGAATCTTCGGCAATACTATAATTGTATAATTTTTATTCTAACACATAAGTAAATAAAAATTCTTACTTTACAAGAAACGTACATATTTTAATAGTAAATAGTAACATTTTTAAAATGAGTTGCTGCGTAACGGATGTGCTGTTATGTTGTGGAATTCTGTACCCAATGCATCGGTTACTCTTATTTACATCGTTCAAACGGTTTATTCGCCCACTTGGTAACTGATAGAGATCTTGATAATCTGAGACTAACAACTTAAGCATACAATTTGACTTCTCACTTCTTTTTATAAACTGATTTTAAAAGTAATATTCTAAAAAAAAGATACACAATCTATAAAAGGACATATCCCGCACTATGGATCATGTGGGGGCTTTCATACTTCAATTTAACAGACACAAAGAATATTAAGACTTAAAAGAATAATTTGTTTAAAAAAAATCTCTTGCTTGGGATTTGAACCCGCGAACTCGTACACTGCAGCCCCAAACACGACCTCCTTGCCACCCAAGCAGTCAATTGTGATTAAAAATGTAAACAGTATCAATAAATGGCAAACTCAATAGAAAGTAAGATAGACGTAAACATAGTTGAATGTGGTTTTCCCATGGTGTTGTTAGAAAGTGGTCTCACAAACTACGAGTCCATCCATCAACGTCTTCGCGTTATAAAAATTATGCGAAGTCTTATTATTCATAATACAATGTTATGAAAGTTGTAATAGTCGTTGTAATAGATTATGTAAGAGAATTGATGAGACTTGACGTCGATATGCGAAAATGAAGACATTTAAGATGAAATTATAGTAAGTACCTACTAAACATATACCTATGCATTATTTTAGTAAGGTTTAGTAATCAACTTTTAAATTGTTATTTAAGTAAGTTAAGTTCAATTCGTATATATGTTACGGGCAACGTGATTAACTGGGCATTACTAATAAGGACCGGCCTTTATTAATAATGCCCAATAACGATGGCCAAAGTGATAAGTTTATTCCTTTGACCGGCCATTATTAATAATGGCCGAAGGCCCGTGGTCCCTGTAATAAGTTAGTGTTTGAGATAGCTTAAAAAAAGCTAAAATCTTAAAATTAAGCCAAAAGTCAGAAACAGTTGGTTAGGTTAGGTTAGTATGGCGACCACAACGCGCCAGAAACATTTAAGTAAAATGTTTATTATGTTTATTTTTTAACTACTATGTCCAATAGTTTATTTTTTGTTAACTTTTCATGAAAATTTTGTAAGTTTAATTTCATTTAATATTTTATTACTTTGCCCAAGATAGGAGGGGCATTATTCATAATGGCCGGGAAGAGTGATTAATTATGCTGTTTTAATCACATTGTCCAATTGAGTCGTGCATTATTAATACAGACCGGCCATTATTAATAGTGCCCGGACTTATCAAATTGCCCGTAACATATATATTTAGTAGCCCAAGACAATTGGTTTAGAAAAACCTTAATAAAACCTTTGTACAATGTTTTACGTACTTATAACTTATTTTTAAACATTTTTAATATAAGAAAAAACGTTGGATATTCGATTATGATATCCGTTAATCACGTTTGTTCACTTACATATAGTTTTGCCTTGAAATTTTGGGGTCAATAGTCCATAGCATCAAAAATTTAGTCAAATAATTATTGCCTTAATGCTTTAATAACCATAATCAAATTCCTTTAGAGGACGTGCGTAAACTATTGGTTTCTTAGAATTAATTACGAATAAAGTTCAAAAGCTATGTATAAAGATGAAATAAGCCTATTGCTTGAGAATGTATTGTATAATTGCTGCTATATTTTCTCCTCGTTCGTTTTAATTAAATGCTAGATTCTAAAGAGACAACTAAGTATACTTTATTTACTTCCGCATATTTTGATAGGTATGTCATGTATTATAAAAAATAATAAATTGGTCTATTTTTCAAATAATATTACCTACTTTTATCGTCACAAAGACCACATTGACTTGTTTGGGCGACAACCTAAGATTTATGAAGCTAACAACTTGCAACATATTATCTTAAGTCTCTGATTGCTTTAAGATAAAGCAACGCGTGTTAAGTGTAAATATCTTGTGTAACACGATATGTGTCCCTTCTACAGACTTGAATACATTTCTTTGACACTAACACATATACACCACGCATGAGTGAGATTTATCAGGTTAAGTAATATTTTGACAGCCGTTTTGACATAAAGTAAAGAATCGGTTTTATTGGCAGATTTAATAATTTAGGTGTACCCGGATCTCCGCCGGTGATGTTAGGTTTATTACATATTTAGTTTAGTTTACATTTTCTTTTGCACGTAGAATGCAAGAAGATTTCGTTAAAGTAAAAAGTGATACAAAATGCAACGACTCAGCTTCGATACGGTCAGTAGAGGAGGCATGAAACACAGCGATCCAGCCAGCGTGTACACGAACAAAGAATCAAAACAAAAAACATAATATTTACTCGCTTGATTCTACGGCAACCAGCACAGGAACTGCGCTAGTATCACAAGTAGGTACGTTGGATACACAATTAATTATTATGTTTAATCCAATTGTTCAACATATAAAAATAACAAAACAAATAATAGAAATTGATTAGTTTTCCTTTTGTTTGATGTATGACTACTACGACTACTGATATAGTTATCGTAATTATATTGATAAAGAAATTAACCTACTTAAATATTGCATTGTATCGATATACCTACATCAACAGCAATTTACCGTAAATAAAAACATTAGTAAAGTGAAAGAGTTTAAAACCTACGCAGTTGAAGTAGCCCTTTCACTTACCTGATCTAGTTTTACAATGACCTTTATATAATTGCTTAGCTAGGTATTGATAAGATCTAATTTAGCAAACTAAACAAAACGTCCTATACTTATGTGGGACATGATTGTGTACAAAGAACAGCAAACTACATACGACGACTTTGTGTATAGGCGACATTTACAATACATATAGGTATGCGGTATTAGCAGATTTTATGAACAAATGTAAAACCTTGATACTAGCTGATGATTATAGTAATACTTTTTAATATTTTTTATTTATCTAAAATGCAGCGTTATGTTATTTTTACGATCATTCACATAAAGCAAATGTAGCCAGTTGAACGGTGTCAAAACATAAAACCGTCTAAGTCTTTTACCGAGAAAGAGTACATACAAGTGTTAGTACCATTTTTTATATCCCAAGATATTTAGAAGTAGACTAAGAACCAAATGGTATTCTGAGAAAACAGTAGCTTTCTTAATCCAAGAACTTAAAGTACATATGACACAAAACTTTACTACGTTCGTGATTAATGATACGATCACAGCACAACTTAATATTAAGCACATCACAACTTAGTATTGTAGTACAATACAATAATTCTAGAAATACATATTAATAAATCAATCAGTTACCCACAGCATTTATCTATATTATGATTGCGATTTAGGTAACCCATGAACTAAAACTAAATGATAATTAAAATTCTACGAATTGTTTAGCGAAGGTTTTTGTATTTCGTTTTTAATACCATTCTGACAAGTTTAACATTGAAGTTTAAGATAGGCTGCAAGTTTCTACGAATGATGGTTGCTTTATTGTTTAAGAATGAACTCATCCGACATTGCGTCATATGGTCACGCTTTGCACTGGTTAGCCTCGCTCGGATCTACTGTTTAGATATTTTCCGTGTTACACGACAACATAAGATAAACTACTGGGAGTTAAGTTTTGCATACAAACGTAGTACTCGTTTCAAATAAGAATGTGCCTGAGCATGCGCAGAAAACTACAATATTTTCTTCGATTTAAGACTTGTGACGTCACAATGTGGACAATATGGCGCAGGCTCATGCACATTCTTATTGGAACCGGGTAGTAGTAGTTTTAAATAATGTTCTATTATTCATTTATGTACAGGATACAAGGTGGAAATATTTGGAGGAGGCCACGTCCAGCTGTGAACGCCCATTGGCTGATATGATGATAATGGTTGGATCATAGTTTCTGCATCTCATAACATTTTACACATCAACGAATTAATCAGGAAATGTAACTCAAATTATTACGTGAGAGTATACAAGCGAAACGCTTGTTCTTCTTAATTGCTTAGTAAGCTTGTTTATATTTATAACGGTATAAGTACCAACGGTTCATGATCACCCCTCTATAATTTTATTGATTTTTCTTTTATTTCTTCTCAAGACTTAATTGTTAACGGGGAGGGAGGGACTTGGGTATGTTGGAAGCGAAGGTTTGTATTGTCATGTATCAATATTCTTAGATATACTTTGAGACTAAATGAAGAATTAAAAACGATGCACTGACAATTACTAAATGCAGTAGGCCCCATCTTTAAAACGTATCTATCATACAGAATTTATACTACAATAGTAACTGACCTTTAACAGGCTGGCATTTCGATTACTTTGAAACGTGTTCGTGATCCATCGCGCCTTGATCAATTTCGGAACGAGTTGTCAATCTATTGACATTATTTATTGGTGCACGAATGTAGAAGTATTGTAAAGTCTATTTTTTTATCTCAGATACTAAAATGACATTTCATGTGTTGCCTGTTTTTTACAACTAATAAATAGTGATGCGGTACAGCCGGTACTTACCGATAAAAATATAGGTTAGTACCGCCGATTACGGTAAATAGAGACTATAGGCTGTTTTTTAATCTCGAATACTAAAATATCATTACTGTTACCTTTTTTTGTGCAATTTATGTATGGTGATGTACCACCACTATCAACAGTTAACGATAAATTTAAATTTTATACAGTTTTTTTGGAAGTAATAATATAAAATGTGCAAATTCTAATTTTAAACTCAGGTAAGTAAATGAAACAAAATTTATTTTTGGTACATAATTTATTTTTATTTGGCTGTAAGTACAATTAATCTTTGAGTCTGCATAATAAAATAATAATAATCTTGTTTCATAATAAAATTAATATATAATTCATAATTAAACATCAATTCTTTTATAGAAACGAATCACCATCCCTGGACAAGGTTATTTTTGTACTGATATTTATATGGTTTTTATTCTTTATTCGTTAAAACTAGAATAAAATAAAACTATTACTTGAAGACATAATTACTTTACTTATTACTTTACTAATACGTTTTTACAACTAAAATAAAATAATAAATTAAATAATTATAATTAAATCAAATGTATTACTATTAAGTTTATGACTTATTACAGTTTTGAAAATAATATTATCGATTTTGATCGAATTTGATTGAAAAATCCCGGCCTGATCGAGATATCCCTGTGAACTGCTAACAACTGTGACCTCTGTTATAAAGATATTATAGCATCGTCGATGCAAAACGTCTTTTCCATAGTCTCATTCTCCTGAAAAACAGGATTCAGTGAAATAAACCATGGTCTCATTTTCGCAAGTGTTTTAGGCTTGAATCGAAGTGTTTTCTTCTCTAGAATCTTTGTCGGTATCAAGCGCAATTGCGTTATCGGATCATTACCATTCTCAACTCATTCAAAATTTTGTAGAATAATAATGAATTCAATTAGAATTTTTTTTTAAATATATTGTTTTACGAAAATCTCGTATTCCGTGGTTGTTCCGACGGACCCATGTATGGGTTCCTAAGATATTCAGCAAAATACCAGTGATTTTCATAGTAAAAGCATGAATTTTCTTTGTAGTATAAATATTGTTATGTTTCAAGCTTTATATTTTTGATATTATATTAATAGAAATATAACAATATATGTAATATAATTTCACTTTTTAAGGGACATGTTTTACCATATTCACTACAGACATTTTCACTTGGAAAAAACAACTACATATAAATAATTAAATTTACTACCTATTTTGTCACCACAGCTAACAGTCATTAACTGTCGATTCCAAAAGTATTTATAAATTGTTTTAATAAAACCGTATAAAGGGGGCAGAATTTTTTATTTCCCGAAACCCATACATGGGTCGGTCGATCCAACTGGGTTAAGTGCCAACAATTGTAGGACTTCTAACGATTAGGTGGTTTATCCTAATTTGTTTTATGTTATAAAATTACGAAAACTTAAAATAGAAATATACGCCAATGACGTCATGCAAGAAATTATAGGGATGGACATAGAAGGAAAAAAGAGAGAAATTCATTAGATTTGTAGGGACACAACATTGTAATTTGAGCGACTGCTGAGAAATCACTTTTACAGGCGCGCGACTGTACACACAGCAACTAATCAAGCTAGACACTCATGTACCTTAATACCTTGAAATAAGAAACAATTTTAAATGAAAATGTTTAACTTGATGTGTTGCTGTGTGTACTAGCGTTGCCTTCAGTCGTCTCCCCGCCATCATGTAGTTAGGTCGTCGTAATTATACAGGGTGTTTGGTACATCGTTTGCCAAATTAAAGTAGCTGATAGAAGCGGTCATTACCAGTCTTTCCTCACTCCCCTAGCTGGTTTTAACCTCAACATATTTTAGATATCGATGTAAAGCTATTTTTAAAAGAAAAACCCAATATTTACCATGAACACTTAAATTTAAAAAAAAAATTGTTCCGCGAGTCCTCATAATTATGTTTTGTTTTAAAATTTAATACTAGGAGCATCAAATAAATTCATAATAGCTCACCAAAAACGTCAACTTTTTGTTTATTGACTTATTATAACTATAGAGACAGGTAAAATTTAAAGATATGATCAACTTCACAGTACAATAAAAAAATAAATAAAAGAGAGAAAGTTCTTCCATTTTCTGAATAAATAGAAAGGTAAATAAGTAGAAAAACTATTTACTATTTTATAGGATGTTGTATACCAATGGAAAGAGGATAAAGTACTTACCTCTTCTATCAGCAACTTCTACTATTTGTTTTTATAAATATCTAACAACTATTTGCTAATACATGAGAACTGATATTAAGTCAAAGTATCGTCATGATTTAGCTGATGTTTTGTTGTGCGATATTGACCCTAATAGTTTTATGAAATGCAACTAACATTAACTCTAGAGGTGATAAAGGCATTTAGTTCTCGACTATACTAACAACCGTAAATATTTTACAATAATTACAAAACGAATCGAAACACAGGGACAGCACTGTTTCTTAAAAGCTGGCTATATTAGTTTTACGTTTGACATTAGTAGTTGTCATTTTAGTGTCCGAGATAAAAAAATAGACTTTAGAAGGATGTAATGTTCGTTTATTACACGTTTAAAAATTTATAAGTATTGGTTAATGATTTTTTAGATGTTATTTATCTTTTAATAGACATAAGAATAAGAAAATAATGATACAATAAAAAATCAAAATAAGATAATAATGAACGAACTTTATCCCTAGAGGATCTACTTTTTTTTATTGAGGACGAGTTGTTTGTCTCCTGGGACATTTACTACTTTACACGGGCTGTGGTGGGGCGGATGGCGCTCAACTCTACAGAGTCTACGTATCTTAAACAGTCTAGAAGAGGAGGTCAAAAATAGATGTAAAATAATATTGAAACACTAATAATAAAGTCCGCCAGCTGGGAAAAGTAGGCCAATTTTCCTTTTTTATTACGTCTGGTGTTGCAAACGTCCTTAGGTTACGGTAACTGCCTACTGCTTGTTTGCTACCTCTAAAATGGTAAATTTAGTTTTATCTTTTACTTGATCATTTTACAAAATAGTATACCTACTTCCAAGTTGATCCTATAGAACTTTAATTCACTCGAAAAAATATTAATATTAATGTAATTAATGTACCTAATTAATATTTTGCGTAAGTATTACAATTGGTGACAACGCTGAAGTCGGCTTTATAATTAGAAAATTATAGCTTGTAATGATAATCAATCACATGATTCTATCAGCTAAAAACTCTGTTAATTAACTAAGAAGCGTTTAATTAAAACCATTGTCTCTCTAAGATAATGATGGTAAACGAATAAAAGGTATAGGAAACTTTTTTATACAGGTCATTGGCCATTAATAATTGCTGTGTCTGCGTCAGGTTTAAGAACCAAATGATGATTTCGAAGAGCGGGTATCGATCCCTTTTTTAAACCTGTACTTCTTACACTTTAGTCACGTTACACGTTTATTTTCACTTAACGTCTCCTTGTCTTTTTATATTCCTAACTACTCGTGTATACAGTCTTCCGTAGTTCTTGTAACAAAGTTCTTTACACTCATTAATTTATGTAACATTATCTAATACATGACAATTAAGTACTATTTACGGTAAGTCTATTAATATTTATCCGTAATTGTATGGTTTATCGACATTCCGCGATACATCATGCAAGTAATCGACAAAGTGAAAGCACTGCGCATGTCTATAAAACTCATAGACAACAATTGGTCACATGGTACAGATAAAAAAATATTGCGGCCGTACCACAATGGTTTCCGACTTTAATTTCTCCAGACATGAAATTACTATGACATCGATTTCAAATGAAATTTATTATTTTATTAGTATTAAACAATCTCTAGTACTGAAGGTAAGTTACAATATTAAAAAGTGTCTGAAGTGGTAGTCTTATAAATCTAAACGGTAGTTCGAAAAAAAAATTATACATTTAGCTTATGAGAAGACTAAACCATTGTTGGTTTTAACACTTCTTGTGGTGGATAACGAAAAATACATGAACTATTTCGATGCTTTTGTAAGATCTAAAAATCTTGTATAGCAGTTACAATCCTTATGGTATCCTCATGGATGACAACTCTTTATTGTTAAAACGATATACAAGTACATGGTATACCTACTACATAACTGTAGGTAGTTATTCTAAAACAAAATATTACAATGGAGCTTTATAATAACAACATGAGTATTTATAAAACTGTCACGAGTTACACAGTAATACCAGTTGTTCAAACATTGTAACAATATTTTTAATATCGCTAACGTATTAACTCAACGTGTCGGATAGAATACAATACCGAACGATGGTTTAAATTATTCCATGGCAAACAAAATATTATTAATTATTTCAATACTGTATTCATAGGTTTATACATTTTAAATACAGTTATATAATATTTTATATATATTAAATAACTGTAGGTATTTAATAACCCTTAAAATAACCATAATCTATAAGTTACGAGGGAATCACAAGAATGCGCGTTAAGGTAACTTTTGAAAGGACCTACATCTAAAATATTTGATATACCTATTATACAGAACTGAAATACAAACATCCGCCAGCCACTTGAGAAAGTTTCGTTCCATCTCGGTTTAGCAGTGTCAAAGATTACCCGGAACAAACAAACAGATTGAAGGATTTTTGCCATTGGTGTCATTATAAACATACCTAATATACGGTCAGTCATGTCAGTTCATATTTATACTAAGTTATGTATGTATACCTATAGAACAAAACTCAATATCTGTTCAATCTACTTTAGCATGGTACCGATAAGAAATAATGAATATAAAATGCATAGAAAATGGATTAAAAGTGTAAAGAACTAGTTATTAGAAGATAATTCATGTTTGATAATTTTGTTTCATAAGAGCTATATACTTTCTAAAGTCATGCTTATTAATATTTTATCTTTTAATCTTCATGATTGGCTAGTGAAATTGAAAATTGTTCTAAGTTATAACAAACGATTACGTACTAAAGTTTTTATATAGGATTCTGCAATTTGAGTGTATTGAACCTGATATTCACCGCGAATACAGTTCTCAATTCTACCTAGATTATGAAGAAAGAAACCAACTATCTCGTCCATAGCTTCTTTCACAGTGACTATAGCCACCGATGATGGTGGATCTTTATCCACCTCATGGTTGCTTATACATTTTTAGAAGCCATTCTGTAAAACGATTTTGTAAAATTAGTGTTCGTTATTAGGAAAATAATCACAACTGGGAGTTGTTAAGTCACTAAAAACATTGAATAAGAATGACGTAAGTTTATTGAACCCAAGATGAAACGCCATTGTTTCAAATACCAAAGGTATCAATGAATTAGTGTCACTCGTGCCCTATGTAACCGGATAGAGTTAAATAGTGCGCACTGAGCGTGAAACCACTATTAAGCAATACCGGCCAAGATACGCCATGCGTACTAGAGCTCATGAAACTGTTCTTAATCGATTTCTGTGTTGAAATTGACAAGTTATTCTTGTAAACAATTTGAATTTACAGCCGCTTCACTAGCATAAAGGTCAAATAGTAACATGATTTATTTTTGCATTTTATCTGTAAATCTTTTAGTTTAATTTTACTAACGCTATGACACCCACAGATGACACCGAATGACTACACTTTGATCAAACTAAGTACATACTTATCTTGCATAAAATTTGTTTATACATAAAATCATGTCATATAAATGTTAACATTTTTCAGTCATGAACTTGGCATACAGATTAAAATTAATAACATATTTCTAAAATGTATGCCTACAGGGAGCAAATAAATTAATTTCAGTAACACTTAAAAATCACAGCCATTCGAAGTGGAATTTTACAAAAAACGCAGAGAGAGCTATTTCAACAACTGTAGCCAAGACTAGCCGAACTGAGCGAAATTGAGACAACTAATAATAAAAGTTATTCACATGGAACTTATTTTTATTTAGAAACCGCCGAAATTACTTTAAGTGGTTTAAGAAACAAAAAGAAAGTTTTGTAAAGAATTTCTGCGCAAGTTGTAGCTATTGATAAAAATTGCGAAGGTCTTTTATCATCCGGTATCAATGTAACACTGATATAATAAGATAAATTTTATAAACGATTATTTATCACACAAGGAATGTATACGCTTTCATGGAATTTGCAATTCAATGTTAATGGTAATAATATTTATGTTTATCCGTTATCTAGTACCTCATAATACAAGTTCAGTTTAGGTTGAAACTGGATGGTGTTGTGTGAATTTGTGAGAATTATTATGATTTCTTGATAAAAAAAACTAAATATAAGTATTTAAAGCCTTCTACCATTTCATCATTGCTGAAACATGACGTGTACAATTAAATGAAAATTCAAGTAATCGTTACGTAGTATGTATAGTTATTTGTGTGCAGTCTAGTCACATTCCACTTCAAATTCTTAATTTTTTCATGTTCAAATATTCAGAATTTGAATACATACCGTTCATTCACAAGTTCTCATAAAACATTTTAAAGAATTCAGTAAGTACCAGTAGGTATAACAAACATCCTAAAATAATAGTCCAGGTAACAAATGATTCTAGATGGAAAAGTTGAAAGCAGAAAGTTTAACTTAGGGACTTTGTTTTGACTAGTTAGGAGACAAACATAATTCCGAAAACGATTTAACCCAGATACTCCTACCAGGTGTTATAACACCGATTAAATGACTTTAACAATACCATCAAATTAAATATACAAACAGCGAATAGTGATCACAATTTCTCATTACATCTTATTTAGTGCATGTGCATAGTTATTTGCGTGCTGAAAAAATTGTTATATGAATTGAATTTTATGGATTTTTGCTCAATTAAAAAAAGATATGTGGATTTTTTTCAAAATCAAAACTAAAAGCTACTTTCTCTGTAATTATTGTATAGTAACCTAATAATATCGTCCTGATTATGCAAACTAATGACTGTTAGCTATAAAATGGCAAACATATTTATATTGTATTTAAATTTGTTTATCTTTTATAAATAAAATTCTCAGAGGTGTTATAACACCTAGTAGGAGAATACACGTCTATATCGCTTTACTACTAAATGTTAGGTCACTGCCAGAAAAATCATTATGTTTTCAGGAAATATAAGATAAATTAGAAAAAATGAATGATGCAACACATTTTCGACGAAGTATAGTCATTTTTGGGTTCCAGGTGGTCAATTAGGGGTTAACGCTGAAGTACATTATAAAGAAACTACTTCTGACTACTATAAATATAACGTCTTATATCCAGTTTCTTATATAAGAGAAGTCGTACAGAATCTCCGTCCCACCTATAAAATTCTACTGTACCTCATTCAGCTCCTGTAGTCTTTCTTTCAACAAGTGGTACTGCCTTTGCAGCGAGAATATCAAAGAAACAGAATTATCCAAATTCTTACCCAGAATGGCAAACTTTGAGGGTCCGAATAAACTACAGCCACCAGTATAATATTATTCTGATGCCATGTTTGGTGATGATGTCGTTGATATGCTGTTTTTGTTGGTATGTCGTTTGTACATTTAGTATACAAACTTATACACTTGCCAACAGAGAAGTAGAATATTGTCACAAGCAATGCATTGAAATGATTCCTGGCTATCTTTTTGTTTAGTTGATGTGGTCCATCGAAGAGGCATGTACTGGGAAAGTTATCAGATACTATTTTTGCACATATAAGTAACGCTCTTTCACGAGATCGATTACGTAAACATATTCACTGCTGTGATAATAGACCAAGTGGTGACAAGTAATGGCTAATTGTTGAAAGTGAGACCTTAGTTTGGTGTATGGAACAAAAATTTCTTACCTATGGCTTTTATAGAATTATAGTATCAATGAAGTAGTAGTGTCTTATTATGGGAGCCATTGTTACACGCAATTTATACACCCTATGGCCCTAACTTGTAAAATTTGCAAACACAAATCTATTTTGTGTAAAAAATGTTAGGTTTATTTTCACCCTAAGAGCTGCTTCATAACTAAATTAAGGTAAATATGAACTACTTTTATTCTACCCACAATATAAAACTGTATAAAAGTCTAACAAAGATTAAAAAATAAATCAAGTGTATAATTTTGTCCAAAATATTTCCCATAGTTCCCTACTAGCCATAGTAGCCCATTCTCCTACCAGGTGTTATAACACCGATCATTTTCCAGATTTCCCAGAGGAGTAGGATTTTTTTTTGTATTTTTCCTGAAAAGTTAGTGACACTAATACCAACATATCAAAAAATTACAAAGATCTGAGACCCTAAATAGTTTCAGGAGTATCTGGGTTAAGCCAAAAACCAAAAAACGGAACCTTCTTGATGTTTATATCCTGTTTGCTACAAATCGTATTTAATTCATTAATTTTCACTTTCATTGAAATGTTACACTAGTTTTGTTTATAATATAAGTACGCAATGCATTTCTGGGTGTTCTGTCTTCTTAAAAGGGTATAATTATACCCTAAATAACTATGAAATTTACGATGAGAATAATGTTCATAAATGCTAATTGCTATAAGTAAATGTCTTAGTGTTGGTATATAAATTAGTTAGGCTGTTTAATGTCATGGATGGCGCTGTGATCGAAGGTCATTCATTCGTCAACATCTAACGATTTAATATGCTATTCACGACGATTTAAACCGCACAGAGCCATATACTATGTTATATATAAATATTGTGTACGTCAAAGTTCCTTTATAGGTCTTGATATTTAATATAACAAGGACTTTTGCTCTTTAATTTCCGACTGTATATCAAGGGATTTAAATATGATTTTCATCGCAAAATAGATAAATAAACAAATAATTAGGTTACAGTAAACGGTTAAAAGATATAAAAAGCATTCTCCTTGTTTAGTTACATACATAAAAACAATTTGTTATTTTAATAGCGATGCATTTATTTTATCACGCGTGCAATCAAATCTGTCTTATCATTTTGTATTTAGTTTAGGTTTGGTTACAAGGAATGATAACAATCTGTAATCGTTTTAATTGAATTTGTCAAAACGATACCATATATGGCGATAAAATATATTATTGATTAAAATGTAGATTTGAATAGAATATTATGAAAAATATAGAATGTTTGTAACCGGAACTATTGTACTCAATTTTGTGCTTTAGCCAGAATTATTATTTTTATGCCTACTCTACCTAGTTGACAATGTTTAACCAAAAACAACAAAAACAATAATAAAAGCTGTTTTAATAAAGATATCAATGAGTCACAATGGACAGTTTAGTTATATTAATCCTTTATCTAGATTGAATTAACAATATCTATTGTTTTTCCCCTTCTTATGATACATTGCTTTTTTTTATTTCTTCTGATATACCTACATTGCTTTTATTTGTTTGATAATATAACATATAAGTTTACCCTAAATGTGTACAATTGAATCTAATTGGTTTATTAATTGCTGGTGTGACCCATCAATTAAATATATTTAAGGAACCAGCAGGTGGTATTAGAAGTGTAAAGAAAAAAGCAATAAAAGATTCTTATCAAAATATCTACATTGCAGCTTGTACAGACATAATATAATACTATTATTATTACTTTGGCATAGTTTTATCAAATTAAAAAAAAAGAGTTTTCGTACAATCGTGTAGACCATTAAATTTTAAATCGTATTTTTGAAAGTCACGTTATCGTACTTACGTACAAGTCGCAATTTTAATAAACGGCAATAATTCAAAGGTGATTTAGCGCGCAATAAATTATATTCTGTATCGGTATAAAAATGCAGATAAGTTTCAAGAGAACTTCTAATCTACTTATTTAATCTACATATTTCTGCCGCATACCTACGTGATTTCTTATGTGTATTCGGTCAGACAGTATTAGACAACTGGTTACACTATTTTAAATATTATGTATTCAGACCAAGCCAAACGGTTCATAGACACATGTTTGATTTAGGCATGAATAGAAACCAGGACGGCCAGCATGACAGACAGACTATTCACCTAATGTTGTCATTATCAATTGTTTCAAGAAAAGTAACAAAGGACTTATTTATATAATAGTCCTAATATTAAAATAATAGCCTGCATTGATTCATAATACATTTTGTGTTATGCATTCGCATAATACAATAACCGATGCCCGAGGCTGTTACTTTTTATTAGATTTATAACAAATTCTAGAACACGCCCCAGTGTACACGAGTATACGATCGTGAAAATCAGATTTACAATTACAATTCCAAAGACCATTCAACTTCGCGTAAAACTCAATATTCACTATCAATGCATTAGAATCGCACACATAATACATTTGACTAGTTAAATTAGGACAAGGCCGATGGAATTAGTTGCTTAAATAGTAGGTACTTAGTGCGTAACTACATTGACCAGTGAGTGAACGGAGCTTTACATTCACTGAGAGAATGATTACGTCTGATAAGCCGGAAACTATACAAACAAGTTTTCAAAGATTTGAAAGGTGTTACTTGGATTACGTGTGAAGGTATCAATATGTTATTACAAAATGTATTAGGTCAGTGTGACAATTCCGTTTAATTATATTAGACTAACCACTCGGAAAACACTTCAATTGTCTCTTACGTCAAGTTCAATCGTTGCAAAAACTTTTAGCGTAAACATGTTAAGTACGTTCAGGTTGTCTTAACCAGCAAAATCAGAATACTTTCAAGAAATATTGGCTATCTGCTGTAAGTAGTAGACCCCTCATAGGAAGGACTGTAGATCGTCAGAAGCAAAGATATTTCGATACATGCCGAACAATGTAAATACTACATGGCACTAGTTCACATATGTTTTAAATTGGAACACTATATACATTGTAAATAGTGTTACTGAGAATTAAGTAGTCTATACTAGAAATATCTACATCAAGAGTAATCTTATCCAGGTCAAAGTTTTCCGCTTATAGTCATGTTCCAAATTTCATTTCAAGTACCAACGCGTGATTGACTAACCTCAACATACACTGTACATGTTCTAAGAAAATTTGTAGGATAATCTAAATATAATTATTAATTTAATCGTAAATAGCTTATTATAATGGCATAAAGATTATGATGATCAGATGTCTCATTTCACCGTACCATTGAGGAAGCATTAAGGTCGGCTGTTTACTGAGGAACGCCGCGAACGGAGAAATGTTCAGTTTTAACAGTTAGGCCTACTTTTAACTATTACGTTCTAAGCGTGACGTTACAGAAACAAAGATGATTGGTGTAATGATGCGTTCTTTTGATCATTACTTATAAACAGACATATTTTTGGTTTGGTAAAGAACATGACATTACTATCCGCCGAGTCGGCTTTGAGGATAGGCATTTCTAATTCACCGGCTCAGAAAATTGGTGTGTAACAGTACGATTTAATCAAATTATCTACTAGAGATAAATATGAATTGATGATACTTACATATAACAGTGCAATGAGACCAGTACGCGGCCAAAAAATAGGTGACTCGAGTAAAGCAGTCTAGAACGTACCATTCTCAATGTCTTATTTAAAAAAAAAATTAAAGTAATCTAAACACACATTTGTTTCATATTCTCTAATACTTCGAGTTCTGCTTTAAGGTACATTAAAAAACAAACCCTAATAAAATAATTCTTAGAAAAATAACACCATAACCAGAACAAAACCAAAATAGCACTGCATTTTAGATTTATTTTCAAAAACGTTCCGTTAAGGCATTGAAAATAAATGCATAGGATCTTTTGTTTCCTGTACTTTACCTGCACACAGCTGATAAAGCTAGTACACAACAATGCTATTCGAAAGTAAAAGTAACCATGACGTTACATCTCTGTTTTAATGTTCTGTTATTATAATTATTATTACTTACTGTACGTTTATGAGCAAGCGTGGCATTTACCGTGAGAGGTCATTATATTGTACCTACATCGTTGTGGTGGCCCTTTAGCTGTATCTTTATAAGTTGGTAAATATAAGCCACATGTTCTTGAGCAACATTGGTGAGGCGTTTTTACTAAGTAGAATTGTTTTCTAGTTTTAATATAATGTTTTCCAGAAAATGTAAGTACTTATCAACTTTCAATTAACGAAACTGGAATTAATTTTGTAAAGGGGATTTATAATTAATTATTTTGTTTTAATAGAAAAAAACTAATAGGACTTTTAATATAGAGATATGCATACTAGGAAGTTCAATACACCGTTTAATGATGATTAAGTTTAATGTATAACCTACTGTATACATCTAAATATACTTATAATGATTTAATTAGAAATTTCTAATTTAACTAAATATAAATTCATGATATAAAAATAAGGAAGTAATGGCAATTAGAGTTGGGTGGTAGTCGTTGTCTTAACTCATACGTAATCGAAATATAGATCAATATGTCTGCCCTCATTGTAAATTACTTAGATGATGTAACTCGTGCATTAATGAATGTGTATCACTAAATTTGAATATTTGATTTACATACATACAAATGTAGTAAAAACTGCAATTTTAAAGAGTTTCTAATATTTACTTTTTTTAGTTAATTATAATTATGCATCTCTATGATGAATATATTAGTAGTCATAACCTTTTCAGTAAGCACAAGTCGATAGTTATGGGTAGTAATTTTAAGACTACCTATAGTATAACAATGTAAATATAGGTAGACGTTAAATGCTTGGTTATCTTTTAATTTGTATTTCTAAGATAGAAAATATCTTGAATAATTAACAGTCACCACTAAGTCAATCTTTATTACTTAGGTTATAAAGTAACTCATATTGTAGTCGTCAAGATAAAATATCTGCTAAACTACCAACACTTTCGTAGAGCTAGCTCTTTTATTTACAGTAGGTACTTAATCGTTTACGAAGTTAAGGATAGTTCTTTCATATAGATTTACTGGAAGTGATATTAAATAACAACAATATGAACAAACGATAAACAAAACTAATTGATACACTAGTTTTACTAGAAACGTTGATATAACTGCGAATAAAAAAGTACTGAAAGACTATTTTCGCTAATTGATCTGACGTAGGAAGCGTGGAATCTGATAGGAATGTGCAACTCATTAATTTTAATGTCACGTTCAATACAAGAAATACCTTTCCCTGCAGTTACAAAAATATGTGCAGAATATAAAACGTGTCCATATCTACGTACTTATAATAAATCGACTCACGTAGTATTGAAAATATTTTTATTTTATTTTTCTTA
Source organism: Schrankia costaestrigalis (assembly GCA_905475405.1). NCBI lineage: Eukaryota > Metazoa > Arthropoda > Insecta > Lepidoptera > Erebidae > Schrankia > Schrankia costaestrigalis. Next base: position 9,129,400 of record FR997830.1, read on the forward strand.
TAATACATATTTACTACGTTTTCAATAATATAAGTACATAGTAGTGTAAAAAAGGAATATTATGGTGAACGTCCTCTTCCTAGCAATATTTAAATGCTAATCATTCAGGAAGTAGGCAAAATAGAATGCATTTGGAAAGTACGATAAATATCATCTTTAACCAGCCTTAAGCATCGCACACTGCTAGGGATGAAGATAAAACGATACCAACTAATCAAGGCTTTATAACGGCCCATTAATGTCCAACTGCGAGGACGGGCCTCCTCCAGTGACGGAGGGTTACTTGACCTTCTAATACCACGCTGGCCAAACGGATTAATTGGTACAAGGTTTAATTTCAAGTTGTCCTTCTTTTTATTTCGTTAAGATGATAGTCTCTTAGTCGGTTTTTACGACACCCATGGGATGAGATGGGGTGGTGACACAGTGTATTCTTATGGCTAACGCAGACCTGGACGGCATGGCAAAGTATTTTAATTTTTACTAATGGAAATTAGTCACCGCTTCAGTGTCACCACACGGTGACAGTAATCAAGGCTTGTAAGGTTTGTTTTAAGACTTCGTTATTTCGCAATGATATTTTTATTTGCTTATTTTATCAGGGACATCACTTTTGAGCAGACAATTCTAATGCTTACACAATACTTGACCTTTGTCCTTAAGCTAACATAGCATTTAAAAGAATAACAACAAAGCTTAACTGAGCTTTGTATAATATATAGATTATGTTAACCTATAAGGACATTCAAGGTTTAAGTCTAAATAAAAGGTTTGCGAAATATATAAATCACATCCTACAAGGTTCTTGCTTTATAAAATAAAGTAACATTTAAATATAACTGAAATAATAATTCAATTTTAGAAAAATGTATAATAGATTTCGATTTAAAGCGCTTTGCTCCTCTACCAGCTTTAAACTTTAGTTTTATAAGTTTATTTTCGTCATGTTAGCCCATACATGTCCCGATGTATGAACGAGCCTCCAACGAATAGGAGCATGACCTACAAAAACGATACTAATCACGTAGATTGGGCAAAGTCCTTACACTCAAGTTTACTTTCTTTCGTTTAGACTACAATGACAAGAACAACGAATAAGATTTAGAAGTGTAGTTTATATAGCTATAAAACACAGAGAAGTTTATTAAGATTAAAGTAAATAAATGTCCTCTTCTGTAAAAACTATGACAGGTTAAGGCTCAAGAGAAGAGATAAACTATAAACTTTATGAGAAAACAGTCACGTCATTTTACAAGGAGGTTAAACAAATACTTTATAACAATGACACTAGTTAAGCCAATGTAATTTACTTGGGTCATGGACATGTTAGTGGGAACTTAAGAGGGCGAACAAATAGTGGAAAATTGCGTAACCACTCTGTCAATCAATTCCCTTCCGGATGCACTTGAATTAACTACAATACTTAAAGTATAATTTTTAAGTCAAGTATTTTTACGTGCACATGGCATCTATGTTAAAAAAAGAGAAAAGTAGGTACTGACTACCTATTATCTGAATCAATCAATAAACTAGCCTATTGCAGTCCACTGTTGCATAGGCCTCTCCCAACACGCGCCACAAAACTCGGTATGCGCTTTCCGCATCCAGTCGGACCCAGAGACCTTTATGAGGTCTTCGGTCCACCTAGCTGGGGGGCGTCCTACACTACGTTTATATATAATATAACTTAATCAAACCGCACCAAAGTATAAAGCAAGGTATATTTATGTAATCATTATGAAAAGAAAAATCTAGAACTTTAATTACTCAACTATACCTAAGTACTATATTTTGCTTTTAATTTAAGAATTTGTAATAGCGACAAATTATAATTGTTTACATTACTATGGGAAGAGTACTTAATTTAGATAACAATTACTATTATACGGGTACAAGAAGTAACAAAGATTAAAAGTAATTGTTACAAATTGTTAATTTTGATTATTTCCTTAATAACAAGATGATTTAATAAGTAACAATGTCTTATTCTTGTTATTTAAAGAGAAAATAACTTTCTAAATTGTACAAACAATCCATCGTTCTGTTAACGAGACAAATTAGCCATGTATTTACGTAACAAACCTTATTATAATTAGCTGCTGCTGTAAGTCGTTTTTATTTAGTAACAATTACTTTAAATAGCCCATTGTCCTATTATGCGCAATGACTAACGCACCTTATTACTAAGACAATCCCTTGTATTGCTTAAAAAGGTTGATAAAACACCACGTGCTTGATTTCTATGGTGAAGATCTGAATATAATTGAATGGAGTTTCTAGAAGTAGGAAACAATTCGCAAATAGAAGGCAACTTACTGACTAAAAAGAGATAAACTTATAGCCTACATGTACAATATTACGTAGGTACATGCTATATAAAAACACTGCAAACGAGTTTAGAGGAATAATAACTCACTGGTCGAATTCTCTCATGACCTTAGCGAACTTTAAGCTGAACTAAAAGCAACCATAAAGATAATAAACCTTTTTAACTTGAAACTTGTGTTGAATTCTTAAGAAATACCACGCTACATGTTATGCTCGGCTAACTTTCAAAATACAGTGACAATTGTGTCTAATATTCAAAATAAGTCATCAAGAAATCGTTATTTGTAAGTAATATTAAGTATATCGATACTTACTATTACTTGCGTGAGTAATTATAATATTAGTTTAATGTTCATATTTAGCAAATGGTCATTACGTATTTAAAGGTAATAAAGTTATTATTTTTAGTACATACTTCTGATATTAATTATGAGTCATAATTAACTTCTTTTCACTCTTCCTAGCTATTGAACAGAAACATTATATTCGCTTTTAGTATTATTGTAGCAACAGTTCTTGTAATCGAAATAACCAAAATTATATGAGATCATGTAAAGTAAAACTCACCCTGAAGACTAGGAGCGGATGCGGGTGCGGCTGGAGAAGGTAATAAAGGCGTCGGCGGAGGCCTACGCCTTCTCGGAGCGTGTAAACCAGGTGCTGACGCAGCTCTTGTAGCTGTACGGAAACCTGGGGCTCTATACCGAGCAGATTTGACCGGACCAGCCGGTGCGGTATTCGTTCCCGTTATAGAGGGTAACCGTGGTAGAGAGCCTGCACGTTGTTCTTCTTCCGACTGTAAGAAAATGTTATGCGTTAGATACTGCTGAATGTAAAAGGGTATTTAAAATAGAAAACCATTCATAGTACAAATACAAAAAGAGAAAAACGTTGCAATCTATTAATTATTTTTGACTTAATCTTATCTATACTAATATTATAAAGAGGTAAAGTTTGTGTGTCTGTGACGTTGTAGGGAGTAATCTCTGGATCTACTGAACCGATTTTAAAAATTCTTTCTGTGTTGAATAGTTCATTTATCGGGGAGTGTCATAGGCTATATAGTATCACGCCATGACTAATAGGAGTGGAGCAGTAATGGAATATGTTTAAAAAAGAGACGCGTTTTTTTCGCCGCCAAACGAAGTGGGCGCGGGTCAGCTAAAATATTCAGAAAAAATAGGTAAGTAAAATTTTTTTTTCTGAATATTTTTTCTCTTTCTAGTCCTATCGTGGTTTATTAGTACACATTAAAGTGACTATAACAATTAGTCATTGATATAATAAATTAAGTAGGTACATTTCTCACTGCACCGAAAGTCTCACACATTTTGTAACTCAGACATACCTACATAAGGATTCTAGTACAGTCAAATAAGGCTTAATTAGGGGCAAACCTCGGAATGGAAGCGAATAAGCTGTAAATTTGCATAAACCTTTGTTTTGGTGTACTAATGACTGGTAGAAAAGTCTCATATGATCACGTGTCTGCGTCATAAGTTATTCAAGGTCAAAGGTCACGAAAATCAGTTTTTTCCCATTATCTCGTTTTCTATGGGAAATACGCATTTAACGTCATTATAAATATTGTAGATCATAAAATTGTCTACAAAAAATATCTGAACACTTTTCTCCTAAAAAGCATCGCTTTCGAGATATCGTGACTTTAGAGCGCAGGAAAGTCGTATTTTCGACTATATGCACACACTAGCTTTTTCCCGTGATTTCGCTCGCCTTTATAAATATTATGAAAAATAAGGCTTATTTCAATATATAGTAGCATATGCATGCTTGGTCTCAGCCTAATCGGTTTGAAATTGACAAAGTTACATACAAACTTCCATCCCCTATCTTATCCCTTTAGGGGTAGAATTTATCAAAATCCTTTCTTAGCGGATGCCTACGTTATATCATCTACCTGCATGCCAAAATTCAGCCAGATCTGTCCAGTGGTTTGGGCTGTGCGTTGATAGAACACTAGGTATGTGGTAGGAGTATTCCTACTGGAGAAACCACGTTAATAACGCACGCACAGCCCAAACCACTGGGCAGATCTAGCTGAATTTTGGCATGCAGGTAGATGATATAACGTAGGCACCCGCTAAGAAAGGATTTTGATAAATTCTACCCCTAAAGGGATAAGATAGGGGATGGAAGTTTGTATGTAACCTTGTCAATTTCAAACCGATTAGGCTGTGACCAAGCATGCATATGCTACTATATATTGAAATAAGCCTTATTTTTCATAATATTTATAGAGGCGAGCGAAATCACGGGAAAAAGCTAGTGTGTGCATATAGTCGAAAATACGACTTTCCTGCGCTCTAAAGTCACGATATCTCGAAAGCGATGCTTTTTAGGAGAAAAGTGTTCACATATTTTTTGTAGACAATTTTATGATCTACAATATTTATAATGACGTTAAATGCGTATTTCCCATAGAAAACGAGATAATGGGAAAAAACTGATTTTCGTGACCTTTGACCTTGAATAACTTATGACGCAGACACGTGATCATATGAGACTTTTCTACCAGTCATTAGTACACCAAAACAAAGGTTTATGCAAATTTACAGCTTATTCGCTTCCATTCCGAGGTTGAATGCTTATTTTACTGGAGTATTCTGTATTACTACTACATTCATAAATCTTACTTACGATACTGGTTTTATCGTGTGTTAATACTAAACATCCGTAACGTACAATCAGTTTTTTTTTTGTGATGTTGATTATTAGCATTCTTTTGTTCTTTATGAATACTTGAGATGTTGAAGGCTGAATTTGGTATTTGATTGGGGACATTATTTATTTATTATAGTCATGATGGTCTATGGTTTGCAGAAACGGTGATGCGTTTGGGCCGAGCGAAATTTTTATCTTTCGTGGGATCGAAAATAACTTAAAAAAAAACAATATTTGCTGCGAATTTGCCTTTTCTATGAGATCTTGGAGTAGTTGTAAGTATATTTAAGAGGTTTATACACATGATAGAAACAAATTAGAGAAATTTGTAATCCTATGTGTTAAACTACGCAAAAAAAGCTCATAATTTACGAAGAAACAACAATGCTCATTGAAATATTAAGGATTATAGAACATATTCAAAAATCGTATTTAAAAGCCTGCTTTTGTATAGAAATATACTTAGGAAGGATAGAATTGTCATTGTCAACATTTGTGTAGAATACAGATATCAAAATTTTATTCTAAACTGCAAAGACTATTGAAATGGAGTGGCCATGAGTTGTTTCCCATAAGTTGTTTCTCATAGGATACTTCTCATAGTTGGTAGATGTATTTACTATTTACTTATACTACAAGAAATTAACTGAAGCTGCCGTCTACGACAAAGGATATAGGAGCGGCTTGCGTCGATGTCTTTAGTATGTCTATTAATAGCAAAGTTTTCCTTCCTCTTCTTAAACCAACAAGTCTATAAATACAATGATATTTACTATACCTATTTTTGCAGTAATAAGAACATCGTATCGCGAACCCATTTATTAAGAGGGGATATAATTATCTTTGTAAAAGTAGGAAAACATGACACATTACTCTATACGAATCAATAAATAAATACATCCGGCTAACGTTGTATTTATTTTCCTACTACAGGCTTTGTGTGATGGAGGTAAGCTTGACCTAACGATACCGTACTGTCCCTGTGGATTGGTATAAGATTTTCAGTCACTTTTTAATAAAATAAATACATATATGCAGATTATGTCCAATAGTCGGCTTTAGTTATAACTTTGAGCATATTTATACGCCATTACTCATCAGAAAAGGATGACTTTAAATTTATACAATATTATTCGTAATTATATTCAATGATTGCTTTTCTATAGCAGTAAGTTTATTTAGTCTACGTTAAGTAATTGAGTAGATAAATATGCTTAGATGATGACTCTAATAAAATTTAATAATCCAATATCTGTATTTGCCTGTTCTCAATTTTATCTTATAAACATAAATCGATATGGATAATATTCACCAATCAATTTATTCTTTTTAATTAAAAAAAATTGGTGTTATTTCTAGAATACAATAGCACCTGTTCATAATCCATTTATCTATCTGTCTATTATTATTGAACATTTATTATCATTTAAAATGGCTATTTTATTAATTGACTTATTCTTTGTGACCTTTTCGAAGTGACTTAACCGGATTTACCTACTTATTAGGTATAAGATATATATTTACTAGTAAAGTTTTTTATGCAACACCTATTATTATAACTTTTTTTAGAGTTGAAGTAGGTTTTTCTCAGCAGTTATTATGCCAAAACATTTTACTAAGTATAATATTATCATCGTTACTACTTAAAAGATAGATTTTGTTAAAAAAATATTGGCTTGCAAAAAAGTATTCTATTGCATTAAGATTATTACTTACGTTTATCTTTTATCGACACTAATAAAATATAGCATTGACTATTTTATTATGAGGCTCTATATTTTATTCTATTTAAGCAAATAATTTATAAGAATAAGTAGGAATCTTCACTTAGTTATGAAAAGAAAACGATACTCCTCTTGTGTTACAGAGTTAAAAACGAGTTTTAACTTGTGTAACATTTTTATGTTTCTGCAAAAAAGTGATCGAAATGGTAGTGTTAAAAATATGGAATTATGAGCATCAAAGTAATTTGTAAACACACTAAGAAGATAAATCGTTACAAGCCTACTGTAATTTGAGCTCTCAAGAACTATAATATTCCCGTCTTTGTAACATTTTTTATTTTTGCTTCTCTGCTTTTCAATCATAACATTATAGGCTATATAATATTGTAGCCTTTAACTTTCCTCTATGAATGAACTATCTTTAACAATAAGATGTTCCCATGTGAACCAGAGGTATCTGAGATAGTTTCTTAATATTATGAATAACATTAATTTGCTTTCAGTTTATTGTTTTCTGTAGTCTGTATTATTGTTATTGTTACTATGCGTACCTATATAATAATTAAAAACAACTGAATGCGTGGTGAATATATTGGTATTTTTATTTATTTCAGTTGAGTACTGTTTATAGTATTTTACAATCGAATGAAACAACTAGTTTGTTTGTTTATGTAATAGTTTAGCTTTATGAGGTCTTTAATCAAAAAATGTGGGCTTAGTTAAACCTACGCATAAAAGACAGTGTTGTAATATACTCATCGCACCTTTTTACACCTTGCAAGAATGTTTCTCAACATAAACACTACTATCAGATAAATATTTATATTTACAAACTTGCGTTATCTACTTGTGAGTTGTACTTGTACCATAACAACACTGTTTATGTTTAGAGTTTATCTATGTGGAAGTAACGGTACATGACATTGAAATTTTTCGAAATAATGTGTCCCACATATCTACTACGTTTTATGCACTCAACCTTGAATGCTAATAAATATATTGAAAGCGGTAGTAAGTTGTGAATGTTTTACAATATTTAATTCAATTAAACTTGGCAGATTTATTGGACACGATTTTAATTACGTTTTACTTCAATGGGTAACAGAATAGTTATATACGTAGGAGATTATATTGAATCCGTGAGATATAGTGTATCATGCGGTTAGTGACAGACTATACTACACATTGTTAACTCTCTTTCTAGTAAGGTAGGTGTCATAAAAACTAACTAAAGGAGTTTATACAGTATAAGCAAGTCAGTTAGTTAATCAATCTACTTGGCCTGCTTAGTTATATGCAATGTTTACGTTTTTAAAAGGAAGATAAGAACTAGATTACATAGGGCATATTTATGACTTACCTCAGCGTCAGGTGCAGAAGCTCGCCGTCTTCCTCGCCACAGTCTATCCTCACTGCCACCGATAGCACCGCAACTTCTCGAATGTGATTTTTGTGCCACAAGGTCTGCGCCCGCTGGCGACCTTCTTGACTCACAACCAACACCACCCAAAGTACCTCTCGAATCGGCTGCAAGAAGAGCCGATTCAAAACTACCACGCCACGAAAACCTTTCACAATCACTCGCGACACTGCCTCTACTTGCCGTAGCTTCTAATATATCATGAGATCGACTCCGAGCTAACGCCCCAGGCTCAGATGCACTGTCGTCATCAGTACTCGGTGACGCTCCACCTGATACTTCATGCATTAACGCTACTAATCTACCGCCTATGTGCCTCATTACTTTGCCGAATAGAGGAGGTGACCCTTCCCCTGCTCGACCCAGTGTTTGAGCTAGCCTTTTGTATGCTCCGACCGCATCACGCTCTAAGGAACCGGCGTCGTTGCTACCTTTATCGAATTCATCAATTATCTCGCGGCAACTATCCGATATTTGTTTTCTTAATGCAGATCTGTTCACAGTTGTGCCTTCTAAATCAGAGCCAGCATAGTCAGACGAATCATATGAATCACTCCACGTGTCTTCACTCGATAAATATTCAACAATTTCACGCACTTCTTCGTCTCGTATTCCCGGAACGGTTTTCATTAATCTAGTTAATTCACTTTCAAAATATAATAATTGCGGTGGTTTCGGCGGGCGGGGGCTTTCAGAGTTGTTTGACGTGGTTGATGCTGCAGGTGTAGAGGTCCGTACATTTGTTGTATGAACCATTTGTTTGAAAAATTGACGCATTTTAGTCATCATTAAATTAGTTTCCTCGTCAGATGACCAATTGTTAAAACTATCTTTACGTACTAAGGGAGTTTGAGGAGGGCATGATGATGGGGGACCTTCTACGCGCTCTTCAATGTCAGGCCTGATTTCCTCTATTATTTCTTCTAACTCTACTTTAGGCTCATGAGATCTAGAGAATTCAGAACTAGAATCTCCATTTCTTAATAGGTCATCACAACTTCCTACGAAGCCACTATCTCTACTAGTTTGTTTCTTAGATTCAGATAGTTCAGATCCAAGCGGTGGGAATTCAGGTCGCGGTGAGCATCTACCGTCTTCACCTTCCGAAACAGATCTAGTGTCATCTCGTGTTTCCTCTGTAAACTCAGCTGATTGTCTACGCTCGTCCGCAGGCGAACCACGTGTTTTTTTGTTTTGTTTTTTCCTTTTAGATTCACCTTGGATGTCAAGTCGTTCGGAAGAGTCATGTCTGTCCTCGGTTTCTGTACTAGACGCGTCGGAAACCTCTTGGTTGTCTTGTGAAAGTTCCTCTCCAGTCAATAAATTATCTAAAGATGACGAATGAGACCGTGGCGTGCCACGGGCCCGTACTAACCGTTTTCTACGCTGTTCTGGGCTTTGTTTCCCTTCACTATCACTACCAACACTGCCAGACCCATCTGAATCGCGCCTTTCTTGATTAAAACCCATAAAACCGGAAAGAAAATAGGTTTCTAAACGTGATGACATAAGCTCGTCACTATCACCACTTCTTTTTGGCTGTTCACTGCCCACGATAGATTCTGCACCCTCACTACAAACGCTAGACGTTTCCGACACTACATCCTCATCCTCGCGAACATTTCTACCATCACCCAAACCAAAGAAAAAATATTTTTCCAACTCCGTAGCCGATATAGGTCGTGGTTTTTTTATTGTTTGTTCCGTTTCGCTTTCTTCGCAACTTTCTTCGACTATAGTGTGTAATGTGAAGTCTATGGAACGTCGACAGTACGCAAAATCCTCCCCCCGTACAGGTAATGACGCTTCATCCCCCGAATCTGTATCGGAAGGTGAGGTGGCCTCGTCCTCGTTGTGGCTAACGTCCTCGACCCACGAGTCGTCATCTGCAAGCCCCTCCTCGAGGCACACGACCGCCGAGAGAGTGTCGGCATTGCTAACAACAGTCACTCCGCCCGAAGGCTGTGGCGTTTCGTCGTCGGTAACTCGTTCGTCTAAGTCGTCTTGGGGTGAATCCGGGTTGGGTTCCAATTCACTTTGTGAATTGGTATGATGCACTGTGACGTCACGCATGAGCCGCGTCGTGTCTGACGTGACAACGGAGACGCGGTCGTGCGTTATCATAACGCGGCTAGTAAAGCGCGCGGAACCGTCCGCACGAGCCGTACGCGAGCGGCAGACTGTTGTCGTCGCGGCAGGTGCGCACGCGCCCCCCTCCTCGTCCGAGCAAACCGGCCCAGCGCCGTGCATTTTCTCCACCTCTTGATCCTCCATTAATTCTTTCTTCAATAGTTCACTGAGTGTGCGTTCAATACCTTTAAACAGGTCTATTTTTTCCGCGGGCGACGAACTTTTGTTATCGTGGTTGGGCTCCGGTGACGGTGCTAATTTTGTTAATGAATCTGATTTAATTTGTAAAGGCTTTTGTTTCTCATTATTCTCATTAGCTAATTCAACAGAAAACTGTACTTTCATATGACTATTAACATTAAAAGAATCGACCAATGAATCGTAGTCGGTGTTTTCAGATGATATACTTTGATATCGATTAACGTCACTATCTGCGTGGTTTTTCTTATCTAAATCATTACTACTAGAACTACAACTTGCATTAAAACTGTTATATTTTTCGCATGTTTCGCTTTGAAGCATATTCTCGTCACAAAATTTGAAAAAGTTTGACCTTTTAATACCACCATCATTACTATCTTCGTCGCTGTTATTTTCATATGGAACAACGGAATACTCTTCAGTAAAATTGACCGAGTCCAGCAGCACAATATTTGTATTATTATTTGAGCTTGACACGTTTTGTTTTGGCTCGGAATTAATGGAAATTTCGTTTACCTGGGGCACATCCACTGCTATTATTTCTAAACTATCGGATTTTTTGTCATAGGAATCGTCACAATCAATACCGCTGCTATCAGCATTATCTTCCAGGTCAGAGGACGAATCCGCAGGATTAACCACGAAAACACGTGAAAACCTTCCACCTCCTCCTCCTCCGGAATCTTCAGAGTCTTCATCTGACGTCGCCGGCTCCTCGGGTGCACCACTAGTAACGTCATAGCTTCCTCTTGCAACTCCTTGTTCAGAATCGCTGGAATTTGCTGACTCGTTCGAAGATGGAAAGGCTTTTTCCGCCTCTAAATGATCAGGCATATCATTTGCGTGCTCCGACGATAAAGACGATAAAGAATCCTCCTCGGCAATCACCTTGATTCCGACTGACGTTTTATTTTCAACTGGCCGTTCAATATTATTATCAATGATAACGTTATCGCATAGTTCTGGTACAAGCATCGATTCTGATTGTATAGCCTTATCAGTCCTTTCAATACTGGTCATCTCAAGATTATTCGCTCGCGGCAAAGCCGAGGCGGAGGCGGTGGCGGTTGCGGCGGCGGTAACGGCGACGGCTGCTGCCGTGGTGAGCCGAGCGAGAGCTGCGGCATCTAGAGGCGGGAAACCGGGATATGTGTTCCAGTGTGGCGTTGGCGGTGTTTGTGTTGGAAAAGCGAGTAAAGCCGGCCAGAGAGCAGCGGGTACGGGCACTGGTACTGGTACTGGGACCGCGACAATACGAGGCTCGGCGCCGCAGGAACAAGGTCGCGGACAAGCCTGGGGCGCGTGCTTGATGGGCGGTGGGATAGGGTGCGCCGCCGACGCGCCCGGCTCAAAGTAGTCCCAGTCGCAATCGTCGGGCGCGGGCGGCGCGGCCGAAGAGGCCGTAGACGACGAGTCTTCCGTGTCTTCACGACACGATGAATCTGAGCTGAGGAACACAAGTCGATAGTCCTCGGGACGCATGCGACCGGCCTCCGGTTCACTCGCCTCGCCTGGTTCACTGGTGACGCCCCACTCTGAAATAAACATTAAGAAATCATTAAAACAAAGAAATAATTTCTATTAATTTCTTTATAAGTAAAGTTTGTAATGTAAGATAACGGTAGTCCGCTATCTTACATTACAAGGGGGTTCGTAAAGTCTATTATTTCACATCACATCTTTGAGAGAGGGTAAAGTAGACACAATAGCCAAATATTGTCCAATACGACAGCTAGGTCAAAAACGTAATCTCAATATCATAAAGTTAATTTAAAATTATTGTAAAGTAATTAGGTACGCTACTTTAGAAAAGAAGTCTAGTTGTATTAAAACACGTTACTCAGGTAACTTGGAACCTGTTCCATAATGTAAACGAACCTGTTGCGCAAGAAACAATTTATACGCATGTTTTGTTTATTCAAGATGTGAACAATAACACACGCCTATTCCTTTCAGTAGAGCACAAGTCACACGCGACGTTGTATTTGTGCCCACACTCAATTTTCTTAACTCAGACGTAAGCGCTTAGTGGTTGATTCAAACGATTGATCTAAATCTGAGAAGCGATCGCTAAGATAGCAGATAGCAGACAAAGCTGCTAAAATGTAGATTAAAAGTAAACAATTCAATGTATGAAACTTCTCAATTATTTTGCGACTTTAGTTAGAATTGAATTGAATTTAGTTTCAGTAGTTTCAAACGATTAAAACCTAATGCTCCGCGACATCTGAATTCACAGACACCCAAAACTTCGTTTCTTAAAAAAAATACTAATGTTTATATAAATAATCATAAAATTTACAAATAAATTCCGAATTAATACCAGGTTAAAAGAATTTTACAGAAATAATGAAGACGCCTATTCTTTTCTACTGAGCAATAACTTGCATTATCTCGCGTTGCTTGTTGTTTATCTTTACAGACGATTAGCTGAACGTAGGCGCTTCGCTTACATAAACGAGTTACATCGAAAAATGATTTTACGGCAATACAAATACTTAAGTAGCAACTGACTGTTTATAATAGTGCAGTAACAGAACAAGGAAACCATAGGTCTCTGGTACAAGCTTCATAGTATTCAAAACAAATAGGTAGGTAAGTACATAATTGTGTATTTATTTTCAATAAAGCAAATATATAAATAATTTTACTAATACTAAAGTCTGGAATGTCTAAGATTACAATCATGCTAATATTGAATCTGTAGAAAGCACAACGGATGGGTGGCCTGCGCTCGCGCTAAACTGCACTGTCGTGAGTCGAAAGCGACGTGCGGCTACACGAAACTATTTCCGAACATCGTATATCATTACACAAGACATTACAACTATAAACTATTCCCTCATATTAAAAAATAAGTTACAGTATTTGAATGTCATGTTAAAAGAATGTTAGTACCAATGAAGTTTTAATATACCATCTTTGACTGTAACTATTTTAGTAAACTTTAGTAAGGAAATATAAATGTAATCAGTTTTTAGGGCTAGAGAAAAGGTACACCAAACCTAGTTTGGCCGTTGATTTGAAGTTGTGCCTATCATTGACGCTTAAATAAGTCTAGGCCATAATATATAGAATACAATTTAGGATCATAAAATATAGTGTAATTGTATATATACACTCGAGAGCAAAAGTTCCGGGTCACTAGCATTTACTTCAATATCTTGAAAACGAATAAAGCTATCGTATTGAAATAAATTGAACTTTATAGACAATTTAATAATCTTTCATTAAACATATAAAAACTTATTGATTGGCGGTAAGTAATGGCATTAAAAAAGTTATAAAAAAAAGATCCATTTTTTTTAAATCAGAACTTCTAATTTTCACTACTGTTTTTGCTTTTGTTTTTGTTCTGTCATAAAATGTATATATAAGGAGTCATCCAGGTATCCAATAGTCATTATTAAAGTGGTAATTATGTCACTCACACCTGAGGAATGTACGAGAATCCTCACGATCCTGGAAAATGGGAGCAGTCAGCGAGAAACAGCAAGAATAGTCGGTGTATCGTTGTCTACAGTTCAGCGTGTTCGCCAGCGGTTTCTAGAAACTGGTTTGAACCTACGCAGACCAACAACAGGCAGACCCAGGTGTACGACGGCACGGGAAGATCGATATTTAGTGAACTCTATGCTACGAAATCGGTTTCTTACGAGAACAGCACTGACTCATCATTTTTTAGGACTTGGTGGAAGCAGCCCTTCTGCTTGGACTGTAAGACGGCGACTTGCTGAAGGTAATTTGAAACCATTTAGACCCGCAAATGGTCCGAAACTCGAGAGACACCATCGTATAGCAAGACGAATTTATGCACGCGAACACTCGAATTGGACGATTGAAAATTGGTCAAATGTCATATTCTCGGACGAATCAAAATTTATGCTCTATACACACGACGGAAGGGCAAAGGTGTACAGAAGACCAGGAGAAAGATTTATGCAAGCCTGTATTGAAGAAAAGGTGTCATACGGTGGTGGTTCGGTACTCGTGTGGGCTGGAATTTCTGCGGAAAGCCGAACAGAGCTTGTACTGATCGAAAACGGTACTCTTAATGGCGTAAGATACGTGGATGAAATCCTCAACGAGCACGTCGGTCGATTTATGGCAAGACTTGGTGAGAATGCCATCTTTATGCAGGATAACGCCCGTCCCCACACTGCTCGTGTAGTGCAAGACTACCTTGATGAGGTGAATATTCGTCCCATGGTGTGGCCAGCACGTAGCCCCGACCTCAACCCAATCGAGCACGCCTGGGACGAGCTCGGACGACGGGTAAGACAACAAGATCCTCCTTTAATTACGCTTAGTGACTTGAAACATGCATTGGTAGAGGAATGGGAGAACATTTCCCAACAGTGTTTCAGAAACTTGGTGTACAGCATGCCAAATCGCATTGCAGCAGTCCAGACAGCACGTGGGGGTAATACCAAGTACTAAACCGTGTTAAAACTACTTGTAAATATAAAAAATTCAATATTTTCAGTTTTGGTTTTACAAGCAAAATGACGCCATTTTTAATTTGTCCTTTTAAACATAATAAAATAAATGGTCAGTAGTAAATGTAATGCATATTATTTTAGTAACATTAAATTGTCTATAAAGTTCAATTTATTTCAATACGATAGCTTTATTCGTTTTCAAGATATTGAAGTAAATGCTAGTGACCCGGAACTTTTGCTCTCGGGTGTAGTAGGCGGAAGGCACTGACCTTTGTGAGGTTTTTTATTTTATCTTTCAGACATAACTTCTATTGTTTTGTATGTTTTAGCTTTTTTATACTACATCTACAGTTTATTTAAACATACCTACATCGTTTAGTTAGTTTATTATATAATGACATATTTAAAATTTAATTAAATTAAATTTTGATTACTGAAAATAAATTATCAAGCTAGATGCAACAAGAAATTCAAATAGAAATCATTACCCACAAGTAATTCTTACTTGTAACGAAACTAATTACAGTTCAATAGTTTTTTTGTATTACCTACGAAGTTATAAGCTATCGGTACAGGTACATACTTTAATAATAGTCTACAACAACTGCCATTACCACCACATAAACCTATACTTAAGCGTAATCGGTATGAACCTCTTCAGAACATGAGCCTCTTTTAATAATGGAATTTAGCCTACTTGGGTAAAGAAATCTTTGATGTTTACACATCAACACTTTTAAGTTAAACCCGTGTACCTTAATAACCTGCAATAAGAAACATTTTCGATTGAAAGTTCATAGCTTGTTGCTTCGCTTCACTGTGCATTTTAGTTTAAAGATGAATGACAAAGTTTTTCGAATACCATCGTGAACTTATCAAAATACGTTTTAAAAATTTTATTTTATCATTGTAAGGAAAATAAAATAATATGTAAAATGAATTAGAAATAGATTAGATAAACTTGTACTTGTTTATAGAATAGGTAAGTAAAGTTATTTTTTTATATTTCAACTAAGTATTTTGACAACATAATCATAGACTTCCAAACCGTTTTTCCGAGAACTCGAACTAAGGGTACGGAATGAAATGTTAACAGTTCCTGTACTCTTGATTGGCATTTCCAGATTAAAAACTTCAGCATTCTCAATAATAAGTACGATTTAAATGGACTACGGTGGGTTTTGGCAAGAATACTTAAAATGCCTTTGTCCAGCAGATGCCATATTTGACTAAGATGATGATGTCTTTAAAGTTTGCTTTGCAAACGTCAATGCAGTGGTAAAGAGTGGCAGTGTAGGTACCCATTACATATAAAAAACTACATTTTATTTCGTAATTCATAAAACCACTACATATTGGTTTACAGTAGGTACAATCATAGCACATCTCTTGATTCAGTTAGTAGGTACAGTAAATAAAAAATTGTTTTCTCATCCAATGGTAAATTAAAGACATGAGATAGTTAATTGGATTGATTTCTCTAAACGTTTTGCTTCAATGCCTATGGACGAAAGTGACAATAGTAGGTATGCTGTTGGATCACGTATAGATAATAAACTTATTTTAACATTACTGAGATATAACGAATTTTATTTAAGATTTTGGTTATTTTATTAAAGAGTAATCCCATAGCAGCAATGTTGTTCTTATTATTTTTATTTAATTTCTCGATCCATCCAAAAGTTGCCCTTGAGACATTAACCTTATGCGATAATATCGTCATTTCCACTTTATGTGAAGCAACATCAAATATCCTCTTTAAAAAAGCGGAAATAAATAAACCTAGGTACTTCTTATATGACTCTTTAATAACTCCAATTACAAATGATTGGTAATAAAGGATGATTTTTTTGCTATAGCATTCGAGTTACGAGTATATTACCTACTGCATTATTATCGCGATGTATGTAAGACATATGCGTTCAAAATGTACTGTAAATCAATATCGCAATCAGTGGTCAATCAACCGGCGGATTTGTAAAAACATCGATTTCGTACAAGCTATAATCGCTAGATGGTTAGAGCACCACCGTTGTTTATGTTGCAAAAATTCTTTTATACTTACTTAGGTATTACAAGTCAGTGTTATGTTGAATTATATTCAAAGGTACAGCTTTACTTAAATATTGACAAATGGCAATTTTATTTTAATAATAACTTCATTAAAAACAAGTTCTATGAGTAAGTATAGTCGAAAACTAAATGGCTTTATCACCTCTAGAGTTAATGTTAGTTGCATGTCATAAAACTATTAGGTTCAATATCGTACAACAAAACATCAGCTAAATCATGACGCTACTTTGACATATCAGTTCTTTTGTATTAGCAAATAGTCGTTAGGTATTTATAAAAAAATAGTAAAGTCAACGTTATTGACTGTTACTAGAGTATATTTTCGGTAAAACGTTAATTCAAATGAATTTCTCTCTTTTTTCCTTCTATGTCCATCCCTATCATTTCTTGCATGACGTCATTGGTGCATATTTCAATTTAAAGTTTTCGTAATTTTATAATGTAAAACAAATTAGGGTAAACCACCTAATCGTTAGAAGTCCTACAATTATTGGCACTTAAGAGTTAAAAGTGAGCTAAAAGAAAGAAAACACTATAAATTATCCAAGTTCAGTATGATTATTCAAGTTTAAATATTATTTATTTAATATTTTTATCATATTTTATTTATTTCATGTGACACAGCAACAATAAATTTATCAGAATCCTTTTATTGGCATTAGTGCCAATAATATTTATTTAAGTAATATTCAATTACATAATAATGATTAAGTATAAGCAAAGATTAAAGTATGTTATAATTTTATGATATTTTATATTTTAGTCTGACACGAAGTCCACTCTTAAGGTGCCAACAATTGGGTGGCTTACCAGCCAATATTTAAATTCTAAATTTTCAGTTTTTCTGAAATGACAAGCTTGTAATGTCACAAGTAACAAGTTGACTTTAGTTTTAAATTATTTAATGGTTTTTCATGGTTTTTTACATACAAACTCTACAGTTTAATATAGTGACATTTGTGTTGTGTTAGTAGATATTATTATTTATTGCGTTGAAATAAAGGTTTAAAATAGATTGCACTTTTAATCTAAGCATAGTTTTGATTACGGTCAACCAATGACGTCAAGCTCACGCATAAACATTAAATAACGATCTTAGTGAATTTGAATTATGATAGATTTTTTTGTCAAAACTAATAAAGCCATTTCGTTTTCGAGTATACATTGCGTTGTATTTACCTTCCTAAGTTTTACACTAGCCTTAACTATACCCATAAAATTATATTGAATTAATGAAAAATCTTATGTCACCTAGGTTTAAACATCAATCGGTGTTTGAAATGAGTATTTTACGCCCTTTAAGAAAAAATAATAATATTTTTACGATAGATTTTTTGTGAAAGAAGATAAACTAAAAATAAATGTATTTAACTGGAACAAACCATAAACCAATACTCATTCATGGTCCGTGCGACATTAGTAGGCTAATTTCCCCTGAGCAGCAGAATAAGCTGGAGTGGGACAATGATGTCTAAGAGAAACCCTTGCACCGATTAATGACTTATTAGACTTGAATCTAGTAAGTAATTTAATTTAAATTTATCCTCTAACACACAGACAGCGCGAGTAACTGAAATGAAATGATCATGCACCAAAACTTACTTATACCTAATTAGAATGTGTTTCTAAGGTTATATCCACATAAGGCACAAACACCATTGATCGCTTGACCTCATTGTAATCAAAGGAGCATTGAATCGGACAATGAAAGTAAGAGTTTGCACACGTTGGCGCCGACTCAAGGCTTCGGTTGCCTAACTCGACGCACGTGGGATGAGAGGAGGCAGCAAGGTAACCAGATATTATACGATCCTCAACATGCTATTAATAGGTAAGAAGTAAGGATTCATAAATAAGTATCTATATAGTTAAGTTTAATAAAATTAACTAGTTCTCCTTGATACCTGAGATCAAGGAAAACGAACTTAATTTTCTTTATATTTTCAACAAGGGTTTAACAAACAATTATCTGTTAAAAAATCTATCTAAAATAATAATTCATGTTTATTAGGTTTTCAATAATACGCATAAGTAATTCTAGATTGATTTGTCTCCCAGGTTTTTATAAGTTTAGATAAGAAACTACGGTTAATATCTAAAACGAAATGAGCATATTCTAAAGTGGAAAATTATATGTATTTTATTTGATATTAGCGTGTGTTATATTGTTGTGTATGTTTATTGAGAGTTCAAATTCTTCCATCCAAAGATCTTTGACCATATCTCTTACATGACGTAGGGACTTTTATTCAAGGATAAAAATTCTCGAAACCTTAGTGACTCAGATTTGATAGGTGGTTTTCCCCTTTCTTAACTAAAGGTAAAATACTTTACCAACAAAGTTTGAAATTATCGGTTTAGATATCAATGTTAAATTATAACATTTTATGTAATTTTACGTTTTGAGGCGGTTTTATAATTAAACAATCGAAATATTGTTTGTCATAAAAGTCTAACTTTAGGGACAGATCTCCAGCAGTTGCAGAAAGCAACGTAGCCTACTAGTACCACAACAGAAATCTAAACAGATATCTGTGAGTACCACTCATGTCATCTTTTACGATACACAATCTTAAGTCTTGAGATGGAGTGGTGACATTTATTTTATACATTTACTTTGTCTCTACAGGTACCTCACTATTTACACAAAATCCATACTTTAAACTTTCATAATCAATTTCTCAATTGGTTATAAGTCTAGACATTTCAAAATAAATTGTACGTAATTGTTTCATATAAGTAGGCACTAAGCGGCTTAGATTTTACAGATATGAACTTTCCAGTGTTCGACGACCAAACTTATCTGGATAGAACATGCTCTGATTGTGCAGATAGTTCTAAACCAATGGGGTTTTATGGTTAGTGTGTTATTATCAGATTGTTTTGTGTGTAAAGCTTGTGTGCTAGTCATTTATCAGAAAGTAGCCTGTATAACATTATTTCATTGGTACAGTACCTATTCTATGTAAATTGCTTCGTTTAATTCGTAATCTGTGAAAGTACTGACTCATATTTGAAATTCTTTTTTTTTTGCAATGTACCATTTATATTTTTTTTTACAATTGACTGAGTTATTGTTTAGTCATATGTAGTTGTAATGTCCGTAAGTTTATAACTTTATATTAATACAATGACCGTTAGTTAGGCATTCGAAAAATTACACAACTCAAAACAAACGTGCACTTTAACAGTTTTTGCAAACAAAATTATAAACCGTTTAAATATTACGATAAACTCCGCTGCGTTACTATAAACTAATTTGCGTTTAATAGCAGTAAGTGCACTATTAAATATATAAAAACTTGTATTATTTGTATATACAAGCTATACTTGAAACATCATGAATAAGCAATACACGAGAGACAACACGTTTTCATTAGAAAATCGATTACATATTGTAGTTACGGTAATCAATTTCACCGTGCTCGAAGGCATTGACATAAGCAATTAATGATTTAGATAGTTCACGATAAATTATAGAAATTCTTTGTTTGCAATTTTCCACTTATTTTAAACAAATATTTACTTTGTCTTTGTAGCCGAAAAATTAGCTGTTTTGGCCACTATTCCTAATAAGAAAATAAGGGCATCTTTCTTAAGTACATAAAAGCTTTATTAAAGTGTCTTTAAAATTTTACTCCTGAAGTCAATTTAATCTGTTACGAACAATAAAGCATCATTTTTCTATTCAAGAGTTCTATTCAACAATATCTCTATAAATTTTATAGTTTTAGTCAAATTAAAGTTATAAACCTGTGACTTTTTCCACGTAAGTTGGGTCATATATCTAGTCCAGATAGCTATGAGCCTTCCACTTATTTTGTAATCAAGTGCGTTGATGGAATGATTATATGTTAGTGTTTTAAACAGATTTCCTGATTTGAGTGACATAAATTATAATGTCTATATTTCTGAATCTTTAAGTCAATAAAAACTTGGTCTCGTTTCCTAAATTAAGGCAAAAAAGTTGAAAAAAGAATGGATATTGATTAATAAAACCTAAGATAGTTCACAAATACATTGACGTGACGAGATGTAAAATAATTTCCTTTAAGAGGACTCTTCAGACAGGTCAAACCAATGACTTTTGCAAACTTTTTTGTGGATCTATTAAGTGGGTGTGTTTTAAAATATTATTTATATTTACTTGCCTAATGTTTCTAGCTCTAAAAAAAGAATATATAATTTTATAAACGTTATTTTGGAAATGATGTAAATCTGGTGCACGCGTAGGAAGTCAATTTGTAAATTAAATTAGTCCACCTACCTATAGTTGTGAAGACTTTTATACCAAGTGTAAGTAATGCGTTTGCATCTTAAAGAGAGGTGTATTTAATCAAACTGCATGTAAAGTCGTCATGTGTTCTTACGGTGAAAAGAAGACACTTAAATTAATAATGTACACCCGATGTGTTCCTTGCTGTGGAAGACGACTAAAAGATATTAGACAATTAGCGAGCGTTGAAATACACGTCCTAAAATTTAGTACTTTACTCGGTAAAAAAAACACTCGACACAAACTATAAAACAGAGAAATAATAGCATGGTAAAATAAAGTCGTGAATATCTTCACTCGTTGATGTCTATACCAGACCTCTTGATTCGTTCAAGTGAAACGTGATCGACCTATTACGTCGAACAATCAATTCTACATGAGAAACAATTCTTCTATATCTAGCCTCTACAAAAACCTAACTTGAAGGCGAAAAAAAACCTTTTTTTTTAGTAGTTTGTTTTGTAACGGAAAATTACACAAAAAAAAACTCACGATTCTCGCGCTTTGAAATTGTAACAAGCATTATGAGTAAAGTAACTGCTTAATTTATTTACTTTTGATAATCAATTGATCAATCAATGTCGTTATTTTGTTATATCCGTTGGTTCTGCTTCATTTAGAACGAAAAAATATAAATTATTTTATTCAAGCCCACCTTGCGCTAGCAATGTTAACTATACGGTAACAAAAATTTGTTATACGAGTACCTACTAGTAGAAGGGGCAGAAATTTCACCCTACTTTGTTTTCATGCTGTTACTTTTTTTATCAATTTCAAATACTCCAAATTATGCAAAAGTGATTCTGTCTACCTGTCTAATACAATCGCATGCAATTATTATTACAAAACGATTTTCTAGAAATTTAGTCTAGCCTAGAACAGAGTCTATCTTTAATAATGAATAGTGTAATATGCAAACAATAAAATAGTTAATTAGTTAGTCACTACTGTAGGTACACCCAAGAATACTAGACATACTACTCATATATTGTAGGTAATATAATTAATATGCCCTTTGCTATGTGACAATGAGATTAATCGATACGATTGTCTCCTAAAATGCCAAAGGCACTAGGCAACATTTATGTAAGATAAAAATGCAGATAAATTCGTAAGAAAACAATAATAATCACGTAAAATTTTAAACATTATTATTGTCTCCACATGTTTACAGATACAGAAAAACCTTGACGCAAAACAATGGTCGTCAATTTATCACAAAAATACTATCAATAGCTTAAACTTTTTTATTATGTCATAGTGGATGGTTTTAAAACAATAACTTGCCTGTACAGAGGTTCGATACCTTACGTCATCTTAAACCATAGCTAATTGATTTTATAATTCGACTTAGCATGAAATAGATTTTTTTTTGTGAACCCGTCTGCATAATGTACTATCAGAGATTTTTTTTAGAAGCGTAAGTAATTGAGAGAAATGAAGATTCACGTTTTCTATGATTACTATGAGAAACTAGAAAAAGATTTTAATTAATGTAAACTATTATGCTAAAGTACAACTAGAAATCGGGATGTCAAAAATAGTTAGTCATTAATTATTCCGAATGTTTACCACTTTTGAGCATACACCAGTGCGCTAACTTGCTAGGAAATTGATCACATTTTTTAAAATTAAAGTTGAACAAAGAAGTTTTATCATAGCGATCGTGTATGAGGCTGCCTTGCCGAGGTTCAAATCCTAATCAAGACAGACACAGAAGTGTGATTACAAATGTTTGTTCTGAGTTTAAAAGAAAAATTACAGTGTCCGTTAATTTCATGTCTTTACAAGTCCCAGAGAAACAAGCCCCCAGTGCCTGTTTATAAAAATAATAGTATAATTAAAGACACGTTTTAATATAATGCACGTTTGACAAATACCTTGTGCAATACGATACAACGTCTAATCCATATATAAGCCGCATTTCGTTATCCAATTACAGACATATCCGTATTCTGTACTTACCTATATTTTAGCAAGGCAAGGCTTCCTATAAGGTTTCGCTCAAAGTTCACTGTTCACAACTGTTTTCAAAACACAATATATTTTAACCGTGCCACTCTTTGTATGAATTGTATTGTTTGAGATACGTAACGGTGAATTTCGATTTAAATATGGAACACATTTTCACTTACAGCACTTTTTTTTTTAAATTTTCTTAGATTTTTTGTTAAATTATTTTATGGTGGTTTGTGTTGGTGGCTCTGGAGTGCGGGCGCGGGACTGAGCGCGCAAGCGGATGTGCCGAGCCGGCCGGCCGACTGTTGCGCTTGCTTGGTTGGAGTGTTGCGATCTTATATGAATGTTTACTTTATCGACTATCGACACTTTTTTAACGTTACGTTGATGAAGTGATGTAGGTATATTTGTACAATTGACTAAAGTACGACGTAGGTTTGCAGCTTAACCTACGTGTAACTTTTCGCGTCGTTAAGGTCTACTATAAGATGTCAAACTCAATACCCTATCTCATGTCTGTCGCATTTAACTATAGTCTCGGGGTAACTTTCTCCGTGTGATGACGGAGTAAGAATACAATCATCTCATCTCATCCCATGTGTGTCGTAAAAACCGACTAAGGGACTATCCTCCAATATTATCTTTACGTAATAAAAAATAGGAAAACTTGAAATTAAACCCTATACCAATCCGTCTGGCCGGGGTGGTATTAGAAGGCCAAGTATCCCTCCGTCACGGGAGCAGTCCCGTCCCTGCAGTGGGACATTAATGGGCTGTTATGATGGAATTTAAAAGTGATCAAAGACTAAAAAAGCGTAAAAGGTAAGTAAGTAGTTTCGTTTCCTTTCCTCCAGGCTATAATTTCAAATTTTGTAGGTTTTCAATTATATTCCTTTTTGGAAAAATGTTGTTTCGTGTACGTAAGCATTGAAATTGCGGTTTTTATTAAAAAGTATAATTATTATACATGAACCAAATTAGTAAAGTATTTTTAATGTAAAATACCATACATCTGAAAAATACTAGTTCTATTTTACCCATCTAAATGTAACAAAAGTATTTTATCGACAATAACTATCGACTTTTACGCGTACTAACAACGTGACTCACTTCGCGTCTCAACGCCAACAACAAAACGTATATGAGATCCAAAATGACGTAAGTGACCAGCTACAACTTTGACAAAAACGCTTTAACTCAGCTGAGGGCCAAACATGAACACAAAAAAACTCTCGGAAAGCGCCAGGCTGTTACGACTTAACCGAATTTTATGCTCTCGAACAATGAACTTGCACTGGCGAACTAGACCAAACACCGCGACCACCACTTGTATATAGAACAAGTAAGTTTAAAAAAGAATGGTGTGTTGTATGTATAGGTAGTATGTATAGTACGTAGGAGGAAGACTGTCCCCACGCACACATTTAACAGTAATACGAACACTTGAAACTAATTCGACTCTTTAACTGTACTTAAGATGTCACAGTTACGTAGTTTGGTTTTCTACCATGAATGTTTTATTTAAAAAAAGAACATTATATTACAAGAATATGTTTTTGCAAACTTTTTTATCGTGAAGACGAACCTTGTATCGTTTGGAGGTCATGAAATCAAATTAATTGTAAATTAAGTAGCAAAAAGTACGCGTTATACAATGTCGGATAGTATTATCTGTAATTTAGAAACTTACGAGGAATAATTTGTAAATCGTGAGATAAAATAATATTGATTTTTTCCTACATATTATTCAAACTTCGTTTTATTGCACTAGAACGTTGTTTTTAAAGAAATCAAAGACAAAATGGATAGTTATTTATAACATAAATCCCTGAAAAATGGATTTTATTTTACATTTGTTATATTTTCAATTTTATTTTTGAATCTGCTTATCAAGTCAAGCACTAATAAAACTAATTCGTCATGCGTATACAGGCTTATTTAAATGTCATACAAAAGACTTCAACGATCTACACATATATCTGGAACTTCCCATTTTGTAAATTTTTGGTGAGATGTATCCATTATAAGGGAAACATTAGTCTAAAGGCCTCATGTACTTATTATTGAATTATCTTTCGATTACTACGGATATACTAATGGTAGGAACAATACTTCCATAAGTTTTCTCTTGTAGCGAAGTCAATTTCAAACATCCTTAAAATAACTGTCAAAAAGAAAATAAATACAATTGTTTATGACACAACATTGACATTAGTTGTATAGTCATTACATCCTACATGATACAAGCCACCCACCGTTCGGTAACCGAAGGTCTCACTTCCGTTCAGTTATTATTTGTATGGGAACAAGCCTCACGAAAGGAAGTTCATCAAGTTTTTTGTCGTTTAAAAGACCGTATTGTGGGTTGTATATACGTTTAATGTTATGTAGGAAGGCTCGAGCTTTGATATTTTGTTAACTTAAACGTTGTTTTTATTGCATGGAGTCTAACTGAGAGGCTCTATTTAAGTGATTGTATAAAGTTATTTAATTACGAGTATAATACCTACAAAAACATATATTATTATTTATATCTGTCTTAAGGAAGTATATTTATAAATAAAGTACTTCGATTAGGTATAATATAAACAACCAGTTCTTCCATTAAATGAGTTCGCTCTTTTGTTTACTTGCATAATAATGTTTTATTTAATTACGTGATTTTATTTGAATAAAAACAAAAACAAAAGTGCTTGTCTTTGTACGTGCGTAGGAATATAATGCATATTGTAAATATACATTAACGTAATCCATTTATAGAGTTTCTTATGTGTATTTATATTTCGCTTTGGATTACTGAACCGCATTGGTCTACTGCTTTATATAGGCAACTGTAACAAAAAGAGCCCTCTCTTCACGATAGGCACTTTTTTGGTGGAGTTTTTACAGGTTTTTAAGTTTGAGAATCTCATGACCGAAATCCCTAGGGATACAGGATTGCGATTATCGAGTAAGGCTGCACCTGTATCATTACGTGTATTTGGTTACGTTCCTAATAATCAAGATATTTTGCATAGTCCGTGATACCAACCTAAAATATATAAATCGAATGCCATATAATCACTTATACAATATAATGTCTCTGATTTAGCAGTAAGTATAAAATAATTTATCCATAATACAAGCAATGTTTTGACCAATGCTTAATAATGATCAATATTTCAACGTGTAGGGATTAGGGTGCGGAAATGAGTAGTTAGAACGAAAAAAAGAGGGTAGAAAGGGCAGGTGGTTTTAAATGAACTAACGACAAAGAAGCGCAAACATATTATATGCTTAGCAACAATAAACTACTACTTTGGAAAGATTATTCGCAAAGTATTATACTTATACAATAAGAAAATCTTAGACAAAATAATGAATGGATTAAAGATAACATAATCAATGCAAACTAATTATGGTCGCTCCACAACCGATGCTGGTGTGGAGCTTGTAAAACATATATATGACGCCTGGGAGAAGTCTTATGATGCTTTAGGTATTTTCTGTGACTTGTCTAAGGCCTTCGACTGTGTCGATCATGATACACTTTTACGGAAATTACATCACTATGGCTTAGGTAAACTAGGATTAGATCTTTTCACATCTTACTTAAGTAATAGAATACAAAGAGTTAATATTAATGGAAAATTGTCTACAGGATCTGTCGTAAAAATGGGCGTTCCGCAAGGTTCTATACTTGGACCCCTTTTGTTTCTCATCTACATAAATGATTTACCACATCTAGTTAAAGATCAACATGAGATAGTTTTGTTTGCCGATGACACTTCGCTTTTATTTAAAGTGAAACGACAACAGACTAGTACTGACGAAGTAAACTTGGCTATCAATAAAGTGGTCCGTTGGTTTGATATTAATAACTTGCTCCTTAATAGCCGCAAAACCAAATGTGTTAGATTTATAACCCCGAATGTAAAAGAAGGAAAAACCACAATAAGAGTTAAGGAGGATCAGGTAGACCTTGTGGACACTACAAAATTTCTTGGTATAACACTAGATTCTAAGCTTCAGTGGGGCCCACATATTATTACATTGGTAAAGAGACTAAGTTCTGCAGCTTATGCCGTTAGGAAAATTCGAGAACTGACAGATATAGAAACTGCCAGATTAGTATACTTTAGTTATTTTCACAGCATAATGTCATACGGTATTTTACTATGGGGACATGCTGCCGACATTCATACTATCTTTGTGCTGCAGAAAAGAGCTATTCGTGCAATTTATAATTTAGGTAGGAGACAATCACTTCAAGAAAAATTTAAAGAAATCAATATATTAACTGTAGCAAGTCAATACATTTATGAAAACATAATTTATGTTCATAAAAATAAAGACCAATTTGTCAAAAGAAGTGATGTCCATAGTATAAATACTAGAAATAAAGATAAACTTGTTCATCCGTATTCTAGGCTCCAAAAAATACACAATTCATTTCTCAATGGGTCAATGTGTGCGATTCTATAATAAAACCCCGAATCATATCCAAGATCTAAGTCTTAATAAATTTAAGAATGTAGTAAAACAAAAACTTATCCTAAAGGGATATTATACTATTGTAGATTACACGAATGATAAAAAGGCTTGGGATTAACTGCTTCTATTCTCAGGCTGTTTCAAATAATGCTAGTTTATGCACTTTTTATAATTATATGTGCTACTGTCATTGATTTATAAAAAACCCTAGATGCACATTTTCAAACAAAACTAACAGCCAAAAGTGTCACCAAATTAAACATACGCAATAAATACGTATAGTAATATCGTAAACATATTTTTTTTTTCAAATTCAATCTTACACGCATGACATAAAGTTGTATTTAAAAAGTAATGCACTTAAAGCAATAAAATTTAATGATTGACGTTTGCCGGTAGAACAACGCGATACTAATTTAAAAAAAGTGCACAATGCGCCTATTTGTTGCGGACTTTTTTGGGAAGTGGAGTGTGTATCTTTGGTTTTTTGTAAATCAATGGCTACTGTATTATTTTATTTCTAAGTTCTAATTGTGTTATTGTATACTTTCTATCTTTTTTTTTTCTTCTTTCTTTTTCTTTTCTTCTTCTGTCTTGCTTGTTCTCATGCTTGTCTTCTACTTTTCTTTTCTTTGATTATTATTTTTTATAATGTATAAATGGTGTATTATCCTGTCTGGTACTGTCAAAATATATTTTAATTGTGTATATGATTTATGTTAAAAGAAATATTGTAAACAACCGAATTTTAAAAGAGTTGCCATGAGTTTCTTTGCCAGGTTTCTTCTCATTGGCCCAACCATTTGGAAACTGGAATTTATGGATCAACACAGACAGACAAGTAGATTTGAGTAGTAGATTGGTTTTATTTTTCTTCTCTAATTTACATTGGACAATACAACGCGGTTTTTTTAGTGCTGTGGCGTTTGTCTGTGTCGATCTATAATTTTAACTATAGCTTCAATTTCAAGTAAATTCTAAAAGACGATTTCAAACAATTTGTGATAAATTTTATGAAATAAAGCATTTTGAAGTTTGTAATTGAGGCAAACAAAAATCCACGACGAAGGCAGAGAAGTCAATGGCGTTTGAAAATGGTAAGCATTGGCAATGGCGCCCACAAGCTGTTGAATCTTACTGTACCTATATATCAGAGACATAAATATAGTGTAGATATCAGAGTCATATGTATTTAATAAATTGGCAATTTAAAATAAATTGAAAAAAATTGAAATTAAATATGACATAAATGTGTACATAATTATTTTTTTAATTATTTTTATAACATTTTCAAGTTTCTTAAGAGTTTTTTCAAAGAAATAGGATCCGTCTCATATACATTCTATGCTATGTATTTGATAACGTAGAAAACATAAATAAGAATAAAAGCAACATAATTTAAGTTTTAAGTGTCTGTAAACAAACGTTTAAA
Organism: Schrankia costaestrigalis; assembly: GCA_905475405.1. Lineage (NCBI taxonomy): Eukaryota > Metazoa > Arthropoda > Insecta > Lepidoptera > Erebidae > Schrankia > Schrankia costaestrigalis. The sequence goes on from FR997830.1 coordinate 9,158,540, forward strand.
ACGATTTGTAAATATTTCCTAGGTAAATAAAGAGACAGAGGGTTACCAAGCCAAATCAATTAAGGAACTATTATTATCGATATTCACCGTTTCTTAACCGGCTGTGCTAAACCTTTCTCAATGACTACAACACAGCATTTTTAGTCTTATTGGAAAGCTTTAAAACATATTTTTGCAAAATACATCAATCATTTCATACTATTCGGTAACTATTTCCAATCGATTATTAGAATAATGATCGCAGTTTGTTTTGAATTGGAATTTTAGTATAACGGCGTACCTATCTTTTAAATTTAAATGGCAGGATTCTTTGTCAGTATTTAATGGCACCATTTTTAGCAACCATTTATTTATTTTTACATAATAGTTATTTGCACGGAATAATTTTACTACGGTGGTAAATTGTAGTAAAGGTAACAATGGCAGATGGAGCTACACATGCTAAGAACTAACCCAGCTAGGTGGACTGACTACCTCATAAGGATCTCTAGGTCGGACTGGATGCGGAAGGCGCAGGACCGAGTACTGTGGCGCGTGTTGGGAGACGCCTATGTCCAACAGTGGATTGCAATAGGCTAGTTGATTGATTGATGCTAAGAATTACTTGGTGTCCTTGTAATGCTATCGCATTAATTCGTTACATATTGTACTCCGAAAAACAAGTACGGTAATCAAAATTTCATTAAGCACAATTTCAAAAAACTTTTAAAAATATATTACATTAAAATTCTTCTTAAAAATCATATTTAACACATTATTTCTGTGTTTAATTTATGACATTCTTTTATTAGTTATTTTAATAATTTTAAACTTACCTATTCTAAAATCTTAAGGAACTTCGGAGGGTTTCCCAAGGATAATGAGTTGTGCTATTTTTATTTTTATAGGTATTATGACAGATCAATGGCATCCGTAATATAATTTTATAATCTAGTAGTAGACTACAGACCTACCAACTTAGCTGTGAAGTGACGAAAATTGGAACTACGGCCGTATTGTTGAAAAGTAATTTCTATTGTCTACAGGTTTAGTGTTGTCAGTTTATCATTACATTTACCCAATATTATGATAACATGCCTCATCTAATTAAAGAGGCATTTGAAGCTATTTCAGTTCATGAGTTCATGGTAATTCGTGAACTAGCCTTCTTGGTATTTTACCTGCAGATATCGATGCAGTGAAATTTTTTGACGCGTTACAAAAATTACTTTGTGTTTATTTCAATTACTTTTATTTTTCCTAAACTAGCTTTGAAAAGTGTAGATTTTAATTAGATATTGTAACCCTAAATATATAAAACATTACCAAAATATTATTTTTGGCTTCACTCTCCCGATTTTTGTGCACATTAAATTAACTAGCAACATTAAAACGAAGACAGCAACCCCAGTCAGCTCACAGATAAGTTGACTATATAGCTTGATATACATGATAGGTACAAAAATCATTGCTGATTCTTTAAGAAAAGGATTCTTTCTTTAAGAAATCACGATAAGTAAGCAAAACATCATGTTTATTTTAGGAGTTTCATAATTATTAAATATATTGTCAATTCGATTAATTACATTAAATGGTGAAAGCGCCACCTATCTTTTCAATAGTGAAATGTATAAAAGGTTTATGATGTCTGTCATAAGCTTGTTTTCGATTGTACGATAGATGGCGTACATAGCCGAACAGTTGGCAATTTTGTCTTCATAGCAGCTTTATCACTGCTTCTACCTAATTCTGAAACGAAATAACTATATAGATCTAATCTGTATAAATGTAATCCTTTAGGTGATTACAGAGAATAAAAGTATTGAGATGTAATTAAAGATGTAGATATAATTAAGTATAAGAGAATAAGTTAACAAACTCTACCTTGAAAACAATAATGATAGCGCCATCTGTGTTTCATATGCATTAAGGAAAAACAGATGTCGCTAGGCAACACTATAACTACTAATGTTTAAACAGGCTGGTAAATAAATAAATCATGCAACCTTTTTTTTAAATATTTTGGTACTTAAATATCATCTTTTTTGGGAAGCGACCACGGATTTGAGAGAACCAGCATTGTACCAGAATTGGTGTTTATGAACCGAACTTTATTAAATCAGTTTTATGCAACTTTGGGTGTAGGGTATATAATATATTATTATATGTGTCGGAAATGGATCTAAAGTTTGTAATATATTTAGCTAAACGAAGAGCAAAAATTATGCTAAAATTTAATGGTACCAATATTTTGAAGCAGATTAATGAAATACTAAACAATAAGCGCCGTAGGCAATTCTATTTAATAGTAAAAACATATAAAAATACAAACTAAGCAAATTTTTTACATGCCTATTAATTCTACGAAATAATTGCACAACTTCATATAAGAAATAAATAACAAGAAGCTCATTCATCATTATTACAAAATTATTGTACAGATAACTAAACAATCGCTGTAGCTGTTCATACTACAACTTATGCAAAAAGTAACACACAAAAGAATTGAGAAATGATGATTCAAGTTTAATGTTATTACTTGAATAAACATAGCGCATAGTTTTAATATGTAGCCATAATATGTTGAACAAATGAATACCTATCATAATATTTCTAGAGACGTAGCTTAGCAATTAGAGAAAAATGTCAATCTTCGGCGTCGTTAAGTCATTCCTTTCTATAAAATGCAGCTTTGTATTTAAATATAAGTAAGTATATAATACAATAAATAACATCCGTATTACATGACTACAAACAAACACATAATGAAGCAGCAATAATAAATAGTGGAATAAATATTTAGGACACTCCCAAAAAAGTTACACATAACACTTGCAGGCTGTACAATGAAAACAATACGCGTTAAAAAATAATGTTACATTATCGTAATATCTTGCAACTTTATGACCACATAGCACTGTCATTCGAGTTAATAATGAAGCAAATTTAAAGTTGGGTTGTGTTGCATTAATAGAAAACTTCAACCTTAACCACAAGCATCATTACCATTATTTAGAAATAAAGAATTAAGTGCCCTACATATATCTTCTAAGAAAGAAAGCCGATATTAGTTAAATATATTTTATGTTAATGTCACTTATTAAGAGGACGTGATTTTCAATTTGGTTGTATTTTTTACCGCGTTAGCGTTGTTACCTCGGAGCTGTATTTTTTTGACCATTGTAAGAGTACAAGAGTTGGTATTCTTCCAAATTGGTCCCTTATAAATACAATCAAAATTAGTATAGTAATCGTATTAATCTCAAAAATATGACACGATTGTAAATCATTCCAGTAAGCGAAATTGTGTGTAGTAATCGGTTCTACGGTCTGATTTTGAAGACAATTTTTAATTAGTGAATTATTTCAATATATACTTAACCTTATTGAGAATTTTGTATGTGAACTCATTTTATTAATGCAATCTGTATTTCTATAGTTATTTTTATAAAAACTTAGCCGTCGTCTTCAAAATATCTTTACCAAGCTGCCGTTTTTAAAGGTCACGTAAAAAATAGTAATTACTGATTTGTTAGTATATAAAATTTAAGAAATATGAATAAATGACCTTTAGCGAAAGGTGTGAAATACAAGCAAAAGGTCACTGCATTCATTCGTCCATGCATTGAAAAACCACGAAGTCTTAATATTTTATGTACAATACAAAATAATCGATTCTTTTGCCGTCCTAAATTCAGAAACTATACAGGATGGTAACTTTCAATGGGGCAGCCAAAGAAGGTACCTTAATCGTTGCAGCTACAAGAAATTGGTCTTAGGAGAGGAGATTATCCATACAATCCTCTAACCTCAGTTGCTTCTATAGAACTTTTTGATCAGCATACGAAATAGATTAGCATCAAAAAACATTTTGGTGAAAAATGGCAATTTCCTTGCTAATCGTATTTTTTTTTTAAATCTTAATCTGAATGCCAATGAATGAATTTTTTTGAAAAGTTATGGTCTCCTATGACCAATTTCTTGTAGCTGCAACGATTAAGATACCTCCCTTAACTGCCATATTGAAACTTTCCACCATGTATTGGCATAATTCAAAGCATTTTGAAATAAATAGGAGGGTATTCGAGATACTTGTGGCCTGAGTATTGTATTCAATCATCATAACAGCCCATTAATGTCCCACTGCAGGGACGGGCCTCCTCCCGTGACGGAGGGATACTTGGCCTACTAATACCACGCTGGCCAGACGGATTGGTATTGGGTTTAATTTCAAGTTTTCCTTCTTTTTATTTCGTTAAAGATAATATTCACGGATAGTCCCTTAGTCGGTTTTTACGACACCCATGGGATGAGATGGGGTGGTGACATATTGTATTCTAACTCCGTCACCACACGGAGAATTGTATTCAATACTTGTCCTTAATTGAAACATAACAGTCGTCTCCTTAAAGGCTCTACCGGATATTTGATGCTAAATCCGTTTTAACAATAGCATTAAACATGACAAACTACTTGAATGACTATCATGTGCATCCTCCGTTAACGATGTTTGATGATTAAGGCTTAGTTTTATTACAATTAAAGGGCAATTTGAAGTCAAATATATCTTTCAACACAAGTATTGCTGTCAAACTGATAATAACAGGTACGTCATTGGCAAAATAAATAAATATAAAACCAAATCTTTAAGACCTTTCTGTTCCGTATGTAAGACAAAGAACGCAACCATAGTCAAGATAAAATAAAATACTTTTCTTTCAATGGTCCTGTTATTTGATCTATCTTCCTTATCTCCTATAAAATATATACGACGAGACCAGTTGTCACCATAACGTTTGAAGAATTATTACTCGGGGCTATGGCCGCGTATATCTCAGTTGTCACATTTTAAAATACTTTCTGGTATATCGAATTATGTATATTCTCCGTGTGGTGGCGGAGTAAAAATACAATATGTCACCCCATATCATCCCATGGGTGTCGTAGGAACCGACTACGGGACTATTCGTGAATATTATCTTTACTAAATAAAAAGAAGGAAAACTTTAAATTAAACCCTATACCAATCCGTCTGGCCAGCGTGGTATTAGTAGGCCAAGTATCCCTCCGACATGGGAGGTGGCCTGTCTCTGCAGTGGGACATTAATGGGCTGTTATGATATCGAATTATAAAGATATTATTTTTAATATCATGAACGAATCTAAAGAGAGACATCCAATAAACTGGCTGGTGGGTTTATAGTGATAGATAGGTCAAGTGTATTAACTTTCGCTATTGTACTAGGAGTTTCGCGATAATTATAGGGTACTACTAAACGATGACTGTCAATGGGATATAGTAAACTAAAAGTTTATACCTATTTTCCTAGAATCTGCTTTGAATATTTAAAGTACTACTAGTTCTACGTACTTTATATCAACGTTTTTATTAAACTATCTAGATCGCAACGTAGTTGTAATGTTGACAATACCATTGTTATTTCAGTACATAGTGTAAGCATACACGATGAACCGTACACTCACGTGCAAGAACATGTAATGGGTAGCATGTTTAAATAACAAATATAAATTTACAAAATAATATGTATTGGTTTTGGTTTAGAAATAATATGTCAGATGAAAGTCATAGTGCTAATCACCTTGTATGTAGTATTAGGCGACCAATATATCAGCTAATCTGATGATTTATTAGTAGCGAATTTTTGGCAGCAAAGACAAGAGGAGTAACGTAAACTAACCCTCAAAATCAAATCAGAAACATTTCATTATATACTCAAAGAAAAGGAGAAAGTAATTCCACAACTGTTACTCTGGACTATGAAGAAGCATGGTTATGTAACGTAGTACGTAAAACGCCGTAGTACCTTTAAGGGTGGTAAAAACTTACACAACGTACACCTGTAAGCAAAATGCATGCATGTGAGCAAAATTAATAATGAAACTACAAGCAAAGCAAGATCTACTACTTTTAATGTATGTACCCCTTCTATGGGATAACGTACTTTATCTGAATAAAAGATCATAATCAGAGATCTAATGTTAGATAAGTAGGAAACGTTAAGCTGTCCACACACCCGTAACTAGTCTATTACAAAGAAAATAAATGTGTTGGAGTTATAGTCATACATGTATTGTATTTAAATTTCGACCTAGATATTTAAGCCTATTAAATGAAATTTGTAAGCATGAATATATAGTAAGCGCTTACTACCGTTTTTTACTAACAAGAAGCTTACTGTTAAGAACAATTAAGTGAATCGGTACAGAGTTCTACTATCAGGATTAAAAAACAACATAAATAATAGTCGATAACAGTCACCCTTCCATCTCTACCAAAAGAATCTATGTTGGGGCGTTAAGTGTAGTGCATGTTATACGGTTTTTGAATTATGAGGCTAGTTTTTTTGTAATGTGAACGGGGATTTCTGATCAATTCTTGATAGTACGTAGTAGTACACAATGACATTATCTAAGATACATAATTTTGTGTTATGTCATAACAACCTGGGAAAGAGTGTCTTCCATTAATTAAATAACGTAAGTATCTACCTACTGACAATTTCATTCAATTGAGGTTATTGATGTGTTGGCGGTACTTGTGAACACAAGAGGAAATGAATGTCAACATATGTAATCGTCTGTCATTGAACACCATAAATGATAAAGGCTTCTTGTATTTAATTATTTCGCACAGTTACACACTACAGACATTAAAGATAAATACGTAAAGGGTGTGGTCATTGTAGACATCTTTTATTTTGCTATTTAGTGAAAAGGTAAATCAAACAGCATACCGTTACTGCAGATTATAATCTAGGACTTTTGACATCAAACACGTTTAAAATGTCGCGACGCGATTGATTCATATACAAGTCTGTATGGATGTTTGATTTCCTATAAATATAAAACAAAATTTACTATACTTAGATACCTTTTTATTGTTACTTTATTATATTATGTAATTTAGTTACGTCTATAATTCGGATTATTGTAGAAAATGGTCTTTATTCACGGACTAACGCTTAGCACTATGGCGAAGCGGAATTAGTAGCAGGCAAGTGTTGCAAATGTATAAAAAGATTATGTTTACCTATGCGAAACAGATCGTATCTTCTACATAGCCGTATCTGAATATAGATTTATATTATTTCTTATTTGCAATCCTATTGTTTAAACAAGCGACTCCACGGTTAAATATAATTATCAACCTTTTTGTTAATTATCATAGCTTTTTTTGCTTTAAACTTAATTAGGATTTACGTGAATCCCTGATTGCAAGTTACTAAGCTACGACTTTGTTCTTACTAATTGAATATTTTCAGAATGTAGAGTACCTTAACTTAACTTTATAACTAACGTATTTTAAAACCGAGATATGTGGAAGGTGCAAGGTGATGAAGGCTAACATTAACTAACTATAATGTAAATGATACTATAATCATATTCGTTTCCTGCGTTAAGTACATAGGTACTACATATGTATATTGATACAATAATGTCAATGACAATAAGAACATTTTCTTAAATCAACCTTGGTAGTAACGATTACGTATAGTGAGCAGTAATTAACGTTACTTGTTTTAATTACTGTGTTATTTTATTATTATTCATTTTCATATTAATGACTTTAAAGTCGTTGTGTTTGATAGAATAAATTTGTTTACTTAATCTAATGTATTACGCAGAATCTCCTTAGATTGCATGCCCTCTACGTGAAAATACGTGTAAATACTCGTATAACAATTTCAATAGTATATTTCCATAGTACAAGTTTTGTCAGATTCTAAATTCTTATTTTGACAGACTTAGATCAGATGTAGTGCGCAAACGCTCTATAAATCTAACACATAATTTTACTAAAGGGAATATATAAATATATTCATTACGTTACGTGCAAACGATTGTGAATTTTAAAATAGAACTCTTTACTTTACTTCATAAAGTACTAAACATAGCATGCATTAGATTTTAAAACAAGACTCTTTTTTCCTTGGCATTGCTTGTATGTTCATTGTCGTTGATAACAGAATGCAAATTCGATTATCTCGATGTTGACAATACGTAAGATAAGAAAAATAACAACAATTCTAACTTTTTACATGTTGACAATATTTAATATTTTTATAGCATACCTGGGTTTGCTGGCGTCCTACGTCGTTTAGCCGAGGCTCTCCTCACTACGGTCGACACTAAAGAGTCTAACTCACTCCCGGAGTCCCATCGAGACCTTTCCGGCACTGGTCTCGATAACCGCCCGTCGTCCTCTGTATCCCTATCACTACTAGTCGGTGGTAGATTCGATTCATCACTTTCTGGAGGCACTTCCACTTTAACTGCACTATGGAATTCACCTATCATATTTACATCACGAAAATCATCGGTACACGTAAACGGATGAGTTAAAGTCCTACGTATATTACTTTTTCTATGTTTTACTTTCACTGATCCTTCTGATAAGGAACGCTTTCCGTTTAACTTATTGTCTGTTTTTATGTCTCCTCTGTAGCACTTTAAGTCGGATGGTGATAAGGATTTCTTTCTTGAATTGCGCCTTTTGTTACACCTTTTTTGTCTGCTTGATTCTCTTGTTGTCTGCATCGTGGTTACATTGATGATACCTGTAACAACGAAATAATTATGTATTTGTAGTTATACTTTCATATCATATTTTTATTTTTTATTGTAGGAGACATCGATATGTAGGTGTGAAATTTTAATTTTTTTAAGTATCTAAAAGTCTTTTAAACACAAAAAATGTTAATTTGAATGCCAAATTCTTTAATATTGGAACAATCATAAATTGACTTTCTTTTGAAACTTGTTTGCATAATATGTAGTAGGTATTCCTTAATTGACACGTTTGATAGATTATATGAAGGCTTTCTGTGAAATTAGTTGTCGTAAAGCCATATAAGGATGGCACTTACTTTACTGCAAAGCCAGCGAGACTTGTGAAACTGGCATATGACAATACCCAGTTACCAGCCTTTATTTTCTTTTACTTTATCTGTACATGTCTTTTTTTAAATACCTAGGACTCATGCAATACTGCCAGCCGCAGTGAGAGTAAATTTTCATTTGCCGTTTGTGTAAAAATTACCAGTTTCATTAAAATATATTTATTTCAATGGGACACCTTATCATATGGTTTTAGATAATAACGGAATTTATTTTAGTATGTGCGAATTTTAGTATGTCCAATTATTTCTGGAAAAAAAAGGATGAGTTGTTTAAGAAAAAGTATGAATTGTGCTACTACATACTCAACGCATGGATAGACACAGATAGATAGGTTCAAGGAATAAGGAATATTCAAGTAGGTTCTTATAAAAGAGACCCGATAATATTTTTCTTATTGTCTAACATTTGTAAGTACTGTACACCTAGGACCACATAACATATACCGTGTCTCAAGAGGAAATGAATGTTGTCGTTCGTGTTTAGTCAGTTACTACAGCGACAATTCGACAAATAAAATACGAGAACTGACCTTCTTAAGAATATAAATAAATAAATTTCCTGTAGTTAATTGTATGAGAAACTAGTAATTCTATCGTCAGGCTATGTAGTTCTACCAAGTTGTCCTCGACGACTGCTACCTCAAGCGTAGAATAGCATTTTTTTCGATCATAAAAATGCTAACCTGAATGCTGAACATTTTATAAAGCAAAGTAGACATTGAAAAATTGTTATAGTAAGTTTTCCTGTCTGAAGCAACCAGCTGAGAAAGTATAATACCTTATTCTCACGGTATTTATATAATTAACTACAGAGGTTAACTATTTTATTATCGTACATTGTACTAAATAAATATATTAATCAATTACATGTAATTAAAACTGTGTCGGTTTTGGAGGTGAATTATTTTACTTGTGCAAAAAGGTTACGTTACGTAACTTATCTAGTAAATTAATTAAATTGTAATAAGTATATAATTAAAAAACTACTCCTCTTCACATAAATTCAATGTCATTACGTGAAAATGAATACTAAAATTATCACAGCAAACATTAAGTACTAATTACATTAGGTATTACATATTTCGTAAACGGATTACTTGTTTATAATCTTAAGGTATTAGAAAAGATAACAGAAACCTAATATGTAACGCAATATTCCAGCTAATACTTTAATATATTTAAATATTTTATACTATTACTTATTAAATATAGAAGTGATAGTTAAAATAAATACCTGAACCGCACGCAACCACAAGCCAAAGTAACTTTATCGGCACTGCATCGCATTACAATTTCGTATTTCACTAAACAAACACACGTCTTCACTGATAATATCTTCACTAATTTGTCTAAAACATTACCTAAATATTTTTAAAAACTTTATTTTCCAATTAAAGCTATATAAATATAAGCTCTTGATAGAAAGCACCTTATATACAGCCCTTTTTTCTACTACGGTAATACTTTATCACTATCGTACTACGAACGACTCGCGGCAAAGGCGTCTGTATCCGACCGATCTGTAATCCGTACTGCCTTAGATGTTTGGTCTTTGTATGCAAACAACGACGGTGCGTCAGCACCTAGTTAAATGAATTTTAATTTAAATTCCATAATAAAAACACAATCAAAGCACATATTTAAATTATAGAATATTAGTTACCTTTTCTCTGAAATAGAACATGTGTAGCGAAAGAAATATAAATACTGAACAAGAAAGTTTTGAGTGTGGAATGTATTACTATGAAAAATAACACGGATAGATTAAGGTAAATGGTTATGTTGAATGCACACCTGTTACTGTAAGAGGACTCTACATTGTCTAAAATGGCCCAAAAGTATCAATGGGCATAGCATAAAGTGGAAAACTTACAATGGACGTTCTTCGGCTATAGTATTTTATTTTAGAAAATATCTTTTAAACTTAAATGGTATAATAATATAGAGGTAGAGCAACGGAATAGACTTACGTGTCCGAGCTTACCTTTCTTTGTACTTTCTCAAGGCTATTGCGTTACTACGAGTAAAAGTCCCTACTTATTTGTATTATTTTCTGTACTTTAATGTGTATGTGTTACTTATAGTTTTTACTGTTATTTTAAAAGACATTTTTTATAAATGAATAACTAAAAATTTATCTATATTTTTCTAGCATATAAAGTCGTATGTAGCAGTCCACCAGAAGTAGAAAATAAAAATTCTTATAGTTCTTACAAATCGCTTTAAACTTAACTATATCAAAAAACTCTTATAATTTTAGGGTACCAACCCAGTAACCTCTTTTTAGCTTATCAGTTTAAATGACAATAGAAAAGTAAAAACAGTTCTTTTGACCGGCAAGTATCGTGAAAGAAAATTTTTCGTGCTAGGTCGCACAATGTTTATTCCAAATAGAGGCTTTTGAGTGTCCTAAAAATAACGAGTAGGTACTTATCGTCTTATACTATTTTAATATCAAGTCTATTATATCAAGCATTATCATTATTTATTGTAGTCAAGCTCGTCTTCAGTTATTAGGAGATGCTGTTTATGATCGCAGACAGTTGAATTGCTTTTATAGCAACACCAAAAACACTAAGTTTAAATAATAGCACATCTAGAATGAGTTCATGGATGTAAATATGGTTAGCCATTAGAGAATGCTAATGTCATGGTATTGGTTTACCCCGAATCGTCAACGTTCCACTACTTATAGGGGCTACCCTAAACTCTAGTTACATTATTTAATTCAATTTGACAATACTTTATCAAAACTTATCTGCTAAATTGTTACCTTAATAGCGATAATATACATAACAAAAATGCTAAGAATGTATAATGGGATATTACAATCTTTGATAATGTTTATTTATTAGGCTCGCTTTTGTATAATTGATAACTCAAGAGCAATATATTAATAATATCTTTGCTCCAAGTGGTTGTAGACTACGCTGTTCAGGTAAATCACCTGACCCGTATAAAAAAGAGATCTATGTAATTAAAAAAATACTTTGAAATCATAACCATCACGTTGAATTCCTGACCTCGCTCTATGTCCTTCACTAGGATCATTGTGTATATTATAAACTGTAATGGCGTCATCATGTTGAAGAATTCCACATACTCGTAGCAATGTGATCTGATATGATACGGTAGTTATATCGAGGAAGCTAGCTATAACTCCGCGCTTCGTAAAACGGTTTACCATTTAATACGCATTACATTTAAAATCGACTGTTGACCCGAATTACGTTAGATTACGAAAGAATGATTGTTTTTATTGCTCATACGAGATGTTTGTAGGTAGGCTTAGGAAGATACAAGACAGTCTTGCTGTTAAAAAAAATAGGTCTTATAAAACTCATGACAAATCGTAATTAAATATTTTAACAACAGTTAACATTGATAATTTTCTTCAATGCACTTAAAGACGTCATAAAAAAAAAATTAAAGGTCGATATAGTGTGTAGGCATCTAAGCGGTCCTTAAAATACTTATGATTAACAAGGCTTTATGTAGCAAGTGCAAGTACGAGTAAGCGTGGGAAAATAATTGTTCAAGTGCAATAACAAATGTCTTGTAATATGAAATGTTCTCTCTGCATTTGCCCCGTTCTTAGTACAAAGTCAGTTCAACATTTTAAAATGAAATATTTTTTTATCAGAAGGAGTTAACAAAAAGAAATGGCACGCGAATTCGAGGCGAGTGCTAGGTTGGCTCTTCTGGTGACGGAAAGGGCGTTTAGTTAGTAACTTTAAGTTTGAATTATGGTCTCTGGAAATTCAGCAAAATTATTATTAAGTAACAGCCCCAAGAATAGGAGTAAACTAAGATGTTGAGCTTAGTTTTTAATGAGGCCGATGAGACAATAAAGTATTGGACGTTAATTTCTGGAAAAGTAGTTTCATCCTGCTAACAAATAGACATCATCGACCTAAATGTTGACCCAGATAATTACAACTACCATGTACCTAGTAAAAAGTTTACATAACATTTTTTTATCTTTACGTATTAGTTTAATGATACTGACAAAGTATGTTATTTACATTATATGATTTAGATAGATAAAAATAAATCAAATATCTGCGGAATAGTAGTAAGTATTTTAGGTAAGACATAGTTCCTGTTTATTTTAGTTTCGAACTTAGAGACCTATAGTAAGCTCGTCTTACATTTCACTGGAGGAATCTGCCAACTGGTACACTTTAAATATCTAATGCTACTTTATGTAAATTAAAAAAGTTTAGAATGAACGAAGTTTCTGATATTAGCTTATATCAGTATTTAACAAAATAACTAAAAAGTACAAAACGTTAGCCTTGTAAAGTAAATAAAAAGATTCCTAAAAGGTATTTAAACAAGAAAACATCTACTTAGATGCATAGTAGATTTTCTGTAAAACATTAATTTATGTAGATAGTAATTGATTCTAAGAAGATTCAAGCTATTATTCGCTTCTGTAATAAAATACCGACAAGTTAAATAAAAACTCGTTACCCAAGTGTCAAGTTAAGAACATGCCATACCTTATATGTTAGACTAGATGCCGACGACAAGCTTGGATAAAACAACGATGATGTACATTTCAATGGTTACCACTGAACATTATCAACGTCCTTATCTATAAACAAAGATACATTTACAATCCACACAGGCTATAATTTTCTACGTAACAAAGTCTGTTTATGAGAGAATACGTAATACAATATTTTTAGTACCTAGTTTTAAACTTATAGTCAATAATGTTACAGACTAACCCCCTTACTCATAAACGCCTCATAAATTTTAGTCAATTGATTAGCTTAAATTCTTACGGTTTTGTTTGGTATAAGGTTGATTTTACTAATAAAAATCTCGCTTAACAGTGGTTAAATTTAAGAAGCGTTTATGAGTAAGGGGGTAAGAATACAACCAAAACATTGAAATAGCCTTTTGGCACCTTGATATTTTTAACGTATTTTTTGGGTACATACTCGTATTAACAGTTGAGAGCGGAAAAACACGAATGTACTAATATTGTATTTCATACTTCCGATCGGGATGGTAGAGTTAAGGCGGAAAAGGCTACTACAATAATTAAATGCTTTTAAGATCCCTAAAGCTAGTTCGTCTTTAAACTGGCCACTCTATCAGATTAATAAGCTGCTAATTACCTGATATATATTTATGGGCATCTTCTGCTATATCCACTTATCCAGTAATAAGGTCTAGTTAACTGATAAGACAGAGTCTAATTATAATGGGTCTGTATTTATAAAGATTCAAGTTTGAGCTAAGATTCAAATCTGCTGATACTTTAGAACTATATTCAATTTTAATGTGGTTATGTAGAATGCGTGAAATATGTATATGTACTCAGTTTTATGCATTAACTACTTTTAGTCCCTAGTCGTGAAGAGAGAACAAAGGAAGTGTAATAAATTAGGTTACGAAAAATTTAAAAATAACAACGGTTTTAATTTCTATATTTATATACATACATTGATTTACAAAAAACCAAAGATACACACTCCACTTCCCAAAACCGTCCGCAACAAATAGGCGCATTGTGCACTTTTTTTAAATTAGTATCGCGTTGTTCTACCGGCAAACGTCAATCATTAAATTTTATTGCTTTATGTGCATTACTTTTTAAATACAACTTTATGTCATGCGTGTAAGATTGAATTTGAAAAAAAAATATGTTTACGATATTACTATACGTATTTATTGCGTATGTTTAATTTGGTGACACTTTTGGCTGTTAGTTTTGTTTGAAAATGTGCATCTTAGGTTTTTTATAAATCAATGTATACATACAATTTTTTTTCAGATCCGTCTACCTCTGGTCTACTATATGGATACATTTAATTATAACAATCTTATATTTTATGGTTAAAATTCTAATTGATGCCATCCGTCATTCGCACTGGCTGTGATCATGCCGCGCTTACGCAATAAAATTTGAAGTCTTATAAACAAGTTCACAAACAGTTATGTCGATAATGACGAGAATGTATGACAAGTTCAACTTCACATAAACAGGTTCGTTCCCATGGCCCCTAGACAATGGGAAAGTAACGTTATCTCTTTATCTGGGTCTGTGTTTATGCTATCTGTACTGCTAGGGCATGCATGGGTGTGTACAAGAGTTTGATTGACATTCTTTAAAGGCGTGTGAATGATATCCTGTTCATATATGTGTATAAATGTGAAAGTCTGCCTTTTGTTGTAAGTACTTATTTATGTAATGTTTATGTATAAAATATTTGTCGTTTAATGCATTTAATGATTTTTCAGTAACTAAATAGTTTTTTTTAACTATAAAATTTCCAAAAAAAACCGTGTACTTTTTGGACAAATGTTAGATTTTTGCTAAACATACTATTGTGGTCTATGTACTTACATTTATTATCTACTAGCTGCTGTGCCCGCGACTTCGTTCGCGTGACGGATGTTACTTACTTCGCATTTCGATTTAATACTGAAAAATCGTTTTTTAAACCTTATAACAAACAGATATACCTACAAACGAATTGTAAAATTATAATAATCAATTCAAATCATTCCCGTTAATCATTCCCGTTCTACTATATAGCTCAGAAACATAGTGTAAAATTAACGAACGAACCAAAACCTTTTCAAAAACAGACCTTTACAAAGACAGATCTATGAAGACTGCGTCTAAACTTATGCTGAAAGACATGAGCGAACGTCATTCTTTCAAGGAAAATCTTAACACCGCGATACTGAAAATGACGTCACAGGCACAATGCCATCTGTTGTCAAATTTGTAAGTTAAAATAAATGACATCGCTTATTTCATCATAACAGCCCATTAATGTCCCACTGCAAGGACGCGCCTCCTCCCGTGACGGAGAGATACTTGGCCTACTAATACCACGCAGGTCAGTCGGATTGGTATAGGGTTTAATTTCAAGTTTTCCTTCATTTTTATTTCGTAAAGATAATATTCACCGATAGTCCCTTAGTCGGTTTTACGCCACCCATGGGATGAGATGGGGAGGTGACATATTGTATTCTTACTCCGTCACCACACGGATAATCGCTAATTAATTATGAATGAATACATTTGCACGCTACGTTATGGTGCGGCAGAATTACCTGCCTCGGTGGCGCGGCGGTCGCATTACATAGCTGGCGTGCATGAGGTCGCGGGTTCGATTCCCATGGAGGACAATTGTGATACACAAACTATTGTCCTTAGTCTGGATGTTCTTTGTGTCTGTTAAATTGATATTTTTGAAGGCTAGTGTGGGATTTGTCTTTTGTAAAAAAAATGCTGAAATAACTTATTGTACTTATCACCTTTTTACCATATAGCAAAAAATATTTGACTAAACTTAAACTCGACTATATTATTATTATTATCTATAGATAAACTACGCGCTGTATTTTTGAATTACTTAATAAAATAAACACAAACACTTTGAATAATAATTTAATGTTTTGTGATTGTATTTCTATATTTTATTGTCAGTTTTGTATTTTTTAATGTTGACAAATAGCAATAATGTGTAAAATGATTTTATAAAGAAAAACGTGTTACTTATTATGTTGTCTGTTATATTATACCCATATATTATTAATTATTAAATAGTTATTTAGGTGTGTTATAATTGCAGTTATAATAAGATTGTGAGATAAGGAATGTTATTTTAATTCAATTTAATATTTATGATTAAGTATAGATATAGTTTAACTTTAAAAAATGAAGTTGGTACGCCAATATTAGCAATACTGGAAAAGACTATTTATTTTTGTCTAGTCTACGTAGGACCCGTCGATAGGGTAATTAGTGGTTTCTTGTTCATCGACCATTCTATTTATTGAAAAATAAAGTTTACTTTCCACTTGTATATTCGACAGTATTTTTTTATTAATCTCATATGCCTGACTATTGCGAGGAGTTAAAATGGTTAATAATTTTTTTCTGGGCTTTCTAGCGATAATTTTTTTTTCATTTTAACCAACCTAACAAAATAACCTACGTTAGATTTCATAACTAAATCACTACCTTAAACTTAAAAATTCTAATTTCTCCCGTTTTACCAATATTTTCATTCACTGCTGTAGCGTGATGAAAAGTATAGGCCGTTTTACCTAACAGACGCTTCAAAGCTCTAAAAAAATAGTTTACATTTTTTAAACGCCTGATGAAATTTTAATATCAATGTTGATTGCAATGTTTATATTTAATATGTATATAAAATTCTTAAAGGGTAAAATATTTTTTTGTCAATAATTTTTTTCAGGGCTTTCAAGCGATCATTTTTCTTTCTTTCTTTTTAACATACCTAACAAAATAACCTAAGTTACATGTCCTACCTTAATAGCTACCTAAAACTTAAAAAATCTAATTTCTTCCGTTTTACCAACATTTTCCTTCACTGCTCTGCTCCTATTGATCGTAGCGTGATGAAAAGTATACTATAACCTGACCAGGAGTATGAAGAATAATTGTACCAAGTTTCATCAATATCCGTCTAGTAGTTTTTGTTTCTATAACGAACATACAGTGAGACAGACAGACAGACAAAAATTGTACTGATTGCATTTTTGGCATCAGTATCGATTACTAATCACACCCTGATAGTTATTTTGAGAATATATTTCAAGTACAGAATTGACTTCTCTACAGATTTATTATATGTATAGATAGTATTATCATCTAGTAATTTTCTTTTACAATATTTGTTTCATGATACTTTCCTTTTTTTCATAATATTTAAGGAAAGGAAGGCATTAATTTGTTAACTTAGTTCTTTACAAGACACCATGCAATTAATACAACTTATCCTAAAGCTTAAACGCCCTTAATTACTTATTTCCGTATTACATTTTCCGTTTATGATTTTCCTTAATAAAATATACAATTTTGTTCTAATGTTAGATGATGTTTAAAGCTATTTATAGAAATATTAAGTAATAATAAAAGGTTAAATTTGTAAATAATTATTACAACCAAAACAATTTATCGTTTGTTAAAAAGATACACTTCAACTCTATATTTTATGAAATACTTCAGTTCTTCGTTTTTCAGGGGCAATTTAGATACTAGGAAAAACAAAACATGGATCTGGAACTTACTTACCTATTTTAATTTGTATAAAAAAACAATTTTCAAAACTTAAAAGTAACGGATTCAAAGTTCATGAAGATTCCAGACGGTTATTTATGTCAACCATTTGTATATTTATCGGCAGAATAGTAAAAATCTAATTGTTTGTACGACATGATCAACGCAAAAATAATTTAGTGCATTATGTATTTAAATTACTTCGAAAGAACGAGAGCGGATGAGTAACTACTTAAGTATTAGTATTTTATATTTATTATAGTAAGTCAATAAGTTATCTAAGGCATTACGTAAAACATGTTAAGCAGTACTTACGTTGGCTTATATAGAACAAACGCTTTGCCGGCTAATTGTTTTGTCAACCATTGTTTGGCCTCAGCTTTAGTTTGGATCAGTTGTTATCGCGTAATCCAATATTATCGAAATGGGGTTATCAGATAAATTATTTGTTTGTCGTTAGTTAGTTGGTACTTCCTCTATTTAGAACAAGATCGATTTTATAGATTAGAAACACTTGCGTTATTTACCTACTCATACATTTGTGGTGAAAGTTTAATGTAATTTTAAACGTTTTTAACCTTTTATTTTGTATTTACTATTTCTTTATTTTTTGAAAGATCTAGTACCCCTTACTCTTTGTTAAAGTCAAATGATTCACGTTAACAATTTCGTCACACATACCAACAATTTAGCAATGAAAGTTCTACCGGCGCGGCGGTGATTTGTTTTCCTTTGTTTACAAAAATAAAGCTTAATTTTTCTCAGAAACTAGTCTCACAAAATGAAAACTTATTATTTTGAAGAAAATTAAATTGTTCTTCATATGTTTCGTGCGGTGTCGAAGTGCAAATCTGCTTTTCTCACGATGAAAGATCAGAGCACAGTTGGTCGATTTCATGTTATGTAGGACATACTACGCTACGCACGGAGTGGTCAAGTAGGTACAGGCTGTTATGAAAATCTGTATTAAATATTAAGAAATAAGATACATACATACATGTTGATGTATGTAGTCGCTTGTAAGGAATTATGTTTAACGTAATCGGTTGGAATTAACAGAGAGGATAATTATGGAACTTTTATCTAGGTACCTACCTTCTTTGGTTATAATTGAAAGGTAAGATGGGATGGATAACAGTCGTTTAGAAGAATGTTTCATTACTCATAAAATCTGGGACGGTATTTGATTTATTGGAGACCTTTCTGTTACGTAATGCTTTAATAGTGATCTACAATTATTTTAGACAAAAGAAAATATTCGTGAATGTCATTATTATAGACAAAAGAAAATATTCGAGAACCTGCAATTACACATACTTACAATAAATAATAGTTGCATACTTCGAAAATCGAGGCCATTGTTGGTCCTTCGACATAATTTATTTAGTTTTGTTATTAACTTTGTTAAATACTATGTAACCCATACCTTTATCATTTCAAACTAACTTCTGGTAAATATAAGACTTAACTGTTTTCGGTAATGGTTATGTACCATTTTAAATATTTTCAGTTAATTCTTGTTATAACAGAGCAATTACGAAATGCTTAGTAATTTAATCAATTATCACAAAAACTATTTTTTTTTCGATATCTCCCTTATTTCCTTCTACCTTACTGAATCATCCGTGATATAATGTAGATCTCATTGTTATAATGAGAAAGTTTTTTTATATAAAAATTATATCGTCGCGTCGTGTATTACGATCACGATCGTCTTTGTTTAATCTGGTCTTACTTTAGCTCACACAGCAATATATAATGATGCTTTTACAATAATTGAACACGTGTAATAAATGACTCAGATCACACATTGAGTTATTATCGGCATTCCCTTTGGTTTACTATTCATATTTTCTTCTATCTGCCTAAAGTTCAGCCCTCCTTCTAACATGGGTTTTACGCACACTGACTAGATAACGATGTTTAATAATTATCTTGCTTTAATCGTTATGTAATTCGAAACAATATACATATTTTATTTTAAAAGTAACTCATTTGTCCTGTTACCCTTCTCTGACCGCCTTTTAAGTAGTTAATTGTACTGGACGATGAAGTAAAGTCGTATATTTAACTTGAAAGACGAAATACCGGATTAAACTCTTAAATTCAATTACTACAAACCTCTGTGTAGGAGTAGATTAAGATAAATGTGTTACTAGGTATAAAATATATATGTATTTATTTGTATTTTATGATACCATATTAGAAATGATTTACTGTTTTATTTACAACAGATACGTTGCCATAAATGTTTGAAAAGTACTTAGGTATATATTATTCAAATAGCAAAATTGTATGCAGGATTAAACCTGAATAAGAAAAAAGATTTTTATACTTTTTGAACAGATAATAGGTAATCATAATCAGACGAACTAATAAATAACAAAGGCGGCATGTTTTTGAACTCCTAGTACCTACCTAGTTTTTACTGCAGATAGTGTATGTAGGACTTTAGTAAGAGCAAAAAAAAAACACCTCTAGCATACATACTCTCGACTGGCACAGTCCAGCCTTGTGCCAGAATTTCCAGTAATAGATAAATTACAATTAACGATTTCCTGTGCATTAGCTAACGTTCTCGTATATGTCAGCTGTGTACCTTTCTAACTTATGATTAACATTCTGCAAATATGGCTACTTGTTTTAATAAAATACAAAGTATAAGAATATTCTAGGCCTAGGCATAATTTAATTACGTTTGCATAATTAATATTGAGGGTGCACAAATAGGTGAGCAATTATTTAGTCTAGGGGGTTCCAAATATTTTTTTTATTTTATGACAGCTACTTTTCACCTACATTGAAACAAAAAGGAAATTCTCAGGGCAATAATGATATTATTATATAGAACAAGTTAAAAAGCCAGTAGCATTTAATTAATACATATTACATTTTTTATTTCGTCTAATAAAATATATTAATGCAGTGAATGTAAACTAGGAAGCAGAACATAATTGGCAAGTATCTTCTATTAATCATTTATACGTAATTATAAATATTACATATTACATTAGCATCGATTCTCAATCGCTCACGTTCATAAGGAAAGAGCCCGATAGAAAGCCATTAAATATAAACTCGATTATTACATCTAGGTAACTAGATGTTTTACATTTTCATTTGTAACTGTTAGTAAAATTATGTATATGTAACAACTGATCAAACATAATGTTAATTTAAAGTTATGATCTGAATATAACCGGAATCTATCGTCAAAATGTTTAAGGCAAGATATATCATGATATGAAAGATATTTTTTTATTAAGAATGTTTCAGTAAATAGCTACAAAGGTATACATAAAGGTAACAGATAATTAGGCAATCAAGGAAATAAGCCTTATTAATTAAATACAAAACTAATTGTTATAAAAACATAAATACTTAAATAATTTAGATAAACTTACTTATTATTTAATAACTTAACCTATTAACTGTTTTATTAGTTAGTCGGTATTAGATAGAAGTAGTAGAAGTAGTAGTCGGTAGTCGGTAGAAGCCTAGTCTAGAAGAATTAATTAATAGTCAGAATCAGCATTTTGTAGTCAACTACAAAATGATTCGATATCAATATCGAATCATTGCAGTTACTTCCTACACGATAATTTAACAAGTACGAACTGCTCTACATCTAAAATAAAAAAATAAGACCTAGTTTTTTTGCCATGTAACTTATAGGTTATCTGTGTGGTGACGGAGTAAGAATACAATATGTCATCACCTTATCTCATCCCATGGGTGTCGCCTTTACATAGAAAGAAAGAAAACTTGAAATTAAACCCTATACCAATTCGTCTGGACAACGTAGTATAAGTAGACCAAGTATCCCTCCGTCACGGGAGGAGGCCCGCCGCCGTGGGACATTAATGAGCTGTTATGATGAACTTATAGGTTCTTACTTACTTTGAATGCCTGTAAACTGCATCAAGGACGTTATACACAGAAATAATAAAAAAATACCAGCAGTCAAAATGCCTTCTTCTAATTTAGTCGGTATTACTTATGCTATAAATAATATGATGTTATTAAGACATATGCTTTTAGGCTATAATACATGTGGTTAGACTATTACATTATAATTTAGAATTAGATACTAATAAAATAAACGTAATTTATTTATTTCTTTAAAAATTTCAGGTAGGTGTCTCAAGTTACTAATTTGGATTGACATATTCTGATGAGATAACATATGAAATCACAGACTAAAATTACAATATTTTTTCCAAGGACAATGGTTTTTGCTGGAGTTGTTTTGCAAATACGGCACAGGTGCATATATTATTGAAAAAAATAAGAAATATTTTCTGTACCAGGAAATATTAATATAGCATTAGAACTACTTTTTGCAGCAACTGACAGAACGCAGGCATTGCGCGTTCTTAATTCGGTACTCGAATTAACATTATACTTAGAACATTATTTATTACAATATAATGAACCGAGCTTTGATGTAATACACTTGAGAATACTAATAGAACTAAATATAAGTAAGGATTTTTGAGTTTACAATACTGACGATAAATTATTACAAAACAAATTTAATATTTTAGAAATTTCTACTTTTATTATCTTTCAAAATTATTATAAATCGATACATTCATCGGTCATATAATACTAAAGTATCGTACATGATCATGATTGGCATTTTTAATACTTTAAGTAACTTAAAATATTCTACTATCATTAACGAGAGTACAGTAGTAAGCCCGACTTACACATCGACAAGTACAGTAGCGAGTTAAGTAGTCAGTTGTTGATTAAGTTGATTTGAATAGATCTTCATCCTATTTTTTGGCGAGTTAAGTACGAAGTAGCCCCCTCTTTCGCGTCACGCCAACTTGACTCGCCAAAAAATAGGATGAAGATCTATTTAAATCAACTTAATCAACAACTTACAACTCAACTCGCTACTGTACTTGTCGATGTGTAAATCGGGCTGCACAGTAAGTAACAGTACCGACAAGTTTCTTATACCCGTACTCCTTAATTAAATTGAATGTCGAACATTGGTTACCTATTCAAACAGATGGGTGTCTGCCCACGTTGTATTGTCTCCTTCTATGTCACCTTGGTCTGTCATGTCATGTCGCCTCTCTATTAAAAACAAGGCCATTGGCTACTTAAAAAATATCAATTATAATAGTAAATGATTAAGTACTTGCCATATATTACTTTGTCAATATTTCTTAAAGGAATCATTAAATCTAACCTACTGGTTTGTTAAGATAATAAAATGTTTGCTCGACGTTTAGCTAATGGAGTTTATGCATTACACTGGCTAGAAAGTAGGAATGCTTTCCCTGCAGCTTCTACTTTTTGTATGTATTATATTACTTTTTGTATTGTTATCATAAAATTGAAAGTTTAAGAGGATTGTATATCTTTCTTTCTATTCCAAACTTATAGCAGATAACAATAAAACAACTATCTCTCTCGTAACATGTAACAATTGGATTATTGATTTCATGCTGAGATATAGCGACTATTGTAAGAATAGTAAGTGTGTCTACTAAAACTCTATGGTGGCAATGTGTGACAGAAACATAATATTCAGTGTGAGTTGTGTGACACGTTTATTACCTAAATATTATTGTAATAAGGTACGACCAGAATAGCAATAGTACAAAAAAATCAAACCCTAATATTAATCATACACTCAACACAAGAAACCCTAAATACAAACATAATATTTAGGAAGATATTCAATATGACACAATATTCGGTCTTTACACAAAAATGAGATATTTTCTGTACCACCTACTTGTACAATTTACGTTTAGGAAATGCTCTTAACATCAGACATGATCAAAGTACTATTACTTAAAAGCTCTTTGCAAAATCATGTCATAAAAATAAACCTATGTATTTATACAAATATTTTTATGCCTGAAGTAACAAAAAGGCGTCAACATAAGACCAGCTTTGCCAAGAGAACATGCCTATCAAGTTTCACACAGTTCAGCTCCAGTTGATACACCAATAGGTATCAATTTTAAAAACTCGCCTAACTTGTCTCCAAGGTTGTTTAGATGAGAACGGAGCCAAACATTATAAGATCCTGTTTTAAGTTCATCTTAGTGTGCAGATTCGTAGGTAGTTGACCTTTCAATTTATTCATATAGAACATATATTTTGTTAAATACTGATTTCTGTAGGCAGTAAACAAAATAAACTAAACATATAAAACTCGTTTTCTGATCTGGTATAGTACCAAACTAACATCACATAACACAAACTTTTCTTATAAGTATGAAAAGTTAACAGGAAAGGCGGTATTGGTAAATTAAATTAAAAGGTACCTAATTGTTTTTTTTTGTCAAAACGGTATTGTTAGTAATATAATTTCACGTAATAATTCTATATCCAGGGAATGGACTCTTTTAAGGTGAAATAAAACTTTATTAAAACAATGAAATAACGCTATACAACTTCAAACAGGGTTTTAAAAATCCGAAAATCTCCAAGTCAAGTAAATAGTATGATTTCCTGTAGAAGAATTCTTAGTACTACTATATTTCTGAATATATTCAGAGGTCAACTACCTATGATTTATTTAGTATCTGTATTTTATTAATTAGTTTTAATAATATTTCTCAAAAATCCGTTTTAGCTTTTACTAACATGGAATTGTTTAGTGGACAGTTCTCAGTATTATAACCGCCTGTAGAGTAAATTAATTTTATATTTTTTAATGTGTTTGTTAATTTTGAAGTTTCTTAACCAGCATGTTGATTCTCGTTCTTTAAAATCGTTAAAAATTGGGTTAAGTTAACTTTTAGTTATCAAATTATCTTACCTATTGTCTGACAATTTAACAACTAAAAGTTAACTTAACCGATTTTTAACGATTTTAAGGAACGAGAATTGGCATGATATTTAAGAAAAACTCATACAAAGGGGAGTTTTTATATTTATCAAAATTTTACCAACCTAGTTAGTTGATTAAGCTTTCGACTAAGTAAACGAGAATGTATGTACATTATAGTCGGAACTATTAGTCGAATTTTAAAGAATCAAGAAGAAAGTTTGTGACGATGTATAGATGGATGGATGTTTGTTACTCTTTCACGCAAAAACTACTCAATGGATTTTGGAGAAATTTGAAATTTAGGTAGTTTAGGGTGTAGAATAACATTTAATTAAGCTACCTACATGCATCAGCTTGCATTATTATATTATTCAAAAGTTTAACACCCTATACAGTTCTAAATCACGACAACAATATCATAAGCACTAGGCAATAGAACGGGTTCACCTTGTTGCTGGTATGTACTTGTCACGTAGAAAGTAAGACAAAGGTCTTTCTGATCACTCTTACACAACATACTATTTACATATAATTATAACTGATCTAGTCTAACAAAGACTAATTGAGTGATTATGCCATATACTGTCAGCTTTATAAAACCTGTTTAATTTAACATAGATACTTCAATAATTAGCTTTTGGGCTACAATTGCTTTCAGTTTAGGTCAATCGATGTGGTCGAAATCGAATCGAATCGAAAATGCAATGTTGGGGGTAACGTAGATTTAATAAATTATAATAGTATTTATAAAAAACATCAACTTAGTAACGCGTGGTTGCAAAGTTCTAATTTGTTTATTCTGTAGAGTTAGATTACGATAAGAAACATTTCAAATTAGTCATACCTACTTATGTAATTTTAATAACCTTAACATAACATACTTTTGACTAGGACAATATTTAGTTCAGGTAGAGTTCATCGATAGTAATATTAAAATGTTCATGTTCATATTCATGATCAACGTAAGTATCGGTTCTTGATACGGCGTTTGTATACAAGAGCTGACTTCCATTTAGTAGTAACTTAAATTGGGGCTGAAAGTATCTACTTTTAGTTTATTTATTACAACGAAAACCTTTTAATTGTTCATCATCAAGAATGCTAGGTAAAAGATGTCATGGTTCACTAAAATATCTTACTCTATCTAGGAACATTCTTCAATGACAGGAGCTAATTACAAGCTAAGTTTGACGTCATTAATAAGCCTGAATGCATTACTGACTAACATATTTAGCATACATACCAAATGAAGCGGGTATTAATTAATACCTAGATAATTATAGGTTGGTTGCCTAGGTATATAGATAATTATGACATAAAATGTAAGGTCTTGATGATCTTTTACTAAGTTTTAACGAAATACCCGATAAGTTATTTTTCTGAGAATTTTAACTGAGTCATGAATGGATATGATAATAATTTTATGTTACAAATAATTGATATTTAGCATTTAACACGTACATTACCCGTCACTAAACCTAAGGCCAAGAATCCTATTAATTTACCATAAAAATACTTCTTAGGTGTGCTCTTCTATTTACCCACTTTCCAAGGTCTTTACGTAAAGGTCTTAACGTAAAGTTTAAAAACAAAAAAGACAGATAAGATTAACAGGAAGTGTACCTTTGGTTCGGTGCCAAGAGCGAATATGGTTTCATTAGATGCGACTGACAAGGCAATTATTACTATTTACATAAGTAGGGCTGATCTAATTTTTTCTAATTAAAACGCTGTTAAACTATAAATAAAATCATCGTCATCATATCAGTCAATTGATGTCCTCAGCTGGACTTAGGCCTACTCTAAGTATTGCCACTTTGTGCGGTTCTGTGTCTTCCTCATCCATCGGAAAATAAAATTATATCAGAATTGTTATAATAATTAATTAAATCAATTTAGAAAGAGTTCAAAAACCTATAAAAGCAAAGCAAAACTAGTCTACATATAAACGTAGGTATCTAGAAAAACTTCTGAAGCTATAAGGAAACTTGTTGCCAACACAGCATGAAGCTAGAATAAAAATAAGTTAAAAACTAGAGTAGTATTACTAGTTTTTGCTGTATTGTATTTCTGTTAATAAATAGGTACTTAATCCTTACTAATCTATACTTCTATACTAATATTATAAAGAGGTAATGTTTGTGTATTTGTGACGTTTTAGGAGGTAATCTCTGGATCTAATGAACCGATTTCAAAAATTATTTCTGTGTTGAATAGTTCATTTATCGGGGAGTGTCATGGGCTATATAGTACCTACAACGCTATGATAATAAGAGTGGAGCAGTAATGAAGTATGTTTAAAAAATGAACGTGTTTTTTTCGCCGCCAAACGAAGTGGAGACGGGTCAGCTAGTATTAAATATGCGAAAGCTTGTATGTATGGATGTTTATTTCTCAATCACGCTTAAACAGCTGTACGGATTTTGGCTACTTTTAATGCCGAAAACAACACTAAAGCGGGCAAAGACGCGAGCAAATACTAGTTTACAATAAACTAACGTGTAAATCTGCGACGTTACTAGTGTTGTAAGACGTGCATCGAATATATTGAAATAGAGGAAAATACCTAAGTCATGTTAAACAACATTTTCTTTGAGAGTTAAAGCAATAGGTATAGGTAAGGCCTGTTTTTAATTGCATTTATTCAATTAGCTGAGAATATTATAAATAGATTAAACGACGTATAATTAATCCTTAATTGAAGTAGTTTATTATGGTTTGTCAAGATTTGATCGTTAGTCGTCAACTCAGTATCACATAGGAAACTATTTTAAGCAACTGACTTCAAACAATTACATACAAACTAATAATACTACTTGATGCACATGATCATAGACATTGTATTAAATAGTAGCATGCATAATCTATACAATATAATTATAGAAGCCAACCACAATGAATATTTCTTAAAATGGTTACAAATGTAATCCATATTATCTGTTAAGGATAGACTAAATAGAAGGCAGGAGAGCGTCAGCAAAACGCTGCAACTTCTTTTTATCTTCATGCGAAAATGTTATGTAAGTTTATGAAAAGAAGGATGATATTTCTACAATCACAGTCTATTGGTGGATGGATGGATAGTGTTAGTATGCGCACCGATTTGTAGGAAATAACGGAACAACCAGTTGCTGTCGCTGTCCAAAGTTGCTATAAACTTTTTAGGTACACGAAATTAATATTCATTTTATATAGCTATCTAGCTAAATCAAATCCTGTGGCTAAATTTATAGTAACGGTACACAGAGATTAAGCTGTATTTAAATTAAATTTCCAAAAAGCTTTAAAACAAGTTAAATATAAATTTTGAAACATTTTTGTTTACATAATAAATAAAATTTAAGTATCTGTTTGTAACATTAAACAAGTGTACAATGTTTTACTAATTGCATACGAATGTTTTAACTGTTTTAATACGAGTACCACCACCATTTTTATTCCAATTGACTCAAGTGCCATAAAACTTGAAACTAAGCCTTTACCAATCTAGCAAGCCAGTTGCGTGGTATTAGTAAAGTTAGCTAAGTTTATTGTATCACTGGAACAGTTCTTGCCCATTGCATTTGGATAATATGGGTTGACTACGAAATTACCCTGATATCACAGGTATATCTTTATATGGTATCTTGCTGATATTATATCTACGAAAACAAGAGGAAAGAAGGAATACTGAACGTAAAACCATGGGTATTCCTTCCTTTCTTTCTCTCAGAAAAGATGGGCTCTTCCTTGCCTTTGTACTTAAGACTGTTAGTAATATCACTGGTATGTCGACATTATATGGTTACTACGTAATAAAGTCCATTGCATTACAAAAGAAATGTAGGTTATACATTATTTTTTGCAACTCACATGTGTAAGTGTGGCACCGATACTTATCAATAGCATTGCAATATGCCGGTCACGTCACGTTAACGAATAATAAATTATTAAAATTCATTGATTCATCAACTTTCGTCCTCATCAAATATAAGTATACATATATCGTTTACCAACCGTTTAGTAACCTAAGTATTAATAAATACTTTGAACACTTCTTCAAAAAAATCCAAACGTCGCAAACGATTAATTAATTATGATAACAGATTTCCGTGTTATTGCTACATTACCTACTCAGAGGTGTTTAATTGCTGTTATATTTATAAATAGACTGATGGAGGCTTAACTTCTCTCTTTTCCTGGCTCTTGCCTTTATCCATATCTGGTAAGAAGGCTATTGTTGGTTACGTACTCAGGCTATCCACGCCGGACAAATGCTTATGCGATCCAGAAACTACATACTGTTAATGTTTTTTGTATATGTTTTATGATATATTTTGTAAAAGACCGAGCATTGCATAGTTATCATAAGTGCATAAATTGGCTTTTCTAAATAAAATAAATATCGTTCAGGCCTTCTCTAAAACGTGTTATTGAATGCAATCTTCTGCGAAAAACTTCACTTAACATGTTGGTGTAGGGGTTTTGTGTCAAATTGACGACATCAAATCACGTCGTATGTTGTGTATTCAGGTTATTATTAGTTCTACCTAAAGACAAAACAATAGTAAATCTATTTTCTAATGTCCATGAAGAAATCTTGTACTTTCACTAGTAAACGTAGGACAAACTGCTACTATTTATACTATAGGGCCTTTGCAAATAATTTTATGCACCAAGTGATACTTAGCAAAATTGATTATAATCAATTAATAACGATAATTATCGGTAGCAAAGGAGAGTAGGCATCAACTAACTAAACCTCGTTGCCTTGAAGATGCTTTAGGATATCTACATGAGATAGAGGTTCAGAGTTACAAAAACTCACAGTTATAAAAACTACTAAGTATATGGTATATTTATAGTATCTTAACATCTTCGACAATAAGGCATTGTATAATTAATTACATGTTTTAATAACAACTCGACTTTACAATCATTCAATTAACGTGAGAAAGTAACCTGTCAGTTATTGATACAAAGAAAATAGGAAAAGTAGCATACAATTAAATATCTTAACAGATAGGTTTCATATTATCTGTGTGTGGACGGTTGAACGGTCATAGAAGACGGTCGCGCGGTGAGGAAGGGAGCGTGAGAGGCGGCTCGGGAGCAACGTCCTGCAACGCATAGTCGCGACTTGCATACGTAATGTGCTAAAGGGTTTGCTTACTTCGTTCAGAGACCGCATCGTTCTTTGATTTACTTAAAAAGTATTTTAATGACAAAGTATAAATACCTAGAGGACCGAGTGAACGTCCCAAATATGGTAACACAAATAAGACTCCAAAGAAGCCATTATACGAACGAAACGACAAAACAATAAATTGCATCAGGCAACAATAGGCTAATGATAAATTTTAAGCAAAAAAATAAGCATTGGCATATGGTTATTTACGTGCTAGCCTACTTCGGACGGTCACCTTTGCAATATTTATAACTTTTATTTGTAGGTAATATGGTAACCTAAACTAACCTAAAACATGTAACATAACAAAAAATATTTAATAGTTAATGACTCTCTTAGTACAGTACTTTCGTTAATTATTTTAGACATTAAGTGACGTATTGCGGTTCTATCAAATGTTCTATGAGTTTAGACATTCTAAACCTTTTTACTAGCTTTTATTTTTCACTGCAGGAACGGGCTACCTTTAGTAAAAATAATGGCACGCTGGTTAAACGGGTTGTTAAAGGGTTTGTTTCTATTTTTCTTTTTTTTTACAATGATACAATGTTGGTCGTATCTCTTTGTTCGACTTTTATGACTTCAGGATCTGACTCTCGATCTTTCAAAAGATTTAAACAATATAGTTCTAAGTAGAGATGCGTCAAATTTGCGCTGAAGTTTCGTAATTTTAACGCGCACTTGTAACAAGTCAATGGGTAAGTACATAATTTTCTTAAATTAAAAACCGTCTCTAAAACTTGGTCCTTACCAAATTATTAGACAAAAATGGACAAAATTTCTACGGGATCAACCTGGGAATATACCATTTAAAAGAAAAATACCTTCTTTTTAAATTGATTAAGAAATTACAGAGTTCAAAGGTAACATAAACAAATGCAACCGAATTGAAAATCTCCCCCTCTTTTTGGGGTTGCTTAAAAATCATGAAATGTACAAAGTGTTAAAATCTGGCAAATATGTAACTGACTATGACCCTATCGTTTACTGGGCGCGAAGAAGCTTTCGTAACATTTCGCTATCGAAACGTTACGCACGATCGTCACGATTCGCATCATTTTTAATGGTTGTTGTTTTTAAAAGAAATTTCGCAATAGTTTAGAAAATACCTTGGTTAACTTCCAGATAAGTAACTCGTGATGTAATTACTAAGTCATAAAGATATTTATTTAAACGATCAATAGAAACATCGAGTTACAAAAAGTAATAAATTTATTACGAGCGCTGCATTATTTGAAAAAGATGTCATAATCTATGTTATGTTGTGACTTACGTGCACTTGAGTTTAAGTACTATCAAAGTAATAATATAGCAAAATTTATAAAATGTGCATAACTTTTATTCTTAGGTTTTCACTCGTTTCTTGTAAAATATGAACACACATATTATCATTTTTTTATAACAAGCATAAAAATTTACAAAAAGAAAAAAATACACTTATGCTGCATGCTGAACGCGGACATTAAGTTCTTGATATAAACTTAAAGCTTATATTTAAAAATGAAGAATTTATGGAGCGATAAAGACTTTCTTGCTTATTTCGGTGGTAATGGATAGAGTCGAAATAACGCAGAACCGACGAACAGACGTTCTGGTCAGAGGACTTAGTAAAGGTCTTGCCTATCCCGATAGATGAGGGAGCCATAAGACAGCACAAGAAGAAATATTAGAAAGAATCTTATGTTACCCACTGTACGAGGTGACAGATGCTGCAAATGCTGTATTTTTTACATTACCCGAATGAAAATGACGATTAACATTTTTTGTTAAATGAATAAAAACGAACTAAATTATACATAATAAGATAAACACCTCGTATTGTACCTGTACCGTAACTAAAGCAAAAACTAATCAATAAACCTTTATGACTAATGTACTATGATGTCTGTGGTCCCTGCGTCATAAACACATTTGATATTCTACTGTTAGATCGTATTGATTGGTCATTGAATCATGAACTGTATACAAAGGTACTTTAAAACATAATGAACACCGTTATTGTATTCAAGTAATGAGGTGCTGTCAGCCCACTTGCTTTAGAATGTTTTGATAAACTTATAACTTGACTCAACTGTGAACTATTGAGAATTTAAAGAAGACTATGAATGTTACAGAAATGAATCACGTTGTCTTTACCTCATTGTATCGCTTATGAAAAGTTTTAAAAAGGCCCTAAACTTAGCTCTACTAGGTTATCTGTGATAGAAGTTATTCTTACTCCATCATTTCCTAAGCTAGGGCGGTGACATAGTGTGATGACACACTACAATATGTCACCACCCCAACTCAATAACTTAGTAGGTATAATAGTAACAAGTAGGTACAAAATTGTTTAAGTAGTAAAGTAGGATACCTAATGTTTCTTATATGAGTAAATTTATTACAATATACCATTAGCAATATAAATAAGAGAATCGTGATTGTCATAATAAAACAAAGTCTGTATAAGTATAATATAGCTACCTCGTAGGTAGGTCAATCTTGAAGCAAAACATTTGAAAAGTAAGCAAGTAATTCGAGTAGGTACCTAAACAGCTAACACCGTATAAGTAACTTCATAAAAGAGCATTAATAAGTGTTATGTTGCCATTGTCCACTATTGTAAGCGCCTTTTGTCTTTAGTTAAAGAATAACTAATGTTAATCGGTTAAAATGTATTTTCCGCTAAATTGTATTCTTTATGTCATATTAAAAAAAAAAAGTATAATTAATATTTATTTATTTATTTATAAATTAAATAAATATTAATTATACTTTGGATAAAATATATAGAATTGAATTGAATAAATCCTTTCTTGAAGTCTAGTTTCATCTCTGTACCAAAATTAGTAGAAACCGGTTTAATAGTTTAGGCGTGAAAGTGTAACAGAAGTACTTAGGTACGTATGATAGTTTTAAGTAGGTATAGTAAAGAAAGGTAATCCTGTTTCATTTAACTAAATCAATAGAGTTTAACTATACCTATAATTGTTAATAGTACTAAATTTTGAAAGACCTATTAGTACAGACTGAAACGTCGTGAAACCTCAACCTCGTAAGTATAAATAACTGATGTTGTTCTTGTATTGGTAAAACAATTTGCCAAAGTCCTTACTTTTTGTAACTAAAAGATATAACTTGGCTATCTACCTTAAAAGTTCATACAAAAGCAATGGTTTATTATCATGTAGTTCCAAGAAATTGATGATAATAATAAGGTAAGCT
This sequence comes from Schrankia costaestrigalis, assembly GCA_905475405.1. NCBI lineage: Eukaryota > Metazoa > Arthropoda > Insecta > Lepidoptera > Erebidae > Schrankia > Schrankia costaestrigalis. The sequence continues at coordinate 9,191,674 of FR997830.1, forward strand.
TTTAAGTGATACTACGAAAATAACTGTTTGTTTAGTCACCACTTCCAAATTTAGGTACGAATCCACTAAGATGTAGTTTATATATCTAGAACTTGCTAAAGTTTGTTAATAAATAGTTCAAGGAAAACCAAAATAGTATGAATCTAAATTATTATTAATACACAGAACAGGTACGCAGAGGAATGCAGAAAAGTATCTATAGAATAAACCTACAGAATAGTAAAATATATGTTTAGGTAGAGACAAAATTATTGACAAGAGTACAAAACTAAAAACAACTTACCTGCAGCGATATGTAATCCGTTGTTGCAGTCAGTATTGACAATAATATACGGAAATAGCTCGTATATATAAACATATAAAAGCTACTTTCAAAAGGTAAGTTGAGGACTTAAAATCTGGTTCCGCGATACCGCTATGCACTTATGAAGAAGGATTAAAACGTACCTCGGATGTTTCCAAATAGCACACACTTTACCTCACTGTTATTCATAAAACACTTATTATGTTCGCTGTGTTTAGATTACAATGTAGTTCGTTTGATGGTGGCGTTCGTTCGATCGTTTTGTCGTAGAACCGGTAGGACGGGACGCAATACCTGCGTCGGACCCGTCGACTAATCGACTGTCTGCTCTATAGGGCACGTGTTTACATGATTTTCTTTGTGTGTGTGCGTACGAAAAGTTGAAAGGCGAGAAGGCTTCGATGCGCGTGCGAGCGAATGGTGTTGCCACAAAAACAATTTTAATATTATTATTAGGTATTGAGAAAATTAAGTAGTATATAAATTTGGTATCACCAAATGCTTTGTTAGTTTGTTGTTAGTATTTTAGCTTTTCTATTTCGAAAGGTTATTTTAACACTGTTTAAATAATCTTTTTTTACAAGACCTTAAGGAAAGGCAGAGTAAATGTGTACATTAAATACATTCCAAAGATTTTTTTGCTGAATATATTATGTCTTAAGGTATAGCATAATAGGTATATGATTTTTTTACATGGTATGTCATAACAACATACCAAAAAATCAAAATGTTACGTAGGTCTCATTGTTCTAGAATAACACAAGTCAACAACTTTTCTAGCTTCTACTGAAAACTAGCAATCCTGCAGATCGAACTTTGTTTTACGGATTAGTAGAGATTTAATAGGCTAAGTTATCCTCTAACAATGGAGAAGACCTTTCCCTGAAATGGGACATTGGCAATTATTACTTAAAGTAACTTCTAGATCTAAACTAAACACATCTTGTACCCACTATGACATTCTAGAACAGAAGACTGTGAATTTTTGTTTAACCTGAATTCAAACAATGACATGAATAGCAAATATTCATGTCATTGTTTTAAATGCAAGTTTTAAAAGATTTAATAACAATTTAAATAATGTAATTGTGTGCTTTAAAATAATTTTACTATTTGATCCCAGTGCTGAAAAAATCTAGGTAGACACAACCAGAAGTCAATAAAAAATACTACCTGACCACAATAAGTAAAAGTCTAAGTATTCCAATGTATAAGAAGCTAGTTAAAGAAAAGAGTACCTACTATAAAAGTAAACAATATTTAACACCATTTGGTTTCCAACTAAGTAGGTAGAATTGTGTAACAATTTACATTATTTAACGATTTAACCATTTATGTTTTTAAGTTTTATAAAAATAGCATTTTATTTAAAAACCAAGGTTAGTACAGCAACAATAAGTACTTATTTATTTGTATATAAACTTACAGTTTATCCTGATGTCTAGCAATATCTTGAAAACAGCCCATTAATAAACCACTCCAGGCAAGATCCTCCTTAAGTGATGGAGAAAAACTTGGTTTACTTATAGCATACCACCCAGATGCATCAGTAGAGAGTTTAAATTTCAACCCTTCCATCAGGTTGAGATGGATATGTATTCTTACTTCTTACAAAGAGTACATAGCATAGCTATACTATGATATCCTACTAATATTGTAAATGCGAAAGTTTGTGAGGATGTATGGATGTTAAAAGAGTAACCTCTTTCAGGCAAAAACTACGAGACAGATTTTGATGAAATTTGGAATATAGGTAGCTTAGGGTGTAGAATAACATTCAAGCTACTTATACCATGCGGGTGTAGCCGCGGGCATCAGCTAGTACACTATATTTAAACTGCGCCATATTGTAACATCATAGGCTTGACTTCTTTGTGAATGGCAGCATGTAAAATTAAAAGCAATTAATGTAATTTTTCTGTCTGAATATATGTTAATTTGAAACTTGTCAAAAAGTACAAATAAAACAAAATGCTACAAAATAGAATATTACTAATTAATAATTATAAAATTATAGCTTAAGTATATTTTTTTTTATTTAAATTAAATAAGTTGCTAAAAGTTTACCTTTAACAATCACGCAATCTTGGATTACACATCGGAAAAAAACATTATCCTAAGGTGTCATAGAAAACCTGTGGGAAAATCTATTAGGCAACTAATACCTGGCAACAGTTTATGTTCATAGCTAGTATGGTAAAGAGCACCATTTCTTATAAAGAAGCCCAGATGAAAATAATTCAAACTAAACACAGAAATATATTGATGAAATCGCTAAATAAATGAAAACGGTTCAAACAAATTATCACTTTGATAAGTAATTAGAAGTTAATAAAAAACTAATTCGCACTAATATAACTTTTTCCGGCGTTTACGCTATAGTCAAGCAATCATTGATGTAAACAGTACAGTAACGTAAAAAATATACTTACTAAATTAAAGTACCTAAATAATTAAATTGGTAGACAAAAATAAATTACTTACCAAGTCTGTTATTCCTTTTCGGCCGAAAACTGTTGATATTAACAAACTCCTAGGTCCATAATAACATTATAAGTCACGTTAATGTGTGGTTATCAAAACATACACGACTAATATTAATTGTCACCTTTTTTCTACAATTAATTTTAAGTTTAGATTTACAGTTTGGAATTCGTAAAACTATTTTAAAACTTTATGTTTTTGCTAAATGTCACTTCCCATTCATGAAGGTAAAAAGCTTACAGAGACATAAGCCGATGTTTTTAGACCCACTTAAAATGGCTGCCGGCAGTAACAGATTAAAATTACAATAATGGCTCCAGTAAGATAATCAGTAACTTGTGTGCGTAACAACATTGCCAGGAGAAAAAAGCATTAAGCTTACCTTCATGATCGCATACCGTTTTGTACTCCAGACCTACGGCGAAGAAATCGTGGAAGACGACTAGGCCGGCCTTGGAAATTTGCTCTAGGAAGATAGCCTGTATCTGTTATTGTTTTTACATAATGAGTCCCGGTTCGAATGCCAGGCAAATTCACGTAGAGGACGTGTTTTGTGAGTTCCTGGGTGTAATAGCCATCTGCAACATCCTCAGGAAGTCTATTTGTACCACGATGGAACAATTTGGCTTTGTTTGGGAATTTTTTTAGTCAGAAGCACCATGAAAGGTCTTAGTAACTACTAATAATTTACAACCCCGTGGCTTACAAATAGGCCATGAATTTAAGCTCATGGACGTTAACATCACCTATCCCCCGCATAAAGCGAGAGTAATGACAAGCAGGTTGCACTGTGCACAGTACGACGATTTATCGGTCTTAGGCTGAACCACTTAATCGCCTGATTCTAAAACCATGGAAAATGCGTGGCACATGCCGCACATAATTTGAATAATTTTCCTGCAAAAATTGCGGTGAAAAATGAACTGTTTTTGCATTCTATTTGGACCTGGAACAATATACAGCATGATCTGGGTAACTTAATCGAAGCATGGAAAACCGTTCAACGACCGTTATTTACTGTTTTTGTAACAGTTTTCTTGAGTAACACATTCTTTGTTGATTTAAGATTTAAGAATTATTTATAGATTTATCGTTATTTAAAAAAAACGCATTAAGAAAATCTCTCTTTTATTTTAGAGTGTACAGTGGTTTGATAATTGACCTTTATAAAAATATAAGTTCATTATTTGATATCTTTACTATTTTTTGAAAAAAAATAATAAAATAATAAAATTCAATGAGTTTTGACTAACATCGATGGTCAAAACCACTTTTGACTGAAAAAACCAGTCAAAAGTGGTTATGAGTTTTGACTGTAACAAATATAATGGCTAGTTAATGTGATTCTGCGACATTTATCACTTTATCAAAATTGAGTAGCCCTTATTCTTATTGGCTAGTTATTATGTATTATATTCATATTTATTACTTTGGGTGTGTAACAGTGTAACATATACATTTACCATCTTTTGCGACAAGGATGCCACGGTATTTTGATTCCAACTCCAACTACTGACTACCTTCATGCGCACCAGTAATGTTTATTTGCAATCCGTGATCAATTTTTCCGTGTTGAAAAAGTTTGAATTTAAAGTTGAACTTCGGAAACTTTGCAAATGTTTTCGGTATTTTATGTAAATTGTTTAAAAAATAGTGTTGGGCAATTTTAGGTGTTTTTATCCAAGTGATAAATGTTAGGGCATTGTTTAATAACTGTAAGTGTTTGAAATAATTATTACTTTTACTGATAGCCGTTTTTATTGTAATTAATAGGATTTCAGTTTATATTTATACTGTTAGTACCCACTAAATGGGTTGTGACTTTGTTACCTGTCCCAATTTCAAATTTCCTGCATTATAAAAGATTAAGTGTGAAGTATGTAGTCACTTAGACTATCTCGAGGAGTTTCCTATAAATAGTCCTGTAGTTTTATTGCATATTACAAATGTAACGTACCTATTACGTTTAATTTTGTTATATGCAAAACAAACAGGTTTATTTTTTGTTATTTGGCCCAGGCACTAGGCAGTGTATTGTCATTACATAATACATAATTATGACATTTTTGATTTGGTGTCCTAATTGCTTTAGGTCTTGTGTGCCATTGAATGTGAGGCAAGGCCTACAATTATTTGTTTATATCTTGATTTTCCTTTTGTTTATGCACATGTGTACCTAAAATGTGCCTCATAAATTTCTTCTGAACACAAGGTGTAATCAAAATAGACATAGGTACAATAAATGCTGTTTGTATATTTGTAGGTACTAGGTAATTTAATAAAAGTAGTATATAATTTTTAGATTTATTTTATTTTCAATAACATAAAAATGTTATATTTTTCATTTTACACATTTTGAAATGAATTCTGTGGGTACCAACCTGGTTGCTAAAATGTTCACATAATGTTCAAAACGTTAAATATGCTACAGTACAGTTTGGCTTTGCATTAACTTTAGAGTCATGGGTTGCATGTTACAATATTTAGAATTCTTCTTTCACTTATTTCCAAATGCTGCTTATATTTGTACGAGCACAAAATCTACTTTGCAGCAGTTCATTATAATATTCAACAAAATATATAATATTGTAATCATTTACTCATTTGGATGAATCATACAAATTGATTTTTGTTTTATTTTTACATTGTGATATGCTATAAATTTTTTGTGATATTTTCAATTTTATATAAACAAAGTCATACCTTTTAAATTACCTTAAATAGGTAAATGTGTAAAAAATTACTATTTGGTCATACAAAAATCGTTATGATGATCCATCCAATAGCAATATTTACTAGAATAAATAGATCTAGCTAACTGGAATTGAAGGTCCCTTAAAATTATGTAATTATGCTAAAGCTGTGATCAACTACACAGACAGTGTATGTAACTGATGGCTCGCTCAAAAATGAACGACAACATAAATATGACAAAAATGTCTTGTAAATTAATTTAATCTGTTTGAGTAATTGACCACGGCTTTGTTTATTACTAATTTTATTGTTTTTCGTAATAGTTTGACTAACTCTAAAGAGGCATTCATATTCATAGCATGAAGTAAAAAGGCGCAAATTATCAATTTTTAAGTAAGATATTGAAAAAATCACAGTTTTACATACAACTCTAATTTAGAGACATTTTAAAACTGGTTTGAAAACTTTTATTATCAACAGTCTGTATATGTTTAAAGATTTTATAACATCTAAGTAAATGAATAATGGTGGCATGATATGAAATTGTTTTGGGAACTTAATTCCATTTAGAAACCATGATTCTTGACAATTTGCGCTGCGCATCAATCTAAATATGTATAAAATTATAATATCCATAATTTATTTAATTGCGCATTAAACTAACATAACAAAATGAAACATTTGAAAATATGTGAAATAAGATTTTGTCAATTCAATGCTCATCACAATTTTTATATTCTGTATAAATACTTTAAAATAACATTTTTATCTATTATAAATAAAATTTATTTTCATAAGCACTTCATTATTGCTGTTGTTTGTGGAACATAGGTGGGAAAAACAATGAAACAAACAAAATTAAGATGAGCATAGATTCAAGATTTTGCTATTATTTTAATATTGGCTGTTTGCACTTGTAAATAGAGAAACGTTTGAATACATATACAGTACCTGCAATCAACTTATACCATTTGGTGTTACTAATGATTTATAATAAATAATATGGAACCATATAGGATTAAAATATTTAATGTGATGAGTGTTAATTACATCTAGGTATAACCCAACTCAAGCCAAAGGAACTATTTTTGAATAAAATAAATGGAATATGTAGGGACTAGTTTTAACATTACATACTTAGGAAATATGATGAGAACATTTGGAACTTATAAATCCTAATACATTCATGACAAAATGTTGGATTAAAAAATTGTGAGACTCTATACTTAAATTAACCGTTGATATAGTACTGTACTGCCTCCAAACGCATAGACTTGTATAATAGGTATGGTAATTTTTGTATGTACATGTAAAACCATGTGTAGATTTTTTTAATTTAGTAATACTATACTAAACTGGCCGTCATATAAGTATCTGCCATGTTCATCGCCTATGTATAACTAGGTAATATAATATTCTTATCTAGATTTATATTTACAAATAATACAGTTCATTACTATTTATAGAAATTAATATATATTTCTATCATTCTTCGATTCACATAACGCAAAATAATTTAACAGAGTTCATTTTTGCACTCACATTTACAATAATATAGTTTTGTAACTAGTTTGTTACCATTTATTTGTTGATTTAAAACAACTCATTTAGAATATATCACCCAAAAGCGAGTAGCGTTATACTCACGAATCCTATCGTACCTTATCATTTAAAAATGCAGAATATGCGAAAACTTGAAGGAATATGTTTACAGTAAATGGCAATTGAACATTATAGTTCGCTCGCATCCAATAGGAACTATAAGATTCACAATGCCCCCGTACGGGCAGGCGTACTCGTCTTATCTCTATACTTACATAGAGTCGCTCTACCCGCCACAGTATACAAAACAACTAGCACAAATAAAATAACTCCTCTTTATTATTTACAACGGTGAACTATTCACAAATTATGGACACAAATCAAAAAACTCTAATCGATTATAGTTATATCGAATAAGAAGTTGAATTATTAATGAAAATTTGTGTTACAGTTTATGCTAGAGTTTAGAATATAAGGAGCTCAGTAGCGCCACCGTTTGTGCGGCGGTGCGAGGAACTATACATGCACAACACCGCAGTGTCTATGGCCGTTCGCCTCCAATACTTTACTTAAATACCTAATAAATGTTCTCCAACACCATTGTTTCAACAATCGATGTCTCGGTGCGTCGCTGTGTTCAACATGACGGTTGCATCGAACGTCTACTAGATAACACCTTTACAAGGTGACAGAGATTCTGGTTGTATCTACTGTTCGATAGCTTCGAAATGTTCAATACAGAAACAAATGGAGAAGGAACTAAAATCTAATATCACAATATCGGGCTTCGCTGGCTGATTGCGAGTTGAACAAACGCCTAGTCTGACTTAAAAACGAACTTTTGTAAGCAATTTTTCACGCAGACGGTTGATGTTATAAATATATTTGTTTTCTTCGACTAATATACTAGTCACTTTTCTCTCGTGTTGTAGAAGATAATTGACACAAACCCCGTCTTCGCAAAATTTTACTAAGTCGTTTTGTCAGTTTGGAAGATGTCTGGTAAACCTTATTCAAACAACGCCAACAGATCGTCTGATGAAGGCGCACGCGGCGGGTGGCTGCCGGCAGATGATGACGATGAAGGCGGTGTCGCAAGCAACTCACCTAGTGCCGGTGCGTCTAAATACGATAATAGCTCCATAGGATCTACACTCGTTTCTGGCAGCAACTGGAATTGAGAATACACACATCGGTAAAGTTTTAAATTTATATATTTAAAAATAAGTTATGCGATGCGTTTAATATCCCTTTGCTTTTAGTTTTATATATGTGTCATATACGTATAATTTTAATTATCCTATTAGTTTGTTGTTAAAGTGGCAAACTTACATTAAGGTTGTCAGTCCCCTCTCCGTCGATCACAGCCGCAGGATCGAAGTTAAGATCAGCAGGTATATCTACGTCTGTCAACGAATGGTGATCCACAGATGGCGGACCCGGCGTATGGGATGATCCTGGGGTGTGAGCGCCGCCACCTCCTGGAGTATGTGCCGATCCCGGTGTATGTGGAGTATGTGGCGTATGCGGCATCTATAATGATAAAATTTATTATTGTATTTGCTAAATACTTACAAAAGGTCATAAGACTGCTGATTTTTAAAAGATAAAATATTTTACTGATAGTCTTAAACGATTTAGTTGTGTTTGCTTCATAGGAATAGCTTAAACATACTGAATGTAAGGGCAAAAACCGGAATAAAAAATATATTTACTTGTTCGTTTAGACTCTTCTCCATCGCGTTGAGTGGGTCCAAGGAATTGACGCTTTCGTTCAAATGTGACAGTGGTCCATTTCCAGCAAACTCGTTGCTTCCGGGACCATTATTCATACCAAAATCGTAATTTTGGTTGCTCGAACTTGAATTCCTATTTTGTCCATTTTGATTATATGAAGAGATCATGGAACCGCTAGCGATGGTGTTCATGTCTGGCGGAAGGTATGGTGATAAGGCTTGATTCATATCCCAATTGTTCATTGTCGGCATGTTCATTGAACCAGGCGAAACTGCTTTGCCTCTTTTTCCCACACTGTTGTCGTTACTGTCGTCTTCCTGCTGCGAAAAAGCATGCTTTGTTATTATACCGGTAATATTACCTATGTTGTGCAAAATATCCACTCCTTTAATTTAAATTTTCTTATTAATGTACAGATAAGACTACACTTACTTTTATACCGCCATTATTAGAAGTCTTAGTCGCTTTCCAATTAGCTCCACTGTCAATTGTGACTTCATCAACATCGGAGCTGTTCAACGTATTCAAAATACCCCACATGTATTGGTCAACTTCTAATCCTTCTAGCTGAGCCGGTTTACTGTAAATTACGATGTAACATTAAATGATGGTCTACAAAACTATAACTAATATAAATAATTAAATGTAATAACGTAATCACTTACTTGCAAACTGGACATCTCCATGATCCTCGCTCACAATTGAGTTGTAAATAAGATTCAAGATCAAAGCATTGTATGTGTTTGCATTCATGCCCACGAGCCGGTAGTGTAATTTTCTTGAATGTGATTGGACACTTTAACGATACTTTTAATGCTGTTTGTTCAACATTGTCCCTGTCATTTGCTGTGTTTGAACCATTACTACCGTTGGACGGTGTTTGGTTGAAGTTCATCTTTATCTTTGCAATACAATGATCAGCAGTTAGCAGTCGTTTTCTTAAGAGACCTTGCAAAACGCTTCGTACACTCGGTCGATGAACCAATTGCAATACGAATAGGTGTGACTGAAAAAGAAATATATATTATTTTTTCATCATATTATGGAAGGTTTCCATAGTTTAGCAATGTCATCATTCTTATGGTTAGTTAAATATACTGAAGAAGGTACTTACACAACAACAGGCTGAGACAGTGATTTGTATCGTGTTTCTGCCAGGTTGACACACATCCTTCAGGTACAGTGGTTTGTGTGATGTTTTGTTCTCTCCCCTATCTATTACTAAAGGCGTCGCATTTACAGACACCTGAACACTCGCTGGCCAGTTCGTGTTCATTTGCCTATCTTCATGATGGAAGCATTTTAATTGTAATTCAAGATCCGACCTCCATATCAACGTTGAATGGACTGTAGGCTTTAATTGAAATACGTGATTGCTAACGGCTAAGTTATGTTCTAATCTAAACGGTGGTAATATAATACCATCTCTTACGGGGAATGTTAACCGAAGTTCGTCATCTGAAAAAAATTCAAAGTGTTAAAATTCACCTGATAATAGTTTACTTTTAGTAATTATTTTATTGTTATGTAACGACAATACTTACTCTGCATGCCCATAGGTGGTTTGAGCTCATTAAAGTGGGGCTTGACATCAGCATTGGGACTTATGTAGGGAGGCATACTACTAGCTGGCGTAAGAGGCGGCGTAGGATTTCCGGGAACAGGGCTATGCTGATAGCTCATATTAGTGCGCATTGCCACTTCTTGTGCAAATTGGCCCCCGTATTGCCCTCCATATTGCGCATTGCTGCTTTGATGCTGCGAAAACTGGTTTGGTACACCGCCATTGTAATATTGCGCCTGGTTTGAGTAAGGAGGCGTGGATTGTCTCATGTTACCTCTCATTGCAGCACCAAAATTACCACTCGGTCCCAAGGGCTGCTGAGGTGGGTAGGCCGGACCTTGGAAGCCTGGCCTGCCTCCATAACCTGCAGGGTATTGACTTGGTCCAAATCCAGGTTGTGCACCCATGTTGCTATACTGCGTTGTCTTTCGCTGTCCCATTAGCATTGTACCAGAGGGATATGGCGTGTGTCGCCTTTGATATCCCGGGGCCATCTTTCCTGAACTTCCCATTTGGGCTGGTCCCATTTGAGATGGCATCATATTTGCGTGTAAACCCATATTTGCCATTTGTGCCATTGGGTTCATGCCGTTCATGGCAGCGTTACCCATCTGACCCATTCCCGTCATGCCGTTCATACCGCCGTTACCTCCCATCCCCATTCCAGCCATAGCTGCGTTATGACTGCGCTGCTGACTGTACCCGTTCATCGCACCGTACTGGGCGTTTGCCATAGTCATGTTGTTTTGCATCTGAAATGATTTACTTGAAATAAGGTTTTTTGTTCGGATTAAAGTTACTTAAGCGAAAAATAACCAGTATGTATTGAATGTACGTTATTTAATAGGTAACTTCTGAATTATTCTTTATACTCAAATACTTCGATAGAATATAATAAAGTACTGATCACAAATCGCAGATTTAGGCACAGACTTTGTTAAAATTACTAGTTGAAGTTCGAACAACCGAAAAACCAATAATTCGTTTTTACGGTTGTTGTTGTAGTAGCGATCAATTGATTGAGAACGTAGAAACGAAGTGGACAGTGTATTTACCTGTGCAAATGGCTGCGAGTCCTGCATCGCGGCCGTGGTGGCCGCGGCGACCATTGCGGCGGTGGCGCCGAACTGCGCGTTCTCGCCCCCGCCGCTCATCGCGCCCGAACCGCCGGCGCACCCATAGCCGCTATAACAAAAAGATACAATAATTAGTTATCATTAATTATAATGATTTCATTGTAAAGTTAACCAAAATATTGCTCCTAATTCCCTAACTTATATTTATAAATAAGGATAAGCAATTCTCAATTCCATTATTACACGTTACGACATTAATAACCACGAATGCTCGCGCTCTTTAACAAAAGTAATTATTATTTCTTATAGCGTGGAGCAACTGTGTAGGTACATATGTACATATTAAATGTGAAATCGGTCCAGTTAATATTATTTCACTCACGATACGAGCAGTTTCTATTGCAAGCGGCCTTGCAGAATCGAACATTCCACACGTTAACGCTTCGATTATTAATAAACCCAGACTCAATATTCAACTCAAATTCTATCGCCACAAGATCTTTTTTTATTACTCGCAGTGATTTTATTATTTTACCAACAATGAGTGAAAAAATCAATGTGGATGTATAGTGACGCGTTGTTACCCCTGTGTTTCTCTCGGGATGTGCTTGATTTTTTGTATGGTACCGGAGTGGGAGAACGATTCATGTGAACTGCTTTTGGGGCGAATTCCCGAGCCTTCACGGAGCCCTTTCTAATAATTCCCATTCGACAAATGCACGACAAACACTCGCACGGGCTACCCATTGTTACGAGCATCTGTAGTGGTGCAACAATATTGGGCCTTTGTATTGTACGCGTATGAAATTATTTTAATGAATACACATACACGTCCGCATACGCACATTATACACAAACACATACTGATAAAGTAATCCCGTATTATTCTTTAGATAGTATCAAATACATACTTTATGTCTGTTTGATCTTTTGGCTTAATTTAAAAGTTTCTCGTCAATGAATTTGATTAGGTACTACAGGTTAAATAGTCAATGTCAATGATGTGTTTTCGATTGTTCACAAATGTATCACAGTAGCGGTTCCTACTTAAGTATTCTCGTAAATAGCTTAACAGATACTTAGTAGTATCGACAACTAATAAACACGAGTCAACAACGCTCATCTCGACATCGCCTCTATTCATCGTAGCTGTGCATGATTTACAAGGGTCCTTCCTTAGGTAAACTCGGGCCGACCTGCTCTTCTTTTTATAATTTTGTCTGAACCTTTTTTCTTTATGCCGCCCGAAATGTGTACCCAACAAAAAAATTGTGTGTTCTGTATCCTGGTACATTTTTTTTGTAAAGTGGTACCACATCCGAATAATCATTTATGGTCTGTTCAAAATATTTGGGATCTGAATGCGAGTGCCGGGTCCGGGCACTTCTTTTGATATATTTCTTAGAATACTCCTTTATGACCAAGTTGTATATTTGCAAATGCTCTTGTTGAGACGTGACGTCTCCGTAATTTAAAAAGTTAGATTTTACTGTGACTATGAACGAAACATTGCTCATGTGATGTTATAACCATTCTTCTACATGCGAAAATTCTAAATAAATCAATATGAATGAGTAGGTAAGCCGCTATTTCGAGAAGCTGGAAGGTGTTTGGCATAGTATTGAGAGATGTGCGAGTAACGCGTAGGTATTTTGATACATAGGCTGCAGTTAATTTTAGATTAGTGCGCAGACGTGTCGGATTCCTGGTTAATTGGCAGAAGAGATAATCGTGTAATGAATTCGACCGCTTCACACTTTCAAATTTATAGCTTTAATTACAACACAAGCGTTGACGTTTACATTATAAAAAAATGTAATACATGATTATTAGAGGTTTCAAAAATAATTTGTAAAACTGTTATTACTTCGTGTTTAATATTTATTTGGAGCAAAGTGTTAAATAAGGCATTAATTGTAAGACTCGTATAGATTACTATCGCGGTAGCGTGAAGCCGTGGCGTGTTCCGCCCTTGTGTTCTGACGACAGTTGGTCACCCCCATTTAAATGCCACTTCACATTGTGGCTTGTGCGCACAATATTACTAAAAGTACATTATAAAAGCGTTAAGGTTAATATTATTAGTTTGTTATAGTTTTACATCTTAAGCTATAAAATTTAATGTCTAGAGACAATGAACATTCAGACAATAAATATTTATATAATTATGTAGGTATACGATATTTTGCTATAAAAGATTAAAATACCTAAAGCATAGGACTTCATAACGAATTTAATCATATTATTATAATAAATACATATCTGAGATTAACAACACCATCCATTTTGTTACGAAATAGGTAATTTTTCTACACTTTGTTACCTTACTTTGTAATAATATTTATCTCATATTCGTCAATCGATTCCGGGTCCAGAGTATGAATCATGCTTCAAGGAGCGGATTCCGGGGGTTTACAAATGGAGCCAAGCGTTCCGGGGTAAATACGGTACAATGAGCGGGGAAGGGTCGCTTCGTCGCCTGCTTAGGGTAAGTGGGGCCGGTCACGTCAATATGGGGCTTTATTACGGTGACGCTCCTGATAATAATTTGTTAGACTGTAATGATATTGAACCCATTCAATAACTGTACTATCTGTTTATTCGATAAAGCTCGGTGGTTATAGATTAATTCCTAATTGTAATATATTAGTACTTTTAGACCTGCACTGTTTTATCCATAATCAGTTTGATCATATCAAGCACGTGCTTTAATACACAGTTTAATGTTAAGTCAGCGATGCATCCGCTCTTGGCAGTCTCGTTCGAAACTATATTTTTTCCCACGATCGTCCATTAACGGTTTTAACTTTAAGCATTAGTAATTTTTGGTAAACTCTGACAAAAGCATTGAGTGTATTTATTTATTTTACTCTTTCTACTATAATTAGTTTAGTTTGTAGTTTCTTTTTTTAAATTTACTATTTAAGGTAACATAGCGTATATTATTCTTACAGACTAGACTTCCTGTGTTCTGTTCACACCATCTCGTTTACGGCCCCCATTTTATTATTATTTACTTATTGGTTTTGTATAAAGGCAGTCGGCTATCAACAATATGTCGTTTGTAAAGGTGACTACTAAACAAAGCCGTTGAGCTATTCGACTTAGCACCTGCTCGTGGGTTTTATTTTATTTGAAACATCGTATTATCTTGTAAAAATTATCAAGAAAAGGTTATTAGAAGCATATTTAAAAAAAAAAATTTAACTTAAAGTAATTGATAGAGAGAATATATAAAAAAGTATTGATATTATTAGAATGAATCTTAACTGTTCGATGCTCTTCTCTCTTGTGTTGCTAGCTTAATGTTTTGTTTATTTGTGTTTATTGTAAGCGCTAAAGTGCAGTCACCGCGTGCATTTCCACTGCTTGCTTGTGTGAGTGAGTCTAAATGTGTGCGTGTCAAAGCGCTAGTGTGAGTGCCGCTAAGTGCGACTGTGTGAGTGCTGGGTGCCCTAATGCGTTTGTGCGTGTGAATGGAAGAGCACATTTCATTTATAATTGCAGTGATGCGCAGTCGACAATGACACACTCGTGTGTACTTTTAAATTATACTGTGTATTATAAGATACCTAATATTGTTTTTGTAGATTCTACTTAAACGATTATTTTTTTACGTAACTGGTTAAATATATTATTTTATATTTTGAGTACGGAAAATTACTTAGATGAAACTGAAAGGTAGTTAGAGATACTTATTTCAACGGAGTGTTTTTGATTTTATTGCCTGTTAACTACGATAAGGTGGCACAGGTAAGCCGAGTCACGTTTCAGCGTTTTGTTGAAATGTAAACAAACTTGTTCCGGATAAGATAAAAACAGTAAAGGCAGCCAAGTGCTTACGTAGAGAGTGGAGTTTCGGTAACTGATAAACAGAGAGTACTTACCTACAGGTTATTTTATAATAATTACTTTGTATCTTTGTAAAAATAAAGTTTTAATTAATTTTATTAATTTAAATAAACAAATATAATTATGAAATGTCTTTCAAATGTCATTTCTAAATGTTGGTAAATGTTACCTGCTGTTTTTTTTAAAATTGCAAATTAGAAAATTAAATTACTATTTTCTTAGTTAAAAGTCACGAATATCGTTTCTACGTAAGTCAAGATGGGATTATAATTTTGTAAACAAATAGTTTAGACTTACCTAGGGGCGTTGACTCGATATCCAATTGTCCCTTGCAGTGGGTTGTGTTTTCCACTATCGGGAGCTTGTGCTCCCGGGTAGCTGATAGCAGATCCCGCGTATCCGGCCGTACTACTAAAGTTCGCCGTCCTGCCGTTCCAAGGCACCTCCTGAAACACGATGCACCTTGTTTGTTGTTGTAGCCCAAAACATTGACGTTAGCTCGTAACTGACATTTTCACGAAACGACATTTTTGTCTCAACATATCCAACATTGTCAAAACAACAGCAGTCTCGAAATATTTATATTTTCCAACGTTATCGTGTCAGTCATGAGCAAACCGTCGTATTTTCTGATATCACGTATCGCGCGTAAATTTCGCTCTAGCCATTCGTGGAACGTCAACAATCGGCGAAACGTTCATCGTTTACCTTTGTGAAATTTTCACCGTTGCCATCTATTAAGAATCGCTTCTTGTCTTAATTTCTCATGCTTCATTGTTTGGTTGCATTTATTTTTTTAACTAATCTTAATTAAGTATCACTCAAATAATATTTTTTGTTGTTGAATTCACAATATGTATTAAGAATAGTTTTTAAAATTTATGACACGTTTTTAAACGTAGATATTTTTCTGTCAACGATGAACGCTTCGCATATTCTTTCAGTCTTCGAATCAGCTGAGGCAAAATCCAGCATGTACGTAAACGACAGGTGGTGTGTTCTGGCTTTAAACTTTCACACAAGTTTTTATGTATATCCAAGAACGTTCAAAATATTTATTAATATATTTTTTTCGGGCAATAATGCCAAAAAAAAATAACATTTAATATTTTGAAAACTTGTTGAAAGTGGTAAAACCAAAACAAAAACTTTATAAAACACTTATTTACTTGAATGCCACTATCACGCAACACAGGTCTTAATTTCACTTCAGGAATATTTTATTCCTCATCCAATTTTTTCACTTAGAAGAAATCCGTTTTGGTGGTCCACTACACTGTTTTGGTGTCCAAAAATCCAAAATGTCACTTAACACAACAAAATCCAAATCCAGGTTTTAATGAGATCAAAACTTGTCACTGTGTTCCAACATTCAATCGTCTATAAGCTATCGTTCACTCACGAGTCCGACTTTGAAGTCACCGAAACATCATAGACGTGTTGCACGAGTGTCGACACCGACGTCACTGACTGCGCCGGCGAACGACCGCGCATTCGACCGTCAAAGGTAACACTGGATGATGGCGATGGCGAGCCGGCGACGGTGAGTGAGAGGTTGCGGTGCGGGGCGCTCCCACCCCGCGCAACGTTGCCAGCTCGCTGCGATAAGTGGCGCACCCCCGCGTCCCCCGCTCGTAAGTCGTCGTCTCTGCACTCGGCGATCGGCCGTGTTCGGGCGCCATCGTCACCGTATCGGCTCTGCCCCACCCCGCGCGCTCTACGTTTTCACGTAACGGTCCTCAATCGAGCGCGATACTGCCATTGCGATAGTTGTAATGTTCTGTCGTCATTGCGATTTAAATGATCAAAGTAGAGCAACAAAAATTTGTAGCTAATACAAAGTAAATCTTTAATCAAACATCTCTTTTAAGATAAGATGAACGTAAGCTGCTCAGGTAGACATCTATCTATATTTGAGTTTTTGCGCAGTGGCTCGGCACATTGCCGCGGCCGACAAGCGTCTGCGTTGGGGCATAATAATTAGCAACGATAAACAATGGGCTTGTCGTCCTCTGGCCGCTACCTGCGCATGACGATAGAGGACGAGTGACTTGTCCTGAGGTGTCCTTGTTGTTTTGTGCGCGATGCTTGTCGTTCACGCATTTCGCACACATATTCAAGAATAGGTACAAGTTAAATTTTATATTCAATTAAAATAAATAAAATAAAAATTAACGTTGTTATGGAAAGTACTTAAGTCGACTGATCAGCTACTGATTGCCGTCAATATTGCAGTTAGTATTATATTTGCAGTAACATCAAATTTGTAGATACCTAACAATTAATATTATTCTTGTTTTCAAATGTTTGTTTGTACATTAATTTCCGCGTTGCCAACGATTAGGTAAATAAATATGTTAGGCATTACCTGGTTTGTTAAATTGAAAATCTCAGTAGCAACATGTTAGATTTCATTAATTTCGTTTAACACGCACCTTGTTGTTGTTTACATCGACCGCGTCCGACTGGAAAGTCGGGAAAGCGATTTGCGAGTACGCGCAATACTTCTCGTCCGCGTTCCGATGCGCCAAACTACTATGCGCCCGCACTAAACGCCGCCGTAGCTGTCTACCCCTCAGTTCCATTCATAAAATAATTGATTCAATATTAGATCAATTAAACATGATTGGGCTATTTAGAAGTAAGTTTTTTTGGTGACTATTACTGCTAACTAGGAGTAAAATGATTGACACAGAAGATAACACAGAGATCACAAAATAAGTAAAAACTTTGATAAAGTTTGGATTTTGGACTAATTATTTAAAATTAATAACCAAGTCTTACGAATATAATAAAAATCATACCTACTTCTGCATTCACGAAGATCTGTTAGAGCGCTAACTGTTTATTGTAACGGATGGCGACTAATACGTGTTTAGTTACATTTTCTTCCATGGAATCTTATCATAACAGATATTTTAATATATATGACGTAGTATCTTGCTGATAATAGTTAAGTGTGGATACTTAAAGCACGTAGCGCCCCTTGTTACTTACCTATGTGTTGATCAATTTAATTTAGTATATTCACATTTTGGTGCTACGTGACTTTACGTAATATACTTTACGATTTTACGTAAGGTCAATAAGCTTTATTGGTGGAATGTAATCGGTACAGAAATCAGTACCATATGTGACTTTAACTATAAATAACTAGAAATGTTTCATTAGTATGGTATTTTGATTGTAAGAGCGACGTTTAACGACGAAAAAAGGTTAAGTTACCAAGTTATTTACATTCAGCGCTGCGCAGTGCCGGTAGTCGGTAGTCCAAATATTATTTGCCTTTTGGGGTACCTATGAAAGAACTTAGTATTCTTTGAAACAATTATGATTATTTGGTACATAATCATTATACCCGTCAGGGACATTATTAAGTTGTATGTGTGGGTGCAATGAAACAAATGTGTAGCTAAAGGTACATTCAAGGGACGATGAGGCAAATAAGTTCGAAAAGGGCAACACGGAGGCGTAAAGTAATATCGTGATAAAACAGAGTACTAAAGGGTTGCAAGTCAGCAATTATACTGTAGTAACAATTATGTATTTTTTCACAACTTATGTAATGAAAGTGATATCTACCTTCACGCAATAAATTATTTTAATACACTAAAAATTTTTTTTATATTGTGTACTCAGAAGCATGCAAAAATCATCTAGACGCATAAATATAAGTTTTTATTTATTGTAATTCGAAGAAGTCTTTTTATATCGTAAAATCAGATTAAGATACTTCTCCTAATCTTTGAAATGGAAAGAAAACTACAATACAAGGT
The DNA here is from genome assembly GCA_905475405.1 of Schrankia costaestrigalis. NCBI lineage: Eukaryota > Metazoa > Arthropoda > Insecta > Lepidoptera > Erebidae > Schrankia > Schrankia costaestrigalis. The sequence goes on from FR997830.1 coordinate 9,210,703, forward strand.
GGACAATGTAAAAGGCTACGGACTTCAACAAATTGTGCTATCTCAAAGAAAAATTAAATTTGAAGACTACTATAGGATACCAACACTAGACCCTGATCTGATGGCTATGAAACCAACTGAAAAAAAAAGCTTTTAAAGGACAAAATATTTTTTTGAATAATAATAAAAAGATTCCGACTAAATCTCCAATTCCATCGTGAGGTATGAAAAACGTTTAAATAAGTTGTGTTCATAAATGTCTTATTCTTCACCAACTGTTCCTTTGTGACACCCCTTCTACCCATTTATATCATCGGTTTTCTTCAGTTAATTCTGTCCAATACGTCAATGTATCAGTGTTTTCAAAGTTCTACCTCTGTTCACGCTTATACTGTTGGTCCATATGTCAGGACACATTCTGTTGTTGTTTGTAGTCGAACCCTGTTTCAGTCTGACAACTTTACGTCCACATCAGCCGACCTTGAGCATGTTCTGGTATGTGTGATTGTGATTTGTTCATTTTAGAAGAATAATATTGTACTTGCTCGTCAATGTTACTTAACGCCATTTTAGCATTAGCATTTCCTGCTTCTTTTTATTTACAGTCTATAAAGCTTCTGCAGAGATATTTGTACAGTGGACAATGCAGTCGATTAAGTCTGTTATAGACAATGTAATACGATTAACTTGAAAAATTGGGTTATTTTAATATTGCTCCTGTAATCTAAGCCAAAGTATTAGAACGAAGGCAATGCGATGTAGCCAAATCAAGATAATCGGACATTTATATGCTGTGCGTCCTTTTTGCTTACTACATACTGATTATTTTTTATGTTTAATTTGCTAAGGCAATCAATTCAGTTACGTAGCTACGAAAAATAACATAAAATATGCGTACGTGCTGGTAATATTTTATGATGTACTTAACGTTGGGATCTACATTGTATAAGTAATAATATTTAACAAGAAAGTCATAAACACCAACAAGCGCTTAAATTTAAACAGTTTATGATCTAAGAACAATTTAGTCATTTTTGTTTTACTATAAATTATACAAGTCGCGTGAATTATAAATCTGCTGCTTGACGACCGTTTATAATTGTTTCATAATTTTGTATTAATGGTTTTATTATAAAGCACTGTTAAAATTCAACCAAGCAGGATACACATGTTTGTTTGAAAGGTCACATGCTGCATGAGAATAATTCAATGAAACAATAGCTCATCATCAAAGCGTTGAAAACGGAGAATTAAAAAATCAGTTTTTCCTCATATGTTGACAACAGTTATAAATCACAGTCGTCGTGTTTATTTTATGATCCAGCTATTATCGTCAACTCGGCGGTTTTGCAATGTGCCCGCTGTTGCGCACCGTCTCGAAACCGATGCGCGAGGATACAACTGTGACATGATTAACACAAACCTTTTTACATAGTGTTAACATACTATAAGTACCTACTTAGTATAAATAAGATTGGCTTTCGTGTTATCTTAAGGCAAAAAAAGAGATTGTTTAATTTGTATAAATGAATAGTATAGACAACGCAAGTTGTGTTGATACCTTAAACATATCAACAAACTACTGTTAAGCATTTGTTTTGTTTGAAAAACTAGTAGAAATTGTTTATCATAATTTGGTTAATTATCTAATTATTATGATTAAGGAGCCAAAAAGAAAAGCAAGCAATGGGAAATAAACTGATCACCGAAGCGAACAGAATACTTACAAAACTACATAAATAGCTGAGCTGAGCTTGTCGCGGTTAACAGAATTACTTAAACCCTTAGCATACTGACGTGGAAAGATGCTAGGTCCATACTTAAGTTATCAAAGGAGTCAACTTGCTAAATACAAAAAAAGAATTATATTAGAAGAACTATGCAAAGATAATAATACACGATCATAAGGTCAAATTGCTTTTTAGAACGAGTAAATGGCACATGACGTGATGTAGTAAGCATATTGCCAGTTTGGTACGTGCACTTGAGGTCACAGCGAAACATGGAAATATATTTTGGTGTACGTACGAGTAAATATCAAGATTGCAGCTGAATACTGTTATAATTTTTTAAAACTGTTACTTAGTTTGGGGTTGGAAGTAAAAGTGTTTGTTATTACCAACGTTAAATGGCAATAAAATAAATTCAATTACATATTGAATATAATATGGTGACGAAGTACTACTACTCTAAATCATCTAAAATTGGCCTTTCCTTGGGTATGATTTAAACCAGAACCTCTTGAAACAACTAGATGCTAAAGTGACGAAAACATTGAAATCGTGGCTAGGGTTAGCTCAATCTGCAGACTCTTCCGCTCTGTATCGAGACACAAATAACTTTTGGATGAAACTAAAAAAACCATCGGAACTCTACAAACATCTAAGAGTTACTAAAATGTAAGTCTTATCAACATCTAAAGACGAAATTGTAAAAACCATCCCAACTGATAACAAATCATCTGCGCTCGAGTCACGGTTGCAATTCCACAAAAAGTTCATGATAGGCGCACAAACTAGTAGAGTAGGTCTAGGAAACACGGAAAGTCAATCGGACAAAGAAATTATAAAATCTTTCTTAAACCAAGATGAGAATGACAGCTATAGAGTGCACGCAATGAACCTAGAAATGCAAAATGAATGGGTTACTCTAGGTGCGAGGGGTACACCAGCTAAATCCCTCTACAATCTATTAAAAGAACTAGGACTGCCGAGAACTTCAGTAAGCTCTCTACTATCGCGAATGTCCAAAACGGCATTGTTAGGTTCCTACCAAATTTAAATAGGTAGGGGACGGAACATAGCCGACAGTGAAGGTGACCGCTAACGCGTTGTAAGGGGGCCTCCTTAAACCTACATCTGGGTCGTAAGTCCCAGACGCTGTTATGCCAGTGTTCCGTCCTCTATCACGCGATGGACCCGGCACCCGCACGGAGAATCCATGGAATGCTAAGATTAGGTCTTATGTTACCTATGTATCCGGGATGAAGGAGAAGCTATGCTGACAGATAACGAATGATTCACTTAATTAGGCTACAGATAGAGAAAGCCTATCCATGGAACTAATTACTGCTACTAATATACCATTAATGGGAAAATACTTTTGCCCGCTTGCGCTCATCCCTTAAGCACTGTAGAGTGAAGACTTAGACGTAACGCGTGTCTATATTTATTATTTACTAACGGACGATGATTTCCATTCTTCGCGCTCGATGTCGCGTCTACGAGACGAGAAAGCCACACACGACATGAAAACATCACATTCTTCGTTCTACAAATGCATTCGTTCTAAAAATTCACTATGTTTAGATTTTCTACACAATTTAGTTTTGTGTTCTACCTACTTGTGTGACTTGTTTTTTACATGCGTCTCTGATTCAGCAAATTATTTACTCTAATTTGGAGTTGTTTTTACTGCTTATATCAACATCATAAGTTTCGCTTTATTTAGTAGCTAGTTATAGTCAATTGTGAAGTGTCGACGTAATAACAAAATGAATACATTTTGCCATTGTAGTTTTAATTAACTACCTACTATAATAATGATTAACAAGAGCAAAGGTAATGAAACAATGATGCGCGTGAGACGAAGTGTTTTACGAAAATAAAGGCAACAGAACGAGCACAATGACTCAGATGGAATTCAGCTTTACCCGCCATACTGAGCTTCGTCGAAATCAGAAATACAATCCTAATTATAATCGCACGCATCCGTCCAGCACCTCGATCGGTCGCTAACGTTCCGACTAAACCGCACCGTGCTCCTGGACGCACTCATCTCTTTGGATTGTGTGCAATGAACGTTTAATAATTATTTTCGTAATACGCGTCACGTAAAGTTCAAGCGTCGATCCGAGGCGAGGGAGCTGCCACCGCGCCGCGACTCGCGCTCACTTTAATAAGCTTGGAGAATAACCACGCTATTGATATCTTGTTAATTCTTATTATAGTACCTAACACAATGTTTATCGCGGGGTAGGTTACTAGTAAGTATGATGTTACAATAATAAATTGAGGGAAATATAAATACAGAACGATTATAATTTGATTGCAGCCTTAACCTATATTTATTATACTGACAAGGTTTTCTAAAAAAAAATTGTCGTTAATAATAGTAAAGAAACACAGTTATCATGTGCAGTACTTATTAAAGCAGGTAGTTGATATTATGTTGACTATTGCGTCCGTCAAACTTATTCAACTTAGTGCATCGAATATTTTTATACGCGACATGTTTGTAAATACGAGCGAGTATTAGCCTGCGGAGTGGTTCATAATAACGTATGTGTACATAGGAGCAACATTGCCGCATTGCGGTGAGCCGCCCATATGTCGACATATCACTTCTGCCCTTTACTGGAGTGTGCCACACTCAAATACCTTTTATATCAGACCGTTCGAGATTCCAACTTTTTCTTCATAATCACTGTGTCCATTTGTACAAATATTTACTTCGTAATAGATCTTGCACATATTTTAACTATGTCTTTTAAATTCGTTAAATTGTTGTGTTTGAGCGTAGTACCTTTTTGTATTGTTAAGTTTACTACCTGGTATGGGAGCTTAAGGAGTTAATAGTAAAATCATAATAACAATAAACGTTATGAGCTCATTATCAACAGAATAGTTAAGAATTTGCTTATCGAGAACCCGTTTCCGGGTCAGGTAAGTTTGTTCCATACAATGATTTTGAACACGTTACTTTAACCTGCGCTTAAAAGAATAATAAAATGTAAAGTTTTTAGTTGTTTTTAGTTTCACGCCTCAGACGCCATGTATCGGGTTTGTAATACATTAGTCGGGCGTTGATTTACACGGCTACATATCGTGGGCGCTTCTATTCATAGTACTAATGTACTATATTTAGGAGCGATTCCCTATTATTTCTCGTGACTGTCTCGGATTCAGAGTTGTTCCGCTTTTAAAAGTGGATTTTTAATGTATTCCATTAGATTTTATTGAATTTGGTGGTTAGATAATCATAGTAGATCTGTTAGCTAATAAATTTGAATTAAGTAATATTAATTTACCCATTAGGTACAATATGATAACGTAAAATTACCATATCATCATCAGCTGATAAACATTACATTGCAAAGGCGCTATTCCTGTAGTGGGAGGAGTAACTACACCTACTAATAACGTGGTGATCATTACGATGCATGGTTGGGTTGCTCTCTGCGATTACTCGAGGGTGCTGTGTTGGGAAAAGTGATGTGCCTATAAGTATTACATCAGTGTCGATATTGTAATTAGTACCTTATTATAAATTAACAATTTAAGTACTAATACGTTAACTAAGCGTTGTTTATTTACGCATATAAACTGTAGCTCAAGGTCGGCATGTTCTGTGTAAATAGCGTAGAGTCGCATATGGAGCGGCGCCGTCGTGTGGCGGGTTGTCGTATGCAGGTAGAAAGAGTAGAGGTAGCGCGTCTCGTGCGTTCGCGCACATCTGCCGATGAGTGCGAGCGCGTGGCAGCCGCACGGCTGGCTTCGCAGCCGTCCCTTCATCTGACGCAAGTCACTAGCGTTTTTAACTATAATGTCCGGTTATACTCATAATATAACAATATTGCATATCATTCACTCCCGTTTCGTATGTACTTATTTATTTACGATACACTAAATTAACCGTTTTACAATAAATTAAAATACTGTTTTCGGTCATGGTCATACTACGAGTTTATAATTATCTACTACTGTCTTTTGTACTATGCCAATATAAAGATTTCAATCCTGCAAATTAGCTTAAACGAGCAATAATTTAAATATTCAATAAATCTTTTGCCATGTATTGGTTACACTTAATTATGTACTTTTATTTATTTATCTATTGATATGCTTTTTATTGCTGCGTAAATTGTTAACTAGCGTTCGGTATACGAGCTGATATTTACCTATTGAACAGCGCTTATGACGTGTACCACGTAGTAGGCTGGCAACGCAGCTAATTATAATCTACTAAACATCATCAAGTGCTCGTAAGTTAGGGTCGCAACTCGTGTATGTATTTTTAAACAGCTTTTTTTTCTAATCTCACTTCCTTACATGTGTACAAATTTACAATAGAAAGCTTAAATGTTGCGTTATATAAAAAATAAGTCAAGTAAGTCACGCGATTAAAAAACCAGATTTTATATTATTGTAATTATTACACTAATTTAACAAACAAAATTTTATATACCGAACGGTAGCATGTTACTGGCCGTTGCGTGTGATCTGAACATATCACACCTTATTGAAGACTATTAAACGCGTTCTTTATTATCAACGATGCTAGCGTTATTCGTTACTGATTTATACAACATTTATATTAAACTTACAAATTACTGCTGTTATAGCTACGAACGTTGTATCAGTCTGTAATTTCAGCACGAACTAAACTTTACTAATTGCCCACAACGTTGACAACGTGATAAAGATCTTGTTATTTAAATGCGTGAGTATTAAACAAAGTCATGTGTCATAATAATTAATCTGCCTACTCGTGCTCTATTTAAAATTATCTTGGGTCGATGCCAGCTATTCTAAATACCATACGTGGTCTCTTTCAAATTTGTCTATAACAATAACGAAGAAATTCACATGAAATAGAAAGGTAATCAAATTGGAACCAAATTGCATGTATTTGAATGGCTCCGTCGTGGAGACTCGCGACTCCATTGTTCAGTTCACTGCGTGAAAATCAAACTTCCGTACTACTATTAAAGATATTACAAACATCTTGTAAATATCTATTGTAGCTTGCGTGATTTTAAACATGTGCCTAACAATGTTTGTTTCCCTCTGTTTTCTAATGAAAGGCTCTTCTAATTTGTAGACTTATTTGATCAAATATCTTTAGTTAGTACTATTTATCTTGTTTTTGGTAATGCTAAAAAAAGCCAGGTACATTGCTTACATATTTGGCCTTATTCAACTTTAACGAAAAGTTAAATGCAGAATGTAAATGTAGAACTGTAACTTGGGGACAGTAAAGATTATCAGTTGTCAAAATTAACGTGATTTTTTAATCTGTCGCGTTTTTCCTTGTAAATCTGAATTCGTATGTTCCGTTACAGTAATTCCAGTGTGAGGGCATGGGCGTACATTATTTTTCTCTGGAAACATATCTCCTTGTCATCGTATAGCCGGTTACTTTACCTACAATTAAAAAGCGAAAAGAGCTCAGATTCCGAGGCGAATTTCGAGAAATATCGACGGGGTCAACGAACCAAGTCGACGCATCGTGTCCGCGACTCCTCAGTCGATTTTTTACATTTCTGTATGTATTATTATGCGGACAATTTAGGATGACATGCCATTGATACACATTGTACTTATTCCTGATTAATGTACTTGCAATCTAGATAAATTTCATGATCTCGAAGCTATATATGCGAATCTCTATAATTATGATTTCCCATAGGTTCCCATCATTCAATGTGTAAAATTGAACATTACGTGAAAAAATAATAAGCTTTTATTAGCGAAGTGCCAAACGATTCTTGAGACTTAGCTAAGTTAGATTGTCTTGTATGACTAGTATTATTCGAGTATCGCCGTAGTTCTAATTTTTCATTTTTAGATATTAAATGTTGCAATAATTTAAACCGTATTATTTTTTTAAAAGATCGCCTTTTTTAATATGCGTCGGCAGTTTATATGTAGCCGTTTGATGGCAGCAAAAACGCAACTAATTGTCCAAGTATCGGCCGGTTGGCTTTGAAGGGTTAAACGTATAGGAACCAAATATTTGGCAGGATCTTTGCGATTCAGCCGGTTTTAACTCTCAGATAAGTATACATTTTTTTGTGTGCGTCTCGAGTAAGCCGTGATCGATTCTCAGTAGCTTACACGGGATGAAATGAGACCGTACGGGTCCCGTCTCATCCCGCCTTGGAAAATGTATTTGCAATTTACAGATCGTCTTATTCTTTTGTTGGCCCGGTTTATTTAAGATGTGCAAAAGAACTGATTGTCACTTTATAATCAAATTTTAATTAATTATTTCAGGTTTGCTGAAACATATTTATGATAGATTCATGATTGGGTACACATGATCATCATCTTCGTATCAGACAAATTACAACCACTGCTGAACACACTACGCCCTAACCTATGCCTCCCTCATTGACAACATAACTACGTAAGTATATTCGTATGTAGAGCAGATTTAGTCGTACTAATTGGATTAATCATACTCAGTTAATCTTTATGTAATTAGGTATGTATAGGGTAAAATGTGTTTGTTTATTTGATAATACTTAAAAAATCCTATAATATTAGTATTAAAATAGATATTAGTAACAATCTTATAATGTTAATAGTACCAAAACACGGTTATCAAATCTGTTTTTCTAGCTTACGAGTATCTTGATTACGTCCTTACTTAGTGTCTTTATTAAAGGCGTAGAGTGAAAGAAAGTAGTAATATACTTAGTAAAAGTTGATGTAATTTAAACACTTTAAGTACCTGGTTTATCCCTTTTATTCAACAGTTTTATTAAAAACCTTCAATGAAATATGGCGAAATATTATGTAGGCGATTCGGTTGACGAGTGCATGTAAAAAGGTGCACACACTCGCACCGCATTTCATTTGTGACCGCCATCGCCTGCGAATGCGAACAATAAAAATATCACCGACGTTGAAATAAATAAAAAGAGCAGCCGGACCAGGTGCCGCGGGGGCAGGTGGAATAATTGGCAATTCTTTGTCTCAACCCATACACCAGCTACGAAAACCCACTTAAATGTCTCGAGTCGATGTCTTAAAAAAATGTACACTGCGTATGATGATTAGATAAAGAATTACCCATTAAGTAAATACAGTAGCGTGATCGATCGAACAGTTCTTATTTGCCATGATGTTAATAGTACTTGTATATCTAGATTGACAGATATATGAAGGTACAGTGTCAGAAAATGATGGTAGTTAAATGTTGGGTACTTCGTTTAAAGATAATTAACCATTACTTTTAGAGACAAGGCTGATGGGTCGATATATTCACGAATTTTGTTCAAATAGTATTTTGTGTAGCCTTAAGACGCATGTCTTTACAATGTCTGAGGATACTAGTGCACTCCTCGGAAAACTCTACTAGACGGTTAAAGTATGATTGTCCTTTTCAACTGTATTATAAAACCTAAATTATTGACATGTGGCCTGTTCTGGTTATAGTTACTTACTAAGCAAATAACAATTAAAAAAAAATCAGACCTTGAGGATACCATATTTCATTCTAATAAAGAGGTCACCATAATGTGTAATGAAAATGTGGTATCTGCGATCAGATCACACTTTCAAGAGAGTACAATCGTTTTAGCGGTTCAGCTAATTTCTATTGAACAACGTTTCAAAATTAATCTGATGGACATCGATAAACACAGTCATTGTATCGGTACATTGTGACTGTCAATGTGAGTGAAATTCCGGAAGGCAGGAATGTGGGTGAGGTAACCCCATTCGGTCTGTGCACATGCGCCATGTTCGCAGCGATTTCTGTTGTAACCCGACCGAATCTAGAAGCATGCTGTTAACCGTAGTGAGACGTTTACCAAGTTTTTATTTACAACTTGGTTGGATATTAACCTCATTGTGCGAGTACGTAGCGCAACCCGGTCACTTAGCTAGTACGCATATTATCTCCATTTGCATAGCGCGGACAAGTAGCGGTGTCGACTTACGCGCGACTGCCGCCTCTAATGCTCTTGTCTTCAACTGTATTAAATATGAAAGGTATCTGCGGCTTGGTACCTAGATAATTTTCTGAATCCACCAATAAACTGTCATCTTAAATGCAAATAGTTACTAACTCAAGGCAAACTAATACATAGTTGCTAAATCATACATTTAGCGGTCTTCGTTTTTGTAACAGATCGCAGAGGAATCGTTATCATGGTACCTAGTTATAAAACATACCACGGCATTGAACCGAGCACGCAATCACAACAACGTTTATGAATGGACTTGCCGCGTAGCTTACCTACGAGTACGTAGCTGCACGTAAAATGATCCTATTTTGCTCTTGGTCTTCAATCATTAGGGGTCAAATTTATTAGAAGCCTCATTAAAGCGGAAATCAAACAGGGCAGTAATAAGCACTGTAAAACGTCAATAAATTACTAGTAAGTAGTAAATTATTTACAAAGAGCAAATCTTTTCTTCTCTACATGTAAATATGAAAGAAACACTGCTTTTACAAGTTTCCACTATTACTATCGTTTGACGACTACTAACAACCTATAAACGCTTTAGGTAAAATGTACAAAATCATGTACCTACCCATATTTTTAAATAGAAGTGCTAGGTTTTAGTCTTAAAAGGTTTTTCTTGAAAACGCAGTATGTATCAATATCCTGGCATTGCGTATAAAAATAACTTACTATATTTTACAATGCTTTGTTTTCCTCCTATTTGTTTTTAATTTAGATCTTTACGTTAATTTTATTGCCTAACAATCAATAAATATGTCAAAGTGTGATTAATTTATAAAATTACTCACCATTTCATCAAGTTATAACACGCTTATCACGATGACAGTGAACACTTTATCATTATCAGATCAATACATTCTTTACACATAATTACAAGGTTATTATGTTTGTAGAACTAAATATTTAGTACTTCTTCATTGTTATCATAACATTATGTTAGAATATGACTTTGCAGTTTCGTTAATACGTCACAGGTTACATTTTCCTTATCATATTTATACTTTTAGCTAGGTTACTATCGCAGAAAACAATTCATCAGAAAGTTTGTTTAAAAAAATATGTACTACATTGTTATAATTACCTACGTTGCTTGTTAATAGCCTAATTAGTTGTTTAGCATCGCTCTACATCTTAATTTACCAATTGTTTATTTCCTGAGCATCGGTAGGCACCTAATTATAAAAAAAAATAGTTTTCCTTATTTATTTCATTAACATGATTCTTGAGAATGACCGTAGAGGATTTGCATGATATCCTGGTTTTTAATTTCCTAGTAAAAGTATGGTATATTAGGTATAATGAGAAGATGCTTCAGTTATGTACCAGGATTTGCAATGGTTGTTTAGTTAAGCATTCTTGTAGATCATTGCTTAAACAGTTTTAAATATCCTTAAATAATAATATAAATATTAGGCAAATATATGAAAATAATCTCTACCTTGGTACACGTATTGATAAAAAATATGCTATTAAGACTTACGTAATTAATATTTAATTAGCACATATAAACAAATAACACATTTTAAACAAAGGTTAAATAATTAGTATGAATAACCTGAATCTGTAATAGGTGTACATAAACTATCATAATTGTAGCTGCTCTACCAATAAGGCCGTTTCTTAAAGCATAAAGCAAATCATCATCTAATGTGTCTTCAGTAGCCTTTTCCTAAATGATTGAATTATAACTACTTTTAATTAGTTCATAATCGGGTCAGGTTCATATTGAGTCAATACCATTCAATACTATGTACCTTGAAAACGTCCGCTACGTACATACACCTGTCCTTGTCACACTGAACGATGTATGTATGTGTGCGTTGCAAAGCCAACTGTTATTGTCAAGTATGTGTAAACAAAATTGAATCTTGCGCCGTTGTCGATGTGACAGTAATGCGCATCATTATAACATTACAAATCAAATTATGACTAAGTAGTTTTGATTTCACTAAAATATTCAATAGCTTATTTACCAACTCATTTTGAGCGACGTACTAAGAAATAGTACGTTTAAATAAATATATTTATTTACACTAAGTTATAATAATCAGAATAAAACACAGTTACAGAATTCTATTGTTTAAGACCTGACTTGCTTGAATCAATATCTAACAGAGACGCTGCTTGTTCCCAAACAAAGTTATTATAGATGTCTATTTTGTTTAACTTTTTTAAACTTTATCCAAATTAAGTACATTTGTTACTTAAAATCAAGAATATCTCTACTTATGTCTGTCGCCTGGCACTTATTTGTGTGGCCGTATTTTATCTTAAACCGAACGTAACCATATGAGGTCATTTCGTTATTTGGAAATATTTTGGTTGTTATGACTCACAAAATTCAAGGTACAGGACATCAAAGAATTGCCGTGCACGGAGTTTGCCGTAATGTAGATATAGTTCAACGACTAATATATTTATTGATTCAACAGTATGCTTAATTATGCATACCTTTATGTGGTCACGCTGTTGGCTGTGGTAATCTACGAAAGATAACGCTTGTGCCAGTTTGATATTGTTTGTTAATATCTGGACAATCATTTGCCTTTATAGTAGTAAATTATTAGAAAATTTACAGCTTCTACAAGTGTTTACTCTTCATTGTCGGACACTTCAAACGTAGTTTATAGATTATTTGGCTTGTCCGGCTACAAGTGAAGTCAAGTTTTGACTATTATTCCTTACTTTTATTTCTTTACTGTAATTGCGCTTACCATCATGTTTAAAAAAAATATCATATCGTTATTGTAAATATTGATACGCTGCGATGATCATCAAGAAAATCAATGTATACTTGCTAAGTTATTATGACCCAATGTCATGACACATTGTTACAATTCCATGTATTGTATACAATTATGTATGTAGAACAAAAGTTGATTATTGTGTATTGATGTGATGTAAATTAAAAAATAAAAACTTCTGGTACAGGAGTATTATTACCAATTCAGTTGCTGTTTTGTAAAAATCTGAATATGATTGTAATATTGAATATAAAATGTACGGTATCCGGGTAAGGAATGAAATCTTACGGCTGGGTTGAAGTATTCAAGCACTGAATATTAAACTTTACATTTTATCGGGTCGTGACGCAACATGAGAGTGACTCGATACAAAGCCAAGGCAAGAAACAATGCCATAACATTGTTCATAATTAATGAATAATGTTTACGGAAACTATGAGTGTGTACCCCTTACAGTTGGGATTTAAATTTGTCAAGTAATTTGAGTTCGATAATCTAAAACTTTTTGCTGAGATTACTCTATTTCGGCATTGTTTTTAAAAGATTATTTCTTTATGAAAATATATTTTTCTACCACCCCTTTTATCTGATTTTATAGTTACGGTATATTTTCAAGTTTCTGTTTAACAAGAGAAAAAATAGCAAACCTGATTTAAAACCGATTAATAAATTATGGTGTCTTCAAAATAAAAATGTCAAGTTACAAATGTAGGGACATTTTATATACATTTTAAGCACGCGAGTCATTACATTATCATCATTACAGTACTTACTATTCATTCGATGCCTACAAGTATGAACAAACTTCAAATATTTTTGACTATGTTCTTACACCTTAAGTTGATCACGTCGCCAGTTTTGCTAAGAAATTGCAGAATAGATGTTTTCCGATATACGTTCCTCAAACAGTATCGTTTCTAAATCTAATTTAAGGTCCAAACAGGTAAGCAAATATATTATTTTCTGAAGGTTAAGGTTTGTTATCTAAGTAGGTACTTCAGTAATATTATTGTTGCTAATGACAAATTATAGCGATCTCTTTCATTTAAGTATGCTAATTGTCAAATGTATTCTTAGTTCGCGTAATCAATTATCGGTTCGGTATTATTGAGAGTTTATCGCAGATTAAAAAAACGATGCAATTGTATTTTTATTTAACTTTACAAAAATATCTTTTATTTTTATTCATTTTTACAAAAATATAATGTGCTTTTTAGTTGTTTTATTGTTTTAGTAAATCTATATTAATTGGATCCCGCTATTGATTAAGGATAACTTGATTGACAAATACCACCAGACGTCTGCTGGTCAGAGGTGAATAGGGGTTTTTCAGTATTCTTACAATGATACTATGCTTTTATTTATGACATCCCCAAGACGAGAAGAAGAGATTATGATTGTACGCAGACATAATATACATCTAATGACGTTAATATTTCCAAAGTCAATTAATTTATTATCCGTAAAACATTTTAATTTCTTAAATCCTTTTATTTTATATGTAAATACATTAAAACAGTTACAAATGGTGTCATTACTCATTAACTGTTTGTGAACTATGTAGCGTGTCGATTTTAAAGTATATGTGTGTGTTATCGCTTAATTTTATGTCAAACACCAGTTGTGTTACTTTTCCATGGTTAATGTGAACGTGACGACGCGAGCGCACCGTTCTTGTAGCTAATCGATTCTATTGTATGAGTACTTACAACTTATTAATTCTTGAATTTAAATCACTTTGTAGATTTAGTCATTTATTTATTGTTATCATCTGATCACCCGTGCACTTGCTTGCAGCAGCGCTAATTTTAGGCCTTTAAATATCTTTATTGCTACCTTTTGTAAAGCTTCCTAGATGACAACAATATTCAACATAATATAATAGAATTAGGTACTCAATTTGACTCTATGATTCACATAAAAATACAAACTCATTAGTGTAGTTTAGCTTCAAAACAGGAAATAAAATTAAATAATATGAAAAGAGTGTATTTTAGATAAATTATTTACCTATAGCATTGTATTTAGGGTATATACATACCTACTTATTAAAAGTATAAAAATATTATTTATAAGTATACAAATGCTACTCTGTTGAACACTACATCTTTTAAAAAGGAATTGAATTGATCCTAAGTTCTGCCTAACTACGAACATAATCATATTAGTCTATAAAATTGCTGTCTAGTCATTAAAATAAGCCTATGCTCTTTGTCGTTCATACATGCATGCAACCTGACAACTTGCACACCTGCCTTACGTCTAGTGCCATACTAAACTATGATCATTTAACGGTCCATATAAGTACAGTTATTTATTTGATTACGCTATGTCTCTCTGTACTATTATATTATAAATTTATATTAAAATTAATTGTATATAAATGTGTGTTAAGTAATCAAAATTTGATTTCTTATTTTCTTTTTATTTTAAAGGTCCATTTCGATGACAATGAATAAGTTAACGACTAAGTTCATTGAATTAATAAGCATGCATGTTGATTAGCATTATTATGTTCCTGTTTTTATCCTACTTCGGGTGGTTACGGTCAATCATATTAATCAGTTAACGGGGTTAAAATCTACCTTATAGTGTTAAGACCTACCGGGATATAGATTCACAACATTTACTTTATTTTTCTGATGATCATAATTTAGTTGAGATATGGGTAGAGCAAATAAGTACTTATTGAAATTATGTGGACTTTGTCGGAAAACAACATTTTTCATTAGGTAAGCATTTTCTTCATACAGAAAATAAATATGATAAGGATTCACATTTAAACTTATGACTTAGAAGTCTAGGAAAGTGAACTTTCCTCATTTGTAATTTTTATTTGCAATGGTTGTGTAATGTTAGTAGTAATATACAGGTACCTAGTGGTCAGAGAACGGATGAGGGAGGCACAAGATCGCACAAAGTAGAAACTGACAGCCGATATCCGTGCAGTGAAGTTAAATCTCCTGGCCGATATAATAATGGTTATTAAATATAAATCATTGTATATCTAGGTACTTATATAAATATGAGTATAAAATGATCTATATTTATTTAATTTAGGTACTCGTAGTAGGTAAAAAGGATAGGATCTATAAATTGTCTATAAGTAAACGTGACATAATTCAGATATAAATATACAATGTACTGTAATAATATAAAATTATTGATTACGCCATTTTAATTTTTGTTATTAAGTATAAATATTAAATTATACATTATACAAACGTATGATGTCTTGTTAGTGCTTTGTAACAGTTGTTACGTGAGCTTAGCGTAAGTTGCGAAAGCATATTTCGTTCTGAAACAAATTTAGCTCGACGCGAACAGGAAGCTGAATGCACGGTAGGTACTATTAACGACTGACCATTTACTAGATGAGCGATGCTCGTGCGCACTCGTAAATAACTATTTATTAGGTACGTACATTAAATGGGATGATAATGACTACTTATTACAAAATTATATATTTAATTACTTATTGTCCTTCAAACATTTTTGAAGAACTTTATTTTGCAATTTTATTGCTTAATCCGAAGTTGTTTTTAGGTTTAGTTTTTAACGCTTCAAGTTAACTATAGGTACCATATCAAATTAATATAGAAATAGCAAGTTTTAAAAGTTTTATTAAATCAAACTTAGGCTTTAACTTAGCACCTTCTCAAAAATGGGGTAACTTTTGAATTGACTAATAGTATGAAATATTTATTTGCAAAATAAGTCTTATACCTCCGTCTTGATGCTGCAGGTAGATAATAAGCAAGTCATTTGAAACCATTTTCTTTATCTACTTAAATCAATTATTTAACACAACACGTGCAACCGCTCTATATCTGCGTCACATCTAGTGCGTACAGCTCTTTGAGCATTTGGTAAGACGCGCAGTGAAAGTGATTGCGCACGGATGTCGCGTGTGGCGCAGGCTGGCGCACCCGCCGACCTTGCCATATAGGCGCGCGCGCCGCATCGCTCCACCACGCAGCTACCGGTTGTTCATCGTGGACAAACGAGGGTAGGTAGACATTTACTTAAAATATCATTCGTGAATTATCCTTGAAATTCACGATAATAAACAGTCCATTATTCATTACGACGTAAGATTTTTATGTTCGTGCACTTCAGTCGCCAAGTTTTTTGTTCCAATTCGGCGTTTTTTTTAAACAAAACCGTGCTCAGCCTATGTATTAATATATATTTTTTTTTGATAGCTAAATAAAGCCATATAATGACTAAAAAACTATAAGTTATCTTCTGAACTTCGTAACTTCGAAGAGCCTAACCATAAAGAGGGCAACGTGCTTGTTACTTACCTCATGTTACATAATATTTTAAATTTCACTAACTTTGGCAGATATTCAACTGCGTTGAAATGAAGAGAAGTAATTTCGAATTATGTAACAACAAGGCAAGGTAAGCATCACATTTCTAGGCTTTAAACAAAAGATAGCAGTTAAAACAGATTTCTCTTAGTCGACAATTGCAATAATAGTATTTATGAGATACATGTACGTAGATAAACGGCTTTAGTTTTGCAATTACAGTAGTAAATACTGAAGAACGATTACCTCATAGCGTAAGCCAACCGGGTGACATATTTTTCCTCGATTTTGCAAACGAACAATTGCGCGGAGAAGATACTGGTTATACTTTACGAGTAGGTACCTACTTCAGTGCATGCAGGCGAGAAATGTTTTCATTGTTTATGTAAATGTTTATATCATTGGTTTATTCATGTAGTACCTAAGTAATTCTATAAGCATATGAGTGCACCAGTTACTTCTCAAGTCTTTAAAGAGTTTTTGCATTTTTCCTATAATCAATATGCCAGTTGTTGTTTCTCGTCTCACTTTAGGTGTCACGTTCGCCCGATGTAACAAGGCAGGCCACACATGAACACCCGTTGTTATTAATAACCGCTTAAAATTACCTTGTACAAATATAATCGCGAGACACTTGGTAAAAACTGATTTTCGTGACCTTCATTCCCTTTAAGTACCGATCCAGCACACGCGAGGTGCAACCTTTGGCGAGAAAGAGTGTCACTACCTGAACCGTTTGTGCCGCTCTCTGAGAGGCTTCCGCCTGGGCATGGGTTACCATGGGCTACCTGGAAGTCCTTAAACAGATTGCGAACCCAGGTAGGACGAAGCAAGGACAACATGCTCCGGTGGGGCCTCACGGACAGTGGCGGACTGGGTTGCCTGTGCGGCGCTCCACAAACTATGGCTCACCTCTCATCATGTCCTGGATGCCCTTACAGCTGCACTCAGGAAGAGCTAATGATTGCCAGCGACAACGCAGTCAGTGGGTCCGATTGCGTTTCTCAATTGACTTTAATTAAGAACAACAAAATGAACTTAAATGTAAACTTAAATTTTTAGTACACATGGGTATTACCTTTCCTTTAAATAAGAACATACACTAAAATAGGGTCATCCTAAACTTAATTAGTGATAGTAGTTTTCTTATTCCGATTGCGTTTCGTCCTATTTGACATTTGACTGACCTTATTTAAGTAGAAGCGGTATAAAAACAGCCTTAATTAAAGTCGCTCGAAATTTTGTGCGAGCTTATTTTAATTTATTTAAAATATAGGTATTTCTTGGATTTTTAGTAACAAAAATGTTTCCTATCAGTGTTATAATTGTGCAAAGAAGGTTAAATGAAGAACATCAACGATAAGAGGGTTTAAATGTGTTAAAATTACCTAACTGAATGCCTTTGTTCTTTATAAAAAAGTGCGTCTTTTCTTATTAGTTTACAGACAAAAGAAGGCTTACATATCGGCATATCAGAGATAATTCTGATCCGTTCGATGTGAATCTGTTTCAATGTTATAAAAACAAATTAAAAGATATCACAAGTATAAACGTAAAATAAGTACGAACGAAAGTAAGGCTAACTTTGACGTAATACAGGCGGCGATGTGGTTGCTAAGCGACAAAGCCTATATAAATAAATTTTAAAAAACTTTGACGTAAAACATGTCAAACTTAATATAACAACACTCTTATTTAAGGTTGTTTTCACAGACAAAAGGAATTGGTAGTTTTTTAGGTCACGTTCTTATTTTGTGACATCCGCAATAGCTTTTATATAAGGACGTGGTCTTATTTTATAAATTTTAGTGCATCCTTATTTAAGAGCGAAAAGAAAGGCAATCGGACCCAGTGTCGCAGAGTTTTGGGCTACATCAATTTAGTCTAGTATCGTTTTGCCATCGATGCGCTAAGAAGAAGAAGTGACCTTCATAACTTTTTGAGCCGGCACGATATCAATGTTGATATTTCACATCTTCATTAAAACACATGAATACAAAAATCTAGCTCACTTGGAATTATTCCATGCATCGTCAACAAAAATGCTTGAAATGACTGGAATATATAGCGAAACCACGAATTGAAAAAAAGAAACAATATGTCTAATAGACAGTCTTTGGTTACCATAGCAGATTGCGAATGACTGAGATGAAAAATTTAAACTAAATAAGACCTTATTTAAATCTGAGATTTGACTTGATACATAGAGGTTTCCGTATAATCTTCATTGCAAATGTAAGTTTGTATGCACAATACTGAGTGATTTATCATGTTATTTTGAGAAATCTAAGAGATTTTTCTGTAATCTGTTAGTGAATCTGTTTCAATATAGGTACTTTATACCTTTATGAGAATACCTAACATGTTTTTATAGTTTCCAACATCATATTATTTAGAACTTATTAAATAATTAATCCTCTAATTATAAGGCACATTATTAATAAGACTTAAATTAATTTGTTCTTGTCAACCAAAAAATGAAACCTTCATAAAGTAACGTGACCCCCACTTATCGAGGAAGTCCTTAGTTATGTAAGTGCTTGTAGAGTTTTCATCGTCTAGAAACACCTTGACCTTAATGCAATGTCTGACATTAATCAAAAATAAAATATTTTTGGTACAAAGAGGCAAATTTTATTATTAAAATAAGGTTTGCAGGTTGGTGTATTTGTTTAAGAAGAGATAGGAAGCAGATAAATTTCTGTTACCTATAAGTTTCTGACTAAAACTATAATATTTTGGACATAACTTACTCGCTAGAGCAGTAGCTAGTCATGGAATTAATATGATATAGAGTTTAATCCATAGTTATGATAAGTATTTAAAAGGATGATGAATAACCTTAGAACTGTGTGCGTTCTGTAGCTATTGTTGCAATTTATGCATACATCACGCATGCCTTCGAGGACATCAGTAAAACTCGAATTACTTTAAACCAACTGTAATTCTATCAATAAATCAAACTAGTTACAAACTGGCCTCATAAGTATTTACAATTCCTAGATCGTTGATACTCGTTTTACCTTAAATTATAGGCATATTTGTGCGATATCGTGTACCTACTTTAATAATGACGTTCCTACGGTATAAATCTTGTAGAGCTTTTTCGTTGAATTTAAATGTTACTATTAAAAGATTTAAAACTTTTCAATCGTTTAGATTTATCGTGAGTGTAATGAAATCTGTTTGTCTGTATTAAGATAATAATTATGTCAGTAGATACGTGGCGCAGACATAAGATCGCATGTATTGGCAAATAAGTGTGCGTTTGTTTCGGGGCCGTCATGTTAGAACGGGCGACCTCTCGCCTCCGCGGTCTGCGCTCGCTTAACAACTACTAGCATTGAGGCATTTACCTTTCTTAGGTCGGACTTGTCCTCAATACAGCCTAGAAGCGTTGATTTATTATGATGTACGGTATGCCCAACTCTATTCACAGACAAAATTTTGTGCAATTATGCGCCCAATTCACGATATGTTTACATTCTAGTCGATCGAGTGGCGTCAACGTTAGCCCCATTTGCCTGATATGTCTATTGGTTAATATATTATCTAGCACAAATCAGTTGCAAGTAAATAACTTTGTGGATATTTTATGTAAGCTTATTTTAAGCTTCCAAGGTTATTATAGAATTATAACTATAATAGAATTAAACTTATTTCTTAAGATCAGTTATCAAATTGTATTGCGGCGATGTAAAGTCATGTATGGAATTTACTAATTTAATATTTAATCTGTTCTACATTATTATTTACTTTAATTTATCTGAATCAAAATAATGAGAATATTTCTTTTATAAGAACCAATTTAACATTAACATTAATTTAAGCCTTATTTGGATATTTCGAGCACAGACATCTTCGAAACGCCCACAACTCAACGTACTGTTTAATATAAAATATTCAAGGTTTCTATCGTGTTTTTTAGAATTTGAGTAAACTCTAAAATATAATAAACGAGAAGGTCTCATAAATGTACCTATGGTTAATTAGCACATTTTTGACCAGGCCAGTTTTGTGGAATTTGAGCATAACAATTACTGAGCAACCAAATTGTTCCAGCTCATTAGTAATGCGTTGTTACTTTTGTTAAGTGGTTAATATTATTTAATAAGAGCGTAGTAGAAGCAAAGTAATTCACAAATATGATTTTGGTGATGTTTGGTTTCCGAAACGGTTTTATTTTAATGGAAAGCTTTCTATGCATGTACCTACATGAAATTTTGTGTTTGTCTTTTAGGTATACTAATTTATATTTGTATAAAAAAGTAAATAAATCGAGACACATAGGAAACGTATGGCCTAATTAGCGATAGGTACTTATTTGATCACTATTCTTAATCGACGCTAATCAGAGGAGAAGGTTCTCAATTCCTTTAAAAACATGTACTTGACTTTCTAACGTAAAACTTAGGTTAAATGTTTTCCTCTTAGTTTTTTATTGACACACCTAGTATAAGTACAATGATTAGCAAAATATTTTACATAAATATTATTGTCATTTAAATTGAACCTAAGATAACAAAAAATAAACAATGCCAGTCAATGATTTATTTACGTCATAATGGGAAATATATACTTCCTGTTGCCTACTACCTAGCTGCTGTATTTAATTCTAAGTTTAATCATTATAACTATTTATAGAAATGCTAATCTTATTTCCATTGGCAAGATATTCTCTTGAGTAGGTCTCACGTGTCTAGTATGTCCGTAAATAACCACTCAAATATCTTGAGTTAAAACTGAAGTACCGTATCGACAGATCTACTAACAATGTTCTAGTATATCATTAGTATTACCTAGATATTTTGTTGCTTGTTTATAGATACCGATAGAACTCGTTTCTACGTAATTGTAGCAGTACCAAGCTTTTGGTGACCTTTTGCCTCTGTAAGATACGTTCAGCGTTTTACCTTGCTGCATATTTTTTTATCTAGGATCGAAAATGTACATAGCAGAGCCATCCCTGTAACGAATAAAATGATCCGTGCTTAGTATTGGCCAGTATTCCACTCAGTGTTAGCAGAAGTTCTCGGTTCTCTTGGGCCTTTAGACTCCTTCGCTGTCTTTCTGTGTAAATATTATTTTGACGCTGCCACTTTTATATTATTATACATTGACCATATTTAACTATTATAACTTCGGCGTAAATAAGATAAACAGTTTTAACAAAAAAATATGACCTTGTGTAAGTACGCATTTGTTAAGGCTATTGTATCATGTTGTAATTTTAAATTCCTGCGACCAGCAATTTATATTTAATTTCCTAAATAATATGTTAAATAATGTAAACATTGATACGTTTCAGTTTTCCTTTAAATTATAGAATCGAATTTGTTGTTATTGTTTATTTACATAACAACTAACAAACAGGTGAATTAAGTCAAATTCGTAGCCTTAAAAATAAAACCTAACTTTTTTAACAATGGAGGTAAAAAATCAAATTTAGTATATCATTTGAGATCTCTGGTTGTTAAAGTCAAGGTTATAATCTCTTAGTGACATTATTGTGTATCAGTATCAGTCTCAGTGTGCCTATTTACTATCATTTAGAGATTGTATCTGAGGAAGCGATCTTTGTCCCTTCCGTGTAAATGCGTTGCCACCTTGTGAGGTCTCTATCATAAACGGTAGCGATCTATTGATTGTCCACTCTTCACAAATTCCTAAACAGAAACCTTTGCCTTTTAGTAATTATTTAATCCTACGAAGACTATTCTGTCTTGATTTTCTTGTAAGTTTTAATGCTATACATGTCTTATGCCTTTTGTAACCCGTAGATACTGTTATTTATTTTGTTTGTATTTGAAACTGTATAATATGTTTTAATGTAGTTGTCTTAAGCAGTAGTTATTCAGCAAAACGTATATTTAATGATAATGTTTAAGTATATAATATTATTAACATTATTTTCCTAAAATGAAAATGTGAAATCGCCAAAGCCTTTGATATGCATCAGTAAATGACGTCTATGACATTGAACGCTCGACCCGATTAAGCATAAGCAGACGATTCGCGAGGTTGCGTTGTCATTGTCCACTGTCCTACTCTGACAATTGTTAGATTATTGTCACTGACAATTTTTAATTTAGGCAAATGCAGCCTTTAATTTATTCTACATAATTGCATTTAGGATCCCTGTAGCTTTAAACATCCTAAAGTGTCCAGAAACACATGGAGTCGTAGAAACGGGCCTTCTCTATTTATGAACGGGCAGACGGTTTTGTATTAAATATTCCTTCTTTGCTAGAGTTTAAGTAGTAGTCCGTTTCCCACCTTTCAGAACACTCTTAATATGAAATAGAATAGTGACACTCTGTATTCCTTCACCAAACGCACCATTAAGAATATACCTTTGCCATCTTTTTCTTGATTATAAACTTGATTCGTATTCATATTTTAATCTCGTCATAAATCTCATATTAGGTCAAACATAAATCTACAGTTCGAAATAAATAACTGTGACAATAGCCTCCATATTGCCTATATACTCAGTTTATATATAAACAGTATTGTTCATTCACGTGAGCATCGAAAGAATTGACTTATTAAAACATGCAAGCAAACCTTTGTCTGCATACGTTGATCCAGTTGGTATTGGTTTTACATATTGAATTTGAGTAGTAGTAAACAAAGTGAAGATTTTTGTAAAATAGGGTATCGCAAAATTTGTTGTTACATGTATCGTTGTTTAAAGTCTAATTCTTATAGTACAGTAATGTACATAAATGTTAGAAATTAAAGTTGATAAAGTTAAAGTTGTTTTTAATCATCACTCATTTTACACTTCGATGTGAATCAAAAAGTTAAAACATGACAATTTGTAAATAACATACCTATTACATAAGTACTTATAATTTTAATTTCTATAAATTTTCAAAAATATAGCTATAACTTGTAACTACTTAATAAATATGTCTATGAAATAAATTGTTTTTTTTTGTATTAAACCTTTAGAAGCTACGATGTAGGCGTTCAATACTTCGATAGATATCTAGTTAGCCATTAAGCAGTTGTAGTGCTTCTAGTTCAATTAACGGCACATGACTACTAAGATACAGATCCAGTGTTTATACTTATATATCCAAATAGAATTGAGGTGTAAAGGGTGAATTCGATACTCGCACGCGACCAACTAGAACCGGAGACACCGGTTAGCTTCGCACCATTTCTGATAGCCTTCTTCATTGTCGGTCACTTTGTATCTTGCAAGGTGTGTGTGAAGGTATAAGTGCTTACTAGTTTTTTTATTGATTTTGTTTTTTACTATACAAATATTTCTACCAGTATCTGAATATTTAAATAGAACATAAATTATCTTTGTAATACGTCAAGAGAGGTTAAAAAAAATCTTTCGAGTCATTTACATAATACTAGTTTTTACTCTGTTTATAATTTTACATTTTTCTTCCTTTCTTTATCTTGCTTATGCTTTCAACTATCCTATTCCTAATAAAGTTATAAGGTCATTAAATAGAGCTATTTCATTGCACTTTTGTTCCATTATAATTTTTTTTGTAATACTAAACGTGATAAAACAAATACGAATATGCTCTAAAAATAACCACCCTCGTAGTACGACGTTCACACAGATTCTTTAACTTACCTAGCTTGTTAACCCTTTAATCTTAACCCAAACCTGTAACATCCATTGTACAAGACAGGGTGTAATTTTTCGTATTCTTCAATCACTGCATATAAACTGAAAGATACGACTTACAATACTTAAATATATCAATTTTACATGTTATGAAAAATTCCTAAATTAAATTAGATGAATGTACTATTTCAAAAAAACAACATTTTTCCTAATTTGGTGATTAATTTTACTTACTTCATCTTGTATTATGGGAAGGTAATAACGTCAGCATAAAACAAAAAAAAACATGTCAAATAAACATTAAGATAAAACATAAAAAACGTGTCAAATAAACATTAAAAATTATAAACCAACAAATGCTTAGGTAGGTACATTTAAATAAACAAGCATTAAATTTGGCCACAAAAAAATGTCATTTACGTGCAAATTTATGGTTTTCTATGCTAATGTGGTTTACAAGAAGTGACAAATTAGTATTTACGTAGATACATACGTGGGTGTACATAGATTAAAATATAATAAACTTGGATATCATTAAAACTGTTACGAATTATTGTAGGTACAAATACATCAATTGTTTTGCAATATCCTAATAGACGACTTCGATGTTCATATTATTTATGTAGGTACCATTTTATATACAGAAATCTGCAATAAGGTAATAAATACAGAATGATAAGTACCTAATACTAAGATAAAAATATGAAATAATACGTAAAAAGAAAAGTATATGTAGGAGTTAAAAACAACATAAAAAATTGCGTGTGGCCAATTATAATTTGATCACAGGTTGAAATAGTAACATTTGCGGTTTTATAGCGCTTGTAAATCAATGGGACGATAATGTAAATCGTCTCGATTGTGATCTGTTGTCGTAGCTATGATGTCACGCTCGCACTGTGGCCTGCGCAGTGACAAGGTCTTGTGGACTGTGGACGCGAAACTACCTCTTGTTGTATCGGTACACAGGTAGACACGTGAATTTATAATGTGTTGTTTATGTATTATAGTTTTAACTCGTCATATTGAGTTTTATTTTCCATTACGGTGTGGAAGGTTTACAATTAGTACGAATGTATTGTGTTGTATGTACGGGCTTGTGTGTGCTATCTACTTTTAATTACGGTGCATTATCAAATGTTTGTTATCATGCATGTTCTTCTTTTATTTTAAGTTATTTACATTAGCTAATGATAATGCACAGTTCAACGTAACTCATACTAATTATAGTCTTTAAATGTATCGTAAATAAAGTGTTTTTGTTTATTTACCTATGTTTTGTAATTTACTTTTAATTGCTCATTAATACATGCGTCATTGGCGATAATAGTTATCCAGGTTGTAGATTTTTTTATTGATTGCTATAAGTATAGAAGATTAAATATTTGAAGCCTTAATTTTACAATTACGATCAATATTTGCGCAATCATATTTAAGACGATATATAATTTAGTCTGACAACATTAGGCGGAAAAATGGCTGATATGGGTTTTGTTATTTATTTCACATCATTAACTCTATTTTCTAGTGCAAGTCAGTCAAGTTCGTCTGGATAATTATTACTCTTATATTAAATTTGTCTTCTATGTACAACATTTGCTCCTTTGAGGATGCCATTTGTCTTTCGTAATTACTGTATTGCTTCTAGGTTATTACAACCAATAATTCCAAATGGTCCCTGTTCAGTTTGGTATTATTTACCAGTAAACGTAAAATATACTATAATTAATTGATAAATCGACAGCTTTTGTTTTAAAGCTTTCATTATCCGACGTTTGGTTGGCATTGGCATTTCGTTCACATAATATAAGAAAAAATATTAATTTCCTGTATATTTTTTTACCTTTTATTAAATTTGTAGAGGCTACTTGAATTTTGTTTACACAAACTCTTAATTAGTTCCATGATGGATTTTATAAAAAATATGACTAGTGATGGTACTGCGGAAATTCACTACAGTATTTGATGATTGCATTTTTACTCCAGGGAAGTGACAAGGGAGAACAATCATAATTATGAGACTCCTGATGGTGACCTAGTCAACTGCGTATCTCACGAACTCTACCAATACCAAAAGTTCCCATGAACAAGGCGGTTTTAGGACCTCCCTAAAGGCTTCACAAGTTATTATATGACAAAAGTATTAAATTTATTAAGTCGCTTAAATTCTCTGCCAACTTATATCTGTCCCATGAAGATATTCACTTAATACATTTGTTTGTAAAGTCCAATTGTGTTAAATTTTTAACTCGTTCATAGATATTGAGTCGTCTAACTACCCACCTTATGTCATAATCACAGCTTGTGATTATATAACGACTGGTTTCATGTACTTTTTGTTCTCGTTTTGCTTTGTTACGAGGTTTATGTTAAATTGTTTACAGCGACAATCGTTTTATTTATTCACATTACTTTTGATTTGGTTTTTGTATATTAAGGCTTAGGATTATACCAAGTGGCTGTAGTTCGACTAATTTGACAATTAGTTATGTTTAGCTCTCTTATAAACGATATAATAATAGTGTATCAAGTTTATTTTTTTGTTTTGTAATCCGTTTTGGATAAAAAACAATTAAAATTTTGATAAGCAATGTAAATATAATGATTCTCTTCTATTTAAAATATAAAATTGTGCTCTATATTTATGAATACCTACGCCCTTTAGTACGTTTAGGTATCAATGTATAGTTAAAGAATAAAAGACGAATCATTTACATGACACAATGCTGTAAATAAATATCAATTTGCGTCTGCTTATAACAGTCAAGACTCAAGACACAAACATTATAATATTAATCACGTGTAGCAAAGACACGGCTCTGAGTTATTACGGCAAGCTTACAATTTGCAACAATATTGTTTGAAATGATGTCGAAGGACAGAATGAATCGTATTATAATACGGAATAAAACGACGGAAGCGTGGTACCTAACTTAACTAAAAATTAAATATGTCGTCAGGGTCGAATGACGTAAATAATACCATGAAGACTCGGTAAAAAAAATCTAGGCACGTTTACTCTAACTCCAATTATAATATTTGAAGCACACGGTTTGTTGTCCGTTAATCGGTCCTTTTCAAAGATAATTTAAACTGAGCAAAGTATTTATTAATTGAATAAAATATCTTGAAAACAATACGGACAATATTAAAATTAGCGTTCTGTAATTACGTAGTTGGTAATGGATTTGTTTTGTCTGGAAAGTTGTTATTTTGTTAATTGTTATCCTATCTTCTATGTGTAATGTGTTTACGGATTCTGATATGACAGTACAATAAACTAGTTTTTTTTTATCTACGAGTAGCTGAACTCTTACTTTGTGTGCCTTTCTTATTTTAAGTTTACTTCGTGTCTGTTACTTACTTGAAGTTTAATGGTTGTGTGGGTAGTTTGGACATGATTAGTAATTAATTCAAGTATATCACCGTCTTCGAATATGTGGGTGTAGGTATGTTGTAATAAAAATGGCGTCCATTTGATATTACTATTAACAACCCGCTAGGCGCGTTGCATCAAGTGAACCGCTCTGAAGCTACTAAACACGATGGTGCCTTAGAATTTTATGAATATTACCGAATATTTAGTAATAAACTTAGTAATTCCTTAGTTAATAATGTAAAGATGCGTGTGAATATTTTTATGCTGGGAATGTGTTAGAGTAATAATCGCAGGGTTTAGAAGAGCAGATATAAATGCAAATAATAGGTTTATGTATCACGTACATTATACATTGACCATTTACGTAGCTATCTGTTTCAGATATTAGAAACATGTTAAATATAATCGTTCTAGGAATCTGTGTCAATCTAATGCATTAACCGTTGCATTAGATGTAGTCACTGAGAGAACTGTCATTCAAATTATCACTGTCTTATGCCGTTTACTGATAAATTTTAAGGCTACATTAATTACAACTCTCCTGTTTTCAGTTTTTATCCTAGGGATTCCTTCTTTATTTTATATTCATGGGAACAGCCTTCAGAGTTTACCTTTTGTTCGTTAGCCTTAAAAATACTAAAAAAATTAGGTTTACTCCAAGGATTGAAAATAAAAATAGCATAAGTACAGGTTTGGTTTTGAATCCTATTTTAGCTCGTGTCCACATTGAGATTAGTTTAATTAATTTCAATAAAACTAATTAAGCAATAAGGCATTGAGTTTTTAGCTACGGAGTCTTTGTTATTAATTGTATCATCATCAATACTTCATACTTGTTATCCATAACCGATGCTTGCTCATACTTTGATTACTTATTTCAATTTACCATATCCAAAGTGTAGAACAATGATATTGTTCGTAGAAGGCACGAGTTCGTAAGGTGGGCGTGCTCGGTCTACTAAATACAAATAGCTAGACGGGCCCGCTTCGGTCCATGCGTATGGATACAACACCAAATGATCTCGCATTCTGTCTATATGTATGTTATGTACTTACATTATAATTTCTAGAAAGCACCCACTGACTTGTGTTCATTTGCTTAAACTTTCAATTTGATATGAATTTATGAACGGCACTGTGTTTTCACTTAATACTTTCTTGGTATCTATAGAGCACCGTTTTCATGTTTAATTAATTTTAAAAAGTTGCGTTGAGTTTAAATTGACCTGTACGATATCTGTTCATCTTCAGTGCAATTTGATGAACGTAAAAATAATTTATTTATATAAATCAATACGCTATGATGACTATCTATTTTATGACAATGACAGTATCATTGTCATAAAATTTAATAAAACCATACATGATATCATTTTATTACTATTTGTCATCAAAAGGGCAACTGGTCTAGAACAGACACATGAGTAGATGCAGCTTTATACTCTCTATAGCGGTAGAATTAAAAGATAAAAGAAATTAATTATAATCTCATAAAGAAGTGTTTGCTTTTTAAAATGTTACAAAACTGTGAATTACAGTGGAGCGATGAACAGTGTGTATAAATTTCCCTGGCATTCCCACACACTAGTATCAACGAGTTGTGTACTCACGCAGATGTCTTTAGCGTCTGTGTGAGTGCACGTAGCGTAAATACACCCTCCTTACTAGGTTTATTTAATGAACGATGAGCTTTTCGTCCGTGTAATACGGCTCATATTCGCTTGCATATAATTTAACAGATACATGTGTAAGGTTGTATTACTGTACCGTATTGTTTCACGTTTACGCGTCTCTGTGTGGCGAGGTTAAGTAGAGCGGCGTTATCTCAGAACAGAGATTCCGTGGAGTCTGGATTATACGATAAAACAATGTGTTGATGTAATGTAAATGTTATAATTGTTGTTAACAAGTATTAAAATCGTAGTTATGTTATAGTGCATCACTTTAGTAGTGAAATTGCTATTGGGTTTTAAAAATAATATTATAGTAAGTAATTATATGGTTAATACGGGATTAAGTACATACGCTCTTATGTATAAAACTTTATAATACTCTTTAAACGTTGTAAAACCTTGTACTTAAACAACTTTGCTTGGAAGAGAGTTAAAATTACTTATGTAATATTTCAAATCATCATCACTATAAATTATTAATTTCATAATTATCTAGGGTTTAGCACTTTGTCCGTCCATTCTAAATGTCATCGAACGGAGTTTCGCAAGAACGTCAATCACGGGCGGTCACCTACTTTCGCGATCGACTCGAGGCGATTAGTCGACTACATTCACCGAGGCCTCGGATCACCTCTACGCAACAATTGTTTCTGTAGGAATCTTTTATTTATGGCAGCGTGGTGCTGTGTTTGTGTGAGTAGGCCTTAAGCGACCGTGCCCGTGTTTTACCTGTATGGTAAAAAATTGTCATCAATGTAAACCATATTCGTATAAACATAGAGTTGAATTTAAATGTTACTTATCAGACACAGAAATGCCCTACCGGCAGTAAGTCAACGCTCGAACTCGCCTGTTTGACAAGATTCCAACCGCGTCTGTCCTGTTTGTTTATTGTAATCGGTTTGACAATGAGCTTAAGGTGCGGTTTCGAGTGATCTCTCGGCTCGCGCTCTCTTGTGATTGTTCTCGGCTACTCTGTGCGAGACTGTGTTTGTGTTTGTATTATACGTCATGTATACCGGCTTACTGTAGATTCGCTTCTTCGCATTCATAATTGCTTGGCGACCGAGCGTCGTTGATTGGTTTTTATTCGCGATTTAACTTAAGATATTATAGATGCAAACCTATAAACATTAAAGGCATTCCAGTAAGTTAGTTGCTCGCATGCTATTTCAAATTATATAAGCTCACTGGGATGTAAAGGTTAACACGCTACAGGCGAACATAAATAATTTTGGCGGCTAAAAGCGGTAGATAAGAGGAGGACAATCGTAGCGTAGATAACGGAAGGTCAATGAAGGATACGTCATGATTGAAAAGGCGCTTGGCGGTACTTAGGCAGGTCATGGCGTGGCGTTAGCGCGGCGGCGGCGCGGGTGTTGCGGGAGGGAGAGACGCGACACGCGGCGCGGCATAGCGACATCTCTGTCGCGCGCGCGCTCCACCGACCTCCTTGGATGTGCGGCCGCAAGGTCGGCCGCCTTAATTAATAAACTCACCGTAAAGTATTTGAGGCCGATCGGAGAAGCGACTACAATCTTACTCGAGCCTTTGTCTAGTTATTGACCCGTTCGCGCGTCCAACGATGAAGGCTTTTTTATTGGTCTAATCTATGTATTGTGAAGCCGAAAATAAGTACGTCATTGGCGGACTAATTAAATAATACGTTAAAATACTTGTATTTTTTTTTGTAAACTAACTGGTTATTTTTCTTGATAGACATATTATTATTGTGAACGTATGGAAATTAGTTTGATGTATTAAAATTTTTGAGACGATAAATAAAAGACACATTGTTATTTACACAAAACATGAAATAATTAGGTAAAGATAATATGTACAATTCTATTAATGGCCAATATATAAACAACAACTTAATCTATAATGATTAAGACATTGTAAAGTGCAGAATAAGAATAATTACAAACGCGAACTCTCAAAACAAAAAAAAGCTTACCCTACACCAATCTGTTTGCTCGGCGTATGATAGCAGGTCAACCTTCTTTCCAAAGCAGAAGTAAATAAGTCCTTTATTTCAACAATATTGTGAAATATATTATAATATTACGAAAGTCAAATACTTATCCTTGTGGTAATAGCGAATTTTACGTCATTAAACGTGTCTGATATATCTGTTTACTAATTCACTTATATTCAACAATGTTATGTTTGTTGCCTTTCCATTGACGTACTCGTAAAAGATAACATAACCTACATTACATTTTTTTTTATTAACGAATTTATTTTAAACTTTTTAAAACTTGAATCAAGTCCCGATACAATGCTTTTCCAGTCTTGGGAAACTATTAAACCTCTCCACAGTATAATTACCGGTCACCTTATTTTAATCCATCATACCAGTCATTTACATGACCGCGGTTCAAGGATTGCCATCGCTCTAAATTGCAATAAATACCATCAGGTGGTTCACTTGCTTGTATTTAACCTTAGAGTATTTCTTGTTCATACAGCCCTTCAATTTCCCACTGCAGGGACGGGCCTCCTCCCGTGACGGAGGGATATTTGGCGTACTATTACCACGCTGGCCAGACGGATTGGTACAAGGTTTAATTTCAAGTTTTCCTTCTTTTTATTTCGTTAAGATGATCCCCTTAGTGGGTTTTTACGACACCCATAGGATGAGATGGGGTGGTGACATATTGTATTCTTACTCCGTCACCACACGGAGAGTTTTTTTTGTTGCTTTGTATAGAATACAAATTTCAATTTTAGAATGTGTTTTTTCAAAAGTTATATTCAGCCAGTAAAAACAGAGTCTTAAGTGGACTGAGTAGAGCAACTTCTTGTTAAATATCATTGAAGTTACATAAATCCTCTAGTTCACCAAGTAACTTGTATCTGAAATTGTAAGGACCGAGCGAGGGAAATAGCTTATTGTGAGGCGTAAACTAGGAACCCAACGATGTTTATGTTGTATTGTAGTGTTAAGCCCTGTCGAAGGTACTACTGCAACTTATAACGCTTTGACTTCGCCGACACTATCTTGATGCTCTTATTATATTATTATTTCTTTACGTGTATTTACTTTAGTAAATACATAAGAATGTATTACATACTTTTGCAGTTCTTTTTTTTAATAATTGGGTGATGATGGATGATCTTTAGTATTGCCATGTTATACTATCAAAAACCTTATTCAACGACGTCCCTCTGGCAATGTTTTGAGCCATTTACTAAATCGTGATTCAGTTGTTTCTATCGCTCAATAACGAAAAACTAACTGCTAATACTATCTACTAGATTATTATAAAATAAGTATAACCGTATACAGCTAGTTGCGTATATATAATGCTTGTCTATGGGATTGGTATAAATAGCGGTTTTGCAAATAACTGGACTGGCGCAGAGAACCATGGCCGTGTCGAGATGTGTATTCTGTTAAATTCCCATAGATTTTATATCGCAGACACGACTTTAGGCATAATCCACGTTGATGAGATTATTGTAATAAAATTATAAATTTGATTTATCTTGTTTGCTTATACTTATTAGGCAGGTTCCCACGTCGTAATTACCTTATTTGACAATCAGTTTGATTTTATATATATTCTTTGATAAAATATTTTTTTAAGCTTTTCATTCGTTTATTTGTAATAATAATGTTTACCTAGTATTTTTTTTTCTTTGAGATGTTTTAAGACAATATTTTTTAATTTAAGGCAATTAAACATTTAAGCCAAAATAATGTTTTATATGTATAATAAATTCAACAGTCCCAGTATCGCACATTTATGTTGACATACATCATCATAATCTATGCGCAGTGCTCGACGCGCTCACATTGTTGCCTGCTTATGTAAGTCGGAACATCTTCCACTTTCGAATCAAGTTTATTGACACGGCAAGCTCGACAAATGCCGGCTTCACAGTTACATCGGCATCGCTTTGATACACAACCACTTGACCACTCAAATTATATTTATTATATTCAATTCAATACCTCAATAGATCAATATAGCACCTAAGCTCACTCAGAACGCTTTATAAAACCATCATTTGCTCGGTTAGCTGAACTAAATAAATTAAATCGTGTATAATAATATAATACTTGTTTAATATGTTTCATGTTAATTTTATGCGCGGGACGCCCCCAGCTGTATTAATTTCAAAGACTTAGTGTTGAAGCGCAATCATTAATTTTTTATTTGCTATAAATCTAATAGCGTAAATTGTTTTGTCGCTGTACAGTCACACTTGCTAAATGCTGCTTAATAGCTGTATAAATGCTAAACTGTTATCTACTTATTTCTTCATGACAACAGATTAGCAGAAAATAAAAGTTTACTCGGTTGCCGCTTTAAAACAAACCAGCATTATAGGTACCTACTGCAAGAATTATCTAATTACATATTTAGTACATTTACTCAAATGATTCCATTAGTAATATCAAAGTAAACAGAAAAAAGTTACGTTCTCTAAGTTTAATTCTCAATTTGACTGACTATGCCGTTCAACTGTGGCTGCGAAGTGCTTTCTGAGTGTTTATGTATAACTTGTCTAAGACAATAAATTTGATAGAGATCATGTTAGTCTGACCTGGGTTCTAAGTGTAGACAGATTAGCTTTTGACCTTGTTAAAGCTAACACTGTTACAATTTGGATTATTTGTGTCCCCGGTGACATTAAAATACATACTACCATTACTTAAAACTTGTTCCTAGTTTTCAAACTTACTGACAGTTGATTTAATATTTAATTTTATACGAAATTGGTTAATTTCGTAGTTTTTCTCATAACATAGATAGGTCTGGTTCAGCCATGGAACGGTAAAACAATAATTATTTAATTACGTTCAGTTCTAAATCACATAAAAAAACGTTGATTGAATTTTAATTCCAATGATTTTGTGAATTTATTGATATTATTTCAATTAAACGTATGATTTTATACATAAATATAAAGCGAATTTAATTATTTTTATAACTAGGCCTAACATAATAAATTAATTATCTATATACATACTAATTATTATATTTGTTTTATCATCGTAAAGGTCAGTGGCCCTAGGTGACTGATACAGGATATAGATGGACAGATTATAATGAAGCTTCGCCTGAGGCAACCTGTTAATATACGTCACAATGATCGAGGTTACTACGAGTATTATATCAATAGAATATATATTTATACCCTTGTTATTTAGAAATAGACTAGCCTGTAGACGAAACAAAATGATTTAAGGCTTATTGGTAGATAAATTTAATTGGTAAACGATTGGTAAATGATTTTACGTTGCAATTGTTTTGTGAAGGTAACGGTAACGTGGGGCCTTATTTGTAAAAGATACAAATATCGTAACCAATAGGTTGATTAATATAAGACTCAATATGACATGTAGTTATTAAGTTTATTTTGTGGGAAAGTAGTGATGTTTTGTAGTTCTGCATTCGTTTTATCACACTACTCGCTGTTCAAGAGGCTTTGCTGGTGTTAATTAGAGCTCCCAAATTTTGTTTTTCCGTTTCTGTAACATTTTTGTAGACACTTTGATCTTACTGATCGTAATGCATGTAAGCTTCCGCGGTAAATGAACTATAGAACACAAAAATAATTATACATTCAAACCAGTAGTCCCTGAGATTATCGCTTTTAACCATAGTTCTCAGCTCTGTTATAATTAGTAAATATAAATAAAATTACTATCTGATCATTGATTTATAAAAAACCCTAGATGCACATTTTCAAACAAAACTAACAGCCAAAAGTGTCACCAAATTAAACATACGCAATAAATACGTATAGTAATATCGTAAACATATTTCTTTTTTCAAATTCAATCTTACACGCATGACATAAAGTTGTATTTAAAAAGTAATGCACATAAAGCAATAAAATTTAATGATTGACGTATGCCGGTAGAACAACGCGATACTAATTTGAAAAGAGTGCACAATGCGCCCATTTGTTGCGGACGGTTTTGGGAAGTGGAGTGTGTATCTTTGGTTTTTTGTAAATCAATGTATCTGATACGCAATTGCGTCCGTAGTTTAGTATTTCAACGACCTACTAATATTGAAGTAAAGCTTAAATAGGTGATGTTAAGCTAACCTGACCTCAAAAACAAAACAAACGTTAATGTAACGATAAAAATTCCACATAAAATATGACTTACAATAAAAAACCATAACTTATTCTATTATGAGTGAATTATTATAAGAAAGTCAACATGTATATCAGATAAAGTGCTACCTGCTTATCCACATTAAATTAAGTAACGAAAGATAATTAACCTCGCAAGTAACTCAAATGTAAATTAAAATAATATTAACTACTGTTAAGTAAGTATAATCTTATGAATACCAATTAAGGCACATTTTACACGGGTGGACGAATAAAAATACTTTCACATTGATTTATGAAGACCACGCAAATACGCCATGCTTGTAGTGTAGGTCAATGACCTACGCGCACTCGGGGAAATAGTTTCAGTTTAGTATTGTGATTGTTTGTTATTGATATAACATGAGATATAAAGATTTTTTTAATTCAAATATAGTAAAGGTTTTATTAGATTCTGAGGAAAATTTTAAAAGCCTTTAAAATACTTTAAAATTTTATTGGCGACGGGTACCTAAAATCTTAATTCTGAAGACGTGACAAAACTAAACTAAAACCTAATCTAAAAATAAATATACTACCCAAACAAACGTCACCACATAACATTGACATAGTATGTCTGATATCGAAAACATTCCAATTTTAAAACATTAGCTTAAACATAAGGAAAATACGAACATGAAAGTTATAAATATTTAATTAGTCGAGCTACAAAATACGAACGATTCGGGTGAGTTAATTCACGTATATCTTCACACTTACAACCGACCAAGTTTACTTGCATATAAATACATAGATACATACATATTTATACAATAGTCTGCGGTAGAAGCATGTTTGTAGACTGTAATCGTTAGTCACTGACATCGAAACACATAGCTCAGATAAATCAAACAGACGCGACAAATAACATTTTAGCTAAAAACGTATTTACCCAATTCCTTTCATTTCACATGTGCCAATTATGTCTAACATATCAAGGATTTTTTATTATAACCTTTATAAATTATGAGACTGCTAATGTATTTAAATAAAACACCAATTAAAAATATATCATCAATGTCATATTGCATTCTAATTTACGTTTATAATGTTAAGAACCTGTTGCTGGATGGTGTATAGCTGACGATTCAATCAACAGCATCGTCTATGTAAATGGATATAATAGATTTGAATTTTAAATATAAAAAAACACATAAACCGTCAATATTATTAATTATTTTATTAGCTTCATCATTACAGTATATCATAAAGGCAATGAATGTCATTTCTGTGTGTTCGTCTTCTTTGATATCATCTCGAAAGCGTACTGAGCGTGTAGGCATTTACATAGATCGCGCCCACTCGACTTCATCCACCGCGATTTTTACTCAGATACAAACAACTATTACACGGCCGAGTTGTTATGTTAATAGAATATAAGACAATGTACAGTGAACGGGTGCTCCTTAACTCGCGGGTGTTTGATTTCACCCGTTGAGACAGGTTCTTGGGCCGGAATGCGCCGTGCCGTACGCCAGAGGTTAATAAAGCGCGCACTTGCTCGCTACTTTATTGCTTTCTGTGGTCATAAATAAAAATGCTTTCGAGAAAAAATAATTTATGCTTTATCGAGTCAGTCAATTTCAGTGTCCGGAACTTTATGTATTTATGTCGCGTTTAAACAAGCTTATTATTTTCCTTATGAGGGCTGTTAATTAATTGAATATTTGCACTTCAAATAAAACGTTCGTTTAATATAACCGCAATGCTCCATTACGTTTTTAATGGCGATAAATGAGTCATTCTCCAAACTTTTTAACACAACTGGTATGATTGAATCACCTTAACATTTAACCAATTTGTTATGAAGTTTATGACATTTTCATGAAGTTTCTGTTTACATTTCACATTGCTCGATATTTCTAAAATTAAATCTTTTGATTGAAACTACCGCTAAAATACCGATAAAATATATAGAAAACTACTAACAATAAATTAAAAAATGAAGCTAACCTTATAATGATAACTTAATTGAAAAGAGTTTATTGAATGCTCTATTGAAATTGTATCATAGACGTGCCTACGCAAACTCGTAGCATTCGTAGGCGGGCGCACTATGACGTCAGAGCCCTACGACGCGCTACGAGTGCTACGCGCCCACACGACGCACCCTCGGATTTAGCTCAACAACTACCTACACATTCTAAAGTTCTATTATGGGCCAGACATAATTAAATTAAATACAGATCCGTATTAATAAATACATTTAAATAATATCAAATTCGCACAAAAAAATAAAAATATATAATAGTCTTAAAATAAATTATAAGAAATCTATCATAATCTGGTGATATCTGGGTGCTCATTAACGTATTTATTTATAGCTTTGATAAATTGAATACTATAAATTATTTGAAAGTGAAATTTTACATAAATCGGATTAGTCGGATTTGCATGTTTAAGTTTATCCTTAGCGAATAACATTACGTAGAATAAAATATGACATGTAGTATTTTAGCTACTACTATTTTCGATAGACGATGACAAATTTAAAGTATCAAAATAAATTTATACTAACTCACATTATAAAGTTCAAGAGTTGGTTTGTTTGCTTGAACGCGATGGTATCAGAAACTACTGGTCTAAAATGAATAATTACGAGTATTTGTTTGTCCATTTCGAATTTAGTTAATATTGAAGCCTATTGGCTATTATAAAAATAATTGAAAGTGCAAAAGATTAGATTTGCTACTGTTGTTTTTTGCAGAGGACGTAACTCCGACCTTCTATACTGCACTTGCCAAACTGATTGGTTTACCCCAAGTCCTGAATAGACAAATACGTCGATAATGTTAAACGACATAATATTTTTTTCATAAATATTACATTAAAAAGGACAGTTATTATGATCATTACATGACATAAACCTTTATTTAGAAATTTACCAGTAATTTACAAAACTACATACAATAAATTTGATCATATATGATAAAACGGTATGCAAATAGTTTTCCCAAATTGTATAGTACAAACTTCTAATTAATAGTAAAATATCTAAAACATTGAAAACACTTATCTTCATGCAATTGAAAATAAAATAAAGTTATATTAACATAATGTCGAAACATTGTATATCAAATAATTTGAGCTGTAATGCGTAGAGCGGCATACAAGTACCGTGACGGATTGGTCGCCGTGTCTTTCAAATCGCCGTTTCAATTGTTGTGAACTGGTTGTGGCTTAATATTTGTGTTACCAAATTTCTCTGCCCACGAACGAGCCGTATGTACCGTAAGTAGTATGGTATGGTTCACTGAGATACAATCAAATGGACTTATGCTTAGTACAATAAACTTTCTAAATAATATTTTCTACCTTTAAAACGTTCGCCGTTTAAAGTTGTAAAAATAAACATTATATAAGTTATAACAGTACTTATTTTCGAAAGTTTAATTAAAAACTACCGCCAACTTGTAGTTAAAGTGATAAAGAGCGCGCAATCTCCCCTAAACCGTGTGTACTAATGATAACAGTGTACTAGGTGGGTAAATATTTCCCGTGATAAATGCTTTACTTACCTGTCGCGACCGCGGAGCGCGTTTCAATAATAACCGTGATACTGCGATGATACGGACTGGAAAAACTCGTTCGGTGGATGTCGATATCCTTAACATTCACGAATCAAACTTTAATACATGCAATCGTTCCGACTATTATAAATCCATAGCTTGTCTTTCAAGTAATGTCTCTGTTGCCTACTGAATGTACGCAGCATTGTATTTGTGACATATCGAAAGCTTTGATATTTATTTCGTGTGTGAACGAACCGTGATGAACGTAGTGCGTTGTCAGTGAGCAGCTTTCATTCATGCCGCCTCGGGCCACGTTCCACACGAGATCTCATCTTCCAATTACCAACCGTGTTCGAGTGTTCTGCTTCGCGATTTTTGTCATTTTTGGCCAAAATTCGTTTGAATGTTTCGATATTTTTGTCGTTTCATCTTCTAATTGTTGATAATTGTTTGATACAGCAAGTAAATCGGTCCATAAATCTCATTAAAGCATAAATTCAAACGTGTTATTAAATATAATGTGTACGTCAATTATTAAAAGAAATCAATGCTATGCGTATGTCGGTAAGGTTCTTGACGCGTGATGATTATCTGTTACATTTCAACTCAGGTGTACATTTTCGAGGACCAGTTGATTTGGTGGAGCATTGTGCCGGTGTATTACACAAACAGTACTGAACGCAATCGCTCAGCGTTTCACAATCATGGGTTCGCCGACCGACACCAATACCTAAATTAATTTTCTTTTTGGTCCCGCGTCGCCGACAGTCATTGTTCAATTTGTAACTTTGATTTTTTGAGCACTGTCGATGTGCTATTTGTTGTATCGTAGTATTATTAAAAATTGTTTACTTGATTTATGATTGGTACAAACGTTAAAATAATCTAAATGTATTAAATCATTAAGTCGATTTTTAAAACTTGTCTCGCATTTTTTGTTTATGATAGCACTAACCAGTTCGGTTGCTTAAACACACGAGCATGACATTTTATAACTGTAACAAGGTCATTTACCGTTCATATTGAGGAATTACTATATATTGCAGACCTCAGTATAGTACACGGTCAAAGCGAAGATATGATGGAATCGAATGTCAGAGTGAAGGTCCATGCATACATTGATTTCCTGCAATAAATATGCGTAATTAAAACGGCGTGTAAGTTTTATAGAGTAAGCATCAAAGTAAACAGCAGGTGTGTAAGTGTGGTTTTATACCATATACAATTTTAATTCCAGAACATGAATAACCATTATCCAATTTTATTTGTTAAATACATAGAAAACAACCAGACTAATGCAATCATATTTATGTATACAATGATTAGATAGTCTGCTAAGCAGTCGCAATATTTAATCATTTTGCCAGGTTAGCCGTACATGCAATTATATTAAAATAATTCAAAATTAAAAGTTGTGTATTCATAAATTTCATCAAATACTTCGGCATTTTGCACCAAACGATGCAACTAACAAAGCTATAGAATGGACATCAGAGCTCGCATAGCTGGCATTCCCGTGTGATTGGTGGAATTATGGTGTTTTCCCAGCGATTTGTCGGTTGCGTTGGTTGTAAGGAGCGCGAGCTACGTGATCTGCGCTTGCGACATTTTGACAATCCGCAGTTTACGTAACGGTGTCGAGCGGGACAGACTTGCGCGTTACTTCTTTAATCTCATGTCTGATTTACTACTCTTCCGGGGTAGGTAGATATGTGTAAGTATTTTATTTAGGTTATCATTTATCTTTTAGATTGGTTAATTTATAGGAAGTATATACTTAGGTATAAAATAGTTGATTGTTATCAACCGACGATGCAATATTGTTATTGAGATTAAAAAAAAAGAGATTCCCGCTCTATGAATAAAGACATTTATCGCGCGGACTTTTACAGACGTTAAATTAACGTAGATACTTATACAAAGATCATCCAGCGTAATAAAAAAATTTACGGATCACACAAATATGATCTTGCATGGATACGTGACCCCGTTCACGTAAGCAGCATAAACGACCTCTTT
Organism: Schrankia costaestrigalis; assembly: GCA_905475405.1. Taxonomy (NCBI): domain Eukaryota; kingdom Metazoa; phylum Arthropoda; class Insecta; order Lepidoptera; family Erebidae; genus Schrankia; species Schrankia costaestrigalis. Next base: position 9,251,745 of record FR997830.1, read on the forward strand.
GGCATGGCTGTTTCAAATGCTGCAGTGACACGGTTACTAACAAATATTTCGTTACCGTGTCTATTTGCTTGTACCCGTAATCTGTACAGGAAAAACATATTTAAACAATACGTGTGCATACTGCAATGTTTAGATATATGCACGTCGTTAATGCAAGAACCTTGGTTCCTATTTGTAGTAGAGTAGTTAACTCGTAAGGCTGCCGACTGTCCTGGTTTCTGCGGACGTCGTCCTAGTTTTAAATTAAACTAGCTTTAATTTAGATAGTCCTGTGAAATCAATTGAAACTTTAAGAGTTATATTTATTTTGAGCGTATAATTAAGTTAAATATTAATGGCAACTATTTGCAATCTCTACCTTATTGTACTTTGATTTATTTTATGTTTAGGTACTTAATAATATGTTTACTAATATGTGTATTCGATTAGTCGATGGTATTCAAATACCTATCTACTATTTAAGAACTAACAATTTAAGAACATAATCATAAAATGCTTAAATCGAACGTTTGTTATTGAACATCGATAAAGATTCCGTAACCAAAGTATGTACAGATTGTCTAGCCGTATCAATAATTCGATAGCACCGTACCATACCCGCTTACATCAAAACAAATGGAGAAAGTTACACTATATTATTTATACGTGCGCTTCGCACTATTTCCTACTTCCCCATGAAGCTAATAATTGTAATAGAGAATAGAAATTAACAATAGGTGTTCAAACCACACACACGCAGGTTATGAATAGCTAGATGTTTTCACTACGGATTGTTTTGACATTTCGATGACTCTTCCTCTTAGCTGATGTCACTATGCACATATTAAATACTAGAAATTTGCAACGTATTCGTTAGATTATAATCAAGTGCCCTTGCCTTGTGTCCAAGCCTTGGAAAGAACAGTAAAATTTAGTACACTTTTGATTCAAAGTCGACGTAAGAATAACATAAAAAAAAATCTGAACAAAACGGTCTAATGTCTATTACTCAAATAATTCAGTCTTAATTCCAAAGCAAATCTCTACTCATCCACTCTGCAGTGGTATACATGTATTAGGGCTGATAAGAACAAGAGAACGTCTTAGAACTCGTAGGTTATATCAACGCGCAGTTCACTATTTCCTATTAAACTAAGTATTAGCAAACCAGTTGGCTGCTCGTACAATCGTCTTACGGAAGTAGTTGGCAGAATGCATGGGTTACGAAACTGACAGCTGTCGGCAAATCAAAATGCTGTATGAATAAAATATTGTTTATAGAAGCATTTATACATATACAGATAATAAATACATTACTACGCTTATGTCATACTTAGTACTTTGGTAGCCTTGGGTAAAGAAAGAAAAGGTTGGATGAAGAACGTCTTCAAGGTTCAAAAGTAGCTAAATAAAGTAGCTTCATAATTTAACCATTTATCAACTTAAACTTTTATACTACAGATACTTATTTAATAGATTAAAGAGTTAAATTTATTCAAACATCACAATAACACTTATTTAGTTTCGGAACGAGTAACTAGTGCGTTGTGTAACTGACGGACACGATTAGATTACCCTGCATAGAGACGTTTCATAAAACGATTGTTTGATACTTTCATTTCACTTCGGCTGCTGCAATAAGCAATTATCCCTACTATTGTATTGAACAAGTTATTGTTGTTAGTAAATTCTGCTTCTGTCATATGTTCGCTATTTATTTTTCTGTCAGATCTATGTTCTAGATACTTTTAGATGCCTACCAGTACAGAAGAAAAAATAATGGAAATGTAACTAGTTGACTAGGACATACCTACACCCGCTGATCCAATGAAATATAACACCTAATCAAACAAAAAAGATAATGTCAATTAAATAGAAATAATGCAAGGGCAAACAAAAAGTACCTAAACCATTATTTCTTTTCAGTTCATAATTAAGACAATGTTTACAAATATTTCAACTGATAAGAAGTGTAATGAAACTATGTTTTTTAAAGTTTCATCTTGATCTATTCACACGATTGAAAAGATCTTCATACTTATCGCACGATTAAACAGCGATAAAATAGCAGTGGTGGCCGTTCATATCTGTCGACCTCATGTCGTTGATATCTGCGACTCAATTATTGTTTATACCTATACGTTTCTCATTCGTCACAGTTGCCAATACCGACGGCATACATGTATTTATTTGTGTTTGAATGGCTTTCGTCAAGGTCACTTACAAATATGTTACTTAATGTTTAGGTAAGCGTTTCTGTCTTGTTTTAAACAATTATACGTGCGATTATATTATATTTATATTTCTATTAGATATGAAACATCAGTAGGTTTACCTGTTTGTTGTTGTTTACACAATACGTTGCACTAAGAAGGACTTAATGCCAAAGATATCTTTATTTTAAAATTCTTCGTTAATACGTTTACAGTAATCATATGTATTTGTATTCATAACCACAAGATGGACCATATTCTGTTTACTATATCTACTATTGCGTATTATAAAAAGCCTATTACGTAAAAAAAAATAACAAATAGCTTATTGCATAATGTGAGTTTGCGTTTGTAATACTATTATGATTTGGAATATGTTATGATTTTATTAAACCAAGTATATTTCTGTCTTACTTTCTATCACTTATCTCAGCTTTTATTATGGGCTCCCTTTTTGTAAGATTTAAAAATCTCGATCAGACACTGAAAGCTGCCTGTGTTATGGCACTGTATGTGTAACATCTTGGACTCCACCAAAATAACACGGTATTCTTTTCAATGGCCAGTGGCCTTCGGAAGGATAATTCTAGAGATCTCCGGCGGGCATAAAAAAATAAAATAAAACCTATACCTAGATTGTTTTTCTCCATAGTAGTAAACACTTCTAGTTTGTGATTTTTGGCGCAGATAACTGTTTAAAAACAAAATAAACATGTAATTAAACTGTACTTATTTCTGCCAATAGCATTAGATAAGACTACAAGTGCACTGTCTATTAAAATACAGTGTCTACTTTAGTGGCCAGTACCAATCGTCAGTCGGCAAATACTTGTTCTGTTAGTCACTGAAAACATTCCGCACAAGCCGATGCTCCGTCGATCGTTGCCTGCAGGTTCGACCTAAGGGTAACTAAACACAACACTTAATTTGAACTTCATTTTCCGGAATTGTGTTTTATTTTAAATATTTTTTAAAATTTTATATATGAATAAAGTATTTTGGTAGAGACTCCTTCTGTATGAGACTCTGTAAGCTTAAAAAAACTTTTTATTTAGGTTTAGCGCTCCAATTATCATTTTACCAAATTATTTAGTTCTGGCAATTTAACACTGTAAGGCAGAAGTTTATAAAAAATAATTTCGATAGACTCAGATAAAGCTTACCTATAGCGTTAACAACATAACAGCTTATTAATTTCATATATCAGGGATGGACATCCTCTATGATTCAGGAAAGCTTGTCCTATAAGAAGTAGTAGATATGCAATACAAGGGTACGTTGGAGTTTAATAACAATATTTCCTTCTTTTTCGTTTTTTCGTTTTGGTAGAGATAATATCTGACAAATTTCTTTTAGATAGCTTATTAAAATAAATAAATAGTGCATCTATCTTGTCTATTAGTTGTTCTATAAGGAAGCATCGGCCCGTGAAGGTGGTGACACACTGAGACGTTGCACAACTTGGGTACGATTCGCGCCGGTGCGTTTAAGTCGCCAGAGAGCCACGCTAGCATACCATCGTCCTCGATTATTTATAGATGTATTGGGAATACAAGTCCTGTTTGTTGATGCTGTTTGTTTTAAATTATTACAATTTATGTTCATCCCATCTCATCCCATGGGTGTCGTAAAAACCGACTAAGGGAATAACCGTAACTACTATCTTTACGAAATAAAAAGACGGAAAACTTCAAATTAAACCCTATACCAATCTGTCTGGCCAGCGTGGTATTAGTAGGCCAGGAAACCCTCCGACACGGGAGGAGGCCCGTCCCTGCAGTGGGCCATTAATGGGCTGTTATGATGATGATGTTCACATGTATTATGAGATTATTAGTATTTAGGAAACGTGTTTTAATGAACTCTTATTATTATTGCAAGGTAAATTTAAGGCCCTCTTAAATGTTTGTTTTAGTATTTAGGTAGAGCGCAGATTTCATAGAAACCTACTAAGAAATGGGTAATTATATCGGTAATGATATTGTATAAAAACTGCATTACTATAAAAAAAAAATTAATTGAATAACGACCTAATTAATGTATCATTTTATCTCATATTAATTCTCTTACAAAGTAACAAACAGATATAAATATAAAACTAAGTAAATAACAATGGTATTGTAACAAACAAGTTGTAGATAAACGTAGAGGCATGTAAGCCGGCATCTGCATAACTGAGTCGCTCCGTTCTCATTAGCCGACGCCCGTTAGTCCGACCTGACTCCCGCGCACAACGGGATCGACCGACCTCGCACCACTCGCGCGACGCTGTGTTTACTACTATTTAGAATAATAGAAACATGCTATACTGTTGTTTAGATTTACTGGTATAAGGTTACAAAGGCTGAATGTAAAAAAATCTAGAATAGAGTATTTTAAAAAGTACCTAAGTATAAAATAAGTTTTGTTTTTGACTCCGAAAATTAAGGCTTTTGAATCACAAAGATTTTAATGTGTAGATATTGTTGCTGTTTTGTCACCGCCTCTTTTGTGGTTGCTAATTTGAAACTTATGTTTTGACGTGACCTTTGTTACTTCCGATTCAATTTCATTCCTTCCGAACAATGATTTAATAAGCTCTTGAAAATGCATAAGTAGGTAAATGTGTTTAAAAAAAAAACATAAAATTGTCACTATGTCACCCCTTCCATCATTTTTTCCGGTCTTGATTAAGTAATATAACACTTAAGTAATTAATCTCTGAATTAAACACAATTATGTTTTGTTTTGAATTACTTACATTGAATACCGTGTTACTAAAATATCAAATTATAAATAGAAGCATAATTTATGCATGGTCGTGGTTCAAGCACGCAAAAGTGCCGCAAATAGTGCTTGTAGTAAACAAGCCCTGCGGAGGTGGAGGTCAAAGGCTTTCTCCGTGGCCAGTTAGGTATCAGCGAGGGGAAGTGGGGGGTAATGGAGGGAGTTAGGAAGACGCACGCGCGAATAGAAAGTCCTTAAGTCATTGTTTTCTTCATTACGACACTTATTTATCAGTCGTCACTCTACATTCAAATATTGCATTTTATATTCTAATTTATGTATGAGTAGATATCATCTCGTAGTTATTTACGTAAATAATATTTCTAAATACTGTGCCGTACTAGTAATTGAGTTCACGGAATAACATTTTGTGGGATTACCTCTATTTGTATTTACGTAGATACGTTTTTACATAAGTAAGATAAAAAAAATTAAAGATGATGTGATAATTTAATTAAATATTGAGCATATTAGGTACACACAAATCAAAGTAATACAGCTTTACGTATAATCACATATAATATACAGTGTAAATCTCAACACACAATTACACACAATTACAATTGAACAATGACAATTATTAATTGAAATAAATAAGTATTGTTTAACCAAAAAGCGGGAGTAAAGGTAGAGAAGAGTATATGAAATTTAGAGTTATAACACAATAGTAAGCTGCAGAAACTAGCTTGAGCGGACGTAAACACTATAAGTAATGATAACAATTAGACGGATATTATGCAACACGACATAACAAAATTACCACCTACTTTAATAAAATCTGAAAGTAGTAAAAGTATTGATTAATCTGGCATTGTTTTGAGTCAAGAGTCGATCAGGGTCACAATTATTTCTAAGAAATGAAAGGTCGTAACATGGAATTTAAGTTTCAATCCGTTGTTCTGTCACATGTGTCTTAGACCGTCACCATTGGATTTCGGGTAACACATCATTTGTAGTTGCCAAACAGATTGGGTCATTCTTTTGTCCGCGTGGGAATGATGCAAATGAGCTGCTTCGCTATTTCTTTGTTTGATTTCGTGAAAGTTTACACGATCGACGAGGAAACGCGGTCGACGACGGCCCGATGTGAACGCCATTTTTATGTAATTGTTACGTCGTGATGTACGCAGGATGCAAGTTAGTAGCGATAAGCGTGAAATTATTTAATAGTCATATAAGCTATTTTGCATCAGAGATTATGTAAGATCTACTTGAATTTTGTGTTTCGATGATGATTAAAGATTTACTATGACTTTATGTATACGTTTTATTTATACAAATTAAGATTAAAAGACTATCTAAACCTTTAAATAAAGATACATTTCCTTATAACCTTTTAAATACACATATTCGCACATTGTATTTCATATTTATCCTACTTATAATAAATATCACTATGTCATGCACAAATTATTTAGTATATTATGTCAACACAGAATATTACAGATAAATATTGACATTATTATAAAACCGCTGTTTTCTTTTGCTTTAAAACTTGTGAAGCCGCGAAGGGGAACGCCCTTTATGAAATCAGCTGCACCCGGTCAAGCAGACGGATTTTTGTGCTTTAGGGAATCAAATAATGTACCTGTTATTATGCCTCATTGTATATGGATGGCCACATCGACATCTGTTCAGATTTCCGCTTATTTATTCATCTTTAAACATGACTGTTACTGAGTAACGATGTGAAATCTCGGTGTAAATGTAAGGGATTACAAGTCACGATATAATCTTTGATTTCATTCGTTATTATTGTATTGGTTGTGAAGTGTTTCGATCCCTCAATTATACGTTACTGTTACTTCTGTTTACCATTTAAGGGGAAAGTATAATAATTTTACGAAATTGGTAGGTATTTATTGAAATGTAGTGGTAATGTTGTAGGTATTTCTGGTAGGTACGTATTTCTTTTACTGTATTGGTTTGGTGTCTTAGGTGACACTAAGGGAAATCATGTGTATCCATTATTTCTATGAATATAGTTATTAGGCAATATTATTATTCTGTACAAGAAATAAAACATCTTTTGATCAAATGTTTAATTTCTGGATGCACGTACCTTCAGAAATTGCCTACTTTTCACGCTGACCAGACGAATTATTTAGATTTTTATTACTATCATCCGAATATAACTTTCAACTATAGTTGGATAATAACCAATAGTATCCACGTGTTTACACTGATATATAAACTACTAATTAATTGCTTTTGTTTTTAATGCTCATTTACTCATCAGTAAGTCATCATCTACATACATCTACTAAGGTATCGACATTCGATATTCCAATCGAATGTCGCACTCCAAACTGTTCGTTTATTACCTAACAAGGCCAACAGAACCATTTCTACACTTTTATCGTAAAAGCATTGTTCATTAATACGGATTACGTGAGATTTAATTACAGGTATTACGATCTTTAACACACAAAAACTACTATAACAGCATTCCCTCGTCGCTATGAAATTCAATATTCGAGCCCAGTTTCTTAACAGTGTCACCTCTAGTTCTCGTAATGACACAACATTGAACGTTTGTTTTCTCAACTCTAAAGGCATTCACTTAAGAGCTATCTGCCATGAAAATGGAGCATGCAATTAATCGAGCATCGTACAGTTGCGACATGATCTCGGCCAAGACGCCACTTCGTACTACGCTCGACAAATTACATTGGAATTTACATTTGTGCACTTTCCATTGCGCTTATTCAGGTTAATTCTTCGGAGAACAGTTTGTTAGCAGCCAGTAATCTATACATATTATATACGTTTTGGAATATGTCTGTCACCTCAGTAAGCTTGGATAGAAAAATTACTACGAAATGGTATGCCACGCGGCTTGTATACGTTCACTAAGCGACTGTAATTATTATTTGTTTGACTTACTGGTTTTTGCGACTTGTTGTAGTTTTTAATCTTGTTATTTATAACTGAATTAATTTTGGTAGGTGGTTTAAAACCTTTAAGTATTACAACCTTTGCAGATAAGATTACCTAAGTCAAGCTAAAAGCGTTTTTGTAAATTATCTGAGGAGGATGAAGTTATTTGGTATTCTTTAAGTATTTTTTTATCCCATATTTGTGTTCAGATAAGTTAATGTTTTAATTTTTTCATTACTTGATAAAATTTGGGAGTTAGATATTAAACAATATAATTAAGTTTTTTAATGTAAATATAGAGTTATAATTTTTAGTTATTTAATTGAAGTTATTTAATTTTTGAAACATTTTTATTAGTACAACTACGCATTTTAACTGGTTATCTTTATGGTAATGAATGAAATGCTTAATTGTTCTTTTTTAGTAAAACTAAATTTTATTAAATTACTTTATGTTACATCTGCAAAATTAGTCAAACAAAATTAAGAATTATTTTCATCTAGCAGGACTAAGAAATTAACCTTCGATCTTCATAAATAGGTATTTTATTGTTCGTAAAGTGAGCTTATGGTTTCGTAAACATGAATTCGTGTGTTCGAGTACATATTCAATCCATCTTAGCGAATATTAAGCCGTTATAATCAACATTATGTTTTCGATTTAATTGCTGTGTTTACGGCTATTTTGTAGTTGGTGTCGTTTTTTTTATCACCGCTAAAACAGAAAAACTTTAACATCCATGCTTCATATACCTACAAGTTATCACAAAAATAGAGTTTAAGTTTATGTTTGATCAAAGTAATAAATTATCTAGTATCACTGTTGTAGTGTCTTGCTCACAACAGGTATTGATTAAAGTGATACTACTAAATCAATAATTGTTCTCTGTTTACCAGGAGTTATGTAGAAGTCATATCATGCATAAAACATGTTTATTAAAAATAACATATTATTAAACAATTAAAAACAATGCCTTTTATATCCATTTGTTTTTATTATTTTCATTATCATTTCAACTAAGCTGTCAACCTTGGTACGAAGTGGCACAAACTGTGATTACCTGCCCTCTACCGATTCCCTGACCTAATTCCCTATTTCCGACTACAGAATCATTCACTGCTATAAACAATACTAGATTATGAAAAGCTGAATAATAAAGTAGAATATTGATAGGTTAATTTTACCACCTTGTTATTTGTTTGACATTGGGTGTTTTAACTAAATATCAGTATTAGTATTGGTGATGTCGATGGGTCTGCAGTAATTACTTACCAACACAGAACTTTTTTGGTAAGTTCCAAGTTTTCAAATTATTGGGATATTTGTTTGTAAGTAATTTCATTATGTATCATATAAATACATGATTTGGGTTCGATGCATTCATCATTGAATAATGTTTTTTTTTTTGCATTATCATTGATTAATATTTCCCTTAATCGGTTTGTGTAGGTAGATGGAAAAAAATGTGAAAGAATGACTTAGCTTTTCTAATAGACTGACCACCGCCTCACTTATGACGACGAAAAGTACATACATAGTTTCCTCCCTGAGTTTTCTTTGTCTCCCAGTTTGATTTTCTGCGTATCTATCTCAAACTAAAATGAGGTGCTTTATAATGTACTTTTTTTTTACCTATACTTACTTACTTATTTTATCATTGCTATAGATAAAGGGTAAGTACATAAAATTATTTATATTCCAAATAAAATCTACAACTACAATTTATCTAAAATATCTAGAAATTTCCCGCAGCGCAGTCATGATCATGTCACGAACATTTTACTCAATATATCTATAGTTTAAACTTTTATATATGTAGTATCATTGTATTAGCTGATACAAAAATACATTATCAGAACCTATAAGATATGGTATATTAGGTCGGCTACACACGAATTAGTTACAATTTTTATTGTTTTAAAATATGCATTAATATAAATGTCTTCAAGATGTCTGAAGGGCCTTTGCCCTGCAGTGGTTGCAGTACAGGCATATTTTTTTAAATAAATTTAAAAAACAATGTCTAAATTGCATTTGTTTATGCGAAGTAAGAATACTCGGGGTCATATTCGCAAATTTCGCTGATATTATCTGTACGAAATCAAAAGAAGGAAAACTGGATGTAAAAACCCTTTACCAATCTGTACGGTCATCCGTACGGTAAGTAGGCCAAGCTTCCCTCCGCCATCTTGCAATGTTTCTGACGTCTAAAATTATTTTACATTAAGTTTTTAAATATAAGGACAACGTTTAATCACAACAAAAAGCGGCTAGCTATCTTGTCATTCTTAAAAACGTTTTAAAATGACGTTTGCTATTTAATTTAAGGTAATTTGGCAAATTGCTGATCTAGATTATGATCTTATCTAGATGCTGATATGTCTTATTACGAGCTTTACTTTTCAAACTCTGGTTAAGGCTGAATAGTTTGCTAAAGTACGGTTACGTAGAATGAGGTGTGATAGTGATTTAAGGTTTACGCCTTTCATGGAACGGTAAATAAACGTTCTTAATTACATTGTAAACACTATGTAACTATAAAATGGCAGTTTATCGTGTGTAAGAGTCCTAAAACTGCATCGATTATTTGATAAATCGTATTGTTATCGGTACATAATAGCACAATGAGCACGTGCACACGTGAACTTAAGCCTATCACTCATATCGCGGGTTATCGCTAAGTGACCAAGCGTTTACATATTTCAGGACAATATCAATACTTTCACGCAGACAATTTTTGCTGTATCATTCTCCTGATAAGTCGTTATTAATTTCATATTGAAATAACCCACGCTTATTTAAAGCTTCACTATAATATTTGCAAAGGCGTAAGAACTCTGATAAGACGCACTTGACCTCTTCTCTTGACCTTGTGCCTCGTCTCGAAGTGACTTATACCTATATAGTAAAGAATATGTTTGAAATTTCAATTAAGTATTAGATAGTTAAATCCTTTTATTTGTTTTTTTTATGTCGAAGGACAAGTTAGACAATAATATATTGTAATTCTCTGCTACTTTTAAAAACAGTCATGAATTCAAAGAAGAGTAGCAATATGATATAGGATTAAATCCTCTACCAATTTATTGATGTAGGTAACTCCAAACCCACCAAATCCTAACAGACTACCAGTACCTAGAAATATCAAACATCCTCTAAATATTCCTACAGGGCTTGCCGCCATATAGTATTTTGTATACACTGTTAGCTTTTGTATACAAAATCATAATGATCCAATCCTATAATATTTAACAGAAAGATGGTCACCTTACAATGTATTATTATGTGTATCACCACATTCACCACCGCATATCATTTACTGAAGTGTTACTAGTCAAACTTTTATTGAATATGAATACCGTGAATCGGTAATATAGTAAACACTCATAATGATTACGTCGGCGTTCTTATCTAAATTTACCTGCTGGAAATCAATACAGTGTAATGTAAACTCTTTATGGCGTTATATATTATTAATATAGATTTCTTTTTGTTTTAAGGTGGGAAGGACAAGCAAGCGGCCTACGTGATGGCAACGGGTAACCTCCGCTAAAGGACGAGCAATGCCAGAATAGAGAAAAGTAGCTGCCTACATTAGACAGATGTTGTTAAGTCTTATAGCTCTGGAACTTCACTACCTCAATTCTGAAGAATGAAATGCTTCACAAGTTAAAGTGATCTACTCTGGGTAGCTTAAATCCAGAGTATCATAAACAAATAGGTACAATCCATGACAATTATTTCTACGATCTACAAATTATTGTTTAATAAAGAACAACCGCAAGAAAGGAAGGTTTTCTAAAGAGGAAGTCAATGTTCATATAAGAAAAACCCTGATTAATAAAGTAAACTTTGAAAACACATTGGTTTGTATAATTGCTAACATATTCCTTTTCATTATGCCTACTGGTACGTATAGTACTTTTTGATTCAAGAAATTACTGCAGCTGATGATGCTGTATCCTTAAATCCTATCTTCGTATTTATTGCATCTACAGTCTATAGTACATTACAGTATAGAATTCATATGATTCACTTTAAGGAAATAATTGTTCTTAACTGGAGCGTGTTGTTATTTTGTCAGTAATAAAGGTGTTGGGTATTTCTTTGTCTCAATAAAAATCCCCATTAAATAAATTAGTCGTTCATCAGCAGAGGTCGGAATTAGGTAGAGTTATTCATGTACTTACACTGATTTCATACAGCGAAAGAATAAAGTGGATATGCTACAAATCCCGGGATTAATTAAAAAAATAGAAAAATATCCCACGATTTAAATAAAAAGTTACATATCGACGCAAGAAAGCGATTTTGTCGTATCTCGAAAAATTGCGAAATTGAGTTTTATACACCATTCGATTCAGAAAAAAATACCACATCGAATGATCTCAGTTTCATTTTTCTACGACTATTTTTTATTTAGATACGACATTGAGATTTACCTCAATTTTTCTGAATCAAAACGAAAATAATGTTGTAACTAACCCAAAATTCGCGTTTTATTATGTTAGGATACATACAACATAATTGCTGCGTATACTTCACAGATTACGACATATACCTCGGCCGAAATGCATTACTTGCAAGGAGTTACACCCTTCACAGCGCACTACAATATAAATTTTATTTAGTTACAGCAAAATTGCCGCTCGGGATTTACATGCCAACTTGAGATATTACCAAGTGCTCATTCAGCAATTTACGTTATTTCTACAATTACAGCACTTTACAGTGTATTTTTCTATTAAAAAAATGTACTTAACCCATTTTAAAGGAATTAATATTTTGGCTACTAGAATATACGTGGCATTCGTTTCCCTGTCCCCCGCGACCATTCGCAGATGCAGCGCGTACGGCTTATTTGTCATTCGGCGCTCGACCGCCCAAGTGTGAATGCGATTACGTAGTGGAAAGACGACTCCTTATGTTCGTGTTTAATGTGATATTTGAACATCATAACAGCCCATTAATACACCACTGCAGGGACGGGCGTCCTACCGTGACGGAGGGATACTTGGCCTACTAATACCACGCTGGCCAGACGGATTGGTATAGGGTTTAAATTCAAATTTTCCTTCTTTTTATTTCGCTAGGATAATATTCAGAAATAGTCCCTTAGTCGGTTTTTACGACACCCATGAAATGAGATGGGGTGATGACATATTGTATTCTTACTCCGTCACCGTCACACGGAGAGAGAAGGCATACGCTAAAGAATTTAAAACCAAAATATGATAAAAAAGTTAAAGATATTCTGGAAGAAACAGACGATGAAGATAAACAGTAATTCAGATCATCTGTTTCTTCTAATTTACGACCATTTCTTAGAATTGCCCTAATTTTTAGTATGATTTGTCACGTTCCATTTACTTTAGCTAAAGTGGTTTTAAGAAGTATTAATCCAATGAAGCTTTTTTTTATTGTTTGTTTTTATTTTGTTTTGCGTATAGGCCTGAAACTCTGTTTTTACATTTTTAATTACAATAAATAAATTCGTTGCTTAACATACCGCATTTTGTTTGTGTTCCGCAAATTAAGTAATACTACTTACAACAAAAAACAAAACCATGTTAAATAAATATATTCATATAAAACAAACTAACATTTATCATTTAAAACTTTTAAATAGATACAGCAAGTTTGATAACAGTCAATTAGAAGAAGTTACTGATGGTCTAAACATTTGCTTTTAAGATACAGCATAATCAAAGTTTATATTTTAATAATCAAATGATGTATCTAGTATTAAATCCAAATACAATAATCTTAGAATGACCGGTTAAATTGCAAATGGAAGGTTTTATTTTAAAATTTCATCATTGAAAATATGATAGTTTTAAGTCTACTAGTTTTCATATTATGAATTTTTTAAATAGTTTTTTAGCTCTGGTGCAAAATTGCATTTTTCGAGATACAACAAGATCGCTTTCTTGCGTCGATATTTACTTTTACACACTTTAAACTACTTACTGCACGCGCGACGTTGCCACACTTACATCAATGACATCGGATGCTCGAAGTTGCAAAATTTGAACAAAAGGAAACAATAGCGGTAATGCGGAATATATATATGCTAATATAATATATATTAAGCAAAATATTGAATAGTATGATAGAAATGGCGACATTCATAGCATTGGTACGAGGAATAGGCATAAGTTGATAGGTCCACAACATCGCCTACTTAAGGTACATAACACTTTTGCGGGACTCGGTATACGTTTATTCAATAAACTGCCTAAGCATGTAATGGATCTACCTTTACTAAACTTTAAAGCATTTGTAAAAAATCAGCTATTATCGAAAGGCTATTATAGGTACAATAAACGATTATATTAATGACAAAAACTCATGGGCTTAGATTTCAATTATCGTGATTTCATGTTGCTTGTTCCATGGTGTAGATTGTGGCTTAACCTAGGTAGTTGTGCGGATGTTATGTTACTACCTTATTACTTTCTTTTACAGTTTTATTTGTTATTGTAACGATAGAAATACTTCACTTGCATTTGTAAATGTATTTAATTATATTATCTATATGGTATTCTATTCCATTCTCAACTACTTAAAGATTAACAAAATCAACTTGACGACACAAATGCTTGTGTGTTAAATTGTGTGTTAATTTCTGTCGGATATCGCAGTGACGAGATGACTGATGAACGTGCCATGCAATTAAAGCTTTTTTAAATCAATTTATTAACAATGAAATATTAACAATGAATTTTTTTTTTATCAATTAAACTTTAAATTGCTATGCATGTAAGATTTGCTTGCACACATCATTCTTCACGCTGCTGTTGGTAATTGTAACAAAGTCAAATTATTATTTTGAAAAGAGTGGCCTGAGTTTCTTGGCCACATTCTTCTCAGAGCTCTACTATAGTCGTCTGCGAAAGTGGTAGTAGTTTGGCAGACATTTTTCTCTATACTATTCTACTACATGTATAACGATTTGCATGTGTTACTTTGTAACCTAAGTGAATAAAGCTATTTTGACTTTGACTTTGACTTTGACTGAGATTGTATCTCTTTCTAACGCATTCAAACTATATCTTAGCAATAAATCGGTTTATTGACACAGCTCATTCGCTTACCTCGGTTCGTCGAATGCGCACACGTGTTTACTATTGTGTTTTGTGTGGTGAATCCTGTTTGACCCTGGATTGTTTACTGGATTCTGGACTCTACTTAATACGACTATTTCGGCACGCATTAACGGACTTTGATTTGGCCTTACTGTATTGGTCGATTGGATATTTGAAGTTGGTGATATACTTGGTAAGTTTATTGTTCATATTTATGTTAAATGTCCTTTACATTAGATTTTCCCAATGTAGAATGTTTGTTATATTGTCATAAAATCGGTGTTGTTTAACTCAAGATGTTCTTTGATACAATTAAAATAAAGTAGCAATGATTTCAAATGCTACTGAAGAAGCTTAACATACGGGACTCTTTTTTTAATTGCTTTAATTGACTATATGGTTAACGATTGGAATTAATTTTTCTGGTAATCTTTTACAGATTTTCTTTTTAGGTTTAAACTGATTAATTATTAATTAATGTGTTTATGTGATTATTACGGAAACCTGTCCTACTCGAGCGTTCTTGTATGTACTTCTGGAACAAGCGTTTATAGTATTTATATTAAATAGTGACAATTACTACATATCGAATGGGAAAAAACGTTTATAATAGGACGAATATCCCTTTGACCACTTACATTAAGGTGAAGAGTACGCAGAACTAGCGTCACTAATTTATTTCTTTACGTAACTCCTAAATCAGCTCAATTTTCAGTAATTGAAAGCCCAGTGGCACCAGAAAACATATCTAAAGTTTAATAAAACTCTATATACAATTTTTCGATTTGTATTTTATCCACAAAACAGGTTTACGCCCAAAGTAGCTTCTTTCCCCAAAGACTGAGCGAAAAGGAGTGTACAGTGAATCAATAAGCATTATTTATCGGTGTTTTTTAGTGCCCTTGCGCTTACTAAGTAGAAGCAGACACTTTAAATTTATACGTAATGTATGTTACTATAGTTGCTATAACAATAAATCTATATAAAATAGCATTAAATAGCTGTTAAGTTTGCTATAAATCAAATAAATAAATAAATAAATAAATATCTAAATATATAAAAATGAAACCCGTTTTCCGTTTTCACGGCATCACGCGTGAACGGCTGGACCGATTTCACTAATTCTTTTTTTGTTGTATTTGTTATTATTAGGAGAAGGTTCTTAGGTAGGTGTAGGGTAGGTTGTTGGGTAAGGGTAGGACAACGCGTGAACGAAGTCGCGCCGGGCCAACTAGTATAGTATAAAACAAAGTACCTACGCTTCCCGCCGTCTGTCTCTTTGTATGAATTTATGCACGCTTAGATCTTTTAAACTAGGCAACTGTTGTGACCTATCTCTCACATACTTACAAACACATGCATACGGTTTTCTAAGATTGACTATTATTTTGCTCCAGATTAAAAATATTACCATGGCGCAGAGTTCAATCAAAGAAGCCACCATCAACAAGTGGATCAAAGATAATCCGGAGCTATTTTACGACCATGCAAGTGGATTAATTTACTGTTCCAAATGCGAAGCACATTTGAGTGCGACTCGTCAGAGTAACGTCAAAAGACATGTAGAAGGAGCAGTACATAAAGGCACGAAGAAAGAGCGCCACATTCCTTTAGAATTTTACTTCGACTTAATCGAATTTATGATTCTTTGTAACATACCGTGGTCCCAACTGAGCAACAACGCATTTAAAACATTTTTTCAAAAGTACATTTGTTGCAATTGCAAAAATATTACTCTACCTAGTGAATCCTTATTGAGAAAAGTTTACCTGGATCAGCTTTTTAAAATCAAAATACAAGAGATGCAAAGTAAGATTGTAGATAAAAAGCTATGGCTTTCAGTAGACGAAACTACGGATTTCTTAGGACGAGCTGTGGTACATTTGTTGGTGAGACCATTAGAACTTAGTAGGAACCATCGGCCTTACTTAGTGGCATGTAAAATGCTAGACACTGTAAATGGAACAACGATATCACAATTTGTTCAAGATTCTTTAAAAAATATGTGGGGAAGTTCATTTGAGAGCAAACTAGATAACGTTAGAATGTTATGTACAGACAGTGTGGCATACATGATATCAGCTGGTAGAATGTTAAAATCAACTTTTCCTAAAATGTTGCATTTCACATGTTTAGCCCATGCTCTAAATCTTGTTGCGGGGCAGATTAGAAAGGAGAATCCTAATGTCGATAGTTTAATTTCAAATTTGAAAAAAGTTTTTTTGAAGGCACCAAAAAGAATTAAAATCTTTAAAGAAATGTGTCCGGATTTACCTTTACCTCCTGCACCTGTAATTACCAGATGGGGTACTTGGCTTGATGCAGCATTTTATTACGCTAAGCATTTCGATGAAATTAAATCTGTATTGTCGGTGCTGAATGGTCAAGAGGCAAAATCAATAGAGAATAGTTTAAACATTTTTAATAATAACGAAAACATTAAAGATGATTTGTCTCGTATTTACGAAAATTTTTCAATTATACCAACAGCTTTGACATCTCTTCAGAAATCCGATCTTTCTCTAATGGAATCATTTGAAATATTTGATGCAGTGAGATTAGCTTTGATATGGGCAAATTGCGAGAGCTTAAAAGATAAAATGGAAAAAGTCATGGATAGGAATCCTGATTTGGACATTATCAGAAATATAGCAGAAAAAATTTCTTCCTGCACTAATGATGACGAGGAGGAGGAATTATATAAATTTGCTAACCTCACCTCAGTTGACGTAGAGCGATCTTTTTCAATGTACAAATGGATTTTAGACGTTCGGAGAAATTCATTGAAGCCAGAAAATATTGAAAAGCTAATGGTCATATATTTTAATTCTCACAAAAGTTATACAGAGTCGGAAGCGAACACTTCAAATTTTACTGGTAATGAATCTGACAAGGAAAATGATTCCGATGGGCCGTTTGAATAAGGAAAACTTCCCGAAATAGGCTTATGAGAATTTGCTTAAGACTATTAATAATTTGTATTGTAAATTAATGTAAACTAATAAAAACTGTATGTTAATAAATTATCTTTGTTTTATTGGTCTAATTCTGAGGTTTTTATTATTATTTATTTGTTTGTTGGTCACACGGGATTGTCCATTAGAAATCCCGGGATTATTCATCAGAAATCCCGGGAAGGTCCACATTAATATCAACATTTCGATGCAAGTACATAAATAACTCTACCTAATTCCGACCTCTGTTCATCAGGGAATGTTGGAACAACATTTACGTTTATATCAATGATATTTTCATATTTTCATATCGCATCATCGCTGATAGTTATTGAGAAAGAGAGAAGAGGAAATTAACTGGACAATAGTTAGTATCGTCACTTACAAAATGTATTGTCAAGGTCAAAGATGCAAACCCTAAACCTCTTTATGCGACCGAGATGGTACACAACAACTGACTTTGACATCAGATACCACATGAAATCTTATTGTAGAATGAAGAAAAGGGAAGGGGTAACAAGTCAAACAAGTAACTACATGTGATATAAGCATTAAGCGGTGTTTCTTTTTTCTTAAGTGCTTTCACAGCTATATAATTACTAGTACCCATGTATTTATTTTACCTTATAGATTCAAAATTTTGGCATTGCAATTGATAACGGGATTTATTGGCAAATATTTTAAAATAAGGAAGGAAGGAGATCTAATATTATATTAACAATTTACGACGCATTTAAATGACACAATGGATAATTGATTCCGCGTGTTATCGATAGACTTCCTTGAAGATTAATAAGGAAACACGATACTAGAATAACGAAATATGAAATATTATCAAAATCACTGAGTTGTAAATAAAAATATTTAGTGTTCGTAAAAGGAACCAGGTAAGAAAGGAATATATTTTATTAATTCTTATATAATAATTGCAAGTTGAAAAAAAGTAAAGCTTTAAAAAAGTAACAGCTATAGGTAATATAGTATTATTTCTACCGTTTTCTTACTAGCCCTCCGATGTCTTATAGAAAAGTCAGCTTTTCCTGAGTTATCAAGCTAATTATGGCCTATCTACAAAGCAGTCCAGGCAAATTGGTAAAGGGTTTGTTTACTGTCTTTACTAATGATTATTGCTAGTAGTTAATTAAATACATGCTGGGAAAAAAGGTGTGGTGACATTTTGTTACTATTTTATCAATGTATTTAGAACATAATAGGAGTTGTCTACTTTAATGGGAAGGACTTAACACATATTTACATAAAATGCAAACGAACACTTTAATCTGAAATGAGTAGTCTGTTTGGATAATAAAATGCAACCATAATTGCAACCAAATATTATGAGAATTTTAACGATTTGTAAGCTGAATAAAGTAGCGATAATAAATACGTGGGAAACTATAGTTAAAGGCGTGAAGATCATTGGAAATTATTAGCAACCAAGGTGGCTCGTGCGTACCGTAACCTTGCGAATTAGTACTGAGGAACTTCTAATCATCGTGGTCATATCATTGTTATGACGAGTTCTAATTAAATGACAACATCATATAATATACGTATTAGCCTATTTATAGACTATTGTGCTAAAGCGGTAGATGTGTTTTTATCTAACCCGAGTGAAGTGAAAAAATAGCCTGATTCTTGTCCATAATACGCTACTTTACGTACATAATATTTTATACGTTTAGATATAGAAATTAAAGACACATGGACGTGTTAAAATGAATTTGGATGCAGTTTTCGATCCCTGCAGTTCTTATTACGTTCATGAGCTCACTTCGAGGCAGAATCACTTATTAGTTTAATTAAAGAGGTCAAAGGATAGGTTGATTATGCGAAATAAATAATTTAGGACGCTGGCGCTGTCCAGATCGGAATAGGCATCACATTGACTTCTTAAGGGGACTTCTTAATCTGCACAACCTGTTAGTAAGGGTGCCTACGTACTTTACGAAGGAAGTAAAACATGTCATAAGGTATATTATATTTCTATATGAAATTAAGGGACTTAAAGTTGATGGGAAGTAAAGGACAATTTGTTTCTCTTAAACTGTTAACGAGTTTTAAGTATTTTATGTTACTTTACGTAAATAAAAAAAGGATGCAGCTATAAAGAACAGTCAATAATCTCACAGTGACTGCTGTTATTGTCAGATTATCATCATCGGATGATAGTCGAAAAAAGTAGTAGGTACTTATTAAATAAATAATCCTCACACATTCACACAACGCCCTCTAGTCCCAAACTAAGCTGAGTACTAGACAACGGATAAACAAACTTAAATATTTTTTTTTGTAAATACATACATATAAAATACATACATACTTATTTCATATTTAATCAAAATTTTGCTTAATTTAAACATGTCTGCGCTAATTATAAACATCTATTAATATTCTCAGGCTACAAGTCGTAGACACTTGCTTAAAATACCTATGTAATTAATAATTGCAATTAGCAGGTTTTTCTGTTTTATTATATTAATTAACATCTAACACCTTGTATACAGTATGCGGAATCAGAACTATATCAACATAAATGTAAGACGTAACTCGTTATTATGTGGTAATATACAAAAAAAGTTACTTTTTGTAATAATAATCAGCCATGCGTGCTAATTAAACAGTTCCTAATTTTTGATTTTGATCTTTGTTAACAATTTATATAAATATCATTCGTTTATATTATTTTACTAAGAACTTTACAATAGTTAACCAGTGGTTATCGTAAAATTAGAAATGGAGTTTAGACAAACTCTTTATTAACAATTGGATATTGAGGTATGACCATGTGAAGGCCATGGTTCCCTCTTTTACTGAGAAGGCACTTTTGAAAATTGTATTTTCGAAACATCTTTTATATTATTTAATTTGCACAACAAATATTGTGTTTTTTCTGTTCATGTTTTGCTGAATAAACAAATCTTACGATGTCTTGCTATACCTGCTGGATTAAACATGACATTATATAAAATAATATCATACTTAATAAAAAACATTATATTACCTACATACCTATGTATTTCGACACATAAAGGTCGTGTGCCATAGCTGATCTACAAAGATGCTAATACATTTGACGTGATTTATAATATAGCATGTGACTACAAGGTTAAAAGGTCAAATTAATTTGCAATAGTTTATGTGAACTTTGCTCCGAATATACATATTTTTATATTCAGTATTCGTATTGTCTAAAACTAAATTAGCCACTGTCAATGCAAAATGCATTGAGTCTCATGTATTTAAGAATAATTTGTAATAAGCGCAGGCGCCGTTACGATCAATCAGTTGTAGTGAGCTAAACAGTGTGGGAGCGGGCGAGATGGTCCGTGAGAATGCGCGCACGCATTGTTTCTTGTAACCGCCGCCCGCACATGAGCTCACAATTTGATCATTTGATTGTGCTCCATCAATTCAACCACAGGGATATAAGTGTGTGGGTTCATTTAATTAATTCATTTATGGTCTTATATCTATAGCTAGCTGTTGGCTACTGGTCAGATTGATTAATTTTGGCCTTCCGGAGCTCAACTGAATGGTAAAATTAGTTCTCTATATAACTTAGAAATAATTAAATACTGCAGCAATGACGCTATATACTTCGTTGTTATTGTAGCTTTGCACATATTCTAAGTAAACTATAGTAAAATACTAAGAAATTCAATTAAGTATAGATCTACCGTCTTGCTTGGGAGAATTCATGGCGTCTTATAAGTAGTACACTTGGTTCCCTTTGTTACTAGTTCTTAAATGAAAATGGACGCCAGCGGCAGCTCTAAAGTGTTCAGATTGAAGCTGATAGAAGAATACACACACTAAACAAAAAAGTCAGAAGAAATTATTAATTTTTTTGGTATTGTTTATTATTTTCCATAAACAAATAATAAACAAAATGTAAAAAAAATCTAAAACAGTGGTCATTTCTACCTATTGCGGCGGGCAAGTGATGCGCCTACGCTAAGATGTCGACTAGATACAAAGATCTGTCATTATGTTCAAATAATATTCGACTAATACGAGGACAAGAGTTCAAATAATATTAGTCGTTATGTGCGCTCTTGTCGCCTACGCCGTCCATGTTTCCATGGCGCCTTTTTGCTCACTAATTAAACCTATCGGTCTTTGACATCCGACAATCGATATTTGGACAGTAATTTAAGTGATGCATACTTCGGAAGCTGTTAATCTTTGTTTGCTGGATATTTTTATGCTAAAGCCATAAAGTTATGGTCGGGGTGAAACATCAGAAAAAATTGTGAACCTTTGAAGATTTAATGATTTAAATTTTGGATAAACAAGGAAAGCGGCCTCGAATATCTACAAATTCACCACAGAGATAAAATGTACAAATTTTATTTCTTGTTTGTGCATATTTAAAGGTCAAATTTTGTGATTTACTGCAGCAAATGCTAAACAAAGTGTAGGTAAGTATATTGAATGCACTCGTCCTGAAATATATACAAACTTCTTTACAAATTTTGCTTGATTGGTGATGCTGATGTGATCTTCTAAAGTTAGAAGTCTGCAGTGCGGAACAGAGCTCCATCTCACTCTCTGGATAACGTAAAAGACTTCTAAAGCAGCACCGAAACAAACATTATTTTAAAACGTTTAACAATTCGCCTGGTTATAACTAGTTTGTTATGAATTAGGTATAAGTTTCCGCTCGTAATACGACCTTGCATGCAGATTATTTCAGATTCATCATTATAAAAACAAACAAATACAAATGTCGCTGTAAAGTAGTGTTTACTTAACTTGCGTTTATATTCTAGTAGCAGTAGTGGGAGATAAGTGTCATGACTTAACAAAGATTGCTAGTTAGATTATTGTGTTATTCTAAAGTACAATATTTAGTGACGTATCGTATCGTTATTTTTTAGTCCGTTTGTTACTCAATAAGTGTTATGTGTTTTGGTTCATGTTATGTAATAAAGGTTAGTAAATGAGAATAGGGGTCACCTGGTTGTTTGTGATCTCTTTAGCTCATAGACAACAACGATTTTCTGGTTATGAGGGGGTAGGAAATTTAAAGACTCCTTACTGCCATGTTCCTCACAATCCAAATCTTTCAGCGCCTGAACATGAAATATTCTATTGGTCTGAGTTTTATCTATAGATCAAGGTTATCTATGTTTATTAATTTAGGTCAACTTTGTATATATATAGCGGTTTTAGGGTTGCATGTCAATATAATGTGTTTGTGGCATAATGCTGTATAATTGTTATTATACCACAAAATAAACGAATACAACATTTAATTTTATTACGGCGTTACAAGATTTAATTGTTAGATTGCTGCTATCGTTTATGTAAACTAAATTGTAATAAATTATAATAAAAAAAGTCGATTGAAAGATAACAATGTATAACTAACAATAGTTATAATTATGTGTTTTAAGTCAGCTATTCTCGACATAAGCTCATTACGTGATTCAGGGACTCACGCTATTGCTGCCCTGGGCCCCTATGTATGAGAGAACTAGCTGACCCGTGCCCACTTCATTAGGCCGCGATAAAAACGCGTCACTTTTTTAAACATATTTCATTACTGCTCCACTCCTATTAGTCCTAGCGTGATACTACATAGCCTATGACACTCCCCGATAAATGGACTATTTAACACAGAAAGAATTTTTTAAATCGGTTCAGTAGATCCAGAGATTACCCCCTACAACGTCACAAACACACAAACTTTACCTCTTTATAATATTAGTATAGATAAAATAGAGGGAGTAAATGTTAAAACATAATTTCCATCTTTTGGTACTCCAACGCATCTGTCCGCCTGGACCTGAAGGCGATTTTTTGCAGAATGCAATTTCCATTCACTTTCTTACAATAAAAAAATAACAACAAATAAAACAATATACATAGGTTGCGAGTACTTTTCCTATTTATAATAAAATTACATTGTATTTAAACAACCTTTAAAATCGCTTGAAACTGTTGTGATGAGACATCGGATATGAGGTCTTAGCGCGGCCATGACCAGCAATTGTAACTCCAAGTATGTAGGTGACCTCAGGCGAACCTTCGAATTTTCGTTCTTTACGAATTGACACAAAATCATTACCTCAAATAATTTGTAATAATTATCCACTATAGAGTAAATAAACAGGTAATGAAGAAATATTATAATGATTATGATCCCATAAAAGCCGTTGGTTTCTTCACAACGATGTGTTGGTGTGTTAAAAAGAGTAATTAAAAAGAGAACGCGTTTTAATAATTACTTTTCAATCTTCTCCAAGTATATTTATTTTGGGGATAAAAATTACACTTTATTTTCCAACGGCTATTAAACCAATCATTTAAGTATATTGTGGGTATTGTTCATTACTTTTCATATTTATTTTAATTGTTTTTGTAAGTAATGTATCGTCACTTTGTAATTTAATTTATTGACAACGAACTGATAAAAGCAACAGGAAGCCGGTGGATAAGGAAATTCAGTAAAATTTGCAGGTGTCCAACAGCGGACATTTTTTGGTTAATACGATTATATCAAGTGTTGATTTTACTTGATTAAAGTTACGGATATTAATTTTGTATAAATGATGTTTATTATTTATATTATCACGATACCTATTATTAATAATTTGGTTTTATTATGATTATTTCATGCACGTGTGAAACTGTTTATAATCGCCACCGTATTCATCATATTATCTTCATCATGACTTTCTTTCAAGTATTTCCAATTTACGTGACTCTGTGCCTTCTTAATACATCGGCTTTCCGCTTCCTAATTGTCCAACATCCACCGTATTGAGAAGTAATTCTTTAAATTAATTTATGTAAACAAAAGAAAGTTCGTACGTTTAACAAACCTAATTCCACTCCAGCTCTACTTTGGACTGTTGCTTGGGATAAACATCTTCATCATCTAATCTTAAGCTGGCAATGTTCAATGGAAATCCTTGTATAGTGACTCTACTTTTAGCTGGGTATCTTAGATCATATTATGTATTTCAGAAACAAAAATAAGAGCTTAGCGTACAAAGATCTACAGATTGTTTGGTCAGAACTTTAATCATTTTCAATTATTGCAATGATACCAGGCATAGGACAGATAAAGGTGTATAGGCTTGAAGGAGACCTATCCTATATGCATCAATAGGCATCTTTTCGCTGAGATACCATTAATGTTACGTACTCGTACCATATTTATGTACAATACCTACAATTTAAGATGGAATATTTGCAATATCTCTACATTATTCTCTCGTAACAATGGCGTCTAAGTACTTACTTTTATAACAGTTTGCTCGAACCTCAATTACCTTAAACATGGAGTTGCTGTGACATATGTAACCTTCACGTGATAAAAGGCACACGTGCTACGCTGTATCGATACTGAAGTATTACGACGCGGTTATAGTACAACCGTTGTGTATATACAGATTATAACGTTAATATGATTAGTTTAAGTTTACTCGTGGAAAATAACTCTTAACTTATGTTGGTTTTAAAGTTTGTCTGGTGTAGTATGAAATTATTTGTCAATTGACGGATTGAATTGTTTACATCAAGTCTCTTGATTAGTAGCTAGATAGTAAGCACAATTTAAAGCCATTAATAAATAAGAACGGAAGTTTTAATGATTAGCAATGACCTATTAGAGCAGTATGTATTCAATAGATTCTGGAGGTCCGTGACTGTTGTAAAAGTCGATAGAAGGTCGTGCGTAACATGGAATCCGAAGGAAAACTCAAAACACACAGTACACTAACGATCCTACCCTGCTGATCTCTTTTCTTGGGAGATGGGTGATCGTGATTAACCACGGCTGATAAGAAAAAGTGAACTTATTTAACACATAACCAAGAGTGTCGTCGAATTTAGGTATAAGTCATCATAACAGCCCATTAATGTCCCACTGCAGGAACGGACTTCCTCCTGTGACGGAGGGATACTTGGCCTACTAGTACCACGCTGGCAAGACGGATTGGTATAGGGTTTAATTTCAAGTTTACCTTCTTTTTACTTCGTAAAGATAATATTCACGGATAGCTTTAGTCGGTTTCTACGACACCCATGAGATGAGATCCACAGGGGTGGTGACATATTGTATTCTTACTCCGTCACCACACGGAGAGTATAAGTACTTAATATGCTTAAATCATTATGCAATGTAACATTAACAGTATTTTGTTGCTTCCAAATTAAAACATTGTATTTAAACAACATCATTTTGAGCTTAACAGTTTCTGTACTATTATTTTTATCTTCTACAATAAAACGAATAGAATATTTTATAACACCTGGACTTTTAAAATCGTCATTGATTTGTTGTTCAATGTCTATTAGTCAGTTAATACTCATTGAGATAAAGCTTCGCTAAGTTCTTTAATAATATTATTTCTACACTAATTAACTTGGGTATATTAAGGATTTGTAGGAATATTTCCTGTAGGTAAAGCGTATTAACCCTTCCTCATGCCTTTACTTCCGGCCATTTTTGGCTAGATCATAAAACTTACGTGTGTTGCTTACTTTTATATCCTGTGTCCTGATTATCCTGGTGTCCTGATTATTCTCGTCCTCCTACAGTGTTTTGTATAAATACAAATATTTGCGCGGAAAGTGACGTACGCTTAGATTTTCCTGTGACTCTCCTTGTTGCTGTAGGAAAACTTCCTACTGCATTTTCCCGCATACAATCACTGGCAAAGTGTAGAAGTTAGTTTGCATGTCTTGAACACGTTGTATTAGCTATCGGTACTGTAGCTAAATTTTTTTTCGTATTAATGTAGACGAAATGAAGCTGGTTTGTAAGGATCTACATGGCGGTTTGTAGGCTCTGGAAAACCCTATGAAAACAAGCCGTTACAAAAGAGCAATAAATTCGCATCATTACCTTTTGAAGAAAGACTTCTGAATAACTTCTATAATTAATGAATGTTTTACTTTATAATAACAACATATTGACAAAACAAAGATAAACTAAACACCAAACACTCATCAAGATGAACTGAAAAGTTGTAACAAGAAAGATAACGACATAATTACCTATTTAAATACACGTTACGACTCGAGCATATAATTAAACAATTATAATTATTATTGTTCATACACTATCTACTGCTAGCGGACAATCGTCGGAACTGTTTTACTACGCAAATTTTGATCATTATCAATAATGTAAAATAGAATGTTAATAATTTATGTATTCTGGCATTAGGCTTACGGGTAACGTGGGTTTCGTAAAAAGCGTTTGAATCTGTTGAATTAAAATAATCTCGAAACAATCTAGACATATTATTAATCCCGGGTTCTGAAAGGACTCCTGGAGTAAGTATTTTTATGTTATCTGATTTTTGATGGCATTTTTACATTTATTTAAAACATTTTTGTGCTCATTTTGTATTCAACACATTTTTCTTCCTTTTTTCTTCTGGCTAGCACAACCAATAGCGCCTGCATTTTGGAATTATTGACCTCAGTAAGCTACGCTCTTTACAATTGTATTTGATGAACCGACAGTTTGCTTGCCATTCTTTGCATACAAAAACTACGAATTCCAACAAATAAGTTTTGTCTTCCTTCTTCTATATTTAACAGTGACCTTGCTATTTAGGCATTCCCTAATGACGTGTGTTCATTGTTGTTTGATATCATACGAACAAAATATTAAATAATAATTTGCAATTACGTCACTGTGATATTTTAAAAATACGACATGTATGTAAACAGCAGGTAGACGTCTTTATCTATTTTATATTTTAATTTTTACTTGGTAGTTTATGCTTAGACTGTATTATTATAATTTCTTTGTAATGCTGAAATATTGCATACATTTAATGAATGGTGCTAGACCTATAAGCATAACGGATAAAGATAGGTATGTAAGGTTTTTTTTATAGTAATTTAAAAATTTAAACTCCTTGAGACCTTAATAAAAATTGGTAACGCATTAAACTAATAGGTTTAAAAGCCAGAAATGTATATGTAAACATGTACGAAAAATATTATACTACGGTAAAAATAAAGCTGAAAAAGAAACCTTGCAAGTATACCTACAGAACACTAAATCTATTAAGCAAAGCTAGAAATGCAAGTAAACAGTATTTTTTTTTGCAATTTTGTCTCAGTGTTCTGGAGGTCCAAATAAAAGTTAAACGACAATATAACATTTAGGTACTATGTAGTAAAATTCAGAATGCTACATCACCATATTTCTAATCCCTATTGTTTTTATACCTCTTAATAAATACGCCTATTGAAAGTTTTGAAGTGGACATGATCATCTGCTCATAACTTCTGTAGTCAAGTGGCTATTTATTAGTTTTTGTAATCTTCTATATCAAGAGAATAAGTTCGAGGAGGATATAATAGTTAACTTTAGATCGGTGGATGAGAATCGTGCGATTGGACATTTTAAGATAGTGATTGTATTCTTTAAGTAAGTTACATAAATAAAGAAAGTCAAATTTTTAGTGAGGGTGGATGGAATCTCCAAATTTTGCCTCTCCTCCAGTAATGGAAGAACACTTAACCTTTTAAATTAGTATAGGGTTCTGTGTCAACTTATCTGATGAACGAATAAGATCGGGTAGGTAGAAGGCTCGGGATGATATGGGTCTCATGGTCAATTATAGTCTCCCTGACTACAACAGTTCAAAAATCTTAATAACATATTCAGTATCAAGCAACAACGCAAGCAAAAAAGTACATTTTACGAGCAAATCTTATCCTCTATATGACGTGTGTTTACAGATTAAGTGCGACAATTTTCCCACCATACAAAAGGATAATAATAATATCTACGTGATTACTAACATTAGTAGAGCGTCAGATGAAAAATGAGATACGTATAGTATGTGTATAAGTTTCAAAGTACTACGAACGGTAAATATTTAGACAACAATTATCAGTAGACCGTGATCCTCTAATAGTAGTCGCTACCTCTCAAATTAGAGCGTATATTCTATGTGAAGTTCGTTGTGTTTTTATTTCACTGCTCCTTTAAATCTTAACAAATTTTTATATTAGGAACTCGTAAGGTAATGGATGAACAATTGCGCGGATTAATGAATTTAGTGATATTTGATGTCGGGTCTTGGTAACTGGTTTGATTGCTACGTAATCGTCTGGTGTTGGTATGATATCATTTGTTGAACATCGTGGTCGCGCCCGCAACGAGATTTCAAACGTACCAAGGCTGATCGCTCACTTCGCCACTTGCTTCATTACGAACTAAGTTATGTCAATATCCTAAATATTATCATTTATTTTATTTGGGCATAACATTACGACATTTAGTTTGGCAAACTATTAGCTCAGTTATTCTCGTTTAACTGCATTCGTCGTGACTTCGTGGATATGTTTTTAATTAATCTAACATTACAAAATATAGCTTCTAGAATTCATTGTTAGGAAATTTACTTAGCATTGATTTATCAATTGCCACAGATACATTACAAGTGACGAAGAAACTATGAATAAGTACCGCTTCGCCGCATCATTGCTATATCATGAACGTGGTGGTGGATTGATATTACATTCTCCCTAAGACGCGTTACCAGACCGGATGACTCTCGATATGAAAACAAAAGAGGAATTCTTATTAACCAACTTGTGTCCCCACTGCACAGGAATTAGACTTCAATGACAGAAAGATGGGTAGGTTCCTCGTTTCCTTCTTTTATTTTTATAGAGAAATATCAGAGAAGTTTCACTTAGTCGCCGTTTACGACACCCACAATATGAGCTGGGGCGGTGACACGGAAAAATAAGACGCCATAATTAAGCACAGGAATTAGGCAAATCAAGAAATTGCAAACAATTGTCTATCCATAGCTGTAATAAGCCTATTTCCGTTATGTATAATAAGGTTGATAACATAAACAAAATTTAGCAACGTTATACATCGTCAATTAACATTAAGTACTTATACTTATATCATAGTTAGTTTTATGCAAATATCTTATCATCATCCTGCCTCGTGGCATTCAGAGTTACTTGCTAAATATAGGCGACATAATCGTTGATACTATGCATCGTTCACATCTCAATTGTTATTTAATTAACGTTGACTGCTTTGTTACTGTGATTGTGATGTGTGATCGCAACGACAGGTAGGTATGCTACTTAAATATAATCTTGATCTGTTAATGTTTTTTTAAATTGAACAATCAAAACTTGGGTTTTGATACTTTTATAGGACGCGTTTTGTTTCCACGAATGACACTGTGACTCTATTTGTTCCCGATTTTGAAAAACTATATCCTTTCAAAAGGTTATTGTTAAATTGTTGTATGAATAACTAAGTGCTGAGGTGTAAAACATCACTGGGAACGTCCCTCACTTTTTAGAGTCGGTTGAAAATATTGACTTAAACTACACACTAACCTCTTCTAAGTAGAGGTATTAAGAAATTTGGTCAACGACAAGTTAGCGATATCTGTTGAATTGTGCACATATAAGTGCATTGGACGTGCGGCTTTTCGAGTTCCTCCCCTTTTGCAGAGATATTTTTTCTAGTACTATGAAGAAAACATACCTAAGTTCAGGAGAGAAGATCTTTTGACTGCAACATGATGCAGTGAAAAATAAAGCTCGATAACACCGCGTCTAACCAGTTAAGGCTTTAATATGCGTAATAGGCAATTTTGCCCTGTAGGTGTGTAGTAGATAAAAAGCGTTAAAAAGGTTGATAAAAATATAAATTATTTGTGTTAATTCGAACCCAAACTCATTCAACTCCAAACAGACTTATTTAAATTTACTAATAAAGACATCATACTACAGAAGATTGATAAAAATAAACATCGTCGTACATCAGTTCCGCATCACGCCACCGGACCACACAGGTTGCGTTCGCGCAGGTAATCATCACTAAATCGCCCTTCGTATCCAAACTGTTTGCCACTCGATTCTTGTAATCGATTCTATTAACAAGTTGATCACATCGATTAATTTGTATCTTATTGCTATGGTATACATTTATAAGCATGTTTCTTCTTAAACTCGATGATAAAGAATGCATTTAAGATTTTGTAATTTGAATTTTTGATACTGGTAGCCAAATAAATAATACTATTGTAGTAAATAAAATATGTAATTGTTTGTTTGTGCAAAACATTACAAGGCGGATCCAATCTATTCACTAGTGGAATTTGGCCTTCTATACCAAGCGACTAATGTAATAAAACAGAGTTGATTTTAGCGACGTTTACTTCATATGCATTATATTGTCAACATAACGTTTTCCTCACTCGACTTAAATATGAGAACCGGATGAGTTAAATATTTACATAAAACCTAGTATAGCAAGCAATAGCATGAACAAAGCCACTGCAAAATGAAACTCGAAGAACAAAACTTAAATATAAATGCATTGGTTCTTAGAGTATGTACCGGCGGTATCTTTGACGAATCATATATAGATCTATAAAGTTTTAATTTTAAAGGGAGCAGGTAGTAAAAAAATGTCTTACTGGTATCGTTTCGTTGTCGGCGTCCATCAAAGTGCAGCGATGCTCCCACGACACTATTTATAAAATATCAAGAGATTTTTAAAGGTTTTACTACTCTTTTTGTTGTTCCATGTATGTGACTAGTATTTATTTGTTTTTTTGCTTCAGCGGTAAGAATGGAATGGATGGGCTTAAAGACGGTATTTAACCGCTTTGTGTACAGCCTCTGTTTGGTTACAATAGAGTCATCCGAATTTGTAGGGTACTCGAGAGTAATCTTCAAATTCACGAGGTTTCACATGGAATTTGAGAGTTTGCTAACTTGAGACCATTTAGTCATTTGAGTATCATACAACTTTAAGAAATACAAATGTATGAAATTCACCGTGAGGCGCATCGTCATAAGGCACAATAATATAAACCACGCTTACTAATCGTTGCAGGTTAAAACCGGCTTTAAATGGTAATAAAGTAAAGGTATACACATACACGTGAAGTGTCGAAACGTAGTTCTCTCTTTCCGATATAAATAGTGCGAGGCGAGGCGAACGCGGCGCACTGACCGACCATCGACAGCGATCCCGATAATCGGGCGAATGTTTGAGTTTCTCTATTTTCAAATCGGGCGATTGCGAGTCCCTAAACAGAATCAGTGGTAACGCGTACGTTTGCGTTGCATACAGTAAGCGTGTTGCTCGTGCCAGAACAGGTTAACGCTCGTTACGCGGATGGTGTGCGGGAAGGGTATCGGTCGATCGGTTGGTCGTGTGAACGCGCCACGTTAATTGGCGTGCGGAGTGTCCGGCTGTCTTCGCGCCACGCGCCTGCGCTTGCTGTTCATCTCAGACAGTTTATATTTGAATTTAGAACAATAAAATAATATTTTATTGCGATTCAAAAGTAACATGGCCGTTGTTCATTACTGTAGCGTAAAACGCATGAGACGATAAAGTACCTACACGTGAAACACTGTAATTAAATTAGTTTTAGTATTATTGAAATTGACCGACAAACTTTTCCGTCGTTCAAAGAAACAAATAGTAGGTACCTATAGTTTAAAGACTATGGAATGAAATCTATTAAGTATAAATTTGGTAAACAAGCACGTTCATAGTAACTTGTTATCAGCGCATTCGGTCTCGTTATCGATGTCGCTGTAAGTCGAACAAGGACGCCGATAGCACACCGCACTCGTCCTGTTTGGTTACAGCCACCACACGTATCAACATAGGTACCATCTGTCGCGTACCTAACAAATCATTGCTCTATAAACAGCCATTATTGGAATATTCAGCGTTCCATCGACAGCGGCCACCACTCGGTTTGAAAAGCTTATTCCAGCTAAAACCTGTTTTATTGATTCAATTATAAAGCTGACTGCTCGTTATTTGGAAAAGTGCGATTTATTATATTTTTATAAAGTTTAAAGCTGTATTATTATTTTGGCCTCTGGCTTATTGAACTTTACTAGGTATTTTTCTTCGCCAATGCACTTATCTTTTTTTACAATTTTTTTTTCCTACTACTTATTTTAGTTTGTAAAATAGTTTTGTTAAGGACGTCTTTAGAATTGTTTCTAGGTTCTAAGTACTTTTATGTTTTGTATTAGAAATATTAGCAAAATGAAATATTGGCCATAACTTGGTTGTATATCGTACACATACACGAGATTAAACATTCAGGAACTGTAATAGTCTCATTATCAACTCCATCTATTGTCAGCCCATCCAATAGCTTTAGATGCAACCATAAATCAAATGTTTACGTAACAACCGAGAATATACGCCATTAGTTTTGTTATAGGTAAGTACTTTGTCGAGATTGATTGCATTTTGCTTATTATGTAGATACATGTACCTAGACCATGTCTAAATAACCGTTTTTTTAATTTGAACGTAAAATTTGTATTCACATAAAAATAATAACAATCAAAAACCAACTTTTTTATGGATTTTTATTTAAAAGAATATTAAATGAAAATATATCTCCATTTTATAAAAATTCAATTTCAGAACAAATCAGTTATTAAGAGATCAACTTAGAAAGTCAACTCAAAAATGGCAAGTTATAAAAACAAGCTAGTTAAGTAAAACACATAAATCACTTTAACAAATAGCTAAATGAATATGAAATTTTTATGGACGCCAATTCATTGTTCATTGATAGTTGTCATAGCGATTACTTTCCAAATAGGTACTTACATCAAATTTGCAGTGAAATACAGTATAGTGTAACTTTCTGCTCCGTTAACAACTAAACATTTTCTCTTTGTAACAGTAATTGACATAAAAACTAAAATCACCGAAGAAAGAACACGCATTACTATAAACAAAACATATCTAATTAATTCTAATTGCATGCGGAGTTTATTGCTGGGGTCACTGACCTGTCACTAGTGATACGTTTTTCGTGTTTTCGTCTTTTGTTCGTACGTAAGTAGTCCGTTGTTAATTTGTGTCAGTAACTTTGTAGGCGTGTGTTTCATATACAATTACATTCGCCATTTCTAGACAAGCCTCTTTCACAATCAGTAGCTTTGCTGAACTCACTTTACTTGATATCGTTTTGTGTTTATATGAATTACTAGCTGACCCGTGCCCACTTCGTTGAGCAGCAAAGAAAACGCTTCCTTTTTTTAAACATATTTCATTACTGCTCCTCTCTTATTAGTCATAGCGTGATACTATATAGCCTATGGCACTCCCCGATAAATGGCCTATTTAACACAATAATAATTTTAAAAATTGGTTCTGTAGTTCCAGAGATTACCCCTACAACGTCACAAACTTACAAACACAAAAACGTTACCTTTTTATAATATTAGTATAGAGTATTATCCATTCATTCTGTCCGTGTGGTGACGGAGTAAGAATACAATATGTCACCACACCATCTCATCCCATGGGTGTCGTAAAAACTGACTAAGGGAATAACCGTAACTACTATATTTACGAAATAAAAAGAAGGAAAACTTGAAATTAAACCCTAAACCAATCCGTCTGGCCAGCGTGGTATTAGTAGGCCAAGTAACCCTCCGTCACGGGAGGAGGCCCATCCCTGCAGTGGAACATTAAAGGGCTGTTATGATGATGATTATCCATGTAACGATGGATTAAGAATAATTATGTACCTGGTATTAATCAATAAACCAATTAGCCTATCGCAGTCCACTGCTGAACCAAATGCCCCTCCCAACAAACGCTACAGAACAGGGTCCTCCGCCCTCCGAATTTAGTCCGACCAAGCGATCTTTTTAAGGTAGAATTAATTTATAGTACAGGTATTTAAAATTAAAATCTTACTCTAACCAAAATGTTGATACTAAGAAAATTCATCTATACCTACTAACATCGCGTTAGACAGATATTTTACGTTATTCGCTCATTATTTTAAAACTGGGATATCTTTCAAACTAATAATCGGATCTCATCGCTGTAAAGGACAATATTGTTTAGAATTAAATAAGTATAATGATTAACGTATTTATTTTGATAAGGGTCAATACCATATACACAAAATACCTTTACAAACAATGCATTTCTTTAAATCAAATTTGATTATTATAAAGAAGGTCGTAGTGAGTCAACCTTAGAAGATAGATATATGCTATCGCTGACTTAATTGTAAAACTTTTTTAAAGGTACAATTCTCTAATACATGATTTCAGTATATCTCCAGACGTTTAAGCAGCAGAAGCAAAATAAACGTTTTTTAGCGTCCCTTTTATAAACATATTTCATTACTGCTCTACTCCTATTAGTCATAGCGTGATGCTACATAGCCTATGACACTCCCCGATAAATGGACTATTCAACACAGAAAGAATTTTTGAAATCGGTTCAGTAGATCCAGAGATTACCCCCTACAACGTCACAAACACACAAACACACAAACTTTACCTCTTTATAATATTAGTATAGATTATTAGTTAAAACTCACAACTTCAATTATGTCTCAAAAGTGTGTAACCTCTGTGGCGTAGTGGTTATATAAGATGACTGCTACGCAGAGGTCTCGGGTTCGATTTCCGATCAATGCAAATATTTGTGTGCATGAACATGATTATTTGCATTGGTCTGAGTGTTTGTATGTATAATATGTAGGAATGTATTTACAAAAAAAAAAAAAAATAATGTAAGTACTAATATCAGTTGTTCTGTTACCCTTAACACAAGGAGGTTAAGCTTAGCTTACTTTAGTAACAGATGGCGCTGTGTAGAGATGTCCTTGAATATTTATTGTTTATTTATTAAAAAAAATATATTACATTTGAAATTTTCAGGGCGTCTAGGTCAATATCTTTGCTGTGGCAGATTAAATTATCTCCAAGCCGTAGTGTGAAAATGTTATTGTGTTTACGTGGAAGGCTACAGTAGCTTATGAAATTAAGGGACTTTGGGACAACGGCTTGTGTTCTAGAGTGTCTATTTAGCAGCTTAGCTGTGTTGTGGCATTAATGACATCAATTGTCTTTACTGATTAAATAAAAGAAGAAAGACAATGGAAAAAATTGGTACTCGACTCGGTCGGGACTCGAACCCGCGTCTCTGGACTATACGCTTCCAGCGCCATGACTAGGCCACCCGAGTACACCGTCTCGACTACCAAATTTAACCATTGCTTTATACGGTGCCCTAGCCGCAACTTAAAACTCAACTGTACAACGCCATCTAGATGTGACAGCCAGTATTATATGTGATTAAATATGTTATGTTTCTTAATTATGTATAATAATACCAGTTTAGCCATAAGGGTACGCCTTCGTAGCCTTTCTATTGTGTATTTATTTTATATAGGTAAACTTATTTGTAGTTAAGTTTAATATAGTGGATAAGAAATGTAGATCAATTACTTACAATAATGAAGTATTTATGTCTAAATGTTCGATTGACATCACAATTGTATCTTTATCTGATATTGGATTAAGATTCATGTTGTTGTCAATTAGTAAAGATTAAGATCGTTTCCGCACGTCCTCGTTACGTGTTTTATAACAATAACTATCTCTGTGATGTCTTCATAAATACTTATTAGTTGATAAAGAAATTATGGAATTTTTTATTTTATTGAGTCAACGGTTGTAACTCTAAGTTTTTTTCCGTCACTGGAAACTGGCTCTTCAGTAGGCTATTGATAATAATATCAGTAAAGGTTCTTGGACTTCTTCAAGCTATATTATTTATTAAATTTTTATTATTTAATTTAAATTTCAATGACTGACATAGGTATACATATACCTATCAATGATTGACGTGTGCTTGTATTTTTTAAATTTTTTCATAACATAATGTGTAACTAATGTATAATGTGTAAGTGATGCATATATATTTCGACACAAATGTACTTTTGTTATGAAATAAATAAATATGTTAGGTTTATATCTCCCGGGAAACCTTCTGCAAAAATGAGTAGAAACCTTAGATCATGTTCTCTCAGTCACTGTCCAACCAAACCTCGGCAGACCTTCAATATATTTTATATGTTTACTTACGAATGTTATAGTTTCGTCTACCTTCCATTACAATGTACTTTATAATTAATCGTATAAAATACTATCAAAAAGTAATTTCTTATAAAAACGAAAGGTTATTGACACACGAAGTTACATATTTCAGTGAATAAACTGCAAACGATATGGAAACCCAGTGTTAATTTAAAGTCTAATAACAAAGGTATTAAAGTGTAGGTGGTCATGTGGAAAATAACGAAGAGTTGCTCCTTCTTATACGTATGTTTGGAGACTATGACGCAGCGTCTGGGCGCGATCGGGATACGAACACGTGCGTCTTGATAAATAAGAAACCTGGACATGGAAAAACATTTATTGCGATATTTGAAAATAATTTTAAATGAAAAATAAAGACGAATAGGTAATAAATTATGCCAGTAGGTTGAGGTTTATAATATCCAATGTAAGGTGTTGACGTTGTTAACTTTAGTAGTACAGACCTATGATCCATTAAAGTCCTATCGTAACAGCGTTCCTGGTAGAGGAAAATTTGGCGTACTAAAATCAAGTAAGAAAATTGCATTAATAAATCACAACAAAACAAAATCATAGTGTAAAAGAATCACTTTTCCTTACAACTATATGAGGAAGATATCTTGAAACTTTGGTTACTCTGAATACCAATCTGTCTGTCATGCATGCGTTTTAAACTATATCTAACCCTATCACTGGAGGACACCCAACGAAATATTTTGCTACCTTTTTACCTAAATAGCCTGGTAACTAAGAGGTTTATAAAGTAAATTTAAATACCTATAATAAGACTCCGTGTGGTGACGGCGTAAGAATACAATACGTCACCACATATTGTATTCTTACGCCGTCATGCCGCCATGGGCGTCGTAAAAACTGACTTAGGAACGTTTACGAAATGAAAAGAAGGAAAACTTGAAATTAAACCCTATATCAATCTGCCTGGCCAGCGTGGTATTAGTAGGCCAAGTATCCCTCCGTCACGGGAGGAGGCCCGTCCCTGCAGCGGGACATTAATGGGCTGTTACGATGACATTAAGACCTTTTACCTATATTTTTGGAGAACTCTTCTCTATTGTCTTATAATACCGTAAGAATATGTAAGCAGCCAAATGAACTCAAGTTCATGGTTGTCGCAGCTACATTTCAAATACTTATAGTGGAGTCGGTTTTGTAATCTGTATATTGAGGTATGTTAAGGTTCAGCTGCAGTATGTGGTCGTTCAGAAAGTAGTGACTTTATACATGGAGCTGCATTTAGTTTTGTACTTAGGTTACATTGGTAGGGGTTATTTGGTACTGAGCCTTCTAAAACAGATTACCTAAAGTCTTTTTATGCGGTGGAAAAATGTTCAGTAAGGATTCCTTTAGATTAGAATGTACACGCCGGAAATACTCCTCTTAGGTAGACGTTGCCCTCTGTGTGGATTTCAGTGGTAAGATAGAGTCAAGGCTATAACCAAGTCAAGTTAAAGACACTGGTCAAAAGTCATTATCTTCAGAGAGTCTGGTCATCAAAATGAGAGTTACTTGAGTAACTAATTGAGAGTCTGGTAACTTCACGGATAAATATATTCCATGAGTCAGGCAATATTTAGTAAGTATGACTAGCAATAGCTCATATTATTTCAGTACAATAATATATGTAGTGTTATTAAATATAATACGTAAAGCTGCGCATATGTGCAACTAATAGGCGTCATTGAGTAAATATATCTAACTAGTTGCCGGTCGGTCACTTGAAATAAATTTATGATTATTTTGAAGCGCCGTGCCAACGCGTCGTTCACAGAAGGATGACGATCTCTGATGTAAGACGAAATATCGGAATGGATATTCAATAATACTATGCACTTAGCAACTCTTATAACTCGTAATCTCTTAAATTCTTATCATTTAAATGATTAATTACTCTATTAGTATGGAGAGGGGAAAAGAATGCTTAGCAAGGACTTGACTTTGTTTTACATATACCTAAGATATTTCATATTTAGTCTACGAAAAAAACTAAAGTAAAACCTGAATAAGAAACTTTAGGTTAAAAACCTAAAGTTTTTTAAAAGAAAAACTGTGTTTCAAACTACATGTATCTGGCAATGCATTTAGCATCACACTTTCCCTATTTATTATTGGAAACGATTTATTACTACCTAAATTTTATTTAAGCGATAATAACTCCTCTAAAAGTAGGTATGTGTTTTTATAATAAGTTAGATGGTTATAAATTATCTAATGCTGTACATATTTTTATCATAATATTTGTTTCTTTTTCTTTATAATACTGTTAAACAAGTAAATTATTTAAAGACTAATTTTACGGTTGAGCGCACAGATATTTGTTATAAAATTATTATTTATATAATAACACGCAAAAAATGAAATAAACATACTGAACGATCGTTAAATAAAGTTTCGGGAACGTATTTCTGAACGTTTTTATTGCTGTTATAAAGTGGTAAATATATAATAAAGGAAATACTTATGCAATTATGTTTTAAGGTACATTTATTTCGAATAAAGCATAGTAATTTTATCTTTTGTTAATCTAAGGTTCTTGTTAACCTAGACAAATGACTATGTAGTTAAGTCTTTACACTTAAATTTAACTAAAACAGTTTTAAAACTGCATAGATTACAATAACTTAAACCACATTTTCACTTCTGCTGATCCTCGATTCATGGAAATTGCTCAATGAGATGGTTTACCATTTCAAATCAAGCATTTCCTTCTCTTTCCCATTTTGTAGTTGAACTATGTAATATAGAAATACATCTACCTACTATACCGTATAGAAAAATAATGTACTCCAACACTAATAAAAATTGTACTCCAATTATCACATCTTATTATTGTCCCACTGTATGAACGAACTGTATTATCCGTGTGGTGACGGAGTAAGAATACAATATGTCACTACCCCACCTCATCCCATGGGTGTAAAAACCGACAAAGGGACTATCCGTGAATGTTATCTGTACGAAATAAAAAGAAGGAAAACTTGAAATTAAACTATACCATAACTATACCTATACCAATTCGTCTGGCTAGCGTGGTATTAGTAGGCCAAGTATCCCTCCGTCACGGTAGAAGGCCCGTCCCTGCAGTGAGACATTAATGGGCTGTTATGATGATGATGATGATGAACGAATGTTCTTCTTCTAGGTGGTGACGACATGGAAACCTAAAGACATCAAATACCACCTCCATATTTCAAATGTACAAGAAGTATTTATTAGATGAATGTGCCTCAATGTTGACGATCCACAATTCTGTTATAGTTTTAACGACGAAGCTGACATTTCGTGTATAAGGAGATGAGCGCCGGATGTGTATTCCTAGTTACTTGTTTAATTGTAGCTAATGTTTCGACAACTGAATGTGCGCTACATCCGTGAAACTTGTTTGTGACGTCATTGAAAGTGCTAGCAGTAGAACATGGAGTCTACTACTAGCACTAGTTAAGCCGTGTTGGAAAAATCACGTGTTTTATTTATTCCTAACAGCCCATTAATGTCCCACTGCAGGGACAAGCCTCCTTCTGTGACGGAGGGATACTTGGCCTACTAATACCACGCTGGCCAAACGAATTGGTATAGGGTTAAATTTCAAGTTTTCCTTCTTTTTATTTCGTTAAGACAATATTCACGAATAGTCACCTATGGGATGAGATGGGGTGACATATTGTATTCTTACTCCGTCACCACACGGAGAATCACGTGATTAATTATGTAGAAAAGATTTATTCTAAAGAAGGAAAATTAGATACTGAACGTGTTTTTAGTATCTAAGCCAAATATCTTTTACGACTGGAGGAGGCTCATCTCAGTAAACTCATTCACCGTCATTCACTTCGTATCGTACCCCGTTCCTTCGATCTACTCTTTTACCATGTATGCATTTCCTTTTGTGCGCAATAAAGAATATAATTAAACCTAAACATTAGTTAATAATAATTAAACGTGTAACAAATCGTCATGAATAACGATTTGCCAAGAAGTATGAACATGTGTAATGTTACGGAGCCTTAAAGCCGGCAATGTGCCAGAAGTTGGCATTGTCCATTGATTACGTGCTAGTTCAAATTATTACAAATGCTGGTACTTTTCATCGTTCCTATATAAACACAAAATGATTTTCTTTTATATTGACTAAATAAGACAGCATGTTGGCTAAGTCTGGCTGTAAGTCAGTAACTAAACTCGTATAATATCAGGAAGTACGGAATTAAAAACAAAATCCGTTCTTGGACAAGAACATTTTTGTCTTAGTCAATTTTTACGACACCCTCACGACGAAAGAAAGAAAAGCATTTTGTGTTCTAAATCCGTTTAGTAGTTGTTTTAAAGAATCAGTATCCATACGGATATTGATTCTTCAAAACAACTGCTAGGTATAAAACATTCTTTCTCATCATCACAGCCGTTTTAAAATGACAATATATTCAAAGAGATTTACATGATTAACTAGTAACACATTCCAGAGAATAACTAATCACGTATTCCCCTTGCGAGGAACACGATAATTGATATTACACATAAAGTAGCATAATAATACAGTAGGCATCACTAATAAGGCAAGGTAAGACCTATGATAGCGGTAAGCCTTAGCCTACTTATGAAGATAAACAGTTTTGAGGTCCACTTGAGCTTTAATAAGATGTTTATCAAACAAAACTTATTGACCTGACGAAGGTCGTGCAGAGCAAAATATTGTAGGTGTTAATCGATTTAGTTATGTAAATGGTTTTACTTACCGAGTAGAATGATGATTGAATCTGTATTATTTCTTTAATCTATACTTTATACTTTAATATTATAAAGAGGTAAAGTTTGTGTGTTTGTATGTTTGTGACGTTGTAGGGGGTAATCTCTGGATCTACTAAACCGATTTTAAAAATTCTTTCTGTGTTGAATAGTCCATTTATCGAAGAGTGTCATAGGCTATGTAGTATCACGCTATGATCAATAGGAGTGGAGCAATAATGAAATATGTTTAAAAAAGTGCGCGCTTTATGCGTTTTTTTCGCCGCCTAACGAAGTGGGCACGGGTCAGCTC
The DNA here is from genome assembly GCA_905475405.1 of Schrankia costaestrigalis. Taxonomy (NCBI): domain Eukaryota; kingdom Metazoa; phylum Arthropoda; class Insecta; order Lepidoptera; family Erebidae; genus Schrankia; species Schrankia costaestrigalis. Next base: position 9,293,587 of record FR997830.1, read on the forward strand.
GTAAGGATATAAATTTAATGGACACGAAGGACATCAAGGTAGAGGACAATCATTTAATAAGTATCACACATTTTTTTTAAATTTGAGATCCGAGCCCCGTGCTACTTTTGCACTCAGTCCTATGAACTGGCCTCTACATCATCAAGGCTAACCTACTTACCTACTTGAACCTACTACTATTTAAATGATTTAATTTGTTAACATATTTTAGAAGTTATAACAGCCTATTAATGTCCCACTGCAGGGACGGGCCTCCTCCCGTGACGCAGGGATACTTGGCCTACTAATACCACGCTGGCCAGACGGATTGGTATAGGGTTTTATTTCAAGTTTTCCTTCTTTCTATGTAAACGTAATATTCACAAATAGTCCCTCAGTCAGTTATTCTACGACACCCATGAGATGAGATGGGGTGGTGACATATTGTATTCTTACTCCATCACCACACGGGTATGTAGAAGTTATACCTAACTTCTACATATCCGTGTGGTGACGGTACCCCAAGTTGTCATAAAAAGGGACACAAATTGGGTGCACTAATGTACAGTCTGAAACCTATCGTAATGAGAGGAAGGACCTCTTTCAAGTAAAATGGTTGACTACCAATACCCGACTGGTTGGTTAAGAGCTTTTTCAGATAACAAACGACCAATACAAAACTAAAAACGTTTACACACACTAATCAACTATAACCCAGAATTTATCTCATACATTGTTAATCTAAACATTCTAACTGAGTACATATAGGTACAATACATTGCATGCGCTTATCGCTAGCTACGTGAGTGTTTGAGCAATACTCTTGCGCAATAGGAAATTTTACACAGTATAGAAAGTAATGATTTCTAATCTCATTGCCATTGTTATCTTAATACGGTCCTCAGTTATTTATGACTTTCGTGTAAATATAAAATTCTTGAGTGCATCTTTTCTATTATTGATATGATGTTGGTATCGTTTTTTACTGCTTTCGTAAAGTGCTTAAGAAGCTTCAAGAAACGAGCGTAATCCCTTTTAAAAGGTCGGCAACGCCTCTGTGATTCCTCTGGTGTTGCGGGTGTCCATGGGCGGCGGTGATCACTTACCATCAGGTAACCTGCTGGCTCGTTTGCCTCCTATTACATAAAAAAGTGCCTACTAAACAAGGCAGAGTAAACTGAGGTTACACTTACCCTGCATTGAGGACTTTTGGTTGTAGGAGTAAGATAAGGCTAGGTTTTTAGTTAGCCTGGTTGTAATCGAGATATCATTTTATGCGCAATATATTATTAGCGAGGTAACTGTCCCTTATATGAATTTATCATCCAGATTCAGCGTGACGGTTTCATTTTATATTCTTAATACTCATATCCTTAAAAAAAGAATTAGTTAACTATCAAGTATAAAGCCAGTTAAAAACATGATTCACTATGATTTTTGTATTTGTAAGATAAGAACTGTTATCACTAACGTCATCGAAATTGGGTTTAGATAAAATCATTGCCTTATCACCAAATTAGTCACCAACATTTTTGAAGCTTCTTATTTGACAATACCTAAAACTTACGAAAGCATTATTTCTTTTCACTACGTTTCTGGAGCTGACAAAGTATTTCTACATATTATACTTGCCCAATTCACACAATATCTTTTTAAATTGTAGCTTGTGTTATTTTGATGTATTAACCTATATAGCTTCTTTAAAAATCCATCGAGGAGTTTTACGTGAAAAAGAAGTAACAATCATCCATTTATAATATTTAAACTTTCGTGTTAATATTATTAATAGGTTTATTTTAAGAGTTAATATTCACTAGTTCGTGTTTGTGTGACGTTTTGGGCTTTTATATTGAAACTAGCTTTTACCCGCGACTTTATCCGCATAAGTTTAAGGTTAAGTTAATTTAGTTTTCCTTCTGCTTACCCCCTAAGAACGATAGCGTGATTATTTATAGCCTATGACCATTGCTAGGTTATCATCTATCACCATACCAAATTTCATTAAAATCCGTTCAGTCGCTTAGGCCTGAAAGAATAACAGACAGACAGAGTTACTTTCGCCTTTATAATAGTATGGATTTCGCAGTTCTAATAATTAACTCTACCTACTTGTTAAATCTCTCTGTAAAACTTCCGCAACGAACGGATTTAAACAATGCTACTTTATGATCTTTTGAATAGCTATTGGGACGAGTACATTAACATGCGTTGCGAGTTTTATAAGTGATGTGTGCACTTACTACACTCAAAATCTATAAGATATTTTAGTCTTTAAGAACGACAAAATTGTGATTGACGTACTTGTTTATTCAAAGTCTATTTTTTTTCATCTAGCCTTGACCAGACGATACACGGGTATCGAAGGAAAGGCGTACTTACCGCCGTCCGTGGGAGAGTCGTCAGAGGCAACCGAGGATCTAAAGACCATTTTTTCTTTTGAGCATGGTGGTAGTTCATCTAGTGGCCGCATCGCTAGAAAGATACTTGGGCAAGCGTCCCTATAAACGGTTTGGACTTACATAGTATCGTGTTTAGGGAACACCAAGTGTACATCCAGCGCCGACGCGTGCTCAAGCAAAATTAGCAGTGAACCAAATTTACGACAACCATTCGCTAACTATTATCCTAGACTGTACTGTTAACATTACGACACAGTAAAATTAGCTTGTGTTTATAAAAAAAATAGTAGGGTTTTTTTGATATTCGATTTTAAATTGGCTTGTCGTAAATAAACAAAACACATTATTAAAAAAAGTCAACGTTTCAGTATTTCGGACGTACACTATTAGTAACGTTCAGTTCCTTGGATTAGTGGTGGTGATGGTTCTAGATGAGGTTATGTTTGTTTTATTTGAAGATGTAAATAGGCAAATTGTTTATATTAATGTTTCATAAAAACAAAACAAATAAATTACAAAATAAATAACATACTCAGTAAAAACAATAGGGAATCAAAATGCCACAACATAAGTGCGAAAAAACATCAGTCGCGGTGATACCGATAATTGAGTTGCGAGCGTTATCAGCTACGTATGTAACAATTAACTATGCTGTAGCTGACATGAGTACGTGTACAGTGCGAACTAATAACTAGCAAGTTTATTTGTATTGTGAAGCCAATTTCATGAGCGTATTTATTACACGTGTACGTTTTCTTACGTCAACTAGGTAAGTACATATATATTGTTACGTAACGTTCTATTTTACAAATGTGCTTGATTAATATTTTATTATTAAGGAAATTTTATGTGTTATCCGTTTGTGTAGGACTGTGGATACAATATGTTACTGCCGCTTTCCGTTCTATGGGTATCCTTGCTCCATAACTTACTTAACTTGCTCTTTAACTTACTCATGGAAGGAAAAGTAAACAAAGCCAGGTTAGTATGGTGTTGTTAACTCTTCTTTCTTTCGATCACCATAAGGAACCGTTACTTGGTAACAATGTAGGGTAGTCTTTTCCACCCTGGCAAAACGCAGACGTGAAGACCTGAGCAACTAATAACATGCACCGCCCTGGCAAACACAGCTTCCTGTCATAACTACGAAGAATTGGATTATCATTGGTGTAACTACTCATGAAAGAATAATGTTGAATTAATCCTTTATTAAAGATGTTTATCGATGATTCTCGTTTCATTTAATCTGATCTACACATTTTTGTTTTCCTCATTGATGTGTTTTAATACCACTGTTCTCCCTGCTTACGTTTACTGTTCTTTATTGTTTTGCACGTGTCAGTGTTAGGAAACAGCCTGCGAGTACGTTTTTACTACTTTTTTTAATGAGCCCTCCTTTGTGATTTATTATTTATCTTCCGAGCCGATAAAATGTCCTAGAGAACGGCCTTTGATTGAAGTGTAATGTGTGTTCTATTGCCTCAATATTATCCCGAATCGGTTATTTTTTGTCGTGTTTATCTTTTCTTGGCTTGCTTGTCGAATATCGTTTTGGTCCTTGTACGGTTTAAATCGTACATAACATAATCGCAACATCAGCGGTCTAACACATGACCGTATTTTTTTTATATAAACACATACTTTTATTAATACAAAGTGAGAACAATTCGGTATGTAGAAAAGGCCAAGTATCCCTCCGTCGATGGAGGAGGCCCGTCCCTGCAGTGGGACATTATCTGGGCTGTTATGATGATAGGTAAACTTTTACTTTACATACCGAATTAATTACTCACCCAATTAAGGAACCTCTACTTTCTATAGTACTTCTTTCTTATTTACATGAAACGTTATTTTTTTAACTTTCCTTCATCTGGTTCCTAACAACAACTACTTAACCAACTTATCTCAAATGTAAACATCTCGTACCGTCAACTACGTACGGGACCTTTTATAATTTATTATTATAACAGCCCACTAATGCCCCATTGCAGTGACGGGCCTTCTCCCGTGAAGAAGGGGTACTTGGCCTACTAATACCACGCTGGCCAGACGATTTGGTATAGGGTTTAATTTCAAGTTTTCCTTCTTTTTATTTCGTACAGATTGCATTCACAGATAGTCCCTTAGTCGGTTTTTACGTCACCCATGGGATGAGATGGGGTGGTGACATATTGTATTCTTACTCCGTCACCACACGGATTCGTCGGGACCTTACAGTCCTGATTTCTTTTTCTTAGTTCGTCATATAGAAACTTAATCATTACATTGTCCTACGAGTATAATCTTACTCATTAAATCTTCTATCTAAATCATAAAAAAAAATTACTTATTTAGTCCCATACTTTTTCATTCACGTGGTGTCAAAAGGTTTTATTTGATCTATGTTTAAAGACGTTTTAGGCTATATGATCGAAAAAGAGAAATGAAAAAGAAAAATGATTCCTGAAAAACCCCGTGTGTTGCTGCTACTCTTTTGATACTCCATGTTTGGACACATCTTTAATTATTTTTTTTATCAAACAGGCGTTCTATTTTTTATAATAATTTATAGATACATCATGAGTAATTGTGGGTCTACATGTGACTCATAGACTTACAGCCCACGAGTATCAAAATTTCTAAGTCATTTTATTGATTACACTCCTATTTAAAAATTTAACATGACTGTGATGTCATTGATTTTGAAAGGTAAAAGAAGCAAACAATGACAAATCAGAGTTTATTCGTTAACCGACTCCAAGTGGCACCCATAGAATCATACAAATTTAACGGGGTAGGTATTCTACTAAGATTGACACTTAAAATTTGACAAAAATATGTAATTTCTATAAATTAGCCTCCTAAAGCAATTTGGTTTGAGTCTGATTTTTAATAATAACACCATTCTTATCTAGATCGCCAATAACTTACAATTTCTTACAAGTTTGTTATTTACATATTTTGATGTTTCCTGTTCCAAGGAGGGTTGGCGACACGCACGCGGCCGGCTGTAAAATATAGCCAAAACTTTTAGCAGCATGTGGAAGAAGAAGACAAGCTGCGCCGACTCCGAAAGAAAGAAAAAATACAAATTGGTATAAGGGAAGGGGAATGATGATGATGTTTCCTGTAGTGGGTTACATTCACATTTTTGATCCAGAAAGATTTCCATTGACCTGAAGCTGAGACTTCTGCATAACATATACTCACTATACTCGTAACTATCATGACAGAGAGTTTTGTCTAGAATTGAGTCTATTTATCAGAAGTTTGTCAAGATGTCATAATATCGATTATCGACCAAGATATTCCAATTCTAGGTCATTGTTTAAAAGTTACCAGACATCTAAGTAAATCTTTGTTAAACGATAACTGTTAAAATCAAACGAAGAGACATTCCTTAACCGAATTGAAGACGTGCTTCAAAATTGTGTCATCGGATACAAAAATTCTCAATACAACTAAAATCCAGTTAACAACCGTGAAATTATAACTAAATAAAAATAGTTTATCTTATATGAAAACAGTCCCACGGATTATTCGATATCTTTTAACTACGTAAACATTGGAGAGTGTCGGTACAGTGTGGTACTCTGTGCGTTTCACCGTTGTCGGCATAACGCGATCTAATTCGAAAGCGATATGCCTTTCACCTTCCAACCGACGGAACCGTGCGTTATGCTAGATCTGAATGCGGTAAGGTGGTATGAACAACCAGTTTGGTGATTGAAGACAATTGAAATGTGGGTTGTTTATTTTTGTTTATAGATTGTATTAAAGTTGAGCAAATTGATAGACAGTGATATTCCGCATGTTGCGCAAGGGCCTCACTAATATAATATATTTCGAATACTCCTTAGTAATGCTAAATTATTTCTTAATAGAGCAAAATTTTGTTTCTATCATCTTTCCTTTTAACAACTTTTACTTTGCGCTATTGTTAATTAAACTGCAAAAATCCGCAAAAATAAACCTGGGCCCTCAGTCCACACATACATCATACTTCAGTTATTTCGTAGTAGTACATAGAGTATTTTCTTCTACATGGTATTCACTTTTTTGTGTTTTAGGAGATAGTCATGATATATAGGGTAGGTTATTATTTTCACTTAGGATGTTTAATCCACATGGTATTTTCACTTCAATGTTGTGTTTACTACTTCCATTACTATGAATTTTTACGCAATTTATCACGGGCATTTGTTCCAACATTAGAGCGTGAAAACTCTATGAAGTCAGTGAGCCATATTGTTCTCAATAGATAAACTTTTCAAACTGCGTGGTATCGTTTTTTATTCTTTTAGCTTAGAAATTAAATCATCTTATTACGATTACGTAAACGTAAAGATTACGCCATTATCTTGTGGGAAGCTGATGGTAATCAAAAGGCCGACACTGAGCCCTAATGTTGTCCTATAGCCAGCGGTTGAGGTCTGTAGACTAATATGGTGATCTTCTTATCAGATAGCAATAGTTTTGGTGTTTACAGCGCAATGTTATAATGTGTGTTAAGCATATTAGCCTTCTGTGTTTTAATTAAAACAATATTGCGTCAAAAGGCGGTGGTAGAGTCAAACCATAAAATACATAATTTTTCCTAAATGTCATATGAACGTCAAAAATATAAAACAATTGACATCTGACTGACGTCATTGACGTACGTTGCATAAATTATAATTGTATCCAAAGAACATGTACGTTGTTGTTTTTACTAAAGAATTTTCCATGCATTAAAACAACTAAGTTTATTTGCTCTCAATAGAGTCAATGCACTTTTGTTTTCATCTTCTTACACACGGTATTACCTAATCTAAAGTAGGGTATTTTCTTGTTTTCTATAATTTCATTTGTACTAATATTGTTTGCTATAATCGTTCTTGCTCAGAATATTTATTTGACATAATATAATTATGGTTACCACCTCGATTTAGAGTAATCCGAATTGGATAGGTTAGGTTAGCTTTATTTTTCAAACTATCCTAAAGTAAGCGGGGTTACGTCGTAATATCATATATCAGTATGGCCTATGAAATTATTGCATTTAAAATTATGTTACAAACAATAGTAAACCCTAAAGTAGCTATTTCATATACCTTCGAGTATCTTTGCTCACGTTAACTTTATCTTCCACATTCTAAAAGGGTTTAATTTTCTGGGACTAAATGTGTTTATTTCTACCCGATCAGCGATTTAAACTGTGCGATAACAGGTTATTTAATTCCCGTAAACTCTTAAAGGGTTAAAGTCAAATATTTTGTATTTTAAATTTTAAAATATTGCGTTGCATGGTTGCATGCTAAAGGCACTGATCGTGGTTTCAGCTAGCTCATCACGGCCAGTGTAACCTGTGGCAAAACGTCAATCAGGTAAATACCATGCTGCGGTAAACTCCTGTTTAATTTTAATACTTACTATATTTTGTCTCCGCTTGGTGACGGAGTAAGAATAGAATAGTCACCATCCCATCTCATCCCATGAGTGTCGTACTCATGGGATAACCGACTAAGGGACTTTTGTCACTAAGGAACTTTTATTTGTTACAATACACATATTGTCATTATATATAAGTCATCAAATCATTGAATAAATTATATTCACCATTAAACATTTTAGATACTCTTCAATAGTTTGTCTTGTTGCGGAACATTTAAAATGTTCTAATAATACTAGCGTTTGAAGGTAAAACGTAGTAATAAATCTGATAGAGGAAGCGTGGGCAGTTCGGCAACCAGAAACGTAACCAATAACAGTTCTTACGTTTAAACACATGTTATAGATGAGCTGTGTCTGTGACATCTACCTAGTTACTTTTCTATTAAAATATGATTTATTGTGGGAGTTTTTCTAGTCGTTATAGCAAAAATATGTTAGATCTAATTCTAGTGTAGTAGGATCATCGACTGACTTAGGTTTGAAAACAAACTTTTAGGGTAGGTTAAAATATAAATGTAAAATTTTTATTTTCTTTTTTAATTGGTATTCCTTAACTAATCTTAATTGATACATACTTTATATTATTCTACTACTAATTTTATTCAATAACGAGGTCATTTAAATCAAGGAAATGAAAACAATGTAAATCACAGTAAAATGTACCAACCAACCAAGAAAACTTAAAGTGAAGTACCAAACAATTATTTATAGTACGTTTTTAGAGCTGCGCAAACGCTTCCGCAAATACGAGTACGTTCATAGAATCGATACGGCGTTACTGCGAGTACATCTGTATCGTCTAATTATAACTCTTGTGTTTGACTTTGACGTGGCACTCGATGTAACTCATTGTTATTAGAATATGACACGATTCGTTGGAAATTCGCGTAGGCAGATCTGACGCGTGGAAAATCATTTGACAAGGTCGAGCCACTCGACATGAGGACGAGTAAACAATGGCGACTCGGTAGTACACTTTTTAAAGGATAAACGAATAGTTTCGTTGATATTACGAGTACAGACAACTAGAGACGTTCTTATTATGATTCACGACAAGCTAGACGAATCTATGATATTTATTGTGTGTGTCACATTAATATATTTGTTTTGGTTGTTAAGCCTTATCCTTGAGAGTGTGGTGATGGATGAAGAATACTAATATTTCCGCTCTGTGTAATCTCGAGATTCTTCTTGAAGTCGATGAATAGTAGTAGCCTAGCTACCATCTGTTATACTTACTCAGTCTAAACTTAGTACTTTTCGCCAAACGCTTTTCCGTTTCTTCTGCTTTTATCAGTGTTCAATGTGTCCACATTCAAGTCAACGCAAGTCTGAGAGCCTCTGATCCTGATAAGCTTAGAATTCGTATACTGTGTAAATTATTTAAATGTTAAACATTTATCAAAAGTTCGTTTTATTCTCTGTATACGATATATTGGAAAATTATGTTCGAAAACCTAAATTCGCGGGATCCAATCCCACGCAGCAAAATTGTTTTTGCGATGTACACCATCATCCTGAGTCTGGATATCCTTAGTGTCTATTAAATTCATTTTTGTAAGGCCCCTGCTACAAAATAGTGCACGAGTTATATTTTTAGAAGAAAAAGCAACACAAAGAACTTGCCTACAGCATTACCCAACTATATGACTAAATATATAAACTTAGATACGATATAAAAGCACATAATGAAACTCTTTAAAAATACATCAACATGAGATAGGTGGACATTGATATATTGGAAGCCATTTTTATAGTGTTTTACTTTTAATTCGCACTATGCGTAACATCTATTAATATAAGATTCGATGATTGTTCCACTTTCAAATAAATATATTTTTATTAATTATTTACTCAGTTTGAATCGAATTTAGTTTACAAATTTGTTTACAAAACTTAATGGCTGTGTAACTTATCAAACGATGGAAAGTTTATATACAATGCTACACAATAGATCTTGTGTGTCTACATTATTGTGAACTGTAACCGTGATCGATGATCGAAGACTCAAAGTCTTCATTCCCTCGAACGTCGGAGAAAAACCTAGGTAATTAACAAGATATGTTCAGCGTTTTAGGAGGCAAATCTCTGTATTGGCAGGTAAATAAGGAAATTAATTGCTGACTATGTTATTATTAATCCTTTGCCACAGAGACGTCCTTTTTACGGTTGGAACGGACTTCATGGCTCAGAAGGGTGTCATATTATTACACAGTTGCTTCAAATGTCGCATTTGAAGCAACTATAACCCCACGGTGTTCATTCCAGCTGTCATATGACTAGGACTCCATGTAAGGCCTAAAAAGGATAACAGCTTTGAATCTAAATCAATTAACAAGAGTCATCAAGAAATTAAGTTCGGTGCCTAGTTCACTAATAATTATCGTTTCTGCTCTTTCCCGTTCCGTAGCTCATGTCAACAACATGTATGACAATCACTTTATTGTATTTTACAGTTGCGATATTATAAACCGGTTTATGACACTTGTACCTAATAATAATAATATATGCGATACGATCAGATCACTCATGGCCTCGCCTATTTGATTATGCGTTAATTTTGCTTCAGGACAAAATTTGTAGGTCCCAAAGGTTAATCTCATTCTTGAGATGCAAACTTAAGGAACCTGTTAAGATAGAACTTGCAATTAGAAGTATGAAGCATCATTCAAATCTTTTTAAATTGGTGTTAGATTGTGACGTCAAACCCACATTGAGCACACGTCTCTGATCCATATAACGCACGTAAATATATTAATGAACTGTGGCTAGTTTAATCGAAGATATTGGGACACTAAAACGTCTGCCGACCTACAAATGACACTTTATTGGTTTTAATCGTTCTTTAGTATGTTGTGCAATACGTATTTAAGTTTTTATTCGCTATTTGTTTGTGGAAACCGCTGATGTTCATTACTATGTTGATGCTTTGTTTATAGTAATGAGTAAACTGCGCTAATTAAGTAGTTGATAGTGTGTTTATGAAAGGTAGAGTGGAATTAACTATCGTAATAGTAAGTCTTATTGTAGTCTAATCTTCTGCTGTACGAGATGTTAATTTGCTATATTTTGATTTGTCAATGACTTCAAAACGAGTATGACGTCTCTTTTACCTTTCTTGCCTCTTACAGAAGAAGTGCTGTCTTAGCAGAGACGTGTTATCATCATTATAACCAAATATTCACTTAAGTATCTTGTGCACTGCTCTTTTTGATTATTATATTTTCACATTGGATTTTTACCTACACAAACGAATCAGAAATTCAGAGAAGTACGAAAGTACTTAAAAATAGTGATTGATTGCTTTAATCCGGCTATATAAACAGCTCGGTCAAATGGACAACGAGCAACTAGCACGCAGAAACAATCGCTCAAGCAGCTTTTCTGATTCACAGGCATCAGAAATGGCGACCGCGTATCGAAATACTCTAAATGGACAGTCTGAATACCAGTTAAAATTGGCGAGTAGATATTTTTAGAACCATTGTATAAATAGTTAACTAAGTTATAAAACCAGGCCCTTCGAATCAAATGAGGTGTGATAGAATAAGGAGCGAGCATCAGTTTACTGAGTGAAAGTCCACTTTCTTGCCGCCTTGTCTCAATGCAGCTACGATAGATACATTACTGGAAGAGACTCGCTATATCTGTTCCGTGTAGTAACGGAGTAAGAATACAATATAACACCACCCCATCTCATCCCATGGGTGTCGTAAAAATCGACTATGGGGCTATCCGTCAATATAATCTTTTCAAAATAAAAAGAAGGTAAACTTGAAATTAAACCCTATACCAATCCGTCAGGCCAGCGTTGTATTAGTAGGCTAAGTATCCGTCCGTCACGGGAAGAGGCCTGTCCCTGCAGTGGGACATTATTGGGCTGATAAGATATCTGTCAGATGGTTTAGTTCGTGTTTACATTATTAGAATCTAGTTAGTCTATCGAATCACCCGTACTGAGTGTTCCGTCAATTAGAGCTTGTAATGCAATTCGATGATTAGTGATTTAGTTTATATACTAATGTAGATTAGATGAGATCTGTAGAGATTGAAGCAAGCAACAGCCATGTACGTACAGTACTAAGTTCTATTCAGAAGAGCTTTGTTTGAAAAACAGTTTCCTTCTTGATAATTCTGCTTTCGTAGTTATTGACTTTTCATGTATTCAGCACCCGGCATTGTATTCTATATCAAACTTTAACAAACTAAATTGACTTTAAAAGCTCGGTTGTCTCAACAAAATATGATTTGGATTGTTTTTTTTAAATACTCATGTCGTTTAAATACATTTTACATATACTTATACAAACTACTTGAAAGTGACCTATGTCAAGTCGTGAACATCTCACACCGAGAACTGTTTGTATTAACAAGGTATTTCTTTATTGCGTTACATCTTATAAGACTATGCGCACGTGTTACTTTTGTACTAAAAGGCTATTATATTCATAAAACTATTATTTCTTTTGACTGTTATCGTTATGTATGACTGATATCTAGTATTTTTATTATCGGAATACTTAATGTTATCGTCACGTTGTAGTCTTACGGTTTATAAACTGTAGAAATTAATATATGCTGTGTGATAGAAAATAATGTCGTACTTATTCCAAAGCATACAAAAATGTAAGCACGACCCCACGTTATATAAACAATTAAAGGGGTCTAAATCTTCAGCAGTTATTTAGGGGTCTATCGAGGCTAATGTAAGACTATCACTACTCGTTAGTAAATAGAAGAAAATCATTAAAGGTAGAATTTTTTGAAATGTGTATTAAATAGAAATGCATTGAATACTTAATACAAGAAATGGTTACATCTAGTACAAAACTAACTCTACGTTGTTCACCATAATTGAGCAAAACTCGTGTGACTGTTTTCCCTGCGACACTGTAGGTTAATGTATTGTCGCTTTCTTGCTTTTCGTACGACGCATCGCTAATTGTACGATTGTTAACCTACTAATTTAAATCTGGTATTTGTTTTAGAAAATGTTAAACCAATTCTATTTCAAGTAATTGCTATGTTTCACTTGTATGACCGGTGTTTTAATTAGAGAAAACATCGATTCTTATTCATGTATTATGTTGTTTAATGGTTTATTTTTCTATAACGGATACGGATGCCATATGAATGATATCAATTAAGCAGCACTGATGGATATACGTGTCACATATACCAAATAAAACTATTTATATAATCAGTCCACAGTCAGTTTAATAAGTATAAATAATTATACACATTTTGGTGAATATATTTAATGAATTATAAGTAGGTTATGTATTTTATGTGTGTGTTGTAACATCAATGTGCCTGAAGAATAGCTTATGTAAATCATTGTAATACTTAGAAAGTTAAATTATGGAAAAGTAAACAATGGGATGTTTTTATTTCGCTTTTGTTTGACATTATCAGTTTTATATCATAATGTTACCACTTTCTTGTTCCGTCGATAAACAAAGACTTTCTTAGGGAGAACCAGCAAGCCTGACATCATTACAAACCCCATAGCAGTCTTCCTTGCCAGCGTGGTGTTAGAAACCCACTTATCATTTTTTTCCTTGATAAACTTTGGGCCATTTGTGCATGAACAACAAAATAATTAAGAAATTTGTAGGACTTGATACCAAAAATGTTTAGAAAAATATTGTCATCATCACTATAACAATATATTTCCAGTTTATCTTTAATATTTAGTTAAAACTAAAGCCATAGAGATCAGATGGATTGGTTATGTGCAAACTTTCTTTCCGATTATTTATGAAATATGCGATTTCTTTCCTTTGGAGTATAACAGCTGGTTGTTATTCATAACCAAATGCATTTAACCTGATCACTAAAATAAGTTGCCCTCGCCAAAAATAGCGCCAATCGGGTAAATTATTTAACAATAAATTAACTGAACTGAGGTCTCTCAGCCGATTGAAGTCCAACAATCATTGGCAAGTGTTCAAGTACGCACGATGTACTAAATATTTACCTGTCTGCAGCTATTTGGTGTCAATCAGCTAAATTGCATGATCGCGACACCTCATTTGGCCGTTTACTGATTTCATTGCATCTTTATTTAGACGGGTTGCTTTGAGCAGTACTTTTTTTTCTGATAGCTGTTTATAATTAGAGTGTTGGTGTTTGGCATACATTTCATTGAAATCGTCACATTGGCGAAAGACGTTGGTGTTTACAAGTCGTGGACAGGTTACCAAGCTATTAATTTTTCACCTTTGTATGTCTTCTCTTTCATTGGGTCGTCGTCTACTTTCACTGTTTCATTTATCTTGACAGTGTAATATAGTATTGAACTTCTTAACTAAAAGTGTGTTGACTTGATTTTATTTTTTCTTCTGTTTATATATTTAGTCATGTGTACTCTTAGATCCTATATTTATTTTCGGAAATAAATCTAGTCTGTTAGAATGTTGTTTGACCCATTTACATTACAAGGACATGTATTGGGAAAAAAGTTGTTTTTCGTTTGTTTTCACATCGGAAGTTTATTTCCTTTTATCTGTTTTGTCTTAGGGTGGCCTCCAAATGAAACACAAGTACATGAAGAGTTAGGGAAGGGATCGATGGGCAATAAGTTTATGAGCTCTCAGCACTAATGGAACATTACACAACGATTACGTCTGTTTAATAGAATAATATTTTAAACTAGTTATTTTAACAAAATGTTTATTGAAAATAACACTAATATTTCTATCACGTGTCTTTTTGTAGGCATGAAGATTTTGGTAAGTATAATTTCCAAAATGATTATTTTTATTTGTGCTACATTGGTCGTACTACTTACAGATTAAAACAGATAGTTCGGAAGTACGATGTCTATGCAAAGCAACGTATAGTGTAACATCCGCGAAGTGTCTGTGTGCGTAAGTCACGTTCCAATCATTTATATAAAGTTGAATTACTGTATATGTATGTACTGTTGAAGAAGCGCCGTAATAAGGTCGCGGACGCGGCTGCTTGGCGCCTCGGGTCGACGCCCCCTCCTACCTAACTAACTGAATTATATTATAATCTTGATAACTTTACAATAAAATGTCCTATTTAATTTTCAAATAAAAAAATCCGACTTCAACTAAAAACTGATACATTTTTTTAGATAAAATCTCTGAACCTATTTGAATAAATTCTATGGGACCATTCTGAAGTTATTTCCTTCCAACAAAAAATAGAATCATCAAAATCGATTCTTAATCAAATACATAAAAATACATAAACGAAAAGTATACTTAATAATATATTGAGTAACCTCCTCCCATTTTTAAAGTCGGTTAAAAATAAAAATGTAATTAAAAAAAAATACTTATCATATCAGTCTGGTGGTGGTATGAGAATGCAATATATTTTGGTCGATCACATCAAAAGTATCGAGTAACGAGACGAACAAGACGTTAGCCCGATGACCGTTACAGTTTGTTGAAAGTGTTACAGATACTTTTGTTATGAATTTCCGCGAACTTACTGTTGGACGTTATGTAATGTTATTATCACGTGTCATCGCTGTAGACGTTGTGATTTAATGAGCTTTGTATATGTCGCAGGGAAATAAGGAAACCAGGGATTTCACGAAATCTCTAGGAATATGACGAAATCCCGTTTCTACCAGAAAAGAAATGCTCATAATATTTTTGTTTGTAGGTTCAAAAACAGGGCTTCCAACCTCTGTAGGTTAGGTTACAACTGTGACCATAATGCACGAGGCGAGCGAGGAAGTGCAAGGCTTTTTCGACATTTACCGGGATTTCGTAATATCCCTGGTTTGCTCATTTCCTTGCGACATATAAAAACTATTAAGTCTGATCGACTATTTTTTTTATTTTATTTTTTAATATTTTATTTTCCCTGGTAGCTCTTGTATCTTAGATTTACTGAAATTTAGGTTTAGTGCTTTATTTAATCGCAATTTTATTTTGATATATGTAATAAGTTAAGCTTACCAAAAATATCCGAACCTAAGCACCGATGCATGATGTATAGGAATAATAGAAGAACGTTTTCGTCCAGAATTAGTTTATTTTTATCGAATAGTTGATTTTAAAACTAAACTAAATCATTAACAAATTCTAAAATTGATCATTTTCATGGATATTAATTACATTAATTGTTAGTTGAGAAGCCAATAATATATCTACAAAATATTAGCTGCGTATCAACCAGTCGAAGTGTTAAAAACAGTTGTGAAACTTTTCATATTTGATCCAACTATTTTTAGTTTAAATACCAGACAACAAACTCGTTGTATGTTGACAAGATGTCATTCTATTTATACATGTTGTGGGTGTTAAATCGTTGAAATAAATAAATTTTAATTTGATACGTCTTGGTGCTGATGACATTATAAATAAAATATCTTACGTAACTTTTCTTTACTGTAAGAAACTCTTGTCTAAATAGGTCAATTCTGTCCATCCGTATTGATGATTCATAGCAAAATACTGAAGAAACAAAAGGCTGCGTTTATTTTTAGACAAGTAGTCTCTTAGATTTCGTAAATCTTAATAAATGTATTCTATTAACAGGTTATAGGTAAAAGGTTATTAAGGGCATACTTGTACCCTGCATACACACAATGCAGAAATCAATTTAAATTAGGAATATCAAAGAAAAAAACTTAAATAAAAGTTTTTCCACATCTTCTAAAGATCATTATAATATGATCGTAATTATACGAGGTTTCCTGTGGAAACAAATTATGCGTCTAAGATGTAATCCTGATTCTAGCGACGATTCTCAGATGACAGGATCAGCTCTTGTATGTAGAGAAATATACTTACAAGATGTAATGAAAGGAATTAATTGCATAGAAGATCCGGTATTTAGACGGTTACATTGGAATTACAATACTGCCGTAACAAAATAATGTGAAAAGCACCAGTTTCTAAACAATCAATTTAACGGTAACAGCCATACTTTTGTTCACAACCAAAACAGCAACGTAACAGTCAAAACGATTATGTATTCGGAAAACTCATGAACGATATAGTCATTTATTTTTCTCATGTTCCGATTATAATGTCTCTCAACGACTCGGTCTGACCGCCGGAACATAAATAATCATATTAAAATAACCAGTCTTCCGCCGATTAGAGGTGAGAATATTTTCGCCCACATTACTTACATGTCTACACAATCATTTGACGAGTGATGTATGACCGACTGAGAACAGTAGCTTTCATAGGCATTTCATAGTCGTGATGGTTACAATTTTACATAATTATATAGTGTTAGAGCTATCAATCATGTTTTAGTTTACATACTATTAACTCTTTTGTAATGATAGTATCTGGTAGAATATTATCGTCTGCTGTTAGTTGTGAAAGTTGTGGATTTATTGATACTGTTTTAGTTTATTTGTTTATATTTAATCCAGGTCATGAATTATTTTAAATTAATAAAATACTTTACTTTCTTTCTAATCTAAACTATATTTTCCACATATTTGTTCCTTAATTTTGACAGAATTTATTATTTATTGTTAGTATAAGGATAGCCTACTTTCTTTACGTTAAAGTTAATTTAAAACCTAATTTTAAACAATACATTGTAAAGAGAGCAACTATTAGTCTAATAGACTAAATCTCCTCATATTCAAAAGTGGTATTCAACAAAATAAATATTACGATAGGTACATTACAAAATTGTTGTAGATCCAATACAACCAAATGCGAGCACACTAAAGTAATAACTTCCTCATCCACTCGAATACATACATAAGTCAAGAATATTGAATAACAACTTACATAATATTGTAGTAATATGGCACACAATAAACACAAACTATTTACTTATTCAAAACTAGGCGTAACACTATTGTTATTCTTTTAGTATTGCAAACGATTGCAAAATCATCATCATAACAACCCAATAATGTCCCACTGCAGGGACGGCCCTCCTCCCGTGACGTAGGGATACTCGGCCTACTAATACCACGCTGCCCAGACGGATTGGTATAGGGTTTAATTTCAAGTTTTCCTTCTTTTTATTTCGTAAAGATATTATTGACGGATAGTCCCTTAGTCGGTTTTTACGACACCCATGGGTTGAGATTGGGTGGTGACATATTGTATTCTTACTCTGTCACCAGACGGATTGCTAAATATGTACATGTTGGTAATAATAAAATAGGTTCCATGACCTGCATGTGTGAGGATCCCCGTTTCCGGCGCGTGCTCGGCGAGATCACTTCCGCACCCACGACTTGGCGTACAGTAATCAGCTGATAATGATAAGAAACTGGGACGTCTAGTATACTCTGTACCTGTTATGATATTTTTGAAGTAATATTAGGTTAGGTAATGTTTTGTTAAATTCTGGGAGGTCTTTATACAAATAAATGTACGAAAACGATAATAAGTATTTTTACTATGATATTAAAGTTTTTTTATAGATAAAGGTTACCAGATGGAAAGCAATCAATGTAACTAATAAGGACCTGTAATAACAACTCACAGTGGTTAGAAGTTAGAACTTTAATACTTATCTAAAAATTAATCCGTACGATTTGTGAACTGACCGAGATTAGCTCCTGGCGTATATGTGACGAAAAAACCAAGACTCTTCTACTACCTACTTGACGACCTCTGTGGCGTTGTTGTTATATAACATGACTGCTACGCCCCTGCGGAATCGAACCCAAAACCTCTGTCTCGGGTTCGATTCCCGCTCAATCCAAATCTTTGTGTGCATGAACATGATTGTTTGCATTGGTCTGGGTGTTTTCTATGTATAATAATATTATGTATTTACAAAAAAAGTATATACGTTTGTTTATACGTTGTCTAGTATACTGTGCTTAGTTTGGGACTAGATGGCGTTGTGTGAATGTGTAAGGAAAATGAAAAATAAAACTGGGTATAATATAAGTACCACTAGGTTAAACAAATATTATGGTGCCGTGTGGGAACCTTTCCATAATATAGTGTACAAGCCATGATGTATTTACACGAGTCACAGTTATGTGTTTGTGGTCAAAAATAAGTACCCATAGTTATGTTACTACTAACATACAGTCACTCATGTTTAAAATAAAAAGAGACCCAATTTTCGTGGTGTCGCAATATCGCTAATTAGGCTTCGTGGAAAAAAGAGAGTTAAAGAGTTTAGTTCTCATCCTGGAAGCCAGAATTTTTCAACGTAAAATGATTTATTTTGATAATGTTAGATCCTTTTTTTATAACGTGTGGAAATTTCTAAAGGACTTCACGACACTAAGGACTGTAAAACTAACAGCAGGCATGTCATAGGCATGTCGGAATCAAACCAAATAAACCACCTAGTTTTGGCTAGATAATTAGTGTGGATTTGTCTTTTTAAGAGTAAGTATAAGAAATTGATTGAATATAGATGCTATTAACTAGTTATTCGCTTAAATTCAGCTTTGTTAATATCCGTGATAACATTTAAATATCTGCTATAGTCAACCACTAGTTCTTTTAACTTAGCGTTTTCAATAGAATAGAAACCACTTCTCAGTATTAAGCATGTACATACGTACGTGATGGCTCCAAATCGTGACCATCTACTACGTCCCGGAATCATCAGACTTCGACTTAAAAATATGAGTCATTCGGGTACTGCATTCAAATGACTAATTTGAATAGAAAACAACCTAACAATGACTCAAAATTTTGATAACACAATTTGATAAACTGCTTCGATAGCTGTTGTGAAGTGTGGCGTGTACAAGGTCACGGGTTCAAATTCCACGCCGAATAGTTACAAGTGTGATCCAGAAATGATTGTCGTGAACCTTGTTGTTTTTTGTCCGCTAAACGTAAAAGATTATATGTAACGTATGTAAAAGATTTCGCAACATGATCTGGGATAATGAACTCCCAATCTCTTGTGTCAATGAGATGTCTGCATTAAAAAAAAAGATGTGTACCTATGACTCTAAGATGCTATCCTATTGATCGGAATATTTACCATGTTTTTTAGTATGTAAGAGTCTCATGACGACGTTACATGTATCACAATTCCACTTGGAGTTTTGCTGAACAAGATCAACTTCGTTTAAACCCATTAAAGCTTTTTAATGCGAAAGTTTAATAACTTCTACAAGAAGTAAGGTAGCTTCTTCAAAAAAATTATTCCATTAATTTTGGTCCATTGTAGATGTCTTTCTACTTTAATACCATTATACTTACTGCGACATAAGTCAGAAAAGTTATTAACCTACAGCATGGATGAAAAAATGTAAGCAACTGGCGAAACTAACCCCTTTGCAAAAAATACCCTGAAAATTTACCGAGTATTTGCAAGGCAAAATAATTATTTATCGAAGTGAGTATGTTTTATTCCCATTGATTCGAATAAGGTCGATATCGATAAATGTGATCTATTTATCGATTAATAAATATAGGAAATATTTGTTTCGGTTACACTTGGAATAGGTACAACAGTAATCATCAGAATAACAATTATATACCACGATATGATAATGACATCATTAAAAATAGTTTGTGGTAATTCCCCAGATTGTGTGCCAACTGTTAAAGTTAAATATTGTATCGTTATCAACACCTCTGCGTTAATTTTTCCTCATTACAAAAGGACACTTATATGTTAAAATAAATTTATTTTAATTGCTAATTCTGATCGGCATAACAATTTGTCAATTAGTATTTTAACCAATTGAGACTAAATTTCTGTAATGGCAACGGCTTACCATATGAAGAACTTAGGCTAGAGTCGTCAAACGTATACATTATCATGATAGTAGATTATAACCGTCATTGTAGAGCTTTGAAGCAAGGTGCGAGGAATCTCGGATGAAGTTACCATATTTCCCAGTTTTCTTTGACTTTCCTGAGAATAGCTAAAAATACACTTCTTGCTCGATCCCAAGCCAGGCTTTGAGGAATGACTAAAGCACTTCATCAACAAAAAAAAGAAACCTATACACTAAAGCACCTTACCACATCTTTTCAAAGTGTATAAAATTATCGTAGAATATAGATCTAGCAGAGATTATCTAATTGAGAAACTTTTCTTCCAAATAGAAACTGAAACTTAATCTTACATATTTGTGACAATACGTCTTATACTTTCTAAACCACGACATTGATTTATAATATTAAGAAGCCCTTCAAAACTGAATGAATTGTGGCCTTATGGTGTACCTACGTGACTAAAAGCAGTAACTGCTTACCGAAGCTTTATAACATTGATAGTCTGTTAGGCGAGTGACATAAACTCGATGCACTGTATGTTTTGTACTAGCTAGAAAAACTTTAGACTAAACTTCGCTTGCATTGCTATATTTGAATACATTTAGGGTTAGATTTTCAATGTATCCGAAAGTAAATATGAATCTTTGAAAGATTCAAGATTCAAAATAAAATGTAAATTAAGGATAAAGTAGTAAAATTTGGACTCAAAAGGTAGTAAAGAAAACTTTGTAGCTCAAAAAACTGGACTAGGATCATTATTTATTCAAATAAAAATACCTGTATTTATCTGAGTGTGCAAAGAAATGTATCGTTTCATAGAAAACCTATCGTAATTGGTACTGGAATCCATGGGCTTCTGTATGGAAATATGAAATATATGTCATCCGCACATTACATAACGTCAGCTTAAAGGTAAAACCGACTAAATGCTGATTTTTGCAAAATAGAGTTAAATATACCATTTTTCTTAGAAAATCGTGCTCTTTCTAATGGTAAAACCCAATTTGCAATATAATACGTAGATAAAAAGATAGTGAGTGGAAATAACCACTAAAATAGGACTTTTCATAAAAATTAATACCAAAAAGCAATTATTGCAACATATTCGACGACTTTTATTTAACATCTTCGAATAAAACATATTATTCTAATATATCTCTTTTTTATTCTTAAAGTTTCTTTAGTTCTAATTTTATTAATCTACAAGTAAAAGATACTATCTAGATTTAGTTAGTATTGACTTTGGTGACAATTGTAAACAAAACTCAAATATAGAACTAATACCTACTTTAGCAGTGTAGTACTTTTTACTCGACGATTATTAAAATTAAGCTTTAATAATAATAGAATAGCAATTTACATTAACCTATGTTATCAGTTTTTTCCATAAGAATTGAGTTATTTTTATGTACGAAATAATCTAGTTGAAAAACCAACTAAAACTATCTATTCGTTAATTGCAATATTTAATTCGTCGCGTACGCATACGCAGTCGTTTTTTTACAGTGTTTTACGGAACATACAGCAGTAAATTCTATGACAGAATGGCTTTATATTTTTCGTAGGGCAAGATCTGCAAAGACAACAAAGAATAGAACTAACAGTTATTTCAGATCAAGACAAGGGATTTATCCCCGGAATATCTGGATGTCTGGAACATAATAATTCTTTAGTAGCAGAGAGTCTAAAAGATGCTAGAGCAAATGAAAGGCAAATAACAGTTTGTTGCAATGGTATAACTTTCCGGTCAAAATTTGTAATTGCAACGAAGGACGGACATAAAAAGCCCCTTAACTACAACGTGGGCCTGTTCCAGGGGTGCTGCTTATCCTCTATAGTATTTAACACAGTACTAAATATACTAATAGATAAAATAACAATCAACATTGTTTGTGTTTAGGTAGGCGGGATACGAGATATACTTCATATGACCCCAGGCTCGCTATAGGCGGGGAAAACGTTTCAATAATATCAGAAACCGTGCCTTTTAAATTTCTTGGGAGAAAGATAAACGATTAAGGTCGCTCTCCAGTACTAGACGATGTCGTCAATAGTTTCATAAACGACATTGAAAAAGTAGACCATCAACCGATAAATAACGTAAAAAAAGTCTGGATATACGACAACTATTTAACATCACGTCTCAACTGGCCTTTCCTCGTGTATGATTTAAACCAGAACCTCTTGAAAGAACTAGATGCTAAAGTGACGAAAACATTGAAATCGTGGCTAGGATTAGTTCAATCTTCAAGCAGACTCTTCCGCTCTGTATCGAGACACAAGTAACTTTGGGATGAAACTAAAAACAACATCAGAACTCTACAAACATCTAATAGTCACTAAAATGTAAGTCTTATCAACATCTAAAGACAAAATTGTTTACAATTTCGTCTTATATCCATCCCAACTGATAAAAATTCATCTGTCACCAGCATTACTTAAATTCTACCTAACAGCATAATCTTGTAAGATGGGGAAAAACCACCGACAAAAATGCACGGAATGGGGCAAAGAAACTGGTGCGGAAAGACACTTATTGGTAGGCTGCGAACTGCTTTTGGAGAGGGGTCATTATTCGCAACGTCACGACAAAGTACTAGGGATCAGTGAGTTTGTCAATTGCTAGAGCTAGAAAAGGACTGACTACAAATGTAAGACAAAACATTCAATTTGTTAAGGAAGGCACTACTAAAAAGACCACCCCTTGCCCTGAGCCCTTTTCGGTCCTGAGTTCGGCAGACGATTAGACACTACTGGTTGACGCGTGTGAAAAACACTACAAATCCCGGAGGATATCTGCGTGTTGCCGTTGAGAACAGACATATTCCTCAACTTAAAATTGAAGAAGCGTGTAATACTTATTGAGCTCACGGTACCGTGGGAAATTACATCCCTGAAGACCGCGAAATTAAGACAAACAAATACTTTGACTTGACAAATGAGATAACCAGAAATGGCTAAATCCCTCTACAACCTATTAAAAGATATAGGACTGCCGAGAAGTTCAGTAAGCTCTCTACTATTACGTATGTCCAAAACGGCATTGTTAGGTTCCTACCAAATTTTGATAGATAGAAGACGGAACATAGCGGACAGTGAAGGTGACCGCTAACGCGTTGTAAGGGGGCCTCCTTAAACCTATATCTGGGTCGTAAGTTCCAGACGCTGTTATGTAAGTGCTCCGTCCTCTATCACGCGATGGACCCGGCACCCGAACGGAGAATCCATGGAATGCTAAGATCAGGTCTTATCCTTTTTTTTTAATTTTAATTCTGTTTTTTTATTTCTTTTAGTAGTTACAATAAATTTTAGTGGGTAGGACATTTTAAATACCAAAACACTAGCAGCGACCATTGCCGAAATAGTTGTAAATTTAAAGGTTTGTTAAGTAATTAGCAACATCATTTGAACTATGACTAATTAATGTACGGGTAAAACCAACTAAAATTATAGTTTTTTTCAATTCATTTGATTTATGTAGGTTTTACAGGTGTAACTCAATATGAATCATAAAATAGTTACTTTAACTCATAATGCACGATAGATAATGCTTTGATAGCAGCCAGATTTTATGCAATATTGATGATTTAAGTGTATACGGGTAAAACCAACTAAATGGGGGGGTTACACGACATTTTTTCTTTCGTGTGATGTTATTATAGCCTCGGGAAACACAACAATTAGTGATATGGAAAGTCAAGTAAGTAGTCTACTTATAATTGCTGATGAAATTTACACGAATGTACTTTTGATAGGACATTTTCTTTATGCAATCTTCAAAATGCGATATCTCATTTTGAAGATTTGGTCATTTAGTCGGTTTTACCTTTAAGGTGACGATAACATTATTCGTCAACTCTCTGTATTGCACTAAAAAAATCATGAATGTATTACAATGCCGTATGCTACACCGAGGCTTACAATTTATAAGGCATGTTACGTATACCACAGAAGAAGTGTAAAGAAAACGAATTGCAAGAAAAAGAGTATGAAAATTAAGGCTGAGGTCATCTTTATCATATCATATTATCTTTTATACCGTGACTCTTTGTTTCGACTCTACGAACCATCTTTGGTTAAAATCTATCACTGCTGTCCGCGACTTTAAGCTTTCTAATATAACTACTAGTAAATCTACGTACGACTGTTTTCCAATATATAATTAGTGGTAAATAAACCTGGTTAGATCTGGGTCTACAGATACCGCGGAAAACGTTAACGCGTACATAAGTGTGTTATAACTTCCTGATTGTGTTAGGCTCATATAAAATGTGAAGATGAAGTGGATTTTACCATAATTTATAGCTTTTCTTATGCTGGCGAAACTGGTTTAGTGGTATACTGCACTATTTTCTTACTTATAGTTACTACTAAGTTATAGTTTCTACTAAGCTCCAAATTGTTATTTTGTTATAGATTGACAACTCCTGCACTAAGGATCGAAAGAGAGAGCCATAAATCGCAGAGTCTTTTATAGACTTAAAATTAGCGGACATAAGCGCGGCTCTAGTAGTCTAAGTTCAGTTCATTTATTTTTTCAATGTTATGTTACAAAATAACAACCTATTGACGTCACTTTAATCTACTTAATCTAAGTTTACATACTAAAAGTTTTTCAAACTTTACCATCGCTTCCAAGGCGCTAGTAGAGAAGAAGCGGCGTAACAAACTATATAGCATAAATTTTTAGACGTCTCTATAATTTTACAACATTGTAACTGTAAGGGCGCTTGTACACGCTAAGAAAATTTGCCGTATACCATATAAAAACTAAGGATTATACTAAATGATCAATATTCATTTTTAATATTTTAAACTAGAAAGAATCGTCCCTACCCGAGGCAATATAGACACGTTCCTGTTCTGGGCCATTAAAGGAGTGCTAAGATGAATATAATAATTAGGCACAACGTACCTACACGTGATTTTCCGATGACCTCACCAAAGTCTACAAAAGTTACGAACTTTGTTAAGGTTGGTCGGTATTAACTTCAATAACTACGTCACATCCTGTTACGAAATATTGACTTTATTTGTACGTCAACTGTGTAAGTACTGACATTGCGCAGGAAACATGACGCTTATGGGGTTTTCACAGAAATACATTGTTCCTATTAAAAGAGTATAGTACCTACTTGTTTATTCCGTAAAACACAATTGAACAGAGTAAAATGAATTTTCCTGTCATTTAACTGAGAAGTTATTGATAAGTATTTTTATTAGTACGTTTTCCTTGACATACCTCCCTGTATGAGCGAGTACATATTGTTTATTATATAATGTGATACGTTGATTTGTTTTTGGGTCAAACTACTTAATTAATTTATGTAATGAAAGTTATACAGTTATAGTTATAGTTGTACGAATTTTTATTTTTATAGATTTACTACAAAAGCGTGGAAGCAGAAGGAATTTATCTAATATCTAATATCAGGGTATCAGACGATTGGTTTAGATTTGAATATTCCATACAAAACATAATGTTTTCATTCGCACAATTACGTACTACGTAGATTAGCATATTCAGGCGAATTAACAAGTTCATTATTAAGTACTTATTTATTTTTATAGATAGTTTGTTTTTGTAAGTAACGTAAATTACGTACCATTGTTACAAAATACCAACATCTTTAATTAAAAGAATGCAATGCAAAGCGTCCGTGTGGTGACGGAGTAAGAATTCAATACGTCACCACCCCATCTCATCCCATGGGTGTCGTAAAAACCGACTAAGGGACTATCCGTGAATATTATATTTACGTAAAATTGGTATAGGGTTTAATTTTAAGTTTTCCTTCTTTTTATTTCGTAAAGATAATATTGACGAACAGTCCCTTAGTCGGTTTTTACGACACCCATGGGATGAGATGGGGTGGGGTGGTGACTAATTGTATTCTTACTCCGTCACCACACGGAGAATACAATAGAATAATTGCCAGTAATGTCGTACCTAGAACACCTTTAGTATATAATTACGATATATAAACATTACTGTACGATCATATCAAGGATGGTACTTTCGTCATGTATACGGACGGTCGATTGAGTCATTGCTTGTCGAGTCGCCTAACTGTGTCAGTGTGGCCGTCGCGGAATAGAATCAAGGCTGCATGATATGGATCGGTACGCTGTATAACACCTGTGTCCGCCTTGTTTACTTACTTTTTGATTCGTTTTTTGGAGATATATTTGTTTATTAATTAATTTTGAATATTATTTAGAAATTAAGTTAGGGTTTTTGGAAATTTTGACTAGTAGCACCCTATCAAACAAAATCGATGTGTTTTGATAGGTACTGCGATTCGTTCGGTTTTGAGGGCATCGTTCTCGAAACTTCTGTCCTAGATTACCTCTCCTAAACTATTTTCTTTATGTCTGAATTACCCCCTTACTTCTTTATATAAGCTTGTTTATCATTATATGCCAGAGAAAACAAACAATGTGAAAGTGTAAGACTACCTTTACAATTAAATATCTTAAAGTACTCGTAGTAAGAAATTTTAGCACACTGTCCATTCAAACAGGTTGGCCATTCATTCGGATACCAGCAAACGTTCTACACAAAAGCACACTTATCGACTGGTTAACATAACTTTTATTCCATTCTTAAATTATAGCCAATAAATAAAATATAAATAAATATTCCTTACACATTCACACAACGCCATCTAGTCCCAAACTAAGCAGAGCTTGTACCATGGGTACTAGACAACGGATAAACATACTTAAATACTTTTTTTTTGTAAATACATAGATAGAAAACATCATACATATTAGTCTTACTGATAATATTAATATAAAATAATTAATTTTATTTAAAACATAGTACCAAAATTAATGTTTTCTCTATCAAAGTAAGCAATACTCGTGAAGCATTGATTATAGCAGCCTCGACCTACACCTTGTCTTGTACTGTCGCATCGAACGCTCCGGAAGGCCGAGGAAGGGGGCGGGGGGGCGTTGCATTACAATACCTAGTAGCTAGAGTCAAGTGCATTGATAATTGTATTATTGCTTCCATTAAGGATATAAGTCTTTTATATTAATTTTTCATTTTTAACTTTGAATTTTTAATATGGAATATTGTTTCGGCCAGTTAAAAGTAACGTGAGGTGAATGGATTAGGTAAACATAAGTTTACGACCTTACTAGCAATGCTTCCACCCCGTCGAAGCATTTGTAGTAGCCCTATATCTTTGGACGTTTATTGGCTGTAGTGATACCTAATTATCTCTCTAAATAAAGACGATAATCAAGGGAAGAAAATAATGTAATATATTATTTTTCGTCATGTCCACTGCTAGATAAAGACTCTACTTTATATTAAACTATACTTAAAATAAAATTATGAGTAAACTCTTACCCCCTTACTCATAAACTTAAATTTAATCACTGTTTAGCGAGATTTTTATTACGAAAACCAACCTTTTTTTTTCTATACTTAATACTTTATACATGAGAATCGAAAATCGAAAAGCTAAGTAAGAACTAATTGAAACACCATGGTCATTGTAACACGGCCAAGCATGAATGTCAAAGAAGTGGTTACATACGGGACTAAATAAATACTTGTTAGTTCACTGGACTGCATTAAGTAGTATTCATTGTGTCCAGCAATTAAATATTGTGATCACTAAGGTCGTCATTTACCACTTACGGTATTTATTCATCCATAAATAACATAAAGTATTTATGCAAAATTAAAGAAGATTCAAGCTTAACTTACGCTCAAAATTAACATAAAAACGCCCAGTGAAAAACCAAACTTAAACAAAACAAAAGACTCTTACTCAACCAGTGACGAATGAGCTTTAAAGACTGCGACCAAATTGAGGATATACTTCAATCTTATGCAAAATAAAAGACAAATTATGAAACATTTTGTTGTACTCCCTCGAAACAAAAGCGAGGTTCGTTGATTAGCTCGCTTCAAAAAGCCTGAAAACATCTGACTTTGTCACTTGGCTAGTCTCCCTGTTAATATTTGAAATATGTAGGTAGAGGAGGGTATTTATAGATATTTTCGGCGAGAATCCGGGTGGCGGTCGAGGGTCCCAAGATTTATGGCGAAGCGGGAGAGTCCCATCCAACAGCGGTCTTCAAATGTCAGCCTTGAAATACAAGCGACAGCGTAATAAATATGTAATTATTTTTAGTTAACAAACTTTTATCATTTACGGCTCGTTTTAGTAACTGCCGTATAAAATACAAATTAAATTTTAAAATGTATAATAATATAAACAACGAAAGCTGGTTAAACTATGAGTAAGTCCAAAAATGTGACTTGTGCTTTTTAACAGCTTAATCTTAATTAAGGTGTTAATAAGCACAAGTCACATTTTTCACACTAACACTACATTAACCCTTAGGTTAGTGTTAATCACGCGGCCATCGAAGCCATTTTTTGCGGAAACTTAATTATAACACAAAAATGAAAAATAATTATCAAGAACTCGTTATGCAATATTTTTTTGGGAAAACTACATGTAAATATTGAGTACTGAGCTAGATAGTTTGTATTGTACTTGCTCATTATGCGTCGCTTCGCTCATCGCTTTACGCCCGCGTCCTAGTCCAATCTCGTCTGCCTCACACCCTTGCCAGCTAAGGGCAACTCATTTCGCCGCTCAGTTCACTGCTATCTGCGCCCCGAGATATTTTTCTTTGTAATGCTATTGTTGAAAGAAATTGACGACGGTTATTCTCATGAAGTTCATGCTTTACTACACGTCCACTTAATAACTTAAAGTTCTTAGTAAATCGATTGTCTAGACTATTCTTAATTTTATGTCTAGTAAGTAATTTCATGTTTTGATTTACGGTAATTATTTTATGTTATTTATGGAAAAAGCTGGCCTCTTTGTGTTTTTTATGAAGAAGGGTATCTTCTTTAAGAATTTCTTTATAATTGTTATGTCAATAGAAAAAGACAATTAGGTTAGAGTGAGAAAACAAATACTTTTGTGGGTACAAGCTGCAAGCGCACGTGGCATTGGGTCTTTCCGCTCTTCGAATGCAGGTAACAGTTTTTATGAACAAATTAGACATAGAAATAAATATTCCGGACGAGTATTGATCGAGTTTTGTAGTTTTTCATTCAAATGTCGTCATGCTCCCACTTTTTGTATTGTAGGAATATAAACGGTTATGGGAATTTTATGTCCTGCTCTGTCGGCCTTTAATTCTAATGGGTTTAAGGATTCTGTTTATTCGATAACGAACTGTTAATGTTATTTTATTTCACCTTCCTGAATTAATTAACTGCATTTATATCAAGGTTTATCTCCGTGTAGTGACGGAGTAAGAATACAATATGTCACCACCTCATCTCATCCCATGGATGTTGTAAAAACGGACTAAGGGACTATCCGTGAATATTATATTTACGAAATAAGAAGAAGGAAAACTTGAAATTAAACCCTATACCAATCCGTCTGGCTAGCGTGGTATTAGTAGGCCAAGTATCCCTCCGTCCCGGAAGGAGGCCTGTCCCTACAGTGGGACATTAATGGGCTGTTATGATATCAAGGAACTACGTACATTTAAATTTAACAATAGTTATCCTACTCATTTACTTTTTTCATTGGTTCTTTATCATCTACTTAATTTTTATGAAGTTTTATCTCGCACGTTAGACACAATATACCTTTTAACGGTTAACGTTGCTAATTAGTGATATCTAATGTGTTAACAAGCAACTTTTCCGCTTAGCTATTTATGATAACGTAAAGGCCCCATTAGAATTAGATTAAAAGCGTAACAAAGATGATCTCCGATACATAATATTTTACCTACTTGAAGAGTTCAATCAATCTAAAAGCCAGGCAAGGACAAAAGGATGTGAAGACTGAAGACCATAATTTAAGAATTTATAATAAATACCCATCTTTAAGTCCCGGGTGCAACATTCCAATGTCGATTCTCTAATTTGTGGTCCTTTCTTTCTGTTTTATGTTTTTTGCTGGACAAGGGTGGCGGTGTGATTCTAAAGAGTTTTTTGCTTGAAATCAACAAAAGGCCGCCCTAACGGTACTATGTGCCTGTGCAGCGCCTGCGCCACCAGTTTATCCAACAGTTTGAATACATCTAGTGGCAAAAGAAATCATTTTAAAAATAGTTTGACGATTTTGGGAATTCTTCTTTTCGTTCGTGTAATAATCATCCTTATTGCTATTATAAAGGCTTGTCCCTGGCTTAATAACAACCTAAGGGCTGAACATAAAAGAGATTTTTCCTAGGTCTTTGTTTGCCCACAGATCTTTGTTATCTACAAATTATCTTACCTACACTTTAACGACCTTTTGATCTAACTTTATATAAATTGTGACTCATTTTATACAAATTATTATTAGTTCTTTTTTTACAATTGCTTTACCGACCTTTTTCAAATTTGTCTTCTTTGTGAATTTGTGTTAAAATATTATTATGAATGTTAAGTGTGGGCGTACAAAAGGCAAAGATATAAATTACACTTTTACTAAAAAATATGAAGTCATTTATGAATGTATTTATAAATAGATGTTATTTGGTTTATTTGGCATTAAACGAGCAAAACAATGTTTATTTTTAATTTTTAAGTTTAATTCATTTACTTCTGTTTAATTTATATACGTAATGAGTCTGGAACTTTCTTAAGGGAGTTTTAGTCTAGAATGTTTTGTCTTCTTCATCATCATCATCATAATAGCCCTTTAATGTACCACTGAAGGGACGGGCCTCCTCCCGTGACGGAGGGATAGTTAGCCTTCTAATACCACGCTGGCCAGACGGGTTGGTATAGGGTTTAATTTTAAGTTTTCCTTCTTTTTATTTCGTTAAGATAATACTCACGGATAGTCCCTCAGTCGGTTTTTACCACATTGGATGAAATGGGTTGGTGACATATTGTATTCTTACTCCGTCACCACACGGAGTTTTAATCCTTGCTTATGGAACACGCACGCTAGAGACTGGGTAAGTACTGCTGGGTTTTAATATCTAAACGATGGTTCTCAGTTTTAATAGATAAGAAATACTTAAGTCAGAGTTTACTTTCAGTAGCGGACGTCCTTTGACAAAATATCATTGTTTTAAAACACTTGAACTTATAAACGCCATGATTATTATTTCAAATCATTTCAAAAGAGGCTATAAGGAAGTAGAAAAGTTTATTTAAAATACTGAAATCGTGGCAAGCGACGTGTTTTGTATAGAAATTCATTAGCTTTGGTTGTGGTTAGCTCTTACACCCGGTATATCGGAAGGACAGAAATAACTTTATTAGTTCACGAATAGACGAGAAGTGATCGCCCTCTTATTACTATTTTCAGTTTTATACTAAAATAACTACGTACACTACAGTTTAAAACTCTGTAGACAAAACGTATGTACTTCATTTGGTGGTAATAGAATTATAACGTGCTACAGTAATGTTAAAGATGGTATGTAATTGGTTTATTTGTAATTACTTTGTTATTTGTTTAGTCTATAGAATGTCTGTTGCTGTTTGTGTGGTGACAGCTTAAGAGTAACTGATGTCAATAGGTATTTGTAACATAAGCAACTCGTAAGGTCTAAGTAAGAAGCTTACTAGACAACTGCAAGAAAAAATGTATGAACGAAAGTTCCCAAAATATCTCTACCCTGAACAACTAGGAAGATACGAGTATACGTGACCCAAACATAGCCAAACCTTAGAACCTGAACGCGACGGTATAGAATCAGAAGGAAAAAGTAAAGGTGATTTAAAGCAAAAAAAAAAGGTAAATTAGGAATCGGACATTAAAGCTAATAACACAGTTAAAGGCCACTTAAGCTATTTTAAAAACTTAAAAAATGTTTTTTTTAAAATTCAACTCAGTCCAATATTAATGATATAGTTTAAATTTGATCTCTTTCATATCGTGAACAGGAAACACTAATCAGATTGTATGGTATAGGCTTTTGTGTCCAGTCTTCTTTTTTTTTTCATGATGGAAACACACATCTAAACAGTAACAATTTGTTTAAATATTAATATGTTTTGAGTAAGTACTTCTTTCAAGACATAAAAAGAAACGTAATTTACGTCTACGAATACTTAATAACAAAGAACTTAAAGACCACCAAGTGACATATATTTAAACAAAACAAATAGTCAAACATGCCGACAAGCGCACAGCAAGTTTCGCCAATGAATACTCGTTGACATTCCATAGCTATCTTCATTGTCTAACAGTCATACTGTGAAGTATAATTGTCTAAATGTGTTGTGAAAAGATGGGTATAAAACAAGTAAGTAAAGGCATCCGGCTGAATAAGCGATACACAAACAGACGCCGCGGGTGTCGGGACAAATTCAGAGGATGCTTTCGAACAACTGTGGTACAAGACATACGAGATAGCGTTTATACATACTGTGACATGTTTTTTGGGAAATATAATATGTCTTTTAACATTTTAAATAGTTTAGCTGCCTGTTACACTGAACTTCCATGTATTTGGATATTTTATTTGGCCTGGTTATTACAATACACATAATTTTTAAGTTATTTCGACCGAGTTTGCACCGAGGTGCATTATCAACTTTAAGAGTGACAAACAGGGACTGTAAGGGTGATGTTAAAACTCAGATATTGACTGCAAACAAAAAATAAAAAGACTTCAAAAATTATATTGCTAATCCAAGGTACTCTTGATTGCTGGAGAAAGCTCGTACTTGCTGTAAATAATTAAATTGATGTTATCAATAAATAACACAGTATGCTTCACTCATTCGGACAGCACAAACTGGTTTCAAATGACTTCTATTTTGGTCACTTGACAAAACAAACCCAACGATTTGCTAAAAACCATATAAACTACCAGATTATATTAGCTAATTAATCATTTTTCATGCATATAATATAATCATTTAATTTGAGCGGAAATCAAATTTGTGTCCGACCAATATACTAATCATTAATTCATTACACTATCTTGTCATCGCATTTGCTTACATTATGAATTTCTTCTCGCTTAGACCAAACAACAATAGGCGAAAAAGTCAACTTTGGTGTTTTAAAAACAAGTTAATTAGTAGGCTGACGATATTGTCAAAATAAGCGATCAGTGACAGACACCCTGTGGTTAAAGGACAGTGTCAGTTACGTTTGTCCAAAACAATTGATCTTTTCGTATGTTTTTTTGAATGGATGGACAAATCTGACTTTAGTAAAGTACCGGCTGTTCTTTGTTCTACGCTGCATCCGTATTAGATTTCGACATGAGTTTGTTTTAGTGTGTGGAATGATATGTTTTCCAGAATATTCAGTAGATTTTAAATAGTTATTATTTCAGTATGTTGTTTAAGTTGCGACGGGTAGTTAAACACTTTTAAGTAACTTTTTTAAATCAATAAGGATAAATACAAACATAAACTGTTTATATAACATTTAATACTAGTCAGAACATCTTTGGTAAACGCAAAAATATACTCAGCTCACTTTATTTAACGAGACGTCGGACTTTCATTAAATAAATATTTCCCGCCTTTTCAAATTAAGGCCGTGTTTAACAATATTTGGTCGTAATTTTAAAGATATGCCAGCTTAAATGGTAAATATTATAAGACGCACTAACTAAAATATTTCCAAAGATTTAAGGCGCAGTAATTTGATAAATAAATTTTAATTACGTACTGTGACCACGGCTACGGTGTCTACCGGAAAAACGAGAGCTAAATAGGGCAGAGAAATGGGAAGCTACCTAATTGTAAATTAAAAAGTTCGCGGAGTTACGACACCACAGTCCACAATGACACCCCGCCGGTTGAGCAGGGGTGAGCGCTCCCCCTCCCACGCGTCGCCCCACAGCCTTCATCCCCCAGGCGGGGGGTGGGGGCAGACACCCGTGGAAAGCGTGTGACATTTTGTTTTAAAATATTGTCCGCGCGAATACATTCACGTGGATCATTTTTAATCGTCTCTTTGCTTTTTCTTTTTCGTTACGCAAAACAAAAAATGACAACTTTTAACGTTTCCATTTTTTCCAACTGCGTTTTGTTTTAGCATTTTGCATTGGCGTAAAAGCCCACGTCCTTTGTATGAAATCTGAATATGAAAGCTTTTACACATAATATATGATGCGTATAGTCTTTATTTACCCTGACAAATAAACCGATACATTTGTTTTATATAAAATTAAATTACACACGCCATTGCATCGTCTTTAATTACCGTAGAGCAATAAGAAGCGCTGGCGCATGGCACGAGAAAGCTCAATAACAGAACTCATCTCCTTACGATGTTGACCACAGAACAAGAAATACTAATACAATACTCTTGGCTTTCTGTAAAATCAAGTTGTATTTTCATATAGAGTTTTGTTATCTGTGTGTATTTAGGTAGGCGCACCAAATATTGTCGTGTCAAGGCCGTCGGCTTTCCTCCGGCATTCCGTTCCCGCCGCCCACAGGGATATCTCACGCTCGTGTTATGTAACACCTCAAGCAAGATTCGGTTACAATTGATATACTAAATCAACATGTTAACGTGCCGGTCACTTTAGACTATCGGTACATCGCGCGTAGTATAATATTTTCACGTGTTTTTAATTCCTACATACCTACCTGAGAATACAAATTTAAAATTATTATTGATGTTAATTTTTTACTAACAACAAAAACTGTAAAGTCACACGAAGACAAGTTTCTCAAGGTCATATAAAAAACTGATTACAAAGAGCTGTGACAGACCTAAGTAGAGGCTGGCGTGTAATCTTTGAACTGCAAATTAAACAAACAAAAGAATGGATTAAAGTAAAATATTTGTTCGATCTTGTAATAATGAAGGCGTCGATGTAAATAAAAGAGACACAATTATCCCTAACGGTATTTGAGTCGGTGCGCCTGTTTACACCCTTCGACCCGTGGAGAATTTCATCTTCGTAGTAAGCAGTGTGGCCATTTTCATGATGCACTTTGCCCTCCTCAATTAACTGAGACGAATCGCGTACGCCCTTTTTATTGATTTTGTTGGGATACTTTTTACCAATTGTAATGTTATTTTTTTCTGTCAGCAATTTAATTTACATTTATAAGCACTAAACAAGATTTACTATCAAAATCACATGTTAGTAGTACCTAAATATGTACCTATAGCATTGGTGTAAATAAAATAGAACATTTATAAAGAATTTGAAAAAAAAATGTTTTCGATTTAAACGATA
The DNA here is from genome assembly GCA_905475405.1 of Schrankia costaestrigalis. NCBI lineage: Eukaryota > Metazoa > Arthropoda > Insecta > Lepidoptera > Erebidae > Schrankia > Schrankia costaestrigalis. The sequence goes on from FR997830.1 coordinate 9,329,219, forward strand.
ATATAGTATACAGTCATTGAGTAAAAGCTACTCTACGTCTAAATCTTGTAAAAGTTAATTTAATAGCTACATTAAATTTCCCCAATCACGTGGGAGTTTTTCTCCCTCGTCGCCCTTGGTCCAGTGTAACGTCGAGTAGGCAACTTGGGGCGGCCAATGCACCTTATTGACTGAGACCGACCGCAGCCGACCTCTCCCGACCCATCCCGAACATTTACGACGATAAGGTTGTCACTACAAGAGTTTAAAGTTATTTGAAAACTTTGTTGTGTTGTCTCTGCGCGCCGCGCCGAATAACTAATTAACTGGAATAGTTAGTTAACTTAGATTAATTGGTTAATTGAAGACAGATTGTGGCGGTGTTGAGTAAAAATTAAACGATCTTTTAACAGTGGATGATATTGTAGCAATAATAAATTAAACAAAAGTTAAATATTTGAAAATAATTGATACAATTTGAAGAAGTTGCTGTGAATAATGCACTCACGCCACCCAATTCGCTTATAATTCGAGATTCATAGCAGCGGCTTATTCTCATAAAAAGTTGTTCCCTTCAAAATGTAGTAATTTCGCAGGGAGGGTGGGCCGCCCTCTGTCTCCCCTTCTCCAATCTACTCGGGCTGGCCTTTTAACGCCGGAGATATTGTCTCTTTAGTTAGATCTGTATTTACTACAGTATAAGTGAGATTCGAAGAGAAAACGGCTCGCGTGTGTCACGTCAGGAATTTAGATACATACGTACCTACTACAGAATGTAAATGTGTTAAATATATTATAATACTGGTTACGTATATAAATGACACTCACACAAGTTTGTGTGTGTCGTCTTGTTTTGATGCTTATCTCCATTTAATTATTACTTGCATACTAACTACGACATTCAACGTTCAAGTAAAATAGTCATTGTTTTTATTTTTCATCGTTCTCATGTAATTTTAAATAATCACGTTTGTTTAGCTGCTTTTGTTAAATATAACAACGTAAATTGTAATTTGTTTAGTTTGTAATTTATTTATTGTGGCGACGAAAAGTATTTATCATGGAAGTGAACTTTGATCGATTACAATGACATCACTAGCTTAGAATTGTTTATGATTTACGTAGTTCATAATTTTATTGGCTTTTTTTGCACAAGTTGACGGCAATAGATCTTACGAGTACATGATGTTAGCATCTTCATAACAGCCCATTAATTTCCCACTGCAGGGACGGGCCTCCTCCCGTGACGGACGGAATGGCCAGACGGATTGATATAGGGTTTAATCTCAAGTTTTCCTTCTTTTTACTTCGTAAAGATAATATTAACGGTTAGTCCCTTAGTCGGTCTTACGACACCCATGGGATGAGATGTTGACATGTCATTGGGTAAATTTAATGTGAATAATTCCACCCCATATTCTTGTAGGTTAACTAGGATGAACTGTGTGAACTCGCACAGCTCGGGGAAAAGCTAAATTATCTTGGAACCCATAGAGAATTAAATCAGAGGTACCCATAGAGGAAAAACCTTTCCAGGACGACACACACTTCAATTTGAAAAAGCATACGTCTATATACAGCCTTGCATAAGGCTTTGCACCAGTGAAGTTGCTGTGCCAACTTGAGGTTTAGAGATGGAAAAGACAAGTACATGCAGTAATATTTTTGACATCTCTGATCAAAACGAAGTACCTACCTATCAGAAACTTTCGGGAAAAGAATATTTTACTTGTTTATTAAACATAATAGCGCTAGGTTTCAATAATAAATTACTGATTTAATATTACCATAATGTTGTAGTTGATTTTACTTAAAAGCAATGATTTATTAAATATTTTTTAGTTCAAAGTATTAGTATATATATATTCTCTCAAATTATTAAAAAATACACACAACTTTTTAATTGATGAAAGAATTTATTTCTACGACATTAAACAATATTAATTGGTAAAGAACGTAACGCAACAAGTTTTGAATTTAAAACAGCAATTGTAGAAAGTCGAATGATAGTTTGATACATACCGATGACAAAAATGTTCAACTTAATCACTTGCGCAATTACTTGAGAATTAAAATAATAAAGATCTAGATGACAGATATAGATAGAATTTATCCGATTAATGTAGCAAGAAGCAGGTCCTAAAACCTTTCTGTCTAGTCATTTCGGTCAAAAGCTAAACGAATTGACAAGACAGAAAGGTTTTTGAATGTGGACAGGATAAGAAGACCCCGAACGCGATGGACCGACCTGACAAAGGTCGCGGGATATCGATGTGCAAAGGAGGTAGAAAATTGTACGCGCTTGCGATAAATATCCCTTCTTAAAATAATTAAAATAGTGATGAGAGAGACATATGCATTAGAAAACTATCTTTTTTTTGTTTATCAATTTAAATAGATGAGCAAAGGAGGAAATAAAATTGTGCGCGGTTGCAATATATATCCCTTACTAAAAATTTAAAATAGTGATGAGAGAGACATAATATGAATTAGAAAACTATTTTTTTTTGTTTAATTGATATACCCGTACGTAAAAAATCAAAATTTTAACTGCGTTTTTCTAGTCGGTAGCCAGCAGCTAGTTCCGTTTATCGTTAGCTTTCAATCGAGTAATGGTTATAATATTTACTTTATTTTACTATATGCCTACTCTGTTCATGTGTTCATGAAACACGTGTACCTAGGTACGCGTGTTATAGAAGTTACATATTTTTTTAATATACACGCCTCATTTTGATATTTTTTTAGAATGCAGTTTTATTAATTAGTTAGTTACTTGATAGTTAGTAACAGATTTTCTCTAGAATGAGCAAGTCTAGTGTAAGTATGTAGGCTACGTCCATGCGTTTAGACGAAACAAAGTGGGTTTGTAAGGATCGTAACAGAAAGCACTCAGTAGAACTCTACTTACAAAAAAGGCGTGAGTTTACGTATTAAGTCATATTATCATAACAGCCCATTAATGTCCCACTGCAGGACTGGCCTCCTCCCGTGACGGAGAGATACTTGGCCTACTAATACCACGCTGGTCAAACGGATTGGTATGGGGTTTAATTTCAAGTTTTCCTTCTTTTTATTACGTGAAGATAATATTCACGGATAGTCCCTTAGTCGGTTTTTACGACACCCATGGGATGAGATGGGGTGGTGACACAAGTATGTACCTAAGAATTATTAAGTTTGGTAGTTTTGAAATTACCGTAACTAATAACGGTGATCATAGTTAAGGTACGTTTAAAGGGATTTTGTTCTAAGAAAGAAAGTCGGCTGAACTGAAATGCAGTGTGTAGTACCATCCATAGAAAGGGCGCGGCTGGTCGAATTTTATTGACCTCAGAGTTCATGACTTTGTACCCGTTAGAAGAAACGAGAATGCGAGACATACCGAATTTTATAGATAATTGTGAGCTTAAAATTATTTATCTATTTTGTTTACGAGATCATTTATTATGTTGTAATTTTTACAAGCAGTATACAATGTTAAAGCATTATGAAAGTTCTTGGAAAATTATAAGATTATTTTTTGTATATTGTGAATGGGAATTAAGAATTTCTTATTACAGTTTAGTGTCTCTCTGCAAGGACGAGTTGGCTCTAACGGGTACCTACAAGTACCTACTACGCCTTCCAGACTTTGCGTTGGTAAAGGTAATGCTGTTATCAGTGCCTGACGTGTTAATTTTCAGGATTTACATGTAAAGTTTACTTAAATCTAAAACGTGTGTAACTTATCATATAAAAACGATAATAATTCTGTGCTGTTCACCACTTCTAATAGTATTTGCTCTAATGATATCTTTCCTTTAAAGTTTAGATGTAGTCAGGCAGACATGTATGTAAGTTATTGTTTTTTTGTTTCATAAACTTTTACACAATTCCATCTATCTATTCCCAAACTAACTAGAGTTTGTACTATAGGAACTTGACAATTGATAAACATACTTATTAAATAACTAACTGCAAACACATTGATTAAGAAAAGATTATTGGGAAAAGGAAGTAAGATCTCACAAACATGTTCAAAACCGAAATCCACTTTCACTACTTTGATACCGACAGAATCTTATGCCAGTAAATAACACAGTCTGGTTCTACCTTCAAAGTTCTATTTAAAATTAACGTTTAAAATAGATAAACTATAGTTATTCTAAAAACGTTATAAAATATTTCAAAATAAACCATTTATTGGTTGGTTAATTATGTAAACAGATTTCAATGTGTTGAATATGAAATGTTAGCAGTTTTGAGGGGTGAATTAATAGGACGTATGTGTGAGTGTGTGATCACGGCTATCACAGCATGAAGCAAACTCTGAATGAATGGGAGAATAAAAATAGTAGTAGCTTGTGTGCAACGGACTTTATACCATGATCAGTATTACCGTACCGTGATCGTCAGTTGTTTTGATGCCTTGTTTTGCGTTGTTGACTTGGGCTTAAACCCGAATTGCTTCTTATCCTGTTGCTGGATTTCTTTTTCTCTAATCTTGTGAGCAGTTACGTCTTTGTTTACATTGCGTCCTTGAGCGTCCTGTGACATTGAACGAAAAGTCCTTAAAATTATTCTTGCTCTTGTAATAAGGCTACCTATTTTTAATCTGGCTAGAGGTTGATATTGGCGTATTAGGTTGTTTCTGATATTTTGCCTAAAATGTTGCAAAATGTTGCTTGTCCTTTTCGACCTTGGTTTATTTACATTTAAGTTATTGTATAAGTTTACTAATTGTTTGTTTTATCTACTAGTAGCGTTTTACGACAATTATTAGAAAATAATAGTAAACAAAATTAATATTTTTAGTACGATATGGACTAGATCAACGCGCTAATTAACAGACCAAATATATAAGAATTGCTTACTAAAACAGTGTAGTAGATAATTAAATTCTTACAAAATTAATTAAATTGTTTAATTTACAATTAAGTTAAAGGAGGTTTAGCAAAATTAAAGATTTCTTAAACTTCAACAAGTTTATATCTCTGTTTCAGTTGAGCGAAAATTTTAATCTGGTATTAATCATAAAATCGTTTCAAGTGAAAAGATTAGGTAAGCTTGATAATAACTTTTTTTGTTAATTTCTTTATGATTTTTTTTATTTTTTAATATTGATGCATTTAAATAACATAGGTTTTTTAAGGGTTAGTAACACGCCTGTGATTCCTCTGGTGTTGCAGGCGTCCATAGGCTACGGTTACCACTTATTATCAGGTGGACCGTATGTCTGTTTGTCACCAAAGTGGTATAAAAAAAAATAACAAAAAGTGCCTGATCAGAACTGAAAAGACATCTAAGACTGTAAACAGTGCGGTGCTTAAGTCGCGCTTTTGGAAGCAATGAATACACGAGATATCGTACTTTGTAGACACAGAACTTATGTGTTGTGGCTACATTGTATTCTATGAGGGATTTTGGGATTGTTTCAAGGACTTATCATATTACTCACTGCAAACCATTGTTGCAGCGCCATCTGTTGTTCAAAGAAGAAGGGTTGTTCCCTTCAATGGAAGCAACTTCGCTACCATGCTTTGCGTAGGATAAATTAGTGCTCATTTGATTGAAAATATTTCTGTAATTGAAATGCTAACATGTTTTACATGACATTGATCGTCTTTCGCGGGCAAAGCTTAGATAAAAATTTAAATGTTATATATATAACAATAATAATAGCTATAAGCTGTTTGTCATTATCATTTTAATCTAAAAAAAAGTTAGGAGATGCCTATCTATTACAAGTTATAACAAAACTTAAAGAACCTATTCAAATATACGAAATCCCATAACAAGATCATTTTATTTCCAATAAAACCTATTCAAAATTAATATACAATAACCTAATCCTTATAAATAGCTTCATCAAAGGATTATAGTAGTTGAATGTAATCAAAACCGTTTATTCAAATTAACACTAAATAAAGTCATAATTTGACGCTCTCAAAAATCTCGATGGTTAACTTTTAAATCTGTCCCGAGGCTGGTAATACGTTATTGATATTTGTGAAAAGGCTGGATAATAATATTTGTATATTGCTTTCCAATTTATATTGACCTTAACACCCTCCCGCTGTAAGGTTTATTGACGAACTGTATCGGTATTGGTGGTATTACGGGAGGGATCAAGTTATGTCGGACACGTTATAGTGATGTCCACAATGGATGGAGAGGTAGGGTCGCGTCACAATGAGCCCTGCCGCGTAATTGTTAAACTGAACGGGGGTTGAGCGCCCTGTCAACTGTTCCGTCATAGAATAAGTAATTGGGAATGTTTGGAGCTTTTGTACCTACAATCTGGTTAATTAACAAGCTTTTGTAACCTACTAACGATTTTACTGTACATGTTTATTAGTACTTATACTTATTGATATGATTCTAGCTTTAACTGAATTGATTTTCGTTTAATATTGTTCATAAAGAGTGTCTTGGTTATATTTTTGTGTGAAATTAAATGTTGATCTTGTTATGGGTTATGCTCTTTGATATCTCTACACTAATCGGGACATAGTGGCGGTTCATTCATGGTGTTGTGTTTCATTCGCAAATAAATTTACACTTTATTTATTTGTACGTATGTTTTAGTATGTAATGTAAAGGGCAATAGAATATTATTATTATAGTGATATTAAGCATTTTTTTTAATGTTTGTAACCGTTCTACAGGATGCAATAGGCTGAGAATACTTGTACCTTTATCTGTTGACTATGAAATCTTGGCGTACTTATCACGTTGGCCAAACGAGCTGGTATCAGAAACTGTAGCATTTACTTCTATAATTTCACCCCTTTATGGGTGAGGTTCCTTTGGGAGGATAAGAAGATCAGATTAGTATGTGATGGTAAGAGTCTGTAAGCTCTGTAATGACACATTTGCAATGGACAGAGAGGCGTACCATATTATATGATCGAATGTTTCTAACTGCATGACACTACAGGTACCAGACCTAGAATATGGAAGCTAATCCCTTCTATACCTGGTCTTCAATTGATTGTGTCATCAGTTTATGTAGTGAGGTAGTGACGTAATGCGTTTATAGTCATTTACCACATTAATAATGAGTACTTAATATATAATAAATAAATACGTACATTTAAGTCGTTATCGTTAACTGTCAACAATAACCCTTAACGAATAAAAAAGTAATAATGAACATAACAATATAAAACTAACAAACAAAACAAATATAAAACAATAATTATTAAACGTGTTAAACAATAAACTAAATACCCAAGTACCAATACTTTAATTAAACAATGCGAATGCTTATTAGTATTACCCGTGAAGATGGCAATAAACTTTATCGTTACCTTTTTAAATCTCAACACACAGGCAAGAGCTCTGATACCGATCACAAACTGCCGCACAACAATACACTTCATCCCTTATTAATTATTTTATTGTAAGCATAAAGGATGTCGTAATCGTCAGAATAATAATATCATCGCGCCGCATAAAGAACCCCAAGTAGCGACAACACAAGCGTAAAAATGACACGGCGTGCCACCAATATGTTTGTGTGTAATATTAGATTTATTCGACTGGGTCACGCATACAAGCGCAGGCAGGCTACCCCGAAACGGGGTGCGCTGTATACCGACCGGGGTACACCGTGCCGCGGTGTGGGGGCGACACCAGCACACTCGCAGAGCAGGGATGCCGCCCGTACACCCGCCAGATGCCCACGCACACAAGTGCGATACGAAAGGGAAAGCTACACTGTGTAAACAAATCGCGGGAACGAGTGTTGTCCCTCTCCGTTACAAAGGCCGTGTGTGTCACATCGGTGTGTGCTGTTGACGCGATCCGACGTAGATTGTTCTGTGAAATTGCCAGGTAATAGGCCGAAGGACTATAGCATTACACTTACTTATCGGCGGGTTTAGACATTCAACTGCCTAATCGAATTGAATTTCGACGACATATTGACTTTTTTTGATTTCGGAAGGGTTTTGTACTGAGTAATTTATACTTGTTGTTAGGTAGATTGATGGACAAATTAAATACAAATGAATATTTTATTTATGACGCATTGGATTTACAAGTCCTTGTTTGTAGTCTTATTACTTAGTTTGTCATGTTAAGTAAATGTTGTAGATATATACATCTACAAGAATAATTATATAACCCTACATTAAATAATAAACCATAAAAAAAAAATATTATAAAATAAAAAAGCTTGTAATTTAAGGAAAACGTCTCAGTTATGATTAGATAATGCTACAAATTGATAGAGTTGAGGAAGAGTCAGGGGCGCGGTGGCCGGGGCTGGCGTGACGACAGAGATTAGAATTGATCCGAGTAAGACGCTAGTTGAGCCCAACTCGACACCTAGTCGTGTATACGTTATTGCCGTCTGAGCAATACCACCCCACAATTGAGTGGCGTACGCCCCGGTTAGTGATGTACTACGCTAACTTTGTTATCGAGTTATTTGTTTTGATTATGATACTTAATTAATTTTATTGTTAATTTTAATAAAACGTACCTACATAGAATACTTTGGTGTGTATAGCTTATATTCTGTGTTGTAAAGATGTTAAGAGCAAAAAAAAAGGAGCATGGATCAAAATGTAAATTAATAAGAATATTAATTTTATGAAAACTTTCTGGTTGTTAAAATAATTAAATTAAATTAAGTAAAGTTTTACAAAATGTTTTAATTATCTAATTAATTAACAAAAAAAAACAAAACATTAAACGGTTAATATTACGTTAAATGTTAACACAATCGTCAAACATCCCAATGAACGCCGCAACAGGCTTGCGAATTATGACTATGGTATTGTTAATTCAGAATCGCCCCAAAATTTATTATGGGTCGCCAGAGCGGGACAAAACACACTATAGAAACATAACAAAGAAAGAGAAGGAAGACGTTTAAATGAGGGGGTGTCGTAAATAAATTTTTGCGCTTACGTTTCAAAGATCCTTAATCACGATAAGCTGGAAATTAGAAACAACTGTAATCCATAGTGTTAAGGTTTAGAATTGCATGTTTTCTGTAAAGCTGAAGAACAATGTGGTAGTCTAGAACGAGGAAACGGATTACGAGTGAATGTCGGAAGCTTTCACCGTATTTAACGTAGATTACAATTCTTTTCGATATTATGTTTACATATCATGATGTTAATTGTTTTGTTAATTAATTTTCTGATTGATGGGTTTGAAAAAATTGATAAGAGCGGGTAGGATGCAATTTTGTTGGAAAAAGGGTTTAAAGTAGCGTTGTAGACTAAAGTTTTGCTCCAGTTGTAAACCAAAGAACAGGTAAAACTGATGAAGGAATAAAAACTTCACATACATAGTGTAACGTTTTTGATATGAAGATTTGTGTGGTACTTGTAAATTTTGGATTAATGAGCTCTATAGAGCATTTTTATTCCTAACTTTGGTTCCTAACAATATTTATACAGTTCTTCCTATTAATTACAGGAATGTGATTGTGTTATTTTTTCTGTGTATTAAAAAAGTTTTATATTAGTAATGTGTTTTCTTTTTATATTACATCAATATTATGTATTTTTTTATGTTTATCATATTATATAATTCATCATTATTATTGCATTATTTGTTTCATCCTATTTTGCCACTACGAGCTTTTGCATCAATAACCTCAAAAGTACCAACTTCAAACACTCATTGATTTACACATACTTTAAACTTTTTTCCTTGTTATTCATACAAAAAAAAACCGCTTTAAATAGAGTCCTTCTCTATCATTACAATAGCAGCAGAACTAAAGAGGCAGGTAGTTATCTCCTTAGAAGTCGCTAGAATGTTTACCTGCACTCATTATTATTTATAACAATACTTAGCAATGTCAACCAATGTTAGTAAAAGATTGTATCATTGGGTAAAACAAACAAGGTTTTTGATGTTAAGTGTTACCGATGGTTCTTAAGCAAAAGTCATTCTTAAACCTTACTTGATACAGAAGAGTGTGTTTTTATAAGACAACTCTCGTCCTATTGATCAAGCCCTGTGTCGTGGGGTCTTTTACAGACATGAAAATAATACACTCAAAGAAAATCCTAGTTTAAGACAGAAGTACTAGACTAGATAATTTATTTAAGATAACTGAAAAAGAAATCACAATTCGCAAATAGGATAAATAATGTAAAATGTTGATGACAAAGTCTTGAGCAAAGGCAATGAAGTATTTGTATAACACACTCTCAACACTTTAAATGTTTTTCAATAATAATTAAGTAAAATATAAATATTGCATTATAAACAAAAACGACCGTTTTTTTAAAATGCGAAATTAAACTAATTGAAAAAAAACCAAATAAATAAAAAGTTATAGCCTATGTTACTCTCCATCTCTTAAACTATCTCTACTTAAAAAATCACGTCAATTCGTCAGGCTGTTTTGCCGTGAAAAAAAGACAAACAGACAGACACACTTTCCCATTTATAATATTAGTATCGATGTGTTAGTCAGTACAATAAGTCTAAATATCCAAATTTGTATTCGTATTTTACTTATTAACATTTTGGATTTTCTTACTTGTCCACTGAGTTTTTTATTTTCTGTACTTAGCCCACTCTAGTACTTTTGTAACTCTGCATCAAAGTGTTTTCGATCGACATTACTAGTATTGCTCACCAATTCTTCGTTTATTTCTACCACTACAGACTCCATTTCACTCATCATAAATAAAATGACGCGTTGTAATGAGAATTATTACCAAACAAAACAACAATTGTTAATTTTACTACTGTAAATAAAGAAGAACAAGTACGGACTAGATAGATTTGCTTACGTTTAAGCCGGTAATGGCGGCGGCTGGGTGGCGGGAAGCGGTATAAAAGCACGGGAGTCTTTTAACCAATCAACGTACACCTTGCCTTTGTCGGATGATTTAACGGCAAGACGCCGTAAATTAATCAACTTACTAAAATACATACGTTAAATAGTACATTTCAAATGCCGTTTATTATTTTCCGAGAGTTGATTAACTACCTAGGAAATTGATCAACTTACGAGTCTTGTTATTTTCCGGTGACATATCCACGTTCTGGTGCACGGCAGCTTACTCTAACGAGGCAGTTCTTAAGCAAAAGTCATTCTTAAATCTTTATATCTAAGGGTGTGTTTGCACAATCAATGCATTGTCAAGAACGATTCTTCGCAACGATAGGTGCTAATCATAATACGAATCTCCTCTAGATTCAAATGAAGCAATCAATCAGGGTAGCAGCTCCCGTTGACGGCTTGCAAAAAATCCATCTTTGTATCAGTCAACTTTTTAAAGGGGATGACATGTTAATAGCTTATTATCATACTAATGTATTAAAACTGTATTTTATTAAACGTCATTCACCCGGATTATTAGAAGATATTATTGATTACTCATAAATTGTAAGTATGGATGGATGTTAGTTACCCTTACACTTAAAAACTACTGAATGGATTTTAATGAAACTTTAAAATAACATAGGTTATTACATCATAATAACACATAACACTATTTATGAAGATATTGTGCAAATTGGCTTAAATACGCAAAAAAGTCGCGAGCACCAATTAGTATAATGACTGTAATACTAAGCTCTGCCTAGTGTGGAACTAGATGGCGTTGTGTATGTATATTGTGGCGTGTGATATTATTTCGTCTTTTACTAAAAAAAAAGCATAACTGAAACATATAACTAATATAGAAAGAGCGTGTTAATTATTGATTGTAAGCTTTTACTTAATGTAGTACACTTGAAAGGCTTATGAAAGGTCAATCTTTCTGTTTACTATAGCAACCCACAAAACAACACGTTACGTTGTATCATAAAGCTAGTAATTGACGAATCAATAAGTTGATGGTGCGACACGCATTTAATGTTACGACTTACGATTTATATACTAAGCAATGGGTTTTTCAATACTCTTTATAATTATTACGCGAAATTCTTGTTTTTATACTATATACTTTTAGCGTTTATGATCCTCAAATGATTTTTCTGGGTCTGGTTGTTTGTGTTCGTTAAATTAGAGAAGAGATAAAAATACTTTCATTTATTTTTTAATCTACACATACATGTTCCTGCACACAAAGATTTGCATCGACTGGAAAATGTAGGTACCCCTTCAACTATCTCCACTTAAAAAATCACGTCAATTCGTCGTTCCATTTTGCCGTGAAAGAAAGACAGACAGACACACTTTCCCATTTGTAATATTAGTATGAATACTAATCAGTCTTGTCAGTGGATTAGCAGACCATGTTTCCTGTAGTCACTGAAGGAGGTCCGTTTTTTACAGTGGAATATGAAGGCTCTCTTATAAAAAGACTAATTGAAAAGAGCTTTGTATACCACTTAAGCATGTGAAATAAAACGATTATAAAAATAAAGCATTTATACTCATTTTATAGCGCTTATTAAGTTTGTTAACACATTTAATCTGCCATAATAACCATAAAAGTATTTTATGTAAATGTATATCATTCGTGTAAACATAAAATATTGTAAAAAATCTATAAATAGATAAGAAACACGCATTTAATTCATAACTAATTGTTTATAACGGTTTTACTCACACTTTATTTTTTAAATGACATTAGGTTATAGTTTTTATAACACTAAGGTGGGGGAGTAAGAATACGATATGGCACAATACCCTTTCGGACTGAGAATATTGTAAAGATCTTTCAAGCGAGGCGTGAAAAAGCATCTTCTGAAGCCGTCATAGTGGAGACATTCATGCCACACAAATATTGTAGCTGGCATGGTGCTCGCCATTCTTATAGAGTCATTCTGATACGCCAATTAAAAAAAAAAATGGCGACAAAAAAAAAATTAGTAACTCAAAACAAACCTTATACGAAAACGGTCTAATCAGCCTGGAACTAGGATGCCATGTTACCCACATAAGAAAAAGGTTCTTTCTTGGAGTGCAATATTAAGTGAGATTGGTTTTTAATGTAGCAATAGTTTTCTACTTTCATAAATATATTAGCCTTCTTTATATTCTTTGGCAATTGGTCTATAGTTTTTTGCTGCGCATGAAAGCATGGAGTGGAAAAGTTAAGAGGTGGACTATTACCATTAGTGAATGCCTATTGGTGAAGATCATATAATGATGATAAATAAGCATTACATCTTTTTCAGCAGTTCCTGAGCTCCACCTTACTTGCCGTTAAACATTAAAATTTTCTAAAAATTATTAAGTCGAAATTTTAAAAGACCAAGAATAACCAAGTAATGTAATGAATACATTATATTTTTACGGTACTCAAAATTAACGGTATTGAAATGACAAAACAGTACTCACTGCCAAGTAAAAATGTCATTGACACATTAGAAAATTACGTACCTGCCAGGGTTAACATAGAAAGTTGTTTGTATTCAAATTAGTCTCGTCCATACGTACGATATGATACATGTTCAAAAATCATTGTCTTGAAATTTTGATTATATTTTGTTAACAGTTAACCAAGATAGGAAAGTCAATTTTATGCTATCAGACTTCAGTAGGTAAACTGAAGTACTTTGGAATTTTATCCAGTTGGTTGACGAAATCATCATTATTATATCAGGCGATTAACGTCTGCTGTTGGCCAAATAGATTTTTGAAAATTTTGACGTAAAATATCAAAAAGTAGCGTTTTTTCTTGCCATAAGTTAGCAGAAGAGCAAGCGGTCCAACTGACAGTGAGTGTTAAGCCGCTCATGTAGTTACTAGACTAATGGACTTCAGGTTACTTTAAGATTCGTTTGAAGAAGGAGAAGTCATAGCGTTGGGAAAACACCGCTGCTCTTGCGTGTTTAAAAAAAACGTTATCATTCGAAATTCACATCGTTTATTTAACCTTTATGTTGCAGTTAGATAGATCGAATTCAGATCATTATTTGTGTACAAAATTTTTATGCCATTAAAAGATAAGCTGTTTTATTCTCAGTTATTATTCCTTTATTCGTTGCTGTTGTCTTGTCTTAATCCAAAGTTATTTCTATAAAATCGCACACAATTACGAAGAAGATATTTTTTTAGTGACCCAATCGTGATATTTGGAAACTCTTGTATAAACTCCAGGGTAAGTCGTATCAGCACAACCTTCTCCCCAAGACACGATGCCAATCAAATGATTCTTAGCTACTAGTGGTCCACCTGAATCACCTTGGCAAGCATCTCTTGCGGGGTTAGACGCATTAGCACAAAGCATTCCATTAGTGATTGACGCGATGCGAAGGTATGCCCGAGCGCATGTGGCTTGTGCAACTATGTTGACTCGCGCAGCTAACAGCACATTAGACGATGTACCTTCATACTGTAATGTTAAATATTGAAATTAAAGGTACATTTATCTAATTAATGCGTACCTTAAAGTTAGGGATTTTTTTGATGCTAATCGGAAACAGAAACATAAAAGAACTATTGGACTATTGGAATTACATGTGACAAAAAACAAAGAGGGAAAGAGAGATCTTTCCCTCTTTGTTTTTTGTTGTGATTTGGTGTAAATAATTATGCAGGGTTTTAAATAAATATTTTACAAGTGTAACGTGTAATAAATGTTACTCTGAATGGTTAAAATGCTACAGTACATTTGGACAAAGCTGGTCCAATATTTGAATTTTTGATGGCTTGTAAAGCAAAATAATAGAGATTGAAGATTGAGAACAAGACTTACCGCAGTTGTTCCAAAGCCAGAAACTAAAGCCTCTGTTCCTGTTGGTAAATCTAAACTTTCATAAGCTACTGATACTGGTTGAACGGTCTGGCTAAAACCGATATACTTAGAAGTTTTTAAGAAAGCAATATCATGTTCTAATGTTACTGCTGAGTAATCTTGATGGGGTTCTACAGAAGAAATATCGTAAGATTTTCCTCCGGATGTACGCGATGAAGTTCCCACCGTTACTTGTAAAGATCCTGGCGATGAAGCATACCTAGAAATTTAAAGAAAGAAAATCATTACGTAAATAGCTGTCAGGATACTAGTAGGGTAATAATGTCTAATGTCACCAGGTCTTATAAACCTGTGTGGATGCCGTAAAAGCCAACTAAATGAGAATAGATACCTGTTAAAGTTTTTTAAAAGCCCTATGCTAAAATGTCAGAATCAGTAATCAGTAAATCAGTGTTTTATTGAACGCCGTTTGTTTTCCATTTTTCCCCTAGAGAAGATCCTTCTCTTTAATAGGACTTGTGAGGGCTGTCACAAATGATCTCATCTAGTTTTCGTAGTATTATTTAAGGATCACTAAGGATATTTACTAACTGTCAGGATATTAAAAACAAAATAGACATATTAAAGTTTGGAAATACTTACGATGTCACACAATGTGCAGCTGTTATAATTCCTTTTGATGAAACTACAACAGCTCCGCATATATGAGTATAGGTAGTTAGAGTTCTTCTTCTTAATGATGCTTGGTATGGCACCTCTGTAATATCTACTTCAAATCCATTTACAATTCTTGCTGAATCACTAGTTTCCACGCTTTCATTAATTGGTGATGATACGACATTGCATGTTATAGCTGTAAAAATAGTTTACAATTTAGTAGATTTAAACATGAGCATGTTATTGTTTTTAACAAACATTGTTTTAATCAAACAGACAGTCCATTAGTTTGTAGAAGTTTTGTTTTAATTTTTCTGAAGAACCCTTACCAGCCTTGATTATATCCAATATTTGCTGGCAGTAAGATCTTCTTAATTTTATATTTGGAATACTACGATGTAACAACGTATTGTAAATAAGAAATTGTTTTGTTTTGTAATAAAATAATTATGAACAATAATTTACAAAACCTCTAACTAAGTAATAATAACAAAAGTAAAAATTTATATAACTTTTCCTGTAATATTTTGTAAAATAATTTATTTAACTAAGGTGAACTCAAACAAAATGATACAAGAAAATGTACCATAAAAGAGATACGATAAATATGAAAATAAAACAATCTTACCTATAACTAATAAACATATTTTAAATAGTCCTAACATTTTAACAAACGGCACTATCTACAAAACAACAATAACTGAAGAAAAACTAGTATTAGTTTAAGATACATTATCAGATCTGTATAAGATCGGGTATTTTTTATCTCGGGATTTGCCAAAGAAGTTATCGGTTTTGGCGTAATATCTCCGTCAAATGAGATGATAAAATATGAGTTGATGCAATTGTATGCCTACTAACAAGATAAGTGTTAGAAAATATTCTGTTATAGGTCAATGAAAATAATGCAAATTAAGTGCCAGCTTAGATATTTTTGGTAAATAATTGTATGATGTAATCTATAATATAATATAGTACAGTCACGAGCAATAATATGTACACATTTTCACATTTTGTAAAACAGTTATCTAAAGTTCTGCTAATCCAAAATTGAATATTCGAAGATTAGTTCAAAACTGTACGGAACCTCTTCTAAATTACGAAACAATTTTGGTATTCTAATGTCTAGATAAACGTGCAGAAAGTTTAGAAAATTTGACAATGTGTACATATTATTGCTCGTGACTGTACCTGGCTTTCAGTTTATTTATTTACTCGTGTATTAAAAGTCTTTTGGTTACCTACCACATAGGTGTCTATTCTCTTTGCTTTACGTTAAGATTTTTTTATCATTCAGAAGTTTACTGCCTTAATAACATTGAGATTATTATTATTAATAGATACAAATATTTATTTCATCTACTCAATCAGCTGTTCCATTAAACTAAATTTGTTATCTAAAAACATGTTCTCAAGAATTTGTGCACTCACTTCGTATTTTTCTCCATAATCTTATGAAGTACTTACATTCATAACGATGTGCAAAATTATATTAACAGCTTTTTAATACGGAATTGCCGTTGTGGCCGTGATTTTATCGGCAATCAAACCGTTGTCCCGGACTCAGCAAATTTATGGACACATTAAACCATCGGAAATTGCTCGGTAATGAGCTTCATTGAGCATAACTTTACAATATCGTTTAGAGGTAACATACTCGTTAGACTGTCCGGATCATACTCTTTCCGGATATAACGAAAATATTAAATTATACATTTCATTTGTATAATGATCTGTTTTTTATTGAATTCTGACGGTATCCAAATGTATTGACATTGGTAAAGGAAAGGAAAAGGTGTTTTAAAGGATAGGGTAGAAAATTATGAAAGACTATTACAAGTTATCCGAGTACCTACTCATTCCGTTTTCATATGTGTGCAACGACCCTAACTTGAAACTTTAAGATAGTTACAGTAAATGTTTAAAAAACTAGTTCTTTTTTATCAATCACTTAAATCTTGATAGATAGATTTGCTTCTCTGGAAGTTCCAATTAAGTAGAATCATCACTTTCATATTGATCAAAACGTAAATCAAAATCGGAGCGAATACTCGTAGCGCCATCTGTTATCGCTTTAATACCCGATTTATATTGCAATTGTTATGAAACTTCAACATTCCGCTCAAATTTTAATGTTCTTATTCTCTTGAACATTAATTAAAAGATTTCATCGATATCGTTCGCCTGTACTTTTCAACTGTTCCAATGATTGAATGAATCATTGAAACGGTTAACAAAATACGTAAAGTGAACGAACGTAATAAGCTTATTGAGCAAGATAAGATAGTGTTCATTAAATCAATAGAAAGCTGTATGGTTTGTGGATGGGACAGTATGGAAGAGTATGGGAGCGTTGCGTCCACCCACGCGCGCACATTCCGGTGGGAGCCAAAGACCTTTCGCTTCCTGGATGGCTCTCAAATGAATAGTAGATCAATTTAACCGATCTTTGAAACTGGATTGTTTTAATGTGACTTGTTTGAACGGTTGTTAGCTATGTATACACACCTGTGGAGAAGTAATACCGTTTATATTTTGTGTTTTTTGAAGTAAACAATCTGTTTATTTATGCGTTGATGATTGATTTCTTGTATTGTAGTCGTATGGATGTTTAATAATATTATTAAATATTAAATTGAGAATTGGATTTGATATGTTTTTCTAAATAAGACAACTCGTGTGAGATCCCGGTTATGAGTTTATAGTTATGATATCTAGCCAAATTTTATTGATGCTGCTATTTTTTCCAATTTTCCTTAGTTGAGTTTTACAATTCATATGGACACCAAAAGATTATTGGTATTTTGTATTCGTCTAACACCAGTCGTAAGTTTTTAAGATTAAGTTATTAACGTAACGTATTACGAGTTATTATTACAAGTAATAGCTAAACATAAATATGCAACAAGAGACGTAATATAGTGCTGTAATCAGTTGTAACTATTCATTAGTATTAATTGCCTTTGTCTATTTTTAAAGAGAAACTAGAATAGTGTTGTTTGTTACTATCATTGCTACTCATTGTGCATGCGATCTGATACTGTTACGTTTATATTTTATGCAATTCAGGAAATAGTATGACAATAATGAGTCTATAATAGTCGTTTGTGATAGGGTGTTCTAGTTTTATTTATATAAATACTTAGTCTTATTATTATTATTTACCTGTGTTCTCGTTGTTGTAATAATTTACGCTGATGATGTTCTGCTATGTTGGATGTAGAGTGATAATCTTTTCGTCATAAATGGACGATGCGTCAACAATATACCAGGAGTTTAAAATTCATTCTTTCTCTTCCAGTCGTCTTTCAGTTATGTAATTCTCTTTACATTTTTGAAGCTCTAGATAGATCAAGGTGCTTCTATGACATTTTTCTAATCTAAAAAAATATATTATGTATCAAGGGTGGCATAAAATGCAACTAATTCCTAATTATATTCATTTCATAATTAAATTCTATTAAAAAAACTACTTGGAAAATAGGTAAATGACAATCCGCCTCATCGTCTGACTATGTCTTAACGAAACTAAAGAGAAGAGCCCCTTAATTTTCTTTCCATCACTTGAGAAAACTGTCGTTGTTTTTCTAGATCTGCAAATACATTTAATTATTTACTGTTATAGGGGAGTTATAATAACTTAACCGTTTATGTACTTTACGTACACTGCACTAAACAGTATAAATGAAGTTACATTAGTAGTAATGTACAATCTTATTAGTGTGAGTATGTATGTATGTGTTGCTAGGTGCACGTTTACGTTTCGCGCCTTGTCCGTTTAAGCGTGAAGGACGTTATACGCCGAGTGATTTGACGGCCGACTTCTAACCGCCTGCTCAACACCGTTGCGGCGTAAGTTATAAGATATAGCGGGAAGATAAACGTTAGATACTTGTGTATGGAAAAGCATATCTTAAAAAAGTCTCATAAAACACTCTCTAAAATTAGGTTAATTTACTTTTAAGAATAGTATATTGTATTAAATAGGCACTTTGATTTTGTTGAAAATTACAATCCAGTTGAGAATTAAAATTTGATTTTAACATTGTTTTCGAGTAAAAGATTTACTTAATGCTTTTAGACATTATATAATTTATCATTTAAAAAATCCCTCCGATAACATATTTTAATAACAACAGATCAAAATTAACATTGTTTTTACTTTTCTATGATTGCTCGGAAAATGAAACACGCTTTAAACTACAGTAAATTTGATTATTGCTAGTTTCCATATAACAAAATAAACATGTCATATTTATTTTTATATAAAATGCTGTAATTAGGTAATTTGTATAATTTTAATAAAAATAAATCGGAAAATATAAAAATCTTCGCACAAAATTAGTCAAAATTGTCGTAACTCACAAGATTATAATAAAGAACTATTCTACAAAATCTTTCTATTTATGTATTTGCAAAACTTTAATAAAGTATACGTACCTATAGTTTATTTATTAATGAAATAACTCATGACAACATTTTTATAAATAAAATAATACAAAACTTGTTTTATTACAATTATCGCTAAAAGCTTATAAACCACACCACATCATCCGTCAGGTATCAGATGTCCAACAACTTGTTAGTATTATCATTATTGCGTCTGGTGGACATTTCATTGACAGTTATTATATTATTTTTGTCATATATAGCATACTTTAGATTTATATATTCATAACTTTAACATATTTAAATCAATCGATTGTAAATAAAATTAGTTTATTAGTGGTTTGATTAGTCACAACATTAGACCACCCAAATTAGGCCTGCAGTTGTTTTTTTAATTAGTTTCGATGCGATTAGCATCTTACCCTTAATCTGTGTTGATAAAAGCCCTACAAGTGTTTTGTTCTGGTTGAAGCATCTTGAGTTTGTTACCTACTTAGATTTACTACTTGTGAAGATCGTAAGTAAGGTGTGAGAAACATCATGTTATTATTTTAATAAACCTGATTTTTATATGTATTTTTACATATTTGCATATTTGTTACATATCTCGCCAAGAAAATGTATAAATTGAATACAATTTAGTATTAAATGTAGTATATGTATAAAAGAAGCAAAGTATAATACGTGTAAAGCTATTTCCATGCTCTTTTCAGACCCAGTCCTAAGATGTTCGTAGCCAAAATGCCCAGTATCGGCCCGATCTATGACAGATCACTCGCACCAATTTGCTACATGACAAACAAAGCACTATTCGACATGTACCGGTATTGACAATTGGCTTCAGCGTTAAAATGATTGATCGATTGATATCAACCCATTACTATTCCATACCGGGTCGTTAAATGACTTTTGATAAAGGAAATTTGGGAATAAAGTGCATCATCATATCAGCCAATCGACCACTGCTGGACATAGGCCTGCTCCAAGTATTGCCACCTTGTGCGGTCCTGTGCCTCCCTCATCCATCGGCTTCCCACCGTCCTAACTAGGTCGTCAGTCCACCATGTGAGTGTCTTTAATGAAGTGTATAACCTTTCTGAAATTAATAGGACTATTTAGAGATGGGGTAGCAATATTATAATTATAGTCCTTAGACAAAGCCTAAAGTTTATGATGAACAACATACAGGAATTATTAAACTGCAGTAGTAACTAATTTATTTATTTATTTTATTTTATTTTTTTTAAAAGACAACTCCCGCACTAGGGATCATCTATATCAATTAACGGACACAAAGAACACCCAGACCAGGACAATAATTTGTGGATCTCACAAATTCTTGTCCTGCGTGGGGATCGAACCCACAACCTCTTGAACGGCAGCCGCTTGCGCTACCGTCGCGCCACCGAGGTCGTCTACTAATCAGCACATTAAATTAAAAGAGGTAGGTAGAGTAGAGTAATCATAACAGCCCATTAATGTCCCACTGCAGGGACTGGCCTCTTCCCGCGACGGAGAGATACTTGGCCTACTAATACCATGCTGCTGGCCAGACAAATTAGTATAGGGTTTAATTTCAAGTTTTTCCTATTTTTACTTCGTAAATAATATTTACGGTTAGTCCCTTATTCGGTTTTTACGACACCCATGGGATGAGACTCCGTCACCACACGGACAGAGTAGAGTAAACATATAAACAATTGGTTGTTACTCCTTCAATTAGCCAACCAGAGAAGACATTTATTCTGCCTGATGGTAAGCAATCAATTGAGATCATAAATAGTGGAAAAAGTATTAAACAGCTTTACTCGTACTTTTATAGACTGCCTGTTTTAATATGAAATTTGTTAACAGTCTGCTTGCAGCTGCAGATCTTTTATAACGAAACTACCCTGTTTTCTAAACAAATAAACAAAGTATGTAAATCTGATGAAGTAAATATTATTATTGTTCACAAGTTTCCCAAAACAAAATAACTTCGAAATAGTAAAAACAATAATTGCGTAGTTGAAACTGAGCTAATCATAACCAATTATACTACAACATTATGTACAATCACGACGTTTGTACGCAGAGAACATGACTCGAATATTTATAAGGCAGTGATTCTCAAACTTGTCATTATGGACGGAGAACAAGTCAGGTGCTTGAAAATTAGCCTCTTTTTAAACTATTTTATTGTTTACTGATATTTTAACAGCTTTGGTGGTGCAGCAGTCGGGCATGAGACGGTCGAGCATGGCGGGTGTGAATCCCATGGAGGACAATAATTTGTTTGAGTCATAAATTGTGTCACTGTGTCTTAAATTCAATTCTGTCCGTTAACTCTTATCTTTGTCTTCAGTTAGGTACTGATATAACGTATACAAGCTATCTTGCAATTTCTAAATCGCAATGCAATATTTAAAACAATAAAAACAATTATTTAATCCCTTAACCATGAATCGCATCATCAAAACTTTGATACTCTGTGTAAAAATCTAAATCTTTTTCCTCATACAAATACAATATGTAATATAATTGGCAGCTATAATAATAAAGTTGAGAAACACTGGTGTTAAATAACCTTTGTGAAACTTAAGACTCAATGATATTGTCGCTTCACTGTATCTTCCGTGTAATTAACTAGCTCGTAATAATGTTGTCATATAAATACGATAGAATTACTTATTATGTGTTTTTTATATTCTCGGTTTTATCATTTATTGGTAAAGTGTATTGCTATTCTTGTTTTAGCGAGTTTTCTAAAGGTTGTTTTAATACATTCGCGTTTAAATATTGTATACGTCTACAAGAAAATATGGAATGATGCCGAAAATGTTTGGTATGTTTAGTCAGAGTTGTAGGGCTACCAATTTTAGTTTTATTTTTTTAAATTTTAAAATGTGGTGTGGCATTAAGTCAACCAAGGAAAAATAATAATTACGGATAGTCCCTTAGTCAGTTTTTACGACACCCATGGTATGAGATGGGTTGGTGACATATTGTATTCTTACTCCATCACCACACGGAGAGAAAGAAGAAGGAGAGGAAGAAGGTATACGACCGCATAAAATGGAAACTATGGCAGAAGATTTCTATTCAGCCCCTCATTTGATGAGACTGGCCTTAGTATTTTACTAATTAATAAAGGAACTAGAAAGGATCAAGAAACTTTGACAACAATAAAAAAAATGAAGGTTGTAAACTCAGGTGAAGTCTGCTATACTCGTATCTTGCGTCATCATAATGATGAATACTATTACGTCTGTTATTAAAAGTTTTATTATAAACACTATTTTAAACAAAATACATTTCCTTAGAAATACTTTTAATATCTATATCAAATACGTTGACAACCCTAAAAGTCCTATGTAAACAAGTCAACAGTTCATTTAATTTAAACTGTTGTTTAAGACTTAAAGTTATGTGTGATACTCTATATAATTTGGTTAGAAATAAACACAAGTAGATTATGTTTTCTTTATTGTTTTTCGTATATGTTTACATTTCTCCTTCTCTTTTCCCACTGCATTGACAGAATTCGTCCCCCAGTATTATTCAGAAGCTTTGTAAAAATCGTATTAGAGAGGACTATCACCTTTCATATATCCCACAGTTTATTTATTTATTTATTTATTTATTTATTTATTTATTTAATATGGTACACTAACAGCTATACATATTTATATATTTTTTTAAACTAACATATTATATGTATTGTTCTGATATGTATGCCAATTATAAGCGTACACAACATTGACAGTGACTTATCACTGATGCTATGCTTCCTCATCACCACCACACATCAAAGGTCAAGTAGATCAGTTATTATAGTTTTCTTTTTATGTTTTTTAAAACGTAGTGTAGGACGCCCCCCAGCTAGGTGGACCGACGACCTCAAAAAGGTCTCTGGATCGGACTGGATGCGGAAGGCGCAGGACCGAGTTCTGTGGCGCGTGTTGGGAGAGGGCTATGTTCAGCAGTGGACTGCGATAGGCTAGTTGATTGATTTATGTTTTTAATATAATTACGTTGCTTTTAAATACACATACACTATCTGTCTTATTGTGTTATTATTAGGTCACCATAAGGACAAGAGAGATTCAAGGGAACGTTTTAGTAAGTAAAAACTATTAATGACAGACAACACCTGTCGAAGTTTCGTAAAAATTACAAATCTGACAAATTCTTATTAACATTGAAAAATAAATCGAATATTCATTAAAGAATATATTACTTAACTTATTTTTAGCATCCAGAGTGAACCAAGGCCGTTTATACTGTAGTAAAAATATTTAAAACGCGCGTATAAATCGTATCGCTACTTTTTGTGCATCAAGGAAAGAAGGTCATTCATAATAACAGCCCATTAATGTCCCACTGCAGGGACGGGCCTCCTCCCGTGACGGAGGGTTACTTGGCCTACTAATACCACGCTGGCCAGACGGATTGGTATAGTGTTTAATTTCAAGTTTTCCTTCTTTTTACTTCGTAAAGATGATATTCACGGATAGTTCTTTAGTCGGTTTTTACGACACCCATGGGATGAGATGGGGTGACATATTGTATTCTTACTCCGTCACCAAACAGAGTAAGAAGGTCATTATTAGGTAAGTACATACATCGTGTGAACGTATGAATATAATGTCAGAAAAAAATAAATATAAGGTTAATCTCGTCAAGTAACCGCGGTGAATTCAATTTGCATACAAAATTACAATTTTCATGTGAAACTGAGGTTCTTAGTGAATTATTCGAGCCAGTGGAGCGGTGATTTCCTATTTATGCCTCTCTGCTATTGTGCCTTTATTTGTATCAAGGTAGTGAGCGTAAAGAAATACCTACATCGGATAACTTTTACAATACGACTATATAATACGCCATCTTTACAATTATAGAGGCATCACCATCATCATCTCAAAGAAACGACGTGCATTGTTGGACATAGGACTTCTTAAAACGTCTCCACCTACTCGGCCCTGTGCCTCCCTTATCCATTGATTCCCTGCAACCTTTACCAGATTCTCCCATCTTCTGAGGAGTCTGCCCACCCTGCGCCTTCCTTCTTTTTTTTTTTGATATCCTTACACAGGTATGCTGAAAGGAAATTATGATCTCGTCTATTTTACATTAATTTTGTAAATAATTGTACATAATTATTTATCATCTTAAATAAAATAATTAAACGATACAATGACATTTAATTTTAACGTTCAAATAGGTAACAAAAGTTGACATGGATTCAAAAAATGTAACTCATATTTTTGAATGATGAATATTTAAATCGTTGTGCGTATATAAAATTACCTATCAAAGCTCATCAAGAAAATATGATAATTACTTAATCATTATCACTTAACTCTGATATACCGATAAAAGTTCAAAGTGTGTTATTAAAATTGTCTCAAGTTCACAGTTTACGTGCAACTTAGAGTGGGATCGTCCGATTCGCTCTCACAAATGAACGCGGCTATATTATAGTGCATGGCGGGAGGGCGAACGATGTCTCCTCATACTCTCACGCTACGTATTAAACATAACATACCGTTATAAATATTACTGTCAAACATTTAATGACCAATATAAACTTCACACTATTTCGTCACAACTTTACATTTCTTAATATGAAATTCTTTGATAACAATTCAATTATTGTACACCTATTTTAATATGTAGAAGTCTCTGTCTGTGGATGTCTTGATCTCTTACAAAACATTTTGAGGAATATTTATTTATTTATATAAACTTATTATAACCAATCCGTTTATCTCAAATAAGCTTTTTTGCTCTTAGGTGACAGACAAACAAGCGGCCGCTTGGCACCTGATGAAGCTTAAGGACGTCAACTATGTCAGAGCACATGCTAACTCTCTTTCCTAAACAAGAGAGTGATAAAATTTGTCCCTCCAACGATAAATTTGTACACTGATATTATGATTCTTACACAAGTTAATGCCATTATTTCTTAATATACCTACTGGTAGGTAACTCGAATCACGTATAACTACGTATATGCATAATCAATGAGATGTTGTCATTATTTTAACAGCTTGGGACAATGCCTTCTCTTTTAGAAACGTTGTTTTGAAGTATTATAATGAAGAAATAAATAATGGTGACCTTTGACATAAAACTGTACAAGAAATACGAACTACATTGTAAGTATTTTATTTTAAAAAAATACCGTACAGAGACACTGTTATTAACATACTTTTTTTTTAGTACAACGAAGGACAGTTTAATCGAATAACATGTCAGATACTTCCTCCTCTGCAAAAGCGGTGACAGTCTGGTTATTTACATATAGACCATCGTACACACGTTTTCTATTTTTCAATCACGCCGTTCCGCCTTTCGATACTTTCCTACACTAATACATGCACTGAATCAGCTTTAGGTGGCCTTCTGTGCCCCCCTAATACATACAATAGAGATAGCGGTTAGGAGTAGTGGTGTGTAAAGTTAGAGGTCAGTGCTAAATTGTCATTTGGAAGCGGAAGGCGCCTGGAGCCCGGACAATGGCCGGTCGACGATCACCGCTACGTTCCCAGCTCATTACGTATTTACTATAAAACTTCTATTAGTTTAGACTTTAACTCTTTAAATATAATTCGATTGACACAATTGATTTATTGGATAAAAATACATTTACGTACTTATCTGAATATGTATTTTATGTTAGACGTTTACAAATAAAGAAAGAAGTCATTCAGTAAACAAAGAAAACGTACATTTCACTGCATGTTCCTTTGCATGTTAGATTTAGAACAACTAAAATAAAACATTCGATTTTAATAAACGAAAATTATGTATTAGGTTTATTAATACGTACCTGAAAGCAAAAAAAATATGTCGAGCAACAAGTTGCATTTCCGTTTGATAAAATTATTTAATTAGAAGTTGCTTTACAGATTACATTATGCATTTTCATTTACTTGAATGGCACAATATATCTTTATTTTAAGAATAAAACTAAACGAAACTACAATTATCTATCGAACCGTGTCTGTCTATTTGTCTGTTAATTAAATGTTTGTAAACTTCGAGATACAAGATTAGACCCAATAAGCGGGAACATTCTTTGAAAATACTCTAAATGGCGTGTCTTGATTTTGACCCCGAACTTTATGCTATATTGGAATGCAACTCAATAGTTGCAACTAGCACTTAAGCGGTATACTTTACAAATTGTATGCTTTACATGAAATATAAATTAAATGACAAGTGTGTTTGGGGTCATTTTTCTCCATGCAGTGAAGATGAAAGAATACATAATAGTATGTATACTTACCCCGATTACTACTCATAGTTATTGTCCAAAAGGGAAAAAAATTAGACATAAAATCATGTAGGTACTTATCCGTTTGGTCGGCTTGGTATTAATAGACCAAGTTCCCTCTGTCACAGAAGGAGTGTGCATTATTAGACTGCAATGATACTAGTGCAAAACTTGGACCCAACATCACTACCGTACGTAGTACCTATATGATTATTATCGCTGAAGTTCACAGTATAGGCTACCGTATATTTGGCCTACGCAAGTACCTCTCGAACTACCTGGCAGCATTGACTGTCTGTTCAAACACTCGATTATGCATTTCGTAACAGAGAATAGACCGATTACACTCGATCACAATCGATATATTAATGGGTAATTTGAGTAAATATGCTTGTTGAATTAATTGTGATTTAATAGTGCTGTTGGTAAACAATTAAATGTAATTTGGTATTAGTAGTAGCTGAACTTTGTATTAATTTTGATCATACTAAACCAGAAGCTATTTTAATAAAATTACCACTATCATTGTGATCTTCATCTTCACACCAGCCATAATAGGTCTAGATCATAATAGGGCCTCCTTCTATTGCTTCCATAGCGCTTATCTTCAGCCTCCTTCACTAATCTGACAAATATTCAGCGCACTTAATTTTTCTTTTTTAAAAGTATAGGATGTCGCAAAAAAAGGGTAATTATTATTAAAAGTAAACTAAGTACCTAATACATATTTACGGGGTACGAGATAAGTGATTGTATTAGGAGAAACTTGAATACTTTTATTTTAGCCAATAAAAATTTTACCTACACAAATAAACTTTGTGTACAAAGACGCGGGGTAAAAATTAGTTCAAAACAATTGATGTCACTCAAATGTAACACAAAATGATCTTCACACACTTACATAAGACGTCATGGGCGGTTCCAAGTCACGTATTAAGACGATAGTCAGAGCATTCGCTCATAACATAATTACTTTTCAATTGACAAACTTTTAAGAGTAAACACTTCAAGGTTTATTGGTTACAACATATATGATTGTTGAGCGCAGTTTAGAAGTACATAATGGTTTTGAAAAAACATCTACAAAATATGTAACTCCTATATAAAATGACGATTTGCATGTTAATAAACCACAATTTGTTTATTAGGTTGAGAAGCGTTATAGTTGGGTTCATAGGAACCATCTACTAGGACTACAAAGAAGCATATTATTTTAAATATTTAAAAATAAGAATTGACATGAAATAATCTTATAACTGCACCGCATATAATTGTCCTCTCAATACGAAGCCAGGTTATAATCTAACCGCATCTTAGATAGTTATCTAGGTATATTTGTGACTCGATTTCAAGTAAATAGAGATACTGCAAAGCTTTCTTGGTTGCAGCTATGAGCAACATTCATTATACTTTTCGGCACAAAATTGCCTAAGGATCTGTATCATTTCTTAAGAACTTGTTGTTAGACAAGCTTTCATATGCATATCTAACTCAAAATAATCGCAAATCAAACATTTCGCATTTCCTTTATAAGTTTGTTAAACCTAATACACATACGGATATTACGTAAGGCATTCATTATATTGTAGGCGCCGCCCGTGTATACATCAGCTATTATTAGAGGTAAATATAATGGCATTTGAGTCAGTCACAACATTCACAAGTTATTGCAGTAAGGTACTGACAACACTCGTGACTTATTCAAGCGTTGGTCAATACTGATCATAATTTGTATCTGTAGAGTATGTATCTAATTGTTATTTTGGAGCAGTTTTGAAAGTAAGTAGTATGAGTTAATCTTACAGATGTTTTAATGCATTTAATAGTGTTGTATTATCAAAACCCGCTAAAACGTCTTTATAGAAATTTTTAGTTAGGACCTACTTTAAAAATGGTTTATTGATAGGTTCTATTATCGCTGATCGTTTAACTTCTAATGCCACTCTAACCCGACTAAAAATTAATCATAAAATCGAGTTTAGTTTCAAAAGACCCTAAAAAACTGCTTGTGTGTTTCAAAATCCTCTAAAACGGTATCGGTTACTTTCAAATGTCACTAAACTTCAAAGTCCCTTAGAACAAATCTATTTTTGCAAATAACCTCGTTTTTCAAATTGTTTTTAATAAAGAAAGATGTTTGTTGGGATTGCTAGATTACAATAATAATATAATGTTTAAAATCGTACAGAATTAAAGTTGTTAGTAAGTTTAAGACGTTTTTCATGAATTGTCGACATTTAAGAAAAGGCACTTTAGGGGGTTTTGAAATTATATGACTTTAAGAAATTGTTTACTAATTTGGCTACGACGTCTTCCTGCTGTACCTATTAAAAGGCTTGTTTAATTTTCCATGATCGTTTTTCGTGGTAGCTTATCTTTATTTAGCTTTTTACATTAGCAAAAGAAAGATTAACAATTTATAACATTTAGCTATAATCAGGGAACAAAATTAATTACAATGTAACATAGATACTTTCGAAACGTTTTTTGATTAATAAAAAAATCTACTTTGTAGCTGTCAGAATTAATACAAAAATAGGTGAGAATAGAAAAATATGTATCAGAATAGAACACGAGCACATAGTATTTCCATATTAATATATTGACATTAACTAAGGAAATACTATGTGTACTTACCTATTTCCGTACATATTGACGAATTTTCCAAATTTAGTTATTTCATGTAAATTGGACCGAACAAGTATTCAATAAATTAGTATCGTAACTTTAATTAGGAATAAATATTTATTGGTGCCAATATAGTAGGCAAACAAAACCTACAATAATGACTAATGTTGAGTGGTATGCTCGTTACAAAATGAATTATAATGTAGAAGTCTATTGAACTCGATACAAGTAGAATAGTCAACTGTAGTACCGTAGTAATATTGTAATAGTGAATGATTAAGTATGTTCGTTAGTTTGATGTCAATAGCTAATTATGTTGCCAAATAACTATCAACTTGTTTTTGCTATTGGTGGTATGATTCAACGTGGTGAATTAAGAATTCACTTCTACATTTTGTCCCATGAGAGGCTAGTTGTTAGTGACCTTTAAGTTGTTAACACTGGTTCTGGCCCTGAATATATTGCTGTACTCATTTGACCAGTACTTTTCCCAAAATGTTAGAACTCAAACGTATACTAAGCCTGCTGCTGCTGTTATTTGTTTCAAATAACAGTTTAATAAATAATATATAAGACATTTAAATAATAGACAATAGTATAAGGAAAATCTTTAATATGAATAGCAATGACATGTGTATCTTACGTCAAGATAAGGTTCAAGGCTAAAAAATCTTAATGTATTAAAAACTATTGTTTACAGTAATTATAAATAAAACAAGCACTGTTTTTATTTTATCTAGGCCTGTGAAGGACCTGCTTAATAGATGTGCTACGAAGGCCGGGTTAGTGCTTAGTAAGTCGCCTAGTCAATGTTTTCGTCTACTGGAAATCCTCAGTCAAGGAGGTAAGATAATAGTGTTAGTTAGATATAGATAGTTCATCCCACTAATGTCCCACTGCAGGGACGGGCCTCCTCCCGTAACGTAGGAATACTTGGCCTACTTATACCACGCTGGCCAAACGGATAGGTATAGGGTTCAAGATTTCCTTCTTTTTATTACGTAAAGATAATATTCACGGATAGTTCCTTAGTCGGTTTTTACGACACCCATGGGGTGAGATGGGGTGGTGACATATTGTATTCTTACTCCGTCACACACGGAGGTATAAATACTTGTAGCGATAAATTCTATGTTACGATTTGTTACGTTCACTCTTGTTATTAAAGCTCTATGATCAAGTTTTGTGGATAATTAAGAGCAAATATATCAATCAGTCTGTTTTGATTTTTACAATCTTTGTTATTACCATACCATCCTTATTTACATCCTCTTCATAACGTTGATATAGGAGAGTAATAAGAACTTTTTATAACAAAGACTCGTATTTTATAAGAATCAAATAATGAGAAAGAGGAATCTGAAGACGATCGAAGGAAGGCTACATCCAGAAATAAACGTCGTTTGACCAAGATGATGAAACAAAGGAAAAAAGAAAAAATAAGCGAATAAACAAATCATTAATGTTTTAATTAACATCTTACATGTCTCTGTTAGTACACACAGCAACTAATCAAACTAGACACTCATGTACCTTAATACTTTCAGATAAGACACAATTTCAAATGAAAATGTTTAACTTGATGTGTTGCTGTGTGTACACGTAAACGTAACGTTTTACGCCATCTCGTTAAACTGTGAGAGGTGAAGTTTTGTAGGCGGAGGTAGCTAAACTAATGAGCCACATTGTCTTATTACTTTAAATGGCCTGTGCTGGTTTTTTACGTCTGTACATTGGACATAACATGTAAATAATATTGTGGGTGGATCGTATCCGCTATTTTGTATACGTAGGTAGCGATTTTTGTGTTATATTGTACTTTTTTTTGTTGTTTCTAACCTAAAAATTTAGTATCATAATCGTATTAATGTTGCTCTTAGAATATGTTTTTGTACAATTATATTTATACTGTAATTAGGATCTTAACCGTGTTTTTATCTTTGAGTGAATAAACAAGTTTAGAAATAGGCTTCCTGCTAGCCAACGATTGCTTCTAAGAAGTGTGGACGCTTTTAATGTAGCGACTTACATCATGGTTCATGACGATTATATTCTTTCACATATAGTTGGCAAAAATGACAAAATATTGTAGCAAAATTAAAATACTAAAAGTCAAATAATTGATACAAAAGAAATACTCTTGTCCTTTTTTTACTTTGATTTATATTTTAGTGTTTTTGCTCTACAAGATAACTGCGCTCTATAATTGGATAACGTTCGTCTTGATATCTAATAATTACATAAAATATATTAAAGTTACCCAAATAACATCAAAAGTCACACATACTTAACTGTGTGTATTATTCATCAAAATTATTTTTATTTGAATTGTTTGATGATTTTTGAATGATTCATGGAAAGTTCATATATTTTTAAAAACCAATTTACTAACTTTGATGTAATTTCAAAACTTTAAGCTTAGGAGTATACACTTTCAAACCAGAATAGTTTTGTTTTTAAATTGATTAAGAAAATATAACTAAGTAAACTAAGTACTGAGATAACAAACATATTTTTTTAAGCGAATTTTTAGATGAAGAGGTAAACCTCTTTTCTCTATGAAAATAGAACTATACATATAATTGGTTGTAGTAAGTCACTGTCGAATTTTAAAAGCGTAATCGGAGTATTTTACATTACAAAAAAGATAGAAATTGTGTTCTGGACCAAACTAAACTAAACTAAGACCTCAATATTATTATATAATTATACAACTTGCAGATAGAGTTGAAATTTCAAATAAAAGTATTGGTTTTTATTGTTTGTACCTATTCACTGTGTCATCATGAATAATCAATTAAGAATTTAGTATCGCATTCTTAAATCTAAATTAATAGTCATCATACGAATTTTGTAGACTTTTCAAAGCTAATTATATTCATACTAAAGGAATTCAGGACCTATGAGACCAAGATGACCTATGACATCATTAAATTTACTATGCTTTAAATAAACTATGTCTACTCGTCAAACCAAGATTGACGATTAAAAAAATAAAAATTATATAACATGTTGAAATAAAAAAAATCTTTTCAATATATTTGTACCTGGTGATGGAGTAAGAATACGTGGGCTTTCTCACGGGGTGACTTATTCCGTGGGAAAGCTGATTAAGGAAAACTTAAAAAACTGAAATTTTCCCTATAAAAATAAAAGAAGAAATACCTGACTTAAACCCGATAACAATCCATGTGCCCAGCGTTGTTTTGATAGGACTCATTTAATCTTCTATTGGGAATGAAGCCTGTTTTCCTAGGCCTTAACTTCATTAAGTTGTTATGATGATGACGAATATCAATTTCTCTAATTCTATAGATTCAAGAATTAGGTCGACTAAATCTATCAAAAGTTTTGGTAGTAAGTAATAAACATGCAAACTTTTTCTTAAACGACATTAGTTAGATAGGTACGTATGTTCGAATTACGAAATCACGTAGGTAGTTTTATGATGATGGAAATTGAATAAGACTGATGTAACTACACATAGATACATTTAGAAAATTGAAATATCTTTGGAAAAGTTTTATGTAAGGAGGATGCAAATATACTTCTAATGAATTTTGTATGTTTTCCAATAATTTTTATCTGTTCTTCCTCTTTATATTCTTAAACAAAGTATCCATTTATCAATAATTAAAAAAATACTTTTCTCTATGGTATCACCCCCCGCTTTTGGTTCCAAGGGTAATCGTGGTCTAGGCTAAGAGTTTATTACATTTAAGTTTTTGCAATAATAATGTTAAATCTACAAATCAAGATATGGTGTGCCATAGCTGTCATGTTGTTTGGTTAAACTAATTTGAATGAGCTAATAAAATACACTGTATTGCTATACATGGAGACACAAACCTTTACCTACACCATCGTTACATTTCTTATCCCATCGGAATAAGAGTTATTTTCCAATATATTATTATGTTGCTGTGTTACAAAGTAATATACTGTCAATCAGATTTATATGTCGGCGCAACAAAGGAGTTTATATAGTGATATGTGAGTGAGACAATTTTGCCGAATAAGGTATGAAACCTTGGTGCCTACACAGAGTCGATATTGGCTCTTTTAATGCGCGTAATTGCGGTCGTATTAAGACCTGTGACCGACTGATCCTCCCACATGCTACTAGTCTACCTAATTGTATATTACTTTTTATAGTTATTTTTTAATTTCCAGACAAAGAGATCATTGCAACAATAAGATTCTGCCAGCATTGCAATGGCAATGTGAGACAGTTTTATTGCATTACATTTTACTTAAAAGCTGTAAAATAAAATTATGTCTGTCTATTAAAAGGCTATTTGAATTTTTACATACACGGTACAAAATAAATGCCACAGGCTAATTATATATTAATAGGTTTTTTTACAGAAGCAACAGTAAGAGGGAGGAAGGAACCAGA
The DNA here is from genome assembly GCA_905475405.1 of Schrankia costaestrigalis. NCBI lineage: Eukaryota > Metazoa > Arthropoda > Insecta > Lepidoptera > Erebidae > Schrankia > Schrankia costaestrigalis. Next base: position 9,363,150 of record FR997830.1, read on the forward strand.
TTATTATATTACAGGGTAAATCTTTCGCTGATCTATCCAATTGTGCCTTCATTGATTTAAAATTAGTTACTGTTATTTAGGAACAAGTAGTTTCATAATTTTTGGCAGATAAACTTTAATTTTTTAGCGTATAAAGGCTTAAGCCACTATAATAGTAGAGGTAAGGCTGGCTGGTTAGTCACATAGATAAAGACAGGAAATCGAAGAGTATGGAGGTTACCTATAAGTATTTCTATTTCTTCCTATGAATTTTTTTTCTCCATATTTTTTCTATTGACAGCGTCAATTTACTTTAAGTAACGTTCAATTTGTTTGTTTTCTTAAGACTGACATTGTAAAACAAATTAAATTACGAGAATAAGTTCTCCCTTTTTACTTTAGTTTGTGCGATGCAAAATCTCATGAAGCATGACAATAGCTAACCGGCCAAAATGACTGTTAAAGGAAACACGGGTTATTATTAAACAACACGTAAGATATGAGTCAATGGGACGAACGACAGGCCGACAAGTTAGGACGGGTGCTTCTTGGAATCCTTTTGTTGGTGCATATCATTCTTATTGCCCAATAAGACAAATTTGTTGCCTTTACACGAGCATCCTTAAACGCTTGTGTTTAATATTATGTAGAATTGTTTGTTGTGTAGATCTAAAATATTAATTTAATATCGAATTTGTTGTGAATCAGTTATAAGTATTACCGTTTTAGTATTTTTTCAAGGATTATTAAGAAGTCGACTCTACTTATTGTGATAATGATGTTATTTAGCTTAAACACTAAGTATAACAAGCTCAATAGAATTATTTATTCATTTATTTTGGTAATAATTCACGTGCGTGTTTATCTATAATTTTCCTATGCTTACAAATTTTCTTATTTGTTTTAGATTGTCTTTGGTAATTTAATCGAGTGATGCAAAAGCTAAAATATGTTGAGAAGAATGCAATATGTCGTGTGTTTTATTCAAAATCTTTATATAAAGTTGTAGTATTTAATTTTCACTTTAAGACAAAATTCTTTTCATCATCATCATCATAACAGCCCATTAATGTCCCACTGCAGGGACGGGCCTCCTCCCGTGACGGAGGCATACTTGGCCTACTAATACCACGCTAATTATTTTAATTTGTAAGTGTAATGTTAATACAAAATAACTACTAAATATTAAGCTTTTAACCTAAAATTATGTCGATGTTTATTATCGCCGGTGTAGAAGCACTTGGTAGTGGTGCGTCGGCGGCGGTCGCCGGGTCCTGTGGGTCGAGTGCAGGTAATGACACAAAACGACACACGTGACCGTCACATAACTCACACAGACATCATAACAAAGATACGGCATACCTCTCATGTACTTCTGATGATAGATATCTCATCGCCTTGTTGTGTTCTCATGTCTGTAAGACATGAGCAGGGAGCAACCGGTTCTGGGAGTATAAGGATGATCATACTAGAATGTTCTTTGGACCAGAAAAACTGAAAGCGTTTCTACTTACAGTATCTTACAATGTAAGTTAGCCGGCTTGAAATAGCTGCGCAGTTGTCACTAAATGGTGGGGAGCGTAACGAGAAGATGTTTTCTTTTAAAAAAATTCGAGCATGTACTTACATAAATATTGTACATTATGTACAAGCGCGAATTTTTTTGATAGGTAACTTCCACCCGGCCAAGTAAGTTTGCGTAAACTGTCACTAACATAGTTTCAAAGCTTAAAGCATTTAGAAATCTACTTATACAGTCATTAGTAGAGTAAAAAAATACACAATTAGAAGGATAAATATGGTACAAATAAATACGAGACGCCAATATTTTAAAAACTTGGCTACCGTTAGAAACCGTTTAGGTATGAATAATTTCTAAATCTAATCGTGCTAATATTTCTCTTAATTAAATACTTTATCAAAATGACCAAATAATTTGTTAATTTATTGTATAAATTTAAATCATTAGAGAGATTTAAAAAAGCAGATCGATTATTTTATATAAAACCTCCACCTACTTGGCGCCTCGCGATACCTAACAACATTTCTTGATTTATTTTAGAGCGATTTAGTGACTGACTTATGTGATTGTGATCCGTTCGAAACCCAAATATGTATAAGATCTTCCAAACCGACTATTAATTAAGTTAAGCAAACAAAGATAGGTAGCGAAAATACCAAATATTTATAGAGATTTCAATGTCATTTTAGACCTTTGAATTCCATATTAATATTATGTCTAATACATAACCGAATATAGTCACGGCGTTATAGCATGGTAAATTTATCATTATTTTTAATTTAGCGTTAATTAAGATGTTCAGCTTTATTAAGGATTCTTCCAAATTAAAAATATTTCTATTTTTCTCGAATTTACCTTCTTAAAATGAGAACTAACGCGGTATGTAATTAAGGTAACTCAGCCAATGATGTACTAGTTGGCCTCAGCGAAATCAATTAAGAATTATTATTAAGATATTCAATTATCGTATTGAATACATAAAACTACATGAAAGAACTAGATCATCAAGTCAGCAGACTACTAAACATAAGCATGCTTTCGCAGCCATCGACCTCTTGCCACCTTCATAAGGTCGTAGTTTCAGCGCTCGAGGGTTCTTCCCACTCTACGTCTACAAGACTAGGTACTTCAAACTAATTTTCATTTAGCATATTGTTTTCTAATTAAAGTTCACTTTCAAGACAATAATTTATATTGCCAGAATGTAAATTACAAGCCCATGGGCCTACTACTGGTTAAAAGGTAATTGGACGTATCTTATCGTGGTAGTCAGTTGGTATAGTATTTATAATTATATATTCCTTTGAGCCAGGATCTGAACAATGATCTAGCAAAAGCAGCAAGTGTAAACCTTGGTGAGCTCCAGGGCCCAGTTAAACGTCTTTGAAACCGCAGAAAAATATGAAGCAAGATTCATTTTTTTTTAAATTTTAAAAATATATAACGCATAAACTACGACTAAACTAGTACGATGACTTATTATATTCTTAGTCTATCATCACGGACGAATGACTGCAACTGCATTATTCAAACAACTTCGTTAATAATAACCATAATATAATATGTTCAAGTAAACATGTAATTATAACACCTTGTACTTGTATACAGACAGACGTCAAAACATTACCAGTTTCATATTATATGTATTGGTAATCATCAGGTTTTTGCGCGATAAGCACGCTTCACTGAATGATTAGATGCGCTGGGCGACCTTTAGAATGGCTTGGTGTTGCCTAAGTATCTGTGACATCACATAGGCTCAGGTAATCAATCACAAACACAATGAATTGTTTGTAAATAAGGTTGTACTGTATTCGAATAATGAATAAGGAGGTTAAATAGTTTAATTTTCTTTTTAAAACGAACTTATGAAAACCCACCCCTATAGATGCATAATATTGACCTGCGAAAGGAAAGAATGAAACAAATGATACCCGAAAAAGAAGAAAAATTGAAGCCCGGCCTTTAAGGTAGCGCCTTGAGAAAAAGACTGTGATAAACCTTGTGTTCATGGTAACTGTCTGAAGCTCACTTCATTGATCTGGCCGTGGCCAGTTTGGAACTACATCCAATGTAACAAACAAGAGCAAAAAAGAGCAAAAACATTTAATTACGTTAATTCCCGGTTTAATTTTAAACTAAAGTACATCAAATCTATAAAGTACGAGTATATTTGATTGTGCATACACTTGTCAGAGAACGTATTCATGCATTGCATCGCAGTTCGGGGGTAATGTACTCATTTTGCAATGATGTATGTTTACGTGTTGCAATAAGTTATGTGAAAACAGGATTTTTGTTGAAACGGTATATTTTTTTATCTAATTTGTTCTGTTATACAGTGTAACCTTCTTTTACGATTGTAAGCGTTACGTGTACGAATTTATTCTTTTAATTCGTATTAACTTTTAAGGAAATATTTGAACACGTATTAACCATGTTTTTTTTCAGAAGTAAGAACCCACTTTGTGTTACCAGATTAGTCAATAAGGTATACCGAGGTAGCACCGAGACCAAATCAAACATGCTCATTTTGATAAACGTTTGTCTTATGCAGGGATCGAATCCCCGACCTCTGCGTAGCAACTCTTGCTATGCTATAAACAGAACGCCATAGAGGTTGTCAAATACTTGTTTTATTTAATATTGGAATCAATGACTAGCGTTTATAAGCGCATACCAATACCGATCCACAGCTTAGGACTAGATTATTATCTAGTCTGTCAGTATAAAGTGGTATTAAAATGTCGTTATTGGTTAGCATGGGTTTTCTGGGTGTTCTAACTTCTTTATTTTTAATGATTCAGTCATATTTTAAGTATTCGGTTGTCTACAGTCATGTTTTTGTTACAAACGACCTTACCTACTGTTTCGTGGAATTCATTTGGGTCATACGTCGCATTGAGTTTTTGCATAGATACGGATCGTCCAAAATATTTAATTTTTTATTACAAATAAAGATCGAGTTAGCATTTAATGTACCTAAATGTTTTTGATTTGATGTCGGAGAGCTGGTGGCTAATTTAATTATAGAGATTACTTTGTTTAGCGATGTTTTATATAAATGTTGCGTTAAGGTGCTATATGAGCAGTACCGACCTGATAGTGAGTGGTAGCAATCGCTAATGCCCGATTTACACATGCATCGACAAGTACAGTAGCGAGTTAAGTAGTAAGTTGCTGATTATGTTGATTTAAATAGATCTCCATCCTATTTTTTGGCAAGTTAAGTTGGCGAGACGCGAGAGAGGGGGCTAATTCGTACTTAACTTGCCAAAATATAGGATGGAGATCTATTTAAATCAACTTAATTTTAAAATACTACTTAACTCGCCACTGTACTTGTCGATGTGTAAATCGGGCATAATGGACGACAGCGATGCCAAGCTGTTTTGGTTCGTACTTAGTCCTGTAATTTCACTAGCTTGTAACCTTTTTATCCACGCTATTGCTGGGAGGTAGACTAAGCGAATAAAGGTACCAACCTACACGGCCTCTTGCTGAAGAGACCTACCATCTGGCAAACTTAAAACATCAATTTACACGACACATGAAACATCCAGACTGAAGACAATTAGTTGTGGATCACACAAACAATTGTCCTACATTGGATTTAACCACAGCAACCGCACACCGCTACCAAAACCAGCGAAGAAGTTAAAAATAATACCTTAATAAATTAATAGCTAACGAAATATCATTGAACTCACATTAACTAATAGTAAGACGATCTACTTATACACCGAAAACTGGTTATACTTAATGCCAAATCGATGACATTTATCTTAATTAAATGATCCCATAAATCAAAGACTATTCTGTCTTGTTGCACCACTGCGTATTATAAGTATTTTGCAACTGGTATTCTTATTCTCCGTGTGGTGCACAGTTAGAAGACAGTGTGTCACCTCCCCATATCATCCCATGGGTGTCGTAAAAACCGACTAAGGGACTATCCGTGAATTATTACCTTCCTTCTTTTATTACCTTTACGTAATAAAAGAAGGAAAACTTGAAATTAAATCCTATACCAATCCGTTTGGCCAGCGTGGTAGTAGGCCAAGTATCCCTCCGTCACAGAAGGAGGCCCGTCCCTGCAGTGGGACATTAATGGGCTGTTATGATGATGATGATTCTTATTCTAAGCAAGTTGTGGCTAAGCGACTGCTTTCCGAAAAACGCTGAAAAGGAAGACGTCACGGTGCACTGACTGATGTAGGTAGTGTGAAGCAATATGATAAGGTCTTGGGTTTTCCATAGGTCTAGGTTTTCTTATCTTACAGCAATATTTTTTTCTGTGTAGCTTTTGTTTGTCAACTTTAATAGGTCTGTTTCACACGGAAATGCAAACAAAGCTCATTTTCGTACAAGGTATCGTTATATCTGCTTTCAAGGGAAGGGCTTCTCTAGTGATGCTGATTTGCATAGTTCTCAAATCAAATTTTCGTTATTACCCAAAAAACAAAGCTAAAGATCTCCATAACTTCTACAATATTTTCGATCAGATAGGGTACTGACACAATAATTAAAACTACAATATATCGAATGTGTGTTAATAAAAACATCTACATACTAGTAACCGATCGATACCCTAAATATATCATTGTGTCACCATACCTGTCAATTGGCACTTGTCGATATAAGTCATGATTAGATTTCTAATCTAATTTATTGGTTATTACAATCTTATAAACATTCAGGATTAATTAAGATACAAAGTTTTGTTAAGAGCGTTTATAGGGGTCACTAACGCCGCCAATTGAAAAAAAACGGATAAATAACGTAAAATGTCGATAACAAAGTCTTGAGAAAAGGCAATAAAGTATTTGTATAACGTACTGTCAACTCCTTAAATATTTTTCAATTAAATAAATATTGCATTATAAACAAAAGCAGCCGGTTTTTTTTTCGAATGCGAAATTTAACTAATTGAAAATGCTATTGGCGGCGCTAGTGAGCCAGGTAAAGGCTCTTAACCTGTATTCCAAAACTGATGAGCAAGCTTTTAGAGTGTTATTGTTGGGAATTTTATCCACGCTTGATGAGAAAATAACATAGGGAGACTTTGGCTACTACACTTTCTCGGTGAATACAGATATTAATTTTATTACCTAATCTACTTTATTTATTTCTAGGAATACGTCAAAGGAACCTACAAAGTATTTATCCCGCTCAATGCAAATCTTTGTGTGGTGATCATGATTGTTTGCATTGATCTCATTGTTTTCTATGTACCTATAATATGTGTGTATTAAAAAAAACAAAAGTATTTATGTATGTATATCAGTTGTCTAGTACCCATAGTACAAGCTCAGCTTAGTTTGGGACTAGATGGCGTTGTGTGAATGTGAGAGGAATATTTATATTTATTTATATTTAGTTACTTACTCAGTTTATTCTATTCCAATCGGTTCTTCAATCTGCCTTTTCTTCATTATAATATCAATTCTATTCAAAGTATAATAAAATAGATATAAATTAAAGAATGTGGAGAGATATTATCTATTTTAAAGCTAACATCATAATTATACCATATATTTCTTTATAATAAGTCTATGACAGTATTAACTTGTTAATCCGACAATCCGATTATTTTGTCATTTATATTAGCTTAGATATAAAAGACGATTTCATTAGACTATCACAGCTATCCACGCGAATTGTAATCGACTACTTTGATATTTTTCTAACTTGTTTATAATTAAATAGGATTCGAGCTCATTTTTTTACTGTTGCTGGAACCGGAATCAGGAAGCAAGGATTGGAGACCCTAGAAAATCTGTAGTTTAAGTAATGGCCATGATAATCAATCCGTTATTTAGAGGTTTTACTAATTACCGGACATACTTATTCATGGATAACCTGTATTAAATAGTTTGACAATAACGCTTTGTTAAATTTCGCAGAGGATTTAAATGTCCGCTCTCCATCTTCTAATAGCTATCAGTAAGCTTTCTTGTCTATAAACAGTTGTCGATTCTGCGTGTTGCGCCCTGCTAAGAGAATTGTATACTATTATTATTGTGTAACTCGTGTTCTTGTTAACCTCTCCTTAAACAACAACATTCCAGCGAGTTTTGAGAAAGTTACACAAATGAAATCATACTCAATTTTTCGCGTTGCATTGTACAGTCAGTCAAAAAAAAATGTAAGCGTCCTATTACTTAAAATTTAAAAAAAATACGTTTGTGTCCAGCATAAATTGAAATTAATTTTATATGTTTATGTGTGAATAAAATACTGTCAAATCACTCGAGATTTACTTATTCGTTTTCATTTGTACATTTTATCAAATCAGCCTACTGAATTTTACTGCCGAATGCAGATCTCTTCTAACTCCTGCTATGAGATGAGGCATATCCGTTAACATTCTGTAATAAATGCGAAAACAAAATGTTTGTCTACCAAACCAATCCATTTTCTAATTCTTAAACACAACTTCTTAAACACTAAAAAAATCTATTTCTATTTCTGACTCTACTACCTAGATGTTACGATGAACAGTAATTCATCTTGGCATTGCCACATAATAAATATACGATCACATGTAGATAGTATTACCTAACGCTCAACTTCTATAAACATTCGAATTTATTATTTACGTATATTTTTTTACACACACATGTTTTAATAGAAAACATCACACTGATACTGATTTAGTTTTTGTTAATTAGTATTTTGTTTTTAGGAAACTTTAAAGAGGCGGTCTACCTAGGCAGACATATGTGGAATTCCAAAAAGCTAGTCTACCGACTGTCACGTTTATGTCAGTATTTGCGTAAGGCAGCTAAATAATCTGCGTAATTAATACACAGACCAAGGTGGAGAAGAGCTAATAAGAAAAAAAACAAGTAAGAAACTATTCTCCTTCCTAGCATTGGTGGCATGTGTAAAGAAAGACGATGTATATCGCTATATTTTATTATTGATGTAACGGAACGTCCTTCTATCGTTCATAGAGTCCGTAGATAGCAGAAAATTTATTGGTCAATGTTGCCATCACTGTCTTATATAAATACGGTATAAAAAATGAGAAGAAAACGGCTAAAAAAGCTAAAACTACTTTTGAACTGATGCAGCGTCCTGATGTTATGCAGTTCAGAAACAGGAAGGGCGAAAAGAGGTTGATGTTTGTTCACGTCATCATCAGTGCCTTACCGGTCTTTTCATACGCTTGTTCGCACTGCGTATAGACCAAGTAATAAAAACATCTTAACGCTAATATGAATCTAGTTAATCTCGCAATAGTATACGTCAATTCTGTAATTTGCGGTGTATACGGCAGGGCGCTTACGCAATACACTTTCACCATGCGTTTAAGCGAGGAGAGAGTCCCTGAGATTGCCTATTACTAGATTACCTTGCGAAGTCGGGAAAATAAGAAAGTGTGTAATGTGTCCTCGGCTATAGGACATAAATGCTGTTTTCACCATTTAAACATGCAACAAACACAGCAGCAGATATATAATTGCAGATTATTATTAAACATGTATTTATAAAAATAATAATTTTAATGTCAGTTGGCGTAGAGGCTTGGTATAAATATGTGCCTCCATCTCGACAGTATCGTAAATATCGGCTACTAGAGAAGGTGAACAGACAATTTTTAGAAGAGAAAATAAAGATTATGACCATCCTTCCAGGTATAAAAAAAGTTTGCAAATATATCAAGTATCCGGTTCAACACGACTTTGAAGTCGTGATAGGAAACCCACAACAAAAATATTATGTTTGCTAATCTATTTGGCCAGCGTGATATCACTGCTTAAAAGCTGTCACGTATGAGGCCTATGTTAACTGCTATAATGATCATATAAAAAACATCATCTCAAGATAACCATAAAAACAAATTTAATGAAATCATTCCAAAGGTATTTCAAATAATTACCAAAATGGATATCAAAGGTGGTCAAATATTGATTGGAAAGTGAAAGAATAACAGTAATTTAATTTCTTACGTCGTTACAAATATAATTGGACTTAATTATGTATATCTATGCCTTAATCTGTATTCAAATGCAATCAAACGAATCTTCGGGTATACTGAGTACTTGTGTGGGTGTAACCTGGTAGTAAGTGCTTGCATTAAAACTAGGGTGGTCTGATAGGGACCGTTCATTCATTCAATTGTCAATTTACTGATAGAGGTTTTATATCATTTAACTTTTATTAGGCTTTCTGTAAACCTTCCATTCACTTTAGTATAGACCTAAGAAGATGCGTAACAGTTTTGATGTTTCATCATAAACAAGAGGTTTAGAGGCGTTAAATAAAAACTTCTTCAGTTAATGCTTAAATTTTAGTAAGCCTTTACACTTACTCGTATGAGCACACCCTGATTTGGATGATTGGTGAGGTTTTTACTACTAATATTTTATATATATATATATATATATATGTGTTAATACAATTATGTTCTTAAATTATGTTATAGCTAAGGCAAGTTCAAGTACAAGTGCGACGCAATTCTCTAAATAGTAATCCTATGCTATTCCAATCCAACCATACAAAAATATATACATGAAAAACATACGCAATTACACAATAATTATATATTATAAAAAAAGTAAAATAATAATGTTATTACCTATATATTTTATTTTTCGTGACATGACAAAGAGCGACAAAAAGTGTTTACGTTTATTTGGGTGGCGACCTTTAAGATGAGCAAGGTTGTTCCGCTCAGCTCCGGGTAGGAAGGAGGAAAAATCATTCTGTGTTGCCATAAGCCGCAGCCTTGCGCCATTGGTCAGATGCATCGACAATACATTACATACTTTATTTGGTACCGACCTCTTTCACCCACTTATGCCTTTGTTATTTATAACGCTATCAAATTCAAGAATTTAACTATAGAGCAAATTGAGATTTACGTTTTCATAAAGGGTATTAGTAGAATGTAGGTTTGCTCAAAGGTATTAAGATAGTTTGAAATTTAAAACAATTAGTTCTTACTAAATGACATGTATTCGATAAAATCTGGTATAAACAACTCTACGAAACCTTTCCTTTCTGGTTAATTGCTAAAATGTAAATGTAATGCAAATTTGCTATTTCTAAATCCTGATATCTAATTATAGTCTAACGTATCAATTACTAACACTTTGGCGGTACCCAGTGTTTGCCAAGATATCAGAAGTTAGCCATCGGAATATAAACTGTATTTAACTTGTATCTCGTACAAGAGTTTCGCAATATGTTATTAAGCAACCGCAGTCCTAATTATATTATTTAAGATTCTAGTACATTGTGAGTCACACATAATTTCAAAGGTACATGTATTAAATATAAGCAAGTTGTCCTAGGTTTATATAACTCGCATAAAGTTATTAATTAGACAGACATTTACTTATAGTTAGTGAGCGTATGTGCAGTTCTCATTACCTTAAATCATACAATTACGTGGCAATGCTTGTACATAATCAGGGCACAGATGTCGCATTACGTTTTGCAATAACATCGACATCGTGGTTATGTTTAAGGATTATTTTTATTACATATTACTGTTTTACACGGATCTTACTCGCGGTATATATTACTTAGCCTAGATACTAATAGGAAAAATAAATAGGTTTTTCTCCGACGTTTCGACTTGCAAGGGCCGTGGTCGCGGAGGGACAGTCCCTCCTACGTTAGACAGTAATATCTATACAAATCGCGATAGTTTAAAATCTATTATTTTTATTACTTCGTAATCCTGGTAGGATTGACCTCTTGTATTAGTTTTTTTTATCTTACTTTTTTATTAGTAAATCTTTATAAAATTTACTATTGACGTAACAGCTTGTTTGTTATGTAATTATTTATTAGATAACTTATTAATCGAGTGAGATCAGTGTCACTTCTTCTGACTTTAAATGTTTACTATTATTTTGAAGTGGTAACTTTGTATGTTTGGTATTTTAATGTCTTTAACAACAAACAGAACTGAATTGAAAACATCCTTAGTTATTTATTTTTAGGTACGGTAATTAGGCTAAATATTCCGTGTGGTGACGGAGTAAGCATACAATATGTCAACCGCCATCTCATCCCATGGGTGTCATAAAAACCGGTGTCGTATCTTTACGAAATAAAAAGAAGGAAAACTTAAAACTAAACCCTATACCAATCCGTTTGCCCAGATTGGTATTTGTAGGCCAAGTATCCCTCGGTCACGGAAGGAGGCCCGTCCCTGCAGTGGGACATTAATGGGCTGTTATGATGAATCAGGCTAAATAAAAGGTTAAAAATTAAAAAGTTTCAAAACACGGGTACAAATCACATACTTAGTAGAAAATATACTTACTAAAGTTAGCTTAGGACATTTACGATATGCTCGGGTCAATAGAGATATGTGGTAAACTAATACAAATCGTGAATCTTACAGCCATCAGAACCGCGCTGTAAAACTTTATCAGTGACTTTAGTAGACAGCAGTGGAAAAAGCTTCGCAGGTATTTTAACTTACAGAATGGGGACTGTTAGTTGACAATATAAAACAACTTAATCATCATAACAGCCCACTAATGTCCCACTGCAGCGACGGGCCTCCTTCCGTGACGGAGGAATACTTGGCCTACTAATACCACACCGGCCAGACGGATTGGTATAGGGTTTAATTTCAAGTTTACCTTTTTTTTATTTCGTAAAGATAATATTCACGGATCGTCCCTTAGTCGGTATTTACGACACCCATGGGATGAGATGGGGTGGTGACATTTTATATTCTTACTCCTTCACCACACGGGTACTTCCTTAATAAATTTTTTTTCATCTTTATTTATTTAAAGGGGATTTATCACTTGGTGATAATGTCACCCCTCCTTAATAAAATAAATTAATGATTGTAACGAAAGAATTTAATACAAAAGCTTAAAAATATCTAACTTATATTAAGTATTTATGAAGGTACAGTTGTTTTTACAATTACAAAGACAAATCTCAAAACAAATTCTTTTAAGTTTATTTTATAAACATGGCTTATTAAAAAAAACCTTACAATGTAAAAACCCATGGCAAAAAGTGCTTTTAATATCACCGTATTTGTCGGACCATAAAATTTTTGTTTCAAGCTTGGGTCAGTGACTCCACGCTAAACTAAACTATTCCATTTATATCTGTTGAAGTATTATTTTGATTGTGTTAACATTTATAATAAAGATACAAAATAATACATACTTACACTAGTAACTTAAAAAAATATTGATTTTTTAAGTTACGAACACAGATTCTTCCAAAAAGAGAAATATGGATGGGTCAGGAATTACTAAAATTACTTTGCAGACGTGTCAACGCGGTTGATATAAGTTCAAACAAAACAAAAGCTTGGGAAATGATTCTGGAATACCATCTCATGGAGTTAAAAACCAGCGATATCCGCACAATATAATAAAAAATATGTATAAATATTCCCCACACATTTACACAACGCCATCTAGGCCTAAACTAAGCAAAGCTTGTACAGTGGTAGCAAGCAATGAAGAGCGAAGTATATTTAACATACATTGCATTTTATATACTTACTAATGATCATTAATTTTATCATGAAATTAATTAATTTTTGTCCATAATCAGACTTACCTATCACTCCGCTTATGGATTCGATAGTCGATGAGTGGGCGCATATTTTGGCTAGCTTTTCTCTTAAGCAATATATTTTATTTTAATAATGAACCTTATTTAATTAATTAATACCTTATTCAACTAATATATTATTTAATTAATTATTATTTTTAATTAATTTTATTCTAATTTCGCATGTTACGGCGATATAAAAAAATCTATAACGGTTTTTAGAGTGTTTAAAATAAGTTTTAATCTTTATTTACCTACTTTTATCTAACAAATAAAGTAATTAAATAATATGTGTATGAAATAGGTGATAATTGTTTGAATCACAAATTACAATTGTAATAATATTTATGTGTATTTACATTTTCTCAAAGCCAATTGTAATCTCAAGTCGACAATCCAACTCTTTCAAGCGGGACGACTGCCGTAATATTTTTTTTATAATCAAACTAGCGGATCATAACTTGTATATTAAAAAAGTTGTTTTATGTTAAGATAAAGTAGTTTCATTTATCTCGTGATGAGTTAGAATCCACATTTGTATATGTATTTTTATTTAATGTTTTGTTAATTCAAAACAACAGATTAATTTAAAACGACACGAATGATCATAATTCAATGTTATAAAGTTATGACAACTTACAAAAAAAAGTGTGTGAATTTGAGTTTATTTGACTATTTATTTAAGTAAATAAACCTACCTAGCGAAGAACAGGATTGCGGGTTTAACTCAAGTTATTCTATAGCGGAGAAATTTAAAGAATACTATAATAATTGTTTTATCGAATACGTTATATTCTGAGTATATTAATGTTCTTAGTATTCCTATAACGTACACTGTTTTCTCTCCATATCATATATTATATGCTGCGTATAGACTTCCTTGCTATAAAGTGCGTTTCTCTATCATTTCAGTAAACTATAAATGTAATAACATATAGTAAAGCCACTCCATTATGCAAGAAGTTCAACCAAAGATGACACAAAAAGGGAAATCTTGAACATACAATTATATAAACTACATTGTTTACATTTCAATTTCAAATCGATTTCAATGAAATAGTTTATTATGTCATGAAATATAAACTTTCGACATTGATTTTAACCTTTATAATAAACAAATAAGCCAGGTTTAGTAATGTTTTAAAAAAAAAAAAAAAAAAAAAAAAAAAAAAAAAAAAAAGGTTTAGTAATGATAATAATAATACTTTATAGAGGTCATACAGTGACTTTGGTAACTGGTTGTGTTTTTCGCAATAAAGTTAAGAAAGGCGCAGTTACATTGAATTAACAGAAATACAGGCTTAAGCATCAAATAAACAGATGTCACCGTCACTACTCACTGAACGAATATCGGATTCTCACGGTCAGATCTGATATTCGCGGCCGAGCGGTACAATGCTGTAAAATTTTTGGATGTGGTATTATTATGACAACTACTTTGTTTGTACAAAAATAAAAAACTACGTAAATAAAACTTGGCTTAATAAATTTCAATTGCTTATTTATCTGGAACAAAAGATCATTTTGAAAATTATTACTTATTGTTTCTTAAAAATTGTTCTTAACATTTTAAGTAAAAGTAAGTACCTACTTAATAACTAAGAAAAATAAATAACCCAATTAGATTAGTTACAACAAAATGTGCAGTAATGTAGTCAAAAACCACTTCTTTGCCAGCTGAGAGGATAATAAAGTCAGTAAAACATTGTACTTGTAGTGGCTTTGAATACATTAATACCCTTAGCTCTAGTCGAATTACAACCAAATAGCTTCTAGTATTTATAGGAATAGAAGTAAATTATAAAAATATAGCTCAATAAATTATCTTAGCCAAAAACTCTTAAAAAAATATTTAAAATGTAAATAATTAACTAAGATAAAAAACCATATCCATACAGGTATTAATTTAAATCTTTTTTCCTCACATAGCAGCGAGTACTACTAAGAGCAGAGCGTTCTATCTGAGTTTATTTATTTAAATATGCGTGAACTGCGCTTGCCAGTGCTCCTTTGTTCTGATACCTTGGTACTAATATAGCCGGCTTCCTGTTCATCATGCTTTATATCGTTGTTTTGTGTACAACTTTACATCTGTTTTTGTTCAATTTTAAACAACATTTAATAAAATATTTTTCCTTAAAAAAACATTTAATAGAGCGAGAAACTACGACAAAACACGTCCCAACAACTTTTCATATTTTCCGCTTTGATACCCATCATTTTTTGTTAATAAATTCTTTTCAAGATTTATAAAAAGCAGAAAACAGTTACCCCAAGTTTTGCGTCCTAATTAAATATTTATGTAAATCGATTATGTGAAATACTGATTTGTTAATGTGGTATTTAAAGAATGAATCCTTGATACATAACTGAGATAGACACGCAATCCTCATACAGTTGAACCATAAAATAACATACCGAAAATAAAATAAGACGCTCGAAGGTCCAATATTATGAATACAAAACAAATGAACAAATTTATATTTTAACTTTAACTTTGACTCTTCTGCTGATGTATGTAAGGTTCACAGTCCTTTAACAGCTACATTAATTTGTTGGTCCAGAATGTTCGAAATGGAACAATTGATTTTACATTTCAGAACTTTCCCAGTAATACTCACGTCAGAGATATGCGCTTAAAGGGTTTCTTCGTAAACGTCACGTAAATTAATGAATACAGTGCTTTGTAAGTTGCGCGAGTGATCCAATGGCTGCATTAACTCATTGCGGTTGCTCGTAAAATCAGCCGTGACAATCACAGTTTATGGTATAGTTTATTTTTCTTTATTATACTGAGTAACCCCTTTTTGTTATATTTATTTTGCTTTGCACCACTTAATCGTCATCTGAGAAATATGCAAGAAAGTCTGCCTTCGTTATTAACAATTGGTGTTAAAATAATTTACTCACCAACTTATACCCCTAAAAAAAATATTTTAAAATTAACATAGCTTAAATGACGTTTATTTGTGGTTAAAAGTTTTTTTTAAAAAGCATCTGTAAACTAGCGGCTATAAAATAATGTCTCAATCGTAAACAAAACGTATGTGTCACTGTGTTATTACAGGGTTCCCTACTTTTTTTCTTTTTTTTTTTCAAAGAAAGACAACTCCCGCACTAGGGATCATGCCCTGTGTCGCGGGGACTTTTTACAAACATCAATTAACGGACACATATAACACCCAGACTCAGGACAATAATTTGTGGATCTCACAAATTATTGTCCTGCGTGGGGATCGAACCCACAACCTCATGCGCGGCAGCCGCTGGCTTTACCGGCGCGCCACCGAGGTCGTCAAATTAAAAACACGTTATTGTTATATGTATAACCTGACAGCTCCTCGAAGTACTAAAAACTAAAACTATCCTCATTAATATTATTTTTAATTTTCAATTTTTATTAATAAATAAAATAAAACTTCTTTATACCTACTTCCTATCCAAATACAGGGTGTAGATTTAGTAAATAATTAAACTTTATTTAGGTTTTATTTACCATCCTAAAATAATCAACTTTCTATGTGTGCTACATAGAAACTGCCAAAAATAAAACTTATCACTAAGGCCGTCAATCCGATGCTTACAGCAATTGATCGTTAGGGCACAAAACTTTTAGGGATTTTGATGCATAGATGTGGCAAGCTATAGAGCTCACGATTCATAGGTCTTATGAATAATAGGGTATACGTCTTCGAGCAATTAATATTGTATCAAACGTCTTTATATCTCAAGTAGGGAACCCGTTATTACACCCTTTGTTACTATCATCATCATCATAACAGCCTATGAATGTCCCACTGCAGGGACGGGCCTTCTCCCGTGACGGAGGGATACTTGGCCTACTAATCCTACGCTGACCAGACGGATTAATTTGTTACTAAATATAATAAGCATCTAATTTTTTTAGGTTAAACAAATAAATAATCTAAACTACTAGGTATAACGAATGAGGGAGATAGAAATACCAAGTGCTAATAATATAAGGAGGTTAGCCATGGGATGATATCTCCTGCAGGCTTCAACATTTCCTGACTGATTATGATGATGATAATTTAGTATAACTTTACCCTCAACAGTTCCCTTTATATGTGGATATTATTTTATACGTAGAACTTTATTTATGCTGATTGTTTATTGCAATATGTGTACTATAAAACGTAGAATAAATTATAATTAGTTATTGTTCCGACCTGCGAAATGAACAGTTGTCGAAGATGCTCAGAGAATTTTAATGACAGAACATGCTCAGTTATTAATTGTTATAATGAATTTTATAATAGATATATAATGTAAAGCATAGGCAGTTCTGTTGTTGTTATAAATAAAATAATTTTAAAATGCGACATATTATTATTAAAATAAAATTAAGTCCTTATGACTAGGTATAATTGTTTTGTTATAACAACTGGTTTAAGTCCTCCAGTAAGGAAGTAAAAGGAGACGGTTTTTTTTGTTCGGCGAATAGGCCCAGTCACAAACTGTGCGAGTTAAGGAATGAAATGCATACCGGTTTATTCCTTATACCTAATCTCTAGATAGACAGTCTGCACATATCAAAACTCCCTCTAGAGGGAATACTCTGAAAAAGGACAATCAAAACATGACTCTAGTGATAACCTAAAATCTCACAACAGCGATTGTCTAATGAATATACACTAATAAGGCAACCAAGACCTCTCGAAATAATGCAGTTTTTGCTGGCAATTGCTTGTAGATCTAAAATAATAAGGTAGTTAAAGAGAAACAATACACTATAATATATGACACAAGAAATATTTATTACTGTTCACAAGTATAATTAACACAGCCATCTCTTAAAGCAGTATTTCATCTTAAATAGACGCAGGTGGCTCAAGCTCACCTAAAAGCAGAGCCCAAGATAAAAACCACACTTTACACATCACAATGCACAGCAGCCAACAGTGACTGTGCCTCTGCTCAATAAGCAATAACAACAGTATCCAGCAAAAGCAGCTTTAGTGTGCATTATGCACTCTATCTCAAGATGCCATTTTCATAAAATATATAAGTACATAAAAATCATCCATTTATCTAATAAAATCTGAAACAATAACAATGTTGTCTGTCAGTGTCAAACTGATTGAAACTGTACTACAGAGTATCTGCTATTGACTGTTATTTACGTTTCGTTCTACGATTATTTTTAAAGTAGGTACGTTACTTGATAATTTGTATTAACCATTAAAATAAACCTAAGAACGTTCCAAAACAAGCATTTTTAGGTGTAATCCTTTTTTACCATTATTTCATTATTCCCTCTTCGTTTATGTATAATTTGTGCTCGGTTAACTATATTAAGATGATAACTATTTTTGTGAGTAATATGAATAATAAACATTACTGTTTAGGGTGGTGCGAAAAAAAACCGTCTTCTTTGAACCAATAATAGCATGCTAATCAGACAGGGTTTAATGTAATGTTTTCGTTAAGTTATTATTACTTATTTTTATATGATGGGAGACATACAAGCCAGCAGGTCACCTGATGGTAAGTGATCACCGCCTCTCATGGACACGCGCAACACCAGAGGAATCACAGATGCGTTGCCGACCTTTAAGACATCATATTTACTTAGAGACAATATCTATGAAGTTTTCCTACTCGGGTAGACACTGTTTTGTGTTCACCAATTAGAAGAGAGGCGTATAATTATTTTCTCTCTTGATACAAGTCATCTAGACATACTTACACTAAAAATAGCGTGTATTCTAAACAGAAGAAAAATAGTAAACAAATTTTTATACACTTTTTAGTAAACACATACAAGTTATTCATAGAGTTATCGATGTTACACTCTTCCCATGTAGTGTGTATAGTTTTATTGTTACCAATGTATAAATTTTTAATAACCGTTGTATTAAATTTAGAGTTATCCAAATTACCTCTCGGTCGGTATTGTTAACGTGAGCTTTTTATAGATTTTTTTATCGTCGACATGATTCAACCACGGCTTGTCTCCGGGTCATATACCCACAATCGTTTAACCACCTTTGTTATTAGCCGGTATGAATACATTCTTTAGCGTTGTTTTACTGCCTCGAAATTATTTGCTTACGCGATTTATAATGATGTTTATAATAAACTCGTTTGTATCTTCATTGCGAATTAAAATATAATAAAGCTGGTGTTTAGAGCTTTTTGAGTGTATCAGTTTTGTATTGACTGAGTTTTAGCAACAAGTTTATTATTTGTTTGATTGCGATATATTTCATTTATGTTGTGATTAAACTTATAAATGCCCAATTTATGAAGCTTGCTTATGTCTTTTTATACTCGCACATTGTGGTATTGTGAGTGTATTAAACGCCAAGTAATGAAATAGCTATTTAGACGAAAGAAAGCTATCGATGTAACATGAGTAAAACTTTAAAAATCATATTTATTTACTGATATTATTGGAATTATTGATAATAAATCGTACAAACACGTTATATTATTGAGTTCTGCCTAGGAATTAAGTGACGGATTAAGAACTCATGGTGTTAAGATTGTCACTCTAAGGGTGTATAAGGGTCGGGTCGTAAGGGCTGAATAAAACTTCGCTGAAACGATCTCAACGAAAAGAAAACTCTATGCCATTATAAGCATGACATTAGTAAGCTAATTAAAGAAGTCACTCCTTGCAAGAGGGACTTTAATAGGCTGTAATCAATTGAGACAAATATTTTTTAAAGATAATTTTCAGATTTTATTTATTCACGTGCATGAAGAATAACAAAAACAGCGTTTGTTTATAGCTTCAAGTGTCTGTATTATAAACTTTAGCGCAACTTATTTTGACACGTAGCCAGTCGGAATCTTTTGTAAAGTGATAACGATAATGTAAACAGTTGTAGTAAATATTTATATGATATAGGTAGTAGGTATACTTAATAATGTCCGTCTGTAGGATCGGAAATAATAAAGAAAGGGATAAATAGACGTCTTATAAAAACATTTAAGTACATTGTCTTGGCTTAGGTTTGGTTTTAATAGTTTTAATGTAAGTTTTACCAGTATTACCCATGCGACACAAAAATAAAATTATTAAAACATTGATAAATGAAATTACTATAAGTCTAAATATACGCATTCAACTCAATTTTAATATGAATATATTGTAGTCAAAACATGACAACATTCCAGAATTTCATTGCGTCACAATTTACAGCCTTCTCCGTATCATCACCTATTCGCGCGTGTCCCACACCTATAAGCATAAAATCGGCTACGATTATTGCATCCCAGTTAATGCAATGTGTGGGTGAATATTATTGGCAGGTCTACGACACGACAAACATAAGTATACCATTCACTATCCGACAACCTCTTAGTTCTATTCGATAATGAAAATAACTGTACGCAAAGTTCATATTTTTTCAACGGTAGTAAAGATCGCTCCGTGCATGTGAAGCTTTAGTCCCCTCTGGATGTAGGAAGGCTCCACAAATAAAATATGTGACTTGAAGGCGACGGCGAGGTGCCGTCGAGATGAGGCTGCACAAGCTGGAGAGAGGGAGATGGGTTATACTATTCTTATACGTACGAGAGAGATAGCAACACGCTTGGCTATCTGGAGAAACGCGAGCACCTCATTTAATCGGTACGCGCTTCGTTATGTAGGATAAAGGAAAATTTGCGATACTTTAGATACGTTTGCGTTATGATGTGTGTAGGCGTGTTATGGGATGTTAATAAGAAATATTTGCAATATATAAATAGGGATTTCATCGCTTGTATCACATAGATGATTAGGAAAGCCCCTGCTTATGTATAGGTATACAGGCAAATATGTAAGGCGATACTTCAATAACAATGAAGAATTAAATGGAATGAGCACAACTAAATAAACAATTAAGAAATATGATAAAAAGTATTAATTTAAATGAATGCAACATTTTTGCGTGTTCTATAGTTTTAAACGCTTACAAACAAAAGTAACTTATTGCCAGATACCGACGGCTCGGCACAGGTTACATTATTGTCATAAACCCACACTCGGATGGCCGACTCGTATTAACCGACCGAGTATGAACACAAGGAAACCGCACCAGATCACCGTTAAATCAACCGCAATCTTATTTTGTCGTATGACATTGTTATGTACTGAGAAAACTAAACGTGTCTAGTAATCTTCCTTCTGTTATTGCCTATACTTATTTATTTCAAATATAAATTGGAATTAGAAATAGAAAATTAGAAGACTTAAAATATCACATGTTAGATTGGTCTTTTTCCGCGAATATCTTACAAATCGATTAACCACTCTATAGATAGATTTAATGAGAATAAGAATTGCATTAAATTTTCAAGAAGTTCCAAATGAGAAAATATTTCGAAAACTTAGAGCCGTCGGAAAAAATAATTAAGTGATTAAAACAATAAAAACACTAGGTTACTTTATTCCACTATTTAAAACACTATAAACATTAGGTTTCCTTTACTTAATTTTTTTTCTAGCATACTTTAAAAAAACGCATACTGGAGAATGTAAATTTCGTAATGCATATTAAAATTTAATTTAAGATACATTTTGTTCAACTAAAGTATAATAATTTAAATAAAAAATATTTTCTTTAAATACAAACCAATAATTTTATAACAAGTCTGATATTAGTCGTATATTATAACGTCTGTTATATACGACCTCCGTTCGCCACCATTAGGTTTCAACTCAACCTCATATTCACAGCCTGTTGCTGCTTTCATTTCGTGTCACTGCGCTTATTACCATTGTTGACTTGTTTTACTCACTACTTAACACCTCCATTAAAATCATTCTTAATGAATAATTATGAAAGACGACATGGTTTGTTTTGGAAAGTTCCTATTCACTCAAAATACGAGGATATTAAACGGCTCTATTGCTTTATGATGGAGTAAGAATACAATATGTCACCACCCCATCTCATCCCATGGGTGTCGTAGAAACCGACTAAGGGACTATCTGTAAAAATATTGCCTGTACATAGAAAGAAGGAAAACTTGAAATTAAACCCTATACCAATCCGTCTGGCCAGCGTGGTATTAGTAGGCCAAGTATCCCTCCGTCACTGAAGGAGCCCCGGAGTGGGACATTAATGGGATGTTGTGATTGCTTTATAGAGGTAGGCAGCAAATATAATAAAATATGTTGCATGTTTAATTCTCAAGCATTCCCTTGTTAAAATAAAACCACTTCACATCATCAGAGTATAAGGTTAAATACATTAAAGTTGTTATTGCCTTTTTTTCGGTTATCCGCCAAATAAAAGGTTCGGGTGAACAAAGAGGTTGGATCAATGGTATGGATGCATGCTAATGTGGGATAAATACCGACACAGAGCGCGCCCTCAGACCCACACACACAAGCCAACATATGCGACATTTACACACTCTGCAATACTCGAGTTACACACACATATGCAAACCATGGTAGGGTTGAACATAATTTTAGTAAATTAATTTTGTAAACAGTGTAACGTGGTGGCAAAGATAGTAATATAATTTATCTATTGTGTAATCGTGTTAAGTCTTTAGAAAGACCTTTACTAAATCATGCAGAGGTGTGGGTACAAGTTATGTTATCATATCTAATGAATTTAAATTATTATATTGGGGATGAGTATTACATTTTAATTATTCATCATAACAGCCCATTAATGTCCCACTGCAGGGACGGGCCTCCTCCCGTGACGGAGGGATACTTGGCCTACTAAAACCACGCTGGCTAAACGGATTGGTATAGGGTTTAATTTTCAGCTTTCCTTCTTTTTTAATTTCGTAAAGATATATTCACGGATAGTCCTTTACTCGGTTTTTACGACACCCATGGGATAAAATGGGGAGGTGACATATATTGTATTCTTACTCCGTCACCACACGGATAATTTTTTTTTGTGTATCATAATATCAGTACGCCTCCGTTTCAAAAGAATGTTTTCTTACAAATCAGCCTCATAATAATATAACTCCTCAGTAATTCATTGCCCCCTTCAGTGCTGTAGGCATGACATCTTAGCCAGCTGAACTGGTCAGACTTTATTGTCCAAAGACTCTTTTACGCAGATTTTTTTGCACACAATGTGATTATTATTCCGTGCCTATTATAATAATCAATGGTTAATTGATTAAATACATCATATTAATACACACGCTTATTTAATAACACTTCAGTAAATATGTGAATAAAACAAAGCAAATTAAGACGTTAATAATAAATAATTACGTTATACCTATGC
This sequence comes from Schrankia costaestrigalis, assembly GCA_905475405.1. Classification (NCBI taxonomy): domain Eukaryota; kingdom Metazoa; phylum Arthropoda; class Insecta; order Lepidoptera; family Erebidae; genus Schrankia; species Schrankia costaestrigalis. Next base: position 9,386,427 of record FR997830.1, read on the forward strand.
TATAGCGTAATATAAGGACATCCTAGATAATTGTTTACAACAGTTTTACAATGCAATATGCCCTTGTCTAATAATGTCACTAGATTTTCCTCATGTAATGTCATCACTCGCGTTGATATGACATTGAAATATTTCTTTGATTCATCAAAACAATAATATACTTAGGTATTTTTATTTATACCTACGCATATTTTGCTATGAACTAGTGGGTATATTGTTACTGTTAATTCGAGTATCTTAGGTTTTGTAAGGGCGCCTTCAAATTTGCCGCTAAGTGTCGCGCGGAGGCAGCGCGACTGCAGCGCTGCGGTCGCGCTGCCGTCGCTAGGTTTGAGAATGGTAGTGTTGTGTTTTAGTTTTACGATGGACTCAGACGAAAATACACTGCTCTTAGTGTTACTATTAAAAAGAAAAAGTATTCTAAACAACACTAGTCGATCGATGAACGAATGCGGGGACGCAGCGCGGGCGTAGCGCTGCAGTCGCGCGTTTTTTATCTCTATGAATTTACAAAACAGCGCGACCGCAGCGCTGCAGTCGCGCTGCCTCCGCGCGACACTTAGCGGCAAATTTGAAGGCGCCCTAATAGTCAAATTTTGTATTGATGAATGATTAATCTTTTTGTTGACAAGGGATATTTGATAGGCATAATCCTCGTATTATTACAAAAGAAAATAAAATCGGTACAGACACTGACTTGCCTTACCAAATTCCTCCTTATTTCTGCCATATGCTAGTTCAGCGCAGGTAAGAAGATATGAATGTAGTACATACAATAAAATATAAGAGAAATATTTGCTGTAAATGGGTTTAAGAAAACAACCACTCACGATATTTGCATACGACTTACTTGTTTACCAACACCGTAATATTAAATAAAGAGAGGTATGGAGATCTGTCAACCCTAACGAATTATTTGATAAGTGGATTATACACGAATCCGATTGTTTTTGTCAAATTCAAATGTAAATAACGATCACAATATTTATTTAATTAAATAATTTCTCATTAAATTTATTGGAATTTTTGTCCATGTCTTGTTAAATCTAAAGTAGGCAGTGATATTTATAATAAGACAGTATACATGAACCTATTACGTAGCATATGGCCAACGAGGTTAAAGAAGCTCATGTGACAAAAAACGGGTTAAAGTACAGAAACTTTATACATTGCGCAAAAATATGAATATCCTTTTGTAATATGCGAGGAAACTGTTCAATGAAAAGTTGTCTTTGTTAAGAACATTTAAACTTTTTTTTATAGGTGCAGTTTAGTAACTCACGTCGTCGCCAACCTTGCAGATTTACCTTTTTTTTCTCTGTTTTTGAGGACACACATTGCCATTTAACAACATCAAAGTTAAGGTTCTCTTGTCATTCATTTTTTACCTGTTTGTTGGGACTTAAGGCTGATTTGTACCTTTTTATTCCTATCAAAACTTGATAAATGCTTGATACCAAGGACACATTTTTGCACATTGGTTTATTGGATTATAATAATATAATAGGTATTAGCACGGTTTTTATTATTTGATGATATATTTGACTCTGAGGACTCTTGTTTGAACACGTAATTCCTCTATCACAGGAGGTTTAAATATTTGTATTTTAAGAAATATTGTCTACAATCAATCACTGTTTTCGTAGAGAGATTTAACTAGACCTTATTATTATTTAAATCAAACTATGAAACAATAAAGAGTTACTGTACTGTGTTATGGGAATATTTTTGACTATGTGATTACTGTCAAAATACACACATCAAAAAAGTCTAAGCAACATGCATGATATTACAAATTTACCATTTATATTAATTAATTTCTAAGTATTTACTCACTCAAAGTGTATAGGTAAGTAAACTTTTTTGTTATTGATGACATACTGGCTGGTTGTAAAAAAAAAAATTCGATTATGTTTTGTTTTTTTTCATAAAATTCAAATGACTGCGAATTTGTTTGAATTTGAGTGCATGTTAATTGCTACGTTTTAGTCTTGATTTTATAATTTTACCAACCATTTAAATACAGTTGGCGACAAAATTGAATTGTTAGATATTCTTTACGTCATGGAGCGACGTCATTTGACGGCAGATGAAATGCAAAGAGCTGTAGGGATGTTGCAAGCGGGAAGTAATCAATCTCAGGTATCTCGACATTTTGGTATTCATAGAAGTGTTATTTGTCGTCTTTGGCAGCGCTACAATAATACAGGGGAACCCGCTGAACAGCATCCAGGCCGTAAAAGGAGTACAACCACTCGGCAAGACCGGTACATACAACTGACTGCAAGACGCCAGCCGATGTTAACCGCTCGAGAGATAAGTTTGAGGCTACAAAATTCAAGTGGTGTTGATGTAAGTCCCCAAACTGTGCGAAATCGACTGCATGAGTACGGCCTACGAGCTCGACGCCCTATCAGGTGCCCACCGATACGTCACGGGAATCGCGCTCGTCGAAATGAATGGTGTAGAGAACGCATAACATGGACCCAGGAACAATGGGATAAAATTATGTTTTCCGATGAGTCGCGATTCGGGTTTAGGCCTGATACAAGAAGGGTGCGAGTGTACCGTCGACCCGGAAATACTGAAAGACTCAGGTGCGTTCAGGAAGTTCATCCATACAGCGGCTCAACAGTTATGGTATGGGCGGGTATTATGAAGAACAGGCGAACTGAGCTCGTTTTTGTAAATGGAAACATGAACGCTGAAAATTACGTTGAGGATATTCTCAGACCTTATGTCCATCCATTTGCACAAACCTTTGGCTCCGATTTTACGTTAATGCATGACAATGCGCGTTCACATACGGCTCGGCGAACCAGTGAATACTTGGCAACGGAGAACATCCAGGTATTGCCCTGGCCTGCACAATCGCCAGACCTCAACCCCATCGAGCACGCATGGGACATGCTCCAGAGACGTGTTTTGAAGGACTTGGACGGAGTGACAACAACCCAACAGCTGAAGGATTTGCTACAATTCCATTGGGAGCGAATACCGCAAGATGACATAAACAGTCTCATTAATTCAATGAATAATCGTTGCCGACAAGTTCTGAATAGCAGAGGAGGCCATACTTTGTATTAAATTGTCCTATTCTTTCACAATAAATTCATTTTCTTAAGAAATTTCAATTTGTAAAAAAAAAGTTTAGTTTCTTATGTACCTGTATATTCTAATATTGTTAATTTCTGTTATTAAAAGAACTTATAAAGAAAACAGCTGTTATTTTTACATCATAGAACCCTAAAAATATTATTTTAAAAATAAAATACAACGTTATAATTAAAATAAATGGTAAAATAAATTAATATAAATGGTAAATTTGTAATATCATGCATGTTGCTTAGACTTTTTTGATGTGTGTAGTTTGATTGGTCAGTTATGCATTCGCTACGTACACCTCAAATTGTGTAGCTTTGTCCTAATAATACATGCCTAACAAACTACTAAAGTAAGCTTTTTCATACAATAATAATAATTAAGAAATAATTATTTAATAATTTAAGAAATTATTTGTGCTTTTAATAAGCATATGTTTTGTAATTACAGTTAGATTTTTAAGAGGGGTACATCTGAAATAACCTGTAAATTACCTGAAAGTTACTTAAAAGACTGAAGTACTGACTCCTTGAATCCCTATTTTATTCAAATTTGTACACACATTCAACACTTGTACCAGTGTACAGGACAAAGATAGTACATAATCCAGAATGGTGAACGTGCAAAACAATAAATAGCTACGTCGGCGCCAATTCTAATTTCCTATGCTAAAGGCGCGTTGCAACTGATCCTGAGTCGCGATTCCGTATTCCCAGGGAGTCTGCGGGGTCACCGCGTTCCTTGGCCAGTCCGGGAGGCAAACCAGTTTTAAACATTTCAATATCACACCCAACTTGTATTATAAACTGAGTGTAAACTTTACTATTTATTCGTCATGCTTCTTTGTGGTTTATATTATTGATTTATTTTTGAATTAACTTATAATAATCTATTACAGGGAAGTTCCTCGAATGGAAAAAAATAACTGCAGATACGAGACGAAATTTAGTGTTAAGATAGGGTTATTAGTTTCCCAGTTAAAATTGTTAAGTAGCCTTTGACGCCACGACCCTAGTTATTACCTACGGTATAGGATACGGTGGTCACACCCTACGGTTCACGAAGTTCCATTAAATCGTTCGCGGTTAAAACCGAGGAACATCCTTTTATTACATCCTGTTAGTCAGTGACTGTCACTGACTAACAAGACGTACTACTACTACTACTAGGCCGAGGCGGTGCCCCTGCACCACATTGACTAAATTACTTAGCTTGTGAGCCTTCTGATTCTCAGTACAGTACCTACGCAGGGATAGAAATCGTCTGCGACTAGCTACTCCGTCCACTCAAAAAAAGAAACCAATTGATATTCTAAGGCTTTTACACGAGCAAAACAACTCAAGTGCTTTTAAAAATAATTATTTAATTATTACTGACCCATAAGCATTCCACTGTATAGACGAGCTTGTTTGTGTCAAATAAATATTTATCTTGTTTTGATACTGACTAAATACTGCAGTATCATTCAATAAGTTTCATAACTATAGTGTTTGTACCCACATTAAATTAAATTCCATTCGAATGTTAGCGGACCGACAGCAGGTACGTAGAGTAGAAGCGGAATAACCAAATGCAGCCACTCTCTGAACTAAAAGCTTAAATAAAACGCACAGACGCAAATAGGAATAGCCTAGCTAAACGACATAGGTGTATTGTTCCACAAGTGGATAAATGCATACAGAATGCACGCTTGTAAAATCGAAGCTCCTAAAACGAGAACTCGATTGAACAGGAAACATTACTGACCGCTAATTTTCTCGTACTCATTCGCGATCGAAAAGTACTCGATATGATGAGGTACTAACTAATTCCCCAATACCAACACACTGATTACTCGGTGAATGTTTTAAAATTACGAATACAACTCTCTCTAAATTAATGTAACGATTATAGTTAAAAGAATGTTGATGTTATTAACCGCTGGTCATTTCGAAACCAGTTTTTATTGTTATATAAAATGTGACGTTGTTTCATGTTATATCTTAGAAATGTATAGCGGGAATGTAAATTATGTTTGCGTCTGATATTCGAACCTCTGTACTTGCGACCTCTATGACCATAAGCTAACCGTTAGCCTGTAAAGGTATTCTCATGTTTTGCATTATTTCAATCTACACACATCAAAAAAGTCTAAGCAACATGCATGATATTACAAATTTACCATTTATATTAATTAATTTCTAAGTAATTACTCACTCAAAGTGTATAGGTAAGTAAACTTTTTTGTTATTGATGACATACTGGCTGGTTGTAAAAAAAAAATTTCGATTATGTTTTGTTTTTTTTCATAAAATTCAAATGACTGCGAATTTGTTTGAATTTGAGTGCATGTTAATTGCTACGTTTTAGTCTTGATTTTATAATTTTACCAACCATTTAAATACAGTTGGCGACAAAATTGAATTGTTAGATATTCTTTACGTCATGGAGCGACGTCATTTGACGGCAGATGAAATGCAAAGAGCTGTAGGGATGTTGCAAGCGGGAAGTAATCAATCTCAGGTATCTCGACATTTTGGTATTCATAGAAGTGTTATTTGTCGTCTTTGGCAGCGCTACAATAATACAGGGGAACCCGCTGAACAGCATCCAGGCCGTAAAAGGAGTACAACCACTCGGCAAGACCGGTACATACAACTGACTGCAAGACGCCAGCCGATGTTAACCGCTCGAGAGATAAGTTTGAGGCTACAAAATTCAAGTGGTGTTGATGTAAGTCCCCAAACTGTGCGAAATCGACTGCATGAGTACGGCCTACGAGCTCGACGCCCTATCAGGTGCCCACCGATACGTCACGGGAATCGCGCTCGTCGAAATGAATGGTGTAGAGAACGCATAACATGGACCCAGGAACAATGGGATAAAATTATGTTTTCCGATGAGTCGCGATTCGGGTTTAGGCCTGATACAAGAAGGGTGCGAGTGTACCGTCGACCCGGAAATACTGAAAGACTCAGGTGCGTTCAGGAAGTTCATCCATACAGCGGCTCAACAGTAATGGTATGGGCGGGTATTATGAAGAACAGGCGAACTGAGCTCGTTTTTGTAAATGGAAACATGAACGCTGAAAATTACGTTGAGGATATTCTCAGACCTTATGTCCATCCATTTGCACAAACCTTTGGCTCCGATTTTACGTTAATGCATGACAATGCGCGTTCACATACAGCTCGGCGAACCAGTGAATACTTGGCAACGGAGAACATCCAGGTATTGCCCTGGCCTGCACAATCGCCAGACCTCAACCCCATCGAGCACGCATGGGACATGCTCCAGAGACGTGTTTTGAAGGACTTGGACGGAGTGACAACAACCCAACAGCTGAAGGATTTGCTACAATTCCATTGGGAGCGAATACCGCAAGATGACATAAACAGTCTCATTAATTCAATGAATAATCGTTGCCGACAAGTTCTGAATAGCAGAGGAGGCCATACTTTGTATTAAATTGTCCTATTCTTTCACAATAAATTCATTTTCTTAAGAAATTTCAATTTGTAAAAAAAAAGTTTAGTTTCTTATGTACCTGTATATTCTAATATTGTTAATTTCTGTTATTAAAAGAACTTATAAAGAAAACAGCTGTTATTTTTACATCATAGAACCCTAAAAATATTATTTTAAAAATAAAATACAACGTTATAATTAAAATAAATGGTAAAATAAATTAATATAAATGGTAAATTTGTAATATCATGCATGTTGCTTAGACTTTTTTGATGTGTGTATTTGCTTGTCGCAATTTAACTGAGGAGTATGTAACTATGTTAGTTCTTTTATGTAATGTCCGTGTGGTGACGGAGTAAGAATACAATATGTCACCACCCCAATCGTAAAAACCGACTAAGGGACAAACCGTAAATATTATCTTTACGAAGTAAAAAGAAGGAAAACTTGAAATTAAACCCTATACCAATCCGTCTGGCCAGCGTGTTATTAGTAGGCCAAGTATCCCTCCGTCACGGGAGGAGGCCCGTCCCTGCAGTGGAACATTAATGGGCTGATGATGATGTAATGGTTACTGTCATCTTTAGAATGAATCTAGTTCATTAGCAATTTGTAAAAATAAAATATTTTTGTATTAAATACTACTATTTTACTTTTTACTACTAACTGTTTAATACAAACTAAAGAAAGTTTGTATTGAATAGTTTCCCCGGTCTCCACATGAGAAGAATTGGTTCTTGTTTATTGATAATTTGACATTAATTTGTCTTATTTTATAGAGTAAGTTGTTAAATTATTTGTATGGTGTCCTTAGTTATTTAATTCCATAGTTTTATTTTAAACCGATTTCTTACTAAAATAATCTTGTGGATAAGATGTGGTTGTAACTTTATGCTAATATTATTGGAATTATTGACGGTTTTGTGCCTTTTGTCTGCTTTGATTAATCGTATCGTTTTGTGATAATGTGAGTGCAGAAAATAACTACAGATATATAATTAGATTTTATTAACATTTTAGACATTACGGTTTACTTCGAAATTTAAAATACATATAGCAAGAAACTATTAGTATATTAAACGATTTGATCCTGATTCGTCACTTAACTAGTTAGCTTTAAGAAATAGTCGACCATAAGCCTAAAGACATAGAAAAAAAAACGGAGTTCGTCAACATCCATAGCAGAATGACAAATGTAAGAGGTAACAAATCACAATGGTGTCTCGCTGGCCGCGTCCACAATTCGATAATAGTGAATAAACACGGCGATGAGTTATCGGCGGCAATCTCGGGTCGTCGGCCGCAGTACCGTTCCACTTGCCCCTGAACGCGACGAAACTGACGTCATTCATGTAGGATAGATTGTGTTTGGATGTGGTATCGTTTTAGATGTGTAATTGATATTTGCTTTTGGATATTTAAACTTTATACACACTGCTACTTTATGGTTCATTCATTATCATCGTATAAGCCTAAATGACATTAACAGCACTAAGCATGACAATCTGTGAGTCCCTGGAAATGCAAAATTATCGTGGAATCTGCAACCCAAAACGAAAAATTACAGAGATGAATTCACAAAATATAATCATTACCTGCTTGCTATTATGTTGGTTTTAGCAATAAAACACATTAATATACACTGGGCGGCAATGAAAACGGGTCGCTTATATAAACCTTAATAACTTCCAAAATATTGGAGCTAGCTTAATGAAATAAACACTAAAATAAAGATAATTTAACAGTCATTAAATGGAATTGATAAAAATTACAGATTGTTAAGTTTATTTTGGACAAAAGTAAGTTAAATAAAAATTGACACTTTCATTAGATGTCGAAAACAGGTAAAAGGTATCAGAAATGTAATTTTCATTCATTTAGTACGCTGTTTTATCACTGCTTCTTTGAGTTCACAAAGGGTGATAAGAGGGAAATATTGATGTCCTACTCATCGATCCAATACGTCTTAAGCATGCTGCATCGGTTTCAAGTCTGGGTTGCGTGCTGGCCACTTCATACGTGTGATAGCGACATCTTTACGGAACTTTAACACTATTAAATCTGTATGAAGACGAGCGTTGAGCTCCATAAAGGTGACTTTTTCGCCGAATTTTACCACAAATGGGCCATCATACTCATTAATGATTTCGTTTAAGTACCTCTCTGCAGTTAAAGTACCATTTTATATCACTACTAGCTCGGTGCGGCTTTCAGAAGAAATTCAAGCCGACACGTGTACAGTGCCTCCGGCATAAGGTACTTTCTCTTCAATGTTAGCTTGGTTATACAGGTTTCCTGTACTTTTCCAGAATCTTAGCCTTCCATCGTGCTTGTATAACGTAAACCTCGACTCATCGGAAGCATTTTCTTTAACTAATCAGTCATGATCCTATTCACGAGTTTTTTTATTATTACTCTATCTGGAATTTTGATGTTGTCTTTCAAGTTTACGAATATTTTCAGGTCCAGGACTGTAATTTTGCTTCATCTAGACACTGCCTCACTATACAAGGGCTTGGATTGCTTTCTCGAGCACGTAGCAAGTTATTTTTTGACTTAACAGCCGTTTGAAATCGATTTCTCAACATTCTCGACACCATGTAACGATCCTCTTGTGCTTTTGTGCACGCTGTTCTGATCTTGGTCTGCGCGCATTGGATAGAGTGTCTTCTAATGGCTGGAGTACTTTTCGAACGATTGAGAGCTATAAACTAACAGTTTTTGCTGTATAACGATGACTAGGTCATATTTCTAGCATTTCTGGAATCCTTGTAGACTCTTCAGGGGTTAGAGGCATGTTTTTATGCTAATTTGATCAGAATATCGAATTTCTGTATACAAAATGCGTCTTTTTCATGATACACCATAAAAAAGAGTAAAAAAATGATTTCGAAACTGTTGTTAAAATTTAAAAATTGTGTCTTTATTTTTAATTTATGGATTTAATACAATAATCAAAAATAACTTGAAAGATTTTACTTGCGGCATTATTTGTGATTAAATTATCTATCATTTAGTCTTTATTTCATAAAGCTAGCTCCAATATTTTGGAAGTTATTAAGGTTTTTGTAAGCGACCCGTTTTCATTGCCGCCCAGTGTATTTATTAGATATGTACAAAACCCAACGAGTGAAAAAGAGTATGCACAGGTTGCATACTTTGTCTCCAATACACTACTTACTCCAATAGATACTAGAGTTGTGTAAACCATTGCGCTATCGACAGCAGCAATGACACTAATTTTTAGTCCAGAAGAATCTCGAAGAATCATGACGAAATCGGTATTGATCCATACAAGCCTTGTTTGAAGTATTAATCATAATTGCACTGTGGGTAAGTATAAATCACCCTTGCATTTCCCGTGGGTGTAGTAAGACACAACTTAGGGAGCGAGTCAAGAGGCACCCACGACCCCAGTATCAAGGAAATCATATTACTTTAATCATTAATCTGAATATCATGGGTTAATAATTATTATGAAATCTTTTTGAGTATACTTTATTAGTTATGGATGCTTTACTTATTGTGGTTGTTGTTATGTTAATGCTACTTGATTTATTTTATTAGGTTGTATTTATGCATTGGTTTCTTATTAGGTTTACGTCTAAGTAAAAAAGTAACAAATAGTAATTTATCCGACGATATTACAAGATTACATGTATATGATTTGTAAAAACGTTAAGAATAAGTCTTGTTACCACATATAAAGCAAGCAGAATTTAATGCTGATATACCTACTTAACAAAATTAATGTAAAGGAATGCTTAATGTATTGTCTTAGTTTTTAATAAATGCCCACAAATCAATAAGTGCCTCTTGGAAGCATATACCGATTTACATGCATACACGATTTTTTGTTTCTATGTTGTATATGAAATCTTTGGGACGACAAATAAATTATATTCAACATAAATTTGATTGTACAGTTCCACTCTGGGAAAGTTCGTATTGAAGTTCTTTACTTAGTTCAATAACATACTTACCGCATCCACGTGAACTATCCTCTTTATAATTTTTACTATTAACGTTCATAGACGAATTCCGACGTGACTATTCCGCTAATCAAATTTTGTAACTGCGGTATTGTAACCATTACACTTCTTTTTTCAGATGACTCCATCAATTATGTATTATTTACCGTTAAGAACAGTATAGATTATTGCCCCGAATGAAATGACTCAAGATATTAAACAAATACTTCTAAGTATATACCTAGTATTGGAACGAATATTATACTTTGTCCAAATACTGTAATAAAAATGTATAACGGCAGCGTGATTGTCAATTACAGGAGAGAGACCTTCAAAAAAGTAGGAAGAGGTTTTCAGGCATATCGGCTAATTGCTGCATTCGTTCCTGGAACATATACGTACGTTCTATCAGAATAGTTGCTATAATTATAAAAACAAATATACTCGTAAATAAAAACAGCATCATCAAACAGATTGTCAAAGCAGTCGCTAAATTTCTCTGCATGTATTGGAAAGTAAAATACCTTGTACCTAAACATTAATAGGCTGGAATATTTATAACTCAAGTCAATTAATGTCTTGCTGGGATAATAGGATACTTGGCCTAGTTAAATACTTATAACAAGGTGATAGAGATATTCGTTTAATCAGTGGAAAACAGAGAAACTTTCGACATCTTAAGGACTACATTTAAGCTCTTTACATAGTAGTCTCTGCATTAAAATTTGTTATTCCTACACCCGTTAAATATGTTATTTTTTGCTTTAAGGTGGTGAAGATGATCAATTGGTGCAGCTGATAGCAAGTGGTAACAGCCTCTCCTAGACGTCAGTAATGTTGGAATAGTCAAGCTGTTATGTTCCTTAGCGCTGTGATTTCACTGCTCCTTTCGCTGTAATACATATTCCGTTATCTCATTGGCTATGTTGTGATTAAGGATTGATGATTAGCATTGAAATCGTGATCCATTTTGTAACAGATTTAAGCTAAATAAATTCTGTATATAATTAAATTTACGTACATATAAATAACTCTTTACCAGTTTATCATTACGATCTCATTCGTATATAGTTTTTCATTCTATATTTACCGTTGTGTACTAATTATCAGTCACATTAAACACTGTCTTGCCTATTCCAAAAAAAAACTTTTATAAAAGAAGACGAGGGTTAATAACACTTAAGATATATGACTAGTTTAAATCATTTGAATGTTTTTTTGTACAAATTATAACAGATAAATTGGCACACGTTGTTGGAAGTTTGGAGTTACGGACTTTTTTTTAGATCTATGTCAATAGACGCTAGGTAAATAAACGTGTTGTTTTAACATTTTTATATAGTTAGAGATTAGTAGACATTCTTTAAAGTTATTAATAAAATAGGCCAATACGTACGATAGGTTAATAAATTACCCTCAGCAAAGAAAACATATTCAATGAAAATAAGAAAATATTTTCGTCAACTGTCTATTTTAGCTGTTGTTTAGTTCAATTGTGAGATACCATTCTACCCATTCCATGCGAATTTTTGTGTGATCTTTTAATGAATATTCTGGATCCAAATAAATGTCTTAACACTCAATGCTAATTATTGGATAAGGGGACTTATTCAGTTTTAGTCAGTTTAGTTGTTTATCCATTGCCAAATTAGTTGGAATCGGGCTCACCTAGTCGCAAGATGTCTAAACGTCTACAATCAGATTTCCAGCAAAAAAAGGATTTTATTTATTTATTTATTTTATATAATTATTTTGTAAATAAGGAATAATTTATAAATCATCTGTTTATTGACTTTTTATAAAGTAGTTACAAGTCGTCTAATGGAACTTTTAATGACGTCTAAAAAGATAAAACGAAAGTTGTATTAATTATGAATAAATTGAGTTTGAGTTTGACTTATCTTTATTCCGAAAAGATCTAATTTCAGCCTGAATACCTATTAGAAATTTAACTATCAGAAATACAACTAAAGTAACTCAAAATAAAACTTATTACTTCAAATAACACTTAGTAGCCCTAAAACATGCCTAAACTTTTACATTTCTTGTAAACAGCTGGAGTTAAGTAGTCCAGACAATATAGTAAGCAAGTAAGGTGATAACTTAGTAGTGTCTTGACTGCTTGATCAATGTAACAGTGGTGTTATGTCGTGTTTACCCTGAATCGCGCGTGTTGTCCGTAAAACCTTTATATCTATTGTCTCTAATCCTTTTAAATTCAATTTATCGGCTTATTATAAAGCTGTATTTATTGTAGGTATATTTTAATTTAGAATTTAAAAGATTGTTATTTTTTCCACAATTTAAATATTGTGTTCACAATGCTCTTATGGCTGTATGATTTAGTATTGGTATTTATAAATATGTCTGTACATACAATAAAATGAGTAAATTAATTACAATCATCCAAAAGATGTTTGGAACAAATCGCCCTTTCTACAGCTGTAACGCCAATGTCGTTCTAAAGTTTGTCTTCTCTTAAGTTTCCTATAATTACTGCGCGAAAAAATCTTACAAATAAACTTACGTGTTGCCTAGTATCTATAGTACAAGCTCTGCTTAGTTTGGAGATGGCGTTCTGTAAATGTGTAAGGAATATTTATTTATTTTATTTATAGTACAAGCTCTGCTTAATTTTTGCTTAGATTGCGTGATAGAAATGTATTGAGAATTAATGTTATACCAAACATCGAACGGAGTGAACTTGAGCAAGTTATTAATAAATTTTTACTATGAATCACATGACTCACAGTTAAACTTATTAAAACGCTTACTAACAAAAAATATAATATGATGGTTAATATAGAAAGTTTATCTCCGAAAAAGTAGGCATGAGTTCATTTAAATAAAATTGACGATAACATATTATATTTTTCTGTGAAATTTCTAGCGTTTCGCGTAAGTGGGCAAACGGAGCAGGCGGTACTTTACGGTTAGCTCAATCAGATGACGGCTGCGCAAGCGCAACACGGAAATCAATTGGAGTATCAATTTATGTATTATGGACCTTTGGGCATCACGCTTTCTATTAAACTAATGGGTCTCAAAAGGCCAAGTTTTAAAATATTATTGCAGCATTAAATAGTCCCTAGCAACACATTCAGTTATTAAGTTTTTTACAATATTTCTAGTATCTTTGGACAATTTAAAAATCAATAGATAATGACTAATAACTTCGTCTGCCAGTAGACGACCATGAACTTCCTTCTTTTGAACGCTTTATCACTATGCAGACAATTATAACTGTTTAGTGTAAAATAAAATGTACACTAGTTACTTTTCAATTTATAAAGTAACTTTACTTATCCATTATGCTAAAGAAGGCTTACAAAGCTTCGTAATACAATTCAAATATTTTACTACTCTTAGATTACACTGTACCATACACTTCAAGAAAACTATAAATACTCTTGATTGTATTCTAAAACAACAGTTACTGTTTACAGATCTAAATATTCAATATCATAATAACAAAATAATACAAACAAAGAATTTATAAGTCATAAAAATATCCGATATTCATCTGCGGAAAGATTCATAGAGAGGTTGTCTATATCTTAGTTATTTTAACACGGCACTTATAACAAATAAATGAATGGCCAATTACTCGTAAGGCACCGCTGTAGCCCAACAATGGGCGCAATAAAAGCCATAAACGTCACGATGTTTGGCGTCCCATGGTGCACGGGCTGATCTGTTAACGAGAACGAAACACGTCCTAGTGCTACTGCCAAAGATTAAAACACAGATGAGACTATTATTACTTCCGTATGTCAAATTGTTTGTTAATAATTTGCTTGTGCCAGACGTATTTTAATTTTGAAATTTTTTACTGTTTTGTTTTTGGTGGTAAACTAGATAATAGTGGTCTGAAAAAAATTCAAAACTTCTACTAATTATTATTGGATTATATCATTTTCCAAGGTCGTCCTACAATCATTAAATAAATTAAAAATAACGTTTAACAGTATTACTTACTGTTTAAGAAGGCAAGAGTTGCGAACATTTTTTGATACATTATAATAGCACCTGCGGAGGAAGAAAGGAAAACATAGGAAAACAATAAGGTTTAAAAATGATCTTAGACTAAACGAAAGACAGAAAAAATACACGATATCACCATGATAATAAATTTTTTATTACCATAAACACCATTATTATCGTTATTATAGTTTGAAAAGATTTTATTGTATTAAATAAGTAATTATATTACATGTTATTCAGTAAAATTAAATTGTAATGATTATGTTGTTAATTAAAATTAACATTATAATGTTAAGCCTGCGTGTTAAACAAACGTCATTTTAATTTTGGTGGTTTATATTTTTATAAAGAGCGTATTTGAATCGATTTAAATAATTAAATACTTCCTGTTACTACGTAGTTAATTGTGTGTATTATGAGGTGTTACAATAAACCTGTTTTAATCCTATAACGGTTTGGAATAAAACTGTTAAATACTGTGTAAATTATAAAGATTAGTATAAAGCTATTAGCATTAATAAAAGTATTTAAAATAATTAGTAAATATTCTTTAAGAGATTATTAAAATAAATAAATACTTAGGATTATTTAAGACATAATAATTATTACGATTATGCTAATTTAGATAATATGGTTGTATATTTGCGTACGTGGTTTAAAACAATCAGTTCTTCTTTACAGGAAGTAGGTAGGTATTAATATTGATTGGGACACTAAGGAGTTATTGATAACAGAATTAATAATACGAACATTGTATTACAAGTAGGTCAACCGTTATCAACACACATGAAATAAAATGGTTTGTTTTGTCATTGTGGTCCCGTGTTGAAAGTTCTAATTTTGAAAAGCGCGGTTGTTGATAATGTCGTTAATGGAATTTTTCTCATTAAGTCCATGCCTGTAAAAATCCCTGCTACCTACAGTTTTTGTGTTGTTCCAAGATCACGGGATCCCTATGCAAAACAAAAACAAAAATATTTCATCTACACGCATTATTGTACCTAAACTAACACATCTACGCGTTCACATAGTCTATCGAACTAGTCTCTCGAGTAGGGCGACGACAGGCGTGCGCGCAGGTCGCTTGGGTCATTGACCGGTCCGTTACGCGATTACGTAAGAACGTAGCTTACGGGCTGCGTAGCGTTCGCACCATCGCACCCCGTAGCACTGCATATCGCAAACTGTGCGTTTCGCAACTAATCGCAAACGGTGTAATACTTACTCGTAATTATAATTATTATGCAAAAGACAATTTACGACATTTTGACTTATTTGTACTTACTAAAGTTATAACAGTTTGTGAACCGTTTGAATTTATTATTATTTGTACTCGATGATAAGTTAGTAGTAATGAGTGGCGACAACTGTATATTACTTTTATAAGTATAGGTAATGTTTGATTTTCGATTGAGTCATAGGTTATGACTCATTAAACTATGGGAATTGGTATTGACATAATGAGGTTGTCCCTACATCAGCCCAGCAACCCTGGGATTATCCCATTGCATGAATAGGCCTCATCCATAAGAAAGGAAACTTGCCCTTCAGATACCTTACTGCCTATACTTTCCTTCTAACTTTCCTTCATGGCTAGAGATTCTGGGTAATTGAAGTAGTCCTTCAGTTGTTATTTACGTCACTCTAAGGATTAAATTGGGTGGTAACGTGTGCCATTTTTAATCCATCATGTTAGTATTAGTGATCAAAGTATGCTTTATGTTTCAGGTTTGCGAATAGAGACCAAGCACGAGAAGACAAATTGTGGGCAGGCACTAGAGAGAAGACTTCGCAAAAATGACTGGGGTAATGATGTGTTAGAGAAATTTAGGATTTTACAAATCAATGACAGTAGTTTAATTATAAGATACCAGAAAAAAAGAAAAGATGATGTTCTATATTTAAAAAGTAAGTAAGTTATTCAAGTAAGTTCTGTATTCTTAATCTGCTTCCACAAAAAATATCTAAGGAGTTTTAGTAATACAAACATACATATATAAACTCACGCCTTATCCCGTCCGGGGTAGGCAGAGACGACAGAACGCCACTTGTCATGATCCTGGCAAACAGATTGGGCCTCGTCCACATTCATAAAGCGAGTCATACATGCGCATCAGTTACGAATGCTCTTTAGTTTTAGTAACTACAAATTAAGTGTTACTGTTACCTAATACTTAATAAAATAAATACCTAAATTAAAAACAATGTAAACAATTTTGATATAATTCACTTCAAGAAAATTTAATTATAATTTCTTGCTTGAACGTAAAATGTCGAGCCGATAAGTGTTCCCATTGTTTCGCGGTTGATAAAATCGAAAAAAATCAGGTATTATTTTATTTAAACGATTATTTATTTGTTCCACCTTGTCAAAGTAACTTAATTCAACACGTTTCAATTTTTATGTTCAACTATAAAATCACATGCAAGTACTCTATAGAGGATCTAGTTACAAAATAATTGGGTACGTTTTCCCCATACTTAGCTATTTTGTTGTGAAATATTATTTGCTCAGTAGTTTGTATACATATGTGGTGGCCACGAAACTTGATATATTTCACATTTTTTATTTTATTATTTCTATTTGTGGTAATTCAATAAAATTCAAAGACAGAAAAGAAGGATGCGATTCTTCTGTTAAGTACTTAATTTAGAATCTTCTATTAATATGAGTGTAGCTTGTATACAATGGTCAATCTAGATGTTTCCGTAAAGCAAGAAAAGATTTATTTTTAAAAGAAATAATATTCGCAACAGATTTTTTTATATAGCATTTTAGTTAGAGAAGAGCAAGAGTTACCTGATACCAAGAGGTTACCACGGCTCATGGACGACAACTTTGCCAGAGCATAGCTAAGCCGCTGCTTATACATGTGCAAGCTGTTATATCCCATAGCCTTGTAATAACTCTAGCTATCGTAGCCTTCTAGTAGTACTTAGACGGTATAATGCTGTCCAGATTTCGTAGAAGAGACTTACTATTACACTTTTACAAAAACATCTTCACTGTTTACAACATAGAAAATACTTTTAAATCATAGTAAATAAGGTTTCACTAGTTTATACAAGCGATTATCAGCCCGCTACATCTACAGTAAACTTAATGACCCCACAGACGTTTTCTTCCAACATCTATTTAATTTAATTAATTTCACAATTCACACATTGTGTACGGATGAAAAATGTTTTTGCGTTAATTACTACGAGTTATTACCGTCATTCTTTGTTCGTACTGTTACTTTAAGCCGTTGACTTCATTAGCAGCCAATTAATGTACACACGATACGAATCTAATCTCATTCTGTTTGTGAGTGTTAATATTGCACTAAACGAGTGTTGCTCATAAATTATGAAACTGTTGTTTTAAACTGATTGTTTTATCGCACTAATCTATATTATTATACTGCTGGAGTTTTGTTAGATTTTAACCTGTGATCTATGTAACTTGGTTGTGTTTAATTTTATCATACTTGTAATGTTTACACGCTTTGAGTTTTATACGTTTTAAACACTTTGTTGTTTTATTGTATATCAAAAGATAATTTATCATCACATATTGAGAAATATGAATAAAATAACCAAACGTTTTATTGATTCACAATATTTGTACCATAAACAGAAAAAGTTCTTAATAGCTGCCAGCGGTTTTTATACTCCAGTATTATACATTCGTCATTCCGGTTTGGCAAGTGTTGATGTGCGAAACTTCAATTTAAATTAATGTACCTGTACTATGATTCATATAAAAACCAGTTAAACTGAGTTAATTCAACGATTTATTTGTTTATTTAAACATAAATTATGACAACATGAAACGTGAGCGCCAAATACAGCATTTATCATTTTATCCCTTTTATTAAGACAGTGTGGACCAGTCGACTCAAACTATTATGGGGATCAATATCGGATACAATGGGATTGTAAAAGGGGGCTCATATTTTGATATTCACAAAAAAACTAACTCTTCCGCGAGCACCCTCTTACATAACGTTGAACTTATTTTATGTTGTTCTACTTTGTATTAAGAGCGAATATTGTTCAACAGGATATTTGTTGTCCACAATGTCAAGAGAAAAAATCGTAAAGAATACTAAAAAAAGAATGAGTTCTGTTCTGATAGTGTTAGGGTTTCATTTCGTAAGGCTTGTTGAGAAGAAAGCTTTTACATCATCTAGTAACGCGTATTGATTGAAGAGAGTACCGTTAGGTTTTACATAATATCTGTCTTCCATCGGGGGTGGATGTACATGGACGTGAGTTACACTTTATGTTTGTGATACTATGTCATTTTTATGAGTATTTTGAACTTTGTTTTCCTACTCGGAATAAAGATTTAGGTATTTAGGAACATTTGAATAAACATACCTTATGATAAAGCGCGTATTTGCAGTGGAACTAAAGACTGTGCCTTTATGTGTAATACCTGAAACGTGTCAAAGACTAAGGTATATACACAGATTTTGTCTAACTTTAATCAATGATAGGAAAAATCTAATTAGCGAATTACTGAATAAGAAAATCACAATAATTGGCTCCGTTCTTAGTTAAAGTATTGCTAACCTATACTCTCATTTCGAGCTATGGTAAAGGTGTACATATACATACACAAAAGCTACACCAGCCCGTTTATCCAGCCTTCAGTATAGTTTGGTAAACCTTTGGAAAAATTCCGTCCATATTGTGAGAATTTCAAAAGACCTATAGGTACTTACTATTTGGCTAGTCTTGCGCTCATACTGCAACCCTGACACTGACTGACAGACTGACTACATAGAGAGAGATATTTTTCTCTCGATCGGGGTAGTCGGTCTCTCATGTCTCAGGAGCGTGGACTAAGAATAGGTATAAAAAATCCAATTGCCCATATTTTGATGCCCTTCTAAGGCTGAATAATGTAAAAGAGTTCACTCAACCCCTTTAGTGTTATGATCAAAATATAAAAGCACTTTTAATAATGCGAGAATGCCAAAAAATTTTGCAAGTCCAATACATAAATACCCTCAATGACGTTGATTATGGCGAATCGGGAGGGCGCCATCGGTCCTCCTCACATTTTTTATTGCCCCTTTTATTTATTGCAGCGAAGATTGAAAGGGGACGCGCCGTAACGTCCGCGGGATGATTGTGAAGACCCTACAACGTTGCATGCGTGTTGAATAGCTTGGCTAACACATGTACTTATATGTACTTGTATAGACTATAATGTTTTAATGCGGGCTGCGGCTTCAAATATGCTTTGATCTGTTAACTAAAATTGGACACTGATTCAATTTCCTTTTATCTGATACTTAGTTTTTTTTGTTTAACGGATTAGTTATGCTATTAGTTTGGTGGCGTTTGACGATGGCAAGGTTTCCAATTCTATGCAGTAGGTAATCCATAAATTATTTTCATAAATATTTTTGGTAAAAGACCAGTAAGAGGCCGTTTTGTTCGGTACCACATTTGGTGCCACTTAGTCCACCTCCATTAATTACCTTCCAATGGAACTAGCCTTTATCTGTTGTGATAGAAGAAAACTATAACCTTCCAGCACCTGGCCACTCAGCTAGGTTTCGTAGCAGTTTTGACTATTTTATTCATCAATTTAGGAAACCAGTGCTAACAAAGATAGGCACTTCACGACAAAAAGTGTAAATGCTACACATGATTCCTGTCCAGTTAATCTAACCATCGACAAAATCAATACAATGTATCGAACAGATTTTACCTATCCATAAATGGTGCACTACCCGATATTTATGTAGAGGGGTTGAATCCCCATAAAGTTCACATGTGCAATAACGAGTCGGCTTCGGTTTAAACCGCTGATATTACCCGTCTATGAAATATTGATGGCCTCTGTACTGCTACACCATTATCATGTCAACTAAACGCAGAAAAAAAAACGATAAATTTTTATGAATGTTAAAATACATTTTCAAGGCAATTTTTGTTTACATTCTGATGGAATTAACGTTTGAGCATTTATATCTGTAGTACTAATCCACTTTATTCTGCAATGAGTTTTTTTTTCTCTGTCTCTGTTTACATACACACATCAAAAAAGTCTAAGCAACATGCATGATATTACAAATTTACCATTTATATTAATTAATTTCTAAGTATTTACTCACTCAAAGTGTATAGGTAAGTAAACTTCAAGTGTATAGGTAAAAAAATTTCGATTATGTTTTGTTTTTTTTCATAAAATTCAAATGACTGCGAATTTGTTTGAATTTGAGTGCATGTTAATTGCTACGTTTTAGTCTTGATTTTATAATTTTACCAACCATTTAAATACAGTTGGCGACAAAATTGAATTGTTAGATATTCTTTACGTCATGGAGCGACGTCATTTGACGGCAGATGAAATGCAAAGAGCTGTAGGGATGTTGCAAGCGGGAAGTAATCAATCTCAGGTATCTCGACATTTTGGTATTCATAGAAGTGTTATTTGTCGTCTTTGGCAGCGCTACAATAATACAGGGGAACCCGCTGAACAGCATCCAGGCCGTAAAAGGAGTACAACCACTCGGCAAGACCGGTACATACAACTGACTGCAAGACGCCAGCCGATGTTAACCGCTCGAGAGATAAGTTTGAGGCTACAAAATTCAAGTGGTGTTGATGTAAGTCCCCAAACTGTGCGAAATCGACTGCATGAGTACGGCCTACGACCTCGACGCCCTATCAGGTGCCCACCGATACGTCACGGGAATCGCGCTCGTCGAAATGAATGGTGTAGAGAACGCATAACATGGACCCAGGAACAATGGGATAAAATTATGTTTTCCGATGAGTCGCGATTCGGGTTTAGGCCTGATACAAGAAGGGTGCGAGTGTACCGTCGACCCGGAAATACTGAAAGACTCAGGTGCGTTCAGGAAGTTCATCCATACAGCGGCTCAACAGTTATGGTATGGGCGGGTATTATGAAGAACAGGCGAACTGAGCTCGTTTTTGTAAATGGAAACATGAACGCTGAAAATTACGTTGAGGATATTCTCAGACCTTATGTCCATCCATTTGCACAAACCTTTGGCATCGATTTTACGTTAATGCATGACAATGCGCGTTCACATACAGCTCGGCGAACCAGTGAATACTTGGCAACGGAGAACATCCAGGTATTGCCCTGGCCTGCACAATCGCCAGACCTCAACCCCATCGAGCACGCATGGGACATGCTCCAGAGACGTGTTTTGAAGGACTTGGACGGAGTGACAACAACCCAACAGCTGAAGGATTTGCTACAATTCCATTGGGAGCGAATACCGCAAGATGACATAAACAGTCTCATTAATTCAATGAATAATCGTTGCCGACAAGTTCTGAATAGCAGAGGAGGCCATACTTTGTATTAAATTGTCCTATTCTTTCACAATAAATTCATTTTCTTAAGAAATTTCAATTTGTAAAAAAAAAGTTTAGTTTCTTATGTACCTGTATATTCTAATATTGTTAATTTCTGTTATTAAAAGAACTTATAAAGAAAACAGCTGTTATTTTTACATCATAGAACCCTAAAAATATTATTTTAAAAATAAAATACAACGTTATAATTAAAATAAATGGTAAAATAAATTAATATAAATGGTAAATTTGTAATATCATGCATGTTGCTTAGACTTTTTTGATGTGTGTATTTAGGTCTTCTATGAAGATTTCATTCATATCGACTAGATATTGAAGCTTTCTGTGGTGAAGTGGTGCTAATTTTGTAGTCAGTTTGCAATGTTTCTATGTATTTATAGAAAAGGTACATAAGTACGAGTATGTTTGTTAACTAGATTATATCAGTTGCGCTCAGATCAGGACTAGAAAATTGTGTTGTACCGATATGTAAGGAATACAATACCACTGCTATTATGAATCTCTTCATAGATGAGATGATTTGGTGGTACTTTATATTGTTATTCCATTATTCCACGGAAAACTCTAACACCTAAAAACTGATTAGTCAACAAATACATAATTATCACTCAATAATTATCAGCATATCTATTCTGGTTACCATTTGTTTCCTACTGTATATTTCAATGTTCTAGGATGTTCTTGTTGTGTGGTCTTTAAGTTACCCTTAGTTATTTGGTCCCGTGGGTATCGTAGGAACCAAACAAGGGGTTAGAAGGATAGTTTAGTAGTTGAAAATGTACTTATACTTATTTGTAGTTTAAAATTCTGAATTCGTATGACCAAAATACTGAATGCTGTTTACCATTTAATGATGCTTTTCGTCTTTAAGTATCTTCTAACTCTTTCATAAAAGAGTTATTGAGTTTCGACTTATTAGTGACCAGTACGCGGTTGATTGGGTCAGCATACATTGTTACTACTGCATTTATAACCTTTCCAAATTTAAAAACACAAGCTGCCTTCTTTGCGAGTCTCTTTGACCCAGTTCTTCTATCATTCTCCTCTCCACGCGTCCTCGAGGCTCTCTATTATACCGCATGACGTTTTATCACTGGCCACAATTCGTTAACGCTAAAGGACCTAGTTTGTGTAGTAGTACGCAATATATCTCTGCCTAAGTGCGTAAACCTTCTGGGCTTGCTGAAACAATAAATTTATAAAGTAGTTAATCATTTTGAAAGGATATCTATTAGTCATCATAGTACATACCCGTATTGCCCATTAAAATAGGGCCCTAACAATATAATAATTCATGTAGAGGTACAAGTTATGTTATTCAAAATGAGTTAGTACTCTAAACAAGTTAACGTGTTTGGTACGAATATATGTTTCAAGAGAAGTGGCAGGGGCGATACAGGTTTCAAATGCCAATACTGCGCTGCCCGAATGAAATATAGAAGCGATGCGCCCACAGATGAGACCGTAGGAGAGGTGCCATGTCATACTTTGTAAAGTTTGAAAATTTAGTTTAGTAATTAAAACTTTTCGTCTTCGAAGTGTAGCGCGATATACTGGTGTGAATAATATGGGAAGCGAAAAAGATTTAATACGTGGGTATTATAGAAAAAATATATTTTCGTTTTATAATTTTTAATTCGCATTGATTCCTTTATCTTAAAATTGGCTAAATAATTATACTATTTATATGGCTTAATAATAATAGCCAAATAAATTAACTTAAAGATATACTCAATGAAGAGAATAGCAGACTAAACTCTGTACAAATAATCCTATACTTTTAATATTTCAATGGTAACATTGTTCATCATTATTATTTTTAACTGCATGTTTGTATTTAGGGATGATTTTAGAGTCACTGTTAAAGTTCAGGTATTTTAAGTCAAATACCCAATTTTATTACCATTAAAGTTTGATGTTAGGTATATAACAATAACATTTCAACCATCTACATCAACAATTTGATTATTATAATCTTTGGTATCCATAACTGGATTAGCGTCGACCGCGCGCGTATCGGCGTAATATATCGTTTCGATTGAGCTTTTGGTGTATCACTCGCGAAATGATTCGGCTCCCACCCTCGTGGAGGGTGACGAGACTCGTCTTTAGTTGCTTATGTTTATAGATATTTAGTTACTTTTTAACATGGCTAAATCATAAATAGAGGCACTCTCAGTCTTCTGTAAGAAAAGGATAACTTTTTAAACTGGTAAAGTATGTGTGTGTACTGTATAATGAACGATGTATTGTATTTATTGATTAGCTATTACTGTTCTATGTACAATTACAGAGTAGAGACTTTTAATAACTTATTGTATCTCGATAATCTTACACATAATTACATAACACTAGTAGATTCTAATCTTGATCTGTCCTGTGATTACAGTCACTTTCTAAAACACAGCGGAAGGCTAAATAATTGTGGTATGTCAAATATAATTGATAATGTCTGTTTTTGTATCAACTATAATCTAAAAAAAGGTAATGTTTCGCATATTAATATGAATTGTACTGATAGTGTGATTGCTTCTGACTCTGCTGATAACTATCTTTTTCGCAATCAATCACATTAGTATATTACATCAAAATATCGCTGGTCTCTTAAACAAGAGAGACAGTTTAACTGTACAGCTGCAGGAGCTAAAAACAAAGAAAAATAATATAGATATAATTTGTATAACTGAGCATTTCATCATGTCTGGACATGAACACTTATTATATTTAGAAAATTATAAACTAGCTGCATGCTATTCAAGAGAAAATGTAAAACGCGGAGGATCATGCATACTAATTAAAAAATACATTGAATATAAGGAACTACCAGACATTATGAAATGTTCCATAAAAGGAGTAATAGAATGTTGTGCTATTAAACTAACTAAACAAAAAATTGTTATAATATGTATATATCGACCACCAAAAACATGTAATATGAATACGTTTTATGTTGGACTGGATGCCATCCTAAAAAAAGTATGTATGTTTAACAAAAACAAAATAATATTATGTGGTGATTTCAACATTGACGTTTTGAAGAAGAATAGGTTGTCGATTGATTTTGAATGCTTTCTCTTAAGCTACAATCTAAAGCTTGAATTGAAACAACCGACTAGATTGGACAGTGGGACCTGCATAGACAATTTTGCTCACAATCTAACACAAAAATGCGCGCATCAAATACAGGATTTAGCACTTTCTGATCACACAGCTCAAATATTAAAAGTTAAAGTAAATACATCATACAACATTGGGTTCTGGCGCAAAAAAGTTAGAGACATTTCTACCCAAAACTTAATGAAGTTCAAAAGTCATTTACAAAATCTTACTTTTTCGGATGTTTTTGAAACTAATGATCCTAATGAAGCATACAATAGGTTTAACGAATTGTTTTGCTTGATATACAACTTATGCTTTCCACAAAAAGTAATTACAATAAAAACAGAAAAAAACATTAAATGGGTGTCACGAGGTATACGCGCTTGTACCAAAAAACAACGTCAATTACTTTGGCAGAAAAGATTAAAACCTAGTAAAGAAAACAAAAGCAATTTTATAAACTATTCACGCAGATTAAAACACATTATCAAAGAAACACAAAAAGCACAAAATAACTATTTAATTAAAAATTCAAAAAATAAATCTAAAACCTCTTGGCAAATAATTAATAATTGTAAAAAATCTTTAGACTCCATCACTCAGATAAAAACAAATAATTCCATTATAAATGATCCTGCACAAATAGCAGAAACTTTTAATAATTTCTTTGTAAACAATCAAAAACCGATAAAACAAAACAATCAAATAGGATTAAAAATTAAAAAAACAGATTTCATTCTTCACACCTTATTTATGATGCCTGTTGTACCACAAGACGTAATAAAAACTATAGGAGCGTTAAAAAACAAAAAGAGCTGTGGTTATGATGGAATCTCAACTCAGGTTATCAAATTCGTTTCTATTATTATATCAAAACCGCTAACTTACATTATTAATCTGTGCATATCAGCTGGGGTATTCCCAGAAAAACTAAAAACCGTAATAGTAAAACCAATTTACAAAAAAGGGTCTAAAGAAGAAATCTCAAATTATAGGCCGATTGCTCTAACTTCTGTGTTTTCTAAAATAATTGAAAAACTACTATATGACTCTATATATACCTTCTTAAATAAATATAACATACTTTGCGATGAACAATACGGTTTTAGGAAAAACAAAAATATTAACATGGCCATATTCAGCACACTAAAAATAATAATGACAAACGTAGATATTAAAAACCCTATATGTGCTATATTCACCGATATGTCAAAAGCTTTCGATCATGTAAATCATGAGGTGCTACTGCAAAAACTATATATCTATGGCATCCGGGGAAACATCTTAAAGCTAGTAAAATCTTATTTAACGGGACGAAAACAAGTAACAGAATTAACTAGAGTATGCACGACCTCTAAATTCGAACGTAATTTTGTTTCAACACATAGAGAAGTAGAATGCGGAGTACCACAAGGTAGTGTCCTTGGTCCTCTGTTGTTTTTGATCTACATAAACGATCTACCTATTCAGATACAACACCCAATAACATTGTTTGCTGATGATGGCACGGCTCTGATCAAATGTGATATTAAGGAAAACTACGAAGATGAAATAAATAATTCAATAAATATAATTAGTAATTGGTTAAATCACAATAATCTTCAATTAAATTTTCAAAAAACAAAAGTAATGCATTTCCACCAAAGACTGTGCATAGATAACTTGAGCACAATATGTAATAATCATACCATCGAAAAGATAGAGGTCACCAAATTTCTGGGTATTCATATAGACTCTCAGTTAACATGGAGACCACAAGCTGAATACTTGTGCAAAAAGCTGCATGCATCAGCATATGCTCTCTTCATACTGACAAAAAAAGTGCAAATTAAAACTGTATTAATGGCTTACCATAGTATCGTTGTTGGCCTATTGCGATTTGGCATTATATTTTGGGGCAATTGTAGTGAAAGAGAGAGTATTTTCAAGGCTCAAAAACGCTGTATTAGATCCATTTTTAATATAAACATAACAGACAGCTGTGTACCTATCTTTAGGGAACACAAATTACTTACCTTCCCATGTCTTTACATTTTAGAAATAGCTATATTTGTCAAATCTAATCCACATCTGTTTTCGACTTTATGTGAAACACGCGTCAGAACTGTATCTTTAAGATCAAACTACGCTCAGCTATTAAATACAGGAGGTTTTAATACAGCTTTGTATAAAAAGAGTGTCTTTGGAATGGCACCTGTAATTTACAATAAAATACCAAATAGTATCAAAGATCTACCAATAAAAAAATTTAAACAGAGTCTTTCATCATTCCTATTGGACAAAGCCTATTACTCCATAGGAGAATTTCTAAATGATGCATAACCTCCTTCAACCTAGATAATAAGTATATGTAATTAAATTATGAAATGTATGAAACTGTACCAAAAATAAAAATAATTGGCATTTACAATACAAATTAAGTAATTTTGTACATAACTAAAATACTTTAATAGTTTTTTTTTTTTTTTTCATTTAAAGTGTATTTTATTTGAAATTGTATTGATGTATATTTTGCATGCCAAATGGTAGAATATGGAGAAACTTAATTTTATGTAACAACTCATGTCATTGTACCTGATACCCATGTTTGCAAAATTAATAAACTATTCTATTCTATTCTATTCTATTCTATTCTATTTATGTTTCGGTTCAATCAAACTAAGGTGTATTCACGGTGTATCCAAAAAATCGGTTTTTAATCACTATAATATAGTACCTACACTTTTTTTTGTCTTTTAATTTTTTGACATAATTTTTTTTATTTTGGTTTACCAATACTACCGCCAAAATTGCCAGGGATTGGTTAGTACACCAACTTCTACCACATTTTACTTAGTACTCCTAATCCATCATTACACTGACGAAAACATCATAAAATCATTACTAACATACTATGAAACAATTCACCAAACAAACTTTTACACTAAATAAACCAAAACGTATGTTTTCATTGTGTAAAGAAAGGAAAAGTATCAAGGTACATGAGGTTGGATGCAAAGAGACAACGATTTAAGCGAACAGTCCGTCAATAAGTCTCGGCTCAGAACGGTCAGGGTTGGTAATTGACGGGGGTGGCATAACGCTCTACTTACAGGGCTACCACCACATTGTTTTATAAACATAAGACGTTTGATACATTTTGAGTTTGAGGTGGGGTATAGTACTTCTTCTGCACAATAATATATTACATTTGATCTTTTTTTTTTAGTAATGGGAGTGTAGATTTGTAATTATATACTTTTTTCAAGATTTTTAGTATGTAAGTCCTCGATCTGTACTCTGTAACTGTACCTATTGAAATAAATAAATTTTATTTTGTAGCAATTCTAATTTTATTTCAATTCTATTTTTATTTATCCATATGTCTTGTTAAAGTTGACAAAGGTACATGCAACATCGGAAGAAAGGAAAACTTTTGACTTCCTCCCGTGAATCCCGTAACAGTTGAGTTCGTAAACATTCAACATGCAAGGGCGGGAAAACTCTTGATATTTTGAGTTAATATTAATGAAGAGGTGGGCGTGGGACCTGTAACCTTATTAATATGTCAGTTTGATCTTAAAAATATTAAAGAGGTCTTTATTTACGCGTATTCAGTATTTTTAGCAAAATATACCTATTATAATTGTAGTGTTTAAAGAAATCCTAAATCGAAGCAAGAAAGTTAGTCCCTGCTGAAATGTTACACTAAAACAAAGACAATATTTCAAAACATAGGCCATTAACATGCAAAGTAGTCTAAAATATTCACTATTTATTTACACGTTGCGAAGTGCATATTCCGCAATAAAAATAATTTCGCAAAAAGCGGGTTATGATTTAAAGCGTCTCGTCTAGTGCGAGCTAACCCTACGCTGGCGAAGGGCAGTTACGGCGCCTTCCCCTAAAACATTGTCATCTGAATTTGTGCCCGAAGTAAATAAGAGTCCCGGGGAGTCCTCCGCTCTAATGGCGGCAGATTTATAGATTTTCCCTGGATGCCCCGCCGCGCCGGGATTAAATTACGCCTGCCGTATTGGCCGGGAGGAATATTAGCACTTCCATTTGTTTCCGCACTTCGGGTTTCAACTGATTTGAATGGTCACTCCATCTGTGATTTTGACTCTTGGGATTATAAAGTTTAAGTTAATAATAGTATTAAAGATTATTCCGATATTTTTAAATTAGATACTTTGGAAGTTTTATGGCTTTATTTGTCGGCATCACTTGATTTATATTATATTTTTTTATTTATTTATATTTAATGAAACAACTATATTTGTTTTATTAAATGTAAAGCTTGTACGATTAACATAATCCTAGTAATCTACAAGATCATGTTAAATAATTCACTTAAGTATATCAATAAATTATTCTTAACAACCGTTCATTATACGGAGAGTTTTAAAGTCAAACTACTGCTTAAGTATTCATCAAAATTAAACCATAGAATCGTGATAATTTCTAAAACAGAAACCTCTTAACTAATATCTTGTATTTTTAATAACAGTTTCTTCAGTTTTGTCCCCGACCCACACACAGTGAGGGGCGAGACGGGTGGGTCGGGGAGACCCCTTTCTCCTTCTGATTTTAAAAATCGCAGACGGGTTAAGTCGTGGGAGCACAGTATAAAAGCTTTTGCTCCCCGCTCGGTAACCACCGTCTTTGTGTAAGTATCATATTTTTGTGACTGTATAATTGTAAATACTTATTGCTTGAATGTTTGTAAGCATTAAAGAACAAAGATTTAAGTCAATTACTAACTAACACACATTTACTTTCTCATTTTCAGCCACATTATTACATCCTATATTGAAATAAAACAGATTTGTATCAACATTATTTTAACAACAGTTTCCTTAAAAGCTAATATTGTCTTTTTAAATCGGAAAAATCCATTACAAACCACCCTCTGTTTTTAAAAAGACACAATATCAAATAGGGTGTCCCCTTTAAACGAAACATAGAAGGCAAATTTACATACCCATGAAAGAGAAACATAGATATACATTTACAATTGATATCTCCACACATTTTACTTATGTAGGGACAAAACATTTTCCTTAAAGGTCCCTTTCCTTGAATTACGGGCGATGGTTCCTGCGCAGTCTTTTGTTTTAAGCCGACAACAAAATGAAGCGCAATCAAGGTTATACCCGTTTAGTTTCTCAGTGATAGAACTTCAAGGAACTTCTTAGAATATTTTTTATTATCTTTATTTTTAATATTTTTTTGTTTTGTATCTTTTAATTTACATCTTACGGATACTGTTTTTAATCTTAGAAAAACTCTTTCATTTTGTTACATTTTACGCCTTTTTAAAATTTCTTCTAGGTCGGCTATTACTATTGAAATATTTCTTAAGAAAACTGTATAAAATATAAATATGAAATATATTCATCACCTAATATTAAATTAGACTCATAAAATGAAAAAACTGTAGTTTGATACTTAAAAGTGGCAAAATTGCAATCGAAGAACTGCGCGGATTCAGCGTATGATTCACTTCGCCTGCTCAAGGTCACCATTGTTTATAGTAGCACTTAAATCAAAACTTCTCAAAAAATTATATAGCTACGCAACTTTATTACAAAGTGATTGGTTTAAAAGTTTTTTGTTGTCGTCAAAATCAGTGAAATAATTTTTAGCGGTCGTTATAATTATGTTTACGAGTTCCACCACACGCCATAACATAAAAGTCCTTTGAGCGTGCGTTTTACTGTTTACACGTTTTGTTCAGTAGATTTTATGACTTGCTAAATTACGATCCGTTATACGCCTTAGAACATCCTTTTATTTTATCAATATTATTTATAGAGCTCAAGTTTTTAATGTTCTAATTATTGGGAAAATAATGTTAGTTAAAATTAAAAAGTTTTACTAAGTATCATTGATCGTAATAAAATATTAAATTTTACAATTAACGTAACTATTAACCCAATATTTTGTTTCCTCCTATTTTAATCACTACAGAAACTTTACAAAGCAAGAATTATTTCGTCTTTTAAACTCACCGCTGAATACTTTTTTTGGCTTTCAAACTAATTACTAATCCACAGCTACATAATATTTAATCACTCTATTTGTTCCATGTGGTAACGAAGTAAGAATACAATATGTCACCACCCCATCTCATCCTATGGGTGTCGTAAAAACCGACTGAGGGACTATTCGTGAATATTATCTTTAAGAAATAAAAAGAAGGAAAACTTGAAATTAAACCCTATACCAATCCGTCTGGCCAGCGTGGTATTAGTAGGCCAAGTATCCCTCCGTCATAGGAGGAGGCCCGTCCCTGCAGTGGGACATTAATGGGCTGTTATGATGATGACAAACTAAACTTCCCCCCATTCTCACATTCCTTTAACTTACTTATTCTTTTACTTGATGCAATTCCCATTAAATTTAAATGCATGCATTAATGTACAGGTGAAGCCTAAACAAATACGAGAAATTTTAAAGTAATAATAGAAATCTTGGGAACTAAAGTATAAGTTCCCAAGATTTCTTCAAGCTTTAGTATTCATTGCAGCTTACCTTGAATGGAAATTGGTATATTTGTATTAATTTCCATGTGTGTATTAGCTTTGTCTGCAATTTGCAATGGAAAATACTTTGTGCATCGGTAACGTTGCTTGAATGCGACTGTTGGACAATTCTTTTTGTTATCTGCGAATAGTTGTCTTAAGTCTGGGTGTTCATTGTCACTGATTCTTTCATTTTATATTAAGGCATGAATTTAATTTATCGCTTCAGAACCCTTAAAATTTTTCGAGAAGTACGAGTACCACCAAAATCGATTCAAACATACAAAATTTAGTAACGAAGTATGAGTGTGTGTTACCGCCCATATCATAGGTTTCGTTAAAAACCTTTGATTACTAAGGAATAATTCGCAGATAAAATCTCTACGAAAGCAACATAAGAAAAACGTGAAATAAAGTCTTTTACCAATCTGTCTAGCTAAATATCTCTTCGTCACTTTTGGAGAAGGCCCGTCTCTGCTGCGGGACATAAATATGATTTTACGATATAGGTCACAGAGTTTTCCGAGAATTGTGTATTTTATATAACATTGCTAAACACACTTTACGTTAAGTGTAACTTATGTTTAACTAATAAACATAGTTTAACAGAGAAACAAGCGTGTTGTAATAAGCATTGTCAACGTTACCAAATAACGTAACAAAACACAAACAAAAGAATTCCTGACATCAAAATACAATTAAATGATCTGCTAAGATAATAACTTGAGAAAATAAATTGTTAAAATATGTTAAAAAGTTCAATTAAAACGTTTAAAAGACCAAATCGGTACAAATTCTTCTTAAATTATTTAAATCATCTTTGATTACTAAAGTTAGGGTCATAAATCAAAACAAGAGCATCGGTTCCCAATCTCTTGTTGCTATTACATGGAGGTACAGACACATTAATCATTTACAATTACGTTAAACGGCCCAAGGATCCAGTGGAGGAGACTCCGGCCGCATTGTGAATAGGTACTCAACTGACAGTGGACAAATAACAAAACTGGGTTAATCTTTTACCTCCCGCATCGGCTGGAGGTGGAGGATCACCCCTCATTCTGTTTCCATCACACCCTACCAGAACGAAAGAGACGG
This sequence comes from Schrankia costaestrigalis, assembly GCA_905475405.1. Lineage (NCBI taxonomy): Eukaryota > Metazoa > Arthropoda > Insecta > Lepidoptera > Erebidae > Schrankia > Schrankia costaestrigalis. The sequence continues at coordinate 9,418,990 of FR997830.1, forward strand.
AATATATTCACCCACTTCTAAAAGGCTTTAGAGCAACAAACTCTGTGGCGCGCTTGGCTTCTATTAACAAATAAATTAAGGTTCTTATTGGTTTGTACTCTGAATTTTTTACCTTTGGATTTCAAAAAAGATTTATTCTATCAAGTCAATCTGCACCCTGTTTTATGTACAATGAAGTTGGTTTTTCGATACAGTGAAATAAATTCTAGATTTTTAGTATTATATTCATGTATTTGTTCCATCACGTCTGTGCTGAGAGGTGAAAATGCCATGAAAATTTTGTCTCTCTTTCACTTATGAGATCGAATAGAGAGGGCGCGGTATTACATTAAGTCTGTGTAGAGAGTACGTATTGCTACCATTTACTTTGTTTACCGTAGAAGGTCTTAGTACTAGAAATTTCGTATGAATCTAACTAAATTTTTGTTCACCTTCAAGAGTCCAGACGATCGTTGCTTCAATTGTAACGACTTTGAAACTTACTTTCATATTATAAAGCACGATGCTTTTCTTTATCTGAACAACAGATTATTTCTATTAATTAGGTTGCATTTAAAGTAAATAATCAAACTAATTGAATATTTTTATTCGCTTTTGTCTTCAAAGATCGATTTCAAACAAAGTGTTCGGCTCTCCATGACGAATTAAAAGCGAGAATCTGGATTCAACGATAGCGATTAATTTCGTTTAGAATATTTTTTTTGAAAACCACTTTTTAACCCGTCTAGACCCTCTAAATTACGCCGAAACGAAGCCGAATCGAACAATAAAAAGCCAAAATTCCACAAATGGTATAAGACGAGATGTATTGAAATATTATAATACGCTTTAACCTATAATTTGATTAAATTCGAGGCGAAAAAGAAAAGGAGTTGATTCAAATGGGTCATTAGTATTTGGGTCGGTAATGATCGAGCGAGCTTCGCCAGTTTTGTTTGTTATATTAGTGTTTACCGACTACAGATATTTACCAGCAACCGATGTTTTTTTAACAATAGGCCCGATTAATTTGTAAATATAGGGAAAATAACGTTTAAATTATTTTTAATTATAGAAGATAAAAAACTATCTCTAGTCTAGTCTCCATCAATGGTAGGAGGCCATTTGTAAGAGTCCACTTTTAGGAGCTAATGTGATGAAATGAATTATCTTGATGATTATAACTACAACAAACAATTTATTTTGTCTTATTGCCTTCATATTATGCCCTTCTCTTATGCAAGCTTTCGATCCAAAGCAACAAAAAATAGAAATTTAAACTAACTTAATTAATATAAAATAGTTGCGCAACAAACCGTCTAAACAGTCATATAAGTTGTTACGTATTGTAACAATGCTCCGGCACAGCTTACGTCAAACATGTAAAATACTAAAAAGCATTTTATGTAAGCATACGGAACTGTTATTATTTGATAACTACTCGTGATTCTCGCTCAGGACTTTCGTCGTAAAATTCTATTTAAGGTGAGAAAAACATAATATGAAAGTACGATAATATCGGGAGTGTTATACAACCTATGTGGATGATTGCTGTTTAGAATGAGCTGTAAACAAATCTAACCAACTTTGGAACATATTCTCAGCATGCATTGATTAAATGCGTGAGAGAAGAAGAACGAATATGAACTTTCTAGAGTTTACTTGCACGACTAAGTAGTTACATTGCCAGGCAGGCGGGAGTTAAACTGATCTTGCTCATCATTTACTGGATATAATATGCAGAATGCTTTGATTGTGTTAGTAAGATTCTTTTTATGTTTAATGGGTGATTTTTCGAGGGCTTAAATGCTTTGTGCATACGCAATCTTCCCGTGGACTTCTGCTAGATGCTTGATCCATCTACAGATTAAAACCTCCTCGGTAACCATCTCCGATCGATATCAGATTCGATAGTTAAAGTAAAATTTAGTTCTATTTATTTTAAATAAAAGAAAAGAACTCCCTTCCCTTATGCTATTCGTCGCTATACCACGGTAGTAGACACTTATAGTGTATTAGAAGAAGAAATGAAAAGGTCAGACCAGACTGACGCGATGAATCGACGTCTCGATAGAGATCGACATCTTGTTTTTTTAAGAGAAGAGTTAATCAAAATCAGTTAATCAAGTAATTCATTCAGTACCTCACATTACATTGTTATGTTTGAGCCTCATATGTGGCTAGTAGTGCCCGTATCACGCCCAAGTATTATATGTATGCTACTACAGTATCATTGGTACAGTGTACGGCAAAAGCAATTTTAAGCGGAGACTGTTGGCAAGTGGCCAGTAGAAATAAGCTTGCTACGACACCCGGAGAGCACCAATACATGCAGCCTGCAGACTCTAACCAACTTAATTTATATATATTCCTTTATGATTTTGTTACTATCGTTCGGGATAAACATACATGGAAAAATACAGGAGAGAACAAAGACAGTTTAGGTAAAATCTTTATACTGTCTGGTTAATATTTTAATGCAGAAGTGGCTCAAAGGATAGTTCAATTGTTGAGTTTATAATAGGTAGTCAAAGTCGTGTACGATAGGTTCGAGTCCTAGATAAGGCAATCATTTATTTGTGTGCCTTACATACTATTTGTCCTTATGATGCAGTATCAAGAAATACTGAGTGGACAACTCTGTAATAGTAAATGATGTTGGTAGGATTAATTGCAAAGAATTATGATTTTAGTGCTTTAATGGTTTTCTAAAAGGTAAAATTATAACCAACAGCTAGTTAATTACTTGGTAAGAATTATCTAAACTTTCCTAATTATTCCTTTAATTACCTGAAAAGAAAGTAAACAAATGACATAAATCACATGACAATACAGACACAAAGTGCAAACAAAATCATAGACAAAATATATTAAGTTAATGTTATGCAAAAAAAGCAGGGAAGATATTCCCCGAAAAACATGTAAGTTGAGAGAGGGGTAGAAGCAATTTAAACCAAAGTAACCTGGCGACAAGCCAGCCGTCCAACGGGTCTTAGGTTACGACAATGCTAGGCATCGCAGATAAGTGTTCCAACTATATCATCTTTAACTTAAAACATCCTTTTCCGTTTACTTTTTGATCTTGTTTTACATGTTATAACTATTATTATTGATTTTTGAATATTTTAAATTAGTACAGCGAAATAATTAGATTGCTTAGCTCTAAGAAGGTTAAACGCTAACTACATAATTACCAATACCTAAACGATAAAAAGGAAATAGATATGCCAAATAATTCATGAAAAAGTAGAGAAAATAAAATCGTGTACTTATTGTAATACCTATTTAAAAAGGTAAATATCTACAATATAAGTAAGGTACCTGCGGGTAACAAGAGCCGGTGGATAACAAGAGCCGTTGCTTGAAAATGACACTTTTAATGATCACAGCACCCTACATTTACACATTCTTAAAAATGACCAATAGGAAAGCTAAGATCCGAGCTCGCGTCGTCGCACGATCATCAATCTTACCAGAACCCACGAGTCAGTTGAGAGTGATAGACAACGCAGCTCCACTATAATTTTATCTTGCCAAAACAATTTTTTTTTTACCTAAAATACAGCCGTTTGCTCAAATCTTGTTAATTAATTGTGAATGTTATACAAATAGTGTGGGCTAGTGGAGATAAGTTATAAATTTTTGTTAATAAATACAATACTTTTTACCATTTTCAATTATGCTATTATCAGGGGCTAATACGGGCCGCGCTCGAGGCGGGTACATAGGCCGGCCCTTATTATACATATAGAATGTAAATTAATTTTAACAAATTTCAATAGACTTCGTTATTTTAATACATACCATAGTTATTATTATTAAGCATGTATTTGTTATTATTTTTGTATCATAAATCATCCCTAATATCTTTAATTAACTTAAAAGTGTCCAAGTTGTTGATCTCGATACCAATAGATTTTATAATAAGGATAAGAAGGGCCACATACGTGGCCTGTCTTATGCCGTACTACTTATTTATAAAAAAAAAATGTTTTAGTTTTGTAATTTCCATAGATAATATTTAAAAAGTTACAAACTCATTGTTTACGTCTGTGATTATTTTGACGATATGTTATAGATAAAGGTTTTTATGACATGTTTTTGCTACGTTAGTTTATTAAGAGCCATTGCTAGTTTTTCCTTTGATTAAGTAATGTTAAAAGCGTGATTTAATGCCAAATGATAATTAAAGTCAAATGAAACCGAAAGCAATATTTTTTCAATTGATTACTCTTTTAATATTTGAATTAAAATTTGGCCCTTATAAAACTACATACGTTTATTAAGGGCCAAAGAGAGGGTTTTTAAAAATCATGATTACTATGCCTAATTGAGATGAAAATACTTGTAATAGTACTTTCTGATGCAGATATTGAAATAAACATTACCATGATATTAAATATTTTATTATATTCCTTTATTTATAGAAATTATTTAGGTTTAGATTAAGGTGGCCCTTATTTACCGCAAGTACCTTATAGAATACTTTATTAATAATATGGTATCGCGACGAAAGAATTTTAGGCGCAATTTCAAATCAAAATTAAGTGGAAAAGTTTCAGAAGAGCTTTATAAAATATATATACTTAGATATATACGAGAATACAGCTAAAGGCAATTAGCCAAAGGAATCAACAGCTGTGTTAAGCTTCTTCTTAGACCAACCAACACACTTAATAACCAAGTTGTTAGTCAACCCGCACACTACTACGAATTAGGTATTTCACATAACTAAAGCAACAAATGTTGTGTCAGGTCATCGTCAAAATATTATTACCGAGTTCAAACAACGGATTTCATGATCAGAAATTAATTAACACTCCTAATGTATGCAACGAGAGCAAAGAGTTTTGGTACAGCAGTGGCAAAATCAATTTGAGGCCGGAGTATTGGCGAGTGGCCAGCCATCGTCCGCTGTCCGACAACCGCAAACCTGCATATTATACCTAATACCTACAGTATACATCAATCATGAAACATTTAGAGTGCATCTACTTTGATTTATACAGGTGAATAGGTTATAAATGAAGTCTTTGTGGCTTGTGGCTGCGAGTAACTGCACAAGTTCATAATCATGATACTACTACAGTGCATATTTGAGAAAATGTATTGAACTTTGATCAAAATTATGTTGTACTAAAGGTAAGGATCACCTATATCTGGTGTGTACCATAACTTCGTACAAAATCTCTATTCTCCATTTCGAGTGGTGATATTAAGAGTCTTTATATAATACACTTCACTATATAGGTGACTGATAGCGTCCTTCATACTCTATCCCCCTTACTTATAAACGCCTCTTAAATTTAATCCCTGTTTAGCGAGATTTTTTATTACGAAAACCAACCTTATACCAAACAACGTAAGAGCTTAGGCTAATTAATCAATTGACTAAAATTTAAGAATTTTTTTATGAGTAAGGGGGTATATGTTTTATTTTATCCTTGAGTTAATTTATTTAATCATTACGATAACCTTAAAAAAAATAGTCTGCTAAGTTTTAGTAGGTACATGTGTGCGTGCGCATTATTATAGAAAATTTAAGAAACAGTAGAGGTATCGCTTTGTATCATAAAAGTTGTCTTAGCTCTCAGCCCTTTAAAGATATTATTGATTATGATAAATTTTAAATATAAGCAACTGAATAAGCGTAACTTATTTTAGACAATAAATAAAAGATAGTTTTCATGTATGAGATATTGATGATTTCAGAGAGAGAGGTTTAGAAATTATAGGTAGGTATTTCATAATTAAACAAAACTTCAATATGATATGAATCAATAATGTGGGAAAGGTACAAAAATGTGAACATTTTTGGCAATCTTGAAATAAATTAAAGAAGAAATTTTTGCATAGCCAAAACGCATGCCAACCACAAATAATTCAGAATATGCGTGACTATATGGTATTCGTGATCACCTGACTTCTACGGAAGCCACGGGCCAAGGTTAACAAATCGAAATTGATACAAAATGCATCGAGATCAATTTTGTGCTAATTTATAAATTGAACTAAATTGCAATATGAATAAGTAATGTGGGAAAAGGTACAAAAATGTGAATATATTTTTTTGGAATAATTATTTGCCTGAAGGTTAGATTTTTGTTTACTTCGTGAGGGTTTAAAGACTATCACAAAGTGACAGAGGTACTCGATGTTTTATTGAGCTTTTCTTTCTTTACTGTGTTGTACTACAGACTTTTTGATAAGTACATTTAAAAGGTAAAGCCCTTTCAGTGTGCTTAGCGCCAATGAAAAACTACAATAAATAAAGAAGAGAATTTGCTATGAGTATATCTGGTCTGGTCAGGTATAGTTATCGGTCAGTAAGTTAAATTTATTTTATCCACAGGAGGAGGTTCATTCTAGCAGTAGTTAGTTAATACGCTTAATGTGACTTTTAAATGTACTTATCAAAAAGTCTGTAGTACAACACAGTAAGTAAAATGATATTGTTAATCATTTGGTTGAACAATGATATTTTATGAGTATCCAAGATATTTCCAAGCACTGTAACGTAAGGAGTAAATCATCTACTACACAACAAGCAAAAGCAAGCTATATTCTCTGTCAGACAGGCAACGTTCTCAAAATACATTTTCTATGAAAATACGCGTTCTATCAACCGATTGAAGATGTTAGATTTTGTATAGAATTGTGGGTTGATATTTATATTTGGGTATACTCGTACGTAGTTTTTACGCTAAGAATATGTTAAAACCTTTGTTCATATTTCTTAAATTAGTTCATTCATAACAGTCTCTTATTCTCTCACCCAAATGCGGTTCACTGATGGTCAGTGGCATCTCCAAATTCGCACCACTACCATAGTAACCTGTTAATGTCCAATTGCAGGGACGGGCCTTCACCAGTGACAGATAAAAACTTATTATATCATAACAGCCCATTAATGTCCCATTGCAGGGACGGGCCTCCTCCCATGACGGAGGGATATTGGCCTACTAATACCACGCTGGCCAGACGGATTGGTATAGGGTTTAATTTCAAGTTTTACTTCTTTTTATTTTGTAAAGATAATATTCACGGATAGTCCCTTAGTCGGTTTTTACGACACCCATGGATTAAGATGGGGTGGTGACATATATTGTATTCTTACTCCGCCACTACGCGGAGATAAAAACTTTGCCTACTAATAATACTATTCTTGCTAGATGAATTAAATCCTTATTTCTAAAGACTTGGCATAAAACCCAAGTTTTCCTTCTTTTGTTTTCGTAGTCATGAAGTTTCCTATAATCAACTTTTACAACACCTGATGAAATTCCTGCTGTTTGGTGCTACGTATTTTTACTCAGTCACCTTAATTTGTAATACCTCTATTTATTTATGACCTGAAGGACATATAACTAAAAATAAAACAGATTAGGTACACTTTTATCGATATTCTAACGAAAGACAATACGAAATGTTTACTCATCAAAATATAAACATAGTACGTTACACATTAAAGTACGTAGTTACAAATTGTTTAGCTTTTTAAAAGTATGTTGTTATTTCTGAGACATTGGGTTCAGATTGATTTGATATCCGTATCAATATTTACGTTTGTAATTCGTCATGAATCAGTTATTTCTGTTGAGTCATCATATTATGATGCAAGCACTAACTGTAATATTTAATCTCGTGTTAAGATCTCCGTGGAGCGTTGCTTATTTCATTAGTTATATTTAACACAAAATAGTTCTATTTTTAAATATATCCAACTGTCCTATAATTGTGTTATGTCACTGGCCACGTGCGCAGCTAAGAATAAAAAATCTACACGCGACTACTATCGCCGATAAATGCTGAACATTTTTCCTCAATCGGTACTCTATCGATACTTTTTGCGCATTTATAACTCGATATACACTGAACATCGATTGAAATCGTTCCGGTACTTTACGACTTTATTTCTGGCGAGCATGTTTTCTTTGACTGCGTCAGTTAGTTTGGGACCGAAACATTCGGCGTGTATCGGATAAATATTAATAAAGCGGCCGGCCTCGTTTCTGGGAAGTTGGGAGAATCTTATTATAACCGCAATAGCACCTATAATTAGCAACATCCAAATTACTCGTAGCGTGTACGCGTTGCGCCAGATCGATTTTACGTGTAGCTACTCAGTTCGGACCTAACTTTCCGCTTGTGTGATTGATATGCCTCCAGCATTTAGTTTCCATATTATTATACTATTGATTCACCAATTTATATAAATTTCCTATAATAATATCTATTTAACATTAAATTAAGGTAATTTTTCAAACAGCTCTAATTCTAAAATGAATAATTTTACACTGATAACAAAGTTTAGATTTTTAACATGCCCCTCAACTCTAGATAATTCTTTACAATGTTTTTAAAATACGTTAAACAACGATGTTCTATAGTAACGCTCTACTATTTATTGAATTTAGATATCAGTTTTATTAGTTAAAAGATAATTAATGTAAAAACTCTTGCTTTGTTTAAACTTAACTCTAATAAACTTAAGCTTTATTGTCGATTTTATTATGAGGTGAAGAGTAAGTAATACAAAAGAATGAGTCAGTGAAGCCAACGACCCGTGCTCCAGGGTGATCTTTTGAAATTCCCGAATAATTGTCGACGCGTAAGGTGGCGACGAAAATAACGCATGAGACGAACAGTGTCGTTCCCCCGCGCTTTCTTACAAATTAATTTTATTTATATATTGATGAATTGGCTTATTTGTTTTGTCTCTTAGAATTCCTGAATCCTACATAATTATCTGATGTCTACAAAATGTCCTATTACATTAAGCCCATGGTATGTCTTCTTGGAAGAAGTGACACAAATTAAATTCATAGGTACTTAGAAATAATGAATAGCATTTAATGTGGACGGGTCGGCTAAACATTGTACGGTTAGTGTCAACGTTGTGTAAACAGAGATTATATTCAATGCGAAAATCATGAGCTTTTCTGACACTCATATACACCATAATCTTTATGTTAAACTTATATCCTATTAATAACAAAGTTTATTATGCGATTTTGAGACACATATATTGTATACTTTAAGTTAGTAGTTCTATACAAGTGTATGTATAAAATTGACCGAACCATTTTACAAATAAATATGAAAGTATAATGTCAGTAAGCATGATACCGCTTTGAATGCTAAACCCGTACTGAACTACAAACATAGGCCAATAAGGGGGTTAGGCGTTGTGACGGAGCAGAGAAGGGGGAAAACACACAATCAACTAACCGTGGGAAAAGCCTGCGTATACGGTGTGAACAGTATAAAATAAGCTATTCATTTGTTATTTTGATGCGAATTCTTTCGCACTTTTGTAATGTGATGATATTTGTATTGTGTTAAGTAAGATAATTATCACAATCTGTTGTCTATTTACTAAGTAGTATTAAAAGTTTCTAACATTCAATAACAATGGACATATTCTTTCAAAATCAAATCTCAAATGTATAACATTACGTATCTACTTGGATATTCATTTGGTTAATGATATTCTGCGAATTACTCTGTGTTTATAACCATAATGCTTCTGATCGTAGTGTGTCCGAATCGAGGTTACACACAAACATATACGTCAGACCACAGTATGCTTTCACGTGGCAACAACGAACACATAGTTACTGTGTAACCTGACCACATTATACGGACCTTTGTATTATCGTATATTTTCACCGTAGTCGCGTCAAAAGCGTTGGTTTTAGGGCGGGGAGGAGGTCTTGTTAAACTGGTCGATAAGGCGTGCGGCAGACGTCACTTGCACACATCGACAAGCCACGCACACTGAAGTACATGACCGTGGCATTCCATCGGTATCCACACATACATGTAGACAGCGCACCTTATTAAAACGAGACGCGAATCGACGACTTAACGGACAATTAGTCGTGGCTCACGTCAAACATAACAGCGAGACTAAATTCTATTCGTCGTTATACATCGAATACTGACATACAAAATAAAATAACTCTTTTTGTATAAACATAACTAAGCACATTATTGTATTATGTAAATTACCGTGATAAACAATTTAAATACATTGCGGTTTATAATAATGAATATCATTTTAATTTATTCATAACAGCTATTACGAGAATAACAATGTGACATAAATCATATCGGTTTTGTTTTAATGTGGTGTTTGCTTGAGTGGATGGCTGATAAAATTTTTATGCGCCAATGTAAATCGTGCTGTGTGGAACAGTTGGTAGTAAGTGTCGAGCACAGAGTACCGTGGTACAGGGTAGTCGGAGTCGGCACGCGCGGACAAGAGAGCGATCATACTGCGCAAGTGCGGCTGATAACAACTCACGTCGCGAATTATTCACATGCTGTCAACTTATGAATTATTATTCTGTTAACAACACCGCTCTTGTATTTAAACGTCGCACTCTACTCATTAATTAGACTTAATATACTAGTTTTTACTAACAATTACTCGGTTTCTATTAACTTCATATTTCTATTAATCAATAAATCTAGTTCAATAAATTATAAGAAAACAAATAACCTCTAAATTAGAAATAAAGGTAAATATTTATTAATAAAACATTTAGAGATTATTCGTCCAAACGCCTACATTTGCCATTGAAACAAGTTTGTCTCAGTTGGCGCCAATAATTTTACGCGGGAAAACATAGATTAATCCGTAGACCAATGTACAAACATTTATTCAAACACTACGATTCTAATAATCAGCATACAAATTGACTGTTTGTTTATATAAATATAAGGCGATTAACCGCCATTAAATCAGTTATATTAATAATTATATCGTATCAATATTAATGTCAAAATATTTAAAATAAACATAGTAAAACTTGATGTGACATTTTGAGAAACGGTTGTGTTAATAGAAACATAAAATTATGCATATTGACCATAGCAACACCTACGAGGTAACTCCCATTGGCGGGTATCGTTATCATAATTATAATAACAAATGAATAAAAAAAACTGACTATGTAAACCGACTTCTTGGGAAGAACGTTGTAAGTTTTTGTTGGATTTTTGCTTTGATAGTGTTATAATTTATAAAATTTATTATTTATTTGTTTTTAATTTAGTTACATAATGAAGTTAGCTTTCTTCAGAACGAAGCCGTTAGGTCGATAGCAACGCTGTGGCAGCTTAATCCACCTCCAAGCAGTAGTGCGTTTAGGCGGAAGGTTACTCTGAGACCTAACAGCTTATGTCCTAAGATAAGAAGCTGCTAAGCTGTGCATTGCTGACTTCCATCAACAACGGTTGGTTATAATCTACCATCAGGTGGGGCAGTCGTTCATTCAGTTGGGCTTCCTCCCATGACGGAGGTATATTTGGCCTAGTAATACCACGCTGGCGAGACGGATTGGTATAGGGTTTAATTTCAAGTTTTCCTTCTTTTTATTTCGTATAGATAATATTCACGGATAGTCCCTTAGTCGGTTTTTTCGACACCCATAGGATGAGATGGGGTGGTGACATAATATTGTATTTTACTCCGTCACCACACGGAGAACGTAACTCCTTTAGGGACTACTTATTTCATACCTATTTCGTGTTACGTTTAGTGTCCTTTACAGTGTTGGTTCATAAAAGGCTATTAATTCTGATTGATAGAATTACCAGATTAAAGTAAGATTTAAATTCATTTTTAAAATATTCGTTTTTAAACACAATTTTCATTTATTTCAACATAGTAATATATAACGCTAGTACTAAGGAGCTATAAATTAAACTGTGCATAATCGATGTCTTTATTAGCGGCAATAAATAACGCTTTATTCAAATTGTTGCAAATATTAAACATTCATTATTATGAACGATAACAAAAAGTGTGTAACAGTTTAATAATTTAATATTGATAATTATGTTTAAATAATTTAGTACTTACTTCCACTATTTTGTAGCAGAAATGTAATTAAAGTACTTACCTACTTATTTAATGTAATTATCAGTTGCTTTGGTTTTCATTTAAATCATTGCGATCTATTTCTTACTGTAACTTATTTAAATGTTATATTATGAATCATTTTTTCCATACATATTTTGTCATTAACAGAACGTTATAGTCATGTTTACCAAATACTTTTCCCTTTTTTGGAGATTTAGTTATTTAACTATGAGTAAAATCATTTATTTGATCTCGTTATGTGTAATCGAGGTCTTTTCCAATGAAATAGTACGTAAGTCTAAAATTAAAAAGTATATTAACAGAATAAAAGTAAGATATTTAACCTTACAATCCAATTTTATATTAAAGTTAATTTGAATAATCTTCACAGTTACTTAATGCTGGATCAGACTACTAACGCCATCTCTTGCACCATTTACTAAACAATAAGTTTTAACTTAGTACGCTCTTGAATACTCGCCGTTAAGTTATTACGCAAAATATAACATAATACAAAATAACAGGTTCATATTGAACTTTACTTTAAATTTTGAAAAGGAAATCCTTTTTTTACATAAATTAGTTATTTTTACATAATCTTTATTTACCCAAACTTTTAATCTATACTTGCCTACATTATTAAATACCTAATTTATTTTCTTACTTTAACTCTACTTACTTAACACAAAAGATTTCTACAATAAAACCGTTTAATCTAAAGCCAACAAATTACACACATAATGTGTGATATTTATACACGACAGAGATAGCCTTATTTTATTAGTAGGGAACTCAACAAGCAAGATATAAAGTAGCCAACAGACTTAGTAGGAAATATCCAGTGTTTTGAATCTAGAATCTTCGTTACTGCGGAGAGCACGATAGGACATCGCTCGTAAACTGGCTGCAGAGACACAACACACAAATGACTTGACTGAACTTGGACTCTAGTAGAGGCGACGACGTTTGTTATTGTTGAATAACGTTAGACTCAAATAGTTTTAAAAGTATCCAGTGCACTGTGTATGTAAATAAATTAGTTGTAAATGATGTTTAATACGTAGGTTTAAAACTTATTTAATTGTTGTAATAAAATCAAATAAAAGCGCGTCATCGTCCTAGACGATTAAGTAGAATGAAAAAGAAACTACAATGGGAAAGCTGAGTAATTAAGCTTTCCGCAATTTTTTTAAACCGACCAAAGTGCAGCCTAACCACTTCGATAATTTTTACTCTAATCAGCATGACTCTATTATACAGTGACTGAGTAGCATTTGCTAGCACAAAATTATAACGCTTAAAAAGGCTATCAAATTCTTAAATTTAAAAAAGCTCTACAAGTTCTAGAGTTGTTTCTCCTTTTGTAAGTTTGTTATAAAGTAATTAATAAAAATCATAATATTTTTTTTGGTTTGAAATGTTTAAATGAAGGGGTTTTAAAATATTAATTAAAATAACTTGAGTGTAACAATGTTTAATAGTGTCATTCCAGTTTAAATACCTATGCAGACCTAAATGAACACCTCCTTTTTTTAGTGGCCAATAAAATATGACATTGACGTTCTTTTCTTATTTCCAAAAGAAACAATATTTGTAATAAAACTTAAGGTAGTTATGAAACATTCATAGATCTATGGTATTTTGTAGCACGCTTTGGTCACCCAGAGGTAGGCTCTGGCCGGTTCTCAGTCGTTGCACTAAATATAATACAGTCTAGCTTTCCGTATGAATGTATTGTGTACGAAGGATACAGTTTATAGACAAACTTTAAACATGTTGTATGTGTTTATTTGTGAAAGAATACATTCGTTTTGATAATTTGTAAATAAATTATTGTATGTTGTTGTAAAAGGTGATCTATTTCTGAGGATTGATATTAGGAAAAGTAAAGGTAAATAAAATAAAAAATAATAATTTAGAAAGTTATGTCTGAGATTAAAAATTGAAAAAAGAACACTGAATTGATTTAACATTAAAGAGGGCTCTTTCTCAAAACTAAAGCTAAGCTTTTCCTCGTTACCATGAATTGTAGAACACGCTATTTTAATTGATTCTATTTACAGATGCTTAAGATAAAGGACATGAGAGGTCCACTGCTAAACTAAGGCCTCCCCAAGTTCGTGGCACTCCTTGCGGTCCCCTGTCTGTCTCATCCAGTCAATTCCGGCCACCCTTCTCAGGATGTCGGTCCATCGGGCGGGAGAGTCTCCTACACTGCATATTCCAATACATTGCCTCCACTTAATATGCGTATGCACATAGTAACTCATATTTCCTAGCTTACATACCATTACCTTCTTTAAATCGAAAAAAGAAATGTTTTTGTTATTTACTCTACAATTTAATAATGCAAAAGCTGTTTGCTCCTTAGTAAAATAATAATGTTGCAAAACTGGAATACAGTTTCCAGGAATTTACTGCAAATATTAGTGGGTAGCAGCTTCCGATCCAAGCGCGAAAGATCAACTAGGCCATTCGATAAACAGCCTATATTAAATAAAATGTTTCTAACAGTTAGGTCATTACAAAATTATTGGTCGGCAGTACAACAAGGATTCACTTTAGTATTATCACGCCCACAGCGAAGAGATAAATTTCCTCCCTTGTTTTTTCGTCTCCTTTTTACATTGAAGCACTTTATACGCAGTAGGCTCTTGGTTAGAATGTGTATGGTACAAGAAATTGACGCTGTTTTTTATCGTCATTTATATTCATTGATTAATGAGTACTTTGCGAAGTACTTTTTTTTTTCGTGGAGGAAATGCTTAAGGCATACACATCCTCATCTGGGGGTGCTGGTGAGGTGGTTATGTCAGCCTTCCATAGACCAGTCTACTGACTAAAACCTCCACGGTAACCATCTTCGAGGTATATGAGGAGTCTCGCGGGAACTAAAAATATAACATCCGAGATGAAACACCTCAGATTTATATATTTTTCTTTCTGTTGTGTCTGTATCATGCGTGAAATAATATATTACTATGGCATAATTAATAGTAACAGGTGTGGCTACAAAAAATATTCGTATTGAACAAATTATTTCGGTAGGCTTTGTTATACATATTAGAAATAGTAGAAAAAAGACGATTTGTCTTTATTTATAGTAGTGGGAGTAACTAGTATTTGAGGACAAAGACTTATTTTTTTTACCCTTTTTAGGGTTCCGTACCAGTTTTGAAAAAACGGAACCCTTATAGGATCACTTTGTTGTCCGTCTGTCCGTCCGTCCGTCTGTCTGTCAAGACCATTTATCTCAGGAACGCGTGGAGGTATCAAGCTGAAATTTTCACCAGATACAAAGGCTTGTAGCCTCTTAGTGCCGTAAAAAAATCAAACTGCTAATCCAACGTAATCAAGAGATATAGATTAGAGGGGTAAAGGCAAAAACCCACAGGGTACTTCCAGTTTACCTACAAACTTAGGCATGAAGAAAGGTCTTATTGTACATGTAATGGGAAAATTCCGAAAACCTTAAATTTTTACTTCAATCATATTATATTTTGATTTCATAGAATTTTGGCGGGAAAGCTGAGTCACGTGACCTGTGACGTCATAGAATTTTGGTCACGTGACCCGTGACGTCATAGAATTTTGACAGATGAGTCGTGACGTCACAGAATTTTGGCGGGAAAGTATTTTTAGAAAAATTCTGTGACGTCACGACTCAACTGTCAAAAAATTGACAGTTGAGTCGTGACGTCACAGAATTTTTGACAGATGTGTTGTGACGTCATATTATTTTGGCAATAAATATATATTGACAGCTGAGCCGTGACGTTTTTGAATTTTTGACAGATGAGTCGTGACGTCACATAATTTTTGACAGATGATTTGTGACGTTATATTCTTCTTCTTCTTTCTTTTATATGGCAAACTATGCCGATGTCGACAATTCTGCCAGAGTCCGAAGTGCTATGACTTAATGTGAAGTGATAAAAACCAAAACACTAATTTAGATTGGTTTTGTGGCTGAAACAGGAACTAAATGGTCGAATTCGATCGGATTAAAAAACTGCAACGAGAAAAACAAATTGTTTATACTTAAGTTGACAAAGAATAAGAAGGTAAGAAAAAAAAAGGGGGCCACACCCCCTTTTTTTTTTTTTTTTTTAACACATAATTAGTAGGAGAAGGATTATAGTTTGATGGAGTTACGCTGGATAAAGTGGATAAGGGTGATAGCCAGGTCGGAAGAAAAGTACGTTAGAAGGGAAGAAAAGTTGATGGGAGTGGGAATATTAAGTTCTGGAAGAAGGTCATATAGAGGAGGAGTCCTGTCATTAAGAGGACAATTAAAGAAAATGTGGTCCAATGAGCCCTCATCTAACCCACACTCACAAAGAGAAGAATCCCTAACACGAATTTTGCATAAAAAGACCGGGGAGCAACAGTGTCCCAACCGAAGCCTCGATACAATGGAAATAGAACGCTTACATACTTTTTTATATTTGGTAAACCAAGGTTTTGTACTAACATTTGGTTGTATGGCATGATAATGTTTACCCTTTTGCTTACTTGAGTGAGTCCACAAATTCTGCCATGAATCTTGGAGAATTTGTTGGGGAAGGTTTAGCAGGTCATACCCCTGATGAACCAAATATCTGTAGTCAGATGACTTAGCTTAAGCATCTGCTTTATCATTGCCTGGAATACCACTATGGCTAGGAATCCAGACAAGTTGAACAATTTTCTGTTGATTATGACATGAAAGTAGCGTGTGTTTAATTTTTAATAACAAAGAGCTGCGTAGACTGCTTTTAAACGGGTTTTGATGAAGGGATTGAAGGCAGCTTAAAGAGTCGGTGAAGATAACCGCTTTATTAATGTTATGAGACAGTATATAAAGGCAGGCCTCAAGCACCGCCACACAACGTTATATTATTTTGGCGGTAAAATATTTGAGACCTCTGTCACTTTGACAGCTGTCACTTTTGACAGCTGTTAATTTTGACAGATAGGCGTGACGTCATAGAATTTTTGACAGATGAGTCGTGACGTCACAGAATTTTAGCGGGAAAGTATTTTTTGACAGTTGAGTCGTGACGTCATTGAATATTTGAACGCTGAGTCGTGACGTCACAGAATTTTTGACAGATGTGTTGTGACGTCATATAATTTTGGCAATAAATATATATTGACAGCTGCTGAGCCGTGACGTTTTTGATTTTTTGACAGATGAGTCGTGACGTCACATAATTTTTGACAGATGATTTGTGACGTTATATTATTTTAGCGGTAAAATATTTGATACCTCTGTCACTTTGACAGCTGTCACTTTTGACAGCTGTTAATTTTGACAGATAGGCGTGACGTCATAGAATTTTTGACAGATGAGTCGTGACGTCACATAATTTTTGACAGATCAGTTGTGACGTCATAGTATTTTAGCGGGAAAATATTTTTTGACAGCTGAGTCGTGCCGTCATTGAATTTTGGCGGAAAAAATAGTATTTAAACAGCTGAATCCTGACGTTATCACAATTTGGCGGGAAAATAAATAGGTTTGTACGGAACCCTCGGTGCGCGAGTCAGACTTGCACTTGACCGGTTTTATTTTGTTTAATAAAGTTATTAATTTTGGTAAACAAAGTGGACATTATTAATAAAAATATTATGATAAATACACATTCCTAATCGAATATATAAAACACTGCCTTCTTACCTAAAACTAAATGCAGACAAATCGGCAGGTTTTTTGTTATGATGCTTATTACCAGCCTTTGAGGTACGCGTCTCCTTGGTGCTAAAGGTAGACCTGAACCATTAATAGTATTTAGGTCAATAGCGATAGTGCAATAAAAGTGGTATACAAAGTTGTAATATAGCTTTATTTTTTTATGAGTGTTTTGTTATGTTTAAAAGAAATTAAATTAGTACCAAAAACGAATTCCAACAAAATCGGGTAGTCAACAGAAGTAAAGTTACTGTAAAAATAAGTACACAATAATATCTAATTAGAAGT
Organism: Schrankia costaestrigalis; assembly: GCA_905475405.1. Taxonomy (NCBI): domain Eukaryota; kingdom Metazoa; phylum Arthropoda; class Insecta; order Lepidoptera; family Erebidae; genus Schrankia; species Schrankia costaestrigalis. The sequence continues at coordinate 9,436,803 of FR997830.1, forward strand.
CGCTATCTCTTACAACTCACGGCACAATCTATGCTAGACATGCGTATGTCTATGCAAGCTACAGTCAATGAACTGGCAGAGGTCAGGTGAAATTATCTCGTACGGTCTTACGCGACATCTGACTCACAATGGCCGGATACTGCGTTATCTTAATACAGATGCTCGACTATTTTGGTGACAACTATGTTTGTGTTGAGCTTCAGCATAAAATAGTTTGAATACTGGTTGATAAGTTTCTCGTATTGTAGCTACAAGCTACACTACTTTGTTACAGATTTACTCTTGCAGTTCTATGATTACAAGACTAGTAAAGGTTTTGTTAAAATATTAATATTTTGTTTCCATCCATCCATATCAGCCTATGGACGTCCACTGCTGGACATCACACGGTGGACCGACGATCTGGTTAAGCAGTACATTCCCTGGAAACATCTTTATAAGTAATAGATATAACGTACATTAATAATTACATACGAATACAGCCTTAATCAAATTCATGGCTAATCCACCAAATTAACTAACACATAAGTTATTAACATGTCCTTAATTTCAGTCGTGCATTCGAATACTAAGTACTATCAGTCAGTCCAAACTCCAGTACGTTCAATGACATAGGGTTATAGGATGGTTAAGGCTGCGACATTGCATTAGACATCGCTTCGCTATCCTATCAAGATCTAACCATCCAATACTTGTTTGAACAGCAATTGCTCCGTTTTGGAATTGATTTGAGTAAAGCATTTTGTACTGGGTATTTCATCTTTATCTGATGATCTAAAAATGTATGGTTTTATCAGTATATTGAGAAGCAATTTCTATATTAACTAATATATTTTAATACATATACCGAAATAACTTTAGCATTTCAAGTCGAGGGCGGGGCTTACCACAGAACATTATAGTGTTCTGTGGGGCTTACCATCAAGATATCTGTGTTTATCTAAAAAAAAACAGTGTGGATAACAATACTTACTCAAAGAAAGTGATTTTTTTAAAAGTTGGACGTACTTGTTGGGGTACAGTAAATATAAACAGATACATTCTTTTTTATTTTGGATATTAATTATTTATTAACGAGACTAGTCTCGAGTCTACTATGCTGGGAAAACAACTGCTTCGAGTTATCATTTTCATTTTGTTGATATTATATTTATGCTTGTGCTATATCTTTACAGCGACTAGTATATTAACAATTTAATAAAAGCTATGTATTTATTTACAACCGTGTGGTGACGGAGTAAGAATACAATATGTATTATTATACCACCCCATCTCATCCCATGGGTGTCGTAGAAACCGTCTAAGGGACTATCTGTGAATATTACCTTTATCTAGAAAGAAGGAAAACTTGAAATTAAACTTTATACCAATCAGTCTGGCCAGCATGGTGTTAGTAGGCCAAGTATCCCTCCGTCACGGGAGGAGGCCCGTCCCTTCAGTGGGACATTAATGGGCTGTTATGATATTTATTTACAAATTTAAAGTAAATAATACAAATATTCTCATTTAGCAATACAAATTATAATAGTATTTATTAAAAAGAGTAGCTTTCTCTTTACATAACGAACACTGACTTCCATTTGTAGTTGACGAAATCAGTGCACTGTTCTGCAGTCTTTCATCTTACGTAATATATTGAGTAAGCCTTCGCGGGGAAACTTCGCGCAGTAACTAATGTAATATTAATCCATGACTCCTGGTTGCTTTACTAAGTTTTAGAATCTTATATCTTAGATGTTGATGAGAAATACATACCTACTTAACGCGGATTTTCAGGGTAACATCTAATTTAAAACAATACTTAATTACTGTAGGAAACTATATGGTAGGAAAGGAAGTCAAAATAATTATGTCGATTTAATTTAATAAACAAAAGTAGATAAAACAAAAAAACGATGGATGGCTTGTGTGAAAGACGATATGGCTGCGAAGAGTGTTACTTGTGAGATGACGTCCGATAGGAAAGTATGGAAGAGGAAGACATGCTGCGCCGACCCTAAATAAAGTTGGGATAAGGGCAGGGAATGGTGATGAAAAGTAGATAAAACAAAAGTAACTCAAACCTGCATGTTTCTGAGTGTTATCGTGACAGCGCATGATGACATGATCATTACTGCCATCATTAACTGTCCAGATCTCTCACCACTTAAATACCTTGGCACTTGATTAAATGACAAATTCTCTCTTTATTTTTTTTTTACAACGGAAAAATAGAAACTGGGGTAGTCACTACGTCTTATTCATTAATATACATTTTTAAACCATAAGAATAGGTGCCTTTATAGGCAACGCTATTTTTCCTCAAAACAAAAAATTCTGAATTGTCGGTCTGTTTGTCAGCCTATCCATTAGATTATTTTTTCTTAGGAAGGTCTGGCGTTGGCACGCCTTAAAACTATTTGATATTATTACCTAAACGTTACAGTTAGCAATCCCAAGGCACTGAATTCAAACTTTAAAATTTAGAAAGAAGAAATCTCATTCAGACCACTGAATTATTTTGATAACACTGTAAAAATGCACGCCGTCTAACTGGCAATCGACCGATTATTCTATTAATGTTTACTCGGCAATATTAACAATTAAGTATTTAACCAAATACAAACATGAATAACCTAAACCGTATTCATTGTTACGAACAAATCCCATTAATACTCTTTTGTAGGTAGATATCTCGTGAATAACACATAAGGTCAACGGGCAAATGTTGTGTACGTTGGTTGTGGTTGTAAATATAAGGAAATGCGCCAAAAATGTATACAAAAATAAACGGCAAAGGTTTTACGGAGCGAAATCTACGTGGAAATATCAACGCGGCTCTTGCTCTGATGACGAGTGCTAGTGTTGTGATTTCGCGAATTACATTCTTATCGATTGATTACGAATTATTTTACCATTTTTCAGGAAACGTTTGGCAACCATCGGAGAGTAATGTTAAATTATTAACTACTGGTTTTGGGTTTGCTTAACGCTCAATCTTTGTGTTCACGAACATGAACATTGGTTGGTGTACTTGTATGTACATAATTTACATGAAAATAATGTGTAATTAGTGTATTTTAATGTGTTTGGAAAACCCTGTATAGACTATAAGATAATATTGACTTAAATTTTTGTAGTTATCCTTTTCTTATTAAACAATCATTAGGTATCTTGTTCTGTACTGGAATTTAACTTGTTACTGGAATTAATTTGTAATAACATAAAATCTCTACTGTAATATTAGAATTACTTACACCGCCAAGATTGTATTAGCTATACAACATTCATGACTACAAAGTCGCAAAAGGTCACAAGTAATCAATATTCAGGAATAAAACAATTTCAATACGAGGCAAACGTTAGAGGTTAATTTATCTTTTATTTGACATTGTGTACAAAAGATATGTAAAAAAGCAATTAGAGAGCTATATCAGCTTTCAACATTACAATAGTAGCAATCACGTTAAAACAAACATTTTGAAGTGTAAAACGATGATTCAATTTAAATAATTTATAGTTTACTTATTTGCGATTGTGAAGACAATGAAGGTGACTACAGTGAAATAATTGCTATTGTATTTCTCACACTCGACGATACACTTGACAATGGCGTGTCATTGTGTCCGATATAATTCTTACCTCACTGTTGTTACTGATCAGACGTGATCCGATTTATTAATCATTATTTTTGTCACGGTTCAACCTTCTTGTGTCATTCATACATTTCATTACGATAATTACAGTCTCCTGGAATGCTCATATGATATTGATAGTTGTATTTAATTTCAACTCGACTTGACTTAACTAAAACATTTATAAATAGATTTGTATTCTCAGAAATCTAATTTTGTTCAAACTATAAATAACAAAAATATTTATTAAAAATAATAATATAAAAACTGAGATACTTTTATGAACGACATTGTTGGTATTTCCACCTGTCAAAAAATCATAGGATCAATTCAGAGTCAATTTCCCCTCACTATAGACGGTTGAGTTCTCCGTTGTTGCTTTTTTCCCATTTACGAGTTTCACGGCGACCGTTGCCTGAAACTTACACGTACCCAGAATATAAATGCTAGATACTACTGTCTCTTTTTAACTAGCATAAACAGACGCTCTTTATCTCGCTCTTCCCACAAATAAAAATGTGTAGCCACCTCGATGTTCAAATAGAAATTGCAATATCCATTTTCACAACGTACAGAAAAGTGAACTTTAAGTTAAAAAGCACCAAGAGTGTTATTTAAAAAGCAGCCTGGAAAATTGTAAGGCTCTTTAGGTGTGTATAAGGAAAATGTTGTCTTTTTCGTACCAGTTGCAGTTAAAATCCTCTGTCCCTGTTGCCTGCCCGTTGTGGCTGGGCATATCTAAAATCATCTGGACCAAGTAAAGCGATTACTTCTGCGGCGACTTTATGAAAATGTGCAAACTTATTAATTCTGTCATTTAGGTGGCAAATTGCGCTCCTAATAAATTATTTTTGGATTAACTCGAGGAAAATTTGTTCTTGTATTCATTAAAATGTATACATATTCCTGTAGCTACGTATTCCTGAATAGATATGAAAATTAATGTCTACTTTAAAAACACTAACGTTCTTGTCATAAATTAAAGGCCCAGTTTATTGTTTATTTGTTATAATACAGAGTTTGCATATTGTTCTCTATTTGTACACATTATTATAATAATAATAATAATAATAATCTTCACACATTCATACATCCGCTCAATATTTATTATTATTATATTCGGGTCTATTGAAGACACGGTTCCTTCGCTCTTGCGTATTCCAGTCCTGGCCGAACAACGAAGGTAAGCCAGGCCATCAAGGAGTCAGGGTCGCCACTCTCCAACAGCTCGCCACAAGCTGCCCCTGCGGGCTTGTTAATATATTATTAACATGTTATTTTACCAGCTCCATATTGTTTGATACCTACTGTGCTGGCCAGACCATATGGATATAGAGTTTCTTTTGTGATTTCTTCCCTTATATATTATGCTTACGGATTCTCTTTAAGTAAACACGCATATACGAAACGAGAAAGAGTTTTCACAGCGTATTTTAAAATTTTAGTTCTCTCACACGGATGGTTTTGTAGTAGCTGTGGTGCCATGTAATCAATTTATGAAGCCCGTATAAGGTAAATTTGACTACGCTACTTAACCTCAACACATTTAATCCTTAGGATTAACAAATTTCTTCAATTCAAGAACTGCACTCATTTTGTAATAAGTACTCTATTATCAAAGTTGCTATTTCAAGACGTTTACATAACTTATCGTTGTCTGTATTATCTCTTCTCAGTATTTAATTAGCTTTGCAGGCATGATTCCCGGAGTAAAGTTCATTTGTCAAGAAAGGGCAACGAATTTTAACGAAAGATACACGGAAGAGTTGCAGAAGTTGCCCTACAACGGAATAAAATAGATATTTCCTTTAAGAGTAGCTCCACCGTCATCGTGTTATTTCAAGCAATAAAACAACATGAACTTACCAAACCTAAGAACTCTTAGTACAGAAAACATAACACTTCCAATAGTTATCAGGCAACTTAAGCTTAAAAGTAACAAATTCAATACTTACCCGACATTATCGCTTGAATTTGCAATGTACGAGTATAAACCGGTGTCCGTGCGACGAAAAGTCAAAAGCAAAATAGTGCAATTGAGTGCGTGAGCGCATCCAGGAATGTCGGGACTCAGGACATCGTCCCGGACCGGTTTCACACAGCTCTGCACTAACCGTATTGTACATACAACTAAGTGATGAATATCATATCAATGCTGTGTTCTCTTAAATATATAAAATATAACGGCAATTATTTGAATTTGTAAATGAAAAAAGGGTTATTGCAAATTTACCAATAGCTAAGATTTCCTGCTCAGGTTTTCACAATTAATGGACGGTACAGACATTCTTTGACCTCGTATATGACAGGCATGTGCAACCGAAGCCAATATAAAACTAATTTAATTTTACATATCTGTCAAATAATGCGTTCTGATGATGTACATCCTTCATCAGCTGTTGGCCTGCAGCTGCATTAGATAACCGCGTGAAAGTGCAGCTTAATCTGTCTCTACCATTATATACAACCACTAGCTGACCCGTCATAGCGTGATACTATATAGCCTATGACACTCCCCGATAAATGGACTATTCATCACAGAAAGAATTTTTAAAATCGGTTCATTAGATCCATAGATTACCCCCAACAACGTCACAAACACACTAATTTTACCTCTTGATAATATTAGTATAGATTTCAAAACTAATTAATTATTGAACTACAAGGTAGAATTTTCCTTAATTTATACTAAAAAGTTGTTGTCTTTTCTTATACAGATTTGTCAAATTTCCCTAGCGACATTTACGACATCCACGGAACATTTACGGGTTATGAACGTATTCTTAGTCATTCATAGTACGGTCAAGGCTTTTCAGACGTGGCAGTAAGTTTCAGCTTGCCCTTCCCAACTAAGTTTGATTCGACGACTAACATTTCTATCAAAGCTAAACCTACATAATATTATCGATTAATTGTCTCAGGTAAACTAATATACCAATTTAATTAACATAACTTCACAGAGATATCACATTACGATACCAATATTATACAAAGCGTGAGCTACATCAGCTATCGATTGTGAACTAAAGCAACCCGTACTGGACATTCGGCCAGTAATACTATGGTACATATACTATAGTAGATATACCTACTATGGTATATATACTGGGTACTATGTACGTAATCGAATTAGTGCCTGCAATGCTATGGCTGGATGCAACTCGTATGTTAATCAGATGACTTAACTCAGGTACGTTCAAATAGGTTGCGTTGCGTATTTATGCAATGATTAACTCGTATCGTATTTGGCTGGAAGGGTTGATTGGATTGACTGAATGACTGTACACGACCTTTAATGGCACCTTTATTAGTGTTGTGTTTGCTAATATCATTATTTAATGGTTGGTATGTTTTGTTGTTGTGAATGATAGTGCGTGCTATCATAGACTACAAATTGTCACCAATCTGCAGAGATTGGTGATAATTTGTAATAAACCCACAGCAGGTGGGCTTTGTAAAAGTTGCCTTAAGGAAATGCAATAAATAACTTTATTCATCCTTATCAAAAAATAAGGAAAACTTGACAAAGCCTAGGCTTCCGCTACTAGTCGGGGTAGCGTGGTATTAAGGTGAAGTTTCTTTGCATTACTGAGGAAAGCTCTTCCTCCTATTAGGACAGTTTAAGATTGGTCATACTCTATACAAGATCTTTTCACCCAATTCATTTAGCCACCAACAAGCCTTTAAGTACCAGTTGTTACAGCTAGTTTTAGTGTTGTTTAGTATTGTTAGTATATTATAGTTGTTAGTTTAATGATATAGGTGGAGGAAATAAATTTAAAAAAAATATTTTTTGTTAAAATAGAGAAACTTATTGCTCAATGTTTAAACATATTCAGTGCACAAAAAATGGGCCTTCTGAAAATCAGTGTCTGAAAAATGTCAGACAATATGCTGAGAAGGTTCCTTTTGGTGTACACTTCTCCAGAACAGATGCTAAGTAAAATTAATTGCAGTGTATTTATGTGTTACTAAATTAAATTGTATGTGTTTTTGGAGATTGTACATAAATAAAGTATTTTGTTTGTTGTTTGTACAGCTGGTACTTAAAGGCTTGAACTACAACTGGCTCAACCATAAGCTAAAAGAATTAGGTATGTACCAAGAAAAACCAAGATTTTATGAGTCGTTGACACATAAAAGAAGGTCATAATCTTGTCCTCTGAAATAAATAAGCAATTTTGTTTGAATGGAAATTTAAAATATTGATTTCCACTCCTACACAATGGTTTATGCCTTTTGCCAAAAGCGATACATCGCTGTTATGAATCGATTTAATGCTAACTTCTCGAATTAAGCGTAAACATTGAATATATTATGATGTTATCGATTCAAATGAGGTAGAAACCCTTTAACATTTAGGTAGCTTTACACATACTAATATTAAAATTAACTGCCACACCTCATCGTTTATTTTTCATACATAAATATTTTTTAATCCCTTAGGCTATTTGTCTGTAGACCACTAACTAGTATTTAATCTTTGTCGTAAATAAACTTTGGCTTAAGGCTGTTAACTTTGCTGTAAATTAAACGGTGAATAGTCATAGTTAGTTAAACAGAAAATAAATTATAATATGCGCTAATAATCTTCTGGAACTCTCAAATAATCATAGTTATTATTTAATGTTAATTTTCTAAGGATGACAAAACAACACAGGACTTATTACTTCTAAAGAATAGAACTTCATAGCGTATGATTAAAATTGCTAGCGTGTGATTTAAAACCAAATTGTATGAACTACTTAAAAGTCAAATAAATCGTAAAAGAAAGCTATTCCTATAGCTTTTTCCTAAACAGACATAAAAAAAAGAAAATTGACACAAAACCCTATAACAACCTCTTTGTCAACTTTTGTGTAACAAGCTTGGTATTACATCGGCAAACATTATTCAAGATTGCTAAGATATTTTACAAAATTAGTGTAATGAAAATGATACATAAAATTAACAGAACGCTAATTTAACGATTGCATTCATTTCCTATCCAATCAAATATTCGATTATTTCAATTTAAATTATTATATAAAATAAAATTGAATCATAAATTATCGATAATCGTCAGTCATAAACGCTGTACAAATACATGTACATTATTGTACATATAAGTTAGGAGTACACACGTTAAGTGGTAGAAGTAGCGCATATACAAGATTTACGCTTTAGCCTCCCGCAGCTTCTGGCCACTCACCCTTTACTTTATTATATATTTAGTTTTAGTAAATTATTACATGCCTTGTAAATTACGGTTATAAGCAGATAACGAGAACCGGTAGCTAAATGTAAGGTGAAGAAATCTAGAGAATAAAGGCTACACTTTACCTATAGGTAGGCAAATAGGATTTCGTTTAAATAAACTAGAACATTACAATTCCCGTTTTAAATATTTTAAGCGAATTATTGACAGTTAAGTAAATAATATTATAACATATAATTTAAGCAGAGACTGTAAATTAATACAAAATAAACGTTTTGAATTTGGGAACGCATATTATGTTTCTGACATTTTTTTATTATTTGTTATTCGATATGAATGAAGTCAAATATGAATTAACTATTTACAACAATTTGAAAGCATTAGTGGCGCTAACTTGTCAAGGGTTTTTAACTAACAGATTATTATTTTAAGAAGCAACAATGATAGAGATGCTGTACCAAGTCATACTCTGCGCTCTCGCAGAAGAACCCAAACTTATTATTTATTATTATTTTAAAAAGACAACTTAAGGTCCTTTTACAAACATCAATAATTAACGTATACAAAGAACACCCAGACAAGAACAATAATTTGTGGATCTCACAAATTATTGTCCTGCGCGGGGATCGAACCCACAACCTCTTGCACGGAAACTGGAGAAAACTGGAGACGATCAAGAGAAGTCTTGAATAAAAGACCTTTAGATTCTGCAGAAACATTATTAACTTTTATCTCGAAATCTTTGTAATAAAATGGAATGCTGGCTTTACAAATAACCCTATTTACAGAAATATGTAAGTATTGTTACCTAAGCCAAAAGCTTTCTATATAAGAAGGATAACAGATAGCTAAGTGATGTATGTATGTAATATTTTATTGGAACAAATAAATTATTTGGAATAGCTCACTTACTCAGGTTTCCGCTTCTTTTGTTAAGTTAGTAACTTGTCTTGGTCTTTCACTTATTCATTTTATTACTAGACTTCCCGGGGATCATCTCTTGGATTCGTTTCAAAACAAAAATACGATCGGATGATGAAAAGGTGATATGTAAACTTGGGAGTGGCCACTCTTTAAAAAAAAATCTTTGCTTTTTTTTCAAAAAGCTGTAAAAATCACTGAGTATTCCACGAGCGACTTTATTTTGAGTTAAATAACCGAAGATTGTATTGAAATTACTACAGCTACTATTAATTTTCAAACTAAACTATGCAAGATTTCATCTAAGAGGGAGGCTTAAGCCAAATATCAAAATCACATTCTAAAACATGCAAGAATTGCTTGCTATCAAATTAATTTAGAACGAAGCACCTGCTGAGTGCACAAGTTAACTTCTCAATATACATGAACCTACATTATTCATATAACAGCAAGGTAAACACGTTGAACGCAAACACAATTCGGCTTTCTCATCATAATTATATACAACACTAGGTACGTAGTTTATGACTGCATCAATTATGCCTAAGCATATCCTAATTACTGTAATGGTATTAGCCTGAAAGCGGGGAAGGGTCAGTGGGTGTGGGGGGAGCATTCACGTGCTCTGAAACACTGATGTGAATGTGCTGTATATGTGTACAGATAAACACACCGTATTATGTTATGGAGGAAACAAAGCGATTTACTAGTCTGCTAATTAGTTAAGATCACGTAAACGTAGCCTGTTATGCATTAAATATTGAGGATGTTTGCCTAATCATACGATTTTCTTCACCTGCTTTATTATTGTTATTAGAACGTTTACAGTATTATGTTTCGTAGTTTCTATTGTTTAAATGTTTTGTACGCGAAATAACCCGATTAAATATGGTACTGATTTTATATTTGATTTAGAAACTATTTTACATTTAGGTAGACTTCCCAGAGAAGTTTTTATTGACATTATCTTATATATTGTGTTTAGGCATATCAACGGATTAGATGGATTCCCTTAGCATCAGCTGTTGCTCAATTATTAAATAGTAATAATGCCTAGTATGAGGGTTATTTAGAAATCCTTCTTCTTTTTTTGAGACGGTTAAAAAAGTAAAACTGCATTTACTATAAAATTAAGGTAATTCTGATGTACTTATCAACACGTTAGGTTATTGAATATGCATGATAAGTCAAGTTGTGTACATGAACAACCCACGAATTGTGTACATTTACTTACATTCCTTACAGAAGTCCTTAAATGTCTTGTTGCGAAATTGACATTTTAGATTACTAAATGTATATTGCTCACTCGTGATCGTGATCTGTAACCTACAATACATATTAGTTTGATACATCATACAGCTAATATTTGAAGAACAGTGAATTTGGATTCAACGTAAGCGTTCTCAACTCTGAGCTTTAAATTTTTAAAGAGTTATGGTGTGAGGAAGATCGCACTGTATGTCGTCGTTGTAATTAAGCAAAGAAGGCGTCAGAAGATGGGGGTTGCGCTGTCGAGAATGTTCTCGGATCTCATTTCCATGCAAATGAGGGTAGTACTTGTTATACATCAGATGACGGTAGGCGGCCGCGATAATAGCGCATCCACGCAACTAGGCTACGTACAACTTGGTCGGTTTATACTTGATCGATAAGTAATACGTTATGATAATGACTTCAACATGTCGCGCACTACTTAGATCTGATACGTTTTTCAATAGCATTTGTAACTTTTTTATTTAACTGCCGTTTTATATTTTTGTTTAATATGTTATTTAAATGAAATTTGAAATCATAAAACAGTCATTAAGTTGTGGAATGCAAGGCGGAAATAATTATCTTCCGATAATTTGAATATACTGTAGGGTCAAGCCAGCAGTATACAAGACCGATGTCACCGAGGCAAAAATTCCTCATGTTATCGGACATAGAACACGGCCACCATGTGTTCTTAGTCAGTTGAAAACGCAACTAAAGGACGTCGCACATTGGAATAATAAACCAATACTTATTTTACGTTTAATTGTACTATTCAAAACTCTCACACCAAATACAATCTCATTGGTGTTTTCTTTCATTTTCTAAATCATCTATTAGCCTCAATATCCCCATCTTCAATTTCCTTTTCTCTTTGTTTGTAAAATCTCTGATATCTGGTAAGATACTTTTAAAAAATTGTAAGTCTTCATTATCATCGTCTACGACTTTATCTTGGCAAAAATATTTTCTTTTTTTCGCTATTTCACAATAATTTGAATATTCAGTTCCATTGCTTATCTTTTGGTTATCCAATGACTCTAGATTTTCTGTTTTATTTAAAACATCTGGTTTTGTTTCTGTCACACTCCAATGCTCCGTGGAATCGTTTTCATTTGATTCTTTGCTTTCATCGTCGTAAATAGGGCTTTCTTCATACATATTATCTTTTAGTACTGATCTAAAAGTAAAAAATATTGTGATTTACATTACATATAAAATTTAGCGACTACCATCATTGAAATTATATGATGAAACTTACCCTCTAGGCTTTGTAAATGGGTCTAAAAATCTTAAGCTATCATACAAATAATACTTTTTGAAGGATTTTGAATCTGAAGGACTAGTAAAAAGTTTATTCTTATATCTGTTTAGCGATGATCTTATGCCCTTCCATTTGATCTTTAATTCATCGACTAAAACAAAGAAAAACAAAACATTATAATTATAATATTACACTACAGAGCATAATAAGTACCACCTGTTATAAAGGGTATTTTATATACGCTTTAGAACGCTTTAACTCCACGGAAGTAATGTTAGGAAGCAATAAAGAGACAACTGATGTTATCACTTGATTTCCAAACCTAAATTGGGTGTCAGAATTTAATTTGGATCAAAATATATGTATGAAATTAACTTGAATCAAAATATATGTATGAAATTAACTTGAATCAGAGTTTGATCTTAGGTGACCGGTTTAATGCTAGCACCGGTCAATCTTCGAAATTTTTTAATAAACAGCTGTGCAGTTGATTCCTTAATGAACTAGGCTAAATCGTACTATAACGTACTCGTCCCACGGCTATGCCACATGGAGGAAAGTATCTTGAATATTGTAGATGGAACATTTTATTGAAAGAAGACATTATTTTAATTTCAAAAACAATTTAAACTGCATTCATAGATTTTTAAATAATTACACGGTTGAAACGGAAATCGAACCCGCTACACGAGAAAAAAAATTACCCTGCAACTTTATCACACCGATCGAAAGACTTCATTATAAGGATTACTTTTTGCCAAATAACATAGTTTCAGAAATAAAAGAAAAACCATTAATTGTAACATTTGATGTGAAATTTCGTTCAGATTAATGACAAACTAACATTGCCGCAAGGACATACAACTGACATTATCATAAGCACCTATTACTAATCAATGTACCCACTTGAGAAGTATGCATCATTTCCCTATTATAATTTAAGTGCATGATTAAATGATAAAGAGATACTTAATTAGTAGGTACCTGGTTGTATGCAACAAATCGAGCCGTATCCTGTGCCGAAAGACGCGTAAATTATTTTGTCCATCGCAATGCGGCTGGCTGATTATAAAGAAATAATTCAAAAATGTGTTCCATTTTCAAACTTATATTCTTTAGTTTCTGTGAGTTTCATTGTAGGATATTGGCATTTTATTGTAATTTTTGCACATAACCATGGCGTATCAAAATAATTTTGATTTAATGGAAGCTTACTTTTTGAACCACAAAAACATAACATTAGCCTTACAATGGCACCGCGAAAGATATCCTGATAGAAATACACCATCTCGATTTATTATGAAACGGTTAGTGAATAATCTGATAAATTTAGGACGTTTTGACCATCGCATACCACGACCGCGGCAACAAATGATAAACACTGACGATGAACTTGACATTTTGATTTACTTTGAGGCAAATCCTAAAAGTTCAGAGAGGGAAGGTGAAGAAGTAATCGGAATTTCGAAAAGCAAAATACACCGTGTACTGAAAAAATACAAATTCAAAAGTTATATTGAAGGGCGATTAGTGCAAAAATTACTGCCGGGTGATGATGAAAGACGACGTATTTTCTGCAATGAAATCGAGAGGCTAATCCTAGAGGATCAGTATTTTCTAAATAATGTTCTGGTCAGACGAGACAAACTTCAGTAATAATGGTATGTACAACCGACACAATAATCGCATTTGGTCCAGGGAGAATCCCTTACGTATCCGTGAGACTAATAATCAAGTGCGTTTTTCGTTCAACTGTTGGTGTGGAATTGTAAAAAACCGGGTCCTCTTAGTACATTTTTATGAAGGGCATTTGAATACGGAAAGGTATTTAGAAATACTTGAGATTTTAAGAAATGAGATAAATAATATTCCAGTTGCAGAACGACAAAATCTTATTTTTCAGCAAGATGGGGCTCCGGCTCATAACAGTCACAGAACAAAAGACTATCTTAATGAACACTTTCGTCCCTGGATCGGGACAAATGGACAAATAAAATGGCCGCCAAGATCCCCAGATCTAACCCCGTTAGATTTTTTTTTATGGGGTTATGTAAAAAATTTAGTTTACAAGAACCAGTATGAAAGTGTCCACGAGCTACAAACAGAACTTAGACGTATTATTCTGAATATACACCACAAAAAGATCAAAAAATCGACAGGGAGTGAAATAATCAAAAGAGTGCGACTTTGTATTCAACAAAAGGGGGAGACATTTTGAGCATTTGATAAATTGATTAATATTGTATTAAAAATGTTAAAATTAATGGTTTTTCTTTTATTTCTAACAATCTTCATGCTGCTACAATTGTAACAAAGTCAAATTTATATTTGAAAGGAGTGGCCTGAGTTTGTTGGCCACATTCTTCTCAGAGCTCTACTGTAGTCATCTGCGAAAGTGGTGATAGGTTTGGCAGATATTGTTTAAAAAAAGACGTGCACAAGTGTTACCATGTAACTTATGTGAATAAAAGTATTTGACTTTGACTTTGACTATGTTATTTGGCAAAAAGTAATCCTTATAATGAAGTCTTTCGATCGGTATGATAAAGTTGCAGGGTAATTTTTTTTGCTCGTGTAGCGTGTTCGATTTCCGTTTCAACCGTGTAATTATTTAAAAATCTATGAATGCAGTTTAAATTGTTTTATGAAATTAAAATAATGTCTTCTTTCAATAAAATGTTCCATCTACATACAATATTCAAGATACTTTCCTCCATGTGGCATAGCCGTGGGACGCCCTGTATAGCTTAATGTATTGCTGTAAGTATACATAATACTATTACATTTGATGCAAAGATTTTAAGTAATTTACTGAATAGTATGTAGAGATAATTAATATTACCTAAGACATTTTAGAGTATCGCTAATAAATATACAGTCATTTGTTTAACAAACACTACCTGTACATTCTTCTTTGAGTTCCACTCTTACACTGTCAGCTACTTTCTCCCACGCTGTATCTGCTTGACGTGTCTTATATGCGTCCAAAGTATGGTCGTAGATCTCTGGGTGACGTTCAACAATCTTTGTAAACTGTATCATTAGTTCTGTGTTGTCTCTCATTATGTGTCCTGGACAACAAGAAGATACTTATATTAATATTGTGGGATTTAAAGAAAACGTTGAAGGGTGTCTATTTATAGAAGGTTCACGTTATAGAATGACCATAACTGATGTTAAACAATGTAATCCCTATGGGTTTTAGCAACCTCGAATGCTGCAAATTAATTTGATCAAAGATGCTACGTGAACCAGACTTGAATTACATATCAGTCATCAGTTAGTTTTTTATCCACTTCTTCAATCGGTTTTTGTCATAACCTTGGTTTGAAACACGGTAGTAAAACCCTGGATTCTTAGTTAGTAAACGGACAGAAAGTGTTTATCGGTTCAAGGCCATAAATTGTAAGAGTAGCATACTTATACTAAGTTTAAAAACTTCATAAACATCAATTTAATAACTAATTAAGTTATTATTAACCATGCAAAGTAAATTATCATTCAGATTATTAGGCACAACCAGAGAAGTAGATGTTGTACATCCTTTCGTGTGTTTAATAGCTTATACTTTACAGAATAGTACAAACAATTGTATGCAGCCATTAAAGAGATATACATAAGTAAATATTCATTGACAACAAGTAGATCGAGGTTAACTATTTTGACGTCATCAAGCAATATTGAGGTAGGTTTTAATCGTTAGAAATTGTTAATTATTTAGCTGGTTCATAGAAACGCATCAAAGATGGAATACATTGGATTTTAAAGCGGCCATGGTTCTTTCGCTAATTGGTTTTTATGATGTATTAGTCGATGTTGTAAACTATTTGCTTTCAAAGAGAAATTGAGTTAAAGGATCACGCCCACTTTCGCAAGGACAAGAAATAATAAAAACTCGACAAGAGATAAAAATAAGCAACAGGTAATTAAAGAAGATATTTATTTATGGAACATAAACTATATTACCAGGGGAGAAGGGGTATTCCGTACAAAATCCTAAGCGTGATATAAAGGTCAAATTTTCATTTGTTACTGGAGGATTACATCAAAGCAAGTATAGTACTTAACACATAGTCCAACTAGGCTGAGTACAGAGATTTGATACTACGAGTGTTACTGATTTGACCTACGTTTCTGAAAGTACACACAAACTCATATGGTTGAACTGAGCGAAAAGTAGGTACTGAGTACTAACTAACTTTTACCATGTAATTAACTTTAGAATTGCGAAAACTTTAGTAAAGTTTCACACTTATCTAGCTTATATTAATAATTGTGTTACCTACTACTATTTACTTACTCTTTAAACAAATACATCATTATTTATAAATTTATGCTAACAGTGTACACACCGCTAGATTTCAACCTTAGCTCGTTATAATAAGACACATTCTAAAGGTAACACAATTTCGCTTTAAACCGTACTTAACCAGAGATTGCTACACGCAGTACAAGTTTTAATTTAAATTATTAGTATTTTAAACTCACCTTTATACTCTACAGTAACAATATTAGGTAAAAATATTTGTTTACACGAACGATAAACACTGTGACCTTCCACTCAACTCGTAGTATACTGATGCGCCACACAGCGCTGTGTGCGTTTCACCTCACACCATGCAATGGAAAGAGACGGAACGACTACCCGTGCGACGCCACAAAGACGCGATGTTGCCAAGCCGCTCGCCGCGTCACACGCCTCATATTTGTTAGACACACACTTCTGTACCCAATCAAATAACGACTTTAGTGCTATAGCAACATGGTACAAAATTATTATTTAGTTCAGTGGCAAAGTTTGAATACATTTTGGCGCGAAACTGTGTGTTCGTGTCGCGTTACTGTACACCGTCGCTTGTCAACAGGTCTTTTTAGTGTTAATTAAACACTTATTTAATAGGATTAGTGTAAACAACTTTGAAATAAGATTATGATTATAATTAAATTAATTTTAATTGTAAGTAGGTAAGTATTTTATTAACATAATATTTTTCTGAATCAAGCGATTAAGAATCGTTTCAATGAAGGAAATGTACCTAGCTAGTTGGCGGATGTAATTGCCGACTCCTATCATCAAGTTGGGACTTAGGAGGCATCAATGTGTATTAAATGGGATGAACATTGCAAGTCTAATAACCGTACCTAGGTAGTTCAATCAACGATCATCTACAGCACTTTTAAAATAGGTACCAGAAAAGGTATTCTAGAAATATAAATAATTTTCTTAATAAGACTAAATTAGTAGTAGATTGCACTTTTAAGAAATCGTAATACTCAAGTAGTACCTACCCTGTATGTACTCGAGATTATAATTGAGAGGACTCATTGAAGCCGCTGTATTAAACATTCATCTACTTACATAAAAATATTAACTGTTAGGTAAGTATTCTTAATATCTAAAATAATGGTAGACTCTACATTTTTTTGTTGACGATTCCATAAAAAATAAAACAAAAGGCGTTACCACAAACCTTATTCTACCTACCATAAAATTAGTTAAACCACCCGTGTTCGTAAGCATTATTAATACATAATGGTGTTAAATACAAACGTGTGTGTGAATGTCGAATGTCGGTAGAATTTGTGTTGAACCACTCGTAAGCATTATAATATCGATTGTGCATATGTGTGTGCATATTGATGTGCATATTGATATACTGCTGTGACTGTGCTTAGCATTATTTTGATGTGTGAATTAATTTGTATGTGTGTGCGTGCGTGCAGTGTGCACAGTGGCGTTAACACGACATCTGCCGGAGGACGCACGTGTCCCAAACACCTTTTGTCCAACGTTATGCACCCACCTTTTTACAAATGAAACTATTTATAAACTGACACAGTTCTAAAATTAAACTTATAGTCAATATTGCGTGAGCAAAAAGCTTATTGGTCAGCTACCGATTGTGAGGACTGCAGCTTTTATTGTTATAAATAGACTTAAGTTTATCTACTAATTGTTGAGGGACCTAAGTTCTCTACCTAATTAATATTGAAATAGAAATGGTTGAAATAGATTTCGATTTAAGTAAAAAGAATACTGATTTTGAGAAACTTGCTGGCAGTAAATACATAAATCTTCTTAGGGTACAACATACAAGCCATTAACTTAAAATGTTAGAAATGTTGCTTATCTCCTTAAAGAAGAGCATACCCAACGCTTTCATTCAAAATCAGGATCATCTTACCGCCGTCTCTTAAAGCTACATACGACATAATGGTTAGATTTTTAGTATTCCATGTCACACGATGATGACATTAAGTTTTAACATTTTAAGGTGTGCTAAGTAGAGCTAAGATTAATTAAATAAAATAGTTTACAGTAAAACTCTTAGTACCTTTGCTTGATATTAATCCCTTTCTAGATCAAATAAGGTAAAAAGAGAACGATTAGACATGGTAAATACTACACAATAAAGGCAGGGCCCCAACATGCTTAGGCCAGCACTTTTATATAATTTACAATTACGTAGATGTTATCAACCTTCCTACTGATTGACTGAAACACCTGTATAAGCATAAAAATAGCAATTAAAAATAAACTACAAACAGCTCAGCAAACCTATAAATTACTAGAATTGACCTTGAACTTCAGTAATGTGACAATTTATATACAACTGCACACGGCAAATTGATTATAATAAAAATATATTGACTGTTGGCTACCTCAACGCTTTAGCGCGCGTTTCCATTTAACGTTGTGTGTATTTAAATATTTTATTGTGTAGTTTGTTCATGTCCAAAGTCAAAATTAGTGAAATTCAGAATTGCTATAATAAATATATATTGAAAGTTCGAAAGACTATCGTACAGTTACTTAAGTAATGCCTCACAAATGCATGTCTATTTAAAGGAAACTTAATATAAATTTTTAGGTTCGCATAACTAAGCTAAGTCTAATCTAAAGTCCAACAAATCTAATAGGTACGGTATGACAGTTCTGACAAATTCTATAATAAGGTTGGGATAAAAAAATCGATTACTATAATATCCGAAATTTAAGAGATCGATTACGATAATATCCGATTTTTGAGACACTTTAATAATTAATCTCATTATTAGTAAAGGGTAGAACCTTTTGTAAAAAAACACCACATATTGCAAATTCTCTAGTTTTTACATCAATTGCACACTTTAATATGGATAAAAATTTCTGGAAAATAGCATTAAACGTTTATGCAATAGAAAACACGTAAATTACTTTGATTTAACCACTATGTTTCTTATATTTTAAATATATGTAATTTTTCCAACGTCAAATTTCACCATTTGACATAATTTGTAGATTCTAGAATTTTGTCTTTGATTCCATTTCTCAAAGGTCAAATACTAAAGTCTATAGTCTGTGGTTGACACGACCCCATAGTTGTTTACCTTTATATTCAAGACGTAATAAATAAACAGTAGTATTAGATCTAGTAGTTTTAGAGAATAAAAAAAATTCCAATCATTACTTTTATTTAAATTATAATTAATTAAATAAAAGTAATGTTTAGGATTTTTTTTATTCACTACTAAGACCTTAATAAGTTGCCTCCCGTCACCTTCGACCACGTCGAGTACTAGTTATAAGTAATATGTAGTTAGTTACGTGTCTAACGATAATAACGATTTTTCGTATATGTAAACGATTTTTTTGCATACAATTGTATCCGAAGAGTCGCAACACTACGAGCAGTAACCTAACTACGTGACTTTGCAATGAGGTCAAGAATAGAACTATAAGATATTATTTACTATGTAAATATGTGTTATTTTGCTTTGTTTGAAAGTTTTCAATTAAATTTATATATTAAGAATTGTACATTTTTAGATACAATAATAAAATCTTTCTAAATTCATGGTTTTACGAAAAACGTTTTCGAAACTGAATAATGTACGCATGAACAAAGTTGTTTCAGTTTGAAAAATATGAAACGTCATACTGTATCTTTTAGATTTGTTGAACTGTAAGTAGCTAAATGTATAGTTTAATGATCTGGAATGTTTGGTTAAAAACATAAGCGCAACGCAATAAACAAAATGCGCTTATTTCTTAATCTATCTTCTATGTATAAAGAAAACGAGATGTTCCCAATTATTTTAATTAAAAAATTATTATTCATAACTCATAAATATTTGGTCACACTTCATCAAATTACTTTTCGAATGGACTATTGAAGTGGAAACCAGTCCCTCTCTTAGCGTTTTGTCGGCAGGTGAGTGCATGACAGGTGCTCTAAACAAAATTACACGTTACAGCCATATGCATCGTAATACTTAACGCAATCATTATTGTATTTTTGCACACCCCATCTTGTACTATTTATCAGAAATAAATAATAAAGTATATTAAAATTATTAATTACCTAATGTTGGTACATATTTCTCAACAAATGTTATGTATGTTTAAATTTTGACACAGTAAAATATTTAGTGTTATTACTAAAAAGGTAGAAATAAATACAGCAAAAAAATCCGATAAATATGTACTCGTAGATCATAGGAGAGGGATATTTTGGAATCCGAATGGAGTTCTATTTTATAACTCAAGTGACCACCAACTTATTTTTCTATCTTAGCTTGTCTACTAGCTTTACGTATCCGGTAAAACTAATGTCACTTGACAAAATGCAATAAAATTACGTAAGTACTTATTACAATTTTAAGCAAAAATAATCGAGAGCAGACTATCAAATACATTGGGTGTTCCTAGATCTTTACAATCAATCAATTAATAAAGAACCGATCAACATGGTAAAATAATACAAGCAATAAATAATTCAAATCGGTTACACTTTAAAATAGCAGACATATGTTCAACACCTTTCATAAACCGGTCTTACGAAGGACATCCGCTTTTTGGTTGATAAAAAAATTGAGTTCAACATTCTCACAGGAACCGCTGCGTATCCGGTGCTGGTCTGGCGCAGAATAAAAACGATCATTTGTTAATGTCTGTGTATTGGGCCACCAGGTAACCAAGAACCGAATTTGTTCACGTTTGAATCTGTCAATGTCAAATGCGTTCGCTAAGTGATACACACATTGTTGTTTCTAATAATATGGTTTCCGAAAGTGTGTTTGTAGATAAGCGTGGTTGCTGATTTACTTACTGTCTAGAAATTAATAACATATCTTTTTTCCATCATCATCATATAGATCTTCTATTCAAATGTATATTTTTTTTTAAATACATGTATTAATGCATTGTCCCAATTTTATCTAATGGATGTCATAAATGCAGACTAAATAAAATTTGGCTTAAAATATCTAGACTAAATCTAAAGAATGAAATGTAAAGCCTGGCCAGCGAGTTGTTATTAGAATAAGTTAGCCTGCATCTATGGAGGAGGTCTTTTTTGCAGTACGGTATTAATGTAATTGAACTGTAATTAAGTAGCCACTTGTTTTGCAAGTCATTTATTTATTTATCGAGCATGATGTATACAGATGATAATATATTGTAAGAAAGGATGAAAGTATACTTTCTTTCTTGCGACTACAATTAATAGTCATGTGACAGAAAATATATCTTTCAAATCAACAATTCTTTTGCATATACTTTAACCGTTATGACAACGAGCTTATAAGTACCTAGTAGTTCTTTACATTCAAAAGTAGTGCAACAATGTTCATGTGTCAACTGTCTACCAAAAATAATGTAAGAAACTCTCTATAGAACGGTATGATGACCTCTAATCTACATACATACAAATGACTTCCACGCATGGACAACAACAATAATTCGAATGCTTCTACAAACATAATTTCAAAGCCTTTATACACAGAACCAGTTTTTATACCTAAGGCAATAAAGTTCAAAATCGTATAAGAATTAATTCAGGTCTGGTAAGAGTTCTATCGGTATGACGTTTGGTAATAGTTAAGTGAAAGGCTGGATACGTGAGAAAACCGACGCCTATTCTAACAATGCCATATTTTGCCGTCATCTGGGCCAGTGATCGATCTGTGTAAATATTTTATTCCCACTGTTGCATACAAAGTGATTGTAGATTACATGTTACCGTTTCACGAGATTTTTTCTTTATGCGTTACATATTCAATAGAATTTCACAGTTCGGACTAATTGTACTACGTATTGTAAAAAGAATTTGTAATGGGAAATATTTCGGTATATACTTATATCGACCATTTCCGTCTTCATAATATAATAATGTCAGACAAAGATGTACTCAAACTGAAGTAATAAAGAAGGAGAAGTTAATAACGTAATGTACAAAATAATAGAGGATGTAAATATAAAGCTAAACTGTAAGAACTTGTGTAAAATGATAAAACCACTGTTAGTATGACAGAAATGGCTCTAATATCTGTGGTTACCATCCAGGTAGATAGTTAAATCGTTGTCCATATTAAGGCGACATAATCATTGTTATGATTAAACCTTCTAATAAAGAAAAAAATATATATAAAGCTTGTATAGACTTTGCTTACTTGGTAAACTCCAACATACATTTATGCGTATCCAACTTGAATCCTGCCTTGGTTATTAAATTATGGTATAATTTTACAATTTAACAATAATTAACATTCAACTAATAATAAACGGTTCTTCGTAAGTAATATCTATAAAAACTTTATTGATTTGTAAATACTTCAAGAACTTCATAGTATTATTGATGCTGAGGTTTCAACTTAATGTTAAAGAGTTAATTGAAATTACAATTGCAATGATGATGTCATACTTGATGACTTCATAAACAACATAAGTCATTTATTTCCTCTGCCTACTTCGAGACTACTTACGAGTAGTAGCTGGCAGAGAAATGGCAGAGGAAAGCTCTTATATCTAAGACATGACCGATAAGCGTTGCTCAAGAGCAAGAATAAGGGGATGATGTGTCGTTGAAACAGCACTTTTTGTTTGTAACAATCAAGAAATAAACTTCTTAATTAACCAACTATAGGTCTTGAGTATAAAATGACAGAAATATGCTGTGAAAAAAATAATTTATTGGTATTAGTAAACGCAAATAAGCTTTTGGTAGCGGAAGCAAACTTTGCATTTTGACGTCATTGACTACAGACATGCGATACTATATTTAACATTTCATTGTGACCTGAACTAACTTGACCTTTTTACAGGGTTTCGAGGTTCGAGGACCGTTCGATTTAGAGTTTTCAAGGATTTCTAGAACTTTTTACACATTTGTTTTTATTCGCGTTATTCGTTTAGTGACATTGAGTGCTTGAAGTGATTTATATTTTATGGCCTTATTTAGATTAAGTAAAACATCAAGAGACATGTTTTAATTTTATTTGGAATTCAATACATACTTTGAAATTTAACTATTTGAATAACATGCCTATGACTGAATCAGAGTTGTAGTTCAATACTCATAACATCCTACAAAACCAGCTTAATTAGGTTTTTCCGTTTCGCCAACTTGCCTTATAGAGTAGTACCAAAGATTAACACGATTCATAGCGCAGGTGTCAATCATAAGTGCTTTAAAGTTTAGTTGAACCTTGATATCAATGTTTGGATGGGAATCAAATCAAATAATCTTTTTAGTTATTTTTACTCCCTTGAAGCATGAGTTCACGGTGTGAAATTTAACAGGAAAAAGTCTAGTTTAAAATTTACCTCAGCGACAGAAATGAATATTGTGAGAATTTATACTGTGTTTATTTTGGTAGTAAAATATCTTTCTATGCCAATCCGTTTGTCAATTACCATTGCAACGGCACATTTCCTTCCATAGCAGCGGCAATCTACACAGTGGGATAAAGGGTTTATGATGATAATGAATTAGCTTATGAAATAACTGTAAGATAAAGACTTAAAATCTAAACAAAAAACAAAATAAGTTAGAGTTTAATTAATTTACTCCTTGCATATGTTGATGTTCACAACATCCTATAAAACTACACGAGAACACGCGCATAAAAAAGCAATAAACATATGCAAACAAATAAAACCTCATACACTATACAAGTGTGTATTAAAAAATCGGTATTTGAAAGAAAATGCTGCCAGTTAATTTGTCGGTAAGGCAAATCGTACAATTACTGCTTATGTAATAGTTCATGGGCTAACCATGAAGGTTGTTTGTCGAATACGTTTCTACCTATTGTTGCGTAATATGTCACGTTAAGAAGCATTAAATACTTCATACGTAATAATATGTACTTTGAATAATGTTATGATGATATTGTTTGTTTGATGAAGGAAAGAGAACACTGATTGTCAACACCATAGCTCATCTTGAAGGGGTCAGAAAGCATCAGGTTGTAAGGAAATAAACATAAAACTCTTCAGGCCTGCTTGGTATATATCTTCTTCATGTTCATTCAAGGAGGCTCGTCCCTAAAATAAAATTCTTTAAATCAACCAATCACCATATTATTACTTGTTTTGATAATTCTACCCCAAGCCTAACAAAATCTGTGTTTATAATTACTACTAAATACTATGTTTTTTAAAGAAGCAGATTTTTATATCTATAAAGTCCGTTTTTTGATGAATCAGAGTAAAATCTATATATTTTAGACTAACTTTCATACTATAAGAATACAGCATTTTAAATCGTTATAAAAATGCATCTGTTTATTTGAACTGGGTGGTATAATTTTATCTAATGTACCTACAGAAAGCTCCATTCTCAGTTTAGTATGACTGTATTAATATATTAGCATTATGTAAAATTAGCATTTGACGTCATCCCTAAGTTACTAGACCATGACGTCAATTAGAATGACATCAGTAAAGAAGTAGTTATGAGAATAAATCAAAACTTAGACTGTTGAAATTTATTTTTACTTTATATACTTAAACAAGATATTTTTA
Source organism: Schrankia costaestrigalis (assembly GCA_905475405.1). Classification (NCBI taxonomy): domain Eukaryota; kingdom Metazoa; phylum Arthropoda; class Insecta; order Lepidoptera; family Erebidae; genus Schrankia; species Schrankia costaestrigalis. The sequence continues at coordinate 9,461,843 of FR997830.1, forward strand.
TTATTTCTTAAAACTTCTTTATATTATGAGTATTGTTATAAACATGAATTTGCCAGTCTAGTACAAAAATTATTACGGGCATTTCCGTCTTTGTCGAGAACTCAAGGAGACGTGGTTTTGTGCAAACTAAAAGTGGACATGCCGTTATTGATGTCGCCTCTCTTACCGGATGAAGCCGACCCTCTATAGAAGCAGGCCAAGAAAACATCGTCTCCATAACTGCTGCACTGCCAAGACCTCGTTACAAGGATGAAGAGGTCGCACTAGAGGCGCTCAATGTCCATGGGAAGACTCTAGAGTTGTCTTTACGAGAGCTTTCCAGGAGTACTTAGCACTGTTAGTTCGGAAGAACACTGTGTGATTTTGTTAGGTAGAGTACAACATACCCATATTACTGAAATGAAATGAAATGAAATTTATAATTTACTGACAGATCTCAATAACGTGAAGTCCGTACAATTTGTTGATCCTAAGAGCTTGATATAAATTGAAAGATTCGCAGGAAACGCGAAAGCGGGGACTTCGCGAAACATAAGAAAATTATACAAATTCAAGGTCTGCCCTTTAAAACTTTGATCGTCGAACCTAGCACATTATACGGATTGAAAAAAATACAACCGAATTAAGAACACCTCCTCCTGTTTTGTGAGTCGGTTAAAAAGTATTTCTTGTAAGGTTTTATTCTATGTGAATCTTGACGCATCTAAGCCGCGACACGTATGTCCACCCTGTAGGAAGAAAATCGAAAATAAAAACTCCCCCGCGGGGTGGATTCATCCCCAAACATATTACGGGAATGTTGGTAGGTCGTGGCCCGGACGTCCCGATTTTTTTTGCGATAATCAACCACCGCTTTCCTTCGCGGCTTATTACAAATTGTGGATAAGATTGTACATTAAAGACACTTGAATTGTGTTATAAAATCTTATTGTAATGTTTATCATTCTAAGTAGATGTCCATAGCCGATTGAGTCTCCTTAACTGAAATAAGTTTGTCTTTAAAAATATTCAATTTTATATTTTATTTTCATAACATAAATAACACTAAAAATGTAAATTAACTGCGATAAATATTTAGGAGATATCTTTTTCCGTTCCAGAAAATTAGGTACATTAGCTTTTAGCTTCATAGTTAAACCTGCCGGAAGAGAAAGCCAAAGAAATATTAAGCAAATCTTATTTTAAATATTCTACAGCAGCAGTTCAACTAATATGCCTTGACTTTAATCTTATATAAAAAAATATGTATCTGTTTATATAACTACACTTATAGTCAGCTACAAGCTTGTTTATTTACCTCAAAGGTAAATACAACAATGAAGATAGCCGTGAAGGCGCTTCGAGTCACATCAACAGAATTCGTTCGCGGGCTCTAGAATGGCTTTTCTATTCAATTTTCGATGGAGATTTTTTACCTACCCGCAGTTTTGCGTACGGCGGAACCAATAAATCTCCTCTCGAGGTAAGGGGCGAATTAATCAGTTGACTAGTTTACCAACTAATCCAACAACAGATCACTTCCTTTCAAACAAATGTGAACCAAAGTGTGTCACATAGTAGGTTCATGTTTCGTTGTACATCCGATGTTTATTTACCTCTAGCAAGGTGAAAATAAGAAGTGGGAATAAATAGTAGGGCCTTCGATACACTCTGAGGAGATTAAAGTGTTCTGGTGGTTAGGGATCAGCAACATAATATAAATTAGGGAAATGTTCATCTTTGTTTAATAAAATAATGGACAACTTGTATTAAGTACCGACACGCGAGTTGGTTCAACAATGCGCTCAATTTAATAAATAATAAAGCTAATTTTTACATGCTATAAAATGAAAAAATCACTTGATTAAATTTTAGGAAAGTACGAAATTTAAAAGCCGTGTTGTTTCCCGCCCATTAGGGTTAGGGAGGGCGGTGGGTCGCCGGGCGGGTGGGCATCGGGCACGAATTAATAAACAAGCCGGCCAAGGGCACGGGCCACAATGACCTTTGGACCTATCCTTGTCCTGTTTACCTGTAACCAATTAGTTAATACATAGAACTTAATTATCTAGCAAAAAATTTAAAAGAAAATAGGCAAGGGAAACAAGTAAAAAAGACACATTATGGAAAGATGATCGTTACAAAGAGCAAATCCTCGATACGCTATAAAACGTCGCGTTGAGAGTGGGTGCTCCCGCGCGGCCGAGGAAACGTTGTCATTCAAAATCAGACCACGTGTACAATATTTCATCATCAGGAAGGGTGGTGGAGTTTCTCCCTACGGCCCGACGAGGCTCCGCACCCTCTCACGCCGCCACCCTCTCGCCCGACCCAAAAAGTCTATCTGCACTTGACACGGGAGGAAACGGGACAGATTAACCGTAGTGAAGGGAACAAAGCTAAATATGTTTCAAGCTGATACTTACCCTTGTACAGTATACACGTAACTTACAGAAGAATCGCGCTAAGCTTAAGATTTTAAATAAATATATTACATTATCCTTTAAGTAATTTAGATTAGGGCTTAAAGCAAATTATGTAGGTACATTAAAATTAAGTAAAGTTTTTAAAATAATGATTAAAAACAATGAATTTCTTTTAGGAAAATTATAATGAAAATCTTTGAAATCATTGGTGATCAAGCAATTTTATCATGATCTCATCGCAACAACCACTCAGAGACTACTACTAGCCATTTTCTCTAGAGAATGAAAGCTTGACTACAAAATCCTTCTATCCAGCACCATGTTATTTGTAGGGCAAGTTTATTCTCTCTTCTGAAGCAGCCTCACCATTGTAATGAGACTTATAAAAATATACTACAAAGTGCTCTCTCTCTAACTCATATGAAAATATTTAAAAAAGCCAACAAGTACAAAATTAATTAGATTTTATATCTAAATAATTTTGTACTTGTGTACCAAAACGTGTATTAAATAAATTCATACTCCACTGTTTACTTACTTCTCTATAAAGGTTATACAATACTGAAAAAGGATGGAGGAATGAAATGATGGAACCATTTCCAGCCCACCGTGAGATACCCCACGCACACATAGACAATGTTTTACTCATTTCCACTCACACACTTGAGTTTCCACTCACACACTCACTCACCGCGGCGTGAAAAGTTTGAGCAGTAATTTATATGACGGTTTAAATAATTACTTCGCGTTTTCGGCTCAATTTGTAGATGAGCTTGTGCGCTATCTGTGTTGCTGACATTTATTCGCGTTACTTTTGCAATGTGGTTTGAATATGGTGACGTTATGCATTTAACGGTGGCTTGGTATACGACTAGTAGTTGCCTATGATTCTGTTCGCGGTGCTTTTATAAAATACATTTTTAAATATTTTAGTAAATTCTAATTAAGGTAAAAGCACCTAACTACGAGGGGTTCTAAAAACGGCAGTAAAATCCGAGGTATTTAGTAAAACGGGTTTTTAAAGTAATTCACTAGTTATTTTGGTCTGCATGATAAAATAATCAATTAATAATTTATCTGTTCATATTTATATAAACAAAAGAGAGTTAAGTGTGTTCACACTGTAGAATAATCGATCATTTTGCCACGGGAAGCCGCCTTTAAAGCACACTTCATACGTTTAGGACCTCATGCACGTGAGTATTACGATTTGCCAAATAGTGTTTTACGTGATAATTTTATACAATGCGAGTTTTCGTTTAGGTTGAATTATTGAAAGGACAATATATTTTATCGAAAACACTTAAGATTTGAGTATTTTATTTGCAAATTAGCAAAAAAATACGTGTTGAAAACACCACGGCATTAGGTACAAAATATTTTAGTGTGTTCCTAAAAGCGATGTATACCACGGAAAAACAAATTTTAAGATATTTACTTTTTTTAAATTTTCGGTGTGTGTTTTATGATTACAAAGTTTAATGTGTTAGTTCTGACTTATTGAATAACTCATGCATTTAATAATGTAATTCCGAGGTATACCTTGGCGTCGGATTCACTTATTATAGCAGGTTAAAAATGACTATTATAGGTACTTTCTTAATACGTTGTACGGGAAAAAATTTATGAAGACGTTCGGTTTTTGATCTGTTCTGTTATAATAACAGAACAGATCAAAAACCGAACGTCTTCATAAATTTCTAAATTTCTATCTATGTGTCTTATATTTGTTTCCCTTTCATATTGCAACTATCCACTATTTAATTTGCATAATATCAAAAAATCTTTTAATTTTTATTACTCGGAATTAGAAACTTTGATTTAGCATCATAAAACGCTATTCCGATGTATATACGTCGGAATAAGGTTATATGAGCACCTAATTGCGATGTATTTACATCGGAATAAGCTTACATGAGTTCCTAATTCCGATGTTTTGACCCGGTCATAGAGAGTATTGACCCTGTTTAAATACAGAGTGTTCTTTTTTTTATGTGCTTAGTACGTAGTAACTGAAAGAATACTAATCATCTATAGTACAGTCACATAAAATTGGAGTGTGCGTGTATTCATATTTCTTTAACCCAATTATGAAACAACAGCAATTAAGTGATCTTTTGTCTGTCAGTCTGCCTATTTGAAGACTATTTTCAGCGTGTGTGTTTATGTAATTTTCTTTGTATCCTCCTACACACTTAGTGACTGGACCTGGATAGTTTTACATACATCATTATTAGGTTTCCTAAGTCATTTTTTTTATTGCATAATAATCATTCATGATTTATACTGCTTCAAAGTTTAGCATAACCGCGCCTAATAAATTATTTCAAAAGTCTTAAACTTGCATTTTAGTTTCACTTATTTATTACTTTTTAGTTTTTTTATTTAAGTACATGTTTAGATTATTTTTGTAATTATGATACAATTAGATTTTTATGTTGATTTTTACGTTGATTTTTATGTGGATTCTTATAAGATTAAGGATTATGATTAAAAAAAGAACATAAAAAATAAACTCCTTTTATTTTTGAACATCATGTATGAGAACCCTACATAGGTAGTTCCCTTTCTATTTTTATACTCGGAATTAGGAACCAAATGCATCGGAATTACGATTTTTACATCGGAATTAGGCGCATTGTTCTTTTTCATATTTTTATTTATTTTATCATTTTTAATAACCTTTTACTGACAAACTACATATATTTTTCAAAACTTAGATAGTTAACGCTTCTGATAAAAATATAAAATTGTATACAAAGGTACGATAATTACTTAATTTTTAATGTTCTTTCGTGTTTTGTCAAAAACACCACGGAATTAGGTGCCTTTACCTTAAATATATTTTTTTAGTAAGATATTATAAATGGCAACTGAGCAACAGTAAACATGAAATGATTACTATAACCCGTGCCGATATGACAAACAATATACATTATCTAGACAAAGACTTATTTTCCAGTTTAAGTAATTTTTAAAAGTAAATTATAACACAATAATCTCAAAATATGATGGCATGAAGTTAGTTATATAGAATAAGGACCTAAGTGCCGTTAGTACCTAAGTAAATAAATTTCTTGCTTTTATTTTATTTTGTAGATAACAATAATTCGATACGTTTTGCTGCATTTTGCTAGTCAAGTACAAAACTTGACTTTCTATTGTGACTTATAAATGAAAAATATAAGTCACTCCTACACACTCGTACACCTACGAGTATAACCTTTTCTGCGTAGTGGGATGTCGTTTTGCACGGGGTGCTTGGGAAAGTGTGATTTTGATACCACTCCAATAAAACTTTGGAAAATCTGAAGTATAAATAAAGTGTCAAGATTTATATTAACTTTGCCGTTACTATATTTAAAAAAAAACTGGAAGATAAAAAAACAGTAAAATAGGCGCAGTACGTTCCTTTGGGCAGCCCGTTGGATGAGCTAACGTATTTTTTATTTTAATATGCCCTCGTGTTTTCCGCTACATAAAAGATTTCTTACTCCCATTGCCATCTGCTTTGAAAATAGATTGCTTGTCAATAAAAATGTAAATTCGCCGCTTCAGCTCTCGGCTAATTCATTTCCCAATGGAAAATCCGGGAGCGAGTCACCGGAGATCGATCGTCCGTTCATTTCACTGATATTTTTTTGCTTTTTAACATTTCATATTGACGAGACGTCCAGTTAGTTTGCATACAACGTTTGGCTCTGACAATGAACGAACTTTGCCCCGCCGCACGTACACGACCGGCCCATTCTCCACTAAAACGACAAGGTCGCGCGCTTTTTGTACTGACTTCAGATATTAACGTCTTTTTCGATGATTTATAGAGGTCCTCTCCCATGAAAGAGATGAAGGGGCTTTCAAGGGACTCGATATGAATTCTAATACGGCTTTGCGATAACAACTATTATGTAAGAGTTCCTTTTCATCCTAAAATATATAGTTTAAGTACAAAAAAAACGAAATGTGTTCGTGATATCGAATAAAAAACAATTTCACATCAATTTTATGTACGAGGGCGGCAGTATAAGCAAAAAAATCGAAACACGCAAATTTTATCCAAAACCTCGGGCTTGGCGCTCACACTCTCGCGGTGATACGCCTGACACCCTAATCAAATAAGTACCTTTTACCGGGACTGTTTCTGCGACACTCTGAACTGAGTCTTCGGCTATTGTTTTACGGGTTGTATTAGATTGAAGCTGTAAAGTCTGACTGGCTTCCGCATAAAACGTATTTGTAGGAAGGACGACCCAGAAAATGGGTATAATATACTCACACTACCGCCGCTTCCTCGCCTTATTCTCCCGCTACGTCCCCCAGGAGTCTGCAGAAATTTATATAACAAGCTATCTCGTCCGGGCTCAGTTATTGTCGAGGAAACACAGCCTCAGACATTATTTTTAATTAAACACAAGTACTGTCCGCTAACGCCCTTGATCCGAACCGCGATTTCCCTCCCCGTCAATTGAAGATTATTCTTTCATTTTTGAGAGACAGTCAACTTGCGGAATGTAGCTTAATTGTAGTATTGTCTGGCTGAAACAAGTGGAATAATCGTGGCTGATTATTTAAAACGCTTCTTTCAACACGGTAATAGTATCGTTAATAAAAGATACGTTCCTTATTTGGTTTTTGAGATTACAATAAATTAAAAAATATACTAAAACAATATGTTTAATTTAGTAGTAGGTATATCTAAGCATAATAAATACATAATTGAAAAAATATATAATGTAACATGTAATTAAATAATAGGTATACAAAAAATAACCCTTATAAAATTGTGATCTTTTTAACAATTTCTCATTCAATCACGTAAAACGAGAGGAGGTGGTCACCCCCACCCACCGTCCGATATTCGTGTCGGGGACGTAACCTACCCCTACTATGAGCTCTATATTCATTTAAAACACATCGAAACTGCCCCCCGAGATGTCACTACTGTTAAAAATATCTTAATATTAGGATAGGTTAGTTGTCGGAGAAGATCAAGTATTGAGGACCCTCTACAGAGATGTCTTTTACAAGGCCAGAAGCAATAATAGTTTACTAATTTACCACGATGATAGACATTATGACGTAAGAATCAGTTTTTCCGTCTACTAAAATTCATTAAATTTACCAGACTTCAGATTCAGAGACTGTTTTTTTACTCATTTATGTTTTTTCCTAAGCATCCTTGTGCGTTCATTTGATTTCTTTTAATAACAATTAAATAACTTAAGTTATTTATTCCTACTGGGACAATTATACAAAAACAAAATAAATATTGTCATAATTCACCACAATTTATAGAACTTGTTTCTATTAACTTACTTGCTTGTGATAAATATTATTACATACAAAGGTATTCATTCAACTATAAAGGAAAACTCTACCTTCTAATACATACCACCATTGCTTAAAGAAAGTGGTATGAGCTTGTGTATTTATCTTCCTTAATTGGCTTTTACTACACCCATGCGATAAGGAAAGGTCAGGACATTATGTGTTGTACGAATATACTTAGATGTAGAAGCACCAAAAATAATATATCAGTATAAAATAAACTCCCACTCTCAAACGAACAACCCTCAAAATCCCTAAACGTTAAACAAATTTAGGAAAGGAAAACTGACAGCCAATAAATTGTTTCAAACGAAATTGCCGGAATAGACAGCAGGAAGTAACAATAAATATATTGAAAACTAAAATAAGTAAGGAAATAATCAATGCATTGAATAATAATAAGATGTAATGTAAATGTATTAAAATGTAATGTAATGCATTAAATAGTAAAATGACGCATTTACTGGTGTGCCCTTTGTGTCCTGAGCCGTGTAAGATGGCCGATCTTTACGCGGCCACCAAATGCCAATAAAGTGGCCACTGGCCGCTCACTATTCTAAAACTGTTTGAGTTTCGACCATTAACACGATAGAAGAAAAAGTAAGGAAATAATTAATACATTGAAAATTAAAATAAGTAACTCCATAATTAATCAAAAGCTTGTAAACTACATATTTATGACGTAGTGACTGGTCAAAATCAATGTAATTGAAACATGACTGACAATGACATTTCTTGACAAGCTGTCATGTCGTTATTAATGACAGTACATTAAGTAGGTAGAAGGTGTCGATTAAAAATCAAGTTCAAGACTTGTTAAACATGGTAATACTTTTTAATTCTTATAATTACAATATTTTATTTACATAACTGTTAATAATTGCTTCCGAATATTTGTTAAGATGAAATTGATCCTAATATGCGGATATATAAATCAGTTATCGATAAATCAATACTAAGAATACTTAAGAATATTATGTCGTGCAGTTAAAGGCGACCAGGGGACTACTTTTACTTAAAAAATTAAAACTTAACTCTAAATCCTTAACCAACCTTTTTTGATTGGTATAGGATTTTATTCCTATTACGTCAACTTTAGGAGTAATTTTGTTCACTTAACTTACAAATAATATTACATAAATGAGTATTGTTTGACGCATTCTTACATAAAGAAAACCAGTCTAGGTATTTACATAGTAGTAGGGGCTGATATGACAACAGACTAGCTTACGTCATCAATTCGTTGTAGGTATCTAGTGCCCATGAATCATAAATACCTATGACCTAGAAATGTTCGATAAATTATATATTAGTTACTAATACAGCTTGTATTTACTCATAAAGCGTGTACAGCTATTGTTCTGATGATGCATTATGTTTATAATAGGCGTAAATGTCATATTTTGTGACAACTCAGATTTATAAAGGTATTACCAAATTGTTGGGTGGATATAGAAATAATACAACATGTAACTGTAGAATGTAACCGGAAAAATGGACTAAGGTTCTTATTCAATTAATGGCTGAATATAGACGTCGCCATCAAGGCAGACTGCCAAAGCTCTGGCTTGAAGAACATGTGAATGCCTGTACCTGCTACGCTTGGAAAGCAGTAGAGACCTTGGTCCAGCAGTGGGACTTAACAGGTTATTCATCATCATCATAACAGCCTATTGACAGTCCTAGGTACGGGCCTCCTCCCGTACGGAGGAATACTTGGCCTACTAATACCACGCTGGCCAGACGGATTGGTATAGGGTTTAATTTCAAGTTTTCCTTCTTTTTACTTCGTAAAGATAGAATAGAATAGAATAGAATAATATTTATTTGTATAAAAATGTAGTTACATTTAGATGGTATTTCAGATAAATAATGATCCATTACATTTTGCCGCACAGCGACGTACAAATATGATACACTGAATTAAAAAATCTAAATATATACGGATAGTCTACAGATAATATTTACGGATAGTCCCTTCGTCGGTTTTTACGACACCCATGGGATGAGATAGGGTGGTGACATATTGTATTCTTACTCTGTCACCACACGGACGAACAGGTTATTAAAAATGTTAGGAATGTTCTCCTTCTATTGATGGAGTAAAAAAATTGTGACGTCATTAACTCTCTTTTAATGGCTTTCGTAAAGCTCGTGAATAAAGTTTCCAATTACTATCAAACACAAAAAAAGGAATATTTTGAGGAAACCGTATACTCGTAATAATAATCCGTCTAGTGAGCATGATATTATTAGGATATTGTGGATTTTCCAAAAATGCAGAATTAGCAGACTCCTCACATGAGGAAACAACGATCTTGGATAGGTGACGAGTAACCAAAAACAAAAACACGTAACAGACGCAACTATAAGTAAAAAATATTTGAGTAAGAGCACAAGAGTGAAATATTTTCAAGCACTATCCTAACAATATTACGTTTATCGTATTAATATTGATCAATTCGTTCCAATATCTCCCACTGCGACCTTTAGATTAAAACTAAGCAGAGTTTACACTGTCGCTGTTTATTCCAAAAATATAAATAAATTTTACAATTTTTTTTGTAAATAAATACTTAAGGTAAATGCACCAGTGGATGACTCTATAAGGAAGAATTTTACACATTTTTGCACATATCTCCTTAATTATCGATTTTATCGACTTCTAACAAACGCGAAAGCATGAACTGGTTCTTCATCCATGATATACGAATAAAACATTGTATAATAATATTTCTATTATTGAGCTATTTCAGTTTTTCACAACCTCTGAAATTGTACTAGTGGATGACAGACAAAATCTCGAATGCCCCAATGTATGACTATGAAAAAACAAAATCGGTGACCCAGTATATGACAGGATGTTTTAGGGATTTCCATAGGTATCTAACCAGTTATAGAGCAATGTATGAATAGGCCAACTATTGGAGATCGTCGTGGGTGGCAACCTACAGTCATGTGGGTGAGAAGTATGAGGAATTTTGATCCATCATCAAGTAGCTTGTAGGTCTCATGCGCCGTTCGATTGGGTGTTTACCTTTTACTTTGTACAACAAAGTAATATGTGGGATATCATACTTCTTTGCTACCACAGCCACAGACATGCCCTTCGATACCTCGACTAATGCCCCTAACACGTCGTCCAGACTATATTTATACGTCCTTGGAGGCATATTTGTAAAGCAAAATATCTGAAACCAATGTATGACACTGTAGTCTTGACCCAATGAATGACACCTGTCATACATTGGTACTCCATAGAAAACCAGTCGATGACACCCCCTGTCAGGCACTACTCAATCATCAAATAAAAGATTTTGTTTACAGGGCAATTAAAATATAATGTTCTACTTCATTATAATTCAATAATAATGATGTTTTAAAAAATATTAATTTGTACTAGAGAATGACATAGGTGTCATCCACTACTAAACTCATATAAGATTACCCAGTGAATGACACCCCTCTAAAATACTAAATTATTGAATAAAATCAATTTAAAACCGTTTATATTTGTCATTTGTTTAATTATGTAACAATTTCAATAATCACTTACCTATATAACATACAATCCTGGCTATAACATGCACTTTCACTAAACAGTTCCTTAACAAATCAGATAAGTATCGCGATGCACGTCTTACTTAAAGCACTCGCACTCTAAAACTAATTTATAATTACAAAAATAATGATCCCATCGATGCCAAATTTTGCAAAAATATCTTAGATAGTACTAGTAGTCTATTTAACTAATTTTTTTAGTAATATTATTATTTGTTGCCTTATTATTTTATGTTAACTGCAAAAAAGTCATTCATTGGGTACCTGTCAGCCACTGGTGCTTTTACCTTACATAGAAAACACACAGCCCAACGCGTATTCGAGAATTGAATCTGAGAACTCTTATAAAGAGGCAAATACTACTTAAACTACTATTTTATATCGATATATTCACTTAGATTAATTAGGTATAACAATGACAAACAAACCGACAATAAACTCATATTGTAGGGACGGCTCCGCTATGAAAAAGGGAACCTACTTACACACACACTGCCCGGACGCATTGGTCCAAGGATTGGTAGCAAATTTTCCATTGAATAGTAAAATTTTGTTATCAAGTATCATAATCGATTTTCAAGAAAACTGAGCCATGAGAGTTCTTTATCAATAAGGCTACTTACCTTAGCTTATTCATACAATTTTCCCACAACTTTAAGCTAAGGTCCAAAAGCGTTACATTGGAAAAAGCACCAAGAATGCCCCTTTGAAAGCTCCGAGGAAAAACTGAAAACTCTTGGCATGATTTTACATAATATTCTTTAAAATTGTTAAAAATTAACAATAACATTTTTATTTCAAAATAATATATATTACGCTATCAAAACTTAATTGCTTTCGTCTTGTTTTCAATAGAAACTAAGTGATTTTTTCGTTGCAGCCAATAAGCTTGATGCCCTTACTCGACCTGCAGACGTTCTCAGAACGAAATGTCATACAGATTATCGACTGACTGCGACCCGACGTGTGGGGAATGTTAAATAATTAGGTTACATTTGCTTTTGTTTAAAAAACAAATTAACAAGAATAAAAATAGGACATTTTAAAATTAAAATATTTTTTTTATATTATCCAACTTATGAAAGCTCTAACAAATCTGGTCTGCCCTGTAACCTAATATAAGTGTGACGTCTTGTGATCCTTTTTGTTCGGCCTTTACTGAATTGTGAAAAAATTCTCCTTGATCTTACAGGCATCTGTGGTATTTATTTATTTCTTTATAAACCAATTCACCTGATCACAGTGGTTATCATCATCATAGCAGCTCATTTTTAGTTTAAAAGTCTTTAAAGTAGCTTCGTAAAGTTAATTTCACGGATAGTCCTTTTACGACATCCATGGAATGAGATAGAGTGGTGACGTATTGTATTCTCACTCCGTCACCACACGAAGAACAGTGGTTATAGTAGACGAAATTTCCCTTCAACCAATGAACACGTAAAATAAATGTGTCTACTTTCAAGTTAAATATAGAAAACATTCTATTAAGTGTAAGGTCGTTTAAAACAGTTTCGAACGACCTCCAAACTTATTGAATAGGTACAATAAAACTTCTTTTTTAAACAGTTGTCTTATATTTTTTCAACCCCCAGTTGACTTACAGGCTTATGACGTAAATATGCTCTCAGTAATACTCTTCCCACCTGCATTTGTGACGTAATAAACTTTAAAGGTCAAACATTTGTATAAAACATTACACATGTCGGTATTTTATATAAGTGTGGGCGTATTAAGTCAATTTTTATGACATTTTAAGAGTAGCAACATAATATTGAAAACCACCCGTAGGTTAGTGCTACCTTAGAGTGCTCGACCACAAAAAGTGAATAACAACTTGTCTGTGCTCCGGTATTGGTGACGTTCATAAGCATCGATGGCCACTTACTAATATTCTTAACACAAAATTAGCTTCAGAATTTGGTTTTTACCTCAAAAAATACTTTGAATTAATTACTATAACAAAATCATCAACGTACCTTACTACATTCTGTCTTTAAAGTGTATTTTTGAATTATAAAATTATATTATGTACTTCTTGTTTCACAGCAATATGATTCAATAAAAATAGTGACTATATTGTTCCAATATTCCCATATTATGTGGCCTAGATTAGTTGCTTAACAAAAGTAGGTCACGCCAACAGTAACCTACAAATACTTTTTCAGTATTGTACCCTTGAATGTATTTAATTAACTTGTCTAAAAAGTACAAATCAGAACGACCCAAAATTAAAATCAGAAACATTTCCCTACCGCGACTTTTTACTTTACGGACGTTGTTTGGGGCACGGCTCATACGCAGATTAGCCCAGTTTTTGTCCGTCGTCATATATTAAAAGCTTTCAAATAAATTAAATAACGTTTCAGGCGTGCCTATGGCGTTATCGAGTGTTTCTATAATGATATAATATTATCTATAGAGTTAACAAGACATTGTAATATAGAAGAGTAGTGTTTTATAGTAAACGAGTTGTTTATTAATAGGCAGATACATATATAAATGTTTCTACCATCTGCATAACACCCTGTGCTAGAGGGGCACTAGACTAAGAAAGAATCTATTGTGATTTAAATGTATAAGGTAAACTTGACACGAACCACTTACTCTGTGGTGTATCGAGGTGTAGGTATGCCTATTTGAGTCTCTCACTTAGAAATCAATCGGAATTACAACAGCCTTGAGTGTTACTCTATAGCCATCGAAGGCGTTGGACAGAAGCAGTCTCTCGAAATCACACACTTCTTCCAATGACGAAGAAAGGCCAAAGATGTATGAAAACAAAATTTAAAAACAATCAGGAACAAAATACACCATACATTTTTTACCAACCACGTTCACAATAACCCAATGACAAGTAACAGGAAAAATATTAACTAATTAGAGTCGATAATTATGAGCTAAGTACAGTACGGAGAAGGCAATAATAATGTTGGAAGAGCAACACAGAAGCGATACGTGATCAGCAATTTTATCTTTGGTGTATGCCGCAATGTTGACCCACAAACTATGCTATTAAAATATAAGGGAAACGAAACTAAAGGGTCTCTGCAGTTGTTCTAAGATGATTTCTACTTCTAATATAAGATTTAAGATTTTTCATTAGTAATTTTTATTTTGTATTTAAAAAAAAATAAAGACGCTTTAATATTACGTAACGTAAATAAAGTCAAGGAATGAAAGCAAGGTATCATAACAGCCTATTAATGTCCCACTGCAGGGACGGGCCTCCTCCCGTGTAGGAGGGATACTTGGCCTACTAAACACGCTGGCCAGACGAATTGGTATAGGGTTTAATTTCAAATTTTCCTTCTTTTCTTTCGAAAAGATAATATTAACGGATAGTCCCTTAGTCGGTTTTTACCACTCAGATGGAGTGGTGACATAATATATTCTTACTCCGTCACCACACGGATAAGGCAAGGTATGGTCAAAAACAAAATGTAGAAGTCAAAGTGCAGGCCTATCAAACATTTTTTTTCATAAATAAAACATTACATGATTTGACGAAACGTACTGTCTACAAATAATAACTTCTTTAAGATATAATTTCCATCAATACGTGTTTCTGTTTGACGCTCTAGGCCCAGGGTAAATATGAAAATTAAAAAAGAAAATTAAACACAAACTGCAACAAAGTCATAACTATGACTTTAGAAATTCACGTAATTATAACATCTACGTAATCTATATTTATTTGACTGCAAAAATCTTGAAAAAAAAGCTGAGGGACAAAAGGACTCGCGTGTGAGATTTATAAGGTCATATAAATAGTTAAGATAAGACCCTTCAAGAACATTAAAGGTTTACAAACATTCGTTTCAATCTCCATTAGTGTGCAATTCTTTAAGATCTCATTCCGTCGTTAAATACTTAGAAAGATTTAATTTTATTATAAGACTTACAAGACTATTTGATTACATACAACTATGTATAAATAAATAAATAATCCTCACACATTCACACAACGTCGTCTCCCTAACTAAGTAGAGCTTGTACTATTGGGTACTAGACAACGGTTAAACATACTTAAATACTTTTTTTTTGTAAATACATACATATTATACATAGAAACACTCAGACCAATGCAAACAATCATGTTCATGCACACAAAGATTTGCATTGAGCGGGAATCGAACCCGAGACCTCTGCGTTGCAGTCATGTTATATAACCACTACGCCACAGAGGTCGTCAAATTTATAATCGTCATTATTGTTAATGATATATTATAGTATTTTCAATCAATATAATTATCACATTTAAACTACAGTTAGATTTATTTTACATGAACTGTGATACTCGAGCTTATTATAATGTGCTTTATCCAGCCAGAGTGTAGTCTAACATTTCGTAAGGTCTAAACCTCTTGACATGGCAATGCTGAACGAAAATTTACTGAAAAATAGAATAGAATATAAATTTGCCAAAGCACGAGTTTTGAGGCGAACCTTTCCTAAAAACTACCAACTGTTTTACCTCATCTTATAAATTAAAACTCTTTTGAACTACATAATTGTATTAAGTTTTAATTTATTGTACAAATAACTGGCAGCATATCCATAAAAAGCAGGCCGTGAGTATTCGTTAACGCTATAATTAGAAAGTAAAAAAAAACATACTTTCCTGTAATCAAAGATCGAATGCCATCGTCAACAGTAACACAAAGCCATCACCATTAGAATTCCATTTAATAATTGAGCTACGGAACTATTAAAGTAGTAAGTTAAAGGTCAAACGTCAAAGCAGAACAACATGGCAACTACCACTATGACCCAAATAAACTGCGAAGCTCGTAGTACCGATAGGTACAATTCAATCCAATTACAGAACATATTGGCCTATATGTGTTTCTGCATGTAAACTAGGTACAGTCACAAGCAATAATATGTACACATTTTCACATTTTGTAAAACAGTTATCCAAAGTTCTTCCAATCAAAAATTTAATATTCGAAGATTAGTTCAAAACTGCTGTACTGAACCTTTTTTAAATCACGAATTAATTGGAGTATTCTAATATATCTAGATATTCGTTAAGGTAGTATAGAAAATTTGTCAATTTGTATATATTATTGCTCGTGACTGTACTATTATTTTGTATGGAATACCTTTGTCTCTAGACTCAATCTAGTTTAGTTACTCAATCGTGTTCATATGCTGTTTGTAAATTGCTTTTGTCTTCATTATTGTTAACATGCAAAACTATTACGTAAAAGGCGTCGTATGTTTTACTATTTTGTACTCGGTGCCGTAATGAACAAATCATACAAGAATATTTTGTATGATTTCTTCTTGATTGATATTAAATATAGCACCAGTTTAAGTTAATTTTAACATATCTGTATTAATAAATATATTATAAAATTGTATAAAGTTTTCCAAATTTGTGGCTAATTCTCGAGACATCTTAAAGCAACATATTAAGTATATTGATTGCTAACAATGTTAAGATACAAAATATTTTACAAAAAACACTTGCAACAAAAAGTAAGACTCTGGACAAATATCTGAAAGAAGTAAGCTTTTTGTTTTTATTTTAATTTAAAGTACTTTACTTGTATTTTTTATGTTAATATATTTAAATTTGAAAAATATATTTTTTAATAATACCCATTTATTATAATAGTTATGAACTGTAATGTTACACTATAGTTAAAAGAATTAAACTCTGGTAAACTGACACAAGCCACGTATCTGCATTGTATGCACACGCCTTAACCGATGCAGCGATCAGATCTCATGAGAAATAATTAATCAGAAATAAAAGGTTTTTAAACGTTGTCAGTATGATATAGGGTGATTCTGTCATTTAAGTTTGTGAATAATTAAAACAATCGTTAACATATAAATAATTAATCCAATTGATATTCTGCTTGTATTTATTTCGCAAATTTACTGGAAAACAAGGTTTTCTTTTGTGTAATATTAATTAATTATCATTAACATGATTCATATTGACAAAGGTCAAAAAAGGCGGAGACGTTTGAAGTAGGCATAATATTTTTAGCAGCAGACGTCTTTTATTATGTTACAAAATTCTTCTTTTATATGTCTTTCAAGTCTCTAAGCTTACCATTTGACTGCTAAACATGACAGCGTGTATCCTAAGAAAGCGACTCAACTAGGAATGTTCTGGGATTTCTAACGTCCTTAAGCGGCGCTGGTTACCACCGACCATCGGGTAGGCCACTTACCTACTCATCTGCCACCGCAACTAATATGATGAAAAAAATATATTTATATATTTTTAAGCCGATGAGGGAGGCACAGGACCGCACAAGGTGGCAATACTTGGAGGAGGCCTATGTCCAGCAGAGGACGTCGATTGGCTGATATGATGATAATTTACTATAAATAAAATAACTCTAATTTTGTTTCATGTTATCATCATAGAGAGGGTTATATGGCCTATATAAAAGCACTAGATAGTAATCTAATAGTAGACTACATATTGCGTGAGTCCGTAATAACAGAAATGGGGTTTGTATTAAGTTATACTTTTATTTATATATTTTGTTTTTATTTCCACATATATACAAATATTGGAATTCCATCAATGTTTTTCCCTGAAATAGAGTAACTTTGTTCGTAGAGTCTAAAAAATATTGCTAAAGAAAAATAAACAGGGCATGTACTATGAGTACTAGCCAAAAGATAAAAATATGTTTTTGTAAATACCTAAATAACATAACATAAAATGCCAAACCAATGCATACTCGTACATTCATGTTCATGCACACAAAGATGAGCATAGTGCGGGAATCGAAGCCAAAACCTATGTAATGAAACAATGACTAGTAACCATAACGAGAGGTCGTCACATATATGGATTCATACAAAAACAATGTAACTGTACCAAAGTAATTCTTATTTTCTATTAACCTTTCATTTCACATAATAACAATCTATTAATCAATAAAATATTTCGGCAACTAATTGAAATTACGTAATTAAGGCTACCTTATTGTACTTCCCTCTAATTACAAACGATAACAATTATTCATACTCTTTGACATCTAATCTTAAGAGTTAATTAATGATTAAAACCTTCGATCAGTTTTAAAAGTGGGTAAACAAAGCAAGTCCTTGACACAGTGTTGTGGCATTCGAGAACTTACTATATATTTCACATATAACTTCTATCGGTTTGTAAACATATCTGTTATTGTTGTAGCTACGTAATCTATTAGAACTTACTTTTTAATTAATTACGAAATAGGTTTTACTTTTACGTGAGTAAATAAAATACAATGGTGACACCTCCTTTGGGCACATTGCAGAAGCTGATTAAAGAAAAGTTAAGATTTTATCTCTATTTTTATCTATAGAAATTATGAAATTAAATCCTATATGACCGATCTGTCTGGCCTCCCATATCTGCACTGAGACAATGGAAGGCAAGTTGCTTCAGTAAAATTTACTGCTGGAGCTGGCATTTAATGCTGGAGGTCTCTGGATCGTTTTTACCCTATAGGTACTTACGATACTTAAATTAAATGTTTCATACCTGACTGTTCATTATTTAAATCTAAAAGTTTACGTTCAGGTTATTGCCAGGTATACTGGTCGCCATAAAAACGTAAATAAAATTTTCTAATAAATATATTCCTCAAAAAATTTAATTTTTAAAGATACTCCTAAAATTCAAGCCAAAGAAAAATTGAACTTAATATCGTGACTTCATCTCCTACAAAACATTGTGCATAGCGAGACGGCAATTCTATATATTTGTAAGTCTGTAGCGCATGCAAGGACGGGTTCGTTCAAATATTCATACTAAGATCGATATGAGTAGCTACGACTCTATGCGCCTGCTTGGGACCCGAGGTCACACACTCGCACTACACTAATCAAAACGTAATTTCAACCTAATATTGTATGCGGGCCAATATAAGGTGGCGCTTACAAATGCTAAAGGTTAAGTTAATTAATTTCATCTGAATACATCTAGATGACGTTTGACTGATGCTGTGAATACCAAGTTGATTATTATTTTGAATACAATGTAATTACTTTATGGTTCAATCAAATCTTTACCTTTCTATAGTACAAAGTTCTTTAAATTAGGACTTAATCATCATCATAATTAGCTCATTAATTTCCGTCTGGGACGGCCTCCTCAAGTGTCGATGGGTAACTAGCCTTACTAAAACCCCTTTTTTTTCTTTTTTTTATATTATGGGGGCAAATGAGCCTGCAGGTCACCTGATGGTAAGTGATCACCGCCGCCCATAGACACCCGCAACACCAGAGGAATCACAGATGCGTTGCCGACCTTTAAAAAGGGAGTACACTCGTTTCTTGAAACTCCCCAAGTCGTAACGGCCCGGAAATATAGCCCCAGCGAGCTTGTTTCACAAAACAGATGTTTGCAGTAGGAAGCTTCGCGAAAATGCGCGCACCGTGGATGACCGGCAACCATCGAGGTGATGAAGATGGTAGGACAGTCGTTTGCGAGTAGTTCTGTGGAGAAATTCAGCTGCGGGTAATGTCCAGAACAGCTCCTCAGAGCACTTCCCGTGATAAATGCGATAGAGACCCTAGACTACTAGCCCTAGACTACCTAGACCCTATACTAATACATCTAACCAAGCTGGATATGTAAATTGGTTAAGCGGTTTTGTCATACTTTCCCTAGCCATGCTTTCTTTTGTTTTCGTAAAGATATTGGAGACATTCATGCCTCTACAAATATTGTAGCTGGCATGGTGCTCGCCATTCTTGGACTCTATTGGATGCTTGACGTCAGGCACCATTGAGTCATTCTGGTAGGCCAATTAAAAAAAATATCTTCGCATTTTCCCACACTTGGTTTTAACGACAGCCACGGGATTAGTCTTGATGATAGATAAAGTGGTATTCGACCACCGTAGACCATGTTTTCTTACACTTTGATGCTTAGTGTGGAGAATATTATTACTATTCCTTATCAGCATAATGTAATCACCTTTGAAAGCACTTCTGGCACGAGATTCGTCCATTGCTGCAATGCAACTTCCAGTAACTACTCTGAACGCTGACTTTGTTAAAAAAATTCTGTCAAATTACTGAATATTGGACTTGGTATATATTCATGAAACCTGCTTGCTAAGATGAAGAAAAAGTTGTATTTTCCTTATTTAAGTACGCATACAAAGTAAAATTATAAAAACACTCCCTATTACGTTAAAACACTTATGAATTACTTAGTTAAAATATGGTATTTTCTGAATGATAGATGATGAATAAGGACTAAATACTTAATTATGATTTAATTTTAAGCTGTCCTAAAATTAATAACAGGCTTTATCTCTCATCATCATCATCATTATCTCATCCAATTGACGCCCACTGCTGGCTTTATCTCTGCAAGAAGATAAATATAATTTCTTCTTTTCGGATCTGCAAGAAGAGTTAAAAACCTTGTACTAACTCATTTGATCAACGTCATTTTTAACGGATTCTAAGAGTGGAAGAGTTTTTTATCATCGATCTTGCTGAGGATCCTGACCTTGCAGTCAAATGCTCTGAGGCAAAATTTAAAATCTAACGGGATTAACAAACTCGAATGGCGTAGTGGTTATATAACATGACTGCTACGCAGAGGTCTCGGGTTCGATTAACGCTAAATGCAAATCTTTGTGTGCATGAACATGATTGGTTACATTCTAAGTAAAATATGTATGTATTTAAATTTATTTATTAAATAAATTTGACTTTATTTTCAAAATAAAATACTTTTATCAAAGACTTCATCTACAAAGGTCATGATAAGAATATGATTTTTGATCCACTTGTATAAGAGACCAATACAACCTTGACCTTTTTCGTTAGGGGTTAGATGCTTGTTATTTCTCGAGTGGATCTGATCTTACTTATTGTCAGGTGCTAAGACTTCTTTTGTACAGTTACAAAGTAGGTTTTATTTACAGTTAAAAATAACAACACTAGTAGAATCAAAGAAAATGTGAAATTTGATGTAACTTTGGTCTTCTTTGATATGGCTGAATTAAAAGCAAAGTAGTTCTGTCCTTGTACCCGTCTACGTTTTTTTTAATTTATAAAAGTAAAAGAATACATTTAAAAATATAAAAATATTAGCTTTTATCCGCGGCTTCGCTCGCATTAAATTCGGGGTAGCACTGTTCGCCTTTCCTAGACACAAAAAAAAAGTAGCCTATGTTACTCTCCTTCCCTGCAACTAAAAAAATCACGTCAAATTCGTCGCTCCGTTTTGCCGTGAAAGAAAGACACTTTCCCTTTTATAATATTAGTATGGATGTGATGAAGTCTACGCAAGAAAATTATTGTGCGATCCTTAAATTATTATTTTGAGCTGTAAGTACTGTGTGTTATTCCAATATATTTTCATTTTGCAAAATAGGAAAAATTAGCTGTCTTAACTTTTTGAAATAAATACCTTTATCATTACATTTTATACTCAAATGAATAACAATAAAATTACATATTGGAAACTAGTAAATATAGCACTACCACTCACCAATTGTCTGAAATTTTTTCACATTCACAAACCAAGAAAAACCATGAAAAACCGCAGATATTTTTATGACCTTATTCAATGACATACTTATCGTTCTGCTGATACATACTAAAACACCTCAAATCAACCAAGTGCATAACTACATTTGTCAAAATACGTATATTTTCATCTTACCAACATACCAAAAAATTAAATAGCAATACCAACAAAAAGAACCTTAAGACATATTCCTTCAAAGGTGAGTGAAAAGCGTAACAAGAACTAGTGATATTTTCTCTCGTAATAATATCAGTAGAACATTAAGCGAGTATAAGGTAAGCCTCCAGTGTTGCAGTCGGGACGTAGGCTGGCGCCTCTCGCTTCCAGAATTAATAACTTTCTCGTCCCCTACAGACTCCCACCCCCTACTTGGGGGGACTCATACCACGGTTGGTACCAACGGCAGCTATCTCGATTAATACAATATCGCTAACATCACAGTTCTAGTGGCTGTACTAAAGGTTTCGTTATCGAGTGTAAATTTTTTGATTAAGATATAATGTTTTATTTGTACAGTTTATTTACTATGACATTATATTTATAAAAGAAAAATAATTAATATTAGAAAGAATTAAATTAATAGGACTAATTTGCTAAAAAATATTTAACGAAAATATTTATTTTAAAAACAGCAAGTAGTCTTGTAGGTAATAAGCTATTATGCCATAGTTTACCATATGTTTATAACCTGAATCATATAAATACGATAATTTATGTAATAAATATACTCTATAAAAACATAAGCATTGATCATTTAAGGAACACCATTGCATAAAATTAACGCTTACCTTATTGTTTGTTAATCTTATACAACAAGAAGTTACGCACTTTACATATAATTGTGAAAACAATACGTACGAAAGAATATTGCTCCTCATACGTATAAAACCCATGGTAGTGGAACTCCAACAACATTATATATTACTGACATACTTTTAAATTAACTACATCTCCGTGACCTAATTAACTTAACAAAATATATAGATATCTAATACAAAAACTTACTAGTTTTTCGTATTACTCAATCCATTTAATTCACAAAA
This sequence comes from Schrankia costaestrigalis, assembly GCA_905475405.1. Lineage (NCBI taxonomy): Eukaryota > Metazoa > Arthropoda > Insecta > Lepidoptera > Erebidae > Schrankia > Schrankia costaestrigalis. The sequence continues at coordinate 9,484,696 of FR997830.1, forward strand.
CCCATCTCAATTTCATTAGAAGAAATCGCAACATTAATCCAGTAACAACATAATGTAGGTTGTTTATCGAGTGTGCGTGGTAGGGGAGGTTGTATTTCTATCTCTTTCTAACAGCCGGAAAGCCTTCGGAAGTTTCAGGAGTGTTTCGGTTTGCCTCTTTGACTCTGTTTGGGTGTGTAATGATTTGGCGCGCGTGTAATTTGCTGAAAAAATGTCGTCGCCGTCTTTCAGCCAGCCTTGTTACATGTTCATGATCCACCCATACTCTGATTATGGCTGTTATTACCAGTTTGTTACGTCATTTCGTGTTATTATGTTGGTAGCATAGAGCACAGTATCACAATCTTACTTTATTATGTGTTTTATTTTTAGGTCTCGTTCGTAGTAATAACAGAACCTAGGTTACTTTGTATTGAAGCTGTTTGTGCGATAACAGGGTAAGAACACAACATTTAACTACTAGTCTTTTATCTTCGAGGTATCTTCGAGGTGTGTGTATAAAAGACTACTAAAGAAAAAGTTATACGAATATTATCTTTATAAGAAAAAGGAACACATATAACGAACAATAAAACACTGAATTGCAAATAAATAGTCAGCTTTGAACTAATTTACGAATTTCTGGCTTCTAAAAATATGTTTCGTTGTCATTCAGCTAACACCAGACATACTTTAAGCTATCTATAGCATAGATTTACATGTATAACAATTGGATAAAAAATTCGGATAACTAACTTACGCCTTCTTGAGTCTTAAAAATAAAAAAATAGTATTTTAGAGCGCTTAAAATGCCCAAAAGCTTACAAGGTAATATCAACAGGGATTGGTCCCTAAAGATTCATAGTAACGTCACAGCTGTAATGAGCAGAATATCCCCTTTCACTTCGCTGAAAACCGTTTTTATATAGGTCAATAAGGGCCAAGCTTATTGCCATTTATATAGGAGAGATTCGAAGCCCCTTTTAACGAAAAATGTTTCTTAAACATTTGGTCGTTCAAATGGAAATGATCGAAAAAAACTTTAAAACCATAATAATGAGAACTCATTTTGCTCGCTAATAACTTTTAAATGTTTATTGTGCACATTTAAAATAAATATACATTTAACAGTTTGCTTGAGAGGGAGACGACGGCCATGGAAAACATGGATGGACTGCTTGGTAGGAGATAGGAAAAAATAAGGCATAGAGTGATGTTGTTATAAATGAATATGGAAACGAAAATCTAATTGTTAGTTCATCAAAAATAAATATATGCAAACATGCATCAATAAGTTTTATATGGATGTAGTTAAGTCAGTATTTATTAATTTGGCACAACCACACAGATAACATTACACAGTATTGCGTCTGATTTATACTTATTCTTGTAGGTTTGTACGTGTTGTAGTAAGCTGTTTACTCAAACATCTCTTTCTCTCTGCCATGAGCAATCCAGTGCTGAAATAAGACATCTCTAAATTTGCATCACTCCTTTTCATGCAGCCTGACACTCCACTTAAACACACGTTATTCAAACATCACGTATTAAAACGAAACCAAATTACGTACACCATTAATTCGATTTTAGTAATAAAACTCTATAAGGTATACAATTCAGTCGTATAATATCAGTGAAAAAGTTTGTTGTTACATTCAAGTAAGGACCCGGGACACGGCCCCGCGTCGGTGTACCCTCACCCTAATAAATCTACCCCGAAGGTTTGCCACTTGCGTCTAATATTTGGAAGCGGCGGATCAATGCTTTCTACATAGTTATTTTAGGGTAAGTACTGATCCTTCTATTAAAGTATTGAGATTGGGTAAGTAAATAACCGCCTTTTTGTTTCTGTTTATTTACAACTAGCTTTGTTCACAATTTTTTTTTAGGTTTAAAAAAAAGTTTTAAATAGCGCGGTAGTTTATCGATAACTGTTTGTTATTGTAACGTTGTGTCAACCTAGAATCAGAATGTAAAAAGAAATTTCCAGGACGAGCAAAACTCCACAATAATATTTCTAGGCATCGCGAGGTGGGCGGTGGACGATATTGCCAAGATTCAGCTGGCAATGATGGTTAAAGAAGAGAAAAGATAGAAAAATATGAAGAAGATCCATATTCAGTAGCCGACGTACTGTGAATAAAATAAATGATCTTACGGTGACATCGGAACAGATTTATACTTTAACATAAGTCCTGTAACAATCCAATTGGCTCCAATCTAAGTATTAAAATATACTCTTAACCCGTTACTCATAAACGCCTCTTAAATTTAACCGCTGTTTAGCGAGAATTTTTTTGTTAGTAAAACCAACCTTATACCAAACAAAACCGTAAGAATTTAAGCTAATCAATTGACAAAAATTTAAGAGGCGTTTGCGTTTATAAGTAAGGGGTAAATTTCTAACACTGCATCGACGTATATAGTTAATCATACTAACTCCGTACATCCAACCTCGGTGTTAGAAATTAATGGAACTAGCGTACATTCGTCGATCACCAGCAGTTTATTTACAACCAGCCTTCCTGTTCGTAGCGCTCGTAGCGTTTGATGTGGCGTAGCGGACAACAATGTAGCAGTCAGTGCTACAGTGCTGAAATATTTCTAGCATAGATTCGAACCATTGATTTACTTGTTACTTGTTTGTTGGTAGTGAATATTTTGTGATTTTTTCGATAGTCAATTATTTGAGTGAGTATCGCGACTCTTCGCAAGAATCGAATACTTACATCCATCTCTATAGATGTTTTTATTAATTTACTAAATCATAACCATTATCAATAAGTAGAGTGTGCTGTTAAGGAAAAGACAACTCAATACAATAAAGACTATTGAATACATACAAAGAAGCACTATGAAGAATCTTGATTACTTCATCATTAGGCTGTAAGATTACCACTCTATATAATAAAATAAATTGTATATAAATTAAATTGTAATAAAAGCTGTAAGTCTTCCATATTGCTTAAATAAATAAATTACTAAAGGTACTGAGTCCTTTGTATTGAGAAGACCTTTCGTTCACCATGTGTGTTCTACCCACAGAACACTTATACTCAATGGTTCTACCGCTTTTACAATAGACTGCGATCCACTATATTTTATTATTTTTATTTCTATTAAAAGAGGTTACAACTTAGCAAATTCATAAAAAAAGAAAACTATTCTATTACTTCACACATCTAGCCAGTAAATGACCTAATCAAGTTTCTTCATCCAAGCTCAACGCCTCTTCGCCTCACGTATAACATAGGTATTGTTATTAATATATAATAACTTATGTGCGGTTAGGAGTACCTACTGTGTTCTACTGTACATACAGTGACGTAATACTGTGTTTGTTTTGTAACCATACAGATTGTTGTAAGCCGATTAGTTACGATTATAACCTTATTGTTGTCAAAATGTTTGTGAGTATTCATTTGTTTTCATGATATTGATATTCATTGATCCCATGTCCCATTACAGAGGTGGCCCTCGTCCAGTGAGGAGGCAATACTTGGCTTACTAAAACCGTGTTGGATAAACAGATAGGCTTTTTTGTTAAGTTTTCCTTCTGTCGTTTTAATTTAGCTATAGAAGATTTGCGTATTTTCCCTTAGTCGAGTTTTACCATTCTCATGACATCGTCATATCGTCAAAACACTTTCAATATTGAATACAGCCGTCCTCCAGATATCTTTACTGTCTGCTTTATCCTTCAACTTCCCGTAACCTTATAAAAACAGTACCTTAGAAAACATCTTGTTGTATCGTAATATCCATTTAGCCTTTAACAAATGACGAAATTTTGTACCTTTACTTTGTAATCCTAAGGAGTGTGTGTTCTTCAATATAAAATGTATTATCAATAACTAATTTTCTTTTTAATATAAATTAACTTCATTCAAACAAAGCTCTTATATAGCTGCAATTACTTTTTTAGTTGCAGGTAAAATCCAGAAGGAGCGCAATTTTACGAAAATATGGAAAATAAAACAATGAAAAGTCTGTATTTTTAAATCTTAAAGGGAAAACTAAGAAACAAAGGGCTCTTAAAGCTAGTGACGTGTAATCAAGCTCCTTTTGTACAATGTACTCGTTCTTTTTTTTTTTAATTTTACCCCACCACCAACAGACTAAGGAGGTTCTTAAGATTCTGCTATATGCGAGTTGCGTTCTTATTTGTGTGATTAGTTTTAATTAGACAATTTATTTTAATCTTGAAGAAGGGAATTTCAATGGATTCTGATATGAAATTATATGCTCGTGCACTTTAGTAACCATTCATTTTTTAATAATGACTTTATTCTCTCCCGTTGAATTAAATATAGCAGCTATTTTATACTAATATTCGAAGATAGTTAATACTTATTTTATAGTTCCGTAGGTTACTAATGCGTCGTAATCTGCGTGGTGAGAAGATTAAGAATATTATCGCCACACCTTCTCATCCCTAAGTAAAAGTCAACAAAGAAAATGCTACCAGATATTTTTTCCAAAAGAGGTAAAATATGATCTAAGACTTTGTACATACCGAATCGTCTACCCAGTACCCAGTATAGGAATAATAGTACTTAGTCAGTGATTTTTATTTCATAGTAACTGAAAATAACAGATTTTAAACACCGACTTATTAAAAAACCAATTTGTATGAATCACTCAACAAATTTGACGACTTAAACAAAAAATCTTCACCTGACAATCAAAATAAACAAAGCTTACATCTCTCCCCATTTTCCTCAACATTATTCTTCAGACAATGGTTTACTATGTTGTTTGCAAAGAGATGCATTAGCAAATCATACGAATATGTACGAGAAGTAAACATAAATCCCATCTCCCCTGAAATGCTCATCTAACCGAGCTATATTATTACCTGATACATTTTCCCTCGAATAGAAAAACACCCTTTAATTTTACTCACAACACCACTTCTCTGTGACGAAAGAACATAAAGTACAAATTCATACACGCAAATATCAACTCTATGCTTATGTTATAATGGTTATAATGCTGTGAATGTGACAGCATTTAATATTTTATATCACAAGGGATAAACGATATTGCTTTAGAGATTCAATGCAAACCATATAGTGCTGTCTCTTTTATTCTCTTTTCAGATTACAAGGATACGAATAGTCTTTTAAGTCAGTTACTTGTTTACAAAACATGGATGTTTTTAATTGTTTTCTGTCACTAAGGTAAGTAATAATTACTTTTTTTTTTCTTAAAATAACTTATCCTAGACTAAAGAATATGGAATGTATATGGAACAGTATAGTGAACTATATTGATTTTTATTTTAACTTATTATTCTTTCAGATATTTCTTGCATAAGTCGCAGGTCCGTGGAACCCGCGACCTTCTGCACTAATAGAAGTAAACCGGGTTTAAGGGCCTTTATAATAATAAATAATTAATACCTATAGAAAAAAATCATAATTCGCAAATAGGATCAATACTGCAAAATGTTGGTGACGAAGTCTTGAGAAAAGGCAATAAAGTATTAAAGTATTAGTATAACACACTCTCAATACTTTAAAAGTTTTTCAATTAAATAAATATTGCAGCATAAACAAAAACAGCCGTTTTTTTTGCGAATGCGAAATTTAACTAATGAAAAACATTAAAAATGTTGAGAATTTGTTATACAAATACTTTATTGCCTTTCTCAAGACTTCGTTACCAACATTTTGCATTATTGATCCTATTTGCGAATTATGATTTTTTTCTCTTGGCGGCACTAGTGAGCCATATAAACGCTCTTAAGTCAGGAGGAAAAAATCTTTCCGTAGCTTGTCTAAGTAAATAGATTTTGACACTTGAATTTTACAACAGATTTTTATATGACAAGAACAGCAAGTTTAACATAGTACGAATAAAAATACAGTGTACATTTAAAATTCATTACCATAACCATACATAGATCAAATAACTTTTACATAAATTAAATCGAGATGACAGTTATACACCGGGTCAACGAATACTTAAATACACATTCCGCTGTGTTGTGACATACGAGTACGTAGTTTGATTATAGAATATAATTCTATTTCTATTTTCGTTTTTTTTTTAAAGACAACTCCCGCACTAGGATCATGCCCTGTGTCGCGGGGACCTTTTACAAACATCAATTAACGGACACAAAGAACACCCAGAACAGGACAATAATTTGTGGATCTCACAAATTATTGTCCTGCGTGGGGATCGACCCACAACCTCTTGCACGGCAGCCGCTTGCTCTACCGTCGCGCCACCGAGGTCGTCACCGAATAGTGAAGCAGACCCGAATAACATGATATGTAAGTTTTTTATAGTGTTATGTAACTTCTTGATGATATCTATGTGGGTAGTGGCATGACTGCTATGAAAAAGTATCAGGTTCGAACCCCGCTCAAAGCAAACTTTGTTTAATAGACTCGTGGCTTTGCCTGGCGATAGTATCCCACGGAAATTTATCGTTTGTGTTCATCTTTTTTCTTTTATTTCTTATCAATTAGTATTGAAATAGCTCCAGCTTTTAAAAGCGCTTATGGGTCTCACTAGCGCCGCCAAAAGAAAAAAAATCATAATGGTAACGAAGTCTTGAGAAAAGGCAATAAAGTATTTGTATAAATCACTTTAAATGCTTTTAATTAGTTAAATTTTGCATTCGAAAAAATTGTAATATTTTGTAATACTTTAAGCAAAAACGACTTCTAAATTTTTGGCCCTATACCTAACACTAAATCCTGATTAAAAAATAAGATGATAATTACTTACTTACACTGCTTACTTAACAGCTTAACTATACTTACGACAAAGTGATTGTCCGTCGCCACAAAGCATACGATCTAAGTAAGGGTGTATGATTCAGTTTAGTTTAATGTCCACTGCTATACAATACTGTAAATAAAGCCTTATTTGGTCACTTTTACGAGGGGCTTGCAACACTGAGAAATTTTACACAGCTTAGTCACCTCGTAATGTATATGAAATGCGATTTGTATATTCTAATAATATACAAATTGTAAGATAGATAACATACACGTAATAATAAGATAAATTGATACAGATATTTAAACCCACAATTCTGTTTTTTTTTTCCTTTTTTGTCAGACGCTCTGATTTAAGCAATGATTGACACTCTCAAAGTGACCCTGGTGACTCAAAGACGATAATAAATAAAAAACTGGTTGAAAATGAAAGCTTTTATAGGAAAACAAATATTTTTACCCTGTTTTTTATTAATACAAAGTTTTGGCTTGTATTTGCGCTCGGTGGTTCGAACGGGAAGCGCGTTGAAGTCTTTCATACGGAACCCTGCTTGCGCTACTAGACCTTAAACATGAATATTATAATAATTTGGGTGTACATGTTGTCCTTGTAATTTAGTTATATTGTCGAATTTATTTATTTTTCTTGAAGTTAATTTATAGACTTGAAAGTAAAATTAAACTGCATTATTAATGTATCAGAAATAATATCACTATACTAAATATAAAGTCAAAACTCTGGACATATTTTTACGTACTGTAAAAAAAAAATTCTAATCTTCTAGCATCAAAGAAAGACAACTAAAATCAATCAAATTTATTTACTCAAAGATAACCTCAAAACACTAAAAAACCCATCAAATCCAATCCATAACAAGTTTTACATCTCGCTCAAAGTTTTAGGCATATTTAAACTGGCTACTTAGGCATAATGAACGGAGACAAAGACGCAGGTAGCGGGTGTTTGAGGGTGTGAAGGAGGAATAGGGGGGCGCATATGCACCACCATACGTACAACGATATGCATCACTGCAGTCGCAGAGCTGCATTCCTGTTGCTGGCGAACGTGGTATTAGTGTGGATATGACCTTGTTAATATGTGTTTACAGGTAATCGATTTATATGATACATTTATTTATTTACTTTTTCAGTAATAATTCTTATAAATATTAACTTTAAAACTTTCGCGTTTCATTTTACTATTATAATAATACTATCGGGTATTAACGCGTATAGATTTTTGGTAAACACTTAAATTATTTGCCATAATTTAAGTAACTTTTAAACTATCGCGTTTTATTATTATAAATATTATATAAACGGGATATTAACGCGCATTTAATTTACCTTTATTTTACTTGACGTTTCGGCACAGGTTGCACTGGCCGTCACCAGTCAGCTTGCGACCACGGCCAGTGCAACCTGTGCCGAAACGTCAAGTAAAATAAAGGTAAATTAAATGCGCGTTAATATCCCGTTTATATAATATTCATAATTTAAGTGTTTACCAAAATCTATACGCGTTAATACCCGATTGTGTTATCCGTCTCCGAGGTAGAAGATTTTCTTTCTACCCTCATTTTGCACACAACACTAACCGTGTCCCTATTCTGATGTTTCACCGATTGCGAATTAAAGTGAGGTAATGTTTTTTGAATCACTGGATTCCATGTCGCGGATAACTTATAACCATCTTCTCGATTGAAAGTCTTATGCTTTTTGAAATCAAAAAAAGTCTTATGCAACAACAAAGTCTTATGCTTTTTGAAATCAAAAAGCATAAGACTTTCAATCGAGAAGATGGTTATAAGTTATCCGCGACATGGAATCCAGTGATTCAAAAAACATTACCTCACTTTAATTCGCAATCGGTGAAACATCAGAATAGGGACACGGTTAGTGTTGTGTGCAAAATGAGGGTAGAAAGAAAATCTTCTACCTCGGAGACGGAGTTGTGACATCGCTGCATCAGTCTACTCGTGACCATGGCTGGTGTAACCTGGCCGAAACGTCGAGCAGCTCAAGGTAAATAATTTAAGTGTTTACCAAAAATCTATACGCGTTAATACCAGATAGTATTATTATAATAATTCTTATAAAGTCAATTGTTCTCATCGTAAAAGATTTGCCTCTTAAAGAGAAGGAGAGTTAATTAACCACCTTATTCTTTAAATGTCAAAAGGACAAGAATATGGCTTGTTTTGAGTTAGTCTTTATGAATGATGTAAAGCTTTGTTTTTTAATTTATTTATTCCCTTGCTCACCTTTTAAGACACTCTGTTTTAGTCATCAATAGATGTTTAAAGCACTGACAAAGAAGAGTTTACAATAGCTGTAAAAAGATACAGCAAATGAAAGTAAATTGTACATTTAAATAACATAAATTTTTCAAATAAATCAACTGTATTGTAAAAAAACATACTGACTATTAACGTAACTACTAACATACAGATATCATTGGTATCGATTTAATTAAGGTACAATAAAGATAATAACCCTATAATGTACTAAAGTAATTAAAGTAAAAAACTAAACAATCAACAGACTAAGTAATAAAAGTATTTCTAACTATCACTGAACTGTCGTCTTATCCATATAAAACTATCGTCCGGGAGCATCAGTTCAACTCCTCTTAGTTATAGTCCGGTCGCTCTCTAATTTACTTGGCCGCCGCCCGTGGACTCAATGCCACACAATAACACCACACATATTAAACGTCGTATGCGCACTTGCGACTTTTTAACATATTACATCATAAAAATAGCTATTCACTTTGCGCAACATCGTTATATCTTTGTTTTATAGTACCTACTTGTAAAGTATTGTTAAGCCTAGTTAGTTTTAGTTGATAACTATGTCCAGTCATAGATGACCATGACTCATAATGATGTATCAGCTGTTTTTGCTTAATCATCATCATCATCATAACAGCCCATTAATGTCCCACTGCAGGGACGGGCGTCCTCCCGTGAAGGAGGGATTCTTGGCCCTAATACCACGCTGGCCAGACGGATTGGTATAGGGTTTAATTTCAAGTTTTCCTTCTTTTTACTTCGTAAAGATAATAATAATTTACGGTTAGTCCCTTAGTCGGTTTTTACGACACCCATGGGATGAGATGGGGTGGTGACTTATTATTGTATTCTTACTCCGTCACCACACGGACAGGTTAACACTTACTATCGTGTAAAGCTGCTAGCTCGTCTGCCACATGATTCAAAAATAAAAACCCTGCCTATCAAATCTGATAACTGCTGAATCATTAAGCAGTTGCTAATTCAAAAACATCTGCCAAAAAATCATAATTCCATACATCCTACAAAATAATTCTACGTTGAAACGGGAAATGAGTAGTTACCTAACTGGTACTAAATTACCCTTTGTTCCTTCTTGTTTTGGTCCAGTGTATATCAATAATCCAGTTAAATATCCTTAGATAGTTTAAGTCAACAGATTGCATTATCAAGTTAACCCTAACTGCTCAAACAATAACCAGGAAACGTATCTAAGTAACCGTAAAGTGCCCGGGCACATGTGACCGTGTGACCTTATGCAGTCAAAACGTCGGTATTGCGTTTACGTCGTTTTACATTCCAAACAGTTCATACACATCGACATTCAATTAACATAATTTTAATATATTTTATTTTAACTTGGCAGCCCTATTTCTAAATATAGACTTGATTAAAGTAAAAATCAATTTAGTATTGCTAGGTCGTCTGTCGTCAGTTGGAAAGTCATATCGCGACCCACTCCAAATTGTGATTAAACCAACCTAATACACACAATTACAGGTCACGCATCTACCGACACCCGTCTTATGTGCCAACACAAAGATCATAACTAACCTTTGATCACCAATCTAAAAATCAACTTTATTTTGTACATGGTAAGGTAGTTTTTTCTTTGAGTCGATGTAAACGAAACACGCTTCGCTTGTGTGCCCTCGTGAAAGCTACACATTTCATTTATAATATTAGGTACAATACGAGACGTCATATTGTATACACTTCTACTACTGTACTCATAAATGTTTCATATGTGTGGGGATAATCGATTCATGGAAGGACGTAACCGACTTGCAAGCAAATTTAAACGTTAGGGTGTGGAATTAAGGGTTCATTTTGCGTAAAGAGGATAACATATTATGGCAATAAGTGTACATTTGTGTGTCGGTGTGCACCACAACGGCTCAAGCTGAGTATCGAAGAATGCCGAGCGTGAATTACTATGTTTAGGGAGTTGTCAGTTTGACAATTTGCTCTTGTAAGGATTCGCGCCGCTTGTTGAGATTAATAAAGGATTAAAAATACGGTTACTCTTTTAGACTTATAAGTCTTATTGACTTAATGTACTTATTATATTTATGATTAATGTTATTATTGTTAAATAATTTAACTCTAAATGCAGCTTATTAATGTGTATAAATAAATACAAACAATGTAAGTATTGTAATTTTTAATAAGTACAAGCTCAGGATTTAAATAAATAAATATTATTGTAAAGTAAATTATTAAGCTAATATCATTCATTAATATATTTATATAATATAGATAACATAGATAAATAACATAATAAAATAATGACAAAAAGTAAAGTTAACAAATAAAGTCAACCGACAAACGTATCAATTACTAAATTGAATTAAACGCTATAAACCGCGCGGGCGCGCTCCGCCACAATAAGCGATCACAGCGCATGGCATTAGCTACTGACAGCTCACGTACGTGTGTATACCACGCTCGTTACGTTTACGTGACTCTCACACACAAAAACAAATATACACCCACTACAACACAAACAAAAACATACCTTATAACAATACACATAAGTGTCTTTATGACTACATAAATGGAGTTGCCAGTTTATTGCTTGCGCCCGCCACCACACCGGGTGGCGAAGTCCGGCAACGTCGCGCCCAAATTATTGTGACATTTATTTCATACTGCTTGCAGAACGGAACCACTAGCGACATCTCTCCAACTGGCTCGGAACTAAACACTCGGCTTTTAGAAAGAGACGGATGTACTTGACAATATCACTTTCACGGTCTCGTACTTAAAGCTAAGCGGTTTGCTGTACTGTTTGTTTGTGTCTGTAAACAGCGGGCCGGCGAGGTGTATCGCGCATGAATGAAATGGATGACTGTAAGAGAGAGACGGCGCTCTACAGTATAGAAGGGCAAGAAAAGGACAAATGAGCAGCGCGAAGCGTGCAGAATACATCGTTTATCAGATTACATGCGAAGTATCGCGAGCGTGGCGATGTTTTGACACGCGATAATCACGAGATAATACGGGCGATCTCAATGGCGTTTAGGTTTATAATAGCTTTTATGCTGTTCACTTACATTTGATAAGGTGGAAAATATTTAAGTTAAACAGATACGTCGTTAAATTAATATTGTATTGTTTGTACTTTAAATTAAATAGGTGCAAATGTCGCTTCTTTACTTTGTTAAGTTTTTTTTATAATACAATTTGAAATAGTTTGAAGATAAGTTTGCACTTGAGAGTAGGTTTAATGACTAAGTTATTTAATACTTTAAGAATAGATATTATTTTACTCATTTTCAAAAATTTTAAAATAGAGAGCGTAATCTCGAATGCAAGAATATACCTGAAGTGTTAATAAGCTGTAAAATAATAATTATTATTTACGTAAGGAATATGTGCAATTGAAACTGAATTTTTGTTTAATATGATTTCCTGTGTGTTTGTAATTACAAAAAATACCTTACTTATTTATCTTGGACCGTTATCTGTCGATTTTCTACATGTTTTAAATATAAATAAGTTGGTAACAACTAATTACAATACTTACAATGTGTACCTTATATTATACTTTGATAGTATAACACGCTGTGGGTGCGCTTAGATTCAAGCATTTAATAATACATTATGTAAATTAAACGACACTTTATTGTACCAACTAAATCGATAGTAAGTACTAAAGTACTAAAATGTCTAAACATAAGTTCCAATGGTATAAACTAAGCAATTAGCTCGTCGAAAGTGTAGAGCTTTCGCAGAAAATCCGAGCTTTCCAAACTTGTCGGGGGCAGCTTGCCAACCGAATGTAGTGTGAAAACTTAGTATTAACTTGTGAAATGGGCAAATGTCAGTTGTCTGTACTAGTAGCGCCATCTATTGACGAGTAGCCGTGATGTGTCTTTTCTGTTTGGTAGAGTCAGTGTTGTAGATTTACATTATTTCGCAGAAATCTATAAAAATGTGATTCTGATGTGCGAAAATTATGGTTGGGTAAATTATGAATATAGAATGTAGAGGAACTCATAAAGAAAATCGGTAATTCGTCGTGTTAAAACCACGACTTCAATAAGAGAGATTTTACACGACTTGATTAAGGGAAAAAACTGTGACGGCTTTAGCGAATTTAAAATTGACGTAAATTTTTCCTACTCGCCCCACTCCCAACCAACTTGTCCCGTGGGTGTCGTAAAAACTGACTAAATGCGTAGGTTCCCAAATTGCTATAAGTATTCATGGTATTATGTCTTATCCTTTTTCGTTTATTCTTAAGTGTCAGTAGCAACGCAGCAATGTCAAATAAACCAAATATTTTAAAATATTAGGTTTATTTAAATACCTATTTGTTTCTTTAAAAGTCCCATAATATTATACACTTCTTAAGAAACGTATATAGAAACCGTAGACGAGGTGTATGCATTCTGAATACCTTGACCAAACGTTATTTTTGGAGAAGCAATGTTTACGTTATGGCAAGCGTTAGCGCGTGTTATTTCAGTATCACATTTGTTTTCTAATGTAACATTATTTCACTAATCTTAATCGATTTTTAATTGAACAAATATTGGCATTATTTTAGAAAAAATAACACTAGAATTAAATCCAAGTTGGTTAAAACATGCTTTTTTGTGTACTTTAAAAACATTTTATCAGGTTTCTTATTTATTGAACGTTACATTAAAATATTATGTTACGTGAATTTTAATTCGCCTTTTTTAATGACTAAGTTTCATGAAAAATAAAAGGTACTTATACTTTTAATGGAGATGGACTTTTGTAAGCGCTAATTTTTTTTTTAATGCCTTAATGTGGCATATTATAAGCAAGCGCTCTTCCTGGTGTTGTAACTGTCGCTCATAGACGTCAGCAATCTCAGAACACAGTCAAGCCGCTCCTTACCCAGGAATTAAGGGTGTCTGTAACCTCGTTGGAAGAAAGGCATGTCATCATAACAGCCCATTAATGTGCCACTGCAGGGACGGGCCTCCTCCCGTGACGGAGGGTTACTTCGCCTACTAATACCTCGCTGGCCAGACGGATTGGTATAGGGTTTAATTTCAAGTTTTCCTCCTTTTTATTTCGTAAAGATAGTAGTTACGGTTATTCCCTTAGTCGGTTTTTACGACACCCATGGGATGAGATGGGGTGGTGACATATTGTATTCTTAGTCCGTCACCACACGGATAAGTCAGCCTTTATTCAAACGAGGCTAGCTCCCCTGTAACTATAAGTCAAAACGGACGGCGTGTATGTGTCAGTCTCTTTTCTTTTTTAATGGATATCCTTTTTCTAATGCGTCATGCAGCGAAACTCTCAACATATCTCTCTTCTTTTAGGTGACTGTTAACGTTTGAGGAGACCCATAGTCAGCGACTGCAATAATCTGAAACTTGTCAAATTTTTCTTATAAAAATATTACGACACAAAAAAGACGTAAAACTGGTTAAAACTATGTTGCCACCTTTGTATTCCTGATTCGTATACCACATGATTATTATATTACTAGGAAACTTTATTAAATAATGTTAGAAACAGGTCATAACGGTTCTTACACGATGAGCTAGTAAACGGTTATTTGTGGAATACTGCAACCGTTAATCTAAATGTAATATTGCCGTATGGTTAGTAAACCTTGTAGTCGTGGTATTAAATATAAATAATTATTTATTACTTGACTTATAATCACTTGTAATCACGAACGAGCATGTAGTTTCATAATTCTAACAATTTAATGATTGTGTACTTCTACAAAGACATTTATCTCTCTTCTTCTTTATGGTGACAAGAGTTGTTCAAGTCGCTCATAGGTCCCTGAAGTGGTTTAACGACGGCAGCACTATGACAACCAGGATCAACCTTTACGTGCCTTCCGAAGCATGGATATCATGCATTCATTATCATAACAGACGGATTGGTATAGCGTTTAATTTCAAGTTTTCCTTCTTTTTATTTTGTAAAGATGATTTACTAATAGTCTCTTAGGTTTTTACGACACCCATGGGATGAGATGGGGTGGTGACATATTGTATTCTTACTCAGTCACCACGTCGTTTAAGAATCAGTGATTGCAATTGGCTTGCCTCTAGGGTATCTTCTGATCGCGTCTTAAATAAAACCTCCTTCAAAAGACCTTGAACCTCAGTGAAGAAATCGTATAAAAAAACCACTCTAGAAATACCTTAGTTATCGACAAATACTTAAGTCTTGTTAAATATGCTGTAGATAAGGCTAAACACCAAACAACAATGCTTATCAGTGATGATGTTTTGAAGTATGATATTCATATTATCGCATTAAACGTGTTCATACAATAGTAAGATGTTAATTTATCTGATAATTTCTGTTGTATTATCGTCACGTTTCAAAATAGTTAATGATATTAAAAATTGCATGTGTAATTGTAAATAGGTTAACTATGTACATGCATAGATAAATACACGCTTTGTTTGCATAGGGTAGACAGGCAGAGACTTAGGACCGACATGTTCTATAACCTGCTTTGTCCACAACCTGCTAAGCACCTGCCCTTTATGAAGGATGTCACCGATTAGGTTTTTGTAAGTCCTTCTATCTTAAGTGACTATTATAATTTTGTCCCTAGCAGCAGACGATTTCACAGATTATTTATTAATGTCAACGATAACAAAATATTGAAAACTTGATGCCAAATTTATTTAGTCAGCACAAATATTTCTGATCGCATAATGGCCGACTTACTTGCGAAATTTAAGTGATACTGGGCAGGCAAAGCACGCAATATGCTTGCAGAATTATGACTGAAGATAACCACAGAACTCGGTCCTGCGCCTTCCGCATCCAGTCCGGCCCAGAGACCTTTTTGAGGTCGTCGGTTTACCTCCAGGAAGAAATGGCAACAGATAACCTAGATGTCTTCAAATTTCTAGAAATCAGAACTCGGAAGTGTTTGTCCTGCAATAGGTTAAAATATATGCTTATAATAAAAACAAAACGAAAATAGGTGAATTCTAAATTAAAGACAACATAAAACAATCCAACATTAATGTGATGGAAAACGTTTCTAGTTTAATTTGTGTTAAAAATACTCGAATAACAAGGTAACACTAGGCGCAAGAATATCGTTAGCACACACACTATGGGTATAAATCTTCTCTTGATTTACGAATATACATGTGGGCACTTTAATGTTAGCCCGTTTTAGTCGACTTTCATAAGTAATAAAGACCACACATATGAAAACTGTAGGTGTGACTTTATGTTGGTAATTTTGTTCTCGTCTTGGTTTAAATGAACATTCGCTCAAGGTATTATGTTTGTACTCGTAACTAGCCATACTATTTCGCTCCCGAAGGCAATAGTTAATTTTAGAATGATATACTACAATAATCACTGCTAGAGGCATTCTCAGCTAGTTGCGTTAAAACCAATGATTGATAAATGGAATGACAAGTTGTTATATTGATGGGTGAAGGTTTAGGGGTATTAAATTATTAGCGAATCCGTGCTTTGGACTCCACCAAAGCACGGATTCAGGAATGTCTTTTTTTAAGTATAAAAAGCTATACCTGATTGTGGTTCATGTGAACAGCCGTTAAGATACATGGAAGGCCTATTATCTACAAGAACAAACCTCGTCGTAACTAAGTTGTTCAGTTGCCCAATTATTTAATCTGCTTGCACTTTGCAGATTTTCCCAAACTCACCCAACTGGTGAAAGTTTTACACAGCGTTTTCTATTACCCCTTATAGTTTTTGAGTCTCAGCTACTAAACATTGAGTCTTTTATAGAAAACATTATCATCAGGACCTTATTCCTCCAACATTTCTATTCTGAAAAATAATCCAGTAAGCTGTAAAAATATTGAGGTGAAAACGTATAGATGCGCTGAATAAGCGCGCGGCCCGACCTACATCGACACTTCGTTAGTGTTTTTCGATATTCCACTGTGATTTATTATAGGTATAAAATCTACCAGATGCCAGATCACACCGGCCACATATTGGGAATAAGCGGGCTTTCTCTTGGGTGGTCTGTCTATGAATCATTGTTTACGAAACGAGACGAAAAGCTTTGCATCTACTACTTCCATCTTCGATTGTGAAAAGTCTTGTTGCCTGTAGAGTGGGAACATTTGATGACAATGAGTATGTTTTTTTATAGCACTAAGGCGGTAAATAAGTTTACGACTCGACTGATGGTTAGCAGTTATTGTAGTTGAATAACGTTAGCAACAACAGGATTTTAGTTGTGTCTATATTGTAGTACCTACAAAGGTGTCTACGTTTGCAATACCAGAAGCATGCTGGTTGTCTTGAGATTGTTGTACCGAGAAGTAGCCGCTTTGACGGTAAAAACCTCTGACTGACTCCTTTGGACCC
Source organism: Schrankia costaestrigalis (assembly GCA_905475405.1). NCBI lineage: Eukaryota > Metazoa > Arthropoda > Insecta > Lepidoptera > Erebidae > Schrankia > Schrankia costaestrigalis. The sequence goes on from FR997830.1 coordinate 9,502,040, forward strand.
CTGCATTGTTGTAGAAGTAGAACTTTCGAAAAACCCTTGGCGCGTTATTTTTCTGTTGCAGAATACATACAGAAGGTTCAAATTCCTTTGGATACAATCTTGGGATAATACGCTATTCTGTTCAAGACGTGATATAAAATAGCTGTAGATACATTTAAATAGCCCTACAAATTTGACGTAATACTAATCAGCTAAAGTGTTGGGTCAACAAATAGTTATATAGTATAACGCTTCCGTGTTTTACTAATCAAAAGTAGATTATGTGTTTATTTATTAAGAGCATCGTCATTCTGAGATATTAAATTTGGTTATGTAGGTATGTTTAATCTACTCAAATATTCCACCAGTAACCGTGTTTTAACGTGACCTCGCACTCATATTTTTCGTTTACATTTCCAAATACGCTAACAGACACAACCTCCGGGGTAGGTCCACGGTAGGGGAATTGAAAAATTGTAAAACACACCTCAGGCATTGTGGTGTGAATAAATTATAAGCGCGCACAAGTTATACGCGCCCAGAGCAACATGACCTCCCTTGTCTCTTCCAACACTGTACAAATCACTTCAGTCAGAGGGAAATCGTGAATTTACGTGAGACCTGAATAAGCTGGCTATTGCGCGACCCACTTACGCTTGGTAGTCTCGATATTGTTGTACTAGATCTCTACTAGGTTAGCGGAACCCTAGTTCTAGGATTATTAACTCGAGTTAATCGAAATACATTCCAGAATATATGTAGTCTATTATATAGGTGGGTGTTTCTTTTGTTTTAAATGTTTAAATCTCAGTATGTTTATTTCATGGAAGCCAATACTGTTTTCAAGAACGAACACTGAACAGACTTGATTTGAGAAAGGAGAAATATTGCTATTGAACGCTTTACCAACCCGACTACCCAGCGTGATAAGAGTATGCTGACTAGCCTTTGTCACTGTTACGCTAACGTTATGGTACACATCTTTGCCAGTAGAATTTTTAGGTTGATAATAATGACCATGTTTTATATATGTATATTTTGAGTTAGGTAAATTATTCAAAATCAAAACCATGCATTAGAAACTTTGTGTACCTACATGCATTTTCACAAAAACCATGCATTAGAAACTTTGTGTACCTACATGCATTTTCATAAAATGTTGTGAAAATGCATGTAGGGACACAAAGTTTCTAATACATGGTTTTGATTTTTATTCTTAAAATACTTTTTGTTATATTAAATATTCCTCACACATTCACACAACGCCATCTAGTCCCAAACTAAGCAGAGCTTGTACTATTGATACTAGAAGATAGAACGGATAAACATACTTAAACACTTTTTTTTGTAAATACATACATAATAGGTCGGGGAAAAAGTCTTTTCGCATAACGTAGGTATAAACTTATTATAAAATTTCTTTGACTGTACTACTTGTGTCTGGCTGGTTTAGGTAACATTAATAAGGTTACATTATAAAGAAAAGAAAAAAAGAAAAAATAGTTGTTTCCCGCTATTTTTCATTTGTTTTTCTCTCCGTAAAAATGAGTGAATCTAATGAAGAAATTCGATACATTTTAAAATTTTATTATAAAAAAGGCAAAAATGCAACTCAAGCAGTGAAAAAAATTTGTGATGTTTATGGACCTGATGCAGTGTCAGTAAGAGTAGCACAAATTTGGTTCAAACGTTTTCAGTCCGGAAATTTTGATGTTAAAGATGCACCTCGCTCTGGTCGCCCTGTTACGCATAAAATGGACGCCATTTTTGAAAGAGTGGAGCAAGATCGGCATATTAGTAGTTACGATGTAGCTGAAGAACTGGGAATTGACCACAAAACAGTTTTGACCCATTTGAAGAAAGCTGGTTATACAAAAAAGCTCGATATTTGGGTGCCACACGAGCTCACTCAAAGAAACTTAATGAACCGTGTACTCATTTGCGATTCATTATTGAGACGTAATGAAACCGAGCCGTTTTTGAAGAGATTGATAACTGGCGATGAAAAGTGGATCACGTACGACAAGAACGTGCGAAAAAGGTCGTGGTCGAAAGTTGGCCAGGCTTCACAGACTGTGGCCAAACCTGGCCTAACACGAAATAAGGTGATGCTGTGTGTATGGTGGAATTGGAAGGGCATTGTTCATTATGAGCTTTTACCGCCCGGCAAAACCATCGATTCTGATCTTTACTGCCAGCAACTGATGAGATTAAAGGAAGCAGTCAAGAGAAAACGGCCGGAATTGATCAACAGGAAGGGTGTGGTCTTTCATCACGATAACGCTAGACCACACACATCTTTAGCCACTCAGCAAAAATTAAGAGAGTTCGACTGAGAGGTCCTAGTGCATCCACCATATAGCCCTGACCTTGCGCCTTCAGATTTTCACCTGTTTCGGTCTCTTCAGAATTCTTTAGGTTCTGTAAGGTTGACCTCAAGAGAGGACTGCCAAAACTATTTGTCCCGTTTTTTTGATCAGAAGTCCCAAAGTTTCTACAGTAACGGAATAATGTCTCTGCCCACAAAATGGCAGAAAGTTGTTCAACAAAACGGTACATATATATTCTAAATAAATGTAAATAAACTTTGAAAAAAATGTCTTGACTTTTCATACAAAAATACGAAAAGACTTTTTCCCCAACCTAATATTATAGATACATATTGAAAAACTCTTATTAAATCGTGAGTTAGTATAAGTTCAAAATCTGCGATTGTGTATTGTCATTTTCACAACCTCCCATAAATGTTACTGGAGGGAAATTTGACCTAGTTATTGCACACTGGCCGGAGTGAGAGGTGGAGGAGAGGAGGAGCCATAAGATTCTTTTTCTTTTTTAATCATACAATATACAGGTTAAGCCGGTCAGGTTTAATGTCAAATTGTCCTATTTTGTTTTCGTAATTATATCTGTAAAAAATTTCGTTCAGTCGGTTTTTAAAAGAAAATGCCGAAGGAAAATTACTACGTACTAACTAACTAAATGTATTATTTCATGCGGTGTTCGCCTTTAAGTAGTTATTACACTTACAATGTTAAACGTAGCTAATTAAGGAAGAAATGTTTTAGTGTAAATAGCTCGTCCCATTAGTAGAACAATGTTGTATCTACAAAATGTCTACTTTTCAGTAGAGCGATTTGAAGTTTTGCGCTAGCATTTTTTGCTTATAACTTTTTCACGGAAGACTTTAGCCATGTAATATTTTTACAATGTACATAGATATAAATACAGCTATTATTGATATAATTATTTAGTCTAAAAACTATTCCTGTGCGTAGATAGTGTGTCGCATGTGCATACATAACATTGTACTGCCAACGAAAATAGTTCAGGAGCTGTCTCTTGAACACATGCAACGTTATTTGACCAAATTAATCACGTTGTATGTGCAGGTGAAACAATATTTTACGAAATCCTAAAATTATGTCAATGTTTTTCGTGAAGATGTTTTATATAATACTAGTTTGTCGGCCGGCTCCGCCCGTCTTAAGAATTAACGTAAGTAATGATGTGAATTTTACAAGTATTGAATGCACTTGCACACACACTGCAGGGACGGGCCTCCTCCCGTGACGGAGGGTTACTTGGCCTACTAATACCACGCTGACCAGACGGATTGCTATAGGGTTTAATTTCAAGTTTTCCTTCTTTTATTTCGTAAATATAATATTCACGGATAGTCCCTTCGATTTTTAGGACACCCATGGGATGAGATGGGGTGGTGACATATTGTATTCCTACTCCGTTACCACACGGATAACTAAAAGTTAACTAAGCCTAATTTTTATGATTACGACTATAAAGAAGGTACACGTAATTATAATAATTATTGATCACATGAATATGTGCTGGTTAAATTTGAGATCCGGCTTTTATAGACTAAATATACACATCAACTTTGTCTAGGGATATTTGGTATTTACTCAATTAACTCAAAAATTATTGAAGATAACATTCAATATGTTAAGATTTTATACACTAAAATTTTATTTAATTCTAGATTGTAGCCATATAAATGGCATATAGCTACAATCTAGATATTATTTTAGCGTAAATAATGTTTTATTCAAATAAATTAAAAACTTAACTGAACAATAAGCGATTATTAATCTGTTTTTAACTTAGTACTAGTCAGTACATCCAAAAAACGTAAATAACGGTTTTTCATGCTTGGATTAAGTTATCCAGGTCTTGGTGCGGTATATTGTTCCATGTCCGACTCCGGATGCAAAAAAGTTGCTCTTCAATCGCAATTTTTGCAGGAAAATTCATCAAAGCACTTCTTTGGAACATTTCCTACGTGTGTTTTATGGTTTTTAGTCCAGGTGATTGAGTGATTCAGGATAAAACCGATATGTCGTGCTCCTGCAACTATCTGGATAACACTTTCGTTTTAAACGGATGGGTGTTATCGTCCATGAGCTTAAACATTTGGTCAAAATGTAGTTACGGGGGTAGATTATTGGAACTAGAAGCTCAAACAACCTCTTTAAGCTATTTTTCAGCCGTCATGGTGTTTCTGATCAAAACGTACTTAAGTCTGTTTTAAGACCCACACGAATTCCCGTCCAAACCATAATTTTTCCATCGTCGTATGAATAGATTTCCTGAGGATATTGTAGACAGCTATCACATCTAGGAACTGGCCAAACAAATAAATACTGGCCAAAAAACAAATAAATACTGTCTTTGTGGTAATGTCAATAATTTTGTGTAATAGACCTAAAACAATGTAATTAACACACTAAAATTGTTTATTTTCCATTAAATATAATTTAAAATGGATGTTGTATAAATTTTATAAAAATCCATGAAATATGTATTCTACGTATATTCTATTTTGTAAATAATTTTCTTATTACTAATTTAAATGTTTAATTCTCAATAGTAATGAACAACGTTGTGTATGTAAACAAAATAACAATAATTTAATTGATTTCTGACCGATTTCTGACCATTTTGATCGCCACTGTCGGTTTCCATTGTTACAACACCTCACTCTTGCCGACTCCGTTGAACAATGTGCGTTGTAATGAAGAAACTCGACGCACGGAGCCGGGAGCGCGCGTTATGTGGTCGTGAGACGTTATTTTAGGGAAGCCGCGCGGCAAAAACTTTATTCGAACTTCATAACTTTTAAAATATAGAATAAAAGTTATAAAAAAAATATATCATTAGATAGCTTACGTCATTATGATAACGAATTTACAATAAAATCATTTTTGTTACATGTGATGATACAACAATATTCTACTAATGGGACGAGCTGTTGGTGAACCTAATAATAAATAAATAAATCACATCATAAGCCAGGGTGGGGACACGGAGTGCCACAACTACAAGATAAAGTTTTCATTATAGTAAAACTCTTTAAAAATGTAATAAACATTTTTATGTTAACAGTTCGGTTTGGCACCCGTACAAGTTAATATTCAACGCCAAATGTCTAGGGGCTTATCTTCGTGTAAAAGCAGGTATTACCTAAGACTGCTTCAACTGTTGTGACACTGTTTCTATTTCTTCTATGCCATTTTATCATAACAGCCCATTAATGTCCCACTGCAGGGACGGGCCTCCTCCCGTGACGGAGGAATACTTGGCCTACTAATACCACGCTAGCCAGACGGATTGGTATATGATTTAATTTCAAGATTTTCTTCTTTTTATTTCGTAAAGATAATATTCACGGATAGTCCCATATTTGTTGGTTTTTACGACACCTATGGGATGAGATGGGGTGGTGACATATTGTATTTTTACTCCGTCACCACATATTATCATTATTTATATGCTGACTTTTTAAGTTGTTCTAATGTATATAGCGTTAACAATCAGAAATTATCATTTAAGGTAAGAAATGACAAACAATTTCAGTCACCATTACTGTTCATAGTGATCAAAATAGTATTGCACAATATTTTCCAAGATTGTGTAATGTATAAAATTGCTAGATCATCATGTAGGTAAATGATTTACATAATATGTGTATGAAAGTGGATTTATTATTTAAATATAATTATTATGAAATATCTTTAAATATACCTACGTCAGAATAAAAAGTCTTTAGTTATCTGTCCAATGATGTCCAGGTGATGAATACGTATTATATTAATACATATTGTGCGTGCATATTCTCCGTGTGGTGACGGAGTAAGAATACAATATGTCACCATCCCATCACATCCCATGGGTGTCGTAAAAACTGACTAAGGGACTATTCGTAAATATTATCGTTACGAAATAAAAAGAAGGAAAACTTGAAATTAAACCCTGTACCAATCCGTCTGGCCTGCGTATTATTAGTAGGCCAAGTATCCCTCCGTCACGGGAAGAGGCCCGTCCCTGCAGTGGTACATTAATGGGCAGTTTCGATGAAACATCTATATGTTAAATAAACGCGTTCAATCTTTACCCTAGCAAATCAATTGTTTCACACAGGCAATAAAAATAAAGCAAACCTAGGAAATAAACTAAAAATACCTAAGTGTTACAGTAGGTAATGAAAAGTAATAAATATTACAAAAAGTTAGATACTGGATATCTGCAGCAATTTCCCATGAACCTATACCTTATCTAATCACATAAAATATGTAAACGTCATCAAATAGGGAAAAACAGTCAGCCTTTGTAAGCAGGGATTTGTAATTTAAATAATGATGCAAATGATAAAAACATTGAACTCTAGAAGAAATATTGGTAAAGGTAAAAACTGAAAATAGTTGTAAGAAAAATTACTCTGAATCTCGTTATGTTTTTCACTTCCATTTTTAAACTACTCAAAAAAATAAGGATTTTCTCAATTCGTCTGTATTTTTTCATGCTTGTTGCGCCATAACTGCGTCAATTTATAAACTGATTTGAGGAGAATCATAGAAATTTCATCAAAATAAGTTCAGTTTAAATCTAATAATAATAATAATAATAGAGACTGATTATCACGACAGGTATCCGGTAGTCTCCTTCCATAGCCCAATAACCGGTCCATTAAACATACTCATCCATAGACTATTATTTAAATTTCTATTGCATCCTTACAGATGCACTACAATAGTTTTTGCACTCGGCAGGGACCATCTCTGGGTGTATCATATTGTGCGTTCAGAGATGGTATCTGCCCTGTGTATCCATTACCAGATTAAAAATCTCTTAAAGGGCCTCTTCGTCTTGGCTTCGGCCCGATGTATGCCTTCCAAAGAACCGGGTCTCCAATAGACCAGAGTATTATGGAAAAGAGAAACATAATAATAATAAATGATACATATACATATTGTGCGTTCAGAGATGGTATCTGCCCTGTGTATCCATTACCAGATTAAATATCTCTAAAAGGGCCTCTTCGTCTTGGCTTCGGCCCGATGTATGCCTTCCAAAGAACCGGGTCTCCAATAGACCCGAGTATTATGGAAAAGAAAAATAATAATAATAATAGTTTATATATTAAAAGGTAGTTTTAATCTAACAAATAAGAAATTTCTTGTAAAAAGTTAATGTAAACGAAAATTATGACGAAAGTGTTTTGTCAAAGTTTCTAGTTGTGGTCGGTTTTTTAATTGGATTTTTTTTATTTATAGAAATGTATAATAAAGCTAAGGGACGTTATGAAACAGTATTTTCATCCTTTTAATTCGAAGTTTCTCTGTTTCAAGGATTGAGAAGATGAGTTACCTACGCTGCTAACTGCTTTGATATTAGGTATTTATTTGTGATTATTTTAATAAAATATATCAAATACTTCTGATCAATTTAAAATTTCAATTAGTTCTACACGCTTAAGTGACCATTAATATTTGAACATTCATTGTTTAAATGAGTCAAACGGTCAATTTGTTTAATGTTCAGATATTAATGGTCACTTTACCGCACAGAACTTATTGATATTTTAAATTGTTCACAATGATCACCTTGTCTGCTACCATATATCTGACGCTGACTGTACTGTACATACAAGCAAGTATACATACAGTATTTGACAAAATTTCCCAAAAAAATAAACAGAAAAGGTAAACTTTTTCCCTCCCGTAGTCACTATCCCTCCGAGACATAACCTATAAAAGCTCATATAAATATAATATTTAACATAACGGCGTTTCCTGAATATATCAAAACTACACTGTAGTTACTCTTTGTGCGAATACTACTTAGATATATAAAACATTACTTCCTGTGGCAGTCGCTTAGATCTTTTTGATTCTAAGTTTTAATAAGGTTTTTATTTCTAAGTTTTAATAAGGCTTTTTTATACACAGGGATACGATGGAAGGGAAAGCTTTAAATATATCACAATAATTGTCAGATAACAGGTGTGTGCTTTATATGTAGGACTCGATTATCATTTGGATAACTCTAGAATGGACCGACGACCTGGTTATGACTGCGGGAAGCCGATGGATGAGGGAGGCACAAGACCGCGCAGGGTGGAAATGTTTGGAGGAGGCCTGTGTCCAGCTGTAGGCGTCTATAGGCTGATATGGAAAGTATGTTAAATTCATCCCATCTTGACTAGGGTCGTTGGAATTTCATCGAAAGGTCTCGAAATAAAAATACTTAGGCGCATGAAGTAACCTGTAGTTATGAATGAATATTATGAGTGTAAACACAACATATTATATAATGTCTGCAGTAAGTTTCATTTTCCACTACCACTACGTCACCGTTAAATAATAAATTAATTACACAATAAAACAAACTAAAGAATAACAAAGCAATTTTATATTATTCTGTCACATATTCGTATAATACGTTACGTTCACCGCGTGAGTAGGAAAGCAAACCATCACATTAAACTTTCAAGGAGTTTACCTACAACGTTACCTACGTGACAGTCGAAATTGGGTCCGAAATTACTCGACAGTAGAATAATGGCGCTTGTAACTAATATACGGTTATCCGGAAGTGGCCTGGGTGGCGGTGTGTTTGTACCGTACTGTATGTAATTTATTTCCAACGATAGTATCGCACGTTGTCGCCACTCACCGCTAGATGGCGTACTATTCAACTTTACGCTAGTGTTCTGTACTGAATTACTACAATCCGGCTAAGTTATGTAGATTAAATACATTACTGATTCAAGTACAGCCTGTTATTACAGTGATGATGTTTTCATTAATAATGTATTAATGATACCTACATTGGAATGAAAATATGCCTGGAAACGGATAGTGTGGAAATATTAATTACTTTTGTTGTTCTTTTTCGTTTGATAATTAAAATAGAGTTGCGTAATGTTTTAATTAAAGTAAATTGTATGTTACCGTTGTCATCATATTTTGTTTATATTATGAAAAAAAGTGTATTTTTTTCTATTATTTCTATGTAAGAAAAAATATTTGAAAGCATAACTTTTGTTCTAGGTCTTACCTTACCTCATTAGGAATGTTCGCACGGATTAGGTACTACTAAAGAAGATGATGCTGATCCAACCACTAGCCAACACGAGACCCCGATCGATGATTGAGGCATCGATCGGGGTCTCGTGTGTGTCTCTCGCTCTAAACTTAAGAAAAAAATACCAATTTTAGATTTTTAACTCGTAATCGATGCTGTTACTTAAAAAATCGGGGCCGGACCCGTGCTCCACCTAGGATCTCCACCTGGGTGAAGCACGGGACCTTACAAGGTCCCGTGCTCCAACTGATGACTTTATTGTACAGTGAATGAGTAAATTCATCATCATCATTCCCCTGCCCTTATCCCAATTTTATTTGGGGTCGGCGCAGCATGTCTTCTTCTTCCATTCTTTCCTATCAGACGTCATATCACAAATCACACTCTTCGCAGCCATATCGTCTTTCACACAATCCATCCATCGTTTCTTTGGTCGTCCTCTTCCCCTATATCCATCCACATACATGTTCAACACCTTTCTTACCACATGATTCTCATTCCGCCGCATAACATGCCCATACCATGACAGCCGGTTGCCACGTAGTTTTTCTGCTACCGGTGCCACTTTCAAACTTCCTCTTACATACTCATTTCTTACTCTATCCGCTCTCGTAACACCACACATTCCTCTTAACATTCTCATCTCTGCTACATGCAATTGTCTTTCATTCATCCCTTTTGTGGCCCAACTCTCTGATCCATACAGGACGGCAGGTCTGATCATGGTCTTATAGATCTTCCCCTTAAATTTAAGGGGAATGTGGGGGTCACAAATGGTTCCCGTGACCTGCCGCCATTTCATCCATCCTATGTTAATTCGGTGCTTTACGGCCCGATCTACTTCGCCATCGCTTTGGATGCAAGAACCGAGATACCGGAAGTCGGAGCAGACTGGAAGTTGCACGCCATCAAGCGCTATGGCTTCAGGACTGGAGAGACCGCCGAAATCGCAGAACATGCATTCTGTCTTGGTTCTGCTGATTTTCAAGCCAACACTCTCCAGTTTCTGTTGCCAACTCTCCAATCTGCTCTGGATCTCAGGTCCATCCTCCCCAACCAGAACAATGTCATCGGCAAACAGCATGCACCAGGGTGCCTCTTCCTGTATGCCCGCCGTCAAGGCGTCCATAATCAGTAGGAAGAGGTAAGGACTTAAAGCCGACCCTTGGTGCAAGCCTACCCCTACACTGAACTGGTCGGAGTTGCCAGCAGACGATCGGACGTATGTACTGGCTTGCCTGTACATAGCACGAATTAACTCCACATACTTCCCAGGTACACCTTTCTCTTTCATGGCCCACCACAACACTTCCCGAGGCACCCTATCATACGCTTTTTCGAGGTCAATGAACACCATGTGCAAGTTCTTGTGAACACGTCTGTACTTCTCGCACAATTGGCGGAGTGCAAATATGGCGTCCGTTGTACCTCGACCTAGCATGAAACCAAACTGGTTCTCAGTAATCTCACTCTCTTCTCTCAATCTTTTCTCTATCACCTTTTCCCATACTTTCATAGTATGTGACATGAGCTTAATTCCTCTATAGTTGTTACAATCCTGGACATCCCCTTTATTTTTGAAGATGGGTACTAGCGAGCTAGTACACCATTCTTGTGGGATGTCTTCTTCATGCAACAACTTATTGAAGAACGCAGTCAGCCACATATTTCCTTCATACTTTAACACCTTCCATACTTCAACTGGTATTTCATCCGGTCCCAAAGCCTTTCCATCTTTCATACTTTTAACTGCTGTTATAACTTCATCCACGCTAATTTCTCTTACCAGTCCCTTATTTACCTGTGCCTCTTCGAGTATACCATTCCAGTCATTCTCTTCGTTCATAAGCTTTTCAAAATACACCTTCCATCGCTCTTTTATTTCATCATCTTTACACAATACCTTACCAAACTCATCTTTCATACATTTCATATGTATTACATCTCTCGCTCGCCTTTCTCTCACTCTCGTAATTCGGTAGAGTTCTTTTTGGCCATTTGAATGAGTAAATTGTTTTACATATTAAAAAGATCTAAAACAATTCTGTAAGAGGAGTGAATTTATATGTAGAATAATAAGTATAATGTTATTTTTATTTTAATAAAACTGTTTTTAGCTTATGTGATGCACAGAGTAGTTTGAGTATTTATACCATAAACAATCCTTCTTAGTGCAAAAAATAACGAAAACTAAATTTTTCGTACCAGTTTCGGTTCAGTTTGGTTTAATAAAAAGGTGTTACAATCTTGGCATCAAAACCAAAATTTACACACGCATTGTACGACTATGTACCAACCTACCTCTAGTGCCCCATGATCGTATTGCAGAAGGATGGCAATATATTTTGTCAAAAAAGAAATATTTTTCAAAATGCGAAGATGAGGGAATTTATGCAATATTTTGAAAAAAATTATATGAGTAAAAAGGTAGTCCCTTTCTTCTCCGAATATCGATCGTCCGAAAATCATAATCCCAAACAAGTTTACTATAATCATCACTTTCCATAATGTTCGCGTATACGAAATCGTATATTACCTAATCGTCTTTACCTATAATACTTGTGTGTCATAAAATGGGGTTCTATAATTATTACATATCCTATTTTATCTTGCTATAAAGTCACATGTCCTAAAAAAAATATGAGGGCAAAAGTCAGAAACAGTTGGTTAGGTTAGGTTAGTATGGTGACCACAACGCGCACAAATGCCAGAAACATTTTTTTTATGTAAAAAAAATATAGTATTTATGTTTTTTAAATATTATAAATTGTGATGGTTATAGCAAAAAAAATTAGGTTATGTTATGTTTAGGGATTTAGGTTTTCGGACAAGTGTTATTATAAGACATGAATTTAGGGCTAGCTACCATTCGCACACATGATGATTCGGACACAAAATGTTATGACACCTTAGATTATGGATAAAAAAATTATGAGACAAAATAGAGAACCAAGTAAAAATGTAGATGAGTGGTGTGTATTCAACTAGAGGCACCTTACCAATGAGTTAAAACTTCAAGCATAATAAAGAGTTCAAAAAACCTTTTGTTACTTTGAATAAACTGTTAACAGTAATATCGCAAAATACAGATTCTTTAGGCTCATCGGTAACGAAACGACGCAAAGAATACTGCGAAAAAGACTTTTTTATTTTAAACGCGCAAAAGCAATTGATTCACAATGAAATTTCGTTCCCCCTTTTTTTTAGAAAAAATGTGTTAAATTAAATCCTATTGATTACCTATATTGTGTATTTTTCTTAATTACTTGACTGTACTTATCATCAGTTGGAGCACGGGACCTAGTAAGGTGCCGTGCTTCACCCAGGTGGAGAACCTAGGTGGAGCACGGGTCCGGACTCAAAAAATCGCTGATTTTTTTAAAACATTATTAATCTATTACTCTTTTGTAAAAGTAACTTTAGCACTCTTTCACAAAGGTTTAGCCATTATCTGTACAATTATTTTCTTAATAAATAAATACATACATACAGAGCTTATTATGTCATCTATTTTAAATACCATAAATTTCCATTGTAATTTAAACTAATTAGTAGCATAACTATTAATTGTTCTACTATGTAAACATTTTGTAACAAAATGTCACCAAAAATACACTAGTTAAGGTAAAGAAGAGCCCTGTTATTTATAAGGCACTTAACCTCTTTGTTTATGATGGGCTAATTTCGTATTGAGTCATGGCAGTCGATGTTCGGACGTTTACAACAAACGCTTTGGCGTTAATATGTTAGAAGAAAAAATATTAAGTGGAACGGTAACAGAAATATGTTTAACGAAATGAAAACTATTAATGAAAATCCTACTAATATTTAAAAAAGTTTTAAGTATGGATGTTTGTTGCTATATCACGTAAAAACTACTGAAGGGAATTTAATGAAACTTTACAGTAATAAAGCTAATACATCAGAATAACACAATAGATGTCATCTACAATTTATAAAGATATGTATATGTTATAGTCAAAACTCATGGCCGGTCAAAACCACTTTTAACTGCGTAAAACAGTCACTAGTGGTTTTGACCGACGTCCTTAGTCAAAAACACTATTGACTGTTTTTTGCAGTCAAAAGTGGTTTTGACCGGCCATGAGTTTTGAAAATTTTACCTTTTAACTGGCAAAAATACAATATTAAGGCAAAAGTCAGAAACAGTTGGTTAAAAAAAAAGTTAAAAGTAAAATTTCAATGAGTTTTGACTAACCTCGATGGTCAAAACCACTTTTGTCTGCAAAAAACAGTCAATAGTGGTTTTGACTAAGGACGTCGGTCAAAACCACTTTTGACTAAAAAAACCAGTGATTTTGACCGGTTATGAGTTTTGACTATAACACATTTAAGCTATTCGAAATAATCAATCCTGCGCAGACGGAGTCGTGGGCTTATAATAAATAAAACTAAATATACTTACTACAAATATTAATAAAGTTACATCACGATCATCAAGATTTCCTTCTTTTTAAAGTTACATAACACTAAAAAAATCAATAGATTCTCAAATTCCTCATTTTAAGGTAGAAATAATGAATAGAAAAAGCACTCTTATCGGTGGTTAAACGGTTGTGTAAACTACTGCCACGCAGTTTGCGAGCATTCGAATCCTGCGCATAGATGACTTACTTGACTTATGTTCCTAAGTCGCCTCGATGGGTCAGAGGGAGTCCACAGTGCGTCTCCATCCCGGTCGGTCTTGAGCTTTGCGCTTTATTTCGCTCCAAGTCTTCCCTATACCTTTCACTTCTGCAGCGACAGTCCGCCGCCAAGTCTGTTTTGGACAGCCACGTTTGCGCCTTCCTTGGGGGTTCCAGTCTAGGGCTTGCCTCGGTATGTGTTCCTGGTCCCTTCGGAGAGTGTGGCCAATCCAATTCCACTTGCGGCGTTTTATTTGGTGGTCGATTGGAGTCTCGCTGCAGCGCTCCCACAGGTCAAGGTTAGAGATTTTCTCGGGCCAGTAAATTCCGAGAATCCGGCGGAGGCATCGGTTCACAAAGACTTGTAGATGGCGCGTGGTGTCCTTTGTGACCTTCCACGTCTCACACCCATACAGCAATACGGTTTTTACATTGGACCGGAATATCTTGAGCTTAACTCTCCGTGTCAATTTACGTGATTGCCATATCGGGCGGAGCTGCGCAAAGGTTGCTCGGGCTTTGGCGATCCTAGAAGCGATGTCCTCTTCAGTTCCTCCAGTTTCTGACACGACGCTTCCGAGGTATGTAAATTTGTGGACTCGTTCCACAGCCTCAGTGCCAATGACAAGCGGCAAGGAACTTGTCGCTCCGCACCTCATTTCTTGGGTCTTCCGGATGTTAATTTTGAGTCCCATCTTCTTAGCCTCTCTCTGTAGGTCGTCCAGTTTCGTCTGCATATCAGCGCGAGTATGGCTTAGCAGGCATAGGTCATCGGCATAGTCATAGATATGCGCGCCTACGCATAGATATGTAGATAATTATTTGTGCGATCCACAAGTTGTTTGACTCGAACTTAGATGTTTTTTATGTGCGTTTCATGTCCGTCTCTAGTGAAGGAGCTTAAAGCCTTCACAGTAGGTGACTTCAAGTACAAGCTCTGCTTAGTTTGGGACTAGATGGCGTTATGTGAAAGTGTGAGGAATATTTATTTATTATTTACTTTCTTTCGAGGAACGTCAATTTTCCTTCTTTTGTTTCCGTAAAGAAAATATTTGGTTTTTCTTAGAAGTGATGACACTTGTATTAGGTAATACTTTTTCCAAAAGTCTCTTCTTGTAGTTCCAATTATATTAAAAACAATCACAAAGGTATAGTTACGTCCCATCTTGTATGACGTCATCGGTACCACGCAGCGCTGGCCCGCACCCTCGCGTCATCTCTCTAATCGAAAATACCATTGAGTAACTATTCTTTATTTATATCCCCGTCTCTCTGTCTGTCTATCTATAGCCATGAGGTAATTTTGATCATAACAAAACTGTTTTATGGTTTAAATAGTATTACATCTTCGAAGATCTTTGAAGAAAGTTTCTTATTATTTTAATTTGAGAGTTTACTTAATTTACTTTTAAGTTTATCTCCTTGTAAGTAAGAATACTCCCGGGCAATGCAGTTTTCGGAAAACTAGACTTGTTTAAAGATGTCGCCTTTACGAAAACCAAAGAAGCAATTCCATAGTACAATGCTTGACATTTCGCCACAGGTTTCTCTGGCCTTCCTTGAAGTTAGATAAATCTAAAATTCCATTCACTTTAACTACCATAAATATTTAACATGAACAACACATTACAAATTTCAATAATTCGACTTTATTTACTGATAGAGAGCAATTTGTTGTAGTACCACCGTCTGTATGCAAATCACTTGCTTATGCCACATTCGCACTAGGGGGAGCCTCCTCTTATAACAATTAAAATATGCAAATAGGTTGTATTACCTTCTGCTACATAATAAAAAATTGTAGAACGAGAGAACGTTATTTTCTTTAACAGGCATTCGTACTTTATTGGGTTTTTCTCATTGCAACTGGTGTAGATTGAAATCGAATCTATGTATTATTTTTATTTAACAGTTTAATAAATATTTAAGGAGTTATTTTCATATTCATTTTAGTAACGTTGTATGATGACAATTTTTGTTTTAAGGCTTCACCTTAAAGAGCTTGCGAACCCTACATTATTCCTAGCCAACCATAGCAAGTTAGAGACTAAAGCGCGGCAGCCTGTAACCGCATGTTATAACTGCTGGTGCCGAGATTTTCGGGCCATCTCATGCCGAAGTGGCATGGAATACTGTTGCCCCATGTAACCTCTCCTTTTAGGATAGAGAGAAGAAGAAAAGTTACATGCCCAATGAAATTAATTTTTAGCTTGAAAATAAGAGTAAAATATTATGTTATAGTTATACTGCAAATAATATCATTCAGTTCCTGTGTTTACTTAGGGCTAGTTAATCAAGAATGTATTTGAAAAATATTCTATAGTACAGTATGTAACTAATGAATTTTTTAGCGCAGATTTTGTCTATTAAATAAGTACAATATAAAACAAAAACCTTTAAAAATCAAGTGTAACTATAAAATTACTTTGATAACACTTTAAAATATGTAAATAGGAGATATTACTCACTACTTTTCATTACGGTCCGATGGAGTGCCGATCATTGGGGATGTATACACCCTATGATGACGATGTCAAAAATATGAGCAGCGAAACTGTAGGGGTGAGACCAAACTGTTTGTTTAAATTATCATAAAACTTATAAGTGTTTCATTTAATATCAATAGAAATTATACGTTTTAGTATTTACAAAGCACTATTTTCAGAGATATATTGGGAGTTTCAGAAAATGAACAGGCCGAAAGTTACAGGCATAGCGATCAGGATTCCCCGATAATAGTAGTAGTGGGAAGGACACATATCGTATTATATCAATGTTGCGGCAGCTAGGTTCTGATATTGTGACCTTGTACCAAAAGATGAAGGATGGACTGATTGGGCGGCGGAAAGTATTGAATCGTTGTAAAGAGTAACATTTGAAGAAGTTTAATGTCTATCAGTGACTTACGGATAGCTAACATATTAAACCTCCGCCAAACATTTCCACTTCTTGCAATCTAATTCATAAGATTTTACTATGTATCAGGTTTTAGATCATTAACGCAAAGTGTATATTGTTGACCAATACTTTCACTCAAAATAATATGACAGACAATTAACCCAGAAATGTATTTCTAGGTTCTGAACTACAATATAACATTTCTATTGATCAAAATGTCACTGACCGCACGCATAACCGTGTCAAACGTATAGAGTCATTAAGTTTTAGGCCAGCTAGAGTACGAGACAACTACTAAACACCGAAATTACACAGATTGCGAACGGTCGGGGTTACCATGTAAATTAATAATATGTAAATTTCCACGCCCGCTGAACAGTGGGGGCTAAGCTGACGTTTACACGGCACTCCTAAGCGATACAGTATAGATTAATTTTGAGTATTCACCGCCTTTTTTAATTGAGTTCCTTAACAAACACGTTATATGCTACATTTGCGTTTTAAAATGTGATAATTTATAAATCTGTTAAATTTATTGGTACACATAATAACACTACGTTAGTTTTTCACTTCAGAGACGGGACTGCTTCAGTGACGGTATTGATACTGCGGTAGCCACACAGATTGTCATCGTAGATATAATATCTCCGAACTTGAATTTAGACAGCTTGTACGTTGCCTTGGGGTGAGATGGATGGTAAAACCGAGTATTCTTACTCTTATACTGCACGAAGTACTGAATATGCCACTACGATCTTTTTCCTCTACCTACGTATTTCTTCCCTAGTCGATTTTTAAGACAACCTCAGCACGACTTCCCGTGATTCACCACTACCCATAGACCCATACTAATCTATAGTCACACAATCTAAAAGAAACCAGTGGTTTAAATATTAAAATGAAAAGCAAGCGATTGGTAAGATTTTTTACTTTTAAATTCTATTATATTTATTGTAAGAAAATCTTTATTTTTACACTAATATTATTTTCTGTAACGCTTTATTTAAATTAACATTTAATTTAAAGTCTGTCGTGCGATGTCGTAGCGCCCCGAAGCGATCAATTACTGCAAATCAACTACGAATCAACTTCCATGTGACTCCCCTAACGTTGGCATTGCGCACTTAGATGAAAATCACCCTTAGTATACAAATCTTGTGTACCTACCTAAATTATTTTGAATGACAATACGAATCTGTAGTAAATAAAACACATGAAAATTTGTTTAGATTCTTCATAAGTCCCTATCCTTAAATTTCTACTACCAAAAAAGACTGTATTTTATCAAAGCTAATGCTAATATAGCAAGGTCTACCGAGTGTTGTATTTCTCGATACCATTAAGTAGTACACAATGCACGTATTCTATTATGTAAAGCCAATAGCATCTCACCCCACTTGTCAATATTGGTCACTTAGAGGCAATGGCTATTGACGGTTTAGTACGAAGAATTTGTCAGTATCAAACACTATATTATTAAGCTTGATGTACTTTTCTGTATCTTTCCGTGTGGTGACGGAGTAAGAATACAATATGTCACCATCCCATCTCATCCCATTGGCGTCGTAAAAATGTATTGAAATTATGTTTTTCCCGTAAAGCTTTATGTAAACGTACGGTTAAAGGTAAAACCTTTTTAGCGACAAAGAACAGTAGGTAGGATTAACCTAAAAAATTCTACATAAACGACTCCATCCCTTTTTGGCGGGAGACAACGCTTAATTACATTCGTCTGACAATTATTTTGTCATTTAGCGTTATTTATTAAGTTTAGTTATAGTTTCTTCCTACAGCTGTTTTGTGGAACCAGCTCGCTGCGACGATATTTCCGGACCGTTACGACTTGGGGAGCTTCAAGAAGCGAGCGTACTCCCCTTTTAAAGGTCGGCAACGCATCTGTAATTCCTCTGGTGTTGCTAGTGTCCATGAGCGGCGGTGATCATCTACCATCAGGTGACCTGCTGGCTCGTTTGCCTCCCATTACATAAAAAAAAATTCACCTTCAACCAATGCCTGATCTTTTGCATCAGAAGAAACTGGAATGGGCTTCTTGTCATGGAGAAAAATATAGCCTGTTGTAGATCTACTGTTACTTCTGTATTGTAATACTGTTACCAAAAATATACAAAGTCACGGACATTTACGTTGGCAGAATCAGCTGTCAATAACATAGCTATAAGTAGTAGCATGAAGTACTGAAAATCTTAGGAAGAATTTAGTTCATTATCAAGTTCTGATAACGATAAAGACTTCAAAACACCACTTAAGCAGTGCTTCGACTCCTCAATATATTCCTCAACAATGCATTAAAACGCAAATACGTATCACAATGAAAGTATTTTAAGATGGTGTCGGCTGTATTCATAAATTGATCCGTAGTGAGGTCAGTACACGGAGGGTTCGATGCAATATGTCTGGGGACGGTGCTCACGTGTCGAAGGGGCATAATCCGATGGAAAATATAGTGCGTCGTGTGGCAGTTTTAATTGAAAAAGTTAAATGTATAGACGCCATGTAGACAATGTTGACTGTTTCAGATTAGTTGGAAGTATACATTCAGTTGTTTTTTTTTTTCATATTTTATAGCACTATTTTTTTAGGTACTCACTTTAATAAGTCTGTTGTTTAACTTTTGTAAACAACCAACCAAGAAGCGTAAATAAAACCATAGACAGAGGAGAAAATTAAGGTTATACAGTTACCGTAACTACTTATCTTAGTGACTTGGAAGACACGGTATGCAGCTATAGTGCACGGGATATGAATCCCACACGTACGACAATTGCTTGTGCGATCCACTAATAAATATTGCGGCAAGATGAGATATTAAATTAATATTGTGCTTATTAAAATCATCATGATAAAAAGCCTTACTGGGAGATTCGCCATTTTTAAAAGGAAAAGAAAAAATAATAGCCAAAAAAAGTAAAACATACGACATTTACTTACAACTTATTTTAAAATATATATTAAAAATAGTACTTACTTATCTTATTAATTCGCAGCAAAAAAAGCTCTTAAAAATAGTTAAGCCCTTAGTATTTCAAGCGTCTAGACGCAGATTGCAGACGCACTCAGCATATTAACATACTAATTACGTTTACACGCGTTTGTATACTTCAAGCCTTTTCTCCCCTAGTCATCTCAATAATCCCCTTTTTTATATAAAAAATTTCTAAGTCCATAAGAATCCTTAAGAAAAACTTACATTTATGATAGATATCATCATAACAGACCATAAATGTCCCACTGCAGGGACGGGCCTCCTTCCAGGACGGAGGGATACTTGGCCTACTAATACCACGCTGGCCAGACGGATTGGTATAGGGTTTAATTTAAGGTTTTCCTTCTTTTTATTACGTAAAGATTATAATATTCACGGATAGTGACTTAGTCGGTATTTACGGCACCCATGGTATGAGATGGGGTGGTGACATAATATTGTATTCTTGCTCCGTCACGACACGGAAATAGATATAATTTTGTGTAAATTACCGTGGTGGCTAGATATTGGTCTTTGTTAAAAGTTTGGTGGGTAAAAGTGATTCGGAAAAATCAAATAATCACATACTTACAATAAGTTCATACTCTGTTAGTAATAAAAATTGCTTTTATGTAACAAACAGACACTGTAATTTATATGGATTATAAGATACTAGCTGACCCGTGCACACTTCGTTAGGCGGCGAAAAAATCGCGTCCCTTTTTTAAACATATTTTATTACTGCTCTACTCCTATTAATCATAGCGTGATACTATATAGCCTATGACACTTCCCGTATTACAATAAATGGACTATTCAACACAGAAAGAATTTTCAAAATCGTTTCAGTAGATCCAGAGATTACCCCCTACAATGTCACAAACAGACAAACTTCACCTCTTTATAATATTAAGTACAGATATGTGTCTAGCTTTTCCACTGACTCTTTGGGTGCAATGCTAGATCTATACTATAATAAAACTGTAGAGGTCGAAATGTCTGTTCTTTTCGAAAATTCAGATAAAAATTATCTACAAAATCTAGAAAAAAGTCAAAAAGTACGAATCCACAATTTTTAGAATTAATGTCTGTCTGTCTGTCTGTTTGTTACCGCACATCTTTAAAACGAATGAATATAATCTAAAGACCAATACATTGTATTGTAGCCTTTTTTATTGGGCTTAAACTGAGGTATGTTTTATCAAAATAGGATAAGTATTACTCGAGATGTCGCTTGATCTCTTTATTAGAACAGTTCAATATAAATCAGGGCTCATGAAAAATGGTTTTTGTTCAATGCTGAATGAATTTAAATTTCGTTTCTTATGATCACGAGATGGCGTTACCAGTAGTAATCATACTCATAAATGAGTTTGTAAATAATCTATAACTATTTTATTATTAAGTGCTACTAATTATAAAATATTCTTTTTAAATTTTAATAAAATTAACCATGTTATCTATACTTACCATGTTAACTGTATCTTTACGTAATAAAAGAAGGAAAACTTGAAATTAAACCCTATACCTATCCGTTTGGCCAGCGTGGTATTAGTAGGCCAAGTATCCCTCCGTCACTGGAGGAGGCCCGTCCCTACATTGGGACACTAATGGGCTGTTATGATGAGTTATCTATACTATAATAAAACTGTAGAGGTCGAAATGTCTGTTCTTTTCGAAAATTCAGATAAAAATTATCTACAAAATCTAGAAAAAAGTCAAAAAGCACGAATCCGCAATTTTTAGAATTAATGTCTGTCTGTCTGTCTGTTTGTTACCGCACATCTTTAAAACGAATTAATATAATCTTAAGACCAATACATTGTATTGTAGCCTTTTTTATTGGGCCTAAACTGAGGTATGTTTCATCAAAATCGGATAAGTAATACTCGAGATATCGCTTGATCTCTTTATTAGAACAGTCCAATACAAATCAGGGGTCATGAAAAATGGAATTTGTTTCAATGTTTAATGAATTAAAATTTCGTAGATGATTTTTATACACAACCATTGAGCGTAACTTGAAGTTACATTTAGTTTTTGTTTCATTGCAATCGGTTCCGTCGATTAAAAGATATTTGAATTTAATTAATTAATATTAAACAGCGCCATCTTTCGAACTTAGACTGGACTACATCAAGAGTTAAAATGCGTGCTGTATTTTTAAATATAAATAAATACAAATACTAATAACCTTTATTTGTTAATCACAGGTACAAAACATGTTACAAAAATAAATAGTCTTTCCCTGTTTTGCCAATACTGGCGTACAAACATCAATTTTTAAAGTTAAACTATATACCTACATCATATTATTATAAATTGAACTAGCTGTTGCCCGTGGCATCGCTCGCGTTCAGAAGTATTATGATTAATTAGGCTTATTTTTTTGTTTAGCGTGTGTAGAAATAAGGGGCCTACAAAACTTCTTTGTACACATATTCTTAATAATTAATCTGTCATTAGGCACTAAAACTATTACGCTATTGAGAGAAATTACTCGTGAGCAAGCAACATAAAACATGCAGTCCATGAGAGAAGCTAAGTTTCATACTAACTTTAATCCCCTATTTTTTTCCCTTGGTTGTAGAATTTATCAAAGTCCTTTCTAAGGGGGTACCAACGTCATAGTAACTATATGCATGCAAAGTCTCAGCTCGATCGGATTGAAACTGACAAAGTTTAATACAAACTTTCATCACCTATTATATCCCTTTGGGGATAGAATTTATCAAAGTCCTTTCTAAGGGGGTGCCAACGTCATAGTAACTATATGCATGCGAAGTCTCAGCCCGATCGTATTGAAACTGACAAAGTTTCGTACTAACTTTCATCCCCTATTTTTTCCCCTTGGGGGTAAAATTTATCAAAGTCCTTCCTAAGGGGGTGTCAACGTCATAGTAGCTATATTCATGCAAAGTATCAGGCCTATCGGTTTGATATTGACAAAGTTTCATACAAACTTTCATACCCCTATTTTATCCCCTTGGGGGTAGAATTCATCATTTTCCTTTCTTAGCGGATGCCTACGTCATAATATCTACCTGCATGCCAAATTTCAGCCAGATCCCACCAGTGGCTTGGGCTGTGCCTTGATAGATCACTATGTCAGTCACCTTTGAGTTTTATATAATAAAAAATATAAATATATAGATTTAAATAACATTCCTTTTCTCACAATCTTATTATAACTGCAATTATAACACACTTATATAATTATTTAATAAATAATATATAGGTATGTAACAGACAACATAATAAGTAGGTAACACGTTTTTTTTCTTTATAAAATCATTTTACCCATTATTGCTATTTGTCAACATTGAAAAAATACAAAACTGACAATAAAATATAGAAATACAATCACAAAACATTAAATAATTGTTCAATGTGTTTGTGTAAATTATTTTATTAAGTAATTCAAAAATACTGCACGCAGTTTATCTATAGATAATAATATAATCCAGTCTAAGTTTAATCAAATATTTTTTGCTATAATATGGTACATAAGGGGGCCTTTAAAAATATCAATTTAACGGACACAAAGAACATCCAGACTAAGGACAATAGTTTGTGGATCACAATTGTCCTCCTTATGGGAATCGAATGTAAGAATACATTATGTCACCTCCCCATCTCATCCCATGGGTGGCGTAAAACAGACTAAGGGACTATCGGTGAATATTATATTTACGAAATAAAAATGAAGGAAAACTTGAAATTAAACAGTATACCCATCCGACTGGCCAGCGTGGTATTAGTAGGCCAAGTATCCCTCCGTCATAGGAGGAGGCCCGTCCTTGCAGTGGGACATTAATGGGTTGTTATGATGAAATAAGCGATGTCATTTATTTTAACTTACAAATTTTACAACAGATGGCATTGTGCCTGTGACGTCATTTTCAGTATCGCGGTGTTAAGATTTTCCTTGAAAGAATGAGGTTTGCTCATGACTGTCAGTATGAGTTCTGACGCAGTCTTTATAGATCTGTCTTTGTAAAGGTCTGTTTTTAAAAGTTTTTGATTCGTTCGTTATAAGGTTTAAAAAATGATTTTTCAGTATTAAATCGAATTGCGAAGTAAGTAACATCCACCACGCGAACGAAGTCGCGGGCACAGCTAGTTCCATATAAAAATACAAACTACAAACATTTAATAACGATTTCAAAGAACACCCTAACAAGTAAAAAAAAACAAGTATCAAAATTTGCCTAAAACTTTCTGTTATATAATACATCAAAGGGATTAAAGCAAAACATGCGCATTTATGGCTCCACCTTTTCCCTTAAGCACCACTTATGGTATAACAGATTTATCTACATCCTTAGAATTTCGTTCATTAAGGGGATGCTCTCTTTACCAAGACAGATTGACATACCAAAACATGATAATACCTTATCATTCTTGTAGATTAGAAAAGCGTGAGAGAAAAGTAAGAAAGATATTTGTAGTGTTTTTGAGGGTGTTTTTTTTATTTACCTAAAACCATTTTGTCTGTATCATCATAACAGCCCATTAATGTCCCACTGAAACTAAACCCTATACCAATCCGTCTGGCCAGCGTGGTATTAGTAGGCCAAGTATGCCTCCGTCACGGGAGGAGGCCCATCCCTGCAGTGGGATATTAATGGGCTGTTATGATGATCTGTAGCTGAGAAGGAAAATGTAACACAAATCTTGATAAATATGAAACCATGATGTTCCCATATCATTTCCTTTCTTCCAATAGCGCCTTTAGTTTGGCGTGTATAATCACTCACGTCTTAGTTAGTTCAGCAACTGGTACAGTCCTAGTCGCCACTTTCTCTGCCTAACCACTCACGATCAATCTTGCCTAAAACAATACCTAATTCCACTCATAAAAACTACGCTGTTCAATTTGATACAGTTCTACATTTTAAACGCAAATCTGTACAGAATTTAGTTTCCAATTCATAATCCGATTACTGACACACGTCATGTATGCCTATGTATAACATATATGAATAACTCAATAGGGTTCCACTGCAGAAATGCAGACATTCATTACCGTTATTGTTGTATAGTAATATGTATACTGGAGTCACGTGTTATCGTGATTAGGTGAATTAATATATTAGTAATCGTTCATCTATAGGTACACTTGGTCCTGCAATCAGGGTCTTTATACTTCAAATATCAACCAAAGATTTTTCACTGCTAATCATAGGTCTTCTGCTAAGATTTCTATTTGCTATTCTTAATAACAAGACTATCGCGTAAACATTGTATACCGTATTCATCCTTACTTGATTTATTTTGTCAACAAACACCACATAATAATATTGCAAATTCACTAGTTTTTACATCAATCGCACCCTTTGATATGGGTGAAAATTTCTGGAAAGTAGCATTAAAAGTTTATGCAATAGAAAACACGTAAATCACTTTGATGTATCCACTATCTTTCTTAAATTTTAAATAAATATAATTTTTTCCAACGTAAAATTTCACAGATAAAATTAATTTTCACATTTGACATTTGTAGATCATAGAATTTTGTTCTTGATTCCTATACATTTTTCAAAGATTAAAGACTAAAGTCTTTAGTCTGTGGTTGACATGACGCCATATATGTTTACGTTTTAAAGCAAGTCCGTTTAAATAGACTATAGATGATCACGATCAGGTCATATACCTTTTTGAAGATTATATTCAACATTAGTGCAAGGATCGATAAACTTTAATCAATCCGTCTTCCAAGGCAAAATTCAAAGCCGTCATTGAAAGATGTGCAATTCCTGGAGTCAAATGATTAACTGAAAATAAGGGTTTCATTTACGTTTCTAAGAGTTTACAAGAGCTCAGCGACTTTGACTAATATTTCATAGCGTACACTAACTACATTAACTTTATAAGTAGTCACCGGAATATTAGGTGTAACTAGATGTACAGTATAGTTTCGTTTGAATTCATCATCATTTTTTTACAGCTATCACCACAAACCTGTACAGAGATATTCTACCAACTAAACCCCTTACTCATAAACGCCTCTAAAATTTAGTCACTGTTTAGCGAGATTTTTATTAGCAAAATCAATCTTATGCCAAACAAAAATTTAGGCTAATCAATTGACTAAAATTTAAGAAGCGTTTATGAGTAAGGGGGTAAGTGTTTAGCAATATCAGAAACTTAAATATTTTGTATACCACGTTCATCAAACATGTCGCAGCATATTCTTTAGGTATATCAGATATAATAAAATGATTGTACTGGTTTACAAAATTTACAGAATAAATAAATAAAATAAATAAATTAGTAATAGTAAGCCAAGTATCCCTCCGTCACGGGAGGAGGCCCGTCCCTGCAGTGGGACATTAACGTGCTGTTATGATTTTCTAACTTTACGTCACCTACTTTCCATTGACAAGTATTAAGAGCATTTATGGTAACAACATTAGGGAAATCAGAATCGATCACCAACAGCATCTATGCAACGAGCCTTGCATATCAATGAACATGGATCGTGAATGCACAGTCTGTATTAGGTTAATTAACACATATTGAAATAGTACTTACAATTCAATTGTAAGGCTTGTATTCTAATTTATAATAGCTAACACAAAAGATCGCGCGTTGTTGTGTTCTATGGGGGAAGCTTTGCTCCAGTAGTATGCGGAAAAAGGCTGATGAATAGATGGAACACTGGAAACTAGAAGCTTAGTGCACAAATAAATCAATTGTGATCATTTACAGAATTTTAAATCATTTCTCTTTAAAACAATAAATCAATTGTGATCATTTACAGAATTTTATATCATTTCTATTTAAAGCAACTAGAAAAGTCCTATTTTGCTTGGTCTACAAAATGCAATAAAATATAATATATTATAACACACAGGAAACCCATAAATCATAACCCATAATAATTTTCTTGCGATTGTGCATATTTCAATAAAAACCATAACGAGTAGATTATTATATTTACTGCAAAAGCAACTTTGGTGAAGCAAAAGCTACAAATAAATAAGCGGAGGACTTAAGTATTTAAGTAAGCTCCATTAATTAATAAACACAAATACTTACAAGCAATATTTACAAATACTGCAAAAAGGAAAACAAATAATATTGATTAGTATTTCGATTACAATTTTATCAAATAATCTAAGCCTATATTTATATGTAAGGGCAATATCTAATCTGTTCCAATTGATATAAGTATGATCTGCGATAGAAACAATGGAAGTACCAAAGGATGCAAACATGCAACATTATTTTACTCCTATTATAAGCTTGCAATTAATATTACATAATGTATAATTATAACAAATAATATCAATCGATAATTATTATTAGATAAAGTAATTACAAAGCGCTGTTCCTTTTCATCATTAAATAAAAATACAGAATGTCTTCTTAGGACTTCATCATAACAGCCCATTAATGTCCCACTGCAGCGACGGGCCTCCTCCCGTAAAGGAGGTATACTTGGCCCACTAATACCACGCTGGCCAGACGGATTGGTATCAAGTTTTCCTTCTTTTTATTTCGTAAAGATAATATTCACAAATAGTCCCTTAGTCGGATTTTACGACACCAATGGGATGAGATGAGAGATAATGTATAATTATAACAAATAATATCAATCTATAATTATTAATAGATAAAGTGATTACAAAATTACAAAGAACTGTTCCTTTTCGTCACGGAATAAAAATACAGAATGTCACCTTATGACTTACCTACTGGTAAAACAATGTAAAAATAAATTAATACCAATTAAAATGTCAAACAACCACTGAATTGCACGTTACCTACGGGTTGGTAGGTAGTTAGTACTATGCTTTCCAAAAAGCTATGCGCTGAGTGAATATCCTGCTTCTACAAAATTTATGTATTTTCCATTGCCTAACGACAGCCTAGGAGTTAATCTTCCTACGACTGTAGAGGACTTACTTATCTTGTCCAGACCCAACTTAATAATGATAAGGTCTTATTGAAATAGGTTTCCTGTAAAATCACTATAGGAGCTTTGATATTGTGACACTGATTTTACTTATAAAAGAGGCTTTTTTGGCTTTATACATTTTATTAAATGGTATAGGTATCTGACAATAAATGCATGTGACAATATTAATTTTAATACTTATATTTATTTTTTATTAAAATAATTAAATACAGGCAATGCACAGATTTGTTTTCATACCTAAATAACAAAAATTGTGTTTATGCACATAATAAGTGCTGATTTTTAAAATGTCTATTACAAAAATAAGCACAAAAACTTAGACACGCTCAAGCTTTTCCAGTAATACTGTACATCGTTGGTTCTTTGATCCGTCGACAGACGGGGGCCAATCGAATTATGTCCCCATTATTATTTGGGGACGCTTTGCACCGTCATAACAGGGGTGACATGTGTAGTCAAATCTACGAACAGTTTTCGTATTAATTAGGAATACATGTACAAGCCTACACGTGCCTAGATTGGGATAGGGTTTGAGTCATAACTATTTGGTGATCATAGAGGGGTAAATTAAAAGTTGATTGCGTTACTTTTAAGGGGACTGTCAAAGTTTGGCCTGTAGGGATTTCGTTTATTTTTATACGGACAGACTTTTAATTATTATTATTACTCGAATTTTATTATGAAATAAATCGAAAAATTACAAAACGTATTTGGTTTTTTAGAAAAGAACGGAACATGCTTTGGTAGATATCAATTGCACTGACACAATGACACAATATGTGACAATCCTTAGTCGATTCCCTTTAAGTGTTATGATAACCACACTAAAACTTTAAATTTAAACTCAACTGAATTATCAGTTACTTAGCCTGCAATTTAGAACAAATTTCAGTTCAGACTGAAAAAAGACGGATTTAAAATACCTATAAGAAAAAAAGCATTGTAAAGTTACTTCAAAATCTTCAAAAGTTTTCCCCAATAAACAATTGTTAGATAACATTTTCAAAAGCACTTTTAAATTGACCTAATTTAAGCGGAAAATTTAAATATCAGACAATTCATAGTATTCTTTAGAAGTTTATAACTACGATAAATAATGTAATCGTCTCAGACGTTAAAAAATATGAGTCCACTTCTGTCACGTTTCTTTAGTACCAATGATTTTGCAATCAGCTCCCGACATTTCTTTGTCTCAGTATAAGTTCTGTTACAAAACTTTTAATGTAAAGCTTCACTTCATTTAACAGAATCAGAATCTAAAAAGTATTGCTTTCATACAATTCTTTGTATAAAGTTTAAGGTGAAAATTGTGTGTATTGTCACGTTACCCTTACAATTCGTCAAGGGGTCGGTATTGAACAAGATTTGTATTGTTTTACATTTTTAACGTATTATTAAAAGTTTTTGTCGTTCGTAATAGTTTTAAAACAAGCTTACACAACCAATTAATTATTGCTGTTCATAACAGTTACAGTATTTTGTAAAATATTTTTGTGAAACACGTGCTTTACTTGAATTAAAGCTAGGTATACTTTTCAAAAAAGTACGATATTAAGTAAAACATTGTTGAAACTAAGTAAGATATCTCTTTTAGAAAAGCAACTTAGTGTGAGCGTTTGATGCTGAAAATAAGATGGATTGATAAATGCACCAAGTTCTAAAACCTTATTTATTCTAAAGATTTTACATATCATATTTTTGTAAATAAATGTTTATTTATCTTAAAAGAGTTAGATTGTATTCAATACGAGTGCCTACTTACTTATACATTATACATGTTAACCTAAGAACCAAGACTGCAATAGAAAGAAGATGTTTCGCTCAAAAAACATGAGATTTGCGTAAAAAATGTGTTCAAATGATCTATCGTAAGAAATTATGATAAACTTTGTAAAAAGTCTAAATACAAATTTAGTCAAATTTAGACCATAACAAATATTTCATGAAAATTAAGTTTGAATCGTCTTAGAAATATTATTTGCATTAAAAACTCCATTCCAACATGTTTTTTTTTCCTTTCTAAAATACTGGAAACTCTATCAAAATTGTTTCCATGTTACATATCCAATCATATAATCAAATTAACCAAAGAGAAGATAAAAATGGAATACTAATTCATCAGATGTTTATATACTAAACATCTGATGAATTAGTAATCCATTTTTCATGACCGCTTTATGCAGGTCGTTTTGGTAACTAAACGTTAAAACAAACTATGTATAATTTATATCATTGTGTATATCTAGTAATGATATACCAGCACCATATTTATGACGGACTTGGCTTGTTACGACACCCTCTTCGGGCTAAGCTTGACACAAAATCCTGTAGAAGATCGTCTGGAGAGCATCGCATAAGTAAGTAAAGTTATTCTTCTATCGTAGGAGGAGGGGAGCCTTGTCCCTTCTAAGATGCTGCTATGTCTTACGACGATGTCTAGCGTAATTTGAGTTTACAGATATCTTCCAACAAGTTCATTGTTCATATTGAAACCAGCTTTAGAATCGAAAAAATAAGTATTCGTTCTAAATTCGAAAAATACAAAACCTACAGTGTACTAAGTCAACTACAAAATTAGACTAGGTTACTGGAAAATACAAGCAAAAAAGAAAACTCCAAGGAAAATAAAGATTACTCCGTATTCAAATAAACTTCAACACTCTCTACCTACTCAATAAATTGGTTCGAGTACAAGGATACATTATAGTAAATTACATTTTTTTTTATTTAGTCGCCATCGTAAATCACCGCTCAACATAACTAAGTAAAGCACGTAACGCGGCCTCAATTAGATTGGTCAATTGAGTAACTCGTAGCTGGCTCAGTTCAGTGTAGTAATGAAGAAGTAGCGCCCGCATCGCGTGCCTACGAACACCAGCCGATACCAACGTCAATAAAAACAAATATATCACTAAACACCAAGCATAATACCCCCCCCCTTCCCCACCATCCTACCACACATCGCCACTACGCCCTAAATAGGTTATATAATTACATATCACGCTTCATTGTCGTGATAAATACTTTCTCACAGTTATCATTTACCAAATCTACGCCACTGTCCATTTTAGATAATGGTGCGAATGAAAGAAAACATACGTGGCGAGATGAGCAAGAATGAAATAGATATAAAATAACATATATTATTATAGTGTCCACAAGCCAAGCGGATATTGATTATCTGCCACAGTTGAGAGCCACCGAGCCCCCCGCCCGACTCTACAAGCTGGCGCCTAGTAAACTTACGTTCCTGTTACCTTGACTAAATTTTCCACCCTATGACCGGTAACAAACGGTGCATTTTCCCTCTGGTTATTTTGCGAACATAACTCGTTTTCGCAACCTGCGCGATATTCAATATTTGATCTCTGTCTAACCAACTGAACGGCGTGTGACTGCAATATCCCCGTCTCGTTCGAGCACATTCCATAATCATTTTCGATGCATTCCCTTGCCATGATTTTCCAACAGCACTAGAAGCGCGATTTCACGATTTTACTCGCACGCTGAGTGTTATTTATAAAAAAAATAAAAAAACGGCTTATATAAATGTACTCTCGGGTTTTAAACTTTTTTGTTTTTGTTTTCTTGTTATTGTTAGCTAGTAAACACTTTTATAATATAAAACTAAAGTAAAATAAAAGAAAGAAAAATCTTATTAGAAGTAAGTAGAATAATATTTGTCATCACTAAAAATCAGTGTAATAAATAAGAAAATAAAATCTTCTACTTCAAATAAATAATTACCACTAATTACTTGTTGTTTTTTTAAATTTCCAAGAAATTGTAATTTCAAAATAATCCTTATTTAGTTGCTGTTTCAAAATATTAAAAAAAAATAAAAGATCAAAAAATTCATTAAAACAAACAAGCATACAGATATTTATTAATTATATCTAATTTATATCAAGTTCATGAAACAAGTCTCGAAGGATTCACCTCTAACTTAAAAGCATGGCATGTCTAGACACAACTAGTGAACAAATTCTGTACTACAAAACTTTTCGTGGGGCAAGGGACTCACTACATTCATCTTTGTGCGTCGGTGTGTGTAAATGTAACCTGTGAAAAATTGCTTTTACATAAGTGTGCAGCGCACACAAGCTTTACCAAGGGGGTTAAGGGGGAGGCAATGTATCTGTGTGCGTGGGGAGACAGGGCGATAAAGGGGTCCGAGTCGTGAACTAAATAGCTTAATGTTAACACATTATTGACATCAAATTCACCGCGATGTTATCATTTATTCAGGTAGCAATACACTCATTGTGCTTTTAGTTAAGTTTTGAATAATTCTGCGTGTCCAATAAAAGGCGGGACGAGTATTTTTTTTTTACAACGAAAGCGTGTCAATGATTAATTATTTTTGTTGCTTTGTTTAACTTACGTTGACTTTGCTTTCGAGTTATTACGAATTTTAATTGCCCACTGGAAAGTCAACTCGTTTTTTGTCGTTATTTTTTGTGACTTAACAAAATGTTGAAGCGTTTGAAAAAGGAAAATGCCGAGTTTTTATTTTCTAATTAAACAGTATAAAAATGTTATTTATTACTGGTGACATAACTGTGTCTCTTCATAATTTATTTAGTACTTATTATTTAAAAGTTAATGTAAATAAATAGGTGTATGGATTTTTTTTCCTGAAAAAGGCTATCCCTGTTAAGGACCAAGTCCTGCTTCAGGTTTTTTTACAGACATCAGACACAAAGCTCCTTTAAACTCGTATTCAGCCTCCTTTGTGTGGCTCTCACAGTAAATTACTTAATGTGATATTCGATACGGCGAAGGATTTGAAGTCTTTTCTGCAAGAAGTTCTTTGGTGCTGCCACCACCGACTTAGTCAGTCACTCTAATGCCTGATTTACACATCGACAAGTACAGTAGCGAGTTAAGTAGTATTTTAATATTAAGTTGATTTAAATAGGTCTCCATCCTATTTTTTGGCGAGTTAAGTACGAAGTAGCACCCTCTCTCGCGTCTCGCCAACTTAACTTGCCAAAAAATAGTATGGAGATCTATTTAAATCAACTTAATCACCAACTTACTACTTAACTCGCTACTGTACTTGTCAATGTGTAAATCGGGCATAAACCGAAGTGGCCTGTTATAGTCACTACTACTACGCTGCGCAGATGAAATAGTATAAATGTTTGTGTGGAGTTTATACTTTAAGCCGTAACTTTTCTTTCAGCCGAATTGATACGACACGGTCGGATGAGATGCAGTGGTAGAAAGTGTATCGTCCACACAAACTTATAATTATGACAATAACTTATATTTCTGAATGTATTATGATAGCTACTAAGACGTAATCTAGTAAATTATGCCTAAAACTAACTAACTTATTATAATTAACATAATCAATATAGCAGTAAGAACAAAAAGACAAAATTACTTACTGTTAACTTACCACCCATTGTAAACTTGCCGTCTGTGGTTACAAACTCGCTGTTATAATCTCCCCTAAATTGCGATGAAGTAACTTGACACCTTCGCTTTCCAGGATATTAACTCTTATAATCAGATACATAAGGTTGATTTTCCATTTTTATATTTAAGTGAGTGTATTAGTTCTCGTGTCTCGTGTCATGAATATGGGTAAAGTAGAAACTCGGAAGGAAAGTTTATACAAAGATTCATTTAGGGTCGATTGCATTCATTTCGATACAATTTGTAACTAAAGTATAATATAATCAAGAATACAATCGATATAAATGTTATTAATATACGACTAAAGGAAAACTCTAGTAACTAAGGTAAGTAAGGCGTTTTTAACGAAATTATGCTTCTATAATATTCCTGTTAAAAAAGGTGATTTCAAATTATCATATCTCTACTTAGTTTTATTTACTACCTAGGTTATGTTTTTCTCGCCATAGGCAGCTAGCCTAGCAATGTGACATTTAACGATAAGAAATTACTAAAAGACTTCCAACCTCAACTCTCAATGCATGTTTCAGCACCTATATTTTTTTATCTTAATGGAAACCAGTGTTTTTTTTTCAAGGAATCTTCACTCAATAAAACGAAACACCTGACTCTGTATCACAAAACTTTCTAGCATAATCATCAGTCAAATACATACGAGTATACCCACACATAATCATAGAAGCTGTACAAGGAATACAGT
The DNA here is from genome assembly GCA_905475405.1 of Schrankia costaestrigalis. Taxonomy (NCBI): domain Eukaryota; kingdom Metazoa; phylum Arthropoda; class Insecta; order Lepidoptera; family Erebidae; genus Schrankia; species Schrankia costaestrigalis. Next base: position 9,535,984 of record FR997830.1, read on the forward strand.
TCCCACAACACAACAATAGATGGCGTTACAATCACTACAACCTCAATCTACCCGCATAATACAGAGTATCAAGAATTCAGCGAACTACTCAACTATTAATAGCTTTAGTTACTGTAATATAGCAGCTATTGACGTGATATACGGCTAGCAAATGAATAAATGACATATTAATCAAATAGTTACTATACTATGATAAAGGATGGGAAGTAATGTTTGTGTATTGAAACTTTTATCTGTATGAAACAGTCAGATTCAAATGTGAGATTGATTTATTAAAATAATGCCAAAGTCTCTCCGTTTCTCCGTGTGGTGACTAGTAGAGTAAGAATGTCACCACCCCATCTCATCCCACGGGTGTCGTAAAAACCGACTATCCGTGAATATTATCTTTACGAAATAAAAAGAAGGAAAACTTGAAATTAAACCCTATACCAATCCGCTTGGCCAGCGTGGTATTAGTAGACCAAGTATCCCTCCGTCACAGGAGGAAACCCGTCCCTGCAGTGGGACATTAATGGGCTGTTATGATGCCAAAGTCATCATATATGGACAAATTTGATCAAATTAATGTATTGTCATCAAATCCATCTTTAAACTTGCTGCGTCTCTTGTTACTCTTCTCACGGAGGCAACTACGAACTACTTACGTGGCAGCGGAATTAAAATGAGGACCTGTGTTATTATCTACGTAGTTTTAACGAAGAGCAAACTGTAAGATACTCTTTAAGTTATTAACTTTAAAAATTTCGTGTTACATTTTATATAATTATTATTAACACGGGTATTAACACGATATTATTTTGGTAAATATATACATAGTAATAATTCACCTTTGACGCTCTCGACGTTTCGACCAGGTTGCACCAGCCATGGTCTAGAGATTAAGTTTAAGACTAAGAGACACTCTTAAGTTAAACTCTATTTTTGCTACAGATATACCTACTTACTTGCGAGAAATAAGTTCCTGCATCTTCTTTTATAGAACAAAGGATATCATTGTTTTAATCACGTGCAAATCTGTGGAATGGAAGAGGCTAACTGAATAAATGAAAATAATTTTAATGTCCTATTGCAATGCCTGTCATTTGACAGACTGGAAGACTTGACAGCTTATGACTAGGATAGGCACCGCTGTGGCTATGTTCTGGTATTCCTGACGACTAAGAGCGCCAGTTACCACTTCCACAATATGGGCCAAATGCAAAAATATTTAACAACTTGTTTGCAGTTGCCATTAAACGCTACCAGGAAAGATAGTACAGTTTATTTTACGAAAAGGATTAAAATCTTGCTGTTCTTGCATTTTCATCTTGGTATACTTATCACTTAAACATAATAAGTAGTTAAGTATTTCTGATTGAAGATTCACATCAACTAATAAACTAAACAAGGAATGGTGAGTTGACGGCCGCAACGGAGTCTTAATGAACTTGTAATAAAATTATTGGCCACACACAGGGCAGCTCAGGCAACGCCCCAGGACGAGTTAACCGGTTTAGTGTTGTGCGTAGTCGAGTGTCAATATCGATAGCGTTTGTGAACTATATTTATATTTAGTTTAGGACAAGTGTTGTACTTAACCATATATTTATATAAACATAAAATTTTTAAATTATTTAATTGACAGGCAATTAACAACATAACATACACATTACGAAAGTTTTTGCATTGGGCATAATGGCTTAGTAGCAATACAACCAAAAATACTCCATAATATGAAATATTGTTGTAACATTAAATACACTTAATAAAAAAACTATTATATAATACATAGGTACAAAAAGATGTCTCCAAAAATAAAACAAAAACTAAAACGAAAATACCCGAGGATTTCCTTCAAGTAAAAGTCCTGTTTAAATTATTTTTATTCAAACTGTAATAAATATTTTCCCCAATAGAGATTCATAAACAGCTATTTTATTATACATCTCTTTAACGACGTTATCAAAACAAAATTAGTATTAAAATCATACAAAGCTTTAATCCTTAACTTAAACTGTTGCTATTAAACAGTGTATATCGGCGATCCAATCCTATAATACTGTACACACAATGAGAAAAATAACAGCGTCATTTACTCAGTTTATGTCGACATCGATAAACCAACTCCACTCACAGTCAGTAGTATCTAGAGAGGCGAGCTACAATAAAATGTACCGAGCTAGCTACAAGCCTGAGCAGTTACTCGGGTACACCCCCCGCCCCCTCCCACTTGTTCCCCCACACGCCATATGCGCAGTTCGACCTCACACATGCATGTTACACACAAACACATCACCTGCGAATCCTGTGTCCACACATTTGATTATCAATAGTGAAGTTTGCAACCAATCTATCGATAAAGTGTTTGTAGTTTTCATCACACGGTTTTAATTATCTTTATTTTTTATTTTTGTTACATTTTTGCACGTTTTGTTGTTTATATCTTGCCATACTACTAACATGGCAAGTCTGTAACGTACCTGAAGTAGCTTTTGAAAGATAGTATTTTCTGCAAGGGTAAGCAGAAAATATTACTTACATTAAAAATAATAGTGATTATACTAAACACTAAAGAAAATAAAGACAAAGAAAGTTTTTCAAAAACTTTGTACATGGCGATGTTTACTCAATAAGAAATGTACATGAGTTAATATTATACATTTATTAAAAAGCGCTTTACTAATCATATTACGATTAGTACAGCGCTTTTTTCATAACAAGGTAAAAAGCTAGGAATATACTGTAAGGTAACTATGTAAACTAAACTTTAAACGGGATTTAAAGTTGTATAGAACAACGTAGTCTGCGTAGAACTGTAACGTATTGAGTTTGAAAATCGCGCCCGAACTTAAACTGTAGCAGGATGTAGGGAAACCACATAATACTTAGTCTTATGCGTCGTTGTTATTGATTTGATAACATTTGATACGTACAACATTAATCAACAAACTGTATGGAATTAAATGAGTACATTATAATATTTTTTATTTTATTTATTAACGTATTGCATGTTGCTTAACTTTTAGATTTAATTTCTAAATTATTTAATATTATTTTACCTACTAAGCTATGTTAAATAGAATATTAAACTGCATCTCAATAAATTGAAAACCAGTGGATAACATAATAGGCCCGGCTATGTTAGTTACCGTCCTATGTGTTATCACTTAGGCTGACATTGCTTAATGCAGTACACGTCCTTTTTTCTACTCTAGCTCCGTCTAGTTTTTCAAACACTAAACATGTAAAAGTAAAGTTACAGTAGTAAAAGTATTACAAAGGAAACGGAATAAGGTTACACAAGCATTCATGTTAAACACAGGAGATAAAAATATTACTTCCTGTGAAATCTAGTCCGATGAGACCATTCTATGGTTAGATCATCTACTTACAGTGTTGTTTATTAATTTAGGTTTGTTTAAGATACTAAAGAAAGTAATTGTGATAAGAGAAGCAGAGAGAATTATTACAAACATGAGTACAGTATTATTATTTTTAAAAATACTAAATAAAACCCTGGCTTTATAATGAGCTGTCATCAAAAAGATACCGATGTTCATTTACTTTTTTAAACAATTTATTCACGATTCCAACAAAGAAAAGAAGTTAGTAAGGCCTTAGTTTCTCTATCAACAGGAAATATTTTGGCGACAATGTCCATGTGTCTAATCAACGTTGATGGTAAATCGATATGAGATAACACAAAATTTATGAGCACCTACGTCTTTCTTATTAAGATTGAGTCGTCGTCAATAACAAGACAGTAAAGAAATTGTGACAATTTATTGACCACTTATTACAACAAAGGAAAAGTCGCTCTTAGTTTATTTTCTTTTGTGTACACATAGCGACACATTAAGCTGTACATTTTCATTGGAATATGAGTTTTATTACAAGCTGTTAAGGTCTGTATCTAATTTCTATATTATAATTTATTTATTCGTTGATGATTGATAGAACTTGATTTCGAACAATTTGTTTTTTAAGTTAAAGCACAAACTATGACAAGTTCAAGGCTATAAAAAAAATTGGTAAACAATTTTCATTTTAATAATGTAGGTATGCACCGCTTAAGGTTATAAGAAACATGGATAAAGTAAAGGCACACAAGCTCAAGACAATATTTCTAAATAGTTCAAATGATACCTTGGTGTGGGATTCAAAGTCAACCTAGAGTAGGGACTCGAAGCCGTATACTGACACACCCACGTTCCTGAAGCATTCAACGCAAGTTTCACTTCAAATATGTAAGTTTAAATCATAAATTTACAAACGAATAAAAAGGATTGAAATACAACACCTTAAATTTATTTTCAATAAATCAAGAAACAGAATAAATAAATTTAATGAAAGAGATCAAGTAAAGAAAAATAGATAATATTATATAATTTTTCTAAGTTGTAAAAGTCAAGTGAGGAGCCAGACTGTAGCCCGAAGGCAAGTCACTATGGCAGCCCATTTCGTAGAAACACTGAAGCAAAGCAAGCCCCACACTATGTCGTTATTTATTTCTTTGTTCTTATTTATATCAAAAGGTTGAATCGGTAATAAATTGAATTGGCTATAAGTTATTTTTCTTCGTGTACCTACCGAATATTGAGTTAAAATGTATAAAAACTCACTATTCTCAGCTTAATATTTTTCATACTTTACGATCTTAATTGGATTGGAGGATGACTTTAAATCTAAACTGATTTAGGATGACGGAGATTTAGGATAATTATGATGATGACTTATAACTTTTTTTTAAATTTTATCATTTCTTTGACAGCTGAAGTTGATACAGAACCTAAGTGTGATATTATTTTTTATTCTTATCAGTTCAGTGCCTATTCATATTGGCTCCTGCCTCAATTATTGCGTTTACTATTTCAAGTTTTCGTACTCTGTCTGAGACTGCTGAATTTTTTTTTTCTTAGTCTTTTGTTTTTAACAGGTACAAAACGAAAATGATTGGTAAGATTTGTACTAACTTCGGGGGATAAGTATTACTTATTTAATAATTAACAAAAAGTACCAATAAAATCTAAATCACACAGAATAATTTTGTAAAAATTGTTTTGATAAAATGTATGTCATAATAATTTTTAATTTTACGATAATCTAGTTATTATTAATACAAAAAACAATTAATTGTTATGATGATTAAAACTTAACATAAAAAGTTAGCTACGACGATGACAGTGTCATTACGTTAGTAAGTACGACGAACAGTGACTTTAATCCTCTGGCAAATAATGTACAATGATATTGGTTGCTCGTCGCGTTCTTTACGTCTCGTGTGGAGGGGACACCCACCCCTTGCAGATGGTCGCCTGATGAAACATTGATACATAAATGGTTTGGAGGAGGCAATATAATTACAACTTCAACAATGTTTATTTTTTTTAATAAAATGTCAATAATCCTGCTAAAATAACTTTAAATGATACTTACTATTATATTTATTATCCGTTTTCATAATACCTATAATTTCAATATTAATAAACCAAAAAAGTATTATGTTTTGCATCAAACAAGATAATAATATCATCGGACTCTGAATAATATTTCATTTGAATAATAGTATTTTTTTTATTTATTTTTTATTTTATTTAATAGGTATAGAAACAGATGACAGATCAACAAATTATAACAATATTGTACAACACTAAACATTTTCAAATCTGACATCCAGTAACAACTATACACAAAACTTACATACTAAATTAATAAAGTTGGAATTATTTAAACATATTTAAAACATTAAAAAAACTTAGTAGATAATTAATTAACATAAAAGTGGAAGTCACAGGATTACATTAGCAAACTTGAAGCTTAATGTTAATGATGTAAGTATTTTGTACTTTAAAAAAATTAAAAATGCGTTTGTGTTTTTCGTCTAAGGAGGTAGATGACCAAGCGACTCTCCCGGCTGTGTAGTAAATAGAAAACAACATGTCTAGGGCACACACTTAAAGTATCAATATCTTCAAACCTCGTTTCAAGAGGTGTTACATTTAATAGTCCATGACATTTTAACTCATTACTCAAAATGCTATTTTGTTAACACAAATTTTACAACCTCTCCTCAAAATGTAGTCAAGACCTTCTCAAATCAACAACATGTTTGAGCACAGTAGCCCTATTTTGTAACCCAAGATACCACATCCAAATTTCTCAGCTTATAATCCACACAGCTATTCTCAAGTCTGCAAGTGGTCATCTCAAGGTGACATTATTATAATACAAGATGTTATTCACAGCGAGGTGAACGTATAAATTGATCACTGCAATTTACTTTGAGTTACTTTATTGTATGAAACAATTATCTGTTTTAAAATCAAAATACATATTTAATATGAGATAAAGCGGTTTATCTGATAAGTGAATTTATTTTTTAATCTGCTTGGTAAAGAGATTTTGAGGCAGAGAAAACAGATATTCGTCTTTGTGATGATGGAATAAGAATAGAATATAGTACCAACCAAATTCATCTCTTGAGTGTTGTAAGAATGATAGCGAGATTAAAAAAAATTTAAACATACCCCATTACCAGTCTGAATAGTGTAGTATTGTGGACTAAGATTCTAGAAGATGCACATTCCTACATGGAGATATCAAAGTCAAAGAGCGGTCTTTTCTGGATCTTGGATTACTCAGAGTTAAATCAGACAAGTTTAGTATTAAGCTTTGTGTATATACTTAGGTATGTCTTTCCCAATCATGAAATTAACTGACACAAACTACATTCCGGCATAAAACAATGTTTTGTAGGTTTTTTGAAACCGCGACAGATACACACTCTTAGCCACGGCTATACTTTTTGATATAAATAAATAATCGGTTTGTTTTTTACTTCGCCATAGTGTACAAAGCAGAAAAATATCACTGTCAAAATTGAGACAGGTACGGTTTGTACATCCAATAAAATTGTGCTTTACCAATGCACAAATCAAACGCACTGTATCCCGCACACTGTCAATCAATACGCTATTTCTGCTATCATATTATCATAGGTAAAACCAAAAGTGAAGTTTTGTTAACAATGCATACCTAATCATAAGAAAAAAATATAAGGTTAAAAATTAAGGTTACATTAATTGTTTAAATGGTAAAATCCGCTGGTTTAAATTGGACCCATATTTACAGGCTTATTACTAATATAAATAATAATTATTTTTCTTAATTATCTTTGGTTAGTTGTTGTTAATGTCCTGTTTTTACCAAATTACAAAAATAATACAAGCAACCTATGTTTTAAAAGAAAATAGAGGCTAAAGACTGCGGCGAAAAAAAACGGCAATTTCATAGGTAATAAGACCTATTAGGTATATTTGGTGTTTTCTTATCTTTCAAATCGAGACATTTAAACACTTCTTTAATTTCTTCCATAACAATCTTCAAAAAAAACCGTAACACAGATAGCTGTTAAACCTTTAAACAACCAGCGCAAGGGATATCAAGGAGCTATAAATATCTACGTGAGCATCGCTTTCTACTCTAGTGGTTTACAAGTGTCATCAACAGTCAAAATGACATGTTGTTTTGTTGCAAGTTCTTTAATCCTACAAATTTAGTCTCTTTCAACATGATCCTACGTTTGCACCACTCAAAAGTACGAAAGATGAAAGAAGTTCAAGCGTTCTTGTTCAGGCCACGGCCTTGAGGGTGATACGAAAAGGGAAAGGGGAATCCCATCCCGGAAAAATAATTCGAAACTGAGCGGGCGGGGTGGGACCGCTTAATGATCAAAACGCCTTCAATATTGCGAAGGCATGAGTCTTATCATTATAATTTATTCACGGCACAGCAGCTAAGAAACGTCTTCCGTCGCGCCTCCACTGATACTACAGAGGGTGTCAAAGGCGCGTAAGTTTTCATTTTATTATTCACTGCTTAAATCAAAATTAAACTTTAATGTTTATTGTTGAGTCTAATTAAATGTATAGTACAGGTTATTAATAGCACACTGTCGACAAAGACCTTGATGAGATGGAAAAATGGAAACTTGGACCACGTTTAGCAAACGGATTGGTATAAGAATACACTACAACACAACTACAGATAGCACCACTAGCAAAGAAGAAAATATTGCTACAAAACCCTAAATAGTACATTATGTGTGTCACAAGAGTATACATATTCTGTCATATTTGTGAGAATAGAAAATTATTTCTTATTATGGTCAATACAAAGATGAAAATTGTTTGAAATGTATTCCAATATTTGGGTATCAGTGTTCTATATCACAAAGTTACCGTCAATAAATCAGTTTGGTACAAAACATACTCCTGTGGGAGGTTTTCCTCTAATAAAGGCTGTCCCAGTCTATAGGTAGGCGCTTTGTCTATATCGCCTCGTTCGGTCGAAACTTTCCTTTCCGCAGTCAAACTTAGATCAAGCTTGAAATCTTACGGTAAGTCTTTAGAGTGGCTCTTGGTGTGTTTGTGATGTATCAAGTGTGACAGCAATTTTGTAATTTTATATAAGCTCCTGTACCTTACAAAACAAACTAAGAAACATTTATTTGGAGCGGATTAATCAGGCACAGTGGTGGTACCAAACTATATTGGCTCTTGCTGAAGAGAATTATGCGACAACATATATTTTTACTTAACCACCACTTGGACGACGCTGTGTAAAGTAAATATTAAGTCAAATATGGGAATCAGAATACCTACTACTCTATTTCAATGCTCCGCCCTCTTCATATTCATAGGTTATGTTCACATTTATACGTACGCGTACCATTTGCTTATAATTCTACTGATCTATTTTCATTATTTTCCTAAAGATATTTTTTTAAATATTCTATTTCGGTTATAGGTATAACGTATAATTACTTTCTAAGTTTTACGCCTCAAAAGTAAATGTTCTGGATTCAGAAAGAGAAAATATCTATTGAGAGCTGATTAAGACGACCGAGTTCACGCCAGCATATAATCGGCAATAAATATTACACGTAATATTAAAAATCAGGCAGTAAAATGATATCAAAATTAACAGTTAAACTCTCAAAGCAGTTAATCAGAATAAATCAGAAAATTCAACATGAACTTTATGTTATTTTGGTAACAAATTCTAAATTACACTGAATTATTCTATCCTCATAAACAATGCACGCTAACAGAAGAGCGAAGCGTCTTAATTAAAGTTGCTCTATATACTTACGTACTCAATCTCACTTGTAGAAGTTAAGGAAAGGTTAAGGCGTCCCTCCCGACACCCCAACCCCACTCAACATTCCCGAATTTTGCCCAAAGTATCGCTTAATGCAAGTTTATTATCTGCCATCGTTGAACGTTAATTAATTCTTTATTTTTTTAACTTATGTTTTATTTAATCTATGTATTGTAAATGTCTTGCTTTAATTTTAATACCACGCTGTTTTTTTTTTAATTTTCTTTTATTTTGCTTGTCTTGTCTAACAATCAAAAAACTACTAAATGGTTATTATTATAATGTGTTGGGTGAAATATTTATTTTTAGAATGTTATTATAAATATACTTTCCGCACTTCACTTGCCTCCTGTACTTACTCTGAGTGGGGTTGTAAGAAATTTAAAATTATCAGCCAGACTCATCCAGACTACAGAAAATAATTGTATACATAATAGTTAAAATATTCTAACGGTACAAATAATTGTCTAGCGTGGAATTCAGGCCCGTGATCTCCACAGTAGCCGGTTACGATACTACTGCGGCGAAGACTTTAAGTATAATTGTACAAACTAAACTAATTTCCAACAATGTTTTCAACTTGAACAACTCCAATATAAAGTATAAATAAACTTGACCCATGAGGCAAAATACCACAAAATACCCTTGCCTTTAGAAAGTGTATCAAACATAGTATCAAAATAAGTAATCAACAAAATTTGATAATTTTATTGTAGTCTATAAAGCTAAGCATTTAACCATTACAGCTTTTTACAGAACATGGATTAGCATTTAATGATTCCATAGGTGAACTTTTGTGGTCTAAGTTAGAAAAGGCACAGTAAAGTTTTATTTTTGCTCCTTTAACCGAATATTTAGAAACAAATGAATATAAAATAATTATTTTTCTAGATTGCTAATTCAATTTTTATCTCAGTTAAGTAGATAGATGTTAGAGCGATAATTTAATTTAAATACACCCGTTTTCATACTAAGGTTGTTAGCCAATTCTGTTACACAAAAGATATAAAAATATCCTAGTTTATGTTAACCTAAAAATGCCTGTCACTCCTAAAAAATAATCTATTTTCCAAAATTTCAAGTTTAGTTAAGTGCACCCAGGGTAGACTAGACAATTAAGTTTCCCTCCTTTTTGTTTCATTTAAATATTCAGTAATTTAATCTTATTTGATCTTATTTGCTTAAAAGCAGTCCTAGTTATAAACAGGAATAGAATCAGATGATGAATGGTAATTTTCTCTTTTCGTTACAAACGCCACCGCCTGCCGCTTTTTCTTATTCCTTACACCCCACGTCATATTTGACCCCAATTAATAACGGACGTCGATCCTAATTATTAAACGACATCTATCGGTGTCTGCAATCTACCCAATTTGTGTTTGACACAGTTGTTTTAGTGTAAACTTTACCTTAACTTGTTTCATGACAGAATTATTAGTACCTATTACTTATGTAAAGCTATGTAGGTACTTTAAAAGGTGATAGTTATTTTTTATTTTAGTTTTTTTGTAAGTTGGTACTTTTGTGGAAGTTGATATTTTTTTTTAGTAAATCTCTTTGGAGTTAATTAATTGTGTTAATAATATGGGAAGGATCAGGATTCTGAACTTAAAAAAAAACGGCATTTCAAACAGTGTATCGTCAACAAACAAACAATAACCTCGGCACCACCGGTGCCATTTGCAGCTACGATACACAAGGTCAGAACCTTGCAGGTCAGAATACGGAATACAGGAATTAGGTATAAACAATATTATATATTTTTATATTATATTAGGTATATATAGGCTATCTACAATCAGCCTGGATTTTCTTTTTATTGATCACCTTCTATTCTTTTTAAAGACGGAGTTTTGACTTGAACTTTTTTTAAAACAAAAAAATTATATCAGATAATACATACTTATTGTGCCTTTTAAATATACAAACATTCAATCTATATTTAACTTAACAGCAACATATTACAACAATTAGTATTAACGCAAATAAAATATATGTAATGATTTAATTTCATTTAACTTCCACCTTTTTACATCACCAACGCAAGATAAGTTAAAAGGTTATATTATAATATGTAGTTAGATACGAGTATTATAATCTAATTCTTATCTTACATCACAATACAAGTACATTGTAGGTTTTCATTCTTGCACGTGTAACATTGAGAGCACGTGCAATGTTGTATAAATGACGAAGACTCATGGAAAATTATATAAGACGCTCGGAATCTTTCAGTATGACTAACAGATTTACGTCACTCGTCAAATCGGTTTATACAACACAGTTTTAGCTAATAAATAGTATATGTATTAAGTCTCAGGTTCGATTCCCGCTGAATGCAAATCTTTGTGTGCGTATACATGATTGTTTGAATTGGTTTGGGTGTTTTCTATGTATGTACTTACTAAAAAAATAGAGTATTTAAGTATGTTTATCCGTTGTCTAGTACCCATAGTACAAGCTTTGCTTAGTCTGGGACTAGATGGCGTTGTGTGAATGTGCAAGTAATATTTATTTATTAACTTATGTTCCAAAGACATACCTACCTACTGACTTCGGAATTTGGTTCCTCATTTTAGAAGATCACGGTCAGAAACTTCAACTGCTCAGTGCCAAAGCGGTTGTGTTTGCGACTATCGTGCAGAAAGTCGGGGATTCATATTCATTAATTGTTTTATCCCTAAATTTTTGTCTTGACCCTGCATGTCAATTCTCGTACCTTAAATTCGGTTAAGTTAACTTTTAGTTGTCAAATTGTCTTGTTTTTTTGCTATTGCAATTGTAACCTTTTGTGGTCGTGTTAAAGTTTTATTTAGAGTGTGACAATTTGACAACTAAAGTTAACTTAACCGAATTTTAAAGAACGAGAATTGACATGCTGGTTATTTTTTGTGTCTGTTAATTATATTTTTGTTTCATATTATTAACAAAAAGTAAATTTTAAAGTGGTTATTGTCACGTAACAGTAATAGTTGAACATAATATTGTAAAGTCTTTTGTAGATTATTAACAAATTTTATTAAAAAAACATACAATCATGCTTTTCATATCTGTCCATTTATCACAAATTTAAGTTACTACTAATCAAATTAATCGGAAGGTGGGTCCGTACAGCATTATTAATGCAAAGAGCGCCCACGCCTCCCTCCCTCACTCACCCTTTCGACCGTGGACCACCATCTTTCATCTTAAAGAAAGAGGACAAAACCTTGAGCACCTTATGGAGAATAAACGGAAACGGTAAAATATTCCTCAATGTTTTTCATTCTAGGAAGATTATTAACCAAAATTACTTTCTTTAGGAAGTTTTGTTTTAAGTATGTTTAGATTGATTTCATTATGTGTTTTACTTAAAGTAAAAGTTTAAAAAATGTCTGCCAAAAACCAAAAAAAAAAGTCTTTTCTAGGTTTGCCCCTGCACTCCTAAAAGACATGGTACCGTTAGGGGTTTTTTGATCACACAAATAACGTCAGAGCTGATATCAAAATGTTCTCAAACGTCATTTTGTTTTCTTCTATTAAAACGTAATGTATACTTTCGTTCTATTTATATCCTTATTTTATAACCGCTATTAAAATCATTTTCAAACTAAAACAAAACAAATTGCTTAGCTGATTTAAACAAACCCAATGCCTTATAGTACCAAAACACTTTAAATACGTCACAACGTTGGCCATGACACTGAAACTCAAATGCCTACACGAGCATGGACGTAAATGATCGGGCACAAAGACAATTTATTGACCGGTATTTTATTAAACTCCTGACTAATCGCGTATACTCCTGTATTCCTGATACGGGTCTAATAGGTCGGTTATCCTTTAACCTCGGTGCAGTATTGCATAGAACTAAACTGTACATGATTTTACGCTCAGTGGTATTTCTTTTGAGCATGCTCATGCATCTCCGTGTGGTGACGGAGTAAGAATACAGCATATCACCACCCTATCTCATCTACTGGGTGTCGTAAGAACCGACTAAGGGACTATCATCTTAACGAAAGAAAAAGAGGGAAAACTTGAAATTAAACCCTATACCAATCCGTCTGGCCAGCGTGGTATTAGTAGGCCAAATATCCCTTTGTCACGGGAGGAGGCCCGTCCCTGCAGTGGGACATTGATGGGCTGTTATGATAATGAATGCTCATGCGACGGTGGCCATACCAAAAACTGACTCCGGTTTGTTGTTATAGTGACAGCAGTCGTCAGATGCCCATGAGTAACTTGTACAACTGTCGCTATCAGTGTAAAAATAATAAACAATGATGTAGAAAACAACAAAACTAATATGTAAATAATGAAAGGAGGAATCTTATCCTTCTAAAATTTAATATCATGACTGTATACAATAGTAGATTCGATCAGTAAAAAACTCGATGGTACCTAAACCTATTACACCTACCTCGTTATCATCATATTATTAAGTAAGCCAGACAAAAGACGTGAACTTCTGCACACAGGTCTTTTCCAAACGTTTCTACCGCAGCCCATCTTTTACCTACCTCATCCAGCCGTTTCAAGGGTGTTACTTTTTTAGATAGTCACCGGTACTTCTTTATTTTAATTACTAGCCAAAAATTAAATTAACAAACAACACTTCCAAAAAACTTAAACATTAAGATTAATAAACCATGACAAAAGTTTACTCTCCTCCTGTTGCGTGTTCGACGAAATTCATTCTTATGCCTCTGTCTATGCTGCTCAGTTTCCTGTAAAACATTTGTCCTTATATCCGCTTACTAAAGGTGTTTGTTGTTGCGAAATATGTTTGTAAACTGCAAATCTAACGTTGGCTAGATGCCACGAGAGCCAAGTTTTTTAACCTTCGTATTAACGCGACTAACGCGACTATGTCAAGGAGTTAAAGTTCAAATTGCTGTGAGTTTTGCTAGACGAGTTGTATGAGATTGTGGCTTCCCAGACTGGGGACTAGCCCTCCGCACCCCTTACCCCAAACTCCACATGTTATTTACGTGTGAACACAACGCCGTGGAGGGTTCAATTTATCTGACCTACTGGGCCTCCCACTAATATACCGCTTGGAATTGCTTGTACCCCTTTTTGGGGGTATTTTTTTATTATTTTGTCTTTTATTCCCGCGAATAAAACACATTATTTTAACCGTTTTTTTGTAAATATGCTTTTGTGAAAAATTTTTGAACCCGTAGGACAAATTCACTTTCATCGGCTAGTCACAACTCACAGTATGAACATTCTGATTTTAAATCATAGAAAATGCATAAATACGAGTAGTAACTAAAAACAAATACCGACATGTTATTTTTAAACACCTTTATTTTATAAACAATTAATATATTTACATGACAGAATAATTTATCAGGTAGGTACGTCAACTTCTAAATAATAAAAGAATATTGTAAACAAAAACCTATCAATCACTCATGCCCAACCTGACCTATCTCAAACTGATATGTAGTAGGCAACCAAAACAAAACAACGAACATTTAATGTCACCTCAATAATTTTATTAATGAAAAAAAAATACTTTCACGAAATAAAGAAACGATTTTTTCATAAAAATATTTTATTGACAGCAAAACTGAAGGGGGCTGTGGGACACCTCTATCCACAATACAGCGTCCAAGTGGCGAGACAGATTCACGATTACAACCGTTTGAGGGGACGCGCCCTGAACTGTATGATGGACTAGAAATATTCCATAATATCTAAAGCGTCGTTACAATGCCTTAGCAGAATATTTTTCTTGGGCAGAAAGCCGATATTCCCCCAAGAGTTACGACATTTCAATTTGCCAAGGCGGGCGGAAAATGGAATTACGATTGAAGCGAGAACGCCCGAATGTCGACGAGGACGTCCCTCTCTGCGCCGATCGTAGCCGAACAAGGACGGAATTAAACGAACGCACGACGCGCCCGCCGCACCAAGCCGTGTATTGATTAGATGCGGGACGCCCGATGCCATATAAATTAGGCCGCACAGAAAAACAGATTTTAAGTAAATATAACATTCAATATAATGTACTAAAAACTTTTAAATATAAATAAATAGTGTTGACTGTAAATCATAAGACACCTATTAGAGTTTTAAAAATAAATTAAAACTATGATAAACATTTCATTGTTTAACGGGACGGAACGCTCCGAAATTCGCGACTACCTTCGACACGCGATGCTAATATTGGACTTTTCATCAAGAAAAAGCGCGGCAAAATAAGATTTACACTCTATTTGAACTATAGTGTGTACAAAAATCTAAGACTTGTATCAAAACAATTAAGGAAATAAAACATAAATATTATTATAACGTAAAATATATTTTACAAACCAGTTACGAATGAGTGTCAGTTTAAAAGGATAACAATAATTGTTTCATTTCCAGCCGTAATTAATATAAAAGCGATCCTATTTGACGCAAGCCGACATCGAGGGCGAAATAATGTAGACGAATAAATATACATTACATTATTAACGAATGTTGGCCTCGTTTCTCGCTCTCTTTGTTCGTTTCACGATTTTCCGTGAGAATTAATTGAAAATAAGTTTTCCTCGTTGTGGTTTCAAGGTTCAAAATAATTTGTTGGGCGGAACGTTTTGTTCCCGATGATCAAGCGTAGAATAGCTACATGATAATCGACCATATTGTTGAAAGTACTAAGTAAAAAGTCGAGTGAAGCTCGTGCGATGGCACGTTTCATGATTTGTGAGTTTATAGCAACGGTGAAGTGTCGGTGGTTAATGGTGGCAGCGCGTGGCTCTCGCCGACCGCCATATTGAAAAAGTTTGGCGCGAAAAAAGGGCGGTAAAAAACTAAACGATGACTACAATACGAGTTGAAATCTTTGAAACGGTATCGTTTAAGCTCATTCAAGTGACACAATGTATGCGTTAAAGCCTGCCAGTATTTTAAGTGAACCTGAGAAAATTTTATGGCAGATATTATTGTATCACCTAAACTTTGCTCTATCTGCGTCCTAGTGGTTGAAATACATGCCTGCTGCAGTTACGCGAAGGTGTCAGGTTTGATTCACGCACATATTTACTACATAAATATGCTTGTTTATCATCTGTCAAGTATCCACAGTACAAACTCTGTTCCAAACTAATAACAAATGTTTAAAAAATATTATGTTACTAGAAAACAATATTCTTAGTACATAACTTTTTTTGCAAAAATCAATGTCTTTGTCTCAATTCAACGTAACATCTTTTCCGTAATATACATCAGAATCCCTCGTTCGGGAGATTTAGATAGAATACCGCCCTTCACTCCCCAGGGTGACCCAGAGGTAAACCCGTTGTTTCTTGGAGAAGTTCTACTTGAGCCAACCTTTTCTCCGGTTAAAACATTTAGAATTACAACAAATTCCGACTTTAAATGTACGTCGATAAAGTTTACTTTCCTTATAAATTTATTAGTACGTATTACTTTTTATAGTTTATTATTTATTGGCACCTTTTCAGGTACTTAAGGTCGGATCGTTGCGTACCCTACGCTGAAGATTCGGTATCGCTTATTCGTTAACAATACCGCTACTACATTTTCATTTCAAAATTCATTGTGTATGACCTGATTGTTAGCATTCCATGGATTCTACGTGAGGGTCACGGGTCGTATGATTGAGGAAGGAACATATTATAATATAATTATAAGTCCAATAACCTAAATGTATAATGTCCTACATAATAATAAATGCGTTAAATTGTTTATGAAATGGAATTGTCAAAATACATATCGCTATCTAACAAAAATATTATCGAAAAAGAAATAAATCATCGTAGTTAGTCTATAAGGCGCGAGCTTGTTATGGTAATTACAATCAAAATAACTCTAATAAAATAATTCCATAAATCTCGCGCTACTTTAAAAACAAACAACCAAAATCTATCTAGTACTTGAGAACTTGAGAAGGAACTAATACGAGTATGTCAATCTATTAATACAATACTGTGCATCGATCTACAATAAAAACCAAAAGAGGCCCAGTTCCATCTCATATCCAAAATACTAAAAAAAAATGTCGTAATTTTACTTTAATCTGGTGTTCCTCAAGGATCACATTGCGCACCGTTACTATTTTTCTGAATTCCACCATTTCTTTTTGCAGATGATCTCAAAGTTTATCAATACTAATATGTATTATAAAAGAAAAGTGTGTCTGTCTGTATATCTTTCTTTCACGGCAAAACGGAGCGACGAATTGGCGTGATTGAAGATAGTTAAAAGGATGGAGACTAACATAGGCTACTATTTGCCCCTTTCTAACCCCCCACGTCCCAAAAATGGGAAAGACGCAAGCGAAGCCGTGGGCAAAAACTAGTAAAGTCATATTTACTAATGACGACATACTTTCCTTTCGCAGAGACAAAGGTACAAAGACCGAATCGTTAATCATAAAGTTACTGCACAGATGCTTAATCATCAACTGAAACACCAAGAAGAAGCCAAGAAGAAACATCTGCCACACTATCACCACTTTAGATTCGAAAATAATAAAGTTCAAAGGATAATGTGGTAAAGAATTATGTGTGGAAGATCCGATATTGATACTTACCATGATTCAAAATATATCCTGAAATAATAATATATAAATATATTCATGTAGAATTTAAAATAACCTCCAAAATCTTAATAATAACATCAGCCCCTCTTAAAAAATCAACCAGCAGTTCCAGTTACTGCGCTCATCAATGCTTTTTGAATTACAAATCTATTACATTATCTGGAAAATCTTCAACCTACTTTGACTGGCATAGACCTCGTGGATCTTGTCAGGCCACAGATACGTGATACGAAACGTGTTCTGCGAAAATTAACAGATAATGAAATAATTAAAGAACATTGCATTGAAAAATTAACAAACTAGAATTGTTATTTACCACAGTATAGTATCTTCTGATGACGGAGTAAGAATACAATATGTCACCACCCCATCTCATCCCATGGGTGTCGTAAAAACCGACTAAGGGGACTATTTGTGAATATTATCTTTACGAAATAAAAAGAAGGAAAACTTGAAATTAAACCCTTTACCAATCCATCTGGCCAGCGTGGTATTAGTAGGCTAAGTATCCCTCCGTCATGGGAGGAGGCCCGTCCCTGCAGTAGGACATTAATGGACTGTGAATGTGTAGTATTATGAACCTAATTTGATAAGGTTATAAAGTTAAAAAGTTAAACAACGAAGAAGAAAGAAATGTCAATTATTATTTAATTTGTTTTATATTTTTAATAAATAATTAAAGTTGATTATTATACTGTTGATCACACTAAACGGACTTTTTTTACTACATTGAAATGTACCTATTGATATCTATGTAGTAAACAAAACAGATGTGGGCCCAGTTAACCATGATCAAATTTTCAAAGGGGTAACTGGTCCTCGGACCAGCTCCATAGTGGGCCGAATGACCCCTAACCCGACTCACATATTTTAATTGCAAAATTTTCTGTTTATTATTGTCAAACATGCCTTTTTACAAAATGTTATATAAAAATTAGAGACTATTTACAACCTGAACTCTAATTTTATTTATTCACAATGTACAATTATTTACAATCAGTTCAAGACATAGGTATAGTTTCGCTGCGTCATATGGTGCAACTTGCAAGACTTTGCTAACAATGTTAGTGCCAGGCATTATAAACGTATTGATGTCGCTTCGTTCTTAGCGATACTTGCGAGATGATAATAATAATGTATAGGTACAATAAATATAGAATAGTGGTGAGATGTCGGAAATTTATTCACTAAAATAAAAGCTGATATTAGGGAGATCTATCACAAAAAGAAGCTCGAGATTTACTGGAAGACGTTTACGGGCTGTTAAGCAGGCTTGTGGAACATGCTAAATAAAGTAATAAAGTTTGAATTAAAGTAAAAAAACTGTCTTGGACGTATGAAGTCGTTCTTCGCGACGAGACTCGGAACAACTGTGGATGAATATAGTTCACAATCAAAGCATCAGAATGAGCGTCAAGACGTGCGATATGAGAACGTCGCGGCTTCGCCGTCGAGTCGAACACCAGGAAGGTAACCCCAGGACGTACGCTATGGACGTCGTCGGAGTCATCGTCGTTCCTAGTCAGTAATTTCAATTCAGTCATGCGTTGCGATGAGCTTCGGGACGAGTGTCAGGCGATCGTCAGGAGTGATATCGGGACGAACATTGGGATAAAATTTGAAACGGACGTTGAGATGAAATTTTGGACAAACGTCGGGGAGATGTCGGGACTAAAGTCGCATAGTACGTCGGGATAAGTATCGGTCGGTACCTACAAACATCGTAATGAGGGTCTGGACGGGGGTCGGGACTTGAGTCGTGTCGGGCGTCGGGGACATCATTGTTCTTAGTCACTGATCTCAATTGTCTTCACATGCCTTATGACATTAAATACGTTTTTTTACATGTTCCTGTATTAGTCAACGGATGAAAAATTATTTAGCTGAGAAAGTAGTGAGTTTGCAAACCTTGATACTTTTTACTCACTGAATGAGTGAACACTGTCCGAAAATGAGGTCATCGAGGTCAGTTACAACAGTCGCTTCATGTCAAGTGAAACAACACGTTTAACTTATAATGGTTATTTAACACAATGCTATAAAAAAGGTATCTATTCGGACCAACTGTATGTAGCAAGTACGCCTTTTAACTTCAAAATTCATAAATTGTTAACGTAAGTTTAAGTACCCCCAAAATAAACCATTAGATTCTGCTTTAGCTTTTTTTGATTAAGTAAATTGTCGTATAATCTTCAAGAAA
This sequence comes from Schrankia costaestrigalis, assembly GCA_905475405.1. NCBI lineage: Eukaryota > Metazoa > Arthropoda > Insecta > Lepidoptera > Erebidae > Schrankia > Schrankia costaestrigalis. The sequence goes on from FR997830.1 coordinate 9,555,870, forward strand.
ATCTCCAAAAAATCGTACAATTTGTCTTGGCCTACATTTAGTTGTAGCATCAAATAGTAAAGTGCTGCCATCTCTATTTTAGAGACAGAGTTACATGTAATGGGCGGGCGGTGCCCGAAGCAACAGTGTCGATGAGTTGAACTGAGTTTACTTTGTGCTAGTATCCAACAAAGATTAGTGGTATTGTAAAATGAAGAGACAGAAGTACAACTTCGTTAGAAGGAAAGCAAGGCAAGAACAGTACAGGTATATATTTAAAAAATCAATTAATTGTAGTTAAATAATATCAAATATAAGGACGATGGTTTAAATTTTAGTGAAAAACGTTGCTTAAATACTGCATGCGATTGATTTTATAATAGGATACTAAGTTTAAAACGCTTTCTGTATATTTGTGCACACAAGTTTATATTCTTGCAAGAATTTTCCCCAGACGCTTTTCGATAAAGCACCCCATATCGGAATCGGATCTTTTGGGGAAAATTGTTTCATAATACGAGTACGTGGTAAAAAGTTTGGTGATTTTCAAATAAAACTCTTGGTGTCACTTTGTAAGTGGCATAATACATCGTTGTTTCTTACTGAATCTGTTTTCTTTTCTTTCTATTAGGAGATAAGTTGTTTTTTGAGCTTTGACAAAATGGTAACAATTTATTTTTGTTATATTAATAAATAATGCTAATTTATATGCAATAAATAACGCAGTTAATTAATTTTAAAGTAGCTTGTCGTTTTATAACATCTTTATAGCGTAGATATTGACCGCCTTGTTTACTCTTTCCTTCAGCTAGCTTCCTGATACCATGCTGGTCAGACGGACACGTTGTGTGACAAGTTTACCTTCTTTAGGTTTAGTAACATAGAAACAATAAACATTTACTTAGTCACCTTTTACGACACCCTTGAATTGAGATTTTTTCACTCGAACCATTACGAAAAACATCTTTTCATTTCTCAGAATGACTCTATGGGATGCTTAACATCAGCCACCATAGAGTCATTCTGGTAGACCAATTAACAAAACAAAATACCAAAAAAATATTTAAGTATATTATTATGTTCTCATGTATCTAAGATGTTTAAGAAAGATTTAATATTCCTCAGAAGTGTATAATTTGGTTTAACATGTTTAATGTTGGTCGGGGAATAAGGCAAAGTAGCTATATCTGGTAAAACACAATATCAACATAGAACATAATATTTTTATGTACCTCCACATATTGCGTATAAAAACATGTGTGGATGTTGGTCGTTATAAAAATGTAGGATCTGGGGAAAAGATCATCCTTACCCGTGGAGGGGAGGGGGGTAGGACTAGGGTGGCGACCCCTTCTGATTTATGGTAACATGTCGCGAGGCACAACCGCTCGCGTACGCCAAACTCGCATTTTGTCATTAACTGATTTTTATTCTATTTCCTCTTTTGTGCTGAGTGTTTACAAAGAGAGCAGGTACTTACTTTATAAATGTATTCGTTTAAATAAAATGTACTTAATATAATAAATAAATAGATAATATTAATTTCGTTGAAATCTATTTAGAAACTAACTTAGTCTTTTAAAAGACGTTTCTAAAATCGATATTTCAGAAATAAAATTTTTTGGTTTAATTTTAATAAAAATTTTATGTACAACATAATTGCTTATTTCAACTTCTTGCAAGTGTGAACTTTACTTTGTTGTTAGTTCTTACAGTCTTACTAGTTGTACTAGTACTGCCATCTAGCGGTGAATAGAAGAAAATTTGATACATTTTGCTACCCTGATTTTTGTTATATAAATAATTGAGCCTGTAACTATACAGTAATTATATTCATTTCTTTGTTCATGGTAATTTGTCATCAATTTCTCAGAATAACACTGAAACATAATTTTTCATAAGGCATACGTACTACCATCTAGTAGAAAATTGTGCGAACAAATTTCGCGTCGCATCATTTAAAAACTTTACGGAAATTGCCACTAGATGGCGCAAAACCTAAATTTATTATTTTAATTCAGATAAAAATTAAATGCGTTTCAAATATTATTTTAACTAGCCGTCGTTTTCAAAAGTCTATTGTATTTTATGATGAGATGGGTGTTTCAATATTTTCTGTAACTTGCTTATATATTTAAGTGATGACTTAAAAGGACTTGAAATAGGTAGCTTCAGTCTTGGAAAATACAGCTAGGAAGCTCTCTCTTCTCACTAGTCTACGAGTATGAGATCGATATTCGTAAAATAAAGCTTGTAGGTATATGACCCATGTTTCACAAATAAATTATTTGATTTGATTTGATTTTTTTGACTAAAGTTTATATAAGAGTTTACTAGTTGTTTATTATATTACCTACTACGAATTATTCAAGAAAAGTTCCTAATTTACGCATTTTTATCATAATGGATCTCATTATCGTAAAAGTCATATTTTTTAAAATTATCATTAGTGGAGAACGGATTTAGATTTTTTCGTGAATATTGTTGATTTTTTATAATGCTATAATTATTTTCATGATAAAAAAACGATAAATACAACATCTTTTATTTGAATTTACCTTCATAAGTCAAAATTTTAATCATCCGTGAGTTAAGAAGTGAGGAGTCTGATAGACTCTAGGTAGGCAGTTGTGTTGCATGTGACTGAAATAAGAGGTAGAAGGTAACTAAGGGTTAACTTTGTTCGTGATTTATTGACGAATAATATCTAGTTCTGGTAACATTACATGCCTCCTCACGTACCGTTCCTGTCTAAGAACTAAGTATCTCTAGACTGATACTTATCATCGTGCCAAGTGTCATCCTTGAACCTATAACCGTTTAAGCACATATCCACACTTAAACAAGCACGTAAGCGTGTGGCACGAGGAAGTTATCATACTATGAAATACAATTTCTCTGTTAATTATCTTAAATACAAAGCCTGACGTCACGTCAAAATAATGATTTATTATTTGTAGGTGTGATGATAGAATAAGAATACAAAATGTCACCACCCCTTCCCCTTCCCGAGGTTGTCGCAAATGTCGGCTAAGGACATCTACTACCGAAGAAGTTCATAGACCGCTAAAAAAAATATTGCTTCAAAATGAATGACGAGCTTTCAACTAAGTAGAAATGACTTAGTTCCTGTATTACCAGGATACTTGTCGTTATGGAAGCACAATGAAAAAGTTTTTAATGCTTAACTCAAAGTAGATGTAGGACCGGCATTTTCTAGTTTTGCTGAATATTTTCTATCTGTTTTAATTTAATTGATAATGTAACCACGACATGTTTCATAGCTTTATGAAAAATGTGAATGTGCTAATTCAATGGCTAGGTACTCGTATTAAATTGTATAGCTCATGAATTAAATGTCATCTTAAGTAGGTAAGTATGTTTCTTCAATAAATATTTATTCCTCTTTTTAAAATATTCTAAATATGATTTTATGTTCATAATATCGACTGGTCACTACATCGATGGTCGTAATCGCAAACGTTGCATCGACGGGCTATTGTATCGACAGTACCCTAAATCGAAGGTACGCTACATCGACAGTACCCAAAATCGGCGGTATGCTACATCGACAGTACACTAAAAGGACGGTACGGTATTTCCGGACCGTTACGACTTGGGGAGTTTCAAGAAACGAGCGTACTCCCTTTTTAAAGGTCGGCAACACATCTGTGATTCCTCTGGTTTTGCGGGTGTCCATGGGCGGCAATGATCACTTACCATCAGGTGATCAGCTGGCTCGTTTGCCTCCTATTACATAAAAAAAAACTAGATCCCTACGGTTCACCGGGGTAATGTATAATGACCACAATATTTTCACTAAACTTAAGATGTGAGATATATGTGTCTCACTCTTGCATTCTTTCGATACCAAGTAAACTTCCTCTACATATTTCTTTTATAATAAAAAATGGGTTATTTTATTTAATATAAGGACAAACATTTATTTTTGCATTAGCTTAGAATTTTTTTTAAAGTAAATCTAAACATAATTACGTTGGCTTTTATAAAAATATAACTTTTACAAATAAAAACGACGCATAAAAGTACTTAATCTTTCCCATTATACAATGTTCACGCGATGTACGATCTTCGAAAACTACGATCCCATAAAATTGAAGGTACACTGACCAAAATAGGCTTCTCTTTAAAGGTCAGTGCTCAAAAGCGATTAACATGTCGCTATTTAATATAAAATGTGATTTAAAATGCGGAACTTGGCTTAAAAATAAGTACTGCATATCAATACATTGAACCCAAGTGAAGTGGCAAATGTTTGTCCTTTAAGGTTTTTCTGTGGTTTTATATGCTTAATTACTGAAGCTACTCGATATCGGACTTGCATAAGTTGTTCGGTATCTTCATGGATAATCATCCTTTCATGACATGGGTCGGACAGGGTAGAAATATTTGGAAAGGGCCTAGTGCAGCCTTGGACTTTTATGATTAAAAATTAATAATTTAATTAAGAATGGAATAGTTTTGAACGCCTTTTAACAGACTAAGTTTTTCATTACCCTAATCAGAAAAACTCTTCACCACTGTTGCAATTCCGGCAGGTTGATGTCAGCAAAATAAAAATCAAACCAACGGCAATATTGTGACATCAGCGGGTCAATTCTCGTAACATACAATAAGAAAGACTTAGGTAGTTTTATCTTTTTTAAATATAATTTTTAATTAATCCGAAAGTGGTAATTCTGCTCCTTAAATATTGTGTTTGAGCAAAAGTTAAAATGATCAAATAAACGTCAAATTTGACGTTTCTTAATGGAGAAGATTACTTTAAAAATTACAAGAATCCCGTTTTAAGCTTAGTTACATTACGATTACATTACTTAAAAAAATACAATGATACCTATTGTGACAATTTGACAACTTAAAGTTACGTTAACCGAATTTTTAACGATTTTAAGTTACGAGAATTGACATGCTGCTCAAATTTGTTCTGGATTAACTTTCACGTTTAACTTGTCTAGGAATAAACCTTTACTAGAATATTAATTAAGTACTTTTTTTAAATCTTACGGCCGAATAAGTACTCAAATGTCTTCAAAAAGTAAAGCGGCGCTTATGCTAGAAATTCTCATACAAATGTCTAGTTTAAGCCCCGCTTTACTTTTAAAAGACGATTGACTATTCGGCCGTTACACAAGCAGAACAATCTTATTCTATGCTTACAATCCCCAAATTAAAACACCAACGGGTTATCAAAATAATAATAAAAATCTTTCAGTCGCCTATTACGTAGGTACTAGTGCGTTACTAGAATAACAAAACCTATAATAAATGTCACAAGGTCTTTAAGAATTATTTATAATTACAACGACATTATCAATTGCATCAGTAAAAGTATTTTGCAGGTAAGTAAATGTTAGGAACAAGAACAATAGCGGTATACAATCCGCGCGTGCCCAAGATCCGTAGTAACCACGCCGAGTCGTTTGCGCGCGCCGTTGCGGTGCGCACGCGAATATTTTCGAACATACGACTTAACTGTGCATACTATTCTACTGGTTTATAAACAAGTTAAATTGACGTGATCTATTTACTGTAAGTACTTGTATACATAGTGATAACATTTTAATTTAGCATCGTTATTTTTTTGTTTTTGGAGCTGGTAAGTCTATGTTCCCTTTTTAAACTTTCTTTATAATTCAAATTACAGTTCAACCTAATTTAAACTTATTTAGACTTATTATAGACAATAGATTATTCTTTCTTTTTGTGTTTTTTTTTTTAATTTATCACAGGTCTGTCTTACTACAGGGATAGTGCGCTCATGAATGACAAAAGAAAACTAGGCAATAGAGTTTAAATTTTTTTTATTGCATAAGGGCCCTTATTAAAATTTAATGATACCCATGGGATGAATTGTTTTAGTAGAGTTGTATTTTTACTCGCTTACTAGAGAAAGATTTTTGCTTACTATTTGTAATAATTAAGATGTGCCTAGTATTTAGAACTAAACAGAATCATGGTAAACATGCATGTTAAATACTTCGATTATTTTTAGTTGGTGGTGCTTTCTACTGAACATAATATTTGGGTTGCAATTACTTTCAAAACATGATAGGTATTCACTGACACAAATTTTACCTAAACCCAGGAGAATTATTTATGAACCATATTATTGCGTTGGTATTTATAAAAGATAAATAAACCGATGCTGCTAAGCAAAGTTAATCAATGTTTATGCAATTCGTAATGCCATTGTTTATAAGTTCAATACGTAATGTTAGAAAAATATAAACAATCATAATACAATATTCCTTACTTATTTACAATCACACACATATCATTTAGTCTGAAACTAAGCATAACTTGTAGGTACTATAGGCACTAGACTATACAGACAAAGATGTTTAATTTCTTTGTTTTTCTAGATACATACATAAATATTCTACATATAAAACAATCAGACCAATACAAACTATTATGCTCGTGCACTAAATTTTTCTGAGCTACATTGAGCGGGAATCGAACCCGAGACATCAACGTAGCAGCCATGAACCACTATTAACTACATTAAATATCATTTAACACATAATAAAATATCTATAATCTTGCAAGAATGTAGATACATTGGTTAGACAATTACGTGTGCTATCTCTCTGTTATTCGACTTTCTGCCACCTTCACATATTTTACTAGTGTGAGTGATATAGGTAAAGAATGCGTATTATTGTAGTACAATATAACAGTCATCATAACAGCCCATTAGGTAATGTCGCACTGCAGGGACGGGCCTCCTCCCGTGACGGAGGGTTACTTGGCCTACTAACAGTATACATAAGTTAATGTTACCTCAATGTACTGTACTGTACCTACACATACTCGTAATATGTTAAAAGTTTTACAAGGACTAGAATATTATAGGTTTAGGTTTCTGGCATGAGTTCATAGGTGCATATTTCATTTCTATGATCAAAGTCGGCTTTGGGATTCTTCTTTAGGATTATCCTTTCGAGGGCTTACCTGGAGTCTCTGACAAATGAATTACAACTGAGAAGAACACCATATGGTTGTAGTTCAACATGTTCATGACCCTGATAATAGCCCATAGCCACTTGGACGTTAACTGCGCGAATCGCTTTTGCGAGTCCAACGTTCAAGTGGCAACGCTCGCAGTTTTTTATGTGTTTATAAAAAACCGCGAGTTTTCCGTCTTGATAAAAACGGCTAACACGAGAAAATTACTGCATCAATTTGAAAATGAAAAACATCGTCGTGTTCGTAAAAGTATAGGGAATAAACTTAAATTAAAATACATTAACCTTATGAATATCTAAATACAATGAATAGTTGATAAACCTGAGAAATTGCGAAAAATTGTTGACATTTTCCGCGATTTTCCGGGAATTATATTATTTGTGAATAAAATTAGCAACCCAAATTGAAGGATTTTATTTTTAAAATATAATTAACTATATTTCTTTTAAAATAAAATAAATACATTAGAAATTCATAAGGTTAAAGTATTTTAAATTATTTTTGAAATAAATACCTTTTTTAGCTGACTCGGCCATCTCGGCGTTTTGTAGATGCATACCATATTTTTGTTTAGACAATAAGAACATAAAAATAAGAACGTAGTAGGTTTGTTTTCTAAATTTAATTATTGTTTATTAGTTTATCTTCTAGAATTAAACGATTTCAATAAACTTTAAACGATTTCAATAAACTTTTATTGAGGAAAGCGTAATTAAACCATTATTGTTAAACTCAAGGCCAAGTCTTTGACTTTTCTTTTATTAAATTTTAAAAGTTACTCAACTTTTATAACATTATATTACGACCATTAGAAAGCACACATTTTCTAGAAAATTGTAATATATTACACTTCCAACAATATTTAATTAATCAAATGTATTTAACACATAAATAAACAATAAATTTCATACAAGGACATGTATACGAAATGAAGCAAACTTCTGTTTGACATTGCGACCACAGATTATTTTTTACAGCTGTTTATTTTGGTGTAATCCGTTCGGAAACTATCGACAATTGTCCCACAGACTTTTTTAACCGCAGAGTTTAAGCGGTAGAATCATGTTTTTATAAAATATCGCGCGTTGTAGAACGAATTTTTTTTTGGTACTTTTATGACGTAAGTCCCGCCATTTTGTCAGTGGATAAATCATACCAATTGTCGTTCAAGTGGTTAGCATCATAAAGTCCGTTCGGAATTTTCACACCTGTACAAATGACCCCTCTGATCTATCTTTAGGGCCACAGTTGGCCTCCTGTTTCATACAATCGTGCGGCAAAAAGTAAGGCAGCTCTTTCTAATGGCAAAACATTTATTTTTAAAACATTCCTCTTGCACAAGAACTCCCTAACCCTATATTAATCAAGCTGGCCTCTGGCTTCTTAATATCCCAAGATTCCTTCCATCCCTAGAGAAGGTCCCTGCAGTGGGGCATTAATGAGATCTTCTGTTATAATGAGGTGTATCTAATAGTAGTGTTTAATAATTATAATGTAGGTATACCTAATAACACGAGGAACTATGAATATGGAATGTTAGTAGTTATATACCGTTACTTACACCTCGTAACGTAAAATGAAAGTTTATTATAACTTTGTACGTTATAATGTTATAACTGAGATGGTTGCAGTTTTATTTTACTTAGTTCAATTTATGTTGCACTAGTTGTTTCCCGCGTGTTGACCTCCTTGGATCAATCGAAATACTGTATTAATACTGATAATTTTGTAGTACCTACCTAGTAGACAGTAACCACTTAAACGTACCATCGTTTTTCTTTATCTGGGACTTGTAAGTCCGTCCAACTGCCTATGGCCTAGGTTTGTCAGACAGTCTTATTAGTGTTTGTTACGCCGCTTCTTCTCTACTAGCGAAGGAAGCGTGAAGCACCTTGGAAGCGGTGGTAAGATTAAGTAGATTTAAACTGACGTCAATAAGTTGCTAATTTGTAACATTATGTTGAAAAATAAAGAAACTGAACTGAAACTCCCGAAAAACAGTTGGCTTACGGACAGCCTCCTACAAAATTTGTTTCCTACCCAAAAACGGGCAGCACAGCTAGTAGGCAAGACAAGACCACAATTTGTGGATCACCTAAATAATTATCTTTCGTGGGAATCGAACCCATGATTTCGTGCATGGCAGCCGCATTTACGACCACTTTGCCACCGAGGCAGTTAAACTTAAGACTTAGGTAAACATATTCCCCCTTACTCATAAACGCCTCTGAAATTTAGTATCTGTTTAGCGACTTTTTGATTAGCAAAACCAACCTTATGCCAAACAAAACCGTAAGAATTTAAGCTAATCAATTGACTAAAATGTAAGAGGTTTTTATGAGTGATTATCTTATATTCGTTTGTTTTTTCGGCTTAAGTTGCGTAACTAGATATGCACTCAAAGTGGGTACGCTCCAGTTAACAAAATGATCAGTACTTGAGTATACTTCGTACAAACATAATTCACTGTAGAATGATTTGTTTTTACAACGTCACATTAGTAATAACGTATGTATCGAGTAAATCTTACAAAATCGATTAATTAGACTTATGACTAGGAAGTTTAGCGCCTTAGTCGGCTTTTGCGACACTCGAGACTGGGTCAGTGTGCACGTTTAATCTACCTTTAAGCAGTAGTGTGAACTGTTACAGTTTAACTGACAGTTTAATTATTGGGATATGAGACATAACAATTTCAGTCTAGAATGAGCATTGGTGCTCTGCATCTTTGAGCTGTAGTTGCCGGGTATTATCAGCTGAAATGTTTGCTAAATTGACTGTTCACTGACACAAGCAATGTGTACCGGATGAACCCTGTATTCGATGTTGAAGTTTACACATAGGTAAACAAACTTGTAGCCTACATAGCGTTATTAATTTCTTTCGAAGAAAATTAGAAAGTGATAAACTTGCCTCGTCTATGAAGGGCAGCAAGTACAAGTCAATTATTTACTTTCATTTATCTTCTCTTAATAATTCCTATGCAAAGTCGTTCATTCATACAACGCGAACTAAATATTACACTAAAAAGTAGTAACAATGTTATCGTCGTAATTATGCAGACAAAAACTTACGTTCACTGCTGGACATAAAAGTGATTTCAGGGCTCGCGTTCTTGTGCCTTCCTCTTCTAAATTTTCCACTACTCTTATTAGGCAGTCCATCGCGTGAATGATCTATCTGCCCGCTCTACGCTTTTCGGTTAGTTAACACCATTCCAGAACCTTTCTACCGCATCGGCACTGGTTTCTGAAAGCTATTTGCCTTGCTTATTGCACTTAGTTTTAATTGTACTTAAAATTTCTAGACTAAATCCAAGTACGTACGGGACACGAAATTGTGACAGGCAGATGCATGAAAAACATGATTTATTATATTATGAATGTACTTTTTATTAAGTTCATGGTCAGTGTTAGAAAAAGCTATATTAACTAATAAATAATAATCTACCATCTAATTTTTTTACTTGACTAATTTTAAAGAATGCGGATACGTTTTAACTAAGTTCTTTTTGATGTCATTTTAAAGTTTAAACTATAAAAACACAGTACTATTTATATAGTACCTTAGTTTCTTCTTGTTGTTTGCTTTTAAACGTTTTTGAAGCATTTTATTGAAACAGTAATTATTTTAAACTTTAATAGAAAATATTAGGAATAGAACAAAACAAAAAAAAAGTGTTTTGCCACAGAGTTACCCACTGACTTTCATGCCACCCGGTTCCCCTAAAGGTTCCTCTAAATGCAACCTATATTTAAGATCATCATCATCGAATATACTAATCTAACACTTAAAAATATGCAGTAATCCCTTTCCCAACACAAGGCGAGATGCGAGACCTCGATTTCCTGGCCAGTAGGAACAAAAATATGATCCAAGAATGTTGAAGAATCAGTATCAGGTACCTTGTTTATCGAGCAATGTTATTGAACTATAAATAACTCGGTGACAAAGGTATCAACTAGGTTGTTAACCAGGTATTTGTTTAGATGCATCTTTATACTTTGCATCTTATTAGCGGTTCATATACCTGGTATGTATGTACCGTTATACACTAGATCAAGAGTTCGAAAATTTAGGTTATTTTTTGCAACAAATAATTATAGTTCGGAATCTAAATACCATTTGTGTCCTTTGTATTAAATGTCAGAGATTAAAGAATTGGTACTCGAGTAGGTACTATTTTTTTCCATTTTCTAGTTATACCTAAATTACAAAAAAAATAAAAAAAAAAATTCTCACGAATACTAAAGATAATTTTGTTAGACTCATTATGATTTTTAAAAATAATATATGATAATATTAAATTAAATCTAAATTATAAATGTAAATTGTAAGAGAATTAAAGATCTCACAGTTTAACTGCAGTTTTGTGAGGCAATGTATAAAATATGTGTATCTTATAAAAGGCAATCAATAAATGATCCACCTACATGTAATTTACGACAGAGACTCTTATTTTTTATTTTAAACGTTTTACTTTCGATACTTTATTTATTACTTTATTTATCTTACCTACCATTTCCGCCATAGTAAGTTGCTAAGTTTAAAAAAATAACACCTAGAGACCAAAGACCAATGGAAATAAAATTGATAGTAGATTTTACTTGTTGGCCGATATGAAGCAAAACCAAGCTTATTAAAAAAAATGGAATTCTTTTTCCGTATTACCTACTACATATTAGCAAATCCTATCGCAAAGTAAGAGGTTGTTTCACTATAAACGCTCACTTATGGTATTCTAGTACACACAAGGACTTTGAACCCAAGTATGTGGCAATGTTCTGTTAATTACACACAGTAACTAAATACTACAGGTACTATGGCATAAATTATGTCAATAAAGTCCTAAATTTTGTATTTCTGGTCTGGTTTAATTTTCTAGACTTGATGGCCTACTGCAAGGACCTAACCTAATTAGGCTTCTGCAGGGACATCACAAGATAGAAGCACTACTGCTCTGTCTTTTGTTTAGATGGTTGACATAAGTACCTATGTATCGTTTCTTTTTGTTTTAATATAATGTTTCTAAAACATTGCTTAGGTTATGGATGTTATTGTCTTTATTTACATTTTATCACATTAAATATAAATATTATTTTCTTTACTGTAAGTAATTGTTGCCATGTATTATTATTTATTTCTGCTAGACAAAGGTGTAATGTTTTTGTTTTCTTTATTACCATGTTCTGACTTGTAGCTGCTCCACTAACTACTCCTTTCCACTTTCACAATACAGCCTCGAGAGGGTTCTCTGGTGACAATTAGAGAATTTTTTTTTCCTAGAAATGGCGATTATTCGATTTTGCCAATAACCAGTAAAATACTTAGGCACCTTTTAGTAAGCGAACAAGGTTTATTTAATTTTGTCACTTTTTTGATAATACTTACTAAAAATGTGTAACTCTGTACTATTTATTAGAAAACTCGTAAATAAGTGTTGTTTTTGTCGATAGAGAACTGCCACTAAAGCCCGATTTACACATCGACAAATTCAGTAGCGTTAAGTAGAAAGTTGTTGATTAAGTTGATTTATATAGATCTCTCCATCCTATTTTTTGGCGAGTTAAGTTGGCGAGATGCGGGAGAGGGGCTACTTCGCACTTGTCGATGTGTAAATCGGGCTTAAGAGTGAGTAAGGTAATTTGTTTAAACTACTCTACTTAACTAAATTCGTTGCATAAGAAGTCAAAGAACGTTGTCAATGACATTCAAACTAATTTTTATTAGTTCTTCAAATATCGAACGCGAAGAGGCAAAGTTAGCTTTGAACAAACAATACCTACTGTTGATTTATCTCAAAGTGTATGTAAAGTAAGAAAACCTTGTATTTCGCAAGCTACCTAACTTGACTTGACCAACCTACAAGCTAAGCTATTCGATTGCCACATTGAACGTGAATTAGATCCATGGTTCTTGTTTAAAGATAAGTTTTATTGACGTTGCAGTTAATTTAATATGTTTGTTATTATTATCACCTAGAAGCTATTATAAATACTCGTTACAAAGATATTAAGAAAATGCGGTGGACCTTCTCATATTACTTATTTTTTCATTGAATTGAATACTCAACAATTTGTAAATAGTTTTAGGTAAGTATAAACACAATTACTGTTCTATTAATTAATCTACAATTGACATAAATATTGCAATTTATTTAAACTTTTCACACCAAAGTTCAACTCAGGACCTCTTTCGTTGATAGCGATTTTATTTCACACACATATTAGGGCAGAGTGCAGTTACACTTTTATGCGTTAACTTCCCTAGAAAGCAATGACATGTAATTAATATTGTATTCACAAATTCCAATTCAATCTTTTGTCTTTTTAGTATGAATAATATTGTCGATCTTATATTTAACAACAGCTGTCCAGTTTTACTATTCTTGTTAGGTCATACCTTGATAGTGAAATGGCTAGTTGTGACGTAATATTAGTCTTAGTGCGGACAAGTGCAGTGTTACAAGTGTACTTGTATACAACCTTTACAAGTACACTTGTAACACTATAAGTATAGCATAGAGAAATTACTCGAAGCATTTACGACACATTAGCATTTGTTATTTAAGTTCCATACTTATTGTAAGGTAATAAGACGCGATTTCCTAGGGATAAGATACTTATTTAGATTTACTGTAATGATGATCTAGGTTTCATGTTTCGCTGTGACAAAATATAGATTACTTAGTATAGGTTTAAGTTTGTATTCTTTTAAGATTCTATACTTTTTTTTGTATTATACTTTATGTTATCTTTCTTTATGTCTTCTAAGCTTTATGTAAAATGGGTACGGTTTAAGAAACTAAAATTCCAAGCAAGAAAGGATAGAACAGGCCTAGAAGCACATCAACTTACTAGGTACCTTTACTACGTTACAATTAAATAAGTTAGGACAAGCTATTGGCTTAAAGCCAACTGGAAACTTAATGTGCAGTTTCCCTCACTAGACAATACAGTTTGTATGCAAACAGAAATTATCTAAGTCACACACATTGGAAATAAATTATATTTGTAAAATATTTTCATCCTTCACATTCACACATAGCGTCCGCCTTTACCACGAGAGGTTATTTTTCGTATTGACTGCAGGTACTTTTGATATCCGATACCTCCCTCCGTGTGGTGACGGAGTAAGAATACAATATGTCACCACCCCATCTTATCCCATAGGTGTCGTAAAAACCGACTAAGGGACTATCCGTGAATATTATCTTTACGAAATAAAAAAAAGGAAAACTGGAAATTAAACCCTATACCAATCCGTCTCGCCATCGTGGTATTAGTGAGCCAATTATCCCTCCGTCATCGGAGGAGGCTGCATTAATGGGCTGTTATGATGATTATATTCCAACTAGGTCACCACACGGATATCTATTTAGTTTTAAATTATTCCTTAGATGCACATTCAATGTCTCAAAGAAGTGGGTAATTAGAAAACGATAAATTACTACATGTACCTAATTAATAGGAACTTGTAATAACACATATTAAACTAATGTTGGAACAGAGAGAACTGGCAGTGACTGAGAAAGTTACTGCAACTTTCGCTTGTCGCGTATCTTCTGGTGTAAATATAACTGTGCTAAATGAAACTCTACGGTACGTTACAAAACACAAATAGTTTATTAAAGCCATTCAGCGTACGCATGTTATGGGCCAGGATATCCACAGAATGGACTCCGAGCAACTGGAAGCGAAATGGACAACTCAGAAAGACATAGCGGGATGAACTACAACCTAAATAATTGGCAGTCAAAAGCTGCGGATCGCAACAAATTGAAGTCCGAGGGGGACAGGCCTTTTCCTTGCAGTAGGACAACATAGTATTTACAGTTGCTTGAAGGCCACACTACGTTTATTCTCTCATAATTATGATCAAGTAACTAAATAGGTACAATATCATAAAAAAATTCACCACACAACCTCATTAATGTCCCACTGCAGGGACGGGCCTCCTCCCGTGATGGAGGGATACTTGGCCTACTAATACCACGCTGGTCAGACAGATTGGTATAGGGTTTAATTTCAACTTTTCCTTCTTTTTATTTCGTAAAGGTAATATTTACGGATAGCCCCTTAGTCGGTTTTTACGACACCCATGGGATGAGATAGGGTGGTGAAAAAAAAAATTGCGAAGCATTAAATAAAAATCAGTCTATGTTAAAAGTAATATCACCTAGTATAAACATTGTCGTACATGTGCAATGAAGTTAACACGCCACTTATAACAGGTCGTGTCCTACTTGTGACCCGTTTTCCGGTACGAATAGATACGCTAAATGGTTTGTATACACGAAAGAAAGTAACAATTTAAATCTAAGCAAAAAATAAATCATTCCTTACTTACAAAATTAATTATTATTTTAAGCGTGGGTGTTTATTTTGTAAGTTAATTTTAATACAGGCCTTGATCTATAGTAAAATACAAAAACAAATATGAATTAATATATAATTGTTTTAAGTATATATTTACAACTCATTGTATTCTAATTCTAGCGCTTACTTTAATGCTTTACGTGAATAAAAATACTTATAAAACTTATTTTAAAAGGTTCAAGGTAATACATGAAAACAGCTATTCTAACGCATAACAATCGCCTTCTTCAGGTGGAGAAAAAGTATAGAAGCTACTTATTTTTTTCATTTTAATTTTATTATTTTGAAACATTTTCTTTTATTAAAATTATTGTTATTTTCCTATTTCTCCTAACTTCATTTATTGGACCTTACTTGTTCTCTCTCTCCACCATTTATGGTTGACTTGTAGAGAATGCCAAGTCTGCTTTTGTACTTTTTGTGCATAACGTTCTTCAGACTTAATGCTTCTTTTAGGATCACACAATAATAATCTTACGTGGGATATATGAACCCGCGGCTTCGTGCCGGGCAGTCGCTCAAACGCTCGCTTTACTACCGGGCACACGGCTGCTCTACACGAGTGTGTTCCTTCGAATATCGCTCGGATCAATCATTTTATCAGAATGATTCACCAATAGTTTGCACTTTGTATCCGTTATCGGTTTGTTTATATTTACAAAGTTGTCGTGACACGCATGGCTTATTCTCTATAGTATAAAGCATGTGTATAGGTGCAATGTTGTAACTTATGAAATAACAGGGCCATAACAACTTGTATCTTAAGGTAGGAAGTGGTTCTGTTCTGGGGTTATTGATGTCCATGCTTGACGGTTATCAACTACCATCATATACACTACTTGCTCGTCTGCCTTCTTAATGTAATCAACATGGACGATATCACCACCTACAACGAACTTTAAACAATGTAACAATATCTTTTAACTTAACACCTTTGCAAGTCATCAAAAAAATTAAAGTAATGCTTACACTTATAAACAAATCAGTTCAAATCAATTTGATAATTATACTTTAATGGTGCTATCATTTATCGTAGCAGGATACCGACAAATGAGGTAAAGCGCAACACTGGCTCTACCGCTTACGTTCGATTGAAAGGAAATCTAAGCCTTGAAAATTTTACGTGTCCGCTGTCGTAATAGTGATTGTAACTTTATTAGGTACATGATGCAGCTGCACTTGTATGCAATACGGTAGCTTAGTGGAAAATTCTCGTATGATATGCAACTTGTTTTTTAAGTTTTAGAGGAAATTCACTGGAAAAAAAAATAAGGATAAGGTTCTGCAGTGAATTTCTTGCTCTCAAAGCAGTAGATTTATACAGTAACTCTCCTTTCATAAGATATTAGCATATAATGTTATGGCAAATACCTAATATTAAAGTATAAGTAGCCTGATACCTAACTTTTACTTTCTTCAAAAAAAAATAAGTTCACAGTCCCGAATGTATCATGAAAGTACAGAACATCCTACACTAGTTTGTTACTAGGTATTAGCCATTCTCTCTATCTATGGTGGCCATGCAGATGTATAGTCTAGGAATAAAAATAGGTAAGTACTTCCATAGCTTAACAATATATGTAATTACATACTAGTAACTATGTGCGCATAGCGTAGCTAGGCACAGATCACGCAACGCACGCACATCTTAAACATAATATGTACCTAATATCTGTTTTTAATTTATTGTACGTTAAACGTGATATAATCACGTAAAGTATTTCTCAATACGATTGACCGTCACTGGAATTTCCACCAATAGGAGAGCAGAATGCATTACGTGATAAAATCACGTTTATAGTAAAATAAACTAAAAGGAATGCCCGTAACTTTAATAACAGCAAGTCGTTTGTCGAAGACATTGGCATAGTTATAGATTTTAAAATTTCTTAAAAAAGTTAACAAATTATCTCAAAATAAATTTTGCTATATTTATAACACGCATTTTTGCTGTGTTAGTGTAAATAGCAAAGAAAGAAACCGATGTAGGTTTGTGTTATAATGTGTTACTTTTAAGAATATCAAATGTGAACAAATAAGTGCACGCTAGAGGCTAACTTATTCTTGAATTCCATTATAAAGGTAAGCATTTCGACTTTTATAGAATGCATGCTCTTAGTGTAAGCAGGCTATTTCCCTTAACCAAAACCTTTTCCACTAACTTCCTAACTAATTCAGTTAGTTTTTCATTAACGCCTTCAAATGTTTTATAACTCTCTATCTCTCTCTCTCTCTCTCTCTCTCTCTCTCTCTCTCTGTGAACTATATAATTTTATTTTTTATAAAAATAACTCAGTCACAATTTGCTGATGCCAAGTAAACTAAATTAATTTTATTTACAACTGTAAATACCTAATTCACAGGAGTTCCATAACGTTTGAACCATATGACTTAATGAATTTTCATGAAATTTTTATTGGTTCAAAAATGTAAAATAGTAGTACCTACTCGGAAAAGGGCTAAGTCCACCAGAGGACTACGATAGGCTAGTTGTTTGATTGATTGATAGTAGAACTAAGGCATACTTTTTCAAATGTCAAAGAAGAGTTTAATAAAATTAATTTAAATTAGTCAAGAAAAGAATGTGTTATGCGGTAGCAAACATAAAAAAATCCATAAATTAACAACCTCCTCTTTTTTTAGGAAGTCGGTTATTAAACTCAAATAACACTCAATGTGGTTTACCCTTGACAAAGAGATTACTATTTTAGAAGATATTTGAAGATTACTCAACAACCGTGTTTACAAATATTCAAGCGACACGTGGGCAAAGAAAAATGATGTTGCTTATGCAAGCTTTATTGCCAACGAAATACGAAGCAGTAATAACACACTGAGTACATGACAACCTAATATTTTATGACCACAATTAGGCAAGCTTTACATAACGTTGACCCTGCCAGCTTAAGTTCACGATGACAAATAAAATATTAGAAGCCTCATTGATGGCTATTTGGTACTCAAATGGTAAAATCGGCATTTTTCATGTTAACTACATCGTCATGTACATTAACCCTCTTACTCATAAACGCCTCTTAAATATTAGTCAATTGATTAGTTTAAATTCTTACGATTTTGTTTGGTATAAGGTTGGTTTTGCTAGTAAAAATCTCGCTTAAACAGTGATTAAATAGAGTTAAAATTATTACCTTCGGCGGTGCGGCAGTCGCGATAGCGGCTACCGTTCAAGAAGTCGTGGTTTCGAATCTCACGTAGGACAATTATTTGTGTGATATAAGTACAAGTTCATAGATTATACACTAACAAGTTATTGTCCTGATATTATGAGAGTTGTTCATGCCGTTCCCTTTGATTTTAACCTATTATGACCACTGCTAGGTCGCTAGGATAATGATCATTACAATTATGTTTTCCGAAACAAGTAGACGCTTACTTGACATTTCAAACAAGCGATCGCCCATCTGTAAAACCAATAAAAAAAAAGAATTGATTACTGGTTGTAGTGCCTTAACCATGCTCACCAACATACTATCATGCCTATTATGTACAATAACCGCGCGTGTGTTATGCCCACTCGCTCGCTTCTTCTGATACATTATTTATTTATTTATTTTAGGATCACTATCACCATTTTAATTCTGATTCAGCCATTGATCACGCTTGATGACAATTGATTGTTTCTAGCTTACTACTGTTATAACAAGAGAGACAATAACTTTTACATGACTAGATTGGGTGCGCCAAAGTTCACCTAAAATTTCAACTCCTATAATTGGAAGTCCGAAAATGTTCTTCCTAACATTTTTCATCCTAACAATCGCAATTCCTAATTTTTTTGTCCCTAATGTTAATAATCCGAAGCATTCAACTTCATTATTTCAGTAGCAATAAACATCTATTATACTATTATTTGTTTTCCTATATTTTCTCAACATAACCATCGTTTATACTATAATTTAAAGTCATATCTTTTTTGTTTAGATTTTTTTTTATTCATAATAATCAATATTATATACATTAATTTTGCGTAACTTTGTTGACAACATGTAGGTATAACATAATATACCAAAGACCAGAGCAAAACCAGAGTCCCTCTCCAATCATTCAGTCAAGATCCTGAAAAGAAATGGGTCCTATTTATAATTATTGGTTTAGGTTATGGTAGAACTGTGACCCCAATGCACGAGCCGAGCGAGCGCAGCGAGCGTGCCGCGGCAGCGGCCGGCGAAGTGCCAGAACTGAATTGGTCCTTTAGGTACTTATTGGTTTAGTTACGGTAAACTCTCAGGCCACAAGCATAACCGTAAACGAGTCCTGTTTTATGGATTTCATTAATTTAAGACAAAAATATTCTAATAATTTTAATAAACAATACTTAATTTTTAAAAAATGGTTTAATGTAAAAATGTAAAAAGTTGTTTTGTAATCACAAGAAATAGTATAAAAACAAAACTTTTTATTACTTTCACTTGGTAAATATTTCTTTCTGAGTATGAAAGAAAATATTATGGTGAAAATGTTTAGGGATAAAAGCGTTATGATAAAAAACATTAGGAGTTTAAATATATTTACAAAACGATATTATTAATAACGACTTTCGGAAACATGAGTGTTATGAACATCGCCGGTAGCAATACAAATAGTATGAATGAAAACTTTAGGATTAAAAATTTTAGGAAGAGTGATCATTCGGATTACAAATCGTTAGGAAGAACATTTTCGGAAGAAGAACTTTAGGTGAGCCAATATGGACCCGACTAGATTACATGAACCTATTTAATAACAAATACATAATAATACATATAGGTATCTAAAGGTCGACGTAATCTTTAGAGGGACCTAAGGTGAATAAAAGAATTAAGTATATTGCAACACGCTATGCAAACATGTCCCAAAGTAGTTCTCGATAACTTGTGAACTTTATTTAAATAATAATGAGTTCTTTTATAGGTATACAATATTATGTGTTATTAATTATTCGTTCATTAATTTATAATAAGACTTTAAATGTAACAGTAGTTAACTGTAAACAAAAACTTGAATCTTAGACGGCAATTAAGAACTAATAATAAAGTTAAAAATATATTATAGTTTTTAAAGTACATTACTTATGTAATATGAATCCAGCACTTAGTGCAGCATATTATTTGACGATATGTCCACTGCATACATAGGCCTCCTGCAAATATTTCCGC
The DNA here is from genome assembly GCA_905475405.1 of Schrankia costaestrigalis. Classification (NCBI taxonomy): domain Eukaryota; kingdom Metazoa; phylum Arthropoda; class Insecta; order Lepidoptera; family Erebidae; genus Schrankia; species Schrankia costaestrigalis. The sequence goes on from FR997830.1 coordinate 9,576,376, forward strand.
TTTATTTTTTGTAAAGTAAGCATACGATTGTGAATGAATCTAGTAATTATTTGAGTTGGTAAATATATAATTATATTAAACAGGAAACAAACATTAACAATTACTTATCATAAACAAAACCATTATGAAGCAAGAAAATCAAGCTGCTTAATGCAGTTATAGACAAACAGTTATTAACTCGAATTTAGTGTAAGTGTTAAGTACAATTTTTTATTTCGATTCTTGATATCGTATGAATGTTGAACTTTGAGCATCAGATGCGGTAGTTTTAAACTTGTATCGCTGCGGACAAAACGTGCACATATTATTTGATAAAATACTATCAAAATAGTAAGCACCATTCAGTAGGCTATCGGAATCTCGTACTGACACATTAAAATGATAGCCCCAATAGTTCGCATATACATATCGTGTTTTAACGGAACTGTTAATTTGTTTACACGACTTTTTTTGATAGTGTTAAGCGCGTGTGTGTACCAAGGTTTTATTTTGGCTGAAGTGTTTTTGAACAGTTACAATTTACTGTACCCACCTTACTTGTCGAAGCCTATGACAGTAATTGTAAGGTCGTTTACAGATGTGTTGAGTGTTGGTGTTAAGAATCTTTCTAAAAAGGTAATGATATAATGTTTCTACTATGTTATAACTTTATTGAGGTATGAGGTATACACATAATAATATAATGCATCGTGGATGCTATAGAGTACGTAATAATTTTCACGCTAGGAAACTTTGTAATAGAATAGTAAAAAATAAACGAATTATACAATAAGTTACAGGCTTCCTTTTCCTATTGCCTGCGAAATAATTTCATAATCAGAACACTGTTATTATGTTTCGTTTAATTGTTTCATTCAGCTAATAGTAAAAACATAATAACTTCAAGTAAATTTGTCTATACTATGAACAGCTGTTTGACTGTTTGTAAGTGCCGCTTCGCGAGAATTGAGTTAGAGACAATACTGCTAACCTGCTCAATACCCATGTTCTATTCCATAATTGAAAAACACCTGTGACTTTTGATAAATGATGCGAAATAATGAGGTTTATAGAATAGCAGTAGTTTTGATGGATACTAGCTTTTATCTTGCAAAACCTTTATTCATTGGCTTTAGGGTACATACTACTGATTAAATTATAGTTAAGGTTTTTTTTAAGTTTAATAACGATTACCAGACTAAACAAAAAACTAATAATTGGTTAAGATTTATTAAACTTGTTTATACTTACGATGTATAATTTTTTGCTATTATCGAAATGATTAAAAAAAGCAATTAGGTACCTACGTACCAATAGAGTTACCAATTTAACTATTTGTAATGTTACTAAACTATAATTATTGCTCATGAAGCAGAAAATCCGTGGACATTATTATATAAAATAATAATAATAGTGTGTAAAATCAAAAATTATTTCACATAAATACACGAAAGATACCATAGACCACTAGACTACCTTAGCTTTCTTAAGCTTATTAACACTATTTATTAACAACGCTTTTCGAAAACGAAAAACAGTAACAGTAATCTCGCAGTCACAAGAGCATACCCTTTCCAGTAATAAGCATAACTATTTTAGCTACACCTTTTGACTGAAGAATTTATGTAAAATGCTGTACTAGAGATTGACGGGTTTTTTTTATTTTACGTGATGGCTCCATCCTTTTACGGAAGTTTCGATAGAATAGAGAGAATTAAAGATCTAACAGGCAGAAAACGAAAAAAAACCCTTAAAAATGGAATAGACTCTACAATTTGTTACTAGATCTTTGAATTCTTTAGAATGTTAAGTTTTAACGTACAGTAGGTGACCGAAAACGTCCGCCAGTTTTCTTTTTCATTCGTTTGTGAAGCCTAAAACTCTTAGTACCTTTTGAAACTAAAGCATTGTATAGACAAAACACATAAAACTATACTCACACAGTATGATAATAAGGGTCAAATTCATTTTCACCTTTGGTCTACGTCTAGTTACATGTCAACATCAAATCTTTTTAATAAACTATTTAGTCTGTTCTGTTCTATTTTTTTATAATGGCTCCTAAGTTAATCGATAATTCTGCCAACAGGCCTGTTTAGTCATTACAAACTTTTAATTTGCTGTGATATCCTCTGTTTCATTGTCAATGTCTATTACTGTTTATTTATTACTGTTTAAATAATAATTTATTATACCTATAGCCACAGAATATAAAACTTGAATACAAAATAAGTAATATTAAATAATAATAAATATTATTTCCGATTCACGAGCTGTCACGAAGGACTAATTTTGTATCCTAGGTAACCGATATTGTATTGTCATCCCTACTAGTGACAGGCGACCATTGACTGCAATATTATGTCATATTCAATTGGTAAAGCAGAGTATCGCTCATACTGCATAAGCACACGAAAATAGGCCTTAAGGTGGCGGACCTTTAAATACCATGACTGTACCTACTGTTAAATGAAATAAGTTCATGTTAAAGGTTAATTACTTATATACGTTTTTACATTAGTTTTTATAAGTCTAATGAGCTATGACGTTAACAAAACCACAAAAACGTAATACCGAGAATTATGGTTATAATTTATTAAACTTGCTTGTAAGATTATGTTACCACTTTTTGCTTTATTCTGTAATAGTTATTTTAAAAAGTAATCATACACTTAAAGAAACGACAAGAAAAATATAATAAGCTAAACGTAAACCTAGTAGAGGATTCACCTCGTACCTACTTCAACATTTCAAATTATCTAATTACTTAGTTAAGTCAAAGTAACAAGGTAGTCGTTCCTGACAAAGTACTTGTATGTGTGTTTAAGCCAATATGTCAGAGGTTTAGCCATTTTTTATCGTTTTAATAATTTATTTTATTGATACCTTTGAAGACCTTACAGGAACTTAGGAAAACCTTAATTGTATTTTACTTTATTTAAACTGCCACTTGGTCATTATTAATATAGGTACTTATTTTAGTTGGTATACGTAAAACGTGTAAAACATATAAAACATTATGAAGGTTTTTTTTAATACATGCGTGGTATTAAAAAAAACCTTCATAATATTAAAGTAAGTTAACGTGATATAGAAAACTCGATAAAAAATAGAAACTAGTTTAATGGCTTGTCCGTTTAGTCGAGTAACTATTAGACTAATTTGTGGTCAATGATTAAGATTTAATAAGTAAAACAATATTTTATTAACAGCATACTTACTCTAGAAACTTTGTAACATGTTTTATTTCCGTAACAGTTCATTATAGACTCTCACTGCAGTCTCTCTGTTCTTTCTTTCGCATGCTTGTATTACGCTTTTCAGACACAGTGGTTTAGGGTTTTATGTTAAGTTTTCCTTCTTTTGTTTATGTAGATTTGCAAATCTCCCTTTGTGAAGGAGAAACTGGATTAAGTTTTTCTCCGTTCGTTGGCGAACTTAACCTTCCATACATAATATAAATAAGTGACTTTATTCCACGGAATACTTACGATTACGAAAAATAGGCGGCCTGCAATTGAATTGAAAGTATTTTAATATCTATTTGGATAAATTCTACGTTTATCATGCTAAACTGACTACTTACGTACAAGTACAAAAAATATTAACAAAGAACCGTATTTAATAATCAATATCTTAACATTTAACCTTACAATGCTTATTATGACCGTATTAACACGCGATATCTTTGTTTAAACGTGATATAATAATTATTATATCTATTCAATAGATAAGATTTATATTTTAAACCAAAGTCGCATCTCGTTTTATTATCGAAATACCGTTTGTAGAGTATTACCTACGAGTATAGGTATTTACGTGATTTAATGTTTTCGAAATAATAATGGTCAGTTGTCACAAGCCTAACTACGTAGGAACATAATAAGTTATATGTGTTTTTTCCTACTGATACAGTTGTAGATAAAGATAGTTTTTCACACGTGTAGCAAAATTTACTTCATCGATTTTAATTACTGCCTCGTGCCATTTACTACACTACCTTGTTAGCGCATTAAGCTGCCTTCCAAGAGTCTGGGGCTCGAATATCACGCAAGACAAAATGTTTGTGTCAGTGATATACTTATTGTCTCGTTTGTGTCCGCTTTTTCGTGTGGTAACGGAGTAAGAATACAGTGTGTCACCCCATCTCATCCCATGGGTGTCGTAAAAACCGACTATGGGACTAACCGTAAATGTTATCTTTACGAAGTAGAAAGAAGGAAACCTTGAAATTAAACCCTATACCAATCCGTCTGGTCAGCGTGGTATTAGTAGGCCAAGTATCCCTCCGTCATGGGAGGAGGCCCGTATTGTGTGACAATTTGACAACTAAAAGTTAAATTAACTTAATTTTTAACGATTTTAAGGAACGAGAATTGACATGCTGCTTGTGTTATGTTATGGGTAACAGAATAACGGATATTAGTACTTAGGTATACACTTTTTTTGTAAATACATACATATTAAACATAGAAATATTAGTATTTTGTTTTATCAAAGAATAATATAGAATAAATAATTGTAAATAATAAATAGTTACGTTATTTGTAATGTTTGAAATAATTTCTCATTCACATTTTTATAGACATACCTATATTTTGCCCCTTAGTAATAAAAATTATCTACTAAAAATAAAACGGTAAATAACACTACATAAATTTATTTTCATTTCAGACTTTCATGATGAATGGCTTCATGAGATGGTTCCTCAGATTCCTGGTATCACTCCTCGCAATTATTGTCGTGCCTTTGACTTTCCTGGTCAATATTAAGAGGAACAAAAAATGTCCGCCCCCAACGAATCCTATTTTATTCAAATCTGCCACGAAACTTGCCATGATGATAAGGAACAGAGAGGTAATAACATATTTTTATTTAAAAGTAATTTCAAAAATCTAAGTACGTAAGTAGTTAGATAAAACTTACATAATATTTTAAATTAGATTAGAGCAATAGAAAAAAAAATCTTAATCTTAATTTCACTTCTACCTAAAAGTTGTTTTTGTAGGAAAGATCGAGAAACATGTTTTCAACTGACTGCACCTAAATATTATCTTATCCATAGCAAATAAGAAAATAGTGAGACAAAGCCCTAAATACCTATAACAGCAGTAGTATTAGCAGACTCAGTTTCCCTAGGTCACTACAGAATACCTGTATTATATCATATATTGATATATCATTTAAACTCATAATCCTAACAATAAAATTCCCTTCGTATCACAAAACATTCATTTTAGAAAGTCACGTTTTCACGAAGTACTTAACGAAGAAGTACTAACAAACCTAGCTTTCAATTTACTTTCCCTAGCCCAACAACAACTTAATAGCTGCAAACGGTCTATGGTAATTTCAAGATCGACTAAGTATTTTTATTCTCAAACACACCTCAGAAATCTTCCTACCACAGACTGCCACTGACCATGTACCTACGTAGTCCGATTAAGTACAAAGGGCGGTAACAATAAATTTATAGTCAACATAGTAGAATAATAATTACATACATAGGTAGGTACTCGTATTACGTTACCTGTAGATCCATACTAAGCAGATTATAATGAGGATTATTTTGTTTTAACAATAAATAAACATTATAAGTATGTAGGTACTTAGTAGAAATACAAACTACAATTTTTCATTGGTCTTATATTAAACCAGTATTAATCCTTTGCTTCATGGTGCTTCATGCTTCACCTTTAACGACAACGTTTACTATTCTATTTCCTCTGACCCAAGAGCGGTTCACTACTGGACATAGGTCTCCCCAAGTTCTCGTCACTCCTTCCGGTCCTCTGCCTGTCTCCGGCCAATTTTCTTTGGTCGTCGGCCCATCGGGCCGAAGGAAATTTTATAAAAAATGCATCTGATAATCATTTTCATTTTTTTAATTTACAGATCACGTCAGAACAAGTTGTACAAGCCTACATAGAGAGATGCAAAGAAGCAAATCCTTTTTTAAATGCTATTGTCGAGCCCCGTTATGAAGTCGCTTTGAGAGAGGCACGGGGAATAGACAAAATGATAGCATCAACTGATAGAACGATTGATGAATTGGCTAAAGAATACCCGCTTTTGGGAGTTCCTATGACCGTAAAAGAAAGCATTGCTGTTGAAGGTAAGAGTATTCACAACACTATGGAAACTTGAACTTGAATCCGAATAAAACATCCAGCAAAATAAATAACAGACATATTAAATCCGCACGGTGTCGAGTTAAGAAATTCACCACTCTATCTTATCCAATAAGTAGGTAACGTAAAATCCCCCTTTAATCTACCCAAAAACATTTCAGCTTAAGAAGGTAAGCTTAACACAAAGTCTTGTACAAATTCGACATAGAATTAAAGTTGCCCAAGGCTTCTCTCTACAGAAGGATATTATATACTTATGTTTCTCAAGTAGTACCTACTAGATAGAAATTATTTCAATTCCAGGCATGAGCAACGACGCTGGTACGGTACACCCTTACAGAAACCCAGCAAAGACAGATGCAGCAGTTGTAAGGTTAGCAAGAGCAGCTGGAGCCATTCCTATAGCAGTCACAAATACCCCGCAACTGTGTATGAACTGGGAGACTTATAACAACGTAATCGGTATCACAACGAACCCGTATGATCAGAAAAGGACAACAGGTGGATCTTCAGGAGGAGAAGTAAGTTAAAACAATAAATATTGACTCCTTCCCTTAACCTTCTTTTTTATTGTATTTATAATCACGCGACGAAGTGATTGTAAATTAAACAAAACAACCCATAACGAGGTATTTAAGTCAATGTCAATTCTTAGTACTAACTAGCGGCCATTGCACAATGATTTAAGTACTCTAGAAAAGAATTTGTTGAGTATTTTATGTGATCTATATCAACGCTCTGCGTTCAGGCATTGTATATAGATATTGGTTAGGATATGATTTAGTGAGCAATATCAATAAAACACGAATTCAATCCGATCATATCGGTTGGTTCGGATGTAGTGCGTAAGCGCTCTAACGTTTCTAAGATACGATTTCATAGCAACACAGATAACAAGAATTTGGGCAATTCGGAGACCTTCAAACTGTACGAAATTTAATGACTACTTGTTACCCAATTGCTAGTGAAAATAGACGAATGCAAAGATCTTGAATTTCTCTTAAGTAACAAAATCACTCAACTGAAAACTATTGTTGCGCAATATTTGAACAGTATTTTGTTGTTTTTATAAGTTAATTACCTATACTTGAATAGTTTTCAGTAGAATTCTGTTCAGACTATAAAATCACTGGAATTTTCTGGATCGAGCTTTCCAACTGTAAAAATAATCTTGATCCGCTATTGCTACTTTTATTAGAAAGTTTAAGTGGGTCAATCTCCAAATCGGGCGTATTCGTGTGATCGCTCTGGTGCTTTTCAGATCTTGATATTTTTTGGTAATTATGTATCTCATTGAAAATAATGATATTAAAATACTACATTTTTACTATTGGCCTTCATTTTTGACAAACAGTTATGTAAATATTTAAGTTCAAACATTTTCGCGTCCAGAGCAATCATGATAGGCGCTAGAGCGATCATAAATGGTGAAACAAAAATAATAAAATTGGTAAAATATTATTTATTTAGTCATTTTTAGTCTTGCATGTTACAAGATTTATGATTTTATGTTTAGGGGATATATCTAGAGCTTTTTGAGAGCTCATCAGTTGAAAACTTGTTCATTTTTAGGGCAGCGTACCGATTTTGAAACAACGGAACCCTTATAGGATCACTTCGTTGTCCGCCTGTCTGTCTGTCAAGACCATTTATCTCAGGAACGCGTGGAGGTATCAAGCTAAAATTTTCAACAAATATTATTAGTGATGAGACGTGACGTCATAGAATTTTTGACAGATAAGTAAGTCGTGACGTCACATAATTTTGTCACGAAAATATTTTTTGACAGCTGAGTCGTGACGTCATTGAATTTTTGACAGATGTGTCGTGACATTACAGAATCTTTGACAGATGAGTCGTGACGTCATTGAATTTTTGACAGAATCTGTTAAAAAACTCTCACATTCACATCTGATGTCGTGAAATCACAGAATTTTTGACAGATGAGTCGTGACGTCATAGAATTTTGGCGGGAAAAATAATATTTAGACAGCTGAGTCCTGACGTCATCACTATTTGGCGAGAAAGTAAATAGGTTTGTACGGAACCCTCGGTGCGCGAGTGAGACTCGCACATGACCGGTTTTATAAGGGTTCCGTACCGATTATGGAAAAACGGAACCCTTTGTTGTCCGTTTCTCTATCAAGACTGTTTATCTCAGGAACGCGTAGCGGTATCAAGCTAAATTTTTTACCAAATACTAAGGTCTGTTGCCTTTTAGTGCTGTAAAAAAATCAAACTTCTAATCTAACGAAATCAAGACATATAGCCGTTTATGTCGCAAATTTTCGATGAGCAAAGGGCAAAAAGCTACAGGGTACTTCCAGTCTACATACAAACTTGAAATTTGGCATGAAGCTAGGTCTTATAGTGCATGTAAAGGAAAACTTCCGAAAACTTGAAATTTTGACTTCCATCATATTATATTTTGATAATTTCGTCATAGTCATAATAATTTTAAAAGCTGAGTCACGTGACTAGTGACGCTATAGAATTTTGGTCATGTGACACGTGACGTCATAGAATTTTGACAGATGAGTCGTGACGTCATAGAATATTGGCGGGAAAATATTTTGAGGGGGAGTCGTGACGTTATAGAATTTTTGACAGATGAGTCGTGACGTCACAGAATTTTTGACAGCTGAGTCGTGACATTTGTCGTTGTAACAATCTGGTATTATTACTTAAAGTAGTTTTATAACGTACAATTATTGCAAAATATCATCGCTCTGGTCTTTTGGACAGAGCAATCATAGCCATAGCGATCAAAAAAAGTCATAAAAGCATTAATATAGCCCAAAATAAAAACAGTAGAAAGTTGTGTTTACGCCTCATAAAGAACATCATTACTATCACTTAATTCACTTAATAAGCACATTTACAACCTTACTATTTAATTTATAAAACATGCCATATCAATCATCAAATTCGAGAACCAAACCCAGATAAATCATAAACTTACCCTCGTAATGTTGTAGTGGGGGACCGTGGCACAAATGTATCTTCCTCGGCGGTTAGACCACTACAGCCACTACCCCGGGGGAGGGGAAAAGAGTTTCTATTTCGTAAAACGAGGGATGAGCGCGATGTTTTACTCCAGCGCAGAGCGATGAGATAAAATGCCAGGTCATGACGATAAATTTAAATTGTGCCAAAAATATTGTTAATATAATTTTTTTTTAAATATTACAATGAAGATTAACTATTTGTTATGTAATATAAAATAACATCGGACATATGAACCTTCTCAATAAAAAGTTACACAATGTTTTCTCATTCAATCGGGAGTTAGGTCAACCCAGAGCAATCAGGATTTTAGGGTTTATGATTTTTTTTTAAATATTTCTAATAAACTAATTCATAATTTCAGCCCTGCACCACATAGATTAGACACCAAAGTATACATAAAAAAATGTAATGAAAACGTTTATCGATTTCAAAATGGGTTTCTCCAGTCCGACACGATAAAAAATGCCTCTGGAGATCTACCCAAGTAATCAATTATTAACTGTGTTTTCAGTGTGCACTGATATCGTCTGCTAGTTCCGTTGTCGGTGTTGGATCAGATATTGCTGGATCACTCAGGTTACCTCCCATGTTCACCGGAATCTTTGGACACAAACCTACTCCTAAACTTCTTTCAGTACAAGGTAAACTAATAATAAAAATGCTCTGATCATAACGTAATCGCTTGACAGCCTATAAGTAAATCAATCCAATACCGTCATGGTGTAAATGGGTGATTCTTCGAGCCCAACATTTTCGATGTCTGGAGGTTTTTCTTTGTAACTAACAGACCAACCAAACTGCAATTATTTTTTAAACATAGTTTAGACAATTACCTATCTTGCACACGTTGTTGTTTTTTAATAATAGTTTTTTATATAATTAAAAAAATATATTAAAAAGCGTTCTTCTGATTAATATGGTGTGTCCGTACCCCAGTTTCTTGAACGTTAGTAACAGTAACATTTTTTCTTATTTACGAATCGATGTGCGTTATAAATATTACGATAGAATATTAGTTGTTTGTTTACACAAAAAAAAATGGTACTAATATTTGCAATAGTTTTTGAATAAAAAAATAAATTGTGAGTGTCCGGCACAAAAGTCTGATTCATATTAGCGCGCTTTACTCGAACGTACCTAGCTAAGTACGAAACATCAGGAGATCCCTTCTAGTGCTGGCGGTAGCCAGGGACTCTGCTGACGTGGTCACGACGTTACATGTGGCTGGTTCGTGTTGTTGCGGAGATGTAAATGTAAATATCTGATTCATATTACTTTGGTTCACCTGTGTTTCTGATTACTATGTTGGCTGTTATAATTAACTTAAATGGTTTTCAAACTTGAATCTGTTGGAAATATAATTCAATTGGGGACTAAAAACCTATGTATAAATAGCAATCCTTAATTGTATACGTGTAGTGATTTACCAATGTTAAAAGGCAAAATTTTGATTTATATGTGCCTGATTCATACGGTAAAAATACCATATTAATCAGAATTTCACACATATTGTTAATATGGCGGCAAGGATAATGATTGATATTGTCAAGTTGTCAATGCTTCTAATAACTAGATTTAGGTGTGGTGATAATCATTGTGATTATCAACTGTGATTTTAATAAATAAATTACTGATTTTTATAACTAGAATTTCATTTTTGTTCCTAATTCTGATTTATATGACCTCAAAAAATTTAAAGTTAATTATCTCGAAAACCATTTCATAAAAAAGTGTGCCTTTTTCAGACATTGTATATTAGGTTATCATCTTTGACAAAAAAATGTTTTATAAACCAACATGTGAAAAAAAAATTAGCCCATATGAATCAGACAAAGAATCGAATTTCGGAGAAACACCCAAATAAAGTAATGATCATAATAACCTAGCTCTTCTGCTAATAGAAAGGAATTTAGGCAATAAAACCAAGCTTTTTATATCAATCAAATATATTTTCAATTTAAAGTAGTACAATAATATTGTATTATTTTGACGTCATCTAACACTACTTAATCTAAATTTATAAATATTTTAAAGTTTAGAAAACTTTACCACAGCTTCCAGAGCGATAGTAGAGAAGAAGCTATATGAATAAAGGTTTCTTTCCTTGGCTTCGTAGAAATAGTATTTTTTTATTTTTTTTTGGTTTAACTAACACCCATATCTTATATCTTTTCAGGTCACGTTCCAGACAGCTTAGATCCAGACTTTGAGGAATATTTTACTCTTGGACCTATCACGCGCTACGCCGAGGACTTATCATTAATGTTGAAAGTTTTGAAGCAACCAGGCTCTCCTGATATTCCATTAGATAAACCGGTAAATAAACCTAAAGATTTGAAAGTTTAAAATGTTTTCGGACCGTACTCATTTTCATTGCCTATTTATTTACTATATGAGTAAAATATAACATCAACACTATTATAGTAAACCCTATTCTAACCAACCAACTTCCAACCCAACCAACCAACTTCTCGAACTTGACCACTTTATCCGAACTAAACAGTTCATGTTAGCAGTTAGTCTGATGATGCTGTCAATTTTCTAGGTCGTTGACCCGTTACTTTGAATTCTTAATGGGAAGAGATTTGTTTGCTTTCGCTATAATTATTATATTGACTACTTTAGTAATTCGCTCTTAAAGAGAGATGTTAATCAGAATGCAGTCCTGATGAAGATCTTCTCTATTTAATGAATCAATTACATTATTTTTACAATATCTCTCTGCGTTTTAGTTTTCGTCTGTTTAATAGAGCTTAAAAAACACTCAGTAAAAACATAATGTTGTATAAATATAATTGTTAGATAGGGAATGAGGGAAAAAACATGCAATTTCCCTGTTTAGTCTTCTACTTGAAGTAAAACTCATGTTAATAACAGCAGTAATATCACATCCGCATTTATTTCCGTGTCTATTAGGGCTAGTAACACGATTCAGTACAAACTTAATGTTCTCTTTACGTTGGTCCACTTTTACTTTTACCGTTGTATGATAGTCAGTTGATTAGAATATAATAACAAATAATAACTACTTTGTAGAAAAATGATCAAATACTATTCTATTCTGAGCAAAATATTAGTTAGTAGGCTGACTTGAGTGACTTTGTTTTGATAACTATAACTTGGAGTGAATTAGTTTTAATTTACTCATATTGGATAAAATCATTTAATAATTTAACGCAAAGAACTTGCCAGCTACCTCCTCTCGTTAAAGTTCTAACACTGTTTGTCTTGATTTACAGGTTGATATAACAAAGCTAAGGTTCTACTATATGGAGGGAGATAACAGTAGCGTTACAGATCCAATAGGCTCCGACGTCAGAGCAGCGATGGAAAAAGCAAAAATGTATCTTAAAACTACATACAACATAGAAGTTAAGCCGGTAAGTCCACTGTACGCTTATTAAAAGAATAAGGTCAAATCACCTATAGATTTTATTCTAATAATACCGTGTGTATTATATAGATTACTTACATACTTATTACATTGAAATTTCCAGCTCAAGATAAAACGCATCGAACACAGTTGGGAAGCAGGCATCAGAATATTGTTAAACATAAAACACATCCACAACATATACACAGATCCAGAAAATAGAGAGAAATGGGTATCGACATGGCCTGAAGTGCTGAAATCTTTGGTTGGCTTATCGAAACACAATTTCATTTGTGTCCTATACGGCCCTTTGGTTAAATTCTTCGATTCTTTGCCAAAGAATTACTATAAGAAGCTTTTGGAAATATACGATGAAATTAAGGCCCAATTTGAAGTAAGTATCATTTTATTGTTTATGTCTTTCATCATACCAGCACAATAACGTGCCACCGTATGGACTCCTCTAGGCACAGTAAAAATCTAGGCGGAGTGGATGGCGCTGGGCTGATAGATTGGTATAGATTTTTATATTAGGTTAGTTCTTTATTTTCTTACTAAACGAATAAGATAAAAAGGTGTAGATACACTTGTATTATTTTTCGTAACTACACGGGGACATTTAACACTAATTAACTCAAAGCCTTCTAACTAGTAACAAACCTATTTTTTTTGTCCATAACAAGACACAATATGAAGTGTCCTGATCTGTGAAAATAAATTCTTATTGTACCTATATTCATTACAGGAAGCACTGTCTGATGATGCAGTATTACTTTACCCAACGTTTCCATCTGTGGCTCACCTGCACTACAGGATCTACTATAAATTCCTCAACAGTGGCTATCTAACAATATTCAGCGCTTTAGGACTGCCTGTAACACAATGCCCTGTTGGAATGACGAGTCAAGGACTACCAGTGGGTATACAACTGGTCGCCAATAGATGCCACGACCACCTAACAATTGCCGTTGCCAAAGAATTTGAAAAAGCTTTTGGAGGTTGGACACCGCCAAACCAAGATCTTTCAGGCATTGTTAAGACAGCGTAAAATTAATAATAAAATGTTAAACGATTAGTTTACTAAACTCGGAGTTTACTAAGCTTCAATATTAGGCTGAATATTGTAAATTGCTACGAGGAAAATTACTATTTTCTTTGACCAATGTATTACTGAGCCGTAGTCATGAGATTTTTTTTTTTTTTGCATTCTTGTCAATTCTTGATTATAATTGTAAATATTGTAACTACTTAAGATTAGTTTATAATAATTTATGAGGTGAAAGTCTTTTTAAATGTAGCTAGGTCCAGGACTGTCATAATAATCAGAGAAGTGCAAGTTTAATATAGGTATAAATCTCACCGAGATCTAAATCGTACTCTAAGAATATTATTACTGAAATTCTTCTAGTTTTATTTCGATTCAATCTGTACTTAGTAATTATAAAATTACACGTAACTGAAGAAGCTAATCGTTTAAATTATCTGAAAACAACGGAATGCTAAATTTTACTTAGAGGCTTTAATCGTCATGACACCACTTCTTTTGTTGGTACCACTGCTGCTATTATTTTAAATATCATTTAACTAATTGACTGATTATTATCTTCCAATATCATGTAGTTTACTCTTATGTCTACTCTGAGAAAATTGGGACAATAAGTTATGGTTTTTATAAACTATATAAAAGGTACATTCATTCCACATGTTATGTTTTTTATTGTTCATTAGGTAACCAGTCGGAATTGTAATTATGAGTAGGTACCTATAATGTGATAAAAATATACGATAGGTACTTCAGGGTATAATATAATACCTATACTTGTTGATAAATCTATGTAAATACCTACTTAAGTATTTTTTATAAAATAAACATTTTTTAAATAGATTTATTTTATTTATTTTAGCAGTTTCTTGAAATATTCAGTTTCCGCTTACTATACCTAATATTAGCCATCAACGAAAACTAACTTCTATTAGAACAAGCGGCCGCTCAAAGGTCGGAGTGGAGATCTCTGCTGAAAACCAAAGTGGAGGACTTTGAGAAGAATCGCTGTTCTGCACTAGACGCTCGACGCGATGATATAAAAGCACGCCCACCTGTGTCATCAGTTATAATTACTGTAATGGTGTGCTCACCTGCCCGCTTTGTGCGCAAACTTTTATTAATAAGATTGGCTATGTTAGCCATAGGTTCACGAGCACACCAACGATGATTAGAACGGAGATGAAGAGGTCGCCGTGACCGAAATCGGTCAAGGAATATACAGGGTGGCTCATTCAAATCGATCAGTATGGGAAAGTCTTAAACTATAAGTCATACGAAGATTTGTTCTTAGGAATCGTGTCACCGATAGTGATAAAAAGAAAAACTGCATTCATACATTTGAAAAAGATACTGTACCCAGCCGAGGAATCGAACTTGGTTGTTTTGCAAAAATAAACTTATACTTTTTCCCGAGGAATCGAACTTGGTTGTTTTGCAAAAATAAACTTATACTTTTTCTATTTAAATATCGATTCTGTAGGTCTTAAGTAGTAAGCAGCAGCTGGATACAGTATCTTTTTCAAATGTATGAATGCAATTTTTCTTTTTATCAAAATCGGTGACATGGTTTCTAAGAACAAATCTTCGTATGACTTATACCTAGTTTAAGACTTTCCCATACTGACCGATTTGAATGAGCCACCCTGTATGTAGAGCCGTGGCAAAATAATTGCAATGTAAATAATGTTAAACTCTACCATAAAGAGAAGAGTTATTATAGAGATACTTAATTAAGTTTCCTCATCTTGGTTGAACCCCATTGTCATTGATTTACGAGTAAACCTTAAATAAGTTAAACAGTACCTACTTAGGTTAGCTTTTTACTAAGGGTTATGTATGAATCGGTATGCCATCGGAATATTTTGAGAGATGCTACTGACGATGGAAAAAGCTCGTTTTAAAGTCGAAATTTACAAAGTTTAGAGCTACACTCGAGTAAACTCGACTATCAGTTGAATGTTCACATCAAAAAATTATTAATTAATCCACGCAATTGAGGAATACGGGATTCCTCAATTGCGTGGATTAATTGATAACTCCTCCAAATTTTACAATTTACTAATCTACCAAATCCTAATTTACACAACGAATGATACTTAGTGTAGCCTCTTAATGATGGTAGCATCAGCTGGGCCCCTGTAACCTATAACACACAGGCAGCAAAAAACAGCTGTTTCTGAGAATAATCATCATCCTCTGGCGGTGGAAAGAACATTAATGAAAAGTAGAAATTCCACAGAGTACCTAGGTACTTACTGAATAAATCAGTGGGCAAGCTCCAAAACACCATTCGGTGTCTTGCAGTCTAGTTGAGGTACCTACCTATCCTTTCTTTTCCAATATGTCCGCAACAACTAGATTGCAGCAGATTACCCAAGTCAAAGGTGATATCCCGCGTACGTTCTGATGAGCAGTTTACTCAACATGCAGTTATGTAGGTACAACCAATAGATACAAGATTGGATTTGGAGATTGATCAAAATTAGCAGGTATAATAGGAATCCAATATATTTAAATATTAACGGTTTTCGAAACCTAAGTGCATCATTGCATAAGAATTTATTCATCCCAAGGAATTCTATTCACTACGGTACTTTTTAGTAACATTAGGCTCCATTCAGGGATATTCCACTTATTTTAGGTTCGTTGGTACAGTGACTCTCTGTCTCAATAAAAGAAGTCCCACAGACGCCGCACAGAAATCAAAGAGAAAATAAAATTTTGCAAGTACTTGGACCCTTGGACAAAATCTAATCAGAAAATTCAGGTCTATCAGGAAATTCAGGTAACTCTTTTAAACAGGCTTTCATCGAAAGGAAAAATGAATATGAATGAATTGTAATAATCTATTGAAACTAAACGATGTACTTTAGCTTACAAGTTGGCTTCGTTATACTACAATAAATTGAACGTTCGTAAAAGTAGCTCCAACTATTTCTCTTTTTCAAGGTTAATCCCCATGTCTGTCTAGGACAAGTGCTCGACATTGTGCGGTAGCGAGGTATTATACTCACTTCTAAGGCTTCTCAGTGCATTTACTTGAAATCATAGTGTATTCAACGTTGTTGGGTATGTTCATGTTCAAGGTAAGAGAAATAGGCACAAATCAAAGATTTTATTTCAATCAATACGGTGGAATATGAATCTTTAGTCTTGGTAATAATTACTTACTATGTTAAAAATAAAGAAAAAGGGAATGCAGATAAAGACAACATAAAGTAAAAACTATTTTGTTTTGTGGACGTTTTATTGAAAATATCTATTATATTACGTTTATAACGACGATTACTTACAATAAAATTATCAACTTTTTCATCAAGTGCTTGTTAAAACTTATCTATGACCATCACAAAACCATAGACAAATAGTTTGCCCTTATTCTTTCATCAAATAGGAAAGGGAAAAATTGGCGAAATGTTATTTTATTTCTCCGTTTTAGGATAGAATAATTTCAATTTATCAATGATACAAAAATCTTTAAATGATTTGTACCCATCAGATTTTAAATAAATAAAAATGATCTTACCAAGCCAAGGTCTTACGTACGAAATTTATTTTGTGTGGTGACAATCGAGTGACAGATACTGTCAATTAGTTTGATGAATATGAAAATTAGATTTGATTTTCATTTTCAATAATTCAATGAGCCTTGATCAAAATTTATTCATAAAAATTTTTGCGACGTTCTATCCTATTTTAGTCTATTATTTTTTATTTGCTCATACACGAACAACGCACGCGCAGAACACCCATCGCCCAAAATCAGCGAGCGCCATATTGAGAGCCAGACGTTGTATGACTTGAGTGATTAATCGTGGTTAGTGCAATAATTTGAAGTGGAATATTTGATCGTGCCCTATGGATATACATTTGGGTACGTAATAAGTGAAAAAGTGTATGTTAAATGTGTCTGAATTTATCGTACGAGCCCTAGAGATTCACATCGTAACCTAGACATAGGCCGTTCTAGTTATCAGTAGATTACCTAGGTATCATCAATCCGCTGTTTGCTCACAGTTTTAATCTTATTAATACACACGTGTGGGGAATAGCCATAGGTTTCTTGAATCTAGTTACATTAACAAGATTAAGCGATCGCTTCGCAAGGTTTTACGCTCGTATATAAACGGAATTCGATGTGTTTATGTCGGCAGTTGACAGAAGCGTTTATGTATATGACCGATCATAAGTCACCACACCCAGTGACCGGATTGTCGGTTTTAGTATTTAATAGTTTTTAGTTCGAATGATTGTTCGCGCGTTGTCGCATCGGTACGTGATCTGTGATATATAGTGTCGTGTTAATGTGATATAGTGAGTGTAATAATAATGTAATTTCTAGGAGTGGTGTGCCTCGGTTGAAAGGCCTGCCGAAAGGACAGGGCTCCACACGCGAGGAAGGATTGCGGCGCTCCGCTTTGAGGAATCATGGAGTGCTGCATGTCAGAGGAGGCCAAAGAACAAAAAAGAATCAATCAAGAAATAGAGAGGCAACTCAGGAAGGACAAACGAGATGCTAGAAGAGAACTCAAACTGCTGCTGCTTGGTGAGTTTTTAAAATGTATTTACATTATCAGTGCCATTCACAATGCTAAGTATAGCTGCATAATTCCTAATAATCAAATTTCTTTGAGGTTTGCTATTTTAATAGCTCAAGGCTCAAAGCAAGTAGTTTGATTAAATATTAGAATGAGATTCCCACCACTCTATCCTTGAATGCTGCAAGTTGTATGAAAGTATGATGTATATTGTTTTAAGAATTCTATGACTCAGATACTTTGCACCGAGCTATACCACCTGACGATAATTATACTTGTCTTATTTGAGTGCAAATTGTAATAAAACCCATTTTTACCTTTTAGACTGTGAACTTTGATGTGGCATTAGGTATATTCCAGCAACTAATAGGATAAAACCTAGTCACTAAATAAATATTTTAATGATGCCCTAGTTTTTTTTTTTTAATTTAATTTTAAAGGCTTTGTCGCTTAGCGACCACATCGCCTATGCCCTAGTTTGGTCGGCCTTGTAAACTTTTATGAATGTATATTAGGTTTACATGCATCTTTTATTAATTACTGGTAATATCAAAAGATAGTTCTAATGTTATTTCTTCTCATTAAATAGTGATAATAAGCTCTTATTTTCTGTGATTTTTTTTATATTACTGCACTGTTTTCTAGTAGAGTATTTGTTTCAAATAATTTTATAAAAAATAAGGACCGGTTAGTCGTTTTTGATGTGCTCAGATTACTTACCATCTAATAAGTAGCAACAACTACCAGCTAGATAAAAAAAAATTGTGTATGTATATAAAACAGCTTTGAATGTATGAACTACTATGTAAAATGTCTTCATACATGTCCATGAGAGCAAAAGTCTATAGATGTCTCTTAAATGTCCTACTGCAGGAACAGGATGGATGCCTCTTCCAGTGATGGAGAGAATGATATGATTAAGCATACTGTTAATACACTAGCCAGGGATATTGGTTTAGGTTTATGTTTGATTTTTTCTGGAGTATTTATTTTTATACTCAAGGAGTATCCGCCTACATTCAAGGGGTGAAAAGTGGTTATGATTTTGTTTTCATAATACTTGGCATTTGAACTAAATAATATTCTAAAATACAATTTTTTTTGTGCTTAGAGGCCTTGTCATGTGTCTTGTCTAGAGTAATAAGTATGTGTTGTTAGGGATTATTATGTATGTCTTATTGATTCTTTCTTTAGGTTTGCTATAGTACATGTCTTAAAAGGTCTTTTTTTAGTGTTTTTATCATTGTTATCCTACCCAATTATGTGAGCTAAGAGTGTATTTAGTTTCCATTTGCTTTGTTACGTTCACTACTTTTCCCAAGACTATTTTATTTCATCACAAATATTAATTCTAGTTTTAAATAGAGTGCAGCATATGATTTTGCATATTTTTGTGAGTGCTTGTTTATTAAATAAAACAATCTGCTATCGGAATGGGTAAACAAAAGTTTTCATTGTTTTGAGAGCATTTAAAGTCTTTATAAAATACCTGGTTTTGTGTTTTCTAGATAGTAGTTGATTTGTATATAAATAGTGTCAAAGGGTATTGTTAAATTCTTAGAACTTGTTATTATTATTGTGTTTATATTGACATATTATTCATGAAATATAACTAAGATGAGATCATATTATTATTTTAATGCATCTATTCATTAGTTATTTCCTAATGAGGATTTCTCATTTCATGTTGCATTACATTTATTATCAACTACATATTTGTTACAATTTCATCACAAAAAGTTCATTTTAATAGGTAAAAATTATGGTCTTTATCCTTTCAGCATTTCAATTAGTCTTGTAAGACTTAACATCTGGCCAGGAAAATCCTGTAGAAAATAACATATTTTGTAATTTAGTGGGATTTTTTTTCTGATAAAATTATCTACTTGTGATCATTAATATTTTAATTAATAACCATTTAGGAATTTAACTGAAACAAACAGACAGACAAGATTTTTTTTGTTAAGTTTAGTTAGTGTTGTGTTATATTCATATTCAATTAGTGAGATATTGTGGGTTTCATGTTACAAACAGACTTCAACTTAATTTATAAGTATAGATGATCTATTAATCACTAAACCCTAATTTTTTTCCTAATTATCCATTTTTTTTCTATTGGCTTATGCATCATTTATAGTATTGTAATGAATTATATGAATTATTGTTAGGTAATTAGTTTTTTAAGTTTATGATTCCTAGAAACAAAAAAAAATATTGTATTAAATTTTTTATAAAAAAATATACTACAGACAAAGGTTACATAGCAACATGACAGAGATAAAATTATTATTCTGTTTGACAAGTTTTACTTTACATACCAAGTGGTAGTAATAGAGCATAAACCTGTTTTGTGCTTTATAATAGTTTCTATATTTATAAAGCATATTAATATTAAATATCAACTATGAATTTATATGATGTACACACAGCAACTAATTAAGCTAGACACTCATTTACCTTAATACTTTGAAATAAGACACAATTTCAAATGAAAATGTTTAACTGATGTGTTGCTGTGTATACAATAAAAGCTAGTATAATAGAAAAATATCAATTCTAAAAACATTTATAGTAGGTATAAAACTAACAAACAAAGTTATTTTTAAGCTAGTTTTTATTATGACACACATTTTAAAAATGTTCTAACAGTTGCATTTTTTATATCCCACAATAAAAAATATTAGACTACAATAATTAATGAAGAATATTAATGGTTATTTAATTTTACTTTACAGCTTTATCTTCATTTAGCTATCATATTTTGGCATTACTAGTCCAATATGCATAATAATTCAATTTTGTATAAATATAGTTTTTTGATTATTTAATTTATTTTTTTTAATTTACATTAAATTGATCAATTATGAAAAGGTTAATGTCAGCTAAAACGATGCATAAATTACCTCTGACTATGAATTAAATTTAATAGAAAACCGTTTCAGACCGATTAATTTATCATGATATTAGTGGGCTAAGATTCACTCTAACATTGAGCACCAACCCTAATATAGGATGCTTATAGGCTGCTTATTTGATCAGGAATATAGAAGATTGTTTGACATAAACAGAATGATCTGTTATGCACAGGTACTTCTATTTTGTAATGAGAAGGCTAACTCTCGTAAATAGGTCACACATTGAGATCATGAAGTTAGGTTTCCTTAGATTATTCTTTTACATTTTTGTAATAGTCAGGGCAAGGTGTTACATATATACATACATAAACTCACGCCTTATCCCGGCCGGGGTAGGCAGAGACGACAGAACGCCACTTGTCACGATCCTGGCAAACAGATTCGGCCTCGTCCACATTCATTAAGCGAGTCATACATGGTGGTTTATGCAAGGTGTTGTTTAGATAATTTGCAACTATAATACAACTAGACCTTAAAATACTTTTATCTGACATAATATTTAAATTATTATATGCATTAATCAAGACAAATTTAATAAAATAATAATAATTTGATAAATTTGATAGTCCATAGAAACATGTGGTTAGACAAACCACATTTAACTATCAGTGAAACAGGATATTATGCCACATAAAATTTCTTAATTACTTGACCTTAAATGATCCAAGTCCTATCAAGATTGTAATAATTTTATTTATATACCTAAATAGGAGATTAATATGAGTCATACATTTTATAATAATATTAATAGTATTCTTATCAATAGTCTGGTTTCTAATGCACTATATATGAAAATATAAATTAATTTATATTACTCTTAGAATGCTCTCTCGTACTGAGGATTGTTAGATTACTGTCTCTGGCCAATTAGCTGCCCTTTGTTTGAGCTTCATTGCTTAGAATGGGTGGAATATTCGGATACACGAAAATTAGGTCCAACATAATGGTACTTTAGCCTCTTGTCCTTTTGCTTTTAACCTGTCCTGTGACCATCACAGCATTTTAAGAGCAAATTTTAGAACAGTCAATAAGATTCTTCCAGCCTTAGTTGCTGCTGCATTCAGCCAAAGTTATTACTTTAGTACTTATAAATAAATAAAATAAAAAAACCTTTATTGTATTCCACACCCTTTACATGACTTAAACTATATTTTAGTTTGGTTAGTAGAACAATAATATATTTAATATGGGATTGAAGATTTTGTTGTTAGTATTGTTAGTAAGTACTTAAGTTATATTATTGTTATTTTTTTTTTTTTGGGTATGGATCCCTTGTTGGGTATAGGCCTCCTCTAGCCGCTTCCATTCCATTCTGTCCTGACCCTTCGTCATCCATGCTTTCCCAGCAGTGTGGACAATATCGTCAGCCCAGCGTTTTTGGGGTCTGCCTACTCTTCTTTTTCCCTTTGGCCCTGGCCATTTAGTGGCTGAAATTGTCCATCTACCATCCTTTAGGCGTGAGACATGTCCTGCCCATTGCCATTTTAATTTCAGGGCATGTTTCAAGGCGTCCGTTACTCTAGTTTTTTCTCTAATTTTTTCATGTCTGACTTTATGTATCTTTTTCAATTTCAGCATACTGCGCTCCATTGCTCTCTGACATGACCTAATTTTACATTTAGTTTTGTTATCGAAGACCCAAGTTTGACATGAATATGTTAGGCATGGAAGTAGACAGGTGTCCATTACAATTTTTTTGTATTCTGAATTGTAATTTCCTTTCATGATCTCTTTTTGTGCCCAATATCTATTCCAAGTTATGTTTATTCTCCTTTGGATTTCTTTCTCATTGTTGGAATTGTCAAATGATACCTGCTTCCCCAGATATACATAGGATTCCACATATTCCATTACTTCGTCATTTATTTTTATGGGTTTGTGATAGCTGTTCGACATTATTTTACTTTTGTTCGGGTTCATACTCAGACCTACTTTTTTACTTTCCACATCTAAGATATGTAGCATTTTTTCAAGTGCTGGAGCAGTTTCGCTAAAAATGCATATATCGTCGGCGAACCTCAGATGTGTTAGGTGCTGGTTTCCCATCTGTATGCCACTGTTTCCCCAATCCATTCCCTGAAAGACACCTTCTAAGACTGCTATAAATAGTTTTGGAGAGAGAGGATCACCCTGTCTTACACCTTGTCTGATGGGAAACTCTGTACCTTTTGTTTCTAGTTTTATTCTGCTTGTACTTTTAGAATATAGGTCTTTGATGATTTGTATGTATCTGCCTTCCACTTTGCATTTTTCTAGAACTTGCCATATCGATGTGTGTGTTATACTATCAAAGGCTTTGGAGTAGTCCACAAAGGCTATGTACAACGGTCTATTAAATTCTTTGTATTTTTCTAGGAGTTGTTCCAAAACATGGATGTGGTCGACAGTTGAGAAACCTGCACGAAATCCTGCTTGTTCAATTGGCTGGTTGTTGTCGATTGTTTTTGTTATTCGACTAAGTAAGATGGACGAGAATAGTTTGTATATAGTAGGTATCAAGCTAATTGGTCTGTAGTTACTAATGTCTAGGGGGTTTCCTTTTTTGTATATTAGTACAATGTCTGACCTGCACCACTGTATTGGGACACAACCTTGCTCCAGTACCTTGTTGAATAATTTTGTTATGAAAGTAGTTAGCACTGGTGCTCCAATTTTGATGGCCTCATTAGTTATGTGGTCCGGTCCTGGGCTTTTATCAGTTTTTAGTCTACGGATATATTTATGCACTTCATGTTCCTCAATGGCTTGTGGTATTTCATCAGAGTTCTTGATGGTTGGTCCAATTTCTGTTACTCTGTCGTCTTGGTGTTTGTAAAGGTTTCTGTAAAATTCTGTGGCGCTGTCTATAATTCCTTTCCTTGTTGTTATATTTTTGTGATCATTTTCTAGTTTTGCTATCCAGTTCTTATGTGTATTTAGCTCCCTTAGCCCCCTTTTTGTACTACGGTATTGTTTTAGGTTTTTTTCTAAAATATGTTTTCTGTGGTTTATGTAATCTTTTCTTATGGCTTTATTTGTTGCTTTGTATAAATTCTTCAGTTTTATCTTGTCTTCTTTATTTTTATTCTTTTGTTTCGTTAGGACTGAGCGTTCATTTATTAATTTTTG
The DNA here is from genome assembly GCA_905475405.1 of Schrankia costaestrigalis. NCBI lineage: Eukaryota > Metazoa > Arthropoda > Insecta > Lepidoptera > Erebidae > Schrankia > Schrankia costaestrigalis. The sequence goes on from FR997830.1 coordinate 9,600,474, forward strand.
TGTTGATTCGCTAATTATTTTATTTGTTTTACTGTCTTTATCTATTTTCAGACTTTGTGTAATTGTTGTTTCTAAAGCGTCATAATAAGTTTGAACATCATTACTACTATATATGTCAATAAGGTGGTTATTAATATTATCACTTAACTTCCTTGTATACTCAGATTTTTCAGTATCAGTTTCAGGAGATTTTGGTAGCTTTTTAAATGTTTTTCTTGATAGAGGTGGTGTTCTCAGTACTAAAGAGGCTCTGAGTAGTCGATGGTCAGAAGGAAAGTCTATTTTGTTTATGACTTCCATGTTTGTTATGCATTTGGAGTAGTTGCTTAAGATAAAATCTATTTCATTTTTTGTTTGTCCATCGGGTGAAATCCAGGTCCATCTACGACTAAGTTTTTTCTTAAAGTATGTGTTCATAATGCAGAGCTTGTGTTCGAAGGCATATTGGATTAGTCTCTCACCTCTCTGATTACGTTTGCCATAGCCATAATTGCCTAGTACAAGCTTTTCCTTTTGTTTGGGTTGGCCAACCTTTGCATTAAAATCTCCTAAAATGACTAAGTTTTTGTCAGCTATTTCATGGGCTTTTTCAAGTTCTTCATAGAATTTATTGAGCTCATCCTCATCTGCTTCTTCAGTTGGTGCATAGACTTGGATAAGTGAAATGTAGGATTCTTCAAATCTCATGCGCAATAGGGCTACTCTCTCGGATATACCCGTGAACTCGATAATATTGGCTTTGTGTTTTCGACTAACAAGGAACCCAACCCCGTATAGTCCAGGTGTGCTTCCCTTGTAGCAGAGGATGTGTTCATGATGTTCTTCTATATTACATCCCATTTTTCTGACTTCTGCTAATCCTAATATATCAATTTGAATGTTTTTTAATGAGTGCACAAGTTCTATAAATTTTTCTGTTGATGCTAAAGTTCTTACGTTGAAGGTTCCAATTTTTAACACTCTTTTTGGTTTTTTGTTTGTTGCTAGAGGGTTTTGGTCTAATTCCCCACGGGGACCAGCCGGATTGGGGAATGTTTTTCTTACAGTTTTGTTAATGATTAAATGTTTTTTGTTTATCCGGCTGTCGAGTTCCTATGTTTGTTTAGATGCAGGGGTGAAGGATGTAAGAGAGGTGAGGGAGCTACTTCTTTCTCGCATCATGTCAAAGACATTTAACCTGCTTGTTTTTGTTGTTTTCTCAGGTTGCTGATTACTCTTTTGGGCATGCTGATGTGGTGAAGTTGATTCTGATCGCTCGCGTTTGCGTTTATCTTTTGTTTGTATGTTATCTCGAATAATGAGTTTGTCGTATTTTAGTACTGCATACTTTCCTCTTTGTCTTTCTTCTATCAACTGTTGTTGAAGTTCCTTCCTCTTCATAAGTACATCTTTTGGATAATCTTCTGTTAGATAGATATCAGACAGTTTTTTCTTGTTTCTCATGATTTGTTCTTTTTTCCAAGCTTGTGTGAGAGAAATGAGAACAGGTCTTGCTTTTTCATTTACTGCACCCTTTTTTCCTAGGCGATATATGTTATTGATGTCGTTCTGACTAATGTCTATTTTTATTTTTGATTGAATCTTTTCAGTTATTATTTCAATCAGATTTCTCTTTGAAGTCTCTTCCTCTTTAATTCCAATAACTATAATATTATTTTTACGATTTTCGCGCTCTAAATTATCAATTTTCTCACGAAGTTTCTTGTTTTCAGTTTTCAAGTCTATTATTTCTTTTACTAGGGGGTTCAGTTTCTCCTCCATTTTTTGCATTATTAAAGTCGTTTGATTTTGCATTTCCATTTTCATGTCATCAAAAAGAGTTATAAGATGTTGTTCCATTTTACTTTAGAATTATGGGTTATATCAACTTTAGTACTTACTGGTAATTAATTAATTATGTGAACTTCTATGCTGAGATGTGTTTTAGAGCATACCTAATTGATTTCAATGGCAAGTGGTTCGTGGAGAGGTATAATCTCGAGGACTTTCAGCTTGCTTGGGGGGTTGTTACCTGCATTGTAATGAACATGGCTGAAAGGTAGCCTAGCCTATTATGTAGAAGAAAAAGAGTAGCGTCTTTAACCCGGCGTGAGTGAGGTGGGGTATCTCATACCCACGAAGATTATAAACGCAAAATAATTAATGTTATTGTTTCTATTTGAGTCCCGTCGTTAGAGTAGCTGGAGGTAAGGGTGTGGAGGGCAAAAGGCGAGGTAGCATTGAGTGTTCAGCCGGCAGTGATTGGAGTTACACGAGCGCAAACGTTGCAAGGGTATGTCATACCCGACCTCGGAGTCGGTGTCACATATTTATTCTAACAATTTTTTGTGGTATACTCAATATGACATACAAAATCTACAGAGAAAATAACACAAGTCATAAAAAACGTATGAAGCGCCGAGATTATATTCGTAATTTAGGTTTGAAGCTAGTAAAAGATAGTCTTCGCAGCAGACAACCGAATGTTCAGCTTTGAAGGAAAACACGAAAGGGGAACCATCAGTTTAAAAAAAAATTAGCAACTATGTTAGATGTGGTGACTGTACTCAAAAAAGGGACAGAAAAACAAAACATTGCTGTATAAAGTGCGAGAATATTATATTTTTGGTGTATGGGGATTGTGCTGATTTTTAGGTATAACTTTAGCGCGGTGTTACATAATCTCATAAAACTTTTGAATTCCGTTTTTAGTTATAATTATTAGAAGGAACTATTGTTATGTTAATTTACTAAAGAAGTCAGAATTTTGGTAGATTTTTATGCGAAAAGTAATTAAACCACAAAAACTTGTATTTTTGTCATAGAAAATTGAGATACTTTCTTATTAAATTAATAAAGGAGCCTTTTTGACTAAAAGCAGATTTTTTTTATTACTTATCTTCTTGAATGGATCCTATTATTATTATATAAATATATCAAAAATGTTTATTACACAATTATATTAGGAAAAATTCGAATCAAAGTTTCGGGTATCTCATACCCATCTCGTAGCTGGTGTAACTATTTTCACCTCATTCACGCCGGGTTAAGGGCGACGCCACAACACTACCTTGGTATGATGCATCGCTATATTCTGGCTACAACGACGCAAGGCTTCATGGAAATTTGCTCTGTCGTATGTTGTTCCGATGATATTTTGGCACCGTGTAATATTCATTGCATCGTATAAATAAGCGATGTCGATTATGCGATGGAGAGTTGTAACTCTGTACTCTAGGTTGTGCTCTTGCTCTTAGTTTGAATGACTCTTTATAACGTTGCCTATCTCTTATGATTTTAAATTTTTAACGTCTTGTAAGATTATAGTGAATTCATCTCGATAAAAATGTTATATTTGCCTGTCTATCGATTGTTTTTTTGTGCCTCATACAAGTTTGTATTTTTGTATGTTTTATTTAGTTCCAATTATCAGAACGCCATTTTAAATACTAGCCTCGCTTCTGGACTTACCAAGATTGACTCTTTTCAACACCTGTTGACTCATAAGTATAAAAGCGGGAATATTATAATGCTGCCATCATCTTACTTAGTATATATATGCATATACTATGCTTAACCGTCACAAGACGTTGTCTGAAAAGGATAGGTATTCGTCTGCTTAACCATTTTTCAAGTTACCTTAGTTTCTTGAGTTATTTTAGTAACATGTTTTGGAAAAATAATTTCTTATTTAGATTGTAGAAAGTAACTCTTAAGAGATATGATAGATTTTGTTACAGTTTTTTTACAACGGCAACGGTAAAATACTTATTTAACTCATTGAATGAAAGTCGCAAATAAACTAATATGTATCTCTAGATATAATATCGTTGTATGTAAAGGTCACAAGCGCCGATTACACTACATCATGTAGTCTCCTACATAAGACGTCCTAACTTTTTAGTGTTAGGACGTTCTGTTTACACTGTCCTACATGTGATTACACTAGACTACATGTAGTGTCCTACATGATGTAGTTGACTACATGTAGTCTAGTGTAATCGGCGCTTTAAATGTTTTCATTATTGGTACAGTAAAAAAACGGCCATGATAATCAGATCCTATGCTGAAGTTATACCTACTTCAAAAGCTAGTCTCTCATGAGATTTATCCAAACCAATATTCGAGTAGATTACTTTCGCATCTACCAGCATGCGATATTTTTTGTCTGAACGGCATCGTTTTTCCAAGCCTGTGCCTGTCCACTTCATTAAATCACCTAGTGATTTTTGAGGGTGGCAAACATTTCAAATTGATCAATAAATCTAATTATTTAATTGCATTTTAGGAATATTTGCCTTTACATAATATTGTGACTTATCTTTCGTGACTCATTTTAGCACAAAGCCCTATCAATAACAATCTATATTCAACGTACGTTATCTAAACGTATTCTCTCGTAGGTGTTACGAACAGAAACACAAATGCAACATTGCGTTACTTCTTTTTGACACATAGTTGAGATAAGATTAGATTGATAAATGTTGTCTCGATAACTTGATTTTATAAGATGCTTTATGTTTTTCTGAGTCTATTTTTGTACCAATTTTATACAAGTGTTTCGTTATGAACCTTCGGAAAGGGTTTTTCCCCTAATGCAGCGAACAGCGGTGCCTACTTGCCTGCTCAGAATCCAATCCATATTATATGAACCAATTATGATAATTGCTAGATAAAGATTATTAACTTTCCGTACCTATGCATCGGTTGTGTTGCATATTTAGTTGTAGTATGTAATTATTATTGTAGAGTGTGTACTACCTACCTACTGGAAATGAGTATTTCAGTTTCTTGCCCAATTAATACATGCATTGAGTCTAGGAGAATGATTTTGAAATTATTTATTAGGCCTAGGACGTAAGATACTCCAATGACTATCATGTGTAAAAATTGAGTTTGTTCAAGTAAACACATACCTACTTATGCAGCTCCTAATATTACTTTCTGCCTTTACTAAGGTACAAATTTTAATGGTCAGTTCACTATTTTCCTAAACACAAAATACAGATTTTCTTATGAAGGATAAATTTACAATCTTTGTTATTATTTGTTTAAATTTTCACCTACGATTATGGAACTCCGATTCAAATACCATCGCCTGAGTTTGTGTATTAATATTTTCCTATTTCTTGCAACAGGTACTGGTGAGTCAGGCAAGTCAACGTTCATCAAGCAGATGAGAATCATCCACGGGGCGGGCTACAGTGACGAAGATAAACGCAATTTCATCAAGCTCGTCTACCAGAACATCTTTATGGCGATGCAGAGTATGATACGTGCCATGGATCTGCTCTCAATACAATATGGAAATCCGTCCAACGCAGTAAGTTGTCATAAATGTTTTTTTTTTTATTTCCTTATAGCAACTCGGGTAATCTTATAATGCGCTTGATAAATACAAGTGCCTGTATGGCTTTACTTATAAACATTGATCTTTTCCTGACAAATCATACCTGACACATATTTTAAATTGCAGGGCCTTTGTGTCGCAGGACCTTAGCCCGATGCATGCCTTCCAAACATTATCGTTCTTCATGAGAACCACTCCTGTTTGTGCTGAACGTAAAAAATAGTATCTTTGTTTTCGAGTTATACTTACATGAAACCGTGTGGTGACTGAGTAAGAATACAATATGTTACCACCCCATCTCATCCCATGGGTGTCGTAAAAATCGACTAAGGTAGTCTGTGAATATTATTTTTACGAAATGAAAACAGTGTGGTATTAGTAGGCCAAGTATTCCTGCGTCAAGGAAAGAGGCCCGTTCCTGCAGTGGGACATTAATTGGCTGTTATGATGATGATCCCGTATACTCAAAACGGTTTTTGTAATGGAGCTAACAATGCAAAGAATAATAGAGAATGATCGAACGAGAGTAAAACAAAGAGTATGACACCAAAGGGTATGCTCATAATAAACTGTTTGTGAACTATATTCTTATAAGAAATGTCTTAAACCATATATTGTAGCTTTCCTTTAGAACATTGGAGTGCTTAAAACGTGTAAAATATCATCATAACAGCCCATTAATGTCCCACTGCAGGGGCGGGCCTTCTCCCGTGACGGAGGGATACTTGGCCTACTAATACCACGCTGGCTAGACGGATTGGTATACGGTTTAATTTCAAAGTTTTCCTTCTTTCTATGTAAAGGTACTATTCACAGATATTCCATAGCCGGTTTCTACGACACCCATGGGATGAGATGGGGTGGTGACATACTGTATTCTTACTCCGTCACCAAGTGTAAAATATAACATAACATTAATTTCATGCATTTAAAAAATGAATTTGTTGTTATTCCAGGGGCAGGCGGAGTTGATATCATCTGTCGACTACGAGAATGTAACAACATTTGAGAGCCCGTACGTGGAAGCTATCAAGGGTCTTTGGTCTGACTCCGGTATACAGGAGTGCTACGATCGCAGGCGAGAATACCAGCTGACCGATTCTGCCAAATAGTAAGTTTACTTTAATAATATAATTATACTTTTACTACAACAATGTGATTAGAGGCAGCAATTGACATAGTTTTTTTATTAATTAATTAGCTACATACTCTTTTTATTAGCCAAAATTTGTTTGTACTCATTGAATCTAATTTAAAAAAGTGATAATAATATAATGAGTGATTATTTATACAATACTAGATTTTTTTATACTCAATTTGCAATTTTGTTAACATAATAAAAATAGGAACAAATTAAAAAAATACCTCGTTGAAATAACTCTATTTCAATACTAAAATAAAATGTCAATTGTTATATCCCTACCAATCACTTGTGAGTTATTTACAAATAGGAATGCATCAAAACCAAACACAATTTTCTTTAGTGTTACTGTGTCGATCATTATCCACGTTCTCGTCACATTGTCTACAATTCAAAGTTTGGATGATTCAATATTTGCAACGATCCCGAGAAAAAGGCAATCTCAGTAATGAGTTACATTATTAAAAAAACACTCAAGGCATTTTACTTCATAGACCACTGCCGTTGTTTTTTTAATAAAACAAATAAAATAGGTATAAATATATATCTACACACATCAAAAAAGTCTAAGCAACATGCATGATATTACAAATTTACCATTTATATTAATTTATTTTACCATTTATTTTAATTATAACGTTGTATTTTATTTTTAAAATAATATTTTTAGGGTTCTATGATGTAAAAATAACAGCTGTTTTCTTTATAAGTTCTTTTAATAACAGAAATTAACAATATTAGAATATACAGGTACATAAGAAACTAAACTTTTTTTTTACAAATTGAAATTTCTTAAGAAAATGAATTTATTGTGAAAGAATAGGACAATTTAATACAAAGTATGGCCTCCTCTGCTATTCAGAACTTGTCGGCAACGATTATTCATTGAATTAATGAGACTGTTTATGTCATCTTGCGGTATTCGCTCCCAATGGAATTGTAGCAAATCCTTCAGCTGTTGGGTTGTTGTCACTCCGTCCAAGTCCTTCAAAACACGTCTCTGGAGCATGTCCCATGCGTGCTCGATGGGGTTGAGGTCTGGCGATTGTGCAGGCCAGGGCAATACCTGGATGTTCTCCGTTGCCAAGTATTCACTGGTTCGCCGAGCTGTATGTGAACGCGCATTGTCATGCATTAACGTAAAATCGGAGCCAAAGGTTTGTGCAAATAGATGGACATAAGGTCTGAGAATATCCTTAACGTAATTTTCAGCGTTCATGTTTTCATTTACAAAAACGAGCTCAGTTCGCCTGTTCTTCATAATACCCGCCCATACCATAACTGTTGAGCCGCTGTATGGATGAACTTCCTGAACGCACCTGAGTCTTTCAGTATTTCCGGGTCGACGGTACACTCGCACCCTTCTTGTATCAGGCCTAAACCCGAATCGCGACTCATCGGAAAACATAATTTTATCCCATTGTTCCTGGGTCCATGTTATGCGTTCTCTACACCATTCATTTCGACGAGCGCGATTCCCGTGACGTATCGGTGGGCACCTGATAGGGCGTCGAGCTCGTAGGCCGTACTCATGCAGTCGATTTCGCACAGTTTGGGGACTTACATCAACACCACTTGAATTTTGTAGCCTCAAACTTATCTCTCGAGCGGTTAACATCGGCTGGCGTCTTGCAGTCAGTTGTATGTACCGGTCTTGCCGAGTGGTTGTACTCCTTTTACGGCCTGGATGCTGTTCAGCGGGTTCCCCTGTATTATTGTAGCGCTGCCAAAGACGACAAATAACACTTCTATGAATACCAAAATGTCGAGATACCTGAGATTGATTACTTCCCGCTTGCAACATCCCTACAGCTCTTTGCATTTCATCTGCCGTCAAATGACGTCGCTCCATGACGTAAAGAATATCTAACAATTCAATTTTGTCGCCAACTGTATTTAAATGGTTGGTAAAATTATAAAATCAAGACTAAAACGTAGCAATTAACATGCACTCAAATTCAAACAAATTCGCAGTCATTTGAATTTTATTAAAAAAAACAAAACATAATCGAATTTTTTTTTTTACAACCAGCCAGTATGTCATCAATACCAAAAATGTTTACTTACCTATACACTTTGAGTGAGTAAATACTTAGAAATTAATTAATATAAGTAAATGGTAAATTTGTAATATCATGCATGTTGCTTAGACTTTTTTGATGTGTATTTAATCGAAAAATAAGAGCTGATATCAAAATAGCACTCTAAGAATAAATTATGTATCTCCTGTGTTAGTAATTATCAATTAAATAATTTCCTATTATAGCAACTATTTATACTGACTCACACTTTTATCAATAAATCCCATTTACAGGAAGCTTAAAATGTCTGGGAACGAAACTGTTAAATGATTGCGGTTTTGACCATGATGTCATAATAATGTATTATTATATTTCGCATTAATTTATTGAATAAAATATTGTGTCATAATATACAATATCCTTTCTATTTCATTTTAGTATGTAAAGTACTTAATTCTCATATTCTTTAAAAATACAATTGTTACTTAATGGCTGTTGTTGTTTCATAACATCTATCTGTTAAATACAGCTTTCTAATCTTAAAGACTATTCTAAATTGATTAGTTCCCAAGGCTTAACGCTAAAGATTTCTTGAATCTCAAACTTGAATCCATATTACCTTTACGCTATATTTACTTTTAGATTGATATGGTGGTGAGTCTATTTGAAAAGAGTATTAACGATTGTAATTAACATGTTTGTATCTTTGCCTTAACAAGCGATTATTTTACTCTAAGAATTTCATATCCAAAGTCTTTGTTGTTCATATTAATTCCGATCCCACGAGGTTGCCGTAATAATCACTGAGGAGAGAAGACCACAGATTATGGAATAAGCAAGACAAGGACACATTCAACAACCCAGCTAACAAATCCTTTGTATAAAGACCTACTTCGTGGTGTCGTGAAGAAGTAAACAGTACACATTAATAATAGGTTTTCTTGTTTCAAGAAGGAGTTAGAAGTTTTCCTTGCGAAACAAGAACGTGGTTTTAAGTTTCTTTGCAAAACAAGAAAGTGATTATAAGTTCAATGTAGATTTACGACTAATTCATTTACAAAATAAATTCTTAATAAATGGTTTTTGTAATATAAACTATTATTGAAAAACGACATTTCTATAGCTACTTGCAGGAGATAGACCGCGTGGCGGCACCAAATTACTTACCAACAGAACAGGACATACTGCGCGTGAGAGTTCCTACAACGGGCATTATAGAATATCCCTTTGACTTGGAGGAAATACGATTTAGGTAAAACTGTAACAATTAAGACATGCATGTTTAGCATTAAGTGCATGGTACATTGGGAATATTTCATCATCTATCTTTATCTATTAGGGATTATTGTTACGTGTAAATGTTGTGCATGTATTGCATTAGTTTGTCTAGCATGTGACAAATTTCAGCTACTTAAGCGATATGGCAAGAATTGAAAAGGAGGATTATCTACCTACAGAACAGGATATCTTGCGAGCTCGACAACCGACTACTGGTATACTCGAATACCCTTTCGATCTTGATGGAATCATATTTAGGTATGTTCAAAACCACAAAAATGTTTGATGCCGTTGAAGAGCTAGTTTACCCCGTTATTTTTCCCTTTGACGTAATTACAATACCTGAATTTTCCATATTAATGCTATAATAAAGCACTCCCCGTTTACCTTAAAATTTTGGAATGTCATTATTCCAAAGAGTAAGTGGTTTTGATATACTAATTTATGGTTGTTATAAATGCCTGGTATATAGTTTACAATGTAAGTTTAATGTCAAAACGAAATAAAGAGTTAATTTGTCTTTATTTGTTTTGACAAGAAAGCTTATCACTAATATTATGCTTTTTGCTTGTGTTAAATCAGTTGCTAAATTCTATGATTTAATTGACGTCTACTTCGTCTTATTGTTTAACGTACCTTACTTGTAATAATTTGCAACCCAACATTAGAACAACTTAGGTTGCTTTATATCAGTTCCATAAATAAAGATGACTAGATATTAATCAAACATAGGTCAAAATGTGAGGTTATAGCATATTTGTTAGTTTATATAATTAGACTTTAATACTGTTTCAAAACAATCGTATTTACCAAAAACTAAATAAATAAAAGTACGATTTATGTTCATTGAAGCTTAGTCTTTAAAAGGTCGAACATAAGTATCAATTAAATTCATATTGTTTCAAATCCAATTTTCTAATGTTTGCACATCATAATATGCATATTATTAATCTAGTGTCATGATTCTAAAAGGCTGATAATACTATTAATAGTAACATTAAAATCTTATTCAGTTAATCGTAAGATCTTGCTTCTAACCCCCGGTTTCTGAATGACTGATCAAGTAAAAATCGACTAATCAAGTGTCAAAACTGTCATTTTAGTAACTGAAAATGATAGTTTTCGTTTAGTTCAGAATTTGGATCAGTCATTCAGAAATCGGGGGTAAATCTTTTAGAATCTTGACGCTTGTTAAACCCACAATTGATACTAACTTTGATATCCATGTCCATCTACTAAAACTGACTAATAAAATATTTTCTATACCGTGTAATTCAAATTCGTATTTTTTGAAATAAATCTTAATGTTTTATTTTTAAATACATTTTCAATAACTGTGTAAATACGGAGATTTATTTCCAAAAGTATTTTGCTTGTGTTGTAGTTGTTACTGCTAGAATAAGTTAACTTTAAGGTTTTGTTTTTTTTACTTACAATGGATTGGATAGGCCTAAGTATACATTTCTAAGTCTTATCATTTTCTCGAAATGTTCTTAGTATTTGTTATTCTATAGATTTTATTTTCATTAGCCGTGTACATTTGCATGTATACAACAATGAAGTGTTATGGGCATTAGTGTATGGGTTAGATTTTTGTTAACGTGAGACAATGGGCCAAGTCGTTCTTTTCCTACAGCTGGTCAACAGTATGTGTAATCAGAAATGTAAAGTCCATTAAATAGTAGTACTTATTCGAAAGAGTTAAGCATTGTTAGTAAATCTAAAGGACTACTTGTTATCTTTTTAATAATATGTGTAAGTTTTAACTTTATATTAAATAAATTAATATTTCTAACAGAATGGTGGACGTCGGGGGCCAAAGATCCGAGAGAAGGAAGTGGATTCACTGTTTCGAAAACGTCACATCCATCATATTCTTAGTAGCTCTTAGTGAATATGATCAAATTTTATTCGAATCAGAAAATGAGGTGAGTCATATTAACTTGTGTTTATACAGATTTGTACTGAACTCTGATTTAGTACAGCTTGCGCAATTTTACTTGGCCGTCCAATCCGGAAAGCGCAGGGTGAGGAGACCCCTCACACGGTGGACCGACGACCTGGTTAGGACGGTGGGAAACCAATGGACGAGGGAGGCACAGGACCGCACAAGGTGGCAATACTTAGAGGAGGCCTATGTCCAGCAGTGGACGTCTTTTGGCTGATATGATGATGTCCTGAAGTTAGCGTTCAGAAGAAGAAAAGTTAGCGCATGTACAGTCACGAGCAATAATATGTACACATTTTCAAATTTTCTAAACTATCTGCACGTTTATCTAGACATTACAATATCAAAATGAATTCGTAATTTAGAAGAGGTTCCGTACAGTTTTGAATTAATCTTCGAATTTTCAATTTTGGATTGGCAGAACTTTAGATAACTGGTTTACAAAATGCGAAAATGTGTACATATTATTGCTCGTGACTGTACAGGAACAAAGAAATCATCCGCTCCGCAAACTCCCTCTATTTTAATACAGGCTAGGCATTAGTCACGTTGGTCTACTGATGTTTGTTTTTGTAGTAAGTATATACGATCGATGACGACATTGTTACGAAAAACATACGTCATATACACATTATGACGCATTTAATATGAAATTAATTATAAATGTATTCCCGTTACAATACAAATATAGTTAATGACGTTATTAAATACAAACTAGACTGATACCTAAGGTTTTTTTGCACGGTTATAAATATTATTAATGAATTAATAACTTGACATCATACGCGTTGGTATATACCACAGAAATCTAAATAAAAGGAGAAGTGGTATGACGGGGTTTTCTTGTCAACGCAATATGATTAGACCGATTATATAGCTAAAAATGGCTGTCACCTAGGTTTAGCTGTGTTTTGACAACGACCGAGATAACATATAAAATGCCGAGTTGTTCAGTGGTTGCCTGTAAAATTAAGAGCAATAAAAAAATCTTTATTAATAATGGAATCACTTACCGTATGCTACATGTATTTTATTGTATTTACCTCTAAAATCATGAAAAAATAATCTTCAATGTCCTCACTATGTTATTTTCATGTTCGGACAATTAAGTACTACAATATTTTTGTAACTTATACATTGCTTCTCTAATGCTGTCTAAACTAGTCATTCAATGATATATGAAGCAATGAACTATTCGCTCAACGATATTACGTATGACAAGTGGTTGCTAACCGTGATCGCTCTAACAACCAAACGATAGTGACGATCCGTTCATGACTACGACTATCTATCGTTTTCGATAAAAAGTCGTGTATTGTAGGAATTTTAAATTGTAAAAGTTTTATTAAGTTAAATGAGATTTTTTTTTTTAAATGTTGTGTTACGCTGTTTAAATTATGTAATTTCAATATAAGTATTACAATGTTGAAATAATATCCTAAATCAAAGGTGGAGTAAGTACTCTAGAACATAAAGGTTTAAAATGTTGATTAGAGTGGTTTTAAAAGTTTTTTTTAAACGCTCATCCATTTATTAGCACACACGTGCTTTTAACTGGTTTTATCAGATTTGCTTAAAATCAGTCTAAATGCTCATCTATCAATTCCTATATTCATGCTATTGTTTTAATTTTATCTAGGCGCAATATTGCTCGCGCATTTTGGCATGCGCATGCACATGCTTGAATAAATGAACTGTACACGCTGTTACCTGCTTCAAAAAATAATCTGTATACTTAGTCTTATATTATACAACTATCCAAAAATTGACATCTATAAGTTGTAATTGACTACAAAACAGTTTTGGCCCAAAGCTCAAAATATGGGCCACACAAGCTCACTCAAAGAAATTTAATGAACCATAATGTAATTAAACAAAGCGCTTTTTGAAGAGATTGATAATTGGCGATGAAAAGTAGATCATGCATGACAAGCACGTACGGAAAAAGTCGTGGTTTAAAGTCGGCTAGGTTTTACCGACTGTCGCTAAATTATCGCTAGCTCTCCCTCACAGGTGCGTTACTTTTGTATGACAACAGTCAAAATGTTACAAGCTGTTGCGACAATAAGGACGCAAAAGAAGTATGGCGCTTGAGTTCCTTCAACCTGCGATATTACGACATCAGTTCACGGATTAATTTGTTTCACGACATGTACGATCTTACACAAACTGTCGTGAATATTATTTTACAAAAGTATTGTACAATTATATATTATTATATAATACATATTTATATAAAAGTAATTATTATTTAAGTATATGATAAGTATTTAATTTTTAATAATATATAAGTCTTGTCTATCGATAAATTTTATTAATTATTTATCGATAAGGTCAACGCCTAGCATAAATGTAATTTTTTTTAATGTAGTAGTTTTAAATTGTAGTAGTTCTTCTATCTAAATTTTTTGAAGTTTGTTTTAGTTGTATATATATAGTAGCGCTGATTGGTTCGCTGTGACACCGTGTAAAGGAGATATTTCAAGGAAAAACGAGATAGAGTATTGCGTTCATTGATAATCTAGATGTAACTGAGAACAGTAGTCTATTCGTATATTATATTGCTGTGTGTGTTAATAAAACTGGCGACATTAGGTTTCCATACAAAATGACATTCAGGGCACATCTCCTTTTTTAAGATATCTGTCGTATATACAGTATAACCCGCTTAAGACGATTTTCCAGGGACCCCACCAAAAACGCGTCTTAAGCGAGAAAGCGTATTAAGCGGGATAGGAAAAAAAACGTGCTACATTTATTATGTTTTTTGTTCTTATTATTTGAAATTATGTACCTACATTCAATACATTATTAAAAATAATCACTTATTTTGGTTTGACAGAAAGATTTTGAGGCATTAGCAATTACAGGATTTTCAACTTTTGCACCGCGTCATCACTTTCATCCAAAGAAGCAACTTATTCATTCATTAAATCATTAATAGTCGATAATGCCTGACACATCTTCGTCCTCATCATTATGAGTTAGGCATAGGGGCCTCGTTTTGTGTGTTATTCACATCCTCAATAAGATATTGATTGAATTTCGTTCGTGCTACATTGTCATCAATGGAAGAATATCCAGCCTGAATATTTAGCCACCAGGGTTTTCCTGAATTCTGGTATCTAAGGAAGAAGCACCCGAGTTCTTCTTTTAGCACGACATCAACCACGTTATTTCAAGAACCGGCTTTCTTAAAACAACTTTAAAAAGGGCCCCACGGCTGGCCTCGAGTGCGGTTGTAGGGCCTGAGCGCGGGCGTATTAAACGGGATGACGGATCGTATTGAGCGTTAAGAAATGTATGAAAATATGTCTCAAATTGCAGGGACCGACGTAAAAAGGCGTATTATGCGTGAAATCGTATTAAGCGTGATCGTATTAACCGGGTTCTACTGTATAGGTTTTGTGTCAAGTTGTCCAATCTTGGCTGAAATTTCTGCTTACTAGGTAGTAGGCCCTATTATAGGTTATACCCTATTACGGCCAATAACATCGTCAGAATATTGGGTGAGAACCAAGATCGTTAATTAGGTACAATTTAAATAACATTCTTTTGCGGCAGTGAAGTACGCTTCATACTACGCCTACTACTACTACTAAAAGTATAAAAAGTGGGGTACAAAGTGCCGGTTTGTACGTATCTTACGTACTTGACTCTCAGGGCCAGATTCAGAGACCGCACTTTGTCTTTACTTTAGCAAAGTCTAGTTATAATCTCTGAATTTGAACAACATTAAAGTAATTTTTCGCATGAAAAAGTTTACTTTCATTATTTATTACTACAAAGTAAACTTTTCATGCGAAAAGATTACTTTAATGTTGTTCAAATACAGAGATAATAACTAGACTTTGCTAAAGTAAAGTCAAAGTGCGGTCTCTGAATCTGGCCCTTAGTAGTCTACCTATCTCCATAAAAAAGTCGTGAGTTTTCATATGTATGTATAACATTCCAGAACCGAATGGAAGAGTCGAAGGCGTTGTTCAAGACGATCATTACGTACCCATGGTTCCAGCACTCGTCGGTGATTTTGTTCCTCAATAAAAAGGATTTGCTCGAAGAGAAAATCATGTATTCACATCTTGTGGACTACTTCCCCGAATATGACGGTATGTGCTCATTCATTTTTTTTTGTATTATAATAGAAAGTTTGTTATAAAATGTACTATTTGTGCAATACTTGGCAAAAATATTACAAAACTGACTATTTTATATACTCTAGAAAGATTGACAGAAACGTTAGTGTACCAACGAATGTCTGAGTTTAAAGTTGGAGTATTTTATTAAACTACCTTTTTATTAAAACAATCTCTTATTCGGTTAACGTTATGCAGGGTTACAGGACAACTAGGGGAAGCCAGAATATGTTAGATTTCTTTATGAATGTTTAAGTTAATGGGTGTATTGCAACTAGAGCGTTAAAGGCTCGATGTGTATGACGACTTATGTCATCATGATCTAATAACTGCTGTTTTCATTTACTCAGCTCTAGTTAATGGGTTCGAGTCCTATTCAGAACAATGAGCTCTTCACTAATTATTTTGTGTTCACCGTATGTTTGTTACTCATGTTTATTGATCTAACGGTACATTTATTTATACAAAAAGGTCCTAAACTCGATCCAGTACCAGCACTAGACTATATTCTCCAAAAGTACTTAAAAGAGAATCCAGATCCGGAGAGATCGTGCTATTCACATTTCACGACGGCTACAGGTTGAATACAGAATATATCCTGTGTTTTATTGCGTTTTCTAAGCTAGAATATTATTAAGCTAGATACGGTGTGTTATAAAATGCTAGAATTTATATTTATGATGCCTATTTGGAGGTTATTTCTGAAGATATTACACCACTTTTTGATTTTTGAGCATTAATTGACTTGTTTAAGATCTAATTCATCGGTCTGTGTTAAGTGTAGTAGTCTATTTTAAGTTTAAAGAATGTTAATATATAAAAATACTTTTATTTTGCCAAATAACTATGAAATAACTAACAAAATTTCAAGATCGACTCAGGGTTTCAACCTCAACCTGCCTCTTTTGAGTATACACTTTAGAAGTCATTGACATCTTGAAATAGTTATGATTTTTTTTTTTGACCTGTAATATCTTGGTATTTCTTAACACATTTATATGGATGAAATTGTTAAGTTATTTGTTCTAAAACGGCCGTAGTAATCTCACTCATTTACTCACTCACGAATGAAATCCGTCTCCCAATTTGCATCATAATGTAAGCTCGTATGAACCGCTAGTGGTAGTGACGTGTGCGTGTGCTATATCGACTACAGGTCCGCAACGCGACGCCAACACGGCGCGCGAGTTCATCCTGCGAATGTTCGTCGACCTCAATCCGGACGCTGAGAAAATCATCTACTCACATTTTACTTGCGCGACAGGTACGTTTGTCATATTATTATATGAAATATCGTAAAATAATGTGTTTCTTAAAAAGCATTTTTAATAGCAGAAGAAATGTATCAATAATCAACTCAGTAATAAGTATACAAGATACAAGTTTTATTGGTTGACCACAAAATTACAATTTCACTAGCCGATAACTCGAACTGTGGTAATGTGCCACAAATAAAGACTATTGGTATTGGTGTAGCAATCCTATGCTGTGGCAAGTTAGTAAAGGTCAACTGCGACTAAGTAATAATGTCATTACATGAAAAAAAAATCCCAATGGCATTCTATAGTGTGTTTTTTCAAGTTATCAGGTAACGGTTGCATTATATTTATTTACCTATCATTGGGTAAATGTTTCCATACATTTATCTAAGAATACAACTACTTAAAACATTTTTGGAAATACTATTTAACTATTGTGTATTCCAAGTATTCAATTTGTATAACTTGTATAAATTCTGAGTGAAAATTTTTGTTCCAACACAAGGTTAGGTTTTATAATAAAAGAGTTTGCTCATATTATTATACGATATATTATTTCATTATAATGTCTCACTTAACACTTCTGACCTTAATTGATAATAAATGTTGAGGTATTTTAAGATTTCTTTTTACACTGATGTAACGTTTCAAAGATGCTGCATTCTTCTCACGAATTTAAAGGTAACAACACATTTTTGATATAATTACTACCACAAGTGACGAACTTAGGATTCAAAGAAATAAAGGTATGCTCTATTCGATAAGGTTCTTTTACATTTCGTTTGAAAGGTATATTGCTAGAAACAGCGTATATTTTTAATCCTTGTCAAAGTGTGTCCTTAAAGCTTACGAGTTATAAGTCTGTATTTAATTCTATTGTTTTTATATTATAAAAGATGATTATTATACATGATGATTATTTTGAAACGAGTAAAAATCCACTAGACAATATTATTTTATTTTGGTAGGTATATTTATTTCTATATTAATTATTAGAAGTAGCTTGTAGTATATATTAGTTAATAGTTTGCATGAAATTACTATAGCCGCTATGTTTTGGTGTGTGCTTTGTGTGTTGTCCTTGCTTGAGAAATAAAATTAGTTTTGCTTAAGTATAATATGTGACCTGTTTACTTTTTTAAAAATATTTTAACTGTTATCTATGCAAATGAGGTGCAAATTTGAATTTAAGATCATGCAGGAAATAGTTCGATCTTTGAGCCTCTTGTCTTTGCACGGTTTCACCTCGTGATATAAATAGATATAGACTGCTTTAATAAACATTTTAAAGCTTAGAATTTTGGTATTTCAAAAGTGTGGTTATAAATGTACAGATCCCGGGAAACAACTTCACAATGCTCAGACTTGCGTATGTAAGTGTAAATGGTGTGGGACGGATTATCAATTAAATGATAGAATGGACGATTATACTTTCTTTTTAGTCAGCATCATCATCATAACAGCCCATTAACGTCCCACTGCAGAGACGGACCTCCTCCCGTGACGGAGGGATACTTAGCCTACTAATACCACGCTGGCCAGACGGATTGGTATAAGGCTTAATTTTAAGTTTTCCCTCTTTTTATTTCGCAAAGTTAATATTCACGGATAGTCCCCTAGTCGGTTTATACGACGATGAGATGGGGTGGTGACATATTGTATTCTTCCTCCGTCACCACGTAGTTCTTTTTAGTATTCTTAGATAAATATACTTTTTAAAATTACTACAACAATAACCCGACGAAAGAAGATATGAAAGGATCTTAAAGAAATTTCCTTTACCACTTCTAAACCTTTACATAGAGCCATTTTATTTATAACCACACTTTTTAACAAATATTAACATGATATTATTTTAACTGCCGTTTCCTTTATAAACGGTTTTAACTTATTAGAAATTGCTGGCGTAATATTTCGTTATTCTGTTGAAATCAATTGGCCAAATAAACAAACGAATCTAGGTTAATTTAGGTTTGTCAATTACCCTTGAATACTGACGTCATAAAAAAAATATTTTTAAAGTCAGTTCGAGATTTTTTGTTTGAATCTTAGCCATTTACTAGGGAATACTATTTCGACGATAGGTTTATGCAAAAGTAGTACTTATAATGTAATTGGTAATAGTATTATAATACAATGCAAGTTCGATTTCGAGCTTAAATGTAGGTACTAGATTCGTTTGTTTTTACATTAAAATTTATGTAAACACTTTATTTTATGTATTATGTTGCCTTTGCTTACCTATACTTTTATTTATTTTGTCTGTTTTGCATGCTGCCTTGGATGTTTTTAAAGATACTGAAAACATTAAACTTGTGTTCTGCGCTGTCAAGGATACTATTATGCAGTCTGCGTTGAAGGAATTTAATTTGGCATGAATAATATTATGTTTAATTTATTAAAAGTTTATTTTTAGTACTGTAATGCATGTTTTTATTTTAACCTTTTATTTATAATTATACTATGTTGGTACTTGGTATATTAGTGAACTAACATAAATTTACGTTTTTGGATTGGTATCTATTTATATTATATACTTACTAACACGTTTTTAAACATTTTAGTTACACACTTGTTTCAAAGTAATTATTTTAACATTTAGTGTATTCAAAAAGACTTATCCTTATAAGCTACAATCTTTTATTCAAATTCAGAGTTTTAGGTGTTCGAATTTTTAATATAGGTACTTACATTCATTCTGTTAGTGTTAACTTTTTTTGCCTTTCAAGGGTAAAAGCCTAGGATTAAAAGAGAGAAGGCAAACAGAAAAATTAAATAATTAAAACTATATTTAATATAATGCGCTATCTCCAGTAAATTTATATCGGTTAGCTCAATTTGTTTTAATCACAATAACTTCAGAAACTAGAAGTTAGATCTAAAATTTAATATCAATAATATTAACTAAAATAAATTAAAATACTGACAAGTTTATTTTCACGACATACCTGTTTTTATCTTAAGAACATAGTTTATTAATATTTAATGATAATTTGATAATAGACAAACATACCCCTGGTTTCCGAATGACTATGACTAAAAATCAACTAATCAAGGGTCAAGTGTCAAATTTTAGAATTTTAGTTCCGAAAATGATAGTTGACAAGAGTTTTGACACTTGATTAGTTGATTTTTTCTTCATCAGACATTCGGAAACTGGGGGGTTAATCAAGTATTTTTTGAAGCACACTGGACAATTTACTTAAATCTTTAGGCTACCTCCGTCGTATTAAATATTTGACTTTAAGTACTCTGAACGAATCGTACCTACGTACTAGTGTAAGTATATTATGACTTCACCAGTACGTAGGTACGATTTATAAAGAAACATGCACGCAACATAAGACAGTAAAAACGCAAGACATCTTGTCTTCAAAACTCTTTTGTCCTTAAAACTTAGGCTTAAAGTTAAGCGTAAACTACGGCATGGAATTCATCGTAAAGTTCTTGTCACAAAAACAATGCATACTAATATTATAAATGCAAAAGTTACTCTGTCTGTCTGTTACTCTTTCACGCCTAGACGGCTGAACGGATTTTGATGAAATTTGGTATGGTGATAGATGATAACCTAGAAATGGTCATAGACTATAAATAATCACGCCATCGTTCTTAGGGGGTAGGCAGATAACGTTTTTTTCGCCGCCCAACAAAGTGGGCACGGGTCAGCTAGTATAAAATAAAAACAAAAATCATTTATTTTTAGACCAAAGATCCATAGTGTTAGTACCAATATAACTTATAGACTATGTTAGTATGCCTGCCTTCAGGCTCAGAATGTCTTTTTCCCAAAATGTCCCCATGTTTCAAATAGTCCCGAGAGTTCCCGAGAGTCGAACATAATATTAAACCCAAACTACATGACCACGTCAAATTACTTCTAATCGTTTTCAGTAACAGAATTGGTTAAATATAGTTTGTTTAGTGAGAGATGGATAAATAGGTGCTTCAGTCTCCACCTCTTATACTTTATATTGAAGATATTATGTACATCTTTAATTCAAAACAAGCAGGTAAAGATTTAAAGATAATAGTTGGTAGCTCAAGTAATTATGAGAAGAAGCAGCTAATTTAAAATGTTACAATTTGTAAGATAAATGTAGTAAACATTAAAAAATGAAAATGACGTATTACTTTTATTTGTTTGGTAAGCTAATAGCAAAATTACGTTAATTAATATAATAATAATACATATTTAATTACAGATACTGAGAACATCCGGTTCGTATTCGCTGCAGTAAAAGACACAATCCTACAATCCAACCTAAAGGAGTACAACCTCGTGTAAGCGTAACCAGCAAGGTCCCTGACACAAATCTGTGATTGTGTATAACACATAATTTAAACATCATCACTTCACGACAGAATGTGTATGTAAATTCACGAACTGAGATCGGATGGACGAACTTATTTCATCTTAAAATGTTTAATGAGAAAGTAAGAATAGATTGTAAGTCATTTAATCCAAAAACTAGGAAGAGTGCGGAGTGTGATCCGGGCCGGTGAACAACCGGAACACTCCTTCGGACATGATTCGTTCTCGATCCGTAGGTACGGATCGCTTCATGACGCGTCAGGTTTTTTGACATGTTTTTTTATGATGAAGTTATTCACAATTTATGTATGTGTCTGTATCGGTGAATATTAAATTGTGCATTTTAAAAGTTATGGTGAGTCTTGGCCTTACCATGAGCTGCTTTTAGTCATTGTTTTAGGGTTTTTGTAAAGTTTGTTGCCATAATATCTTTCTACATTAGTATACATTTTATTATGTCCAGACGGATGGATTTGAACAAACTAGTCCAATGAAACGCGTGTTTAGTATCATCCTCGTGGGTCGACACAGAACTTCCTACTGATGTATCGATCGGGATGCTTCCGTGTTACTATTACGTATTTATTTTAGTTATGAAAGTATGTCTGGTAAGGTTCGACGTCTGATCGACCCGGGGAGAGCGCGTGTCGACAAGAGTCGGCACTCTCTACCTACCGATTTCATTCAATAGATATAATTAACAAATCGGTACCCTATTTTCTGTTAAAATTAAAGATTTATAACTTTATTACTGTATTTAAAATATTTCGTTACTTTTGTACATTGGAATTTTTGTTACTTGAATATATGTTATTATTTAAGCTGTTTATATTTAAAAATATGGTGTTTTTCTACACGAATTGACTTCACGCAAAATGTTTTACGTTAACTGTAGGCTTTGTGTACGCTGTGGTCTGGTGTATTTGGTTTCTTCCTAACGTTATCCGTGTATGAAAATTCCATTCAGCTAGCTGTACGACAAGTATAGGAGTTTACTACGTTAGTTGTTTAAGGACATTTTTGATGCATTTGATATAAACTTTTTTTACTAGAAAACCCAGGGACAACAAAAGCGAAATGTGAATTGTAAAAACCGAAACCGAAGTTTTTTGCACGAACGCTTTTACCACAATGTAATATATTGTACATTTGGGTCTAAATGTGCTGAGTGAATTGAGCTGACAGTTCAGTGCCAAGTTTTGCTATTGGCATCATTTTTTATCGTAACGTGAAGCACAAAATATAACTACATTTTATAATTGTTTTCCATATTTTAGAGTATTTTATTGTACCATGCTTAATTAAGAGTGTTGCTTCGTGTTATTATTTAGATTTTTTTAATGTATAAGAAACCAAGTTTCTGTTTTAAGATGTATAATTATTGTATTATTTGTTGTTGTGTCTTATTTATCTTCTACTCAAGTTTCTATATCGACCGCTAAGCACAATTACAAGTGACACTGTCAATAGCAAAACTCCATGCTTTAATTAAGATACAGCTGTCTGAAATGCTCAAAGTAATGTGAAATTGAAACTTAGCGCACAATATTGGAAACTTTCTATTGATGTTACCCATTAAAGTGCAATCTCTATGTATGACGTGTACATAGATACTATATTTCTTTTGTGCAATTGTACAGCAATATTGTGAATTAGTTCAGGGCCCGACGCGGCTCAAACTACAACTGTGACGACACGGGGCTAGCCGTAACTATGTCATTTACTCCTTGAATATTAGGTCGAGCGTTATGTCTATGACATAAGTAGTCAGGAATCAGCCATAAGCTGTATTGTCTGCCACGGGCTTACTTACAAAGTCATAGTTCATACTTTGTAAGGCAGTTACGCAAGTAAGTTCCTCACAAGTTGAGACTCGAAGGTAACCCAAACTTTGTCAGTATGTCAAGTATTGAGCCAGGTAGTAGATCTTTACTGCCAATACATTTTATACTGAATAAGTTGATGTAAGCTATATTTACAAGCATTTCATACCAAATAAGTGTTTAGCTCTAAGCGATGTCAGTGCTATACGTGCTGAATCAGTATTTAGGTCCAAGCTAGGTAAAGTCCATTATGGGATATATCGGCACATCCTTATCTCGAGTCAAAATGTAATGTCTGAATTATAATAGATTAAGCTACGGCGTGAATTCGTTGATCGGAACTATAAACACGTGCGTCTCGTGCTGAGAATAAATTTAGGTCGAGTCTTTGTCAGTACATTTCGTGCTGAATAAGTATTTAGGTCCAAACTGTGTGAGTTACGTGCTAATCAGTGAATAAGTTGCCATTATAGTCACCGCTCGACGATGCTCCTCAATCGGCGTACTTATTTATGTACGTATAAAACTATTATAAATACAAGTGTACCAAAATGGGATGAATTAAGTTAAAATGTGAATGGATTTAAAAAGCTGATTGAAAATACTCCCTTTTGTTTCAACTTTATTATGTCAGATACGCAAAATGGCAGAAACGCATCATCCGTCAAAATGATACAAACAATTAAAAGTGGATAACCTACTCTATTTTTATTTGTTTAATGTTGAGCCTTTTTGAGAGAGGGTAAGAGAGTCTGTCATTTTATGTATGTGACAATTTGCTACATAATCTTTTTTAAATTAATGACATATTGTATTAATACAGATTTCAATAATCAAAAATAAAAAAAATGTGTATACCTATTCTTTTATTTTTCGATACAGCCATTTCCACTAATACTACTTATAACCACAAATACTAAGAAACATTGCAAAACTTATTAAATGTGTCTAATTTATCTCGATGATCTCTAAATATTTACTCAATGTACCTACAAGTTTTTATCCAGAATCGTATTTGAATGTATTGAACAAGCTCGTAATTAGCCTTTCCTGCACTTATACTAACCTTCACTTCATCAACTATTGCGATGATAATTACCGCACAAATAGAAATAGAATTTTGTACCACTTTTTCCTAAAGTAAATTTCCTAAATAATTATAACTTTTATTTTGTTTGTGATCTTAACTGAATCAAGCCAGCTTGAGACTACGGCTAGTGTAATGTGCCGCGTTAATTGTCCAATTACATTTAATATCGGTAAAAATAAATGTAACCTTTTAAACGCCGCGCCGTTTCATTTTTTACTAAACATGCCTCCACTGTTGGCAGACAATGATTTCCAAGACAACAGTCAGAAATTAGTGTTATTTATAAGACGCGGCGGTGCGAGCTAGATTTTGTACGTCTTATTTTTCAGACAATAGTTGATAAAAGTAAACGATAATAAAGTAAACCCATAAATCACACTTCGTTTTCACGGTTCTTATTTGATCATTATTTTATTCTATTCACTAAATTTTACTTTTCAATACCCAGTACACTTTTATCATTGGTATTCAATGCGCCAGCTTTGAATTTGTATTTAGTTGCAATAGTTTCAAAATAAAACAAAGCACAATGAAACTATATATTGGTAATTAGTTACATAAATGGGTGAGCATCGTTCGATCGGTACTCGTGTCGTCTAAGTTGAAAGTGCCGCCAATTCGTATCTTTACGAATGGACTGAGTATCTTGTACTGGTGTGGTTTTTACCTATTTGATTTTACGGTTGGGCGATGACTACACAAAATATTGCTAATACTATATTATAGTCTAACGTTGCTTTACCTTTTGCGTGAGATGTGAGAATTTTAGCTTAAGTTCCGACTGAAGATGGATGCCTGAATGAAATATTGTAAATTATAATTTCTCATAAAATATAATTTTTTTCAGCTATACGCGTCGTTTTATTTCTAAACCTGTTATTTTGTGTGAGTTTACTGTTTCTGTTAAGATATAATTAGATCTAGTTAGTGTAATCTGCCCACTGCTGGGCAAATGCCACTTTCCCTGACTACCACTTGTCTTGGGCCATGTCCAATGAAGGTCATTATTGGGCTAGTATAAACAGTCTCGAATATTGGCAGCAGTGAACCACAGAAAGGAAACCAATATTGTCTCTATATTCGTAAAATTCGTTTTTCTAACATGTACTGCAAAAACACCGCTGTACTGAACCGCTTTAGATTGTACGAAATAGAAGATGCAAATTTAAGCCGTTCGAAGTACTTAGACAAAATTCGGTGCTGGTATGAATTGGACAAAATGGGATATTCTTATGAAATTTTTTTGTGCAAAAAGTACCCACTTTTCATTTGGGAAATATTGTTTTTTATTGAACCCATTCTACCTTTAGTAAAACAACATAGTGTTTCAATCAATGCATATCTTATAGTAAATCTAAAAGTGCATTACGCAAATAAAACACTAATGGATTCACTTGCGCTAATTGTATGCTTGACTCCTGACATGTAAAAGAACAATCAAGTCTACATTGCATAAGCTTCGATGCAAGCATTTTGTTAAGCACTGAAATTCACGGACGAGTAGAAGATGGAAATCGACGAAAAATTTGTAAAGAATATTAATATTACTACTAGTTTAGTAGTAATCGATGACCCAACTTCAATCCTTGGTGTACTTGCTGCTAAGATAGCGTACTATAATTTTGAGTGGCGCTATATTACTGTAGTCATGTTTAATACAATGCAAGTGGTTGGCTTACAAACTTTTCTACGACATTACAACAAAACTGTTATAGTGAAACTGGGACATTATGCACCAAAACGTCGCGGTCATGTCCCTCAGTTTGTAATATTTGGACAGGACTCTTCTGAAATAATAAGTACTATAGAATGGCTCGCTAAAGTAAAGTATGATGTCAATGCAAGGTTCGTCATTGCTTGTACAGATAGTGAAGAATGCGATGAGCACAAAATATTTCAAACGTTTGTTAAATATTATGTCTTGAACGTAATATTACTCAAAAAGTCAAGTTTCACCGGTGATCCTCTTGCCTACTGGTATCGTATAGTTTTACCGGACAAGTGTTACAACTGGAAACCAGAAAATATTGACTTGATAACTGATTGTCGAAATGATTCCTGTTTCAAAAATTTATTTCCAGAACAACTATCGAATTTTTATAAATGCGGTCTTATTATATCAACAATTGACCAACCGCCATTTATGTACATGAATAATGTTACTGAAGTACCTTACGGGATAGACGCTGATATCTTGAAGCTTGTAGTGGATATGTTAAATGCTACTTTACATTTTATAACACCTGAAGGAAACACCGGTGCGGGGCATTATATTAACAGTAACTGGACTGGTTCGTTAGGGGATATATACAATGGTCGTGCCCATGCTTCCGTTTGTACAACACCCTTAAGTTCAAATAAATATGGCAATTTCCAAATATCTTTCACGTATAATTCAATGGATATGGTATGGGTCGCCAAGCAACAAGCGGAAACAGCGCCTTGGGAAAAACTTTTGCTTCCTTTGAGAAAACGAGTCAGAATCATGTTATTAATCACGTTTATCTGTATTATTTTTTTAAATACTCTTAAGGATAGACAAGTGTTTCGTAAAGTTAAAGAAACCTTAAAAATAGGTTCCTTGAAGTACAATATGTTGTTCTACTCTTGGCTACTGTTTCTCGGTATGCCCACAATGAAAACACCAGTAAAAGAAAGTCTGCGCTTGATATTTTGCATGTGGGTCTGGGGTTGTTTTGTAATTAGATCCGCATACCAAGCTACTCTTATCAATACTTTGAAGACTCCAGTTTATCAAGATGACTTTGAAACAATTGGAGATGCCCGTGATGATGGCTGTCCTTTCGGAGGTCCAGTTGCCGTTAGAGACTATTATTATGGAGATCGTGCTATTTACGATAATTGGGTTGAAGCGGACATGAAAGAAATGGATACAATTTTAGAACAGATATTAGACGGTACAACAGATTTCGTTATAGCTTTGAACAAAGAGGTGGTAAAGCATCAAATAATGAAATATAACGGTACGAAACAAGTTCAAATAATTCCTGGCAAAATTGTAAACAGCCCTACTGTGATGTATTTAACCAAGTTTTCTCCTTTAACAATGCCTTTGAGTTATGTTTTGAGGGTAGCTCTTGAGGGTGGTTTTATACAACGCTGCTATGAAAGGTATTTAGACCGAGATCAAGATGTTCTAAAGAGGAAGAGAACTCGAAAATTGGAAGCATTAAACATGTATCATTTCGCAGGCTGTTTTGTTATTTTGGCTGTTGGCTGGAGTTTGTCCATTATGTATTTTGCTGTGGAATTGATTTGTGGTAAGCAAGAGCAACAACGAGAGTAATGCTTAGCAACATCAGTTTGAAAATAATTGACGAATGACATCAATAGTTAATAGGTACCATTTATTTGTTATTAGTTACACCAATAATAAATTTATAAGAATAGTTCGTATTTTTAATTGTCTATGTCGTAGCGCTCTGTAATTCCTCCCGGTGACTTAGCCCCGGGCAGGTGTGTTCCAATTTTTAATAGAACGGTCGCTAAAACCCTACGTAGGTTTTAGCTGATTGGTTGAAGGTTATTAGTCGCCATCCTAAAAGGCAAAAGCGTCATAAAACGGGCCCAGATAATCACGTGGTCATGGGTTTGCCCATACGCAACAGAAATGCGTGCTTATAACACAGACTGTCCTATTTCATTTTTCTGGGTTATTTTATACATACATTTGAGGTTATTGATATTATAGACTAAATAGCATTCTATTTTGTCTAATCAAATTCATACAATGTCTGCTTACATTCTTCTTAAAACTGACATCGAGGGGTAAAAAGTTGTTCAGAGAGCGTAAGATACCATTGGCAGCATTTCTAGTGCTAAAGTTGCACTGCTTATCCCGCGTCTTTGAAACTGATAACCTTTAGACTTAAGAACTCTACGTTACATAGCTTATGTTTAAAATTATCAAGCTCAGAAGTGGCCCATAGACAGCTGCCAAAGACGTACTAAGTACTTAGTTAGGTTCCGGCGAACATTATCTTTTGTGACGATTGTATGTTTTACTTTCTAACAATAGTTAAATAATGATATTTGTTTGACGTCTACTATCTCTACAATTACCTACTTATTCGTACAGACAGTCATGTTCCAGTCCAAAATGATAGTCATGTAAACAAAAAGCTTCTTTAAATCTACCTTTAAAGATATTTAATGGCTAATTCGCAGTTAGGTAAGTAAGTACATACTAAGTAGGTATCCGTTTTTAGTAACGGATCCTGGAAATCGGATCGCGTGATGCTTTTAGCGTAGTGCATGTGTTTCCCCATTCATTAACTACATGTATAATCTTTGAATGATTTATGATTTCATTAGTTATTGTATGACAGTTACATATTTTCAAATTATTAAAATATTTTATGTACCTGTAAGGTTACTTAGCATCAAAACTTTTGGCAAAAAACATGTTTAATACAATATATTTACTTTCGGTTCTAATATCAAAGTTATGAATTATTTATACAATTTAGGAAGAATTACAGTTATCACACTTCTTGCATATATTAACACACATAGAAAATAGGCGTTGGACACATCTTTGAAATAATTTTGGTTGCGCTGTGTTTGCGTATGCGCAGCTGCCTGAATCAGTGCCAATCTCGAAATTTTTAGGAAAAGTTACAGATACTTCTGAACCAAACCAGGAAAATGTTATATGAAGCTCCACCGGTTATGTAAAATGAGCCCTAGGTACTTTACAGAGCCCTTAAATCCGATGCGAAACCTTCCCACCACGATGTTTATGCCATATCTAGTGCGTGAGAGAGTTAAAGAGAGTTATATAAATACCTAGATTATTCTCCGACGTTTCGGCCGACTTGCAAGGGCCGTGGTCGCGGAGGGACTGGTGTCAGCGGAGCGTCGTCCTTGTGAAGTGCGGGGAATGGAATCTACCCTCACTTTGTTGGATAATTAGTAACACTAGTATACAAATCGCGATAATTTAAAATCTATTATTAAAATCTATTAGTTAAAGAGAGTTACAAGTTCAATTTCAACATTACCTACCTTCTTATTAAAAAGCCTATGGTTGGAGTTAGTTGCTACACCCTTTTCCAGGGACGGGTGAGTCACCTCCAGAGGTGATGAGAAATTTGACCTACTATGACCGAGCGTATGCGTTTCGATTGCTCGGCCACGGCACGCAAACAGAAAAAAAATTAGTCAGGGATTCTGTCGAAATTTGTCGAAAACGAATGGCACAAACTAAAAATTTGTCGAAGTAAAAATAAAGAAGTTATAGGGGTCTAAACGTGGCCGCGCGAACGAAACGCGGAGGATTGCGCGGCCACGGAGATCTCAGCAACTACTTGAGCTAGAGAGCTAATTCTTTTTGTAAATGAATGGCTGAATTTGTCAACAATTGTCGAAAAAAGAATCACAAGCCCTAGATCAATACTTTACTAGATATTCACCTCTGAAGTCATGGCCGCGCAATCCTGCACTTGTGATTTCTTTAATGTTGATTATTTCTTTCAAACTAAGACTTTAGACAGTAAAATTGGTGTTGACAGCAAGGTTTTAATTTGTCGAAACTAATGAAAGCAATAGACTCTACTAAAGTTTAGCCATATAGACGAAATCAGAGGAAAACAAAAAGTTCATGGCCGCGCAATCGAAACGCTACTCTGGACGCTGATATCTCAGTAACTATTATTGCAAGGATATTCGTGTTTACATTTATTTATTCTACATTTTAACCTCATTGTAATGACATATCGTTTGATCCTCAGAACAGTTCTCAAGCCGTGTAATCTCAAAAATAATGATACCCTGTACAATGTTCGAGCAGAGTAACCATAATTTCGATTTCATTAGGAAATTCCTTTTTATTAATCATAGTAAATTTTATTTAATACAAATATTTGTAGATCTTAAACTATCAAGGAACTATTGACTCCATTATACTTTAATTATTTTTAAAGACTAAAGATTTTTAATAAGTATGTGTTTGTACTTTTTTGTTATCGCCTTAGTTATTTTTCGTACATCCATCGCATGATTCTTTACGAACTTACTGTGTAACCATAATTTCGATTTCATTAGGATATTCCTCTAATGGGAGACTATCATTTTTATTTTAAAAAACAATTACTCCTTTAGTGCGTGCATGTAATGAATATAATAGGTTGAATGGTAAAGTCGATATATTACATGACCCTTTTTCCAGTTTTGGACAAAAAAAAACAAAAATAACTTTTATTTTTTAGTTAATTTGTTTTAATTTTGCTCTGCCTTTTATTTTGTTTGGTTTATTTAGAATAAAAAAAATATTGCTCACCTCTCTTTATTGATATCTCTACTCTTGTTAATGTTGTACAGTCATGGTATTTAAAGGTCCGCCACCTTAAGGCCTATTTTCGTGTGCTTATGCAGTATGAGCGATACTCTGCTTTACCAATTGAATATGGCATAATATTGCAGTCAATGGTTGCCTGTCACTAGTAGGGATGACAATACAATATCGGTTACCTAGGATACAAAATTAGTCCTTCGTGAAAGCTCGTGAATCGGAAATAATATTTATTATTATTTAATATTACTTATTTAATATTCAAGTTTTATAGTCTGTGGCTATAGGTATAATAAATTATTATTTAAACAGTAATAAATAAACAGTAATAGACATTGACAATGAAACAGAGGATAACACAGCAAATTAAAAGTTTGTAATGACTAAACAGGCCTGTTGGCAGAATTATCGATTAACTTAGGAGCCATTATAAAAAAACCGAACAGAACAGACTAAACAGTTTATTAAAAAGGTTTGATGTTGACATGTAACTAGACGTAGACCAAAGGTGAAAATGAATTTGACCCTTATTATCATACTGTGTGAGTATAGTTTTATGTGTTTTGTCTATACAATGCTTTAGTTTCAAAAGGTACTAAGAGTTTTAGGCTTCACAAACGAATGAAAAAGAAAACTGGCGGACGTTTTCGGTCACCCACTGTACATGCCTCTTTTAGGTTTATATAATATGAAGACTATGTAATAATGTGTTTTTTATTGAATTGAATATCTATACCTATGTATAAATATTATGTTGACATGTCTATTGATAAATAAATAAATAAACAACTAAATACGAATACATACCTATACACAGTATTTATCTCCCGATTCAAATCGACACACAGCTGAGTTTTAAACGAGAATAACGTTCCTCTGCAACTAAACAGTGTTGCAAACTTTATTTTTCCACGGAGTACAAAAGATTGTATTAAGTTCGAATGTATAAAAAAATAATAGTAGATACATGTTGAAATTTTAATAATGGGTGTATTATTTTCTTTAATTTTTATTTTATTTCAGTAAGTTTTAGCGACTATCGTTAACAGAAGGCAAAGTGTTGATTCTTTAATAATAATAAGTATTATTTCCTATTTAAATTTAGTTTTGATATTATTTCGTTAGATGTGTTAAAATCAATACCCGAATAATGTTCATTAACAGGGTACCAACAGAGACACTGTACATTAAAATGCGCGATACATCATGTCATTGTTTCAAAGGCAAACTGATAGAAAAGCTGATGTTTTAAACTGAAAAATGTATTTTTGATTGTAATATTATTTATAATTGGTTACGAAAATGACGATTTTGGTAAGAACGTAGCGTACGATTTTGAGTTTAACTTACCAAAAAGTCGTATGAGTACGATTTAAATCGTACGGCTGGCAACACTGGATCAAAGCCACTACTATTCGGCCGTCTCGCCCGGTGCGGTGGCTTGCTCGCCAACAAATGTGCGAGTGAGAAATCATAATCTTAGAGTGAGAGCGCAAAAGGCTAATTTTCGCTTGATCCTCCCGGTTTCGTGGCTAACTCTAGCGCAATCGTTGGCAAAATTGCTTTAAATTAGACCTTGAAGCTTTTATAATAATAATAAATAAATAAAATCTTTTATTTCAGACTCACAATGTTTAGGTACATGCATGTCCATATTTAGTGGAAATTAAAAATAAAAATAAAATAAAATCAGTCATTAAATTAAAATATAGGGGTTATCCAATTGTTGTAAAGTAATTATTACATTTTAATTTTTATTTTAAAATAATAGGCATAACAATAGGTGTAAATAAAAATGTTTGTGTGGTGTTATAAAACCAGGATGTAAGAAAATCTTGTAATGCTACACGGCACAAAACATCTTTTAAATATCACTACACACACAGTAAGTTCGTAAAGAATCATGCGATGGATGTACGAAAAATAACTAAGGCGATAACAAAAAAGTACAAACACATACTTATTAAAAATCTTTAGTCTTTAAAAATAATTAAAGTATAATGGAGTCAATAGTTCCTTGATAGTTTAAGATCTACAAATATTTGTATTAAATAAAATTTACTTTAATTAATAAAAAGGAATTTCCTAATGAAATCGAAATTATGGTTACTCTGCTCGAACATTGTACAGGGTATCATTATTTTTGAGATTACACGGCTTGAGAACTGTTCTGAGGATCAAACGATATGTCATTACAATGAGGTTAAAATGTAGAATAAATAAATGTAAACACGAATATCCTTGCAATAATAGTTACTGAGATATCAGCGTCCAAAGTAGCGTTTCGATTGCGCGGCCATGAACTTTTTGTTTTCCTCTGATTTCGTCTATATGGCTAAACTTTAGTAGAGTCTATTGCTTTCATTAGTTTCGACAAATTAAAACCTTGCTGTCAACACCAATTTTACTGTCTAAAGTCTTAGTTTGAAAGAAATAATCAACATTAAAGAAATCACAAGTGCAGGATTGCGCGGCCATGACTTCAGAGGTGAATATCTAGTAAAGTATTGATCTAGGGCTTGTGATTCTTTTTTCGACAATTGTTGACAAATTCAGCCATTCATTTACAAAAAGAATTAGCTCTCAAGCTCAAGTAGTTGCTGAGATCTCCGTGGCCGCGCAATCCTCCGCGTTTCGTTCGCGCGGCCACGTTTAGACCCCTATAACTTCTTTATTTCTACTTCGACAAATTTATAGTTTGTGCCATTCGTTTTCGACAAATTTCGACAGAATCCCTGACTAATTTTTTTTCTGTTTACGTGCCGTGGCCGAGCAGTCGAAACGCATACTGACCGAGCTGGGTGTCAAGTTTAGCCTTAGTTGGGTTCTACAGCATCAAAAGGACGACGGATACTAACACCATGGGGGAATAAACGGGGAATAACACCATGGATTCAACAAGAAGAATGATACAAAATATGGTCGGCTTTTGCAATAGGTACCAAGATATTTTTATTATATTTATCTTTTATTTAATAATTATATTACATTTTAATTTGCGTGTTAGTGTTAATAATATATTACTTAACGACCTACATAATGGCTTCAGTTTAATGCATTTCGTGCTATGATTTTAGTTTTGATTACTTTTTTATAATAATTGATGGCACCTACTGTACGTTTTTGTTACTAAACATGTCGATAAATGAAATATGTTTAAATACCTTGTCTAATAGTGACACTAACAAAACGTTAGGATATTTGGGAGCAAAGGTCGCACTTGAAAATTTTGATTACCGTTACGCGACCTTGATAATATTTAATTCTACTTTATGTTATGGCGTGGAGTTATTTTTACGTGTGTTCAACTATAATGTAATTATCAATGAAAACACAATTGACTCAAGATTAGCTAAAGTAACCCGACAGTTTATAATATTTGGCGATGATATTGCTGATTTCGAGTATTTGATGGAGACTTTGGGAATGCTGGAAATGAGAAATACTGGAAAGTTCATTGCTATTTGCCAAT
The DNA here is from genome assembly GCA_905475405.1 of Schrankia costaestrigalis. Taxonomy (NCBI): domain Eukaryota; kingdom Metazoa; phylum Arthropoda; class Insecta; order Lepidoptera; family Erebidae; genus Schrankia; species Schrankia costaestrigalis. Next base: position 9,634,599 of record FR997830.1, read on the forward strand.
CTCAAGATATCAAAGAATGTGATGAACTGAAGTTGACCAAATTGTTTTGGGAATATAAAGTTGTCAACATAGTGTTAATCAAAGCTGATCAAAAGCAAGCACTCGGTTTTACATACTATCCTGTGTCCGAAGGCATGTGCAATAATATTAGACCAATCGAACTGCAACCAGATAGTTATAGCCACGTAGCTGGTACTCGCGAAGCTTTTGGTATGAAACTTAAGAAATTAAGCTTTTGCCCTTTATATGTTTCAACGTTTCGGCAAAATCCTTACATGTACCTAACTAATGGAATTACTGAAGGTGCCGACGGCGGTTTGCTTCCTATCATCGCACAAGGACTCAACACAACATTAAATGTTATGACACCTCACCGAGGCACTGGCTGGGGATATCGCCGAAAAGATGGCATCTGGATGGGATCTCTTGGAGACATACATGATGACTTAGCTAATATATCAATGACTTCAGCAGCTCTTACTCTCACAAGATTTTCAGATTTTGAAATGTCTGTCAATTATTTTTCATCACAAGTTGTTTGGGTTACTCATCCTGCCGTATTTCAAAGCGAAGCATTAAAATTGTTGCGTCCCTTTGAACATGCTTCACGAATAGCCTTAGTAGTGAGCTATGTAATTGTTATTGTTTGTGCTTTGGCTTTACGAGCAGGCTTAGAGACATCTTTATGCGGTAATACTCCTGAAGAACAACCTCTACGCAGCGTTGTATTCTACTCATGGATGATTTTTACAGGGCAAGCTATAATAAAATTGCCAACAAAATCAATATTTTTGTACCTTACTTATATATGGATTATTTACACCTTCATAATACGAACGATGTATCAAGTATATCTTATAAGTTCTTTGAAGGGAAAATTTTACGAAGACCAGTTTCAATCCATAGATGACGCAATAAGAGCTAACTATCCGTTCGGTGGTGGTCCCGCTTTGCAGGATTACTATATTGGTTACCCTGCTGTTTATAATAACTGGGTAAACGTAGATACAGCAGACATGTTTTCCTTACTATTAAATATATCGATGGGTAAAAAATTTGTTCTAGCTATGAACCATGATACAGCGAAATATGTAATTAAGAATCAAAGAATAAGCTTACATGTATTGCCACAAAAAATAGTAACTAGCCCTACAGTAATATTCTTTAAAAAATATTCGCCATTAACTGAACCATTGAACCTCGTCATAAGACGTTTGGTCCCCGCAGGTTTCCCTGAAAAATTACATAAAGATTATACTAGTTTTGAGACTACTGTAAGTAACAGTGATCAGGAAGCATTAAAAATTGTACATCTTACAGCTTGCTACATTTTGTTATTTGCTGGATGGGTTTCTTCAGCTGTATTCTTTATTATAGAAGTTTATTTTGGAAAGATATATAAACACCCAAAGATGTTAATTTAAGTGAAAAAAAGTAATTTAAGGCATTAGATGCACGCCCATGGTTAAAATATTTAGAAGAGACCTATGCCTAGGCTTTGGCTGATATGCTGACTATCAATATAACTTTCTTACGAATTATATGGGTCTCCCCGGCAAGTAAATCCTGCGGGTTAAAAAACGCCACTAAAAACAGAATCAGTCATGAAATATATCTATGAATTTTAAATTATAAGTTACTAGCTGACCCGTGCCCACTTCGTTGGGCGGCGAAAAAAACACTTCCCTTTTTAAAACATATTACATTACTGCTCCTCTCTTATTAGTCATAGCGTGATAATATACCTATAGCCTATGGTACTCCCCGATAAATGACCTGTTTAACACAAAAATAATTTTAAAAATCGGTTCTGTAGATCCAGAGATCAGTGTTACCCCCTACAACGTCACAAACTTACAAACACACAAACTTTACCTCTTTATAATAAATTAGTATAGAGTATTATCCATGTAACGATGGATTAAGAATACATGGTATTTAATCAATAAACCAATTAGCCTATCGCAGTCCACTGCTGGACAAAATGCCTCTCCCAACAAACGCCACAGAACAGGGTCCTCCGCCCTTCGAATTTAGTCTGACCAAGCGATCTTTTTGAGGTAGAATTCATTTATAGTACATACTTACAGGTATTTAACTCCGTGTGGTGACGGAGTAAGAATACAATATGTCACTACCCCTTCTCATTCCATGGGTGTCGTAACAACCGACTAAGGGACTATCCGTGAATATTATCTTTAAAATAAAAAGAAGGAAAACTTGAAATTAAACCTCCGTCTGGCCAACGTGGTATTAGTAGGCCAAGTATCCCTCCGTCACGGGAGGAGGCCCTTCCCTGCAGTGGGACATTAATGGGCTGTTATGATGATAACAGGTATTTAAAATAAAAATAAAAATCTTACTCCAACCAAAATGTTGATACTAAGAAAATTCATCTATACTAACATCGCGTTAGACAGATATTTTACGTTAGTCGCACATTATTTTAAAACTGAGATATCTTTCAAACTAATAATCGGATCTCATCGCTGTAAAGGTCAATTATGTTTAAAATTAAATAAATATAACGATTAACGTATTTATTTTGATAAGGGTCGATACCATATACACAAAATACCTTTACAAACAATGCATTTCTTTAAATCAAATTTGATTATTATAAAAAAGGTCGTAGTGAGTCAACCTTAGAAGATTGACTTAATTGTAAAACTCTTTTAAAGGTACAATTCTCTAATACACCATTTCAGTTTATCTCCAGACGTTTAAGCAGCAGAAGCAAAATAAACGTTTTTAAGCGTCCCTTTTATAAACATATTTCATTACTGCTCCGCTTCTATTAGTCATAGCGTGATGCTATATAGCCTATGACACTCCCCGATAAATGGACTATTCAACACAGAAAGAATTTTTAATATCGGTTCAGTAGATCCAGAGATTACCCCCTACAACGTCACAAACACACAATCACACAAACAAACAAACACACAAACTTTACCTCTTTATAATATTAGTATAGATACCTAATTTTATTAAACTAATTATGTTTCATTAAAATCTCTACTTAAACATTTATAAAAAAATGCGCCACCTATATGAGCACACAGTACACGTAAAAAAATAAGAATATACCTATACCTACCTACCTACCCATTCCTATTCGTACTTCGTACGATTCTCAACACGGACTAAAGTACATACCTACTACCTTTTCAAAACCTGCTATACTTACACAATCATGTTTTATCTAAATACTTTTCAATCAAATTTAATTTTTCTAAAACAAAAACCTTAGGCGTTACTTAAGGAATGTTGCAAAAATAAATATTTTTTGAGTTTCCAACACAAACATTGTTGCGTAAAGCAATCTTTTATGACTTCGTCAACAACGTGGTGCGCCGTACCTACCTCTTTGTCCCTAACATCAAAGGAATTCATACTGTTATTTTTTATATAACATTTTCATAGTGAATGTACTTAAAGGTAGAGTGGGGTGAATTTCTGCTTTTTTATACCTAACATCGGATGTTTCAGTTGAGCATGAACATGATTGTTTGCATTGGCACTGGCATTGGTCTGAGTGTTTTCTATGTATTTTATGTACCTATGCATTTATAAAAAAAAAGTATTTAAGTATGTTTATCCGTTGTCTAGTTGGTACCCATACCCATAGTACAAGCTTTGCTTAGTTTAGGACTAGATGACGTTGTGCGAAAGTGTAAGGAATATTTATCTGTTGTTTAGTTTTTACAAAATAATTTCCCTCTAGACAGGAGTCGATTCCAAATCCTTTCTCTATATGCCTCGATGTCTTGACTTGACCAATATGCTTGCCTAGCTTCTGAAATCTCTTCACGGCAAGGTCGAATTTTGAGAAATAACTTATTTTTATATTAAATACTAGTCTTTAATACATAAGTATATTAGTAAAAATAAGTTAGATTTATTAACTTTTATATTTAAGTTGCAAAGTGAATCAAAGAATGTGAATTTTAAAATAGCTCTCTTTAAAATTAAAATAAATATAGCAATAGTATGCCGAGAAAATGATGTTTTATTAGTATATTAATTAAAAGCAAATTAATATAACTTCCAAACAGAACATTGTAGACCATCTAGACTTCCCTTTTTTAAAGGTTTTGCGTGCCTCTATGTCGTAGCGGTTAGTAAATTACTAAGTTTGTAGGATTAAAAGAACTTCGTAGTAGTATCGAGCTTGTATTATTGGATGTTCGTATACTTATTTAGATTGAGGAGCCATTTCGCGTATCGTAAAGAAGACTAGCCTGAAAAAAATCTTTTTATTTTAGGAATCTGTGGATTATAATTTATATCGCATTATTTAAATTGTACCGGAGCTATGTATAACTTCGCTTAGAATTAATTTATCAGAATATCATTACAAGGTTCACTTCTGAACATTTATAACTCATCTACATACTTAGGTACATTGGTGGATACAGTGAGGCTATAAGCAGTATCTAAATCGTTGTTATAATTAGTAGGTATAGATTTCTTTTTCCACTTATTTCATAAAGAGTCCCCCGCTACGCCCTGGTTCGTAAGTCATATGAGAATTCTTTATGTTTTTAATAAGACGCGAGTTTAAAAATTCTTGGCACGGCTTTTTTTTTACATACATAACATTCATTTCATACTTTCAAACTTCGCCAAGATACGTTGGCAGCGTGAAATGAACATATTTTTTATTTGTCCCGGATACAAGTGACTGAAACACTCCAGAAAATCTTATAATATGTAATGCTTCACACACTACGTAATAATTTTTGCAGCCGCTTTTGTGTTTTATCTAATATTAACCGTATAAGTAGGCGTTACCAAAGTCTCTACTGCGTCAAAGTCAAATAATTTGATACTTTTATTTATTTACAAAGAAAAATAAAAAAATGTCTGCCATTCCAGTACTATTTTAGCAGACTATAGTAGGTAGAGCCCTGAGAAGAAAGTGGTCAAGATACTTTAAGTCACTGTTTTAAAACATAAGATTTTACATTACCAGTGTATTTGCCGTATGAAGTTATGCTTTTGTAAAAAACAATTTTGAGTAGTTAATGACCCTGGTACAGTAAAGAAAACAATGAAGTACTTAATCGTATAATTTATATCAGTAACAAAATGAGATTGCATTAATGCAAAGTACGCGGACATCTAATTTTTGGTTTCATATTGAAGGTTCTTAAGGAAACAGGTTTCAAGACGGCACAAAGGTTAATTAAAATTTAAAACTCCATCGAGTCTAAGAACCACGGTAGACCTGAGCTATATTTTTTTAAAGTTAAAGAGAAGAAAAATACGTCTTCTGAAAAAAGAGGCAAGGATTATTTCAGGCCTATAAGAAGATGGTGGACATGGAAAGAAAATGCTTTTACAACTTGGACAACATTTTTTTTATCAATAACAGGTAAATAAGATTTAATACATTCAAAAGAAGGTAACAAGGAAAACACAACCATAAATAAACATTTTTATAAGACAGATAGACATAATTTGAAGAGGCTTATTATATTTATCCCTTATGAATGAGTAATTAAGATGTAGTAAATAAGACGGTCTTGTTAAGTACATAATTAAGTCCTTCCAGAAAAGTAATTAAGTTACGGCAGTTTTAATAAAGTGACGTTGGTATTTTTTTTTTGTAAGACCAAACAATAAAGTAACAAGTATTACTGCTCGATTATTGTAAGTAAAAGTTACTAATTTCTTTCTTTCTATCTCAGAAGCCCGATTTACTCTTCGACAAGTACAGTAGCGATTTATGTAGTAAGTTGTTGATTAAATTGATTTAAATAGATCTCCATCCTATTTTTTGGCGAGTTAAGAAGGCGAAACGCGAGAGAGTACATCGTAGGTACTTCTTCGTACTCAAATCAACTTAATCAACAACTTACTACTTAACTCGCTACTGTACTTGTCGATGAGTAAAGCGGGCTTGACTGATTAGAAATCGGTCGAGAACTAAATACACTAGAGAACTATGATAATTATTATACATACTAGCGGTCCGTCCCGGCTTAGCACGGGCATTACTTTCCCGCTTTTCTGTTTAATTTTTTCTAAATTTTCTTTACTATAAACCTCACGGAGCCCGAGACCTTTCCAACAAATGCAAAATCGTGGAAATCGGTTCGTGCGTTCTGAAGTTATAGCGTCAGGAAGGAAAACCCGACTTATTTTTATATAGTAGATAAATAAAATTTCAACATAAAATTATTTTTTGAGCTCAACTGCAATGTATAGCAGAGTAGAGTAGGTAGGTACACATTTTATAAAATTCTTTTCAAGCCTTCGTCATTTTGCTGTTGGTTGCTAGGTAATCCCAGGACTTTAGCTAGATTAAATATTTCAAACTTGAGTGAAAGAAACCCAACAACAATAGTCTCGAAAAGAGAGTTTTAAGATTAAATGTACACAAGTGAGCATAGAAAATTCATGAAGTTTTAATAATGGTTGTAATCTAATATGAATAACAAGGTCGGATAATTTCTTGAGATTCTGTATAAAATATTACGACTTTTTGGGATGAGGCGTAGATGCCTGTAGTCTGTCGCTATTTTATGCGGTATTTTCAGAATTGTTCATAAAATATTAACTTTAACGAGTGTACCACGGAATTCCGAAACCTGTTTTATCGATTCATTGGTAGTCGAAAACACGTTTGGTTATTTTGCGTGAGACCGAACAAACGACTTACTAATTTACGAGTGTTCGAAACTACTTCTGACCTTTTTATCACCGATCTAATAAACGAAGGTCCGGTGAACGTTTGGTCGAATAAATGATATATCTTTTGTTATGTTACCGTACAAATGTAATCCCGAAATACGTTTAATTAATATATATTAAGTCGAATTAAAGCTTGATTGACTAACGCATAACGGAAATAATAAAACTACTTAGTATCAATAAGAAAAAAATCGTTTAATGCATTTTTAGTTAACAGTTAACAAAATAATTTCTTTTAAATATACCTACACACCTCAACAAAGTCTAGGGATATTTTGTATAAAGTTGTGAAACTCAAAAAAAATTGGTTTGTTTTTAATTCTTTTGATAAAAACTTACTTTGTTAACCTTTTTTAACCATTTTTAATTTGAATTTAAAAAATAAAATTAAAAATAAAAGATTTACGCGGCCTAAACGTAGTCAAGTTCGAAAATTTAATTTGCCAACAGTAAGTTTTGTCTGCATTTTTGTGTCTAATTTAAGTTTTATAACAATTTAAACGTTTATTTCGAATAAATGATATTGTGTGCATCAAGCAGCGGCGCCATTTCATCAGAATCAAAATGTTATGGGCGGTAGGCATGCTCCCAGCTGCGGGTACTAAGCGGAGTATTGCTGAAGAGATTGGAACAATACAAAATATGAAATCAAGGTTATGGTCACGTTATCGTGCTACTGGTGAAGTGGCTGAAAGATACCACGCCAAAAAGTCTATCACCACTCAACGAAATGATCGATTTTTGCAAGTTCCCGCGAAAAGACAGCCGAATGTTACTACCATGCAGCTGGTTTAGAGGCTCCAGCTCTTGGTGGAGCCTCTTGCGGGTGACCAAACTGTCAGAAGAAGTTAGCATAAAGCCCACCTTTATGAAAGAAAGAAAGAAAGAAAAATTATTTATTTGGCGAAAACCAAGACACACACAAATAATTTACACAATTAACAAACTCACAAAACACACAGAGTAAGAGAAAAAAAAAAAAAAAAAAGATAGAAACAAAAAAAAGAATACAATATAAAATGAATACAGGATACTTAACAATTTTTCAATAACAGATACTGTGTGTGACCTGGTATACCAAAAAGGTCACCAACTCAGCGTATGCCAGGACATAGCATCCTGGCGCTGGTATTATGTTGGTACCTGAAGTACCCACGCCTGCCAAGTGAGCCAGAAAACCTGTCTTAAACTAAATAACACTACACAATTACAAATTTAATTTTGTGTATATTATATGTATATATATATCGCACCTTGAAAACAAAAGTGGCATTATGCCAAAAACGTTGATTTTGAGTTAAGGACACAGTCTAGTTTATTTCAAAAAAGCGCTTCGAATGCAAAGACATACGTTCTAATAGTTCCAATAGTTTTGCCTAGATGTCGGTAGTGTCAGTTTTTACTTTTAGGTTAAGTGACGACGTGGTAATTGAAAAGGTGGCACTATATCAGTTAGAGCCAAGCATCCCAGTGGAAACGAACGCTGCGGTGAGTAAAAAAGTGACATTTTATGTTTAGTGACATTTTAAACCTAATTTACGTAAATTAATTCTCTACATGAAGCAATACATAATTGGCACTTTAAGTATAGTGCCGTTTATGTAGTTTAAATTTTGCCGAAATAAAATATTTGATTAATTAAAAAATGACATTATATGTTTAGTGCCTTTGTTAATGTTATAGTATTGTAATAATCTTTTAAACGAATAAATACATAAATGGCAAAATACAGTACTAATTACCGTATTTTGATGATTTTTAAATAAAATAAATTTAAATAAAAATTTACAGAGCTTGATTTGACTAAACGATCAAATAGAAACTCCAGAACTTCAGCCGCTTTATCTGAGCAAATTGGAAACCGTGACCCTTGACCATAAATTTGTCGCAATACTTCGAGAGATCATCCACAATCGCCGCTCTCAGGTCTACCTTCTCTCAGACTAAAGTCGTGGGAGATCACAGAAGAATGGCCTACCATAAGGTAGCGTTCTGGCTCCGCTTCTTTTTAACATTTAAACCAACGACCAACCGTCGTGTCCTAATACATCCCGCTTCTTATACGCTGACGATCTCGACGACTAACAAGCAACAAACTTCTCAACTGGCGCTTGCTTTCTCGGCTGGAGAATATACGTACGCAGTTTGGAACCGATCAGCTCTAGCTAGGGTGGTGGATACAGCTTTGAACGAAACCTGCCGGATTATTACAGGTTGTCTCAAACCAATACCGGTCAGACTGGTGTACCATGGCTGGCATCGCGCCCCCAACGATGGGATGTGGCAGCCTCCCTTGAGAGGAGCAAAGTGGATAGCGACCCCCGGCACCCTATGCACGGCTATGATCATATCCTATCACAGCAAAGGCTGAATAGCCAAAAGAGCTTTATAAAGTGCGTCCACCCTTTACCCAGCAAATGCGAGGTGCAATCTTGAAAGGGTGTCTCTGCCGGAACTGTTTGTGCCACTCTCTGAGAGGCTTCCGCCCGGACATGAGTTACCATGGGCTACCTGGAAGTTCTTAAACAGATTGCGAACCCAGGTATGACGAAGCAAGAAGAACATGCTCCGGTGGGGCCTCACGAACAATCGCGGACTGAGTTGCCTGTGCGACGCCCCCCAAACTATGACCTACCTCTGTCCTGGATGCCCTAACACCTGCACTCAGGAAGAGCTAATAAATGACAGCTATAACGCAGTCAGTGTCGCAGAGTTTTAGGGTACATCAATTTATTCCACACGTTTTGCCACCGATACGCTAAGAAGATCCTTAATGTTGATTATTTTTCAATTGTACTGATTGTAACTTACTTTACTTTTGTCAAATAAACATTTTATCTTAGTATTATCTCATAATTTTGTTTTATTTATGTAATTATTATCATAAGATAAGCTATAAATTGCGTTTTTATTCTAAAACAGTAACTAATAAAAAAATCAAAAGTGGCACTATACTGATATTTTTTTTGAAACAGATTTTTCTAAATAAGTAACTTAATTACTCGCATGTTTTCAATAATTATCTAAAAGCCAGATAGTCAAACTGTTAGATGAAACTTATAACCGTGTTATATTTCAGTTATTTGTATTAGATATTGATCACGGTATTAAACCAAAACTTTAAAATGGCCGTACTGAAAAACTACTGTTTTTGTATAACGCCACTTTTGTTTTCAAGGTGCGATATGTATATGTGTGTGTATATGTGTGAATAAATATAAAAATACCAGAAAATACTATTAATAAAATAATTAGATAAAACAAACAATAACAATATTTCGTAAAATGTAAAGTGTGAATTTTGTCTATGGTGACATTTTTAATTTCATTGACAACTGACAGCTCTTTGACAACAAGGAAGAGGAACTGTGATGTGTGATGTGTGACGTGTAAACACGTGTGTGATGTTTTTCAACGTGGCATGACAAATACATATATTATTAAGATACTTAATTAAAATGAAAAACATTTTTAGAATTGAAAAACAAAGAACAACCCAGCAAATCAAAATCATATCTGTAAACACGTAGTACATTTTTAATTGCAACAGTACAACAATGTGTGGCATATCAAAACCGCTCCAAATGACACTAAATCGTAAGTTTATTAAAACTAATATAAAACTACAAGTAAATAGATTAATAGAACCGTAGTGGTCTCGGTCTATCTTACCAATACTGTGCTAATTTGACAGTCAACATTTACAGTCGCTTTACACTGCTAATATCAACAATTACCATGTTTTATTTAGGTAAATCAGTAACAACCTTCTGCAAGGGCACCAAGCCCATTTAGTCCAAGAAACCAACTGCACTTACACCCATACATATTTTCCCTTCTACTTTACAGCCCAGACCAGAATCAAAGTGTAAGCAAAATAACAAAAAATACAACAACAAAAAATGAAAAATGAAGAGTGAAGAGCCCTGGATATTAGAATAAGGATAGGCAAAAACAATATACAACACAACACAAAAAGAATAAATAAAACAACACAATAAGGTGAAACAGTAGCATCCTGACAGCTATATCAAGGAAGTGTTTGTAATGGTGAGACCAATCATCCTCTGCTTCTCCATGAGAAATTGTTTTAATTTGTGTCTGAACAAATTCAATGATGTGCAGCCCCTTATAGGCGGGGGAATATTTTTCCAGCATTTAGATGCTGCATACCTAAAACTGCCCCTAAAACTGGTTGTTCTATGGTGCTCTATAGATAGTTGCTGTGAGCAAGCCCTTGCTGAACACTGTCTTCTGCTTGCCATCCATGCCAGCTTACAATACAAATATTCTGGTTGTTCGAGCCTCACCACACCAAACATGAGGCACGCTAAGTGCAGCTTTCTCCGAGATTTAATTTTTAAAATTGAATGCTGATTAAGAAACGGTGTGATGTGACTTCTAGGTGGAATAGAAAAACAAAAGCGTGCACAAGCATTTTGAACTCTCTGTACAAGTTTTTCAGTTTTAACCAGCAATCTAGGCCCATAAACAGTGTCGCAATAATTTAATTTTGATAGTATGAGCGACTCTACCAATTGCAGTCTCAAATCCTCTGATAAATATGGTCTCATCTGGTAAAGAATTTTGAGGCGGTAAAAACAATTACGCACGATCTCTGACACATGTTTGCCGAATCTCAGATCGGAATCCATGCACAGCCCAAGGTTACGCGCCTCATAGACTCGTCCGACCAGCTCGCCCATTAACGACACATTCAATGTTGTTGGCAGTACACTTAATTGCCTCTTTGTCCCAAGCAACATGTATTTTGTTTTAGTGGGGTTCAATGCCAAACCATTCTCCCGTGCCCAGCTCGCCACTCTTGCAAGATCTTCGTTTAGACCATGCACAGCCGTCTGATATTCACCTGGCCTAAACGAAGAGAATACCTGGATGTCATCGGCATAAATATGGTATTTGCAAGTCCGAAAGCACTTTGTTATGTCTGCACAATATAAAATAAATAGAAGAGGGCCCAATATAGAACCCTGTGGCACTCCTCTCCTCACATAAGTCCATGGTGAAATGTTGCTGGATCCATCCACACACCTCAACTCTACTCTCTGGCTACGGTTGGTAAGGTAACTGTTGAACCAGCAAATAGTCCTATGCCCAAAGCCATAGTATCTGAGCTTAGACAATAGAAGTGTGGTATTAATACAATCAAAAGCGCGCGAAAAATCCAGCAACACAAGAGCAGTACACATTCCTTTATCCTGCGCAGTGAGGATACTGTCAGTCACATCTAGAAGGGCGGTAGCCGTGCTTCTCTGCCTTCGGAAACCTGACTGGACTTCAGGAAGTATCTTGTGCTGCTCCAAATATACTGTCAACTGCTGACACACTACCTTCTCGGCGATCTTGGAGAGACATGGCAAAATACTTATGGGTCTTAAGTCCTTAATTTCGGTTGGATTTGAAATTTTAGCCAGTGGTTTGATTCTTCCCAGCTTCCACTGCTCCGGAAAAACAGCTGTGTCAAATGAGCAGTTTATCATTTTGGTAATAGCCCCCAGAGTATAGGGCAGTGTAAGGGTGATCATCTCTAGAGACAACCCATCCCAACCCTCAGCATTCGACTTCAGCTGTCCCAAGCATCTAGACACCTGCTCCTCACTTACTGTGCCTATATCAAAAAGGGCATCACTATACCGGTGGTACTCAAAGTATGTAAGCTTTGACAGAGAGCATACCGGATCACCAGGAACTCTCAAAAAGTAGTTGTTTATTTGTTCTGGGTCAGTTAAATGCGCTGGAAGACTATTTTCAAATTTGCTAGGTTTTAACATACTTTTAAGATTCTTCCACAAGATCTTAGGGTATTTAATTTTATTATTAATGTTAAATTTGAAGTAAGCCACTTTTTCCCTGTAAATAGAACTTGAAACAAGGGACTTTATGCGTATATATAGCGGTATGCTTGCTACGCTTTGTACTCCAGCACTACGCCGAGCGAATCGCGCACGACGACAATAGTGGGCTCGTGAACATTTGCTCTATAACGATAACCTGTTATCTGTAGTGGTGTTTACACATGAGCCCCGGTTCGGTTTCTACTCGGATTCACGTAGAGAACGTGCTTGGCGAGTTCCTGGTTGTGATAGCCGTCTACAACATCCTCAAGAAATCTATTCATACCACGATAGAACAATTATGGCTTGGACGGGAATTTGTGTCGGTCGAAGAACAGAGCGCGTTTTGATCAGAAACACCATGACGGCTGAAAAATAACTTAACGAGGTCCTAGTACTAATAATCTACCCCCGTAGACTACAATTGGGCCAAATGTTTAAGCTCATGGACGATAACACCCGTCCGCATAAAGCGAGAGTGATGACAAGCTGGTTGCAGGAGCACGAAGTATCGATTTTATGCTGAACCACTCAATCGCCTAACCTTGAAACCATAAAATAAGCGTAAGACATGTTCAAAAGAAGGGCTTTGATGAATTTTCCTCCATAAAATTGCGATGGAAGGGCTACTTGTTTTGTATACTAATCGACCTGGAACAATATACCGCACCAAGACCTGGATAACTTAATCCAAGCATGAAAAACCCATGCAGGACCGTTATTTACGGTTTTTTGAATGTACTGACGACTGATTACTCACATAACCGTTAAAAACTGATAAATTTTCGCTTATTTTCACTTTTGCTTAAGAGATACATTCATTGTTAGTTTTACTCATTTTCTAAGTTTTTTATTTATTTAAGAAAAAAAAATATTCGTGCTAAAAATGTATTTTTATTTAATTCTGGATTGTAGCCTGATAAATTGCCTTTATAAAAATATAAACATGTTGTGTGTTATCTCCAATAATTTTGGAGTTATACCAAATAAAATTGAGTAAATACCAAATATCCCTAGACTTTGTTGAGGTGTGTATATATCAAACTTCTTTTTTATTAATAACCAATAGATAACAAACAGAAAACCTGTGTTTAATTATTTTAACTGAAATTAAACTGAATACAAAATAATTTTATCACAAAATAATGGTAACAAAAACAAAAAAAACAGCAACAAGAATGATTTTATTGCAACTCATCATTATGAGGTTTTAATTAGAAATTTTTATTGATCTTATTAGTAGATTTATGTTACATAGACATATACTCGTATATCATAGATACCTATTCATTTCTAATCAACATTGTATTTAATATTAAACTTATACCTAGACGTGTAAACTAATAATAAAAATCTCGTTTACTAACTTATGAAAAAAAAAACTTTAATATAAAAACGCGTACATTATTTACAAAATAATTATTTTGTTATAAAGTAGCAAATGTGAGCTAAACCACTTACATAAGATTTTAAATCCATTTCACTTTTTTGTTCTATACCTATGTAGACGCAATCGTTCATTCGCAGCCAGTCCACCACGTTTGCGTTTGTTAGATGGTTGTGATGATGTAATACGCTCAATTGTACATTGCGTATTTTTTTGTGTCTTAATAAATTCGGCGATTGTCTTATACAAGTTCCATTTCCGACGATTTAATAGAGTATTTAACCGATTGTGCCATGATTCTATTGAGTTTTGAGTTAAAGGAATAAATGACATATATCGGTCATGCACTGTCCACATATCTGGAGGGAATTGTGGGCTTATTTGTTTTACAACTAGGTCTGTACTTATGTTATGTGATGAGCTTGATATGTAATACTTTTCAAACCACTGTACTACTTCTTTTGCTTCATGGGGTAAAATTTCCTGTTTAAGCATTTCAAAGGCTGTTGGAATTTCCGTTGGTTCTAAAAAAGCTAGTGCTGCTAAATGTCTCATTTGATGAGCAAACACTGAATCATTACCGTATCGTTTAGCCAGCCCAGCCGTCTGAATATGTCTCCAGATACTCTGTTTGAGGTGGAAGAAACAAAATTTATGAGCGCAGTCGGGGAAAATACTTTGTACAGCAATGACTACAGCAGTTTCGAAATCGGTAATAATCATTGCAGGCACTAAAATGATGTTGTGATTGTTTAGTGCATAACTTCTCATTATTTCCAGCATGACTCTATAACAATTTACGGTTTTATGGGACAACAACCCGTATATTAATGGCACTATTTCATGGACTCCATTATGAGATCCCACTTTAGCATGTATTGTGTAGATCTGAGTATATGGTTCAGGACAGCAACGAAAAGTACCGTCCATCACCCAGAAATCCGTATCAAATAATAGTCTTATATTTTCTTTGGTACTGAAGACAACTACACTTTCACCATTGTATGTGTAATGACCCAATAAAAACTGCTCATTATTGATTTTTGTGTACTCTTCAGGGATCTTTACATCATTAACAGTAGTTGGAATTTTAGGCATGTTCCTATTTCTCGCTCTCTGTATTATCATTCGCATTGCCATCTTGTTAGGTAAATGCGGAGCACTAGTACTTGGGGTATCTGTATGCACCTTTGAATTATTTGTGAAGGACAGTCCATGGAATTATTTGCTTTGTTCTATAAGTCATTTATCAACTTCATTTTAATTTTTTTTTCTGGATCTGGGGCGTGGACGTGGTCGTGACTAAGTTTAAGAACTGTATGTTCATTGTTAAAACATAAGGTAGTTAAAGTAACACCACATCTAGAATTCTTTTTTTGTGTACATTGCAAATAATAATTATTGTTGTCACATTTTCTGTTTAAATGATAAGAATATCCGTCCACTACTAGTATCTCAGCACCACGACTTGATTTAACTAATACACAATCACTCATATTCATTAATAATAATACTGACACTAATAAACGCACACAATGACTAATTCGCTGCAAACGAAAGAAACGCAATACTTATTATGTAAACTGAAAACTAACTGAAGCGTTTTTTCTTAATTCTACCCTACAATAATTAATAATATTTTATCATTCCATTTACGACTGTAATATATAATAAATGCCCGTAATGTACCTACTCAATTGTATTTATAAAATATCATAATGAAAAAGTTTTTTTTTAAAGTTAGTCAATATATTTTTACTGGTTTTTAATAATGCTAATTTAAGACCGCCTCACTTCCAAGTTTCCATGTTAGCAAGTACACATCAAAAGTGAAGTGCTTCAACTGTACAAAGATAAAATTTCATAGTAAAAAATGAAATGTTTAGCAAAATTATTTTTATTTATTAGCATAATTTATGCGTCGGTCAATCAATAAAAATAGCATTAATTCGACTTAATATAAATTAATCAAACGTATTTCGGGATTACATTTGTACGGTAACATAACAAAAGATATATCATTTATTCGACCAAACGTTCACCGGACCTTCGTTCATTAGATCGGTGATAAAAAGGTCAGAAGTAGTTTCGAACACTCGTAAATTAGTAAGTCGTTTGTTCGGTCTCACGCAAAATAACCAAACGTGTTTTCGGCTACCAGTGAATAGATAAAACAGGTTTCGGAATTCCGTGGTACACTCAACTTTAACTGGGGTACTTGTTCGAACAAGTATTCTATTTTATTTTAGCTGTACTGCTGTTCCATTGGAGATGTCTTACTTGTACGTACAACGCATCGTGTCTACTGAAGAAGGGTATGACTCTGCCACAACTCTACCTGGGCCTGCTGCGGACAAGCACCGGCCGGACTATACTCATCTAGCCTGGCCAGCGTGTTCATAGCAGACCCTGTTTCCTTAACACTGTCAAGAAAGTAAGTGTCAGGAAGACTGTCTCATCATTAGGACATCTAAAGGCTGGTAAGAACATCCTGTAAGTATGTTTAAAGTATTTATTAATTTAGGAAAACTAAGCATAAACTATACTAAAACATTGAGATGGCACAAACGTACCTACTGGTAAGTTATATCATCATAACAGCCCATTTATGCTCCACTGCATGGACGGGCCTCCTCCCGTGGCGGAGGGATACACGACCTACTAATACCACGCTGGTCAGACGGATAGGTATAAGGTTAAATTTCAAGTTTTCCTTCTTTTTTTTCGTAAAGATAATATTCACGGATAGTCTCTTAGTCGGTTTTTACGACACCCATGGGATGAGATGTGGTGGTGACATATGGTATTCTTACTCCGGTAACCGGCACCACACGGTTAGTTACATAGTGCTGCCTTAATTATAAGCTGCCACGGCATACATTAGATACAGTCATAAAGTTATTAAAACTACTTAAGAATTTAAAAAAAATCTATCGAAGACTGAAAGTCTGTATGACATTAAATATTAAATAGACAAGCAATTGATAACATATTCTCCTTTAAACTTAATCATTTAACCTTTAGTTAGAAATTTTGTGAGACCAAAGAAATAAATTTGGCGCTTGCGCGGTAACGATACATTTTGGTCTAGAGCCCGAAATTTCGGGGCTGTCAGTAGTAGTTGAGAACTCGGCTTACGTCCTCGCGAATCCCTGAGCGACCGAGGTATACGAACTTTACGTACTTGAAGTCTACGAAGAAAACTATATAAAGTGTTAAAGATTTTTCCGTTTCCAAAAAGTTTGGTTAAAGTCGTGTTTTTGTTCAAAATGAATGTGCTATTCTTTATAGTTACAACTTTGTTATTTTCTACAGTTTTTGCTAAATGTAAGTTTTTTAACTATAATATTCTTTTAATAACTAAGTGTATCGTTCAGTTAGGGTGTTCTTTTTGTCTAGGTATATTGTATTTATGAAGAAGTATAAATAGTTAAATATTAACCGACCAATAAAACGTAGTGAATAATGTATGTTTGATGATTATAGAGTTCAGCTTGAATTAATTTTACGACTTTAGACTTACTTAGGTGGTCCAACGACTTACTAGAAAGAATGAAAGCTTATGATAGAGCAATAAAAGTTTTTGTAAAACTTTCTTTTAAAATAAAAGTAAAAAATTAACATTTTATTTATTCCATTTCAGAAAATATAATAAATCGTATTTAGTTACATCAATATTTTATTTTGTTTTGTATGTTTGTGTGTGAGTTATGGACCTTACCTCTCACATAGGTACACATATAAAACTTAAACAGTTATAATAACAAATTAAGTTAGGTACTTGATATCCTAAATTAATGAAGTAATTTATCTTTGAATCCTCAAAGGAAATGATTCTGAGACTACAACCGTATTCAGAGAAATTGCAACTGTATTCAAAAACAAATTACGAATATAATTTTATAATAGAATTATAATAATATAATACTAGAATATATACTACTTCGTCTTTTTTCTACTAAAATAGATTTATAATAGATTTATATTATAGTTTGCGTCTTATTTTAAAGGTGGCTCCCACGTTACATGCTTGTCCCGTGCGTTACTTTAACTGTACCTACTGTAACTGTAACAAACACCAATTTAACCTAAACAAACAATGTCCAGGCTTAGTACAATTCGTTTCTGGACGTCTTAAACAATTGCATGAGGTTGCATTACAACCTCGTGCGCGCCAGTGGTATATTGCAACTAATTAAATTACTGTGAACATAAAATACCATCACCCCTTTACGACAATGTAGGAATTATGATTGATGATATTATGATTAAGATTTTATGATTAAATAAACATATTTACAGAATGAACACATATTACTTACACACTCTACATACTCACTCTACATAAAACATACTCCATAGCTAATATGCTAGGCCAAGATTCCCTTTATTAGTGAGTCAAACGAGTGAGGACAAACGTCTCCATATGTTGACGAAGTAGGTAACAACACACGGTTTCGCTTTCCAAATTTGTCGAGATCCGAGGTTGTCGTAAAAGCCGATAAAGGAAAATTTGGCTTATACTATATCTACGAAAACCAAAAGAAGGAAAACCTAAAGTGAAACCCTTTAACAATCCGTCCGTCAAAAAACGGCTACTAGCCTTATGTATTGGAGTCTCCAGGTAAGCAATATAATCCTAGAGCCGTATCTAAATATATCTAGTTATAACTGGACACATAAACAACTAACTAACCGAGACGTAGGTTTAAAAAACAGTGGTAAAGTTAAGTTTGAAACAAAATTCCATCCTTTGGGTAAATGCCAAGGTGTCACTGCTTCATAATCGGATTTCAGTTTAACTTTTCTTTTTGTTAGTCAATAGTGTAGAAATTTTTAAAAGTTATAAAATACACTCAGGCTTGGAACTGCTGAGTGTGTTTTAAAACTTTTACTAATATTAATAATTTTATTATTGTTTAAAAATTATTATTAAAAATAATTACTATCTCCGTGTGGTGACGGAGTAAGAATACAATATGTCCCCACCCCATCTCATCCCATGGATGTCGTAAAAACCGCATAAGGGACTATCCGTGAATATTATCTAATATCTAATTAATATAATGTAGCAACATTTTATATTGTGTTGTAAAAATAGACAAAAGGTAACTAATCAATAGCTAACAGAGAAGAAGAACTTGATATTATAAGATCCAATACAAAACCGTCTGGCTAGCGTGACTTTTTTGTTCTCCTTTCTCTCCATACTTAGATTAATCAACTACTTTTATGTCGTAGGCTATTTTGTTTCTTTAAAATAGTGATGAGCTTTCAAGACCATCCTGAAATAAGGTGGTTACGAAACTCAGTTGACATGGTGGGCGAAAAGGTAAAATATATTTTCTTTTAGTTGCAAAAATATGACCTAATCTTAGCATTCATGGATTCTCCGTGCGGGTGGTGGCGGGTCCATCCCGTGATAGAGGACGGAACACTTGCATAACAGCGTCTGGGACTTACGACCCAGATGTAGGTATAAGAAGGCCTCCTTACAACGCGTTAGCGGTCACCTTCACTGTCTGCTATGTTCCGTCCTCTACCTATTCAGATTTAGAAGGAAGCTAACAATGCCTTTTTGGACATTCGTGATAGTAGAGAGCTTACTGAAGTTCAAGAAAAATAAATTAAAGATTGTTATTTTTATTACCTTTGAAACAACGTATAAGTATGTGACTGTCTCAATGGCAAAATGCGAATCCCACGCAAGATAGTTATTTGTGTGAACCACAAAATTCATAAAGCCTGGATATTCTTTGTGTCCATCGGGTGTGCCTAGCTCGGGTATCGTCTTTAATAAAAAAAATATATGAACCACCATCCATCAAACCTCACCGGTAAAAAAGTTATCCTTTATATTTCCATTTATCGAGGTCACAATACTAAACCAACAAATTTAATATTTATTTCTATATAATTTAAATATACAAAGAGCTTTGTTTATTTGAAATAAAGTCTTAAGCCGGGTTCTTTTGATCATCAATCCTGATCGTCGGTTCATTACACGCGGACCCGAGAGATTTCCTCTTACACATTAGTCATTTTAAGCGAATCCTTTGAGGGGAATATGTTTTTAGTTTCTATTTTGTGTAAATAATATTTTGGACAATATTTACTGGTAGCGGTTTGCTTTACACAAAATTGAAAATGTAGGGATGTTTTTCTTTCATAGCTTGATACCAAAATGTAAAAGATAAACGGGCCTGGAACGCCAAATAGAAACACGCTTGTACGATATTAAATGAAAAACAGTTTTGGATACTTTTCGGCGAAATGTGCTGTCGACAAAAAATACTTTTATTAGCTGTACTTACTTTTATTTTCCGTGTGGTGACGTAGTAAAAATACAAAATGTCACCACCCCATCTCATCCCACGAGTGTCGTAAAAACCGACTAAGGGAGTATTCGTGAATATCATCGTTAAGAAATAAAAAGAAGTTAAATTAAACCCTAAACCAATCTGTCTGACCAGCGCGTGGTATTAGTAGGCCAAGTATCCCTCCGTCACGGGAGCAGGCCTGTCCCTGCAGTGCGACATTATTAATGGGCTGGCATTAA
Source organism: Schrankia costaestrigalis (assembly GCA_905475405.1). Lineage (NCBI taxonomy): Eukaryota > Metazoa > Arthropoda > Insecta > Lepidoptera > Erebidae > Schrankia > Schrankia costaestrigalis. The sequence goes on from FR997830.1 coordinate 9,655,102, forward strand.
TTTAGGTAAGTATTAAAATAATATATAAGTACTTAGATCAACAAAAGATTTTTTACATAAAGAAGACTTCTCAAAAATGGTTAATGTTAACTTATTCATTATCAAATGTACATTATAATTCAATTACTTTGAATATTCAATTTTACAAGGCACGTAATTGAAATGTCAAACGTAACGAGATGGTAGTCCTCTACAAACCGTACGAATACAAGACGTAGCACTTAGACAAATTGCTAAACGAACTTGCAACTATGTACGTAAGCGTAACTTTATGAATTTCATATTTTACACACAATGGTACTACGAAGTTTTAAGAATGAATTGCAGGTTGTAGTAGTAGTATGTATACGGACTAGGTACTTGACTGTTAATGGGGGATTTAAGTCTGGGGGTAACTTTACTTAATGTAATAAATGTACTGGTATATTTGATATTTGTACCATAAAAAATAACAGCACGGTGGTTGCAGCACTTTGTTAAAGTTACAAAATTTTTGTAAAATTATAGTGACGTCTAAAAAATGCTGCTTTAGAGTTTGTTACGCCGCGCCGCTTCTTCTTCCGCCTTATAAGCTGTGATTTTGTAACATTATGTTGGTAATAATATGTGGATTATATTACTATTATACTTATTACTATATTACTATTATATTACAAATTCATACAAACACAGTTTTACAAATAACATAAATAAACCACAGAGGTTTGTCCTTATGCTAAATAAAAAAGTATTAAAGTAATAGTTTAATAGTTTATAGTTTAATAGTTTATTTTTTCAGAATAAAAATGACAAACAGTTTGTAACGTTGGCACATGTACTAGTGAAATTACTGTATCACATGTGCCAGCGCCCTCCATTTAAAAGTACAGTAATATAAAAGCATACTTAATACTATTTAAATTACTTAAGGGCATTGCATTGCTCAATGACCTTGACGATCTAAGGTTTGTTACAGTTTTCATAGAAAAAGCGCCATCTACTAACAGAGATTAATACTAGGATATAATCAACTAATGATTATTCAAATCACAGACGCGACACAAATTTATCATTGTTTTGACCTAACTTATTTATTCTCTCGGAGACGCCAATTTTATACATACGTATTTTACTCGAAATAACGTTCACCGCGCTCAGAGCAATAACGAATTTATTATTATTACTGTTGCTACTAGACTATGTCTTCTGAAGGTCTGATGATGACCAGGTAAGTACACAATGGTTCTCAGCGATGGTAACAGCTAGAAGTACTCTGTTTTCATAATTTGCCTATTTGATTAATGATGCTACTACACTATGTCTTCTGAAGGTCTGATGATGGCCAGGTAAGTACACAACGGTTCTCAGCGATGGTAACAGCTACAAGTACTCAGTTTTCATAATTTGCCTATTTGATTAATGATGCTACTACACTATGTCTTCTGAAGGTCTGATGATGACCAGGTAAGTACACAACGGTTCTCAGCGATGGTAACAGCTAGAAGTACTCAGTTTTTATAATTTGCCTATTTGATTAATGATGCTACTACACTATGTCTTCTGAAGGTCTGATGATGGCCAGGTAAGTACACAACGGTTCTCAGCGATGGTAACAGCTACAAGTACTCTGTTTTCATAATTTGCCTATTTGATTAATCATGCTACTACACTATGTCTTCTGAAGGTCTGATGATGACCAGGTAAGTACACAACGGTTCTCAGCGATGGTAACAGCTACAAGTACTCAGTTTTCATAATTTGCCTATTTGATTAATGATGCTACTACACTATGTCTTCTGAAGGTCTGATGATGACCAGGTAAGTACACAACGGTTCTCAGCGATGGTAACAGCTAGAAGTACTCTGTTTTCATAATTTGCCTATTTGATTAATGATGCTACTACACTATGTCTTCTGAAGGTCTGATGATGACCAGGTAAGTACACAACGGTTCTCAGCGATGGTAACAGCTACAAGTACTCTGTTTTCATAATTTGCCTATTTGATTAATGATGCTACTACACTATGTCTTCTGAAGGTCTGATGATGACCAGGTAAGTACACAACGGTTCTCAGCGATGGTAACAGCTACAAGTACTCAGTTTTCATAATTTGCCTATTTGATTAATGATGCTACTACACTATGTCTTCTGAAGGTCTGATGATGACCAGGTAAGTACACAACGGTTCTCAGCGATGGTAACAGCTAGAAGTACTCTGTTTTCATAATTTGCCTATTTGATTAATGATGCTACTACACTATGTCTTCTGAAGGTCTGATGATGACCAGGTAAGTACACAACGGTTCTCAGCGATGGTAACAGCTACAAGTACTCAGTTTTCATAATTTGCCTATTTGATTAATGATGCTACTACACTATGTCTTCTGAAGGTCTGATGATGACCATGTAAGTACACAACGGTTCTCAGCGATGGTAACAGCTAGAAGTACTCAGTTTTCATAATTTGCCTATTTGATTAATGATGCTACTACACTGTGTCTTCTGAAGGTCTGATGATGGCCAGGTAAGTACACAACGATTCTTAGCAATGGTAACAGCTAGAAGTACTCTGTTTTCATAATTTGCCTATTTGATTAATGATGCTACTACACTGTGTCTTCTGAAGGTCTGATGATGGCCAGGTAAGTACACAACGGTTCTCAGCGATGGTAACAGCTAGAAGTACTCTGTTTTCATAATTTAGGTATTTGATTAATGATGCTACTACACTATGTCTTCTGAAGGTCTGATGATGGCCAGGTAAGAACACAACGGTTCTCAGCGATGGGAACAGCTAGAAGAACCCAGTTTTCATCATTTCCCTATTTAATTACTCATGCTACTACACTTTGTACTTACCTGATCCTCATCAGACATTCTTCTGAAGGTTGAATTGAACTCAATAATTTTCAGCGATGGAAACAGAAAAAAATTGAAACTAACTGTAAAATGTTATTTTGTAAAATAGGAAAAATGGTTATTAAGAAAACAGCTTTAGTAAGTTTTATATTTTATTTTAATCAAAGAAGATAAGACCTAATCTTAGCATTCCATAGATTCTCCGTGCGGGTGCCGGGTCCATCGCGTGATAGAGGAAGGAACACTTGCATAACAGCGTCTGGGACTTACGACCCAGATGTAGGTTTAAGGAGGCCCCTATTACTCTTCTTCCCGATATATTTTTTGTTTCTTCCTGGGAATGCCCCACTTCTACAGTCAAATTTGGTAGTATTTCTTCTTCAAGCTAGAACAAAAATTTTTATTTAATAAAATAGTCGATGTTACAAATTAATACAAGTATTAATCACAGTACATAACACATTTGTGGCGGTAATGTACTCTAAAACAAGTAGCAGGAGGATTATCAAATATATGGAAAAAGTTACGAGTTTGCTTTACTAGTAGCAATCATTACTCTATAATATGAAAAACAAATTAGCTTTCAGCTGTTTGTCTGTTTATGTATGCATTAATCTTAAAAACTAGGCAGCAGACAGAATTAATAATAACTATGCATAATATAGATGAAAAGCTCTCATAATTTTAGACGTTTACAATGTGATGCCGTAAATAAACACTTACAACAAAATAAACTTATATTTACCACATTTTGCTCAAATTCCATATCAGTTGGCATATCTGACGGTTCGCATGTGTCGTAAGATTTTGACAGCGGTTGATCTTCTTGATTTTGTAATTTAGAGCCTTGCTGCTTTCTTACTTTCCTTAAAATAAATAATTCCTGTTTTAATTGGTACTTGTAATTTTGTCGATATCAAAACATTGGAGTAAAAAAAAGAAACCTAAGTAAATGTCTCAAAGTCAACTAGGTCAAGACCTAATGAGTAACAACTTGCTGGTTTACGTAGGTACTGCCATCATGACTAAAGTCTACGTACCTTCGTAGTCCACCATAAGTCAGTCCCTCACAGGCACCTTGGTCTCCCTGAGCTCTTTTAAACGAGTACCAACTTGCTGGTTTACGTAGGTACTGCCATCATGACTGAAGTCTACCTACCTTCGTAGTCCACCATAAGTCAGTCCCTCACAGTCACCTAGGTCTCCCTGAGCTCTTTTAAACGAGTACCAACTTGCTGGTTTACGTAGGTACTGCCATCATGACTGAAGTCTACCTACCTTCGGAGTCCACCATAAGTCAGTCCCTCACAGTCACCTAGGTCTCCCTGAGCTCTTTTAAACGAGTACCAACTTGCTGGTTTACGTAGGTACTGCCATCATGACTGAAGTCTACGTACCTTCGTAGTCCACCATAAGTCAGTCCCTCACAGTCACCTAGGTCTCCCTGAGCTTTTTTAAACGAGTACCAACTTGCTGGTTTACGTAGGTACTGCCATCATGACTGAAGTCTACCTACCTTCGTAGTCCACCATAAGTCAGTCCCTCACAGTCACCTTGGTCTCCCTGAGCTCTTTTAAATGAGTACCAGCTTGCTGGTTTACGTAGGTACTGCCATCATGACTGAAGTCTACCTACCTTCGTAGTCCACCATAAGTCAGTCCCTCACAGTCACCTTGGTCTCCCTGAGCTCTTTTAAACGAGTACCAACTTGCTGGTTTACGTAGGTACTGCCATCATGACTTAAGTCTACCTACCTTCGTAGACCAACATAAGTCAGTCCCTCACAGTCACCTAGGTCTCCCTGAGCTCTTTTAAACGAGTACCAACTTGCTGGTTTACGTAGGTACTGCCATCATGACTGAAGTCTACCTACCTTCGGAGTCCACCATAAGTCAGTCCCTCACAGTCACCTAGGTCTCCCTGAGCTCTTTTAAACGAGTACCAACTTGCTGGTTTACGTAGGTACTGCCATCATGACTGAAGTCTACCTACCTTCGTAGTCCACCATAAGTCAGTCCCTCACAGTCACCTAGGTCTCCCTGAGCTCTTTTAAACGAGTACCAACTTGCTGGTTTACGTAGGTACTGCCATCATGACTGAAGTCTACCTACCTTCGTAGTCCACCATAAGTCAGTCCCTCACAGTCACCTAGGTCTCCCTGAGCTCTTTTAAACGAGTACCAACTTGCTGGTTCACGTAGGTACTGCCATTATGACTGAAGTCTACGTACCTTCGTAGTCCACCATAAGTCAGTCCCTCACAGTCACCAAGGTCTCCGTGAGCTCTTTTAAACGAGTACCAACTTGCTGGTTTACGTAGGTACTGCCATCATGACTAAAGTCTACGTACCTTCGTAGTCCACCATAAGTCAGTCCCTCACAGGCACCTTGGTCTCCCTGAGCTCTTTTAAACGAGTACCAACTTGCTGGTTTACGTAGGTACTGCCATCATGACTGAAGTCTACGTACCTTCGTAGTCCACCATAAGTCAGTCCCTCACAGTCACCTTGGTCTCCCTGAGCTCTTTTAAACGAGTACCAACTTGCTGGTTTACGTAGGTACTGCCATCATGACTGAAGTCTACCTACCTTCGTAGTCCACCATAAGTCAGTCCCTCACAGTCACCTAGGTCTCCCTGAGCTCTTTTAAACGAGTACCAACTTGCTGGTTTACGTAGGTACTGCCATCATGGCTGAAGTCTACCTACCTTCGGAGTCCACCGAAAGCCTAGGTACTATCAAGGTACTCAAAATATAAGTTTAAACGAAGCAATGCCGATGTTCTAAAAATGAATCTAAACATCGTACAAATAAAAACGTGTCTAACTAAAGCATACAAAGGTATAAAATAATATAAATGTATAATATTTAGCTTGTAGGTACTTACCAATAATTTTGAAGAGCTCGGCCACGCTTCACATTACGTTTATTTTTATATTTAGGCATAGTCTATGAGTGATTAAAAAACAAAATTTAATTAAAAACTAGGATATATTACACTTATGAACTTAATTACAAGTAGTATTATTAAAAACAATTGTGTACTTTTTATTTACAATATTTTTTCATTCAAAGTTGGTCGGTTTAAAGTTTTATTCGGTAAGAAAATACGGTCGTACAGTCCACCCGTCACAAGAGTCGTAACGACACTGAATGTGCGACTCCCGAGCAATGGTCACGGCGGTAGCGGGGGTGCAGGCGCGGGGATTTTATGAAAATCTAGTTTTTATCAATTATTTTAAATATAACGAATAATTAAGATAAAGTAATCAATACAGATTATTAGTTAGAATATAGCACATTTTTTGTATAAATTTCGAATAAAATCAATCATCCGTTTAATAGACAATTTGATATTTAGTTATTATAATACCAGATTTCGTGATTTTTTTTTGAAAGTTTTAAGAAATAATTAGCGTTTTTAATCAATACAAAGTTTTTTCGGTAGTATCTAGTTTATTCATGTTTTTTTGTGAAGTAAACGTATGTAAGGATTCGTCAACAAACTTCTTCAAACCGAGCGTGTTTTTGGGGTTTGAGCAATGCAATGCCCTTAATACAATACTATACGGTGTAATCGTGTCAGCGTGTGTGTGTTTGTAAGTAAGTATGTGTTTGTGAGTGAGTATGTGTGTGTGTCTGTGTGTTTGTGCATGTCAACATAAGCATTTATTTATCATTTTGGTATTTTTAAGAGATTTTCGGTCTGTTCATAGTCCATAGCTTTCAGCCACGTTGTTAGCGTTGTTTTTAATTTACGTTTTGTTAAGGGATAGATGTTAATTGCTTTGTTGATTTTGTTGTACAGTCTGGAGCTGTGAATGTAATATGTTCTATCTGCAAGGGATGTTTTGTGTTTTACGATATCACAGATGCGGTCCTTCCTTCGTTTATCGTTACTTTTAAAAGGTAACGCAGCATGTTTCCGGATCGTCGTACGAAGCACAAAGAGCTGTCGTACCGAGAGGACAGAACATTCCTGGAACAAGGTAAACGTTGGATACCTGAATGGTTTTCGAAGAAGCACTTTAAGAACAGCTCTTTGTGCCCTCTCAACTTTAGGCATGTTTGTAGTACATGCGTTACCCCATATGGGGATGCAGTAGCTTATTACAGACCGTACAAGAACCAAATATACCAACTTTAGCGTGTCTATGTCAGCAGAGGATCTCAACTTTTTTATGACGTACATTAATTTTCTGGTACGAGCCGACAGAGTTGCTATATGTTTATCCCATCTAAGATAGGAATCTATATGTACACCCAGGTACTTAATACACGATGTATGTATCAGAGGAAGGCAGTCACAGTTTGCATTGCTCCGATCACAAGTATGACCCTTTATTTTTAGATCGTTGTGCGGTTGGGAGGAAGATGTACACGAAAAGGTTATGTATTTCGTTTTCTCGACGTTTAGTGTGAGTAGGCTGGTGGTAAGCCATGACATAACTATCGAGAGGGCTTTTTCAGCATGACAGTAGGCTTGAGTCCAGTCTTTCCCGTGGACTAATAAAACTGTGTCGTCTGCATAGGTGATTATTTTGCAGTGTGGGATAGGAAGCTGACTTAGCTGATTTACATAAAGATTAAATAGTGTCGGCCCCAAGACGCTTCCTTGGGGTACGCCATATGTAAGTGATTGTTCAGCACTAATGTGCTGACCAAATTTCACACACTGAGTACGATCACTCAGATAACTATGAAACAGGTCCAAAGTTGTGCCTCTAATTCCCACACCCTCCAACCTGTCTAAAAGCACCGGAACAGAATGACAGCGTTTCTGTTCCGGTGCTTTTAGACAGGTTGGAGGCTGAAAAAGCCTTGGAAAGGTCCAGTGATATTGCTAATGTTTTGTACTTTTTCTCAATCTGTTGGACAACTGAGTCTGTTAAGTCAATGATAGCATCCTCTGTAGACTTACCCTTAACAAAGCCATATTGATTGTGTGAAATAAGATTGTACTTCTCAAGGTACTCAACTAGTCTTTTGTTAATACATTTTTCAAAGACCTTCGACAGCGTGGTCAATACAGATATGGGTCTGTAATTGACAACTTGTTCCTTGTCCCCATTCTTATAGACAGGGTGGATAAGTGCTTTTTTAAACACTGTAGGAAAAGTTCCTGATGACAGAGAAAGGTTAAATATATGTAAAAGTGGTGGAATTAGGTACTGGCGAGTTGATTTTAGAAGAGATGCTGAGATGTTGTCGTATCCCACCGCACAATTGTCTCTTAGGCTCATTATTGTGGCATCCAATTCAAATTCAGTAATGTCCCTTATAGCCATAGAATTAAGTACGTTATGTTTAAGTGAGCAAGTTTCGGGAATAGGATTCACTGTATGATTATTAGAGTTTTGGATATTAGCAGCTAATGTTTTACCAACGTTAGCAAAATAATGATTGACCATATTCACAGACTCTATAGGATTATTGTTTAGGTTTAATAGTTCATTCGCATCTGATTTTACTTTGCCTGTGTCAGAGATAGATTTGATTACTTCCCATGTGGCTTTTGGGTTACCCTTGGCCACCTGAAATTGGGTTTCCTCATAATTACTTTTAAGTTTTTTTAACAGATTGTTACAAAAATTGCGATAGCGTTGATAAGTGGTTTTTATTACAATATTGTTTGGTGATCTATTAGATTCTTGATGTAGTGCATCTCTGTTTTTAATGCACTTCAAGAGGCCAGGGGTAATCCAGGGTTTTATGATGACTTTTTTGTGTGGTATCTTAATTAGCCTAGTATGCTTTTTAAGAATGTCTGCGATCATAGCGGTAAACAAATCAGCTGCACAGTCAGCATCTGTAAGCTCAAGTATGTTGGAGAAATTGAGGTTTTGCAGGTCTGATATAACTGCGGACGTATTAGTGCGGTTAGTATATTTTGCATTTGTTTTAGTAACCCTATTAGTGTCAAGACACAACAATGTAGGTAAATGGTCAGTAATATATGTATTCAGGATCAGCGTCACCGCTTGTCTTGGTGTTCTTAGTATAACATGATCCAAGCAAGCAGCTCCACGCGTTGGTAACACATGAGCAGGCAGCATGCCGTGTGATGAGCATATGTTAAGATATTCTTCTGATTGACTATCCAGTTTTTCAAAGGCTATGTTGATATTTATGTCACCAATAATAGCTAAAGTTTTATAGGCTCGCAGTGAGTTAAGAGTTTCATTAAGGCTGATAAAAAAATTACTAGTATTTCTATACGATGGAGAGCGATACACAGCTATTACTGCTATGTCATCACTTGTACAAATCAGACAGTTTGCGTCCATAAAAACAGGCTGCCAGACACGATGTTTTAAGTTATTTCTGACGTAGACACATACACCTTCATTTTGGTTGAGGTAAGTAGAGTGGTAGTTAGTAAATCCCTCTAAGGATGGTATCGTAGATAGCCTGCTCAGCCAACACTCAGACAATACAACAATATCGCATGTAGTATCCATTCTATCAAGAAGTATCCTTAGTTCCTCGAAATTGCAACCGATACTGCGTATGTTCATGTGGAGAATATTTAGAGTTTTTCTGTTTTCAAATGTATATTGCGAGCATTGATCAGGCTCACACACTGATGATTTGGACACACTTATACTCTCCAACTCATCTGATATTTGAGTCAAAGGATCCATGAGAATAGTAAAAACGCGGTAGGGGTAAACAAAAAGATTTGACATTGTTTGAACTGTGAATAAGTTGGAACTTGTTTGTGTTGACATATTATGGGGAAGAATGAGTGCTGAGTGATTGTACGTGTATATTGTGGACGTGAGAGTTTGTGTAAATACTGTTTGTGAATGTGGTATGTGTAATAATTAGTTACAATAATTTAAGTAATAGTAGTACCTTACATATTATATTAAAGTATTTCATAGGTGATAAACCGCAACTTGAATTATTTAATTCATTGTGAAAATGCATCAAACTTAAGCCATTAACCACAATACAAAACAGTTAAAGTATAATTGTTATTTGAATAACAAAAAATTGTCTCTTCTTTTATTTGGTTATCATTCATTCTGGATTCATTCATTATGGCTTCTCACGTTCCGTCGTCAATTCATTATGTACAGTTCGATCAATCCTCCTTGAATCCAGAATACGCAGATCCTTGAATTGCAAATCTAATAAATCTCCAGAGCTGGGTGTTGGCTGAATGTCACTTCATTTAAATTTCCTTAACCAACTTTTAGCCGCTGTGTTATTCGTGCGATACTCCCCGGTCAATTTATTCGATTGAAATTGTTTTTCTTTTTGAAAAGTTTTTGTTTTTATAAATCCGTGCAGCAATCTCTTAGCGATGCTGAATCAATCAGAAATAATTTGTTTCAAATTCTGTCGCAGATATTTTATTTATAGTAACTACGAAGTAAAAAGTATGGATTCGCTGGGGATATTCATTTGTGGTTTGAATAAAATAAATTTTATTTAAGCAGCGTTAGCATTTCTTGTACCTACCTAAGGTAAACGATATAGGTAAGTAGTATGTATCTCAATAAATAACGTAGGTACGAATATGAAATGTCATTGTTTTTTGTAATGAAAATGTGTTATTTTTATACTCAACTACATAAGAGATGGTTGCCAGATAAATATTACCATGTTAATTAATTTATTACAGTGTAAAGAATTTTATTAACTATTTACAAGAAAGTATATTTAAAATATTTTATTTTTATTGTTTTATTTTTTTTTTTAATTTTTATAACGACGTGTAACGATAGATGAATATTGTTACGCGTTTTAGAACGGAAATTGTTTTGTTCAATAAAACACAAAACACAAAGAGTGGTTTTAAAATTACGACTTGCAAAAGAATAAAATATCGGTCGCCTACGTGGCAGTATGAGTCACAAATTACTATAAAATTTTATACCATCGCTTGTGTTGCATTTTCATACGAGATAAATAAATAACCTAGTCCTCGTCCAACGTATATGATGCTTCCACACGGCCAATGTAGGTATCTTGTGCTAAAACGTCAGGCAAAATATAAACTCGGTTTCAGTTTTAATTTTATATTTAATCAATCAAAATCTGTTCACAAATTTATTAATTTGCTAACAACTATAGTTGTGTTTCGAATATTATTAATGTTTGCTGTCATCAGTTATTTTACGTCAAAGTTTGTAATCGTTTCATTCTAAAGTTAGACGAAACCACGAATTGTAAGTTCGGCAGCTGGTACGTAGGAAATAATTTATGTTAAATAAATAAAGTAATACAATGTTGTTACTGTGTAATAGAATGCTGAAAAGTGTTTTTTCTAGGATGTTCATTTCCCTTTTTGTTTGAGTTCTCAAATGTAACCTGGTAGATAGCGATGTTTCTGTTCGTTTTAAACTCAAATTTACAGTTAACCCCCCGGTTTCCGATGACTGATCAAGTTAAAACCAACTTATCAAGTGTCAAAACAATCATTTTCAGGAACTAAAATGACAGTTTTGTCACTTGATTAGTTGATTTTTAATTGATCAGTCATTCGGAAACCAGGGGGTAAGTATTGCTGATTACTCCTGTTTTGATATTAAGTATGTTCTTGATGGCATTGTGGTCGTGATATTTCGGTCTTGGTCGCGGTTTTCATAAGTGTATGGTCAATAAGTGTTTCACCGTTAGTGTGTTTATCCTAAACCTGGATGTCTTTTGTGTCGGTTAAATTCATAATTGTAGAAATCCCTATAGAAGCCCTCCAATGCAGGAGCTGTCTATTTAAAGAACAAAATTAGAAAAAAAATCCATGGCGAAAAAAAATGTTTTCCGTCCGAACTCACATCTATGGTTGCATAAAATACAATACGTTTATTAAGTTTTAGAAACAAATTGAAAGCAATTTCAACTATCTCGTTCCACTTCGTAATTTTAGAAAGCATTGTTCATCTCTGTTTCAAGAGGCTTGAACATTCGAGTGACACTTCACTGAACGTTTTGTTCACATAACAATATTTTATTAGGATTTATCATTTTTTAAATTTATATTACTTACATATTTATTTTTAAAGACGTACCTATTTATTAATATAATTTATTTACTTGTTATTTCATTAATTTCAGCAATTTATATGTTGAAAACGCCTTAAAGACGACTCTTTGGTAATAACCTGTGCGATCGAATTAGAAATGTTTGGATTCACAGCAGAACTAAACCAACATAGCGCTTAGAATTCGCCGTTCAAAGTATTCACGAGAAGGGATCGTGTAGCGCACAGAACCTCTGCGCTGACGCAAAAAGGTTTTGGAATGGAAACCATGTAGATACCAAGTCACAAAGAGCACCTCACGCAATGAACGGAAGATCTCGAACTACGAGTGAACAATCACAAGTTTGTTGAAACAAAAATGACATAAAAGTAGCATGGGGAAACCCTATACCTAGTTTGACTAACTTATTAGTGTCTCATTAAGACTCAAAATGATATAAGAAAGTAGACAATTAATAAATATAGTTATTTACGTATGATACAGGCATACAATTTTCACCAGGTTATTTATAGATAGAGCAAGTAATTTTAGTTAGTTAGGTACTGTTGGGAACGTACTCGTATTTCAATTAGTTATTTGCGTAACAAATATAACACTGATTAGTTATTTGATTTGTCGGTTGCTCAGTTGGATATTCATTATTTATCATTATTAGTTCGATATTTTTTTTATTTACGTTTAATATAATGTAGTATCACAATTTTCTTTAGTAGCCTAAATAGTATATAAATAGTAATACTTATTCAAGATTAAATCTAACTAAAATAAACTAAAAGTATACCAGGGAAACCTATTCTTGGTTTTCTTTTTATTTAAAAATACTAGTACCACACTAGTTGTCGATTGACTTATAGACCTGAAATGAATCCACACAAAGAACATCTAGATTCAGAACAATATCTAACAGATCGCAAAATTAATAATCTTATGTATTTGTTTTACTTTACGTACCATATCATCATCATCATAACAGCCCATTAATGTCCCACAGCAGGGACGGGCCTCCTCCGATGACGAAGGGATAATTGGCATACTAATACCACGCTGGCCAGACGGATTTGTTTAATTTCAAGTTTTCCTTCTTTTTATTTCGTGAAGATAATATTCAAGGATAGTCCCTTAGTCGGTTTTTACGACACCCTTGGGATGAGATGGGGTGGTGACATATTGTATTCTTACTCCGTCACCCCACCACGTACTAGGTATATATGTAATACAAAGAAAGAATTCAAACTATCATTTTGGTATCCAATGTTTTAAACCTACAAGGAATACTCATAAAAGTATTGCCTTTTATAAGTATTCATAAAATATATTATAGAAACGGTAGTTGATAACTTCTTGAAAACGGTATTAAAAATTGAGATAGACTTTCCAGTCGTAAAGAGTGCACATAAAATTTTAGTATGAACGTAGTACATGTCTAGTAGTCATAGTTTCAAGATTATGATAGTCGTCTTAGACATAAACATAATTTTGAATTTCTTTTTTAATATATTAAGGGGATTATATTGATATTCTAATGTTAAATTATAGGAAAATAGTTAAGTATTACATGATACTGGCAGTATGAATCATGACAATTACTCAATAATATTGTTCTAAACAGCCATGTTTTTTTGTGTAAAAAAATGGAATGTATTTTTTTAAATTATGATGAGCGTTTTATACTTATTTAGTTTTTTTTTAGTTTTGTGGATTTTATAATACGAGTTTATCCGTGGCTTAATTTGGAGGGTCTCTAGCTACAAGTTGTTATGTTTTTAAAAGCAAAGTCACGAAACATGATTTGTAGCTAGAGTTTTCTTTTACGTCGCAAAGTCATCCTTATTTTTTATAACCCTGGGCTTTATTTTAAGAGAATCTTAACCATAAACCGAGTGTCCCTATACAAACCCTTCATCCCAATCGTATCCAAAGATGATACACTTTAAATGTTAATACACATTACCAACGATGTTATCGTAACAGACGCGTGGGTAATAACATTCAATAATGTTAAGGAAAAAGAATTCTTATTTAGGATCCATTTCACTTTCTTGGCCAAATCATAAGCGGCTTAAGTACGACATCAATGGAAACAGTTTTAACACCTTACGTAGAATAGGGACTTAACGCAAATAGATAAAAATAATTCTATTTAAACGCCCATCAGTACGAAGAAAGTACCTGCAACAAGGTTTATTAATAACTTTGGAAATCTACTTTTAGATTTATCTTCTTATAAAAAGAAATAGAAGGAAATACTTCGGTAAATAACACGTTGTTATAAATAGCCGTGAAACTGCACAATGAATGAACATATTTATAGATTTTATTCTTGTTAAGATAATTTATATTAAAGTAAGTAAGACTCCTTCAACCTTTCATTATTCTATTCTTACTCACCGCTGGAAGATTCCTATTATCTTTACGAAAGCGTAAGAAATGAAAACTTGACATTATGCTCCCCGTTTGACCAGCTTGTTACAAAGCAAGAAGACGTCAAACTCCGAAGTTGTTTACCGCTGCGCTGGAAAATGGTTTTTGTATAGGTACTGAACGTCCCTCTAATTAGATACTTCAAAAGTCTTCGCTACTGTGAGTTCAAGTACCTACCAATTACCGTGTCAAATATAAACATCATAGTAAAATGTAGTTTAAAGGTCCTAGAAATGCTTCTTTTTACGTTAAATACAAGTTAGTGTCTTCTTTGAAATAATGATTTAACACTACAAATCTAATTTAAACTAAATTGACTACAGATGTCGTGAATTAGTTGGCCTTAGTAATTGCGGGACCCTCTTGAATATCAAATTAATGGCGGAAGGCAACTTATCATGTACAGAAACTAGCAAATTATGGAACTATAACATTATAACTGGTATAGACAGACACGGCCAGCTTTTAGTCTTCCAATTCCTATATCCTAGATGACGACCTTTGTGCCGTAGTGGTATAGTCCATAGCTTTTTCGGAAGAGTTTAAATTGGTATAGATGTCTTATGTGTATAATTTGTATGACGTTACATATCACAAAACAAATTATGTAAACAAATTACACATAGTACCTACAAGCTTCGCTTAGTTTGGAACTACATGACATTGTCCTGTCTGAGAATGTGTGAGCCGATGTCTGAGGAATATTACTATCTACTGAACTAACGTCTTGTTAACTTCCAAGTTTAAAGAAAGAAAATAACTTCAGTAGCAGTTTACTGTTACATCATCTTCTACTTTGCGAATACTCTACAAAGGGTAGGTCGTATATCAAATAGCCAACAGACAGACGTCTTGAAATTTGACTAAGTATTCTATGTATCAATACATTTTAGTGATAACGGCTTTAAAAGCTCACGTTATAAACGTAAAAAAGAAAAAAAATTACAACCGAATTGAGAACGTCCTCCTTTTTGAAGTCGGTTGAAAATACAAAACGCTTGATATAAGACGTATAATCAGCGAATAAAAAATGAAAGACAAAATTTCATAAGTCAGGTAGTCTATGCCGAAACAACATTTTGTCATTCTCAATACCGAAAGTAGTAAATTATTTACTACCGCGTTTTCTCGAGAAATAGTATATACAAGAGCCCTTACGTGAGATAAGGGTAGGCCTTCACTTGGCGATCTCTAGTCTGTTTCCATCTTCACTTTTTTCAAGTCGACAATACATAAAACCTCTTATAGTACAGTCAAATAAGGCTTAAATAGGGGCAAACTTCGGAACGGAAGCGAATAAGCTGTAAATTCGTATAATCCTTTGTTTTGATGTTCTGATGACTGGTGAAAAAGTCTCATATGATCACGTGTCTGCGTCATAAGTTATTCAAGGTCAAAGGTCACGAAAATCAGTTTTTTCCTATTATCTCGTTTTCTATGGGAAATACGCATTTAACGTCATTATAAATATTGTAGATCATAGAATTGTCTCCAAAAAATATCTGAACACTTTTCTCCTAAAAAGCATCGCTTTCGAGATATCGTGACATTAGAGCGCAGGAAAGTCGTATTTTCGACTATATGCACACACTAGCTTTTTCCCGTGATTTCGCTCGCGTTTATAAATATTATGAAAAATAAGGCTTATTTCAATATATAGTAGCATATGCATGCTTGGTCTCAGCCTAATCGGTTTGAAATTGACAAAGTTACATACAAACTTCCATCCCCTATCTTATCCCTTTAGGGGTAGAATTTATCAAAATCCTTTCTTAGCGGATGCCTACGTTATATCATCTACCTGCATGCCAAAATTCAGCCAGATCTGTCTAGTGGTTTGGGCTGTGCGTTGATAGATAACTATGTCAGTGTAGTCAGTTATATAAATGGAAGATTTCCGCACCACCTCTGAGGTAGATAAGGCCAATCTTGCACCAACATTAGCATAGCTGAATTTTGGCATGCAGGTAGATGATATAACGTAGGCACCCGCTAAGAAAGGATTTTGATAAATTCTACCCCTAAAGGGATAAGATAGGGGATTGGGACTTGTGAATTTCAAAACAATTAGGCTGAGACCAAGCATGCATATGCTACTATATATTGAAATAAGCCTTATTTTTCATAATATTTATAAACGCGAGCGAAATCACGGGAAAAAGCTAGTGTGTGCATATAGTCGAAAATACGACTTTCCTGCGCTCTAAAGTCACGATATCTCGAAAGCGATGCTTTTTAGGAGAAAAGTGTTCAGATATTTTTTGTAGACAATTTTATGATCTACAATATTTATAATGACGTTAAATGCGTATTTCCCATAGAAAACGAGATAATAGGAAAAAACTGATTTTCGTGACCTTTGACCTTGAATAACTTATGACGCAGACACGTGATCATATGAGACTTTTCTACCAGTCATTAGTACACCAAAACAAAGGTTTATGCAAATTTACAGCTTTTTCCCTTCCATTCCGAGGTTGAATGCTTATTTTACTGGAGTATTACGCTTTTTGACACGGTTATCTCTAGCAATAACTAGAAATAACTTAAAAAGGAGTACATAAGAAACTTACCCCCTTACTCATAAACGCCTCTTAAATTTTAGTAAATTGATTAGCTTAAATTCTTACCGTTTTGTTTGGAATGGGGTTGGTTTTCCTAATAAAAAACTCGCTAAACAGTGATTAAATTTAAGAGGCGTTTACGAGTAAGGGGGTTAAAACAAAATCATGAAGTAATTAACACGGCATTCTATTTACCCTTTGACTAAATAAATAAGTGGTTTGTCTACGTCTTCTTCATCTTAAACTTACTTGTAGAAGAGCCTAACCCTAATTGGTCGGCACAAATCTTTGATTAACCCTTCTACCTACACGACTAATTATTCAATTAGATAGTTAGGTGTTGGTACTTACTTAGGTCTACCAGAAACTCGTGGCTAATGAGGCAATTAACACTTGTATAAGGGTTACACTATACTTGTATAACTACGACATAATGCCTTTGATACTTTCGTTTATTTTCGTGTTCTAGTAGAGGTATGTAAAGTGATATCATTGAATAGTTTTGATCTAACATGACTAATGGTTATTCTTTTTTTATCCGATTGCTATAATCGGAGAAGATCCTTTTGAAAAACAAAATAAGGTAAAATAAAACCCTTACCAAGCCCCTCTGGCCAGCATTATATTGTTAAGCCAATATTCTCTGTCACTGTAAGAGGCCTGTTCCGATATTAAAACATAAATTGCTAATGAACTGGTATAGTAATAAAAAACATGTAATAAGTAACAGTACCTTCATATACGCTTAGAACGTAGGGTTAGTTATTTATTGTAAGAAAATGTCATAATAATTAATTAAGTACTTAAACTAAGTTCTCAATTTTAAATATTTCTTTTTAATTTTAAATGTCTTTTGTTAGAATAAATAGGAATCCATTAAAATAATTTCTTTATAATTTTATTTTTCTTAGAAATCTCTAATATAGTTTCTTTTGTTTTCAGATGAACCCAAATTTCTCGGTAACGAGACAAACGTCACTGTCGTCGTTGGTAGAGACGCTACTTTGACATGTAAAGTGGAAAATTTACAAAGTTTCAAGGTAATTATCATTTACTTTAAGTGATATTAATATAGCAGGTCTCCGTGTGGTCACGGAGTAAAAATACAGTGTGTCACCACCCCATCTCATCCCATGGGTGTCGTAAAAACCGACTAAGGGACTAACCGTAAATATATTTCTATCTTTACAAAGTAAAAAGAAGGAAAACTTGAAATTAAACCTTATACCAATCCGTCTGGCCAGCGTGGTATTAGTAGGCCAAGTAGCCCTTCATCACGGGAGGAAGCTCGTCCCTGCAGTGGGACATTAATGGGCTGTTATGATGAATATAGCAGGAGAGGATATCTCTAAATAATTTTAACTAAATAAAATATATATGGTGGTGTAGGAACATGAAAGATAGGTGATTTAATAGCTTGAATGTATTGGGTAAAGTAAGCAGAGCACGCCTTAAAAAGACAGGGATATATTTAATCAATATTAGTCACATGCATGGCATACTAGTCAGATATGGCAAGTGCGTAGCACTCGGAAACGACGGGCATGTATGTACACGAAACAAAGCAAGTTAGTAAGGATCGTAGTAACTACAAGGGGCTCAGTAGTCTGGGCATACCCCATGGCGTGAGTTTAAGTATGTAGGTAATACAGGCTTGTTTTATTTTTCAAAGGCTTAAACCGAACCTTCATGCATGTGAATACAATTTAAAAAATATTAATACTACTTAATTCTTATATTTGTCTTAATTTCACACGATAATAGCCTAAAAGTAAATAATAAATTTATTACATCAATAGTTAAGCAAATATGTATTTAAAAACATAACTTTATAACATTTTTGTAAAATTGCCTAGCCATTTCAACAATTTTATGAAGCTAGTATAAAATTACAGAACGCTATGAAATCTTATAATGGAAGCAGTTACTTGGAACCGAAATGGTTTTATAGGTATTGAATTTCAGTATGCCTGAATAATGAAAATAAAAAAAAAAACTTTTAACAATTTTTGGCTGGACGAAAATTGTAGTAGAATTATGCCTTATATTACAGGTTTAAGGTACACTCAGGGGCCTTTAAATAAATGTACCAATACAGAAGATCATTAGCAGATCGGAAAATGTTAAAGTAAATTGTTTTAGATGTGAAATAGTCCCATACATTTATTGTAGTCCCCTTTTTGTCTCTTTAGGCAAGTTAATCACCCCTCAAGTCGAAAGTGACTATGAAAACTTTTGATGGCTTTATGCCATACATGATCTTAACACTACACGGTAGCAGCCTATTTTTTTTTCAGTTGTTGTCAAATTTGAAAGATCAGCTCTCCTTTTTCCATAGATATATTAATTATTTTGATATTACATGTTAGCATCAAACAGCTATGATAATGCCATACACAATGTTATTTGTGTCCATTAAATTTCCGCCACGGTTTCTTAAGGTGGCAGTTTTTTTTATATAATTTAATAATTAATTATTATGATACCTATGACATGACATACAACAACATGAAGCAGGTAGACATTGACACCAAGATAATATTTCTCATGACGCGACATCACTAAACAAAGAACCCTCTTTGGTAACAAACTGCAGCCTTGAACTAATGAATAAGAATACGTCTTACCTTTGATCTTCCCTACATTACTCTAAGAGAATATCTGGTTACGCTACCCCATTAGTTAGGGTAATAGTCAACATTAGTCATTTCCTCCAATAATGTGTAACCATTCACTGAGTAACGCCTACTCATAGAAAAGGTTCGGAATACAGTATACCCGTAAATATAAAGGGGAAATGTCGACACCGCATTTGTCCTTCCAAAGAGCAATTACAAAGGTAAAGTTACAGCTTTAGACAACAGTCTGTTGTTAAATATATCAACATCTATTACGAGTATAAGTTGTTGTACTTTTCTGTTAGTTTAATGGCTCTTTGTTTAAATGTAACCATAAATTGTTTTACTTTTGGTTTGGTTTAGTTCTTTTGTATTTGTAAGAAGTAATCCTTTAATAAAAGTTATTGATATCTCGGTATAACGATGTTTGTTAAGTTTGATCTAGGTTTTATTAGTTTTTTTTCCTTCTAATACACTTAGCTCTCTGCACGGCACTGACATCGATCCTAAAACCTATAGGTATGTAACTCAAGACAAGAGACCTCGGCTTTTATGCATAACTTTTATGGTTAAAGATATCTAAGGGTAATTTTTTAGTCTATTTTTTTTGTTTACATTTGCAAATAAAATGATTGTAATATAATTATTCTAATGAACAGTGTAATAATTACACAGTAATTAGAATCATACTAATTAATGAGGAATCTTCCTAGAAACAAACATTCAATTACATGCCTCGTGTATTATGTTATGTCAGTGCGGTGTGAGATGCGTGTGTAGGACGTGTGGTATCGGTAACTTGTATTGTTGAGGTAGGTATTTGTAGACAAGTGCAATGCGAGTATTTCTCTCCTTGTATGGTATGAAATAATAACATACTTTACATTAATTGGCATGGTAAAACACACAGCATACACATTGCACTTTTTGTCTCATGGCATGATGGGTCTTATTTCAAGTTTTGTTTCTTTTATTTTCGTGGATATATCTTAGTTGGTCTTACGTGAAAGGAGAGAAGGTGCAATGCTCCCATTGAAGGGATGGTGACAACATGTACCGATTTTTTGTCCGTCATCAAGGCAGGGCTTTATTCTATTTACAAATAATGTAAGGTTATTTAAGTTACTTTACTTAATCGAGATTAATTATCTTCTTCTTCATGTCCTTGTACATGACGTCACAGAAATGTTATTTGTTCCCATTTGAATTAGTACAATTCAGACTTGATCTATCCATAATTGAGTTATCTTGTCTATAGGTCTGTAATTGAATAGTTGGAAACAAGATATATCTAGGCTAGGCGTATTGGAAGCAATTTCTCAGTCTTAATTAGTATTAAGTAAAAACACGTGTTACTAATACCATAATGTTATGAAATCATTTTCACATCAAACAAGAGCTTTTTCAACCGACTTCAAAAAGGAGGAAGGTATCAATTCGGTTGTATATTTTCTTTTTAATAAAAAAAACTAATAGACCCGATTTACTCAATAACTGAAAAGGAACCTTCATGGTACTGTAAACATAACTCTTTAGTGCAGGAGTTGTCTATACATAAGAAAATAATGAAGCTGTTTTCGTAGGCTGCGGTAGGCTCCAAAGATCCGCCAATTTTCACTTGTTCATATTAGTGTCACACCGTGTGGTGACGGAGTGAGAATACAAAATGTCACCACCCCATCTCATCCTTTGGGTGTCGTAAAAACCGACTAAGAGGCTATTGGTGAATATTATCTTTACGAAATAAAAAGCAGGAAAACTTGAAATTAAACCCTATACCAATCCGTCTGGCCAGCGTGGTATTAGTAGGCCAAGTATCCCTCCGTCACGGAAGGAGGCCCGTCCCTGCAGTGGATATTAATTAGCTGTTATAATGATGATGATGATGATATTAGTGTCATAACATGCTGTCAGTTTATTCCTCCCCCTGATAGAACAAAAGAATAACTTATACTTAATCTAACGGCAAATCAAGTAGTTTTACAAAATCGGTCAGTTTAAGAGTTGCAGCTTCAGGAAGTCACATTGGTTCTGACATACCCATATCAAGAAGGTCATAGGATGTGATGGCAATGACATATTATTTGTTTTTCCTTACTCCTTCAATCTCTGTCTCATAAATTGTAGCCAACTCGTTAACTATAACTTCTTCTTAATGTGTAAAATGGAATATTTTATTTAATTCTATATCATCATCATCATATCAGCCAATCGACGTCCACTGGTGGACCTAGGCCTCCTCCAAGTATTGCCACCTTGTGCGGTCCTGGTATAATATTAAAATTTGTCAATTCTATATAGGTACAAAGAAATCAAAGAACAATTACATAAGTTCAGTGTACATTTAAAATCACTTTTTCACACGGAAACAGATTTAACACGAGCTATTAACGTCTGCAAAATATGAATTGCTTTACAGTCATAAAGCATGGGGTGTAGAGTTCAAAGGAAGCAATTTTCACCATACAAGTACCTTTGTTATACGACTTGATTTTGATACTTAGCCATTCTTGCGTTCATACTAATCGTCCATGTGCTTATTTATTGTAGTATTAGGTAAATGTACTTTGATACATTTAAAATGAATGGTTGCTACGTAACCGTAAATTTCAATTTATATTTACTAGAACAAATGAGATAGGCTCGATTTCCTCTCATTTCGAATCTTTGTGTGCATAAAATGAGTGCTTGCATTGGTCTGGCAATGTCCCTATCATAAAAATGTATTTAATTTTACAATAACAAAGTGCTTAAGTATTACGTTGTCTTGTACTCAGAGTAGGTACAAGCTATATAAAAAAGTACTTTGGCTACTGTTAAGGATGAAAATACAATTAATAACATTCCATTCGTTAATTAGCCGACTTAATCTATACGATGTATGGCTATTTTTAAATAAATGAGATTAAAAAAAAAAAAAAACATTCCATTCCACTCTTATTTCCATTACAGTAGCAGTATTGCTGTTACAGTAAGACATTTCAGAGCTAGTATCCAACTTCATTTATTAGTACTTTAATAATATTTTTCGACCACCAGGTGGCGTGGTTACGTGTAGACACTCAAACAATCCTGACGATAGGACCTCATGTGATAACAAAGAATCATCGTGTTGGAGTTTCTCGAGGAGATCAATCTTGGTCTTTGACACTTCGTGACGTCAGACCAGCTGATGGAGGCCTGTATATGTGTCAGATTAATACTGAACCTATGATTACACAAACACATCATCTACATGTTTTTGGTAAGTTAATAAATGTTTTTATTTTTATAAAAAAAATCATACGTTTTTAATTGCATATAAATTACCTATCTCCGTGTGGTGACGGAGTAAGAATACAGTATGTCACCACCCCATCTCATCCCATGGGTGTCGTAAAAACCGATTAAGGGACTATCACCTTAACGGAATAAAGAGAAGGAAAAAATTAAATTAAATCCTGTACCAATCCGTCTGGCCAGAGTGGTATTAGTAGGCCAAGTATCCCTACGTCACGGGAGGAGACCATTGATGGGCTGTTATGATTAAACTAGCTGATGCCCGCGGTATTACCCGCTTAATTGTTATTTTACACCATAAACTACCTATATTCCAAATTTCATCAAAATCCATTTAGTAGTTTTTGCATGAAAGGGTAACAAACATCCATCCATCCTCACAAACTTGCATTTATAATATTAGTAGGATAGGATAAGCAAAGGTGTGTCACTTTAGTGCCTAACAAATAAGGTGAATATTATCTTCACTAAATAAAAAGAAGGAAACCTTGAAATTAAACCCTATACCAATCCGTCTGCAAGCGTGGTATTAGTAGGCCAAGTATTCCTCCGTCAAGGAAGGAGGCCCGTCCCTGTAGTGGGACATTAATGGGCTGTTATGATGAAATAAGTTGACAATTACGAATTTAAGCTCTCTAGATATATCAGACCCACAGCTAAAAAACCGGTCAAGTGCGAGTCTGACTCGCGCACCGAGGGTCCTGTACAAACCTATTTATTTTCCCGCCAAATTGTGATAACGTCAGGATTCATCTGTTTAAATACTATTTTTCCCGCCAAAATTCAATGACGTCACGACTCATCTGTCAAAAATTCTATGACGTCACGCCTATCTGTCAAAATTGACAGCTGTCAAAAGTGACAGAGGTATCAAATATTTTCCCGCCAAAATAATATGACGTCACAAATCATCTGTCAAAAATTCTGTGACGTCACGACTCAACTGTCAAAAAATATTTTCCCGCCAAAATTCTGTGACGTCACGACTCATCTGTCAAAATTCTATGACGTCACGGGTCACGTGACCTATGACGTCACAGGTCACGTGACCTATGACGTCACAGGTCACGTGACACAGCTTTCCCGCCAAAATTCTATGAAATCAAAATATAATATGATTGCTAATAAAAAGTAGCCTATGTTCTTTCTCAGGGTCTAAAGATTGTACCAAATTTCATCGAAATCCGTTCAGCCGTTTAGGCGTGAAAGAGTAACAGACAGACAGACAGACAGACAGAGTTACTTTCGCATTTATAATATTAGTATGGATTACCGATAAAGCTTAGGTATAAATAGATGTTTTCCTGAAAAGAAAGGGAACATTAGAAGAATTTTGTAGTGTGAGACCGGATTCCAAACATAATGCAGTAAAACTTTGAATACTGTCTCGAGCTTCGAATATTTTTCATTTAGTTTGGACTTTTAACATTTTCGAGCATACGTATTACCATCTACTTTTTGTTAAAATTCATGAATAGTTACGTTTTAAAAAGTTGTAAAAACGATAATTTAATGGTCAAAGGGATAAAAAGTTGAAATACAAAATATCTGTAAATTATTTGTCTTGGGTATAGTTATGTAATCTCAAACAGTTTCGGAGTTCTACTTCGAAAACATTACGATTCATGTTCAGAATATGTAAAAAAATTATAAGTTCTTTGACCAACTTATTCAATAAAATATAATACGTGGGTTTAGTCGCACACATGGCAACTATTAGGTATATTTTTATAATTCTATGTATATACAAACAAAACTATATTTAAGTAAAATTTTTATATATAAAAAAACATTTTATCTACTATATAAAAATAAGTCGGTTTTCCTTCCTGACGCTATAACTCCAGAACGCATAAACCGATTTCCACGGTTTTGCATTTATTGAAAAGGTCTCGGACTCTGTTAGGTTTACAGCAAAGAAAATTCAGAAAAAAATTCAACAATAAGGCGGGAAAACTTTTTTTTACATTACATAAAATGAAGACATCTGGTGGCGAAACAGAGTTCGCTGGATTTGCTAGTATATTATAAAATTTTATATTTATTAGCTTGTCTTTTACAAGCGCTTGCTTAGTTTCGGTCTAGATGACGTTGTATGAAAGTGTGCGGATTTTTTTATTATAGATTCGAATAATACATGCTTATTTAATTACATATAAGAATCAAAGTCAAAGTAGAGTCCAATAATTTATTTTATTTTATTTTTATTTTAACATGTTTGGGAGGCTTACAGCTATAAAATACATGGACTTAAAAATAGTTACAAAACGCCAATAACAAGCTTCCACAGATATACAAAAAACATTTTAAAACTAAGTTCGTTGACATTAAGTGAATTAATAACTTAATAACTACATTAGTAGACAAATACTATACAATAACAATTTACTATACCATTACATTAATGTGTGCAGTCTAATAATTGTTGGCAATACTGGACACAAACCTTTTTGTTAGTTTTGACTTAGCACTGGCAGAACTTGTGGTAAAAAGATCTATCATGTCGTCGCCATTCAACCTATTAAATTCGGCAAAGACTCTGGGCAAATAGCTATTCTTTCTATAGTTGGTACGGCTCACGGGAACATAAAGGAGCTTATTATGTCGCAATCCCCTAACTGGGGTCCACAACTTAACATTCTCCAATAGGTCCGGACAGTCAATTTTACCCTGTGCAAGATTAATAAGAAAGCATAGATCTGAGATGTTTCTTCTTATATGTAATGGAATCAAATGCAACTTACAACACCGCTGCTCATAAGACAGATCTAGTAGGTGATATAATTTGAACTTAAACCCTAGGTATCGGATAAATTTCTTTTGTAGCTTCTCAATCTCAGCGGAATAACAATCGTAGCAGGGGTTCCAGGTTTGACTAGCGTATTCCAGATGACTGCGCACGTAAGCACAGTATAGGACTTTTATTGCTTTCATATTCTTGAATTCTTTGGTACAACGGAAAATAAAACCTAAAGCCTTATGGGCTTTTTCAACTATTTGATTAATGTGACTATCAAATAATAATTTACTGTCGTGAGCAACCCCCAAATCAGCACTCACCTGCTTTCTTTCTAGTTCGTAACCTTTGAGCCTGTACTTAAATTGAAGTGCTTGAGGCTTACGTGAGAAACTGATAAGGAAACACTTAGATGCATTTAAATCAAGATTATTGGTTAAACAATATGCATCAAGGCGTTCAAGATCATCTTGTAGTAGTTTAGCGTCAGCAGAGTTACTAACATTTTTATAGATCTTCATATCGTCGGCAAAAAGAAGAAATCTTGTGTGCAAAAAACAAGAACCGATATCATTTATAAAAATTACAAATAGAAGAGGCCCCAATAAGGATCCTTGTGGGACTCCGGATGGAATACGAGCCCACGACGATGAATAGCCATTCAACACTACTGACTGAGACCTGTCCAGAAGATACGAAGAGAACCAGCTATGTAGACTACCATGGACACCAAGATTAGACAGCTTGGTCAGTAAGATATTATGGTCTATACGATCAAACGCCTTACTATAATCGGTATAGATCACGTCGACCTGACTACCGTCGCTCATGGTGCTGGTTAAATACTCGTTAAATACTAACAAGTTAGTGGTAGTTGACCTATTTTTTAAGAAACCATGTTGTTCAGAAATAAAATTTGTTTTAATTGAGTTATACAGTTGACTAAAAATTACGCGTTAATTGACTCTATTTCAAAAAAATATATATTTGTTTATTCCTTCTCAATATCTTACGGCGCTTGTACACGCTAAGAAAATTTGCCGTGTCTACGTCAGACAAGACAAATCTTCGTGTAGACGTCAAGAATTTTGTCTTTTTCGTACACGAAAACTTTTCTTGTCTTCCGCAGACAAGACAATTCGGAACGTGTACACGCCAGGATTTTTTTCGTATAGTCGTCAGAGGGGCGTAGGGCGCGCAAGTAATGACAAGTGTGATAATCAGTGTGAGTTTCCTTTAGTAAAAATGTTAACTAGAAAGCAAACAAGTATGATACCCTACTACACCGCTCCCCGCCCCTCCGCAACAACGTTCGCCGTGTCTTGTCTTGCGCAGACAAGAAAATTTTCTTATGCATCGCCGGCGCTGTGTACACAGGTCGTGCTTAGAAACGACACGAATTCTTGCGTAGGCCCGGCGATTTTTCTTACCGTGTACAAGCGCCGTTACGAGTAACAATTAGAGATGCTAACATGACCGATTACAATATACCCTTCCAATTTTACTTCAACCTTAACATTTCTTATATATATTGGCAAACGAGTCGTAACGATTCAAAAATGCTTAAATTTATCTTTGTAATGGTGACAAAACCTTTTATAAAATTTGGGTTCATAAGTACTTAACTGCTAAATTTCTGCTAACACCTCTCTCATTAATTCGGACCCTTCGGACCGTTCAATTCAGTGATAATTACATCGCTGTCCGTAAGAGCTTTCATAATCTTAAATACTCTGATATCTAATACTTAATTGAATTTATTTTTAATTGTATGATTTTTATATAATACTATTGATTGACCCAATTGAAATGATGATATTTTCCGTGTGCCGTTATTATCATACCGCATCATCTCGTGGATTTCGTAAAAATTGGCTAAGTAAAAGTTTGTAGTTATTTTATCAACAGAAACAAGAGAAGGAAAATCTATTAGTCTGCCAAGCGTAGGTTAAGGTTCGTCACTGGAGGATGGCTGTCCTTGCCATGGGTAATTAATGAGCTGGTAATTAAGTGGACACTTGTCACATGTGGGTCGGTGCTCCTGATAAATGACTAATTTTTTTAAAAGCCCTATATTTATCAAACTCAGAAATAAGCTTCGACTTCATCCATGTATATTCCACTAATAACTTTAATCTACATAATATGTAATCCACAAATCCTAAGTCGGGATATTTTATGTTCTCGCTGATTTGCTCTCGAAAAGTCGCTGGAACTCAGACCGAGGTACCTCGGGCGAGAATTGTTTTTATTAGCCTAACCCCAGATGATCAATTATTTTTTTCCGTCTGTGCTATGAAAAGATAAAACTTGAATACTCATCAAAACTTGTCATAAATTAAATTATATTATATAACCTAGGATTTCTAGGACAAGCCAACAATATGTCGGCTAACGAAGCCTTAATTAATAAAGTTGTCTACAATAGAATGACTAGTTGACCTTTATTGGAAGACCTTTGTCACTACTGGACTATGTTAATTTTATAATTATTTGTATGACATAAATAAAGTATAATCGTTAGGAAAAGATTCGTATATAATTCTAATTTAAAATACCTTCTAACAAAACGTTGACATTTTTCTAATATTTTCATGTTGGCGCAATAATGCATATTAATGTTAATTAGTTTTTATAATGCAATTGTAAATTGTCTTTATTAATATCAATATTTTTTTTTACATGGCATTTACTCCTATGAAAGATAGGAGTAAACCAGAATTCTATTAATGGGGCAACCATCAAAACGACTCAAAACCATAGCGTTGAATATTGCAAAAACATGTTGGTAAATTCATCAACAGAGAGTATTATATAATTTTAACAAAATGTCCCATATTAGGTACCTACTAGAATGTTTGATTATATCGCAAATATTGAATACTGCGTAACTGCGTATGACACATACCAAAATGTACGAAATAATTCGCTATACATTTCCTATAATTTTCAACTTGAATACTCTCTTTCAGTTATTGGAACGCTTGTCCTTTCTGTCCTGTGTACCCAAAAATTCGGCCATCCGTAACGGCTGAGGACTGGTCATTGTGAAGGTTCAAAACGTTCGTTTCGGCCAAAAAAAAAGTAAAAATGGATTTAAAAAATACATGTGTATTGTTTGGAAAAAAGGCCACCCGTTAACGAAACCAACGACTAGCACAATGTTTACGTACGAACTACATGTTAGATTCTAACAAACCTTTTTATTATTGAACATCTAGGTATCAATTGAAATTTTTTTGCGTATATTTTTTAACACTATTTCGGGTGTCATTTAATGCTCACTGAGAGAGAATTTCAACATATTCTTTTTTTAAATACTAGTAAAAAAGTTTGCTGTAAAATTCCACCATACACACACTTGTCAGAATGGTACTATCTAGATAAATTCCCTTCTGTCATCGATATAAGAGCTGAATTTGGAGTGAGACACTAATTGCCTTAAAATAGTTCCAAAAACTGTAATGCGTATTGTCAAAATTATGAAAAAATATTCAATTCAACGATGTCGGTAGAGTGTCAGTTTTACCACCATAAACACACAAAACTAAGCTTTAGTTATTTCGAATATTTATTAAAAAGTATAATTTACAACTGAAAAATAAACTTCGAAAGTAATCTTATTCAAAACTTCTCCGAATCTTTGAGGATCTTATGTCTACGTAAATAAATTATACAACTTCTAATTACCCAAAATATTTGGTAGTCTTCGCTTTCAAAAGAACAATAATAGGGTGACCTATAATCGGCATTGTTATCTTGAGTTTCATTAATTACCGCACGTAGAGTTAGCGCTTAATCTGCCATTCTCTTTCAAACAAAAGCTTAAACAATGCACCTGATATTTTTATTGCTCTTCACAAATTTTCATTTAACAATTTGTGTGATCTGTAAATGAGTTTAAATACAAACATTTAGTGTTTTTGTGTTTGGGGAATCTAACTCATCTAATTAAATGTTTGTAACAGTCAAATGTTCAACTATTTCTCCTTATCAATC
The DNA here is from genome assembly GCA_905475405.1 of Schrankia costaestrigalis. Classification (NCBI taxonomy): domain Eukaryota; kingdom Metazoa; phylum Arthropoda; class Insecta; order Lepidoptera; family Erebidae; genus Schrankia; species Schrankia costaestrigalis. The sequence continues at coordinate 9,684,552 of FR997830.1, forward strand.
TATAACCAAAACTTCGTCACAGTTCATTGAAATCTATGACTATAATGTGTATATGTGTGTGTGTGTGTTAGTTAATCCATATATGGTATTTGCAGTGTATGTTTAAAAAAAAAGTAATAAGTAAAGTTAAACTGATAAGTATGTACACACTCTGGCCATGTTATGCTAAAATGTTTATTATTTTTCAAATAGTTATAACGCATCACCCAAAGTAGAATGGAAGAGTAGGTATGCCTGAGACATAAAATGTGCATTTATAGAAAATGTATAATAAAAATTACTTAATATTACATAAATTATTACTATATTTTTAAATACCTATTGTATACACCTTAAAATAATCATTTCCTTTGTTCAGTGCCACCAGACATCGTAGATACTGACAGTAGCGGAGAAGTCATAGTTCGGGAAGGTGACAACGTGTCTCTACATTGTGCCGCTTCAGGCACTCCACCACCAACAGTCCTATGGAGAAGAGAAGATTCTGCACACTTTAAAGTTGGAAAGGAAACTGGTAATTATTTTGTTTCTATTGTCTTTTTAGCCGAAAGATTATAACTGTAGTACCCCTAAGGCCAGGTACAATCGGGCCACCGACCACAATCACTGGTGGCCAGCCTAACATATAAACTAAACATACTTTTTCATATTTTAGCGATTGGCCGCCACTGGCTACACGTCTGCGGTGCGTCTATACAAAATATATGTAAAAGTGTGTTAAGTGGCTGTTGCTGGCCACCAGTGGCTGTGGTCGGTGGCCCGTTTGCGCCTGGCCTTAACCTTCCTGCGCAACGACTATCGATACCGCGTGCAATTTGACGATTCAATTGTGATGTTATACCTCCTGAGGATCTATAAAAACATTCAACATAATCCGAGCTTCAAACATGGTACAGTCACGAGCAATAATATGTATACATTTTCACATTTTGTAAAACAGTTATCTAATGTTCTGCCAATCCAAAATTGAATTTTCGAAGATTACTTCAAAACTGAAGGGAACTTCTTCTAAATTACGAAATAATTTTGGTATTATAATGTCTAGATAAACGTGCAGATAGTTTAGAAAATTTGACAATGTGTACATATTATTGCTCGTGACTGTACCATCACTCAGCTAGTCAAATTTAACCACTACGGACAGGTTCAGGCATATTTCTCTGAATATATCAACAGCTTGATCTTTTTTATCTTTTTGAAATAAATAGTTCGATAATTTGATAACTTTACAAAAACCGACTTAAATAATATCAAATTAAACTGGATTACGGTCTAGTAGTCTTTTAATGAACGAATAATCTAATTTATTCGCAAAAATGAAAAATTGTCGTAGTTCAAACACCCAGCTCTGAACTTTTTAATTACATTTTAATAAATTAATTACATAATGGAATTTTAAAATTAATTTTAAATTATGTTTGCATTAAATTTTGCGCTTATGACTAAATTTTAAGAGTAATGTATTAAACAATAATAATTTTTTTGACTTAACAAGTAGGTACTTAAGTATATTGGCATCATCGAACTAAAAATTTTACATTGAGATAAAGTCTTTCCTAATTGGATTTCAGTAAATATTCACAGCTTGCTTGTCTTTCGATAATAATCATCTGACAGGAATACTCGTAGATTAAAACATTATTGCATTAAGTAACCATTTAGGAGCTTATTATTATTTATGTGATTAAAAGTTCTGTACTACACTAGGCTCAAGCCTCAGTGCGGAAGAAGTATTTTATTTAAAAATAAAGTTAGATTTTGTATAAAAAAGAAATAGTTGTAAACTTTGTTGCTGAATTTGATAAAATATATTTTTACCTACAAACAAACGGCAACATTGTGAATTGGTTAGAATAACTACGATTGCAAATACTCGTAAATTACTTTATCTTATTTCGTTTCACACATATATCTCTTCACGAATTCGCTGCAATTTTCACCGCTATACCCATTTATTTGGTTGACTGCACTTTATGTGACTTACATAGAACTTTGCAGTCAGCAAATGGAGCGGAGTATGGTTGAACATGACATCAGTGAGTCGGGACATGAATGGTGCTCACCTGTGCATTGCTACAAATGGTGTGCCGCCCTCTGTCAGCAAAAGAATTTTACTCTATGTTTTATGTAAGTATGAATTTGTTTGAAAAAAAATTTTACTTTTACTGAGAACAGCAGTTGTTGGGATTAAATCAAAGTTATGCTTTACAATAATATAACAATAAAAAAAATTGACTTCGTCGTTCTAAAGTTTGGTACAGATAAGGTTTTTATGAAAAGTTATGTATGTTGCCTTTAATTTATTATTTTAACTAGTCAATCTGTATAATAGAAATATTATGTATTTATATTACTTTAAATTAGTCGGAGGGATGTTTTTTGATAGATATTTTAAGTCTTAGACACCTATTTGTAAAATAAAGTGTACTTTTAATATTATCGTAAAAATATTAATTTACAGAAAACATTTTAAGTTTAAAAAAACAAATTTTAATATACGCACGGAAAACCTTTACGTTTGTTTTAACAGAAAGGATTAACGTATTTTATATCCATTAATAGCTTAGCTACGAAATGGAAATTCAATCGTCAATTTATTCTGTTAGTCTGTAAATAATCTCTGAAAGGTTTTAAAAGTATATTCACGTGTGATTGGTCCATCTGTCTACATGTAATATTATTTAATAGAGCTGGAATTAAATCATCAAGCATCGTTATTTGGGTGATTCTTCGAGCCCAACATTTTCGATGTCTGGAGGTTTTTCTTTGTAACTAACAGACCAACCAAACTGCAATTATCTTTTAAACATAGTTTAGACAATTACCTATCTTGCACACGTTATTGTTTTTTAAAAATAGTTTTTTATATATTTAAAAAAAAATATTAAAAAGCGTTCTTCTGATTAATATGGTGTGTCCGTACCCCAGTTTCTTGAACGTTAGTAACAGTAACATTTTTTCTTATTAACGAATCGATGTGCGTTATAAATATTACGATAGAATATTAGTTGTTTCTTTACACAAAAAAATATGGTACTAATATTTGCGATAGTTTTTTAATAAAAAAATAAATTGTGAGTGTCCGGCACAAAAGTCTGATTCATATTCGCGCGCTTTACTCGAACGTACCTAGCTAAGTACGAAACATCAGGAGATCCCTTCTAGTGCTGGTGGTAGCCAGGGACTCTGCTGACGTGGTCACGACGTTACATGTGGCTGGTTCGTGTTGTTGCGGAGATATAAATGTAAATATCTGATTCATATTACTTTGGTTCACCTGTGTTTCTGATTACTATGTTGACTGTTATAATTAACTTAAATGGTTTTCAAACTTGAATCTGTTGGAAATATAATTCAATTGGGGACTAAAAACCTATGTATAAATAGCAATCCTTAATTGTATACGTGTCGTGATTTATCAATGTTAAGAGGCAAAATTTTGATTTATATGTGCTTGATTCATACGGTAAAAATACTATATTAATCAGAATTTCACACATATTGTTAATAAAACGATGCATTGGCGGCACGGATAATGATTGATATTGTAAGTTGCCAATGCTCCTAATAACTAGATTTAGGTGTGGTGATAATCATTGTGATTATTAACTGTGATTTTAATAAATAAATGACTAATTTTTCTAACTAGAATTTCATTTTTGTTCCTAATTCTGATTTATATGACCTCTAAAAATTTAAAGTTAATTATCTCGAAAACCATTTCATAAAAAAGTGTGCCTTTTTCAGTCATTGTATATAAGGTTATCATCTTTGACAAAAACATGTTTTATAAGCCAAAATGTGAAAAATAAATTAGCCCATATGAATCAGACAAAAAATCGAATTTCGGAGAAACACCCATTTATAAAGCACTGACTTTTTCTAGTTTGGTTATGGGCGGATTTTACCATTAGACGAACGAATAATTAAGCTCGTCACTATGTCGTATAAAAAGTAGGCAACTCACTCGTTTTATGTCATTTATATTCAAACTCTCCAAGAATGACAATATAAAAAAACAATTTTTTATAAAATAATAAATAATTTATTTTTCTTAGACTATAAAATAAGTTAAACATACTTAAATTTAAATATATGAACCGCTTAAGGTAGGCTTCGAATCCAATCATTGTAATAAGTAATTCTTTGGAACCCATTAGCATAACCAAGCTGGCAACCTCTGGAGGGAATTAAAGATGCTATTCCAACCTATAAGACGATCGAATCGAATTTCGGAGAAACACCCATTTACTATAGAAAATTTCAACATAATATTTTATGAACACACTTACTTTCATAGAAAGGTTATTGATAAAGTTAAATAAAAATTCGAAAAATTGCAATAGTTTTAAAACCATTCAGCTACTCAATTCTTTAGAAGTAATATTAAACATTTTCAAGATTGTTCTCTAATTACTTCTTTTTTCTTTGTTATCATATTTTTGTTAGTTGCTTAAAATGACGCTAATAAAATTTTAAGTAACAAGATTCGTATACATTTCAATTCGTAAAGGCAAACGTGGAAGTCGAGAACGGAAAGTTTCAACAGATAGTTTTCACTAACACTTCGTACTGACGGACTCGTAAATGCAATCACGTACGACTCTGAATATCGAATGAGGATGTATCCATTCATACCTGGAATCTAGTTCCAGGAAGCATGTATACGAGTAGCTACTTTACATTTCAATTATGTTAGAGAGAAAATATTCTTCAGTCATACAGTATTAGGTCGAAGTTGCTGCATATTCAGGATAATACGAAATATGCACTTATAGATAAATATACTTTTAGTGCAATTTTAGTATGAATTGTCTTATATTCCGTGGTTTTGTATTCTTATAAAGCTTTTTTATGTAAAACTAGCTTTTGCCCCCGGCTTCGCTCGCATTAAATTCGGGGTAGCAAAAAGTAGCATATGTTACTCTCCATCCCTTCAACTATCTCTACTTAAAAAATCACGTCAATTCGTCGCTCCGTTTTGTCGTGAAAGAAAGACAAACAGACAGACACATTTTCCCCTTTATAATATTAGTATGGATATTCTAATTATTTCCTTAAATGACGCTAGAGTAACTGCTAGAGTCAAGATACTAAACATACGTATACATATCAATTCGTAAAGGCAAACGTGGAAGTTAAGAACGGAAAGTTTCAGCAGATAGTTTTCAGTAACACTTCGTACTGACGGACTCGTAAATGCAATCACGTACGACTCTGAATATCGACTGAGGATGTATCCATTCATACCTGGAATCTAGTTCCAGGAAGCATGTGTACGAGTAGCTACTTTACATTTACATTATGTTGGAGTGAAAATATTCTTCAGTCATACAGTATTAGATCGAAGTTGCTGCATATTCACGATAGTAGGTACGAAATACGCTCTTAGAATACCTTTAGTGCATTCTTTCTATGAATGGTGATATACGCTGTAGCTTAATAGTTATTAAAAGACAATTATATTTTATAACTTTTTGAAGCTAATTTTAGGATTCTGGTTTTACTATTCAACACGTGGTCGCTACCTTGCGGGCTCAGGACAAGGCCCTAAGTATAATTGATGCCACAGCTATATTATTATCTCATCTCGAGAGTGTTTTAATATACGATAGGGCTTTTAAATAGTTAATATCTCTACCAAAAAGGGTACAAAATGACAAAATTCGATATCAACTAATTATGCCATAATGGTACTTGTAGCGAAGGAGAGAAGGAACTTATCCTTCTCTTAGGTCAATCACTAAAGATAGTCTGTGCAGTAAAACTTCTAAGTACTGTTATAAAAAATGCTAAAGTGTTAATAGTTCTATGAATGCCAGACATAAAATTGTCACTGCTCTAATTATGAGACCTACCTATTACTTAACTAATTATATTATAGCACGTAACGTTATCGAAAAGTTCTTAACTATAATTTAATTACATGCATTCTCCACATAAGTAAAGTCTGCAAATTGTTCTCAACTGCTTTAGATCAAAAGCTAAAACGCGTAGAAGATTTAACAATAATGACTGGTTGACTAATCAAAGGGCCATCTTATCTCTCAAATTTTCGTCTAGATATCTTATTTAATTCAGACTTTAGTTTAATAAGTACGTATTTTATCTACTTTCTTGTTAAAGATAACCCTTTAACTAGAGATTTTTGCGTCTATTGTTCCTAAAACTTTTACAAATAGTTAAGCGTTTAATGATTAAAAGAACATAATTATTATATGTTTAAGACAATAATTGGTGTGGTGCTTGACATGTCAACAAATGCCAATAATAAAGAGCATTTGAATAGAAGTCATAAAAAAACATTGTCTAAATAAATGGAATTTAAATGTTTATCATTCATGTAATCGAAATATCGTAAGTGCTATAACAGTTAGTATTAAATATTTTTCTGGTGTATCTCTTATCTATGGATTGCCACTTTACCACTATAATCAGTACCCCTAAAGGCCACCCTTTCCTTTCGTCACACGGTCACCATTCCATAAACTTTAGATCCAACAAACATATACCTATCTTTATATCTTGCCCCTATCCGCGATAATAAGCTCATTATAAACACATGTGTTCGTTATTTAGTACTTATATAATATTCAGAATGTAATCATTGTTCTATTAAGTTGAAATGGAGCTTTAGCTCTGTATATTTGCAAATTTGTTTTCAATTGAAATATTGTAGTGTCATCGAATTGTAAGCCTCAATTGCTTAATTTATTTACAACGAATAGCATAATAATCTTTTTTATAATAATAGCAGGTATTTATATTAAATGTAAGAAAAAAAATATTTATTGCGACGAATTAATAATTGCAACATATCGCCACGTCATGTCATCTTTCACAAAGAAGCCTTATTCATAGACTTATGTATATTTTTGGAAGTAGATATTTTATATCTTCTTCTAAAAGAATGACTTTTCTTTTCGGGGCCGGACCCGTGCTCCACCTAGGTTCTCCACCTGGGTGAAGCACGGGTACTTGCTATAATATTATAGGTCCCGTGCTCCAACTGATGATTAGTACAGTCAAGTAATTAAGAAAAATGCACAATTATATAATCAATCAAATCAACAGGATTTATTTTAAGACATTTTTTTCTAAAAAAAAAAATAATAAAAAATGTTTTTGCTGTTTTCTTTCATCTTAGTAATCTTTGTGTCGTTTAGTTACCGATGAGCCCAAAGACTTATTATTATTTTGAGACATCACGGTTAGCCGTTAGCCGTTTATTCAACGAAACAAATGGTTTTTGCACTCTTTATTGCGAGTAGAAAAAATGTGTTCCGTTATTTGTACGATGCCTCTTGTTGAACACACACCACTTATTTTTACTCATATTATTTTTTTGTTTCAAAACATTCAATGAATTCCCGTATCTTCGCATTTAGAAAAAAATTACTTTCTGTTAAAATATTAAAATGAGTACATAAGTACTATTATGATTGAGAAAGGTAGGTATAATACTCTAACTCTATTATGTGCATCACAAAAGCATCATATTATTATTAAAAACTAGGTAACCAGTGGCCACTTTGTTGGGCGGGGAAAAAAACGCGTCCGTTTTTAAACATATTTCATAAATGCTCTACTCCTATTAGTCATTGCGTAATGCTATACATAGTGGCTCATTCAAATGGGTCAGTATGAGAAAGTCTTAAACTATAAGTCATACGAAGATTTGTTCTTAGGAACCATGTCACCGATTTTGATAAAAAGAAAAACTGCATTCATACATTTTAAAAAAGATACTGCACCCAGTCGGGAATCGAACCCGGTTGTTTTGCAAAAATAAAATTTTACTTTTTCTTTTTAAATATCGATTCTGTAGGTCTTAAGCAGTAAATGACTCTAAGAAACATTATGTCTAAAATTAAAAAAATGCGTTGTTTTCACATACTTTAAATTATCATAGTAGGTGTTCGATGTGGCCACCGTTGTTCGAGGTCTCCGGTTACGTTAAGGATGAAGTGTGCGAAACAAACTATGATACCGTTAAAAACCTTTTCGGTCAGCCATAAAGTCAATTTTAATGCAAACTCACCACATGAAAATACAAAATGCAATTTAACAAGACCGTTACCTAAACGTGGCCACTTCGAACACCTACTATGATAATTTAAAGTATGTGAAAACAAAGCATTTTTTTAATTTTAGACATAATGTTTCTTAAAGACATTTACTGCTTAAGATCTACAGAATCGATATTTAAAAAGAAAAAGTAAAATTTTACTTTTGCAAAACAACTGGGTTCGATTCCCGACTGGGTGCAGTATCTTTTTTAAAATGTATGAATGCAGTTTTTCTTTTATCAAAATCGGTGACATGGTTCCTAAGAACAAATCTTCGTATGACTTATAGTTTAAGACTTTCTCATATGACCCATTTGAATGAGCCACCCTGTATAGTCTATGACACTCCCCGATAAATGGACTATTCAACACAAAAATAATTTTTAAAATCGGTTCATTAGATCTAGAGATTACCCCCTACAACGTCACAAACACCCAAACTTTACCTCTTTATAATATCATAAGTATAGAAGTATAGATATAGATAAACTGTTTTACTCCTTTTACAGAATTGTTTTAGATCATTTTAATTATAAGGGAAAACAATTTACTGATTCACTGTACAATAACGTCATCAGTTGGAGCACGGGACCTTGCAAGGTCCCGTGCTTCACCCAGGTGGAGCACCTAGGTGGAGCACGGGTCCGGACTCGACTTTTCGTAGAGCTTGAATTTTCATAAAATAGAAATAAAATACAATACCAATCAATCTGGCCGTCACGTCGTCGTAGTATTAGAATTCTACCAGAGGTGTCCCGTCCTTGCAGTGAAACAATAATCAGTTATTATAATTACTTACATTCTTAACCTTTTTTTTACTATTCCTAGGTAAACCAACGGCTCGTGTTACTCAGAAGATGATAGGGACTTACATAGGAGATACCGTGACCTTGCAGTGTAAGATCGAGGCTAATCCACCGCCTGTTGTGTACTGGACACATATGGATGGTAGCAAATTATACAATGGTAAGGAACTTATTTTTTTAAAGACACCTCAACATGACAGAGGAGACTGAAAGCGCGATTGCAATCCACTAATGAAAGCGAAGGATGGTAGTCTAAATTTAATTCACTCCGTCTCGTTGGGGCGGGTTAACCAAATGCTTTTTTTACACTACGTTTGTAGGACCCGATATCATAGAATGGAGGAGACACATGTGGACCATTGAGTACGATTATTCGTTAATTGTTATGAAATAAAACTAGTGAACCCAATATTAGCAATTTATCAGCCATACCCGCATTAACGAGTAATCTTTAGTACGCGCTATTGATTGTTGCTTATGTTATAATGTAATATTATTACGCAGGTTCAAAGTACGAAATGAACATAAAATCATTTGGATACAAACATACGGCCTATCTCAGGATAAAGGATATGTCGAGAGACGACATCGGCTCTTACTCCTGTTATGTGGAGAACTCAATGGGGAGTGCGAAGGATGACATTACAGTTTACAGTGAGTGTGATTTAGCTTTTATTTGTTTTTTGTCTCTATTTAATGACCAAACATTGGCCTTGTGAAGTCACGTCTTCAAAAAAGATTGTTTCCTGTTCCCAAGGACTAAAAAGGAAGTGAAAGGAAGAAAAAAATTTAGGCAAGCTCCTTGACAACAAGATCATTAAACATTGCTTCTAAGTACCAAACATATTTGAGACTAGGTAGCGCAGTGTAAAATAAGCAATATTTAAAAGCATTAAGATGTAATACCTATACCATCCAGCATTGCCTATAAAAGGGCAATGTCAATCTCCGCATTTGCTACGTTATCTCAATTTATGTAAAATATGCGTAAGTAATTTGCTAATTCATTTGACTAGGACTCTGATAATTTAAATGTCAAATGTTTTAAGTAAACTCTAGCCGACTGTTACATTAGTTTTTACAGTTATTTATGTCGTTTTATATAATATGTCGTTTTACAAGATTATCACCGTTATTTACGGTCTATTCATAGCATTACAACAGATTAGGCTATTGACAAACAAAATAGATAGAAGACATTAGATAACCTTGAACGGTTTCTTATCTGACTCACAAATTAGTTTTACGTAATTATTTAGATTTTATAGCCTACATTCATTTGTCTCTTATCGATAAGTAAAACAGAAGATTATATCTATGATTGCAAAATAATCGATAGAGAAATGAGTTTTATTCGAGTGTCTATTAGCTACAGTGGTTAATAATAGGTACATGTATTCTGTGAACGGCATTAAGTATGAAAGATTACGGTTACAGAATACATCTACCTACCAAGTTACAACTGTATAGCTCTGATAGTTTCGGGCTGACTGTGACATACCAATAATGGCTGTGACATACGGACGGACAGATGGACAGACAGACATGAAGAATTTAGAAGGGTTCCGTTTTTTGCCATTTGGCTACAGAACCCTAAAAATGACAGATTTTTTAAATGGTAATTTTATTTACTTAGAAACCATTTCTCTACATTATCTACTATGACAAATATGTGACCATGAACAAACAATTCAGCATTTGCTTAATTAAATCAAGCAAAGATTCTCTGTCTAATATAAGAGAGTAAACGTCAAACATTAACTTCTTTAATACATTCGTAGCATAAGTAATTACTCTACACGAAGAAGTAAATACACATAGTCTTAGTCAACAAAGAATCTAAATTCGAAGACGTCTTCGATAACAAAGCAAAACATTAAGAACAGGTGAATAATAGAAATGCGTAGTAAGTACGTACTTAAGTAATTCTTAGATCAAATCTTATCTCTATTCATCAGTAGATACGAGTAATGATTAAATTATTAAATTTACACTAGGGAACCGATTTAATTGATTGTACTAAGCTCTACTTACATTAATCGTATTTTTTATTTAGAAAGGGGATTATAATAATTAGTTAATACATAATCTCTTTAGACGTTTAAAGAAATCTTTGTCAGTGCATCGTTTATAGATTGCATTATTTTGCTTTTCAAATGTAACTTGGTTCATAACGTATCGTGAATAATTCTTCAAGCCAAGTTCATCGTATATGATTGATGGCGGAACATAATAAGTGCGGACTATTCATCTACACTGTGGAGTCAACAGAAACGTTAACGAAGCGCTTTAGCAGTTCCTACATCTACCCATCATAAGCGCCGATTACACTAGACTACATGTAGTCTCCTACATAAGGACGTCCTAACTTTTTAGTGTTAGGAAGTTCTTTTTACAATGTCCTACATGTGATTAGGTACACTAGTGTAATCGGCGCTATAACAGTCAAACGTTACTTTGGCCTGCGATCGTGATTTCTTATTATTACGTTAATTTAAATATTTGTGTATAATTTATTGACATTCCTGATTGTTTATTATGAAGCAAAATATAATCTCGTAGGGTAAAATAACATGTTATAGAAAATACAGATTAATTATTTTATTTACGATTAACCACTGTAGCTAATAGACACTCGAATAAAACTCATTTCTCTATCTATTATTTCTTGAAAGAGTAACAAAGATATGTTTTTACCAACATCGTTATTTATAACGCTATAATCTACATTCGCAAGCGAAGTGAAAAGTAAAAAGAAAATGGTGAGAATTCAAAACAAACATAAGCACATAAGCACACACACTACATAGGTAACTAGGTAACACAGCCATATTTGTTAGTAGACACAATAGTAAAACAATGGGTATGTATCATATATGATACATGGGACAGGGAATAGGTTACTTTCAACACCGAGGTATACATTAACTAATTGTTAAACTCAATTCAAAAATAGCTATAATTATTATTATTCCAAAAACTTTTTTCTTAAACCGTAAAATTAAATTATCTAACCGCAAAAATCGCATTGAGTAAAGTCTACACCTTGGTACAAACAAATTAATTGTGGTTTAATTAATAACGGTCCCTGTTATACAATCCCAGAACATTGTTAATTAAATTATTCTAATTATTTCTCAAATTATAATAGTAAGCAATTGTTTACTGCCGAAATATAATATGAACCACTTCAGTTGTGAAAAAACTTATATAAAAATTATTCTATTTTAATACGCATTTGCTTTTGAATGGGTATGTATCATAATATATTTATTCAATATTTCATTCAGATATAAAGGAACTTGAATTAGTTTCACAAAAAAAACAATTAAAATTAATTTAACGTTTTAGTTTTGTCCTTGATTTCGTCTTTACAAATATTATAAAGAGGTAATTAAAGTTTGTGTGTTTGTGACGTTGTGGGTGTAATTTCTGGATCTTCTGAACCGATTTTAAAAATTCTTTCTGTGTTGAATAGTCCATTTATCGGGGAGTGTCATGGGCTATATAGTATCACGCTATGACTAATAGGAGTAGAGCATTAATGAAATATGTTTAAAAAAGTAAAGTGTTTTTTTCGCCCGACGAAGTGGGCACGGGGCAGCTAGTTTATAGATAATGTTCACTTATCAATAGACTCACTATGAACGAGGAGATGTTAGATTATGTACAGTCAGCCCCAAAAGTCGCTGAACACATTTTAAATTCCAAAACTGCTGAACTCTAAAAATGTCATAAGTCAGTGTCGCAACAAGAGTACAGAATAAGCTTTACATACGAAACGACCATAACACGCTGAACACGGTTATTACAAAAGTAGCTGAACCCTAGTATTTTTAAAAGTAACTGTTTTTTTATAGCGTTAGCGACAACTACAGTTACGACAACGTCTACAGAGGCCAGTACAATTGTGACTTTCGAAGATACTTCTACCCCGTCTGAGATTTGTAAGTATATTTTTTGACAATTTGACATCATATTTTTTTTTTATTTTAAGAAAAAGACAACTCCCCGCACTAGGGATCATGCCCTGTGTCGCGGGGACTTTTACAAACATCAATTTAACAGACAAAGAACACACAGATTCAGGACAATAATTTGTGAATCTCACATATAATTGAGGCCACCAGAACCAGAGTGGCCCAGACCCAAAATACAATTATGTGGATATCTGCCAAAAGAGTTTATGCGAAATTTTAAGTTAATGTAACTTAAAAAAAATATATGGACAGTATGTTTAATATTTGTAAAAATATGATGTAGTTATTGATAAAATTTAGATAAACTATGAAAACAATCGGTATTTTACTTATTTGCCATTTTATTTGGACATGGGCCACTATGGCATTTAGCATTGACAATAAATTTAAAAATAGTGTAGTGGGTTGGGCCACTAGGTATGAAACTTATAACCTTTTCTTTTGATTTAAATGCAAGTTGGCCTTTTTAAACTTAAATAGGATAAATTAAAATTAAAACTAACTTATTTACTGTGTAATTTTGATTAAATTTATGTTTTATCTTAATTTTTTTTCTTAGTTTAATTTTGACTTTAGACTATATTAATTTTAGCTTATTTATAAACACTTAGCGCGTCTTAGGACAATCTGGTATGGTTATTTATTTAATAAATAGGTTTAGTTTAGCCTTTTAAAATAAAAAATAACATTTCATTTATGTGGGCAAAACCATACATTGAATAACACGTAAACACTGCACTTAGATAACTAGTTTCTAATCGTTTCCAATCCTATTAATAAATATACTAAACTATTTTTGAATGTCAGAACATTGTAATAAACTAAATAAATAAGGCTTCTAATTATAACATCGCACTTTTGGTGATTTTTAGGCTTACATACAAAATAATGGATAAAAAGTGTCAATAATCGAATGCAAATATTAAAGATTTTATTAGCCAAACTATTGGAGTAAGTTATATGTATAAGTTTTTCTTTTCTATGACTTAAACGCTTGATTTTTTTTGAAAAATTGGCTCAATATCGAATAATTAGACTGACGTAGTTAATGTTCCGAAGGATACCTAACTTTGCCAACGCTGTCTAGGTAGTAAAGAAGAAGGGATACTTACTACAAACTCTATTACTGCATTTTTCAGACGTCAGTTTCCATTTTACATTTCAATTCACAAATGTTTACATTTGTCTCGTATTAAATAAAGCAATTGTGAATAATAACAAAACATTTAAAACTCTGGTTTGATTCTCTCTTAAACTAAGTTTGCAAGCTGCTGGCGCTGGCCAGACGGATTGGTAGAGGGTTTAATTTCAAGTTTTTATTCTTTTTATTTCGTAAAGACAATATTCACGGAAAGTCTCTTAGTCGCTTTTTACGACACCCATGGGATGTGATGGGGTGGTTACATATTGTATTCTTAACCTGTCACCACTCAATTTTTTTTTATTATAAATTTCCAATTAAGAAACTTACTTAAAGTCCAACAAATCTAATAGGTACGGTATGACAGTTCTGACAAATTGAATAATAAGGTTGGAATAAAAAAATCGATTACTATAATATCCGAAATTTAAGAGATCGATTACGATAATATCCGATTTTTAAGACACTTTTATAATTAATTTCATTATTAGTAAAGGATAGAACCTTTTGTAAAAAAACACCACATATTGCAAATTCTCTAATCTGCGAATAAAAAAAAATTCCAAACATTACTTTTATTTTAATTATAATTAATTAAATAAAAGTAATGTTTAGGATTTTTTTATTCACTACTAAGACCTTAATAAGTTGCCCCCCGTCACCTTCGACCACGTCGAGTAATAGTTTTAAGTAATAGTTAGTTACGTGTCTAACGATAATAACGATTTTTCGTATATGTAAACGATTTTTTTGCATACAAGTGTATCCGAAGAGTCGCAACACTACGAGCAGTAACCTAACTACGTGACTTTGCAATGAGGTCAAGAATAGAACTTTAAGATATTATTTACTATGTAAATATGTGTTATTTTGCTTTGTTTGAAAGTTTTCAATTTAATTTATATATTAAGAATTGTACATTTTTAGATACAATAATAAAATCTTTCTAAATTCATGGTTTTACGAAAAAGGTTTTCGAAACTGAATAATGTACGCATGAACAAAGTTGTTTCAGTTTGAAAAATATGAAACGTCATACTGTATCTTTTAGATTTGTTGAACTGTAAGCTAGAGACTAATTAAAATGGTATGGTGTTCTTGGTATTACATAGTAATAAATTACTAAACCTATTCTGATAAAATTACCATGAGACTAATCAGAATGAAAACTCTTTCTCTTTCTTTCTCTCTTATCGGTTTATAATTGACTGAGTTATGAAGTTCCAAACATGAAAAAATATTTGGAGTCGGATAAAAAGAAAAGCTTAGTTACAGGAATTTGATGAGGGAAAACTACAAAGTAATTATTACAAGTATGTAATAATTACTTTGTTGTGATAAGTATATTATATCTTTGTAGTCTGTGATGGCCTAATGTATAATTTATAATCATAAGATCATATATTATAGTTAGCTTCTTACCCGTCTGTAACGCCCCTACATTTAAAAACGATTTTTCAAATTAACTATCCAAGATCCGCGAAAAACTTCATACTTACATTGTTGTACTACGGAACTCTAGAAAGATAAACTTGCCATTTAAGTCAACTTCAATGTAGTCAGTGGATTCATTCTTAATTACACTCATTGTAACTCCAGGTAGATCTATCCTAAACAAAAATACTTTAAATTATGGTAATTTATAAGTTTGAATTAGTTGCCGCCAAAAAACAAAAAAATATTGACTAATAAATTGATATTCTTCCCTTTAAACTTATTGCAGTACTGCAAACTTCTTGCACGCTTACGTAAAATAATGAAAAATTTATATACACTTATTTCTAAAAAACACTATTCAGTAATTAAAAAGTGTAAAAATAATAATCTCTACTCGTAAAAACATAAGGTTCAAAACCAGAGTAACTCATGTCACATGAGCCAAAATGGCGCCGAAAACCATAGTGACCCAAGTGATCTGAGTCACTGTGGTCTTTCGCTATTACTTTAAAATTCGAAATGGCAAAACTCTTTTTTATAACGCCATCTATGATTTTATTTTAAAATTAACTTAAAATCATTTTGATTATAAACTTAGGGGTTTTAGGGGGGCATTGCCGTGCCTAACTAAAAAAATCACAAATTGTGGTCTGGGCCGCTCTGGTTCTGGTGGCCTGAATTGTCCTGCGTGGGGATCTAACCCACGACCTCGTAGGCACTAGCGAGGTCGTCTAAATAGAATTAAATTTAATAATTATTTTATATTGCGTAAATTTACAGGGGAGCTTATCGGTGGTAAGTCATCGCTTCTGATGGCTCTCAGCAATGCCAGACTACAACCATCCTGCTATCTACCGTTAATTAAAATTATTTTAATAGTTACTTTTAAACATAGACAAGTATTTTTTAGGTATGTGAACCTTCATATTTTAATAGTCTAGCGTGGTATTTTAACTCGCGTTTTCGGGCAAGGCACTGCATGACTGATGGCCAACGGGGCCCAAGAACATCAAGTTAATTACATTTAACATATTTTTTATACAGACGCAGAACTAGAAGTGAAGACACACGAAGATATAGGCAACAGTTTTCCTGACGAAGACTCTTTCGTCGTAGTTTTGAGCCAACATCAAATGCAAAACTTGGGTAAGTTTCACATACTTAGAACATATTTTTTCTTAGCCTTTTGCACAAAATTATGCCTAGGTTTATTGTAAATTCAAGGTATACATAACCTTGCTTAGCTTTTTACAAAACTAAGTATAAGATGACTAAAACATAATTTTACGTAAGTATTTTTTTTTTCAAAACTTAGGTAAGTTTAAGAATCATACGGAACATAATTTTTCTTATCTTACGATCACCGGGAAATGCGGTAGCGCACTGATTCGAACTTGTATCATTAAATAGTTGATTTGCTATCAATATATTAGGGTCGGGCTTCATAATCGTTTTGTTCATAAACATTTATTGATTATTATTTATGTTAGACAGTGACTGTTTTAGCGTAAACAATGTTTATCTATGAATAAATTATTGAGTCATTTTTGTAGCGGCCCATTGCTGGGCCCCCTTCGCATAGATGAAAACCGGCTGGTCAGACAAGTCGGTATCTGCATCAAGTCTTTTATTTTTATTATAGACCACTTATGAGTCTTGGTGATGAAGCTTTATCCCTTGTGGACCCAGGTCGATATTGCTAGTTTGAAATTGGCTAAGTAATCGATCTGAATTTGTAATCCCTGATGTCCTAGTGCTGGCGACTTGTCAATCAAAGCAAGAGTAGGTTTTGGTGGAAATGTAATCTGTAATGATTAAAATCTTTTTCGTTCTTTAACTATTTACTTCTTCATTATTTACTTCTCTATGTCAATCGTATAAAGTTCTCTCTAGAAGTGTGTAAGCATTGATACAAACTTCGACTGTTGGACAATAACCGATTACTCCCAGTTTCACCGAAACATGATTAAATCTAAGACACGGCAGACGACAATAGGAAACGATTTGTATCAAAAAGTTGATACAAATTATAAGGACAAAGGGGCTCGGTAAATAAAATCTAAACATGATAAAGTCCGATAAAATTTCAATGATTAATTTCATACGGTTTTATCGGATAACTAATTACTACTTAGAAATTCATGCTAGATGTCTGGGATTATTTGCTAATATATTTTGTTTATATTTTAACAATCGTATAATATAAATAAATAAATAAATATGCCTGACACTTTCACACAACGCCATCTAGTCCCAAACTAAGCAGAGCTTGTACTATGGGTACTAGACAACGGATATACATACATAAATACTTTTTTTGTAAATACATACATATTATACATAGAAAAAAATAAAAACCCATACATTGTGTTTTTAGTTTAATTTTACAAGACATTTCCCATCATTTCGTTAATTCAAAATGTATAGTTATTCTGTAATCATCATCATCATATCAGCCAATCGACGTCCACTGGTGGACATAGGCCTCCTCCAAGTATTACCGCCTTGTGGGCTCCTGTGCCTTCCACATCCCTATTCTGTAATATTAATAATAAATTGATATTTATTCACAGATTTGCCACCAAGCTCGTGACCGGAACACGATCCTGACCACTGGTCTATGTGGTCATCAGGATCCAGAACCGAACCACATCAATACATTTTATACATTATTTCCTTCGCGATCGCAACGAATGTTTGTATTGCATTAACGAAACTATAAGAAGTATTGTAACTATTTAAGTATTATATAAATAATGTACATAGATACTTATTAAAAGAAAAGTGATCTAATTAAGGTTCATTTAAATATTTTTGTTAATTGTAAGTTTCTACTTCATCTTTTTTCATAATAACAATGAATAATCTGTTATTGGAAACGAAAATAATATTTTATTTGTTTGAGTTATTTACAGACTTTGGAGTATTATAATAAATGAGATTCTTCTCTATGTTGTATAAGATACTTCCATTAAATTTGTTGCGGGTCGTGAGGCGTTTGCCTTAATAACACATTTTTTGTACAGTATGTTGTACAGAAAAATTCGGTTAAGTTAACTTTTAGTTGTCAAATTGTACGCAATAGGTAAGACAATTTGACAACTAAAAGTTAACTTCACCGAAATTTTAACGATTTTAAGGAACGAGAATTGACATGCTGTGTAAATTCAACCACTTACTCAATAGTTAAGAATGTTATTTAAATGAAACATAAATGTTTACTTAAAATTTACATACCTAATAATAAGAGCTATTAAACTTAATATTTTTAGAAATTAAATATTTATTGTTATATTACTTGCCTGAGTTCTTGTACAGTGTAAATAAATAGGTAAGTCAATCTTTTTAAGTCTATACTTAATATTATAAAGAGGTAAAGTTTGTATGTTTGTGATGGTGTAGGGGGTAATCGCTGGATCTACTGAACCGATTTAAAAAATTCTTTCTGTGTTGAATAGTCCATTTATCGGGGAGTGTCATAGGCTATATAGTATCACGCTATGACTAATAGGACTAAGGCAGTAATGAAATATGTTTAAATAAATGACGCGTTTTTTTCGCCGCCTAATGATGTGGGCATAGGTCAGCTAGTTAAAAATAAAATACAGTAATCAAAAAGCGTTATTGTTTTATTTTCAGAACAATTTTACTTATATTTTAATTTTTTTTTTCTTTAGTTGATGACTTTAAGTATAGCTTTTGGTACTTAATAGCTTTGTGAATAACATGGTATTATTGTTTTCTCTTGTTTGGCTTTAGGCTAAAACAACACCCACTTCATATTTAAAACTAAACTGAATATGAAATAATTATAACATAAACATATTATCTTTTGTTCAAAAATTTTAAATGATAATTTAAGTATTAGTATTGTTTCGATAAGTTTTCCAATAATTGTGAAACATAAAAAGTTTTCTGATGTTTTGTATTCGTAAATATCTATTTTATACAGATGGCTCTTCTGTAAAGTACTAGTTTAAGTTTAATTTAAGTAAATATAAACTGCTATAAATATATTGTTTTATTAAACGCTAAAAATATAATTTGAGTTTAAGTTAAAAATATTTAATCATTTATAGGTTACAATATGTCACCGCCCCATCTCATTCCATGGGTGTCGTAAAAACCGACTAAGGGACTATCCTTTCTATCCAGCTTTTACGACATCCCCCCATGAAAAAAAATGGTCACACTACATATTCTTACTCAGATACTCTTGATCGATGGAACACTACTATTAGGCAGACGGGGAATAGTTGAAACATTTCAAGATAAAGCTATTTTGAATATTGATTCATGATCAAAATCATAATACTTCGTTAAATTTTCTTATCCTTATCCAATAAATTTCTCCTTTGTTCATAGAGAAAAACTATTTTTTCGTGTCGAAAACTTTCCAAGTAGCCTGCAACCTACGACGCGACGCATGGCGAAGCACGTGGCTTAACGAATGCGAGTCCGACCGTAGTAGAGGCAATTGAAAATATACCAAAATTGTATAATATAAACATACAAAAACATACACACAATTTTAACAACAATAAATTTATTTTTATTTTCAGCATTTTTGGCATTGTTCATTTGGTTATGGAAGCTAATATTCAACCGTAACGGCTGTGGGACATAACCTAATTTTTAGAGCAACGAGGTAACTGGTGCCTATAACAATTGTTTTTTATCTACTATGGCAGCTTTGCCAAATAGGTACTATGTACAAATACATTGGGGTTTTCACCTTATGAAAGAATTTAATTTTATTAAAGCCTTTGTTAAACTGAACAATAGCTTAATGGAAGAACTTTACTAAGTCTTTACTCGAGGTATAGTGATGAAAGTTTCAAACTAAGTAAGGGTAAGCACTTACGAGTTTGAAATCTTACGCTTAACTACTATTTGTAATTAATATACAATCTCTGTTTCTCACTTACTCAAAGTAAATATTATTAAGCTTTGTATTTTGAGTCTATTTAAATCAAGTCCTCTGTGGATTAGATATATTTTATCCCGGTTTTAGTTTGTTTGATATACGATAGCTTTACTAAACAGTGTTTAAATGTTCTTTTAAAGAATAATCAATACAAAGATACTACTTTGTTGACATAGAAACTTAGTAACTTGTACACATTTATAAACCTACGTCTTTTTTGCTTGGGCATAGGCAGAGATAAGGAACCGCCAGGTTTTTGAAGATAATAATATTCTCTAAAAAGGTCACATCACTGGAAATGTGTGTAAATTTAGTTACGATTTTGTATATCAAAAACTTTTTTTTCTTGTTTTTGCTATGTTAAATAGACTTTTTCAAAAAGTGACTTATAAGTAACACAATCTAATTATTAAAATTTATTTTTATATAATATTTTTACATACATTTATTTTTGCATTCGTTCATACCTAAGACTTCTTGTAGATGACGTTAGAACCGCATGGGTTTCCGGACCGCTATAATGTAAATTAACATCAAAGCCACACCACTTGTAGCACATAATAGCATAAAGATCCTAAACTGATGTGGTTTCGTGGTCATCTACAGGCAACCTTAGTTATGGAAATTATTAATCCTTGCGCATTTACACGACGCCATCTAAACTGAAACCAAGCTGGGCTTGCACTAGATACCAGATAAATAAACTGTTTGTAGATACTCGTACATACATACCTTGGCCAATGGAAAAATGTAAATTCAAGCACATAAGCTTAAACTTTTTTCTGTAAATAAATATTTACAAAAAAAAAGGTTAGGTATAATCTTACGTATAAGTTCTGCTTAGTTTGGGACTAGTTGCTGTTGTGTGAATTTGAGATATAATATACCTACCGTTTAGTAGGTACTTGATATATCCATACTAATATTATAAATGGGAAAGCGTGTCTGTTTGTTTTTCTTTTACAGCAAAACGGAGCGACGAATTGACGTGATTTTTTAAGTGGAGATAGTTGAAGGGATGGAGAGTAACATAAGCTATTTTTCTTTTCTCCTGTGTCCAGGAAAGGGGAACAGTGCTACCCCGAATTTAACGCGAGCAAAGTCGTGGGCAAAACCTAGATATGATAATATAATTAATATAATATAATTATATTATATTATATAATTTTACTGGCCATGTCCATACCTATAAATAAACTTGTGTTTTTTATCAATAAGTCGTATAGTCGGTACAATTTATCATACATATTCAACAAGAAAAACATCGTAATAACCCTTCGGCATAGACGATAACGTATGCAATCCCTTTTCATGGATGGTATTCAACGATGTCGTTATATTTGATGATTATATTTGTTGGTTTTCTCTTTGTAAGTAAAAGCAATTCAACATAAAAGGAAACCATTAAGTAGGTACCTAGTTTTGATGGTATATTTGAAATCGATGGTGTGGTATATCCACGTTGTAAGAAACTAAGATGGTAGCACTACTCTTTCTCGTCCTATTAATCTTGTAAGAGCGTTTATAAGCCTCACTAGCGCCGCCAATTGAAAAAAAAACATAATTCGCGCGCGATAAAATGTTGATAACAAAGTCTTGAGAACAGGCAATAAACTATTTGTATAACACACTCTCAACACTTTAAAAGTTTTTCAAACAAATAAACATTACATTATAAACAAAAACACCCGTTTTTTTTTCGAATGCGAAATTTAACTATTTGAAAAACATTTACAAATTACATTTAGAATTTTATATAAGTAAGAGTGTGTTAAAATAATACTTTATTGCCTTTTTTCAAGACGTTGTTATCAACATTTTACATTATTTATCCTAATTGTGAATTATGATTTTTTTCAATTGGTGGCGCTTGTGAGCCACGTAAAGGCCCTTAAATAGAACGAAGAGAATATGTGCATACATAATTTCTACCAAAACAAAAGACGGAAATCTTGACAACACAACCTACACCAATCCCTATTACTTAAAGTCTTGGAACAATCGAATTAAAGCTACATCACACAATGAAAACATTATTAATTGTAGAACGGCAAATTGTGATGGTGAAGATCAGGGAATGAACATATTCGACAGCAGATCTAAATTCCAAGAGAACATGGCGGCGAGGCAAGACCGTGCTTCATCGTTCCACAGGTGAATAGATCTTGCGTGGACATAATGTAAACTACTAGTATAGAATTGTAATGTGCTACCAAAGATCCATTGCTTATACAATTTCTTCTACAGCTGTATTTCATAGTTTGGTTAAAAGTGTATGGAAACCACCAATTACATTAATTATCTGAATGCCTCGATGTTTTTACATACACACATAAAGTCACGTCTCATTCTCTCCGGGGAAGGTTTTTAAAACAATTATTGTACCTATAAAGACAAAATCGCTGGCTAAAGATACGGGAAGTAGGTATGATAAAGTTACGAAATACAATTTAAAAAAAAAATTGTTTCATGTAGTTCTATTTGCGAATAAAAATGTCCGTGTAAAGATAGAGAGAATATAACATAGTGTGATTGATAAGTACCTGTATTTTGGTCCTATCAAGCTATGATGGATTACGATTAATATAACACTTACACAAAAGATAAAACTTTGATCGATAGGTACATGTACATTTTATACAAACTGACGATACAATATTTTAATAAAAAATCTATTAGCAACCATTTTGTATTCAATAATCCTATGAAAACGGAAGATAAAATTGTTCTCTGTAAAAGCCAGCTAATGTTATTTCATGAAAATTGAAAATAAAAACAAAAAAGCCTTTAGGGCTTGTATATTAGGGCTCATTCAATTTAGCCGTTGCTGCCGCACGGCTGCCGCAACGTTTGTTTGTTTTTCGTTAGCCGTGTAGCAGCCGTACGGCACGAAACAGCTAAATTGAAAGAGCCCTTAGTAACGAAAGTATAAAAGTTCTTTCACGAATAATATAAGTACATATTTATCAGCCCTTTATTATCTCACTGTAAGGAAGGGGCTCTAGTGTAGACGAAATTTAACCTACTAGTAATACCACGCTGGCTAGACGCATTGGTATGAGGTTTGTGTCAATTCATTGTTTTTACAAAGCTCACTATAGATTTTTTACGTCAAAGTCACTGGATGAAAAGGGTAAGGGCATTGTGGTTTTCCTAATCAATCACCATATTATACTGTCCTATAGGTAAACTTAATATAAACATCTACTTGTCAATGAAAAACTATTAAAAATGTAGCTTATTTATATAATTATATTCTAATAAAATCTCTTTATATATTTTTCACATTTTTAAATATAAAAATAAAAACATTTAAAAAAATAAAAACATTGTAAAATATAAAAAAAAAGGTAGACCCACCAGCATCGGGTACAGGGAGCAAGCTACTTGCGGTTAGGGCTCCAGAGATAGTCCTATCTAACCTCCTCACAATACGTGCCGAGTCGAGCAATACTGCCTTCCGCATCAGACCTACGATACAACTGCCAAGAGAGTGTCCGTAGATGTTGATAGAGACTCTTTGGAATAAGTCAATTCACCGAAAGTACTATCGGAACAATGATCGCCGAATGAACATTCCACATGTCGACAACCTCGTGAGCCAAGTCCAAATAATAATAATTGTTTATTGTTGTCCAAATAATAATAATTGACAAACGTAATAATTTGTTTATTGATGCATAAAACTTTGCACAAATTGAGCTTAAAATTAAGTTACAAAAGTATTAAAGTTGTACAAATGGAGATAGCCCTAGCTCCCAAACTAGGAATTCCTGTGACTTGGAAGCTAATATTTTGTTTGTTTGTCTTTTTCGGCTTTCACAAGATTCTCGTCATGAGGAATGGTGATATCGATTTTCATTGCACGGCGCTCTGATCGATCTATCACCACAATATCTGGCTTATTAATTAAATTATTTTTTTATATTTATATTTAATATTTATTACTAAAATTAAACATTGCTTATCATTGTAGAGGTACTAGTTACTATTACAAGGGTCTATTTGCTCTCTCCTTTTAGTTTGATATTGCATGTGGAAGTAGGTACGTTTTTTTTTCACACATAAACACACGGGTTTCTAGTCATAGACTATAACTACTAGATACTATATATCTATCAAATAAACTAACAAAATAATAAAAATATGAAGACAAGGGAACAACAACCAGAAGACAAAGATAATTCAAATACTTGTACAGTATATAATACAGTAGTACTGAAACAGTAGACAATATTGCCTTGTTTAGCCACTCTGTGGATTCAATATCAGTAGAGACAAGAATGCAATAAGCTGCATAGCTTTTTTGATTGGAAACGTTCAGTGTTTAGGCAAATATGTCTTTGTTAAAGCTGTACGAATGGTTGCAAACTTTTATTTTTATGCGAAATTGACGACAAACAAGTCGCTTGCCTAGTGGTAATTTTTTTTTTTGAGGACGAGTAGTTTGTCTCTGACGACAGTTACTACTTTACGCGGGCTGTGTGTGTGAGGTGGGGCGGATGGCCCTCAACCAAATCCTAGTGGTAAGCTTCACGCTTACCACTAGGCTTTTCTTATAGCCCTATCACATTGCACACTATTTGCTTAGAGTTGCATTAGCGCTCAAGTGCTTCTCTTCTTCGTCATCTTCTTGCTCGCGTGTCTGTATACAAAAAATTATTTATGTAACAGAATTTATTCTAATAATAGCACTAATTTAAAAACAAGTATTACATACAAAGATAGAGTTCGCATTAAAATCATGATCAATTTTCAGATTAATTTCTTAATATGACATTTTAATCTAAGCTCCCGTATCTTGTCTTACGATGCTATTACTATAAATGCAATTTTAATTCTTTAATCCTTAGCTTAACATTACTTTATGTTTACATAATAATATATATAGGTCGTTGTCCTACTTTTATTTTTAATAAATAATTGATATTAAAAGTATTTTTTTTAAGTACACTTCTCCCACTGCGCTCATTATTAGGAAAGAAATATGAACATCTTATCGTTGCCAGCTGCTGAAAGTAGTACTAACTCTTGTAATAGAGGTAAACTGTGTTTACCGAGTCTATAGCCTGGTAGATTGATTTAAAAAAAATTTTTGAATGCTTCTTGGCAATGATTAATTATAAATAACCTATTATAAAAAATAATATTATGATTAAATTACCTATTATAAATTAACATAATATATATGAGTTGGGTATTAATAGTTATACCTAACTTTAAAGAAAGAAAGTTTCGAAAAAAACAAGGAAAAAAAATTGTACTCGAAACATGATTCGAACCACCATTTCTGTGATTCGAACTAACTACATCTTCGGAGAATACACCTTAACTGACTGGCCACCCGAGTCTTTTTATATTTAACCCGTGAGAAGGCGCGCTATGAGAGTTTTTCTCACACAAAATTTCATCGCGATTTTTTTCTATGTTGACCATATCGAAACATGGTGAGCGTCTCAGTACCTTCCTAAATATTCGTCTTCTACCTGTGCATTTCATTTTCACACCGATAAGTGCCGCTGCGACTACGCAGTGAATCAATGCCACTGCGTCGCAAAATGCGGAGTTTTGCTAAGCATGCGCCTATCCATGTAAGTATTTTTTTAGATATTATAAATGTTATTTTGTGTTTTATTACATATATATGTGCGCTGAAAGTCATATTAATGTTATAATTATGTTGTATATTGTTTTTAGCTTACGAAATAGAAATGGATTCTCGAATATTTGCATGGCTGGAAAAAACTGTTTCGGATGAAGAATCTGTATTGGATATTGATGAAAATCGTGTAGATACCGTTGACAGTAACTGTTTTGATATTGATAGCCTCCGTGAAACAGACACAGAATAATCTTAAGAGGTAACTGAACAAGTCGATTTATAAGAAAATAGAGGAAACAGAACCCAGACCAAGTGGTTTATATGCAATGTGTTCACGAAGGAAAAATCGACGCTCTAGAAAAGCATGCCAAAGTAGATGCTTTTTTAGAGCCATAAATCACTTTGCACCGAGCATGTGACATTTATGTTTAGTATTTGCTATGAGAGACACATATCTATGGATAATAATGAATGACTAAATTTTTAAAATTTATAATGTTTTCATTTTTTGGGGAATATTTTAACGTTACTTGTTTCTAACAAAAGGCTAAGGTTCAAGGGACTTTTAATTTACGCAGAAGTCTGCATTTTTGTTATTTTTTTTGTAATTAAACTCTTTTATTACCTAGATAAATGACTTTAATTTACTAAAACATAATTTTAATTGCACTATAGTATTTTATATTTTAAAAAAATACGTTTTAAATAGCATGAGTATTTTGTCTCGCGCGCCTATCCGTGTGACTTTTAAGGGTGCGCCTTCTCACGGGTTAAACTAGCAAATTTCGTTTTAAATTTCTTTGTTACAGACAGACAATCAGAAATAATTCGTCAATTCTAATAATTGATAAGTGACCTAAATAAACAAAAGGAAAAGCTATGTCTCATGAGAGTCCAATAATGTTCATATTTTATAATCTTTTTTTATGATAAATTATTAATTACCGGAAACATTTGTAATCACTTTAAGTATTAAAATATTGTGTGTTAGATGCAATATGTGATTCCCCGTGTGGTAGAATAGAAAACGATTTAATGTAAAGTAGAATAAAAAACTAATATGATGAACAGAATTAGTCTCCTAAATCGGGATTAGTACATGTACAATCAATCAATCAACCTATTGCACAGGTACATGTCATTAGTACGGAAAAAGGAAAAAGTTATTAATAAAACTGAAAAACTATTCTATTAACGCTAATGAACTATTAACTTTTAATAGTTACGTACAAATCACAATTGTCAAATTTTAAGAATAACATAAAAAACAAATTTACCTACCTATAGCAAAATCTGTCATCTGGGTACAACAGTAAGACTCACAAAATAGCTACTTCTTCGAACTACAAGCTCTTGTGTTATTTTCCCACATTTTTTAAAACGAAATCTGTGAGAAAGTTCTTTGAGAAGTTTATTGTTATTTTTTTTTTAATTTAAGTTTATTTCAGAAAATAACAATTTTTTACACCTGTATAACTTACTCGTATGTCAAGCGTACTAAGCAGTAGGCTTCTCAGTTTCTTGCACTTATAAACCCTATTCTAGTTTCTAGTTAGATTTTAAATTAAGATCCATGTCTATCAGAATTTTACAGCCTTACATAAATAGCATTTGTAAATATAGCAAAAATAATGACAGGAAAGTCACGAATAAATCATATAGACGCACAAAAATAATCGCAAATTAATCTTAAATCTTGCAGTAATGATAACAATAATAATCAACAAAACACAGAAGTATAAATACTGAGGTGTCTTGCAAAAACACACAAACATTCCAACATGAAGATCTTCATCGCAACCCTTTTTGTACTAGCGGCAGCAGTTTCCGCAAAAAATATCAATGTTGAAGATCCAATTGACATTTCTGATGGAAGCGTTAACAATTATCACACTGATGTCGGTATACCTTTAGCTAACGAGATCCGTACAGCTGAAGCAGAACAACGATCTTCAAGAATTGTCAGCGGGTTTCCTGCTTCCCTTGGACAATTCCCTTACCAGGTAACTGTACATTTTATTAGTCATTATAACAGCCTTTTAGAGTTCCAGCCAGTTACACCGTCTGGACAGACTCTGGCCAGATTAATTGATAAAGGATTTATTGAAATGTTTTAAAATTATTTATATTTGTTTGGGTTTGCCATCCATTATTATTACTTCGGCACCACATGGGGATTAGTTTTACATTGTCAGTTTGAATACCATAAAGTCAATCTCATTGTCAATTTCTATGATAGCAATGATGTTATGTTTAGAACATCATTCGTATGACAGTAAGTTACTGGAGCATTACGATAAATGGTACGAGTATACTCGTAATCACGACATCTACAAGCTTTTTTCTCCCGATACATTAGAGTAGGTTAAATATGTTAAACTCCCATATAAATGCTAGCAAACTGTAGTGTGCACAACAAAAAAGAGTGACAGTAGTTTGCGGCCCTTAGTGATTCGTCGGTAAAATTTCACAGACAATAGGCATTATGCTCTTGGAACGAAAAGTCAGCTATGTTATGTACTTAGTGTACCTACTGCTAATTTTACCTTGTCTTTACAGGCTGGAATAATCGTTGACCTTATATCAAGACATCAAAGTGTATGTGGTGGAGCAATTATAACTACATTAAAGGTTCTGACCGCTGCTCACTGCTGGTGGAACCGAAATGATCAAGCTTGGAGGCTTACTGTTGTTGGCGGCTCCTTAACATTATTCTCTGGAGGCTTGAGACGTGTTACCTCTGCTGTGGTTATGCATGGAGCGTATAACCCGGATAATAATCAAAACAACATTGCTATGGTTTATGTAGGAACTGCTTTTACAGTATCTGGTAAGTAAATGCGAATTTTTAATATAATGTTGAGGTCATTTAATAAAATTCAAGTAATAATTAAATAAAATTTCTACAAGTATAAATTTAAGGTAAATTGTATTATGAACATAAACTATATTTTATAATTAATTCCTTTAACAGTGAGCCTCGCCAGCATTCCTCTGCCTACTGGTACAGAACTCCAAGAGGACTTCGTGGATGTAATTGCTACTACTTCTGGTTACGGTTTAAGACGTGACGGTAAGAATATAACTACTTTCACTTTTTACTATTGTAACTACTAGACTCTCAGTCATAAGCGGTCCCCATATATATTATTATACTCTATGAGCGGTCCTCTAGTAGACACAAGGCTTCTTCAAGTTCGCGCCACTTCTTGCTGTCTTCTATCCGCCTCATCCATCCATATCCGCCCACCCTTCTTAGTTCGTCGGGCCATCAGGCAGGAGGGTACCCTAACTACTATAAGCTTATAAAAACTAAATTTTTTAATTGTTACCTTATTCTTCTCTGCAGACAGTGTTATCGGCCCTGACCAGTTTCTGAGTTTCGCAAATGTTCATGTGATCAACAACACCGAGTGCTCGAAGTCCTTCCCGGGCTTTATCAGAAACAGTCACATTTGCACCGTTGGCGGAGTAAATGGTGGTAGCATTTGTACTGGAGATGCTGGGACTCCTCTTGTTGTCATGCGGGAGAGCAGACGCATATTGGTATGAACTTTATTTTTTAAAAACCTAATAGTATCATCTTGTTTTCCATAATTTCATTTGCACTTATATTGTTTGCCATAATCGTCCTCGCTCATAATATTCACTTGCCATAATACAAGTATATACCACCCCGACTTAGACTAATCCGCCTTGGATAGGTTAGGTTAGGTTTATTCTTTAAACCACCCTAAAGTAGGAGTCCCGAACTGAAAGCGGGAAGTAGGAGTCCGTCGAGCTTATTTGGCGTCATATGTAATGAAATTGTGGCCAATATCAATATATTATGTGAAATTATTCCATTTCAAATAATGGCAAACATTAGTAAATCTTGTATTGAAACTAACTTACTGTCTTTTGTCTTATAGGTTGGAATAGCATCTTTAATTCCCTCCAGAGGTTGCCAGCTTGGTTATGCTAATGGGTTCCAAAGAATTACTTATTACAATGATTGGATTCGAAGCCTACCTTAAGCGGTTCATATATTTAAATTTAAGTATGTTTTAACTTATTTTATAGTCTAAGAAAAATAAATTATTTATTATTTTATAAAAAATTGTTTTTTTATATTGTCATTATTGGAGAGTTTGAATATAAATGACATAAAACGAGTGAGTTGCCTACTTTTTATACGACATAGTGACGAGCTTAATTATTCGTTCGTATAATGGTAAAATCCGCCCATAACCAAACTAGAAAAAGTCGGTGCTTTATAAATGGGTGTTTCTCCGAAATTCGATTCTTTGTCTGATTCATATGGGCTAATTTATTTTTCACATTTTGGCTTATAAAACATGTTTTTGTCAAAGATGATAACCTTATATACAATGACTGAAAAAGGCACACTTTTTTATGAAATGGTTTTCGAGATAATTAACTTTAAATTTTTAGAGGTCATATAAATCAGAATTAGGAACAAAAATGAAATTCTAGTTAGAAAAATTAGTCATTTATTTATTAAAATCACAGTTAATAATCACAATGATTATCACCACACCTAAATCTAGTTATTAGGAGCATTGGCAACTTACAATATCAATCATTATCCGTGCCGCCAATGCATCGTTTTATTAACAATATGTGTGAAATTCTGATTAATATAGTATTTTTACCGTATGAATCAGGCACATATAAATCAAAATTTTGCCTCTTAACATTGATAAATCACTACACGTATACAATTAAGGATTGCTATTTATACATTGGGTTTTAGTCCCCAATTGACTTATATTTCTAGCAGATTCAAGTTTGAAAACCATTTAAGTTAATTATAACAGCCAACATAGTAATCAGAAACACAGGTGAACCAAAGTAATATGAATCAGATATTTACATTTATATCTCCGCAACAACATGACCTAGCCACATGTAACGTCGTGACCACATCAGCACAGCCCCTGGCTACCACCAGCACTAGAAAAGATCTCCTGATGTTTCGTACTTAGTACGTTCGAGTAAAGCGCGCGAATATGAATCAGACTTTTGTGCCGGACACTCACAATTTATTTTTTCATTAAAAATTATCGTAAATATTAGTACCATTTTTTTGTGTAAGAAACAACTAATATTCTTTCGTAATATTTATAGCGCACATCGATTCGTAAATAAGATAAAATGTTACTGTTACTAATGTTCATATTAATCAGAAGAACGCTTTTTAATAAATTTTTTTTCAAATATATAAAAATCTATTATTAAAAAAAAATAACGTGTGCAAGATAGGTAACTGTCTATACTATGTTTTAAAAATAATTGCAGTTTGGTTGGTCTGTTAGTTACGAAGAAAAACCTCCAGACATCGAAAATACAGGGCTCGAAGAATCACCCAAATAAAAACTCCAAGAGACAGTCTGCAGCGCTACGCTTGTCACTCTGAGACCAAACAATCCCTTTAAGTGCACCCCTGGCACACTATTTGGATGAATACTAAAGGGCCACAGCGGGATATCAACCTGGACGACCTCATACCTAAGATACATCTTACCTAAGTACCACTTGGTTTAGCGATACAAAATACCACGAAATACATTGAATACTTATAATCATTTATAGGTCTTCGTGATTTCTAATTTCTGATTCTATTGCATTATTAAGTTAAGTTTATACATGTGTAAAAAATCTCAATCTACAGTAAAAAGTGAACTAATTATAATCATCATCAAATCAGCCAATTGACGTTTACTGCTGGACATAGGCCTCCTCCAAATATATAATTAAAATCAAAAGCTGTTTTAATTTTTTATTTACAATATCCTTCGTTACTAATAACCTTCGATATGGCAAAACGTTAACTTTAAAATTCTCTCTACTTCTACTGTATTAGACATGTCTATGTCCAACAAACAGTTGTCGATCATAACTTTTAGGAGGCAATCAATACTTGCAAAACAATCATGTTGTTGTTTGATATAAACAAATAAATAAAATTAGTTTGTAACAAGAGTTCTCAGAATGCTATCAGCTGTCATGCGGGGTGAGGCATCATGGAACAATCAATGCATCGTGGACTTTAGAAGAAAAGGTACCTAAGTTAATTATCTTGTGGGGGTTGAGTTTTGAGTTATAGGTTCCATAATAAAATGCAGATGAATAATATACTATATATTTCCTGGTACCAGATTAATACTTAAATACAAATAACACTATATAATAACGACCTAACTACATGATGGCAGGGAGACGACTGCTGGGCGACGCTAATACAATGGCGCGCCTGTAAGGTGTTTTGTCAGCAGTCGCTCAAGTTACATGTTGTGTCCCTACACTACTTCCCCCTTTATTTTAAAAAAAAATACAATTTTTTTTACAAAATAAAAATCTAAGACAGTTTTCAATAATAATCATAGTTACAAGTTAAACATTACAATAAATCCAATGCTATGTGTGAGCAGCGATAACACTTTGCTTACTCGTCTATAGGATCAAATGGCTAACAATAACAAAGTTCGGAACCTAACACCGTGCAGGTGTGCGTAATACAACTTAAGATAACTAATTTTAATCAACCTTTAACTTTTAAAACATATATTTTTAACAAAACTAGGGACTTTATAAACAATTTTACACAAAAACAATACTCATAAAAAATATCAATCACATACAGAACTATAAAATTAAAGTCGGACATTATACACAAATAAATACTGCCATAATAATTCTAACAAAATCTACTAGAAAACCTTTTATATGACCGGCACTTGTACATATCACTAACGACACTTTCACAATAACCTTTACGTATATTCATGCTCTTCGTATGACGCTGAATATTATGATCTAGCTTTTCGTACGAAGAAGCAATGCTGTCGTGAGTCGTCCTATGTCTGCGGCGGATTCCATCGTCCACATGCTCTGTCAGCTCCGTGTCTTCTAATGAGGCAGGTCGGGCCATCCAGCACTTGGTACGTATTTCCCTTAGCGCTACCAAAGTCTGATGCCATACTTACGACGCGCACACTGTACTTAAGAGTGTCGCCGTCGTGTCCCATGCCTTGCATCATCGGATTATGCCGCATACTTCTGCGTTACATAAGCCATGATTCTCCAGATGCTTGCGCTGACAAGAGTTGAGATGATCGCCGTACTCTTCGTATAATCGGTAATCTTCGTGCTTGTGCTGTCGTAGAACTGAAATGCTAGGTCGTAGCCCTTCTGATGTGAAAAGGGCGAGTCGTCCCCCATGGCTCGTATCCGGTGTGCGCTTACCTCCATAATCTTGGCTGTGCAGCGTCACATGTGCGTGCTCGACGCCACGCTAACGATGCGCGCTGCTTTCCGGCCACGTTGTCATGCGCGTGCTCCGATTCCAGAGTCCATCAAAAGTTGCGTCTTCTTTGTCGGGGTCACCAATGTGGGGGTTGATTTTGAGTTATAGGTTCCATAATAAAATGCAGATGAATAATATACTATATATTTCCTGGTACCAGATTAATACTTAAATACAAATAACACTATATAATAACGACCTAACTACATGATGGCAGGGAGACGACTGCTGGGCGACGCTAATACAATGGCGCGCCTGTAAGGTGTTTTGTCAGCAGTCGCTCAAGTTACATGTTGTGTCCCTACAATCTGATTATTGCTTAGGATATAGCATTGCAGAGCTTTTTTTTTAATTTATTTTATTTGGGAAACAAACAGATATTTACAGTATAAATAGTTATTACACATAATAAAACCTAAATCCATAGAACAGTTTTCAGTTGTAATAGTTTTCACTAATTACAAATCAAAAAGACTTAATAATAACTAAAGACTAATAATAACTTAAGACTAATAATAACTTAAGACTAATAAAAACTTAAGAATAACTTATGGCTAAATAAGACTTTATAACCACTTATAATTATTTAAGTACAAGGATACAGATAAACGCTTATGGAAATGCTATTTCAAGTAAACATTCCTGACACTTATCCTAAATTCTTCCAGATAAAGGGGAATATAATCAATATTATAAAAAGAGAGACTAGAAAATTTGGTTATATCTTTGTCAGATCTTTCCTTAAGTCCTGAAAAACCTGCTCGATTAACCTGAGAATGTTTTATTTCTTTGCAGAACACCAATAGGAAATATTTGTCTTATTCATAAAATTTAGTCACAGCGCCGCAGACACGAATCTGCTAAATGTATCAAAAAATAATACCAATTCATAAAAGGAGACGGGTTTTTTTCGCACCACCCTAAACAGTAATATTACTCACAAAAATAGTTATCATCTTAATATAGTTAACCGAGCACAAATTATACTTAAACGAAGAGGGAATAATGAAATAATGGTAAAAAAGGATTACACCTAAAAATGCTTGTTTTGGAACGTTCTTAGGTTTATTTTAATGGTTAATACAAATTATCAAGTAACGTACTTTAAAAATAATCGTAGAACGAAACGTAACGTATACGATAACATAATAGTAACGTAACGTATAGTACCTATACGTTCGTGTCTGTAGTACAGTTTCAATCAGTTTGACACTGACAGACAACATTGTTATTGTTTCAGATTTTATTATATAAATGCACGATTTTTATGTACTTCTATATTTTATAAAAATGGCATCTTTAGATAGAGTGCATAATACACACTAAAGCTGCTCTTGCTGGTTACTGTTGTTATTGCTTGTTGAGCAGAGGCACAGTCACTGTTGGCTGCTGTGCACACGTGATGTGTAAAGTATGGTTTTTATCTTGGGGCTTTTAGGTGAGCTTGAGCCACCTGCGTCTATTTAAGATGAAATACTGCTTTAAGAGATGACTGTGTTAATTATAATTGTGAACAGTAATAAATATTTATTTCTTGTGTCATATATATAGTGTATTTTTTTCTCTTTAACTACCTTATTATTTTAGATCTACAAGCAATAGCCAGCAAAAACTGCGTTATTTCGAGAGGTCTTGGTTGCCTTATTAGTGTATATTCATTAGACAATCGCTCTTGTGAGATTTTAGATTATCCCTAGAGTCATGTTTTGATTGTCCTATTTCAGAGTATTCCCTCTAGAGGGAGTTTTGATATGTGCAGACTGTCTATCTAGAGATGATAAGGAATAAACCAGTATGCATTTCATTCCTAAACTCGCACAATTTGTGACTGGGCCTAATCGCCGTACAAAAAAAAAACCGTCTCCTTTCAATATTATCTTGGCAAAACAGTATCTTTGCAATATTATATTATAAAACATTTCCAAGAGTTGTGGAACCTTGTTGTATTTATTGCTGACTTTACGCAAGCTAAACATAAACTACAGGTGACCTATCCTTGGGGCATTTGTTGACTAATACAAATTGTGATAATAAAAAAATAATCCTTGATACGTATCCGGTAAATCTATTCGTATCTGTGCCGATATCAGTGTAACGCAACACAAACGATTAAAAGCCAATATCTGATTATTTCACAAGTTTCAAAGACCTTCATATAAGTCAGAATATTCTCTATCCGGTGGGGAGTTAATCTAGCCCTTGAATCGTTGGCTTTGTATTGCTTTACGGGAAACTGAGTAACTGCACATGCCTCTTCGGTGACTATTTGAAACTCAGAAAGGACATATCCAGTTTTGTGAGCTGTTTCTTACCTACTAAATATCATTTTTGTTATAATCACTTTGATGTCTTCATTCTAGGACTTTCTATAGACTCTAAACTGTGACATAAATTGGGTAAAATTGACGATTTGGAATTATAAACATGGACATCAGTGTATGTTACGCTATCGATATATGGTGGCACCTTTCGGAGATTAAAAGACAATGGCACGACTTAACTGCATAATAAGCCAAAGGCTGTTTTCGCCGATATTTTGATAATTTCACGTGTTAATTATGCAATTAAACGGACTTTACTGACGTTTCCAAATTTACTTTAAACCTTTTTAAACATTGCTCCTTTTCAGTTTAAGTTGGTAAGTAGTAGCCCTTTTTATAACGTTCTTCCTATTTAAACATTCTGCTAACAAGTCGTTACTGAAACTGCAACATGAGAATTATTAAACTTATTCAAAAATGTTGTTAACTACCAAATTAAATAAGATAAAAAGTACCTTTGTAGTCCTTCCAATATCTTCAAAGTGATATAAGGTGCGGCCCCTCTTCATAGCCCATCACCACACGCGATCTATTGACTAATGACTGTTTATCATTAATAACATTAATCAAAAACGAAAGTGTGTAAAACCCAAAAGCATTTCAGTGTTTAATAACAAGAATTCAAGAAAAACCCGAAGCCAGATTTAATATTTGGTATTATAATCGTTTTATAATCTCATTAATACGATAAAACTATGATATCAATAAGAGTATATAAATCACAAAAACAGTTACCACATTACCTAGTGTACTTCAAGCAATAGACATGAAGGCTGTAACTCTGACTTTATTGGCCCTAGTGGCAGTAGTTGCTTCAAAAAATATCGACATTGAAAATGTGATCGATTTAGAAGACCTTACTGCTTACGATTACCATAACAAAGTTGGTATTCCTTTAGCCGACGAAATCCGTAAAGCTGAAGAACAACAACTGTCGTCTAGAATCGTTGGTGGATCTGCCGCTAGCCTTGGACAATTCCCTTACCAGGTTTGTTTACTAGATATATTTAAAAAATTATAACAATAATGTAAAAATTGATCCGTCAATATAATTATTAATTTCTTGTTACTTCACAGGTCGGTCTAGTTATTGACTTGGCCGCCGGTCAGAGTGTATGCGGTGGTTCTATTCTGAACAGTCAAAGAGTAATCACTGCTGCCCATTGCTGGTGGGACGGCAGGAACCAAGCTTGGCGTTTCACAGTTGTTGCTGGATCAGTCTCCCTATTCACAGGCGGTCAAAGAATTCAAACCAGCAATGTAATCTTACATTCAAGCTGGAATCCTTCACTTATCCGTGATGACGTCGCTATCATAAACTTACCTACAGCTTTGAGCTTTTCGAGTAAGTATATTTTATATTTATTTCCTGGTAATTAATTTCGTATATAATAAATAATAAATTATACAAATAAATTATCGACTGTCTGTATGGCACAGCGTTAAGTATAGCTACCATTGTCATTCCCATTGTCTACGGTACTAAAAAATTCTATGACAGAGACACTCTACTAGAAAAACTCGGTAGACTAACGTCCTGGCAAAAAATGGCGGGAGGCAAGCGGATTGAAAAGGATCCATAGACAGAAATTTTCAGGACGAACAGTAGCTGTTGTGATAAATCATAATTTAAATAACTTTTTTTTCCACAGACAATGTTGCGGCTATTGCTCTGCCCTCTGGAAACCAGATCAACGAGAACTTCGTCGGCGAGATCGCTGTTGCATCCGGCTTTGGATTAACCAATGACGGTAAGAATCACACCTATTTAGTTTCTTCAATAAGTTTTAAAATAAACTTGCCTTTTCTTTTCTATTAGGTAATGGTACTTTTATTTCTTCTTACATGTAATGTTAATAATTTTTTTTTTTATTAATTAGGTGGTAGCATCACATGGGGTCAATTCCTGAGTCACGTGAATTTGCCAATTATTACCAACGCGGAATGTATGATGTCATTCCCCTTCAATGTGGTGGCCAGTAACATTTGCACCAGCGGACAAGGTGGCAGGAGTACCTGTGGTGGAGACTCAGGCGGTCCTCTTGCTATCACTAGGAGTAACAGACCATTATTGGTAGGTTTTTTTTTCACTTTTATTTTAATTGCTTTTATATTCTTTTGGTAATTCTAAGTTTTTTTGGGTAGATTTCTAGTCAATTGTCTAAAATGATGTTGATGAAGTGACGGGGTTCGATTTTCGCTTGATGCTAATTTTGCTAAGCACGAAAATCAAATTTGGCATTGATTTGGGTAGTAAAACAGAATGGTTATCCGTACTCCATAATACAAACTGCTAAGTTTGAGTATGAGTGAATTTGTGAAGAATGTTGTCATTTAATTCAATTGTTTGGTTTTATATTTTTAGTACTAAATTGTTTTATTTTGTTAATTAGATCGGCGTCACCTCATTCGGTTCAGCTCGCGGCTGCCAACTTGGTTTCCCTGCAGCATTCGCCAGAGTTACAACTTACATCAACTGGATAAACAACTTGCTTTAAATTGTTAAAGTTTCGATCTGTGATTTTTGACTAAAGTACATGAAATACAAATTATAAGAATGTTAATATATTACTTATTTTTATTTTACTTATATTGTAGGTACCTTAGGATTTTACAATATGAACCTTAGTACGATACAAAACCTAACCTCACTCTTGTGCTAGATAACTGTAACTCTAATTACGGGTGGTACTAGCCGGCGACGGTAGCCATGATTGGTTACTACACTTACTACAAACTAGACCAGGCCTAGGCAACCACACAATTGCAGTAAAAGTATAAACCCTGGAGGACAGCCGGTTAACAGATTTTGTAAGCTCTTTTAATCCGTTATATCTTGGACTCTCATCTTATAACTAACTTTGATTAAGTTTTAATTATAAAATAACTAGCTGACCCGTGCCCACTTCCTTGGGCGGCGAACAAAAACGCCCCTTTTCCCTTTTTTAAACATATTTCATTACTGATCCACTCCTATTAGTCATAGCGTGATACTATATATAGTGTGTATTTATCGGGGAGTGTCATAGGCTATAGTCTATGACACTCCACGATAAATGGACAATTCAAAACAGAAAGAATTTTTAAAATCGTTTCATTAGATCCAGAGATTACCCCCTACAACGTCACAAACACACAAACTTTACCTCTTTATAATATTAAGCACAGTACTCACATACGGTTTTACTCGATCGAGCAAACATGTTGAGTTAAACCCGCGGCTAGGACTTTCGTCCACACATTCAGCATTCACCTATCGAGTGAAGCTCGCTAGAGTAGGTGCGAAGGAAATTACTTTTTATATAAATCCATCGAGCTGGCTCGATGCGAGCCTTCAAGTTGTTGTTTTGTGGTCCACACCTTAAGTTTTACTCGGTTTGGAGTAAAACTATCGAGTAATATCGTATGTGAGTACTGAGCTTTAGTATAGCTTACACATGAAATGTGTACATATTTAAAAATTCTTAGTTCGTTTCATATATGAAATGAAAACTAGAATTCGCGCTTATGTCTTAATTACTAATAAGTAAGACATAACGCATTACCTTAATCCGGCCGGATATTGATATTTAAAAGTGAGATTGTTATCTGTAATGTAGAATGTCTAGAGTGTTTTGGGCACTTTCTTCGCAGAGCCCTACAGTAGTCATTTCCTTCTTCTCTCGTGTCAATGGTCGTGAACTCAAACAGTTTTTGAATAGTGTGTGGCCACTTCAATGGCATTTGGAGTGGCCGCGTAAAGATCATCCATCGTACACCGCTCAGGGCACAAAGGGCACACCAGTAGATGCGACATCGATTGCACTGGATTGCCGCAGTCACATTGGGGCAGACAGGCGTCTCTGAATCCCCACTTACACATATTTGCTCTACAGCGGCCAACCTGTGTACGAAGTCGGTTTAATGATCTCCAGATCGGCCACTGCAATGTGTGTCCCGGTGGAAGACTTTCGCGCGGGGTGATATAGTCCGGAGGTGGAGGACACTTTTCAAGCCAAAGTTTGCTCCTTGCGGCTGTTGGTGTTTCTTCTGCCAGAGCTTCCGAGCAGCGAAGAAAACTTTTCCGGCTTTTGAGGCGTCCCGGGGTCAGTTGGTGTCCAAAGAGGGGGTGGCGGTCATTTCCTAAGTAAGTGATAGTCAAGTGATTGTCATACACACATATACATAAGGTGTTGTAACACGTACTTTGTAACCTGAGCTGATAAAGCTAAACGACTTTGCCCTCTTATTCCATAATCCCTATACTTACTCATATTTATATCAACTTAGAGATAAAATATAATGATAACTCTATTAAATTAACTATATTTATGTAAGTTGGTGTGCAATAAAGTATTATCTATCTATCTATCTATCTATCTAAATTAAGTAAATCAAATTTTGAAAAAAAGTATGACATGCAGCTGCTTACTAGATTTACTATTCAAATCTTTAACTATGAATAAATATGCTGAAGAAATTATTGAAGAACTAGAACATTATTATCGTTCTGGCTAGTTACTTAAATATTAGCCTAAAAAGACCTACTTACTGGATAAATACCAGATAAGACGGCAAAGATTTATCCTTGACCTAATGTAACTATTTCATAGCAATTTTTTTAATTTACAATAATCACAGTTTGATGTGGTGTTGACCACCCCAACTTTATCACTTAACTACACATGTTTAAGGTGTCATAAAAGGCAGCAAAGGAAAATAGAACACCCATTATACAATACAACACAACAAAAACTTGATGGTAAGCCCAAGTATCTCTCGATGGCAGGAGAAGGCTCTTTTCTTGTTATTATAATTTTGATTTCTCCGTGTAGTGACGAAGTAAGAATACAATATGTAACCACCCCATTTCATCCCATGGGTGTCGTAAAAAGCGACTAAGGGACTATCCGTAAATATTATCTTTACGTAATAAAAAGAAGGAAAACTTGAAATTAAACCTTATACCAATCCGTCTGGCGTGGTATTAATAGCAAGTCATATGTATGACGTTGATCAAATAAAATCACTTTTCAGTTCGTTTTATTATTTTAATCATATCAATACGTACATGCTGTCTAATCGATAAGAGAAAGAAACAATAATTAATATATATGTTACAGCCAAAGTAATAAATATGAATATTGTACATAATAACTAGCCATTATGTATAATGGCTACTCAATTTAGATAAAGTGATAAATGTCGCAGAATTAATCACATTAACTAGTCATTATATATGTTATAGTACTGGCAAAAATACAAAATTAAGGCAAAAGTCAGAAACAGTTGGTTAGGTTAGGTTAGTACGGTGACCAAAGGACGCACGAGCCGAGCAAGCGAAGCGAGCGTGCCGCGGTAGCGGCCGGCGAGTGCAAGAAACATTTTTTTTATGTAAAACTAGAATAATATAGTATTACAATATTCTAGCAGCGTCCTTTGGTCACCATACTAACCTAACCTAACCAACTGTTTCTGACTTTTGCCTTAGTATTGTATTTTTGCCATATATAATGGCTAGTTAATGTGATTAATTCTTCGACATTTATCACTTTATCTAAATTGAGTAGCTCTTATACATAATGGCTAGTTATTATGTATAATATTTATATTTATTACTTTGGCTGTAACATTTATAAAGATAATGAACTTTGATTATAATCAAAATTTATAACTATTAATCATGAAAGATTTTAATTTTATAATTTTTTTGAGTATGGCAATAAATAAAAAAACATGAACATATTATTATTATCAGAGATATCATAAAAGCTGACACCGACCTAAAATTTGCTTTGAAAGAAAATTGTTTTTAGACATCTTGTTTTATGTGGAAAAATTCGGGGCCGGACGAAAATTCAACTAAATATGAAATTGGGTACCTCAGTAAAGTACCTATGTAAAAAAAGGTAAAAACCGAAAGACATGATAAATAAAAACAAGTGAAATACGACGTCTGTCTGGATACAGGGTGATACCCTGTATCTTATCCCAAGAGTGATGTAAGAGGCGACTACATCACTGAAACAGGTAAACAGAAGCAGAAAAGGAATACTTGACACAAAACCCAGATACTTAAAACTATGTCCTACAGTGAGGTAATTTCCTGCAGGAATGGTTATGAGACGCTGTAATGATTTTGAATAAGGACCCAATGCATTTTAGAAGCTCGATAAGGCCGAGCCCTTTGCCTGTTGTAGAAGCGACTAATGCCTTTCGTAACCCCGATTAATAAATACAAAAGGAACACGAAATAAAAAAAACAAATAAAAATAAAACTTAATACGATCAAAATAATTAAGTAACAATTTAAAACTAATAAATATAAACATGAGATTACCGCAGCATGCTACTTTACCTGAATTTTGTTTTACTGATCGTGGTCTCGACAGACAATAATTACATCTATATTTTTGTCAAAGATTCGCATTAGCAGAAAAAACATCATATCAACATAACAGCCCATTAATGTCCCACTGCAGGGACGGGCCTGACGGAGGGAAACTTGGCCTACTAATACCATGCTGGCCAGACGGATTGGAAT
This sequence comes from Schrankia costaestrigalis, assembly GCA_905475405.1. Classification (NCBI taxonomy): domain Eukaryota; kingdom Metazoa; phylum Arthropoda; class Insecta; order Lepidoptera; family Erebidae; genus Schrankia; species Schrankia costaestrigalis. The sequence goes on from FR997830.1 coordinate 9,726,667, forward strand.
AGGGTTTAATTTCAAGTTTTCCTTATTTTTATTTCGTTTAAATAATATTTACGAATAGTCCCTTAGTCGGTTTTTATGACACCTAGGGATGAGATGGGGTGATGACATATTGTATTCTTACTCCGTCACCACACAGAAAAATATAGTACTCGTATTTAAATAAAAATGCAAAATAATGCCTATGTTTGCGCTATTATTTTTGAACTTCTATCAAACTTCTATGTATGTACCTATTACAAAGCATTTTCAATTTTAATTTATTTTAAAAAGACACTCCACCAGAAATATAAAGCTTTGTGTCGCGAGGACTTTATAAGACATGAAATTAACGAAAACAAAGAGCATCCAAACTCTAGATATATTATGTCATAAAACTGTAAGATAATTTTAGTTTCATAATTTAATTTAATTCAGTTTTCATTTCAGATTTTTATTCCCTTTATTAGATGAATTTGAATTAAACTTCTTCATTGGTTATAATAATATAAACTTAATTTGAAATAGGAGCAACAAATGCAGTTTTCTATTTTTTTATCGACATTTTGAGTAAAACAGCAGTCAAAAGCTATGTATGATAAATCCTTATCATTGACTACGTTAAGAAAAAACCAAAATCATTTCAGTGTTTTCCTAAAATTAATCCAAGGGAAAACACATTTTAATCTAATTACTTTGATAACACGACCATTTCTAAAGAGTATATAAACCATTGCAATGACTACCAAAGTACTTAATTTACTGAAATCCATCACCATGAAGACTTTGTCTCTTACTTTGTTGGCTATTGTGGCTGTTGTTACTTCTAAAAGCATTGATATAGACAATGTCGTCGATTTAGAAGATCTTACTGCTTATGGATATCATACTAAAGTCGGTATTCCTTTAGCAGAAGAGATCCGGAAAGCTGAAGCCCAACAACTATCTACAAGAATCGTTGGTGGATCTGGTGCTAGTCTTGGACAATTTCCTTACCAGGTAAAGTCTTAATTTTATTAGCTTTACAATAATTAATCAACCATGTTTTTCCGAAAAGGAACAAGACTGTACTTTGGAGGACACTGTAAGCTCTTATTTTTTGGTAACTATCTCTAATGTTGACCGGTACTTGAGGTGTATCAGGCACATTTGGCGGCTCGTCAAGTCAGATAGTAAAACCGATGTCTCCATAAAGTAAGAAGAAGAAGCGGTAATAAAAAGTTATGATCATCACTAATTACGTGTTTTTTTCTTTATAGGTCGGTCTAGTTATATAGACTTATCAGGCGGTCAAAGCGTTTGTGGCGGTTCCATCCTTAATTCTCGTAGAGTTCTCACTGCAGCTCATTGCTGGTGGGATGGCAGAAACCAAGCTTGGCGGTTCACGGTTGTTGCTGGATCTGTTAACCTCTTCGTTGGAGGTCAGAGAATTCAAACCAGCAACATAATCATGCACGGAACCTGGAATCCTAATTTGGCTCGTGACGACGTAGCTATGATTGTTTTACCATCAGCTCTAAGTTTTTCAAGTAAGTATTTCAAAGTCACCCGTTCTTTTTTTAATTTGGTATCTGGCTATTTTCTGATAGGATACATTTGCAATGGGTACTGGGTAATAGGAAAACTGAGGTACCCTCCTCTCTCTTACATAAAGATATTATCTGTTATGGCTAAGCATAAACGTTTGACATAAGCTTATGAAGTTTGGAAATCTTTTAATGTTCAGAACAGACTGTAATCTGTCCTTTAATAATATGTTAATTTCTCTTGTCCAACTCTAACAAATTTTCAATAGTGTTAAATAAAATAATAATAATAATTTTTGTTTACAGATAATGTTGCTGTCATTGCTTTACCTTCTGGTGCTCAGTTGAACGAGAACTTCGCCGGTGAAGTTGCCACAGCTTCTGGTTTTGGCTTGACCCGTGACGGTAAGAATAATATTTAACTTATTCAGTAAGTTCTGAACTCTACAAACTGCTTCGGCGACGCGACCTTGTGCGATCTCTAAATTAATGTTTTGAGTCTTAATGTTCTTTGTGAACGATACATTGAAATATTTTGTAAAGAGCCCGTGATATCTATAGGCATGATATCTAGCTCAGAAGAAGTCTTAAAGAAATTAATTCTCATTACTATTTATTATTTTTCAGGAGGTAGTATCACATTGGCTCAATCTTTGAGCCACGTAAATTTACCTGTGATCACGAACGTATCGTGTATGATGACATTCCCATTCCACGTGGTTGCTAGTAACATTTGTACCAGCGGAGCAGGTGGAAGAAGTACATGCGGTGGTGACTCTGGTGGTCCACTAGTGGTCAATAGGAATAATAGACCATTATTGGTAAGTGCCTTTATATTGACAGCTTTCGTATTTCTTCAAGTGATTGAGTGTTAGACTCTATCTCGATATGGAGTTCAAGAATATTATATTTAATTAACAAATAGCCTGGTCCAGAAATAGGACATGACTTGTTTATTGTCATCGTATTGCAAACTTTAAACCATGGAATCTAAAACAAAGTGTAATATTTTTCCATTAATTTCTGGGTTTTTTATGGATACTTTGATGGTATTGGTTAAATTGAATTGATAATGTTTATAATAAGTAGAAAACCTGTAATACCATACACTTTAGCCTAATATTTTTTTTATTTTATTAGATTGGTGTTACTTCGTTTGGATCTGAACGCGGCTGTCAACTTGGTTTCCCTGCTGCATTCGCCAGAGTTACTTCTTACATTAGCTGGATCAACAATTTGCTTTAAATAATTGAAACTTAATGTACTTTACAGCTCTCTTTCGCTCTCTATTACTTCATATTCTTTATTCCAAAAGTAATAAATAAAAGATAAGGTTGAATTTCAAAAAAAATGTTTTCCTTCCTCTTCCTTTGGTTATATGTTAGTTTTTTTTACACCTGCACTGGGGATCATGCCCTGTGTCGCGAGGACTTTAACAAACATTAATTAACAGAAGCAAAGAACATCCAGGCTCAGGATAATAATATGTGGATCGCATAAAGAATTGACCGGCGCGGCGTGGAAATTGAACTCGCGAAGATGGGATGGGCATTACTTAGAACCTTAAGAAACACTATGGACTCCGGTGAATTGCAGTATTTCCTGCGCAGACAATCAATCTCAATGAATGTACCTAGGTACATTTAAGATTCTTAGAATGAGATTCATAAAAAGTTGTATTGAGTCATATTTGTGTAAACATCGACTACTAGGCCAATTAAATTACTCTTTCTTTATTTCTATTATCTGAGACACTAAAATCAACGGTTTGTCAACACATTCTGAAAACGCCTGCTGAATAAATCACACCAATAATTACACAGTCCGATTGCAAGTATTTTTATTACAATTTTCTATCAAATTACCTTGCTTACAATTAAGAATAGAACAATTTTAATTGTAACCATTTCCCTTTTTTTTAATTTTTTAATCTTAGTACTATATCAGCGAGAACGCACGCATTTTCTCTATATATCTCTTTTTCTTTTTGTGCTTATGTACCTTACTCATCTGCTCTTTATCAAACACTCTGACTTAAGGAATCTGCTTACTCTATTTCAGACCAATTCTTTATGACTTATAGCTTTGTTCCCGTATGCTTAGCACCTCAACCACCCAAGTATTAAGATTTTTTAAAGTATTTCCTTAAAGAGGACTTTTTAGTTCAAAAAATAGAAGTAATGGAGCTGACCGGCAGAGAAGGATTCTTGATGTTAGTCTAATCCGACGAGTTATAATGAATCAATCAGATTGAGACATATTCCAGTCCGCTGCTGGACAATGGCCTCTCCCAACACGCGACCCAAAACATGGTCCTGCGCCTTCCGCAACCAGTCTGACTTAGATGTTTGTTACTCATTTTAACCTAATAGCAGAATTTATTTTATTGCATTTTCAATTAAGCTTTCTTTGCTATTTTTATTGTTCGCTGACAAAGACACTAAAATCCGAGTATTTTTTCTTTTAACTAATCACCCGAATTACTGTAAAACTTGTCTAAATCTAATCTTTCAAACAAAAATTTTTACTCATTAAAATAATTTATCTAATACTATATTTATACTATTAGAAGATATCATTCTGTATGTAAAATAAGGGAAATTACATTACTGTAATCGCAATAGATCATAATATAATCTCCCAGATAAGAAGACAATAAAAAAACTATTATTAATCATGAGTAAAAATGACTACATATTTTATTTTTTACCTTCATCAAAGGAGTTCCCCTTTGATGATATGATTGTGTGTCATAAAATGAGGTACTATAATTATTACATATTCTATTTTTTCTTGCTATAAAGTCACATGTCACATGTCCTAAAATAAAATATAAGGGCAAATGTCAGAAACAGTTGGTTAGGTTAGGTTAGTATGGTGACCATAACGCGGATGCCAGAAACATTTTTTTTTATGTAAAACTAGAATATAGTATTTATGTTTTTTAAATATTATAGATTGTGATGGTTATAGCAAAAAAAACAGGTCATGTTATGTTTAGGGATTTAGGTTTTCGGACAAGTGATCTTATAATACATGAATTTGGGGCTAGCTACCATTAGGACACATGATGATTCGGACACAAAATGTTATGACACCTTAGATTATGGATAAAAAAAATATGAGACAAAATAGAGAACCATTGTGACGTCCATATCACAAGTACAGCACTTAGCGAGTTAAGTAATAAGTTGTTGATTAAGTTGATTTAAATAGATCTCCTTAACTCGCTACTATACATGTCGATGTGTAAATTGGGCTTAAGAGAAAGGACACAGTACAACAGGACACTTAAGGGCAAATCTGTGTTACGTAGAGTTCTTACATGTAAAACAGTACTAATACCTAATTATTTAACCTATGTTATTTATATGCCCTAAAGAATAATTTAGGTACTAGACATTAATATGTATGTATTTCATTGGAATTCGTGACGTAAACAAACAGTATCAATAACTAACACCTTCTCTTTTATCTAAGTATTTGTGAATCACACAGCCCACTTACTATGAATACACAGTATCTTGGAGACAAAACAACTAACGCTAAATAACATAATAAAAGTAGACAAGTATGAGTCGGAGTCGCCCATGAAAGGTTAACAACGTAAGTATTAAAAAGTTATCTTGAAAACAACAATATAATTTTCTGAAGACCAATCCATAGATACCGTACATGTATACCGTAGTATAACGAAAAAAAAAATTACACTTTCTGATTTGAGTATGGAAACATCTGAAGGTTTTCGTTTTTTTTATTTTAATGTGAAAATTAATTATTTAAAGAATATAATTAAGTAAGTACTTTTAAAGTTTTAACAGTACTGTATAGCTCTTATAGTTTCGTATTAGCAACTGAACCCTAAAAACAACACCTGTATATACATCAGATAATAGAATAACTAAAACAGTAATCCGTTTTTCAGACGATAGCTTTTCCTTTTCGTATTAAAAACGTTTTTATCTTTGTTGACCGTTTCATTGAACTTTCTACGTACTTGTAGGCGTACCAACTCGTGTATGTCTGTCTTAAAGCGAGGAAATAAATGATAAATAATGTTATTAGTATACAAATTGATACTTGATACTTGTAACAATCCAATCCGTTTTGTAAATTCCCAAGAGGCAGCTTAATGGCTAACGCAGAGTAGGACGGCATGGCAAAGTATTTTAATTTTTACTAATGGAAATTCAACCGTACTGTTACAGAAATACGACATAAATTGCTATGCTTTAAAATGATGCCGCGGCATTGAAAAATCCCTTTCAATGCCGCGGCATCATTTGCGTACACGATATTTCATTAATAGTCGATCGTTCAATAGAGTGGATTTTTTGTATGAGTAATGAAGTAAAATTAATAGTAGATATAGGTGTTTTAAGGATTGTAAAACAAAATAGGAACTAAGTTGTTTCATTATGAGAACTGTCAGACAAATATATATCCAACTTAAAGGACATGTTAAATCGAGTGTGGAACGTAATACAGATACACGCTTCTACGATATAACCGTCCACAGAAAACATGGCTCATAGAAATCTCTATTCCCAGAAAGCACGTTTCGCCGGAAACTAAAACATCGTTCGTGTGATCCGCAAAGTATTGTCCTGAGTCTGGATGTTCTTTGTGTACGTTAAATAGATGTTTTTAAAGACCCCGTGTCACAGGCCATGACTTCGAGAGCGGGAGTTGTCTTTTTAAATAAAGAAATTAATAGTTTCTTTCACAGAGGTGTTTTCTGTGAGTCGAGGTATCTAAGAACAGTTCTTTCTACGAACAAAGTTTACTGCATAAAGTGCTGTATAAGGACAGTGATATCTGTTGACAGTGCTTCCTACGAACCGAGATGTCTACGAACGATGTTTTCTGTGAACAAAGTTTTCGGCAAAACGTGCTTTCTGGGAATAGAGATTTCTATGAGCCATGTTTTCTGTGGACGGTTATATCGTAGAAGCGTGTTTCTGTATTACGTTCCACACTCTGTTAAATCAATTCATTTAGTAGTTGTAATAATTCACAAGAGCCAAGTTGATTATTTGCATTCCATGGATTTTTCCTGAGGCTACCCTCGGGGTGAGATGTGACGAACAAATACGAACGTGGACAGCTTACTGACGACAGTTTCGGCAACATATAGCTCTATAAGTAGCTAGTAAGACAATAATCCCTCGCACGTATATTACAACTACCTCCAAGCTAAATAATTTCAAATTTTATGAGGAAAAATTCACAAGCCAATTAATTAACATTATAATCAGCTTTACGGCATCTTTCAGTATAAGATATCTATTTATTGGCACAATCTTTTATGATTTCATTGATTATCTTATAATACTCATCAATAATTGTTTACTTTATACTTTTGAACACGTGTAATTACACGAGTTTACTACACGGACTATGAACCACCTCATGTCTATACGTCGGTCGCAACTCTTATACCATCTCCATCGTGACGCCTATACCGACGACGCCGCCGTCAAAATGCCTATACCGCTAACTATACCTACGCCGACATGACGCTGTTGTGAATGTCATTTTATCAGCACATTAATGTCCCACTGCTGTGAACGTGTCAGCAGTTAATTAACTTACAACGATGTGCTAGGGACACAACAACACACCTCTACATAAACTTAGTTATGCCTTACTTAATATTCGTAGGCTAAAAGTAATGCACGTAATTAACTAATATTCTTACAAACATCCTTCGCTTCGTCTACATTATACACACATACATATCTCCACGCACACTTTAATAAACGAGGTGGCGATTTATTTATAAAGTTACACCATGATTGTAAAGCACGTCTGTTCTCAATCAAACCCACTTACCACAAGTTTCGAAACTAGAGTGGTGGTCACTACACCATACTGTAGATCCATTACTGTGTTATCTTGTGGCCATCATCGGTCTTCATAGGTCTGTCTTTGTTTCATGGGTCCATAAAACAAATATACTTTCCGAACCACACACATATTTATACTTTCCAAAGCACGATTGACGAATAAAGTTACAGTTTTTCATACATTGTTATGAAAACGTTTGTGACAAACGCAGCAAATTTTCTCGTTCGTTGACATTCGACCTACCTAAGCTTTTCATAACAAATTTATCATCAGACACAATAACAGTAGATCCAAGATAATGTATTTTGTCAATACTACTTTTAGATTGATATCAACGATAACTGTTACTTAATATGCGAATATTATTAATTCTGCCAAGGTCAACGTTTTATTTTTTTCTTTGGATGTAAGATAACGATCAACCGATTAAAGGAATAGTTAAGGGACTGCACTGTAATCACAAAGATATTAACCATCCTAATTGATAAGATAGTATCAGTAAAATGAAGCGTATAAATACTGTAGAGTTGCTCAAAAGTAATCACAGTTCAAAAGAATAATTTATCAAAATGATGATTCTCTTGATATCAGTTTTGGCGATAGTAGGAGGTGTCGTTTCTGAAGTATCTAGTCTGGAAGATTACCAAGGCTTCAGTTATCATAGAGATGTTGGTATACCTCTGGCGAAAGCAATTCGTGAAGCCGAAGAAAACCAGGAATCTACAAGAATCATCGGTGGTTTGCCTGCCGTTCTTGGGCAGATCCCCTACCAGGTGACTGTAAAACCATTTTTTTTTTGTTTTGGCATAAAATTAATAACAAAAAATTAATTTGGTGATTTATTTGTTAACAGGCTGGCATAGTAATTGACCTCTTTTCCGGAAATCAAAGCGTATGCGGAGGAGCAATCTTAACTAACTTTAGAGTGCTTACTGCAGCTCACTGCTGGTGGAATCGTCAGGACCAAGCATTAAGATTTACAGTTGTTGGAGGTTCTACTACTGTATTCTCTGGCGGCTTGAGGCGTGTTACTTCACACGTAATCATGCATGGACAATGGAATCCTGACACTTTACAGAATAACATCGCTATGGTTTATTTGGCTACTTCTTTCACTTTATCAAGTAAGTATATATTTTCTTTTCAACTCACAATTTACAGAAATATTCTCTATCCCAATCAAATTAAATAATCTCCAAAACGCTTTAAAAATTATTTTTATTTTAAGCTTCCTTACTATCAATTGGTAAAGTGCATTAATTGTCAAACTACTTGTTTCTTGTACTGTTTCTAATTAAAATATTTCTTTTACTTACGTTGACTTCATAATTAGTAACTTTACAGGCACCTTAGCAGTCATTCCTTTGCCTAATGACGATGAAAGTCGAGAAGATTTTGCTGGGTTAATTGGTACTATCTCTGGCTACGGAGCTAGGACTAATGGTAAGAATTATTTTTTCTTATAATATTATAGTATCACTATAACTGATGTATACCTTAATTAAATTATTATATTGTATTCTTTATTTAATTTAGGAACTTTTAAGACAAAACTTAATTCAGTCCTTTTTGTATTTCTTAGATAGTGCCATCGCTAACAACCAGTTCTTGAGTTACGCCAACGTCCACGTGATCACCAACGTTGAATGCCGAAGAACATTGAATATTGAATCTAATATCATCTGCACGCACGGCGGAGGTAACGGTGGCGGCATTTGTTACGGAGATGGCGGTGGTCCCCTCGCATTGATCAGGAATGGCAGACGTATACTGGTATGTAACTATTTCTTTAATCATAACAAATTCTTAAGAATGTCTTGTACTAAAAGCTAATTTACCGTAAATAAATTATTTCATATTAGATATACTTAAGCAGCTAGCATTAATATATTTTCAATTTCCGGGAAACAAACCCAAAGAAAAAATTGATTGAACATAATGGCATCTACTTATTACGATTGCTATACACCACCTTATTTTGATTTAATGTTGGCTTGTTTATTAACTATTGCTTTGTTTTACAGATTGGTATATCTTCTTTGATCTCGAGAAATGGCTGCGATGCCAATGACGCCAACGGTTTTACCAGAATTACTTCTTACATCGATTGGATTCGTAGATTATTGTAAATAAAATGTCACTTGACTGTATTTATCTTTTAAAAATCTGTTAAAATTCTTAATTTAATATAGTCTCTTGCTTTATTCATTATGTTATGCATATTAGTATTAAGCAGGTGCACTAAAAGCTTTATCTCTGTATTTAATAATATTATAATTTTAGTTGTGCTATTTATGAAATAAAAGTGCTTTAATTTTATTCTATTTGTTTCATGTCTTCTCCCATTAATTTAATATCCTTCTTTGATACACACTATTTTGATACATTGTATCCATAAATAACGTTTTGATTAAGTATTTAGACTAAAGTATAACAGAGTATATCAACATAAGATCAAAGTGACTATGTAAACGAAATAATTAAAATATGTTAAAAACTTCTTTTTCTTCAAAAATCTTTTGAAAAATCCTTAGAAATCCAAGACCAATGAAAGAATTGCAGTTGCGTTAAAGTGATCTTTGTCCGACGGACTCTAAGGTTATTGTTTTCCACCGATATAATGACAACTAGAAAAACACTGAAATTTTTTGTCAATTTAGTCTAATAAGCCCTTGACACTGAAAAATGATGATCCTTTAAATAGAGTATGCTTCGACCATTGTTTGCACCCGATAGCTGTTCTAATTTCTTTAGATTCAGGATTGAATGTTATATTACTCGGTTATAACAAGTATGAAATAAGAAAGACTTCTATAGTTACAGAGCCAATCACCCTTGAGTACTACTTTTTTTACCTGGAAGCTTCATTCATTTACAATATACCTTGAAGTTTCCAGAAATCCCAGAGATGAAATAGAAAATTTAACATGAAATAAAAAGTTTTTTAATCGTAACGCTAGTTTTATTCATTTATTACACTGTACTGTCAACAAATAGATGATCGAGAGAATCTGTTTACACGAACAAACTAGAAAATTAAAACATTTATAGCTGCATTTTAGATCAAGTATTCTTAACAATTTATCTCCTCCTCCTACCTCGGACAGGACAGTTATTTGTGTGATCCACAAATTATTGTCCTGAGTCTGTATGTTCTTTGTGTCCGTTAACTTAGTATTTGTAAAAGTCCTCGCGACACATGGCATGATCCTTAGTGCGAGAATTAGCTTTTTTTAATGAAGTAAAAAAAACTTCTTAACTAAACGAAGTTATTTGCTCCATATTTCATAGAATCCTGTACCGGATAAATCAAGGGTCAACTGAGAAATTAATCCATGGCAGGTAACTAATTCAATAGATTGTTGACTGCTTAATAATATTAAGATCTAAATGTCTCCGTGCTTTAAAAGCCGGTATTGTCTTGGATAAATAGACAAAAAACCACATCAGAGTTGCATGGGCGGCATAAAACTCTTGATACTCTTGATACTTGGATATTTACTACAATTAAGTTTCCTTGCTTTATATTAGGTCTTTACCTATGAAATTGCCGTTTTGTATGAAGATTTTATCAGAAGTAAGATTTTTCATACTAACGTTTTTTTAGATTTTTCAATAGTTATTATCCATACTAATATATTATAATGAGGTAAAGTTTGTGAGTTTGTGACGGTGTAGGGGGTAATCTCTGGATCTACAGAACCGATTTTAAAAATTCTTTACGAGTGAATAGTCCATTTATCGGGGAGTGTCATGGGCTATATAATATCACGCTATGACTAATAGGAGAGGAGCAGTAATGAAATATGTTTAAAAAGGAGACGCGTTTTTTTTCGTCGCCCAACGAAGTGGGCACGGTTCAGCTAGTACTTAATAAAATGAAGTTTGGTATATGCAATGGAGCACATCTAAGCTAACTAATAGTGTTCACACAATCAATCACAGACAAAAAAGTATCTGGTAAGAAGTTACAATTAAACAAATGGTAAAATCCGCTGTTTTAAATTAGACCCAAAAAGAAGTTAATTATATGCCGCGACGCAATATTTTAAAGTTGTGATTTAAAATATAGAAATCTAGGTGATAAAATATATACATATATATAACTATGCGATGGTAGCTGGCTATACCTAAGTATATACTTATAAAAAAATCTATTTATACGAAACTAGCCTGTTCCAACAAAAGATTGCTTAAAAAATACCAGATTATTTATCGCACATTCTTTGTTTGATCAAATGTAAATTCAAAATTGAGCTTATAAGGGTGATTCTTCGAGCCCAACATTTTCGATGTCTGGCGGTTTTTCTTTGTAACTAACAGACCAAACAAACTGCAATTATTTTTTAAACATAGTTTAGACAATTACCTATCTTGCACACGTTATTGATTATTAATAATAGTTTTTTATCTATTTAAAAAAAAATATTAAAAAGCGTTCTTCTGATTAATATGGTGTGTCCGTACCCCAGTTTCTTGAACGTTAGTAACAGTAACATTTTTTCTTATTAACGAATCGATGTGCGTTATAAATATTACGATAGAATATTAGTTGTTTCTTTACACAAAAAAAATGGTACCAATATTTGCGATAGTTTTTTAATAAAAAAATAAATTGTGAGTGTCCGGCACAAAAGTCTGATTCATATTCGCGCGCTTTACTCGAATGTACCTAGCTAAGTACGAAACATCAGGAGATCCCTTCTAGTGCTGGTGGTAGCCAGGGACTCTGCTGACGTAGTCACGACGTTACATGTGGCTGGTTCGTGTTGTTGCAGAGATATAAATGTAAATATCTGATTCATATTACTTTGGTTCACCTGTGTTTCTGATTACTATGTTGGCTGTTATAATTAACTTAAATGGTTTTCAAACTTGAATCTGTTGGAAATTAATTCAATTGGGGACTAAAAACCTATGTATAAATAGCAATCCTTAATTGTATACGTGTAGTGATTTACCGATGTTAAAAGGCAAAATTTTGATTTATATGTGTCTGATTCATACGGTAAAAATACTATATTAATTAGAATTTCACACATATTGTTAATATGGCGGCACGGATAATGTTTGATATTGTCAAGTTTTCAATGCTTCTAATAACTAGATTTAGGTGTGGTGATAATCATTGTGATTATCAACTGTGATTTTAATAAATAAATGACTGATTTTTATAACTAAAATTTCATTTTTGTTCCTAATTCTGATTGACCTCAAAAAATTTAAAGTTAATTATCTCGAAAACCATTTCATAAAAAAGTGTGCCTTTTTCAGACATTGTATATTAGGTTATCGTCTTTGACAAAAACATGTTTTATAAGCCAAAATGTGAAAAAAAAATTAGCCCATATGAATCAGACAAAGAATCGAATTTCGGAGAAACACCCATAACTACAAATTGTAAAGCTTTGGTTGAAACCAAAGATTAATACGCAAATAAATGTGCTCATAGTTTTTTATTCAATAATAAAGATTTAATGTGATTTAGCCCCTTAGTTATTTGCGTCATAATCACGTTAAATAACACGCTCTTTATCTACACACATTCGACAAAGTTATCTTAAAATCTCCATAATAAGCTCCATGTGCTATTTTAGATGATGAACAATAATGATAATCGGTACTTTTTGCGAATTTAATTAATTTAAATTTGTTTTTGTAGGTAAAAGATAACCATCAATAGATTAAAAATCAGAGATATTAATAATGGTACTGCACTTTAATCATAAAGATACATACCTTCCTGATCGATAAGACAATATCAGTTAAATGATGAGTATATATAATGAAAAGTAGTTTATTAATAGTCGCAGTACTGAAATCAGCTATCAAAATGAAGATTCTCTTTGTACTGTTATTAGCGGTAGTTGGAGGTGTTTTTGCTAAAACTGTTAATTTAAACGATGTAGTTATCCCTAAAGGCAATGCCCATGGATATCATACAGATGTTGGCATACCTTTGGCTAAACAGATTCGTGAAGCTGAAGAAAAAGGGGAAAGAATAATTGGTGGATTGCCAGCTGTTATCGGGCAGTTCCCTTACCAGGTAAATTAACTCAAATTTTAATTTTACGGTATTGTGCTTACAAGCTTTTATTTATTCTAGTATGTTTAATACTCTGGCTAAGTTCAAAGAGATCTTAGCTGGATAATTATTGTATTAAAATCAAATATTTGAAACATTTCAGCGATATTTTAGAGATGATACGACCTTGGTTGTTGTATAATATGTTGTTCCATACTGGTCGCAGGGATAACTCACCATCAATTTTTCCATAAGTTTGTTATAAGAACTTTATTAATTTTTGTATGATTTCATACTCTATGTTAGCTAGACGTGTACATTAAAGCTGCACTTGATGGGAGTTCATCGTCATTTTTGTGCCAACCGTATATAAAATTACTCTGTGCTTTATAATATGCAGAAAGCTTCTGATCTACGTGCGTCACCTTGAAACATAAGTTGTTTTATTTTAGTTTAATTTAATAAAGTAATCATTTGTTTAACAGGCTGGCATAATCATTAATCTCATGTCCGGAAACCAGAGTGTATGTGGAGGAGCAATACTGACTGCTTCAAGAGTACTTACTGCAGCTCACTGTTGGTGGAATCGTCGCGATCAAGCTTTAAGTTTTGTAGTTGTTGGTGGCTCAGCTAATCTGTTCTCTGGCGGTACAAGATATGTTACTTCACATGTAATCATGCATGGACAATGGAACCCTGATACACTGCAAAGCAATATCGCTATGGTATATTTGCCATTTGCTTTTGGTTTGTCCTGTAAGTATTTAGAATTTATAATTTAATATCTCAATCACTAAAATTTAGATAAAAGTTACGTATGTTAAAAATCATGTAACGTTTGCTCAATATGCTTTGTGTCAAAATAGCTTGAGTACCACTTTTATTAGTAAATAACTCCGTGATGGTATCTTACTCAACATAGATGTACCCTACAGCTTTCAAGTAAAGGACTTAGCCAGCAGGAAAGTTTCTACAACATTTAGTTTTCAATTAGTTCTTAATTTTCAAGACCGCGCAGGGTGGAAACGGTTGAAGGAGGCCTATGTCCAGCAGTGGGCGTCTATAGGCTAATATGGATGTCCCATATAAGTACTTCTGTTTAGTAGTCATTCCTAAATCAAGCCTCTTGAAATAAGACTTGGTCAACATTTTGTATTAATCTGTTAATCTATATATATAAAACTCAAAGGTGACTGACATAGTGATCTATCAACGCACAGCCCAAACCATTGGAGGGATCTAGCTGAAATCTATATATATAAAACTCAAAGGTGACTGACATAGTGATCTATCAACGCACAGCCCAAACCATTGGAGGGATCTAGCTGAAATTTGGCATGCAGGTAGATACTATGACGTAGGCATCCGCTAAGAAAGGATTTTGATAAATTCTGCCCCCAAGGGGATAAATTAAGGGATGAAAGTTAGTATGAAACTTTGTCAGTTTCAAACCGATCGGCCTGAGACTTTACATGCATATAGCTACTATGACGTTGGCACCTCTTTAGAAAGGACTTTGATAAATTCTACCCCCAAGGGTATAAAATAGGCGATGAAAGTTTGTATGAAACTTTGTCAGTTTCAACCCGATCAGCCTGAGACTTTGCATGCATATAGCTACTATGACGTTGGCATCCCCTTAGAAAGAACTTTGATAAATTCTACCCCCAAGGGGATAAAATAGGCGATGAAAGTTGGTATGAAACTTTGTCAGTTTCAAACCGATCGGGCTGAGACTTTGCAAGCATATAGCTATTATGACGTTGGCACTTTTTTAGAAGGGACTTTGATAAATTCTACCCCCAAGGGGATTAAATAGGTGATGAAAGTTTGTATAAAACTTTGTCAGTTTCAATTTGATCATGCTGAAACTTTGCATGCATATAGTTACTATGACGTTGGTACCCCCTTAGAAAGGACTTTGATAAATTCTACCCCCAAGGGGATAAAATAGGCGATGAAAGTTTGTATGAAACTTTGTCAGTTACAAACCGATCGGGCTGAGACTTTGCAAGCATATAGCTATTATGACGTTGGCACATCTTTAAAAAGTTCTTTAATAAATTCTACCCCCAAGGGATTAAAATAGGGGATGAAAGTTAGTATAAAACTTTGTCAGTTTCAAACCGATCGGCTTAAGGCTTTGCATGCAAATAGTCACTATGACGTAGGCATCCCCTTAGAAAGGACTTTATTAAATTCAACCCCTATAGGGATAAAATAGGGGATGAAAGTTAGTACGAAATTTTGTCAGTTTCAAACCGATCGGGTTAAGGCTTAGCATGCAAATAGTTACTATAACGTAGGCATCCCCTTAGAAAGGACTTTGATAAATTCTACCCCCAAGGGGATAAAATAGGCGATGAAAGTTTGTATGAAACTTTCTCCGTTTCAAACCGATCGGCCTGAGACTTTGCATGCATATAGCTACTATGACGTTGGCACCCCCTTAGAAATAACTTTGACAAATTCTACCTCCAAGGGGATAAAATAGGCGATGAAAGTTTGTATGAAACTTTCTCCGTTTCAAACCGATCAGCCTGAGACTTTGCATGCATATAGCTACTATGACGTTGGCACCCCCTTAGAAAGAACTTTGACAAATTCTACCTCCAAGGGGATAAAATAGGCGATGAAAGTTTGTATGAAACTTTGTCAGTTTCAAACTGATTGGGCTGAGACTTTGCAAGCATATAGCTATTATGACGTTGGCACCCCCTTAGAAAGGACTTTGATAAATTCTACCCCCAAGGGGATAAAATAGGCGATGAAAGTTTGTATGAAACTTTCTCCGTTTCAAACCGATCGGCCTGAGACTTTGCATGCAAATAGTTACTATGATGTAGGCACCCCCTTAAAAAGGACTTTGATAAATTCTACCCCCAAGGGGATAAAATAGGCGATGAAAGTTTGTATGAAACTTTGTCAGTTTCAATCCGATCGGGCTGAGACTTTGCAAGCATATAGCTATTATGACGTTGGCACATCTTTAAAAAGTACTTTAATAAATTCTACCCCCAAGGGAATAAAATAGGGGATGAAAGTTAGTATAAAACTTTGTCAGTTTCAAACCGATCGGGTTAAGGCTTTGCATGCAAATAGTTAGTATGACGTAGGCATCCCCTTAGAAAGGACTTTATTAAATTCAACCCCTATAGGGATAACATAGGGAACGAAAGTTAGTTTAAAATTTTGTCAAATTCAAACCGATCAGACTGAGGCTTTGCATGCATAGAGTTACTATGACGTAGGCATATGCTAAGAAAGGATTTCGATATATTCTACCCCCAAGGAGATGAAATAGGGGATGAAAGTTTGTATTAATCTTTGTCAATTTTAAACCGATCGGGTTAAGGCTTTGCTTGAAAATAGTTACTATGACGTAGGCATCCCCTTAGAAATAATTTTATTAAATTCAACCCCTATAAGGATAAAATAGGGAACGAAAGTTAATTTGAAATTTTGTCAAATTCAAACTGATCGGGCTGAGGCTTTGCATAAATATAGTTACTATGACGTAGGCATACTCTTAGAAAGGATATTTACAAACTCTACCACCAAGGGGATAAAATAGGGGATTAAAGTTTTTATGAAACTCAGTCAATTTTAAACCGATCGGGCTGAGACTTTGCATGCAAATAGCTACTATGAAGTAGACATCTCCTTAAAAAGTATTTTAATAAAATCTACCCCTAAAAGGGTAAAATATGATGAAATTTTGTATAAATCTTCGTACGTTTTCGAATGATTGAACTGAAATTAAAGATTGGAGCCATTATGATGAAGACATCCGCTAATAATTTTGAATTGATGAATTTTGATCAATTCAGCTCCTATTGGGACGTCACGTCTCAGCTGCCAAAAATTCTATGAAGTCACGACTCAGATGTTAAAATTCTATGACAATACGACGAAGTTGTCAAAAAAAATTCACGCCAAAATTCAATGACGTCACGTCTTATCTGTCAAAACTTCTATGTCGTCAGGAATTATCTGTCAAAGACGTTACGTCTCAGCTGTTAAAAATTCTATGACGTCACGACTTAGCCATCAAAATTATATTATATCGCGTGACGACGTAGCTGTAATAAAAAAATTCTACCTAAACTTTATGAGGTCACGACGTAGCTGTCAAAAAAAACATTTCCCACCTAAACTTTATGACGTCACGACGTAGCTGTAAAAAAAAAAAAATCTGCCATAATTTGATGGCGTTTCAACGTAGCTGTAAAAAAAAAAATCCTGCCACAATGTTATGACGTCACGACGCAGCTTTAAAAAAAAAATTCCCGCTAAAATTTTATGACGTTACGAAGTAGCTGTCAAAAAAAAAATACCCGCTAAAATTTTATAACGTCACGACTCAGCTGTCACAATTCTATGACGTCACGAGGTAGCTGTAAAAAAAATCCCGCCCTAATTGTATGACGTCACAAGGTAGCTGTAAAAAAAACTTCCCGCCAACATTTTATGACGTCACGACGTAGCAGTCAAAATAAAATTTTCCCGTCACAATTTTATGATGTCACGACGTAGCTGTAAAAAAAAAACTCTGCCAAAACTTTATGACGTCACGACGTAGCTGTAAAAAATAAATTCCACCAAAATTTTATGACGTCACGATGTAGCTGTTAAAAAAAAATCCCGCCAAAATTTTATGATGTCACGACGTAGCTGTAAAAGTAAAATTTTCAGGCAATAATTTTATGACGTCAAAAATTTATGACGTCACGAATTATCTGTCAAAAACGTCACGTCTCAGCTGACAAAAATTCAATGACGTCATGACTTAGCCATCAAAATTATATCACGTCACGACGTAGCTGTAAAAAAACATTATCCACCCAAACTTTATGACGTCACGACGTAGCTGTAAAAATAAAATTTTTCCTCCATAATTTTATGACGTCACGAATCATCTTTCCAATATTCTGTGACATTACGACTTAGCTACTCCACGCTTTCCTTCGAAAAATGGCTTTGACATACAGGCAGACAGACGGACAACAAAGCGATCTCATAAGGGTTCCGGAGTTTTTTTAAACATAATTTATAATAATACTTTTTAACGCAAGCGAAGCTGCGGGCAAAAGCTAGTCTATATATATAAAACTCAAAGGTGACTGACATAGTGATCTATCAACGCACAGCCCAAACCATTGGAGGGATCTAGCTGAAATTTGGCATGCAGGTAGATACTATGACGTAGGCATCCGCTAAGAAAGGATTTTGATAAATTCTGCCCCCAAGGGGATAAATTAAGGGATGAAAGTTAGTATGAAACTTTGTCAGTTTCAAACCGATCGGCCTGAGACTTTACATGCATATAGCTACTATGACGTTGGCACCTCTTTAGAAAGGACTTTGATAAATTCTACCCCCAAGGGTATAAAATAGGCGATGAAAGTTTGTATGAAACTTTGTCAGTTTCAACCCGATCAGCCTGAGACTTTGCATGCATATAGCTACTATGACGTTGGCATCCCCTTAGAAAGAACTTTGATAAATTCTACCCCCAAGGGGATAAAATAGGCGATGAAAGTTGGTATGAAACTTTGTCAGTTTCAAACCGATCGGGCTGAGACTTTGCAAGCATATAGCTATTATGACGTTGGCACTTTTTTAGAAGGGACTTTGATAAATTCTACCCCCAAGGGGATTAAATAGGTGATGAAAGTTTGTATAAAACTTTGTCAGTTTCAATTTGATCATGCTGAAACTTTGCATGCATATAGTTACTATGACGTTGGTACCCCCTTAGAAAGGACTTTGATAAATTCTACCCCCAAGGGGATAAAATAGGCGATGAAAGTTTGTATGAAACTTTGTCAGTTACAAACCGATCGGGCTGAGACTTTGCAAGCATATAGCTATTATGACGTTGGCACATCTTTAAAAAGTTCTTTAATAAATTCTACCCCCAAGGGATTAAAATAGGGGATGAAAGTTAGTATAAAACTTTGTCAGTTTCAAACCGATCGGCTTAAGGCTTTGCATGCAAATAGTCACTATGACGTAGGCATCCCCTTAGAAAGGACTTTATTAAATTCAACCCCTATAGGGATAAAATAGGGGATGAAAGTTAGTACGAAATTTTGTCAGTTTCAAACCGATCGGGTTAAGGCTTAGCATGCAAATAGTTACTATAACGTAGGCATCCCCTTAGAAAGGACTTTGATAAATTCTACCCCCAAGGGGATAAAATAGGCGATGAAAGTTTGTATGAAACTTTCTCCGTTTCAAACCGATCGGCCTGAGACTTTGCATGCATATAGCTACTATGACGTTGGCACCCCCTTAGAAATAACTTTGACAAATTCTACCTCCAAGGGGATAAAATAGGCGATGAAAGTTTGTATGAAACTTTCTCCGTTTCAAACCGATCAGCCTGAGACTTTGCATGCATATAGCTACTATGACGTTGGCACCCCCTTAGAAAGAACTTTGACAAATTCTACCTCCAAGGGGATAAAATAGGCGATGAAAGTTTGTATGAAACTTTGTCAGTTTCAAACTGATTGGGCTGAGACTTTGCAAGCATATAGCTATTATGACGTTGGCACCCCCTTAGAAAGGACTTTGATAAATTCTACCCCCAAGGGGATAAAATAGGCGATGAAAGTTTGTATGAAACTTTCTCCGTTTCAAACCGATCGGCCTGAGACTTTGCATGCAAATAGTTACTATGATGTAGGCACCCCCTTAAAAAGGACTTTGATAAATTCTACCCCCAAGGGGATAAAATAGGCGATGAAAGTTTGTATGAAACTTTGTCAGTTTCAATCCGATCGGGCTGAGACTTTGCAAGCATATAGCTATTATGACGTTGGCACATCTTTAAAAAGTACTTTAATAAATTCTACCCCCAAGGGAATAAAATAGGGGATGAAAGTTAGTATAAAACTTTGTCAGTTTCAAACCGATCGGGTTAAGGCTTTGCATGCAAATAGTTAGTATGACGTAGGCATCCCCTTAGAAAGGACTTTATTAAATTCAACCCCTATAGGGATAACATAGGGAACGAAAGTTAGTTTAAAATTTTGTCAAATTCAAACCGATCAGACTGAGGCTTTGCATGCATAGAGTTACTATGACGTAGGCATATGCTAAGAAAGGATTTCGATATATTCTACCCCCAAGGAGATGAAATAGGGGATGAAAGTTTGTATTAATCTTTGTCAATTTTAAACCGATCGGGTTAAGGCTTTGCTTGAAAATAGTTACTATGACGTAGGCATCCCCTTAGAAATAATTTTATTAAATTCAACCCCTATAAGGATAAAATAGGGAACGAAAGTTAATTTGAAATTTTGTCAAATTCAAACTGATCGGGCTGAGGCTTTGCATAAATATAGTTACTATGACGTAGGCATACTCTTAGAAAGGATATTTACAAACTCTACCACCAAGGGGATAAAATAGGGGATTAAAGTTTTTATGAAACTCAGTCAATTTTAAACCGATCGGGCTGAGACTTTGCATGCAAATAGCTACTATGAAGTAGACATCTCCTTAAAAAGTATTTTAATAAAATCTACCCCTAAAAGGGTAAAATATGATGAAATTTTGTATAAATCTTCGTACGTTTTCGAATGATTGAACTGAAATTAAAGATTGGAGCCATTATGATGAAGACATCCGCTAATAATTTTGAATTGATGAATTTTGATCAATTCAGCTCCTATTGGGACGTCACGTCTCAGCTGCCAAAAATTCTATGAAGTCACGACTCAGATGTTAAAATTCTATGACAATACGACGAAGTTGTCAAAAAAAATTCACGCCAAAATTCAATGACGTCACGTCTTATCTGTCAAAACTTCTATGTCGTCAGGAATTATCTGTCAAAGACGTTACGTCTCAGCTGTTAAAAATTCTATGACGTCACGACTTAGCCATCAAAATTATATTATATCGCGTGACGACGTAGCTGTAATAAAAAAATTCTACCTAAACTTTATGAGGTCACGACGTAGCTGTCAAAAAAAACATTTCCCACCTAAACTTTATGACGTCACGACGTAGCTGTAAAAAAAAAAAAATCTGCCATAATTTGATGGCGTTTCAACGTAGCTGTAAAAAAAAAAATCCTGCCACAATGTTATGACGTCACGACGCAGCTTTAAAAAAAAAATTCCCGCTAAAATTTTATGACGTTACGAAGTAGCTGTCAAAAAAAAAATACCCGCTAAAATTTTATAACGTCACGACTCAGCTGTCACAATTCTATGACGTCACGAGGTAGCTGTAAAAAAAATCCCGCCCTAATTGTATGACGTCACAAGGTAGCTGTAAAAAAAACTTCCCGCCAACATTTTATGACGTCACGACGTAGCAGTCAAAATAAAATTTTCCCGTCACAATTTTATGATGTCACGACGTAGCTGTAAAAAAAAAACTCTGCCAAAACTTTATGACGTCACGACGTAGCTGTAAAAAATAAATTCCACCAAAATTTTATGACGTCACGATGTAGCTGTTAAAAAAAAATCCCGCCAAAATTTTATGATGTCACGACGTAGCTGTAAAAGTAAAATTTTCAGGCAATAATTTTATGACGTCAAAAATTTATGACGTCACGAATTATCTGTCAAAAACGTCACGTCTCAGCTGACAAAAATTCAATGACGTCATGACTTAGCCATCAAAATTATATCACGTCACGACGTAGCTGTAAAAAAACATTATCCACCCAAACTTTATGACGTCACGACGTAGCTGTAAAAATAAAATTTTTCCTCCATAATTTTATGACGTCACGAATCATCTTTCCAATATTCTGTGACATTACGACTTAGCTACTCCACGCTTTCCTTCGAAAAATGGCTTTGACATACAGGCAGACAGACGGACAACAAAGCGATCTCATAAGGGTTCCGGAGTTTTTTTAAACATAATTTATAATAATACTTTTTAACGCAAGCGAAGCTGCGGGCAAAAGCTAGTGTGACATAAAGCCTCTAGCGCACCACCTATACCTATGTTACTTTCGCTAACGTTTTAATAATGATTTTTATTACATCCACAGCATCCTTGGCTGTAATTCCGCTGCCAACTGACAGTGAGATTGAAGAGAACTTCGCAGGTTTAATTGGTACTGTCTCAGGCTACGGAGTTAGAGCTGATGGTAAGAATTAATTTGATTTTTCAAGTTTTGTAGCTTAAAATCAGCATTAAGCTTTAAAATCTATTTTTTGTTTTTCCAGATGGAATAATTGCTACTAACCAGTTCCTCAGCTACGCTAATGTTTTTGTGATCACTAATACAGAGTGTCAAAAATCCTTTAATGTTGAAGATAATGTTATCTGTACCCTCGGCGGAGGTAACGGTGGCGGCATTTGTTATGGTGATGGCGGCGGTCCACTCGCATTGATCAGGAACAGCAGACGTATACTGGTATGTAACTGTTTACTTATTCTTAAACTCAAGCTCAAATTTTTAAACCAATTCCATACTCTTAACAATGGTAGGTTATTCTAAACAGCATGTAAAAAAGCAACTCTTAAATAAGTGGTTTGTAAGCTTTAAGACATTTTTTAAAAAGACAAGGATCATGCCCTCTGTCGCGTGAACTCTTGCCAACAAAAATGTAACGGACACGAAGAACATCAACGCTCAGAATAGTAATTTCCAGTTCATATAAAGAATGTTCTTCTCGGGATTCAAGCAGCCCCCCCCCCCCCCCCCCCGATAGCAGAGTGCCAGGAATGGATAGACAAATACTAAACTTTTGGAATTTTGTAATGAAATGTTAATAAAAGTATTACAATAATATATAGTTTAATGTGTAAAATGATAGATTTCTTTGTTTTACAGATCGGTATATCTTCTTTGATCTCATCAAGAGGCTGCGAGTCTGGTTATGCCAGCGGTTATACAAGAATCACATCATTCATCGATTGGATTCGTAGATTAATGTAAATATCATGAAATATTAAAGAGATGAAAAATCAATCAAACCCGTCATAAAACATAGTTTTGTAATTTATGTTATAATTGAAATTGTTATAAATATATTATGATGTGTATGTCATAGATGTAAGCTACGTTATTGGAGGCTTAATCAAGCTTTCATTTATGTACAGAAAAATATAAGTTTATTTTTTTTATTTATAAGCTTGTGATTTTTATTAAATATCTACATCAGTGCTCAAAACAATCTCAAATTTATAGTATCGCAACAGAGGCGTCATCTGTGCGCAGGAGCGTACAACTCTCACACGCTCTACGCTGCAGTTATTTACCTCAACAAGAGCAAAATATTTTTGTAATAGGCTTCTTAAGGGCCATCTCCAGTGAAAAAGGAAACTTGGATGGTATAGGTTTTTACGTCAAGTTATTATTTTGTTTCACTCCACTCCTGTTAATCACAGTAAGGGTTTTACAGTATATTTCTTTCTTTTAAAAAACATCACCTATACTAGGGACCCAGGGGCACCCCTGTGTCGTGGGAACTTTTCTAATATCAATTTTGGGACACATAGATCATTCGAACTCAGGACAATGAATTTGTGGATCGCACAAAGAATTGTTCTACATGAGATTTGAAGCACCATAGGTATTTCCTATCTAAACATCAACTTTCTCATTTAACCGCACTTAACAAAACAAAACAAAAATCACTTTTATAATTTACTAGCGATCCGCCCCGGCTCCGCACGGGCACCTACTACAGAATGTCCCTAAACAAGTTTAAGTACAGCTTCATTAGGCGATTACATTAGAAATCTCTAAATTGATATGGGTTTGTCTACTGTATTATGTATGAGTTATACTTATAAACCTTCCTCTTGAATCACTCTATAGTCTATCTATTAAAAACAACCGCATCAAAACCCGTTACGTAGTTTTAAAGATTTAAGCATACACAGATACATAGGGACAGAGAAACCGACTTTGTTTATCCTATTTTTTTATTTATCTACTAGCTTCCGCCCGCAGCTTCGCCTGCGTGAAATTAGTTTTTGTCAATTATTATAATTATGTTGGATGATGTTATTGTTAATTTAAACAACAAAATGAAGGTAGGTGGATTATTCCTGGACTTAAGTTCCGCTTTCGACACGGTGGATCATCAATTGTTAATAAACAAATGAATCACTATGGGATAAGAGGAAACTCATTGTGAAACTACTTTCAAGCTACCTAAAAAATAGAAAAATGTATGTGCAAATAAATAGGAAGCAAGAAAATGGATTACTCGAGACACATAAGTCAGAGATGACGTCAGTAAAGACAGGTGTACCACAAGGATCCATTCTGGGGCCAATTCTATATTTGATATTTACGAATGACTTAATTGACCACATTAAATCAATTATACCGGACGTAAGACTTGTAGTCTTTGCAGACGACACTAATGCTATAATAAATGCTAAAGATATTACCGATCTAAATCATAAAGTTAATACAGTATTTAATGCTTTTACTGCGTGGTTTAAAGAAAACAAATTAATTATTAACAACAAAAAACTAAATTAATATTATTAAAAACAACAGCACGAGATAAGGACAACTTACAAGTAGTGTTAAATGACAACAAAATTGAGGTCGTTAATGAGGTTAAATTTCTGGGTATGTATATAGATGATCTCTTAAATTGGAAGGCGCAACTGGGATCGATAGATGCATCTGTCTCATCGGCTTGTTATGCTCTGAGGACCTTGAGAGATGAAATGGATGTTCAACATCTAAAATCGGTTTACTATGCACTAGTAGAGTCCAGGTTAGATATAGCATACAGTTTTGGGGACACAGCTATAGCTACAATAATAAAAGAGCTTTTATACTTCAGAAAAGGGCAATACGAACTATTATGAGAATACCGCAGATAGAAAGTTGTCGACAACATTTCATTAAATTAGGGATATTAACAGTACCGAGTCTCTATGTTTTAGTAGTTCTAACTCACTTTGCTAAATATTTGTCAAGTTTTGAAACTGATGAAGAAAGGAAAAACAGGGAGCAAACTAGAAGAAAGGATTTTAAAGTTGATATACATCCACAGTTGAGCATAGTTAAGCATAGTCCTCGTTATCAAGCAGTTAGGTTGGTTAACAAGTTGCCTGAGTACCTAAAAGACTTATTGTACAAAAATTCTTTTAAAATAAAACTAAAGGAGTACCTGCTAAGTAGATGTCTGTATAGTGTTGATGATCTGTGATTATATTTTTATTAATTGATTTTAATTTGTCAAGTATTGTTTAATTAAATTTAATTGTAATACTATTAATCAAAATGTTAGATGTAATTTTTTCTTTATTCTTTATATACCTAAATATTTTAATTATGCATGTGTAATAGAATGTTGCATAGTAATGTATATTGTGATGTTCAGATACAATGCTCTGTAATTGTTCTTGAATAAATGATTATATGATTATATATGATAATTGTACATTTTTAGATACAATAATAAAATGTTTCTAAATTCATGGTTTCACGAAAAAGGCTATCGAAACTGAATAATGCACGCATGAACAAAGTTGTTTCGGTTTGAAAAATATGAAATATCAAACGGTTCATCTTAGATTTGATGGACTGTATCAACACCATTCGACAAAGTTTTCTAAAATCTCCATAATAAGCTCCATGTGCTATTTTAGATGATGAACAATAATGATAATCGACAACTTTTGCGAATTTAATTTAAATTTGTATGTAGGTGAAAGATAACCAACAATACTTACATTAAAAATCAGAGATATTAATAAACCTTCCTGATCGATAAGGCAATATCAGTGAAATGATGAGTATATATAATGAAAAGTAGTTTATTAATAGTCGCAGTACTGAAATCAGCTATCAAAATGAAAATTCTCTTTGTTCTGTTGTTAGCGATAGTTGCAGGTGATTTTGCTAAAACTGTTAATTTAGATGATGTAGTTAACCCTAAAGGCAATGCTCATGGGTATCATACAGATGTTGGCATACCTTTGGCTAAACAAATTCGTGAAGCAGAAGAAAATGGGCAAAGAATAATTGGTGGATTGCCAGCTATTATCGGGCAGTTTCCTTACCAGGTAATTGAGAACATTTTTTTTAATTTTACGGTTTTGTGCTAACAAGCTTTTATTCTAGTATGTTTAATCATTCGGCTAAGTTCAAAGAGATTTTAGCGGGATAATTATTTCAGCGATATTTTAGAGATGATACGACCTAGGTTGTTGTATAATTTGTTGTTCCATCTAGTCGCAGGGTTAACTCACCATCAATTTTCTGGGCATCTAAGTATGTTATAAGAACCTTACTAATTGTTGTATGATTTCATATTCTATGTTAGTTAGACGTCTACGTTAAAGCCGCACTTGGTGGGAGTGTTACTATTATTTTGCTACAATCAGTAACTTTTCTGTATCTTCGTAAGTTGTATCTTGAAGATAATTTTTAATTACCGTTTTACATTTATTAATATTAAGTGGAAATATATTTGCAATAGCCTTCATCTTGTTGTATAGTAGTGTGCCCAAGAAAACATAAAATTTGGTTGTAAAAGCATGTACTGTAGTTTTTGCGTCTTTTGTTAATAAAGTCCGTGCTGTAGAGGAGGGTGGCGTGTCGTTTTAATATTATGTTCCTTATAAGCTGCCGTACAGTTAGTACTTTACATGATCTATATCACCGGTATTTGTTGCTGAGCATTTATCGCCTACACTCAAAGCACTTCACGCAGCAACTAGACAAAAGTGTAAACAAATTGGTTATAAATACGTATGGGTACGTGGTGGCAAGATTTTTGTAAAGAAACATGATAATGCAAATAGTTTGATTGTAAGAAGTGTTGACATGTTGGACAAACTTGCTTAATTGTTACTCTTTATATGTTTTATTTTTTATTATATGCATGTTTAAAAGTGTATTTTTTATTACAAAATTCGATAAATTAACTTTATATTACCAAAATTGTAGGGGTTTAAGAACAAAAACTCATAACATTTACTGTAAAGTTCTATGTCACGATTATGATGTAGTTATTTTCACTGAGACATGGCTTAACGAATCTGTATTAGATGGTGAGTTATTCGACAGTAGATATATTGTATATAGAAGGGACAGAGAAAGCTCAAGTTACCAATGCGGTAGGGAGGGCGGTGGCGTACTTATTGCTATTAAAAAAAGTATAAAATCTAAAAGACTTAAGAATTTTGAAAGTAATTGTGAAGATTTATGGGTGACAGTTGATCTTCCAGGGCCCAATGGTTTTGGTTCGGGAAATGCCTCTCATCTATTTCTATGTGCCGTTTACTTGCCTCCACCTATACACCGCTCTTCTCTTGAACATTATCTCGATCGTTGTAATGCCGTCTTTGAACATACAAAAGAAACTGATATGGTTTATATAGTAGGTGACTTCAACTTGGGTAGCATTGACTGGACTACCATAGGACTGGACGATAACAATCATAAACTACCTATAATCCATGAAATCTTTTATGATTTTACTTTATCTCATGGACTAAATCAACTTAATTCTATATGTAACAATACTGGTCGTACCCTTGATCTGATATTATCAGCTCATACATTCTGCGACGTATCAAGTAGCTTGTTGGAATTAACTAAAGTAGACCCGTATCATCCACCACTGGACATAGTAATTTTATTACACAAAAAAGGCAGTCTTCCATATAACGTGAACATAAATGATAGGCCAAATTTCTTTAAAGCAGATTTCCACAACATACGTTCTTACCTGCAGGAGCAAAACTGGGGTGTATTACTGCGAGACGATGATGTCAACACAATGGTAGATAGATTTTATGAGGTTTTATCCACTGCCATTAAACAATTCGTTCCGTCTCGATCAAAACATAAAAACAAATTTCCACCATGGTTTAATGGAACATTGATTAAACTTTTAAATATCAAAAATCGCTTACGTAACAGGTTTACAAAATATAAGAATCCTCTAGATGCCATTGAACTAAAAATAATTAGTAAACAATGCCAAAAATTAGCAACTCTTTGTTATAACAACTATATAAACAAAATTGAAAATGAAATGAAAATAAACCCAAAGGCCTTTTGGTCATTTATTAAAGCCAAACGTGGTGGGTCTAGTTCGTATCCCCCTTCCATGACAGATGGCCAGACGATCACAACAGACGTAAATAAAATTTGTGACATGTTTGCGTCATACTTTTCGTCAGTGTACGCGCCTATTGACAATGTCAACGTTGAGTCTTCGTATTCTGATTATTTAAAAACCTTATATAACAATAGTGATTGTTTAACAGTTCCGGTCCTAAACAGTGAAACCATTCGTAAAAAACTGGAAGAATTAGATTGTAATAAAGGTGCGGGTCCTGATGGTTTATCACCCTCTTTTATTGTCGAATGTGCTGAAGAACTAACTCGTCCGTTGTTATTAATTTACAATAAATCTCTTTGTTCAGGAGTTTTCCCTTCGAAATGGAAAGTTGCTAAAGTGGTTCCAATTTATAAGTCAGCAGACAAAGATATGGTATCTAATTACAGACCCATTGCTATATTGTCTACGTTTGCAAAAGTATTAGAATCTCTCATTTGTCCATACTTACAAAGGCATTTAAAATTATTTTTAAGTGAACATCAACACGGATTCGTACCATTAAGATCTACTTGCTCTAACTTAATACCTTACACTGAATCTTTGACGAAGGCTGTTGACGCTGGCCTTCAAGCCGACGTAATTTACGCTGACTTCAGCAAGGCGTTTGACAAAATATCACATATTCGGTTAGTTAAAAAATTACGCGCCTACGGCGTCACTGACTCGTTTTTGAATTGGTTGAGTTCATACCTTGCGAACAGATATTTTTTCGTTGTGCTTAATGGCTACCACTCGGAATCACATTTAATCTCGTCAGGCGTACCCCAAGGGTCTCACTTGGGTCCAATATTGTTTAATTTTTTTATTAATGATGTTCCACAATGTTTTCAACATTCGGAAATCTATTTGTTCGCAGATGACCTCAAATTTCTAAAGGTTATTGAGTCGGAAGAAGACGCTTCTCTTTTACAAAGTGACATAAACAGATTGAGTGACTGGTGTGACCTAAATGGGATGAACCTCAACTTTGAAAAATGCTTTCACATAAAATTCACGCGTAAACACAACTTACTGAGATCTAATTATACGTTACAAACACATAAACTAGAGGAAGTCAAGACCATTCGGGATCTGGGTGTATTATTTGATACGAAATTAACGTTCATTCCCCAAATAAATAATGTAATTAAGAAATCATCAAAGGTATTAGGTTTTGTTGTTAGAAACTGCAAAGCTTTCAAAACTAATAAGTCGAAAATTATGATATACAACAGCCTTATCAGAAGCCATCTTGAATACGGCAGTGTAGTTTGGCGGCCACATTATGCAGTCCACTCCTTGCGCTTAGAACGAGTGCAGAAGCGTTTTCTTTGGCACCTAACATACGCCAGTGGTTTGTGTAGGAGTCTTCGCTCTTATAAGGCTAGACTTGAATATTTTAAGATAGTATCTCTGGACAAGCGCAGAAGACTATTAGACGCCATGTTTGCAGTTAAGCTCATAAACCAAAAGATCGATTCCCCACCACTACTTGCCTCATTTAATTTTCATGCGCCAGCAAGAATGCCCCGTCACGCTATTACACCACTTTGTCCACCTAGGAGAAGAACGGTGTTAGGCGCTAACTCCCCAATCGTACGGATGTGCAAAGTTATAAACAGTGCAAGCCATCGAATAGATTTACATGCTGACTCTGTCCCTAAGCTAAAAGTTGCATTAATTGATGAGCTACCTGAACAATGTATTTATATACCTAAATGTTGAAAAATCTTTTATTTTTAAGTTACCTAAATATAGTACTTTGTATAATTACTTTGTATAATTACTTTGTATAATATAGTTACTTTGTATAATTGCATGTGGTGTTTACCTGTAAGTGTTTGTTACACTATTGTTTTTTTTCTTTTAAGCAAGTGTAATATTGTATATTTTTGTGTAAACAAATGTTGGTGAACCTATTAAATAAATAAATATATAGGAGGTTAGTAGGAAAAATTTATGGTCGAAAAGTAGAAACTTTGAGTATAGCTCTTTGAGCTCTTTCCAGCGGCAATATTGTTTTCCCCACTCCACCCCATGAAGATATAAACTACTGCATATTATGCAATAGTTTATAACCGATTGACATAGTGCAAAATATACTTTTTAATGACATTTATGTCTGCTTTATATGACGAAATCTCTTAAATATAAAGATTAATTTACGTACCCTACTACTTAGTTAAATTACTTATATGATATTTAAAGGAAAGTGTTTCATCTATTGTTATTCCCAAATATTTAGTTTTGTTAACAGATTGCATTTTAGGATCACACAATCACAATTATGGTTATTTGATGGAGTTTGGCAATAGTGTGCCAACAAAATTGAATTGCAAGGGGTCGACAATGATTTCCGCATACTAAAGGAGAATGTTTTTTTTTACCAGGAGCTTTGGGCTAAAATAAAAATTGCTGCCCCCACCTTTGTAACCATTGTATATTGTCTTATTTCATTGAGCTTATTACATGTTTAAAGAATTATCAAAATCGAACACACAATTTAAGCGCTATATAATATTATTCGTCCGTCATTCTGAACTACTAAGTACCTAATACAAAATAACACTATTGCTTAAAACAGATGATTATTATTAAAAAGCATTTATTATATCTTAAAATAATGAGACTTATATAAATATATATGTTATCTGTTTACGTATATATTCTTTATGGGTATGTACATAACTAAAAATCTGTATATATAAGAAAGCGTTTAATAACTAATGTATTTTATTGTGTGCTTGTTATGGCTCATCATATTAGCCTATGAATGTCCACAACTGGACGTACAACCACTCTGCGTGGTCGTAGCTTCCTCATCCATCGACTTCCCGCCTTCCTAACTAAGTCGTCGGTCCACCGTATGAGGGGTATCCACATCCTACGCCTTCCAGTGCTGGGTCGCCATTCTAGAACTTTTCTGCTCCAACGGCTGTCAGTTCTTTGTGCTATGTGCCCTACCCACCGCCACTTTAAACAGCAAACTTGATCGCTATGTCGATCACTTTGTTTCATTTCTAATTCGCTTACGCAAGGAAATCAGCTCCATATGCCATTGATGGCATGGCGACAAACGCGCGTCTTTCCTAAGCCTGATTATGACGACTCACAATGATGGAATAGTGAATTGTGAACGTTTTGTTACATTTTTATTATTATTATTTGTCATTATAATTGATTTATTAAATATTCACATTCTCTGTAATGTAGGTGTAGATAATTTTTGCTTGGAGTACCACAGGGTTTTTAATTTTGTGAACAGCTGATATCTAGATTTCTGTGGGACGAATTTTGTTGATTCCATAGAAGAAACTGTTGTTTACGTAGCAATCTTTGTAATGAACCTAAGTGGTGAACTTTGGACAGGCTGACTTTTTAGTAGATAACTGCTTGGAGTGCCACAGGGCTTTTAATTTTTTGAACAGCTGATATCTAGATTTCTGTGGGACGAATTTTGTTGATTCCATAGAAGAAAATGTTGTTTACGTATCAATCTTTGTAATGAACCTAGTTGGTGACTTGGGGACAGACTGACTTTTTAGTAGATAACTGCTTGGAGTGCCACAGGGCTTTCAATTTTTTGAACAGCTGATATCTAGATTTGTGGGACGAATTTTGTTGATTCCATAGAAGAAACTGTTGTTTACGTAGCAATCTTTGTAATGAACCTAGTTGGTGACTTGGGGACAGACTGACTTTTTAGTAGATAACTGCTTGGAGTGCCACAGGGCTTTCAATTTTTTGAACAGCTGATATCTAGATTTCTGTGGGACGAATTTTGTTGATTCCATAGAAGAAAATGTTGTTTACGTATCAATCTTTGTAATGAACCTAGTTGGTGACTTGGGGACAGACTGACTTTTTAGTAGATTACTGCTTGGAGTGCCACAGGGCTTTCAATTTTTTGAACAGCTGATATCTAGATTTCTGTGGGACGAATTTTGTTGATTCCATAGAAGAAACTGTTGTTTACGTAGCAATCTTTGTAATGAACCTAAGTGGTGAACTTTGGACAGGCTGACTTTTTAGTAGATAACTGCTTGGAGTGCCACAGGGCTTTTAATTTTTTGAACAGCTGATATCTAGATTTCTGTGGGACGAATTTTGTTGATTCCATAGAAGAAAATGTTGTTTACGTATCAATCTTTGTAATGAACCTAGTTGGTGACTTGGGGACAGACTGACTTTTTAGTAGATAACTGCTTGGAGTGCCACAGGGCTTTCAATTTTTTGAACAGCTGATATCTAGATTTCTGTGGGACGAATTTTGTTGATTCCATAGAAGAAACTGTTGTTTACGTAGCAATCTTTGTAATGAACCTAGTTGGTGACTTGGGGACAGACTGACTTTTTAGTAGATAACTGCTTGGAGTGCCACAGGGTTTTCAATTTTTTGAACAGCTGATATCTAGATTTCTGTGGGACGAATTTTGTTGATTCCATAGAAGAAAATGTTGTTTACGTATCAATCTTTGTAATGAACCTAATTGGTGATCTGGGGACAGACTTTGACTTTTTAGCCCAAAAAAAAAACATTCTCCTTTAATATAGTTAGTTTTTTCGACATTTAGTGTTAGCAAATTTTGCTGAAGCCAGTTATTTACAATATCCAATCCATGTTGCGCATGCTTGAACAATTAATGTTGTGTGTCAGCGGAAAACAATAGCGCAGTGTCGTCTACGTATGCTTTAATTGTACCATGGTCCAATTTTAAGTTGCACAGGTCATTAGCCTGTATATAAAAGCTCTCTGTGCTTTACAAATGCAGACTCCCTCTGAACTGCGTGCGTCACACAGATACATGATAATTTATTCTAGTTTAATTTAATAAGGTAATCATTTGGTTCACAGGCTGGTATAATCATTAATCTCATGTCAAGAAACCAGAGTGTATGTGGAGGAGCAATACTAACTGCGTCAAGAGTACTTACGGCAGCTCACTGTTGGTGGAATCGTCGCGACCAAGCTTTAAATTTTCTAGTTGTTGGTGGCTCATTTAATCTATTCTATGGCGGTACAAGATATCTTACTTCACATGTAATCATGCATGGACAGTGGAACCCTGATACACTGCAGAGCAATATCGCTATGGTATATTTGCCATTTTTTTTTCATTTGTCCTGTAAGTATACTTTTGATAAAAATATCTTTAGACTTAATAATTTAATAACTCAATCACTAAAGTTTAGATAAAAATTACAAATGTTACAAATGATCAATATGCTTCGTGTCCAAATACTTTGAGTACCACTTTTATTAATAAACTAGCTGTAGCCCGCGACTTCGTTCACGAAAAAAATATTTAGGCAGTACAAAAGTCAATTTTTTTTGCGGAACCCTATAAAAACTTAACGACTGTGTCACAATAACGATAGCCGGGATCAACGTTTTACGTGCCATCCAAAGCACGGAGATGCTTAGATGAAATACCACTGGTCACCCATCTATGACCTCGCCGACATTGCTTAACCACCGTTATTGTTTCTGAATTAGTAATTGCAACTGGCTGTGAGTGGCTGCCAGTGAAAATTCATTAAAATAAATAAAAACCGGCCAAGTGCGAGTCTGACTCGGGCACCGAGGGTTCCGTACAAACTTATTTATTTTCCCGCCAAAATGCGATGACGTCACGACTCATCTGTCAAAAATCCTTTGAAGTCACAGCTTATCTGTCAAAATATATTTTCCTGACAGAATTATATGACGTCACGACGACTCTGTCAAAAATTCTATTACATCACGACTCATCTGTCAAAAATTCTATGAAGTCACGACTCATCTGTCAAGAACTCTATAACGTCACGACTTAGCAGTCAAATATAATTTCACAGCCAAAATTCTATGACATCACGACTCAGCTGACAAAATTCTATGATGTCACAACTCATCTGTCAAAAATTCTATGACGCCACAACTCACCTGTCAAAACTTCTATGACGTCACGACTCAGCTGACAAAATTCTATGACGTCACAGCTTATCTGTCAAAATATATTTTCCTGACAGAATTATATGACGTCACGACGACTCTGTCAAAAATTCTATTACATCACGACTCATCTGTCAAAAATTCTATGAAGTCACGACTCATCTGTCAAGAACTCTATAACGTCACGACTTAGCAGTCAAATATAATTTCACAGCCAAAATTCTATGACATCACGACTCAGCTGACAAAATTCTATGATGTCACAACTCATCTGTCAAAAATTCTATGACGCCACAACTCACTTGTCAAAACTTCTATGACGTCACGACTCAGCTGTCAAAAATTATTTGCACCAAGTACCAAGTTTCATCAATATTCGTCGAGTAGTTTTTGTTTCTATAACGAACATACAGACAGACAGACATAAACTTTACTGATTGCATTTTTGGCATCAGTATCGATCACACCCTGATAGTTATTTTGAAAATATATTTCATGTACAGAATTGACTTCTCTACAGATTTATTATATAAATATATACAGATATGTAGATAGATAACTCCGTGATGGTTTCTTACTTTGACGACCTCTGCGGGGTAGTGGTTATTTAACATGACTGATACGCAGAGGTCTCGGGTTCGATTCCCGCTCAGTGCAAATCTTTGTGTGAATGAACATAATTGTTTGCATTGGTCTGGGTGTTTTCTATGTATAATATGTATGTATTTACAAAAAAAAAGTATTTAAGTATGTTTATCCGTTGTCTAGTACCCTTAGTACAAGCTCTGCTTAGTTTGGGACTAGATGGCGTTGTGTGAAAGTGTGAGGAATATTTATATTTATTTATTTATTTATTTACTCAACATAGACGTACCTACAGCTTTCAAGTAAAGGAAGTCCTTTACTTGAAAGCTGTAGGTAAACAAAATGCAGCAGGAAACTTTCTGCAACATTTTGTTTTCAATATATCCCATATACTTCAGCTTAGAATATTCCTAAATGAAGCCTTTTGAAATAAATAAGACTTGGTCAACATTTTTGATTCTTAATCTGTTACAATTTTGTGACATCAAGCCTCTAGCGCACCATCTATGCCTGTGTTACTTTCGCTAACGTTTTAATAATGATTTTTATTATTTCCCCAGCATCCTTGGCTGTCATTCCGCTGCCAACTGACAGCGAGATTCAAGAGAACTTCGCAGGTTTAATTGGTACTGTCTCCGGCTACGGAGTTAGAACTGATAGTGAGAATTAATTTGATTCTTCAAGTTTTATAAGTTAAAAAAAGCATTAAGCTTTAAATCTATCTTTTGTTTTTCCAGATGGATCAATTGCTACTAGTCAGTTCCTCAGCTATGCTAATGTTTTTGTGATCACTAATACTGAGTGTCAAAAATCATTCAATGTCGAAGATAATGTTATTTGTACCCTCGGCGGAGGTAACGGTGGCGGTATTTGTTACGGCGATGGCGGCGGCCCACTCGCATTGATCAGGAACAGCAGACATATACTGGTATGTAACTGTTTACTTATTCTCAAACTCAAATTTTTAAACCAATTCCATACTCTTAACAATGGCTATTCTAAACAGCATGTAAAAAAACAACTCTTAAATAAGTGGTTTGTAAGCTTTGAGACATTTTTTAAAAAGACAAGGATCATTCCCTCTGTCGCATGGACTCTTGCCAACAAAAATTTAACGGACACGAAGAACATCAACGCTCAGAATAGTAATTTCTAGATCACATAAAGAATGTTCTTCGCAGGATTCAAGCCCCTAAGTTAGCAGAGTGCCAGGAATGGATAGCCGAATACTTAACTTTTGGAATTTTGTAATGAAAATGTTAGTAAAAGTATTATAATAGTATATAGTTTAATGTGTAAAATGATAGGTTTTCTTTGTTTTACAGATCGGTATATGGGTCAATCTCCAAATCGGGCGTATTCGTGTGATCGCTCTGGTGCTTTTCAGATCTTGATATTTTTTGGTAGTTATGTATCTCATTGAAAATAATGATATTAAAGTACTACATTTTTACTATTGGCCTTCATTTTTGACAAGCAGTTATGGAAATATTTAAGTTCAAACATTTTCGCGTCCAGAGCAATCATGATAGGCGCTAGAGCGATCATAAATGGTGAAACAAAAATAATAAAATTGGTAATATATTATTTATTTAGTCATTTTTAGTCTTGCATGTTACAAGATTTTATGATTTTATGTTTAGGGGATATATCTAGAGCTTTTTGAGAGCTCATCAGTTGGAAACTTGTTCATTTTTAGGGCAGCGTACCGATTTTGAAACATCGGAACCCTTATAGGATCACTTCGGTGTCCGTCTGTCCGTCTGTCTGTCTGTCTGTCAAGACCATTTATCCCAGGAGCGCGTGGAGGTATCAAGCTAAAAAAAGTACATGGGACATTATTAATGCAGAGACCGGCCGGATGAAAATTCGTGATACTAATTATGTACTAAAAACTCAAGATAAGGTTCTCACCAATAATGCTGACATTGCACATGCTTTTAATAATTTCTTTATCAATGTTCCTATTCATACAACAACCTCCTTAAATTCCTCTCCAAACCAAGCAGAATTTTTACTAAAAGATAAAGTAATTGAATGTAAGAACCGCTTCAGTTTTAGGTCTATTAACCATAATGATATCATAAAAGCTTTCAAAAGTCTCAATTCCAAGAAATCTGCTGATTTATGGGGTATGTCTGTCAAGCTTCTTCAGGGTATTATATTTAATATATCTCCACATTTATCTATTATATTTAATAAGTGTATTGCCATAGGTGTATTTCCTTATCTAATGAAACACAGTAAGATTATTCCTTTGTTCAAGAATGGATCAAAAAGCGACCCTGGTAACTTTAGACCAATTTCAATACTACCTGTGATTAGTAAAATCTATGAGAAAATTATCTTATGCCAATTGGAGAGTCACTTTCATTTAAATAATATTTTTCATAGGCAGCAATACGGTTTTAGGAAGGGTAGCTCAACGATTGATGCGGGTGTTTCTCTTCTGAAATATATCTATGATGCTTGGGAAAATTCTATGGATGCAATAGGCGTCTTCTGTGATCTTTCTAAAGCTTTTGACTGCGTTGATCATGGGACACTTCTGTGCAAGCTTAGACATTATGGAATTAGGGATGCTTCTCTTGATTTATTATCTTCGTATTTAAGCAATAGGGTTCAGTATGTCGAAGTAAATGGTAGTAGGTCCTCTGGTCTTCCGCCAAGTATGGGCGTGCCTCAAGGATCCATTCTAGGTCCGTTTCTATTTTTAGTTTATGTCAATGACTTGCCGTTTCTTGCTCAGGGTTTGTGCGACATTGTTTTATTTGCAGATGATACTTCACTCGTTTTCAAAGTAAACCGTAAGCAAACTAATTTAGATGAAGTTAACGAATCTCTCGCACAAGTCCTGAACTGGTTTACTGCTAACAATTTGCTTTTAAATGCTGCCAAAACAAAATGCTTAAAATTCTCTATGCCCAATGTTAAAAGCCTTAGTAATAATCTGATTTTAAACGGTGAGGTCCTTCGTTTTGTAGACACTACTGTATTTTTAGGAATAACGTTGGATAGTAAGCTGCAATGGGGTGCTCATATATTAGCTCTAGCAGGAAAACTAAGTTCAGCTGCTTATGCAGTTAAAAAAGTGAGGCAGCTAACGAATATAGAGACAGCAAGATTGGTATACTTTAGTTACTTTCACAGCTTAATGTCCTATGGTGTTCTTTTGTGGGGTAGGGCTGCAGACATCGAATCTATTTTTATTCTTCAGAAGCGTGCAGTTCGAGCTATTTACAATCTTGAATCGAATGTTTCATTGAGAGATCGTTTTAAGGAAATAGGTATTTTAACAGTTGCTTCACAATATATATATGCTAATATAATATATATTAAGCAAAATATTGAACAGTATGATAGAAATGGCGACATTCATAGCATTGGTACGAGGAATAGGCATAAGTTGATAGGTCCACAACATCGCCTACATAAGGTACATAACACTTTTGCGGGACTCGGTATACGTTTATTCAATAAACTGCCTAAGCATGTAATGGATCTACCTTTACTAAACTTTAAAGCATTTGTAAAAAATCAGCTATTATCGAAAGGCTATTATACAATAAACGATTATATTAATGACAAAAACTCATGGGCTTAGATTTCAATTATCGTGATTTCATGTTGCTTGTTCCATGGTGTAGATTGTGGCTTAACCTAGGTAGTTGTGCGGATGTTATGTTACTACCTTATTACTTTCTTTTACAGTTTTATTTGTTATTGTAACGATAGAAATACTTCACTTGCATTTGTAAATGTATTTAATTATATTATCTAAATGGTATTCTATTCCATTCTCAACTACTTAAAGATTAACAAAATCAACTTGACGACACAAATGCTTGTGTGTTAATTTCTGTCGGATATCGCAGTGACGAGATGACTGATGAACGTGCCATGCAATTAAAGCTTTTTTAAATCAATTTATTAACAATGAAATTTTTTTTATCAATTAAACTTTAAATTGCTATGCATGTAAGATTTGCTTGCACACATCATTCTTCACGCTGCTGTTGGTAATTGTAACAAAGTCAAATTATTATTTTGAAAAGAGTGGCCTGAGTTTCTTGGCCACATTCTTCTCAGAGCTCTACTATAGTCGTCTGCGAAAGTGGTAGTAGTTTGGCAGACATTTTTCTCTATACTATTCTACTACATGTATAACGATTTGCATGTGTTACTTTGTAACCTAAGTGAATAAAGCTATTTGACTTTGACTTTGAAAATTTTCAACAAATATTATTAGTGATGAGACGTGACGTCATAGAATTTTTGACAGATAAGTAAGTCGTGACGTCATATAATTTTGGCAGGAAAATATTTTTTGACAGCTGAGTCGTGACGTCATTGAATTTTTGACAGATGTGTCGTGACATTACAGAATCTTTGACAGATGAGTCGTGACGTCATAGAATTTTGGCGGGAAAAATAATATTTAGACAGCTGAGTCCTGACGTCATCACAATTTGTCGAGAAAGTAAATAGGTTTGTACGAAACCCTCGGTGCGCGAGTGAGACTCGAGTGAGAGTGAGAGTGAGAGAGAGACTCGCACTTGACCGGTTTTATAAGGGTTCCGTACCGATTTTAGAAAAACGGAACCCTTTGTTGTCCGTCTCTCTATCAAGACCATTTATCTCAGGAAGGCGTAGAGGTATCAAGCTGAAATTTTTACCAAATAGGTACTAAGGTCTGTTGCCTTTTAGTGCTTTAAAAAAATCAAACTTCTAATCTAACGAAATCAAAAGATATTTATGTCGCAAATTTTCGATGAGCAAAGGGCAAAAAGTTACAGGGTACTTCCAGTCTACATACAAACTTGAAATTTGGCATGAAACAAGGTCTTGTAGTGAATGTAAAGGAAAACTTCCGAAAACTTAAAATTTTGACTTCCATCATATTATATTTTGATAATTTCGCCATAGTCATAATAATTTTGACAGTTGAGTCACGTGACTGAATGAATGAGTCGTAACGTCATAGAATTTTGACAGATGAGTCGTGACGTCATAGAATATTGGCCGCAGAATATTTTGCAGGGAAGTCGTGACGTTATAGAATTTTTGACAGATGAGTCGTGACGTCACAGAATTTTTGACAGCTGAGTCGTGACATTTGTCGTTGTAACAATCTGGTATTATTACTTAAAGTAGTTTTATAACGTACAAATATTGCAAAATATCATCGCTCTGGTCTTTTTGACAGAGCAATCATAGCCATAGCGATCAAAAAAAGTCATAAAAGCATTAATATAGCCCAAAATAAAAACAGTAGAAAGTTGTGTTTACGTCTCATAAAGAACATCATTACTATCACTTAATTCACTTAATAAGCACATTCACAACCTTACTACTTAATTTTAAAAACATGCCATATCAATCATCAAATTCGAGAACCAAACCCAGATAAATCATAAACTTACCCTCGTAATGTTGGAGTGGGGGACCGTGGCACAAATGAATCTTCCTCGGCGGTTAGACCACTACAGCCACTACCCCGGGGGAGGGGAATAGAGTTTCTATTTCGTAAAACGAGGGATGAGCGCGATGTTTTACTCCAGCGCAGAGCGATGAGATAAAATGGCAGGTCATGACGATAAATTTAAATTGTGCCAAAAATATTGATAATATAATTTAAAAAAAAATATTACAATGAAGATTAACTATTTGTTATGTAATATAAAATAACACCGGACATATGAACCTTCTCAATAAAAAGTTACACAATGTTTTCTCTTTCAATCGGGAGTTAGGTCAACCCAGAGCAATCAGGATTTTAGGGTTTATGATTTTTTTTTTAATATTTCTAATAAACTAATTCATAATTTCAGCCCTGCACCACATAGATTAGACACCAAAGTGTACATAAAAAAATGTAATGAAAACGTTTATCCATTTCAAAATGGGTTTCTCCAGTCCGACACGATAAAAAATGCCTCTGGAGATCTACCCATATCTTCTTTGATCTCAGCAAGAGGCTGCGAGTCTGGTTATGCCAGCGGTTATACAAGAATCACATCTTTCATCGATTGGATTCGTAGATTAATATAAATATCATGAAATATTAAAGAGCAGAAAAATCAATCAAACCCGTCATAAAACATAGTTTTGTAATTTATGTTATAATTGAAATTGTTATAAATATATTATGATGTGTATGTCATAGATGTAAGCTACGTTATTGGAGGCTTAATCAAGCTTTCATTTATGTACAGTAAAATATAAGTCTATTTTTTTTATTTATAAGCTTGTGATTTTTATTAAATATCAGTGCTCAAAACTATTTATAGTATCGCAACAGAGGCGCCATCTGTGAACAGATGCGTACAACTCTCACACGCTCTACGCTGCAGTTGTTTACCTCAACAAGAGCAAAATATTTTTGTAATAGGCTTCTTAAGGGCCATCTCCAGTGAAAAAGGAAACTTGGATGGTATAGGTTTTTACGTCAAGTTACATATTTTGTTTCACTCCACTCCTGTTAGTCACAGTAAGGGTTTTACAGTATATTTCTTACTTTAAAAAAAAATCACCTATACTAGGGACCCAGGGGCACCCCTGTGTCGTGGGAACTTTTCAAATATCAATTTTGGGACACATAGATCATTCGAACTCAGGACAATGAATTTGTGGATCGCACAAAGAATAATAATTGTTCTACATGAGACTTGAAGCACCATAGGTATTTCCTATCTAAACCTCAACTTTCTCATTTAACCGCACTTAACAAAACAAAACAAAAATCACTTTTATAATTTACTAGCGATCCGCCCCGGCTCCGCACGGGCACCTACTATATAATGTCCCTAAACAACGATTAAGTACAGCTTCATTAGGCGATTACATTAGAAATCTCTAAATTGATATGGGTTTGTCTACTGTATTATGTATGAGTTATACTTATAAACCTTCCTCTTGAATCAGTCTATCTATTAAAAACAACCGCATTAAAATCCGTTACGTAGTTTTAAAGATTTAAGCATACAAAGGCACATAGGGACAGAGAAACCGACTTTGTTTATTCTATTTTTTTATTTATCTATGTAGTGATTAGCATAGTTTTCGGAAATATTAAGCCTGATAAAAGTAAACCTGATAAAAGGTTATAAACATTAAGAAAATAGCTGCGGGACTGTACTATAATCAAAAGATACCTTCCTGTTTGATAAGACAATCAGTCAAATGATGAATATAAATATCGAATGTGGCCTATAGGTGAACAGTTCAACAATATAGTTCATCAAAAAAGTTCATCAAAATGATGATTCTCTTGGTATCGATTTTGGCTTTAGTAGGAGGGGTCGTTTCTAGATCTGCCAACGCAGATGTCGGCTTAGAAGGTAATGCCCTTGGTTATCACACAGATATTGGTATACCGCTGGCGAACGAGATCCGCATTGCTGAAGAAAAACAGCAATCATCGAGAATCATTGCCGGTTTACCTGCTGCTGCTGGACAGGTTACCAGGTAAATATTGTTTTTTTATATAATTTAAAATATTTAAAAAAAACTGTCTTAGATCTAACTACTTTAGCATCTCACTTCCAAAAACCTAATGTGCAAATTTTAAATACATAAGTTCGTGTTTTGTATGGATTATGAGAAAAATTTGTATATTTTGGAATATGTGTTATATGTCATTTAATAGGGAATTTAATGAGGTTTTTAAATAATAATGTTAACGTTCTAAATTTAAATTTAATTTTCGTAGATTTCGTGTTTTGTTTAACAAGTCGTTTTTACCCTGTACGTAGTTTGACGAAAATTTATAAAATTACGCACGTAAATTAAAAAAAAAGCTAAGAAGCGTTTATTTAATAACCCGTAACCCGCTTCCAGAGTTCCTCGCGCCTCTTATTAATGCATCCATGCGATGTTCACCCGTAAAAATCGCCAAGTGGTGCCATTGCTGAATTCTGGACTTAGTCAGCGTATTACGACTGAAAGATTGCATCTAAGCCAGTCATCTTTTCATAGAATTTACAAACGCTATCAAGGAACTTGTTTGTTCACGTGCCGTTAGAGATCTGGCAGAAAACAGGTGGTTTCTGACCGAATAGATCGATTTATAGTAACAACTTCCTTACAAAATCTACGCATTAATGTCTTTCAACCACAGCAGCAGCTTCATGATGAACCTATGGTAGCTTTAAGTGACTCTATAATTAGAAGAAGGTTAAAGGAACGTAAACTGTTACTATACAGCAAACATGGAGAAATTATCTGCAGATCATCGAAAAGCGTGTCTTAACTTTTCACGTAATTACCTAAAGTGGTCATACATCTAGTGGAACAAATTTCTCCTTTCTAATGAGTGTTAAATTATACTGTATAGTAAGGATGGAAGGACTAAGGTCTACAGAAGAGATGGAGAACACTTTGCACCATGCTGTAATAAAAGAAAATGTCATCCATGGTGGTGGTTCGTAGACTATTTGGGGAGAAATTAGTGGCAACGATAAGACAGAGTTTGTCGTTGTTTTTGGGTCATGTCTGCCCTTATTTAACAGTCATAGGGACATTGAACA
Source organism: Schrankia costaestrigalis (assembly GCA_905475405.1). Taxonomy (NCBI): domain Eukaryota; kingdom Metazoa; phylum Arthropoda; class Insecta; order Lepidoptera; family Erebidae; genus Schrankia; species Schrankia costaestrigalis. Next base: position 9,770,160 of record FR997830.1, read on the forward strand.
GTGTCTTGAACCTCATGTGATGCCCTATGCACATTTTATTGACCGCGGTTTGACATTTACGCACAAGGATGCTAGGGCAAACACAGCGAGCGTCGTATGAGATAATGATACCGTAGAAGGTATCTCTATTATTGATTGGCCAGCAAGAAGCCCGGGCATGAACCCGATTTAACATCGATGCAATAAGTAAAAAAGACGAATTAGTGCAAGTGATCATGCCTTAAAAACACTTAGCCAGCTGTAAAATACAATCTAAGAGGAATGGAACAGAACGCCACTATATTTGATCGTGATTCTCATCCGATCGAGGAAAAACCGTACAGAAGCCGTAATGAGACCTTGGGAAGGGTATATGAGTCATTAAATAAACGCTTCCTAGCTTTTTTTCATTTACGTGCGTAATTTTATCAATTTCCGTCAAACTTCGTACAGGATAAAAACGACTTGTTAAACAAAACACGAAATCTACGAAAATTAAATTTAAATTTAGAACGTTAACATTATTATTTAAAAACCTAATTAAATTCCCTATTAAATGACATATAACACATATTCCTAAATATACACATTTTTCTCATAATCCATACAAAACACAAACTTGCAGACTGTTTCGATTTTTTTGATGAGAAGTGTATGTAACCATCTCATGTCTAACAGATGATTGGCATCTCGCGTTTAAGGTAACTCGATCAAAAGAGGATTTTTAAACTCCCAGCCACTCCCTGCATAAACGTAGAATTTTCACCTTGCTTTTTAAACAATCATCATTTCTCAAAATCAGCAATACCAGATACTGTAAAAATACTTCTCCTGTACCTTTCCCATACAGGAGAAGTCTTTATAAAAGTATCTTCACTACTCTATGCACACCATTGAAAACTCTGTAGGAAAGGTTCAGTTCTTTGCACCGTGTTTAATCCGGTCAAAGACCTTGGTATAGATAGACATTATGCTAAAGTAAAGTTAGATGTTATGCCACACCTCTCAAAATCTCTGTATCTTTCTAGAAATTCGATTTAGTTGGTATGACTCATTTTCTCATCAAAGATAATTATCATCAAATATAACTATCTAAAACTTTAATTTACTTAGTACCGTTGTCGAAATTGCGAGATGCTGAGTACTTAATTGTTGTTTTTGTCATCAGGCTGGCATAGTCATTGAACTAGTATCCGGAAACTATAGTGTATGCGGCGGAGCAATTATCACCAACTTAAGAGTGCTTACTGCAGCTCACTGCTGGTGGAATCGTCGGGACCAAGCATTAAGATTTACTGTGGTCGGTGGTTCTACTACTCTATATTCTGGTGGCGTCAGGCGTGTCACTTCACATGTAATTATGCATGGACAATGGAATCCTGATACATTGCAGAATAACATCGCTATGGCATTTTTGTCAGTAGCTTTTACTACGTCAAGTAAGTAAAATTTATTTCTTATCAGCGGCAGCGTGTGGTAATTGAATTGGATTCCAGTACATTTTTCAAGATATAATTTTTTGCACGCATAATCCTTGTTCTAATTTTCAATGCTTATTGGAACGGGTAACAAAACGGAAATATGTCTATCGACTATATTTTTCACCCCCAAATACCAAATGATTTAGTGTTAAAAATTGTCGCGGATATAGAATCTTCCTTCATGTGGTGATGGAGTAAGAATACATATGACACCACCCTATCTCATCCCATGAGTGTGGTAAAAACCGACTAAGGGGCTATCCGTGAATATTAGTAGGCCAAGTATTAGTATCCCTCCGCCACGGGAGGTGGCCCGTCCCTGCAGTGGGACATTAATGGGCTGTTATGATAATGATGATGTGAATCTTCAGAGATGCTGAAAAAGAAGAAGAAATGTTTATAATACCTATATTTTTACCGCATTGAAAGCAGTATTAATTAAACGAAATGCTAGCTGTGTTGAGAACTAAATAAAATGTGGTTGCTTATTCATTACTATTGAATGAGAGTTGCAAAGTTAGAAAAAATCCCACTTGCATCCTACAGTGATAGAGACTACGGACATCCTTTTGGCATACGCCATTGAAGCAATCAGACAAATTTGCCAGTTTTCACAGATCTGAATGAATTTTATGTAAGATATTTTTTCTAAATCTTGACAGATTCACTGGCTGTCATCCCTTTGCCCGATGACAGCGAGCTCCACGAAAACTTTGCTGGGTTAATTGGAACTATATCTGGTTATGGACTTAGAAGTGAATGGTAAGAAGAATGCTCTACTGGTTTTTATTTTATTTTTTACGTTTACTACCTACAAACTATTTATTTTTATGTAAAAATACTGTTTGTCACCAACCTTTAGCTCATTAGTGATATCTCAGCGATAACATTTAAAAAAATCTAAAAAAACATAACTGATTATTATTTTTAATCTCTTTAATCTGTCTCTGGCCTACGTGGTTGGTCAAGTCTTCATCTTTCACTGAAGTAGGCCCTCCTTACAGTGGGACAAATAGTATGTTATAATGACTAGGAAAAATTAAAAAAGCCTTTTTTAATCAAATTGGCAAGGTCTGATATATTCCAGAAAAAAGACCACTCGCATTCTAGAGTGATGTTGACGTAACGTACAAACAAACGTTTTCTTTAGATGATGAATTCGTGGTCAATCAGTTCCTGAGCTACGCCAACGTTCATGTGATCTCTAACATTGAGTGTCAAAGATCATTGAATATCAGTGAGAATACAATTTGCACTCACGGCGGAGGTAATGGTGGCGGTTTGTGCTATGGCGATAATGGAGGTCCCCTTGCATTGATCAGGAACGGCAGACGCATACTGGTATGTATCTTTTTATTTTATTCTTAAACTTTTTGTGACTACTCCTTTGCCGATGTTTAACAAATATTAAAATGTATTTGTAAATAAGCTTTCCATGATTATTTATATATTTTTCAAAATTTTCAGAGTAAATTAATACAGAGTTAGCCAAGATAAACAGTGTGACCTTGTGAAAAGTTCCAAATATGAGACACGATAAGTCCGGGGAATACTCTTAGGCCGCTGGCTGCCTCGAATCTGGCAGGCAGCTGAACGGCATCGGCAGCGGCGGCCGGCGCTCATTGTTCACAACACCCCGCCCTCCCGCGCCGCTGATTTCGAGAACAGCTTTATATAAATGTATGCGTAAGATGCTTCCGCTGAATTCGAGGCAGCGCCCTCAAACACCCCAGGACACTTTTACCTCGATAGCTGGGAGTCTAACTATAACACTAAAATAAGATGTTGGTTTTAGTGTCGACAATATGTGTTTTAAACCAACGTTTTCTTTGTTTTACAGATCGGTATTTCATCTCTGGTCACGACAAAGGGTTGCGAGCAAAATCACGTCAACGGTTACGCTAGAATTAGCACTCACATCGACTGGATCCGTAGATTAATTTAAACATCATTAAAATAGTGGTTTTTAATCAAATGCTAAAAAGAATAAAAATTTTGTTTATTCTTAAAGTAGAGTGTTAAGTAGATAAAATCGCTAAAGATGAAATATTTAATAAAAATCAATTGATAATGAGAATTAACTATTAAGAATTACCTTTATAGAGCATCCTAAAAATAAATTATATTTTACTAGCTGCACGCAATTTAATCTGTGTCATGAAAGGAATATATTTTAGCTGATAAGGTCAACTGTTTTAACGTAAATTTATACTTTTATAAACAGCAAAAACTTATTCTGGGAATTGTTATGTACAAATTACTGCAAACGAATATATGCTTTACAGTTTTTAGTAGAGATTTATGCTGAGTTTACTTTCGTTGAACGACAGTAAGGTCGATAACGTCATACTTTTTATGATTTAATCAATCAATCAATCAAATCATTTATTGCGAAAATGAGTGATTTCAGATAACATACAACAAGCAAATCTAGGTGTTTGGACACACCTTTATATTTGTATCATTTTATATGTAACCTGTAATCCTATTGTTTATAATTTTTGTGTGACAGCTACGAGTATTCCGGATACATAAGGAATTCGAAAATTGATGTTTGTAGATAAATAGGATAAAATAAAACAAAAAATAGTAAACTAGATTCAGTCAGTGTTGGTTTCTTTTAATTGGATTTTTTTTTCATTTCATTACAAATTCTGTTACACTATTTAACAATAATAATACTCTGTTGTATAATTAACTAAAATATTAGCTGTTCATTTAGTCCAATAAGTCTGGATGCTCTATAAGTAGTTTGGCATCGCTGGGACAGTATGAGATGATATCGGCTATCCTGCATGGTTGCATACAGCATTCAGAGACTACCTGTCTACGCATACGCCTCCATTGAGTATCGTCGACTAATCGTTGTTTATTCGTTTCTACTTGTAAGTCTCTTGGTGCCATTTTTTCTGGAAAATAAATTATAGGTTTAGTATCTTGTACGTAGCTATGTGAGCCATGAGCTCTCCGTGTGGTGACGGAGTAAGAATGCAATATGTCACCGCCCCATCTTATCCCATGGGTGTCGTAAAAACTAACTAAGGGATTGTCCGTGAATATTGTCTTTACGAAATAAAAAATGATTTTACAAAAAATGTAACCAACGTTATGAACAAGCGTGGACATTAAACTCAGTCAATTGTCGAATACGTTTTATTAACCATTTTGTTGATAGTTTAAACTTACCTATCAAAACCGAACTAGTGTCCCTCTTTATAATCCTATATGTGTTATTACAAATATTAAAGATGATGCTGGCGAGCCATCCACTACAGCTTAGTACTTCGTCATCCATACTGTATTCTATTTGAACTTCGTCAGCTTTGATAAGGTTAAGATTGCTAAACAGGATCATAGCAATGTAGATCTGAAACAAAAAAAAGTATACATTACAGTGTCATCAACTCGAACAACAGTCTTATCCCATGCATCGGTGTCACAGAGGTTATTTTTACGAAAATAAAAATTAGGATAATTTGGCCATATTTCAATGCGTCTAGCCGGTTTTCCACCGCGAACGGAACGAACCCATTAATCATCATCATTATAACAGCCCATTAATGGCGTTCTGCAGGGATGGGCCTCCTCCCGTGACGGAGGAATACTTGGCCTAATAATACCACGCTGGCCAGACGGATTGGTATAGGGTTTAATTTCAAGTTTTCCTTCTTTTTATTCCGTAAAGATAATATTCACGGACGTCCCTTAGTCGGTTTTTACGATACATATGGGATGAGATGGACCCATTAATAACTTCGTTAAACTCGCAAACGCAAACTGCATAGTTGTATTTCCACCAAACAAATAGACGGACGGAAAGAGCCGAGCGTGTAGAAAGAGTAGAAATGAGCTCGCTCCTGCCTCGAAAACGAAACGGAGTAAATACAATTTTAAAAACGCTGTTAGTGGAAAAAAAACCTATTTCATTTAAAAAGAGTACGTTCCGCTTTGCTATTTTCCGCTCATTTCTCTTTCGCGGTGGAAAACCTGCTTATTCTGGCTAGCATCTGGTATTCGTAGGCCTAGTTTTCCACATTTATTGGAGGAGAGACGAGTCAAATGGGTTATTATGATGAAATTATATCTAAATTATCTTTTAGTCGTGTTTTCCGATTTATACTTTTTATTTCTTATACTTTTTGTTTTTTATAATAGAGACAGAATGTTCAAACACGCATCATGCATACTGTATTCATTCATGATGCGTGAATTTTTACACACATAATATTTACGCTTAAAAAAGGTAGACCAGGTTTAAGACAATGGTTTGTGTATAATAATTATCAGGTGTGGGATACGATTCCGCGACATGGTAGCACAGTAAATATAAGGTGAAATAGTAAGGTATCCCAAAGATTGACCCTAATCAGATCCCACCGATCTTTTTAATGATCAAATAAGACAAAAGACTCTTGAAAATAGACCCTTTTAATGTTTACAATCCGGTCACTGTGGTTCATTTAAACCTTATCCTTATACAATACGATCCATCTAAAACGAGATAGTTAGTTCAATAAATTATTATGTTTAGTTACACGATAAATTTGTTCTTTTTTTTATTGATTGATTGGCAACATTAAGTATTATGTGCCAATCAATGAAATGAAAAATAAATTAAATCTGTGCAAAATTAATAAAAAACTTAAATTAACTATTTTTATTTTAATCAATCCCTTGACACAACACAAAGCCTCAGTCTCACGTAAGACTATAAACCAAAGTATTAACTATGTGATGCAGTAGGTACTTAATACTGTAATCCCAACATAATTAAATTTGTTAATCCTTCATGACCTGTAAGGTTGAGGTTAAATAGTACTTAAAATAAACACACAGTATTAAATTAAAATACGATAAACATGCAGTTTTAGTGCAATTGCAGACAAAACAAGTACTGTCTTAAAGTTTAATCAATTTAATGAGATCATTGGTAAAGTGTCTTAATTTAATTTAAAAAGTAAGTAAGTATTATAATTACCGCAATAACAACTCATAAATTCTTTCTTAAGGGGCAATGGATGTGAATTTGAACAATAACATACTTAAGTTAATCGAATAATTTACCGTGTAAGTATTTACTAAATGCACTTTCAATTTAATCCAAAATGACACACTGAAGTTTCATATATAAATAGCTCTAGTTTTAGTAAAATAGTCAATCACAAATAATAATACATATAAAAACAATAAAAACATACCGAACTCCTCAGCTTCATCTTTAAATATTTGTCGCGGTGTTATTCACAGGAACTTGACTCAATACGACCATATGTTTGGTCCGTCAAAGTTACCTGATGAATGAAACTGCCACTAACAGTGCAGCTCTAAAAATAACCCCCGATGGTCCATAGTACGGAATTACTCAAACTTAAAACTTGTTTACATCGATAAAAGCGTTTACAAAACATTGTCATGGTAATAAGATAACGAGATTCTTCTAAACTAAATGTGATTTAGTGTATCTTGGCTTAATTGTTGTTTAGAATAGAACAATTATTTCGATTATTTTTATTACCTAATTGTTTTTTCAATGTAACTTATTATTAATTATATTTTAATTTAACGTTTACGGAAGGCGAAGGACCGTGTACTGTGGCGCGTGTTGGGAAATACCTATGTTGGACTACGAGAGGCTAAGGCTTTTACTTGTTTAAGTAAACTCTTCGTGTGGAGATAAAGTGAGAACACGTACTGAGCAAGAGCTGTGGCACCACCTCATGTTATCCCATGAGTGTCGTAAAGGTCGACAAAGGAAGAGTTCGCAGATAATAACTCTACCGAAAAAAAAGAAGGAAACAATGACAAAACTGTCTGTGAGACATTAATAACATGATTATATAATGTTGAAACTACTGCTGCAGCTCTCTCGTGTCGAGTAGGAAAAATGAATGGGTAAAAAAATTAAAGGATACATTATACCAGATTTGGAATAACATTAATTTCATTCAACAAAGATTTTGTATAAAATACCACTTTGTCAGGTTTTTAGCACTAGAAAAAGGCTGATCAAACTGTTCTATCCGTTACTGTCACTTTTCGTCAAAACTTAATTTAATTATCAGGCTCTAATTTAATTAGACATGAGTAACAAACGTCTAGTCTCCGAACTTGTGAGATGTACGACTGTTATTAAGTGTGTATAAATATAGGGAATCACAGTGATTTTACATTAAAGTGATTAGTACCTAATAAAAGCTTTCTCATTAAGTTTTATTGCATATTTAATGAAGTATAAAATAGATAAAGCCTATTTATAACGTCGTGTTATTTATCTGCCTAGCTAATAATAGAAACTGGAATATAGTTCAACATACTCTGTTCAAAATAAAAGGTTTTGTCGATTTCTTTTTCGGACATAATTATATTATGAGAATTATCATGTAAATCAAAACACTGATGGACATCAGCTTCTTCTAAGTAATCACATCTTGCTCTATCTAAAACAGAGATATTAAGGTATTTTATCAATTGCCATAGGACCAATAATGCCACGGCAAAAGAAGGGTTATGTCCAATGACATGACTCAATAGAAATCAATCAATCAATTCACAACCGTTCCTTGAAGATCAAACAGATCTTTATTTTGTCAGCCCATTAGAGGCTACACTGATGGAAGGCCGTAATTGGATTGCGACATTAATGGGCTGTTATGATAGTCTTTTTCTTACTATAGAAATTAATTAGCGGAAAAGGGGTGACATACTCATACTTATGAGTAAACCCCCTTCAAAATAAAGATTTAAAAAAAAAATAGCGGAGAAGGCAGGCAGATGGCTTGTATATTGGAGACACCATAATCAGACTGGGAATTGTCACCGTCAGTGTAACTCAACCTGTGTTTTTTTACACATTGCATTATGACGATTAGAGACTACAACATATTTTATTGTGCTCACTCTTTTTATCTTACCTTCATCATAAACCCATTAATGTCCCACTGCAGGGACGGGCCTCCTCCCGTGACGGAGGGATACTTGGCCTACTGATACCACGTTGGCCAGACGGATTGGTATAGGGTTTTATTTCAAGTTTTCCTTCTTTTTATTTCGTAAAGATAATATTCACGGATAGTCCCTTAGTCAGTTTTACGACACCTATGGGATGAGATGTGGTGGTGACATATTGTATTCTTACTCCGTCACCACACGGAGAGTCCTCTGTCCTTACTTCCACAAATTCTCATCTGCAGGGAAGGTTCTTCTATGCTTGCGGAAAGAATCTTGGCATACTGTCACTACGTTGACCAGGTGGATTTAATTCGATCGCAAATATCCTACCTATCATAGTTATCCTTGAGACGACTTTATATTACACTCTAAAACACCAAATAATACAAGAAACGATGACGACATTTCATACACTTATAAACTAACATTTTATATTATTACACATTGGTTTAAAAATACTGTCTATTATTGTTAAGTCTATGTCAATTTATCATTGTAAACAATCCTGCACATAGCAACAACAGTTGATATGCCCCTAACATAGGTACAGGAAGTTGTCAGTACACTTCTCACTAACTAAAAATAAACTATAAGGGTCTGAGGTCATTGTTAACTGAGTACAAAACAATAATATTATTGTGTTGCTGTCCATTTAATTATCTATTTTCTGTCTTTGATGTCTGATCGCGCCGTCTCTATGCAAGCAAGTTTAATTACCTTCACATATTTAATTGTACCACTTAAATCTATTGCAGTCACTGTTAGACATAGGTCTTTTCTAACATGCTCCATAATACTAGATCTGCTTTTTACATTCAGACCAACCGTGCGAATTTTTTAAGTAAACTCGGTTCATCCTACAAGCTTGCCGAAACGCACCCTACTTTCCTAGAAACATACCTTTAACGTCCGTTGGTCTTCTACAGACATTGCCAGCTTATTACGTCTTTTTAAATTATGTTGGATTACCTAATTGCTAATTTTAATAGTTCAAAGCGTCTTCGAGCTTGATATTTTTATCGGAAGTTATAAATTCCTAAACTTCTTGTCGACTTGTATTAGTTTCTGCTTACCTCTTTTGTCCAAATGCAGAACGAGACAATATACCTTATGAGGCTTTTTTGCATAATGACGATACCATAAGCTATATTAAACAATCATCACTTAACAATAGTACTTCGTACGTTAAAAGGTTAATATTGTTTATAGAAATATTTGAAAATGGTCTATAGTTTATATGGTAAGTTAGTTGAACCATTCGGCTTGTACTTATTGTATTATTATAACTATAATTAATAATACATTAGTTTTGGTATTATTCTGGGAGTTCTAACATTGTAACGAAATTATTAAAGAAGATAATTTTTGGGTCTAAAATATGAAAAAGAATGAATGAAAATAAAAGAAAGCCTCGAGAAATAAACAATGAATCGAAATCCTACATAGCACTTTGTGATTGATCACTAATTGAGTTTTTAAATTATTATGTGAATGTAACAACAACCTAAAGATACAAATGATAAAACTATAAGACGGAAAAGTTTTACCTTTGATATTCGTCTTAGTAGTACCCATTATTTTGTTCGCCTAGGCCTGAACCCAGCCGTGGGCATCAATTGCCTGTTATCATCACAGTGGTAATGTTTCTTTTCGGTTTGTGTACTTACTAACGTATTGAAAAAAATAACTCGATTTTGTACTACTTCTAAAAGTTTTTCAAAACATTGTATTCCAAATAACGAAAAGACACCTTTATTGAACGAGTGCTTTTGACGTTTCTATTAAATAAACTTTCCACAGATATAACGTATACCATACAAAACAAAACTGTTGATATTTATTGTGACAATATGAGCTACGGTCACCCAATAAGTGGCAATAACCTACACATGTTAATAATTATTGACATTACTGTAATAAACAAGAAAGTAACTGCAACAACCAGACAACAACGTGTATTTATTCATCATTAATAAGTTGACCTAACCTTAATTTGTTGTTATTGTAGAGGGGTATTGATAACAAATGAGACATCCCCAGTGAACGGCGCGGCGCCTGATAATAGCAAGCCGTAAACAAGTCGATCACAAACGTTCGCGTGCTCCTGAGATAATAGATCAAATTGTTATATTAAAGATCGATTGACATACTTAAGAATGAAATTATTACGATCACCGTCTGTCATGACCTTTATTTTATCTTAATGATATATATGTGTTGACTCATTTGCGAAATACCCTTGTTTTTGTTGAGATTTTGCTTGTAAATAATATAACGTTCATTTAATGAGGATAACATCATAACAGACCATGAATATATACTAAAGTAGGAACTGGTCTGCCAGTGCCTACCAGTGATGAAGGGAAACTTTGCCTACATATAACATCAAGCTCAACGTACGCACTTGTATAAGGTTCAATGACAAAATAAAATGTAGATACAAACTATCCCTTAAGAGCGTTTATAGGACCTATTGTTGGCTAAGAAATTAAGAATTCACCTTTTTTTTTATTCAAAATCATCCTATTATCTAATTTAACATCTAACGATATACTTACTTAGTCATAGTATTTCAAAAGCCAATATAACGCTAAGTATGTAGAATTGGAGAGAGAGAGTAATTGTTCATATTAGGTCTACAAGTTCACGAAGTTACCTTAATAAAAGACGGGGTTATATTACAATACCCTCCTTGTGAGAGGGCCGAGTTTAAGAGCTATTCGGTACGCAACTAGTGTTATCGTTTCACATACACTTTACCTTCTATTTAATCTTAAATGGTTATGTTCATCTTGTTTTGACTACTTAGATGGTTTGATATAAAAGATATTATTATACTAAACCTATTTAGTTGTATCTACAGTTTAGCAACGTTTTTGTTTTCATAGTATGTTTTAACTGACTTAAAAAAAAGTGCAGGATATTCTCAATTCGATGAGTGTTTGTTACTTCGATCGAGAACACAATAATTTCAGACCAATTTGAAGAATATATTTAATTGTTTAAAAGATTATACTCCTAAGTTGAAACTGTATACGTACGAACTCCTAGTCACCATAACAGCCCATTAATGTCCTACTGCAGGGACGGGCCTCCTCCCATGACGGAGGGATACTTGACCTACTAGTACCATGCTGGCCAGACGGATTGGTATAGGGTTTAATTTCAAGATTTCGTTCTTTTTATTTCGTAAAGATAATATTCACGGATAACCCCTAGTCGGTTTTTACGACACCCATGGGATGAGATGGAGTGGTGACATATTGTATTCTTACATACTGATACGTATGATATGGTTATAAATAATAACACTGCAATATATCCCATTCGTTATTTTATACAGTTATATTTTCATTTATAAAGTTCCAAATGTGTTTTGGATGTTCTATCCACGTCAGTACTGTGATCCCACTGCGAGACGTTTCTGGAGAGGTATAGTCGCTTGTGATTAATGTGAAGCGTCACTAGGCTCTCGTACCGTCTTGGACGATTAACTTGACTCACATACAGAACCTGCGTTTCTCAAACTGTATGCTGAAAGTTACAAATAATGCTATATGTAATTTTGCAATTTTATATGAAACTAAGTTATGACAATGTAAAAAGGATCAATAATTTCACATAACTGATAATCTTCGTATCTTTAACTATCAGTATAGTCACTGTTTAAAAATGCCTTATTCAAGGAATATCATAAAAAAATAAAATAAATATGACACATTTATTCTCGTTAAGAAAAGTATAAGACAATAAAATCCCCTTTTTTATATGAAGATGCGACGATCTGGTATTAAGCACAGTTACTATCCAGGAACGGAGATGACGAAAGCGAGTATGAAATTCACTCGTTGTTGCCAGCACTATGTCGATCTTACCAAGTCCTTTAAAATGCTTAAAGAATCCATTGTATATTACGTGCCGAAAGTTTGCTTTACCTTTTACTGTTTGACATTAAGGTAAAAGCTCCTATTACGGCGGTAGTCAAAATCGCGTCCTATTACGGAGGTATTTCTATTTTCGTGTTTTATTCTGGTTTTATTCAGTTTACGTACAACAAAACGAAAACAGTTTATTCTACATCTATTACTTCATGATTTACCAGACGTTTGCAAGTAAAGAACATAGATAACTAATCAAAATCAATCAATCTGTGTAACGGCATCGACGTGAAAGGGATTTCCATACATACGCTGAACAACAAAATTAGGTACACTAATATTTAGAAACTAAGTTTTTCGTATTAATACGCCGTTTAAGATGGTTTATTTCTTATTCATAGCATTTTCTTACTATTATACTCACTATTTCAATAGCTTGTTTTATATTTGTAACTCGTTTTATATCCAAAAAATAAGAAATAAAATAGCGCCGTAATACGACACGATTTTTTTAGATTCGTCCTAATACGGTGGTATAACTCCGTAATAGAAAAAATACTGGGCATGTTTAATTGCTTGTAACTTGCAATTTATTTACTTATTGAACTTGTTTCAAGGTTTTTTGAAATAATTATTAATCTCATAAACTAAAAACCATATTCTGCGGTATGTATTTGTAGTTAGAAATCGAATTAAATACGAAAATTGTTGAGTACAAAATGTGGATTTCTTAGAAAGGGTAAAAATAGGAAGGTGTATTTTAACTTATCATAAATCATTTATTTTGTATAACAGTTTTCTACTGTTTACACATATGAGCCAAAAAACTGTTATAGTTTCATTAAACATTTACATTGTTCCATTTATCGAAGTTTTGATAGGTCCGAATTAGGATTATTATAAACAGGTGTAGTTTTCCTAATTGCGGTGGTAATTATTTCCAAGTAAGTCTGTGTTAGGATCTATGATTTCCTAATACGGCCCTATTCATAGAACATAAAATTACAAGTTTTAGGGTACCGTGATTATTGATTCTAAGAATAGAATTGTTATGTGATACGTAAGTTTTTTTGGTTTGGATAAAACCAAAAGCGATAAAAACTTTTAAATATACATATTTTTTTTATGTAAAGTTATGCAATCTATGTAATTTTATATTTCTGTTATTCTTTTACTAAGCATGAAAAGAAAAGTTAACCTTATTTTAATAACACAAAACTCTTTTTAGAACGTGTATTTCTATCTATACTTATTACTTATATATAATATTATAAAGAGGTAAAGTTTGTGACGTTGTAGGAGGTAATCTCTGGATCTAATAAATCGATTTTAAAAATTATTTCTGTGTTGAATAGTACATTTATCGGGAAGTGTCATAGGCTATATAGGATCACGCTATGACTAATAGGAGAGGAGCAATAATGAATCATGTTTAAAAAAGTGACGCGTTATTTTCGACGCCTAACGAAGTAGGCACGGGTCAGCTAGTAATATTATAAAGAGGTGAAGTTTGTGTTTGTGTGTTTAGTTGTTTGTGACGCTGTAGGGGGTAATCTCGGGATCTACTAAACCGATTTTTAAAATTATTTCTGTGTTGAATAGTACATTTATCGGAGAGTGCCATAGGCTATATAGTATCACGCTATGACTAATAGGAGAGGATTAGTAATAAAACATGTTAAAAAAGTGACGCGCTATTTTCGCCGCCTAACGAAGTGGGCACGGGTAAGCTAGTAAAAAATAATTTCATTAAAAACGATACAAATAAATGGTCAATGAATAACAAAGATACAATTACTGTTTAAATTATTTGTACGGAACTTCAATGAATATAATTTCTGACCCTCCGTATTAGGAATCGTCTACCGCAGTAATAGGCTTTGACGAAAAAAATACCTCCGAATTAGGGAAAATCGACCAGACTATTTAAATCTTTTTTTAAAAATAACTAATATCATTTAAAGAAACCAACTCTACGGTAATACAAAATATAAATTCCACTTTTGACGATGACATTTTTTTGCACAGTTAAAAATATTTACAAATCCTTATTTTTGATTCTTACTTTGAAATGTTGCGAAATACCTCCGTAATAGGGGCTTTTACCTTACGAAGTTGCTAAGCATAGTGTTTAGTGACGGGGTCTAAACTATAAATTATTATTCTTATTCTGACAGCAAAAGCTGGCATTTGTAGTTCACCGGGAAGATGATACAAAGTCTTATGACTATTCGAAACTTTTGCTATAATAAAATTAAAAATATATTGAGAGACAACCGCAATTTTTGTCGTAAATTTTGTACAGTTTGAGGATAGCTGGAAATCACACTCATTCACATTTAAGTATGCGAAATTATCTCAGTCAACATCGAGGAAAATACCCCACGATTAATCGCAAGCTTTATATTGATGGATGACCAGGGGTATACAGCTACTGGATACTAGATTGGCATCGTTTAATACCATAGCTGTTTCAACTAAACCCTTGATTAATATTATCTCTCGATGTCATGAGATAATACTGACTGACCTTGATGCTGATGCGTAATCAGAATGGACTAATTTGATATATAGAGTGGAGTGATACGAGAGTGGAATAGATTTTAGCATGAAGGGTTGATCAGTTTAACGGCCAAATGGCGTAGAAGTTACTGTTAGTGGTCAGGAGGCACAAATCCATCTTTTTTGTGCGTGAACTAGAGTATTTTATATGGTCTGGGTGCTTTTATGTATTTAGATTTTAAGTATAAAGCAAATATAAGAAATTTATATCGGTGTTTAACATAGCTATAAATATATACCTTTTACCCACAGGATTCATTGTACAGTCACGAGCAATAATATGTACACATTTTCAAATTTTCTAAACTATCTGCACGTTTATCTAGACATTACAATATCAAAATGAATTCGTAATTTAGAAGAGGTTCCGTACAGTTTTGAATTAATCTTCGAATTTTCAATTTTGGATTGGCAGAACTTTAGATAACTGGTTTACAAAATGCGAAAATGTGTACATATTATTGCTCGTGACTGTACCATAGACGTAGACTATAAATAAAAATACACCTCATTATTTTGTGAACATAAAACTAAATAACTCGTATCAAATCTTTCACGCACTTAGAGACGTTAGTAGTGTTATCACTTTGAATTCTGAATATATTTATATTTTACAACTTTTCCTATATCAAATGTGCTGCGGCAGTGACAGGCCTCCTGCAGAGACAGAAGAAAACCTTGGCTAGTTTACCTCCTCAAGCATTAGTTTCACGCTTATCAACTCTACTTTAGATCTGATCTGTTGATGGTAAGTACATTATTATTCTTCGTTCACTAAATAAAAGTTACTCTTAATAAAAACCTTAATTAAATATAAAATATCATCTTTTCATCGTTTTTTTACGTCCTACAAACATAACTATCTGTTGGCCGGGTCCCATACGTACATTAATCTAGTTAATTCTGTTATAAGTATCTGCAATAAACTCTTGTACACCAGGTACTTTTAAGTGATATTGAAAAGGACTCGATATTCGCTTCATTTAATTCCATTTAGCTTTTATTTCCATTAAATAACTAGTCCGGGTTTCATGTTTACTGGGAACTCAGAACGTCGACGGTCCTTTGTTCACTAAAATTCAATTTACAACTACGAGAAAATAGTGCAATAAAACATAGATTTGGTAAATTTAAACTCCTATGTGCAGCTGAGAACTGAGTTTGTTGTTATGGAATACAAAATAATATTCTTTAGCAATATTTGAATTTTCGTTTACAAGGAAACTCCTGTGACCGGGAGAGTCTTGGGCTATTAACGATGCTGCCCAGCTGGGTTGGAAAACAATGTGTTTGGAGTATTAAATTTCTGGATATTCGCTCAAACTAATCTTTTGATTTAGGAGAATTTCGCACATGTTACTTTTGGCGTCCTAGACCTACGTTTATAAATATATCTATCAGATTTGTATCCCTTAACGTTACAATTGATCTTCAATAGGCGTAAAAGATACAGAGAAATGTTGGAGAGGTGAGTACTCAAATGGTAATAAGAGCTTAAACAGGGACTTTTAAAAATGATAGCTCTCTTTCTTTTGAAATTCGGAACAGAAAAGTACTAGTATTGAGCAAAGTTAAATTTCCCAATGTATTTCTTGTTTTATTTGTGTATATTTACTGCAGAATTATTGCTAGACCAGGATTTGAAGTTGTTTTCAGTTAAACATAAAGTTCAAAAGAAAATAATAAATAATCAAGTAAATCCCGCCTTTTTAACATTAATCTGGAGTACAAAAGAGGAATATTACATTACAGATCGTTATCGTTCGACCTAATTTACGTGCAGCCATTAACACGTTTTAAATGGGACAAAGTTTTCTTAATCCACCACATTACTCGACATATAGGGCACTTAACAAAACAAGCACGGCTAAAAACTCGTATAAAAAGAAAACAATAGAATGGAGCCGATGTAGTAGGACTTTACAATTAATTAAAAAGTTTACACGATGTTAGAACTAGCACGGTTTTTGTTACAGTTTTTGAACCAGATGTGTTATACTAAACCTTACGTTTCGTACAGGGAATTCAAATATTGTTTTTATGTTTATTTATATTTCTTTTGTACGCAGAACGCACCGGAGTTTCTAGAATTCTGAATGAAACTGAATATCCTTGAATGAGCAAGAGGAATATTTCTTTGCAACAGATTTTACCGCTCGCTATGCAGTGCTTGCCTCTCTTTTCCATGTCTTTCGGTTGATATTATGATGGTGATTATTAATGATCAAAAACAAATTTGTTGTTTCTTATGAGTTGTCTTTTTTTTTTTTTTTTTTTATAATACACACATCAAAAAAGTCTAAGCAACATGCATGATATTACAAATTTACCATTTATATTAATTAATTTCTAAGTATTTACTCACTCAAAGTGTATAGGTAAGTAAACTTTTTTGTTATTGATGACATACTGGCTGGTTGTAAAAAAAAAAAATTCGATTATGTTTTGTTTTTTTTCATAAAATTCAAATGACTGCGAATTTGTTTGAATTTGAGTGCATGTTAATTGCTACGTTTTAGTCTTGATTTTATAATTTTACCAACCATTTAAATACAGTTGGCGACAAAATTGAATTGTTAGATATTCTTTACGTCATGGAGCGACGTCATTTGACGGCAGATGAAATGCAAAGAGCTGTAGGGATGTTGCAAGCGGGAAGTAATCAATCTCAGGTATCTCGACATTTTGGTATTCATAGAAGTGTTATTTATCGTCTTTGGCAGCGCTAAAATAATACAGGGGAACCCGCTGAACAGCATCCAGGCCGTAAAAGGAGTACAACCACTCGGCAAGACCGGTACATACAACTGACTGCAAGACGCCAGCCGATGTTAACCGCTCGAGAGATAAGTTTGAGGCTACAAAATTCAAGTGGTGTTGATGTAAGTCCCCAAACTGTGCGAAATCGACTGCATGAGTACGGCCTACGAGCTCGACGCCCTATCAGGTGCCCACCGATACGTCACGGGAATCGCGCTCGTCGAAATGAATGGTGTAGAGAACGCATAACATGGACCCAGGAACAATGGGATAAAATTATGTTTTCCGATGAGTCGCGATTCGGGTTTAGGCCTGATACAAGAAGGGTGCGAGTGTACCGTCGACCCGGAAATACTGAAAGACTCAGGTGCGTTCAGGAAGTTCATCCATACAGCGGCTCAACAGTTATGGTATGGGCGGGTATTATGAAGAACAGGCGAACTGAGCTCGTTTTTGTAAATGGAAACATGAACGCTGAAAATTACGTTGAGGATATTCTCAGACCTTATGTCCATCCATTTGCACAAACCTTTGGCTCCGATTTTACGTTAATGCATGACAATGCGCGTTCACATACAGCTCGGCGAACCAGTGAATACTTGGCAACGGAGAACATCCAGGTATTGCCCTGGCCTGCACAATCGCCAGACCTCAACCCCATCGAGCACGCATGGGACATGCTCCAGAGACGTGTTTTGAAGGACTTGGACGGAGTGACAACAACCCAACAGCTGAAGGATTTGCTACAATTCCATTGGGAGCGAATACCGCAAGATGACATAAACAGTCTCATTAATTCAATGAATAATCGTTGCCGACAAGTTCTGAATAGCAGAGGAGGCCATACTTTGTATTAAATTGTCCTATTCTTTCACAATAAATTCATTTTCTTAAGAAATTTCAATTTGTAAAAAAAAAGTTTAGTTTCTTATGTACCTGTATATTCTAATATTGTTAATTTCTGTTATTAAAAGAACTTATAAAGAAAACAGCTGTTATTTTTACATCATAGAACCCTAAAAATATTATTTTAAAAATAAAATACAACGTTATAATTAAAATAAATGGTAAAATAAATTAATATAAATGGTAAATTTGTAATATCATGCATGTTGCTTAGACTTTTTTGATGTGTGTATAAAATAAATATAAAAATACATTAATCTTTCGGGTACCCACAGGACAGGCTTGCCTAGTGTGAGGCCACTGTAACCTCTATTTTGTAAACTTTATGGCAATAAACAATTATTTTTTTATTTATACAATATAAAAGTTCTTGACCAACATACAGGCAGCATATGGCCTACAAAAATGATGTATATTATGATTCTTACGTATAAAAATTTTGACTAGAAAGCTATAAAACATAACCGTAACATATTCTCCAAGAAATAACTTATAATTCAAACTTTAAACCTGTCTTTCCACATCCTTACTAATCTTACACAATTTTATGGGCTAAATCATTCATGGTTATGTAAATTAAAATTAAAATTCATCTACGTGTACCCAGAACCATTTACATATTTAAATATCTGAGCTATATAAGCAGTACTAAGCTCATCGCAGACATTTTGTGTCATAATTAAAGCAAGTGCATATGGTAGATAAAGAATATTGCGTTTAAATAAGAAACTTTTGCTTTGAGGTACTTATACTTAGCTTGTTTAAGTAGGGGTAAAGAGGCTTGATGTGACATTTTAAGCCTTAGTAATATTATAAACG
The DNA here is from genome assembly GCA_905475405.1 of Schrankia costaestrigalis. Lineage (NCBI taxonomy): Eukaryota > Metazoa > Arthropoda > Insecta > Lepidoptera > Erebidae > Schrankia > Schrankia costaestrigalis. Next base: position 9,789,493 of record FR997830.1, read on the forward strand.
CTATATTGTATGTATGGATGTTTCTTCCTCAAATACCCCCTTACTCATAAACACCTCTTAAATATTATTCAATTGATTAGCTTAAATTCTTACGGTTTTGTTTGGTATAAGGTTGGTTTTGCTAATAAAAATCTCGCTCAACAGTGATTAAATTTAAGAGGCGTTTATGGGGTTAACTTTTAATATGAGAAAGTAAGTCTTTCGGATACGATAACTATAATAAACATAAAAATATGTAAACTATAGCACCCATTTACTTTACTTTACATTTACACATTTACTAGCCTATAAAAGAAGAAAAGAAATAGACAAATAAATGCAAAATTGTTAAATAAATAAAAGGACAAAGAAAATAAAAGTGTAGTTCCCAAATATAGCTTTACGATATAAATGTAGTAAAATAAGTAAAGTTTAAAGTTTGTAAATAACATTTATTTACCAACACTTTATCGAATTACCGGTCAAGTGCTAATAGAATTCTCGCGATAAAGTTTTATTAAGCAATTTGTTTTTGTACAAAAATAGCAAAACATTCTGATAAAACTATCAATAGTAATAAACAAACAAGTTTCTATAATTGGATTGGAATAAAAGATTTGTAGAACATACATTTTTGAACTCCCTTTCGGAAAAGAAGAAAGACAATGGAAAAATTGGTACTGGAGGCGGGACTCGAACCTGCGTCTCAGGACTGTACGCGTCCAGCGCCATGACCAACTAGGCCACCCGAGCATTCGTCTCAACTACCAAATTTAACCATTGCTTTATACGGTGCCGGGCCGCAACTTAGAACTCAACTGTACAACGCCATCTAGGCTCACTTTCGGAGTTGAATAATCTTTTTATCTGTCGTTTTATGAGCCGCGCTTGAACATGTTTTCTCTAGAAATAGTCGGTAACTAGGCCTACTTATAGGTTCTATATTCCATTTCACAGCATGTCATAAATTTTCTATCGTACTATAGGTATATAGGCAAGTTTTACTCCCTTATTGGGAAGCCGATGAATGAGGGAGGCACAGGACCGCGCAGGGCGGAAACGTTTGGAGGAGGCCTATGTCTAGCAGTGGGCGTCTATAGGTTGATATGATGATGATGATTGGAGGTGACCGGTAACCACGTTGAGGAAATCAAAGCAGTAGGAAGAGTTCAAGGTCAAGTTTTTCTTATTTAACTTCCATTTAAGTCCTGCTGGACGTAGGTTGTCATCATCATCATAACAGTCTATTAATGTCCTACTGCAGGGATGGGCCTCCTCCAGTAACACAGGGATACTTGGCCTACTAGTACCACGCTGTCCAAACGGATTGGTATAGGGTTTAATTTCAAGTTTTCCTTCTTTTTATTACGTAAAGATAATATTTACGTAGTCCATTGGTCGGTTTTTACGACACTCATGGGATGAAATAGGGTGGTGACACCTCTTACTCCGTCACCACACAGAGAATCAACAATATTGATGAAACAAAAAAAAGTGCATACTATGTGTAATCTTATTCCGTCAGTACACTAAGAATTATTAGTAGATACTACAATAATATTATGTAACAAACCTTCAGATGAAAAGCTATTGAACTCATAGAATGTTACAATAATATTGGCTGAAGTATATAGAGAGGGGTGTGCAAGCACGGAGAGTAATTAGCCAAGTTTAATGATTCCAACATGGCTTCACAAACGAATATTGGGGAGAATAATTAATTATTGGCGTACTTTGTTACCTACGTTGTTTTTCTTTTGATATTATTAAGCTTATTATTGTGGGTATTTCAAAGTCAAAATCAAATACATTTGTTTACTTGGTTTATAAGATAAGCCATTTATCAAATGACTGCTAAAATACAATCCAATAATTTAGTGAAAGATGAATATGGCCAATAAAATTTAAGCTATTTCTTAATAACTTAATAATTTTATTTAGTTACAGTTTCTAGCAGAACAAAGATTGCTGTTAGAATACTCGTAGTTAGATAGAAAAACATGTTAACGTACATGATCTTATCAGTTTCTTTGACTATCGGGTCGCGGTAGGTATGCGGCTTGTGTACATGAACTTATCGCTTAAAAATCCCACCCGGAATGATCCTGTAGCAATCCCCAAATGATTGTCCTGACCATGGATGTTGTTTGTGCCTATATACGTATAAGAGCCCCGTGACATGATCTCCAGGCTGTAAAAAATATAGTTTAATCCACTAAAATTCAGTTGAAAGAAAGAAAATAATTTATTTTATTTGCATACAATAACATACAGTAAGTAATTATCAACATATTACAAAAATGCACAATAAATAAATGGGACCTAACTCAGCTGATCGCTGTAGCTTCATAGACACTACAGCGCTGATATTCTGTTAGGCCCTTCTACAAAAGGTATTCTAAAACATGCGGAGCAGCAGTAGGTATTTCAGGTAAAAAGCATCTTCAACAAATAAGTACTCATCACAAAGATTTTCATTGAGGGAGAACCAAAGATATTATTAAATCCAATCGCCCTTAGTCGACCTTAACGACATTAAACGAACAAATAGAAATACTTAGTACCATTCTATAATATTTTTAATTATAAAAGACTAGTCACAAAAAAAGTTTGAATTCGAAACTCCTTACTGAAAATCATATTATACTCTTAGATATGAAAGCGTATTTAATATGAGTTTAAGCTTTTCATTACTGTGTATTATGAGAAGATAGTACTTTTAGTGCTTCTACTCTGTAATTGAAATTGAGCAATCGCGTTTATTAAGAAATTAATTAAAGCCATTTAAATATTAAACTTGATGTACCTATTCATTGGAGTTAATGTAAACTGTCTAGATACGGTGGCGGTTTCTTTATGCTGCTTTGGCTGTCGTCCATGTGGTCGTCAGTTCAGTTAGGGATACAAACAATTGTCTTACGTGATTAATTGTTTATACTATCTTCACATGACATTTTCTTGTGTCTGTAAAAATGAAGTTTGTTAAAGTCAAGACCCAAAAGAAAGTGCGAGCGGCCATGAAAGGTGACTAGGGTGACATCTAAGCTTAGTCTCTTAAATTTGGCGTCTACATAAATTTTGCATCAATATTCTAATTTGTGCATAACTTTGCAGACATTATAAGTTCCTATCCTCAATATTACATTCTCTAGCCAACGCAACCTAGGAGATTTATTTAAATAGCTAAACCGTTGTCAACGAGTATAACTACATCATTATTAAAAACTGACTTGTAACAATAAATCTCTTTTATCTTTATAAAAGCCTTGTCATTTTACGTAAAAAGTTAGTATTAGACAGTATAAATATCAAGTTTCATGAACTTTTTCAAACAAAAATTGTTTGCAAAGGTATCACAAAAAGAATGTTATTTTCAGTGGTGCGTCCCTCGTGTAATTTGAAATAAGCAAACCCGCTGAAAGCGAGTCTCAGGTAAAAAAATCACTTTATATAAAAGGATCGACCCTAAGCTTTCCTTTTGCCCCAAATATGATTATTGGATCATGATTATATGATTATCTTCATTCTTTCTTGTTTATTCTCTGCAGATTCAGCTAAAATTGAATAAAATGCTGGTTTTTCATTCATTTTGTAACTTCAGCAAACCTTTATAATGTAATTAATGTTACTTATTCAATACTTTCGAACATCAAAGAGTTTGAGAAAGTATCAAATCAGTACACTAAAAGTTTATTATTAATTAAGAACACTATCAACTTGTAAAAACTGTAATTAATTTTGCCCTATTCTATAGTAAATAGACAGCAAATTGTAAATGAATAAAGTTTTTAAGTAGCGAATATAATAGAGTACGAGTAGTTTAAGTATTTTCTTTTTTTGCGTTTTAAATATTTTCAGAAAATTGGATACCATCTTAGTGTTAACGGACTAAAAGTAGATTAAGTGAGGAGATCAGAGACTCAGAGGAGACGCTAAAATCTACTAAGATGTAACCTACGTCATAAGTAACGATAAACATCTAGAGAAAAACATTTAATCACGCTACAAATTCTTAAACCAGTAGTAAGCTTCTGTCCTTTAAAATAGAAAAACCAGGTAGATAGGTATGTGTAGTGAGTTTTTACGTTACTAGCAAGACCAGGTGTTTTTCCTTGAGATATTCATTTAATTGACATTACCTAGGTATTTAGATTTCGTTTCTTCATTCTACAATACTTTCCAATTGTTAAATTTTTATCAACTGTATAATAAATCATCATCATATCAGCTAATTAACATCCACATCTCATCCAAATATGAATAGCATAGCAATAGTCCAAGAACATAAGAATCGAGAGACAATAAAAATATTATCACTATTCCAGAAAGGATAACAGTTATCTTTGAAAGAAAAATCTGTCACGTCGCTACGCAAATAGGCACTCTCCAAATTGCTTGTTCAAATAACACCATATACGTAAGATATTTTCTGAATAAACTCTTTAATATATTTAACCATTTTTGTAACGGAAAGGTTTTTGATAAAAGTTTTACTTATAAAACCAATGTCAATAGTATGTGTAGCCATAAATGAAAGGAATGATACTGGTTAATAAATTACTATTAAACGAAAAAACCAAATAAAATTATAAATAAGACTGCGTACTGGAATAGTAAAAAATGTGGGTTATATCAATTCATCACTCAATCAAGATAAGAATCAGAAAATATTAGAAGTTTTTAAAGAATTCTTGGACAGTTACATTCATTTTAGAAGCTAGTTGTTGTATTTGTTAGGATTTGAATTATATCCATGCTTGTTTTACTGCTCCTACAGGTTCCTTTTGATGATTAATAGGCCGTATTTTAGTGTAATTTTAGTGCAAAGTTAAACCTGGTCTACAATATCGAATTTTCATACCCCAGTCGTAATATTTGCGGTAGAGTATGTATTCATTGTAGGTAGACCATATATCTTCATAACCTATACATACTAAGTACAAAATAAAGTCGCTTTTTCTGTCCCTATGTCCCTTTGCATGCTTAAATCTTTAACACTACGCAACGGATTTTGATGCGGTTTTTTTTATTAGATAGAGTGGTTCAAAAGTAAGTTTTATTTATATAATATAGAGTAAAGAAACCCATATAAATTTAGAGATTTCTAATGATGCTGTACTTATACGTTGTTTAAAGACATTCTCTAGTAGGTGCCCGTGCGGAGCCGGGCCAGGTCGCTAGTTTAAGATAAAGGAAAAAAAGCCTACCAAATTATATGGCTAACTTATAAGTGGTTACATGGTCCGCATTTATAACTTTGTACCTTTATCATTATTGAAAATTAAAATAAATAATAATAAATAAATAATCCTCACACATTCACACATCGCCACCTAGTCCCAAACTAAGCAAAGCTTGTACTAAGGGTACTAGACAACGGATAAACATACTTAAATACTTTTTTTTACATAAAAAATATAGTTACATGACTTCTCCTATGACCACAGAGGTCATCAAGGTGACACTAATTATGCAAATGAAATCTAATATACTATAATAGAACTCGAAGTCAAATATCATTGTATGCGTAGAAATGTCCATCTGAGATTATATTTTATACTTCGGCCCCAATCACTTCAGAGAGGTAGAAAAAAGATTAGATTTTCTCTCATTTGAACCTGAACGTGACTCGCAATGGAAAGTGATGAAGAGATTGTTACGAGTAATACAAGAGGTTCAGAGGTGTAATGTTCGTTATCCTTGTACGTGTTTGAACAATTTGTTCTCTATTGCGAGGAATTTGGAATTTGTAATAGCCAATACCGCGGAATTGTAACCTACGTAATCGACACGTTTCTTTTGAATACATTTACGAACTATAAGAATAGGTATAAAGATTTATGTTATTTTGTTCAAATGCTTTAATAACACAAGAACAATAAATATGGTGGTGGTAAATATTCCCTGAATAACGCCGTATTTGACTTTAATTAAGATCAAATAACATACCAATTAGGGTATCGTTCTGCTACACTATATAAAGATTGCGGTTTCTATTCTCGTAAAATTCCTATGGATAAGAGTCATTTTAGCAGGAAAACTTGGGCTGGTAATATTTCGTTGCCCAAATATATAGGCTGGGTTGGTTTGATTTACTTTTCTGGCATGATATTATTTGTGTCGAATTAGTGTATCATTTGACATCTTTCACCATTTGATATCAAAGAATAAAAGCCTGAGTTAACTATCACCTTAATTTTAAACTTGTTATTTGTAGAAGTAATATCTTCTTACAGTCTTTTACATTATGTGGATCACGCAGAGCTTAACTAACGAACCAGTTACATCAGTTTTAAATCCAGATTAGATTGTAGAATCGCGGAGTTAAACATTGAATCTAAAGCACCTTGTTCACAATGATTGGTATGAAAAAGTTTTATGCATATCGATTGATACGAAAAAATTTGCCGTTTTATTTTTTGTTTCAAAAGTATGTTCTCGATTAGAATTTCAAGCGAGAACTGAATACGTGGCTTAAATTTGCGAGAATGAGAAATGAAATAATAAAAAGTATATGGAAAGTACAGGAGGTACAAATATCCAGCACAAAGGACAAAGGCCTCCTTCAAACGTTTTTGACTGATAGGATGATGATGAGGATTTGCGAAGTTTGAGTTCATGGATTTACTTAAGTTATTGAAGCGCATAATTATGGTATTCGTTCAGGTATTAGCTTCGGTATAGTAATATTAATAAAAACTCTTTCTACCTTTAATCTTTCAAAGACAGTTCAATCATTTGAAAAGACATGGAATAACACTCAGTGGATCAGAAGATTGAATATAATCATATCTAAGAAAATTTTATGTTACTAAAATAATTTCAAAGATTAAGGAGGTATCATTGAAATTTAAGATATTCATTTAAGCCAAAGTTAGCAAGAGGGGTCATGCCTAAATATACATTCAAATATCTCAGTATAACCACTTGATAAGTTATAGTAGCTTAGCTTGAGATTTGCATAAATTCAGGTGGCATCTGCAAGTACAATCCGGGTATGATCTCCACGGTCGAGACGGAAACTTTACAACTGACTTCTCCTTAGCATTTACCCCTAACTTTGAACGTTAACAGCTGTCAAAGAATATAACGATTAATTTATTTTCATTTAGGCAGTTAAATATTATCTTAAGTCGATTTTCTACTTAGAAGGTCTTAACGACTGTTTGAGAATGCTGTTGGATTATTATTAAATAACTCTTGACAGACCGATATAAATGTATAATAATATTAAAGCAAACCGTTTTCTTTAGTTGAAAGAAATGTACTCTACTCTAACTAGGCGTCGAAAACACTATATTATACACATTGGCTTTATTCAAGTTTTCCTTTTTAGTTAAAAAGCAGGAAAGTACTTCCGTCCTGTCCACCACTTCCTGTTTTCTATAACTAATATTGGGTTAGTGTGAAGATGCTTATTGTAAGACAGTATAACGCTGACCTTTAGCGACCATGATTGAAATTGTGTGGTAAATCCTACGCAAGATAAGAGATCTTCATATTGATGTTCTTTGTTTCTAGTTATTGCTTGCCTTTAGATGGCTCCATGATAAATAGCTCAATCACTAGCAAAGTAGTCATCTTTAAAAATATCATAATAGTCACGTACAAATAATCACAACTCACAGTTCACCCACATAGTTACCTCTTCCGATTCACTGATTCCCAAATATTCTCCTTCATTATAACTCATTGTAATTATGGACGTTTAGTTACCCTAGCGTGGTAATTGCGTCTGCTGGCTTATTATTTATTCGAGTAAACTTATACAATGTATTCGAATGTGTATAATGGCTGTAGTTAGTTATAATAAGCGAAGAGAAACGTGACTAGGATATGATCGAAAGACATTCTGAATTAACCATTTGCATCCAAAATGCTTAGGGTAATTTATCTTATAGCGAAGGTGTCATAATAGCTATTAATTAAAATATTACGTATAAATCAATATGTGTAGGTAGAGGCACGCGTCCTAATGTTGGCACTGCACCAGATTATCAGCACCCCCAACTAAAACTCAAATTATAAGCTTTCTATTAATTCATTTCGGCTACCATTTAACAAACATTAAAATAAGATCCTTTTGGAATTATAAACTGATCCAAACACGACACTTTTTGAAAAAAAAAAGCGATATTTTTAAAAACGCGGGAACATGTCCTTCACATTACTTTGTTTTGACAGTTTCTTATGATCGTAGGTAAGTTCAGGTTTTTTTATTTTACTTTATTTTAGATCTTTTAGATATTTTTTTCTGAACCTTTAGGTTTTATTCATGTATAAAATGTTTTATAAGGCTTATCTGACAATGGAAATGAACGTCATCTTGATTTTATATTCATAAATGAGGTGCTGACATCTGGGTTCAATTTTTTTGCGAATTGCTAATTATCGGCACTGGTACTGTTACATGACAAAGTGGTATGTAAAATTGTTAATCCATATATTTTATTGTAAAGCGTGATTATTTTATGCCTAGAATTCAATATTCTTGGAAAAGTACTCTATGATTTCGGATTTTGATATCCTGGCATGGTGCTGAAACTAACATTGCTAGTTATTTTCATAGTGTTGATATTATGATTAAAAGAATGTCTATTATTTTTTGGAATTTTTTATATTTAGGAGATTTTGCTATAAACATTGGATTATTTCACTTTTCTACCTAATTTTATGTCTAACTTTAAGGTGCTGATAATTGGCTCGGTCGATGCTAGTAATTGGTGTTGATGGTGCCAATAATTGGTGTTAGGGTAATTATTTAGTCAAACTCATCTAAATAAAATGTGTATGCATAAAGACAATTTTTTATAATAAAAATCAATTACTTATTTAATAATGAACCGAGAAAGCATGTTTTTAACTTTCGTTATCAGTATTATCACTAAGATAAGCGATATTAAAGTAAGACTAACTCTTAAAGTGCTGATAATTGGTAGCATCACCCTACTATAGTTATAAAAAACTAATTACCAAAAAGTTTCTGGATTCTTTTTCGCTACGTGTCTACCATACCAATAACCAATAACCAATTAAACACCAATTATCAAGTTTTTATGCGTAATTTATAGAACATTTTAATTAAAGGTCAAACATAGAAATCCTTTATAAGCTTACAATATAAAGATAAAACTAAGCTTAAATCAAAACTCAATTACAAATTCCGGTATACAAATCCAATGTGTAGTAAATTAGAAGGGTAAGTCGGTCCCACCTGTGTACTAGAGGTAATCTCTCACTTATTACTGCTACCGGCCGGCACAGGTGCACTAATTACGTCCGTACTACCCACTTACCCGCTTTATATTTTTATATAAAATATAGCTAGCATTAATATAGAAGTAGGTTAGTTACGTTAAGCAGTTGACTTCTATGTTGACCTGGTCATGGTCATGTTAGAGGTTAATTACTATTTTTATCAAAGATAAATGTATATTATTAGTCATAGCGTGATATTATATAGCCTAAGACACTCCCCGATAAAAGGACTATTCAACACAAAAAGAAAATCGGTTTAGTAGATCCAGAGATTACCCCTATAACGTCACAAACACACAAACTTTCTACTCGTATTATTTTATTAATAGGGGTTTTCTAGTTATTTTGAATTGGTTTTCAAATGATTTTGAATGAGGGCTAGTGGCATGAAGAATTAATTTGTGTAAATAATTATTAATAGATACTAACCCTAGACCAATATAGTCACCTAAATAAACAATGTGTTACTACATGATGCGGACTTATGCACAATTTGGCCGTAAAACATGGAATGGATCAAAATGAGAAACCTTTTGAGGACAATAATTGGTTTAAGATGAAATAACAATAAAACTTTTATCAAATTTTTCTCAAAAGGTTTCTCATTTTGATCCATTCCATGTTTTACGGCCAAATTGTGCATAAGATGCTACCTTTAAAAAGTTATATACTTTATAGTATTATATTAAAAGTATTTTAAATTAAAAAAAAATGTATCGACATAGCAACTAACAGTAAACAATGTTGAAACAGCTTACCTAGTTAGATATAAAAATAGGTCAAGTACAAATAGTTAGATAGGGATTGAGTTGTACCAATTTTCGCTTTTATATAAACTACCGTTGTATCAATTTTCGATTTTATAGAACGTTAAAGTGTAGCTAAGGTGTTGTTCTCAGCATGTATGGTCTGTATCGACCGGTACATTGCATTGCAAAGGTTACTGTCACTTATCCATAACATTTTAGATGGATTTCAAAACGTTAGGACATGTGTATTTCTTCAAACGGCGCGGAGTTAGAAGCTCTATAGCAGGCCTTCAATCTTTTGCTGCAGACGGCTTCTCCTTATAAGACGGGCAAACTTGGCTTACAGATATACCTACCTATTACACGGTCACATTATCTAGAGACCTCGCTGGAATGGCAACCTCGCGTCCCGTTCTCCTTTCAACCCCTGTGCTCACCACGGGCGCATCAGTGATTCGTCCGACGCGACGTGACGTCCTCGACTCCAGGTCTCGAGATAATGTGACTGAGTAGTGCTCCTTTATTATGGACATTAAGTCCCGTATTCATGAACTCTAACTACACAGAGAAACGTAATATATCTATACAAAAATTAACATACACGCTGGCAATTTCTTTGTTTCAATATAAACAAATTCCTGTAGAGACTCCAAATGATAAATAAAAGGAAGGCAGTAGCGAAGATGATTAAGTTACGTTTTTACAAATACGGCTACGTGACAAACTAAGACGTGGGCTAAGAAGAGGGAAAAGTTTTTTTAAGTCAAAAGAAGTGAATACGTGATTGTCATTCGAATATTCCAATTTATAGATCTACTTTTCATTCTTTTGGAGGCTAATACTAAGTAAGCTAACATACAGTGCATCAATCTTTTTACGTATATGCCTCTTCTAATCTATATTTTTTTTTTCTCGGGTTCTATTCCCGTTAAATGCAAATCTTTGTGTGCATGAATATATGATGGTTTGCATTGGTCTGAGTGTTATGTATGTATTCACAAAAACTAAGTATTTAAGTATGTTTATCCGTTGTCTAGTACCCATAGTACAAGCTTAATGTGTGAGGATTATTTATTTATTTATAATGAAAAGTGTGTGAAAAAACATATGTAGGTATAAGTACACATCATGTTACAAACAGTTTTTGTAACATAGTGTGTATACATATGTTTTGGTACCGTTGGAAAGATGGAACGTGGAGCATAAAAGAGAAGGTTCGACATTGTTGTACGGGATGTAAACCGTTTAACTGTGACGCCTATGACTTCACGATTGGTGCTGTTGTGGCATGAACAAGGGGAGATAAAACTCGAACATAGAAACTGACGTCACGCCTCAGAGCACTCTCTGTGATCAAATATGCGTTAGAAGAGGCTAAGAGATCCGGTGTTGCTATAGCGATTTCGGTCAGAATACGAATAGAAACCGAAAGGAGGAAAGTATAAATATAATCATCATCGTAACAGCCCATTAATTTCCCACTACAGGGACGGGCCTCCTCCCGTGACGGAGGGTTACTTGGCCTACTAATACCACGCTGGCCAGTCGGATTGGTATAGGGTTTAATTTCAAGTTTTCCTTCTTTTTATTTCGTAAAGATAGTAGTTACGGTCATTCCCTTAGTCGGTTTTTACGACACCCATGGGATGAGATGGGGTGGTGACATATTGTATTCTTACTCCGTCACCACACGGATATCTATACATATAATAAATCTGTAGAGAAGTCAATTCTGTACTTGAAATATATTCTCAAAATAACTATCAGGGTGTGATTAGTGATCGATACTGATGCCAAAAATGCAATCAGTACAATTTTTGTCTGTCTGTCTGTCTGTCTGTATGTTCGTTATAGAAACAAAAACTACTTGACGGATATTGATGAAACTTGGTACAATTATTCTTCATACTCCTGGTCAGGTTATAGTATACTTTTCATCACGCTACGATCAATAGGAGCAGAGCAGTGAAGGAAAATGTTGGTAAAACGGAAGAAATTAGAATTTTTAAGTTTTAGGTAGCTATTAAGGTAGGACATGTAACTTACGTTATTTTGTTAGGTATGTTAAAAAGCAAGAAAGAAAGAAAAATGATCGCTTGAAAGCCCTGAAAAAAATTATTGACAAAAAAATGTTTTACCCTTTAAGAATTTTATATACATAAAATAAAAACATTGCAATGAACATTGATATTAAAACTTCATCAGGCGTTTAAAAAATGTAAACTATTTTTTTAGAGCTTTGAAGCGTCTGTTGGGTAAAACGGCCTATACTTTTCATCACGCTACAGCAGTGAATGAAAATATTGGTAAAACGGGAGAAATTAGAATTTTTAAGTTTAAGGTAGTGATTTAGTTATGAAATCTAACGTAGGTTATTTTGTTAGGTTGGTTAAAATGAAAGAAAAATTATCGCTAGAACGCCCAGAAAAAAATTATTAACCATTTTAACTCCTCGCAATAGTCAGGCATATGAGATTAATAAAAAAATACTGTCGAATATACAAGTGAAGTAAACTTTATTTTTCAATAAATAGAATGGTCGATGAACAAGAAACCACTAATTACCCTATCGACGGGTCCTACGTAGACTAGACAAAAATAAATAGTCTTTTCCTGTATTGCTAATATTGGCGTACAAACTTCATTTTTTAAAGATAAACTATATCTATACTTAATCATAAATATTAAATTGAATTAAAATAACATTACTTATCTCACAATCTTATTATAACTGCAATTATAACACACCTAAATAACTATTTAATAATTAATGATATATGGGTATAATATAACAGACAACATAATAAGTAACACGTTTTTCTTTATAAAATCATTTTACACATTATTGCTATTTGTCAACATTAAAAAATACAAAACTGACAATAAAATATAGAAATACAATCACAAATCATTAAATTATTATTCAAAGTGTTTGTGTTTATTTTATTAAGTAATTCAAAAATACTGCACGCAGTTTATCTATAGATAATAATAATAATATAGTCGAGCCTAAGTTTAGTCAAATATTTTTTGCTAGATGGTAAAAAGGTGTTAGGTACAATAAGTTATTTCAGCAATTTTTTACAAAAGACAAATCCCACACTAGCCTTTAAAAATATCAATTTAACGGACACAAAGAACATCCAGACTAAGGACAATAGTTTGTGTATCACAATTGTCCTCCATGGGAATCGAACCCGCGACCTCATGCACGCCAGCCATGTAATGCGACCGCCGGGCCACCGAGGCAGGTAATTCTGCCGCACCATAACGTAGCGTGCAAATGTATTCATTCATAATTAATTAGCTATTATCCGTGTGGTGACGGAGTAAGAATACAATATTATGTCACCTCCCCATCTCATCCCATGGGTGGCGTAAAACCGACTAAGGGACTATCGGTGAATTTTATCTTTACGAAATAAAAATGAAGGAAAACTTGAAATTAAACCCTATACCAATCCGACTGACCTGCGTGGTATTAGTAGGCCAAGTATCTCTCCGTCACGGGAGGAGGCGCGTCCTTGCAGTGGGACATTAATGGGCTGTTATGATTCATAGATCTGTCTTTGTAAAGGTCTGTTTTTGAAAAGGTTTTGGTTCGTTCGTTAATTTTACAAATCGTTTGTAAGTATATATGTTTGTTATAAGGTTTAAAAAACGATTTTTCAGTATTAAATCGAAATGCGAAGTAAGTAACATCCGCCACGCGAACGAAGTCGCGGGCACAGCAGCTAGTGTATAATATTTTGCTAAAATTAACAACAACAACGTGTTGTGCAAGACATGTAAGAATTTGTAAGGTTGCAAGGTACTCAAAACCAGCAAATTCCTATAATAGTTTATCCATAAACTTCCTTTAACCACAACATTGCATGTAAAAGGAACTTTTTGCGTTGGGCTTCTACAAGGTTTTAATAAAAACTGAGCGGTGCGCTTACAAAAGTTATCACGTGTGTCAAGTCAATGCCAGTAACATAACCTCTTTCCGCTTCATACGAGTACATCTCTAACTTATAATTTACCCGCGCCGCTAAGATTGTTTGATGAGCTTTGGAGTATTATTTACATTAGTTTAAAATGTATTTCTGCTTACGGAGTTCGTAATCTATGTTATAAGTAAAAGTATCAATTAATTGATTCCATGCTGTATTTTATTGAATTCTTTTTTGGCACAAAAAATTATACCTTTTGATATTGTGCATGGTATTATCTGCATAATTTATAAAACTGTATCGCAATTTGGTATGTTAAGCTTTTGTTTGGTATTTTTTTTATAAATTATTTTAAAGGTCTATTAATAAGACCTAATCTTAGCATTCCATGGATTCTCCGTGCGGGTGCCGGGTCCATCGCGTGATAGAGGGCGGAACACTGGCGTAACAGCGTCTGGGACTTACGACCCAGATGTAGGTTTAAGGAGGCCCCCTTACAACGCGTTAGCGGTCACCTTCACTGTCTGCCATGTTCCGTCCTCTACCTATCCAAATTTGGTAGGAACCTAACAATGCCGTTTTGGACATTCGTGATAGTAGAGAGCTTACTGAAGTTCTCGGCAGTCCTAGTTCTTTTAATAGATTGTAGAGGGATTTAGCTGGTGTACCCCTCGCACCTATTTCCACAGCATACAGAGTAACCCTATAGCCATTTCTGGTTATCTCATTTGTCAAGTCAAAGTATTTATTTGTCTCAATTGCGTGGTCTTTAGGGATGTTAGTTTCCCACGGTACCGTGAGCTCAATAAGTACTACACGCTTTTTCAATTTTGAGTAGAGGAATATGTCTGGTCTCAACGGCGACACGCAGATATCCTCCGGGATTTTGTAGTGTGTTTCATACGTGTCAACCAGTAGAGTCCAATCGTCTGCCGGACTCAGGACCGAAAAAGGCTTGTAGGTGGTCTTTTTAGTAGTGCCTTCCTTAACAAATTGGATGTTTTGTCTTTCATTCGTAGTCAGTCCTTTTCTAGCTCTGGCAATCGACAGACTCACTGCCTCGCGTATAATCCCTAATACTTTGTCGTGACGTTGCGAGTAATGACCCCTATCCAAAAGCACTTTGCAGCCTACCAATAAGTGTCTTGCCGTACCAATTTCTTTGCCACATTCTGTGCATTTTTTGTCCGTGGCTTTTCCCCATCTTAAGGCGTTGAGGTAGAATTTAAGTAATGCTGGTGACCAGTCGTAAAGCAAAGTGCGCCACTTCAAGGCTAAAGGTATACAGTAGTCCCCTAGAGTAACCCATTCATTTTGCATTTCTAGGTTCATTGCGTGCACTCTGTAGCTGTTATTCTCATCTTGGTTTAAGAAAGATTTTATGATTTCTTTGTCCGATTGACTTTCCGTGTTTCCTAGACCTACTCTACTAGTTTGTGCGCCTATCGTGAACTTTTTGTGGAATTGTAACCGTGACTCGAGCGCAGATGAATTTTTATCAGTTGGGATGGATTTTACAATTTCGTCTTTAGATGTTGATAAGACTTGCATTTTAGTGACTCTTAGATGTTTGTAGAGTTCCGATGGTTTTTTTAGTTTCATCCCAAAGTTATTTGTGTCTCGATACAGAGCAGAAGAGTCTGCAGATTGAGCTAACCCTAGCCACGATTTCAATGTTTTCGTCACTTTAGCATCTAGTTGTTTCAAGAGGTTCTGGTTTAAATCATACACAAGGAAAGGCCAATTGAGACGTGATGTTAAATAGTTGTCGTAAATCCAAACTTTTTTTACGTTATTTATCGGTTGATGGTCTACCTTTTCAATGTCGTTTATGAAACTATTGACGACATCGTCTAGTACTGGAGAGCGACCTTTATCGTTTATCTTTCTACCAAGAAATTTAAAAGGCACGGTTTCTGATATTATTGAAACGTTTTCCCCGCCAATAGTGAGACCGGGGTCATAATGAAGTATATCTCGTATCCCGCCTACCTATACACAGACAATAACATTTGCTAGGTTTTACTCTCATTCCATCAGTCCACTCACAGAATTCATCAACCTTTCGCAGTAGTTCTTAGCACTGCTTTGGATTCCGAGTAAGTATCGCTAGGTCGTCAGCGAATGCTAGAATGGATTCTGTATATTTGCCATTGGCCCACCTTTTTTCATCTATTGTTATGTTATCTATTAGTATATTAATTACTGTGTTAAATACTATAGGAGATAAGCAGCAACCCTGGAATAGGCCCACGTTGTAGTTTAGGGGCTTTGTATGTCCGTCCTTCGTTGCAATTACAACTACAAAATTAAATTTGAGTATTTTTGGTTTCCTACCTAAGTATAATTTATTTTTAATTGATATTTAAAATTTTACTTGTGATGACGTCATGCGTACGGCCGAGTTACTTGAGCAATGAAGGCAGGTACAAACTTCTATTCAGCCGGACGCATGACGTCATTAAGAGGTCAAAGGAAAGACAAAGTAATTTATGTAAATTGTAAAAATAAACCCAATGTTGCGGTTTTTTAGCTAAAAATATGATTTTGTTCCTTTCCGATCTAAAATCTCTAAATGGTTTTGGAATCAAGATAGGTAAATTTTACTTTACATACCGAATTATTAACGCCCTGCATCAAGTAGTTGTTTACTTGTGTGTCAAAACATAAAAATTTAAACCAAAAGTTAAAATTTAGGCAACTTTATACATTTAAAAAATAAAAAGTAACTATTTTATATTCCCTGAAGTTAAGAGGATTTATTTTGAGTTGTGTATTTACTCTGTTGGACAGAGTTGCACTAATAAACAGAAAGTGTCTGCTTACAAGTATGATTTTGTAGCTAACAGTAAGCTGGTTCTATTTTATATACGGTACAAGAGTAGACTGTACGCTCCAGTACAGTTTTTACGCTGGTTTCGTCCACTGGCTTCTTTAAGTTATATTGCTTTATTAGGCAAATAACTTCTTACTCATGTGAATGAGTGAATAGCGCCATCTAGTCTCAAGTAATAACTATTAAGAATATGCGTACAAAAGACAACGAATAAACATTCTTCTTAACTTTTTTGTAAATTCATACATAATACAAAGAAAAAACTCAAACCAATGCAAACATTCTGTTTATGCGCACAAAGATTTGTATAGAGCGGAAATCGAACACGATACCTTTACGTACCAATCACGTAATTACTACACAAAGCACAGAGATTTTTTCTTTTTTTTGGCCTACCAGATTGACTCTAGTGTGCCTGATGTTTAGCATCCAATAGAGTCCAAGAATGGCGAGCTACAATATTTGTAGAGGCATGAATGTATTGTATTGTATTGTATTGTATTTATTTCATAAACAAATTTACATTTGTGTAGAAAATGTCTCCACTATGGCGGCTTATGAAGATGCTTTTAAGTATTTATAATATTAATTTTAGTTATTGCGTTCTACACTAACATCCCGTTATGCACGAAATCTAAATATACTATTTTATTCACATTCTCGTCAAGTTAACGATACTCGACGTTGGACGCATAACATATTTACATAATATGATTGGAAAGTCTCAAGTGTCGTTTAAAGTTTATACTATGCGTTCAGTGAAGAATGTGTAACGAAGATGCAGATACGACAAATTTACCAGACAGAGAATTTGAAAGATAGCATTAAGCATTTCCAGTCCTAGTTTTTGTTTTTTTTTATTTGGTCTACCAGAATAACTCTATGGTGCCTGATGTTAAGCATGCAATAGACTTCAAGAATGGCGAGCACCATGACAGCTACAATATTTGTAAAGGCATGAATGTCTCCACCAGTGGTCTCACCAACGGTAGGTACGTTTAGGTTGTTAGTGTGGTATGCACGAATTAAAAATACTCCAGAAATGATCCACAATGACAGATAACATTAGTCATTCTTAAGGTCAAGGAATATTTGTATCGCTAATCTTTTACTTTCCCGGGTATGCAAAATGTATATTAAACAAAATACAAAATTTGGACATATATGTATAATGGTATTTTTTTCTGTAATAAATCTTATATTTACTTGTCAGACTGCAAACATTTAAATTGATATAACTCTTCCTTTACTTTTTGCAATAGCTAAAATAATGCTATTACTATGATGTTAAGACAACGAAAGAATACAAAAAAGCACTTACTCACCACAACAATGTGAACAAACTCTACGAAATAGCCGTTTTAGAGTTTCACAAAGTGCTTTTAATACTCTTGGAAGTCGTACCGTCTTGTTCGCTAAACGTATTTGTAAGTTTATCTCGAAACGCCCGCCAAAACGATATAATATAAAACGATGAAGGCTGAATGATACTGAGCCAAGTTTTAAGAAAAAAAAAGTCTAAAATGCTTCTTACACTCATATATAAACTCGTTTCAACTTCTTGGCATGTTGATATCTTAATCATAATCTTAAGTATCATTATTATAAACTGAAGATCTGACCGAGATGATAACTGGAAAATTGGCACTTGCTCTGCAGCAAACTTAAATATAGTACTTGCGGTTATGTCTTTTTTAAACCTTGATTTTAAGTCACATACATACATTTTGGGTAGATCGACTTTCGTGCTTTACTGTAGACCGACTACGTGAGCAGACCTCCTCTGAAATAAATAAATATTCACGGACATCACTACACAGCGCCACCTGTTTCCAAAGTAAACTAGCCATAACCTGCTTGTGTTATGGGTAACAGAACAACGGATATTAATACTTATATACTTTTTATTTGTAAATACATACATATGATACATAGAAATACTCAGACCACTGCAAACAATCATGTTCATGCACACACATCTGCGTAACAGCCATGTCATATAACCACTACGCCACAGAGGTCGTCAAAAGAAAAATAAACTCAGTTTGCTGATATTCAGTCAGATGACTGAGACTTATTCAAACTGCTTTTTCACAACTACCCTTCCTGTAAGCTTACAGGTTACAGGTCACTTCGCAAAACATTATTACAAGTATAACATTACTTAGTCCAGGAGTAAAAACGTTTGTGTGATAAACACCCGATGTTCATAAGCCTCGATGACGGTCATCATCATCATAACAGCCCATTAATGTCCCACTGCATGGACGGGCCGCCTCCCATGACATACTTGGCCTTCTAATACCACGCTGGCCAGACGGATTGGTATAGGGTTTAATTTCTATTTCAATTTTCCTTCTTTTTATTTTATAAAGATAATATTCACGGATAGTCCCTGAGTGGGTTTTTACAAAATGGAATGAGCTGTCACCACACGGAGATCGATCTCGATGACGTATCTATTTAATACAGCTTGTAAGAATCCCCACGCCCGCGCGCCCCAAGTCTTGATCAAGTGCATGAGTTGTATTTTAAAAATAAAACTATTTGAACACTAATCTAAAAATACTAATTAAACTTTCTTTACCTTTATCTTAAAGTTAGATTAAAGTCAAAGTGATTTTATCCTGGCTCAACAAAGTTTTGTCCAACAAAAATCCGCTCGTCATTAAATGGATTACTTATCTAAGTCAAATAAAGACACCTGCGAGAAACTTGGCGTCCCTTTGCACTTGCTCCGTGTTCTCTTACTTTTTGTTTTCATGTATTTTGTATTTGCGAACCCTAATCTTAAATTATCTCGTCCGAAACGTGACAACTTTACACGAACGAAAGTCTGACACACTTCTGTTACTTTTAGGAAATTTTGGTGTATTGGAATCGTAAATGTTATTAAATATACATTCATAAATACACGCTTTATTCCAATGGGAGTAGGCAGTTCTCAGTGCCATGTACTACGTCCATCACTATATACTAATCCTTACAAACCTGCTTTGCCTTGTTTACATTCATACATATGACCCTCAGTTCCAAGTGCTATGCACATAGCCTTTCTAAAAGAAGTAAGTCCCGTAAGTCTTTCTTGGGCCCTTACCGACTTT
This sequence comes from Schrankia costaestrigalis, assembly GCA_905475405.1. Classification (NCBI taxonomy): domain Eukaryota; kingdom Metazoa; phylum Arthropoda; class Insecta; order Lepidoptera; family Erebidae; genus Schrankia; species Schrankia costaestrigalis. Next base: position 9,809,354 of record FR997830.1, read on the forward strand.
ATTTGAGACTATTGCGCTGTAAGTTTTCTTTGCTAATCGAATAAATACATTGAACTATAATATTCATGTCAAGAAATCAATGTACAAAATCGCGGTATATATTTAAATAAACAAATTCTCTTGTTACCTACTTTTGAAAATAAACTAAACATTACTTTGTCCTATTATTTCTAAAAGGTAAACAAACTCTAAATTAGTTAATGGTTTCCATAAAAAAATATGCCTAGTTTTGTTATTTGACGGGCAAACCAATGTTGGTTTTCCATTTCAATCTATTTAATAAACTGAAATGCTTATTTTATTTTCAAACGAATCAACAAATACACTACGGATCAACCTATTTAAATAATTTGTAAACATATAATAATATATTATATACAGAAAACCAAGGCAAACATTCATGTGCTTGCACACAAAGATTTGTAGCAGTCATTTACCACTACGCCAAAGACGTCGACAATAAGTTAGGTATAATAACAGCATAAAATTACGCAATTGTTTATCATTTACTTCGTATTTAATTATAATTATGTTAAGCACTAATTCTAAAGAAACGTCGTAATAAAAACTTTGTTATATGTGTAAATAAATTAAAATAACGAGACTAGTTTTATTAAACACAAGGGAATAAAACTTTATATTTTATTAGTATAAATAGAACAGTTGCATTTCTCATATTACGGTTAGAGCGGTTGTTTTTGCCAACGCTACGGCGTAGCAAAACTGTAGCACCTGCTACATCCATGCCTACGAATCATGCCTACGAATCATTTACTTTAGTACAAAACGGAGGGTAGTACGAAATTGTATAGGTGTTTGTACATACTGATGTATGGTTTGTAACTGTTTACACGTAGACCGTAATAGATCTAGAACGTTCTGTGACATGCCTTGTATCTACATATTTGAATACTGAATGATTCACTATTCCTTTTGAATAACTATCGAGAGAAACAAATGGAATAAGAACTGAAACTTGCATGAAGTTTTTGAGCTTCTTGTATTACGATGACTAGTGAGCTCCCTTGACTTCCCTTGTATAATCTGATCGGAAAGTGTCAATGGTTTTCCATAATTTTATTTAGATTTTTTATTTATATTTCATACTAAACCAACCAACTTGAAAAAGGTAGGGACTATTTTAGCAAAACTAAATATACCTACGAGTACATTAAAAGATTTTTCTAATGGGCATATTTTTTTATTATGGTGACAAACACTTTAAAAATACAACCGAATTGATTACCTCTTCTTTTATAAAGTTAACCAACCCTATCTAAAACACCGGTAAGATATTTCATTACCATGTAAGTACGAAAGCCAGAAAACGGCATAAGCTTATTGAAAGAAATTTTATTAAATATGAATCAGATCAGAAGAGATTTGTTGCTTGCACATGCCGATATAACAACGCTGTTGATCGAAGCTTGTAATGTTGAAAGTGAACAAGGAAAGAGGTCTCTTCGTAAAAACCGACAGAGGGACTAACTGTAACTTTTTACGAAGTAAAAAGAAGGAAAACTTGAAATTAATCCCTATACCATTCCGTCTGGTCAGTGTGATATTAGTAGGCCAAGTATCCCGGAGGCCCGTCTCTGCAGTGGGATATTCATGGGCTGTTATGATGATTATAAATGGGTCACTGCATTCTGAGGTAACAAACAAAAAAGACACATTCAATCCATCCTGTCGGTCAAAAAGCCTAATCTAAACTACCGCCAGAAAACTTCATAAGGTAATTAAAAGAAATTTCATTAAATATAAGTCAGAAGGGATCTGTGGCTTGTACATACAGCAACTAATCAAGCTAGACACTCATGTACCTAAATACATTGAAATAAGACACAATTTCAAATGAAAATGTTTAACTTGATGTGTTGCTGTGTGTACAACATGTTCTGCCCTTTGTAAGGTTCAAAATAATATAAATACGCGTTTTGTTATTCATTACGGTCACGGAATACAGATGTAACCTTACGCATACAAGGATATAAGTTAGATATGAATATAATATTGCGAAATTAGAATGCTATGCTTACGCTGTTTTGTTGAGTTTTTACTATTGATAGTTATGGGTGTTTTGTTTAAAGTGAATAGAAGTGCATGACGAGAAGGCGGCCAGGTTAGGTTATCATGGAAATAGACTCTAAGGTTCTTAAATTGTAGAGGTAAAATTGGTAAAAAAAAATTACAAACAGTTGGCAGAAAGGTCTGATCTACAATATACAAGGTTCTTTGACCACCTAAATTTCTTAAGAGACTCATCCTTACTCCACACTTATGGAGTCAATAAAAATACACTATAACACTGAGCTGAAGAGAGAGGGGAACATAGCCCACAAAAACCCCATTAGCTCCATTGTTTCCTTTTACGACACCTGAGACGATATAGGGTAGTGACAACCTACGTGTTTAGTCCATCAAGTTATTGACAAACAGTTTAATACATCTCCGTGTGGTGATGGTAAGAATACAATATGTCACCGCCCCATCTCATCCGTCGGTGTCGTTAAAACCGACTGAAGAAACTATCCGTAAATCGTAATCTTTACAAGATTAAAGGAAGGAAAACTTGAAATTTAACCCTATACCAATCCGTCTGGCCAGCGTGGTATTAGTAGGCCAAGTATCCCTTCGTCACGGTAGGAGGCCCGTCCCTCCAGTGGGGACGTTTTTGGGCTGTTATGATGATGAGTTTAATACAAATATTTATATTTTGCTCAGCACTCATTGAGGCAGATACTTGGTGTATTTTACATACTTAGTTATTTATTTGAGTCAGACAAAAATAAATAATAATAATAATAATGTATAATGGGTTCAAAGGGACATAGTTCTAGAAAAAAAATATATCGTTCTCAGAACTAATTACTGTCATTCAAACGACACTAATTATAATACTTTTCTCGAAATAGAACACAACCATCTGTTTTATTTATACACGAATACCACAAACCTAATTAAATGGAATGATTTAAAAGGCTTTATACTTAGAAAGTTAGAATCGTAATATACAAAATAACGTATATTTCTCATAAAATGTTTTTAGAACTCATTACAGTAAAATGTGAGAGGCTGGCTTTAGATAATTTAGTAAATTTTATGAACTCAGGTGGAACTTTCTTTATATGGCTTTGAGACATACGTTCTGATGTAGGCTTTAGCTTTTCTTACGTTATAATTAATAGAGTTACATTTTGTTTTTTATTTTTGTCTTGTTTTAGATATCTGCTTTGGTGTCGTATAAGTAGTCGAAAATTATCATAAAACGCTGAATTCGATATTACAAACGGACATTTTAATGTTGTATGAACTTAGATAGCTTAGTTTTTAAAAAGATTTTTGTATTAATTAAACCTACATAAATGTTAAAAATTTAAAGCTTGAACTTTAAGTGCCTTTCAGTAAATGTAGTTTTTAAGCCTCAGATACCTTACAAGTTTTCCTGCCCGAGGGTAAGTGCTTCTAATCTATGGGGTTACAAGAGGCGCGCCTTCTAGTTTCGACAAATTGAATTGTAGTAACAAGTGGGCCTTGTTTACAAGAAATATTTCTATTACTTTTTTACTATAAAAAACTCACGCAATTATTTAGCTAAATAAAACAAAAACCAATGTAAAAACTTAATTGTATACAAAAGTAAATGTAATTTCCATGTGGCTAATGAATAAAATATTGGGAACCCTCATTATTGTTAAATTATAAACAGTTAATTTAGCGAGCGAGGCTGAGATATTCAATTACTTAGTTAAAATAAATGCGCTTGTATAAAATGACAGATTCAGTTTTGGCCCTCGTCAAAAACTTTTTCTTGGGGGTCAATACTTTTTTTCCCCAAACGAAATAATACAAAATTCTTTTAGAAAATTCATTTATATTCAGAGAAGACGTCTAACTGTGGCGATACTTTTGAAAAGAAATATTATAAATTAAATTCAAAGTATACAAAAATATTCTTTTTATCATACAAAACAAAATAAATTTACATTTTTCACGTCTGTGTGATAAATTACTTGCGGTTAGATTAAATTGAAATTAGATGTGACACTTGCTAATTGGTTGCGATTTGTGGCATTTTGTCAGGCAGGTGGCGAATACGAAATATAAAACTATCTCGTATCTTTTCGAGAGCCTCATTTAAGCTGACATGCAGACTGGTACTAAGTAGTGTAAAGAAGCATTTATCTAAGCTTGCAACCATAGATATCAGAACAATCTGCGCTTGGAATATTATAGCAATGGAGTACAGTTATTTCCTCACAGCTTCCCCTTGATTCCTGGACTATATCGCACCCTCAGTGGAAAAAAGGCATAAGACGAAAATGCTGATTTTTCAGTAGGGCGAAAAAACTGAATTTATGGGCTTATTTATTTTATTTTCAAACGTAGAACAATTATTGTTATATCAAAAAAAAGGAAAAAAAATCGTGTACTGCGTGTTGTATTTAAGTTAGTGCTAATGTTTATAGTTTATTAGGAATTGTAAAAATAAATTATTATGCTGTTTTTCAGAATGTAAAAAAATAATGCGTTTTGAGTATCAAAATTTATGACAGACTTTGTCAGAAAATTAAAATATATTTAAAAAGTATGTTGTATTAAAGCAGTTATGAACTTGTAAGTATGAACATTTATGGTTGTATAAGTAAGATTACTGCATTATTTCCTTTATTAAAATTATGTTTGGAATGTATAAGCTGTACTTACCCCTTTTTTCAATTTAGGGACTTGATTAGAAAACAGAAGTAAACAATAGTAATTACTTATTCCATTATATGTTATAGAAATGTTTGCTGCATATTAACACATATTACTTTGAGTTATTGCTTATGACTATAGGGAAAAAAAGCAAATGCATTTTCTGTATTTAATATTTATTAATTTAGACAAAATACTAATTAGATTTTTGGATACAATTAAAGTTCGAACTATTAACAATGAAATTGCACAATAAAAATTCAGAAATGTGGAATTTCGGTAAAGATTACTACCACTAATTAATTTTTAATTTTTTTTTAATAATCAGTAGATAATTTGTAAAGGCTTGTAACAATTAACAGAATAAGGTTTTCTCGGCTCCATACAACAAATCATTACGTTCTATCAATAAAAATCTAAAGTAACAAACAAAAATTACAATTAACAAATTAAAGGCACTTTACATATTGCCGGTGATACAAGAGACTCCGACCTCGACATACAGCGCTGAAATAGCCGATGCCATTACGAAGACATCGCTAAGGCACTACATGGCACTACCGAGGCTTACTACGACATTGTTATGGGAGACTTCAATACCAAAGTGGAAGTACAAGAAAACGGCAAAAAGAAAATTGAATACTACGCTGTGGGGCGCCGAAACCACAGGGAGCTGATGCTGGTCAACTTCCTGGAGATGCAGGGGCTCTCCTTCTTTAAGAAGAAGCCACATAGAAAGGGGACATGGCAAAGCGCCAATACTGTGACATGGAACGAGATAGCATGACCGATAGAAAATACGTGTTCAGAGATGTTTCTGTGATAATTGTCTTTATTGCACCTACCAACTTACTTTTCTCTGCTTCACCCAAAGGTTAGCTGGAAGATAATGCCTTAAGGCATGGAGCTTACCATTGTAGATCAGTTTATTTGTGTGCATAAATTACAAATAACTAAAAAAAAAAAAAAAATTATTAAAATTATTAAATTAAGACGTTTAATACTAGGAGTGATCAACGACTTGTTCGAAGCAGACTAATCTACTCTTAGACGAATGGGAGATATACCTTAACTGGAAGATCCAGAAACTGGTGCGACGTGACCTCAGATATTCCAACACCCTCGCCGTTGCGACTGCGATCGAACAGAATAGAGGCACCAAAGTAGAACCCATCTAACGAAACTCAATACTGCGGACCGCAGAACTGTGACCTCCGAGTTCGAGATACTCGAGGAAATAGAGAGTTTCTAGAAATACCTGCACGCATCACGGATGACATAGGACCTAATAAAGATGACCACATAGCCCCACTCACACGGACGACATCCCCGTTGTCAACCGGGGCGAGGTCAGAGTTGCTCTCGAGCAACTAAAGAACAATAAGTGTCCAGGATAACCACAGAGCTATTAAAACTGGCGGAACACATCATCAAAAAGAGCTAAAAACACTTGCAAGGTGTTTTTAGCTCCGTCATCCGCCAGGGCCTAACGCCTCAGGCGGGAGTGCCGTTGCCCTGTTCTTCAAAAAAGGTGACAAATTCTCGCTGAAGAACTATAGGCCCATATCACTCCTGAGCCACATCTATCTTGTTCGGCAGATTGTACAGAATACTGAACAGTACAATCAGCCGCTGAGCATAGCATTCGTGAATTACGTTAAAACCTTCGACTCAATTGAAACCTGGGTGGCAGCGGGTTCTGGATGCTCTGCAATGATGTGGCATCGATTGGCATACATCAATGTGTGTAGATCTTTATATGAAAGTGCCACTATAACTGTCCAGCTCCAGGACAAAACTACCCCACTTAGTGAGTTGCGTCACGTCAAGGGTTCAGGCAAGGGGATGGCCTTTCTCCAAAACTCTTCACCAACGAGCTCGAAGACGTCTTTAAGACGTTGTAGTAGACTAGACGGGGCATCAACATTAACGGCAAGTACGAGTACATCTCACACCTTCGGTTTACTGACGACATCGTCATCGTGGCAGAGTAACTGGAACAGTTTGACGGGAAGCCACAAAGCCTAAATTTGAAGCCTGTTGATGGGTTGAACTCGGTATAAATCTAAACAAAACAAAGATCATGTTACACAATCATGTCACACCGAGGTCGATCTAATGTCGAACGATTGATGCTCGAAGTTGTTCAAGAGTATGTTTACAAGTTGCTTAACTTGGTAGAAACAACTTCAAGAAAAAGATCGCAGGATCCAGTTGGACAGGATTCAGCAAGCTACGTCGGGCCTTTACCGCAATGCCTGAAGACCAAAGTCTTCAACCAATGCGTCCTACCAGTAATGAAGTAAGGTGCCGAGACCTGGACACTTGCTAATAGGACTAGTCCATTAGCTTAAAATCGCGCAGCGAGCTATGGAGCGGGCTATGCTCGGCGTCTCCTTAAAGGATAAAGTTCGGAACGAGGTTATCCGACAAAGAACCAAAGTTACCGACATAACTCGTAGAATTAGCAACCTGAAGTGGCAATGGGCTGATCATATCTGTCGAAGGACCAATGGTCGTCAGAACAAAGGTACCCTAGAGTGGAGACCGCGACTCGGAAAACGTAGTGTAGGACTCCCCCCAGCTAGGTGGACCGACGACCTCAGATAGGTCTCTGGGTCAGATTGGATGCTAAAGATGCAGGACAGTGTTCTGTGGCGCGGGTTGGGAGAGGCCTATGGCCATCACTGAACTGCGATAGGCTAATTGATTGATTACTCATTGCCAGTACGTTTTGTTTTAAAATAAACAACATAAAAAAAATACTAATAAATTATCGCATCGACATATTATTCACACTTATGTCCCCTCTGCCTACTCACGCGCCGCTGTATCAAATCTTACGTCTCGGTGCAATGAAAATATTCTAGTGGAAGAAAAAAGTAATCATTCTTATTTTACAGCCTCGCTGCAGTATATTAGTCTTATGTTTTTGCGTAAAGAAAAGTTTTTAGTGGAAAAAAGCAGTAATCGTGTATACAAAACTAACGGTGTAAAAAAACCAAACGCATTTAAATCATAATATTTGTTACTATATATTTTCTACATTTAAATAAAGGGATAAATTTAATATTAAGTAATACACCATATTTCTCAATTTATTCTTTGCGTAATATCACATAATCTATTAATCCTTAAGAAAAAATGTGATGGAATAAAAATTCTCAAAACTAATTTCTTGTATAAATTCGTCAAATTTAACAAGAAAAATATGAAAAAAATGTAGCATACGTATCTTTAGACGTACTTTACGAATGTGATAAAATCGATGATTCAACTTAAAATCACTTATGCCTATTTTCCACTGAGGGTACGAATTATTTTCTCTAGTTATATTGCATACTCATATCATCATCATAACAGCCCATCAATGTCCCACTGCAGAGACTGGCCTTTTTCCGTGACGAAGGGATATTAGGCCTACTAATACCACGCTGGCCAGACGGATTGGTACAGGGCTTAATTTCAAGTTTTCCTTCTTTTTATTTCGTGAAGTCCCTTAGTGGGTTTTTACGACACCCATGGGATGAGATGGGGTGGTGACATATTGTATTCTTACTCCGTCACTACACGGAGAACATGCAAAAACTCATATAAAAGATATTAAAGTAATAGAAATATTTTTTGTTTCATAAATTATAGAGAGAGTCGCACAAAGTACTTATCTGACCCGAACGAAGATCTATGACATGTATGTACCTTGGTAGGTTAACAGAGAGATAAAGCTTCTTTTGTGCTCCTGTTCCGATTGAGGTGTTATTCTTAAATCCATATGGCACTGACTAATATCACAAAAAAATTGGCACACAAACTCTTAAATTGGCTTGAAAACGATAGAGCCACATTGCTGTATTCTCATAACGTCTCTATGACTGCAACCATATAAATGCAAAATATTATGTAAATCGCATACCTTAAAATATATTCGTACACAAAAAACATCATCTCCCCTAAAAAACTCAACGTAATAAAAATAATATGACTATAAAAAAGAAATGCAGCTATTAATCACAATACATAAGTTATCTGGTCAGCCTCGCTTCTTTGTTACAGAATTGTTCCCCGTAGCCATTATTTTGGAAACAATCATAACAATACAAAACTACAGTGTTTTAGCCACCGAATGGGACTGTCGCGGTAATCCGTACAAATGAGCATCCTAAATAGAATGTATTTGACTTCGGAGTAGTCGTAACCTTCATTTCTAACACAAATGTAATTATAATATGAATACCTAGTACCTATTTATTTGATGTTCCTTTGGTTTTTAAATATGTTACAAAACATAACGTGTTAAATTGTTACATAACTGACTTATACTGAGTTGTATTGTATGATTAAAATTGTAATAAACCCCCTCACACATAAAATTTAATCACTGTTTAGCGAGATTTTTATTAGTAAAACCAACCTTATACTGAACAAAACCGTAAGAATTAAAGCTAATTAATTGACTAAAATTTAAGAGTCATTGATGAGTAAGGGGATAGTTAGTAACTACGAGTTACTAAGTAATAAATATCAACTTAAAAAGTTTAATGGTTTAATGGATTGACTCTCTCAGGAGGTAGTAGACAGGAAATGAAGCACGCAGACGACCCCACGGCCGTTTTGAAAGAAAGGTCCGTGTACCGAAAGAAGCAGGGTAACCTCCCTCAAGGTGAACTAACGGTCTGGTACAGGTTACGGCAGGCGATGGAGAGGGAGGGACATGAGGATTTTGATTGAAATGATGATATATCTACAGTAGGCATTTGACCTCATAGATCACAATTAATTCGATTTTTCCATCGCCCCAAGACCTTTAGCCACCTTCGAATCCCTTACGAATATCATAAATTACTAAAAACTTAAGTCATAATGTTCTATAATTAATCATTCGCTCGAAAAATTAACAATTCATCTTATCAAAAATATTCGACCTGTCATGTTTGAAATAAAATGGTAGGTATGCCTAACTTAAAGCTTGGGAATTGAAAAGAATTTTTCATAAATAATGCATGATCTTTGCTCAAGTACCAACATAACTTAAGTGTATTACATAAGTAAGTATAACGTTTTTGCACTTTAGCTTAATGAAATAAGTATTCTAATTTTTATAATTGTTTTCACTTTAGTTATTCAATGTAAAATTGATTTTAAATAATACTCGAATTATTTTTTTCATGAATTCATTATTGTTACATTTTTGATACAATAATGTAAATAGTTCATACATATGAAATGAGAATCAAATTGCTATGTTTTTATAAACATTATTTTAGTAACTTTAAATTGTAGTAAAAGCATTTTTGATATAATAATATGTAATAATCCTGAAACGTGATTTTATAAACTTAATAAAGTTATTTAAAAAAACATTTAGTAATCGTGGTAATTCCATGTGATTTTTTTGTACTTTGTCGAATAATTTATATCTACACAAACTTATCTACCTTAATGAATTTGTCATTCATAATCTTTTTCATTCTACATCTACCAGCGCCTAGTATTAAATGAATAGCACTCAGTTTTAATTCGTAATATTATTATAATAATGTTACATTTACGAAGTTAGATTTTGACATCAAAACGGGTGTAATTATAAACACGGCTAATTAATACAGACAAACATGTTGTTAATTAGTTTTAATAAATTTATTATTTATACAGTAATTAAGTTTATTTTAACTGTAGATGTTGGTTGTCAGCTACAAATCTAGCTATATTTAATAAAAGAAAATGTATTTTTCAAAAGGTATTAATGTAGACAACTGTCTAGGTCACGGTCGGGGTCTAGTACGTACCGCGCTTGCCAAACTGATTTGGTACATTGCGTAGTAAGTACCTATACCTCCCTTAATAGCCTTATACTACACTCAAGGGACAAGAAAGCTAGTGACGTTTAGTATTCCTACTAACTAATCGTAGACAGGGGATAATCAACGTCGGCGATCGTTCGCTAATCAGATTCAGTGACACTTATTACAGGGACATCTTTGTAGCAAGGCTGTCAATATTATTTTATTTAAACCAATCTCAACAACGAAAGAAAAAACTAGGTACGACTGCCATTACCATGATGTACCAAACGATCTTTTGTATGACAAGTAAACCATATAGTACCTGCATAAGCGCAACTTCTACCTAATTGTTTTTAAGGCACGACTAACTAAAAATACCTACCTACTTAGCACTACCAAGGTAGCTACGATTTACCAACCGATCACTACAAAATCAAAATGTATACCATATAGGTACTTAGTGTCCTGATACGAATCAAACATTATCTGAATGCTATTTTGTTATTTAATTTTGTTATCTCATGATCTAAATATAGCCTTCAACGAGAACAGACAAATTCCATGACAATGAAAATAAGGCTAGATAAAAATATTATACACATATTAATATTGTTACAAAAAGATGAAAATTACGAGTAATATAAAGAAAAGTCAATATCGACGCCATGTTTGAGTCAATAAAAATCTAGTCACAGTATAAGAAATTGATTACAAGGTTTAATGCAAATAATTAGTTATTAATCGCCCCACTACACCGTGCAACAAATGACGCGTACTCTGATAAGGGATATCGCAATAAGCGTAGATCACTGATAACATTATCAACGTACCATATTTTTAATGTCGAAAATGTACACAATATTCAACTCGTGCTAGTGTTAAGTACTATAAAGTGTATTGTTATAAACAAATAATTATGTTATAAATAAAATCAATGGCTAATACACAGTGGATTATTGTTTGTTGTTTATTTATGTTCGTGTCTCCTCACCCTGATAGTAAAGAAGGTAATGGAATTTTTTAATAAGATAGTCAAAAATTATCCGTCTGGTGGTTCATCATAACAGCCCATTAATGTTCCACTGCAGGGACGGGCCCCCTCCCATGTCGGAGGGATAATTGGCCTATTAATACCACGCTGGCCAGACGGATTGGTATAGGGTTTAATTTCATGTTTTCCTTCTTTTTATATCGTAAAGATAATATCCACGGATAGTCCTTTAATCGGTTTTTACGACACCCATAGGGTGAGATGGGGTGGTGACATATTGTATTCTTACTCCGTCACGACACACGTTAATTAGGTGTAACTACCCTGCTATTTACAAAGGAAACTTGACGCAAGACCAGCTTTAGTCAACGTATTATTTTACGCAATCTTTTGTTCCTTACACGCGCTCCTATCTCTACAGTAGGAGAGTCATGGACTGATGGACATGCATGTGCTTTTAATGCAGGGGCATTGTTCACCTATCGCAAATGAATTTAGTTACGGTAAAATTAGCTGTCATCTGAATATTTTTTTTTAAACTTACCAATAAAAAAACAAAATACGTGGCTAGTTAGAAAATAATTCTAAAATTAATAGTTCTTTCATTGAAGTTAAATTTTCTGTGGTTATCCTACAACATAAATCTTTACTTTATTGCGATAGAGCAGCTGTAGCATTAGTATTTGCTATGAAAATAAGCTATTAGATTTAGATAGCACTTGTAAATTCGGTATGATAATAGTAAAATAATATATAGGTACCGAGATTTCAGTTTATATGAAATTATATTGCGATATCTCACATTTACGCATGGAAAGCCGCTGATTTCAAGTACGTGATAATATTTAGTGTATCAAACTCATATTAAAGTTTAATAATGATTTTATAAATTATTAATATCTGTTTGTAATTTATTTTACTACCTAGGTATAGTTTTTACTCTATGAAGTGTTAATTACGGAAACTAAATAGGTGGTACAAGTTTAATTTTTTAACCAAATATAAAATATTTTTTAACTCCTGAATATCAATATGTACTTATAATCTAAAATAGCAATTAATAAGCCATAATAAGCTAAATGATAATGTAAACATTGGTGATTAATTTAAATTGTTTTTATCGTTGCAAATTGCACTGATAAACAATCATAAAAATGCGTGGTTGTTAAAAACAGTAGATAAAACAAAATATTAGTTAGTACAGATAAATATTATGACTGAAAAACAAAACAATGTCTGTACTGGGAATTATAGAAACAGATATAAGATCAACGCTTTCTAAAACTGATTAACTTCTGTTTTCCATACATTGGAATTACTGAGCGCTGTCATTTACATCGTCAAATCTTTTGCTGATTTTAAATGCTAAAATCCGGCCGTTCAGAGAATGCGTTCCTGACACTTATCAGTTAGTCACGACTAGTGATGGACACAACATTATACCGAGTTCGTTACCGTTACTCCAAAATGAACCGCCGCGTTATTTTTATGATTAGATTTAGACCGTTTTAAATTGGCGGAATCATTTAAAATTTATATTTTAGTTCTTTACGTGGAAACAATAAAAGGGAATATTAATATAATAAAATTGTTTTATTTATTATTTTTTACAAAGTTACAATCTGTATTTCTATGGAATAAAGTACATTGAACTAAATGTGCGTACAGAATATTAATCAGACTCCGATTCGCTTGAGGAGGTGGTGTCTTCATCATCATCTTCGCCTACATGTATAATTATATTATTATCAATTACAGAATCAATCCTGATATCTCGGTCAAAATGTTCCATAATCAGGTTTTTAGTCTTTTCGACAACCTTTGCCCAGTCATCTCTTGTGACTTTCCCGCAGGCTTCTTTTAACAGGGTCATCATCTTTTTCGTGCTGAATGGCGGGGAAGTATTGTGGCGGGCGGCGTAACCTTTTATTTGAGCCCAGATTAGCTCAATCGCGTTATATTGGCAATGATACGGTGGAATTCTTAGAACGCGATGACCGTACTCCAAAGCCATTTCATCGATTTCGTATCGCACATTTGCCGCTTTATTTTCTTTCACTAACTTAATTAGCTCTGCTTTTAGCATCTGCATATTTGCGTCAATGCCTTTTGCTTGTAACCAAGCAACCATTTCTTCTTTTTTATTAGCTTGGGTAGGTGGTTTCTGTATTTGAAACGAGTGATAGGAGGCATTATCCATCAATATTACAGAAGGCTCTGGTAGGCTGGGCAAAAGCACGTTCTGGAACCACTCTTGTTTGTCCACGTTTAGGCATTATTATGCACCAAAAGTAAAAAGAACGCAATATAAGACACAATCAAAGTCAAATAACAACAGATCGCAAACACTTGAAGAACGTGGTCTATGCGCACGAAACGACAACAGACGACTGTTTCAGCGTCACAAAATGGCGGCCCATAACGCCATTTGGGGTTACCATTTTCAACCTAAATATAAAAATGCTACTTTGTATTTAATGTACTTTTATTTTTATATTTAATAAAAGTTATTCTAAAGTCCATTATTTTCAAATTCTTGAAAAGAAAAACAAAACGTATTATTTTATAAAGTATAACTGTATCGATAAGAACAGATTACGATACTATTATTCACTGTTATTGTTGGCACAGCACTACAAATATAAAGCGCTGACATAACCTTGTAATAGCGCAGTGTAGATTTAGAAAAATATTGTTTACCAAGTTATTTGACACTCAGTTTGACACAACATTATAACATTCATTAATTATTGATATAATAATGTTGTTTTAATGCTCATCAATAGTTAAAACGATAAACAACCAGCAAAAATATTTTTATCGTAACTGCAACGCCATTACAAAGTTACTGCGTCAGTTCAATCGCGACGTGTCAGGAACGCATTCTCTGAACGGCCGAAGAATACATAATGATATGGTAGAGTGTAATAAATAGACAAAGAATGTTTTAACCTCTCAGATGTGTAAGACCGGATCCGTACAAACCCCGTAATCTGTGTTGTCCCGTATCCGTCCCAAGAATACCGGCTCAGAATTTACGTAATTATAATGCATAGGTAACGTATTTTATTGCTTAAAATCTCGGGGCCGGACCCGTGCTCCACCTAGGTTCTCCACCTGGGTGAAGCACGGGTACTTGCTATAATATTATAGGTCCCGTGCTCCAACTGATGACGTTATGGTACAGTGAATCAGTAAATTGTTTTACCTAATAATTAAAAAGATCTAAAACAATTCTGTAAAAGGAGTGAATTTGAAACAGTTTATTTAATAATAATTATGCTTAGATGCTTTTGTGATGCATAGAATAGAGTTAGAGTATTATACCTATACAAACCTTTCTGGTACATAAAATTTACAATAACTAAATTTAATATTACCCAAGTACTTATTTTCATATTCTGTCACAAAGTTAAATTTTTTAAAATGCGAAGATACGAGATTCATTATTTTGAAAAAAAAAAGAGTAATAATGAGTGGTGTGTATTCAACGAGAGGCACCGTACAAATAACGGACCACAATTTCTAAACGCAATCAAGAGTTCAAAAAACTATTTGTTTCGTTGAATAAACTGCTCACAGTGATGTCTCAAAATACCGAGTCTTTGGGCTCATCGGTAACTAAACGACCTATAGTCTATTTTTTTATCTCAGATACTAAAATGACATTTCATGTGTTGCCTGTTTTTTACAACTAATAAATAGTGATGCGGTACAGCCGGTACTTACCGATAAAAATATAGGTTAGTACCGCCGATTACGGTAAATAGAGACTATAGGCTGTTTTTTAATCTCGAATACTAAAATATCATTACTGTTACCTTTTTTTGTGCAATTTATGTATGGTGATGTACCACCACTATCAACAGTTAACGATAAATTTAAATTTTATACAGTTTTTTGGAAGTAATAATATAAAATGTGCAAATTCTAATTTTAAACTCAGGTAAGTAAATTAAACAAAATTTATTTTTGGTACATAATTTATTTTTATTTGGCTGTAAGTACAATTAATCTTTGAGTCTGCATAATAAAATAATAATAATCTTGTTTCATAATAAAATTAATATATAATTCATAATAAAACATCAATTCTTTTATAGAAACGAATCACCATCCCTGGACAAGGTTATTCTTGTACTGATATTTATATGGTTTTTATTCTTTATTCGTTAAAAGCATGAATTTTCTTTGTAATATAAATATTGTTATGTTTCAAGCTTTATATTTTTGATATTATATTAATAGAAATATAACAATATATGTAATATAATTTCACTTTTTTAGGGACATGTTTTACCATATTCACTACAGACATTTTCACTTGGAAAAAACAACTATAAATAATTAAATTTACTACCTATTTTGTCATCACAGCTAACAGTCATTAACTGTCGATTCCAAAAGTATTTATAAATTGTTTTAATAAAACCGTATAAAGGGGGCAGAATTTTTTATTTCCCGAAACCCATACATGGGTCGGTCGATCCAACTGGGTTAAGTGCCAACAATTGTAGGACTTCTAACGATTAGGTGGTTTACCCTAATTTGTTTTATGTTATAAAATTACGAAAACTTAAAATAGAAATATACGCCAATGACGTCATGCAAGAAATTATAGGGATGGACATAGAAGGAAAAAAGAGAGAAATTCATTAGATTTGTAGGGACACAACATTGTAATTTGA
The DNA here is from genome assembly GCA_905475405.1 of Schrankia costaestrigalis. Classification (NCBI taxonomy): domain Eukaryota; kingdom Metazoa; phylum Arthropoda; class Insecta; order Lepidoptera; family Erebidae; genus Schrankia; species Schrankia costaestrigalis. Next base: position 9,825,514 of record FR997830.1, read on the forward strand.
GCGACTGCTGAGAAATCACTTTTACAGGCGCGCGACTGTACACACAGCAACTAATCAAGCTAGACTCATGTACTACTCATGTACCTTAATACATTGAAATAAGAAACAATTTTAAATGAGGTCGTCGTAATTATACAGGGTGTTTGGTACATCGTTTGCCAAATTAAAGTAGCTGATTGAAGCGGTCATTACCAGTCTTTCCTCACTCCCCTAGCTGGTTTTAACCTCAACATATTTTAGATATCGATGTAAAGCTATTTTTAAAAGAAAAACCCAATATTTACCATGAACACCTAAATAAAAAAAAATTGTTCCGTGAGTCCTCATAATTATGTTTTGTTTTAAAGTTTAATACTAGGAGCATCAAATAAATTCATAATAGCTCACCAAAAACGTCAACTTTTTGTTTATTGACTTATTATAACTATAGAGACAGGTAAAATTTAAAGATATGATCAACTTCACAGTACAATAAAAAAATAAATAAAAGAGAGAAAGTTCTTCCATTTTCTGAATAAATGCCTTACTTTATCCTCTTTCCATTGGTATACAACATCCTATAAAATAGTAAATAGTTTTTCTACAAAACATGTGTAATACATAATTCAAAGTAAAGAAAACACGTTTGATTAATAAGCACAGGTAAATTTACTAGCTATAATTGCTATAATTGATTCATTCTAGCGTACTTACCTAGTTACTTTAGCTTTTTTTGTCACTGCAGTGGGTCTACCTTATCACATTAGAGTTAATTTTAATATAATAAAAGAAAAAAAAAGTCATCATTTACTATAGCGTCAATAATTACTTCGAATTATTTATTTATTTGTTAAGCACACCAACAGTATGTATGTTTATGTATTACACATGTTTTGTAGAGAAACTATTTACTATTTTATAGGATGTTGTATACCAATGGAAAGAGGATAAAGTACCTACCTCTTCTATCAGCAACTTCTACTATTTGTTTTTATAAATATCTAACAACTATTTGCTAATACATGAGAACTGATATTATGTCAAAGTATCGTCATGATTTAGCTGATGTTTTGTTGTGCGATATTGACCCTAATAGTTTTATGAAATGCAACTAACATTAACTCTAGAGGTGATAAAGGCATTTAGTTCTCGACTATACTAACAACCGTAAATATTTTACAATAATTACAAAACGAATCGAAACACAGGGACAGCACTGTTTCTTAAAAGCTGGCTATATTAGTTTTACGTTTGACATTAGTAGTTGTCATTTTAGTGTCCGAGATAAAAAAATAGACTTTAAAGATTACTCCGAAGACTTTTTTATTCTAAATGCGAAAATGCAATGACATTTCGTTTAGAAAAAAATGTGTTAAAATAAATCCTGTTGATTTGATTGACTATATAATTGTGTATTTTTCTTAATTACTTGACTGTACTAATCATCAGTTGGAGCACGGGACCTATAATATTATAGCAAGTACCCGTGCTTCACCCAGGTGGAGAACCTAGGTGGAGCACGGGTCCGGCCTATGATTATCAATCTACCATAAACAAGTGTTGCTCTTAATGTAAGATGGAGAAACAGGGTAGATTTTTTTTTGTTGAGGACGAGTAGTTTGTCTCTGACAACAGTTACTACTTTACGCGGGCTGTGGTGGGGCGGATGGCCCTCAACCAACAGGGTGGAAAAGTACGCTGTATATTATAATTTGCTCATGATCTCGAATTAATACGCTTACCGTACCGTACCGTACCGACACTGAAAGGAATTTCGGTTATCTATGATCTTATGAATTCTGCATACATCAAGATACATTTGAAAAACAAATTTTAAAAGGATGTAAGGATGTTAAAAGAAGCATGATTTTCAGCTCCACATATTTGTTTAAAATTATTGTGGGTTTTAAATGTTTTAGTTTTTTTTTCCTACTGTCCGAGTGTCACGCTCGCTGCTTTTGTGAGGTCACGCAGTTAATCTTGGATTACAGAGTTTACAGTTAAAAAATTGGCACACATTATTTAAATAGACAAAAACATATTTTATTTCCCACCTACAGAAATATATCATGTTTTATATTTGCCTGATAAAAACTTTACAAATGCTTTAATAGTTAATCTACTGGTACTTGTGACTTTTTGTATACATTAATGTTTTTACGAATATGCTAAAATTGAGACAGTAGTCATTCCTAACTATAAGACTTCGGATAATGAGATCATAATATAATGTTTTAAAAGGATGGTTGTATATTGTAATAAATCACAGGAATATTACATAATAAATAAAGAATACCTATAGTACCGTGTGTAAATATGTTTCATGATTATAGAATTAACAAAACACTTCATATAAGTGGAAAAGTTGTATACATAACATTACAAAGTAAATAGTAGGTACATCATAGCTCTTATCTTTCTTTGAGTAAAATTATCATTTGCAAGAGTATACCTACCTATTATTATATTTTATAAGCAAATATTTTTTATAATTTTTTTTGTCATAGGTACTTAGAAAACGGATAAACATACTTACTTAAATACTTTCTTTGTAAATACATACATAATTATGCATAGGAAACACCCAGACCAATAATGTAAAGTTTACATTACTTTACATTGCAAATCTTTGTGTGCATGAAAATGATTGTTTATTGTAAACAATCATTTTCATGCACACAAAGATTTGCTTTAAGCGGGAAGCGAACCCGTGACCTCACAGCGTGTAACGTAACGACTACGCCACAAAGGTCGTCTATTGTATAATTTATTTATATTATTATGTTTTAATACTTCGTTCTTTTGTGATACAATTTTCGCATTACAGACCAAGCTCGACGTGGGGCTTTTACAAACTCGAAATTAAAGTAAATAAAGAACATAAGGTCAAGGTACAAGGTTCAATGAAATAATTTGTGAATAATATAAATAAATTGCACGGTGACCACCGCATTATGCGACCGCAGAGTTACCGAACCAGTCTTTGTAACGTTGGTCGTTAATGGCCTACGCAGACCGGGACGGCATGGCAAGGGATTTTAATTTTTACTAATGGAAATTCAACCGTCCTGTTACAGAAATACGACATAAATTGCTATGCTTTAAAATGATGCCGTGGCATTGAAAGGGATTTTATCGCACGGCATTTTTCATTTTAAAGCATAGCAATTTATGTCGTATTTCTGTAAAAGTACGGTTGAATGTCCATTAGTAAAAATGTCCCGTCCCGGTCTGCGTAGGCCTTATGTGATCAGATCGATAGTTTTGTCTCTGTGTTGAACCCATTAAAGGTCATATTAAAACTAATCTTTTAAATGAATATTGTTGGTCTATTTTATAATTAAAATAATTATTTTATTAGAAAATTAATAAAATCTGTGTAAAAGAAATACTTAATAATAAATACCTGGCATTTTTCAGGCAATTTTTTTGCTAAATTGCCTATTTATTAAAGGACGCTTATTCGACAATAGTTTTAAGCAACCCTTACTGTCATAGACCCCTCAATTTTATTAGATAAAGAAAACTAAGTATAAGTACAATTCTATAATTGGATTAAAAATTATTTAGTTAATTGAATTTTTAATTTTATCAAATTTTTTATGGTTTTATTATTATATTCTGTCTACAAAACTATAAATAGGTACGAAACGTGCAACCTATTTTCTTTACTATTAATTTGTTTATGGGTACGGGAATTGAAAAAAACCTGAAGGTTACTAAGAGCCGACATGCATAATATACAAAGCATTACCCTCTATTGAATCAGTCGTGTAAACTTAAATGTCCTAACGATACCTTTATCAGTTTCAGAGAAATGCCGTGAAATAAACTGCATGGGCAGGGAGTACCAGTGCATTGATGATAATTGCTATTGCGCCTCTGGATACGTTCCTAATCATCTTCAAAATAGATGTATACGATGTCCAGGTAAGAGTCTTACTTGCAAGTGTTTTTACAGAACCAGGTAACAAAATGTCAATACCTCTTGTCGTTCTCAGAGTATCGCACAAAGCAAATAAGAGACACGATAATGATTATTAGGTAACTCGTCAATACTTATTAAATAAAGGTTTTCAATATTCTTAAAATAGTCTTTGTCCTTTTAAGCACCAACTAATTTTAGAAGTAGTGGAAATCGTGAATGATGTTGTTATAATCTGCTGGTTTAGTTTGTTTACATCTGGACATATACCAATTGTAGAACTAAGTGTTTTTAAACTTACTCTTATGCATCGGTCTCACGCAATCTAGTTGTCGGTCTACTGTATCAGGAGTCTGCCTACAGTGCATCTTCCGGTCCACGGTCCCTAATCAAGAAACTTCCGGAATCTTCGGCTATCTGTAGTTCAATACACGAAACCCCGATATATTGGTCAGCATTTTTACTTCATATTATACTTAAATGAAAAACTTTTGCCGATATATACCTAACTTATTGCATCAGAATTACTCAATGGTTGGTTTTGACTACGTACACAAACAAAGACTTTGATTATCATCACAGAGTTTGTAATTAAATAGATAGTCACATACTGTACAAACCGATCAATTCTCAATATTTATCCACGTTTATCTTTTTAATAACAGCAATCATTAATGGTTCAGACGCAGACATAGCATGCCTATGAAGGCTGGTTACTAAATTATAATTAAAAGCAAACTTGGTAGGTGAACCAGCAGGGCAAACATATTTTAATTTGCTCATACACACTGGCTGAACAAAGCTTAAAACTGCTGCAACATACACCTGAAGTAAATTTAAGGCAAAATAAAAAATATACCTAGTGCAAGAGATATTATGCCAAGAACTCCTTGCGTGGAAACGTGTAATTAGCAATGTTTAATAGCTTCGTTCACGAGACAGATGTCATGTTTATTCAATAGAAAAAGTAGTTGCTGCGTCGGTGTATGTGATCCCTTTTCCACAACAATACATTTAAGCCCAGAAGAGATTCCTGAAAGAAAAAAACCTACCTACTGATTATCAAAGTGTTTATTTCGTGTGTTGCGCTCGCGACATCACCGCGAACGGTCGAGTTAATATTAAGTTACCCGAGTTGTACGCGTAAAAAATTCCAATATGGTGAAATGTGCTACGTGCAATAAAACCGTTACTAAAAAAACTCCTGGAGTGCAGTGTACAAAGTGTAGCAAGTGGTATCATGGAGCATGCGCTTCTCTCACAACAGATCAACTAAATGCAATATCGCTAATGGACTCGGTTGACTGGAAGTGTCGTGTGTGTTCTATTAGTGGCAAGGGAAAACGTACATCCGTTATTATACCTGACCCAGAGGAAGAAGATACGGATTCAGAGGGAATTACGACCGGCCAACAAGACAAAAAGTTGTTTGAAATTCACGATGAAATCAAACGTTTGCGACAAAGCGTCAGAGATATCATACGAGAAGAATTACAAAGTACCTTACAATATTATTCAAATAAAATTGATGAATATGAAGCTACTGTTAAAAACCATGAAATGCGAGTAAAGATAATGGAGAATCAATGTAAAGACATGGCAAACACTTGTAAGAACTTAGTGTTAAAGAACGAGGTTTTAGAGCAAAAATTGAGTAAAATTGAACAATTGGGTACCCGCAACGATATGGAAATCTGCGGCATCGTAGAAAAACCCAACGAAGATGTTACAAAATTGGTACAGGAGCTCGGGCAGCGGTTAAATCAAAATAAAGACGACATAATCAGAGTAGTGAGGAAAAAGATACTTGTACGTCCCGGTTCAACTCAAGCTGAAAGAGCCAACATCGATGCACCGATACTAATATCATTGCGGGAGGGTAAACGTGATATCTGGTGCCAAGCCGCACGATCCCTGTCGATTACCGCTAAAGATATAGGCGGAACAGGTGACAATAAAATATATATACGCGAGTCACTTACACCTACTACATCGTACCTACTGTGGAAAGCTAAAACGACCTTGAAGGGAAAAGATCTCTGTAAGTATGTTTGGTGCAAAAATGGGCAAATCATGGTGCGAAAAAATGAGGGAGACAAAAAGATTTATTACGTACGTCAAGAGAAAGACATCGAGAAGATAGCCAAAGAACTGCAAATATCTCATAACTGACTCATATAGACAACAACAGGCAACGAGTCAATTACATAATTATACTTATGATCCCTACAAATATACGTGATTATGAAACAACATATTCGTCATGGAATAATTTCATGAACGACATACCAAACGAAAAACAACGATTTGTCTTACTGCACGTTAACATTCGTTCTATGATAAAAAACCACCATCAGCTGGAATACATTGTTGCAAGAAGTCCCCAAATCATTCACCTGCTTGTAATAACGGAGGCGAATATCACTGATAAATTAGCAAGTATGTACGAACTAGATAACTACACAATGTACCACGAGTTAAGAAGCAATAGGAAAGGAGGCGGCATTATCGTGTATGCTCACCGAAGTGTTACATTCACCAGGAGACAGACACAAACGGTAAACTTCGAGTGCCTATCCGGTGAGGTATCAAACTTGTATGGATTTAAAACTAACCTGGTATGTATTTACAGGCCACCTTGTTTAAATAAAATTAAATTTATCAATGAAATTACATATATCTTGTCGTCATTTCCTGACAATGTTAGTTGTATAATGGTAGGTGATATTAATATAGATTTAAAATGTACAAACAGTACTGTTCGCAAATACCTTAACAACTTAAATAGTTTAGGCTATGAATGTTGCATTACACAATTCACAAGAATAGAATCAAGTATTAACGGCATATCCAAATCATGTATTGATCATTTGTTCATTCGTGACGCACTCGGGCCGGCTGCTATCGGACAGTCAATACGTTCGGCCGTAGTGAATGAATCATTGGCAGACCATTACATAACCGGTTTGGCGCTCAGTGGTTCAGACAATACAATAACAAATACGTTCAAATTAAAAATAAATAATGATAAAGTTAAGCAGGAATTAATAAAAATTGACTGGAGCCCAGCACTCGCTTGCGGCGACCCGAATGAACTGATGAATCTAATTACCGAGAAGTTTACTTCAATTTATAATAAATGTACATTTCAGTCAAAAATAAATATTAACAAAAAGCCTGAAAATACTTGGATAACAGATAAATTAATTGAAATGTCTAACAAAAAAAAAGAATTATTAACATTGTTTTTAAAAGATACCAGTAATAAGCAGAACGAATTGTTATACAAAAAATATAGAAATAAAACTAATAGAATGATATTTAAAGCCAGGAATAATTCAATAAAAACAAAAATATGTGATAATTTTAGGAATCCTAAGAGATTGTGGAACATACTCAATAGACTAACTGGAAGAATTGTTAATTCGGTAGATAATATGCTTGTTAAGTCTTTCAAACTACCACCAGATATATTGTCCAGTATATTTGCAAGTTCTTTTCAGGATAATGTTAATAATGTTATGAGCAGCTGTGATAAACCGTTATTGTATACAAATAATTATATAAATACCCCAATAATCACTATACGCTGCAAGAAAATTACTAATGATGTATTGTACAATTTGATAGCAAAACTTAACGATAATAAAAGTCCAGGTTACGATAATATTAGAGCCATGGATTTAAAGTACATATCAGAGCAAATGACACCAGTGCTCACCCATTTAATTAACTTATGTATTAGTAAATCAGTATATCCAGATCCCCTGAAAATAGGTATTATTAGACCAATCTTTAAAAAAGGTACCAAGAATGACACAAACAATTATAGACCTATAACTATATTATCTTGTATAAATAAAATTTTTGAAAAATACTTAAGTAGCCAATTGAGTACTTTTTTAACTGATAATAGCATTATTCATGAGAAACAATTTGGTTTTCAAAAAAATAAAAATACAACGCAGTTACTCACAAGGTTTACTGATGAAATAAATGAACATCTGGATAATAGAAAACATGTACTAACTGTTATGATAGACTTTAATAAGGCTTTCGATACTTTAAATTATAAAACACTGTTTGAAAAGATGCGGCAGAATGGTATACAGGGTCCATTCCTGGATTTACTTAAAAGTTACCATTCAAACAGGTTCAACGCTGTCAGCATAGCGGGTGAACAAAGTGAGCTATTTAAAACTCTTTATGGCACAGCTCAAGGTTCGGTAATTGGGCCGACTGAGTATCTTTTGTACGTTAATGACATGTGTAAATTATCCAGGAATTGCTCGGTTTATCAGTTTGCCGATGATACTTGCATAATAGCGGCTGATAGTGACTTTGCTACAGCTCAAAGTAAGATGCAACAAGAATTTGACCTCTTATGTAAATGGGCCCATGATATGGGTCTATCTATAAACTACTCAAAAACAAAATTAATGTACATACATTCACCATACAAAAAGGAGACTCATCAACCCGAGATCATAGCACACGAACATACCTGTATGCACCAAAACATAAACACATGTACATGCTCAACACTAGAAGTAGTCAAAGAACACACATACCTAGGACTAAAAATAGATCACAAATTTAACTGGGAACCTCATGTTGAACACGTATGTGATAAACTAAGGGCGATATTGTCAAAACTGTATTTAATTAAAAACAAGGTTCCATATAATACATTAAGATTACTGTATATGGCAATGGCGGATTCTGTAATAAGCTATGGACTCGTCATTTACGGCCAGACTTATAAAACGTACCTAGACTATATATACAACCTACAAATCAGGTTATTAAAAACAATTGTACCGATTAAAGTCAAATATAAAAATAAAGATAATTACCACAATCTGTTTAAGTACTGTAAGGTCATGAGCATTTATGACAAGATTGACTTGGAAACGATTACGCATTATAGTACCTATATACCTAATCTGACTAAAACATCACGACCTAGCAACTTGCGTATCTTGCAACATCTACCTACCTTCGAAACACCTTCTTATAACAATGTATATGGTCTAAGACTACCAAAATGTACTTTACCTAAAATCCTAAATAAAATGCCTATACACGTAATCGAACAGATAACTAATAGAACCTGTAGACAAGTACGTAACATACTAAAAAGACACATACTTATATGTAATTACACATACACATAGTACACAGTACACCTACTTAGACAACACAACACACAATACAACTCAGCAACTCCTTAACTAAACAATCTACTGACTTTAGATTAAGTTAAGATATGAAATGTTTTTGTAATTTTTTTTCTATGCAATAAACAGATTTTTTATTTTTATTATTTATTTTTTTTTTTTTATTTAAATCCTAAGAGATGTCTTATTTATTAACCTTAAACAGCTATTCCGGACAAAGTAACATTGAGTACTTACTTAAATATGTTAATATTAAATGCAATAAAAAGATTTAAAAATCTTGAGACAATATTATGGATAAGAAAAATTTCAATGTCAAGATAGTCTCTATCTGTTTTCAAGAGCAATTAGATGAAACAATAAACCCCATTATTGTTTGATAAAGTGTCCTCAACGTAGGTTTTGAACCTTATTTTGGGAGATAATCAAATAGGAGCTATTTACTTAACACAGACTGAACGATTTGGATATACAGTTACAATTTACCAGGTGGTAGGTAGATCTCTTCAACAAGAAAACGTCTAGGTCGATGCCCCTTTTATCCATTACCAAGCTGAACCAAGCCCTGTGTCGCCAAAGAGTATACTCTACTATGTATAATCACTACGTTCTGCTGTGTCGCGATGACTTACAGATTGGAAATTAATGAGTAGAAAGTGCAGGCTTATGACAATTAAGTAGATACGAGTACATAAGGATCGGCCAAATTATGGCCTTTTTCGTCCGCACGAGGTCGCGTGTCTAAATCGACCTTGTGCCGAATATGTTACCGCATTAAAATCATAGTTTGTGCAGTGATAAGTTTTTATCATTTCTTCTTCATACACTTTTAACAAAATGTACCTAATTATACAAATGATTTCCTGAAAATCAAAGAAACTTTAAAAATTAATAGTAGGTGAGTACTTGTAGTGACTGAACTAAGTACCTATATTAACTTACTATGTTATCTGAGAACAAAGTAATACTGCAAATAGTACCTACCTGTGATTGTTTGCATTCTTGTGCAATTAATTAAAACCCATTCTTGACATGCCTTGATTACGCTATCTTCGTAATCATAGAGCTCTGTCTCGTGATGACATCACTTACTGCACAAATAAGTATTTCTATATTGGCTAGTTCAGATTAAGTTGAAAATAACTTTTTATTTGAAAAAGTATGCCTACTCCCAAGTTGGTCCCAAATAAATTACATCTTAATTCGTTAAATAACTTGGTTTTTAAATAAATAATAAATCAATTAACGTACTTATTTTTGTGTATAAAGTATTAGGTAAGTACATACAACAAAACAAAAGTCTTTAATTTTTTTATTCGGATTTTTTCAGGCTTAGGAGAGAAATGTTATGGACCGTGTTGCGATAGATACGGCAACAACACACTTCAATGCTGGCAGGGAATTTGTCAACAATGTCGCGATCATCTTGATCAATGGATATGCAGGTACGCTATTTAACAACTTATTTTGAACCTTTAAATACTGTAAACAAGACTCAATACGACCTCGATAGCTTAGTAATGACAACCAGGTAGAGATCATGGGGCTGACGCTCGTGACTACTTGCATCTTGAATATTCGCATTGGTTTAGGATTTTATTTTTAAATTAAATAGAATTTATACCTACTTACAAAATTTTACTTAAGTATTTAATTTCCTAAAAACACATCACCACAGTCACAGTAGTCAAACTAAGGAGTAGAAGTAAGACTCCTCGACGTAGCGCCTATAAATTCAGCTCTTTCACAGAAAATAATCTAAAGATCTAACCCAACTCAACATGTTGAATTGGGTAAGCAAAGACAATCATTTTTCCGCGGCCCTTGGCCTGCATAAGAGACGGAACACCTAGAACGCAAATACCGGTAAACAATTTATATATGACTGGGCAATAGGCACAATACCTGCATTAAGACACGTCTTATATCATTTACAGGGAGTCGATAGACCAAATTTTGCTGGTTTCCAGTACACAAGTAGTAATGGGAGCAGCACTAGTCCTTGGAATTATAGCCACATTCATATTACTCTATAAACTTTGTGGGACTCCGAGCATAAGGTAAATAAATAGTTTAAAAAAGTTTAGAAATTAAAAAGAAGCAGACTTTGCCGCTTTAAGTTGACAGCTACTTTTTAGTGCCAATACCTATCCTATAATTAATATCCAAATACCAATATTGCAAAAATTAAATGTTTATTTCAATGTGATCTTTATCTTTTTGAAGAAAATAATCTTTAAATGAAGACTGAATGATTTCTGTTATTTGCAGACCTCTTGGGGGAAGTTCGAATAGCGATGGCCGCCTGTCAATCGGCAGCCTCCAATTGTATGTTGATGAAAGATTACGGGACGCGCCGCCAAGGTAATTTATTATTTACTGTTGGTAATTCTTTGTCACGTTTTTGCTTTTATATTATTTTTACAAATTTTTGTTTTTAGGGTTCCGTACCAGTTTTGAAAAAACGGAACCCTTATAGAATCACTTTGTTGTCCGTCTGTCTGTCAAGAACATTTATCTCAGGAACGCGTAAAGGTATCAAGCTGAAATTTTCACCAAATACTAAGGCTTGTTGAGAGGCAACAAGTAGTGCTGTAAAAAATTCAAAGTGCTAATCCAACGCAATCAAGAGATATAGCCGTTTTTGTTGCAAAATTTAGAGGGGTAAGGGCAAAAACCTACAGGGTACTTCCAGTCTACCTACAAACTTGAAATTTGGCATGGAGCAAGGTCTTGTAGTACATGTAATGGGAAAATTCCGAAAACCTTAAATTTTTACTTCAATCACATTATATTTTGATTTCATAGAATTTTGGCGGGAAAGCTGAGTCACGTGACCTGTGACGTCATAGAATTTTGACAGCTGTCAAAATTGTGACGTCATATTATTTTGGCGGGAAAATATTTTAGACACCCGTCACTTTGACAGCTGTCACTTTTGACAGATGTGCGTGACGTCATAGAATTTTTGACAGATGAGTCGTGACGTTACAGAATTTTGGCGGGAAAATATATTATGACAGCTGAGTCGTGACGTCATTGAATTTTTGACAGATGAGTCGTGACGTAACATAATTTTTGACGATTAATTAATTTAGATTAATTTAAATTAATTAATTAATTAATTAATTAATTAATTAATTATTAATTAATTTAAAATTAATTAATTTAATTTTTGGCCATTCACGAAGAAGTCAAGTCATAATTTTTGACAGATGAGTTGTGACGTCATAGTATTTTGGCGGGAAAATATTTTTTAACAGAGCTGAGTCGCGCCGTTATTGAATTTTGGCGGGAAAAATAGTATTTAAACAGCCGAGTCCTGACGTTATCACAATTTGGCAAATAGGTTTGTACGGAACCCTCGGTGTGCGAGTCAGACTCGCACTTGACTGGTTTTATTTATCTTAAAGTGGAACTTAAAGAAGGAATCTGTATGTTAAAACAAAATGCTCTCTGCAACATTAACTCACTGCTCTGCAACATTAACTCACTGAACTCATGAAGTACTTACCTAAATTCAGAAGCAGTTATTATGAAATAAGCAAATTCAAAACAAATCGCTGTTTATCCATCTTTTCCAAACCTATCATACCTAGTCAAATATACTACCAACCTTTTCTGGAAAGTTTCCTACTATTTCGTAACAATTTCAAATTAGGTAGCGACATCTAGTTTTACCATAACAAAATACAAAACCGCTAAGAAGTCGTCCAGGCATTAAACTACTGGTGTGAAGCGAAAGATGGCGCGTATTAAAATGTCTTAGATGGTTATTTTATTTCCGAAATTACCACAATCTCCTCATCAAATTCTAAGAAAGAAAGGTATGATTATACGCCATTTATTTATTATAATTTATTTAATTGATTAAACGATGAAGGCCTTTACCTCTCCCTAAAGGCTTTTACGTCACACTCTGTAAGTAAGAGATGGCGAAGGACAGAAAGACTATTTGAAAAAGAAGAAGTAATAAAGGTATTGGTAACCTTTCAGATACTCATCTACGCCTTCTGCAGGTTCAGCAACGTATCCTGCTATAGCATATCTCAATGCTGGATTTGTAAGTGATTTATTACATAAACATTTTACACTATCTAACCAAAAACAATAAATTACTATAAGTATTTCGCTTTGAGTCTGGAAGTCTTGAAATTCTTAGGAATATAATTAGAAATTAGAAATATACTTACTACTTGAGAAAAGGCCTGAAAGACGATAGTATTAAGTTTTTCGGTAAATCTGACATAGGTACTGGCACCTCATCTTGCCCGTAAATCGACTTCTCAGTCTTACAAAGTAGGCTGTTGACATGAACTTATTCATTGTCTCTTGCAATGATATAATGCTTGTTCAACTACCATTTATCTTATTTCTTTCTTCTCTTGACCTGTTTTTAAAACACCTTGAAAAGTAATATGCTGATGCCATTAAGATTCCTTGGCCCGACCACACAGACTATTATTAACTGATTACCAATACTTTACTTTATTGAATAGCATAAAATTAATAATGATCATTTATTTCAGATTCACGATAGCAGTGTTCCACCTCCACCATATACGCCAGAAGTAAAAAATAACGATAACCACGCGACAGTTCATATATGAACATCTGTTTTCTTGTACATATATATTTTAAATCTAGTCATTAGATTGATAAGTGACTAAACAGGCTTTTTCGTATAAGATTTTATAAAAAAGGAGTGTGTTATCAAATAAATATATTATTTAAAGCAATAATATTTACTTAAATAATTAAGATTATCTTGATTCTTTAGGCAATGATCATATGGATGATGTGTCGCGTGACGAGAAAGCTAAAGCATGGCCTCACTGCATCATACACAGACTTGTTAAAAATACTAACATATCAATAGTCTCTCCTTGTTTTGCAGTGCTAAGTATTAGATTGATTTTAAGTTTTCCGTTTTTTACACGTGGTTTGTTATATTTTTACAGGGTAAAAGGTGCAAACGTTTACTATTTAGTATGTTATCTAAGCTGCACCTATTAAGCTTTATCTTATGAATATCAATTTCAAAGAATCTTAATTTTGCTTATGTACTGTTGTATCTATTATTATTGAACATGGTTTTCATTAAATAGTAGTAGTATAAGTATCTAATAAAAGTATTTAGCCTCTTAGTAACGAAATTTGTATTTTAAATTGTAGGGGCAAGAGTCCAAATCTTGGCACTGCACCAGATTATCAGCACCCCAAACAAAAACTCAAATTATAAGCTTACCATTAATTAATTTGGAATTCCGTTTCAAGAAACGAAAAATAAGATCCTTTTGGAATTATAAACTGGGCCATACTACATTCTTCGATTAAAAAAAGCGATTTTTTTTTAAAAACGCGGGAACATGTCCTTCGAATTACTTTGTTTTGACAGTTTCTTATGATCGTAGGTAAGTTCAGGTTTTTTTATTTTACTTTATTTTAGATCTTTTAGATATTTTTTACTAAACCTTTAGGTTTTATTCATGTATAAAATGTTTTATAAGGCTTATCTGACAATGGAAATGAACGTTATCTTGATTTTATGTTCATAAATGAGGTGCTGACATCTGGGTTCAATTTTTTTGCGAATTGCTAATTATCGGCACTGGTACTGTTACATGACAAAGTGGTATGTAAAATTGTTAATCCATATTTTTAATTGCAAAGCGTGATTATTTTATGCCTAGAATTCAATATTCTTGGAAAAAGTACTCTATGATTTCGGATTTCATATCCTGGCATGGTGCTAAAACTAACATTGATAGTTATTTTCATAGTTTTGATATTATGATCAAAAGAATGTCTATTATTTTTTGGATTTTTTTATATTTATGTATTTTTTTTTCTGAAACTTCGGTTGTTAGGCTAAGTATAAATAAAAGAGATTTTGCTATAAACATTGGATTACTTCATTTATCTACCTAATTTTATGTCTAATTTTAAGGTGCTGATAATTGGCTCGGTCGATGCTAGTAATTGGTGATGGTGCCAATAATTGGTGATAGGGTAATTATTTAGTCAAACTCATCTAAATAAAATGTGTATGCATAAAGACAATTTTTTATAATAAAAATTAATTACTTATTTAATAGTGAACCGAGAAGCATGTTGTTAAAGTCGTTCATCAGTATTATGACTAAAGATAAACGATATTAAAGTAAGACTAACTCTTAAAGTGCTGATAATTGGTAGCATCACCCTCTTATCATCAAAGGAATACGAAAATGTATTGGCTATTGGGAATGAAGAGTGGGTTGTCCTCAAAGCAAAAGGTCCACGTTAATAAAACGACAATAACGATAATAAGGACAAGTCTTGTATTATCAAAACCCGCTAAAACATCTTTATAGACATTTTTAGTTAGGACCTACTTTAAAAATGGTTTATTGATAGGTTCTATTAGCGCTGATCGTTTAACTTCTAATGCCACTCTAACCCGACTAAAAATTAATTATAAAATCGAGTTTAGTTTCAAAAGACCCTAAAAGACTGCTTGTGTGTTTCAAAATCCTCTAAAACGGTATCGGTTACTTTCAAATGTCACTAAACTTCAAAGTCCCTTAGAACAAATCTATTTTTGCAAATAACCTCGTTTTTCAAATTGTTTTTATTAAAGAAAGATGTTTGTTGGGATTGCTAGATTACAATAATAATATAATGTTAAAAATCGTACAGAATTAAAGTTGTTAGTAAGTTTAAGACGTTTTTATGAATTGTCGACATTAAGAAAAAGCACTTTAGGGGGTTTTGAAATTATATGATCGCTCTAGACAAAAATACCCTTTAAAATTCAATTTTTTTTTTTTATTTTTTTTTTTATTATTATTTTTAAAGACAACTCCCGCACTAGGGATCATGCCCTGTGTCGCGGGGACTTTTACAAACATCAATTAACGGACACATATAACACCCAGACTCAGGACAATAATTTGTGGATCTCACAAATTATTGTCCTGCGTGGGGATCGAACCCACAACCTCATGCGCGGCAGCCGCTGGCTCTACCGGCGCGCCACCGAGGTCGTCAATTGGATTTTGCTCCCATGACTTACTGTGTTATGGTCGTTTTATCAACGTAAACATTTTGCTCTGAGAACAATCCACTCCTAATTCTGCAATGGCAACTGTTAGTTAGTGTTAATATAAAAAAAAAGTTACTGCTGCTGGTCAGTATAGTATTAGAATATTAGCATTTAACGATTTTGTACTTAATATTATTCTTTATAGAACTATACAGTATGTAAAGTGAGACATAGGCAATACTTTAGGGCGTGATAGATAATGTTATTTAATATTTAATACGACGCGCGGCGCGGGTCAATGCACCGAGTCTTGAACAATATTTTAGCGCAGCGGGAACGTGTCCACACTTAGTTAATTTTTGGGATTTTTTCGTCAAAACTTAAGTACCTAATTTTATTACATAATTCGGATCAGAATCACGTACAGAGTCACCTCCTTAATTATTGCCGATGACTCAAAAAACACCCTGTATAAGACATGCGCAAAAATAACCCAATACGGTTAACCTCTATCGAACTGGATATTCCGCCAAAATATTTGTTTTGCTTTTTTATTTCTAAGTATGTCGTATAAGCTTCAGTATTTTTAGCACCTTCCTTTGTTAAATTATTATTATTTTATGTCGAGCCTGGCTTAAATTAAATCATATATTTCATTGTTAACAACCATTATGTATATAATTTTATGTTATTATAATATTTATATTACCTGATAAATATAATAGTAGAAATAAGCGTTATTTAAAAAATAGCATAGTATAGAATATATATTCGGCGCATAGGTACTTAACTTCTAGGTTTGTAGGTGTTCTATAAATTTAAAAATGCATTGTATGTATAATGTATGAGAATTGAACGTACAATTTAGCATCACATAGTTGTTATCTCCATTATAATTACGTTCCTAACTCAACAATATAGACCCTGTATACTTTAAGTCATTCTCCAATAACATAAATATAATTTAAAATGAAGATTGTAATTACGTACATACCTATAACTTTGTAATGTGATTCTAATAAAATAAATTAACCATCTTAACCTAATTATTATTTACCAAGCATTTGTTTGTTACAACCATAACATACCTTATATTATTATACATTATACTATAGAGCATGGAAATTACAGGATGCAGCAAAATGATACCTACATGATCATGTTTTAGGAGGATCATAGCCTGACACTAGTTCTATCACAAAGGTATTATTTCTATTCTTAGAAATTAAGCAAGTGAAATTATCTGTCCAGCAGAGGCCTTCGTAATTTGGATTCATAATTACACAACAGGTTTACAGTGTAAAGAATACTCTCAAGCTGTATAAAAGTGTAGGTTTTTGTTGCTTTAATTCTCCTGTGTAAAATTCCCTTAATTCCCTCAGTTTTGCACGAAATTCAAGGTAATGTTAAGCTGCCCTTTAAGAAAGATCAAGGCCTTGCGCCACTCTATTGGGATTGTCCTAGTGTAGGCAAATTACCATCACCCCTTCTGGGAAATGGGGAATGGGAATTATATGTGATATAAGAATAAAAATTAAAAAGATTCAAATTAGTTTGGATAGAAATATCTATTCAAGTTTTTGTATGACAATCAAGAGAATATAGACAACTTTTAAGATACATTAATTTGTAAGAGTAGTCAGTGCCGCCACAACATCACCTCTATGTTCTCTTAAAGTTCTTTCCGCTAGTGTTCTTGATATTTCCATTTCTTTCACCTGAAAAATGTTAATACTCCTTATAAATTCCGAAGGGATAAAAATACTTTACTTAACATGGTATTATTATGTTAAAATCATCATCTTTACACAGTACATAATATTATGTGTACAGCAAGTAAAAATTATAAAGTTGGTAAAGGGTTTTCTGTTCTTTTTCTCCTTTATATTGTATAGTCTTTTCAAGTTATTATTGGGCAGAGCCAATTATGTATTGTTAGTAACTTGTGCTTTTGGAGCGACATCGTCATTGCTGACCGAGTCCCCTTAAATAAAGATTTAAAAATAAAAACTTGTTCTTATCACACAGACAAGTGATAAATAAATTAAAACTAACATTGTCGACATAATAACAAGTTTATTAAATAATGTAGATCATCATCATTATTATTTCAAGCAGTAGATAAGCCGCTTTACATAGGCCACCTCTAAATGTTTTCACTTTATCCTAAGCTCTACCTCTATCACCCTAAGATTTCCTGCCATCCTTACAAGGATTTGTACTTCTTGGTGACGGAGTAAGAATACATTATGTCACCACCCCATCTCATCCCATGGGTGTCGTAATAACCGACTAAGGGGCTATCCGTAAATTTTATCTTTACGAAATAAAAAACGAAAACTTGCAATTAAACCCTATACCAATACGTTTGGCAAGCGTGGCATTAGTAGGCCAAGTATCCCTCCATCACGGGAGGAGAGCTGTCCCTGCAGTGGGACATTAATGGGTTGTTATGATTACAAGGAATTGTGCAGCAACAGCTTGAGTGAGATGGGCACTGCCACTTTAACAGTCATAATCACAACGTTAGTCACTTTGGTTTTCAAATAGATCTCATAATACTTTGCAATTCAGTCACTCAGGGAAATTCCCGAATTGTTCATTACCAACCTTCTAAAAAGGCCCAATGTGTACCTCTCTGTAATATAGTAAAGTAGATCTATACTTACAATTAATTCTATATCATCTTTTTTAACTGATACTTTTTGGAGTTCTTTTTCTTTTTCAAGACGTTCAGCAGCCTCTTTATTTCTTCTGTCACCGATTAGTGATAAAGCCTGTAAAGAAAAATTATAAGGACATCATTATAAAGTATGGTTAAATATTGCAATAAATTTGATTTTAATTATTTATTATATTTATACATTCACAAAACACCTTCTAGATTTAAACTGAAAGAAAAGCTTATACTTTAGGTACTAAGCAATGGATAAACATGCCTAAGAAATACCCTAGACTAATAAAAACATTCATCTCCTCGCCTACAATTATTGGTATAGAACAGTAATCAAGTTTTGAGACCTCATGGGATAGTGGCTATACCTAGACTGTAATTTCGTACTCCAAAGTGGTTGTCTAAACTGATCTATAACTTGAGGACCACAAATTACCAACAAAAACTTCGCCCGGGAACTTCGTGCAGTGTAAGTGCTCTCGGGCATTTAAATTGTTTTAATTAGGAAACTCGGACTTAACAGTAATAAAAATGAGTGTAAATTGAACTTTGAAAGTCAATACAGTGTAAAAACATGGAGTACAATTATTTAATAGTGTATTAATAACTTTTACGACTAAATTTGTGTGTGATAATAGTGCAATAACCGTGGGTGGCGCGAAACGTACGTACGCGCGCCGCGCTCTTTCACTTATACATACTTTGATTATATACTTTTGTCTCGCTCACGCAGTGTTAAAATAAATTTGATTCAAAATGAATTGTGAAATTTGTTTGGAAAAAACGGCCGTCGAAGAAATGATTAAATGTAATACATGCAAAATGGGATATCATTTCAAATGTGTGGTTATTACTACAGCTGCATTTAAGGAAGGTAAAATTAAACACTTGTTTAAATGTACCTCTTGTATGAACGTAACCCGAAGAGTTCGAGTTTCTGATGAAACACCTGTGCATGGTGCTGGCTCAGGAGTGTTGCCGAAGGAATCGCTACTGAATCAGTCATGTGGAGAGATAATGCCTCAGGATTTAGATTGTTTGTTCCATAAAATAATGGAAAACATGAATAATGTTTTAGCAGATAGAATAAATTCTTTTGAACAGAAAATTATGGAGGAATTTAAAACTACAGTGACAGTTTTGGCGTTAGAAAACACTAAACTGAGGGAAGAATTAGAACAATGTAATATTAAATGTAACTCGTATGAAAAACAAATTACTATATTGACTGAACGGCAACTAATTAAGATAAACCGAAACAAAGCAAGAAAGGTCCTGAAACTAGAAGTGTAACCAGCCAAGAGTCATTGTTGATCAGCGAAAGCGACGACATTGTGACGGCAGCAGCGTCGCCCGCGTCTTCGTCAGCTGTTAAACCGCCCGCCATCGACGCCAGCGCTCCAGAGATCGCGCGGCCACACGCGCAAGTGACGTACGCGGCGATGGCCAGCAAAACGGCGGTAAATAATAATGACAACAATACTTGGACTGAAGTTAGAAAAAGGAATCCAATTAAGAAAGGAGGTAGTACGTCGGTGGAGACTTTAAAAGCAGTCGAGCGAAGAAAGTATTTACATGTTTAGAGGTTAGATAAACGCACGACGGAGGGTAACTTAAAAGAGTATTTACAAAAAATATTAGGTAGTGATACAGACATATTTATTGAGAAATTAAAGCCTAAAAATGAACGAGTATATGCTTCATTTAAGATAGGCGTTATAGAGGGGAAATTTGGAAAGCTATGTGATGCAGATATGGCCAGTGAATACAGAATACAGTGAGTGGATTTGGTTTCGCCGCTCAACCCAACCTAACTTACAACAAACCCAAAAGACACTTTAATAAATTATACCAAAACGTAAGAGGTCTTCGGACCAAAGTGACTCAATTTCTGTCGTTACTTGAATCATCTGGATGCGATGTATTTGCCATTACAGAAACAGGCCTTAATGAAAGTATACAAAATTCCGAGTTCGTGGTCCCCGGCTACCATGTGTTGCGGTGTGATCGAGCGGACGGACGCAAGCATGGAGGCGTGCTTTTAGTGGCCACACCGCGGCTGGAACTACGACGAGTGCAGGGGTCAGGTGACATTAATAATAATAAGAATATAATAATACTATATTCTAGTTTTACATTAAAAAAAATGTTTCTAGCAAGTTTCTCGTCCTTTGGTCACCATAGGTTTTTTTTTTTTTGCGCTGGGAAAATGCTTTTACGCATCCCCTTCCCCGTCGGGGGACGGGAGAGGGGTATGTGAGACTCCCCGGGAAAGAGATTCCCGGTATACCCACTAAAAACCCAGGGGTGCTCCGACCTCGCCTTAGTGGAGGGGGTCTGGGAATCCATGACATCCAGTCCCCCACCGGCGATTGCCCGCCTTACGGCAGGCCCCTCACGCCTCCCCCCAATGGGGAGGGGGCCTTATAATGGCCGGAGCACAGGGGGTGGATCCTGTGATGCAGGCGGTGGCGCCCCCGCACCTGTCGCCCGCTGATCACCCCCCGGGGTGGATGAGGACGGACGTTGTGTTCGCCGTCCTCCACCCCTTCTTCGTCTGCGGAGCGGCGCCGCGAGAGGGTCATCCTCCCGCGCGCGCTCCGCTGCCTCCTTCTGGGACATGACGTCCTCACAGAAGGAGGCTACCGCTTCCCACGCCTCCTCGCTGCCCAGCATGGCAGAAATCACGCTGGGGAGCGAGAGGTCGTCCCCGATCACCGCCACCAGGGACCAGCGGGACTCCGCCTACGACGGCCACGCCTCCAGGGTGTGCTCCGCCGTGTCCACCGCGGCCTCGCAATGGTGGCATTGTGGAGTCTCCTCCCTCCCAATCCGATGCAGGTACGATCCGAAGCAGCCATGCCCGGACAGCACCTGCACCAGATGTAAAGACAGGCAGACAGATGTAAAGACAGTTTTTAATATGTACGTGCCAACGAAAAAATCAAAGACTAATGATAGTAGGTATACTTACATACCCAGTGTGGTATACAAACGAAATTATTCGTGACATAAAACTTAAATACATGTTGCATAAAAGATATAAATGTAGCAAGTCTAATGAAGACTACGAGGCGTTCTCACAGTGTAGGGCGAGGGTTAAGGCCAAGACCAAAAGAGCTCACGACCAGTACAGGGACCGCGTTCAATACCAATTAGCGAGAGAACCACGAGCGTTTTGGAACTTCATTAGAGCTAAGAGAGGTAACACTTCCAGCCGGAAAATAATAAAAGATGGTAGGATATTGGCAGAACACGAGAGCGCCAGAGAGTTCGCCCGCTACTTCGAGTCTGTATATACTCCGGACTCAGCGACGTTGAGTGTGGAGGTGGCTAGTAAGCGCATGGGAGAACCGCCGGGCGCGCGCGTGGCCCTGACTCAACTCGAGCCGCGCGACGTGCGTCGTGCGCTCGCGCGTCTGTCGCCGAAACGTTCGGTCGGGCCGGACGGTATCCCGCCATACATTTTAAGGGATTGTGGGCCAGCATTTGTGGAACCTTTACAACATTTATTTAACGTGTGCCTGGGAACCGCAACGTATCCTGACCGATGGAAACTCACACGAGTAGTACCAGTACCGAAAGCAGGTGGAGGGTCTGCGCCAGCTGATTACAGACCGGTGGCAGTCCTGTGTGCTCCAAATACCTTGGGTATTTGAGTCGGCCATTCACAATTGTCTCTATCCACAGATTAGTGCACAGTTGTCTGACGCTCAGCACGGATTTCGACCAGGACGCGGAACAACAGGTAATCTGCTAGATCTGATGACGCACCTGGTACCTGCAGTGGATGCAGGGCTACAGGTTGATGTCGGCTACTTTGATTTCCGCAAAGCGTTTGACACAGTCGACAATGACGTACTGTTATTCAAGTTGGCCGGTATGGGATGCACCCCGAACACCCTCTCATTCTTTGCATCATATTTGCGTGACAGATGTCAGTATGTCGATTGTGGAGGATGCCTTTCAGACCCCTACCCTACAAGATCTGGGGTGAGTCAAGGGAGCAATTTAGGGCCCCTGCTATTCATTCTGATGATCAATGACCTCCCTGAGGTAGTATGTAAGTCCATTCCTTTATTATTTGCTGATGACCTAAAACTAGTAAAAGAAATAAAACATAGCACAGATCATAGCGTACTACAAAAAGACATCAACAAAATATTAGCATGGAGTCAAGACAATAAGTTGTACTTTAATGTGGCTAAGTGTTCCGTACTGTCATTCAGCCGCTCGCGAACCCCGAGCCATAATGAGTACGTCATGGAGGGGTTACCGTTAAGGCGCGTAACTGAGGTAAGAGACCTGGGCGTGCGCTTCGAGTGCACATTATTGTTTCGGCAGCACATCACTGACATTAAAAAAAAGCATACCGGAATTTAGGGATGGTATTGCGACAGGGTAACAACTTTACAAACATATGTGCCTTGAAAGCTCTCTATGAAGCACTTGTAAAGAGTCAGTTGGAGTACAATGCAGTAATTTGGTCACCACACGAAGAAAAGTACAAGCTAATGATAGAGCGTATCCATACTAATATTATAAATGCGAAAGTAACTCTATCTGTCTGTCTGTCTGTTACTCTTTTCCGCCTAAACGGCTGAACGGATTTTGATGAAATTTGGTATAGACAATCTTTAGACCCTGAGAAAGAACATAGGCTACTTTTTATTAACAAAAAAAAAAAATATTTTTTACAAAAAATCGTATGTTCTAGCATTTTGAAATTTTTACCAGTGTGGGGGTGAAATAGGGGTTGAATTGAAGATAAGACAATAAATCTTGGTACGTAGGCTTTTTCTACAAACGGAATTACCGAAATTCGAACTGTACGGCTTCGGAACGGGAACTACAAAGCCAAACTCACATTCACTTCTCTCTCACTCACAACAAATTCTGATTCTGATTGACAAATTCGCGCGGGCGAAGCCGCGGGCGGAAGCTAGTACAAAATAAATTTCTTAGGTTCTTATACCTAAACCAGTATGGCGTGTACCCAGGGTACCCACTTTTGTATCCTAGTTTATTTGTTTTAGGCATGATTGGCTATAACAGACTCGAAGTGAGATGTGAGGTAGCTCTCTCCACCCTACATATTTAGTGTGATACGCTGTAAAATTCACAACCTGGGTATTTTGGAGATTGTTCAGCTGTGTGTACCGGATGAGTATGAGGGATGTCGGCGACGACCACCTCTGTTGGTGGTGCTCCAGCGCGGCGCTGCGTGTGCTCAACGGCCTGTCTGGTCAAATAGACCTATTCTCTTGTTCACTGAATGAGTTCACAAGGACTGCTTACTGCCTGTGCAGCAACTAGTTTTTTTTTTTGTGTTTAGCGTGTATTATATATAAAATAAGTTAAATATAAGATAGTATATAGGTATGAGTATGTAAAAAGTTATTAGATAATAAGCTCAACTTATCTGTCGCATTAGGCCTGCCTGTAAAGATAGATTTAAGTTTATGAATAATAAATAATACATAATAAATAAATAAAAACAGTGCCACTCAGCAATTTTTTAGTTTTTACTTTGGTTAGGTTTTTAATTTACATTTATTTTAAATGTAAAAAGTCATATGTACAGAAGCAGTCAGAAATTATTTTAATATAATGTTGGGTTGTTGTCGAGATTGGCTACAGAAATTTTACAGAATGATTGGTATAGTGAACAAATTTTTAAAAAAGGTATTTATTTATCCTGAACTAGCCGTAAATATATAAGTAACTCACCCCGGATATGTCCTGTGACGAAATTTCTTTCTCTTCTGCATAATCGGTGACTTTTTCTAAATCTGCTACACCACTATCGTGCTTTGCAGTCTTCTTTTGAGTTTTATCTTTATCAAGCTGAATATCATCTGTATCACCATTAATTTCTTCATCTGCCATTCTGTTTGTATATTTAATTAATAGTTACAGACAAATTTATAAACAATTATTATTGTAAGAAATCACCTAGCATTTTTTTCAGTCAAACAATAGTCAACTAGCGAAATGAGAGAATCTTTTTTATTGTATTTTAGGTTAGGTTTCCGATTCGTTCTGAAATGGTAGATTACAAATTACAAATCAATGCTAGTAGCTGAGAAAAGAAAATTAAGTCCTATAAGATTAAAGTCTTAAAGTCAATAAGTATACATTAACTTGTATGTTTATTTTTACTAGTAAGTAATAAATACATTTTAAAAAATAATGTTGAGCTCATTAGCATCACCATCAAAATTAAATGAAACAAAAGAAGTGTACTTCCTGCTTGAGTATCTTTTTTAATACAGCTAATTCGTTCATTCACCATCATATCAGCAGCAGCAGTGTGACAGAAATTGTCCGAACATAATATATTGGGAGTCTTAGTATACTGTGTCTACTGTTCTGCGATATTGTCAATTAAAACTCACACAAATAGAAACCGTTCTGTACAGTCTCGCACTGTACATTTTAGCTGACCAACCTTTTTACGATATAATATAAATTAAATTACAACATAATTTTAGTTAGTGTGCAAATACTGCAACGCGGTAAACAACATTAGAGAAAGAAAACACTTAGTCATACCTACTTGTTTTTACTACGTAAATAAAGTGGATATAAAAACGAAGTTATCTTTCATCTCAGCACTCCCTACAACTACAACCTCAAGCTCAACGAGCACAAGTGTACAAACCGTACATTTTTTGGTCCTTCGAACAAACAAGTAAGTCTCCTGTGCTTTTCTCACGTTAGCGAATCGGTTTGACCGGTCTCCCACAAGCGGGTCGCCCCGGTTAGATTGAGAAGTCGCAGAAAAACGTTAGCGAAGCGCATCTGAGACGCAACAGCAAAACAGCGACCATTTCAAATCGAAGAATTGTGAAGATTATTAGCAACGCAGAAGTTTTCACAAGGCCGTCCTGTTATCGTCAACGACGTAGATTTTACTAAATCTAACAACAACTAACAACTACGAACATGAGTATTCTAGAACAACAAGCAGCTAGTTTTGAAAACATCAAAACGATATGCACAAACTATCGCAAGGATTCATCTGAGAGGAAAACTGTGGAATATTTGAATAAACGTACCACTTTACTGGAAAATGAGTGGGAAGTTTTCAACAACAATCACGCTCAACTCCTGTTGGAAATCGAGGATAAAAATATTCCATACTTCGTGGAGGACATTTATGAGAAGACTAGAGAAATGTACTCTACAACTATGAAGGACATGTCCCTTAGATTGAAGACCATCGGAGATCAACTACAACGTGATGTGAAATTCGATTTAAGCGAAACGTCAGATGATGAAGATAGTAACGTGCAGATTTTGCTTAACAAACAAGAATGCAACTTTAACGCCATACTGCGCGTTATTTCAAAGATAAAAGTTTCGTCTATAACAGACAAATGGGAACTCGAAGATCACTTATCAACTTTGAAAGCAAAGTGGGATGCCATTGATAAGCTACATTCATACATACAGTGTACAAACCGTACACGTTCAGCATTAGTAATTTTGCAAATGCTATGCAACTTCACTTTAACATTCTTTACTACATTTTGGTTACAAATTGTTCATCTCTTTTGGACCTTGTTTCTGCCTAGGAAAGGGACTGCCTAACTCGATATAATTTTGAACTTAGACCATGCCTTTAAAACCTGACGTATCTCTGGCTGTAAAAAGTTGTCGATAAAAACGACCCTCGAAAGTTCCATTATTGTACGGTAGCGTAGGAAACTAGGTTTAAACCATATAATATTATTTGTAGGCTTTGTCTAAAACCTACAAATAATATTATATGGTTTAACTATTGGTTACTTTCTGTCGTCTCTGCCTACCCCGGACGGAATAAGGCGTGAGTTTATGTATGTATATGTATGTATGTAACTATTAGTTTAAAATTGAAGTATTATCTTCAATTTTCGTTAGGTACAAAATATATTAATAAGTTGTTTTACCATGATTATGAACATTCTACGTTTTGAAAAATTATTATTTTCGGGTGTTAGTAACCTCTCCTTCTAGCGTTTTTTTTGAGCATAATGCATTGCAATGTAGTTTTCCTGAAGCCTTAGCCTGCAGTGTTCGAGTATAAAATAAAATTGACTGACACCTGATCTTTGACTGACACCCTTGACTGACAGTAGTACGCTGCTGTGAATTTAGTTACCCCTTCCTCGATGCTTTACAATTCTACTTCTTTTGTTTTTAATTCCTTTTTTCTAAGCTAGAAAATAATAATTACGCTATTTTCTTTTCTTTTTCAATTTCATAGTGTATAGTGGTAACTGTTTAATTTGTGAAAACGGCAGAAATAGGTAAGTGTAAATTTAGACTTCACTAATTGTCAAAGTAATATTGGTATTTCGCCCTTGACGTTTGATTTTATAGATTTTTCTAACTTATGGGACTTTAAAATGTAATGTATTAAAACATTAGTAACCGCTGAATGTTCTGTTAAAACATTCTTTCGTATTTCGCTGTGACGTCAAGGCAATATGGAGTATTAAAACAATTTCTTTCGCTCAAGTTATTCTCGTGTTTGTATTGTTCTCATACTCCTTTCTAGTAGTTTTTTTTAATCAGAGCGTATGATGCTAAACGGTAGCATGTAAAAAGTGGATGCTTAGCTATAAAGACCATAGTACTGAATGTAATTGCAGTGACCTTGTAACAAGTGCTTTGAGTTCACATAATAACCATGTGTTAATGAGGTCTGAGTTCCTGCCAGGTCGGTTTCATTTCCTTATATTGTATTCAACCATGTAATTATGCAGCAGTGCAATTCAAAGACATTGTGCTTAATAAAATGTCATTGTTTTAAAATAAAATCATGTGTTTTCAAAATATCACTTCCTCTGTGTATTAATAGAGCTATGTGCTTATTATGTTAAGCATCAACTTATATATTTAATACATAAAAAAACACAGATGAAACAATTGGGAAAAGGAACTATGGTTTCTATAAACAAACTTTTCTGTACTAAAGATTTTTGAAAACTAACAACTACCTTAATTTTGTAGGGTAATTCAAAATTAAATATTTTTGACCTATTAACCTTTTTTTAGTTCCAGTTAACTGGAAGTTTAGTACCTAATACATGCAACTTACATTAATTCATTCTGTATAGACAATTGCTGAAAGAAAATAATATCATAATTATAATATTAGCGTTTTTGACTATGACTTAAGCATGTTTTTCTAATTCAACCCCATAAGCAAGCACTTTCTGTAAGGTCACTTGTACTGCAAAGAGTTTTAATGATGTGGTGTCTTTAAAACTCTATAAAGTCAAACTCTTTACAGTTTGCGTTGGAAAATTGAACTTACAAAGTTTATTAAAAACTGAAAACTTTTTTATTTATCTTCTTTTTGTAGTATTGGACAATTCTAACTTTATCATAAATAAATATTCATTTTAATTATTTTAATGATACATATTATATTCTATCACCATGGACAGACACAAATTTTTGACCTTTTTTTATAATGTGTAATATTTATGAATGAATTATTTTGAATGATAGCAGCCATTAAATATTCACACAGTATTGAATTCCTTAATAACATTGACTTTACACATACCAGTGAATCGGAGTATGCTCCATATTTGTCCGATTACATAATACCCTCTTTATTGTAACATATTATTACATCTGAAATTTAAGAGAGTTGTTATTCTTACTCATTGACTAATTGCAGATGAGGTACCTTCATTAAATACTTAAAACAATCTCATCAACAATTATTTTTTTGATAAACCATATCCTATAGACGCCCACTGCTGGACATAGGCTTCGTCCAAATGTTTCCAGCCTGCGCGCTTTGTGCCTCCCTCATCCATTAATAATATACTTGCTATTTATCAGATAATATAATAGCATAAATGACAAATTAATACTTTATTAGTATAATGTAAACATAAAATATTCAACTTTTTGTAGTTCTTGGTTGCTATCCAAAAGTCTCGTGGTTAATTCCTGGTTGGTGAAAATCTGTGTATGGATAAACATGAATGTTTATATGTGTGGTTTTAATAGAATGGATGTATCTACAAAAAAAGTTTATAAATTTATGTTTATTCACTAATTTGCATATCTATTAGACAAAGCTGTTAAAGTTGTAACGTATAACGTTCATATAGACTTCGTTTACTGATACTACAATTTTAACAGAAACATAACAGGTGTGACGATGACCCTGAGTGCGTAATATCTTCCGTTACATTCGTTTAAAACGACATATTATTAAATCATCTTGAAAAAAAAAATTAGCCTTGGCTGCTCGACTATTATATTACACATATCATAAAAACAGATTTGCATTATAATTAAGTCCAAATACTTGTAATGATTTAAAACTATTATTAGGACACGGTTATTAATATATTTTTGTGAAATAAACAAATTTGAGGGACAGATTTAAATCCGGGATTCTCATTATACACTCTATAACAGATTCTCACTATGATGGCATTGTCTGCGAATGAAGGTAACCCTGGTAAACCCCATATCAATCCGTATGGCTACTAAAACTAAAGCTGACCCCGTAAAGGTATAAGAGGTCCAACCCTGCCCTGCAGTATTACTATCTAAAGCTAAAAGTAATCATTATGTTCAGAAATTATTTTGCTATAAACATTTCGAAAGGAAAAAATGCCATTGTTATAGTTATACACTTATGATCACTAGATGGCGTTGCAAGATGTAAAACTTAACAATGAAGCTATACGTTAATGTAGTATTAATGTTACGCAAACTTATGAATATTTGCGTGAAATAAATTTTTATATTCATGAGATAGTATTCCGGACAAAATGGAGTAAATGTAGTTTCACAATGTTTTTAAATTAAAGATGCGTTGGGTAGTTTATGCTACCCTTTTTTTTTGTTTTTCTAACGGTCAGTCATGAATAAAATGTAGTAAAACATCCCCAAATGTTAATCGTATTAAATTAATAAACTCTTCTGGTCAGAAATCAGTAGTCAATCTTTATATTTCCCACGAGAACTCATCTTGTTACCTTATTAATATGCACTGCGTCTTAAATTTATTGTAACATTAACATAATACGTATTTAAAAGATGGACACTTTCTTGAAAAAGTAACTTTAAATCGTGTTTTCATTCAACTACTAATTGTAAGACAAATTTCTTTTAATGTAATGATGTAGGTAATATTTTTTTATAAAAGCTATGTAAATGAGTGTAGTAAAATGTAACCGCGTAGATGACCGTTGAAATTAGTATACAAAATCTATCTTATATCAGCCATAAACATACATATTTTCAACGTTCTCTACAACCAACTTTGTAGAGCTATGCATTCTGGAATACAAGGTAAACATACTTAAATATATTTTAGTAATTCATAAACTTTTTACGAAGGCACCCAGACTGAGCAAACACTCATGTAATGCACACAGTGATTTACATTGAACGTACAAACCGGGACCTTTGCGAGTAGTAGAGTGGTCAACCACTGTCATCGAGACGGACAAAAAATTGAACAGGTTTGCTTGAAAAAATAGTAAATTGCCGCTTTTATTATAGCATTCACAACATGCCTATAATATTAACAGCCTTCTAATAACTTCTTTATATGCTACATTAATATTATATTTCTTTGTAATGTAACTTCCTCACATACATACTTACGTATGTGAGATCGCACTTTTCTTTGTTACCTCGGCCGCTCTTAAACGGTTATAGGGGCAAGGATAATACTTGGCACGATGTTAGGTATCAGTCTGAAGTGGATCTTTCCAAAGTCCAGTATGATACAGACCGCCAGTGGGCGTTGTACATTATATTTTGCAGATACAATGTAAAGCAAAAATGTTTGTCTTTTCATATATGACGCAACAAACCAAAAGTGGTCTGAAAACTAGACATGGTACCTATCAAAATATCGAGGGTTAAGAAAGAAATAGTTCTTTGACTTGATTAGGTTTAATTATTATTATTTTAGTCTTTACAATGGCTAGTATTCGTATGGTCTCTACTGTTTGCACAAAATCTTAGGTAAAGTATTAATAGCAATATTTGTTCTAGGCATACACATACTGACAGATTCTTATACCTTGCTTAGATATACATATCTTATATGTGATAACAAATATCACTGTGTAGGTATTGTATCGGTCTTAATTTAGTTCGTAGCGTGTCGTTAACACTAGTGAGTCAATATTCAGGTAACATCGTAAGATGCTATAGGTATGTAGGTATAGGTACTTTATATTTATCTACTCAGATAAAATGTAACATTCCATGTTCATGTTATGTAATGATAAAGATATTTATTAAATATTTACAGTAGGTATTGCCGTATAATTTTAATGTTACTACATAATTAAACTTTTAAAAACATTAAACCAATAAACAGGCAAACTATTGGGTATTTATATATGTTGATATTGTATAAATATTTCCTCAAAATCGCTAAATCCTTGCCTAAGTAGTTGCCTACCCAAATAATCTCCTGTAACCTTGTTAAAATAAACCGAATCCGCAAACTGATTGTGCGAGCAGTCGACTACATCCGAAACGAGGCCGGTTAGACCTTGTATTGCGTTCGTACAAGGACTCCCATTCGCTCGAAGGATATTTTCGGGAACCGTGTAGCCTTGAATAAGTTTTGTCTCAAGGACTACGGAGCCTCCAAATGATAAATGAAATCATTTCAGTTTGTAGGTCATCTACACCCACAATACTGAATACGGAATTTGTGTGTCAAACTCAATTTTACCAAGGAAAATAAGTATTTTTATTTAAACAAAAATATGCAGTAGACTAAGTAACCATTTATTCCTTGTATATTTATGTGTCTTTGTTGTTATGAGACTGATCCATCTATGTAGGGAAAATACGTCATGTTTTCATACTATTTTTTTTATAAATTTTGTAGTTAGTAAAAGCATAAACTTTCAATAATTCGATTTGTTTAAATGTTCTTCTATAATGTGGACTGTTGCGGTTTAATTACCTACTGACTTTGTACAATTCTTTACGGTTATAAAAAACCATTATTTTAAGTTATTAATTTTAATTGATTGATAAAGAAACTTTAATAGTTGAATAAGTGTTTGAAAAGAAACTACAAAGATATTCCATAGAAAGCCATTTTGTTTCGTATTTACTCCAGGGTTTTACAAAAAGAACAATAGGGTCTTGGCTAATCGTAGAACATAGCACGCGCGTCTTAAATGTATTTTTTTACCTGCAGGTGTTAAGGTATTATAAATGCGCAGATTCACGGGTTCTCTGTCTAGTAATTTTTGTTTAATAGGTAGGTAGTTTTAATTCTCTAGGGTTATCCTTTCGAGATCTTACCTGGCTGAGGTCCCCCGACACAATGACAGCTGGGAAGAATAGTGTGGTCTGCCGATGTTACTAACAATCCAAGTGTTGTGAGTTTCATTTGTCCCAAACAAAGCTGAGCTTGTACTATAGGTACTAGACAACTGATAAACAATCTTGAATACTTACTAATGCTTTATTGTAAAGAAAATTTTATGTTCATACTCACAAGGTTTTGTAATAAGCAGGAATCGAGTCCAAAACCTATGTCAGCCATGAGCTAAAGGCACTACGCGACAGATCGTCGTCCTATTGTTTCTTAAACTGCCTTGTAATGATGTCATGACTGCAGGTCGCAATACAGTCTTATTAAACGTCTTAACTTTGTTCTCAATTTCACATACTTATATGTCATATTGGAAGTATGTCACGTATTAAAAAATATTGCAAGCATCCACGGTTCTTTTTTAGTCTAATTCAACTACAGCTTTGGTAATGTTCTGCCGTTTCACCGATGATCACTTTTTATATTGCCTTTGTATTTTTTTTACTTCTATATAAAATGTATGTAAGTAATCTATTATATTGCCTACGTTTACATTTTCGGTTAATTCGTAAATTACAATTCATTTTGTTAAGTAAACTTTTACGTTAAGGTTGAATAAAATAAAGTCCTAATTTCTCGGCTTCCATTTCCTTCCCATTTTCGGCAACCTTGTTAAGTCGTTTTAATATTGAGGTCATTCTTCCAAAAAGGGCGATAAAGATATCTGACAAGAACTAAGTCAAAGACGTTTTCTAAGTAGGCAACTTTGTATATTATGCTCTTCCGCTATGTTGGATATAATGTCATATGACCTATGAAACGCGGAACATTTTGTTATAATCTACGTAATTTGTAGCATAAGGAAACTAATGAGCATTGGCTATGTAGTAAGACCTTTGAAAAATAATCTTTGTTAGCCTTGTATGCATAGAGGTCTTTTAAACAAAGTTGATTATGCATTTTGATGCAATGTCACTAGTTTATAATTTTTTAATGACAGATAATGACCTTACCTTCTGATAACGTTATTATTTTGATTGATCGTTGGTTTGTCAAACATTGGCCTTGTTGCCCTATTGGCCTAATTGACCAACGGCTGTTTGACCTATTAATTATTTTTCTGGGTATGGTTATACTTTGTTCCACATTTTCGTTACGAGGCTTGATATAAAATTTAGGGAAATCACTTTTATAAATATATAACGTTATTTAAAATGATTTCTAGATTATATTCAGCTAACATGTCCCACTGAGGGGACGGGGCTCCTTTAGAGATAGATATAACTTGATCTTCTCATACCCTGCTGACTTTTTTGCTGCCGTAGTGATGATATCTGCGTAATTTTCCTTAGACAGTTTTTATAATACTCATGGGATGCGACGGAATTGTAAAGTCATGAATTCTTACTCCGTTACCACACGGTACATACCTACAAAGATACAGGAATAAAAAATATGTTAATGTAATGTAAACGTGTCCCGTAAAGGACGTTAAAACTAGGCCAAATTGTGAAACCTTGGCCGGTAACAAAATTATTCACAAGTCAGTTTTTTGATTTCGGGAAATTTCACAGATACCTACTTTCATGTCTTATGTAACGATTTTATATTTGTAATCATTTATTTATCAAATTATTTTACCGAGGTTGACCGCAGGATTGTAATCTGTCCATATATTTTTAAACGTCACATATTAATAAAAATGAATTGCCTAAACGTGTGTCGGAATATATTCAGAGTAGACCGATTTGGCTGTTCTTTTTTAGTGTATGAAAGGTTTGACAGAACGGAAGTTTCACGTAAATTAAAGTACTAGATAACGACGTATGATTTTATAGGGGTGCTATAGTTATTCCATGAAATGAAATCTTTTGCATTCAAACAGGTTTTCTACTAAATTCTTTCTTTCACTGCTTTTGTACGACTGCACTTGTTTGTACAATTAATACGCAGACTACCAAATGTTTTTCTGCCACAAATAGAAGTGGTTCAATGTACCTACATTGCAATATCCCAAAACGTACGAAAAATCAAACTCAAACAAATAAAGATTTAAAAAAATTCTATTCTGCTCCATACCTACTGGCTTTGTGTAAAGCAATAAGAGCAATTCGATTCTCTGTCACCCCACTCCATTTTAACATCACAAAAATATTTGTCAGTCATTGCGTGATTATAAAGAATTCACAATGAATACAAAAACAACAGATTTCAAGTTCAAATATACTATTATAGTATTTTTTTTCAAATTATAACTGTATTTATGACAAGAATAAGTAGAAGCAGTAATTTTAATTACAAATTATCTAATGTTAACAACAAACCTGGGTAACATTAACCTTCAAAGCAAAATGGGGCTTCATTTGCGTTTTTTTTTGTTAAATAGTGTTGACGACAGTTTATAAAAAAAAATACATAAGTGAAAGCTCATGAAATAATGAAATCGATCCCTTTGACAACGTTGTTTTCATCGCAGGTACATTTGTAATCCAAACAGTCGAGAGCATCAAGATGGCGGGATCAAGTCTCCGATTCAAAATATAGCACTTTAAGGGTTTTGTACTACATATGTACTAATTGTACCCTAAACCACACATTTGTATCTCTTAGGGTAAAGGAAGTATGCCTAAACTTACCTGGACCCGCTACTTTGATGTCAAAGTGGCTGGACCTTCTGCAGCGCTGCTCAGAGGCTGGAAATTCACACACGAAGGCTTAGTACTATATATGTACGGTCAAGGAATTTAATTGTTTAGCAGGTACACAACCTACGTAATTTAGTCGTATTATATACCAAAATAATCCTAGCGAATTTGAAAGATATTACACCTCAAAATTGACATAATATAAAATATAACCAATAAGTATGAATTGCACTTCAAACTTCTTTGTTTACAAACTTCCACCATTCTGTCCAAAGAGTAAAAAATAAAATTTTGACAGTATTATCAATACAATGCATTGAACCAATCAGAACAGCGAATGCTACTCGATATACTTTATTGTTAATAGTGACACAAACTCGGACTAAGGATACTGTTTGATGGAGATGGTAGATAAGGTCTAGTTTAGTTTGACTTAACTTTGGTCTGTCAACAATATAAAATTGAAGAATTTTATTTTAACACAAAATACCTGTCTGTCATAGATAGACAAGGCTAGGTATATATACCTTGTCTAATTAATTTTACGACTCCCAAGACGTCGGGGTTCGTCATCCGTCGTCTGTAGTCGGTAAATAGTAACCTGACCGATTTCAAAATTAAGCAAATTGCTAAACAATTACATTCCTTGAGTGTACATATATGTACTCAATTTTCATTACAATTGTAAGTGCCGAATAAAAGTTAACCGATTAAAACATTGGTCCCGCCACTTTGATGTTTCATGTTATAGCTGAAAACATATGAAAATCGTTAGATCTTGAGCAAAATCAAATGTGTATGTTTAGTACGACCTGAGTACAAAAACATATATAATATTCATATGTATAATCAAAGTAATTTAAAAAATATCTTTCATTTTCGTTATTTTAATTCCAAATCTCGTTATTTTCATAGAATTGGACAGGTGTATGCACTAATATTATAAAACAATTTATTAAACATGAGGGTAGGTAGTAAATTGAGTATCAACCATAATGCTTTTTGCGACGGTAAGTACTGTATGATCTTTCTATACGTGAACGCGATTGATAATTGTAGTAATATTTATATATGCGTATTTACGTGAGCGACAAAACAAGTTAATTTACTGTGTTAGTTACATTCTACATTAACAATGAAGAGAAAAATACTACCATGCCGGAAAAGTATAGTGCCATTGGAAGACCAAAAAAAGGTATTTGAAAATAACAAAGTATCTTTTATTTACGGCATACCATCATAGAATGACCAAGTGTTTAATTATATAAGTAGACAATTACATTTTGAAATGACTACGAAAAGTTTATACTTGTCTGTTCAACGAAATTTCAACTTTTTTTTTACAACATGCACATTAATAAGTCTTATTAAACTTATTTTTATATTTAAGTTAGTTTAATTATTATAACACAAAAGCAGTTATAATTTAGATCAATATAAATACATAATAATATTTTTGTTGTTTCATTTCTGCATAAAAGTGTCCATTTCAAATATAACGATGAAAGATAGATATTTTTTAAATTACTTTGATTATACATGTGAATATTATATATGTTTTTGTACTCAGGTCGTACTAAACATACACATTTGATTTTGCTCAAGATCTAACGATTTTCATATGTTTTCAGCTATACATGAAACATCAAAGTGGCGGGACCAATGTTTTAATCGGTTAACTTTTATTCGGCACTTACAATTGTAATGAAAATTGAGTACATATATGTACATATATAGTACTAAGCCTTCGTGTGTGAATTTCCAGCCTCTGAGCAGCGCTGCAGAAGGTCCAGCCACTTTGACATCAAAGTAGCGGGTCCAGGTAAGTTTAGGCATACTTCCTTTACCCTAAAGCCCGATTTACACATCGACAAGTACAGTAGCGAGTTAAGTAGTAAGTTGCTGATTAAGTTGATTTAAATAGATCTCCATCCTATTTTTTGGCAAGTTAAGTTGGCGAGACGCGAGAGAGGGGGCTACTTCGTACTTAACTCGCCAAAAAATAGGATGGAGATCTATTTAAATCAACTCAATCTAAAAATACTACTTAACTCGCCGCTGTACTTGTCGATATGTAAATCGGGCATAAGAGGTACAAATGTGTGGTTTAGGGTACAATTAGTACATATGTAGTACAAAACCCTTAAAGTGCTATATTTTGAATCGGAGACTTGATCCCGCCATCTTGATGCTCTCAAACAGTCTGTGTTTTGCTGTGTTTAGGGACTATTAAAATTCGATTTGGCATTTTAATCTTAATTATGGTAACTCTGGCTGGGTTGGAACTACTAAGAAATACAAAGTTTACGAGTACTTCATAAACTTTGTATTTCTTCTGCATGTTAATTCTCGTACCTTAAAAATTGTCACACAATAGGTAAGACAATTTAACAACTAAAGTTAACTTAACCGAATTGTAACGATTTTAAGGAACGAGAATTGACATGCTGATTGAAATTTTAGACGCTTTTAGATTTTTAACTACGAAGGTTAAGGACCGACAAAACAGGTGTTATGTTTACGTATTCACCTTAATATGCTTACTGTTAACAACCCGCAGTAAAACAATAATGGTTTTGAGACTACTTCGCACTGTTATTAATTTTTATTTGAAAACATTATAGTACTGAAGTATTTAAAGGTAATTTGTTATGTATCGAGTTTGAATTTCGTCAACGTAACAGAAATAATGTAGCAAGCCTTGTTTTTAGAACACCATCTCGAAACTTTGTGTACACCATTGTTTCCATCCTAATATTATGTTAAGGTGAAAGGTCACATAAATATCTTGTTAATTTGTTAAGCAACAAGTCTTAGGGCCGTCAAAAATTTAATATTTAAAACAGTCACCAGTAATATATTTAATGATAATACAATATTCATTACTACACATTCCCAAATTGACTTCTAGTACCAAACAAATATGGGTATGCTTTATGGTAACTGGACAACTTTAAGGCTTTTTTTGGTAAATACGATATTCTTATAGGTACACAGGTAAACAAACATACCTACATGTTTATGCATACGTTTGATTTGACTTCTCCCAGCAGTCTGCATGCATGAACACGTACAAATGTTTGACTTTTATTATATTTGACGCTTATATGCCACCAGCTCGTCTAACTATAGTTAGCTTTTAAGCCTTATATGCCTCGTATTTTATGCCACGTTTGCACGAGGCATATCATAACCATATTCAATGATCAATATTCATTGACTGAGTTTATACAAATGATATCTAAGTACGCCTTTTCAGCAGCAGTATTGTATGCACTGAACTAAGCACAAGTCTAGCTCTGCGTCCGCGTAACTGATTCCGGGTGTTTAAATCTCTTCTTTTGTCTCGACAGAAGAATGACAAAGCTAAATGACATACGGATGTCACACCTAAATACTTAAGTAATTTTTTCATTTTGTCTCTCACGCAAAGAAAATTACCTAAAAGAGTTTAGGCTATAGTTCGAAATATTAAAACATGCTTGCTACCGTATTTAAAACAGTTATACTTTATTGTAATATTACATTAAAAATAATATATTTTCAATATCGTGTCGTGACACAGATGACCCTGCAAAACATATATGCGTATGCGATAACAATGTTAAAATAATAGTTCCTTGTATATTCATAAGCATTTGTTAGTTGTAATATAAACGGTACTAATAAGGCTCTGTCCAAACGATATTATCTTAATGTATTTAAGTATAGTAGTAGCTAGTGTGAGTTTGATTTACGATTAATTTGATTGAACAGCTTGTTTCTTGCCTTGTGATTGGTTAACGCTGTCAAGTTATTTGCAAATACTAACCATGCAAAATAATTTTCTATTAAAACCTTTCAAACTTCTTAAAGTACATTCAGCTACAGTACCACTTATTCATATACCTCAAGACTTCTGCAAAACGCTGTAGGTATTGCAAATGTAAAAATCGCTTACGTTTTTCGAAAGAAAATTTATATTTTACAAAATGCTATCAGCTTTTTATTTATGACATTATTACAATTACAATCAAGTTGTTCCAAAACGAATGCTCCTGTAAATTATGAAATAGAATAGGTACAAAAATTAAATGTTACCATTGAAATGGAAAATAATTATGTTTTCTATTAAATGTTACGTGGTTCTATTTTTATTACATGAAGTACTTACCTATGGGAATTGG
Source organism: Schrankia costaestrigalis (assembly GCA_905475405.1). NCBI lineage: Eukaryota > Metazoa > Arthropoda > Insecta > Lepidoptera > Erebidae > Schrankia > Schrankia costaestrigalis. Next base: position 9,864,431 of record FR997830.1, read on the forward strand.
ACATTGATTTGTACTTTGCTCTAAGCCTCTTAGGAAATCAAAACTGTTAAGTAAACCCAGAAAAGGAAATATTGCTTTAATTTATAGTGCAAGTAAAATATAATTAATAAAAAAAAAAATAAGAATGAAAACTTCTGTATTTTTAGGTTCCCTGTAATGTATCTTTAGGGAAACCACCAAGCTCTTGACAGATAGAAAAAACACCGTCTTAGTCGGTTCGAGTCTGTCATGCCCAAGACACTAACTGGAAACTAAAATGGATTTAATGACATTGAAGACTGTTACCACCTTACTTATAAACGCCTCTTAAATTTAATCACTGTTTAGCGAGATTTTTATTAGTAAATTCAGCCTTATACCAAACAAAACCGTAAGAATTTAAACTAATCAATTAACTAAAATTTCAGAGGCGTTTATGAGTAAGGTGGTAACAGTCTTCAATGTCATTAAATCCATTTAGGTATTCCACACGTAAAAATAAAAATAAAAGTTAAATTTTCGCAATGTCTACCTAAGTTGCAACATCGATAGCAATAGTACCACACCATGTGAACGGGGTTTATACTTGTAGAGAACCATTTTGCACTATAATACTCTGATACTCGTTATCTACTTTGTTATCGTATTTGTCATCGCTTTACCTCGATCTAATTCGGAACAACGGCACTACTATCTAATAGATGTTTTAGTTTTTAGGGCTATCTCTTGTCTGCGGTTAACTGTCAGTCGTCAAGTTAACTGTAACGTTATAAGCGCGATATGGATCCTTTCGAAATGAAAGCGTATGAGGTTGTAGGTATAGCGTTGAGTAGTTTAAACAGTGCCTACATATTGGAAGTAAAAGCAAAGTACTTACGTAATTGAATAAAAAATATATAATATATTTGTTTTTATTCACTAATGCAAATTATATGCAAACCAAAAAGGATTACTTAGGATTATTTAAAATAAACTTTTGTAGTACTAGCAGCAGTAGTAATGATAAAGAAAGGTTATATTTAATATGCATGTCTAACATGTATGTTTAACTATTTTAATATTTATGTTTTTAATCCGATTACATCTAAATTGATTCTCACATACTTAGTTTACATCTTTTAGTTTAGAAATAAAGAGCTAAAAACACTAATAGTCTTCTGAACATTATAATATCGATGGTTATAATGCTAATTGGTCTAAGCGACATTTTTTGCGATATTGAGTTGTATATAAATCAAGAGAAGAATTAGCATTATATCGATGGTTATAATGCTAATTGGAATCTGCGAATTATTCTGCGTCTTTTGAATTAGGTTTCAAATTTTTGGGTTTTAAATTTTATGCATATTTTTGGCGCTTGAACCCTCACTGACTTTGCTCTCATTTTGGACGTCTAAGATCTAACCGCCACAAAATTTGAGCGAAATTTTGTAGTTGGTAACTTGGACTAGGCCCAGAATTTTTGATACGTCGGTTGAGTCATTTTTCCTACAACTTTTGACTGACCTATGCGGGTTAGGACATTTGACCTTTTGCTCGACTACATGGTTTTGGCGAGTCTAATATTTTGATAGCAAGGAGTTAATCCTTGCTATCAAAATATTAGACGCTCCTCTTACTTGATTCTACTTGACTATTTGTATTAATTTACTTTACTCCAGCTCAAGTTCATATGTTACTTAAATACTTAAATTCTCGCAACAAAAACATGCTAAATGCATAGGTAAACATGTATTTTATGATTTTTTTTCTTGTTCTGTTTCATATCCGTAGATAAGGATTCAGTTCAACCAATTTACTTTAAACTCGAATATAAATCACTGGCAGTTAGACCATTTTTTCTTGTTCAAAAAAATAAATAAAACGATGCATATGGAGTCAAGCGACATTTATTTCATTTAGAATATATATTCATATATCCTATATATTCATGAGAACTATTTAGGAAGAAGCAATATGTATTTACGGAAATACTGTATTGATTAGAGCCATATCTACGCAGTAGTTTTTTTATAATGTTTTTTTTTTTCCGAAAACCGAAACTTTAAATCGCTCTCCTGAAACTTTCAAAAAATGTCGCTTAGACCAATTAGCCTTATAACCGTCGATATGTGTTGTTTAGTCAGCAAAAAGCTCGTACTAAACGAACTATTAAGTACAAAATTATGGTAATACTTTTTATAAATATATTTAACTAGATGATGCCCGCGTTATATAGGTAGTTTAAATGTTATTCTACACCCTGAACTACCTATACTCCTAATTTTAATAAAATCCATTCAGTAGTTCATCCTTACAAACTTTCGCATTTATAATATTAGTGAAACTTAAGGCTTACACAGGCGAGGGACTTATGTCTGGAGAGGACAAAAATCCTTCAAATTGCATACAATGTTTCTAAAGAACTAGTTTTGTACTCAATGCTAGTTGTGATATCAATTTAGCGAAGTCCAGTCCCTATTGAAACTAATATTCACAGATTTCGTTCTGTCCTTGGTTGTCGTTGTTGGTTGTCCAAAGCCTTTTCTATTTTAAAGGACAAGAAAGTACGCAAGGCGGCGCGCAATTGCCCCTCGTCTACGCAAGCCTTTGCCGTTTCACTTTATTGCGAATCCAGCAATATGATTAGTTTTATTACTCTTAGCTATTACTGATATGATAAGACGTAATATTTAGTACCTATGTTAACGTAGATAATAATGCAATTCTCTGTGTTTCCTCTTTAGTACAATTTGTTGTGGCATATTGGAATTGCGATTTATGCCATTGTATATCCATAAAACACGACGCAAATTCTTAAACACCATAGAAGAATGAGGAAAATGATTGTTGATATCAATAGTTATTTTATAATATTTTGAGCTGATGCTAAACTATTTACTTATTGTTATTTATATCATTGCGTCTGTTTAAGTATCTTATGGCGTATTTAATAGCTTATTTTTTAAATAAAAATATTTTATATAAAAAAAAATTGTTTACTTATAAATTATGTTTACTTACAATTATTAAGTGTTGATAATAAAATACTACTGGCCGTCAACTGTAGGCATTAGCAACAGAGGAGGTATTGCAGATACTTTACCTTGCTGTGACAACTAGTAGAGAAAGGAGATAGGAAAGGGTAGTGTGGGAAATCAGACTTTCTCACAAACTCGCGATAAGCAGTATTCAATTACTCGACCAATATTTTAAATAATTGGTTTTAAAATGTAAACCACGCAATATGAAAAGCAACTCGCGTAACTTCCTGTATGTATCATATAGATATCTGCTCGTATTTGAACTTATGGTTATTCTAACTTTGTTGCCTTGCTTTTTAAAATAGGACTTTAAAAGCGTGTGTGTTAGGTCGGATGTACATTGTCGATTGGTAGGCACCAGAGGGGTCAGTATTCCTCGGTTAACTCGTCCGCGCTGTCAGGGCGACGACCTCAGTTTGCCCGCGGACCAGGCTGGCCTGGACACATGCATTGTCCCAACAACTCGGTGTGCCGTAGATCGTTTATACCTACATCTCTAAACGCATAAATTAAGAGCACCCATACATGTGTCAACGTTCGTTAATTACCATAAGTAAAGGTGGAATAAGTTAAGGTATAATGTTTACTTTTACGAACAGCTTTGTGTTAAATGTGAATGTAATTATGGTTCTTATCACTGAAGGATGATATAAATATATGAAGCTTAGATCTTCTCAATAACAAAAAGAATATAAAAATTTAAACCTATCGTCAGAAGGCATGTTTATCTATCAAATTGAAATCTAAATTATGAATTTTATCTATAAAATTAGCTCTAATTTTTATTTTTTCTCTCAAATAATAGGTATAAAACAGGATATGAACTATGGGGAATAATTAATCAATTCCACTTCTTGAAACTTTGTGACAATGATTCACAGTAATACCAAAACATGTCACATAGAAGTTACATACATCGTCCTCACAGATAAAATTTAATTTGATAATTCGGTACCATTTGTTTCGCAAACTGGGAGTATCTGGCAGTCAGTTGTAAAAAAAGACAACCTCCTTTTATTATGTTCTGTTAAAATCTATATTTTGCATAGAGCATTAAGTAGTCATAATAACACAATATAAACTTCTGCCAAAATTCCAGTTATTTCACTCTAAATTATTTGAAGTGTTTTACTTGTTGATTCATGCGCTCGCCAAACCTAGACGTACATTAGGGACCGTAGTAAAGTGATTTGCCGTTCAACGTAAACGTCCGCATGATGCTCTGAGATTAGGAAAACACATATGTATGATTACACAACTGACCCATATCAATAGGCATTAACCGTCCAAATGATACGTACGTCAATAACCATAATGAGAGAGCGGGACAGTATTAAGCGCATCGAGATACGTGTACTAATTAAACATTAGTTAATTCGGTTATGTATCGAGTGAATCATGACAAGTGGTGTTCGAGTAGTGCAATCAGGTTATCGATTGGTGGTAGTGTTAGCGACGCGAGCCGGGCATCGACCCTCGATGCACGGGCCTGGCCACTTGTGTTCTGGCGAATCGTGACCTTAGGATTCATTTATGATAGAATTGGTCAGCAATAGCATGTCTATCGAGGCACGGAAGTAAGCTTTATTTACTTTTTTGAAACTTAAAAATGAAGTTTCTTTAAATACAATATTTATTTAACAGTCAGGATGATACAGCTTATTTTATATGAAGTTTTAATAAGTAAGGTTTAAGAATTAATCTTTTTTTTATAAATATAACTGTATCTAAATAAACAATTATATTGTATTAGTTCGTCCATCTGTGAACTTGTGTGTCCTTTCCTACTTGTGATTCCTCATTGGCAGTCATACTGACTTTTCCACTAAACGTGGAAATATTACTTTACTATACTCGGTGCTCTTATCATATCAATCTATCAGTCAGTAATATTAGATGATTGAAAACGGAATTTGGCTTATTGCCACTTTGACCGTACTCGTTTATACAGCGTTGTATTTCGACTATTCCTTTCTTTTGTAGTAACGCTGTCTAGCTTTTTTGGCAGGCGATTCCACCTCGGGATAGGAAAGTATTAACAACGTCGCATATAATATTATATTAGCGTGTTTAATATTATTACATCGCCATAGGAAGACCCAGGATGACACTCAAAAAGTAGTTCAAAACCCAAATTTATTATATTTATTTTAAGTTAACTTTGGTTCTAAATTTAATCAATATGCATTAATTAATTTTATGATTCCCAAGTATATTAATAATATGGGAAGCATAGTATCTGTTACTGCTCTGTTGGATTGAAGTAGTTCCGGTTGAGGTATTTTGTGTCAATGACCCAAAACTTTAAATGGCTTTCATGAATTATTTTAAAAATATAATTTACGAATCGAACTTAAATAAATCATTAGAAAATTATAATCGAAAGTCCTTAATCTTTCTAATTATACATTATGACTATGTATCTTCTCGTTGTTTAAGTACTTGTTGCTTAATTTACGTATCAACATGGATCCGCTAGTTATTTAAATTTTGGAAAGCGAAACAGTAGTAATTAATGATTAGACACTGCGAACTCTCGCTGTCGTTTCCCTTAGTTGAATATCTGTCCTCTCCAAATCAGTGTCCGTTATATTACAAGTATTGGCATTCATCGTTTAAAATTTATAGCTATAGCTAGTCTTTTTTCATAATAAATCTCAGGCTGGATAGCAATTGGATTAGGATGTGAGAATGTTAAAGGCTACTTTCCCAATATCCACGTTACCCCTACATGGGTAACCTATATACAATATTTTCATTTCAAACCAACCAGATGAAATTATTAAAAGAAAACCACAGCCTGTTAAACCTTAAAGTCAAATGAGTTCTTCCTAAAAATATTATTTATTAGAGTTATTTTGTAAGAACACAAAAGGGTCTGACTGATTTTATGTATTCAATCATGGCGACAACCACGATCACGACGTTCGTACAATCGTGTTATGAACTTGATTAATTATGCCACGTTCTTTATTAAATGCTATACGAACTCCTGGAACTCAGTGCGCCTGAACTGTTGAACTATTACGTACAAAGTTACGAACTGCGAATAATAGATGATTCCTTGCTAAACGCTTCCGTTCTACATTAATATACTCACGCTAACAAAAGCTTGTTGAGTGTTTTTATTAGGTTGGGGAAAACGTCTTTTCGTATTTTTGTATGAAAAGTCAAGACATTTTTTTCAAAGTTTATTTACATTTATTTACAATATATATGTACCGTTTTGTTGAACAACTTTCTGCCATTTTGTGGGCAGAGACATTATCCCGTTACTGTAGAAACTTTGGGACTTCTGATCAAAAAAACGGGACAAATAGTTTTGGCAGTCCATTCTTGAGGTCAACCTTACAGAACCTAAAGAATTCTGAAGAGACCGAAACAGGTGAAAATCTGAAGGCGCAAGGTCAGGGCTATATGGTGGATGCACTAGGACCTCCCAGTCGAACTCTCTTAATTTTTGCTGAGTGGCTAAAGATGTGTGTGGTCTAGCGTTATCGTGATGAAAGACCACACCCTTCCTGTTGATCAATTCCGGCCGTTTTCTCTCGACTGCTTCCTTTGATCTCATCAGTTGCTGGCAGTAAAGATCAGAATCGATGGTTTTGCCGGGCGGTAAAAGCTCATAATGAACAATGCCCTTCCAATCCCACCATACACACAGCATCACCTTATTTCGTGTTAGGCCAGGTTTGGCCACAGTCTGTGAAGCCTGGCCAACTTTCGACCACGACCTTTTTCGCACGTTCTTGTCGTACGTGATCCACTTTTCATCGCCAGTTATCAATCTCTTCAAAAACGGCTCGGTTTCATTACGTCTCAATAATGAATCGCAAATGAGTACACGGTTCATTACGTTTCTTTGAGTGAGCTCGTGTGGCACCCAAATATCGAGCTTTTTTGTATAACCAGCTTTCTTCAAATGGGTCAAAACTGTTTTGTGGTCAATTCCCAGTTCTTCAGCTACATCGTAACTACTAATATGCCGATCTTGCTCCACTCTTTCAAAAATGGCGTCCATTTTATTCGTAACAGGGCGACCTGAGCGAGGTGCATCTTTAACATCAAAATTTCCGGACTGAAAACGTTTGAACCAAATTTGTGCTACTCTTACTGACACTGCATCAGGTCCATAAACATCACAAATTTTTTTCACTGCTTGAGTTGCATTTTTGCCTTTTTTATAATAAAATTTTAAAATGTATCGAATTTCTTCATTAGATTCACTTTTTACGGAGAGAAAAACAAATGAAAAATAGCGGGAAACAACTTTTTTATTTTTTTCTTTTCTTTATAATGTAACCTTTTTAATGTTACCAAAACCAGCCAGACACAAGTAGTACAGTCAAAGAAATTTTATAATAAGTTTATACCTACGTTATGCGAAAAGACTTTTTCCCCGACCTATTATTTATGAAAGTGATACAATATTTTATTGTTGTATTCAAATACTGGTTTTGATAAATGCAATATGTAGTTCTGTGTATAAATGTCCAATCTATCAATTAAAGTTAAACTTGGAGAGACATTTATGGGTTCGCTCATGGCTGCGCTTGTATTAAAAAAGACCTATTAAAGTGTACAAAAGCCTATCACAAAGCTCTGCTGCTTCATTTCAGCATTACTTAAAAATACAGAATAATACAGAACTCTAAAGACTTACTTTCCTTCGTAATAACTGTTCTCAAGTGGAACATGTTAACTTTATTAACTTATTCATTACAATAGCAACAGAGTTCCCTGTTGCCATTATTAAAAGTACTTGCTTTCGCCGGCTGAATGTTAAGAAAAAGCCAAATAACAAAAACAAAGTTTCATAATATGCATAAAGGAAATACATAATGAGATTTAGATTATTTCGGCTAAAACAACTTGCCTGTTGGAGCACCGGGTACAATCAGACCGAAGTAGCAATCAATATTCTTCTTCAAGTAGATAATTATAAAGTGAGTGCCTATTCAGAAAGTGGAACCTAGCTGTCTGTTATCTAATAAAGTTTAGCGAAGCGGGGCCTCAAAATACAACAAGAGGTCGGAAGGGAGGGGGCTGGGTCACGAATTTTACGGGTACGGGTGCTCTCGACCCCAACTCAGTTGTTGTAAGTATGCCACCGATGTATGTAGGTTAACATCGGACGCGCTCGATACGCCACCGCCGCTGCCGTCGATGTCGACCACCTAACCTAGATCAGGGTGCGGAGAGATCGCTTATGAAATCTGGCGCACGCTCACTGCATAAATGAAAAGCCATTCTATATGTCCGTTTGTGTTAATTTGATATGCCATTAATATCTTTCGGCACCTTAGTTTATTTTACTACCGTACGATAAACAAACATTATACCTATATACAATGACGTTGATAAATTTGCATCTTTTAAATTTCCATGTGAAGAGTTAATAGAACTGTTTATTCTTTTTGTTCGTCACTTTTTCAGTTTAGCCGTGAAACTTTTTCTTATTGAAGGTTTTAAAACAGTAGAGGATCTACTAGTAGTAGGAACTACTGCGGTACAGTGAAGAAACATTTAAGATCAATTATTATGATGTTAATTTTAGTAATAAATCATTTTATAACTTGTAAATGTAATTATTTGTCAACCATATTTGCTGTTTATGTAACCAATTTCACAGTTATTACTTTAGACCTTAAGGCTTACATTTGTCTTCAATAAATGTTACTACTAACTCAGCAACATAGAGCTGGCGAAATTATGTCACAAACTATGTAGCGGCGGTTAGTGTAACACGAATTGCAAAAGTGAGGTTCAGTTGCTACGTGTGCTGTGTACACAGTTTAGCAAAACGTTAACCGCTTATTCGTAAACTTTAACGTGATTAGGCAAGTGGAAATGATAAACACGCGTACCCTACTGTAATATATTTGAGATATGTTCTCACGGAAACGGCTGATATAATATAATTTATTGGATTATGATTTGTAATATTGTTGTAAGTGATTTTGCGGTTATTTGATTGTATAAGAGAAGAACTACTTCATGTGGTTAAGACATTATTCTAAGTAGGAATTGGTATTAAGAAAAGAAGCATTTGGCCAGACCGACAAGATGATCTGCATCACTCGAGATAACCTGGCAAAGAATGCGTTAGGCAATAATTCAGTATAATTATTAATATCTAAGTTAAATAAATTATAAAACATTGTGTCTTGTCATCTAAATTAAAATACATTTTTAGTCAAAAAAACTAAGATTATATATTACAAAAAGGTTTTATGTGACAATGTGACCGACATTAAATTAATTCGTCTACTTAAGTGTAGGTAATTAGGATGACAACACAAAAAAGATTATAATATAAAAAGGCACGCATGTGTATGAATGTTTACAATTTTTACTACTGCCACCGTGACTTTGCAGCCACGATAATCAGCGGCTGTGCATAAAGTCGCGGGCTCGAATCGCACCCTAGAAAACTGTTTGTAAGGCTGTTTGATGTATAAGTCGTAGTTCGGAGCTTGCATGTTTTATAAATTGATGTTTGAAAAAAGTCCCTGCGCCTGCGCCATCTCTTGTCTTTCAACAGTATTCAAATACCAATGTTATGCCATAGTCTATAATCTACGCACATTAACAGTATTGATAGAAGGCGCTGTTAATGCCCATAAATATTAAATATAATTTTCTTAATTATAACATTATTATGTTTGTGTAACTATGTAAACGAGACTAATCGACAAACATGTTCTAGGAACTATTTGTCTCCTATCACTGTACAAAAATAAATGTAGTGCAGAGGTTGATAAATTAAGTTTTAGAGCGTCGTTAGCCATACCATCTCTTGCCATATTTTCTGGACTATACTCGCGCTGTTCATCTGATTCCATACAATCTCATTGCTGGGTCTTTTATTAAAAGAAGCAAGTAGCAGAAAAACGTGTTCAAAAGTTTATTTCACCGCGAAAAGGAAAATACAACTTGTTGGTTAATCCACAAGCCTGTAAAAAGCCGCTTGTTGATCATAAAATAAAACACGTTTGATGCATATTATGATAGAATTTAAAAAATGAACATAGTATTTAACCACACGTATATGGAAGACTATAATATTATATACCTACGAGATGATATTATATTCTGCAAAAAGTAATTCAAGGTTTTGTTCTGCCGGATATTAAATAAGCGAGGGCCACACGTTCGATGAAAGTGCAGAATAATAAAACGTTTCGATCTCAATGGTGTTGGTGACGAATTAAAAATACTGTAGGTCCACTCCCTTTTTACTCAAGGATGTCATAAAACGTGACTTTTTGGAAATAAATAAAGTATACAATTTATTAAAAACGCTATGCTTGTCATTAAAATATTAAAAATCTGTACAAATTCTGATATATTAACCCCACTACGTACGGTGCCCATTACAAATAATATTGCAAATCCAAGCTTAACACTTTTTGTAATTTAATTTTTCTAGCTATTGTCTTGTAAATTTCCTAACGTTAGGTAACGCACCGTATACTTCTTATCATAATATATTTTCTTTACATCCCACCAAAGAACTTAACCGCAATCATAGTGGCACTTTAATCTCCCAGGAACTCTACTTTTGTAAATTGTTTCCGAGTTCCTTTTCTTGGATAACAAATAAACCTCGCGTTAATTATCATACAAATGCCTATCTCGCAATGAAGGAAATGAATTCTTCGTCTTATAAAATAGTCTCAGTACAGGGAATTGTTTCACTTAAAATCAGTATAACACACAGAAATCTAAATAAAAGGAGAAGTGTTATGACGGGGTTTTCGTCAAAACGCAATATGATTAGAACGATTATATAGCTAAAAATGTCTGTCACCTAGGTTTAGCTGTGTTTTGACAACGACCGGGATAACATATAAAATGCCGAGTTATTCAGTGGTTGCCTGTAAAAATAAGAGCAATAAAAAAAACTTTATTAATAATGGAATCACTTACCATATGTTAGTACATGTATTTTATTGTATTTACCTCTAAAATCATGAAAAAATAATCTTCGATGTCCTCACTATGTTATTTTCATGTTAGGACAATTAAGTACTATAATATTTTTGTAACATATACATTGCATCTCTAATGTTGTCTAAACTAGTCATTCAATGAATATATGAAGCAATGAACTATTCGCTCAACGATATTACGATGACAAGTGGTTGCTAACCGTGAGCGCTCTAACAACCAAACGATAGTGACGACCCGTTCATGACTACGACTATCTATCGTTTTCGATAAAAAGTCGTGTATTGTAGGAATTTTAAATTGTAAAAGATTTATAAAGTTTAGTAAAAAAAATTTTTTTTTAATGTTAAATTATGTTATTTCAATATAAGTATTACAATGTTGAAATAATATCCTAGATCAAAGGTGGAGTAAGTACTCTAGAACATAAAGGTTTAAAATGTTGATTACAGTGGTTTTGAAAGTTTTTTTTAAACGTTCATCCATTTATTAGCACACACATGCTTTGAACTGGCTTTATCAGATTTGCTTTAAATCAGTCTAAATGTTCATCTATCAATCCCTATATTCATGCTATTGTTTTAATTTAACTAGGCGCAATATTGCTCGTGCATTTTGGCATGCGCATGCTCATGCTTGAATAAATGAACTGTACACGCTAAATTATAAATTATCGCTAGCTCTCCCTCACAGAGCGTTAATTTTGTATGACAACAGTCAAAATGTTACAAACTGCTGCGACAATAAGGACGCAAAAGAAGTGTGACGATTGAGTTCCTTCAATCTGCGATATTACGACATCAGTTCTCGGATTAATTTGTTTCACGACATGTACGATCATACACACAATATTATTTTACAAAAGTATTGTACAATTATATATTATTATATTATACATATTCATAAAAAAGTAATTATTATTTATATGATAAGTATTTAATTTTTAATAAAATATAAGTCTTGTCTATCGATAAATTTTATTAATTATTTATCGATAAGGTCAACGCCTAGCATAAATGTAATTTTTTTGAATGTAGTAGTTTTAAATTGTAGTAGTTCTTCTATCTAAACTTTTTGAAGTTTGTTTTATTTGTTTAAATATAGTAGCGCTGATTGGTTCGCTGTGATACCGTGTAAGGAAGATATTTCAAGGAAAAACGAGACAGAGTATTTCGTTCATTGATAATCTAGATGTAACTGAGAACAGTAGTCTATTCGTATATTCTATAGCTGTGTGTGTTAATAAAACTGGCGACATTAGGTTTCCATACAAAATGACATTCAGGGCACATCTCCTTTTTTCAGATATCTGTGGTATAACATGTGGTGCTATTAAGTTTATACGACTGTGCCTTGACTTTTGTATACAAAATTGAAATCCATCTTCCATAAAATTTCACGTTAGAACGCTTTGCTTCTCTCTTTATTTTATTACTGAAAAGTTAAGTAATAGTTAATTTGTTTTTACTACTTTTGTAAAGTTTGAAAGTTGTCACGATCGTCGATCACAACCGCTAGAAATTCTTTATATACCCAACTTTCAATAGAGAAATGTTTGGAAAAAATCTTGGACATGAAAGTTTTTACACGGTCACTTTTGTTTTTTTAATGCCTTTAGTTTTTTGGATTTTATTTATAGAGAAAGGATAGTAAGAAGTTGCTCTAAGTTGTACGTATTTTTATCACGTAACTCTCCTTTCTTCATAAATGTTATTGAATTTAACTAGTTCATAACAACCAATGCTCATTTTATTTCTTTGTTGAATGAAGGATGTCTATTCCGAATTATATTTTTTTGCTTAAAACCGAAATAGAATGAATGCAGAGGGTGGTGTGTATGTTAGAAACATAGGAATGCGCAGTCGAGTGTTCGGCTGCAGCTGGTCCGCTTCTGTCTCGATACGGCCAATTGTGCGCGCCGATTTCAAAACGAAAGTACCGCGCATCTAGGACGGTGAACGTATTTCTCGCAGAGATCTCTTACAATTTACCAGCTAGTAGGCAGGCACTTTGTCAGAGAATGTGGCATAGCCAGATTGTTAGATATTCATAACTTGCAACATATTACAACTAATCAACGGCATTAGAAACTTGCAAAACAAGCGAGTTTCTAATCAGGCGTGTTTGTTTATTTAACTTGTGAGCTTTTAGCTTTATCGATGATCCAGTTAGACGCCGGCGACCCTATGGACGATCGTGATAACTACCTGTGTCCTCCCGGTTTTGGACGAGTTTTGAGTATATATTTTATAAACACGTGACCGGCTTTTGAAGACGTTTCATTTTGTTGGTGTTATCGGTATTTAAATTAACATTTTGCCAGAGTTAAAATAGTGATGATTTATTGCCCTGGACTGCATAAAAATAGGCTTTGTATCGTTACTAAATATTTTATTTTTAAAAATCAATTACCTGAAGAATATTTTATAATTATGATATTTATTGAAGTATATTAATAATAATTGTACAGATAGTGAGCTAAATAAATAAATATAATATAAAAATAAACTAAATCTTGAAGAGCCTAAATGGGATTCATTAATATTAAGATCTTATTTTTCTATTTATTGATTAGATGACAAATAAGTACAAAGCTAATAATAGTGATACATTTTTAAATATTAGAATGCGTATTATTTGATTTTATAATATTCTTATTACAGGTTATTCCGGCATCCTGTGCGAAGGCTTTCAACATTTTTTTTTAGATTTTGAGTATTAATTAGTAGAACATCGTGGTAGGCTAAAAAGCGTCATCGCTGCTAGACGATCGTCATTATGTAAATTTCGACACCTATACCTAGATCGAATATATGGACATAATAAGACTCATAAAAATGAGAAGTAAAACCTTAAATTTAATTATTTTAATAAAATTAAATAAGTACTTAAGTACTTTTTTTTAAATTGTAAATAATAAATTAAAATAAATTGTAAATTGTTAATTTAAATTGTTCTGAATACTAAAATGTCTCTCTTTTCTAGTTATTCGTTTACCTATTTATTTTTTCCAATAATGCAGAGTCCAAAATGTTATGGACACATTTATCACCTCTTATAAGTACCTGTATTATATTAAAAAATATTAGAACAATAATTATGTGCAATTATTGCCAATAGCTATAATATTATGCTAAAAAAAAAGTTGGATATTTATATCTGACCTTAATGCCGCGACGTTATTTTTCTTATTCTTACCTATACGACGACCAACTAAAACTATGAATTAGCATACGTAATGTTCATCACAGAACCTTATTTCATAATAATTCTCCTATCGAGTATTCAAATGAGTTAGTGTGGGATATACATACGTAAGTAAGTACTGTATAGTTTTAGAAGGGTGTTATGAAAGGCGAATGGGGCGTGAAATCGTGGTACCGTAGTGCAAGCGCGACTGTACGCTGTTATATCACTCGAGATATCGTAACTTTTGCTGGTTACTTTTGTTCACTGTTCTAGTAGAAAGTGCTTTAGTCGAGCCTCTCGACTTTCTGACACTATTTATTACCCGTAGTTTCGAATTGTAACGTTTTGTTGTAATGAATTATTATGACTACAGGCTGAATCTGTATTAATGCGGAATTTTGTTAATGTTTATAGAAAGTTTATATGAAGAAAACGAAAGTGTAACATGCAGGTCTTAATATTTACGATAGGTATAATTCTGAAAGCTGTAATATCTGCGTTTTGCTACCATTAATATTCTGACTTTAGTTTCTAAATTAAATACATTTGATTTTGAATTCGTTTTGATATTACTAGCCATTTAAGTGAAAGGTTTTTATTTGAAAAACAGATTACCATGAGGTTATAAGAACTCTAGATTTGTATTAAACAAACAGAGTAAGTACTTATGTATTTATAATTTTTTGACAAATAAGTTCAATAATAAAACAGTCACATACTTAGTACCGAAGAAGTTGATTACTCAATGACTGAAGGTAATCATTTGTAAACAAAATCATTATTTTATTATTTTAGAAGATAGCAATTTTGTGTGGTCAATTTTATCAGGTCGATCCCCATTATAGCACTAGATTTGTAATTATTTCCTATGTATGTCAATAATATATTGCTATTCTTTTGCATAATACATTTAACAGTAGGCAAACATTCATGCGAGAATCTCCTTTAAGTCCGTCGCTACCTTGACCTCTATCATTAATCGATTATACCCAACTTTTACCATCTACACGTGCAAAAACTTCTTTTTAATAATATCGCATAATCAAAATCATTATCTTAAATTATTCAAAATCTAAGACTCATTCTTAGATTTTGTATAAATAAATTAAAATAGAAATGATATAAAAAATAGATCCATAATTTATGCTAAGTTATAGCTAGATGTAGTGGTACACACGGTAACATACATAACAAGCTAAAATGTTGTAACTTTTAACTACTTTGCTCTACACAATGCAATAACTCTTTATTGTACGCCGACATGAAAAATAAAACTTAAGAATATTACAAAAAGGTACCCAAGGTGTCCGGTCTTATCAGAATACTGTAATCTCTTCCATACAATAGATTACTAAATGTTATGTAATTAATGTTATCCTAATCATTGTTTAATATTTTCTAAAGCATCTATAAATCTGCTTACATTACTTGTGTTACGTGAATCAATTAATATGTTATTAATAAAATATTAAATTGCACCATTGTATTCAGGTTTTTATGTCATAAAACCATAAAGTTCATTATTGACAATCACAAAGCATCTTGTGCCGATGAGTTAATGAGTCTTTGTGATATACGAGTGTACTAGACGTGCGTTCTCTCAACCTACTTCTTGAATGCCGCCATCTCGTAAACAGAAGTCGACTCTATTTTAGAGTATATAAAGATTAAAACATTATTTATTCACTAGCGTTCTCAATCCTACATTTAGGAACAGCTCGTGTTGTGCTACAGCATAACAAACTCTATCGTAATGTGTTAAAGGTGTAAAATAAGTTGCTTCGCATTGTTTGAGCACTGTACATGTTCCATTCAACCATGAACTCCTTTGAGGAGCGTCCCGCGTTGAGACCTCAATTTTTTAACTCTCTCACTTATTGGTCAATCAGCGTGACATTTGTATGGCATACTATTACTATTATATTGCTATTAAATAGACGTTGCCAAAATACTTGTGTGATATTATACATTGTTAGTTAATCTACCAATTATACAACTGTATATTTTTTATACATGTGGGTATCAAAACCAGTCTTTTGATTCCGACTTGTCGTCTAGTATCTAACCTATCATCTAGTTACTAGTACAATAATATATACTACCTACTTATATAAGACTGATAAAAATATAAAGCATATTACAGTTTCTTTAAGTAAATAGTGTCTCTGTGGATGTAGGCGTTAAAGATTGAGATAACATGAATTTAACTTCTTGTAAATCAGCTTTTACTACCGCATGCGCACCCAGAAGGACTACAATAATTTCTCTTTGGTGTTTTTCTGAACTACTTCGTTTTAAACTTTTGATCGATTGACAGATAGGTGTTAAAGTTTAGTATTTATTCAGATTTCATATCCCTAGAATAAAATATTGTCTAAATTATGAGCTCTATGACTCTCATAGAGCAAAATTGATATACCATGCTAGTTGTCTAAGCAGTACCTTTTAGTAAATATTTACGACTCCTACGTCAACTGACCTATGCTGACCTGGTTATATTTGACCACTTTCTGTATCTTTGTATAATTTTAACAACAAAGGCTTAAAAAAATTGTTTCTCACTATATAATATTACATGTAGGATGTTATAAAATTATCATGTATACCTACACAGAACCACGAATAATCCATATTTTTCAATTTTATTATCATTGTAACACATATTTTATACTGACAACGCATCCGTCGGTCTGTAAAAGCAAACAGTGTCAAGGCAGCTTATATTGATTTCAAGCTGGTAATGAGTACAAAACTACACAATTGATTTCATTATTGTATGTCACACGTTTTAAGTACCTATTATTTTATATATTTTTAATCTCAATGCTAACAGTTGATATTGTTCCAATGGACAGCAATTTAGAAATTTTCTATGACCTCTATGATGATAAATATCTTATTGTATTATAATGTACTTGTTTATATACCAAAACTGGTTTTAGGTAACTAATATTTTAAAGTTGTTTTGTACAAACTGTCTTATTGCTGGAATATTATGGGCTCGAGAAACAGATTCACTGAGTTTTATAGAGTCTTAAAATGTAGAAACAAGAGATTTTATACAATAATAAGATTAAACCACATCAAATTAAATAAACAGTGACAGTAACTGCCACCAAAACATTGAGTACGACACTCGCATGTTGGGGAAAGCTAAGATCTTGGAACACGCATCTAATTTATTCAGAGGAAAGTGTAGGAGTTAATACTGTTATGTTCCTTGATCCTATCTCTTTCCACGGAAGTATTAAGTAGGTTTGAAAGCAGAGTACTTGTTATGTAAGTTAGGCGCTTTGGTGAACTGGGTACAAATAAAACCTTGTATTTAAACACA
The DNA here is from genome assembly GCA_905475405.1 of Schrankia costaestrigalis. Classification (NCBI taxonomy): domain Eukaryota; kingdom Metazoa; phylum Arthropoda; class Insecta; order Lepidoptera; family Erebidae; genus Schrankia; species Schrankia costaestrigalis. The sequence goes on from FR997830.1 coordinate 9,881,909, forward strand.
AGATTCGAAAGGTAATCATGAATCTCATAGTTCGGTTTACCTTATGTTCTGGGTCAAACACTCAAATCAAGAAAATAACTATAGTTTCTATAGTTTTTAATGTATGTCATGATTAAATACTAAATTAATAGAAGGTCCAATAATTGACAGACTTGTCTCAAAAATGTGATATACTGACCTTAATTAAAAAAATCTAGTTATTTCCATAGTAAAATGTTTACGTTTATTTTTCGGTCTGTAGTAATCTTCTCTTATATAGGTAATAAGTGAGGAAAGCCTAGTGACTTTTCCTCCAGGGTACGTAGTCATGTTATAAACAACTTAGATAGACTTCTGTTCTTAAAACCTTTTCACAAACACGTAAGATGATGATACTTGTATATTTAGTTTTCCAAACATTGAATAGGCTAAATATTCTCGTGTGTATGTATAAAACAAGTTTATAATTGTATACTATCGTAGTAAGTAGTTCTTATACTAATATATCGATTTCTATGCATTTTTAAATATACATACATACTTTTTATTGTAACTGTTATTTTATTACTCTTTACGGCTCACGCCGGACTTAGCATATAAACATTTTATATCTGTGAGTTTGAATATTATGACTTTGTTAAATTGTTTTTATATGAGCCTTAGATAAGCTCACTTTATAATTCATTGAATTCTGTGTATCTATTTATAATTACAAAAAAATATCACACCATTGATGTCCCTGTCCGTTGACGATCGATCTCCTATAGGAGAAGGTTCTTCTGTCTACTAACACTACGCTGGCCAGACGGTATAATAGTTTTAGTTTTTTTTTTCATATAAACTGTATCTATTAACTTTCCTTTAGTCGTCTTGAAGGATACTTATGTGTATTTCCATCTGTATTAGTGCTGTCGTGCTGTCTAAATTAATTGTTTGTGAGCTTGGACATGAATTTTATTGATGTAGGTATTTTTATGTAATATACCTAGGTACTTTAAAAATTAAAAAAGTATCTGTGCAATAAAAATAATTTTACGTTTCTTTTTACAGGTATTTGTGTACAGCATTGGGAGCACAATAAAAGTGTAAGTAATATTGTTTTTTTTATTTAATATAATTTAATCCAGAGTAATTAAATATTTATCATTAGAAATGTCTGATAGAAACATAATATACGTTTAGGTGTATAGCTAGATTGCAAATGTATGCATTAAAAGCAAACATTTATTTTATTTGACTTAATTTATTATTCATTTAATCATGTAAAACTGGTAGTGGCTACTGTATCTAATTGCCACGACAGGTATTGTATTTATTCAACAAAAGTTTATAAGTATATTTATTTGTTGTTTAGTTCCTATATTACTACTAGGTACATCAGCTAAGACATACTTACTACTTAGCTTAGGTCTAGAAGGATGCCTAAAATACTTTTATCTGTAATAAGGTGACGTATTATTAGATGTAAGTCTTAAACTAATATTAGCTTGTGATTACATTTTAATACGTTTTAGATTGTTACGCTTTTTCTTAAACGTAACCTTTAAGTAATAAAAGTTATTTATTTATTCACTACATTTCATAATGCACCGGAAACTAGTTCCATGTTTAAGAACTTAAAAATTTAAACCAACAACTTTAAAACGCTCTCCTCTAAATAACGTTTAACGAAGCACCCTGTACCTACATCGTGTCAACGATTGTGCAAGCGCATTGTGAAGATGATTTCTCAATAAGATGCATCTCGTTTCGTGTAACGATGCGTGAGAGTCGAATTTCCCAATAGTTAGATGTGTAGTGAAGTCGAGTGCTTGTCGCGGTGGTTTCCCAATAGAAAGTCCTCAGATGCAGGAAGCACAGCGCTGCAACGCACGTGCATTTGTTCGCCCCGCGGCACCTGGTGGGGCGCCGGCCGATGCACTTTCATGCTGATGACGTCACATCTTACCTTTCGTCAGCGTCACACCGCAGCTCGTAAGAGCTGTTACGCAATGGACGCACGCCACTCAACTTTCCAATTTCGACAACGCGCTATTGTGTAGCGCTTTCAAATTTTACTATACCTTCGCTTGTTCGGCGCTTTCTTGCATTTCTCTCTTTTTAACTGCCGCTGAAAAATGTTCTAAACTCGTTGTGAAGAACGCAGCTCGAGATGCACTTTCACTGTTGCGCTCCGCCCCTCATATCTAATAGATAATAATTAAGATTGTTACATTTTTAACAATAAATTAGTTTTGAATGCTCTTGTTAGAGCGTTTAATCTACCTCCTAGCAGTATTGTGTAATTGCTACTGTGTTTAGTTAAAAGAGGACACGTTAGCTTGTAAAATAATTATATTAGTAAGCCATGGAACTTAACAGCTTCTTAAGGTGGCCAGCGACATGAAGACTCTCCGAGCTTTATTTTTGTAACGCTCATAGTACTTTTGCATCTCATATTATTATGGTCAAGCGTGAAACTCACCATTGAGCGAGCGACTTGTTTATCGCGCCACGTAAAAGCTGTATAATTCAATAAATTCAAAAGCTTTAACTACATAATAGCGAATTAAAAGCAATAACTAAAGTACTATAATTGTAGGGTTTACATCTAGAAGTGACAGCCAACTTTCCACGAGTATTGAGAGAGTTTAGTTGAGAGTGTTGCTCTGTCTATTCGCATTAATACATCATACATATTAATAAAAACCATTTAGAACGAATACATCGAAGTAAATAAAACTGTTTATAAATGTATTTGACATCGTTCATGAACTAAGTGCTCTCTATAATATAAAAATACTTATTTCTCAATGGCCTCCTTTCGTTTTAATGTAGGTTATGAACTAAAATTGTATTTACATAACACATGCATTTATACATAATAGGTACTTATGTGTAACCTGACATGTAAATAAATTATATGTTATGTACTTAATTAAAAGAAGCCACCATAAGCGAATGTAAGCACCAATTTTATGTTATTTAATCTGTAAATTAATAAAGACTGGGCCTCATTTTACATATTGTATGATATGTTGCAGTCAAGCGGGATGTATAGCTTATTGTATATTTTAGGATGTTACTTTTAAAGAGTATTATTGCAATTTAAGCATAAAGTAGCAATCGTATTTTTTTAATCCTTGTTTCCATTCACCTATTGAGTCGCTGTTCACTGCGTTTGTTGTTGTTTGTTGGGGCAATTTTTTTTATAACAAAAATAGATGCATGGGGCCACCATTGTCATCTTGTCCCACAGCAGGTACGGATCTGTTCTAGTAGTGGAAAAACTTGCTCTACTAGTACCACACTGAGAAAATAAATCGGTAGATGATTTTTTGTTTGCCTTCGTTTCATATATTCGTTATTTTTCGGGTTTGTGTTCACACGAACATTCTCTTAGTTGGATCTTACGACACCCATAGGATGACATAGATGGTGGCGATGGTGGTAATGATGCCACCATTTATTGGTGACAAACCATCGTGCGGACTAACCTACACACTACAGGGAATCTATTCACTACATAGAAGAAAGCTTTGAAAGAAATACTAAGGAAGAAGGCCTATATTCCTTTAACATTTTACGTTGCTACATATTACTTAAAGTGGACTGACTAATTAGTATAAGTTGCTAGTTTTTTCTCCTCTTTTGTATTAATACAGGCTGACTCGCTTCTCTCTTATTTGACCTCGTTACGAGATACGATGGCGACAATGTACATATAAATAAGTATTCTTAGTGATTCATAACACGGACATCCACATCAGCCAGGATGGATGACAAACGTTTTTATGAATACATACATGTGGACTATTATTTAATAATATTAGGTTGGGGAAAAAGTCTTTTCGTATTTTTGTATGAAAAGTCAAGACATTTTTTTCAAAGTTTATTTACATTTATTTACAATATATATGTACCGTTTTGTTGAACAACTTTCTGCCATTTTGTGGGCAGAGACATTATCCCGTTACTGTAGAAACTTTGGGACTTCTGATCAAAAAAACGGGACAAATAGTTTTGGCAGTCCTCTCTTGAGGTCAACCTTACAGAATCTAAAGAATTCTGAAGAGACCGAAACAGGTGAAAATCTGAAGGCGCAAGGTCAGGGCTATATGGTGGATGCACTAGGACCTCCCAGTCGAACTCTCTTAATTTTTGCTGAGTGGCTAAAGATGTGTGTGGTCTAGTAAGATCACACACATCTTTAGCCGAAGATAGAAGGTCAGTAAAGATCAGAATCGATGGTTTTGCCGGGCGGTAAAAGCTCATAATGAACAATGCCCTTCCAATCCCACCATACACACAGCATCACCTTATTTCGTGTTAGGCCAGGTTTGGCCACAGTCTGTGAAGCCTGGCCAACTTTCGACCACAACCTTTTTCGCACGTTCTTGTCGTACGTGATCCACTTTTCATCGCCAGTTATCAATCTCTTCAAAAACGGCTCGGTTTCATTACGTCTCAATAATGAATCGCAAATGAGTACACGGTTCATTAAGTTTCTTTGAGTGAGCTCGTGTGGCACCCAAATATCGAGCTTTTTTGTATAACCAGGTTTCTTCAAATGGGTCAAAACTGTTTTGTGGTCAATTCCCAGTTCTTCAGCTACATCGTAACTACTAATATGCCGATCTTGCTCCACTTTTTCAAAAATGGCGTCCATTTTATTCGTAACAGGGCGACCAGAGCAAGGTGCATCTTTAACATCAAAATTTCCGGACTGAAAACGTTTCAACCAAATTTGTGCTACTCTTACTGACACTGCATCAGGTCCATAAACATCACAAATTTTTTTCACTGCTTGAGTTGCATTTTTGCCTTTTTTATAATAAAATTTTAAAATGTATCGAATTTCTTCATTAGATTCACTCATTTTTACGGAGAGAAAAACAAATGAAAAATAGCGGGAAACAACTTTTTTTTATTTTTTTCTTTTCTTTATAATGTAACCTTTTTAATGTTACCAAAACCAGCCAGACACAAGTAGTACAGTCAAAGAAATTTTATAATAAGTTTATACCTACGTTATGCGAAAAGACTTTTTCCCCGACCTATTATAATTGCCGAACTAGCAGATTTGGTTCTTGAAAATCATCATATATTTTATTATGTAAATCGTAGATTTAGTTATTAGTCATCGACGTGTGTATATAGCTAGTTCCGACCACTAGGCTGGGTATAGCACCTTCGTGGTTCGAAGGGCACCTAAAAAGCTGTTCCTCGGTTGTTTTTATTTAATTCTTAAACTTTAACTATCTGCACGTTTTACCTAATGCGAAGGAATGCCACGGCGACGAAAGGAGGCGGTCTTCTTCTCTATAGTTTGGTTAGTGGCCAACCTGGTGTCGAGAGTTATTCAAGCATCTGATGTGGCATAACCCGACGCTCATTATTTTCTTAAGCATCCTCTTCCAATTTCTTGTTTAGATTAGTTGCAAGCCTCAAACAAGTTTTACCCTTTTTTTTGTTGGTTTAGTAGTGTCATGTTGCTAACAACCAAAGTTAGTTAAAAACCAAAAGTTGAACTGTATAAATTAAATTACCTTTGAGATCACACCGTTCTGTTCTTGTACCTTCATTTAAAACGGCTGGTTTGCTTCTTGTATGTTGTTATTCTTTGGACACGAAAGTCTAACGCATTTTAATAATATAAACGATTTACCCTTTTTTGTAGTAAGCGCCATAGAAACGAAAGGTCAACTCGCATTGTAAATGAGAAAGTTAATCGTGGAAAGTGCGAGCGAACGGATCTGTGGAACTTGGTGCAGTTTCTAAAAAATATTATGTAGGTACCTTTCACCCCATTCACGAACATGTTATTTTTTTTTATTTAAGAAATTAAATTGACTACGGTGTAAATGATCTCGTAAAATAATGATAATCTTAAAGAGGTGCCAACTTTTGACTTTCTCTGGATTTAACTAAGAATCAATTTGTGTAGTTCTTTTTTAGTGAAACTCATGCTGTATTAGATACGAGATATAAAATCGATTACCCTAGACTAAAACAGTCTGGGGTAATCGATTTTATATCTACAAGACTCAAAAAGGTTACTCCAGATTATATTTTGTAGATCACGTTCTGAAAGACGCAGGAGAGGCAAAGCCCAAAACGATCGATGGAAAGACGATGATGCATGTATAGAGAAAGCACATATCGGAAGTTGTAGAAATGTTTTAAAACAGCCTAGTAGTTGCTGAAATGCTATCATTACAATTACCTACTTGATAATAATAGCATATAATTTATTTAAACACAAAGTAAAGTTAGCTTTTCTTCAAACTCTACTATGTTCTGTATTGTTTCTCTCTTCCCGACGATGAACCATGAGTAAACTAAGACGACATTGTCCTCCTTAAACCTAATTAGACAGCTTTCGTACAATTATCATCTTTAAAAGCATTAATATCTTTAAGAATTTCGCTCTTATAAATTTTGACTTGACGCGATTTTGCGTTTTTTTAATAAACCTATTGTCGAATCTTTGGCTTTGACACCTCAAGGTTTGTAGTCGTATTTAATTTAACTCCTAAGGGCGAAAATATACCGACCATTAATCCCTTTTAATATAAGACAGCGGTCCTTTGTCCTCCCACCTCAATTATGTCGTAGACATATTGTATTTCAATATCTAAAGAAATTTTACTTAGTAAATCCGATTATTTAATCCATTAAGTTAATGCTATCACCTAATCGATAAACAATAGATTCTTGAAATCTGCCGAAGGACGATTTAACCTTTAACAAGCTCCATTTGCCAAAATCGATTCTATTATCCAAGCAAACGATGTCGCTAATTTCGTTATTATTGATTTCATTTAAACAGTTCTAAGTAGAGAGTTTGGTAAACCGTTTATTTGCACCATAATTTAGACTATTTTTTACTTAATGTTTTTTTTTTCTAAGTTTAGTATTAAGAGTATTATAGCGGTATTATGTTCAGGTTTTATTATTTTTTTATCCTTTTGTAGTGTATCATGTTCATATTTTTAGTCGCTTTTTATAATTAAAAAAAAAATATCCAAAAACATTGTGTATTTATTCATTAATTAGAACAAGTCAGAGATGAGGTTTTACTTTTTGACAAAAATTTATTCCTTAAATAAATACATTTCAAGTAAATTGCTGTATAAAAACAGTTTATTTTAATTATAACTAATGTTTATTTTTAAATTTGATACTAATACTAATAAGAAAACTCTTGCACTCGGGATCAAGCCCTCGGTCGCGGTCACCTTAAATGTCCTGGGGGCGTGGCAATTGATATAGATTTATTTAAAGAAAAATCTAGACATTCTTTAATATTTATTAAAAACAATAAATAATTAATAATGGCTAAAGATTTTAATCATACCTTTTTATTTTTTTCTCTTTTGTATCGTACATTTTTCTTTAAATAAATTATGCGGTACAAAAGAGTTGTATTAATCGTAAATAACGTTTTAAAATTTAAAAAAAATACGATTGTTTTAATTATTTATTATGTTGTTTTTTAATATCGTAATAAACTGCGTACAGATTTTGTAATCAAATAATATAAAGTAGTAATTGTGTATTACAGTCAATAATATCGTAACCTTCAAAGGTTATGTTAAAACTTAATTACTACTAATAGTTTCAATGGTCATTATTATGGCCATAACGTTTACGTATTCCAAGTATTTTCTTAGAAACACAACACCGAAACAATTCAATTTAAACAAAGGAGCAAAGAATCTGAGCAGGTAAGGTGGGTTGTGGAATCCGAGGCCAAGGGCTTTTTCCCCTCGGGAGGTTAACCCTGAAGGCTCGAGCCAAGGTCGACGAGTGTTTGAGACGCCTTTGAGGGCGAGATGACTCGATGACTTTGACTAACCCTTGCGGTCACATTATTTATATATTCTCTTGCGGGCAGGCAATGCACGCGTTATGACTGCAACTAACCTTTCGGCATTACCAATGCTTCTTTCTCACTGGTTATTATTCCTTTACTAAACTTCTGTTTTATAAACAATATCCGTAACCACCTTTTGATTGTCCTAAGAAATGAAAACAACAAAGGAGATAAAATAAATGAATATATTTTATGCATAAATTAGACGTGCATTGTACTGTCAAGGGCATCGTACTGAATATCAAGTCTTATTCAGAATTCCATAAAATATTATCATGTATTTATTGACTTTATTTCGTCTTTTTTGTCATTTTTAGAATAATAAAAAATTGGATTATTTATTTATGTTAGCTAATATGAGCGACGATACTTCTTTCACTTTCAACTGTATGCTGTGCGAACGCTGAATTTTACAAATATAAATGAATATCATTTATAAAAATTCGTATCATTTTTCCAATATCTTTATGCAGATATAAAGTGCAATTTGAATGTAATTCATGTCTATTTGTTGTGCGTCGAACAGGGCGGCTCAAGGCTCTCCTCGGGGGCAACAACTTCTCCCTACGTGCACTGAACTAAGCTGCACTCAATGTATAAGCTTCATATCTCATTGTTCGGTACAATGTGGTCGGTATGTATTGGAAGTAATAATTCTACACTTTGATTGGTATAATTGAAATACTTACTTATATTAATCTTCTCACCTTTATAATTTGCAGTTAAGTAGGTACTTATATTTTATAGAACAATTTATAGCATAATTTGTAACCACATATTGTATCGGCTATATATTGCAGTTTCAGAACCTCTCTGAGGTTTTAAAAACCATTTTTAATAATGGTGTTAGGGTAGTAATCCCTAAGTCGTGAACAAAAGATAAGTAGCAAGGGTTAGTTATATTTATTATTAAGAATTGTGTCTAATAAGCTTAATAAAAACAAATCGTTAAACTCTTGTTTTTGAAAATCAAGTTAAGAGTATGAACAGGCTAAAAGCTTTCACCAACACAATGGAGTCTGAACGGAGAAAGGGTCTGAGGTGCGCAGCTGTCCCGCGGGCGCCCGTTGTCGGGCGCTCCGCCCTCGCTGACCCCGCGCCTCCGCTCCGCACTCCGCGTACGGCGAGAGAAGCGCTCACATTCACATTACAAGTCGGCTCCCCCAGTGGCGGCATTTGAGAGTCCAGTATAGTAAATGTAGAGTCGCGCCAGTCGGCCGTCACTCGTCGAGCGCAACGTACGTCTGTCACGTCGCAGAGCGCAACTTACCAGCCATGTGGTGAAGTGAAACTGTCAAACGTGATACACTTTCGCATACCGGTGTTATTCGGTTATAGTGGACCATTACACTTTTGTAACTTGACTTGTGTTTGTTTGTGTTAAAGAAGTGGTGCAATCATTTTGGAAAATTGGATTATACGAACGTATAATGGCCTTAGCCAGGTGAGCTATTTTGGTTGTTGGAGTCAACGCGGAACTAGTTTATTTTATCATGTTCATCGAAGGACTTTCGTCGGTTGGGTCGTTATATGATTTAGAACATTCATGTGTTCGCAACGAGCTGTCTGCCTGTTAAGGCAACGGACGCGATTCATGTATGATACGTAAATACTTGACATTGATTTATATGTTGTGATTGTATTGTTTGATTCACAATTAATTTGTATTTATGAAATCAAAATATAGCATTAATTTCATTTAGTTGTTACTATCTCTACAATGGGGGAAAGTTGCTTTGCCCCGCACGCGCATTTTACTTTCCTTGTTGTGTAAGCTGAACGTCAAACGACAGGTAGAGGGAGCAACTTAGAAATCAAGTCACTTTTACTGCAACCATTATCATTAGTAATAATGAACATTTTCTAAATTTCATTTGCTTCAAACAAAGATTGCTTATATTTGTTTCACACCCAGCACCCTCAAACGTTCGATTTATGGTGTTCCGATGTTTTTTTTTGTTCTATTCCTTCGCACCCTTGTGTACGGTTCGGTAGCCCCAATAGACGAACCCCACTGTTGCTTGCTTGACATCGTGTTCTATTTGAAACATTACGGCTTCTAAGCATCGCCTCATTTCTTTGTCAAATATTACTTTCGATTATTATTGTATTAACTTTTTGTTGAGATTATTATGTTTACAGGAAATGGACTTTGTCGTTGCATTGTCAAAGGAGATATTATACATTGTCTTGTTTATATAGTACATCTTTGTTATTGTCATTGATGATTAATTGTAATACAATTTTATTCAATGTAGGATAAAGTTATACACTGAGGTACGTATAAAATAGAATGTCGTAACTATAACGCATGGGTTCGTTTCTTTCCTTTAACAGGTAGTCAGCCAGCCGAGGCCGGAAAGCGCTCACTCTCTGAGGTTTCAATGTGTTTTTATAACATTAGTGTTTTTTTGTTGATATTTCTCTTAAAACTTATTGAGTGTCTTCAAATCTTATAACAGAAATATATTTTTATTGTAATTCAAACTAAGACTTGTTACAAAAGCAAACTTTTAGTAAAGTAGGCATTTCCACTTTCACGTGGTATAAATACAGTTAATAACTGAATACGATTGTGTTGTAGAGTTATACATTTATACATATCACACTATGCCCCAATATCCCACCCAATAAGAACCTTAAACGTGTCAAAATACAGGCTTAAATAATACGACTGAGGTATAACGATTCCATTGTCTCAATACATTTAATACGTCCCCAACACCTTAAGTCTCCCCTAAAAGTTTGGGTGTCTATACAAAGTTAGAGTTATGTATCGGGTGGCCACAAAATAAAGATTTGCGGAGATGCTCCTCGTTGCGGGTCGTCGACCTTCCTCCGCGCAGAATGCACGGAGAGCATAAGTGTGTAGGTTAGATGGATGCCATCGTCTCGACCCTCTTTACTCTTGTGACGAACATCTCGAAGCCCTTATTATACGGATATAATAATAATTGCTATAGAACTTATATCACATACACTTTATATTCTTCATGAATCCTTCCCATATTTGCTTTAATTTCGTATAGCATCCAATACTTTAGTGATGTACTAGTTTCAACAAAGAGCCAAGTCACGTACTTATTCCTATTTAGAACAAATACTATTCTTCTCATTATTAAATTCGCTGTATGGTTACTTTATAACGCAATAATGAAACATGTAAATAGGCAAAAAGTCCATGTCAATAATGAAAAAATTGACAAAAGCTCTCTTTTGTAGTAAGATTTCATAATTGAAAACAAAACTTATACCTACATTATATTCATTAAGCTTTTAAATACTATTACTTTAATCAGTTTTATGTGTGCAACATTTATAACAAGCATTGATAATATTGTTATCGAAAACCAAGATATAGATACATTATACCTTACATACTTAGCAGTTACAAATTATTAGTTTCGCTTCGGTTTGGTAATTCAGCTCAGTGCTGTATGTAATTATATTTGTCATTGTCATTATAGAGACTGAATCATTAGGTATAACAATTAAAAAATCATTGATTTCAAATGCCAACCCACTTTGATGGCTCATAAAGATTAGTGCTATTTGACTTTCACAAATGAAACTAAATATTGATGACACTCTTAAATAACTGATCGATGTTACTATCTTTATGACAGTAATTAACTAGTGAATTCATTATAACTATCTTAGTTTATTATATCGTATTTCTTAAAAGCCATATCTAAATGTAACTTCTCTGTTAGTCATCACCCTCATACTCATCTATATTCTTAATCGTCTATTTTAAATGAAAGCATTATCAACGTGGTAGAATTTATACTGATATAATAGGTACATGAAACTATAAGTCTATTACTATTGTTTGAATAAATTGGGCGAGGTTATTTCGCAAGAATGTATCAATTTAGTCGAGGGCCGGTGAGCGTATACAAAGCGAAAGATTGTGGCCGAGCCCGCTCTCTGTGCTCCTGTTTCGTTGACAGCGGTATGCGATAACTAAGTGGGTTTTGGCGGCACCAACCTCGTTATGCTACGTACTCACTCGAACTTTAGTAGCTGTAATGCCAGGTTAAACACAACCGTCCATTACACGAATTCAAATGTTACACAATAATAAAACGTAAAGAACGCGAGTCTCATTGAAAAGATAAGCTTGTTAGCTCTGGCTTTAGTCCAAGTAATTCTAGTGTCTGAGTTCTGACAGTTATGAAATGATTTACGGTATATTGTATAACTTTAATGGTCACGTGTCGCACGTGTTATATTTGATAGGAAACGTATACTATACACATACGACAAAAGTTTCTAAGGAAACGTTCTAATGTCGTTCATGAATCTATATTTTTTTTGGAAGTAGATAAATTTATCATATTTATATCTGACTGAATATGCCACTACATAAGTAAATGTTAATGCTGACTTCCTGTATAACTTTAGATTTTCCTTGAAACGCGTTTTGAAGGCAATAATTCTGTATTCAACAAAAAATGCGAGGTTTTATTTTAAAAATATCTTCATTATGTCACGTGCGTAATTACATAATCCTGTTGATTTAGATAGCACATATATTGATACAGTCGTTACGTATGTATTTCAAACTCTTCCTTATTATCGTGTTGTGTACATTACACAAGGCCAAGGCTATCAAATGTATATACGGTTGATTCTTGTTTGGGAAATCAAATTTATTGTTTTCCGTTCTTATTCCCTCATAAAACTTTGTACCGAAACGATACTTTGAACATTTTTCCGATATTAAGGTCGCTAAGACATGAGCTATCTATAAATCAATGTCACGGAATATCAGTTTATGATGGAAACTGCCAAGTTTAAAAGATTACGGACCAATAATGTGTAGATATTTCAAATCACTCACCTGATTTAATAAATTACAAAGCGAAATCGTTAAGTAACGTATGGCTAAGATTCCATTGTTAAACTCGTGTATTCTTTAGGAGAATGGCTATAATTTGTTTGTGACCATTTCTCAGGTGAAACCTCGTAATTTGAATATAGCGTCTTTCTAGATGGAAAGTACGTCGCTGCGTCTTTCTTCGGTACGATGCGTGGCGCCTTTTCTTTGTGCGATGATCTCGATTAGTTTCACCAACATAGCGTACGATTTAAACATCTAGGTTTCTTTTAATATCTCGTACAACGTTAAATACAAGTATTGTTCAATAATTCAGAAATTGAAATGTTTATTCAGAATAATTACATACATAAATTACAAAATTATCTTACAGGCTAATTAGATTTAATTAAGTGGTGAAGTCATCTGTAGCCGAACTAGGCAGAGCCTGTATATCGGCTATCAGTGCCCAAACCCTCGTGTATTATACATTAGTAGCCAATTTTAATTATTCATTTTAATATTATACAAGTTTACATTTTAATTAAATTTAGAGGCATCACATTGTTTATTTATTTTGTATTACATTTTACATTTTTTTTTTGTATTACATTTTCAATTTAACCGTGTTTCTTAATATTATTATAAATATTAGTAAAACGTGCAAAATAACGAAAACTTTGCACATTATAATTTATATCAACAAGACTTTTTATTAGTCATATCTTATTCATATTTCTTTTGCATAGTAGAGCAGTTGAGTGTCGCAATTCGGAACGCTGTAACGGACCGATGCGATACCATTACTCACCTGAAAGTAGTTCATGAAACTATGGCAACTACTTCTCATTTGTGACTCTACAATTTATAAACTCGGTCTTACTATTTATTAGACTTTTATTGTAAGAACAATCTACGTATTAATTAAATAGGCAGTTCGGTCAGTATTTGACATTCATTTCAAGTAATTAAATAAAAGTATTAACAAGCCCACATTAATATAGATGACATAAATTGTTAAAGATTATTGGACAGAACTGTGTCAGGTACATAATAGTTTATTTGATCCGTCGCCGACTTGAGCATAGCAGCATGAGCCGTTAATTTGCCGAGGGAGCAATTCAGAACGGGGACATCGCGCGTACCAAGTTGGTCGGAGAGACGAGCGCGTTGACCCATTTTGTGCGTAACGCGGTATGGTGCGTGGAGGAATCGATGATATAGCAACCGAATCTCGAGGCCTTCACCGCGCTTTACTGATGAGTTTGGATCTGTGTCAGGGTCCTCCCCCGCACGCCGGTCCCTTTCGCGCCTCTACCTCCCACCGGTAGGCAGCCCCTGCCTCGGTTGACCCGTAAAACTCTTGTATTTGTGTTACACTTTCTGTAAGCCCTTTAATAGACTTTCTGTTTTAGATACTTTCATAAAATTATATAATTATTCTGTAGTCTGAATACTGAATTCAATATTTAAAACTTATTAGGAGTTAGTTTCAAAATTGTTAATTAGTAGTTGATACTAGATGAAGAATAAAAGAATATGTCATTAAGTCTAGCCATAAACACTAAAGAGTTTCGTATTAACTTCAAAGTCTTATACCAAACCTTTTTAAACAAATTGTTATTGCAATGAATAAGTATTATTTAACTACATATTATTTTTAGGAGGCTTGCCTAAGCTAACTCAGAGAGAGGTCACTTATTTTGGCGCAATGCATACTTGACCAAGTTTTTCGTATTCATAATGCCTCTATAAAACACGGTTCTTGATATTGGAATAACAAATCTCTGAGGTTACACAGATATCTCGGTCGTTTGTTATTTAATTATTTACTTCTTCTCATGAAATACGGAAGTTTCATAAATTGGAGAAGTAGTATGAGTATTGTAAATATAATAATTTACTATTTACAACAGAATTAGGATTTTTATAAATATTAATTCAGTTGTTCTTAACTAAATTATATAAATATAGCACGTGAATGTAAAAAGATATTGGGTTCGCTATGGAGTGGTGATCGACCTTTGCAGATCCGTCACCTTCGCAGCAGCCGACACAACGCTGTTGGCATTGTCGCCTCAGCGCCAATAGGAAGCAACGCGGCCGCAGATTGCTATTGGGCTTAAGGCCATTTTCAATGCACCATCTTTTACCTTGTGCCCCTTATTATAAAGAATGACCCCAAATCGTTAGTTGTAGAGCGAGAACATCAACATACGTTTATCGCTCAATTTTAAAACATATTTAAATTCAGCGTATCGTCGAACGCGCTTATCAACATTATAAAATCGTATTTGTTTGTTAATTTTAATTCATTATCTCTAAAATTGAAACAAGTACGGATAACATTGATATTATTAATCAGAACGTATTGGGAACTATTGCCGTATAATATAGTCATTTAACTCAGTCATAGGCCTTGCTCAATTTTTTTCAAATGCCACTCTTTTACCATGTAGGTCAAATGCATTACGATGTCAAATTTGACCCCGTTTTTTGTGCTAAGGAGAAGGCTTTTGAAAGTCATTAAATAAAATATGTTGTTCGTAGTCTTGTAGGTGCAATCTTTGAGTTTATTTGAATAACAATATTATTCTGGTTATTCAGTATTATAGATCAAGTATGCAGGGTTATAGTACGAGTATATACGTACTCCAATTTGTTACTTCCAGACATGTGGTGATTAACTAATTGTTAAGATGTAGGAAAGTAGAACGGGGGCATCAATTTCAAGGTCGAATGTAGCTAAACAAAGTTATTTAGGACTGTTATATTGGGTTTTAATGTTTTATGTCATATGTTTTATATCATATTGGTTACTTTTATGTAATACCTAGCATCATTTATATCTTTTTAGTACTGATTTTAAAGAAACTCTACATTCGTTTTAGTAACTATACTATTCAGTTTTATTATGGTAGAGCCTCTACGTAATTAAAAATATATTTTTAAAAATCTATTTATTGTAAAAAATTAAAACATGTAGATTTTCACACTTTATTTTTATGCGATTAAAGCAAATTTACTTAACCTGTTATGAAAATCTATTGAGGTCGAATATAATGAATGCGTAGTAAGGTTATAATTAAATCTAGCTCTTTAAAATTTACATTAGGAAGCAGAATCATCTCGTTTTCAAATATATACTATTCAAATATTATTAAAACAGTCAATTTCTGTGAGAGAAAAACCTTCAAATTTGCAATAAAACTACGACTTTATTGTCATGTTTAACATTGCGGATATCACCTTGTCAATTTACAACAATGCTCAGAAGTATACACTTTATCTATTTTCTCATTAAATAATTCCGTAAGACCATGCACTGTCCATAAAACTAGTTGTAATGGTTTATATACACATTTTCATAATAGTCGGACGTTTTGTTTCGTTTTTGTCTAGTGTTTCTTAATATACACACTGTTCGCATACGAAGACTGAAAGTGTACGTCCGCTTGACTGTGTGCGCGGCCTCAACCGAGTTTTGTCGATGCTTTCTCGAGCGGCGAACCGGGTCGCGTTCTCGATGCCCGGTGCTGGGTTAGCTGATACTGGTACTAACTGCTGTGCCGGAGCTTGACACACGCACACTAATAATAACAATCTTGTTGTTTGCACACCTACATCCAACTTAACTATAGGGCTAGTAGACAATTTAAATAACTGATCAAATAGTGTTAGCATTAATAATAAATCAACCAGAAATAAATAGTTTGTTCTACTAAGTAACTGTACTTGTAATATGACAAAAGGCTCGTTGGGAGCAATATTTGCATAAGGTTAACATAATAATTATACAATTGCATGTATTATAAATCTAATTGAATAAGTATTTGATGGTAGAGCACGGTGTGTATAAAATACTAAAACATACATAATGACGTGTCTTTGAATTTGTCGTGTAATTTGCATAATTAATCATTTTAATTGTATTAATAATTAATAATAATAATTTTAAATGACCCCGGTGTGGCGCTGTAATGGCTTCTATTTGCTAAACGAAACACAAGGCTTTAGTTTCTGTTCCGGGTCGGCGTTTGTTTAGATGTGTCGACCTCGTATTCTCTAACTACTTCTCGGCTAAATATAAACGTTATTCTATACTATAAGTCGTTTTATTAAAAACTATAATATGATATAACGACCCAATTGACAAGAGTACAATTAGTTCCTATGTAATAAATATAAAAGAATATGACATTACTGTGAATTAAATATACTATAGGTATCCAAACGGCCATCAAACTTTTATATTGAATTAAAGGCAATCGACAGTGACGACCCTCGCTGGTGTAGGAAGTGGGGTCATACAATTTATATTAGGCTGAAGTCAAGGTTACGCCAATCATTTTGGCCATCTAGTAATTCGTAGGACAATAAAAGTTAAGGCCGAACTAGTACAGACTTATCATTTTATAATGACATGGTAGACATATTTACTTCCTAGTTCTGATGATTAAGATAACTATAGTTTTACCTAATTTTAGAAAATAAACTGGCAAGGTATTGATTTAAATGTCAGTATCAAATTTTATTAAAGTCTACTTACACATAGTTTGCTATGAATCGGTGAAGAAATGCAAATCTAATTAAAAAATATGCATTCTTCCGATTGCATTAATTATAAAACAATATAGAGAACTAGTTGGTGTAGGGCCGAGGTGGCACAGTTTCTTGTTTGAGTTATAAATCAATTTGTCCTAGTTAGATTAGTGTCTAGTGTCAGCGGTGTCTTTGCTTTCCAATGGCTGTGTTGACAAATAATGATTTTATATTTCGTCATTTGAAAGGAACATGGTTCGATTAAATTTCACCTTACATACATCTTTATATGTCTCGCAAGATTACGCACCTGTGCCGCTTTTTTAATGTATAAAAACTTATGAGACTTCGTCATAAAAATGTATAATAAAACTACTTATGTTATTGATGAAACATCAATACGAATAGTAATTATATCCCACAAACGTTAATATAAAGAGCAACAGCTATGAAGTTATATGTAGGTTTACAATGTAACGGTTATAACTGAAGCAATCCGCTTCAGTTGCCGTGCGTTCAGTTGGAATCTGAATTGGCCGTCCGTCCTCGGCCTCGCGCGACTGCTTCCGCCTTACAGCTTATCCTCGCTCGCGGTGCCCATGATAATCTTTTGTAGCGCAAGCCTTGATCCTAGGCCTCTCAGCCAAAGTCACCGTCTGTTTATCACTATAACAATATTGTAATTTCCTTTCTAGGTATAATCAGCAAACCGCGCGCGGCTCGTCGTTGAAGTACGTAATATTTTTTAAGTAATTTAATTTTTTATTAATCATACAAATACCTAAGGGTTTTTTTAATTAAAAATAATACTAATACATTATTATAGCTATACGTGTAATATATAAAAATTAGGCAATGTATTTCCTTTAGCTTTAGTATTTAATATGATATTTTCTCTGCTTCTTCTTTTTCTTTTACATATATCGTAGGTAATTTATAAGGTTATTAGGTTTAAATTAATGGACTTACAATTATTGTTAAAAGTTGTTAATGCCTGAAAATGTATTAAATTATGAGGTAAGAAAAAAATGATTAAGAAGTATATAAGTACTTATTGTCATTTCCATGTGAACAGTTTCACTAATAACGTTGGTTTTATTGAGCCACGTGCAAACAGGTAGGCGTGAGTGCGCCTACGTCACAGCACGAGCCTATGAAGGTCATGACGTAACGGCGTAGTCTCACCATTATTCAGTTTGTCGATCCATCGCTCGATTCCTCACGAGGCCAAACGTTCTATTACTCGACAGGCAGAGGTTATGAGCGCTTTTATAATTCTGTCTCGTTTCCTTAACTTCAAGATCGTTGTCGACGTCTCCCGACATTAAAAGCCTAATAGTAACATGATTTACCACCAGGAAATGTGATTTCGCTACAAGATTGCTTGCTCATAATCATTTATGAAATAATTTATCAAGATTACTCTTACTTTTAAGTATTTCAATGTCATTTTAGTAGAGCTTATGATATGAAATAAAAGTTTAAATAAACTTGAGATAAGTTTCGTAATATTGGAGTAAGAAAAGCTCACTGATAGGGCGCTGGATGAATGCCAAGTCTTGCTGACGTTGAACTCCAGATAGTAGAAGGTCCGGAGCTTCGTATAGATATACAAGTACAACTTTTCTAACGTAAATTTTATGTCAGTTTCCTGCAAGGCCTCTAAAAACAGTTGTACTATTAAATCACTGATTCAGTAACCGCTATTATAACTGTTTAAAATAGTGTTTGCTGATTATTTTATTTTATATACACTTGCTTGTAAATTCGTTTTGGTTTTGGTTACAGCGTAAGGGGTAATTAATAAGCTATTTTTAAAATACCTATATAGGTAGGTACGTCTACGTACACGTGACAGAAATGTCAAGGAAGTGGTTAATATTATCTACATATAGCACTAGCTACAGATAATAACTGTCGATAAAATATTATAACGAATCGTTGTTTTATGTCGTCCGTGGTGACATATTAATGGTGACTTTCATTGATTAAATTATCTTTCAATGTCAAATCGATAACGTTTATAGGTACTAATGGAGTCACACAGTTTCCTGGCTATATAAGTTAATCTACCACTTACATCATGCTTTGTTTAAGATTACCAATGCCGATATGTAGGTACGACTCTTTTATTGGTTGCGGGAATACTTTCGCTATTTAATGTATGAAGTGCAGTCGGCATTCAAGAACATTGTCCACAGACAAGCGACACTTCCAAAAAGAAATTGTTTGTTTGTTCTGCAAGTTTTTCATTCTTTATTCGGTTACGTAAGGAGAATTCTATGGTACAAATAAACTTTTAGTTACTTCAAATACACGATAAAACTTCAGGGAGATCTAGGCACACGATCGCAACCAGTGGAAACGATATGAATAGAACTATATCTTATAACGTAGTCTTCAAAACTTTTAGAAGCCACTCATATATCACATGCCATATACGTTTGATTATGTCCTGAAGTTTTCCCATCAAAATGTGTAGTACTAAACATACCAACTTCCCATTTTATTACTGTTGGAAAACTGCGTACTTACCTACATAATGCATCAATGCAAGCTTGGCACGTGTACGTAGGTAGGTACACTTTTCTCATTGCTTAGGTTTAGATGGATATGGACATGGAAATATTATATATTATGATTATTATTTCTAGTATTATTATTTCTCTATAGTAAATAATTAAAAACATATCTATAAATCACCTATTCGTAAGTGGTCAACCAACACGCCTTTAATGGACTTTGCTTTGGTTTCCAAGTCTGGTAGCAGCATTCTATCCTTCTGAATATGTGTTAGTTTTTCTTCACATACCAATACGTTTTGCAGTGATTCCTTTGCACTCCCTCTCTGATATCAATTTGAGTCACACTCTATGTAGAGATGATGTTTAGTATGTAGCTTTACTGATAGAACAATACATTTTATCTTGCTTTGCAAAATCTTGCAAGGCTGGCATTAGTAGAACGCACTTATGAATCACGTTCTGATATTATCACGTACATGCATATATAGCGGTCACCTTGTACGTCTTCGCACATCTCTGACAATTTTAAAGTAGGTATAGCATTTAGTTCCGCGTTCATTTGCACGCTTCAACTGCGAAACTCTTAACGTTGGATTTTTTAAATTAATTATTTCCAGCCTTATCGGTAATATACTACTTTACTACGCCGACACCTTCGGTAGAGAAAATTTTGCTAGTTATGGTGAAGTGGAAATCGCAAATAATTTTTTTGAAGGAAACTGGAATTAATATTTCTGTATGCTCTACATAATCTAGACGAAAGTTGTCCCCATTTTAGTCTTTTACCACCATGGTTTAACATTGCTGCACAATTTATTTTGCAGTTTTCATAGTGTGATTCTTATTAAAATACAAACACTTAGGTCTTGTCTACTAGATGTTGGCGCAAGGAATTTTTTTAGTCTTGTTAACATCGTTTTTAAGGTATTTTAGATACTTACAAAATATGCACCCAGACCCAACAAAACCATTATGATTCATACATTTTTGTTGCATGACCGGTTTAGAAGTGCAACGCGTTGTTCATTAATTACGTTAGACAAATGTCTTTGAGGCCTACTTCCCATTATGTAAAGTTGAATTTACTTATTCAAATAATTACGTAATCGGCATTTGTTCTTAGGACTCTTCCGTTATTTGACTTAGGATTATTGTTTTATTGACTTTACATAAACGAGTAACACATTCCTTTCGTACCTATTAAAACTACAGACAAATGTAATAAACAAACACATACTTAAAATATACTGCTGGTTAAATATAACCCCGGAAATATAGAGGCATCATTACAGTTCAGTTTTGCAGTAATTATGCTCAAAGGATTTCGTTCCGAATCATGCAAAATGAACATAACTCCGAACAAAGATCAGCATATTTACTATTTTATCATCAACAAACGCTACTGAATGTTATTGTGAGTTGTATCACTTCATAAATGACTCTGTTAATAAAATATTATACATTTCATTATAAACATAGTCAACAAGGGAGAAATTATAACAAATAATGCAAAACACGATACTGGGAGGTACTAAATTGAAGTTTACTTGCGGCCGTATTTGCAGTCTTATATTAAACCTTAGGTTAGTGTGTTTAAGGACTAAATTTGAGGAGGCAAGTCTGTTATGTTTCCAGTGCTCTCCAATGTTTTGGACTCGCTATCGATGTTGTGCGCGCTCTACCTGTCCTTGTCTCCACAATCTTTCGTTCCCAATGCATCGAGAACAGAGGAGGAAAATAAAATTGCATATAACATTTCATGGACATTCATTGAGTAAACTATATTATGCACTCATAAATGATATATACTGCTACTGTTCGTAGATTATTTGGTCTAAACCAAATTATTCTATTTTCTTATATGTACAATTCTCTAAATAATAACAAAACATAATTTCTTTAATAAAAATCAATGCTTTTCCCAAAAGATTATAGTGTTAAACAAAACCTTTGGATATACAATTTCTGAAATTACTTGTATGAACGTCATCAGCTATTCAACAACGTTTTAAATATTTTTTATGGATTTGTTTTTATCAGGAATAAAGTTATAGAATCTGGTCGTTAACAGATGACTTCAATCCGTCGTCATCCCTATTCCGTGAATCATGAGTTAGTTTCTAAATAAAAACAAACATTGTTTTGTTTCTATGTCATACTATAGAAATCTCTACATTTACCTACTACTTGCGTTGCTAGAGTTCATTAGTAAAGTGTTATTGCTAATGAAGTAATAGTTTTCTTTTATGTAGAAATAACTGAGTCGTTATTGTTATATATTTACGGACTATGAGACGATGACGCCTAGTTCAACCTTGAATACATCATGTGTTTGATTATTCCATACGTCACGACTACAAATTGCGCTGTTTCTAGCTCTGATATACAACGGCTATTACTTACATAATCCTTCATGAATACTATTTTTATTAACATCTTTTGGCACCTTCACTTTTTGATACGATATAATAAGAAAGTATGCAACAAATTTAAATTAGCTTTAATTAAATTGGCACACAATCACATTTAAAAAATGGACTAATTGCAAACCTGGTTTATTTGTATAGAATTTATTCTTAAAAGTAAATGTATATGTCTTTTATAGGGCTCTCTACTGGGCTTAAATCTTTCTATACCTATTAATACTGTAAACCTATAACTGTTACCTAATCGTACTACAAAAGCGGTTGAAATTTAGAGATTAGAAATACTTAATGAAAGTACAAAGGCTGACTTTTGTACGTGATCTTACCAGTGTAATTTCATTTTAATATTAATATTATTAATTATTTTTTTCGTTTATCATTAAAAATAAATAATTCAGAAGCAACACAAGGATTATAAAATAAAATAGCTAATTTGTTATCGTGTATACCGTATTTATCCTTACTTGATTTATTTAGTAAACAAACACCACATATTGCAAATTCACTAGTTTTTACATCAATCGCACACTTTGATATGGATGAAAATTTCTGGAAAGTAGCATTAAACGTTTATGCAATAGAAAACACGTAAATCACTTTGATTTATCCACTATCTTTCGTAAATTTTAAATAAATGTATTTTTTTCCAACATAAAATTTCACAGATAAAATTATTTTTACGATTTGACATTTGTAGATTATAGAATTTTGTCCTTGATTCCTATACATTTTTCAAAGATTAAAGACTAAAGTCTTTAGTCTGTGGTTGACACGACGCCATATATGTTTACGTTTTAGAGCAAGTCTGTTTAAATAGACAGTAGATACGGTCCTACGTGTCATTTCTAGCTATTAATATAGACGTAAATAAATAATTACTTTACTTTGTATACCACAGACTCGTATAAGAATAATATTTACTTGTTTATCTACACTTCACAGAGTATATGGCTTATTTACGATCACATTTACAACGTATTTGAGCTGCGGTGACCGCAACATGTCCAGCGGATATTTAGAGCAAGAACTATTTAATACACAGTCGCATTGTATTACCAACATTTAAAAAAAACAATAATCCAGCGTATATGAATAAGCGAATGTAGGGCTGACGAACTGACAAAGCATGGTAATGCGTTCCCATTGTCTGTCGTTGTCGAATAAATTCACTAAATACTGCCATCAGAGTTAGGTTTTTGTTATAATTTGATACAGAGGTTTACTGTATCGTGTAGGTAACCTCGGCATCTGTACTTGTTGCGTCACCACCGGACATGTTACAATACCTCTATTATTAAAATGTCCACAGAACAGAGAATCGTTTGGTCGCATTGTGTAGAAAACGTAGTGACCTCGTATCCACTTAAACCATCTTCAGTCAGACGCAGAAACACAATAAATGCTGAGAGCAACTGGCACACAATAAATACTTGTACTGCAGGAAACTGCCAATACAAACAAATTCTACAACGGAATATCTATATTATTGTACTTGTTGGATAACATTCAAGACTGTAATACCTTACGTAAAACCACAACCTTTATTTTAACCTAGTCTAGTATATTAGTCTTGAAAAAATAGACTGCGATTGTTTGCTTTTTATTCTTTGTGTCATTGAATTAAAAGATATAAGAAAATAATATTTGTAAATAACAAGGCTGATATGGTAGGACTATGTGGCCGGTATAAACAAATCGTCCTTCAGATCCCAGTCGAGGACCCTATAATGTCGGGTCGTCCTCAGGGCGTCTGAGTCACAACACGCAGTCATCGTAAAGAGGGCATTGCTCACTTGGTAACTCCCCCCTTGACTCGCCCGCTGCATCAGCTAACCGCCGCGTTTAAAAAAAATAAAGCCACTCATATGCGTATCATTCATTGTTCTATCGTCCTTATTCCGATTCCATTGTCTCAGGGTCCGCCATTATTATTATTGATTGCAAATTTATGGTTGTACAGTTTTATTGTTAACCATTTCAGAACTTAATGTTTGTAGGACATGTAACTAATTGTAATATTAAATATTTATTTATATTAATAAAACCACAAGTTTATTTGTCAAACTAAATAGGTATTAACTATTACAAAATATTTTTCACTTAATTATACTTTGTTATTTATATAATAAAACAATGATTAATACAAAATGTGTAAAGTTATTAACAGTATGAAATCACTCGCTAACTACCCAATTATTGTTGCTCTTCTTTGTTACGGTAATAAAAGCTTTCACATTGCTGTACCAAATTCGAAATATCTAGATAATTACACGCACAACTCTTCCTGATTTGTACCAAAAGTGAAATCGTTTTTTTGTGACGCAACGCAACATAATGTGTTTGTATATTTGACGAGCTTATACAAGGTATAACTCAGTCACCTAAATGTGACAAAATATTCGTCCCAGGTTTTTATAGCACCTACTTACGGCTTGAGATTTACCAACCGATCCCAATGATGCAGTGTAACGACGTCGGGAGGACTTAAATATAGAAGAGGATGCGAGCAGGTCGGGTGACATCTATAATAAGACCACGGGAGACCGATGATACGTACTACGTAGATTGCTCAACATTTTACGGGTTGTTGACTTCTTAATATTCATATTAAGATCACTTATTCCAAATTAAAACGTTGAGTTTATTCAAATCAACTTTTAGCTTTATGTAAAAGGGGAATCATACTTCATGATCAGATTTAGCCGCTCCACCTGTATATTTCATTCTAAAAAAACATTTTTGAATTGACAAACTGTTATCGCTTACAATTCTTAATAGTTTTTTTTTGTTAGCAAGGCGGTCGTAACGGTGGGTGGTCGACCGCAGGGCCATCCGTCCGTAGCACAACCTTTACATCAATATGTTACAAATCAACGAGATCAGTCCTTCTCATTTTACACAAATAACGTCGCAACTGTTTGCAGTTTTATGTAGGTCAAAAAGTAGTAGATGAGTTGATATGATGATTCACCTATTGTTAATCGTCATAGGAGCGGTTTACTGAAGCTGAATGTAGGTCGGTCGGGCCCGCTCCATTTGCCACAGTGGCAAATTGTTGGTCGACCTCGGAGTGATCGAACACGTGCGATATCTTATCTATAACCCAACAATAAGTATAATCTTGCTATGAAAAATATTTTATCAGAGGACCAGTTTTCGTAATAGCTGTTGTTTCTGATGTTTGTCTTGCAACAGATGCATAGTGACGAAAGTGTTTGCTAATTTAATTGAATGACATTTTAATAATGTCCCGCGACGAGAATGAAAGCATACAAATCCTAACTCTTGTACGTTAAAATTTATTAGTCTTCTTAACATCACATCAGTAAGACTCGCCTCTCTGCAGTCGCAGTTTCTGGGTCGTGTCGATTAATTCACTTAGCCTACTTTTATTTAGTACTGTGACACTTTTTTTATGTTTGACATACTTAATTTTCATTGCTCGGGTGCAGACTAGTACTGTCCATTTATTCGAGTTATTCCTATGTAGGTTTCAACCTGTTTTATTTTATCTACTTTAAATTATGTTTATTTCTAGACAAAGTTTGTCAGAAATAGTCGTGCGAAATTATCTAATGTGAGTCAATGTTTGTTAATATTCCAGTTAGCAGACATGATAACAGTTAATCCGGTCATTCTTCAGACAATGGTCTGTTCATCGATTTCACTTGAAGTTAAATACATAAGTGGTATTCACTGAAACGTCTTGTATATACACACTGTGGATAGTCGGGTAACCAGTAGTTTTAATTCGTTTACTCTGGACCACCTATAAAATTTGGTTATGCATTACGTTACGACTTTCCTAAACATAAAATGTGTCGTATGTTTTGATGAACTCTTATCACGTGAATGTTACCAAGAATAAAGTTTTAAGAATGGTAAAATCTATCACGTGTTAAATCAACAAGCATATCATAACAACCGTTAGACCCGTAACTAAGCGACAGGGGTCACTGATAGAGTGATATAAGTACGCTGTTATTAATCCACAGTCTATTAATCAAGAATTACTGGATAAGGCAAAATGATTGCTGTAGTAAATCTTTGTTAACAAATAGAAGGAAACAAGAACAAAAAATATTATCATACTTTAGTTTTTCAAGCATACGCCCACTGAAAAACATGTAGAGCTAACCAAATAAGTATCCAGTTAACGGGTACGGTACGATTATACCTTCACAAAAAGCGACCGCACACGGACTGTGAACGGATGCAGTACGGTGATGAAACTGACACAGATTCTAACGCGTATTTGGTAATCGAAATACAGTTCGTGAAAGTCTCGCAGGACGGTCAAATCTCGCGCATTGTAAGTGTCCCAGTTCGAGATACTCTCGACATTTTGACGGCACCGAAACCTAAAAGCCGAAAAAATACATGTAATTCTTCTTTCGCCGGATCATCATTGTTCACTAACAACCGTCCTCGGTGCACACGTACCGATCGTACATATATATAAATATAATGTATTGTGTTCGCGTCCCAGATTTGGGAAACTAAACTACGATCGTTGATTGGCGATTACGACGTTGCTACATTTTCGCCTTGCATTCAATTCCATGAGAAGTTGCAGGTATTGCTTATCGGCCACTAGGTCACTTGTTAGCGTATCGTATTTATTACATTTGACTATCTACACTTAGGCTGAATGCTTTAACCAGTACAATATTAGTTCTATTAAAACGTTGTAACATGTTGTCATTTAAGTAACATTTGCAATGCAAGTATTATTATTTGCATAGTTTATACTCCGCAAGAGTTTATACTCTTGTCCTGGCTACAACTAATACCGTATAATATACTGTAAACACAGAAAGATATTAAAATTATTATATCTAAAGAAAGAAGTAATACGGAATTGACATTTTAAGATTCAACTCCTACATTGAAATAATACGAATGTGCTTCCTACCAGAATCAATTAACTGTATACAAAACATAAATAAGATCTTTATGTATATTAACCTACTTCCAAATCAATCCAAATAAAACAATACCCAAACATAGGAACTTTTATGTATACTCCATTACACCGTGTACTTTCAGATGTATAAAAAAAACCTCAACGATGCAATAAAATTCTAATAAAAATACGATTTAACATTAAACGCTAGAATTATTCTCAATTCCAACTTATTCCTTTGAAAAAGAGTATAAATCACTGGCTAGAATAAAATCACTTGGGGCTGTGATCGTTCCTGAGCAGGCTAATAAATGCCTCATCAATATTAATCGCTGCCCCCCCTTAAAGGTACGCTTAGTTACGTAAGCTAAAGTTATAACTATACCATAATTATATACAAAGTGCGTATTGCATATCTATGAGTCTTCATGCATGCTCAATACGTGCGTAAGGCATCAGCAAAAAGTTAGTACTAACTACTCTAGTCTCTAACTAACTAGTCAAATTATTATGTTTTAAATGAATGTCCTGAGTTTTTTGGCCACATTATTCTCAGAGCTTTAGTTTTATACAGATAAAGCTAAAGCTCTGAGAATGATGTTTTAGAAAATAGCTGCCAAACTACCTCAACTTACACAGGTAAGTTGAGGTAGTTTGGCAGCTATTTTCTCTTGTGACGCTTTTAGGTGTTACAGCCAGTGAATAAAATGATTTTGAGGTTTCCTTTGACTTTTAATTGTTTTGTTATTATATTAATTATACTAAAATTTTAATAACAACAATTAATTTAGTATTTTCTATTTAAATTCATATAAGATTTGTGTACTTTTGACCTGGTAAATGAAAACGTGTACATGCGTTTGCAAGTAACTATGTAGGTTTTAGGTCTGACTAAGTCGGTCATCGTACTCTGTAACGATATTTTATAAAGTAAGTTATATACAATAACCATTACGAGTATCACTTATGATTCATAATACAAACCGTTTGCCATTTAGTAAGTAGGGTCCATATAGTATCGGTGTAGGTAATTTCTGTTAAATTTTGGTCACTTTTCTTATCTGCTGTGATCTTGTAAAAAACAATGTACCTACTGGAAGTCATTTTACTGTTACAAGAGGTTTTCCAAGCACTCAAGCAACGAGCATCAGAATTTAACCATGGTATTTGTTAACCTTTCAAACATACCTATTTCCCTTGTCCTAAAGTAGAAAACTGGTGGTGGTGGTGGATATTTTTCCATTCTATTAACCATTCATATTCCTTTTACCGATTATAATCATATAAGTACATAATTTACCTTGTATGCCTGTTAAATTTTCTTAAGGGAATAGATTAAGGTGAAAGTAGAATTGCGAATGTCTCTTCCTCCTCACTATATTATCATCAATATATCAGGTCTTTATATGTAATTGCCCTACTAGATACACGTATCTATGTAGTAACACGATTAATTATGCTCTACAATTTCCTAGATCCTAGTTGGACTACCTATAAATATTCTACAGCGAACTTAACACCTCTTAATGAGGGCTCAGAAATCTTGTTCTTCCTGGAACGTAGCTGTTGTCTCTTTTTTTTTTTTTTTTTCATTTTTATTTAGGTAAACAAACAATGATCTCGTTCAGTTCTTGGCGTTTCTGCTGATGTACCAAGAATTACATTACCACCCATCGACATAAATACACGAAATATGCGAATTTTAATTGCGGTTACTCTTCTTTGACGAACCAGGGAGCTGATAAATTGGTTAGGCTTAAATGGTTCCGATACGATACAAAGCAGAATGTTTCTTTACAGTAAATTGCAAGCAACACAAGTGGAACTCCCCTATAACTTATATGTATTTAGCGATGCACTTGACTTACGTAGCTGTTTCCTTTGGTGCAGGCTCGGGTCGGGCAGCGAGTGCGGCGGTGGAGGGTCGGGCGGCGGCGCGCCCGCTCCTCAGTCGGCGCGCGTCTCCTCAAACGGCGCCGGCGGGATGGCGGTGAGCCGCGTGCCCAGCCCGTTGCACGACGGGAACACGCCCGTCGCAGAGAACTGGTGCTTCACACAGGTAATTTACTACTTTAACTTACAGACCACTACCAAATATTGCCTTATTATTAGATTGAGGATAAGTCAGCAGTGGACGGCGATAAAAGCCTTATAGTTGATTTCATCATTGAGAAGAATATAACTTACTGTAATGTATTCATTTTAAAGATGGTTTCAAAGTGACATAACCAATTAATGAGTTTGACAGACCGCAAATCATAGACAAGACTCCGAATGTTATTTTGTCATAGAGCAATTACGATCATCGTTAAATTGAACAAATATCAGATGAATATCTGCTCTCGTTTTAGTATGTCAGGCTTCACACAATTATTAGATGCAAAGGGATGATTATTGCAATTGGAAACTTCGCAATAACCCAAATGGCAGCAATGCAGACCATTAGTGGTAAAAAGGAGGCTCTGCATTTTCATGCAATCCCATGCAGAATATTTGTCTACGATCTGCAAACTTTTGTTTAATTGTCAATGAATAATCTGTCTTTGCTCAAACTGACAAGACTATGCCTATGTTAAAAAAGGATTAGTTATTAAACTTATTTTTTGTCAAAGTTGTAAACAAGTAGGTTGTCTCAATGAGATTACACGGTCAAAATACTTTGTGACATTTAACAATGTGACGCTCTAAAGACTGAGAATGTTTATAAAGACAAGCGGAAATGATTATATATTTGTTTTAATCATTATAATAATAATAATTCGTCATGTATTCACACATCGCCACCTAGGGCCAGATTCAGAGACCGCACTTTGACTTTACTTTGAAGGAAAATTCGACTTTGATACAAAAACGAGATATAAGGCCCAGATTCAGAGTCGTGACTTTACTTTCTTTCAAAGTAATCTTCCCAAAGTCAACTTTTGAAAAGTAAAAATTACTTTAATGTTTTTCAAATTCAGAGATAATAACTAGACTTTGCTAAAGTAAAGTCAAAGTGCAGTCTCTGAATCTGGCCCCTAGACTCGACCTAATAGAGCTTGTAATATAGGTAGTGGATTAATGATCATAATGAGATCATAATGAGTGGAATAATGATGAATCTATACATAATTATACAGTTAATAGTACAACCCGGTTAAATCATTGATATCATAATGTTATCTAGTAGAGAAATACTGTTATACTTAGTCACTACATTGTCTTCAATAACACTAACAAGTACGACACTCCTATTAGTTTCAGGGTTTGGTAAACATTTGATATTTAAACGATACCATCATGTTATTGTATCACTCCACATTATTATTTTAAAACTTGTTGTAAAAACTCTTCCTGACTATAAAACTGTTCAACCTTCGATGACGTGTTGAACGTTTGTTTCATTGGTAAAGTCGTTTAACATTAAAATATATAGCATTCCTAACCTCAAGCATAAATCTTCTTCAGCTTTATGTTACTTAATAAACGCAGACGTAAATACATATTCCAATATAAATAAGTAGCCATTACCGGTCACAAAACGTCGAGTAGCAACTAGCAATAACGTCATATGTTGCGGAGGTACGAATAGGCGATAATATTGTTTACCGAGGCCGTTATCGCTGAACTTGAAATTGTTGCGCGCACATACATATTGTGCTAACATATACATATTAAAACTAACTAGGAAGCGTATGAGCTCAAACTGTTCGAGGTGACTCGTGCGTCACGTTGTGGATCATCATTATGCTCGGTTACTGTGGAACTTACGTTATTCCTAATCAAAACTATGTCTTATACCTAAATTCCTAACATATTTTAAACGCATTCTGTTTTAGTTGACGTTTGGTCCATAATAGATCATTTTAATACTATAACAATATTTAATGATACACCGCCCATTGCTCGAAGTCATAATATTATTTAAAAATATTTTTGTCTTTAATAGCGACATTGTTTCGTTACAAATTTGCAATATACTGTTTTTCCTGACGAATAATCATTGATCAAGTAATTAGAACGACCGTTGCGCGGCATAGACAACTCCGATCCGGTATTACCTTTTTTGATACTTTTTGCCGAAAATTCTATTTAGTTTTCAGTAACGGTATTTTTTGCTTGATAGTCGCAAACTGTGACTCGTTCGGTAACCTAAACTTATTGAGATCTGTTTCGATGTTTAAACTTAAGGAATGTAGCGTTGATCACTCTTATATGTATATCATTTACAGTTGTTTAACGGAGGCGTCATTAAAATATAATATGTAAACGTGATATTAGCGCGTATTTCAATAGTTCAATTGCGGCTGGTGCTTCCTCGTGGGATTGTCAGGCGCTAGTTGAACACGTGATTTTATGGTTGGCTTATACTACACGTGTCTCTCCGAGATAACCACACGCCCCTCATTACTAGGAAACACGTCAACAATAAACCGCGTACATTACATTTACAATTAATGATTTCTTTAAAACTAATTTATTAGTCAATATTATTTTATTGTTGCTTACATAAAATCGTAAACCGTAATAAAATTGGCATTATATTGTCTGTTTCCAATATTACTTAATACAACTTCATACAATCTGGCATTTGAGTTTATATACTCACATACTACATACATTATTAAAACAAAATATCTCTAGTTTCTTAAATGATGATCTGGGATAATAAATCTTGTGTGCTCATAACAACGCACTTATAAGGCTTTAGTGGAATCTGCAAAACGGATGTTATCTGTATGTCCGCGAATACGCGGGGATGATGCGGGCGGCCTTGGTTCGGGTCGGCGACCGGGCGAAGACCCCAGCAGCACCGCAAGCCAAGCAACGGTCGAGGGCAACGACCAGCGGCGGCCAGGTTGCGCCCGCGGTCTCGCTACGACTATTCCTCCTCACTCACGAGTCCAAGTGTCCACCCTACGTCGTAGATCTGGGGCCCCTGACGCATACACGATCACGTTCCATCAACTCGTACAATGCTAATTTTATTATATTATTGTGAATGAATTATAATACACGTTAAGATATCGCGCAATCTCTATCCAAATTTATACGTAACAATCTATAAGGAAACCATTATTATAATACCATCATCATACTCGTTCGATTCGATGATAATCTGTTATAAATAATCTATCCCAAAAAGGAAGAAACAATATCCTAACGTTGATGTAAGATTTGAATACAAATTTTAAAATTTTGTTTAGATACTTTTATTGCAACAAATAAGTCGTTAAATGGATGTCATGACGACTGTTTGTTTCCATAGTGGCTGTCAGCGAAGCAATTAGAGTCAACTACAAAGGACTCGTAACAAGCTGAATAGTTCGGGATCCGTCTTGTTGAAGATTTATTGTTCTGTGGGTCGGGCCACCCGTCCGTTTGAGGACACCTTGTGAAAACGTTGACTACGCTCGCTGATTTATACTCTTCCATTATTAACTGGGACTTTACATACATCTGTCAAATCCTTTTACAGCTGTTTCCATTATTATTGTTCACCACCGTTTTCTGCAAGGCTCATCAATGAAAAAGATCAGCTAACAGGTCAACTATTGTGATTGACTATTTATCTTCCATTTTTATTTCAATCCAAACAGTTGTACTTAACTGATTTTTGCCATCGCTAAGTCTTTCAGAATCTGGGAATTAGTTGTAATGTAAATTATAAAATTCTTTATTTGGTCACTACCACTAATATTCGAAATTTATTTTGTTTCAGGTCAAAGTGGTTAAATTCAGTTACATGTGGACAATAAACAATTTTAGTTTTTGTAGAGAAGAAATGGGTGAAGTGTTAAAATCATCGACTTTCTCAGCTGGTGCTAGTGACAAGTTAAAGTGGTGTCTCCGCGTTAATCCTAAAGGACTCGATGAAGAGAGCAAAGACTATTTATCATTATACTTATTATTAGTGTCGTGTAATAAATCAGAAGTGCGTGCAAAGTTCAAGTTTTCAATATTAAACGCGAAAAGAGAAGAAACAAAGGCGATGGAGTCACAGCGGGCGTACAGATTTGTCCAAGGAAAGGATTGGGGGTTCAAAAAATTTATTAGAAGGTAAATTTCCACTATTTATTTCTTAAATGAAAGTGAGAAGTCATCCTAATTATCGTGACATAGTATAAAACAATTCTACACAGCAGTTTTCCCATTGTAGATTTTACTAGAAAAGCAGTTCATGTAGTAGGTATAGGTTTGAATTTAATTCTTTAGTAATGTTTATCATAACGCTTACCTAAATAATAGTTAAGTACAAGTATAATACAAGTTATAATAGGTTCTTAACGACATGCCAAAGAGCTCAAAGCTGGTATGTAAAAATTTAATGTCAATATTCAAAATATAACATCAAACAAGACATTTCAAAGGTGCATTATTATAAGGGATGAAGGCTTTATACCGACAGTGGGGGCGGACCCTATTTAACGGCGAAGTCTAATATAATTTTATTCCCTACTGCTGATAATCTGTGGGTTTTTAGGAGTACGAGGGCTTTAAACGCCACGTTATTTTGGCCTCTGGCAATACACGTATAATCTTTGTAGCGACAGCTGTTTAGTGTAGCTGTTATGTGTTATCAAGGGTCTGGTTTTATTGGTCGCTCTATAAATCAACCCCTTTATAAATCACGCACAGTATATGCTCGATACACAGTCACAAAACTATTCACATTTTACTTTACTTAATACAAAGTTTGTCGAGAACAAATACTGATAAGTATTATTGTTTTACTTTCGGCTTATAATATGTAATTTGATCAGTGCTAATTACGTAATTATATAACATGACAAAATAAATTATAAACGAAAATAATTGTAGTGAATTTCGAGTCAAGGAATTCTTGATAATCGTAAAATCAATAACATAATAATTAGTATAAACATTACTTCCTTGTATTAAAATATTAAAGTAATTACAAAGACGACAGGACATGTGTCATGCATACTCAATGTTACTGATTGCTTGCCTCTTCTCTTCCTTATTTTGTATTTTTATAATTACAAGTGAGTTGTAAAATAAAGGTCTACACATTTACGTTAAAACAAGCTATCGAAAACTTGTTATTTAAACCGTAAAGATAAAATCATTTAGCCGTCTAGTTAATAGTATTTAACGCTATTTTCATACTAAAGACGATGAGATCATGTCATGTTAAAACCAAATACTCTTTAATCACGCTTTGAAAATATCAAAAAGGGTAGTCCAGGCAACAGCAAAGAGAAAACTTAGTCATTCAGAGATTATAATAATAATTAATTGAACTAGATTTAGATGTTCTTTATAACAAAAATCGTTTTTTAGAGTCCCTCTAACAAAAACCTGGCCTGGTAATCGATTTTTCCTAGTGCAGATACCAGTCTTCCACAAAGGATTATTGTAACTCTACAAATGTATACTTATACCTAAGACACTTTTGTGGAAGAGAAATAAATTACATTCTATTCTAAAACTAATCGGTACCAAGGGCCTTAAAAATAAATATATATAGGTATAGGTATTACTGTAAACAACAGATTCGAAAAAAATGTTAATGAGTATTAGCGGATATCGACTCTGTACACGTTGGTGACGATGTGACTTCCCACACAAGACTACTTTTCTTATTTATAGCGTTTGTCTTCAAGGCAAGGTTATTAAATTGGTTAAGCTGACTATTATTTTATTTTAAGACAAAGAATATTTTAATACACATACGCAATATACAGAAAAAAAGATCATGCGGTTTAATAGTTGATACTTTAAATATTGTATGTTGATTCTTACTTCCATTTCGATACTGTAACGTGCATAACTGCATACTTGTTACAGTTCTTAGAAATTAATGTAAACAATACTTACCATATTAATATAATTTTGTGCTCTCGGTACCGTATGGTCAGAAATACAGTTTATTGATTCGATCAAGCTAATTCACAATGACACAATGTAAAATTATAACGAAGTACTTACTTATTAGATACAGTGACAAATCTGCGTATAGAGACAATAATCGACGAAGTAGTTAATCTTTTAACTATCTGTGTGTAATTTGATATGAAGTCACTGTACCTAATACAATGCAGATTATCTGGTATATTAGTGGCGAAAGAGTCTTTATTTCGAATATGAAATCATCAAAAGTGTTAACATACGATCCATAAAAACTCATTAAGCACTACAATTAAACAATATAAACAGCCACCTCAAAGTATAGTAGTAAGAACTTCTAAATATTTTAAACTCCAACGGACTTACTTTTACCCAACAAACTGCGTTCGAAAACGTTTGTTCTAAATACCGGAGGGTGAAAGCCCTACGAGGTAATATAACAGGGAGCGCTACTCTAACGACTAGCTCCAGGGTAAATCTACCATTGCGGGCGTGCGAATACCACAACTAAAAGCCTACTTGTCGTAGTTATCTGTCTCTCGTACCGCTTTTACGATGACGTAAAAACAAGCTTGAAAAACTGGGAATTTACTTTAATGAGTAGGCAGCTTTTTATCATTTTTTTTTTCAATTTCCTGATTAAGGTACATGCTTAACGTAGTTGATTACTGTATTACTAATAACATGAGTATATAATTTCGCGTGGTACAACGCTTTTGACAGGTGTAAAGATTGTACAAAAGTCATTAATAATTTTTTTTTGTAAGAAAGGAGTATGCCTATGGCGTTCAAACTACAATATCTATTTTTCTCTGAGGATACTGAAATAAATATTTAGTATATTTTGTCTTAATACTCTTTGATATAAGGCCTGCTTGTTTTTATATAACTTTTAATAAAGACTCCAACTAGTCTAGCAACAAATTATGTACGAGTATATCTATAAATTCGATTCCAATTCTAAACTCGAACGTTATTTTTTTCAGAGACTTCTTATTAGACGAAGCAAATGGACTCCTACCGGAAGATAAGTTAACGATATTCTGTGAAGTGTCAGTGGTAGCGGATAGTATCAACATCAGTGGTCAAAGCAATGTTGTACAATTCAAAGTGCCCGAGTGCCGGTTATCGGACGACCTGGGAGCATTGTTCGACAATGAGAGGTTTTCTGATGTCACGTTAGCGGTCGGTGGAAGGGAATTTCAAGCGCATAAAGCCATTTTAGCAGGTATTTATAAACATTGTTATAAGATATTTAGTTTTAAAATTGTTTTCCTTTATTCTTTAAATATATTGAAGTACGTATGAGATTTCGTCTCACTGTGTATAGTTAGATATCATTCTAATAATCAGATATGTAGTGATAATGAGTAGGTACTTCTAATGCTAGTTCTAATATTTGCTTTAATTCTCGTATAGATACTTCTCTTTTATTTCCTTATATGATGAAACTAAGTTGTGCAGGAAAATTTTCTAATTAACCAATAACACATAAATAGCGCACATTTATCATGAATGACCTTAGTGGTGTCACAATTGTAACGTACCTATTTTATTAAGTAAACATGCCTAAATCCAAATAAGCTTAAAATGTATATATATACCTATACCTTCAAATATCCTAAAATTAAAAAAAAAAACATATATTACTGGCCCATAAAGACACCGTTCCTAAGGTCCACCTCCTTCTGTGATGGAGGTCAAAAAATTAACGTTTTTACTACTAAGCCAAGAAGACTATACTTTGTATATATCTGACAGACAAGTCACGGACTATTTATGGATATAAAATTAAGTATTTACTATTATAAATGTAAATATACATATAAAGTTATGTGAATCGAGATCACAAGATTAGAATGTGTTACGTTACTAAATAATTTGTTGCATGTAGGTTGACCATGATAACATGTAGGTACGTGGGCCAGAGAGATAAGTATAGAGGACCGTTAGATTATTTTTTTAGTTTAAATATAATGCAGACTAATTACTCAAAAATAATTTCGTTCAAAATGGTATAAATACCTCTTTGGTTCACCATTTGCAATAATTACAAATATTTTATATGAATGAGTGTTTTTGAAAAATGAGAACAATGTGATGTTGCCTCCTTCTGTAACCATAATTTGGGTCAAGGTTCTTCCTTCGTTGAGTTTAGCTACATCCGCCAGATAATTAAGGGGGGTGACTGTGTATTCTTATTATGTAATCTTACTAAAAAATATGTAATGTATTTTAATACACATTAGTGTACAAAAATATGGTTTTCCTAATGAACATAATAATTGTTTATTAATAAATAATAATTTATTTATTTTCCTTATTTTTCATCAAAGTTAGAAAATAACAAATATTTCATGGTTATTTACTTGTGGATTTTCTGTAGGTTCAATTAATAAGAGTTATAATGAATTAAATAACTGTCGAGCCGCC
Source organism: Schrankia costaestrigalis (assembly GCA_905475405.1). Taxonomy (NCBI): domain Eukaryota; kingdom Metazoa; phylum Arthropoda; class Insecta; order Lepidoptera; family Erebidae; genus Schrankia; species Schrankia costaestrigalis. The sequence continues at coordinate 9,919,251 of FR997830.1, forward strand.
ATTTTATTTCACATAAAACTTTAGAGCATGATGGAAGGTCGACCAAAATTGTACTTTGTTTTACTTTATTATTATGTTTTTAAATGCTAACTTGACCTTAGCCTTCAATTCTTGTCCTAGTAAAACCTAACTATATACTTACTTAACATTTTAAGTAAAATACTTCAGAGAAATAGAATCTTATAAACTTAATAATCTATTAGCAGGTAATAAAATATATAATACTAACGAAGTAATTTTTGTTTATTCCAGCGCGGAGTCCTGTATTTGCGGCAATGTTTGAACATGAAATGGAAGAAAGGAAAAGGAATCGTGTAGATATTACGGACGTAGATCACGAGGTTTTACGAGAAATGTTACGTTTTATATATACGGGACGCGCACCTAATCTAGACAAGATGGCAGATGATTTATTAGCAGCTGCGGATAAGGTAAATACCTACCTGTATTATTTTGGCACATGTCTAACTCTATTTGTGGGGAAGGAATTGGGACACCTATATTAAGGTCCCGACAAACCTTTAGTTTCTGCTTGTATTAGTTCTTTCTTTAGCAGTAATAAGGTCTGAGTAATTTGTAATGACTTATCAATAATGGGATCTATGTTACAGACATAAATCCCTATGGCTTCCAACTTCAACATTTAAAATGTAAAACACAACATATTGAATTAGTACGGGAACTAATATATCTATGAATCCAACTATTGAAACAGAATTGTTAGATGTAAAAAATATCATAACAAAATTTATATGAACATAATAATATCCTAAGAATTGTTGGATGTAAAAAGTATCATAATAAAATTGATATAAAAATATCCTTATCAATTTAAAAAGCATGGTATTCGTAATATGGACGATTTTAACAGAGTTGTTTACATCGAAATGCGTTCTAGATTTCAATGTAATTATCTAAAGTTTTAATTACGGTTTTTTTCCTCATAAGTATGTGGAACGTAGCAGGAACCGATAAAATTTATCGAATTGTCAACCTATTTCAGCACATTTTATGGTAATTGTGGCCAGTTGATGATTAACACTTGTTATTTTTATTTTGAGGTTAATATTGTTACTAGTACCTATTGTAACAAATTATCAATTTGAAATTATGGTGACGGTATGAGAATAAAATTTGACATCACCGTTATTTGGAATTGAACATTCATTATCGTCGCAATAGAAGGACATCTCAAAACAAACTGCCAGACAAATGAAAAAATAATATTAATAATATGTTTTTCTTCTTTTCCAGTATGCATTAGAGCGACTAAAAGTAATGTGTGAAGAGGCGTTATGCTTGAGCTTATCAGTTGAGACAGCGGCGGACACCCTCATACTAGCGGATCTACATTCTGCGGACCAGCTTAAGGCGCAGACAATCGACTTTATTAACACGTTAGTATTTTTATTATATGTACTACTCTTATAAAGAGCTTGAAAAACCAAAGCTTTCTTAGTGTTTTCGTTGAAAGGGGAATAGAAGATAAAGGAATGATTACTAAGCTATACTATTTGTCACTTATCACACAAAATCTAAGGTCTACTTTGTTTTTCTGACTTATGTAATCATTTGATTGGCTGAGCTATAATTTTTACGTAAGTAATGTAACTACAGGACATTACGTACAGAGCAATTAAAAAGGGGGTTTTTTGGATTGTTTTCCTAGTAATAATACCAGTCAAAGCACATCAGAGGCCTATGAAGTTGTTTAAACAATTCTTGATATGTTGACCACCCACCACTCCATATAAACAATTTATATTTATTTTATAATCCGAGTACCATTACAATAATGTTTTGTTTATTAAACAGGAGTCACGCGACAGACGTGATGGATACGGCGGGATGGAAGAACATGATCTCGTCGCACCCTCACCTGATCGCGGAAGCGTTCCGCGCGCTCGCCACGCAGCAGCAGCAGATCCCACCCATCGGTCCGCCGCGGAAACGTGTCAAGCAGGCCTAAGTACCCGCCACACACCCGCCTCTATACCAAAGACCCCATGCGCGGCGAACACATCTTCTAACTCTACGCCGGCTGAGTGTGTTCTATGTTTACTGTAACTTTATTTTTGTAACTGTGCATTTGTATTGAAAAAAGCCGAGTCCAACCGCTATTCAAATACTATGAAGAAGTGTATATAATGATGCAGAATAGGGGTTTTTATGAAACCATGAAAAGTAAAAGATGTAGCGGTTTCTCTATTTTCCTGCCCGTGCCTATTTTATATGTGCTACGCCTACGTTAGATGAACACATAGAAAGAAAATGCATTGTAAAGGCAAAGAGAGTTAAATAATCTGGCAACGGCGTTGCGGTGATCATTTGTCTAAAATTATTGACAGCTGTCTAAAGTGTCGAAGAGAAGATCTGTCAAAAGTATAATTGACAACTGTCAAAAGCTTTCTGTAGACAATAAGACAAACGGTGTAATGTGACCAAGATAAAATTAATTATGACGCTGCCAATGATTGTTCAAAAGAATAATTAGACATTGGCGAGTGCACAGTTACAAAAATGGGATTATATCATTGATCTCAAGACGATATTCGATCCTAATGTTTTATGTCTCATGCGGTTTAGTACCGCCTTTATGATTACTTTTAATGTGTATGTTACGGAGCTGGACGCTTTTTGCGCGTTGATTGTAGTTTTTGTAGGCTTCGGGTTAATATTTTTATGTATGTCGTTTTTGTGAACGTTCTCTTGCAGCTATGTTTAATGTAAATTATTACTGTGTATTAATGAAGCTCGTATCTTAAAACGACTATCCATGTCATATAAATTTTATCATTGTAATTATTATTGATTGTATTCATTGGTTAAAATGAAGTATGTCGTAAATGAATATACCTATAGTGATCTATGTACAGAAAACATAATTAATTCTAATGATTTGAACTGATTATGCGTACGTGCATACAAAAATATAATTAAATTGGAGTCTTGGTGTTTCGTGTTCCCATAGAAAATTACAAAAGATTAATGTTAGACATTTTGAAGTAGGCCTTTTGAACATATTTTGAATTAGTGTGGTAATTGAATGCAATAATGTAATGTGTGTATCATAGTTTTGTACAAGAGTGTACTAGATGGCGCTCTCTCACAAGTACAAGTCCTAGCTGTTGTGACACGGGACAGGACATTCGTCGCTCGCCAGTCTAACTAAACGGTCTTGTACAAACCTCTGTGACATGTAGACGCTGTAGGGGACTCGAGTGATTGTATAAGTCTATTGAAATTGTTGGTATTGTATATAGATGAGCTACGATCCCACCATTAAAATATTTCTAAGTACTAACCCATAAGTGGTATCGAAGGTGACACCATTATTTTTTTTATTGTATCTGTAGGATGTTATTCCAATGACATATTGTGATTTTTCTATCATATTTCCATAGGTTTAAATACATGAACGCTTTTGTTTTGTTTCATATGTAGATTACTGGATTAATTTAAATTTTAAATGTATTATTGTTGTTGGTTTCGCTTCATCGATTGTGCATTAAGTGTCATGTCCAAGTCGACTATTGTGTCGCCCTTCATGTTGCTCACTACATTGTCTTCTAAAATTATATAATACAAAATTTCAAATCGGTAAATATATTTATTAGTATTATTATCATTTTTTTATCAATTTCAATGACAACAGATTTTGTAATAAACTGTTTTTATTTCACATTTGTAAAATGTACCCATAAGTACCTATTGTAATAATTACTCAATAGAAATAATATGTAATATACCGCGGCCAATAAATAATAATATTTAATACCATTTTATACCCACTTCCCATTTACCACAGCTGACTGCTGTTATCATGTAATTGAATATTACAAATGTCAAAAATAACTGTGATTTTCGAAATTGTCAGTAAGTTGAGCAAATAAATGAAATGATGATGACTGTTGACTTTTATTTAGAACGTACCAATTAAGTATGAATTCATTAATCATGATGTAATTATACTAAGCAGCTAAGTACTACCCTATTTTAAGACTTAAACTTGACACATACTTTCTTAGCGTGGGGAAATCCCGAACTGACTGCATCAAAAGGCTTTTTCAAAGCACATTGTTTATTCAGTAGGTCAATTCTCGTAACTAAAATTCGGTTTACTTAACTTTTGGTTGTCAAATTGTCACGATTAAATTAATGTAATCGTTCTGTAAATAATCGCATTCTTGTAATTTTTAAAGTGACAGTTCATGTAAACTTCTCCATTAAGAATTTAACTTAATGGAGAAGTTTACCTCTTAACCTCTCAGACGTTTAAGACCGGATCCGTACAAACCCCTTAGTCTGTGTTGTCCCGTATCCGTCCCAAGAATACCGGCTCTGAATTTACGCAATTATAATGCCTAACTACATAAAAATAACGTATTTTATTGCTTGAAATCTATTCTATGATTATCAACCAACCATAAAAAAGTGTTGCTCTTAAAGAAAAGAATGTACTTACAACATTTATTTATAAAAAACCCAAGATGCACATTTTCAAACAAAACTAACAGCCAAAAGTGTCACCAAATTAAACATACGCAATAAATACGTATAGTAATATCGTAAACATATTTTTTTTTCAAATTCAATCTTACACGCATGACATAAAGTTGTATTTAAAAAGTAATGCACATAAAGCAATAAAATTTTATGATTGACGTTTGCCGGTAGAACAACGCGATACTAATTCAAAAAAAGTGCACAATGCGCCTATTTGTTGCGGACGTTTTTGGGAAGTGGAGTGTGTATCTTTGGTTTTTTTGTAAATCAATGACTTACAATGAAAAAACTCTTTAAAATGACTGGCTATGAGGATGTTTGCCGATGGCGCGCCGATTTGCTATTTTGAAATTCGTTTTTAGGAGTGAATTATTGTTGTAATCTTAAAGTTTTCAACCGACTTCAAAAAAGAGGAGGTTCTCAATTCGGTTGAATTTTTTTTTTTTTTTTTTTTTTTTTTTGTGTTTGTTACCTGATTTCTCGAAAACGGCTAGACCGATTTGAAAATTTTTTTTGAAAAATTGATTGGAATATTGTCTAGGAATGTGTAAAAATAAATACAACAAAATTTTGTGAACAAATTTGTTGAAAAATCTTTAACTTTTTGCAACAGGTAGGTAATGTTTGTACTGAATCGCTATAAACAAGTCTGTATTAAAAAAGGAAAACATATTTTATAAAGAAATGTTTATAAATAATTCTTGTATAGTGTTATTTATCTTGCTAAAAGAGTCGTTGGTCATATTACGATTCATATAAAAAAACTTTATATTTTGAGAAATTCAAAGAGCGGTCGCGCGCTCGCGGCCGCGCGCGTAACTTGCGACAGACGACGGGTGCAAGTTTGTATGGCGCTTTGACGTACGAGAGGTTAATCAATATCTTTCTGCAACATCTAGACGTGTCCCTGTTCGTATAACATCCTAAAATTGTAGAGTAAGTACACCTTTAAATGATAGTAAACTCTGTTAACCTCTCAGACGTTTAAGACCGGATCCGTACAAACCCCTTAGTCTGTGTTGTCCCGTATCCGTCCCAAGAATACCGGCTCTGAATTTACGCAATTATAATGCCTAACCACATAAAAATAACGTATTTTATTGCTTGAAATCTATTCTATGATTATCAACCAACCATAAAAAAGTGTTGCTCTTAAAGAAAATAATGTACTTACAATGAAAAAACTCTTTAAAATGACTGGCTATGAGGATGTTTGCCGATGGCGCGCCGATTTGCTATTTTGAAATTCGTTTTTAGGAGTGAATTATTGTTGTAATCTTAAAGTTTTTTGGAAAATTGATTGGAATATTGTCTAGGAATGTGTAAAAATAAATACAACAAAATTTTGTGAACAAATTTGTTGAAAAATCTTTAACTTTTTGCAACAGGTAATGTTTGTACTGAATCGCTTTATACAAGTCTGTATTAAAAAAGGAAAACATATTTTATAAAGAAATGTTTATGAATAATTATTGTATAGTGTTATTTATCTTGCTAAAAGAGTCGTTGGTCATATTACGATTCATATAAAAAAACTTTATATTTTGAGAAATTCAAAGAGCGGTCGCGCGCTCGCGGCCGCTCGCGTAACTTGCGACAGACGACGGGTACAAGTTTGTATGGCGCTTTGACGTACGAGAGGTTAAAGACCATTTACAAACACTTGCTTTTTTATAAATCGAACTGTAAGAAGAAGAAATCACGTTGCTATCACGAACAAATTAAACGATTTGAATGTATCGTCATATGCGGTTGTTACCACAGAACATTTATACTCAAAGGAGAAGAATGTCAACTTCATATAAAATTCGTGAGGAAACTTTTCCTAAGCGTGTGACGCCATCTATTGGCACCCCCCCTAAAACTACGGTTAATGTCAGCAGCGTGGGATATTCAAATTGATAGTTATTTTTATTATTATAAACAAAAAAAAAAATCTTAACGCCCTACGTAGGGCATTAGATATATCTCTTTGTTTAATTTGTTGAAGGTTTAAATTAGGCTGACTGTATTTGGAGTTGGATTTGATAATAAAAAACTTCATTTCTTTTACAATTTATTTATGTAAATAATATTCATAATAAATAATATTCACATTCTTCATTGAAACATTCTTCTCTACATTGAAACTCATTGTAACATAACAAAACCCTATAGGAGTCAATTTCTCAGAACTGGAGTCAATAACGTTCAATTTCACAAAAACACTTCAACTAAGGAATAGGATGCTCGTGCAACGTTTTTAATTCAGGATAAACTTGTTATTTATCGAGATTCTTATTTATTTACAAGATATTTAGGAATTTAAAAAATAAACGGTTTCTTTTCTTGTAGTGTTGACAGCTCCTTATAAACATAAACAAGTAAGTAATATGTGGTTGCTAGGAAATGACATGACATTTTCTATTTCATCTTTTCTCTCTGTCGTGCATAACAGCCCTAATAGAAACATTGTGTAGAACAGAGTTGACTCCCCCTGGTTGTTACAGAAGGCGCCAGCTAACTTAGCTAGGCTAAAGCTAGATATTATATACCGTATTCATCCTTACTTGATTTATTTAGTAAACAAACACCACATATTGCAAATTCACTAGTTTTTACATCAATCGCACACTTTGATATGGATGAAAATTTCTGGAAAGTAGCATTAAACGTTTATGCAATAGAAAACACGAAAATCACTTTGATATATCCACTATCTTTCGTAAATTTTAAATAAATGTATTTTTTTCCAACATAAAATTTCACAGATAAAATTATTTTTACGATTTGACATTTGTAGATTATAGAATTTTGTCCTTGATTCCTATACATTTTTCAAAGATTAAAGACTAAAGTCTTTAGTCTGTGGTTGACACGACGCCATATATGTTTACGTTTTAGAGCAAGTCTGTTTAAATAGACAGTAGAAATTTGCGCATGTTAGAAAGAAATAGAACATCCCTTCCCCACGCCCCCCGCCATTTAATTCGAAAAATGGTTTCAGTGCAGGCAATTACTTCAACTTCAGGCGGGCTAAATTATTTGGCGAGTACGTTTATATTTCAGTTTGTACACATTAATCCAAATAATATGGTTTCGTCTTTATTAACAATATTCTTGATGTTGTAAATAGTTTTCGTGTAAATATCATTAATTAACACACTTTATTACTACATAATAATTAAATATGTCGTGGATTGATGTTACTTCCGTTCAACTCACAGCGCCATCTATCGATTCAATACACAATTAAGTATCATGTAAACGGAAACGCAAGCGCCCTTCCGCTTGGACACGATCGTCGATAGTGGGGATGCCGCGAGGACGGACGGGGAGATCTGTCTAGTTCACAAACTAAACTTCATTTAGAGGCTAGGAAAAACCCTGAAAATAACAATATTCAGGAACAATACCGGCTTTATAGAAATTATTGTGTTAACATTGTTCAGATACAAAAGAATAAATACGAAGAGAAACTCTTGAACGATAGTAGTAACGACATCAAAAAAATGTGGAAGTCTATTAAAACAATATGCAATCTAAGCGGGGGCTCTGGTGCTCGTGCAGATTTGGCAAATCTCATAAAGAATGAAGGTACCAACTCTTCATATTCTCTGTTCCTGACACCCACAGACGAAATAGAAATATCAAAAATAATAGACGCGCTGAAACCTAGTGGGGCTACTGGGCATGATAATGTGAGCAACGATATGCTTAAGAAAACAAAACAGGCCATAGCAGCTCCCTTAGCATTTATTTGTAACCTAAGCATGTCTTTGGGCGTAGTACCGAATCTATGGAAAATGGCGAATGTCATTCCTATTTTGAAGACGGGAGACTCCAGTGATCCATCCAATTATAGGCCAATTACGCTGATAAGTGCTCTATCAAAGGTAATGGAAAAAGTCATAAACGTCAGACTTCTCAAATTTTTAAATAAGAGCAACCAACTTGCGATAAATCAATTTGGCTTTCGAGCTAACAGGTCGACGGAAGATGATGCCATCACAAGTCCAGCTAATTATGTAATAGAGAACACAGATAAAGGACACAAATGTGCTGGTGTTTTCCTTGACCTGGCGAAAGCTTTCGACACTGTTTCGCGACCTTTGCTACTAAAAAACTACAGGGTGTCGGAATTAGGGGACTGCCTTTGGAATGGTTCCGGTCGTATCTGAGTCAGCGGGAACAGCGTGTACGGATGGGAGAATATGTCAGTGACTATGCCGATACAATGTTTGGCGTACCACAAGGAAGCGTCCTCGGACCGACGCTCTTCTTGATTTACATAAATGACCTGTGTTCGCTAAAGCTTCAAGGTGCTGGCATTTTCACCTTCGCAGATGATACTGCTATTATTTTCCACGCTAAAACATGGCATGATGTCGCAGATGTAGCTCAAATGGGTTTAGCAAAAACATCAGATTGGCTGCTGCATAATTTAATGTCGATCAATGCTATAAAGACGAAGGCTATCGCTTTTTGTGTGTCTAATCGATCAGCACCTTCTGAAGCACTTAAAATTGGGCTGCATACGTGTGGAAACTACAACAGTTTTGTTGGATGTGACTGTACTATATTTATTATTTATTTATTTATTTATAACTATAATAGAGGAGGACCCACATGTGAGATACTTGGGGGTCCTGATAGATAAGCATCTCACTTGGAAGCCGCAGATTGAGGCGGTCACTAAGCGAGTAAAAAAACTCTACCATATCTTTGGTAAACTTAAATCAGTTGCACGTCCAGATCTCTTAAGAACCGTTTATTTTACCTTATGTCAATCAATATTAAGCTACTGTGTCTCTGTGTGGGGACTAGCTAACAAGTCTCACTTGATTAGATTGGAGCGAGCACAGCGGGCCGTTTTAAAGATAGCATACAAAAAGCCTTGGCGATATCCTACCAACGACTTGTATCTAGAGTGTTCTGTGCTTCGTGTAAGGCAATTGTGTGTCGCATCAACCATAACCAGATTTCATAGACATGCTAAAGTATTGGCTCGCGTCTCACATAGAAGAATGAAATGGGATCGACCACGAGTACGCTCTTCTTTTACACGGAGATCCCCTGCTTTCTATGGACCTTACCTTTATTCCATTCTTTATGCAGAAAATAAAAATATAACTGAAATGTCTTACTTCCGGCTCAAAACCATCATTTTTAAATGGCTACGATGTAAGACCTATGACGAGACTGAGGCCCTGTTGGTTTATAGGTTTCTATAAAATAAATAAAAGCATGCATGCACACGTATTATTTACACTACACACATTACCACACAAACAAACAAACACACACCCACACATACACACACAAAAACACACACACATATTATACAAAAACAAGTAGGGTAACACTTTCAGATACTTATAATTAAATCGAGAAATCGTTATTAAGTGTATTACATAAACAAATTATTTTCCCTTTTTTTATTGTAACTTGTAGTAGTAAGGAAGAGACTGTTACCCACGACACAGAGTATCCTAGTGTGGGTACAGTGCACTCGAGTATTTTAGTTTATAAGATTACTTTTACTTAAATATCTCTGTATAATGATGTACCAGTGTATTCTTAAATAAATAAATTTATTATAATTTATTATTCACAGAGTACATTAGATAATATGAAAGTCTTGTTCCAGGACCCACAGTGCCAACGAGCGTGTTTGTTTTATTCAAGTGATTGTAATATAACCTTTACTTTAACTAAAGTCAGTTTTAATTGAAGTCATATTTCGTTAGATTGCATGTCGTCGTGTTTCGTTTAGTTAAATAGTGTCAAAATGTGAAGGAGACATAATGCTTTGTATTTTGGCCGCCCTTGATGCATCATGTCATATATAACAGTATGAAGAGATGGATGGACTGTATGAGGGATGAGGACAAGTGAATATGGGATAAGGGGAGGTATTACAGTATCTATTGATATATAATTTTGTAGAGTAGAAAATTAAATGTTCTTTCACTTCGGAAGACTAAATAGCAAGTAAATTGGTAAATTGATAGTAACCACGTGACAATTTCTTCCGTGGGTGCAATGGATTTAAAGCTATATGTAGGGTGATGCTACCAATTATCAGCACTTTAAGAGTTAGTCTTACTTTAATATCGTTTATCTTTAGTGATAATACTGATAACGCCTTTAACAACATGCTTTCTCGGTTCACTATTAAATAAGTAATAGATTTTTATTATAAAAAATTGTCTAAATGCATACACATTTTATTTAGATGGTTTTGACTAAATAATTACCCTAACACCAATTATTGGCACCATCATCATTAATTACTAGCATCGCCCGAGCCAATTATCAGCACCTTAAAATTAGACATAAACCCCCTTACTCATAAAAAAATTCTTAAATTTTAGTCAATTGATTAATTAGCCTAAGCTCTTACGTTGTTTGGTATAAGGTTGGTTTTCGTAATAACAAATCTCGCTAAACAGTGATTAAATTTAAGAGGCGTTTATAAGTAAGGGGGGAAATAAGGTAGATAAATGAAATAATCCAATGTTTATAGCAAAATCTCTTTTATTTATACCTAGCCTAACAACCGAAGTTTCAGAAAAATAAATACATAAATATAAAAAATTCCAAAAAATAATAGACATTCTTTTAATCATAATATCAACACTATTAAAATAACTAGCAATGTTAGTTTCAGCACCATGCCAGGATATGAAATCCGAAATCATAGAGTACTTTTTTCAAGAATATTGAATTCTAGGCATAAAATAATCACGCTTTACAATAAAAAATATGGATTAACAATTTTACATACCACTTTGTCATGTAACAGTACCAGTGCCGATAATTAGCAATTCGCAAAAAAAATTAACCCAGATGTCAGCACCTCATTTATGAACATAAAATCAAGATAACGTTCATTTCCATTGTCAGATAAGCCTTATAAAACATTTTATACATGAATAAAACCTAAAGGTTCAGTAAAAAATATCTAAAAGATCTAAAATAAAGTAAAATAAAAAAACCTGAACTTACCTACGATCATAAGAAACTGTCAAAACAAAGTAATTTGAAGGACATGTTCCCGCGTTTTTTAAAAAAAATTGCTTTTTTTTAATCAAAGAATGTAGTTTGGCCCAGTTTATAATTCCAAAAGGATCTTATTTTTCCTTTCTTTAAACGGAATCCCAAATTAATTAATGGTAAGCTTATAATTTGAGTTTTTGTTGGGGGTGCTGATAATCTGGTGCAGTGCCAAGATTTGGACAAATTTATTTATATTTATTTTTCTATATTTATTTTTTGTAAGCTGGTTTTAACTCCTGTACTTTGTTTTTTGCTGGCACAGATTAGTAAACATATTGCAAGAAATGTAAAAAAAAGTACCTTCCCGACCAACCTACCTATTTTTTTTAACCACATATTTATGTGGTTGCGTCTTTGAACAGTAAGCATTCTGCTCTCATAAGGGTACATAAAATCAAATATAAATATTTTAATTTTAGCAAAACATTTTGCCCATGTTTGTAACAAAATATTCCTAAACTACTTATTGTCAAAATCTATCGAAATTATCAAAAATAAAAGTAAACGTTACTTTATGACGTTTTCTTGTTTTGTTTGACATATATTGTATATGAAAGATGATACTTTTGCCCGCGCATTGTAAACAAAACAGTAAAACTCGAAGTTTTGTTAAGAAATAAATATTATCACTAAAAAATATTACAGTATTGTATATTATAGTAATCTTAATAATTTATTAGTGAATCAACTTATTTGAGTACAGAACGCAATCAAAAATTTTATCTTCGTGATGGATAAGAACGGATTACGCCTTCGCTTCAGTGGTGTAAACATTGGTCAGTATTTTAACAAATCATATTTGAATTAGTTGAGTCTCGTTGATGAGGGGTATTACACAATACATATCTCATAAATAACAGCTTTATATTGATAGTAATAACCTTTGGCTTAGTTACATCTAACTTTGTAAATTCTAGAACCGGAAGAAGAGAACAGTGAATCGCCATCGAGAAGGACTACTAGGCTACGAACTAAACCTAAGAAATATGGTGACTTTTTAGACTTAACACCAAATAAAAAGACTTACGTGGAAGTTTCAAGCTCTGAAGAAGATGAAGTTGATAATGAAGCCCTGTCACATAAACCTACAGGTATGTAAATTAAAATAAAGATGCTTTATCATAATAAACTGCTAAAGCAGCCAATGTAAGACCATTAAAATTAAATCATCTTGAGAAGAAAAGAAAAATAAAATTTGGGAAAGGGAATCGGTATTAGGTTAGTTTTAAGTTTCCTTTCTGTTGTTATTCTTGTTAGATGTCTCATCTTACATGTAACTCAATCACGTAACATAGAGTTTAACCTATTCCCTGTCCCATGTATCATATATGATACATACCCATTGTTTTACTATTGTGTCTACAGGCGGGACAGGCAACCTGGGAAGGGCTAGTGAGTTTCTGTGGTCAAACTGAACATAGAAGATTAGTTTATATTAATTGCCTAATGAACTTATTGAATGAAACCCTTAAATGAACACCTTTGTGATTCCTGTGTACACACCTTAGTTTGATTCCTTTTAATTAAGGAATTTCAAAATTATTAACTTCATTTATCTTAAGTCCACTGGTGGTCATTGATATTTCCTTAGATGCACTATAAGACATGAGCCTTCCCTTTCAGCATCCAGTCCTATATAAAAAGCTTGCATTGCCTATCTAAGTTTATTTGACGACTGAGGGTCTTCCTCTCTTAAGCTTGCAGTCTTCTCACTGTTTCTGTACATATGACCAAACCATTGTCACTAGCTTTTTTCATTACTTTCAGTACTATTTAAATTATTTAGGCCACATTTAAATGTATTTATAAACATACCCATAGCCAATGAATCCAATTTATTCTGTTTTTCAGCTTTGTTTGGTGATGATGATGTGGAAGGACAGGATATGTTTAAGTTTAAATCACGTCACACTAAACATGATCTACAAAACAAAGTGTTAGCAGCAATTAATAACTCTCCTAAAGTTGTTCTCACTCCTTTGAGAACACCAAGAAAGGGACATTCAGCAGCCAACAGCCCCTTATTTAAGATATCAGAAGCCACTCCTAAACAAGTTAAAGATATTATTAAAAAAAGTAAGTATAGAAAATATATTTCACATTCCCAGTGCAGTGTACTACCATATATGGTACACATGCATTGTTTTATTATTGTGTTTGCTGGCAGCACTGTGAAAGGGTTAAAAATCTTAATGACTGTACATACTAGGAAAACAGATTATTAGTTATATGAGGAACTCAACTTGATATTAGTAAATAACCAAGTATTTTTGCTTCTGGTATAGAATAAAGAAAGCCTGGAGTTAACACACTAATAATAAGGCAAACAACTTGTTGATCTTGTCACCAACTTATATACAAAAAAAGTAAGAGTAAAGGAGTATAACAGTAGTAGTTGGCATATGATTTAGCACAAAAGAAACCTTTGAAAGAAGTTCCTGTTTAAGACTTGGATAACTGTTCTATTAAGGGTTTTGTTTTCAGTATTTTCCTTTTACTCTGTAATAAAGTGGTTTAATTTATTCCCAATATTATTTATTTACATATTTTGTACGGGTAAAAATCTTTTTGGTGGTTTGTAATTTATTCATTAAATATTTTTTCTAGGGATAATACACGAAGTGGACTCTGAGAGTGGTGAGAGTGATTTCTCTGGAAGTAGCAGTGATTTTGTACCTGAAGGAAGCGACAATGAGGTTAAACTAAAATACTAATTATTTTACTATTTGCTTTTGTCTTACATTATGATGTTGATACATACATATAAGAAAACTAAAGGACAAATGTCACAAATGATTCCCTATTTTATGATGAGATACATGTTTTAGCCCAGAGTGATATCTCAGATTCCTAAATAAATAATAATTATGGTTTATCAGCTTCAACCTATACAGCTTTAGTACCCATGAAGACCAGATCAAAACACAGTTTTTTTTATACTAAAAACGGCAATATGACTATATCGAACCTGATTGAAAGCGCGAGTACAGTCCACTCCACCTCTGTAATCACAAATTTCTGTCTCAGACTGATGTATCAACCCCACCGGCTTCATCAGAAGAAGAAGAGGAGCAAGAAGAACAGCCTACGAAACCAGTTAGAAGGGCTACCAAAAATAAAGAAACCAAATCAAAAATTAAAGATTCTGAATATTTTGTTACACCAGATAATTACTTCATGATGAATTCCAGCAAAAAGGTTTGGAAATATTTATCTACTGTTTATTGTTGTAGTTTTTATAGACTTCTCATAGACTAATATAATAATATATAGTGCTTATGGGTCATTACCCATGACCACTATGAAAAACTTTATAGCAGGAGAAGGAAATACGAAATTGACTCAAAGAATTCAGTGAATGTCTGATTTCTTTTTAATTTATCAATTGTTCAAATCCTTGAGAGTTGCACTGCAGAAACAAACCTTTTCCAGTGTCAAAGGAAAATGTGGCTTATTGTACCTTTCTAACCAGTTAGATTTATGTGTGTCAAGTGTTGCTTCTTTTATCGCAGTTTAGTACTCGTGGTAATAATTAATTTCTTTTTACAGATAACAACATCAGACCATACATTAGCAAGACTTAAAAACTTAGATATACATGAAAGTAATTTACAAGAGATTGAAATGTCAGAAGAACACAAGAAATGTATCAAAGAACTGAATGACGCTTACATGCAACTATTTAACAAATGGTTATACATTTTAAGTGAAAACTTTAACATAGTCCTCTATGGAATTGGTTCAAAGCGCTTAGTACTACAACAATTTCAGAAACAGAAATTAAAAGATTATCCATGCATAGTTGTTAACGGATTTTTCCCAAGTTTAACTATAAAAAGTATTCTTGAAACTATAGTTGTGGATTTGTTAGAAAATAGTCATGTTCCGGCGAATTTAACTGATGTTGTAAACTTAATAGATACACAATTGAAGGCGAATGGAACCGAGTTGTTTTTAATAATACATAATATAGATGGACCCACATTAAGGAATGTGAAAGCACAATCAACTTTGGCAAGTTTATCTCAAATAAAAAATGTTCATACAATAGCGACGATTGATCATATCAATGCGCCCTTATGTAAGTATTACCTAGAATATTTTATTACGAATATATTTATTTACCTTTTCCTAGTGCTGAAAAATTTGCCATTTGCTTCAACTCTTAGGATCTAGAGCTTGACCTATTTGACACCCTCCTAATTAATTAACGCCCTACATTCACTTAACTCTCCTACTCAGTTAAGCCCACGCTCACCTGACCCTCCTATTATGTTAAGTTAAAGCCCTACGCTCACTTAACTCTCCTACTCAGTTAACGCCCACGCTCACTTGACCTTCCTATAATGTTAAGTTAACGCCCTACGCTCACTTAACTCTCCTACTAACGCCCACGCTCACCTGACCCTCCTATTATGTTAAGTTAACGCCCTACGTTCATTTAACTCTGCTACTCAGTTAACGCCCACGCTCACTTGACCCTCCTATTTTGTTAAGTTAACGCCCTACGCTCACTTAACTCTCCTGCTCAGTTAACGCAAACGCTTACTTGACCCTCCTTTTATGTTAAGTTAACGCCTTTCGCTCACTTAACTCTCCTACTCAGTTAACGCCCACGCCCACCTGACCCTCTTATTATGTTAAGTTAACGCCCTACACTCACTTAACTCTCCTACTCAGTTAACGCCCACGCCCACCTGACCCTCCTATTATGTTAAGTTAACACCCTACGCTCACTTAACTCTCCTACTCAGTTAACGCCCTACGCCTACACGATCATCCTACTCAGTTAATCAGCGGAAACTTTAAAAAACATCGATTTAAATTTTTACTTATTGTCATGGCAACTGTTATTCAAGCTAACGTCAATTTGCGAGCTCCGTATATTAAAAATCATTAATAAAGTTTAAGTTATCGCAGCGATCTGAAAAAAGTGTCTATAAACTCAGTTTTGCGTCATCTATACGTGGAGTGCACGAGGGGGCGCCGGGCCCCCCTCCTTGGACCACCTCTGGAACAAACATGCCTTTTTGACATAACGTTTTATGTAAAATCTTATATTTTGTGCAAAAAAGTACTAAAAGTGATCGACGAACGATTGTTTTTTTTGTGTCAACATGGGGGACCATTCTGGAGGGTCTGTGGCCCCTAACGCCCCCACTCCGTCTTCTATACCATCCACCGTCAGTGAGATATCTGACGTGGAGTCATTTATGAAAGTCGTGGGGAAGCTCTCAACCTTTATCACAGAGAGAGTATCAGCGGGCCGTAGCATTACCGCTCCAAATAAAAAGCTCATCACAACTGCTGCTGAAGAAATAAATAAAGCTATATCCCTTCTATCAGGATTTGTAGACCTAACATCACCGATCTTTCAAGAGGCACAGTCATCTAATTATGATGCTGGGGACTTGAAGAATAGCATTATAGCTGCTGTTCGTCAAGAAATGACAATTTTTAAGAAAGAAATAATCAGTAAGCAATCACCCCCTACATATGCTCAAATGACATCCTCCACTATCATGAAGTCTCAACCACCTAATCCACCTTCCACTAAACCTGCCATCATTATAGCATCAAAAAAAGATAATCCCACTCATACCGATACGCTGGCCTCCTGGAGGAAGGCGATCTCTTTCAAAGACACAACTTTTACCCCAGCTGGCGTACAGAAAGTGTCCAACAATAAACTACGTATAGAATTTGATAACCCGGAACACATGAAGATCACAATGAAGAAAATTGGTGAGTCGCACCCAGACATCTCAGCAGAAGTTTCTAAAAAGCTAAATCCAATGTTCATTATTAAAGGGGTCAGCTCGGGGGTTACTCCTGAAAGCCTCAAAGACATCATTATACAACAGAATACTCACATATTTAATGCAATTAACAACTCACCAACTACTTCTTCATCTATATCTGACTTCGAATTCAAATTTACTCGCAATAATAGAAACTCTAATTTGTATAATGCTGTCTTTGTGACTAACCCTCATCTTTGGCGTATTATTATTAATTTACAAAAACTAAATATTGATCATCAGCGAGTCCATGTGGAAGAGTTTGTGCCTCTTTTACAATGTTATAAATGCCTTAAATTTGGACACACAAGAAAACACTGCGTTGAAGTAGAGACACGATGCTCTTTCTGTGCAGAGTCAACTCATGAATATAAAGACTGCCCACATAAAAAGAATCCTAGTAAGGCCTTATGCCATAATTGCTATACACACCAAGCTAATGTTAACAATAAAAATAAAAACAACAAAGAGAAATTAGACCACAGTGCTACTTCTGACCTATGTCCAAGAAAGATTTTTATGACTACACGAACAAGAAATAGGATCGACTATGGATTCTAGATCTACTCAAGACATTTCCATTCACTCATCACTATCATCCACAAACACATATATTAACACTAACACTATACAAATAAATCTTGGACGTAGTAGGAACGCATTACATGAGCTCTCGTTGTATTTAGGACAACATGAACCAGACTTTGTTTTTATTACTGAACCATACACTGGTAACTCAAATCATATGAAACTCACAAATGACAATTACACTTTATATCAATTTCCCACCAATCATCCCATTCGCGCTGCTATTGCAATTAATAATAATACTTCTGCTCTTGGAATCACAAGTCATTCAAATTCTAGTTTATGCATCATACAATGTAAAGACAGTACTACCAACCATTTATATCATCTCATTTCTGTATACATAGAACCACGCAATGATACTCATAACATACTTCACACTCTTGAATCATACATTCAGACTAATAATAATTCATCTTTCCTTATTTGTGGGGACTTTAATGGATGGCACTCTTGGTGGGGCTCACACAGAAATAACCCCAGAGGTGAACTTGTTGCTGATATAATTATCAACAATAACTTCATTATAGCAAATACAGGAGTAATACCAACATTTAACGCTATAACACGTAACCAACTACGCTCATCAATCATTGACCTCACTCTTCTTAGTAATCACCCATCCTTAACCATTAATAATTGGTCTGTTCAACCATCAATCATACCCAGTTCTGATCATAACTGCATTGTATTTGAAGTCTCGTTTACTAATACACACTCACACACACGTGCACACTTTACACGCAATAAAAAACTTAGCACATTTAAATATAATACTTCATTTGTTAACTGGGCTCAGATAAGAGACCAATTTATAGATGCGATTCATCAGGAATTACCACCTATTAATAATATTAATAACACCAATGCAGAGGACATTGATAATCTTATCAATGACATGACTTCTGCTATACAGCATGCATGTGATATCACTCTCCCCAAGTCCAGTAGAGCAACGCAGAAACCACCCTTCTGGAATGATAATTTACAGGAGCTTAAGCGGAAGGTATTGATCACTCATCATAGGCTATTAAGATACAAAAGACGTGGCCTACCTCTTGATTTAGTACTTATTGAGAGAGAAACCAACAGGAAAGCATACTCAGATGCCTTTTGCACTGAAGCTACTAATAAATTTAAAGAATTCTGTCAGTTGCAAATTAAGGAAAATGTGTGGTCAATTACGAACAGAATAATTAAAACCAAACCATTGGCTCAACCACCCTGTACTTTACAATTAGATAATGGCACACACACGAACTCAACAGAAGACACTGCACATGCTTTACACAATCATTTCTTCCCATCTGACACCCCTGACATTCTCTCTTCACAGCAAAACACTAGATCCTTAATGACACAACCCATTGATACTTCTTCTGAACCTCACTTCACCTATACTGAATTGCTTAATGGCATTAAAAACATGAATCACAAAAAAACACCTGGAAAAGATCATCTCACATCTGACATCTGTCAACAATTTATTCAATTATTTCCTGATTATCTCATACAAATTTTTAATCGTTGCCTTGATATATCACACTTCCCCACTCCTTGGAAACACGCTCTTATCAAAATTATTCCAAAACCTAATAAAGCTACATACTCACAACTCACCTCATTTCGCCCCATTGGTCTCATAAATGTGTTTGGAAAATTATTTGAAAGGTTAATCATGGACCGTCTTACTTACCACATCAACATTAACAATCATAATAATAATAAGCAATACGGTTTCAAAAGTCAAATTTCCACATCACACGCAATATCAAACGTTATCAAAATCATTAAATCAAAAAAGAATGAAGGAGACCATGTTCTAGCTACCTCGCTAGACATCAAAGCAGCGTTTGACAATGCCTGGTGGCCAGCTGTATTTCTCCGCCTTCGACAATATCAATGCCCTGCAAATATTTATAATATATTAATCAGCTACTTCAAAGAGACTAGAAATGTTGAGTTGATCTTTTCTGACACATACATCATCAAACCAATGACGCGTGGTTGCATACAAGGTTCTGTGTGTGGTCCTACTATGTGGAACCTAATTATGGATGAGCTTCTAGAGATAGCCCTTCCTGATGGGTGTCACATACAGGCCTTCGCAGATGACGTCATGCTCATTACCCATTCACGTTCACTTAGCACTCTACAAACAATCACCAATAATGCTCTCAATTCCATCGCAGAATGGGGAAACTCAGTTAAACTTACTTTTGGACCACAGAAAACTACACGCACAGGCTTTACACGTAAATCAACTAAACTTGACATACACATGCATAACAACAAAATTGCATTCACACGAGACTTCAAGTATCTTGGAGTCATCATAGATGATCAATTTAAATTCATCAAACATACAAAATATATCATTGAAAAGGCCAATAACATTTTTAATAAATTATTAATTTACATGCGCCCCACTTGGGGTATACATTCCGATAATATACGTATTATATTTAATCAAGTTATAACTCCTATTATTACATATGCATCATCTATCTGGACACGTGCATTAGATTTCAAACTCATTCAGAAAAAATTACTTTCATTTCAACGTCTATTCGCCATTAAAATCATACGTGGATTTCGCACTACAAGTACTATTGCTTCCATCACTCTTGCTCAACTCACTCCTCTCCCTGATATAATTAGAATTTCATCACAAATTGAGACATCGAGACTTACGGGCATCTCATCCCTTCTCCCCCTTGACATTCCCCTTGAACGACCTGCTCCATCCTCCACTCTCTTGCATCCTTCCCTCCGTGAACCAATTACATTCACTGAATTGGACACTATAAGAGATTTTGAGAACCTCTCTACTTATCAATCTTGGTGCGTCTTTACTGATGGCAGCAAGCACGATGAGTTAGTAGGTTCGGCCTTTGTCGTGTTTGATCCCACAGGTGAATCACATATTACAAAGAAATTCAAACTTCACTCCTCATGCTCTGTATATCAAGCTGAACTGTTAGCCATACAAAATGCTTGCTTGGATCATTAATAATACACATATTACACCTTCTTCCTCTTGCTACATCCTCTCTGACTCTAAATCTTCTCTTCAAGAACTATCTAATCCTTATTCACACAATCCTCTATCAGTTAACATATTCAGACATTTAAACACACTAAAAAACAAACAAGTTCATATACATTTCGCATGGGTAAGGGCACATATTGGCATTCCTGGAAATGAAGAGGCTGACTCTGCAGCAAAAACTGCAGCTAACATGCACAAAGCACCGGACTACTTACATACACCTTTTTCATACGTCAAACTGATACACAAAAAACAATTACACACATCCTTACAAGGGCTGTATGACAACTCTGAAGGAGCAACTTACACTAAACAACTTTTTTCTTCTTTTCAAGATATATCCAAGTTTTTATCTATCATTAAACCATCCTTTCCTATCACTCAACTACTCACCAATCATGCATACCATAAATCGTACCTTCACCGCTTTCACATAACCAATAATGATCTTTGCCCCTGTGATAACTCATCAATTCAAACATTTAGACATTTAATTCTTGAATGTCCACGCTTCCAAATTACTCGTTTACCTTTTATATATACATGTGAGAACCACGATATAGACCCATACAATCCACACTACTTAATTCATTTAATAAAATACGAAGAAACAGTTAACATATTCATCAACCATATTTCATATATTATTAAGGAATTAAAACATTTTAATCAAACTTAGCGATACAGTGAAGTATATTCACACATGCACATATAACTTGCTACATATACTTGCTGATGATTTGTATAAAGACCTGTAAATTTTGTAATTTTTATGTAAATATTGTCTTTTTTTTTTAGTTCACACATTTATATTTTTCTTCTTTATTATTAATCTGTTTTGTTTAAATAAGTGTCTGTTTTGTTTGTTTTTTATCTGATTGTATAATAAAAAAAAAAAAAACATGCATTCTTTATCATACAATTAAATATGCTATACAACTAAAAAATTGCAGTTGTCAAAAAAAAAAGATATATAAAAAAAATATAAAAAAGGATGTATGTAAATAACTTTAACTTTATTTTATATGTTAAGCATTGTTGTAATCTAGAATACTTTTGTCAATTCTTATGTTCTTCTTATTTTATTGTTAACCATTCATTTGTACTATTCACCACATTATACATTAAATAATAATACTGCAAAACGATCCTAGAAGAAGGCGTAGACCATTAGCGCCACTTCTAGGATCTTGCTCTACTAGATTAATTAAAAAAAAAAAAAAAGGACCCAACGAGACAATAATTCGAATCAAACATCGCAACAAAGAATTGTCTTACGTAGGAATCAAACCCGCGACCTCGTGCATTGCAGTAGCGGCGCACCACCGAGGCAGTATTTTGAAATATAGTAACAATAACGAAACATTTATATTTCAGTGTGGGACCATACAAAGCTAAGTAAATTCAAGTTCACATGGTGGGATGTAACAACATTTGTACCATATACAGAGGAAACGTCATTTGAAAATTCACTAATGACTCATCGCAGTGGAGCCTTGCAGTTGTCATCTCTCAAGAGTGTGTTCCAATCTCTGACAACCAATGCTAAAGGAATATTTAAACTTATCATTGAATATCAATTGGAAAATCAAAAGCAACATTATCAAGGTATGTTAATAATTGTATGTCAGTTGTTACTATCTTATCCTGAGGTTGTCCTAAAAGCCATGATGCATCAAACTCTTTACCAAACTGTCAAGGTTACTTTTAGAAAGTATTTTTTTTATTCTTGGTGTGGTGACAGAGTAAGAAATACATAATCTCCCAATTTAGCTCGTGTTTGTGTTAATGCCGACTGAGGGAAAGTCCTTTAAATAGTATTGTATATCAGTGAATGAAAGAAGGAAAATTAGACACAGACATTTATGCCAACTCATCTGGTCGTTTCCGTCGTGGTGTTATTTCGCCATGTTTTACTTTTATTCCTGGGGGGGGCTGTCTCAGTAAACGAATTACTGGGTTATTAGATGGATGTCATGTTCGACTTTAGTCATGTTCTGTCTTAGTCATGAATTTGTCAAGTTTGCTTTTTTGACATATTCTGATTTTGTCATATTCTACTTTCGTCATATTCTGATTTTGTCATATTCTGCTTTCGTCATGTTCTAATTTCGTCATATTCTAAGTTTGTCATATTCCGCCTTCGTCATGTTTTGCTTCATTAAGTCAGGTTCACCCAGTTCTGTTTGGGTCGATACTGGTGCTATAAAGCAACTTTGTACGAGTATATTAATCAAAAAACAACCAGTAATCTTATAATTTGGTTCAGAAAGTATAAACTAAAATTAAAAAAAATAACTTAAAAATACAAATTCGCGGTAATCTTAACAGAAAAACGATTTTATTTTTACCCGACTGCAAAAAATCACCCATCTATGGAATGACCTCGCCGAAGGTGCTTAACCACCGTTATCGTTTCTAAATCAGTAATCGCAAAAGGCTGTAAGTGGCTGCCGGTAAAAAACTAATTTAGTTTTTTTTTGCCAAACCCTACATAATGGAACCTTCGTTATGTGTTATAACATCAACTATCCGTCTGTAAAAGCCCTGTAAAAAAACTTAAAATGTAAAAAAAATCTTGTTTTTTTTCTGCGGAACCCTAAAAAGTTATCAAAATCTAAAGTAGCCTAAGTTACGCGCCGTAAAATTTACAATCCAATAGTGAAATTTCCATCGAAATCGGTTCAGCGGCTTCGGAGATTACCCGGAACAAACAGACAGATAAAAAAAATATCCAACAACACGAAATCCTCGGTTTTTTAAAAATATCCAATTATTTAAAAACCGGGGATTTCGTGTTACAAACAGACACTCCAATTTTATTTATATGTATAGATAGCAATTATTGAGTGTGTGCATACAGCTATGACTAAACATGAACATGACTAAAGGCTAACATGACCAAATTGGAACATGACTAAACCATAATATGACTTACACAAACTGTAATTAAGACTGTAGAATAGCATGACTGAATCAGAACATGACCAAATCAGAAATATGACCAAGTGTAGAACATGACTAAAATCGAACATGACATCCATCTAATAACCCGAATTACTTAGCTAATAACTGACAAAAGATATTATAATAATTTTAAATATATTTGTTATGAATATAATACACAAATATTTAAATGATTGCCATTATTATGAAATTCTTTAAAATTGACGTTTTATGTAAGCGAACTTTTGTTTTTAGGACTACCCTTCAAAGATTTATATTCTAAGTGTCGGGAACAATTTTTAGTGAGTTCAGACCTTGCACTAAGAGCTCAACTAACAGAATTTCTGGACCATAAATTGGTAAAAATGAAGAGATCTTATGACGGAAGTGAAAATTTAGTCATACCTATCGATAAAGTATTATTACAACAGTTCTTGGAACAACAAGCTGGTTAATTTTTAGTAAATAAGTTTTTTAAATTAATCTTGTTTAAATACTATTTACCTATTTAATAAATCAATGAATTCAATGTTGTATTTTTATTTTATAATACTTATAACATTGTTTTAAAATTGTGTTACTAATTGCTATTTAGCTAGCTCGTGTTACAATCAATATTTTCATCTCAAAGTGTTTTCAAGATATTGGATGATGAGGTGGGCCAGTTAGGCCTCATTTACGGAAACGTTTTTTCTGTTTGCGGTGGGGCGGCACGCATCATCGCACGCGTAAACACAAACTTATATCAAATACGACGTTGTTCATAGAGAAGCGAAGCGTGGCGGTGGACCTGAAGCGTGAAGCGAAGCGACAACGCGTCTAAAATAGCTTCTCCGTAAACACACTCATACAACGCCATATTCGAATCAGTGCGGGCCGCGCCGCTCATCGCAACGCGCGACGCCCCGCGTCCTCGTAAATGAGATCTTAGGCGTAGTGCGGTAACTGAGTAGGTGGGCCAGCGGTGACAAAGCTATACCTAAGCAAAAGCTAGCCTTTCTTAAAATCTCAGTGTTTAAATAATAATATAGGATTTTTATAATTTAGGCGTTCTCTAAATACGTTGCTGAGGCCACCGCCTCCCCGCCAGAAGCGTAAAAATGAAATGAAATTCATCAACATTCCGCTGGGCGAACGCACACCCAGCTGTGGCGAGGCCGTAAGGCGATGACTGTATAAGTAGGCGTAAGACGGTAACTGTATAAATGGGCGTAAGGTGATAACCCATATACACAGTTATCACCTTACGCCCATTTATACAGTTACCAGTAAGGAGGTAAATGTGTAAGTGGGCGTAAGGCGGTAACTGTGTAATGGCTAACGCAGAGTAGGACGGCATGGCAAAGTATTTTAATTTTTACTAATGGAAATTCAACCGTACTGTTACAGAAATACGACATAAATTGCTATGCTTTAAAATGATGCCGCGGCATTGAAAAATCCCTTTCAATGCCGCGGCATCATTTTAAAGCATAGCAATTTATGTCGTATTTCTGTAACAGTACGGTTGAATTTCCATTAGTAAAAATTAAAATACTTTGCCATGCCGTCCTACTCTGCGTTAGCCATAAGTGAGCGTAAGGCTCAATTTATACTGTCGCGGAATGGAAGTTTTTCTACATTGCATAATGAACTTTATGTCAAGTGAGAATGCGCGACGATTCCGCAGAAGGCGCGCGACTTTTTTTAGTCTCGTAGTTAGTTTGTTTTTTATACACTTGACAAAAACAATGCGATGAAAAAACAAACTTAATATGCGATGTACAAAAAATTCCATTCCTTTCCATTCCGCGGCGGTATAAATTGAGCCCAAGGCGATAACTGAACACTGTAGTGTTGCCGTTCGATAGTCGACTATCGATGATTAATCGAAGCATAATCGATAGCTCAGAATGAAGCAATACTATCGATAGTATTGTAGCTCGCTCAGCATAAACTATCGATAGTATTACTTTTCGCCGAGAATAAACTATCGATAGTATTACTTTTCGCCGAGAATAAACTATCGATAGTTTTCTAATTAACAATAGTATCGTTTACAATTTAATGCTTAAATGATGGGCCTATTTATGGTCTTTGTTTCGTTAACGTTAATTTACTGTTAAAACAATACTCAATACTATAGCAAATTCGCAGGCTATCGATAATATAGACCTTATTCGATAGTATTGCCTCTAACGAAACTATCGATAGTACAATCGATTTGATGCTATTTTCCAGATGAAAACTATCGATAGTTCGGCAACACTACTGTACAGTGAATTATCCAAGTATGGATAATTCACTGTAGTATCCATACTTGGATAATTCACTGTAGTATCCATACTTGGATAATTCACTGTAGTATTAGAATGTACTGTGTAGCAAAGGTGAGAACGATATCCTATTTGCCACCTGGACAACAGAAATACTGTATGGGTTTCATCGAATTTCCATATGTTTTACGTAGAAATGAAAGAAATAATCGTGTTTAGCTTTTATTTTACAATCCCAGAAATAAAGTCTTAATAGGATTATATATAATATATATCAACAGGCCAAAGTTGTAAATTACTTAAACTTAATGACTTACACAATATAATAAAATTATTAACTAAAATTCTCTTCAACATATCTGGCACATTCACCATGATGCATCAACCAAACATTTCATTGATAATCATAAGTGCATAAATTGCTCTTTTAAAATTTAAAAAGATTGTAGAAAAATACTCTCTGAACTCATCAGACTCAAAGATTTGATCTAATCGGATTACGATATTTTCCTACGCCCATTGGAATTTGTTATGTTCTCTTCGTCTTCAGTTATCATTAGTGAGATTACGAATATCTTTATATTGCATTGCATCGGTACTTGCCCGTTTTGGGATTGTACATTGCTGTCATATTCTGTGCAGAAATAATTCTAATGAGATATAAGTATATAATATACTAGAATAATAATGGTGACGAATAAAAATAATATGAGAAATGAAATTAAAAAAATATGAGGGTATTTCATTTTACTGATAGCAAAAATACATGGAAATCCCTCTTGTACAATATAAATTGGAATTTTATTATTAATTATAGTAAATAATTCTCTACATGAAAATTGACGTCAATTTATTTTTATGTAAGTATGTCAATTATCAGTCTAACTTGGTCATCATAAACAGGCGGTGCCCTCATCAGAATTTAACTTAATGCGATTCCAAGGGCATGAAATATTTTTTCTACCAATTAACTCATGTTTTTTTCACTTATTGCTAACTAATACGAATCATTATAAACTGTAGATCAATGAGAGCTATTTTATTCTATAATCATGCACTTCCATTTCAATGATAAGACTAAAATTAAGCATATCAATAGAATAAAAAATTATTATTACATAAACAATTTAATTGAAACATTAACTGTCGGACAACAAACTACAGATTTCACATAATGTCTAGAGAGACATCAATATTAAAGATAGAAAACATTTCATTACCAAATCGTCCAAGGGACGTGTGCAATGGTCAAACACTATAGAGTAAAAGCGGTAGAGTCTAGCCTCATTGGGTGTCGGTATCAATCTCACGAATGACAACTAGTCTAGGGTATGACTGTGTGATTGTGAACAGGTTTATTGTCCGATGCATCGGCGCGCTATACACTTACATACTAGTATAAGTCGAGGCACGAAACGTGAGAGCTTCATAACCTTACTGGAGGCGCGTGTCACCAATATCAATGACATCGTCCACTTGTCTTATTAGCCGATCAGTGTGCTGCAATCAAATGTTTCTCAATACTAATTTTATTTCTCTACGATTAAGTGAGGCAATTTTATTAATACCTGTGTATTTTTGTTCATCAAGACACAGAAATTATGAATAAAATTGATACTACTTTTAATTGCCTACAAAGATTGTCACAAATTATGAAAAATTGTATATAAAGTAATATCAAAAGCAAACATTATTTGATCAGCAATGTGTCTTTCACACATACTTTGAAATTTTTCATACACTAAAAACTCCAGCCTCAATAAGAATATGTTAACAAAAATAAAATTAGTATAAATTCATTTTGCTATCGTAATGTCACTATACAAGAAAGATATTGCAATATTTTCTTAGATCACATGCCTTTAATTTTAACAACTGCACAAGACAGCGCTCATGTTCCGCGCCTCGAACTATAAGATAACTCCGCTTAAGGCAAAACTCAATTATCATCTTCCTCGTCGTCCGTATGTTTCCGCTTTTTACCCCGAGTGCTTTCTTCTGGCTCTACCTCGCCATCTATGTGACAAGAAAAAGAATATTTTAGTAAAAATAAACAACAAAAGCCTATTTTAACATGTAGCATACAATAGTGCAATTCAGAAATAAAACAACTTATGCTGGCTTACTGACTCGAAACAAATCAACCTTATGTATGTGCTTTATGCATTTTGGATACATATAAAATATATGTATAAAAAATATAGACATCTACAATACCATTTTTATTACTGAGATATGGTAAAATTAATGGATTATACAGTATAAGACCTAATCTTAGCATTACATGGATGCTCCGTGCGGGTGCCGGGTCCATCGAGTGATACAAGAATAGTGTGTAGTGGGAATATTGATATGGTATAGCAGTGGATGCCAATGGCTGATATGGTAATAATTAATGAACATTCTAGATACTTATCTCTTGTCACTCAATAGACAAAATATAATTGGCAATACTTACTACCTTGCACTTTAGGATTACGTTCGCCATCAGCATCGTTATCTCCTTCAGCATCCTCTTCATCAATGTCTTCCTCTTCCTCAACGTCGCTACCGTCGTATAAAGAACTTGCTGAGCTCTCCTCCTCTGCAAAACAATAAATAAATATAAATATCTCTCACACATTCTCACAACGCCATCTAGTCCCAAACAGCAGAGCTGACCATAGATAACAAAAAATATAGTTCGGAAACACTGACTTAATGTTTTAGATACATGCAATACATGCATGAATTTTTGATCTGATCTGATGTATTAAAATCAAAGCTAGCGCATAGATTTATCATCCATCTAGCAGAATACTGTTACTGTATATCAGTTTTTAATTATTTAACCGGAGATATTCGGTTTAGGTTTTTCTCTGGTAATAGTCAAACCGCTTTACACCAGTACTCCTTTCCAACTAAAGAAATATAATCACAATTGGTTCATAAATAAAGAAATAATCGGCGAACATACATAAAATAGATGGTCGAGTCGAAATGAGTAACCTGTTCCTTTTTTAAGTTAGTTAAAAAAACAGGACTAAAACTTCTTAGATTTACTCACCAAGATTATCATTATAGACAGCACTGAGAGATACGTCTTCATCCTCATTGTCGTCATCTTCCTCCTCTTCTACATCAGACCCTGGAATTTTAAATACAATGTTTTGTAAGCTTGTTTTATTCCTTTAACTGGAGTAACTAATTTTGATACTAATACATTGATAATAAAGAAACATGTAAATAAATTAAGTATTTTTTATATTAAGTATATTATCCAATAGAAGAATTATTGTTCATCTACTATTTTGAGACAATTATCTAAAACTAGCTGACCCGTGCCCACTTCGTTAGGCGGCGAAAAAACGCGTCTTTTTTTTAAACATATTTCATTACTGCTCCGCTCCTATTAGTCATAGCGTGATACTATATAGCCTATGACACTCCCCGATAAATGGACTATTCAACACAGAAAGCATTTTTAAAATCGGTTCAGTAGATCCAGAGATTACCCCATACAACGTCACAAACAAACAAACACACAAACTTTACCTCTTTATAATAATAGTATAGATGAAGAAAACTTAATTGAAAATTGTGTCCCAATTATTCTGGCTGGCTAAGCAAAGACTATTTCATATATTTATTTAATATTTTACTGAGACTATTTCACTTCAGGGATCTGGTATAGAAATATATTTGTTACTGAAGAAAATATGTGTAAATTTTTTTAATTTATGGATCACAAAATAATCATATACAGCTATCCTGCCGTTTCATATAACCAGAATTGTGTGATTCTGATCAGAAATTATGTTTTCTTTTCTTTACATACAAATAGTATGTAATGATGAAAATTGTTACATACCATCATCGTCACTGTCATTATTTCCATTCATTTCATCTTCTTCTTCTGTACTGTCTTCAGCTTCTCTGTCCTCTTTATCAAATCTGAAAATTTAATATAAAATATTATTACAAAAAACATTTAAAAAAAAATCCATAAGTCAAATAAGATGTGATGAACTCTGCAGGGTTATTTATTTTTATTTAAATATTCTATTCAATATTTCATATGAACATAAATTAGAAATAAACATAGTAGACGTAAGCTTGTATTTGGGGTACACCAAGGGTGTCTATTGTAGACCAAATCCTCTAAGCAGATTTCAACTCCAGTATTGCAATGTTGCTAGCACAATAAACTGAATCATAATTAATGTTTAATCATAAATAAATACTCACTCATCTAAATATTTTAATGAAGGATGCAGTGCAAAGACTTTACTCCTATACTCTTCAATGCTAGTAACTTCATTGTTAAACAGATCAAGATATTTTAAGTTCTCAAACTCTTCCAAAGGTTTCAGTGTTTCTAAATCTTTGATTTTGTTTCCTGATAAATTTAGATGTGTCAATTTTTTACAGCCATTGAGAAAATTTAATCCATTTGATATTCTGTTGTCTGATAGCTCTAACTTCCTGAGCTTGGGTAATGTGGGGAAACCCTTGAGTGAAGTGAGGCCAACATTATTGAGACTGAGGTGTTCAAGATTTGTGTATTCATCTGAGAGGCCAACTATATTGGTGCTCCTGCAGTTGTCCAGGTTTAACTGTTTGACCTGTAAAAGAAATGAGACGATTAAATATATGCAATAAAATATATTAAATTATAAGATGTTTTAGCTATTCCCTGTGATTGATGAACAATCTCTTGAGCTTTAGGAAGGTCATGTGAATGATACTGGTTTAAAGGAGGTGGTATTTCGTAGAGAGTAGTTAATATGCTCAGTGTACATATTATAAAAAATGGCATAATGCTTTGCTAATGTCTTGTTAGCATGGTAACATTATCTGTTTTAATATCTAGCCAGAATAATTTATATCAAAGCAAAAACTTTGATTAAATTTACCACGCCATGGGCTTAACAAAAGTATAAATTTAAGGTCATCATCATCATCCTATCAGCCAACCAACATCTACAGCTGGATATAGGGTTTCTAGTAGTAATTTAGATCAACATATCTATACTAATATTATAAAAAGGTTAAGTTTGTGTGTTTGTGACGTTGTAGGGGGTAATCTCTGGATCTACTAAACCGATTTTAAAAATTCTTTCTGTGTTGAATAGTTCTTTTATCGGGGAGTGTCATAGGCTATATAGTATCACGTTATGACAAATAGGAGTGGAGCAGTAATGAAATATGTATGAAAAAGTGACGCGTTTTTTTGGCCGCGTAACGAAGTGGGCACGGGTCAGCTAGTTTAGAATAAAAAAAGATATTCTTCAAATTTTACTACAATTCAACTTAGCATTAAAAGCTATACCAAATGTTATACAGGGTGTCCCAAAACTCGACGTTAACCCGAAACCAGGTGATAAAGCAAGTCACGCTGGTTATCAGAAAAATATAAAAAAATGCCAAGTTGTATGGTTGTAAAGTTATAGGCATTTGAAAAAAAACGCTAAAATCCACACCCTGTGACAGTCTTTTCACTCCTGTTGTCACAAAACTTAACTTTTTCTAACTTTTTTTTTGCTGTGTTACCCTGAATAATGCCTCTTTAAACTCAAATAAATATTTTAAAACCAGCTAGTCTAGTTTTCATATCAATAGGACTTATTTCTTAGAATAAAATTTATAATGAAAAAATTCCCAGTTTTAACTAACTGTAGTGAAAAAAATATATACTACGCGAGTTTGGCAAGTTATGCCAAAAGTTGGCGCATTTAGTAAGGATTCTAAAATGGTATAATACTTGGTAAATTGCTGCTGCTATCATGGACAAAAAAATACTTTTTAGTTAAATATTGGAGCCGATTCTAATGCCGAATAAGTTAAACGGCTAAGTAGTTGAGCCGCAAAGAGTCACCATATCAAGTGGAAAGTAGTAGAAACTGTAGTATTAGATAAAAGTGCCAAAAATACCGCCTATTGCAATTTTAAAAAGCCACGAATTACACCCATTACATGCATGCAAATTATGCATGTTCAAGTTGCTGTCCTTTTTGAATGTTAAATCACAGACCTAAACTTTTTTTAAAAAGCTAGTCATCTCAGTACCTCTTCAATATCTTATTTTAAAAATTTACTCGATGTTAGTAGTTCCCGGATACTAACGTTACAAACGTTAGTATCCGGGAACTACTAACTAGCTTTAATAACGTGGTACGGGTGTAATTCGTGTCTTTTAAAATACGATGGGCTGTATTTTTTGGCACTTTTTAACTAATACTACAGTTTCTTCTACTTTTCACTTGATATGGTGACTCTTTCTGGCTCAACTACTTAGCCGTTTAACTTATTCAGCATTGGAATTGGCTCCAAAATTTTACTAAAAAGATTTTTTTTGTCCATGATAGCAGCAACAATTTACCAAGTATTATACCATTTTGGAATCCTTACTAAATGCGCCAACTTTTGGCATAACTTGCCAAACTCGCGTAGTATATATTTTTTTCACTACAGGCAGTTAAAATTGGGCATGTTTTTCACTATAAATTTTATTCTAAGAAATAAGTCCTATTGATATGAAAACTAGACCAGCTGGTTTTAAAATATTTATTAGAGTTTAAAGAGGCATTATTTAGGGTAACACAGCAAAAAAAAAAGTTGGAAAAAGTTAAGATTTGTGACAATAGGAGTGAAAAGACTGTCACAGGGTGTGAATTTTTGAGTTTTTTTTCAAATGCGTATAACTTTACAACCATGCCATTTAGATTTTTTTTTTTATTTTTCTGATAACCAGCATGACTTGCCTTATCACCTGGTTCCAAGTTAACGTCGGGTTTTGGGACACCCTGTATAATTAGTAGGGATCTATGACAAGATTTAAAAACATCATCAAAAATTTTTATCACACAACTTTTTAAAATTAATAATAAATGTTTTATATACATACAACAGCGCCATCTATTTATATAATCTGAAAGCACTGATTCAATTTTATTTTATTTGTTTATTATGGCACTAGATGTAAGAGTATATACATTATAATTATATACATGATAAACTTCATTTATATGCAAAATGAATTGATTACTACTCAACTACTTCTTTTACCTTCTTATTAGTACAAATATACATAATAAAATGCCTCGCATAAGTAGTAACGAGCGGATGTACTTGGTGTTATAGGTACTTAGATACTTACGCTTAACTTTCTAATACAAAAATGTATTTATACTGAATATTCCATAGTCATTTTAAGAAAGCTAAGAAAAACCTCTAAGAGGCGTATTACGTAAAAAAAAACTTATTGGGAATGTAACTGGCTTGTTAGATATTTATTGAGCGAGTCAAGCCAACCAAAACGTCAAAATGTTGTTAGTTGTCAAAGACACAGGCGTAGTTAACAAAATCCATCAAATGAGTGATTATTTCGGGCAATTACTAATTGAATTATGAAAGGGATGTGTTTCTATTATCGTTTGTACCACAATACGCATTTTACCGTGTAGTAGTTGCGAATACAAATAAGATTGTTTTTACTTTGCAATGGCGGATGACACGAATCATCGCGACGCAATAAAAATGGCCGCTATAGTGGTAAGGCGTGCGTCACTAATATGAATGCTATTAAAAGTGTAAATAGAATTAAATAATAATAGAAATGTGCTGTGATCCAATTCCATCAATATAAATAATTTAGACTAAATTAAAAGTACACCATTAAAAGTTTTGCGCACTTGGTGAAAGGGCGCGAAACGATCATTAGTTTCACATAGGTACTATAGCTATCTAAGTTGACTTTTCTTAAAGACTGCTTAGTAACTAAGCACGTTTGAAGACGATATACATTGCCTATTTAATTGCATTTCCCTGACTATGCAACAAAACATACACTGTAAACATATTTAAAACTTTAAAAATACCATTGACATTGACAACCCATTAATCAATGAGCCTTCTTTTCTGTAGCGTTGTTTTGAAAGTATTATCTAATGATTACTGAAAATTTAAGATAAAAGGTAGAATTGAAATACTTTCAATTAAAAACTGGCTAATAA
The DNA here is from genome assembly GCA_905475405.1 of Schrankia costaestrigalis. NCBI lineage: Eukaryota > Metazoa > Arthropoda > Insecta > Lepidoptera > Erebidae > Schrankia > Schrankia costaestrigalis. Next base: position 9,953,434 of record FR997830.1, read on the forward strand.
GCTTGGTCTTTGTACACAACATGTTCGACTGCCATAAGTTTCGACACTTAACCTCAATATGTGAATATTTACAACAGGATCGTTTTAACGGCATGCATAATCTTACAATGCTAGTACAAATATCATGTAGGCATTTAGTACCTACAGCTTAAAAAATAATAGGCCGGTGAAACTATTCATTAAAATGCACAACAAATATGTGCACATGAATGAAACGTAACAATCTGTAATGGCTAATTTTTATACATAATAATGCCACATCTTTATTTAGGAGAGGGATTTGCATTCTAGCATATATTTCTAAGATTTGAACTGAAAATCATACTGATTCCTGAACAATAAACCCATTTTTCTAGTATTACATCCAAGTACTTGATAAAATACGTATCGACAAAACATTCCAATTATACGAAAAACTGATACTATTTACCTGTGAAGGATTCCTTCCTCTCAATTCCAAGGCGACTCTCTTTTCCATCTTTAGGGATCTGTATATTCACTTTTAAACACTTTTCGTGATATATTATTTCTCAAGGAACTAAATCACTAAGCTTGGGTTTCAAAACAGAAGGAAACTATAGATACACGAGTGACGTCGTACTAGAGGCGCTGCCTGGTGGCGAAATAGGGCAACCGGATACAATATCGTTGAGTGATTAAATTGCTTGTGCAAGTTTTTAACATAATCAAAATATCATTTAGCGCTTGTATAGGTTCCATAAATTGAAATAAAAATAAAATATATGAAATGAAGTAATTAAAACTGAGAAATACCAATAATAAATGTAATACGAAGTATGCTAGTTTCTTTCTGAAGTTGGTAGTTCATTGTTGCCATTCTGACGAACTAAACGCGGCATTTTTAAATACTGTTGTGATTTTTATACGTGCAGCCGGTAAAGCGAATCTCTATTAGGATCGTACCTCTACTGGAGTTCAAAACTTATATTTAAGTATTTTAATAAATGACAGATGTGATGATAATGAAAATATATGTTAATAATTATTAACGTGTGCATTACACATTCTCTCCTTTTTAAGAAATTGGAACTTCATTTGAATTAAAGTAAATCACTATTAATAATTATGAATCAAATAAAAGTAATAAAATATTTGGTTTTAGTACATAATATAATATATTTATTTATTGTTAATTAAGAAAAAAATACTACTTTAATTTTTGTTAAATTTAACTTAGTATTTGAATTTCAATGCATGCAAACCATCATTAATATTATTAATTAAGTGGTTTGCTAGTATAGTTATGACGTATAAATAAAATTATATTATTAATTCTTAAATTTAAAACTATTTATTTAAACAGGTTTGTGCACTATCACCAATGGCTAGCGAGCACCGTATGCTCTTAAGCACCTTAAGGTGGACTTAGTACTTGGTATTCTCTGTTGCGATCAAAGTAGAGACATTGCTATAAAATGCTAGATAATAAATAAATATAGGTACATTCGGGTGTTAAGTATTTAATTATAATAAGTATAAATATGTACAATAAATTCATTTAATTTCATTTCATTAATTTAAATTAATATTTTACTTGTATGGAGTAGTGGTACGAGGTTTCGGGTTCTATTACCGATTTTTAAAAGTCTATAATGAGATGAGCATGAATGCTTAAATAATTAATTGGTCTAAGCGTTTTCTATGTACAATATGTTTGTATTTGTTAAATAATTTATATAAGTAGTAACTTATATAGTATAAGCTCTGATAAGTTTGGGACAAGATGGCGTATTTATCTTTAATAAACGTTTATCATTATTATCACATTATTAAATAATAATAGGTTTTACTTACCTAAATAAAAACATTTAACATTTATAATAAAAACATTTCACATCCTCCTCCAACTTCGGCTACAAGGACTAAAGCGCCGTAAGATGTAGTTGTGTAATCACTAGACTACATGTAGTCAAGATGAAGTTGTAGTTGACTACATGTAGTCTAGTGTAATCACTAGACTACGTGTAGTCAACTACATCTTGTAGGAGAGTACATCTTGTAGGACTCTACATCTTGTAGGAGACTAAATCTTGTCTTGTAGGACACTACATGTAGTCTTTCCTTTTCCAAAACAATTACATGGAAATGGAAAGACTACATGTAGTGTCCTACAAGATGTAGTGTCCTACAAGATGTAGAGTCCTACAAGATGTAGTTGACTACATGTAGTCTAGTCTAATCGGCGCTTAAGTCAATGTAATTAGGGTTCCAGATATAGAAACATCTGCCCAATGCGTGAAACAACACACAGACTTGACCTAACTGCCTTACGCGAGTTCCCTTAGGTGTTAATGGAGACTTTTTGGAATTAGTTCTTGAAGAAAACTACTATCGGAAAAAGGATCACTGTCAGGTTCGTTGATATCGCATGAATCCACAATTATTTTGTGTCCGTGTGGTGACGGAGTAAGAATACAATATGGCACCACCTCATCTCATCCCATGGGTGTCATAAAAACCGACTAAGGGACTATCCGTAAATGTTATCTTTACGAAGTAAAAAGAAGGAAAACTTGAAATTAAACCCTATACCAATCCGTTTGGCCAGCGTGGTATTAGTAGGCCAAGTACCCCTTCGTCACGGGAGGAGGCCCGTCCCTGCAGTGGGACATTAATGGGCTGTTATGATGATGATGATTTTGTGTTATCATTATCCCACACACATTTGCTAAGGCGCTGTCTCCACGAGCGATAGAATCGCGGCGAGTCTAAACAAAAATCGCCGCGATAACATCGCCGTGTGGAGACACCTTCATACAGAGTATATAGAAATACGTGGCACGACTATAATATCGCTGCGATTTTATCGCTCGTGGAGACAGCGCCATAGTGTTCATCCTCATCTAGATTAGTCCATAACTAATCAGAGCTTGGACTACAGGTACCAACTTATTTGGAAAATATTTACAACATTATTACAAAAAAATCCGTAAAATTAAATACCACCTAATTCCGGGCTAATATCGTGGTTCGTAACCAATTTGAACATACTTTTTTTTTGATATCGTTGACATAATAATAAAAATTTAATCAGCTGGCAAAGTTTTACGGTAGGGTGACCTTTATTAATGTTTTTAGATTTTTTACAGCGGTCAAAATAAGATTTTACTACGGACTAGAGTACCTATACTTAAGGTTCGTTCAGTCCTACAAGCATGTAGCGTGCTCAGCAAGTACCTAACGTGACAGAAGCCTGTGCGACTGAATTTTTCTTCGACTTCAAAAAAAGGAGGAGGTTCTAAATTCAATTGTATTTTTGTAACCTACCAGCAACGGCGCACATTGTAGGTATTTGACCAATTAAACACTTGGATTGTTTATTTGTCGGACCTTGTCTGCGCGGACCCTTTGTTTACGTATGTGTGTTTATATCTTTATAAAGTATAGCTATAAATCAGCATTATTTTAATTAGTTTTTAGTCCAAGAACCCTAATAAATTTTTGTAATAAGTAATATCAATTTTTCGTGAGTAGTTTCATTTTGACGAGACGCCCAACAATTTCTTGTATAAAACTCTACATTGTGGTAGCAAGTAAAAAATAATAATGAAGTGGTTAGTAATCATTTATACGACCTTGTTATCGATACCATGTTGAAAAGAAAAATAATCTAAATCTTGAGGTTTAAGAAAAAAAAACTAATAAACATTTGAGAAGCATTAAGTTGTGAAAGTGACGTAATGTGTCTTTGTTGCTACCTCTGATTGCTACCAAAATGTAGAGTTTCATTAGGAAATTGCTGAAACCTTGAACGAGTGTTTTCTAAACCATGTCCATTAACCTCCATTTTTAATTTATTTTGATTGCCGTAAAAAGATCCAGGCGCAGGGTGGGGAGACTCCTCACACGGTGGACCGACGACCTGGTTAGGACGGCGGGAAGCCGATGGATGAGGGAGGCACAAGACCGCGCAGGGTGGAAACTTAAAGGAGGCCTATGTCCAGCAGTGGACGTCCATAGGCTGATATGGATTGCCATAGGGCGGCAGACGAACAAGCGGCCTACCTGATGGTAAGTACTAACCGCCGTTCATAGACGCCAGCAATGCCAGGACACAGTCGCCGTTGCTTACCTTCCACTGGCAATCCACCTTCACTTTCTCTCTACCTTTCCCAAGCTGAATGAGGAGAAGATGTGCAGGGCCTCTAGTACTTTACACTCACCGAGCGAAAGGCAATAGTGAAAGAAACTGCAACATGTAGGTACTACATGCCTCGTGAAAGAGTGGTACTGCCCCGGTCGAGTTGGCCCATTCATACTGTAAACAGCGTAACTCTACCACTCATAAGGTCGTAGCAGATATTATGTCGTAACGTACACGGATTGGCACCGCCTCGCCTGTTCCCTCGGTGTCAAACGTTAAAAATCCGACTGCGTTACGATTCCGATTAGTGTGCGTTACAGTAAGGATTTTCATACAAGTAATACTGAACGGGTCGTGTTGATACTGTGCCGATCCGTTTACGTTTTGTTATATGTGGTACGACCCTTATCCTGTAGTATTAAAATAATTATTTTTATGTCATCTAAATGTCCTTAGCAAAGACGCCCAACTTAAATTTAAATCAAATCGTGTAGAGCTTATTGTTATTTTTATATTCCATATGTTTTTTTTTGGTTATATTCTAATAATCCCTGTTTTGTGTGCGACTTAAGAAGAAAATAAAGTTAGTAATTTTAAAAGTTGTTTTATTTTTAGGTTTGAATTTTGTAGAGAGCTTATTTCTTATGTGCTAAAATAAGCCTTTAAGATCCGTAAAGTTCTATTATTTCATCTGGTCTCTTTCTTTTTCTATCTGAAGAATTTAAGAATAACAAACTAAGAAGAATAAATGCTAGTGCTACTTACATACCAGTAAGGACAGATTCTCAATAAGACAGATCCTCAGAAGGACAGATTCTCATATGGACAGATTCTCAAAAAGACAAAAGTAATAGTAAGAAGAAAAGGAAAACCAAGTATTTTTTTTTTTTAATCTCATTTATTTAAAAATAGCCATACATCATATAGATTAAGTCGGCTTAAAATTATTTACATTAGTAAGTTACTAAACTATGCTAAACTATATACATTATTACTATAAAACTACACTGGGCGGCAATGAAAACGGGTCGCTTATATAAACCTTAATAACTTCCAAAATATTGGAGCTAGCTTTATGAAATAAACACTAAAATAAAGATTATTTAACAGTCCTTATATGGAAGTAATAAAAATTACAGATTGTTAAGTGCATTTTGGACAAAAGTAAGTTAAATAAAAATTGTCACTTTCATTAGATGTCGAAAACAGGTAAAAGGTATCAAAAATGCAATTTTCACTCATTTAATACGCTGTTTTATTATCAGAAGCTGTTAATACAGCTGTCATCTGGTTTTGGATGCTTTCCATTTGGTTTTAAATTGAATTCTGAGGAAAATACACCCATTTCTCTATCACTGCTTCTTTGAGTTCACAAAGGGTGATAAGAGGTAAATTTTGACATCCTACTCATCGACCTAATACGTCCCAAGCATGCTGGACCGCTTTCAAGTCTGGGTTGCGTCCTGGCTACTTCATACGTGTGATAGCGACATCTTTACGGAACTTTAACACTATTAAATCTGTATAAAGACGAGCGTTGAGTTCCATAAAGGTGACTATTTCGCCGATGTTTACCAAAAATGAGCCATCATACTTATTATTGATTTCATTGGAGTACCTCTCTGCAGTTAAGGTACCATTTTATATCACTACTAGCTCGGTGCGGCTTTCAGAAGAAATTCAAGCCCACACGTGTACAGTGCCTCCGGCATAAGGTACTTTCTCTTCAATGTTAGCTTAGTTATACAGGTTTCCTGTACTTTTCCAGAATCTTAGCCTTCCATCGTGCTTGTATAACGTAAACCTCGACTCATCGGAAGCATTTTCTTTAACTAATCAGTCATGATCCTATTCACGAGTTTTTTTATTATTACTCTATCTGGAATTTTGATGTTGTCTTTCAAGTTTACGAATATTTTCAGGTCTAGGACTGTAATTTTGATTCATCTAGACACTGCCTCACTATACAAGGGCTTGGATTGCTTTTTCGAGCACGTAGCAAGTTATTTTTTTACTTAACAGCCGTTTGAAATCGATTTCTCAACATTCTCGACACCATGTAACGATCCTCTTGTGCTTTTGTGCACGCTGTTGGTTCTGATCTTGGTCTGCGCGCATTGGATAGAGTGTCTTCTAATGGCTGGAGTACTTTTCGAACGATTGAGAGCTATAAACTAACAGTTTTTGCTGTATAACGATGACTAGGTCATATTTCTTGCATTTCTGGAATCCTTGTAGACTCTTCAGGGGTTAGAGGCATGTTTTTATGCTAATTTGATCAGAATATCGAATTTCTGTATATAAAATGCGTCTTTTTCATGATACACCATAAAAAAGAGTAAAAAAATGATTTCGAAACTGTTGTTAAAATTTAAAAATTGTGTCTTTATTTTTAATTTATGGATTTAATACAATAATCAAAAATAACTTGAAAGATTTTACTTGCGGCATTATTTGTGATTAAATTATCTATCATTTAGTCTTTATTTCTTAAAGCTAGCTCCAATATTTTGGAAGTTATTAAGGTTTTTGTAAGCGACCCGTTTTCATTGCCGCCCAGTGTATAACTAAAATATACATTTTAAACAATAGTGGGATTAGAAATAAAAGCATCGGTATTTTTATAGTATTGGTCTCTGAGAGCTAGAGACTGAGATAGGAAACTCAAAATTTTGTCGCTGTCTGTAGAGGTAAAATTAGAACTTAATATGCGATGGAAAAAGAAGAGGAGCTCCCCCGACGAGCACTCAATGTCCTTTAAGAGATTTAACCTTAATTCATCGTTGATTTTACAGTCGAGTACTAGATGAAAGAGATCCTCTTCTCTCTCACATTTTTCACAATTTGGAGTATCTCTTTTATGGAGTCTAAAATAAAATTTATTGAGAGGAATGTGATTCGTACGGGCTCTAAAACATATGACAAGTTCTCGTCTATTGAAATTTAGTTGAGCAAACCAAGGGGTGCGAGGTGGTTCATTAACAATTGATTTGTACCAGACACCTTTTGTCATAGTTTGCTCATCAAAATATAGTTTAAATTTACGGTGTATTACTGATTTTATTTGAGGAATGTAATCACTATGATAAGGCTCCATCTTAAGCGAGATACCGCCATTCAGTAGGGCCTGAGTGGTAAGTGAGTCCGCTTTCTCATTCCCGCTAATACCGACATGAGAAGGCACCCACTGAAGTATAACTTCAACCCCGCTACGTATTAACTGTGAGATACATTTAATAGTAAGGTAAGTTTCCTTTCTGCCTTTACTGTTCATACCTATAGCAAAACCTAATAAATGAAGAAGACTACTTTTTGAGTCGGTGAAAATAACAATTCTACGGTAAGTGGTGGACTTTACATATTGTAAAGCTTCATGGACTGCCATTAGTTCTACTCCCATTATTGGTATGATAACATTATCAATAACAAATTTTGCCTCAAGTTCAGCTTGCACATCGTAAAAAGCGCAGCTCGAACCATGTTTCGTTTTAGAGCCGTCGGTGTAAATAGCGCAGTAGTCAGTATAAAGCCTTATCATGTCTTCACTGTATAGTTTAAGGTTTTCACGAGAATATTTAGATTTTGGTTTATCTATGTGATTTATTTCAGTAATAATTATTTTGTTCCAAGATAAGATAGTGATGTGTCGTCGACAGAAAGTTGAAATTGAGGCAAACTTTCAAATTTAGAAATACATAGTAGAGTGAGTAGGTTCTAAAGCTTTCTAACAGTAAGGGGATTTGATTATTACGCCAATATCTTGTACCTGATTGTATTTGATCATCTAATGATGCAAGTTGATTTACCAAGTTACTGGTTTTCCTGGAAGAAAGCTTCAGAAAGTATTTATTACTTAAAAACAATCTTCTGAGATACAGTGGTGTAATATAAAGTTCACTTTCCATGACTACGATTGGAGTATCACGAATAAAACTACCACAAAGGCGAAGGCATTGGTTCTGGACTATATCAAGCTTTTTAAGTAGACGCGGGCTAGCATTGCCATATATTATACTTCCATAATCAATTCTAGATCGAACCAGAGATATATAAAGTCGCCTGAGGTTAATTGTATGAACTCCCCATTTAGAACCGCTCAAAGAGCGTAAGATGTTAACAAAAGCGTTACATTTAACTACAGTTTCAGCTATATGTGTGGTCCAGTTAAGGTGACTGTCCACCCATAGGCCCAAAAATTTAACACAACTCTGAACATCCACATTGGTGTCATTTATTGTTATATTAATAGAAGGGACTTTATATTTCCTAGTAAAGATATAAACTTTAGTTTTAGAAATAGATAACTCCAGACCGATGTCCTGTAAAATACTTTGAAATATGTTGAGACTTGTTTGCATAACTTGAACACATGTGTTTATGTTTTTATTAATACAGTACAATGCGAAATCGTCAGCATATTGTGAGACTTTTACAGTACCAACCAAGGTGTTACATAATGCAATAGTTACAATATTAAATAGGATAGGTGACATGGGATCCCCTTGAGCAAGACCTTGTCGACAAGTTCTAGTAATTTCTTTGCCATCCCTAAGTTTATACACCAAAAACCTTTCTTTTAGAAATTCTCGTATGTATCTACACAAATACAAGTCTACGTTAAATTTAACTAAAGCAGTAATCAAAGAGTCAATTGATACATTGTTATAAGCGTTACTTATATCTGCATAAGCACAGAGAACATATTCTTTATTTATAAAGGCAGTTTCAGTATCCACAATGAACCTAGATAAATTATCCTGGCAAGAAAATCCTCGACGAAAGCCCATAGTACACTCATTAAAAAGTTTTTTATTTTCAAAATGAAATTCTAGCCGTCTAGTTACAATTGAATTAAATGTTTTACATAAACAATTAATCAATGATATAGGACGGTATTTGACAGAATTGGTATTTCTTTTAGGTATGGCTATTAGTTTAATGTCACGCCATTGCACCGCTATCAGGCCTGTTCTGTAAATAGTGTTGTATATATGAAGTAGGTATTCTTTAGCGTTATCGGGTAGGTTGTAAATCATGGAGTAGGTAATATTATCTATTCCTGCAGAGGTGTCTTTTCTTTTAAGTGTTGTCATGAGTTCTGTAAGTGTAATTAAACTATTTGAGCTGATGGAATTTATATCAAAGTAGTATGGTTGGGCAGAGACGCTGTCAGGTGAGAGTTCTTTTAAAAAGGAAACAGCTGAGTTTTCCGGTAAATAATCTTTTGGACTTCTATACCTAACCCTTAAGCCATCTCATTTTCCTCCAAACCTCACGAGTGGACATATTTGAGTCAACGTCAAATTACAAAATGAATGCCAAGAATTAATTTTAGCTTTTTTAATTAATTTTCGAGCTGTTACTACTTTCTCTTTATAAATAAGATAGTTATCTACACTACGAAATTTTCTAAGTTGTTTAAGAGCTAACCTTCTCTCAGCCACCGCCTTAGACAATTCTGCATTCCACCACGGTTTTGGATTAAACTTACTGATATTTGTACTAAATTTAACTAAAGGAATGTATTGGCTTGCACTATCTTCAATAATATTGATTAGATTATTGTAGCTGTTTTGCAAGTCGTTGTGAAATTGTGGAGTGAAATTGTCGAATGCTGATTTAATATGTTGAGTATACTGTGCCCAATTAGCCTTTTTAATGTTTCTTTTATATTCTATAAAATTTTGAATCGAGTTCAATGTATTAATTGAAATAACAAGATGGTCACTTCCAAAAGATTCGTTGGTTACTTGCCAATCAAAATCCAATGCAATATCAGAACTACAAAAAGTAATGTCGGGGGATGTACAAACTACACTATTGTTGAGTCTAGCGCAGCGTGTAAAATCTCCGTTGTTTAGGAAAACATAGTTTAGTTCAGCGATAGAATCTAATAGTAGTCTGCCGCGAGTGTCTGTCGTATACGACCAAGTGGAATGATGTGCGTTAAAGTCCCCTGCTATAATAGTTTTCTCAGAAAAAAAGCCGAAAAGCTGCTCATAATCCTTACCGCTAATTGGTATATTTGAAGGCGAATAAACACTTATTATATACTGAAGATTACTAACATTCAATAATTGGACACACAAAGTCTCCATACTATTGTAAGAATTTGGAAGATTTTTAATAATACAATTAATTGACATGTGTACTAAAATAGCTACTCCTCCGTATCCATCCATTCTGTCGTTTCTAAATACAGAAGCCTGATACACGAAGCGTTTGGTTGTGACAAAGATATAATACAGACGTGTACCTTTTCTTTATGTAAATATGATTCCAAGTCGCAAAATTTTGGAAGTAAGCTTTGGCTATTCCATTGAATAATCTTAAGCCTAGAAAGTTTATTAGTTTTATTCATTTCAGAAATGACTAATGTAATTTTAAAAGTATAGTAATATATACAGGGTTACAGGAAAAGTCGTGCTAGATCCGTTAAGGGCGTGGAGAACCCATAATTTCTGACTTATTTTGCTATGAAACACCCCACCCTAAACTTAACCCTTTTCGAGATATTCGGCTTTTAATTTTTTTATGAAAAATTGCCGATTCTTAGGCTACTAAATTATTTTTTTATTTTTTTTGTGTATCTTAATATTATTATTATTGCATTTTTACATGGGTAATAAGATGCTTTAGGACGTTAATAATTAAAATAGTGCATAAGTTAATTGAATGGACCGTAGTAGACAAGTAAAGGTTAAGAAAAACAAGAAAATATTGAAAAGTTTATTTTTCTCTAAGCCATAACTAAAAAAAACATTATGGGAATTGTTCGGCAGATGTTTTTCTAAATATCTACGTTTCATCAGCTATCTGACGAGGTATAACAGTCTAGGGTTTGTATAACATGTCGTGGAAAAAAAGTCGTTTAGACGCTCCAGGTAGCAGGTCTAACTGTCCCGCGTTTATTGTCCTTCAAGTTGAAACCAGACAAAGTAAAGATTTATGTAGGTGCGAATGAAAGAAAAAATATGGGAATACAACAGGGGGTATTGTTTTGGTTGTCAGTCTGCTTTTGTGCTTCGTACATAGTAGATGTGATATAGTTTTGCTCTTTTTCTCGACTTAGCTGTGATTCTGGACTATTTCTTCTGATTTGTGACTACTGTGCTTGTTAACCGGACTCTAATTTGTACCTGTGATACGGAAGTGTTGAAGATGACGTCCTACACACCTGAGGAATGCTTATTTGTTACGGATACTGCCGTTGTGTGTCTGCGCAAGCTCGCAATGAATACATAACTCGCTACCCTGGTCGTCGAGTACCGGATGTGGCCGTTTTTGACAGAGTTTATCGAGCCGAATCCAGTTTCGTCTGTAGAAGACTTAAGAGAAAGGATTGTGGATGCAGCAAACAAAATAAGGATCACTGACCACTAGAGTAGTGAAGACTGGTCTCCGTAGAAGGATGCGACAATGTGTCAGAAATAAAGGCGGCCATGTTGAATTTGACGACCTCGGTGGCGCGACGATAGCGCAAGCGGCGGCCGTGCAAGAGGTTGTGGGTTCGATCCCCACGCAGGACAATAATTTGTGAGATCCACAAATTATTGTCCTGGTCTGGGTGTTCTTTGTGTCCGTTAATTGATGTTTGTAAAAGGTCCCCGCGACACAGGGCATGATCCCTAGTGCGAGAGTTGTCTTTTTTTTTTAAATGACCTGTAAGCAATAAAAACTTATGAGAAAACCTCAATAAATAACATTTCATGCTCACGTATTGTTTTATTTTACTATTTAGGGCTAAGTAATAATTTTGTTTCTTCTTCTCTGTCGCCTATAAAACTAACTTTTTTTCAATGGAATTGAATAAAACCTTAGATTGTTATACCTCGTCAGATAGCTGATGAAACGTAGATATTTAGAAAAACATCTGCTGAACAATTCCCATAATGTTTTTTTTAGTTATGGCTTAGAGAAAAATAAACTTTCCAATATTTTCTTGTTTTTCTTAACCTTTACTTGTCTACTACGGTCCATTCAATTAACTTATGCACTATTTTAATTATTGACGTCCTAAAGCATCTTATTACCCATGTAAAAATGCAATAATAATAATATTAAGATACACAAAAAAATAAAAAAATAATTTAGTAGCCTAAGAATCAGCAATTTTTCATAAAAAAATTAAAAGTCGAATATCTCGAAAAGGGTTAAGTTTAGGGTGGGGTGTTTCATAGTAAAATAAGTCAGAAATGATGGGTACTCCACGCCCTTAACGGATCTAGCACGACTTTTCCTGTAACCCTGTATAATACGTATGTAGACTTAATATAAGTAGGTATTTATAAAAGGTAAGTAGTTTGGTGTAATTTAATTAATTAAATGTACTATGTCTGCAATGCTTTAGTTCTTACGATTTTAAGTTTACTTATGATTCGTGTCAATCTGTTTTTAACACTACGGTCGCCAATGACAGGCAACAGGTCTTTAAACATATCAATTAACATACCTATATCCTTGGTATACTTATAAGTTACTTCTTCGATATTTTTAACGCCAAACGTTTGCTTGTGTAGACTTCCGGTTTTTACCTTCAACATAGTATACGTACATTCTGTGAGCTACAATATAAAGAAGTTTTTCGTGGTAGAAGTGCTCCAAATCCATCACTGAAGTCTGGCTATCAACGAGTTAACCTCAAATTGCAGTTATTATTCAAAATTAGATACTGTTGATATATAAAGGGTAATCATAATAAACTTTCATAACGGAAGAAGCAATAATTGGTTACATTGATTTGTTTACATCCCATCGAGTTTATATAACCACAGATAAGCAGCGCCAGACGTTTTCGCACAGTAGGCTAAGGGTTGGCATACAGACATCATACAGCCACTTTGACACATGGGCTTTTAAGATTCAAGAACCTGAGAATAGTCTATTGCTTATTATCGACACATCATTAGATTGGTTTTCACCCGCTCGGACTTTGTGCACTGTAGTCGTGTGTAGTTAGTAGCAGAAATTTGTCACGCTAAAATATGAATTGCGCTGCCTGTTATGCTGATATCATTACCGACGTTGAGAGTGGTATTCGTTGCACGCGAGATAACTGCGGCAAACTATATCACTCTAAATGTATAGGCATAAAAAATCCCTCAACTATCGACATAGATTTATGGACCTGTCCGGAGTGCTGTTGTGCCTTAAAAAAGGGGGGAGATAATTCTGCTACACCTGTTGGCTCAAGATCAAACCCCAACGTCACACAAAGAAAGAAACCAGCCACCACTACCAGTAAAAAGAGTACCGACTCAGCTTATAGTACTTGCGATCCTGCTTCCGACATACTTGCCCTGCGATCTGAGATAGTTGATCTTAAAGTACTACTCACAAAGGCAATGTCACTGATTTATGACCATGAAGACAAATTGGATAAGTGCGCCGTATTAGTGGAACAATTGTATAAGAGGCTTGAGAAATACGAGAAGGACGACATACAGGCTAAAAACACACCTTGCAAGCTACTTAAGCCTATTTCTGCTGCAACCGGCACTGATACGATTGTCGGCTCGGCAAGATATACGCAGCAACCGCAACAACAACCAAAGCAAAAGCTGAAAAAACAACCTATACAACAAGCAAGTGACGTTAGTCACGACCCCTCAGCTCACCTAAGTATCCAGCTACCTAAAGTCGATCGGAAGTCAGTTGAGGATCGGGTGTCGCGGGATTCATCAGTCACCATTATAAGCCAGGAGCAAGCGTCGACTACAAAAACCGTTGACCCTGATGGAGATTGGACCCTGGTGAGGAGCCGCACCAACAAGCAACGTCAACCACCGCTGCGAGGAACGGCTGACCCTGGTGTGATAAACTTGAAGGCCAAGGATATGCGCAGATATCTCCATCTATGGAACATGGCATCAGGTGTTGATGAAGTTCGTCAGTACATTGATCAACTGTGTCCTGCTGCTGTCTGCTCGGTTGAGGAACTCATCCCTCGCGGGGATTATAAATCATACAAAATTGGTGTTTTGGAGGAGTTCTACGACAAGATATTTTCGACTGATGTCTGGCCACTGAACGCTAGGATCAAACCATGGATAAACTATAGGAAACGAACGACTATATCCAAAACGAATGACGTTAACTCAATGAGTGGTCAGTCCTTTCGTGAACTTCCAACCACACTGCGACAGTAAAATCCCCAGTGCTGGTACAGCTTCTATAACTACCAAACGTGATGACTGTGTGCGAATACTGTACCAGAATGTGCGTGGCCTGAAGACGAAACTATCTACTTGGAGATCTAACTTATTACTCACCGAGCACGACCTGGTTGCTGTCACAGAGACAAATTTGGATTGTTCAGTTGAGGACGCTGAAGTCACAAGTGGAGGATGGAGCATCCTACGCAGAGATAGAGTGACATTGGGAGGCGGCGTCTTACTAGCTACGCGCCCTGCTGTTACTATGCATAGGCGACATGAACTCGAGACAGAATGTGGCGAAGACATGTGGGCGACAATCACAATACATGGCACAAATATGTCAGTATGTGTTGTTTACATAAAACCCACGGCAACTGACTCTGATTATATGACATGGTTCTGCAAAGTGGAGAGCATTATATGTGATTTGAAGGGAAATGTTGTAATTTTAGGTGACCTTAATTTAAAAAGTGCCTCTGTAAATATTAATAATTATTTCTGTTATTTTTTGAGCTTCTGTGATCTGGTCGATGTAAATGAGGTGATGAATATGCGAGGGAGTAAGTTGGATGTGGTGTTGACTCGGGAAGGTTCCAGTACTAACTGCAAGCATGTAATAGGCATGGAGTTGGTTCCTATTGACTTATATCATCCCCCATTGGACATTGTTATTACTATCCCAACAGGTACGACTGATGACAGCCTTGACCCCAGTAACATCAACCGAAGTAGGGATTGGAACTTCAATAAAGGAAACTACATACTTCTGTACGAACTTATCCATACTACCCCGTGGATAGAGGTTCTTCAATGCTCCGATGCTCCCTCTGCTGCTGATATGTTCTACACGGTTTTATACGGTTTGTTTGACTCTTGTATTCCTAAGAAAAGAAGACAAATCTCCGGTAATAGGCGATATCCTGTCTGGTTTACGAGGGACATTATTAATGATATACAGCGCAAAAATAAACTACATGCTAGGTGGAAACGGGCGCACTGTGACCTCATCTACTTAGAATTTAGTATTTTGCGCTCAGACCTAAAAACAAGAACCCGTGAAGCATACAAGAGCTATTGTTCTAACATTGAACAAAATATAGGCACAAATCCACGGCAATTTTGGAAACATGTCTCTAGCTTGCGATCTAAGGGCGGCTTTGACCCAAACGTGATGCACAAAGGGGAGACTTGCTCTGGTGTCAAAGCTGCCGAAGCCTTCGCTCAGTACTTTGCTAGTGTGTTTCTTCCTGATAAACCTAAATTGGACATAAGCAACCTGAATTTGGTCAAAGAGGAAAGTAATATTCCACTTCCTACCCTGACTAAACAGGACATTGTTAAAGGGATCGCTAAGCTCAAACCATTATCTTCAATTGGACCTGACGATACCCCTGCGTTTATCCTAAAGGGGTGCCAGGAAACCTTGGCAGCCCCTCTGTGCCACATATTTAATCTGGCCCTTCAGACTGGTGTTTACCCTGAGCAGTGGAAAATGTCACGCGTAATTCCCATCCCCAAAGCCGGTAATAACTCGTCAGTTGAAGAACACAGACCCATTGCTGTTTTGCCAACAATTGCTAAGGTTTTTGAGCACATTCTCCATTCTGTCATTTATAAACACATTAATGTGTTTTTATCTGATGCACAGCACGGCTTTCGACCAGGTCGCTCTGTCGATACTAACTTGTTGCTTAACGTTGAATACATCTCTCGGGGTTTAGACGCCGGTAGGCAGGTTGACGCTCTTTACTTTGATTTTAGCAAAGCATTCGATAGAGTCGACAATGACATTCTTTTGGTTAAGCTAGGCATGTTCGGCTTCTCATCTGGCTGGCTCAGATTTTTTGCTGACTACTTGCGAGATCGCAAGCAATTCGTAAGGCATGGCTGTTTCGAGTCCAAGGCCTACATTACTGGCTCAGGGGTGAGTCAGGGGTCTGTTCTGGGCCCTCTTTTATTCCTCATTATGATCAACGATCTCACTGAAGAGGTCAAATTTGCTAGATGCTTGCTCTATGCCGATGACCTGAAATTGGTTGCTCAAGTAAAGACGGAAGAGGATTGCGGACTCCTGCAAAAGGATATCAACGCAATTCATGAATGGAGTACAGTGAACAAGCTGTACTTTAACTTTAGTAAATGCTACGTAATGAGCTACGGTCGGAAGTTGCGACCAACCGTCTTTAACTATAGCTTAGATGGTAAGGTAATTGCTCGTGTCTCCACTATTAAGGACCTGGGTGTAGCCTTCGACCGGGGATTAACTTTTAAAGACCACGTCACCGCTATTGCGAGAGAATCTTTCAGGCGATTGGGTTTCGTCTTGCGAAATTCAAGGGATTTTCAAAACCCTAATATTGCTCGCCTCCTGTTTAATACTCTTGTTCGGAGCAAACTCGAAGCAAGCGCATGTGTCTGGCATCCCCATACTGCAAACCAAACTTTGATGCTTGAAAAAGTGCAAAAAACTTTCCTCAGATCTCATTATCAGAGACTGTACCACTTTTTCCCCTACATGTACCCTACCAATTATCTTCTAGGTATGTTATCATATAACTCCTTGGAAGTCAGAAGGGGTTTTTGTCAGCTACTTGTTGGCTTGAAAACCCTCAGAGGACGAATTGACAGCCCTGACCTTCATGAACTTTTTTGCAGGTTATTTGTTCCCGATAAATACATCGCACATCGTCAGAACCGCCGGCATGATCTTTTCGCGGTGCTACCATCAAAAACCGTTGCCAGAGCCGAGTCCCCAGTCTGTCGAACTTTAAAAATGCTCAATGACCTCTTGAGTCAACACCCAGAGTGTGATGTGTTCGCGGATGAATGGAATGAAATCATGCGTGTATGTTTAGTGTTTTGTGAGAAGGTGTATGAAAGGGTGTCCACTGTTCCATGTTAATTTAAGTTTAAGATTAAGATTATTCTAAGTTAGTTCTAAGTTAATTAATGTAATTGGCCTGTACCG
This sequence comes from Schrankia costaestrigalis, assembly GCA_905475405.1. Classification (NCBI taxonomy): domain Eukaryota; kingdom Metazoa; phylum Arthropoda; class Insecta; order Lepidoptera; family Erebidae; genus Schrankia; species Schrankia costaestrigalis. The sequence goes on from FR997830.1 coordinate 9,970,664, forward strand.
TTTTAATTAACTTTAAATAAATAAATAAAAAAAATAAATAAATAAATAAAATTGAGATATTCTTTTAGTTGCATAAATGTTAGTGGGTATGTTTTCTTCGACTTTGTAATACAATTTTCAATGTTTTGCCATTCCATAGAATCTAAATCATTTTTGGACGACTTTTTCATTTTTTTACCGTTTTTTGTTTTCTTTACTTCATCTGAGCTTGATTGAGACGATATATCGAAGTCGTCCTCGCTGTAACTTTCATCGCTGGTTTTACAAGTGTATGCTTTTTCTTTTACGGACATGTTAGGTATAGAAGTAGGAGCTGAAATTGATGAGTCTGTGGGTGGGTATGGACGTTTAACAGACTGAAACAACGAGCTGTCTTGGAGGTCATATTCCTCTTGAATTTCAGCACAGTTTGTATTCACGTCCTTTTGTGGGCACTTAGAGGCTAGATGCCCCTCCTTTTTACACAAGAAACCTGTCAGAGTGTCCGATGATATATATATCCAGTACGTAGTGTCCTCATATTCTATAGTAATTTTTTCTGGAAGTTTGTCTCTGGTGTAACAAACATTTGTCGTCGGAAACTCAGAATGTGACTGAAACCAGTTTCATTAAGACCAGCCCGAAGAAAAGAAATAGGAGACATAGATTTAATTTGTATTTCTTGTAACTTATTTTCTATTACAGAATTTGGTATGATGGGGCACACGTTCGAAAGTATGATACGTTTATTGCGATTAATTAGTGGACGTATCGGTAACTTTTGGTTCTGGACTGTAATTGTTTTTTTGTTGTCAACAATGTCTTCTGCTATTGCTTTTGTAGATACATAAACGCATATACGGTTGTTTGAAATTCTTGACAGGAAACGAATTTGCGACGGTTCTATTATTTTGCTTAAAGCTTGGGCATATTCCTTTATTTGCACATTTTCGATCGCGTCAATAACTATTGCTTGATCTTTTTTCGGAAACATTGTATTTTGGGTAACAGATGCATAACTTTGAGTATTATTTAACAGTAAAGACATATTGTCCCTGTAGTCAGAAACAATTTATATTTTTAAAAGTCAATATATCACTTATATATATTTAATTTAACATGCACTTCCATTGTATAATCCTTCAAAACAATTAATTTAACACGCAAAACACTTTAAATAACAAAAACAATTAATTTAATTTGTTAGTGGAAAACCAAGTATATTTAGAAATGAAATTTGAAAAATTATGAAAAACAAATGAGAATCAGTAAAAAACAAAAGAATAGTTATATTATACTTAGTAAATAATATTAATAGTTATCCTATACCTACATAATGAAATAATTTTCAATCAAATAAATAAATAAATATTTTTTTTAAGTTTTTGTTATGTCCACGTTAATTTTTAGGGATCAAGAGATCAGTAAAAAAAGCACCCTTATAAGGCCTCACTTTGTTGTCCGTCTGTCTGTCTGTCAAGATCATATTTCTCAGGAACACATAGTGGTATCGAGCTGAAATTTTTACCAAATACTTAGGTCTGTTGCGTTTTAGAGCAGTTAAAAAAAACCAAATTCTAATTCAACTCAATCAAGAGATACAGCTGTTTATGTCGCAAATTTTCGACAAGCAAAGGCATTAAAACCTACAGGGTACTTCCAGTCTACAAACAAACTTGAAATTTGGCCTGATGCAAGGTCTTTATTTATTTATTTTTTTATGATACACCATCGACATTTCACAATACACTTAACATTAAAATAATACGGACCTATTCTGTGTGATCTGCCTTTACAGGTGCATACAGCTACATATATAACATACAAGTAATAATATTAGATAACAAAATATATCATACAACGACAAAAGCCACTGATTAACTTATACTATTAGTTCACAGTGTGGATATGTTGAAAAATATTTTGGGATAAGGTTTTAAACTTTAACATATCACTCGTGTGGAAAATGTCAACTCCGATGTCGTACGACAATAATTCGTTATAGGTACTCATTAATCTATTTAATGGAGCATTTTTCCCCAAATTTGTTTTGCTATTGTTAGGGTGAAAGGTTTTTATTATGGGGTGTCTAGGTATGGAATGGAGAACAGCCAATTTAATTTGTGCGAGGGACTCTGGACAAATTAGACTTCCATGTATTAACCTGTGCAATGCCAACACATCACTAGTCTTGCGCCTGATTTCCAAAGAGTCCATTTTAAAGTGTTTTAGCCTTTCAGAATAGTCGGCACGATATGGGCACTGGGGGGTCTTAAAGTACATAGGAAAAAACTTGAAAACCTTTAACTTTTAGTTCCATCATATTATATTTTTGATTTTTTAAGACATGACGTCATAGAGTTTTGGCGGGAAAGTAATTTTTGACTGCTAAGTCGTGACTTTATTGAACTTTTGACAGATGAGTCGTGACGTCATCACATTTTGACGGGTAAATTTTGTACAGAACCCTCGGTGCGCGAGTCAGACTCCCACTAGACCGGTTTTATTTTTGACAACGTTCCTTTATTTTATTTATAGCGATGCTCACGATTTCATGTCCTAATGACTTGCATGGAAAGTGTGTACAACTGTGCCATTTCTGTCTTTTTGAGAATCTGTCCATATGAGAATCTGTCCTTTTGCGAATCTGTCTTTATGAGAATCTGTCCTTATGAGATAAAAGGATAAGTTTTAGTACGCAAAATACGTTTTTTATCAAATAGATGGCGTTAGCTTTACCTACATTAGAACAAAGAAATAAGGTAGAGGTACTATAATACCTATACATATACCATTCTATCATCATATCATTCTACCATCTCCGTGTGGTGACGGAGTAAGAATACCTATCACCACCCCATCTTATTCCATGGGTGTTGTAAAAACCGACTAAGGAACTATCCGTAAATATTAGCTTTACGAAATAAAAAGAAGGAAAACTAGAAATCAAACCAGCCAGACGAATTGGTATAGCCAATCCGTCTGGCCAGCGTGGTATTAGTAGGCCAATTATCCCTTCGTCATGGGAGGAGGCCCGTCCCTGCAATGGGACTTTAATGGGCTGTTATGATGATGATACCATTCTAATAAGTGAGTACTGACAGTTTATTTATTTAAGGAAACTTAACAGCATTTTTAACAAATGACAGGGTTAGTTGATAACCTTTCGGAAGTACCTATGCAACCAAAACTGGTTGCATTTGCAATTAACTATGCCAATAACAAAGTTCCGCGACATTTACAAGCGAGGTAAGTAATTAACCCATATGTATAACAATAAAATATCCGTGTGGTGACCGAGTAAGAATTAAATATGTCACCACCCCATCTCATCCCATGGGAGTCGTAAAAACCGACTAAGGGAATAACCGTACTGTCTTTACGAAATAAAAAGAAGGAAAATTTGAAATTAAACCCTTTACCAATCCGTCTCGCCAGCCGTAACCCTCCGTCCGTAACCCTCCGTCACGGGAGGAGGCCCGCCCCTGCAGTGGGACATTAATGGGCTGTTATGACGATGATAACAATAAAATAAATTGTGTTTGATCTAAGTTGTAGGTTGGAGGGTCTGAAATATCTACATATTAGGAGTTTTAACAAGATTCAGACAGATTCAGATAACAAGCGATTATTATTTTTTTATTCGATGGTTTATTCGTTAATGGCAAATTTTAAAAACGGTTGCTTCTGTTAATGGCAGATATACAGCCGTTAACCCGGCACAAGTTCAGTATATCAAACAACGATAGTGGAGATGTGACAAAATTAGTTTCATGTGCACCGTTGTTATTATATCCATAATCCCATATTATTATTGTCCTAAGTCTGGATGTTCTTTGTGTGTACGTTAAATAAATGTTTGTAAAAGACCCCGCGGCACAGGGCATGATCCCTAGTGCGGGAGTTGTCTTTTTAAGATGATAAACAATCTTTTTTATACGAATTATGACATTAGGATGCACGTGTAACTGACAGTTTTTAGGCCAAAAAGTTCTAGAAAGGCGATCGAGTACCAGAATATGCATAAAGGGAAACCCCTGACGCGGTTAGAGCGCCGGGGAACCGAATGGATGACGAAGCTACGAAACCGTGTAATGTGGAAATATTCAGAGGAAGTCGTATCTAAAGTCTTAAAGTCTTTCACTGTTTGATAATAAAATAAATGCTTGATGATGCTTAAATAATATTGAATAAAACAATATGTTGACTTGATACATAAAATACGTGTAGTGTGCAAACCAAGTTTTATTGTTTTGCACTCTACATTTGTAAAAGAATGTAGTAAAAGTGTTAGTAGTCATACGTGTAGTAAGTGTTACTTCTACTTGACCGATCTATCGTAGAACGTGCCACCATAAGCTAACGTCGACATATTTATTATTCATAGCATTATGTGCAAGTAGCAAAATGTGCACTAGTGCAAGTCGCAAAATGTGCAGATAGTAAAATGTGCTAATCGTAATACGTACAGGTAGCAAAATGTGCACATCGCAAAAAGTGCAGATAGCGACGTAATGTCATAGAAGGGTGGCCACTCAGTGGTTCATCTGACCGTGGCTCGAAGGGTACATAAAGGTTGGTTCTGATCCCAGTTTTTAATTTTTTTATAGGGTTCCACAGAAAAAAAATGCCTAGACCTAAATATTTTTTCGTGAGACAAGTGAGACCTTACGAACCTAATCCAGACTTTGTTCCAAATAAAATAAAGACCAGCATGCCGGTCGTGACAAGCGTCAATAAGATGTTTTGAAAAGTGTTTGAAGTCAAGACGAGCACTTGGACCTAAAGTCTCAACCTCAAATGACTCAAACAAATAATTTCCCGCTAAATTACTATACTTGCACCGTATCAGGTTTTCTGCAGACCAGACGAAGCTGCGATAAAACCTTTCAAGAAGTCCTTTATAGTCTGTTATGTTTAAAAAGCTAATTCACGTGTTAATAAATAAGCATTTTGAGACCTGCACATTATGAGATCTGCACATTTTGCGACCTGCACATTTTGAGATTTGCACGTTTTGAGATCTGTACATTTTGCGACCTGAACGTTTTACGTAGCCTGCACATTTTGCGACTTGCACATTATGCTATGAATCCATTATTCCGATTAGCTGGAGCTGCTGTTTTATTTATCTTCATAAGCTGGTTGAATTTTCTTTGTGTAAGTTTAAACATTATCATTGAAATACTTTCATACCTAAGTACCTATAAGTAATTATACCTAATATGCAGTATTTTGGATGAAAATGTTTTGATGGAAAAAAAATTAGATAGGTAATCTTTACACATATAAGCCATAACGTCATTTTTTACTGCTGCAAAATAAAATAACGTTCTATTTTCTTTTTTTATTCTAGTGTTCGTACCATTATTCTCTAGTAGTTACCTATTAATTGTAAGCAGGGTAATTCTCTACTTCATAACCGATTTGATTTAAAAAAAGCAAAGTGTAACATTTCCGGTTAGTCTATCTATTGCTCCTCAAATATTTTTACCCTAGGAGCAATATACATGTGCATGTATTTCTATTACGTTATTCAAACATCCTTTAGAATGTAATTTTGACTATCACAATCAAATGTGTTAATGCTGATGAAGCCTTTTAATTCTATAAAAAGTAATAGACAAAGATGAAATACAAACTAAGACAAATTAAATGTTATGTATACCTATACTCATTATTGATGCGGTTTATAATTATATATGATAAATTCATTAACAACTGGTACCTTCCCGGCAAAGTGGAAAGTAGCAAAAATAGTTCCCATTCACAAAACCGGCAAAAAGGAACACATTTCTAACTATAGGCCTATTTCCGTTCTATCAGTGTTTGCCAAGGCATTTGAGGCCTTGATCTACCCTTTATTGAAGAATCACACGCGACAGATCTTTATCAATGAACAACATGGTTTTATCGAGTCTCGTTCAACAAACACTAATCTCATCACTTACCACAATGATTTAGCAAATGCAATGGATTCTGGTAATCAAATGAGCGCTGTTTACATGGACTTTTCTAAGGCATTCGATAGAGTATGTCATAAAACGTTACTGAACAAATTGGATTCTTACGGTATATGCGGTCCTCTTTTGGAATGGTTTCGGTCTTACTTGTCGGATAGAACGCAGTATGTCGTGGTGAAGGGCTTTCTGTTCACAGTTAAAATGAATAATAAAATATATAATTTGTATAAAGGGAGGAGGGATTTATTAAAGATAAACGAAATTTGTTAAACGTATACGTTCGTGTATCATACCACTACTTCCGGAGTTCCTCAAGGATCGCATTTAGGTCCCTGGCTTTTCAACGTGTTTATCAATGATATAGTTTCATCTATAAGATACAGCACGGCCTACCTTTTTGCTGACGATTTGAAAATATGTAAAATTATAACTGATCCACTGGACGGTGACATGCTGCAAAAAGAATAAGTGTTTGGTGTACTTTTAACAATATGTCCTTAAACATTGAGAAATGCAGCACTATCACATTCACCCGGAAACATAATCCAATAAAAAGGCAGTATCACATTGATGGCACAATTTTGCGGAAGGAAATAGAACTTAGGGATTTGGGAGTAGTTTTTGACTCTAAGCTGACTTTTGTACCCCACTATGATAATATAGTGAACAAGATTTCAAGAATGCTTGGTTTTATAATGCGCAACAGTCGACTATTTCGCAATCCTGCTGCAAAAATTGCAATCTATAACACCTACGTGCGGAGTCATCTTGAATACTGCTCGGTGGTCTGGTCCCCTCACTACAACATACATAAGTTGAGAAAAGAACGAGTACAGAAGCGATTCTTAAGACACCTTGCTTTTTCGTGTGGGTTGCACAAGCAACTGCCATCTACTAAAGATAAATTGAGTCATTTTGGAATGGATAGCTTGTCATGTCGCAGACAATATCAGGACATGACCTTTCTGTACAAAGTTTTAAACAGTCATATTGACTGTCCATTTCTTTTGGAGTCATTTAAACTACGTGTTCCACGTCGGATACCTAGACATACACAAACCAATGCGGGTTTGCTGCAACCGCCGTTTGCCAGAACCAATTTAAAGCAATTTTCCCCTGTAAGTCGCTTGTCGAGAGCTTACAATGATATTTGTGGTGAACTGGATGTGTTTGGCGATAAGCTATCCAAATACAAAAGTGTTGTTTCGGAGTTGTTGAGACTAAGAGATATATAGGTTTAAGATGTTTGTAATTTTAGCTTAAGTAATTATCTATTTTTTTCCATTTTTTTTCCTTATTTTATGAATATACTTTTTGTTTAATTTAGTTCTTCATTTTTTGTGTGTTTTTAAAACAAAACTTACCAGTGTTACTTTTAGGTGCATGCTGTGACAACTTAAAATGTTATGCATTTAACTTTGTTATAAGTGTTAGATGTTAAAATGTAAAATGTAATAACTACTGATTGTCCTTAATAAATAAAATAAAATAAAATATAAATGCTCTCCGTGTGGTGACGGAGTAAGAATACAATATGTTACCATCCCATCTCATCCCATGGGTGTTATAAAAACCGACTAAGAACTAAGACTATCCGTCAATATTATCTATACGAAAGAAAAATTAAAATTAGATCCTATACCAATCCTTCTGGCCAACGTGGTATTAGTAGGCCAAGTATCCCTCCGTTATGGGAGGAGGCTCGTCCCTGCTGTAGGACATTAATGGGCTGTTATGTTATACAAATGCATGCAATGCTTAAAAACCCTCGTCGTGAAGCTTTATTTGGATAAGTTCTACATACTATGTAGCTTAGCTTGCTTAGCTTTACACACAATTCTGATTCTTCGCTCGTCTTCGTTTATGCGAAGGCTTTAAACAAATCTAGTACATTCGTTTAGGAGATACATTTATTTAGTTTATACTTGTACGAAAAGAAAGTTCTCAGTTATTAGTAAACTAGTAATAAAAGGAATTTGATATATTTCATTATTTAATACTGTAAAATGTGTAAATGTATAAACATCAATATAAATATAAATAAAATACAAAAAAACTAGTCACTAGGTTGAAGCTCTCTCAAAAACGAGAAGTTAGTTTCAACCACAAAAACATGTAAAATGCTTTAATAATAATTCTTAGAATGATGTATCAATACCTACCTGATGTATCTCTTTAAATTTATTATTTGTAATATTTAAACACAACTGTTTCTCTCTCGGGTGATTTCTACTCCTACAGTAACCATCATTAAGTACATAGCTATTGTTAAGTTTTATATCAAGAAAAACTTCTAATTGTAAAGGATACAAGCCCTCACGATTTCGTCTTTGTATTTCAAGAATTTTAAATACAGTAGTCAATATGCTATATTCGTAGACAAATTCGTAAATATTTGCGGTTTTACTTGTCTTGTAAGCTCTAGGCATTGTACTAGATATAACGTGTAGACGATTTTTAGCTGTACCATTTATAGATAGATAAAATAAAGTCTGCGACCAAGAGAAATTATCCAAGTTACAGAATCGTTGATATCGTCTAGCCATGCTATTCCAAATATTTGAATCAAAAGCAATAACACTCGAGTGCTCCTTAGGATCCCATGGTTTTATAGCAGCTCCATAAGTCTTACTGTTCAAAAAATCTGGTTCTCCTTCATTATCTAAAGCTACAATATCGCATTTATATATATGTTTGCTTATCCTGTTCATTTGCAATGTCATGTATATAAAATCTTCTAATAAAAATACATCATCTTCTAGAAATATAAAGAGTCCATCGTGATTTTTAGTAACAGTCAATTCTTCAAATACATAGTTTAGAGTCCACCACCAATAATGCTTATTTTCTGCTAGCAGTGGGTTTCTAAATCTTTTACGACCCTCAGATGTAAAGAACCACGAATGGTTATACTTGTTTTTTGCAGAATGTGTACCAATGTCCTGTGAACAGTTTCTTGTAATGATATCTGGAAATTCTTTTGGATACAGTTGTAGTGAGTATGGATAATATATTTGAATTACTCGAGCAAAATCAATTGCTTTTATCAAAGTATTTACATTCTCATCAAAGTAAGAGTGTGAAAATACAATCAATGTCTCAGATATTCCTTTAACATGATTAAGAGATGCCAGAAGAAATTTAAAGTTCATTTTATATTTGTGCACAAAAATAACTAGAATTGGTGCTTTTTTCTTTAACAGACCGTATTTGTCGAGGTTTAAAATTCGATCTTCGCAATTATAGAGATGGATTAGATTCTTAACCATGTCCTTTTGTAAATTGTTACCGTAATATTCTTCTTGAAAATCGATAAACTTGAAAGCAGCCTTATGAAGCGTTCCTTTTATATATTCATATTGTAACTTCTTCACTTTATATAGAACTATTAAAAGAAGCACTAGAGAAATAAAAAGCATGTTACGTATTACTTTGATATTTTTGAGCAGCTTGTGTTTCCTCATTCTGTACAAGTTCGTTGTATAAGTCATTTCAATAGAAATGTGTAAAAAAAATATAAATAAAAATATAAAAAAACATGAAAATAGTAAAGTATAAATGACAGTTGTGTTAATTTCTGACAGATTATTATTATTGTTTTTTGTTAAAGTGCTGTGACTTACAAATGGCGGAGAGCAAAGAGTTTCTTCCTGTGTTATTTTAAAGTTTTGTATCATAAAGAATGGCGCCGTAAAGGGTCAACTAAGGGAACTCAAAAAGTAGGTACTTTGTGCACTCTTTGTGCACAAAGTACCTACTTTTACAAAAAAAATCTTGACATAAGTCCTTATACCAGTTATTTTTGCCTGTTCAGCATTCTCCATGCGAGTGCCGGGGTGCTAGAAAGTAAACCTTGCAATACGTAAATAACAGCCAGTTATAAAATTACTTTGATTTTCGAGTATACATTTGAACATTAAAACAACTTTATGTTATTACTAGCTGTGTCCGCGACTTCGTTCGCGTGGTGGATGTTACTTACTTCGCAATTCAATTTTATACTGAAATATCGTTTTTTAAAACTTCATCATAACTGCCCGTTAATGCTGCATCACTGCCAGGACGGGCCTCCTCTCGTGACGGAGGGATACTTGGCCTATTAATACTACGCTGGCCAGTCGGATTGGTATAGGGTTTGATGTCAAGTTTTCCTTCATTTTTATTTCGTAAAGATAATATATTCACGATAGTCCCTTAGTCGAATTTATGCCACCCATGGGATGAGATGGGGAGGTGACATATTGTATTCTTACTCGGTTACCACATGGATAACCGCTGATTTATTGTGAATGAATACATTTGCACGCCACGTTATGGTGCGGCAGAATTACCTGCCTCGGTGGCGCGGCGGTCGCATTACCTGGCTGGCGTGCATAAGGTCGCGGGTTCGATTCCCATGGAGGACATTATGACCCACAAACTATTGTCCTTAGTCTGTATGTTCTTTGTGTCCGTTCAATTGATCTTTTAAAAGGCCCCTGCTAGTGTGGGATTTGTCTAAATTTATTGTACCTAACACCTTTTTACCATATTATTCAATCAAAAAATATTTGATTAAATTTAGACTGGACTATATCTATAGATAAACTGCGTGCAGTATTTTTTTATTAACTGACAAATAGCAATAATGTGTAAAATGATTTTATAAAGAAAAAAACTTGTTACTTATTATGTTGCCTGTTATATAACTATATATTATTTATTAAATAATTATATAAGTGTGTTATAATTGCAGTTCTATTAGAATTATGAGAATAGGAATGTTGTTTAAATTAAATTTATTTTTATGATTAAGTATATAGTTTAACTTTAAAAATTGATGTTTGTACGCCAGTATTGGCAAAACACGGAAAGACTATTTATTTTTGTAACATATTTTGTACCTGTGATTAACAAATAAAGGTTATTTGTATTTGTATTTATTTACATTTAAAAATACAGCACGCAGATTAACTCTTGATGTACTCCAGTCAAAGTTCGAAAGATGGCGCTGTTTAATATTGATTAATTAAATCCAAATATCTTTTAATAGAAGGAACCGATTGCAATGAAACAAAAACTAAATGTAACTTCAAGTTACGCTTATTCGTTGTGTATAAAAATAATCTACGAAATTTAAATTCATTCAACATTGAACCAAAACCATTTTTCATGACCCCTGATTTGTATTAGACTGTTCTAATAAAGAGATCAAGCAATATCTCGAGTAATACTTATCCGATTTTGATAAAACATACCTCAGTTTAAGCCCAATAAAAAAGGTTACAATACAATGTATTAATCTTAAGATTATATTAATTCGTTTTAAAGATGTGCGGTAACAAACAGACAGACATATATAATTCAAAAATGTGTGGTTTCGTGCATTTTTACTTTTTTCTAGATTTTATAGATAATTTTTATCTAAATTTTCGAAAAGAACAGACATTTCGACCTCTACAGTTTTATTATAGTATATATAGATAGATTACTACTGGTACCGCCATCTCGTGAACAAAAGAAACGAAATTTAGATTCATTTCAACATTGAACCAAAACCATTTTTCTTGACCTCTAATTTGTATTGGACTATTCTAATAAAGAGATCAAGCAATATCTCGAGTAATACTTATCCGATTTTGATGAAACATACCTCAGTTTAAGCCCAATAAAAAAGGCTACAATACAATGTATTGGTTTTAAGATTATATTAATTCGTTTCAAAGATGTGCGGTAACAAACAGACAGACAGACTGACATTAATTCTAAAAATTGTGGTTTCGTGCTTTTTGACTTTTTTCTAGATTTTATAGATAATTTTTATCTGAATTCTCGAAAAGAACAGACATTTCGACCTCTACAGTTTTATTATAGTAGATAACACATTCTGTCATTTACTTTTTTTTTATTTGCCCTACAATCACAGAAGGAGGAAAAGTTTGTAAGTCCTGTTACATGTCAAGGTTTACCAGTGTCCTAAATGTAATGCAAATCCCGGAACGGATCCGTATAACAAATGGTAGGTATTAAACTTAACGGATTACCAAACAATCTAAAAGTTTTTTTTGTATTTGTTTTATTTATTTTGTGACATGAAAGTGTGTAAAGGTCTACGCAGACCAGAAATGAAAAATGCCGTGCGATAAAATCCCTTTCAATGCCACGGCATCATTTTAAAGCATAGCAATTTATGTCGAATTTGTGTAACAGTACGGTTGAATTTCCATTAGTAAAAATTAAAATTCCTTGCCATGCCGTCCCGGTCTGCGTAGGCCTTTACACACTTTCATATCACGAAATAAATAAAACAAATACAAAAAAAACCCAGAGTAATAAGGCTGTTAAGTTCTAAATTGACGACATCACATGTAAAAAAAACAAAACACATGTTGGCATAAAAAACAGTTTAAAAGCAGACATAAATCAGAAAAATAATAGTAGAAAGTGGCAGAAATCGGACTAGTACTGTTCATACATTTGGTACGGTTTAGTAAAGTTAAAAAAATCCTTTGTGTTTTTCTGTTATTTTTTTTTTACAGTCTTTAGATACTCAATAATGTCATACATGTTTTTTTTTATTTTCTTATTAACCCCCGACGCAAAAACGACGGGTTATAAGTTTTACATGACTGTGTGTGTGTGTTTAAATGTCTATGTGTATGTATGTGGCATTTTTTTAAATATAAGCAATGTTTTATTTAATATTCTTTTTGTATTACACACACCTAATACAAAATAGTACATGTATATATTTTTTTTCGAGTTCGATTTCTGCCACGACTTTTTACTTTTATTTTTCTGATTAAATATAATATTTTATTCAGAAAAAAAATCAATATTCAAGCAGCAATTCTGTTCAGCATCTAAACATCAAGTTTTGCTTCTCATTACTAAATTTAAGTTCATTAAGTATAATAAGCTTTTAGTAAATCATTACTTAGAACAACTTATTATATTAGTACCAGAAAAATTGTTTTTAAACGCCTGAAGGTATCATCGTAGCTATCGTTTGGTAGTTACGCCATTGTTGCTGTACTCTGTCTGTAGAGACAGAGGAGTTTATAATGCACGCAGATAATGTTACAATTAAGTTGGAGACAAAGGAGAGCATGTCAGTGTAAGGATGGCGCGTGGCGGCTTGGCGGGCTGGCGGCTTTGTGAGGTACGGGAGGGGCCTGAGCCTCTGAATGTGCGCGCGCATCCTCGGCCCGGCCGCGAGCAACAGTCTGCTCTCGTGAGCCGTCGCTCGCGACTCGGCCTAACCACGCCGCGGTATCATGACTCATGGTAAGCATCAACTATTACCATCATCCACGCGACACTTACCCTCATACATCAAGACCCTCATACATCATAATACATAATCAAATTACATTATTTCAACACTTTTCAGTGATGGTTTAAGTTAGCTTTTCATTATTTATTTACGCTGTTACCGTACGGTATGGACTAATTTGAAATTAATGAATTACAAAAAGTATTCGTGTATTATATTTTTATGTGATATCGTGGTACTATTAGGGAAATTTTAATGTAGCTTTATTTCTTTGGGTGAATCCGTTGTGGGCATCAACGTCCATTAGCAACAATAGAATTGAAAGCATAAAAGGCTTATCGTAGTAATTTAAATATAATGTTACTGCCTACATTAAAGTTGTGTTAAGGTATAAGTGATTTTTTTATATTTTAAATGGAAGTTTTGTGGGAAATAAGAAGAGGACTCAATATATAAGTTTGCAGTTACATCCGGTGAGTAAATAGTTTTTAAATAACTTTATTTTAATGCAAATAAATTATCATTTTTTAAAATTAAGAATTAAGTTATTGTCTTTTGTAATATAAGACATTTTAATATAGTAGATTATATGTAGATTATAAGACGGTTAGCAATTTTTCAATTTTTTTTTTAAACATGTTTTTTTATATTTTGTTACTTGCCATTCAACTTTGTCCAACTGCGGTATCCTGTGATTAAAGATACTTGCCCGACTAAAACCACACTGGCCAGGCATTTATTAAGATTAAACCAGCTTACTGCTAAAAAGTGTTTAAAATAATCATGAATAAAGTACCGTTAGGATATACCTTGATACTATCAACAACCGTTTGGTAATGAACTACACTATCAAGTTAAGGTTTAAGAATAAACTGTGAAGTTTATAGTGACATAAGTTAAACCAAGTGAAAAAGTATATCATTTTTGAAAAAACTATATCTTTTTGAAAAAACTATAATATTTTTTTTTTTTGGGAAAAACTCTACACAGGATCCAATAGTATGGGTGGAAGTTACACACGTATGCAATCATTCAGGAATTTATATTACGTATCACCACCTCATCTCACCTGGCGTAAAAGCTGTGTAAGGGAAAGTACGAAAAGTACGCATAAAATATTTACATGACAAACAAAGGAAATCTTGAATATATAGCAATCCGTCTAGCTCGTGTGGTTTAAGTAGCCACAAATACCATGTGTCTCAAGAGAAGATTTGTCCCTGTAGTGGGACGGTAATATCCTGTAATGATGATGATGAATTTTTTGCAAGACTAAGTCATGGCTTATGACGTCAATGCTTACTGTACTCAAATCATTTAGCCATTTGGTTAAAAAAAAAGTATAAAAATCTAGTAAAATTCTAGAATTTTATTAAAATAGTAAGAAATGACGCAATTAGATCTCTAGCAAGTAAGTGCCTCCCACGTTATTGGAGAGAAATTAGCCTTCCAATATCGCCAGGCGTATTTTCCTAGGATTTAGTTCTCATTTTACTTGAATGGTAATGAAATAAAGTTCAAGGATGTTAGCCTAAGATAATCTATTTAAAATTACTGTTTTATTTTTGCTTTAAACCACCTAACTACGTAAATAAAAAAAACATATTATCTGACTATGAGTATACAAATACCAATAGGTATGAAACTAGGAATAGATTTATTTTTGTTTATATTTGTCCGTCACATTAAAAAAAAAGTTTAGCTACTTAAATTGCCTCTAATGACATACCCCCTTACTCATAAACGCCTCTTAATTTTTAGTCAATTGATTAACTTAAATTCTTACGATTTTTCTTAAAAAAATCTCGCTAAACAGTAATTAAAGGAGACGGTTTTTTTTGTTCGGCGAATAGGCCCAGTCACAAATTGTGCGAGTTTAGGAATAAAATGCATACAGTTTATTCCTTATAATCTCTAGATAGACAGTCTGCATATATCAAAACTCCCTCAAGAGGGAATACTCTGAAAAATAGGACAATCAAAACATGACTCTAGTGACAACCTAAAATCTCACAACAGCGATTGTCTAATGAATATACACTAATAAGGCAACCAAGACCTCTCGAAATAACGCAGTTTTTGCTGGCTATTGCTTGTAGATCTAAAATAATAAGGTAGCTAAAGAAAAACAATACACTATATATATGACACAAGAAATATTTATTACTGTTCACAATTATAATTTACACAGTCATCTCTTTAAGCAGTATTTTATCTTAAATAGACGCAGGTGGCTCAAGCTCACCTAAAAGCAGAGCCCAAGATAAAAACCACACTTTACACATCACAATGCACAGCAGCTAACAGTGACTGTGCCTGTGCTCAATAAGCAATAACAACAGTATCCACAAGAGCAGCTTTATGTGTGTATTATGCACTCTATTTAAAGATGCCATTTTTATAAAATTTAAAAGTACAAATAAATAATTTATTTATCTAATAAAATCTGAAACAATAACAACGTTGTCATGACAATGTCAAACTGATTGAAACTGTACTACAGAGTATCTGCTATTGGCTATTATTTACGTTTCGTTCTACGATTATTTTTAAAGTACGTTACTTGATAATTTGTATTAACCATTAAAATAACCCTAAGAACGTTCCAAAACAAGCATTTTTAGGTGTAATCCTTTTTTATTATTATTTCATTATTCCCTCATCGTTTAAGTATAATTTGTGTTCGGTTAACTATATTAAGATAATAATTATTTTTGTGAGTAATATGAATAATAAACATTACTGTTTAGGGTGGTGCGAAAAAAAACCGTCTCCTTTGAAGCGTTTATGAGTAAGGGGGATAAAGTGTATGAATAATATTATATTACGCGATACTTTGTAAGCTTAAAAGTATTAAACAAATGTCATGTACCTGTTTTTACTTGAAGTTTCGGAACAGGTTGCACTGACCGTGGTGGCAAGTTGACTCCGGTTATCCAGATAGGCACCATATTTTATGGCGAAATGGCATTTAGTCAAATTGCATACCGCGTTTATTTCCGATTACGTTTAAAATTTATAACGAATGACCGATCTGATATGCCCAGCAGTGATTTTACTCGCCACAGAATGAATTTATAATTGGCGGTTCTGTCCCCTTCAATTTCGTTGTTGTGCATTTTGTCCGATTCGTTGACATTGACACGTTCAATTTTCATGTTTCCTACATTTATCATGTTCATGTTGTGGTCGATGAAAGTTTAAAAAGATACTTCGTGTGAAGAAAGAGCCGAAGTACAGAAGTTTAAAAAAAAACTAAGCTACTTAACACTCACGAAAGGAAAGTATCGGATACATTTATCTACATCTATAAAAGCGAAAGAATGGTGACAAAAACACACAAGATACGTGTGATAATGAATGAAAGCTTTTAATAATGTAAACTTTTTGAAACACATACAAACCTTTTTCGTAATGATGAAATGTAAACTGAATACAGGGTACTTAAGGCAGCGGTGCATGAATCTTCAACAGGCACTGCTACTACGATATTATATTATTCAAATGTTTCCAAGAGAAACACAATTTCATTTTAATTTGATACCATTTTTATTTCGAGGAACAAAGATAGGAGTTAAAATATTATAATTGCTTTTCTCTCCGTATTCCTTTCGTTCATAATAAAATAAAGACTGTTTTTTTTATTGTCACACTCCTGGCATCTACTGATAATATAATGCAAGCCAAGCAGGTTGGATTGTTTCGCGTAAATTTTTACTCTTGCCATTGCGAATTAATTGTATTTAGAACATCATGTATACGTGGAGGGATATTGTATACGTATTATTACGATATTGTATATACGTATTATTACGTATCCTTATTTTTGACTAAAGGAGATATTAGAATTATTCTTATTATATCGCTACGAAAATATTTATAAACGCTACGCGATATTTATATATCGCTACGAAAATTTGCGACATAAATAATTAAATTACCTATAACAAAATATAAGGCCGGTTTTGAAAAAAAAAATGTTATTCGTTGTATGGCCCCGAGAATTTTTTATTGCGGTTCTTGTCTTTCTATAAGTATATAGGTATATTAATAGTAGGTACTTTGTATTTATGAACTTGGGCCAAAACAATTTATTTTTTGTCTTTAAGGATAATCGAATTATTCTGATAAGTAGCTATTGCTTTGTTTACAATTGTTTCTTTGTGTATTTGGCTGAGATGAATTATTTTTTTGTTGTAGGTATTTCTTGAAAGGATATTTTCCTCATGTTCGCATATTTCTTTGTAACAACAGCCGCTAAACGGTTATAGGGCTAAGAACGTTACTAGGCACGATTATAGGTATGAGTCCGGAGATGGTTCTTAACCAGGTTGCAGATAGGAATTTATCAAATCAATCAATCAGCAAAAAACATGTTCTAAATCAATTTAATCAAGAATTAGCGATGACTATAGTATTTTTTTTACCGTTTTCTTCTTTTTACTGCTATTTTATCAAAAGTTAGTACCTACTTCATAGTAAAATTTACCTTGTTGAAGAAACTTTTCGTGGTCGATCGCGTTGTAGTCTCCTTTTGCTTGTTTTCCATGTCAAGTATACCTACTTTTGAAGCTGATATAGTTACTGTTTGAGATTGGGTTCAGTGACTGTCAAATGCGATTAAGCGGTCGGTTCACATAGGGTTAGTCAATCACGAGCTACTAAATTGCCGGTTGAACGGAGTTCCTGTGAACTCATCTCTTGACTTAGTGTAATGGGCACTTTCCTGAGTAGTTTTGTGGAATCAAACCTTTTCTTTTGAGTAATTATTTATCTATGTATGTATTGTGTTTATGTAACTTCCTTTACGGAAACATACACAGTAAATAATATTCAAATAGAGATTTTTAAGAACGTTTTCGATGAAGTATTATTTCCGTAATTTTTTTTCTGAACTACGAAATAAACTCAAGTAGCCGTCTATTTGCCTGCTCAAACATTATTTTAGAGTCAGTGATGTAACCTGTAATCCTAACTATAAAAAATTACTCGAAAGTACTTGAGTAAGAAGGCTTATTCAAGGAGGTAAGAATACAATTTTCAAACGGAACTAGAGCGAATCGATGATAATGAGAGCTTAATGAGTCATTGACCGATCTGAGACAACGAGTTGAGATTAACTAAAGGTATGTTCCTTAGATAGGTTTCCAATAGCTCGATATTCTCAAGTGAAAGTCAGACAGATAATATAGGTTATATTCCGCCATTTTTTGGTATATAACCTGTGGTTTATCGGGTCGTTACTCTCACAGATAAGTGAAGGTTTTAAGCCAAGTAAAAAACGTAGACGTTACAAAAATTTTCGTTTAAAGATTCGGCAACGATATTTTAGTTAAGTATTACTGTAGAGTTTTTATTACTCATTGTGTCTATAGCATTATATATCCGGCTAACATATTCATTAAATTAGCTTATCTGAATCAGTGAAAAACAATGGAAAAATAATTTAAACTCTACTACGAGTTTTGCTACGGATTCGTATATGCGCCTTTTTAAAGGCTAAGTAACCTTCCCAAGCCTTTGACCACTAGGTTACCGTCAAAGGCATCTTGATTTTTCTGATTCTTTCGACAAGTTTTAGAAAACCTTTTTCTTAATAAAGGTCGAATATTATAAGTCACTGTACTCTGCCTGAAGATAAGCATTCAATAGAGCCCATGCATCGACACTTTTATACCAGGTGCAATATTTAAGTACGGTCCTGATTAAAAATTTTTCACACGTTTTGATTTAAAAGTTTTACGATCATTTTATAGGTATTGCACGCACCGTTTTTTTTTCTTTAGCAGCTTTTTCACTATCCCTCTCTTCTCGAGAGCACAGAATCATGATGTACAATAAAAAAAACGTATTGTAAAATGCTTCATAGATAAACTTTAATTGAACTCTTGCCTTCATTTTGTCTCGTCGAGTTTTATATGACAGTCTTAAGTACGGTACATATTTAAAGGTTATGTATATGAATGTATTTACAAAGACACGGGTCGGCCTCTAAACAAAACATTTCACCGACCGACAATGCTGTCAGGTGCCGGAGCGTGTGAACGCATTAGATATGAACACGCCCGTTTATTACTTACATGTGTTTTATTTATTTACATGGTAAAAATTATTTATTTATATGTATTGCGTTTAATTTTGCATGGATAACAATACATTGAGATAAAGAATCTTTGTGTGCATGAACACGATTGTTTGCATTGGTCTGAGTATTTACAAAAAAAAGTATTTAAGTATGTTTATCTGTTGTCTAGTACCCATAATACAAGCTCTTCTTAGTTTGGGACTAGATGGCGATGTGTGAATGTGTGAGGATTATTAATTTATTTATTTAAAGAAAGTAAGATATTTATTATTATTTTGTGTTAAAGAAGGCATTTATCGTGATTATGTCTGTACAACGGACATACTATCAATTTTACTCGAAATAAATCAAAAAAATAATTTAAAAAATAAGTTTGTGGCGGGATACCAACCTGCGTAAAAGCGAAGCCTTTAAATACTTGGCGGCCATAGTCCTTGAAGATTTGCTATTAATTTCATGCAAAATGAATTTTCTACAGGTAATATATTACAAAGAAAGACATTAAGCTAATTACTTAGCAAATATTCACTCTCACTCAATGCAAAACTTTGTGTGACATGAATATTTGAATTTAGTGTTGTTCTTGTCATTAATACTGAAAGAATCTTTCGGTATAAGTTACGCCGAAAGAATGCAGTAATTTTTGGCCCCATTTCTGATCTGGATATGCCTTCTATTAGGTACGATTCGATCATATTGCAGAGTAATTATAATTTAAAATAACTTTTCACCCACCATTACTGCATTGATGTAACACGTTCAAAGGAACTATCCTTTGAAAGCAGACGAGCCAAATTAACGTTGATATAATTGTGTAATAAAATGAGTATTAAAGAGGCCCATTTCGTTCCACTCGTAATCTTTTGATACTCTCATTACAATATGTAACTAATATCGTAGTTATTACTAAATAACTACGATATTAGTTACATATTGTACT
Organism: Schrankia costaestrigalis; assembly: GCA_905475405.1. Lineage (NCBI taxonomy): Eukaryota > Metazoa > Arthropoda > Insecta > Lepidoptera > Erebidae > Schrankia > Schrankia costaestrigalis. Next base: position 9,990,886 of record FR997830.1, read on the forward strand.
AATATCGTAGTTATTTATTATTAGTTATTTATTATTGTTAGTTATTTATTCGTTATTACTAAATAACTACGATATTAGTTACATATTGTAATGAGAGTATCAAAAGATTACGAGTGGAACGAAATGGGCCTCTTTAATACTCATTTTATTACACAAGTATATCAACGTTAATTTGGCTCGTCTGCGTTGAAGTGGCTATGAAATTAATTTCTATAGTCGTTAGACAAGCTTCGCTTTAGTGATGACTTTAATATAAGATAGGTAGGATTTATATTACTTGAATGGATGCCAACATAAATTATTTCATTAAGTATTTTTTTCTTTGTGATAAGTATATCTACCGTTTTCTATAAAATTTGTTTAGTTAGTGAAATTATAGAGCTATGAGACAGAATAAGTTGTGTCTAGGGTAGCCAGAGCGGCTTGACTGAGCTTTAACCACAAAATTACTACTAATTGTAGGTACAGTTAAAGCCGTTTTATAACTGGTATTACTGTCAGTTATAAAACCGGCAACGTCGACTGATAGAGTTTCCTCATGAGCTACTAACTTGAATCACTGGTCAAGGAAATCAGTGGCCCGTCCTTTCAGTAGGATTTTTAAAGGCTGTTTAAAAAAAGCTGCCGAATATCAAACTCAATCATTAATCGCAAAAGGAATTTCTTTTTCATATTTGAAACAATTTGATATTCGAATTCATCAAAATTTATTCGAAATCAGTTATTGCGAACATTGTTTGCCCTTGCAAAATTATTTGAAAAGAGGGCCTACAAAAATGGGCAAAAATGATAACCAGGCAGTTCTAGTATGTACTTAATAAATAATTTATACTTTTTACCGAATTTTATTTGCTTTGGGTAAGTAAGTAGGTATTAAATTTACCCTCTGTTAATTCAAATGCGGTTTTGAATAAAGCGGAGAGAATGTGTGAAGCACGGATCATGGACATTTCAGCCCTTAATAATTCTCCAAATGTTTCATGTTATAACCTCTGTACGTGGAATTAATATTCTTTTATTTGGTAAAAAATATAGCGGCCATTTTCTTTGAGTGTCATTGAAACTCATGTTTGGGCCGAATAAACGTGGTTTGTACTGGAGCCATGAGAGTTAATGTTTGGAACATATTTTGCTACCTAAGCAGTAACTTAGGTGTAGCTAACATAACGTTTATATTTTTGTAATTAAACACGAATCTGTTTGCGGAAATTCAAGCATTTTTCAGCCAATAATGCAACCATAAATACGTTTGTGAAAATAAAATTGTTAGGTTGTGTGTCCATGTAATTAATTACAAATACTTAAGTAAAGACGGCTGATATGACGGACTGACGAATACTTAAAATAAAAATAAAATAACAGTAAGAATAGTTGCTAAATATTTTCAAATCGTTTAAGATCCTAAGTAGTTCTTAATGGTAAGACAAACTTAAAAATGGTTTTCAAATACCTAATCAAAGATATCCTAAATGACATAATTTACCGAATTTCTTCTGTTTTTGACATAATGGTAGCTGATAATCATCCTTTTAAACGATTAATGTGTTTTAACTAAATGCTATGAAAAAACTTATTCTTATAATCACACAATACAATCTATTTACGAGAAAAAATGATACCTCTGTACCTATCTTCCACTGGCCACGCAGTACAAGCAAAAATGTTTGGAAATGGACGCAATAGCTTTTTGCTGAAGACCTACCGTCTTCTTATTCTCAGCGTATGTTTTTAAGACATAATTAGCTAAAAGGCTCCATCACGAAGTCATACCGCTTAACACAGATTGATTTAATCACCTCTTTTGACAACTCGCTTATAAACGTGTTTAATCTACTAAGCTTTGAAACATATTAAACTTTATAGGAAGATTATTTTACAAGCATTAAACGTATTCATTTGTTAATCCAGTAGCGAAAATTGTCTGGTTGTAATATTATTCACAAGTTTCTTTAAGTAACTTGTTAGGATATTAAAGTGCTGTTGTTCTCCGAATGAATAGGCCGGTCGGCTGGAAATACTCATTTCCCACCCTTACCGCGAAGAATGTTACGTATCATCTTGTTTGATAACTTGCCAGTAATAAAGCTGGTGTTGCTGAAGAATATTATATTTTTGAAGTATGTTTTTTCGTTGGTTTTACTTGCTATTGTTATCATCATAATAGTCCACTAATGTCACACTGCAGGGACGGGCCTCCTCCCGTGACGGAGGGATACCCACTTGGCCTACTAATACCACGCTGGCCAAACGGATTGGTATAGGGTTTACTTTCAAGTTTTCCTTCTTTTTATTACGGAAAGATAATAACAGCTATCCGTTATTTTTCGTCGTTTAAAACCGACTAAGGGACTATTCCTTAGTCGGTTTTTACGACACCCATAGGATGAGATGGGGTGGTGACACACTGTATTCTTACTCCGTCACCACACGGAGAGGTTATATTTAAGTAGTAATGGACTATGAATAGGTACTAATGTCACCACTAATTTTATGTCCAGTTTATTGGTCTAAATATATTATTTTATTTACCAATCGGAAAAGTGCCATTTAAACTAGTAAGTTTTGTACGCGATATGACACTTTAACACAGTTTTTAGAGTTAAATGTTGATTTCGTAAGATAAATAAATATAATTATACAGTGCACTTTCGCGTCAGCTACAGACAGAAAAAAATTTATGCCATATAGCTTTTGATTAAGATGACTTCAAATATATGTATAAGAATCTAAGAAGATTAATAAAATTCTTTTGAAAAGCAGGTGCTGCATATTAAGATCTTACTCGAGACGAATCTTAAAACAGTATTATAATAAAACACCGTAATTTTTCACTTGAAGATCCAACAATTCACAGAGCTCTCATTTTAGTGCGCTTTATGTAATGGAACTAAATGAATAAGTAGATGAAATATGCTTCTGTATAATAGACAATATTATTAAAGATGTATTGTTTAGAACAATTATTAATATAGTTATCTAATTGTTTTTAAAGCGTTTTATGTCAGTTTCTTTAAAATCATCAAATGGTTTGCAACATAGTTCTACCAAATACAATGTCTTGTAAATTAGATACTATATACTTACTCGTAGTACAGTATGTAAAATGAGACATAGGCAATACTTTAGGGCATGATAGATAACGTTATTTAATGATGGAAAAAAAATGCAAAATAAATAAACATTAAATTACTACATAGTAAACGATGTGTAAAGCTTAGCCATGAATTTTACTAATCATGGACACCGCGCGGCGCGCGGACGCAGCGAGCGAGCGATACATACAGACTATGCATGAAACGAGGTACTTACTATATCATAGTAAGTACCTCGTTTCATGTCTTCTTGTTCTTGTAAAGTATAGTGGAAGTGAATAAAAAGTACCTGATATCAAAATGGCTACACTATCAAAGGTTGTTCAGTAAACTAGTAACCTTTTTTTATCTTATGTTTCTACGACGTTGAATCTTATAGGTCACTCCCAAATTCTCATATCTATATTTTCTTCGCAAGATCGATTTTAGATCAAGACATCCTGATCTAAACTTATAACGCTTGATATTTTTTATTAAGGTTGAAATATACTTAAAAATACCTTTTATAATATCAAGATATGGAGATTAATCTCTACCTGAAGATCTGACCTAAGATATGAGTTCTGATTTTGCTAAATTTCAAATTTGGATCCTCTCCAAACCTCCTCGAATTCTTTGATCAAATAATATGATAAGTGCGGTGTTCTACAACTTCATCATTGGAAAGTAAACTCAATTTTTCTTGGGGATATACATATGATACTTACTCTACTCCCTTTAATTTTAAATTATTGTGTCCATACACGAGTAATCAGGTAGGTGTGTTACTTTCCCATTGGACGGAATAATAACGAATACTTTTCCTACTAATAGCGTATAGTATTATATTGCTATCATGACACTTCAAATATTTAAATACGAGTATTTACGCTGCACGCTAACTGCAGCAGAATATGCAGAAATAATTTATGTACTTTCCAACTATTGCACTATTGATAAATAAAGTTTAGATTTTGATTTGATTCGAATTGGTGAAGTTTTATACCAATTTTTCTTGAATTCATTTGTAAAGATAATATCTGCGCACATTCCCTTAGTGAGCTCTTACGAAAAACTTGTTCTGAGAGAAAGCTTACTCCATCAAGCATATAAGGAAGCATATAATTTTTCCTAATGTCACTTAAACTAGGTATTATTCTCTTCTATATGCTTGTTGTGACTAATGCACCACTTTATGACCAATGTATAATTCATACAGTAGAATTTGTACCTCTGCCAACAGTTGCTTCATATAAGACAAAGTTTAAAATAAAATTATTATCAGCGAAAGCATTTTGTAGAAGGCAAACATCCCTATCTTGCTATCCCTAGTGTATTGAAAGTTATCTACAGGTATATAAAATTCGCAATGCAGTATTACACCAGTATTCTACGGAATCTTTTCACTTTAAAAATGTTTAAAATGGCTTTAAGTGCTTGTAAAACAGAGCTACAGGGATTCTTGGGACTGTGAGAAACATAAGTGTTTTTATTAGCACTCGAATGTGCCTAGCGAACACGCTTTATACTACAGCTTAAAGTAAAATATTACTAGGCATTGTCATGTATTATCTGACCCAGTTCAATTCAATCATTTCATGATATATGCGGATAGTCACTATAATTGCTAACAAAATAAGATTAGGAACTAAATAATAAGACACTCTTCGTAATATCAAACCAATGTCGAAAAGTGTTATTAAAACCTCGTATTCGATATTCATACTCAAATAATCCACTGCAGGGACGGGCCTCCTCCTGGGACAGAGGAATACTTGGCCTATTAATACCACGCTGGCCAGACGGATTGATATAGGGTTTAATTACAAGTTTTCCTTCTTTTACTCTAATTACGTACAAAAAACTATTTTGCGTCAATGTCAACTTCTATATCCACCATGCAAGTAAATATGCGAAATTCCCTAATATGTATTACACAAACTTGACGTGGGTAGGTAAAGCTTTTTCTGCAAATTAAACTAGCTCTAAAGTAAAGAAAAATCCTTTTCTAGAGTACTGTTGAGATGCGACCGCGTCGTCCCAATTTACTCGTTCTCCGTGTTACCTAACAATACAGTCTTTGTTTATTTAAAAGAACTCGGGGAACGTTATATAAAACAAAACAACGTCGTTTATTTTTTTTCTAAATAAAAGGACACGAAATTAATGTTGGGATCACTTGATTTTAAGTGTTTATAAACATTATACATAAGAAACAAAGCGATAGATATATTTAATGCATAGAATTCCCTCTATTGTGAAGTGAAAAGTGCTTTCGGGCACGTAGCACGTAGAACCTAGGGGAGTCAAAACTTCTGGTTTTATGACCGAGGCGACGTTACGTAGGTCAGTTAGTAGCTAATCAATAAAACCATTCATTCACTTCGTAACAGATCATTAGCGTTTCACTTCAAGGAAAGGCTTCCTTCATTGACTGAAGGAAATATGGACTCTTCATACCACACCGGCTAGACGGATTAGCATCGTGTTTTATGTGAATTTATCCTTGTTTTGTTTTCGTAGAAATAATACTTATTCGCGAGTGTTCCCTTAAGGCCTACACAGACCGGGACGGCATGGCAAGGGATTTTAATTTTTACATAAATTGCTATGCTTTAAATTGATGCCGTGGCATTGAAAGGGATTTTATCGTACGGCATTTTTCATTTTAAAGCATACCAATTTATGTCGTATTTCTGTAACAGTACGGTTGAATTTCCATTAGTAAAAATTAAAATCCCTTGCCATGCCGTCCCGGTCTGCGTAGGCCTAGTTGGCTTTTACGACATGGATGTGATAGTAACGTGATAGATACCATATATTGTCACTCCGTCACAGTAAAATTCAGCCACTTAATAAAATAAAAAAGAGTTCATATAAAATATTAAAACGGTAAATGTTAAGATAGCAAATCTTTCCGATAACGTGACTGTAGAGGAGCTAAAGATATAAAAGTTTGATGGTAAACGGTTTTACGTGAGGCTTTTCCTAATCTTACTTCATCTCACCACTGAGCTCACGTCTTTGTAACGTAATACATTATTGTAACGTTACTTCTACGAGGAGACACTTTAAGAACACATTGATTTTCCGATAACTGTAAATATAGTGAGAAAATGTTTATGCTGTTTGCGTTTTATGGCTGACTGTATTGGTTTGAGACACGTTTGAGATGAACTGCTTGTTGAAGAAATCAATTGGAAATTTTTGATATAGATAAATATGTATTCTTCATAGCAACATGTTAATATTTTTATGTAAGGGCAGGCTTCTTTCATTGGCAGACGAAAACTTTGTTTTACTAATAGCATGCTGAGCTAGGGAATTGGTATAGGGATTGTATGTAAAATAAATTGTTAATACTATATTCGGCCCCAGTTAACTCTTCGTAGGACTGGTATATCTTATATTTTTTTTAGTTATGGGCAATGTTATCAGTGCATAACTTGCCATTTTAAATAAGATAATATTTATGTGATGAGGTTAAAGAGTACAGTAGCTTGAAATCGCTAAAAATGTAATGATAGAAATTGTAGTGCTTAAAGACACTTTAAACAGTTTGTGTATTAGGAAAGAACGACGGAAGCAGTGCAGTGACCCTAAGTATTATAATTGCAAACCACATTATTCTATTGCGTCTTGTATAAACACATGTCATTGTGCAGAGTTTATCATCGGGTGAACGACTTTTTCGTTTACCATCTCGTAAATAAGACCTTTTGTTTGTCTTACCATGTCAGTCCAGAGCAAAGTTCTCACATATAACTTTAAATTGAATTGTCCCGTTCGTAGCTACATCGTTGTTTCTAAAATAAATAGAGACGTTTTAAAAGTTTAAACGTTGTACAACACAAAAACAGTTAAAACACTATTATAAATCTTGTATTTTTGTTAGCTGGTTTAATAAACTGACTACACTCTAGGGACTATACCCTTGTTTATTTGATCAATTAGGTAGTCATATCTTGCTAATGTTTATTTGTGTTAAAATTGATTGCGGTTTTGACATATCTTTAGCTATAAGGTTTTAATAACTGAATTATTTCATCTTAGTTGTTTTTTTTCGACAAATGTGAACAGAATTAATGGTCCTTCAAAAATATTTAACTTACGAGAGATGGCAGCATTGTATTTTATGAGGTTATTTTTAATCTTAACATATTTAAAAAAGGACATTGTTTTCTAAAACACCAGGTAGTTGTGCAGTGCTCATCTGTGCTAAATAAATAATATTTATGTAATAATTTAGAGCATTACTTTCTTTTAATTCTGTTTAAAGACATTTCTCTGACCGTAATCGATAATAAAGCCAATACAGTTAAATGAACTTTCAGTGTATTATAAATCTAAGAGCTGTTTCGACATGATGTTATGAAACGCCGTAAAGTAACACAATAAGTATAGAATACATTTCTACTCGTAAACACTGGACGCCATTTACCAAACACAATAGAAAAAAATATCAATGTGACAAATGAAGGTGAAAACTATAAAAGTAACTCCGTAGTTATTTTTATAGTTTTTATTTCCATTAGCATCTCGATATGCTAGATAAAATAAAATATAGCACATTTGAACATATTGAAGAAAAAGTCTATTTCTTTTATTTCAAACGTAAATTTGTGAAAAATCTTAACTTTATTCGCAGATTGTTTTTAAAGAGATCACAAAATTCCAACACAATCTAAATTGAAGATTTTATCTAAAGAAACGGTAAGAAGGGTACAGTTGCTGATGAAATTAATAGCTATTGAGATTTGATTACTTTCTTAGAAGTACGGTCCTATCTACTAGGTAAGTACTTAGCGTAAAATGAAAAAAAAAAATTTATAGTAATGTAATAAATTTAATTTTTCTATAAACAGGAAATTAATTCGTAGTAATGTATTATAATAAAATTTGTATGAACATTTTTTAACCGACTTTAAAAAAAGGGAGTTTCTAAACCTGGTTGTATTTTTTGTTTTAATGGATGTTCCCGTAGAATTAAAAACAAATGTTAGTCTGTCAAACGTTGATTTTAACACAAAATACTCTTTTGTTTTTTTTTTGTACAATTTGGTTTTTACGTTTGGTAATAATAATGATGTATTCCTACTCCGTCACCACACGGATTTACTGATATTGTTTACTTTAGATAAACCTTTTGCACGTAATTAAACACGGGGTCCTCTAAACTAAAGCGGCAATATAACTACAAACAGTTTAAAGTAGGCCAAGTTAATAGATCACATTTGACATCTGTGACTCTTAGCTTCATAGTGACGTGACCTGCTTAAAATATTGATTCATGTTAACGAATCGATACGGAGTTCAAACACAAATTATGATAATTGAACTTTGGCGATTTAATTTGTTTGTTAGCCATTTTATTATGGTTTAACTATAACGATGTAATAACAGAGATTATTATTATGTAACATCACGAAAAGTATTATCATAACAGCCCATCAATGTCCCACTGCAGGGACGGGCCTCCTCCCGTATCGGAGGCGTATGTGGCCTACTAATACCACGCTGGCCAGACGGATTGGTACAGGGTTTAATTTCAAGTTTTTCTTCTTTTTATTTCGTCAAGATGATAGTCCTTTAGTCGGTTTTTGCGACACCCATGGGATGAGATGGGGTGGTGACATATTGTATTCTTACTCCGGCACCACACGTGTAAAGTATGTCATGTAGTAAAAAACATGTATGAATGTAGTCTGTGCCTACCCGAATGAGAAAAAAACTTGATTTTATGTATGTTCGCATATGAAGCTTGTAACAAAAAAAGAAATCAAGACCAAGTTGATAAATAACTTTTTATATGTTTGTGAATCATACTGTTATAAATTTATCTTGTTGTTGTTGAGTAACTTGGACACCTGTCCTCAAATGTGATAGAAGTTTGTTGTCGTCCGAAATACTTTTGAAACGTTTTCATAATGGTTTGTTTTACTAAAATTTATTGATGTTTATTCGAACTTGGTGAATAATGATGAAGCTTCGATTTGAGTTAGGAATTTATATGTTGTGATGGTTTAAGTTATAAAATTAATAATTTATTAATTAAAATTTAAAAGCCAATAAAAGTTGCGTGGAAACTATGTTACTCCATGGCTCTCGTGGAAAATTGGACAATTTGGTTAGCGAGGTTACTTGGGTGGTCTAGCGGTCAATGGCGTCTAAGGCGTATTCTCAGAAGCCGCAGATTCGAATCCTGTCTTGAGTTTCATTATTTCTCTATTGTTCTTCGTTCTGCTTTTCGAAATTATAAGTATAAAAGTTTAAATGCGAATAGATGATGAAATGAAGCAAACCGCTAAATAGACTTAAACAAAATTTGTTGTAAAAACATATGATGATTAAGAGAAAACATAGGATTTTTAAAAACTATCTATCAAACCTTTAAAGTCTTAGAAAGATAAATGGAAACTAACAAACCAGTGAACGGAACAATAAAAAGAATCAAACTAAAAGGGAATGATAGACAGACATAGATAAGGTAATACACACAGCAAAACATCAAGAATGAGTCTTATGGGAACGGATTATGGTATCCGGTATATAAAGCTAAAAATATCATTTTTCTTATAACAATAAGTTATCTCAATACATTGATGACGACATGACGTCCCAATAGTTTCCAAGTTATCACAGTTCATAAAGAAAACACTCCGTTAATATCACAATATATATTCGTTTCTTCTGTTTCTATACACGACATAAGCAATAATAAAATAAAAAATATTTTACCGACAAGAAAATAAATTGGTTTCATTGTATTTCTTGCATGAACAGAAAATAATAAAATGACTTTATGAAATCTTACGATATTTTGATGTTTGGCGTTCGATTTTTTTTAACGTGATGGATCGCTTGTGGATTGACTTTCAGCTCCGTTATTGTTTCAATTGATACATTGTTGTGTTTACTGTGCCAAGATTAAGTGACTATTTGACATTTGATCTGAACTAGTAAAGGGCGAAATTGGAGGTTTACTGTTTGGCAATAAACAATATTTTTGCTCAAGATAGTTTTCCCCGGTCTTGTTAACTACGAGTAGCTTGAGAAAAGCATTCTTGTGAACACAATGTACGCGTAATGCTTTTAATACTTACCTTGCTTACCTACCGGGATTTCATAACCATAATCAAATAAAGAGAGATCTTTTTTATACTTGACTTTACAAAATATAAAATGTTTCGGATGTGAAATTAGGATTACTTTCAGAGCTTGAATTAAAGGGTTTTAATACATAGTAAAGTTATTACGACATTATTCTCGATGTACTAAAATCGTCCTTCAATTTGGTATCAGTTGGAATATCTCTCAGAAATCCAGGTTAATGTGAACGAAGATTTGTTTCAATGGATCATTCCCAGGAAATTTTATACGAATTGTGAAATAAAAAGTATTTTATGTTGTTCTTCTTGTTTATGGAGTCAGTTAATTACAAATGCGCTGTATAAGTCAGAAATGGAATTAACTTCAGATACGCAATGTGTGTTTTTAATGTTCTTGTTTATTTTTGTATCTTTAAAAAGTAAATAAGTATTTAAAGAATAAGGGCAGCGATATTCTGTCTCTGTTCAGTACTATCTTTCTTTATGGATGAATAAGAATAGACTCAATTTGCCTGTTTTAAAGTCCCTTTCACGACGTAGTAAGGTCAGAAAAAAAAATCAATATGATATAATCTGTCAAAACTGTAAAAATCAAACGGATAAGACCTCTTATAACCTAAAATTAGTTGCGGTTTATAAAGAAAATAATAATTAGCAAAGTACCATTACAAAAAAAAGCAAAACGTTTCCTTTTTATAGGTAAATTATCTTAGAGAGATTTTTGCATTTGTAGTTGTGTACGGTCAGCACATAAGGAAATAAATAATTGAGAACTTTTATATTTTATTTACTTTTTTATTTTTTTTATTTAAGTATAGCACTTTGCGGTTATCTTCTGTCGGCTTCCATTTAAAACCTAATGCAATGACGTGTTTTCGTAGCGTGGTTACATAACCCTTATAATCTATTTCATTTTAAATTTTGCGTGTAGTATTTTCATTGTAGGAATTTCTTTATTTGTAATGTGAAAGTTGTGTATCTTTCTCCGGATTACTTGTTGATCAATATCATCTATTATAATTGCAGGATTTCGGTTTCGTTTCTTTTTGGGTGCTTTAAAGGTTGATATCTTTTCTGTAGAATGACACTTGCTTTCTGTTATGACTCTTCTGACAGAAGACAAGGATATTCCGCTTGATACAGAAACTAATTCAGCAGGCGTCACAGTACTGTTCGGATTATTATTACAAATTATACAAAACTTCTTTAGTTTGGGAAGTCAAAGGCTTACCTCGACCATGTTTCAACATGGGAACCATTTTTAAGAACCTGAACAATATAATTATTTAGGTAAAATTTGACATTCACTGACTTTTTTACTTTTGACAGTCAATATTATATTCTTCTTAAAATTGTGCCGAACCTGTATTGGTCGTACAATGAAATTCAATTCTTAAATTCTGAATCCCTGTTAATAAATATAAACAAATACTACTACAGCTGCAAAAATCTCTCGAACTAATTTTACCATACGATGCCAAAGTTTACCTCGGGCATATATCATCATCGGAACATTTTTATTTAACAATGTTAAAATAATAAAATATTGATAAAAAAATATTACACAAAATAAATACTTAAATAATAAAAATGCGACAGACCTTATTTGCTGACCGTATAGTGGAATTCAAATTTCAAATTTTGAATCCGTGTACATATACGAACACTACTACAAATGCAAAAATCTCTCTAAGATAATTTACCTATAAAAAAGTATAAAATACCTTCTAAGTTTAAATCGATACGTCAGGCGTGAATTGTCACAAAGTTCTCCGTGTAGAAGCGGACCTCCCTAGAGACAGATATGACGAAATGAAATGTAAGGTCTGCTCTTACGTGCGAGACCCGATAAAATTACATCCACTTTTATATATCTCTTAGGGACAATTCCGACAACATAACAAGCTAAATCTTGTTTATGATAACTGTGTGATAATATATTTTTTTATGCTTTTACGCTATATTTTTTAACGAAATAATGATGGGGTAACTTATGCGTAGGTAATCAACGTTATCGTTTTGTTTGTTTCAATTGTCATCTTAACAAATTATTGTTGTCCCACTGCAAATTTAATTAAAGGAACTTTCAATCAAAATTTCAAGGCTAGATATAGGTAAAGATTCCCCTATACATGAAGGAGTCCCGTCCTAGCTGTGGTACATTCATGGGCTACTATAAAAAAGTAACTAAACTACTTCACTCTATCTGCATTGTTCTCTTAAATAAAATATTTAAATTATCTCGTGTAACATATTTTTAGAATGAATTTTGTAAGAGACGTCGGTTCTCCCACGAGTGTAACCTCCCTTACCTAATTTTATATTCTAAATGATTTATTGTTTTATCTGTGCATGGAATTTTTACTGAAGACGTTTGGAGTCTGAATATTACCGTGTACCTACCAAATTAAATAATGTTTTATTAAAAAGTTTTAATATTCTTTTTGCGGTGGCTTCTTTACACTTTGTTTTTAATGTAGTGTTGCTGTGTTGCGCTTGTATATAAAAATGTTTTTTTTTGTATTACTTTGCACCAGCTAATGGACCTCCCTTTTAGGAGATAAAACTTTTGCAAATATTTCCAGTTTGTATAGTCCTGTCCATTGTCCGCGCATTTGTCCATTAACAACGCGTTTGTAGATTAAGAACGAACAAAATGAATGATAGTAAAAGTAGAGCTAGATTTTTAGGTTTCATTATAATGATAGTAAATGTAAAGCCAGATTTTTAGATTTCACCATAAACTTCTCTGACGGAAGTTAGTTAATGTACTCTACATTAAGTAAAGTGCTTGAAATTAATCCAAACAACCAATTTATACTAACCTATCTAATCTTTAAATTCGGTTATACTAACTGAATGCTGACACCTCAACCTAAAAATCAGTTACACTGACTGTAAATCAGGAAGAATCAGGTATACATTCTGAATCCGACAAAAAATACAATAGTAAATTGAACAAACAAAAGAAATACTTAACTTGATTTAGCATCAGATAAGCTAACATAACTCGTAACTTTTAATTAAAGATTTCTTATCAATAATAAAATAAAAAACACGATTCAATTTAAGAACCCCTACTATTACAGCACTACCTTAGATGTCAGAAATATTTCAGTGTTACAAACGTCATAACAAATTACTACTATAAGTACTATAGTTGTTATGACTGGCACTAAATTCAATACAATTATTCACTGTTTATTTCTCACACATCTGTTATAACAACATTTTATGCCACAATAAAGTTACAATATATAAAGTGTTGTTTAGCAAACGATATATATTTTAAATTCATAATATTTGCATCGTTTGATCTTGATGCTAGTTAACGTAGACTGGAGCGCGAAAAGACTCACAATCGGTTTGAACTTGCTTAGTTTGTATCTAGATGACGCTACTTGTAATTTTTAAATTAGAGTACTAAAAAAGTGTAAATGTTTGTACTTACTGGAGGTAGTAAGTAGCTACTTTTAAAAACCTATACGAACAAAGAAAACCTTCACTCCATTTAATTATTCTCAACATTTTTTAACAAAGAATATTTCATACAAATAAAAGGTAGAACTAAAATAAAACAATGCTAGGTTTCGTAAGCCTGTGGCAGTTAAGAGTCTGCTTCCTTCGTAATACATTACTCGAGCTACGTATTATGTGGCAGCCTCTTTTACATTCACACGGCTATGAAAAGATGCTTCTTTGTCTACATCAATGTTCAGCTTCTTGACATAACGTAAGTACACAAATGAGGTACGCTTTTAAAATATATTTTTGGATAATCTCTGGTAAGTAAATGTACTTTTTCAGTGACACATTCTTTTGTTTTTCCTAGATTTTGCTTGGTTTTTGTCTGCTTGGTTAGATAACGACATGATGATGAAAATTTCAAATTTTCAAATTCAAATTTCAAAATACTTTATTTTATAAAATTACAAATTGTTTGAAATCGTCGTTTACTTAAAATTGAAGCTACAATTAAAATTATAGATCGACACAGACAAACGCCACAGCACTAAAAAAACGCGTTGTATAGTGTAATGTAAATTAGAGGAGAAAAATAAAACCAATCTACTACTCAAATCTACTTGTCTGTCTGGTGTTGATCCATAAATTCCAGATAAATCACAAAGGCATAGGGCCAATGAGAAGAAACCTGGCAAAGAAACTCATGGCAACTCTTTTAAGTACCTAGCATAATATAGGTTTTACGTCTAACTTATCTTCTTTAGTTTTCTTATAGACATTATTATGTTAACTTTCCCTTAACCGGCTTACACCCCCCGAGATTAGATGTGGTGTTCAAACCATTGTATATTACTCTAGCACTACTCGCACTAAAGAGTAGAATAAAGATATATAGCGGTTAACAATAAAATGTGTGTCGTTGTCTGAAACTTACAGCGGTTTCTACAAAGCCCTCTCTTGGGTACAATTGTAAGAACATGATCTACACGCGCTTCAACTACTTGGATAGGCTTCAGAGGATTACGTCTTACTTTGTCTTTATTGATATAGTTCTCTACCTAAATGCTTAGAATTAATGTGTACATGTTTTTTCCCCCGTTTAATTAAAGGAGGAGGTTATGAATTTGGTTCTATTTTTTAAATCTTTTTTAACTCAAGCCAAGTTAAAAATGTATTTTCTTTTGAAACTTGGTTATTTTGTTTTGGAACTTATAACTATCCAAGTTAGTCTCATAGAAATTTCACCAAATTAGTTAAGTAATTTGATTTTTTATCTCTAATATACAGGAAAATTGAGGAATTCTTTTTGTTGAGGAAATTTATTATCTCGCAAAGTATGGAATTGAGGAAAATGTATGTTATATAAGACACTACTAATAAATACTCCACAACAAAGGATGAGCTTTCTTCTTTTATGGATGTTTATTAAAAAAACAAAAAAAAATGAAGCTGTACAAAAAACAGAATAGGATAATAAGTCGATCCTCTCACCGATAACAATGCTCGCGTAGCTTTTGTATTCGATTACATATTATTACTAAAACATCGGAAAGACCCGTAGTAGTAACGTTAGTTTTCACATAGGCTTTTATAATGTACTAAATTATAATCCTGCAAAGATTATCCCACAATAAAAAAAGCAAATCCCAAAACGCTTATAAAAAAACTTTTAACATACCTACACAAAAGTTCATAACGTTACTCTATAACCATGCGTTATATTATAACAGCTATAACACATAGCAGGCAAAGTGTTAGCAATATTTATTGCTCAGCATACGTTATATATAACGTTATATTATGTATAGCACTAGATGTGTTCGGCCGGCGCGTTTCCGCCGACTGTGGCCGAGTTTCGAGCCGTACGGTACATATCTCCGGGTATCCCGTACGTTTTGTCATACATTCCTATGTATGATGTTAAGCCTTCGTCTATCGTTTGTGATTTAATATTGCAATGTTGACTTAATTTATAGTACGTTTAGCAACTCTTTCCGAGGCTATACAATAGAAATGTGGAACGAATTCCCAACACATGTTTCCCTTGCTATAACATTAGGTCTTTTAAGTGAAGCGTGCAAAAACGTATGGTATAACCGGCATGACATTGGCAATAACGGGGGAACTTCATCCTGGTTTCATTTTCACCGTTGGTGTACAGTAATCATGAGTAGTATTGCTTCGTTCCATGCCACCGTAAAAGAAGTCTGGTTTAAACTAAAGATATTACAAATTACCCATTATCGTATCTCCTAAAATCTGTCTACTGCTGGACTTGAGCTCTTGCAATCGGTTCCATTGTACATAGCAAACTATGTACCAAGTGTGTTTGGATAAAGGATGTACCAAAGTACATCCTTTATCATCTCTGGCCACCTTCATCAGTTTATCGTTCCACTTATACGGGTTTTGCCTTCTTGTCGACACCCGATCGCTATTCCAAAACCTTTTTACTCCATCTGCTATCTGTGTTCAGTTTATCACCACTATCTTTCTATCTCTATTACCACCACAGAAATCTAAATAAAAGGAGAAGTGGTATGACGGGGTTTTCGTCAAAACGCAATATGATTAGAACATGTATGTGTGGACTGAGGGCCCATTTTTTTTTCTGCGGCTTTTTGTAGATTAATCAACAAAAGTGCATAGTTAAAGTTGTTAAAGAGTTTGTTAAACGATTATCAGAGTTTGTTAAGACTTCATTCAAAAGATATATCGCTTTAAGTGGGTCCCTCAGTTCAAACACAAAATCTCCCATAATTAGATAGGTAATGAATTAAACAACAATTTTTTGGTAAAAATCCTTAGTTAAACATGTATAAAAGTATAAAAAGCATTGAAAAGCCTAATATGAGTAGCTAATAAAAAATAACAAACGTTTTAAAAGGTCCCTGAGGGCCCACTTGAATTTATCTCATAATTAATCAATTATAGCATGAACATTAAATATTCCTAAGCCAAACATTTGTTAAAAGGGCAAGGATAAATTTAAAATTAAAGAAAGATCACAAACAGTGATCATTATTGTTATTTTTAAGTTTTTAAGTGGTCCCTCAGTCCACACACTATGCAAATGCTAATTGTTAAATATATAATTAAATACAACAATTACGAAAATGGGGAGCCTTTCAGTGCATAGTTAATTTTGTATTTTATCGATCTGTATTTATCTTATCACTGGTTTTATAATTCTTTTACGAAAAATTTACAAAATATGTTTTTCGTACAAGTAGAGTGTCCATGCAGTCAAGAGATAATCAAGAACCATTACATACATTAATGATGTTACATTACGTTTTAAAGTTTCTGCATAGTCATAAAGTGTGAGATAAAAGTAAATAGTTGTAATTGTGTTGGGCCGTATGTGCTATTTGATGCAAACGTAAACAAACAATAAAAAAATACATGTTCCTGTTAAATTAATGATTTAAAAAAATATATATTACGAAGTACCTAATCTTTAAATTTTCCAAAATTATGACATAGAATTCTTATGGTCCCGTATTGCAGTTAATAATAAATTGATAAAAATGTTAAAAAACATAATAATTTAGTCTACATAACTTTTGAAATATTTTTTTTATTTTACTTTCACTCTGACCTCTTATAATAGCAGTAGATATTGACAGTTTTATTCTAAATTATTTATTTATATAGTAACTCTCAAATCCATAAAAACAAGAACCATATAAAAGAAAGTAGAACTCTCAAATCTGTGGTAAACTGTCAGCTTGTTGATTATCGTGAATTCGTTCAGTTACGAGTATTAATTTTAAATTAAAATAAAATAAAATTGTATTATTATTCTACCCATATTATTATTTATTTTCGCGCCAGAATGCGATGACTTCACGACTCATCTTTTAAAAATTTTACGACGTGACTTAGCTGTCAAAAATTATTTTTCCAATATAAAATAAATAACCCTTAAATATTTATTTTATTTTGTTTTTAGTATTTGTTGCTATAACGGCAACTAAAATACATAATCTGTGAAAGTTTCAACTTTCTAACTGCCATGGTTCAGGAGATACAGCCTCGTGACATACAGATGGACGGACGGACAGCGGAGCTTTAGTAATTGGGGTTCCGTTTTTACCCTTTGAGTACGGAACCTTAAAACTGTGGATTTCGTGTTACAAACAGACACTCCAATTTTATTTATATGTATAGACATACAGATATGTATTACGATTGTAGCTAATTAATAATATAACCTGTCACTTGTCTAAAACTTAAAATTTTATTACATTTTAATTTTACTGTATTGCAAATTTTATTGTTTTATTTTTTACATTTAAAAAAAAGGTTGCAATTTAGATTTAATTGATTAATATTAATATTGTGTAATGTTTTGCTTGCCGTGGCAACTTGTAATGGAATCAGCACTGTTGCTTGAGCTACTTAAATATTGTATTATTTCTGATTGACTTTGTGTATGTTTCGTGGGTTATCCTAATTATAAATAAATAAATATCTAAATTAATAATATTTGACATTAAAAACAAATACACAGCCGTTTTCTTAAAACGTGGACACCCCACACCAGACTTAGTATGAAAATTAATAAAACAGTTAAAATGACAAAAAATATAAATAAACCAGACACAAGATAAATACAGATCGATAAAATACAAAATTAACTATGCACTGAAAGGCTCCCCATTTTCGTAATTGTTGTATTTAATTATATATTTAACAATTAGCATTTGCATAGTGTGTGGACTGAGGGACCACTTAAAAACTTAAAAATAACAATAATTATCACTGTTTGTGATCTTTCTTTAATTTTAAATTTATCCTTGCCCTTTTAACAAATGTTTGGCTTAGGAATATTTAATGTTCATGCTATAATTGATTAATTATGAGATAAATTCAAGTGGGCCCTCAGGGACCTTTTAAAACGTTTGTTATTTTTTATTAGCTACTCATATTAGGCTTTTCAATGCTTTTTATACTTTTATACATGTTTAACTAAGGATTTTTACCAAAAAATTGTTGTTTAATTCATTACCTATCTAATTATGGGAGATTTTGTGTTTGAACTGAGGGACCCACTTAAATCGATATATCTTTTGAATGAAGTCTTAACAAACTCTGATAATCGTTTAACAAACTCTTAAACAACTTTAACTATGCACTTTTGTTGATTAATCTGCAAAAAACCGCAAAAAAAAAATGGGCCCTCAGTCCACACATACATAATAAAACGATTACATAGCTAAAAATGTCTGTCACCTAGGTTTAGCTGTGTTTTGACAACGACCGGGATAACATATAAAATGCCGAGTTGTTCAGTGGTTGCCTGTAAAAATAAGAGCAATAAAAAAAACTTTATTAATAATGGAATCACTTACCATATGTTAGGACATGTATTTTATTGTATTTACCTCTAAAATCATGAAAAAATAATCTTCGATGTCCTCACTATGTTATTTTCAGGTTCGGACAATTAAGTACTATAATATTT